>BRZY01000005.1:37732873-42732873 GCA_030159175.1 Glycyrrhiza uralensis
TTGTTATAAAAATACATTTACAATTATTAAAATTATAAGATAATTGTTTTTTAATCGTTTTCATTGAAATAAAAGGACATGTACATGATTAGTAACCTATTTTATATGTTTTAAGTAACTGTCAAAATACTCGATTATATATAAATTATTTTTATAGTAATATATTAAATATTTTGATTATTAACTGAATTAGAACATTCTCATTATTATTTTAAAAATATTTTACAATAGAATTATATATATATAGTATTACATTTAATATACAGTGATCTTTATTTTTATACATACTTTTTAAACAATTAAAAAGTAACATTATTGGTAAGTAGTTTTATGATTTAATAATGTAATTATAAATACAAAAGTATAAATTATATATTTGAAGTTTAATATTATACCATTACAACAGTATTTTTCTTTTAAGATAGATTATATTTAGCGTTGCGATTAAATAATTTCATTTTTTATCTTAAATAATAATGTCAAATCTTTGATGGAAAACTCTTCAGATAATTTCAAATAATCTCATTAATGGAGACATTTTTTTGGACCTTAATATTAAAAGCATTAATTTATTTATTCTTTAGAAAAATTGTCTCACGTTTTGTCTTTTGACCTTTTTAATTTAATAATTTTAAAGATTCAAATAACACAATTTTAAAAATAAGAATATAAATCAATAATTTATACAAACCGGCTTACTTTAAAATCAATTTGAACTAAAACTAATTTTACAAAAATAAAATTAAAATAAAGTTTACAAACTTTCACCTAATGAACAGTTATGTGATGCCAAAATTATGAGAATACTGACAGTCATGAAAAATAATCAAACGAGAACAGCTCCAAGATTCGAACCTCAAAGCCCAGAACTCCTAGTTGGGAAGAGACCTCCGGGTAAATTGAAACGACAGCAAGTAATATGTACAAGTATACACTTTCCATAATTTAATGACTTGTATCAAACTATATACATATGTTCCTGGGAAATGAAATCAGTCACGACCTATCAAGGCTCATTTCAACCCCCATGTTTCACGAGTATATGCAGCAGCAATAGCATTGAGTCTCCAAGCTGAACAGGACGTTAAGCCTTTTCTCAACTAAATCCTCCTGCAAAGATGACTCCAAAGATATGACTCAACTGCATTTCCTCCTGATATCACACCAAGAACACTTCCATTAAAATATCACCCTCTCTTAAGCAATCAGGAACCCAAAATATTAACAGTACGTAACTGAGTTCCAAGTAACATGCAAAAAGACTTCAACTTCAGAATTTCACTCTTTCTAAACGAGGAAGTGCCCTGGGCCTGGACTATCACAAACCCCACAAAATGGGTATCTAGATGAGGAAAGGGCAAGCCTCGCCCTACATTTCACCGTCAGGGATATGCAGGTTGCACATATTTAGGACCTTTTGGCACATCTCTTGAGAAAGATCCTTCAAAAGATCTGAGATCGCTAATTTGTGCTTCCTCTGTAGTTCATCTAACTCCTCTCTTTGACTAACCAACAAATTCTCAAGCTCTGTTGCTATTTTATTGATGTATTCCATTTCAGAATCTTTCAAACTTCCAGATATTTCTTCCTGAGAAGACTTTCCACCAGTTTCTTCAGAATAACCCGATGTAATACTGCTCCCACCGAAAGGGGAATCAGCAGTCCCATCACATTCCTTCTCAGCACTATTTGCAGTTGAGCTGCCTTCCTCAGCATTTGCATCCCCTTCATAAGACAAGTTTGAAGTTCCGTGCCGGGATGGAGAGTTTCCACCAACAGCCTTTGGTGAGTCTGACCAGTACTTCCGACCTGAAGGTAATATTTCTAAAGCGAGACTGCTAGGAGAAGCGATAGAATCATTTGCCATTGGAGAAGCCTCAGGCCTAGTTTCAGAGGTATAGCCTGAATCTTGACAAGAACTACTGATAGGAGTTTCACTGGAAACCCAACTAGGAATATGATATTGAATTTCTGAGTCAATCATATTAGCAATAGTCGAAACATCTTGATCAGTAAGTTCCAACTCCTCAACCATTTCACCAGCAACAGAGATTGAAGTGTCTGCTCCAATATCAAAAGGGAAGTGGATATTGCGAATATGACCTACATGCAAACGAACATCAGAACCAATGAAAAAGCAAATAGACACTCTCTTTGAGAAAAATAAACAAACCGAGAGAAGACCTGAGGAATCTGCAATTCGCAATTTTAAAAAGATCGTATTAATGTCTCTCCTTTGACCTTCCACTTTGAATTCCCTACTTGTCTCAACAAAATTGTCCTCGGCACTTTTTCCAACAGCTTGATTATCATGGTTATCTTCTGCATTTGATACATCAGATGGTAAACATAGAAGATCCTTCATTTGGAAATTTATATGCAAAGCATATTTACCTGAAAGATGGGTTCCAGATCTTAAAGATCGACCTACACTTTCACATTCATAATCTGACTGAAGGAAGGGATCCATCAAGAGACCCTTTGCAGGCAACCGTTCTGATACACGCGTGATACACTTTTCTATAAAGGCTTTCACTTCAAGATCTGTCACTTTTGCCAATGATGCTGGCTTAATTCCCTACCAGAAAAAGAAGCAACGATGATAATCACAACAATGATAAAAAGACAATAAGGACCTTCAAGAAAATGTTTTTTTGTTTCTATTTCCATTTTAAAAATTAATTACATAAACGACTTCTTGTGTTCGCTTTGTTTCTTATTTTAAGGACCTTCAAGAATTTTTTTTTTGTTTCTGTTTCCATTTTTAAAACTAATTACATAAACAACTTCTTGTGTTCGCTTTGTTTCCTATTTTTGAAGATTTAGACAAAAAAAAATGATAAAAAAAAAATCAAATAAGGTGAAAATAAGGTGACATTTTTAATAAATATTGGTGAAAACGGAAAATAGAAACTGAAACCATTTTTTAAAACTAAAACAGATAAAACATTAGGAGTATCACTTGAACAAAGATTTCTAAACAGTTATTTGATTCTTAGCACAGCATATCAGTAAGACAATTAGACACAGACATATTCTTCATTGTTTTGAGTTTAGAAACTTCCATAACTACATTGTCTTCTGCAAGCTTTACAATCCTAAAAGGACATAATTTAGCCACTTCTGAAGTTTACTTAAAGACTCTAATCATGATATCTCAAGCAATTTCACACATAAGAAAAGCTAAGACCTAACATGATTCTTATAAATAAGATAGGTTAACCATTATGCCCCTGAAGCTAATTAAAGCTCAGCTGCAGCAACTAGAGATGAAGAAAAATATACAAATTCAAATATTCTAGGATTTTTATTTTATTATTTTAAGATTGATCTCTGCAAATTCACCAGTTTTTTCTTTACCATCCCCTCCTAAAATTCTATGAAATTCCCATAACAATTAACATCTGCTCAGGTTCATGAAGTGTCCCATACTGTTATTGATTTCGTAACTTAATGTTTGACTAGCTGACTCGTGAAACAAGCAATAGGACAAAAGGGAACTGTAACTGGGATAGCATATTTGAGTAGTTTAGAAAGATTCAAATCAAGTATATGTCACAATGTTTCATTTTATATACGGCTGTACTAGCAGAAGTGGTCTTATCAAGTTGATACTTAAATTGCCATAGTATCCAAAGGGTTCTGGCGAACATCAGAGTCCCTAAAAATTTACAGAGATTTCAAAGCGCATTGAATACTATATCCATCACCATTGAAATGGGAATTAATAATTCTAATACCAGCGTTGCAGCACACTAGAAGTAAAATTATCCCAGCATTTTGAAAACAAAGCACTTACAGATATCACTTTCTTGTATATTTGAGCAGCATTGGCACATTCAACATATGGGTACTCAACAGTTACCAATTCTAGCAAGCACATGCCAAACGCATAGATGTCAACAAGCTCATTGTATTCCTCTTCATAAAGTTCTGGGGCCATGAACTCTGGGGTACCTAAGGTCATAAGAGAATTACAGATGCTTTCAGTAACAAGATTCCCACAGTAGTAGTACATATAAGAAATGTAATAACTGCATAGAAAATGTTACCTATCACACTGTGAGCTGAATTGGCCTGTTGAAGGATGGCTGCCAGTCCTAAATCACCAATTTTCACCTCCCCTTGATTCCCGTTGACAAAAATATTGTCACACTTAAGGTCGCGATGAATAACCGGTGGATTATGACTGTGAAGATATGAAAGGCCCTCCAAAATCTGCCTAGACCATTTCTTCAAAGCTCTCAAATCAACATGCTTATGCTTCTTCCGGTATCTAAATTAAGAAAGCCAAACTTAAAACACAAAAGGTCACCAAGATCTAAAACGGGGGAGGACGGCTATGACCTTAAAATCACAAATAAAACAGATACTGAGATACATGAACAGAATAAGGAGCCAACGAGACTCACTGGCGCAACGTTCCCGAGGTGAAAATTTCGGTAATGAAGTTGATATTCTCATTCTTGGTGTCAACCCATGAATTGTAAAATTTAATTATATTCTTATGCTTCAAGGTCTTGAGCAAATGAACTTCTGAATAAAGGCGCTCCAAATCTTCAGAATTACGCAATAGATCGGAGACCTTAACCTGATTCCAAGCCACTTCAATTCCTTCCAACTCATCAAACGCTCGATATCTACATTTCCATATCACAGTTAAGGACAAACAAACAAACAATCCCGGAAGGAAAGAGTTTCATCCCAAACGAATCAATGTCACTTATACACAAATTGCCTCCATTCAATACATATTGACATTTAGTTATCATTGAGCATAAAAACTCATAAACAAAAATAAATAAATAAAAGGATACACTTTCTTGAATGCTCCCTTCCCTAAAACTTCCTTGTACTGTGGAATCCGGCAAAAACACAAGGCATTAGTTTTGGAACAGATGAAGCAAAACATTTCACAAGAGATTGCAAAGCTAAGCAACGATTAGTAAATAAAAAACAATGAGGTAAATGAATGCATGAAGGATGTTGGGCATTGAGGGTGAGATTTCAGATTTGGAACCTACCCGACCGTATCGACCGGTGGGATCAATCTCGGCGAACTCGACTTCGGGATCGTCGTCTTGCTCCGAGGAATCCGGTGGCATTGCTGGAAACCCTAGCTAGCTAGGTAGCTAGAAGGAAGGCATTGATGATGGAAATAGGATTAGTAAGAAGGAACGAGAATGAGAAAGAGAAAGAAGAGAAGAGAAGGATTGGATTAGATAGAACCTATTGTTTTGTTGGTATTGGGAATTGGGAGGAAGAAAAGGGTGCGGGGCGGTGCGGTGAGGAACCACCACCAAGAGGTTAGGAAGGTCACTCCTGCCTCGGCGGGTCAAATATTTTCCATTGCTGTACCCGAAATAACGCTCCCCTTTCTCGTCGCTTCTTTCTTTATTCTGATGTGTACTGTGCGTAGGTGCCACGAGACGCAACTCACATTGTTATTATTATTAAAAATTAAATTTATTATAATAACAAAAATAAATAAATTTATTATAGTATACCTGGTCAAATATCTTTTGAGGTGTCCCCGTGGGGTAGACCAGTTGACTAGAATCTTCTGTCCTATCAGTCTCATAATTTTCACCTATCTTGGTGGTTAGCTTTGACCTTACATGAAATCAGTCTTTATCTTAATCTAAACTTTTTTTTCACCAAAAAAAATAGTATATATCTTTTGAGGTGTTAATGGTGGGCCGGTGGCAACTGGCCGGTTGCTTCATGCTTCGGTTTAATTTCCCCCGCGAATTTGGTAAGATGGTGGGTTTGGACGTTATATTGACCAAAAAACAAAAGACCTTACTAATGTTCACAGTTTCTAATGCCAGAATCAATTTGGACCAAAAAAAAAATGCCAGAATTAATTGAATATTTTGATAGGATTAACGTGTACTATATAAATTTTTCGGTCAAAAAAAAAACGTGGACTATATAAATTTGAGTATTAAGCGTTTGATAGCATCTACTTTTTCACATTGACTTTATACATTCAGTTTGTGCTCTTATAATTATATATAGGTTTTTTTTATAAAACTATACTGATTTTATATGGGGTAAGTCAAAGAGATAAACAGGTAGTGTGGGAATAAAATTTCTCTAAGTAGTATAAAATTGTAGAAGGATTTAATTGAGATTAAAAGATTTTTTTACACTATATTTTTGAAGCAAGTCATATCAAAATATACATATTTTTTTGGTTACAATCAAAATATACATATTAATGTATGACACGTTGAAATGTTCACCAAAAAACAAAGTGAGCTGTGATTCTAGGAAAATTTTACTTGCAATGTTGAGATTTTAAATCCTGCAAACTCCACTCTAAAAAGAACTTTACCCAATTATCACTATAACTTGAAAATTAATCTATAATTATGACTAGAGAAACTCCCTATCAAAAGACAAAAAAAAGGGGTCTTAATTGAGTCGTGATATGTGCTGAATCTAAAATAAATAAAAAATGATTCATTCAAATATAAAATCTAAATACAACCAAATCAGAATAACTTATAACAAAACATTTCCAAAATTATAAGTAGTGTTCGAATGAATAAAATAAAATAACGTGTGTTGTTTTATTCTATTTGACAGTATTTTTTTAGTGAAGTCAAAATTTATCACTTTGAGGGTTCAGGTTATCACGTAAGCAAAGGAGAGAACGCAAACATAAATTGGCTCCTTGACCTGGCTCTTCTTTTCGATGTTTATCCCTTAAAATGCAATAAACCAACACGTACGTGATATTTAATAGTTATATACGTGGGGTATGACCACTCACGTATCTACCACCTGCTCAGGTTCAACCCTTAATTTAAATGCACATATCTAATTGAATATCGAGTTCCCTAGCTATTTTAACTCGCATTTTTTCCTCAAAAAAAAAACTGACAGCAGATGACGTCATTGTAAAATACTATAATTCTTTCAAACCAATTTGCAGATGGATCATTCAGAAGAAGTCTACAAGTGAAAAGTTGGTTGCTAATCATTAAGAGGAGATTATGATTTAATAACATACTAATTTATAAATATTATAGCCTTTTTCATTGTCCCGCCAACAAATTTTTTTTTGGGGGTCGAACCCCGCCAACAATTTAAACAAACAAAGTTTCCACAAAGGACAATTTTGTTTAGCTACTATTATGAAAAATGGCTCTTGTCGCTATGTGAAAAGTGATGTCATTTTTTGGTTTCTCACGAATATATTTTTCAGAAGAGATAATCCTATTCCAGACAGAGTCAGCCATAAAACTTAGTACCCACCATTTTTTTTTTGGTAAACTCTTAGTACCCACCATGCATGCGGAGTTTAGCTAGTGTCGTCGAGAGGCTGGCATGAGCCCTGAAAAGACCGGGCCTTTCTTTTTTGGTCCAACTGAACAGACCAGGCTAAACGTATAAATTCAATACGTGGTTTTATTTTTTGGTCAACAATTCAATACGTGGCTTATCTTGAACAAAAAATCATGGCTTATGATTTTAGTGGGCCCAAGAATAGTTGGATATCATACTCCCTGTGTGATTGGCCTGGGGTTTGGTGTTGCTCGTTTTTTCTCAGTTTGTGATTGCTTTGTACCGCTTTGGACCTTGGCTTGGAACGGCGGCGGCTGCCATGGCTCCTTCGGTTGAAGGTTCTTGGGGTCTGGTTGGAAGAAGACAGAATAAGAAGAAAAAACAAAAAAATATTGGAGGAAAATGACATGGGGTTGTTTGTTGAGGTAGATGAGTTTGGGCCCCAAATGGGTCAAAACCAATCCACTCAAAGTATTGTTGGACATGTCACTTCACTTAAAAAATTTTATACTTGAAATCTTAAAATTATCCCTCTTAATATCACATTTTTGACACTTCAAATACCGAAATCGCATATTTTTCAAAAACTCGAGTTTTTGAAATACAAATTTTTATTCCAAAAACTCGAATTTTTGGAATATATTTTTTTTATTCCAGTAACTTGAATTTCTGAAATGTATAAAAACTCAGTTTTTCGTATACTCCCGAAAATTCGAGTTTTCGGAATATAAATTTGTATTCCAGAAACTTCAGTTTCTGGAATGTAAAAAAAACTCAGTTTTTCACATACATTTCGAAAATTTGAGTTTTCGGAAAAAATACGATTTGGGAATTTCAGGTAGCAAAACACAATATTAAAAAGGGATAATTTTGATATTTTAAGTGCAAAAATTTTAAAGTGTGGTGAATGGCAAAAAAAAAGTAAAATGTATTTACCAGCACTTCTACCCTTATAAAATCCACAGCTATATGCGTATGTGTAAATGAGCCGAGCTATTCGTGAACTATTCGGGTTCGGCTTGTTAATTGCTCGCTCAAGTTCGTTTGTTTAATTAAATAAGTCAAACTCAAACTTAAGATTGAACTCGAATATTTAAATGAGTCAAACCCAAGTCTTACAAGCTCGACATTAAGGGCTCGCGAATAGCTCGTTTATATATATATATACACAGGGGACATATCAAGTGAGAAAAGTGTATTATTGTGAGAGGTGAGAGCATTAAATAACAATCACTAGATTAAAATAAACAGTTCAGATCAACCCTTTCATTAAAATGGCACGTGCTTCCATATTATTCCACCCCACGTGCTTCCTTCCGCTTCGTCCCTACTCACTTGCGCCCATGGCTACGTGCTATCATCTTCTCCAATAGTCCTACACGGTACAGATTTCCCAGGTCACTGCCTTCCCAGCAGAAACCTTTTGCAAATTAAAATCGATTTCACTGCTAGACTTTTTTCTCCCTAATGCCAGAATTGATGCCGATTTGTCCACACTGTTATGTGGGGTTTTTTTGCTCAAGCTATTTTATGTGGGTTTATTTTCCATATTTTTCTTTTGTGAAGGAGAAAGGCTCTAAATAAAATTATGACGAAGCCACACAAAGTAGTGATTTGTGATGTATTATGTGCTCCTAGTTCTGCAGCAAATTAAAAAGGCACCAAAATAGATAATGGCTTACAATCCATTTGCAAATTGCCGACGAAGGTATTAACTAGGTAGTGATGTAGATAATCTAACAAGTATAATATATATTATTGTATTTAACTAAACAATCAAGCACTACAGATCACATAACCCAGGAGCCAGAGGATTACCACTACTAAAAGAAACAAACTTTGAGTTTGTTTGCTCTTGTGTGGACCTGTCATCACTGATTCTGGGAGGAAAGAAAAAGATTTCAATTACAGAACGAAATACGAAGCGGCACTGTAAGCGAATGAAGAGAGAGGATTAATGCGCGTGGGGTGGAATAATACGGAAGCACGTGCCATTTTAATGAGAGGGTTGATCAAAACCGTTTATTTTAATCCAATGATTGTTATTTAATACTCTCACCTCTCACAATAACACGCTCTTCTCACTTGATATGCCTCCTATATATATACATATATAGGGGATGTATCAAGTGAGAGGAGTTTTAACATGAGAAGATTAAATCTGGATCATACAACCATACATGAATGTTGAAATTAAAAGTTAGTTACTGATCATATGATCACTTAAACAAGTTATGTGACTTAATGTTAATCTTGATTATTCATAATTTGATCTTCTGACTATAATATAATAATCAAAAATTAAAATTACATAGATCCTACATTTTGTATAAAAACACTTATGTCCAAACATTGATTTGTGGGGTTGATTGAATACGTCATAAGTATAATAAGCCAAATGTATGATAAGGCTTTTATTTGGTTTATTAAATTTATTATTGAGTTGAAATTATAATATTTAATACTTATATATTTTTGTATTTTATAAGCTTAGAAGAACAATATTTTGAAAGAGACTATTATACTAATAAGTTGACGATGAGGATTTTATCAACCTTTTTTATTGATATTATGGAAATATGTAGAATTTTATTAAGTGTTAATCTTGAAGTTTTCTTTTTGTAGTAGTCAAGAAGTTTAATTATGAATATTTTATTTACTAGATTATCTAAATGTAATACTCTAGAACTTTTGAATTAAATATACCACATGTTGAGCACTAATCTTTATTAAACACTAAACCGATAAAGTTTAAAAATAATTTAGAATTTCAAAAAAAATTAAGAAAAAAATAAAAAATGAAAAAATTTAAGTTATAAATGAGCTTGTAAACCAAGTCAAGCTTTACTTTTTTTTTAACAAGTCCAAGTTTAAACTTTTAATTAGGCTTGTTTAAATAAATGAGTCAAGTTTGAGCCATTGATTTTTTTCACAAGCTAAGTTCAAACTTTAAGTGCTCGGCTCAGCTTGACTCGTTAACACCTCTATGCGTATCTAAGCCAATTAAATGACCCAAGTCTCTTAACATTTACACATGTGGTTTTGGCGTTTAAATAAATGAGCCAAACTTGAGCCATTAATTTTTTTCACAAATTAAACTCAAGTTTTAAGTACTCGGCTCGTTTACACCCCTATGCGTATCTAAGCCAATTAAATGACCCAAGTCTCTTAACATATACATATGTGGTTTTGGGTCCGATTTGACCAAACCTATTACCCATTAGTCAATTACATGATATTATTTGTTTTAGTTTTTAACATGTTTTTATCATTTGACCAAAAAAAAACATGTTTTTATCATATAATGAAAAATCTGATTATATTTTCTATTTACTGACATTATTATATATTAAATTTTAATTTAAAAGGTATAATGAAAAATCATAAAGGTTATATTGGTAAACTACAAGTAAAGCATTTTTTTCGATATTAGGTAAGTTTTGCGGAGCATTTATTGTAACAAAGAGGCCCTTAACGGTTCCCTTTCTCATATGATGAAACGGTTTTCGTTGACATATCCCATCTCCTCTTTCATTGATGTTTCATAAAAGTTGCATAAACAAATATATTTGGTTGATTTAATAGATGTAAGTGAGATCTGAAATTATTTTCAAAAATAACTTTTCTTTAATTTCTTTCACATTTTGTCATGTATCATCACTATTGGCATATAATTTTTTGTACTACATATCATCACTATTGGCCCGCCCACTGATTCAGATATATGCCATTCTAATTAGACCCATTCCGAGACTCTTCTTGATAGGCATGCCATATCTTGTTTCAGGGGACCACGCTCTCCATCACCAAAACAAAAAAACACGTGTTGAGCAAAATTATAATCTTTTCTACATATAGAAAAAAAATTATTTTTATTTTCTAAGAATACAATAACAGGAGACCTATTTGATGTTTCACTTCACATGAAGATGAAAATAAGTGTTGATTGTTGACCATCAATGACCTGCCCTTGTTTGAAAAATGATTTTTTGAAACCCCACCTAGAAAGAGATAATAGTAATAATAGAAGAGAGAAGAGTAATAAGTATGATAAATGAATGATATGACAAAAAGAGAGACAAAGAAAGTGAAATAAATGTTAAATGAATGTTAAAAATTGAGGAGTGTTCAAATTGATATTTTACATAACAGCGGTGATACATCAACACCCGAACCACTACAGTACACCCAATTACAATGAATAAAGTGAACAGTACAAGTGTGTGAGGGGTGTACTGTAGCGGTCAGTTAAACATTTCGCTTTACACAACAGCACCCTACACAAGCAGAAAACTTATACGGTGTGCTAGCTAGCTAGTCTATTTTTGTTTTTATTTTGACTAATGCGTTACTCAAATAAAATTCATGTGATATTATTCAGATGTTACACTTGCACATGCCTCACTACTTGTTATGTATAATTTTTCTTTTTCCTTTTTGTTTTTATTATAACTTTATTTTGTGGGTGTCGCAGAGTGTGGGCTGTTATTATGTGTTAAGCAGTTGGAACGTTATCCAATTGCATGTGGACACTTCTGGTTCTTCTCGTTGCACTATTGCCTTAGCTAAATCCTAAAGCAATGGTCAAATTCAATCAACTAGAATAAAGTCTTTCCAATCGGACCCAAATTCTCTACTTTCACAGACTTCCTGCATTCACGTAGTCAGTGAATGACAACCGTTAGATCATGATCGGATGGCTAATAGTCTCAGTTGTATTTTAAAGTATTTTTTATCTCTAAAATTGTATATCATCCGATCTGATCCAACGGTCTCTGTTGCCGACTGCATAACTACACAACTGCGGTGAATCCATTTCCCTCTCCGATCATCATTCAAAATTTCCGCCCCCAGCTGCATTTTCTTCTCAAAATGCGGGTTGCTGATCAGAAACAAATTAAAGGACTTTTTGTCTTTAAGCAAAATGCTGAATTAGTCTATCAGATCTGCAACTGCAACGATGTCGATGCCTCATGCATCGATGGATTCCTCTGATTCCTCCTCCTCCACCCTTCTTTTGAAGTGAAATTTTATAGACCTGATAAAAGTAACTGTTAAGGGGATAAAATAAACAGTAACTTAAGAAAACTGCTTAGGTCACAGGCATTTTAAGGCAGCAAAAAACTTCAACCGTGGTAAATATTTTTACATGGGATATGAAAAGTATCAAAAAAAGTATTCATGTCTAAATAAATTTAAGGAACCAACATTGCGTTAGTCCGTGAAATTGGGCTTAGATTTTTTAAGTAAGTTTTGTTGATAAAGATTAGTTAACGACGAAATCGGTAGATACTTTGCACCAATATCATAGTTAAAAAAAATTTTAAAAATAAAGACACAAGATAAAGGCTCAAGAAAAATAAAGTAAGATAAATTAAGGCAAACTAGATTAAATGTCATATATACTAGGTGATGGCCGTGATGCGATATGTATTATCAAACAAGGAAGAAAGTAGAAATATCAAACATGATTACATGACCCTTGTTCGGAAAGCCAACACTTAAAAAAAAAATCAAAATTTCTTTTCTCACTTATAGTTTTGACCTGTTATTATTGACCATATTATAGTCCCGTTTCATGTGATGTCACGAATAGATGCTCCCCTATCCTTAGTTAGTTTGCAAACATCCATGCCCCAAATCTGATGAAAAATGGCCTCCCTGCTTCTACCTATGCCTGGAAGTATGCACTTTTGAATACATAGCCAATCAAAACCACCTCGGATTCTAAAAAAGTTTTTCTGGTTTATCAACTTCAAAATTAAGAAGTTTATAAATTTAACCAAAATAAAATAATCCAATAGAAATTAAAAGAGGTGACAGGTAATAAGAGATTATAGACAGGTGGGTATAATATAATATAAAAAGGGTTGTTCTTCACTGACTCTCACTCACTGCCAGTTCATATGCCAGTTTGGAAAAAAAAATATTTTTTTCTTTCTTTTTCAAACCCCATTAATGCTGCCAAGAACACCACACCTCTGGCAGAGCTTTCATACAGCTTGTCACTGAGATCTCTCTCATCTCCCACTCCCTTCTGATCACATTTTCATCTCCTCATCACCACCTTTTTTCCTCGAATAAATATACATTGAGTACTGACTCATCATATCAGATTGTGTACTAAAAATAAAACCTCATCATATTCAAGTAACAATGCAAGACTCAATTGGGATTCCTGCTTGCTTTTCTTCTTCTTCTGCAGAGAAGCATCCAAGTGATGATCATGACCATATTGGAGCTGTGACCCGTTCAGGTCACAGTGTTTACATGTCAGTGTATAGAACAAAGATTGCTGATCATTGCCGTTTGATCACAATCACATGGTGCAAGAACCTGTTACTTCATGGCCTATCAGTATCAGTGGAAAGCCCAGAAGGGGGAACACAGTATAGCTGCAAGGTTGAGCTAAAGCCATGGTACTTTTGGAGGAAACAAGGTTCCAAGCGCTTCATGGTAGATGACAAGAAAGCAGTTGATGTTTTCTGGGACCTCAAAGCTGCAAGATTCAGTGGTGAAAAGACAGAACCAACCTCTGAGTACTATGTGGCAGTGGTTTGTGACCAAGAGGTTGTTCTGCTTCTTGGTGATCTAAAGAAAGAAGCATATAGAAGAACCGGGTGTAGACCAGCTCTTATTGATCCAATTTTGGTTTCTAAAAGGGAACACATATTTGGGAAGAGGAAGTTCTCAACAAGAGCTAAGTTCCATGAGAAAGGTAGGTGCCATGAGATCTCAATTGAGTGCAAGAACAACAAGGGCAATGTTGTTGTTGGAGATTCTGTGAATAGTGGTGGGGTTCAAGTTCAACCAGAGATGGAGATAAGATTTGATGGGCACTTGGTGGTTCACGTGAAGCACTTGCAATGGAAATTCAGAGGCAACGAATCAATTCATCTCAACAAGATGAGAGTAGAGGTATATTGGGATGTTCATGACTGGCTCTTTAGTCCTGGTTTAAAGCATGCTTTGTTCATTTTTAAGCCAGTTTTTTCATTTACTAGTACTACATCCATGTCATCACTATTATCCTCATCTTCACCACAACCATTATCAAGTTCTGGGTCAGTGGAGGGACATAGTGCAGTTAATGAGTCGTCAGAGTTTTGCTTGTTTCTATATGCTTGGAAGGTTGAATGAAAAAGGAGAATCCACCATCATGGTTTTAAGTTGCGGTCTTCAATCGCGATTACAGCCGCAACATCATAATATTTAGAGTATTTGAAATTGCATCACGACCACAATTGCGGCCACATTGGCGGCATTTGTTTGCAATTTTCTATAATATCAAAAATTGCTACATAACTGCAACTACCGGAGACCACAATTTAAAACATTGTCCATCATGTTCATGTCAGCCTAACGGTATTATCATAACATAATTAACCATATCATCATCGACCAGAGGCAAAATAAGGTTGGAAAAAGACTTGGGTCTCTCTAAGTAATGAAACAGAACAGGAATGGTGATGAAATTGTGATGAATGATGATGCGGATCAAGATTGGTTTTTGAGACTTGGGAGAAAGAGGGGGATTCATTTGGATTGAGAAGGCCTTTGTGGGGCCAAAAGGAAGGTTTTTTCTTTTGGGAGTTAGCTACAGCTGGGGTTGAATTGAACAATTGGACGGAACAGATTGAGTCACACACAAACACACCACATGCCCAACAATAATTCTCCTCTCCAGAGGCATCTCTCTCTGTCTACATCTATCTATCCACATCTGTCATCTACTACTTTGGAAAAAAATTCTCTTTTCCTGTTTCTTGATCTGATCTTGAGAAATGAGCTATACATGTGTCTATCAACCATAGGTGTATATGTTACGTTATCTAAAATATATAATTATTGATTGATATATAAATAAATAGAGATATAGACAATAGATTACTGAACTGAATGTCTGTATTTTTTGCCCGTATAACTGTATAAGGCTAATGCATGTGACTGAGAGTTGGTGTCCCGGGAAGGGAGGATGGGTGTTTGGTGATGATATAGGAAATTAGAAGCACAAGAGTGCAAAAAACCCAAAGGGTTGGCCTAGTAAGGAAGGTTGGTGATTAGGAATATTGTCAATACTTTATACATTTTTTATTAATTTCTTAATCCCAATGCGATAATATTAACCCAAAGAGATTAAAAAACAATTAAACGGCAAAGAATTTGCTTGCCAAACAAGGTATTTATGAATAATCTGACCTTATATTTATGTCAAATATCAGGGCACTAATTAGCAGAATTGGCAAGGTGGGAATGTAATTTACATTTTTTTGACAATAAGGTGGGAATGTAATTTTATTCCATAGCAAAGATATTTTAAAAACATTAATGTGTTCTTTATATTTCTGCTGTGGTTGCGTGTCGTGATTGGAAACTCCGAGTCACTTAGGGGAAAAGAAAGAAAACAATAAATGAAAGAAAAAGCCAATCACTAAAAAGTAAAAACTATACTAATTAAATTCAGTAAATGGCCAAATAAATCCCTCGTAATCAAATAAGGATGACCCTTTAACATGCTCAAGGGCCATCTCAACTAGTTGATGCTAGCTAGTATTATTTTTCATCTATGTTTTCAAACATTGCAACAATGCAACTCAGCCGAATATTACTAGAATTGGGCATCGGAGCTTTTGGCCTGTATGCTTGGCGTTGCTCGAAACACAAAGTCACCTTTTAATTTTCTAGTTTACTCCATATAATATTCTATTATAATTATGGGATTGAACTCTGTATACATGGAAATACATTCAAAGTCCATCCCAAATTAACAGATTGCAAATATCACACACTTGTTGGAGTTGGAAACTAATTAAGTACCTATGGCAGCACAGTGGCTTTTGGTAGCATCAATTCTTCTTTGCTGCATAGCCAGAGCTTGTCATGGGAGCGTCCTCTTCTCATCCTTGAAAAGAATCATCGATGTCACCGCTTCCCCCAAGCAAGGACAAGGTAAAATAACAAAACACAAGCATGGCCCCTTCTCACACCTTTCTCTATGTCACTCATTAGCTACCATGAGATTAGATAGATTAATTGATAATTGAAGCTGAATTATAATGCAGTTCTCAAAGCTGGCATTGACAAAATCACCGTGACATGGGCTCTAAACAACACCGTATCAGTGGGGACGGACGCAACCTACAAGACCATAAAGGTGAAGCTGTGCTATGCACCCATAAGCCAACATGACCGTGCGTGGAGAAAGACCGAGGACAACCTCGCCAGGGACAAGACCTGTCAGCACAAGGTCGTTACCAGACCCTACGATGCTTCTAACCGAATGGCGCAGCGCTTCAAGTGGGTCGTTGAGAGGGATGTTCCTGAAGCCACGTACTTTGTACGTGCCTATGTGCATGATTCCAACGACATGGAAGTTGGTTACGGTCAAACCACCGATGGCAAGAAGACCACAAACCTGTTTGAGGTCCAGTCAATCAGCGGGCGCCATGAGTCCCTGGACATCTGTTCTGTTTTCTCGGTGGTGTCTCTGTTTGTGTTCTTCTACATTGAGAAGAGAAAGGGAAAAGCTTCTTCAATGCAGCAGAAGTAAGTGCAGTGCTGTGACATAAAAGAGAAGGACGACAGTAATGTTTATATTTACTTAGAAGTAAAAGGACATTTGGTTTCTGTGTCTTGAATCATCAGTAGCAGTTCAGTATTACTTAATTACACGTCTAGTAACAAAGCATGATCTCGCGCAAAATTATTTTTTTTTTGGTCCCCATGATATTGGTGCAAAGTATCCATCAACGATTTAGCTAGTAGAGTGCTGAACCACTTGGGATAAAATTCGAAGTAGAAAGTCGAAGTCAAATAAGCAGTTTCAGTATGAAAAAGTGATAAAAATAATTTGTAATATATAATACATAATAGCAGTTACATGATCACGACAAGGTTCTCACTGAATATATGTCAAGCCATGAAGCAAAACTGCATAACAGTTTACAGTTATACAAGACTTATTAACAAACAAAGCACATGCAAAGCATGTTTAATGTATAACCCCAGTAATGCTGCACATTGCATCCTTGCCTCTCAAAAGGAAGGAACATGGTTGATTAAAAAACTTGTTAAGTTACCAGTACCAGTCTCAACTGAGTTTTCCAACTTCAAATAGAAACTTCCCCGTGGGTAGTACTCTATCAATTATTGATAAAAGAATACGTATCTTCCGAACATTAACACATCCTGTCATGCAAATTATTGGGGATTAAAACACATGTCTGTACTCTCCATTCTGTTAGTTCCGACAAGTGATATCCTGTCATCATAGACATAAACGCTTCCAAATGCATCTGTGCCAGGAGGACATTCAAGAGCAGCTTCAAGAACTCTATGGTGTACCCCATGAGAATCAATGCAGTACCCACCTTTATGATCATGTCCAGCAAGACAGACCTTAACACAATTGTACTTGTGTATCAAATCCATCACTTCATCATAATTCCACAACAGTGCCACCTCGGTTGTCGCACCGGGATCTAGAGGCAGATGGCAACAGACAACCACCTTCTGTTTCAGTTCCGTTGCCTCCTGGAGAACACCATCCAACCATTCCATCTGTTCCTTTCCAACGGCTCCATTGAACATAAGGAACCTTCTTTCAAGCCCCTCCAAATTTTTTGGACTGTTCTTATCTTCATTTGGATTCTTCTCCCTAAGGAATTTCAAGGCCTCCAATGCTTTTGGATGGTCTTGAGGCCAGCCAATGGCACTAATGTCATAGCTATCCAGAACTATAAATCTATATTCAGGCACTGGTGAGAAATCATAGTAAGCACGGCCATCAAGAGTTTGGATCTTCAATAATGGAAGTAACGTGCTTCGAGGAAGATTGTACAGACAGTGATTGCCAATCATATGATACACGGGTCCCATGAACATCTCAAATTCATCCACAACTTTCTTTACAGCATTAAGAGATTGATCCTTGGGACAAAACCCATCAACAATATCTCCAAAATTAATCACAAACTTATGCTTCTGATGAGTATTCCATTCTCTAACTGCTCTTTGCAATACAAGAATACTATGCCTATAATACCGTGGAACTCCAAGGAACGAGCGACCGTCAGGAATGTCAGCATATTGGACATCAGAAATCAATCCAAAAGAAAAAAGAGGCTGTGCAGCAGAAACCATGGTGTCTCTCTCTACGAGCCCCTATCACACATACAACATCCATAATGTCAGCGAAGTAGTACTTTGCAAGCGCAATCTAAAACAAAACTAACAAGAACCAATCATCTCATTCTCAACCTCTGAGCAAATATCCAGAGAACGATAAGGAAGAAAATATACAGAGAACAAATAAACTGTTGAGTAGCTAAAATGACCTGTATTCAAATTATCTGACTCCTGGCATTTTCTAATCATAAAGTAGTTTCCCTTTAATGCATATGGGTCATCTTGTGGCCAAGTCTATCAATCTAAGGTTAGTAAAATTCAACTTCCATTCCTCATGTTTTTACAATTTCCTCAAATCAAACATAAGCAAAAGTAATTGTTAGAAGTTAGATATTTTGGAAAATACATTTTTGAGAATGATTTTCCTGTTCCACGTGTGAGGGTGATAGGACTAATGAACACAGAGAACATAGGCATTCAATGAAATTAAGAATTGGGGGGCGGGTAATCTGTCAGGCTTTGTTTGGGAGTTTGGAGGGGAGGAGTTTGAGGGGAAGGAGAGGGAAACGGAGGATAGACCCCCACCTTGTTTGCAAGTTCAAAACCTCCCAATTTGGGGGAACTCCAAAAAACAAGTAAAGGAAGGTTTTGGGGGATTTTAAAAATTTCCCAAATCCTTCCCCTCATTTCATAAAACTCTCAAAACAGAAAAGGCTAGCCATAAGACTTCTCCTTCCCTCCCTTTCTAAACCCCTCTCCCAAACATAGCCTTAACAATCTCGCTCCTGCTCTAACAATTGTGTACTTTATGAACGGAAAGCATAGCCTGTTGCGTTTGATAGAGGACTGAATTAGAAACTGAACTAGGTTTGTTAAGAAAACTGTTCTGCTCCCATGGCATTCAAAATTAGACTCTCAATTTATCTGATATTACATCACATATACAGTTTTCCAGATAGCCCAAATTGTATAGAATCCTTAGTCATATTTCAAAAAATGGAGTATTGTGACATTCTCCTTCTGAAAGCTGAAAACATCTCGACAACATATATATATATAGGTAGTAAATTAGTAATAATACTAGCTAGGGAAAATCAGACATCACTCCGTCCCTTACCAGTTACCCCTCAAATTAAACCGTCCAGTGGTGTCGAAATAAAATCTCAATAGAGAAGTCAGTCAGTTTCGCAAAGAAAGAAAGAAAGAAGCAATATATAACAGTTCAGAACAGGAAAAATAGAACCGGGCATTTAAAACAAAGAGGGAAAGGTAGATTTGGAGGGGACGTACCGGTGTTAAGGAATTTGAAACAGCAATATAATATATGTTGTCTGTCTTGTCGTCTCGTCGAGTTGTCGCCGTTTGATGAAAAGAGAGGAGAAGCAAAATGAGTGGAATTCTCCGTCCAAGGTTTGGAACTATGGAAGATGGTAATTGCCGGTAGTACTAGGAAACCAGGCAAAGCAGTGAGAGATTGAGGTTTGCGGATTGCGAGGCGTTAACACGAAGTAGAATAAAATGGGGCCGTACTTCAAGGGTAGGTAGGTAGGACCGAAACACGGGACTCACAATCACATCACATCACATAAACATTACATTTTGTCAAATTTTATTTTATTTATTACAACAACGTCTCGCCAATTCTTCAAAGCCACCTGTCCTCCTCACATGTGATGTTACCCACTCCAATGGAAATTCTCAGACACGGTGTTAGGTTTTGACATGCAATTCTTTAACATAAACATTCTCAAAAATAAAAAAAAAAGAATAGAACTCCTAAATAAATAAAAATTTTATCAAACAATTAAATAGAATAAAAGAAATTAATTATAAAAATAGAGCGATGGTTGCAGAAGAAAAAAAAAAGAAGAATAAATTTATAGTCTATAGAAGTTATTAGAATAAATAAATAAGTAAAATATGTAAGCGAACATCGTTTTAGTAATAGAAAAAAACATCAAAAAAAATAAATTTATTGTCATATGAAATTATTGAAACAAATAAATGAGTAAAACCTGTAACCAAATATCGTTTTAGTGATAGAAAATAAAATTAAAATAAAAATAAATTTATAGCACGTAGGAAATTATTTGAATAAATAAATGAGTAAAATTTGTAAGCAAACACCATTTTGGTGATAAAAAATAAAATAAAAATAAAAATAAATTTATATCTCGTAGAAAGTTATTGGAACAAATAAATGACTAAAATTACCAGTGTAGTTAAAACTGGACAGGCCGGTCCGACCGGTTGAACCAGGAACCGGACCCCTGTCCTGTCCGGTAGTTTCTGAAAATCGGCCTGACAAAGAACCGGTCAAAAAATGAGAAAACCGGTCAAAAATCGGGTTGAACCGGTTCACAATTTTATTTTTAATTTTTTTAGAAAAAATCAATTTTTTTTTATTTTTTTATATAAAAATATATCACTTTCTTTAATTATTTGTAATTTTGAATATTTTATATTATGAATTATGACATTTAGTAGTAAAGTTTAATTTTTCTTTACAAAGTTATGACTTTTATGTTAATTTTTGCTCAATATTGTATAGGTTTAGAGTTTAAAATAATATTATATATTATATATAATGTAATATATTATAATTATAATTAAAATAATATTATTTTATTATATCCCGGTCGAACCTCTGAACCTTGAACCCTTGCCCTCACCGGTTCAGTGACCGGTCCGGTTTTAACTACCTTGAAAATTACTGTAGTGATTGTTGTAGCGAAAATAAAAATGAAAAAAGTAGAATTATAGCCCGTATGAAGTTATTAGAACAAATAAATGAGTGGAACCTGTAAGCGAACACCGTTTTAGTGAAAAAAAAATCAAAAAAATAAATAAATTTATAGCCTGTAGAAAGTTATTAGAACAAATAAATGAGTAAAACTTGTAAGCGAACACTGTTTTGGTGATAGAAAAAAAAATCCATTGCTTCATTGCCGGTAGGGGGAATAAATGAAGGAGTGAAACTATTATAGCGATGTACTACAGCGATTGGTGTAGCGAAAATAAAATTGAAAGGAAAAATAAATTTATAGACAGTAGAAAATTATTGGAACAAATAAATTAGTAAAACTTGTAAGCGAACATTGTTTTGGTGATAAAAAAATGAAAAAAAATAAATTCATTGCCGGTAGGGGGAATAAATGAATGAGTGAAACTATTATAGCGATGTACTGTAGCGATTGATGTAGCGAAAATTAAAATGAAAGGAAAAATAAATTTATAGACTGAAGAAAGTTATTGGAACAAATAAATGAGTGAAATTACTAAAGCGAAAATTAATTTTACACACATGCAAATTTACACGAACAAAAAATGTAAAAAAATAGTATTTTATTTATATAAAAATAAGAAATAAAATTAAAAAGAAATGAAAGTATGATAATATAATATATTAGAAATATAATTATAATTATAATATAATATGTAAACAATAACATTTATAAACATAAAAATAATAAAAGGAAAACAAATAAATGAGTGAAACCGATAAGGAAACACCTTTTGCTGGTGGAAAATAAAATAAAAAAAATTATAGCCATAGAAATCTATTGGAACAAATAAATGAGTGAAACCGGGAAGCAAACATTGTTTTGCTGATCGAAAATAAAATCAAAAAATAAATAAATTTATAGCCTTTAGAAAATTATTGGAATAAATAAATGAGCGAAACTAGTAAGCAAACATCGTTTTGCTGGTAAAAAATAAAACCGAAAGGAAAATAAATTTACAGTCGTAGAAAGCTATTGGAACGAATAAATAAGTGAAATATGTAAGCAAATACCGTTTTGGTGATCGAAAATAAAATCGAAAGAAAAATAAATTTATAGCTCATAGAAAGTTAATAGAACAAATAAATGAGTGAAACATGTAAGCAAAGATCATTTTACTGATCGAAAATAAAAGAAAATTGAAAAAAAAAATTATAATCCGTAGAAAGTTATTTGAACAAATAAATGAGTGAAACCTCTAAACAAACATCGTTTTACTGGTGAAAAATAAAATTAAAAAATTTATAGCCAGTAGAAATTTATTGAGACAAATAAATAAGTGAAACCGGTAAGGAAACACCACTTTGCTGGTGGAAAATAAAATCAAAAAAATAAATAAATTTATAGTCGTACAAAGCTATTGGAACAAATAAATGAGTGAAACCGGTAAGCAAACATCGTTTTGCTAATCGAAAAATAAATAAATTTATAGCCCTTAGAAAATTATTGGAACAAATAAATGAGTGAAACTGGTAAGTAAACACCGTTTTGCTGGTGAAAAATAAAACCAAAATAAAAATAAATTTATATCCGTAGAAAGCTATTGAAACAAATAAATGAGTGAAACATGTAAGCAAACACTGCTCTGCTGGTGATCGAAAATAAAATCGAAAGAATAAATAAATGAGCGATACATGTTAGCAAACACCATTTTGGTGATCGAAAATAAAATGAAAAAATAAATAAATTTATAGTCCGTAGAAATTTATTTGAACAAACAAATAAGTGAAACTTGTAAGCAAATACCGTTTTAGTGATCAAAAATAAAATAAAATTAAAAAATAATTTTATAGCACGTAGAAAGTTATTGAAATAAATAAATGAGTGAAACATGTAAGCAAATACCATTTTAGTGATCGAAAATAAAATAAAATTAAAAAAATAAATTTAAAGCCTGTAGAAAGTTATTGGAACAAATAAATAGGTGAAACATATAAATAGGTGAAACATATAAGCAAATACTGTTTTGATATTTAAAAAATAAACAAAAAATAAATAAATTTATATGCCATATATATTTATTGGAATAAATAAATGAATAAAAACAAATTTGTAACCCATAGAAAATTATTAGAACAAATAAATAAATAAAACATGTAAGTAAATACCTTTTTATTATTATTATTATTATTATTATTATTATATTGATGGTTGATATTATTTTAATTTTCTCTTAATTTTATTTGAAACAAACAAAATAGTATTTACTTACATATTTCATTTCATTTTTTTGTTTAAGTAAATTTTCATATTGAAATATTATTTTTTTTAATTTTTTTTTCGATAAATAAAATGGTATTTATTTACGAGTTTTACTCATTCTTTTATTCCAGTAAATTTTCAGGTTACAAAATTTTTATTTTATTTTATATATATAAAACAGTGTTTACTTATGGGCTTCATCTTTTTTTCATAAATTTTCACATTATAAAATTTTAATTTTATTTTTCATAAATAAAATAGTGTTTTCTTACGTATTTCACTCATTATTATGTTTTGGTAAATTTTTAGGATGCAAACTTTTAATTTTATGTTAGATAAATAAAACAGTGTTTGCTAACGAGCTCCATGTTTTTTTTTTCGATACATTTTCAGGTTATAAAATTTTAATTTTGTTTTCAATAAATAAAATTGTATTTGTTTATAGATTCATTTATGTTTTTTTTTGTTCAAGTGAATTTTCAACTTACAATTTTATTTTAATTTTATCTTTAATAAATAAAATAGTATTTGCTTACGGAATTCATCCATTTTTTGTTTCGATAAATTTTCAAGTCCCAAACATTGAATTTTATTTTCGATGACTGAAATAGTGTTTGTTTGTTGGTTTCATTCATGTTTGTCAGTTTGAGGAAAATTTCAAGTTATAAAATTTTAAGTTTATATTTGATAAAAAAATATTGTTTACTTATGAGTTTCATTTATATTTTTATTCTGGTGAAATTTTAGGCTGCAAGCTTTTATTTTTATTCCGGTAAATTTTTTAGGTTACCAAATTTTGATTTTAGTTTTGATAAATAGAATAATGTTTGCTTACGGATTTCTTTCATTTTTTTGTTTCGTTAAATTTTCAACTTGCAAAATAATTATTTTTTTCATTTTATTTTTGATAACTAAAATAGTGTTTGTTTACGAGTTTCATTCATTTTTTTTTATTTTGGTAAATTTTCAGGTTGTAAAACTTTAAATTTATTTTTGGTAAATAAAGTATTATTTGCTGATGGGTTTTGTTTATTTTTTTTATCTTACAAATCGTAGGTTGTAAAATTTTAATTTTATTTTTGATAAAAAAATAATATATGCTTTCATTCATTTTTCCCGATAAATACTAAGGTTGCAAAATTAGTTTTTTATTATTTTATTTCTAATAAATTTAAAATATATCATATATCAAAATATTACTTTACAAATAAATCATTTCATATCATTTATAAAAACTAACGCGACCCGTGCATTTGCACGGGTCATGTTATCTAGTCTTTGACTGATACAAAATTAAAAAAAAGGGAATTAATTAAGTAAATAATCACTTTGATATCTGAGAGTGGTATGCTGTGTTATCTGGTATTTGACTGATATGAAATTAAAAAAAAAGAATTATTCGGTGTGCTAGTTGTTTGTCCTTTTGGTCCCTAACGTTAGAGGAGGTACTTAAGTCTGTTTGATATGCTGAGCTAGGACGTTAAGGGTCACGTAGGATATGACGTGGTATGCTGTGTTATCTGGTCTTTGACTGATATGAAATTAAAAAAAAAGGAATTATTCGGTGTGCTAGTTGTTAGTCCTTTTGGTCCCTGACGTTAGAGGAGGTACTTAAGTCTGTTTGATATGCTGAGCTAGGACGTTAAGGGTCACGTAGGATACGACGTGTTAGTCCATGTGACTGCTTAGTCATAGGGACCAAAATGAATAATTTAAGTAAATAGTCACTTTGATCTCTAAAAATAGCAGACGCTGTCGCATTGGTCCGTGAAAATAATAAAATTAAAGAAAAAAAAATCTTTTAATGTGCAATTCGTTAGTCATTCTAGTCCGTGACATCATTGTAGTTACTATGACATGATTTCAGAGGCTGAATTCACACATTTATTACTTTATAAAACACCATGTGTCAGTCCACATATATCTCTTGTTACAAGGACCAAAACACCTGTTAAAAGAATGTCGTTCAACCCACGAGATAAGTGAGTTTGTTTGATTGGATGGCCTGCGGGCCAATATAGCATTTACACTATCAACTAGCTTAATAACTCGTGCCGTGCATGAGATATTATATATATTTATTCTATACAATTTTTTTAAAATCAAAAAGTTTTTATTTAATATAGTATTATTTGATATAATTTTTATATGGCAAATTATATATTATTAAATTGAATTAATTAATTAGTAAAATAGTAAAAAAATCTTTTTTAATTTTAAAATTTGAGACAATGTTATACTTTAGTGTAAGTCAAATCAAGCTTTTCATGAATGAGATAATTTTATATTAAAATACTTTTTAGGTGAATTTAGATATATGCTCTTTCATACACTTGGCCTGGAGATGAACCCTCGACATCATGTTTGAGAAACCCAAATATCTATAATTCATGTCACACCATGCTGAAATTTTTTATTCAAATAATATTACTAATTGTTAAATTCATCTATTATAAAGTTACAGTTGATTAGATTAGAATAACCTTCTAAATATAATTTTATCGGATTCAATTTTATATTAATACTTAGTAAACTAAATTTAGATACTTAGTTTGGTTGAGTATTATTAATAATAGTATTTAGTTAAGACATTTTATTTTATATTATTTATAGTAATTATAATTTTAATTATCGTTCATTGAATTGTATATTTTTATGAGAAGGAACATTCATTGAATTGCTATTTTAGTTTTTCAAATATTTATTGTATATATGAATTATATAATTTTTTCATAAATGCTAATATTTGAATTCAAATCTACAATAATAATAATTTAATGTGAAACTTAATGTAAAAAAACTAATACACTTTTAATGTGAAACTTAATACACCCTTAATAATCCCATGTGTCATAATTTCATATGAAAACTTAATGTGAAATTTTATTTGGTTTTATATTGATTTCAATATTTTATCAAGGACATGTTAGATAAATGAATTCGTTTGATTGAAAATGAACCTATTATATATTATAAAAATATGAACCTATTATACATATATGTTATAACAAATCAAATGGTCTTCTGGTAAAAAAAACAAATGAAAAGGTCCAAAGCAAATTATAAGCAAGAAGCATAAGAACACGTTAAATGGCTAAATTGACATAGACATAAAATCAATTGAGGCATAGGAAAATAAAATTTAAAAATAGCATGAAGAAGTTTATGACACGACATAAGATTATAAAGGTGGAGCCACAATGTAAACATGTAATATCAGATTAAGGATGAAAGAATCACAATTCATTTAAACACCACGTTGATTTCACTTGATGCCCAATAGCAATCATTATTCATAGCACTTATGTCCACTTAAAGCCAATATCAGGCTGTATATAGTAATGTCAATCGATAAAAAAACTATAGACGCGTGAAATTGATCTGTCTCTTTTAAAATATACCGATAAGAAGAAGATGAATAATAATAAATAAAAAATATATAAAAAAGAAGAAAATTCTTCCTACATTTCAAATAACATTTATGCTCGAATTGATTTATTGAATTGTATTCATCAAATTAATCATAATCCAAGAGAAAAAAGAAGAAATAAAAAGATCATAGAGGAACATCTCAGTGCAGCCACTACCATCATTGAATGCACCTAATCATATTGCCTTGTCAAGATTCTATTATAACCACCGTCGACGCACCATTTCAAAGTTAATTGCATGAAAGTTGGCAATAGCAATATGATTGGATCGAGCAGTAGAGAGTGGAATCAAGAGGTTGTATGAAAAAATATAAAAGATGAATATCAGATTGGGGTAGAAATTTCACCCCCTAATATAATATTTTGCTTATAGCAATAACTAAGATGTTGAATCAATTATTGTTAAAATCCGTTACAATATTACCTTATTGTCAAAATTATTTAAAATATGTCATAAATAAGATGTTACAATCAATCAATCATTAATGTCAATATTATTCATATATAGAACCCTCTTTTATCTATATTTAAATAAAGAACAATTAAATTTATCTTTATTATTCATATTTTGACATTTTTTGCCATTATTATCAATCTATATATATTGTGAATAGAACACTCATTCATTCATTCTTTGTCAAAAAAAAACATTCATTCACATTCTATATTAAAACACCTCGAGTGACTTGTTTCATAACACAACGCCAATATTATAAATTAAAATAAATAAATTTTAAAAAACATAGAATCAAATAAAAAATATTTAAAATAATAATTTGCATAAGAACATACAATGATAACAAAAAAATTGATATGAAAGCATGAAAAAGAAAGTAATAAATAACAATGAGCAATTACACAATAGAGAAAAAAAATTTATCATATAAGAAGTCAATATAAAAAATAGAATAATAACAAAAATAGTGAGACACATAATAACAAAAAAATATCAGTATATTAAGATTTATATTACAAAAATAGGTTGATAATCATAAAATAAAAAAAATGATGTCTAAAATAAAATAGAAAAATGATCAATTGCCATCAATTAAAAAGAAAGTAATAAATAACAATGATTAATTACACACTAGAGAAAAAAAAATTATTATATAAGAAGTCTGTATAAAAAATAGAATAATAACAATAATAGTGATACACATAATAACAAAAAAATATTAATATATTAAGATTTATATTACAAAAATAGATTGATAATTATAAAATAGAAAAATGATGTCTAAAATAAAATAGAAAAATGATCAATTGCCATCAATTAATTAATTTAAAATTTAAAATTAAATATGAGTAATAAATGGTTATTGATGACTTATAATTAGCTCTAATTAAAAACATTAAAAATATTGTTAATAAATTAATTACCATAGAATAATAAATAAAAATAAAATAAAAATTGCTTTTGGAGAAAAACTACATGATTATGGTATTGACATGTGACATTATTCTATGTGGCATAACTTTGTTTTTTTTATAAGGCATAACCTTGCTTTATAATATATAATAGATAATAGATAGATAGATAATAGATAATAGATTTTTAAATTATTTTTGTACAAATTCGGGTATCTACACCAACGTTATATTGCATTATTTATAGATATAGAAAACATATTTATCAGAAATAAATATTAACACGTACGAATATAAATCAAATAAATCATAACTAGCGTTGTCAAAAGAGTAAATCCATATATAACAAAAAAAAAAGAGTAAATCCATAACTAGCAGTTTCCAGAACGGGTTCCTCGTACGAAAATGTATCTGCGCGCTTTAAAGACCTTGAACAGTTGAATTTGTAATTCTAATTTTTTTAAATGTGGAATATACTTTTTGTCTATGAAATAGAAATATTACTTACAGATCAGAGATGAGAAACATCTTCCTTTTAATTTAATCTCTGGTTGTGAAATACCTGATTTTTTCCATATTTATCAGATATTTCACAACTCAATTCTCCAATAAGATTGTCTAGAAAATCAGATTGTCTGACAATCTTATTTCAGAATTGAGTTTTTGTCTAGACAATCTTATTTTGATTGATTAAAGATGATATATTTGGATGAAATCTAATTTTGGATTGCTATTTAAAGACATTTAAATGTTACTTAAGCATAGTGGAATAGGAGATATTATAATTTAATGATAACTAGCATAGTAATCCGTGCAATGCACGGGGCATATGACGCACTTTATAAAAATTTATGAGAAAATATATTTGAATAATTATAAAGAATTTGAGTTTTTTTAAATTATATAATAAACTATAAATTATCGTTATCTATTAAAAATAGTTGGTTAATTATTTGATTAATTCACAACTTAAAAGTTGAATACAACTAAAGAAATAGTACAAATTATGGTTGAATAGTAAAATAGTTTAAATAGTTGTTGTGAGTAGACATGACAAAAAACCTGAAATTACAGTACCACTTGATCTTGTCCCAACATTGACGGGACAACCCATCAATTCCAATTATCTATAAATCTATATCATAAATTATCTTTATGTAGTTGTATCAATTATGCCTATCAAGTACATGTCAAATTGCCGTGCATATTCAATTATAGAAACTTATTTCATTATCTATTTTCTCATGTAGCACCATAAATATTTCAAATTTTTTACTACCAAAATCACTCACTATTTGTAAACTATTAATTGAAACATTCATGTATTTTTATTTTATAGATAACAGTGCCCAAAAAATTCAAAGTTGCTCGTATCAAGAAAAATCTTCAACAAATTAGCTAAGTGAGAAAATAATAACAAATTAAGAAATAAATATGTTGATATTAAAATTATTATAACAATGAATTTAAAAATATTAAACTTGTGTTCTCGAAAAATATTAAAATTGTGATAAAGTGCAATTTTTGCTTTATAATTCATATATTAATATGGTTTAACATAAAATGTTCATTCTCATTATTAACTTTATTTTCTCCCTGTAAACTTTTTTATATATAATTTCTCCCTATATACTTTTTTATATATAATTTCTCCCTATATACTTTTATGTATTTCTTTATCACCGTGTGTTATATATTATCTATTATTTCCAACTAATCAATGTATATATATATAGACACACACACTAATTAGAAAAAAAAATTCTTAGATTAAGCAAAGTCTTCGATTATGTACGAGCAACCTTCTATTTCTTAAAGCCAGCTGTTTGGTAACTTGTTGAGAGTTTATACGCCTCGTACTATTATCGTGTAGTTTGTTTCTTTGTGCTTTAACCCCGTTCTATTCCAAAAGAAAAAGTATTTGATAAATTAGTTGGTGAATAAAAATAAAATAAAAATATATTTATATTAAAATTATCATAAAGTGAAATAGAAGATTATTTAAATTATATATTAAAGTTTATTTTTTTAAGTAATTCACATGTCGATGAAATTTCACGTAAAATATTTGGCACAATGTTATATGTGCAATTTTTTCTCGTATACTTTAATGTAAAATATATATCCCATGTGTTATGTTTTAATTATAATTTTTACATTAACCAATTTACATCTATATATTAATGTATAAAATCTCCTAATTTTCTCGACAAAAAAAACATGTCCAATAAATTAGTTAGATGATAATGTAATAATAAGGAAAAATATATATATTGTCATTTGTTATGTTGTATTCACACTATTTAAGAAAATAATTTTATTTATAGACATTAATTATTGAAAAAATCAAATTTGGTTGGACAAAAGAAAATATTTAATAAATTAATTAAGTAAAAAATGCTAAATGAGAAAGAAAAAATAATTATAACGTATATCAATTAAGATGAAAGAAAATATTTTTTATTACCGTTTGAGTTTATGCGTTTTAAAAGCAAGCACTATCGTAAAGATACAATGTTTTTAACTACAATTTTAAATTAAGTTCTACGTATAATTAAAATATACCTTTTATGAATTTCAACATGATCCCTAAAGATACAATTTTTATTATTTGAAAATTGAAACATTTAATATGATTCCTATCATAAAAATTTATGAAACCGGTCTCTATCAAATTTTTTCAACTACGATTTTAAATTGGTTTCAGCAATAAAAAAATACCTTTTATGAATTTCGACATGATCTCTATATATATAATTTGCATCTTTTGAAATTTGAAAAATTTATAATGATTCTTATCATAGAGATTTTTAAAACTGGTCCCTATCACAACGATATAATTTTTTTCATTTACCATTTTAAATTGATTCCTATAATAAATACTCCTTTTTTGAATTTTAACCTGATCCCTAGAGATACAATTTGTAGAAAACTAAAATTTGAAAAATTTATAATAATTTCTGCCATAGAGATTTAGAAAACTGGTTTCTATCATACAAATACATTTTTTTTTACGATTTTAAATTGATTCCTATAATAAATACACCGCTTTTATGAATTTCAACGTAATCGCCCTAGAGATGAATTTTGTATGATTTCAAATTTGAAAAATTTATAACTATTCATATCATAGAGATTTATAAAACTGGTCCCTATCACAAAGATATAATTTCTTTCAATTACAATTTTAAATTGATTCCTATAATAAACATGCTCCTTTTTTGAATTTCAACTTAATCTCTAGAAATATAATTTGTCTCATTTGCAAATTGAAAGTTTTATAATTAATTTTTTTATACAAAAATTTTATAATTATTTCTATCAAAGAGATTTATAAAATTTGTATAATTTTTTTCAAATACTTTAACTAATACCTAAATATTTCACAAAAACTTAAATAGTATAAAATAAAAATATATATCCATTTTCAAAAACTAAAATTAATTTAAGACATTCCAAAAAAATTAAGGGCATAACATTTATATCAAACCAAATTTTCCACAATAGGAAATTTGTATTGGAAAATTAAATAATTTATATGTATTTTTAAATTAAAACAACTAATAAACTATTACATATATTTTCTAAAATAAATATATCCAAAAAGATACAAAAAACCACAGTAATATATATAATTATTGAAATTCCACACATAATTTTTTGAAAAATATTGAAAAAATAATAAGCAATTAAATTCTTGTGATATATGATACTTGTTCTTGTTTGAGAGAGAGCAATATTATATCTGCATAGAATAAAAAAAACTAATCACAGATGGAAATTGAAAATAAAAAACTTAACGATGCAAAATAGAGAAGCATTAACTTCAAAAAATAATTGGCAAATAAAAATGAATTAATAAAAAATTAAAAGAAATATTTGCCTTAGAGAAGAAGTTTGCCTAAGAGGAGAAGAACAAAAATCAAACAACATCGATAGTTTGGAGGTTATTCGAATATTAATAAACACTAAAAAATAATAAGTAAAAATAATTAACAGTAAAACAGAAAAATAACAATAATATGAACTCACCTTAGATGAGAATTTAGTGTTGATGAACAAAGGAATAACGATAATACAAAGGCTAAAACAAAATGAACAAATAAATTTTTTTAATACATGCATATATTAAGATTTAAGATTAAAAATCCAAAAATTGAAACATATAAAGTATTGACCATGAAAAAGAAAACAAAAACTAACCTTTAATCGAAAGTCTTAAGTGTTAGTAACTACAATAGATAGAAATAATGATAAGAAAATGTATATGAAATGAGAGAAGATTAACAAAAAGAGAGATGATAGAAAAATTATACCAGAGAATGAAGAGGCTGAAGAAACACGAATGTTTTCAGACGCAAAATAAATAATTAAAGATATAAGGAATAAAAATATTTTCTAATAAATAGACAATTGAAAATACGATTTTAAATTGATTGTTTCGAATACAATCAATACAATTTCAAATAAGACACATTAAATATGAATCATGAAATCATTAATCAATAAAAAATTTTCAAATCAATTCAATCCATTTTATCATTGAAATGCTCTCAAAGCGACACATATAAAAATGTGTCTATAGAGGGTTTGTCTTTATATATATAATAGATATAAAATATTATAAAAAAAATAAAACGGTATCAAAAATTTAACTTGTTAACAAAAATAGTTTTACCAAAATAATTAAACGCAAACATTTAAGAATGATAACAAGGTCGAAAAATAAAATACATAAAGTTCACGGCTCTGTCTAGGGTGAACCACCAAATAGGTGGTTCACCGCGAGGAAGTTAGATTTTGAAAAAAAAAATAGGTGGTTTACGGTGGACTACTAATCTCATTAATAATGTACACCGTTAGATTTGTTAAAAAAATTGAAGGTCTAGATCGTTTGAAAATTAAAATGAGAATAACTACTCCTAACTACACCCCCACTCTTTCTCTCCTAATCACTCCCTTTCTCGGACCTCCAGCCTTCTTCCCCCCTCCCTCTCTCTCGCGCTCTCTCTCTGCCTCCACCGCGTCATCCCAAACTTCATGTGCTAGGACAGTGACTTCACCGCCACCAACAGCGCCGCTGGCGAGTCCATCTACGACGCCAAGTTCGCCAATGAGAACTTCATCAAGAAGCACATTGGACCTGGAATCCGCCATCACCATCTTCGCAGTCGCCCCCTCCTCATCAACCACCATGTATGATGGCGGATCCGGCGGGAAGAACGCGAACTTCGCCGCCATCGACGACGTCACCGCCCCCATTCCACCAACCAACAAAACAAAAAATAATAAAAATAAAAAATAAAAAAACTAATGAGAAATTCAGTGCGTTCTGCGTTTTGGTTTTAGAATTTTCAACTTTTCTTTGTTATTTTTTTGTTTTCTGGAGGTTATTTTTTTGTTTTTTGAATTTTTGTTGTTGAATTGGTTGAGATGTGTACAGTGTTTGGAGTGTGGTGTGTGGGGTCTTGGATGGAGAAAGTGAAGAGATGGTGGACACGGAAGGGGGGAGAGTGAAGAAGGAGTATTGGTGGTGGGGGCGAGAAGTCTCTGCCGCTGGCAACAGAGAAGAGGAAGGAGGAAGAAGAAGGTGGCGGTGGCGGAGAATCCAGTAATGGGTGGTGGTGGTGTCACTGAGTTTTGAAATATCGGACGCACAACGTTTTGAAATATTGGACGCACAGAGTTTTGAAACACTCGACGCACAGCGTTTTGAAATATTGGACACAGCGTTTTGAAACACTGGACGCACAACGTGTTAAAATATTGGACGCACAATAAAATTGAAACACTGGAGGCACAGCCTTTTGAAATATTGGACGCACAGAGTTTTGAAACACTGGACGCACAACGTTTTGAAATATTGGACGCAGCGTTTTGAAACACTGGACGCACAACGTGTTAAAATATTGGACGCACAGTAAAATTGAAACACTGGACGCACAGCCTTTTGAAATATTGGACGCACAAGAAAATTGGACGCAGAGCAGTTGATTGTTAGACTTTTGTCATTCTGCATCATTGGACGTAGGGCAGTGTTGTACGTATTGCCTTATGCTGATTATTGGACTTTTGTCCTTCTGTTACATTGGACTCAGAGTGTAGCATGTCTCCATGAGTGATTACTTGTACTTCTGCAATTCTAATTCTTTGGACGCAGAGCATCTTTGGACACATTGCCTCATACTGTTTATTGGACGTAGAGCATCATTGGACGCAGAGCTCTCAGAGTCCATCGTCCAATGTGACATTGACACATATACTTTTGCGTCCAATTTACTTGTGAGTCAAATATTCCAATTTGCTTGTGCGTCCAATATTTCAATACGCTATGCATCCAACGTTTTCACAGTCAGTGTCCAACGTTTTCTATCTGCATCTGTTTTTTTTCACATCTGGTTTTTTTTTTCTGGATCTGGTCTGGGTGTTGGTTGGGGTTGCAGAGGGAGCCATACAAGCTCTCATGGTGGTTCGGAGGGTAGCTTTTCCTTCAATGTCGGCGGTGAGTTCCTTTTCCGGTGAGCCTTCAACCTTGACTGTGGGCGAAGAGTGGTTGCGAAGAAGAGGGTGGTGGCGGTGGTGTGGGGTAGGGGAGGGGTGGTGGCGGCTGCAGTGGGGTGGAGAAGAGATGACCATCGCCACCGTGGATGAGGGAAGAGAGGGAGAGGAGAGAGAGAACACGATTGGGGGTGGTAGCGGAGGGTGGGGGTAGAGATTGTGTGGGGAAAAAGACTGTGTTCTCATTTTTTGTTCTCAACTCATCTGGGTCATTGATTATTAAATTGATATATCTAATGGCTACTAAAGTTTTATAAAAATTTTACAATTAGTGATCCACCATGCACCACTCATATGTTTGGATTTTTTAAATGGTTCACAGTGAACCATTTAATTTAATAGCCCACCCTAGAACGAACCAAAGTTCACGGCGAAAAATAAAATAAAATAGGCTTAAATATGTTTGACATCCCTGCAAATATAGCGAGTTTTGGTTTTGGTCCCTAGAAAATTTTTTTTTAGTATTTTATCCCTGCAAACCTTGAAATATGTTGTTTTGGTCCCCACCGTCCATCCCCGTCTAAAAAACGTCGACGTGGCAAACGGCAGTCCACGTCATAGATGCCACGTCAATTAATGATCCCACATGTTACGCATACGTGGACTGGAAGCGTGCCTCGTCAGCCAGGTAGTGCCCAGTCAGCGCCTCGTCAGCTAGGGCTCCTTCAAATTGGGGCTTTTGGGTCCGTGGGTCAGAGTCCTTGAATTAGAAAGAGAGAGAAGCTCTTGAGAAAACTGCAGAAAGGCGACACGGAGAAGAAGACAACCAAACCCTAGGTTGCGACGGTGTACTGAACACGATTCAGAGGTGTCAAAACTTGTGGCTTACAGTGGAGCTTGTGACACACGAGATTCCTTTGCGTCTGTAAAAGGTATGTGTGGTTTTTTATTCACTTTCTATGTGGGGACCAGATAAACATGTGCGTGTACTGTTCATTCGAATATATTAATGTTGTATTTCAGTAGTAAAAGTAGTAAATAAATCTGTGGGGGGGGGGGGATATGGTTTATTAATGTCATTGTTTTGTGGGGACCAGAGCATTTAAGAAATCAGTTACATGCATATTGCAGGGATGAGTTTCGAAGTGCATTTTCATCATGGGGGTGGTTTCATATACGAGGATGATGAATATAGGGGGGCTCAGTGCATGTGGAGTTTGACTGTGACATAGATAGGTGGAGCTATTTTGAAGCAATGTCCATTGTGAATGACTTGGGTTATTCATCTATTATGCGTCTATGGTGGAAAACTGATGGCCCGCATTCAGCAGATGGACTTAGGGAGATTAAGGAAGATGGTGATGCTATGGCTTTTGCCAATGATGCTATACAGAATAATGGTAAGGGTGAAATTTTTGTTACTGAAGTTGTGGAGAATTATGGTACTCCTAGTCAGGGTGTGCACCACATTGTTGCACCACCACCCCCTCCTAACCTATCTACCACTGCTAGCATCTTAAGTAAACTTCTTAATGGGGTGGCTCAAACCTGTGGGGTTAATATGAATTCTGAAGGTGGTGGGAATGTAAGTGCTGAGGGCAATGAGGTCAATGAGGACAATGATGTCATTTTCATTGGAGAAGGATGGGTTGGAGATGATGGTGGTGACATGACTGTGGATGTGGATGGAGATGTTGGTGTGGGTGATGTAAATAGAGATGTTGATGGTGAGGTGGCTGTGGATGGACCTAAAGGTGATCATGTGAATGACAATGGTGATACTGGGATTGTTGGAGAAGGAGTTGGTGATGCTGAGGATGGTGGCAGTGAGGAAGAGTCTGACCATGGAGTTATGTTTGAGGATAGTGAGGAGGATAGAGCTCTCGGGTTGGATGATGGATTTGGTGATGAAGTTGGCAATGCTGAACATAACAATGAAACACTTGAAGAGTTGATAGTGAGTAAAAAGAAAAAGAAACCAGTGGGTGTAGTTGGTGGAAGTGGACAAGGTGGGGGAAGTGCACAACATGGGTTGAGTGCACATGACTTATCTGATGACTATATGAGTGAAGAGCTGGACAGTGCAGAGGAAGGGGATTCGGATGGTGAAGATAAATGTAAGGGTGTATTTCCTAGATTTAGAAAAGAAGAGTTAGATAAGAAGTATAAATTTAAGTTGGGTATGGAGTTTAAGTCCCTGAAGCAATTTAAAAAAGCAATATTGAAGTGGTCAGTTTTGAATGGTAGAGAGGTGAGGTTTGCAAAAAATGACAAAGTTAGGGTAAGGGCAGTATGTAAGGGTAATTGTGGTTTTACAGCCCTTGTTAGTAGGGTGGGTGACAGCCACACGTATAGAATGAAGACATTGGTGGATAGGCACACGTGTGGTAGGGTTTTTGCAAATAAAAATGCAAAATCAAAGTGGGTTGCTAAGGGTGTCATGGACAGGATCATGGGCGGCAGCGATGTAAGCCTGGCTGAAATCATCCAGGATGTGAGGAGGAACTATGCAACTGGGATAACTGTGTGGAGTGCATGGAAGGCGAAGCAGATTGCTAGAGGAATAGTAGAAGGGGATGCTTTGAAGCAGTACACTTTGTTGTGGAGTTATTGTGCTGAGTTGAAGAGAGCATGTGCTGGGAATACCTGCAGATTGGAAGTGGAGAGGCCTTGCCCAAGTGTGCCACCAAAGTTTGAGAGTTTTTATTTCTGTTTTGATGGCTGCAAAAGAGGATTTCTGGCGGGTTGTAGGCCTTTTGTTGGGGTTGATGGTTGTCATTTGAAGACAAAGTATGGGGGCCAGCTGTTGATAGCTGTTGGTAGAGATCCAAACGACCAGTACTATCCCCTGGCATTTGCTGTAGTTGAGAACGAGACAAAAGAGTCATGGAGGTGGTTCCTAACTTTATTGCTGCAAGACATTGGAGAAGATAGAAGATGGGTCTTTATATCAGATCAACAAAAGGTACATGTTTCTACTATTATTGTTATTGTTAAACTTTATATATAAATATTAATTTTGTATTGTTTTTTTTAAGGGTTTGGTTCCTGTCTTCCAAGAAATGTTGGAGGGTGTGGAGCATAGACTTTGTTTAAGGCACCTGTATGCAAACTTCAAGAAAAAGTTTGGCGGAGGGGTCCTAATAAGAGACTTGATGATGGGTGCAGCTAAGGCAACTTACTTTGAAGCCTGGAAGGAGAAGATGGAAGAAATAAAGAATGTCGATGCCAAGGCACATGATTGGTTGATTGCCATTCCAACAAGACAATGGTGTAAGCATGCTTTTACTTATTACCCTAAATGTGATGTGTTGATGAACAATATATCAGAGGCGTTTAATAGTACTATACTGGTAGCTAGGGACAAACCAATAGTCACAATGTGTGAGTGGATAAGGTCATATCTTATGGGTCGGGTTGCTAAACAGAGGGAAAAACTTTCTAAGTTCCAAGGGAGAATAATGCCAAAACCAAGGAGAAGGCTAGACTGGGAGGTGGAACATAGTGGTAATTGGATCCCTACATATGCTGGGAAGGATAAGTTTGAGGTGACACATACCTTATTTGTCAAAAAATTTGTAGTTAACCTGGAACTGAAGAGGTGTAGTTGTAATTTCTGGGAGTTGGTAGGAATACCGTGTAGGCATGCAGTGGCTGCCATATCATATAGAGCTCGCAATGATCTTGAGGAATTTGTGCATCATTACTATAGCAGGGACACTTATGAACAAGTTTACAACCATACTGTTAGTCCTATTAATGGTCAGGACATGTGGCCAACTGTTGCGGGAGTTGTGGAGCTGCAACCTCCACAATTCAAAAGAGGGCCTGGAAGGCCTAAAAAACTAAGGACAAGAGAGGTTGATGAGGACCAAAATCGTACTAAATTGAAAAGAGCCAATACCTCATACAGGTGCACCAGGTGTGATAAGCTTGGGCACAATAGTAGGAGCTGTAAAAGTCCAGTGGTCAACCCAAATGCTCAGGCCCGAAAGGTATAAAGCTGTCCCAATTTAATTTCAGTTTATTTTTTTTACAATGGAATAATATTCATAAGGTACTTTGACAGAGAAAGCCCAAGGCACAACCTCCTGCTGATAACCAAGATGGTGTGGGTAATGGACAAGCACAAACACAAGTTCCTGTTGCTAACCCAGTCAGTGTGGGGAATGGTCAACCACAAACACAAGTTCCTGCTGCAAGTCAAGAGGGTGTAGGGAACCATGAAACTATACCACCAAAAATTCAAGTCAAAAGGGTATGACTTCAGACACTTTTACAATTTATTTCATGTAACAAACAAACTGACTTAATGTGTTTCTTAATTTTGTAGAAAAATGATAAAACTAGTAACACTGTTGCCAAGCCCAAGGTAACTTGCAGACTTGCATCATCATTTCATTTTTACTGTACTCTTAGCTAACTTTGCTTTTTTTATATAGTTAAAGAGGTTGAGGAAATATGCAGACATTGAAGCATCTATTGGACTTGAGGGAACTGAAACAAACGGAGGAACACAGTCTGCAAGCCAAGTTATTTCAGCCACAGGTGGTGGACCTGAAGAATGTCTCACTCAAGCTGAGGAAACAATTAAAATCCACAATTCCACTATGGAGGACATAACCAAGACTGGTGATATTCAAGAAGTACTCAAGTTGTCCATGTCTGCAATGGAAAAAATGAACAATAGCCAAATAGATGAAGGTAGCAGAGAAATGTGGAATAAAGCAATTGCCTGTCTCAAGTCAACAATAGAAGTGCAGCAAAAAGCTCATAAACAACTCGAGTAGCACAAGATGAAATTATGAACAACTGGGGATGATTTAGTTGTTTTGTGGTCTATATGACCTTTTAGCATTTTGGTTATATATGTATTAAGCCTTTGGATATATGTATTAAGCATTTGGATTTATGGTCTATATGACCAGTACTTAGTCTTTTTGGTTATATATGTATTAGGCCTTTGGATTTGTGGTTATGAACCTTGGATATTTGTGCGTCCAATACTGGTTTAATGCGTCCAATACTGGTTCAATATTTGTGCGTCCAATACTGGTTTAATATTTGTGCGTCCAATACTGGTTTAATGCGTCCATACTGGTTTAATATTTGTGCGTCCAATACTAGTTTAATATTTGTGCGTCCAATACTGGTTTAATGCGTCCATACTGGTTTAATATTTGTGCGTCCAATACTGGTTTAATGCGTCCAATACTAGTTTAATGCGTCCATACTGGTTTAATATTTGTGCGTCCAATACTGGTTTAATGCGTCCAATACTGGTTTAATGCGTCCATACTGGTTTAATATTTGTGCGTCCAATACTGGTTTAATGCTTCCATACTGGTTTAATATTTGTGCGTCCAATACTGGTTTAATAATGGTTTAATGCGTCCAATACTGGTTTAATGCGTCCATACTGGTTTAATATTTGTGCGTCCAATACTGGTTTAATGCGTCCATACTGGTTTAATGTTTGTGCGTCCAATACTTACTGTTTGTGCGTCCAATACTTGTGCGTCCAATACTTGCTGTTTGTGCGTCCAATACTTGCTATTTGTGCGTCCAATACTTGCTATTTGTGCGTCCAATACTTGTGCGTCCAATACTTACTGTTTGTGCGTCCAATATTTGTGCGTCTAATACTTGCTGTTTTAATGCCTACCATACTGGTTTAATGCCAAAATGCTGGTTTAATGACCACTGGTTTAAGAAGTAAAATACTGGTTCAATGACTAACAAAAAAATGATCAATAAGCAGCCAAATTGGTTAAGCAAACTTTGCTGCAAGACACAAAACTGATACCATTCATAACTAAACTGATCACATTGCATAACACATAATCAACATAAACTGATACATTGTTTGTTCTAACACCAAACCTAACCATACATAACCATTCAAATGGTTGCATATATGTCTACCCCAAAATTACAATTGATTGTTTCAGTGCCTAAAACATTGATAAACCAAAACAGATACAACTGAAATGGCCACAAACACCAGTACAAAATTAAGTTTCATGCTGTCCATTTCCAATCTCCTTTCAATCTTCACTATCCTCTTCGCAGAATACTCCACAATGTTCACAATCTTCGAGCAGCAGCAGCTATGCCTAGGACCTTTGCCTTTGCCATTGCCATTGCCATTGCCATCCAATAACTCATCAAGCCAAAGAAAGTAATCGCAAGTATCTTTCCTATGCAAAAAACAAAACTTTACTCAGTCAGAGATCAACGAAAATAAGAAACACAAAATACCCCAAATCAACTTGAAACACTACCATCCAGTTCTTGCATCTCAGGAATCTGCGACCGGGAGTAATGGTGTCTTGCCCAGAGGTGTAAATCTCAACCTTCAGCCCACAATCGCACATAACATCTGGATACGATGCCGACCCACTGAACGATGTCTTGCTTCCCTTGCTCCCCCCCATTCTGAAACGCAGCAGCTACAGAGATCGAAAATGGAGGAGTGTGCCCTAACCTGATTTCACGTGGGGACACAATGGGGTACAGATTGGGGGTGCCACTTCAGAGTCCTCGTCACTTAGCCTACGTGTCACAATAATCTGACGTGGGTGGGCGCAGGTGGACTGTCGTTTGCCACGTCGACGTTTTTTAGACGGGGATGGACGGTGGGGACTAAAACAACATATTTCAAGGTTTGCGGGGATAAAATACTAAAAAAAAAATTTCTAGGGACCAAAACCAAAACTCACTATATTTGCAAGGATGTCAAACATATTTAAGCCAATAAAATAATTATACAATAGTGACAGTGATGTGGAATAGCAAAAACAGGAGCAGTGGGATGGGAGAGCGCGAATGAAAGCTGGACTCGTAAAGGGATACATCACACACACAAACAAAAGTGGTTCTCACTCCTCCCGCAGAAACCCAGACTCAGAAACGAATCATCAATCACGCCATGCTGCCCCAAGCAAAACTCAATTCTCCAATTCACATGCAATAAAATAAAAAACCCGTTCTCCACTCTCACCGTTCATCGTCGATTTCACAATTCCGTTCCGTTTGGCCATGGCGTTGAGAACCGGCGGCAGCAAACTCTCCTTCGAGGTTCTCCGCCGAAGCTCCTCCGTCGAAGAGGACTCCCTCCTCAACCGCTCCAAACCGGATCCGACTCAACCCGATCGCAAGAAGCGCAGGCACCGAGCCTCCAAGAGGAAGAAGAAGCTTCTCGATCCCGCAGATTCAGTCGCCGATTCATGCGATCCGCATTCGAAGGGAGATTCGCCGCTCGAAAACGGAATAGCCTGTAATGGCTTCGAGCTCGACGCCATGAGGTGCTACGCTGCCGGAGGAAGCGTCGTGTGCGAGGAGGCGACTGAAGCGACCGTCTGCGCGGTCACTGCGGCGCCTGAGACCGGTGCTTCTGCGTTTTCGACGAGCGTGCGCGGTAGCAGCGAGGGGTTCAATTTCGGTGAATTGAGGCAGAGAAATGTGAATAGTGAAAGCTCTGAGGATTTGGCGGCCTCGGTGGTGGGCGATGACGGTGGGATTGGGAAGGACGATGGTGGTCTAAAGGCGAGTCCGGCGGAGAAACCGACAAACGAGCCTGATAGGAGTGTCGTTACGAAATTGGAGTCGGTGGAATCGTTGGACTGGAAGCGTCTCATGGCAGAAGATCCGAATTGTGAGTATACTACATGGTCCTTGCTCTGCATGCATCATCGTACTTTTTTGTAACGGTTTCTCGGGAACTATCTCTTCTGAACATCGGTTAGCAAATTTGGCCCGATAATAACTGCTATTTGCAATTTGAAGGAAATTAAACTAATGAATACTTACTTTTGAGAATTAGCTTTCAGAAACCAACCACATATGGCTCCAAATTTTTTGCATGTGTGCAATAATTTGGCGCCGAATACTTTCGTTATTTCTGTGCTACTTTAATTATGGTAGAGTTCAAACTGAATCCATGTTCTATTGCAATTTGCAAGTCTGAGTTTTCTTTCGCTATTCTTGGTCATGCCTGCATCCAACTAGCTACTACCTAGCTCTGCAGGGGTTTTCCTTATCTTGCATGTTCTGCCTCAATTTTATTTTTAGTTTATGTCACGACAAAACTATGCATCGGCTTCTATGGGGTAATGTCTGGAAAAATGAAAGTTGGGTTGGTCCCGAGTCCCCCATATGTAATGTGATTGGTTGCATGGCTACTACAGACATTGACTGAACAATGCATGGCAGTGTGAAAATTAATGGGCAGTTTTGAGAGGGATAAAGTCTTTTGCCTGTTTTCTGACCATGCTTCAGCCGCTCATTTATGAATCAAAACTAGTGAAATGGTCTGTGTGATTTCTTTTATGCGAAGCGGTTTTTTGCTTGACTCTCTTACTTTGCCATTGGCGTTTTCTTTTACCAATGCCGTGTATCCTTCTTTTTGGCTTAATTAACCTCGTGGTGATATGTTTTTATGTCAGATGTGTTTTCGGTGGAGAAGTCTCCTGTAGCATACTTCTTGGAGGAAATGTACAATGGAAATTCTTTACGGAGCACAACTACTCTTGGCAATGAAAAAGAACGAGAGAGAGTTTATGACACTATCTTCCGCTTGCCATGGAGATGCGAATTGGTACACTTTCTTTTCTCAATTAAAAAGGAAAAAGAAATAAAAATGAATTCTGGTTACAGTTTTGTGATGTCATCTATGGATCTCTTCTCTTTTTTTAGCTGCCTGTTTTTTTTCCTTCACAACAATCAGAATAAATTCAAATGTTTTCGGAAAAGAAGTAAACTTAAACCTTCTACTTATAATGCATCATAGCTGAATTATAGTTGCATATTTCTATTAAGGCATTCTACATTTTGTATTGCGGTATCTTAAACATGGAATGCAATTGCAGCTTATAGATGTTGGCTTCTTTGTCTGCTTCGATTCATTTCTTTCATTATTAACTGTTATGCCAACAAGGATCATGATGACCATTTGGAGGCTTCTAAAGACAAGGTTTGCCACCTTTCCTAAATTTTCTTCCCTTGTAATAAAATGTTAGTCGGGCATAATGTGAGGATCTAGGTGATAGATTAATCCTACAGCATCGGTTTCTTTAATTTAGTCTTGTAATTTATGCTGTTTCCATTGAGTACAATCTTACTAGTGCTTTAGATATCATTGTAAATCTTTGAATGATGAAACAAAGTGATTTTCTTGAACCATGTCATCCCAAATTAGGCTGTCAGTTCAATTGAACATTCTATATGATACAGTATTAGTTGTCAATTTATATCTAGCACGTGTTTGTCCACGATTCTCTGTTAGCCGACCATTCTCTCCTCAATACTATTGAGTCAATACAAAAGCTACATGTTCTCGTGCTTTGATTTGTATTCTCTTATTCAGTCCAATTTGTCTTCTGTTTTAAAATTCGGGATTGTCTATCATGGTTTTCAGTATTACAATATGACCTAATCTTGCTTGTGACAGACAGTTCAAGAGGCTCTCTACAATGGAATTGTCAGATTTTGGCTGTTTTCTTATTATGAGTTGTGGAGTTATTCTTTTGGAGCGAACAGGTATAGTGATTCTCTTCTCCCTTGATTGTATGTCATATCATTCCTTTTTGTATTGGTCCGGTTTCTTGTTACACTAATTTTGTTCTATTTCCCCTTTCAAACTTGCTTCCTCAGATATCAGCTTAATATATCATATGATCCGTGGTCAAGGAACAATAAAATTGTATGTGGTCTACAATGTTTTAGAGGTAAACATAAATTAATTTGTCAATCTGGATTATGAGGGACTATTAGCTCTCCAATTGCCAAATGGCCCAAATTCAATCACAGGGAATATTTATATTATTTTGAGTTTATCTGAGCTTGATCTTGGAGTGACAAGTAAGGGAATTTTTCAGAATATGGGAGACTAGAAATAACTTTGACATTTGATGAGATAAAAATTTACTGAATTTGGAAATTATTACTTATTAGTATCGATACGTATCTCCATTTTTTAATTTTTCACCACACCCATTTTAATGCAGTAGCCCTGTCAGTTTCGATCATATAAAGCAGTAAACCTGAATCAGTGACAACTGGAAGGAAGCTCAACATTTTAGATATGGTAAAAGGTCATAAAAAAATTACTAGAGTTGTATTGGCTTAGGTGAGATTTGGGACAAACCAAAATGAGAATGTAACAATAGGAGCAGGATGGATGGTTAATATAAATGATTTTATCTGATTTTTTTTTTTTTGAAACATGCCTATGGATATCCGGTGGCCTTTTACTTAGTGTTAAAAAGTTCAGCTTGTAACCTAAGCAACTAGAGCTCTTACTTTTGTTTGTCTGCTTTCTGTTAATTACATGAGTGTCATAAATCATAATATCCATAATGAAACTTACGTTGAATGTTTGTGACTGATCTTTGAAATTCTTGCAGATATTTGATAAATTATGTCAAAGTTTTAATGGGGATGTATTGCAAACATTATTTCATTCCGCTGAAGTACTTGCGAGTTGCCCCCCAGAGAGCATGAGATTCTGGTTTTGGAGATTTGTTTCTGACCAAGCTTTAGCTGTGGCAGCTTCAAATATCCTTTTTCTTTGTGATAATCCCCCCCCCCCCCCCCCCCCCAGTTGTTTGGGTTACTATTTCCTTCTGTGAAGGCAAAAGAAAAAAAAAAGATGGTCGGTGATTTGGTTCCTTAACCAGTTTTACTTGTTCATTCTTTTATCTTATTAGCTCAGGCAATCACTTTATCAACCTGTATAGTTGCTCACAACAATGCATTGTTAGCTTTGCTGGTGTCAAATAATTTTGCTGAGATTAAAAGCAACGTGTTCAAGCGATACAGCAAGGATAATGTTCACAGTTTGGTTTACTTTGGTAATTATCTTTCCTTCCTACTACAGTTTCTTTTCTTTCTTTGATTTCAGCGTATCTGGTATATTGTTATTTATTTCATTCAAACATGGAAAATACCTATATGTAATTTGTTCCAATGCATGGACACTTAGGAACATAATTGCATTTTATTCCATATAATTTTTTATGTTTGGTCGTGGAATAACTACAATTATAACGTATGAAGATAAATAATGAAAAGCATTAGTATATTCCTGGTTGCTAGATAACTGGGTTTTTATTTTTTACACAATCAAGAACTGAAGTCGAGTTTGTCCTACCCATATACCAAACATACTTGTGCAGAACTTCTTTGTCTTCCTTATGTTGTGGAAGAGACAAATGAAATGAATTGGCGTTTTAGTTTGAATTTAGTCATGGATTGACATTTGATTCACTATCACTATGTAGAAATGTTAACAATAGTAGCTCTGAAATTATACTTAGACGTTAAAAAGTGTTTGAAAACCTTTTTAAAATATCATAACTAAATCTCACTTTTTTTGTCTTTTTCAAAAATAATTAAAATTCAAAAATTCAAGGAATCCTATTGGTCACACTCATTATTTTTATATAAAGGTTTGCAATTTTTTTCAGTAAAATTTATTTGTAAAAATTATGATAGTGTAAATTTCATACAATGAAAGCGTATCTAATATTAACTCTATATATATTAATTTAATTTTTTTTATTGTAGTGGGCTAAATAAGGAAGTGTTTGATAGGATTTTTGTTCTGCATTTGTCATTTACATTATGTAAAGTTTTTTTTATCTTTTTATTTTGTCTCGTAACTTGTTAATTTATTTATTGTCTCCCTAACAAGCAGATTCTGTGGAGAGATTTCACATTTCAGCATTTATCTTATTTGTTTTGGCTCAAAATATTCTGGAGGCAGAGGGTCCCTGGTTTGAAAGCTTTCTCATTGTAAGATTTGGAAATATTTTAGCTCCTAATATATATTGAAGTTTAGCTCACCATGTGGGAATCAATTTCCTTTCTTGACTTAGTCTTGCTCCTGACACATATTTTTTGTGGTGCAGAATATCCTTTTGGTGTATGTATGTGAAATGATTATTGATATCATCAAGCATTCATTCATTGCTAAATTCAATGACATTAAGCCCATTGCATACTCTGAGTTCCTTGAAGACCTATGTAAACAGGTTGGATATTATTTATGCAGTATGATTGGTTGTTTACTATTTGAAATGGAATCACTTTGATAAGATAACGAATCTTCATTCAAATTGAAATGGAGCCATTCTCAAGAATATACGCCTGACCTTGAATGTTCACATTTGCAGACTCTAAATATGCAAACTGAGGGTGTAAAGAAAAACCTAACCTTTGTCCCCCTAGCTCCAGCGTGTGTGGTAAGCATAAATGATTTCAGTTGTCCATTTAGTTTTTCTGGTTTTTTGGCATCCGATTCAACGTTTGTGTACGTTTTCCTTTTATTACTTGGTTTTTAGGTTATTCGAGTGCTAACTCCAGTATATGCTGCAAACCTTCCTCAAAATCCTCTTCCATGGAGACTTTTATGGATGCTGATTTTTTCAGCAATGACCTATATCATGCTCACAAGCCTCAAGGTTCTCATTGGCATGGGCCTACAGAAACATGCCACTTGGTATATTAATCGCTGCCGAAGGAGGAAGCACCATCGTCATGCAGATTAGTTTAGGAGGCCAAATATTGCTGTCTTGAGTTAATGTGCTCTGCTGCCCAAGGAATCCTCCGCTTGTGCCCGAAGAACATTTGTTGAAGGACTACCAGGGGACATGCATGGAGACTTTTCTTAAATGCCTTCACTCTCAAATTATCATCGGAGACTGGCACATACGAGAACAACTTTATGTCGATCTGTTGGTTTATACTTGAAGGCAAGCCTAGAGATGGTTTCTCCTTCCAATTTTGATAGCAAGATATAGTTTGATGATTACACAATAAGAATAGGAAGTGTTATAGGCTGCATAGTTTTCATGGGTTGTAATCCCGTCTCTCCTTCCCAGTCTCTAATCAAACTTGGCCAAGTCAATTAAAAACAACAACATTTTTTAAAAGAGCGGTGCTATTGAAAAGAAAAACAATATTTGGTATTTATTCTATATCTTCATTACTTCCTCAGTTTCTCTGGCCAAACATCCTTTGTTAATACCCCATACCAACTACATTTCTGAAACTTATTTGTATAATACATCACATCTTTTTTGGATAATTGTAAAGGCACTGTAAGGCTCTGCAACGTTGGAAACGAGAGAGAAGAAAAATAGCTAAGCAAAGACTACTAACAGAAAACAAATCTGCAAATATTCTCCTTCATGATTATTCCATTTCACTCTCCATTATACATAGATTGCAATCCTAACCGTTTCCACACCAATATTGGTGACTCGGCAGATGAAAAGGAAAATAACATAAAAGGAAATAACATATGGAGAGTATCTAGACTATTCCAATAGCTACTGGTCTTCACATCATCACATAATCCCTCATCCACTTGGGCCTTCCCTGGTTACACCTAGCTCGAGTCCTAGACAATGAACCCAAAGGTTGACCAAAAAAAAAAGACAATGAACCCAAAGGCATTGGGTCTGCAGTATCAGTATCACCCTCAACAAGGTCCATAACATTCCTCCCTTCTTCGAAAGACACCTTGTCCTCAAGGTGTAAATTCGAGTATGCAGCTAGCATGGTTCGATAAGATTCCTAAGTAGCATCTTTAGGAAATGTTCCTTGCCACTGAATGAGCATGATTGAAGGTGAGATGGGTGTTTTGCAGGGGAAATAGGTGGCGGGTCGGTCGTTAATCTTCTCCTCCTGGAGTTTGGCGAGACTTATAGCGTGGTAAAGAGAGATAGGCTGGAACACTTGAACTTCTCGCCGGATTTTTGGTTTGAGACTAGAAATAAAGCAACTCAGATAAAAGGGAGGAGGCAAGCCTATAATACGGTTGGCAAGAGCTTCAAATTTTTTATGGTATGCCTTCACTGTAGTGGTCTAACACAGCAAGAGCTGGCAAAATGGGCTGGCCTGAGCCCGGCCCGCATCGGGTTTAGGCTTTATTGGACCAGGCCAAAAAAGCCCTGATTGAAAACAGACTCAAATATGTGTGTCCGAGTCCTCTATTTTTCGGTCTGGACTCAGGCTTTAGCCTATATTTTCGGGCCGGGCAGCTTTGGGCTCGGGCTTTACCGAGTTCAGGCTTTGTCGGGCCGGGCCAAAAAGGCCCGGATTGAAAACGGGTTCAAATTTGTGTTCGAGCCCTCTATTTTTCATGCTTTTTCGACCTGGCCTGCCAGGTCTGACCCATTTTGCCAGCTCTAAACACAGCTTAAACAGAGCACCCTTAGGATCTTCATACTGCGAAGGTGCAAAACGTAGCTCGAGGGCATGTAAAAACATAGGCCAAGACAACAATTGGCCATTGGAGTGCATCCATTGGAACCAGGTAAGGGCTTCCCCCTCCATGTAAAACGAAGCAAGATGAAGACGCTGATCATCTAGGGTATGATGGAAATCAAAAAACTGATTAATCTTGAAGATCGAAAAGAGCGGTTTAGTGCTACTGAAGTGAGGGATATCAAGTTTAATGGAGGTTGAGGCAAAAGGATGGTGAAAAGGTTGGTCTGGGCGATGTGGGGAAACGCCAAGGGGTCCGAATTGGAGACGCATTTGGCTGACTTCAGTAGCTAAGGTGGTGAGGTCGTTCTGGAATGACTGCTGGTTTTGGAGGATGAGTTTTAGGGTGGTGTTTAGGTCATCATTGGTATGGGATGGTGAGGCCATGACAATGAAAGCACCAAATTGTAAGGCTCTTCAATACTAGAAACGAGAGAGAAGAAAAATAGCTAAGCTAAGGTCCTGTTTGGATGCAAAAGCTCCAGCTTTTAACTTATGGAGAAGTTAGTCTTATTTTACATCTTAATTTTCTCATATATGCAAAAGAAGGAAAACTATTAAATGGTAATTAAGAAATAGATAGGTACTTCTAGAGAAGTTAAAAAAGATAGCTTTTGAAAAATGTGTAAAGCAAAAGTTAATTTCAACTTATGTGAGAAGTTGTTAGTTAAAAAACACATGCTAGAAGTGTTTATGGAGAAGTTTATCTAAATTGGACCTAAGACTACTAACAGAAAACAAATCTGCAAATATTCTCCTTCATGATTATTCCATTTCACTCTCCATTACATATATTGCAATCCTAACTGCTTCCACACCAACATTGGTGACTTAGCAGGTGAAAAGTAAAATAACACTAAAGGAAAATAACATAAAAGGAAATATCATATGGAGAGTATCTAGACTATTCCAATAGCTACCTGTCTTTACATCATCACATAATCCCTCATCCACTTGGGCCTTCCCTTGTTATGCCTAGCCCGAGTCCTAGACAAGAACCCAAAGGCATTGGGTCTGCAGTATTAGTATCACCCTCAACAGGGTCCATAACAGGCACACAAGTATAAGAAAAAGTGAGGTATTCTTTAGGAATTACCATATGATATTGGTTCGAGATAGAGAGGCACTTTCTTGTTGACAGTGAGCCCAAATTTCTCGGTCATGTCTAGTTCTTGAACAGTTGCACCATTTGTAGTGGGTAGCTTCCAATCAAACCAATACAAGAGATTAGCAACCGTATACTCGGCGGAAGCAAGCCCAAACGCTATACCTGGGCATTTTCTTCTCCCAGAACCGAACGGTATAAATTGAAAGTCATGACCATTGAAATTCACCTTGCTGCTTTCAAATCTCTCAGGTAGAAACTCTTCAGGCCTTTCCCAAAATTCAGGGTCCCTCTGAATCGCCCATGCATTGACATATACCATTGTTTTATCAGGAATATCATACCCTCTGAGTTTCACACTAGATGTTGTTTCGTGAGGAGCCAGGAGAGGAGCAGCTGGATGTAACCTTAAAGTTTCCTTGATTACACATTTTAAGTAGTCCATTTGACTCACATCACTGTCCTCAATTTTTGATTTATTGTTCCCTACAACTCTCCTTACCTCTTCCTGGGCTTTCTTCATTATCATTGGATTCTTTACGAGCTCTGTCATAGCCCATTCTACTGTTGTTGAAGTTGTGTCACTTCCTCCCAAAAACATGTCCTGAAATTATGGAAACACAAAATAGTTCATATGTATATAGGAATTAGGGTTTAGGCACAATCAAGCTGCTCATGCTAATATTAAAGCAACTTCTAATTTGTTTTTTTAATTATTACTTTAATATGTTTTGAGCTTTTAATTACTTGTGATTACTAGAGTTAGCCCAACACATTTCTAAGCCTAAAGCGAATAATATTTAGAGCCCTCAAAAAATTAAATATAATCTTTCTTTCTCAAATATTTGAACCCTATTTCCAATTATTGAAACACATACTACCTATTTCTGAGCTAGGATCAATAGCTATTGAATGTTGTTGATAAAATGTACAATTTTATCTATACTATTAGTAAAGCATATTTTTGCTGGTGGGTTGAGCTGGCATGGGTGATTATAGAAACCATGCTGGCATGCTTAAGCAAAAATTGTAATAATTAATAGAAATTAAGTATCAATGAATAATTTTCTTTTCCATATAGAGAGAAGGATAGAAAGAAAGACCATGATGAGTGCTTTTAAGTCATCTTGAGTGAGCTCGAACTCTGACATGCCATCATCCTGAAGCTGAAGCAGAATGTCAAGAAAATCTTTATTCTTGGAGTCCCCCCTTCCCATCTTACGCTCTGCAATTACATGGTCAAAGAAATCATCCATTGCTCCAAAAGTGGCCTTAAATTTATTAATCTGGCCAGTGAGAACATCAACCCAACCCAACAAAGGAAACAGGTCCCCCACACTAATATCCAAGACATGATCCATTATCTTCCTCCCAAGCTCTCCCACTCTGCACCCTTCAACATCATATTTCCTCCCAAACACACACCTACAGATTATGTTGTTCGCAGTTGCAACTAGCATCTCCCTAAGGTTCAAACCAGTGCTGCAACCACCATTACTTGCTTTACGTATCTTATCAACCAAAGCCTCAACCTCCTCTTCCCTGATGAACTGGATCGATTGCACCCTTTTCTGGCTTAGCAATTCAATCACACACAGCTTCTTTTTCTGTCTCCATGTTTCACCATAGGATGCAAAAGCAATATCCTTACATTCATAGAGTAAGGCTTTCATTGATGTGAGGTGGGGTCTGCTTGCAAAAGCTATGTCATGGGTTTGCATGACCTCTCTGGCCATGTCTACAGAGGAAACCACCAACAGGGGAAGCTGACCCAGTTGTAACCACATTAAAGGACCGTACTTTTGTGAGAGGGCGTGGAAAGAGCGATGAGGCAATGTTCCTAGTTGATGGAAGTTGCCAATTAATGGCAATTTTGGTGGGGATGGAGGTAGGTTCAATTTGCTCCTTCTTCTTGTGAACTTAAACACCAGCAACATGCTGATGAAGAATAAGGGAAGAAACATGAAAAGGGTGGCATTTTGGTCATACGGCACTTGCTTCAAAAATGATGGTAGATTTAGTAGAGACACTCTTCCTTCGAACATGTTCCACTTCTTGCTGATGATGAAGTAGTACTATATATATTTATATAACTTCAAAATATAGATATTTTATTTTATTTTATTTTAGGGTTAAATATATGTTTTTTTTTTCTATAATTTTTTAGTAATTTTTATTTTTAGTCCCTTATATTTAAATCATAACTTTTTAGTATCCGTTTTTGAAAATAGGCAATATTTGATCGTTTTGACCGACTCTATTAAATTAAATTCTGATGTGGCTAATGATTTACACGTAAGCACATGCCACAAACTTTACTTATTAAATATGGAATACTAAACGGATTGGACTGCCCAAATCTCTCCAATTTTTTTTTTGTTGTTCAAGCGTAGCTTGATTTTGAGCCAAAACTCTTGATTTAACCCTACGTGAGACAAATCTAGGTCGTCCAATCTACGTAAGATGCCATATTAAATAAGTAAAACAGGTGACACGTACATAAATATATGTTTGTTAGCCACGTCAATATTTACTTTAACAGGGCCAGTTAAAGAGACTAAATGTAATTTATTTCAAAAATGAAGAACTAAAAAATTACAATTCAAATATGAAAAACCATAAACAAAAATAACTAAAAAAATATGGGACCAAAAATATATTTAATATAACTATTTTGTTTTTTGTTTTATAAAAAGAAGGGGCTAAGCCCCAACTATTTTGTTGCTTTCCTCTTGTGTGTTTAATTTAAATACGCAGAAGCCCCGTGCTGATCTATCTATCTATCTATATATCTATAGAAGCTACAAAAAGAGATACGTGTTGCATTTATAAGTTGGTACTGATAGTAGTGGTGGCGCCATTCTTTCGGGTCAAGATCATATTAGTTCTAAATATAAGAAATAAGTTATTTTTTTGGTTTATTGAATAACTTATGTATCTAGTACCAGATATATGAGTTATTCAATGAACCAAAAAAATAATTTGTTTCTTATATTTAGGTACCAAATATATGAGTTATTCAATGAATCAAAAAAATAATTTATTTCTTATATTTAGGACCGGAGGGAGTACTACCATACCGACATTTTTTATTTTTATTTTGGTCAAGTACCATACCGACATATTTGATACGGAACTACTCCAAAAGGATTATATTTATGGAGCTTGCGATTATCGTTAAGAGTGTTGCGGCTTTGCTTCATAAGAACAAGGATATTCATATACTCAATTCCACAAGGAAAATAGAATGTAGAAAATGCCGTTTATTATTAAGTCGAAACGGTGTGTCGGCATATTTCTCCCATCGCATTCCTTCTTGATTATTTAGAATGTATATCTATATATATATATATATACGCACACACGTGCTAACACATTTCATTGTTATAGTTTTCTGGACTTTTCAATATATAAACACTATTCCTTTTTTGATCAGACAATATCGATGAACACTTTTCTAGACTTGAACCTCTTAAATTGAAATGATGCCATGTAAACTAAGAATTTCACTTGTAATGTACTTTTAATTTTATATGATATTTAAATTAAAAATTTATATACTGATAAAGTAACGTACACGCTCAAAGACTTGTATGACAAATGAAATACAAAAAGAAAAAATGGGACCAACGACATTGAATAAACTAATAAATTAAAATCCAGATATATATAAGACAATCTTTACTAGAGTATCCATTTTTGGATACTTAGAGTGGATCCATTTTAGACGGATCATTTATTTTTATTTTTTTAATTCAAGTATTTAATAAGTATTTAACCCTTTTAATCTAGCAATTTTACAAAATTTATTAAATGTGTCCCACCAATAACTCCACATCTAATTAAAATCCACAAATACATGTGAGACCTGCGAGGAGAGAGAGGGTACTTGCACAAGCACCCCTCCCTATTAAACACTCACTTTTTTCTCACATTGAGGTACCTAAGGGCAACTCCAATGGGAGTGCTTAAAGGGTTCTTAATGGGTGTTTATTAAGTACTCTCATTTGAGAGAAAAAAAAGAGGGTGCTTAATAGGGAGTGGTGCTTGTACAAGCACCCTCTCTCTCCTCTCTCCTAGTGGGTCCTACATGTATTTGTGAGTTTTAATTGGATGTGGAGTTATTGGTGGGACTCATTTATTAATTTTTTTGGAGTTGCTGAGTTGGAGGGATTGGATGCTTGTGTTGAAAAATGTGAAAATGAGTGATGTGACCATGTGGGGTCTATTTAAGCACCCAAAATGGGTTCTCCCTTGGAAATGGCCTAAGACTATCTTTAGTGGAGTACCCACTTTTGGGTACTTAAGTGGACTTCACTTGTACACATCACTCATTTTTACCTTTTTTAACCCAAGTACCTAATAGGTACCCAATCCATCCAACCCAACAACTCCAAAAAATTTACTAAATGAGTCTTACCAATAACTCTATATCCAATTAAAACCACAAAAACATGTAGGTCTTATGAGGAGAGAGGAGAGAGAGAGTGTTTGTGCAAGTATCCCTCTCTAATAGATACCCAATATTTTTTCTTTCTATTGGGGATACCTGTACCCAATAAATACCCAAATAGGTACACATTAAAAATGCCCTAATACGTATCCATTAATCCTATGATCCACATTCTAGCAAAAAGTAAAAAAAGAAAATGACAACAGTGTTCTTAAAAGAAAAGCAAAAAAGGTAAAACATCATTCAAGGAACCAGTGTTATTTACATGACATGTCTAGTGTAGTGTAGGTTCAAGATGAAGTGGCACTTTCTTGCAAACAGTGATCCCATATATCTCACTCATGTCTATGTCTTGCATAATCACACCAATCTTAGGCAGCTTCCAATCGAACCAATACAAGAGATTAGCAAGCACAAACTCAGTGGAAGCAAGCCCAAATGTAATTCCAGCACATCCCCTTCTCCCAGAACCAAAGGGGATAAATTGCAAATCTTGTCCTTTATAATCAATTTCTGGTTGTTCCTCAAATCTCTCAGGAATGAACTCTTCAGGCCTGTTCCAAAACTCAGGGTCCCTCTGAATTGCCCATGCATTCACAAACACTCTTGTTTTGGACGGAATATCAAACCCTTTTACTTTCACATCAGATAAAGTCTCTCTAGGTGTCAAAAGAGGAGCAGGTGGATGTAATCTCAATGCTTCTTTGACTACACATTTCAGGCAGTTCATTTGATTCATGTCATTTTCATCTACTTTTAGTTTATGCCCCACAACTCTTCTTATTTCTTCTTGGGCTTTCTTCATGGTACTTGGATTCTTCATGAGCTCAGCAAATGTCCATTCCAAAAGTGTTGAAGTAGTATCACTTGCTCCAGCAAACATGTCCTGAAACTATAGAAATGGAAAATCTTAGGCTGGTTTATTTCTGCTTCTATTCCCTTTTTTTTTTTCACTTCTAATTACAAAACTGTCATTTTGCTTTCAATCTGTTTTATGTTTTCAAATTTTACCGTTTCCGGTGCAAATCTTTGAAAATAGAATACATATTAAAAATAAGATGGCAGTTTTATAATTAAAATTGAAAGCAGAAAATATTTTCTGAAAGTAAACGTGCTTTTATGTCCCCATTTGTAGGTGTGCAGGGGATAAGCTGCTAAGAAGGGGGGGGGGAAAAAAGATAGAGAGAAAGAAACAGACCATTAGGATTGCTTTGATGTTTTCATGTGTGAGCTGAAAATCATGCCTTCCACCCTCTTGAATTTGAAGGAGTATATCCACAAAGTCTTTCTTATCTGATTGACCATCTTCCCTCTTCTTCATTCTCTTGTGATCTGCAATCACCTGATCAAAGAAAGCATCCAATGCAGAGAAAGTGGCCCTAAATTCTGTTATTTGTCCTGTAAGAATGTCAACCCAACCCAATGAAGGGAAGAAATCTCCCACGCTAAAAGCTGCCAATTGTTTCATCATCTTCCTCGCTAACTCTCCAAAGCTGCCACTACCATCACCATCTTGGGTATCATATTCATATTTTTGTCCAAGAACACACCTAGCCACTATGTTGTTTGAAGTTTCAATCAGCATCTCACTCAAATTCACAGAAGAGTACTTTTTACTTTCACATGCCTCTCTTAACGTGTCAACCAATTCTGCTGCTACTTCCTCTCTAATTGGCTGAAAGGATTGCACCATTTTAAGACTCAGAAGCTCAACAATACAGGTCTTCCTTTTCTGTCTTCACTCTTCACCATAGGGTGCAAAAACCAAATCAGTGCATCCATAGAGAATGATTCTCGCAGCTTGTTCTGGGGCTTGTTGGAGAAAACTACATCATGGGTTTTGAATATTTCTTTGGCCACATCCACCGATGAAACTACAAGTGTTGGAGTTTGGCCCAGTTTGAGCATCATGAGTGGGCCGTGCTTAAGAGAGTGCATGGAAGGAACGATGTGGCAGTGTGCCTAGTTGGTGAAGATTTCCAATTATTGGTAGCTTTGGTGGGGAAGGAGGCAAATTGATGAACTTGTTTCTTCTTGTGATCAACTTAAGCATAAAGTACAAGAGGGTAATGAAGCAGAAGAAAATGGTTAAGTATTGGGTTGAGTTTATCTCGTACAACAATTGCTTTAGAGATGGTGATAGTAGAAGAGCCATTGTTCTTCCTTGAGTTATCTGGTTTTTCACATGGAATATATGTATGTGAATCCAGAGACATTATTGTGAATTTAATAATGGGAAATCATTTGTCAGTGTTGCAGCATTATTGCAAGATATTGCAAAAAAAAAAAAAAGACTCTTTCAAACTAGTGAGTTTCTTTCTTGATTAAAACATGTTTACAAAATTGACTATAAAAAGGTATATTTTTTGTGTCCGAGAAAGAAACTTCAGAATACGTGTGAGTATAATGTTTAACAAACACTGATATCAGTGGGACATATTTGTTTAATTGTCTCTACTCTAGTATTTTCTCATACAGTCACGCGCATGGAAGTAAGAGGAGAGGAAGAGATTTCACATGTTCATTACTGGGCCACAGGCCCACCGGCCCAACCCGAAAGGTCCAGCCCAATACCCGAAGAGACAACTTTTAGGCCGCATATCTTATTAGAAGGACAAAAACATTTGGAATGATTTGACCCAAAAAAAATCTTATTAGAAGGACACATTTATGCTATTATACACCTTTGAGAAATTGGAATGATTTGACCAAAAAAAGGAGAAATTGTGGGTTAGTCCCCTATGCTATAATTATAAAATTGTTACAAAGTTAGTAAATAGATCCTCTCTCATCCCGAGAGCATTCCAAAAGATTACCCCATTTGCGTTCATGGCAGTCCTGGATCTCCTCACTTTCTCAACGACAAACTCAAATCCTCCTCTGTTTATCGCACTACTTCCCTCACCGCCGCGTAAAGTCTAGAATAGTTCGGAGCTTCTCGCTTCACAAGTCCTGCTCCACCGATTTCTCGCTTCACAAGTCCCATATTTTTTCATGCCTTAAATTCAAAGGAGTTTTGCTTGAAAGTGGGCCTTGTCTAATCTATCAGCTAGATGAGTCTATGCATTGTCAACATAATAATAATAATATAAATATAAAATTACTTATATATTTTCACCTAGCAATTTAAACTTTTTAGAATAATAATTGATTTATGATCATTTTTCTCATTAAATTTGATCAATTTGTCCATGCTAAAATGTCTCTTTCAAATACGGAGCTAGATCCAAATGGCGTGCGAGACTTATTATGACACTGGACGACGGTGATGTGCAAGTGTCAATGTACTACGTACTGTCCAATCTTTGACGACTGTAAAGAAAACCACAAATATTTCTGTTATCATTAGGAATTATCCGGCATAAAAGACAAAGGCCAAGAAAGAAGGAAAGCCATTCACTTCCCTTCACTACTTCAGTAAAGAGCAGATATATGTCATGTCTGTAGTGTTCAAATTGATTCTATCCTTCAAAATATTATCAGTCTTATTTTGGTTTTCATAAATTTTTTATATAGATTGATCTAGAGACATGAAACTATTAATAATTTTGGGAGTAAATTTGTATCTTAAACGAATAATATCTTTTCTAAACTAATATTTTATGCAAAAATGTGCATTTTTTCATAGCAAAAGAAGCTGTAGTAGAAAGCATATTACATTTATGTACTTTTATAGTAATAAAAAAAAAAAGATGGCAATAATCTACTAAGAATAGTGAGCATGCCAAGATGGTAGATAAAAATGGATTGTTTTCATGAGGAGGATCTGATATGGTTAAAAGTACTCAACACACACTAGTAGCACAATCTTGCACTTTGCGAACTGCACTCCCCTCAGTTTATCAAATGGCTCTGCTCCAATGGCTAAAGGAAGGCTATACACCATTCTTGCTCTTTATATTCATTTTCATGGCTCTATCAATGAAACTTCTCTTTATAGACAAGTCAAGAAAGAGAAGATCCAATCTACCTCCCGGTCCTCCTATCATACCCTTCATTGGCAACCTCCACCACCTTGGCACCATGCCCCACCTATCTCTACAAGCCCTTGCAAAGAAGTATGGACCCATAATTTTTCTACAGCTTGGTGAAATCCCCACAGTGGTAATTTCATCAGCTAGACTTGCAAAGGAAGTGTTGAAAACCCATGACCTTGCACTTGCAAGCCGTCCACAACTGTTTTCAGCCAAGTACCTCTTTTACAACTGCACAGACATTGTTTTTGCCCCCTATGGAGCTTATTGGAGGCATATCAGAAAGATTTGCATACTTGAGCTTCTAAGCGCCAAAAGGGTACAATCATATAGTGCTGTTAGAGAAGAAGAGGTTGCTCGTCTAGTTCATAGGGTTGCAGGGTCTTATCCTGGAACTACCGATTTGTCCAAGATGTTGGGACTGTATGCAAATACTGTCCTTTGCCGTGTGGCATTTGGAAGGGACTTTTATGAAGGAGGAGAGAGCCAACGATATGGGTTCCAGAAGATGCTTGATGAGTACCAGGAACTCCTTGGAGGATTCAGTGTTGGTGACTTCTTTCCTTCCTTGGAGTTCATATACACCTTTACGGGTATGAAGGCAAGACTCCAGGACACTTCTCGGAAATTTGACCAACTCATTGATCAGATACTGAGTGAACACCGGGATTCCAATACAATAGAGAAGCATAATAAGGATCTTGTAGATGTTTTACTTGAGGTCCAGAAGAATGGCGCCTCGGATGAGATGCCTCTCACCACTGATAACATTAAGGCAATAATTCTGGTAAGTGAAGTCTTAATAATCATGTGTTTGTTTATCCCTCAATCAATGGTTTAAATTGTTGTTACGGTTACATCACCATCCTTAGTATTAGAAAATTGCGAACAAATGTAGCTGGTGCAGCCGTAATTATGGTCTTAGAGACCCCGAAAAAATTAATGTTGTGGCCTAAATTGTGGTTGTAAACCGCAATTTAAAACCTTGCTATCAATATGTGGGAAATGGATACCTGTTTGGATTTACAAGTCCAGCTTCTAACTTATGGAGAAGTTAGCTTTGTTTTGCATTCTTATTTATATCATGCATGAAAAAGAGGAAAAACTATTAAATAGTCACTCTTGAATAGATATATGCTTATAAAGAAGTTAAATGAGATAGTTTTGAAAAAATTAAAGTTGATTTCAACTTATATGAGAAACTATTAGTTAAAAAACTCATTATAAGTGCTTAACTTATAGAAAAAAAAATTATCCAAGCAGACTCTAAGGCTTTCACCTTGCTTAATTGACAAATGACAAATAGACAAACCTTTTGTTTCTACTGCAGGACATGTTTGCTGCTGGAACTGATACAACGTTCATTACCCTTGATTGGGCAATGACAGAGCTGCTAATGAATCCCCAGGTTATGGAAAAAGCACAAAAGGAAGTGCGTAGCATCCTGGGAGAAAGAAGAGTTGTTGCAGAGAGTGATTTGCATCAACTGCAGTATATGAGGGCTGTAATCAAAGAGGTGTTTCGCCTGCATCCCGCGGTTCCAGTTTTAGTCCCAAGAGAATCCATGGAAGATATTGTCTTAGATGGGTACAAGATTCCAGCTAAAACAAGATTCTTTGTCAATGCTTGGGCAGTAGGTAGGAACCCTGAAAGTTGGGAAGATCCCAATGCATTTAAACCAGAGAGATTTTTAGAGAGTCATATTGACTACAGGGGACAGGATTTTGAGCTGATACCATTTGGAGCAGGCAGAAGAGGTTGTCCAGCTATTACATTTGGTGTTGCAGTTGTTGAGCTTGCTCTGGCTCAACTCCTCTACAGCTTCGATTGGGAGCTTCCTCCTGCTGTTACAGCCAAAGACTTGGACCTCACTGAAGTTTTTGGCATCTCAATGCATAGGAGAGAAAATCTTCATGTTGTTGCTAAGCCGTACTTTCTATAAAGACTCATGATACAGCAAGAAGAGCCTGTGAATTGTAGTCACTACTCAGTTAGTATTCGGCTATTAGTTAGTGTTAAGGAGTGAGAAAGCTATTGTGTGCAAAAAAGTAAGAAGACTTATAATTTGGATGAACTTGGTTTGTTTGGTAGTTTTCTACTTTCCTTTATCAGCTCAGCTGTTTCAAGTTGCATGGTGAATAAAAGGGCATTTAGAAGAGTTTATTTAAAGTTTAATTAGGCTTACTTCACAACATAAGCACTTATATTAATATTTGGATACACTTATAAAAATAACTTATTACATGCTTACAAACTATTTTTTAGCTTATTTCAATAAGTTTCTTATAACATCTTATGAATAAACACTTGATTAAACTCTTTAGAATAAATTATGAAAAAGTGCTTATTTAAGTTGATTTCCAAAGATAACCTAAACGGAAATATGTTCACAAGGTCACATCCATAAACCCAGGGCAGAAATTATTTTGATAACAATGTGACGCCTGCAATCTATGCGTCCAAACGTTACCAAAATTTGTTTATGTGCACACCAATCAGCTCGAGTAAGAGACAAAGAACAAGGAACTGAGAAGCATTTGCAATTCATCAATTAATCATTTAGTTTGATACTTTTTTTTTTCAACTTGATTTTACAATTTTGGGAAGGCAATGGAAATCACCAAACTGAAATGCAAGAATACATCCTTTGATGCTTAGAGAATCTTACTAGACTACCACTTAATGTTAACCTTTGTTACAAAATATCATCTTTTCAGAATTAGTCATGAACCTAATACAAGGAAGAAATGGCGAAATGCTAAATGGAGGCAAACGCACACAAACATATACACACACATTAATACCTTAATCCAGCAGTAAGAGGGCTTGTGCAACAATATAATCAGGTTTCAGAATCCATCTAGTACATATATTAACATTAATGGAGCAGAAATGTGACTTTTTTTTTGTTATGGAAATTTCTAAGAAAAATACAAGCATTTGGCCAAAAAAAAAACACCAAATAGTGCATAGCCACATGGAAGGAACCTAAATTAAAATGACTGCCCAACTAAACTTGGATTTATAATCCCGTGGTAAGTCTAACTAAAGGATGGGGCAGTAAGCTTTTGCCAAGGGTCAGCATTCAAAATTGAGTTCCTTGGCCAGTTGTCTCTATATGCTCATCCACAACAAGGAACATAGTCTCCACAAGGATTAATCAAATCAATAATAGCTAAAAGGTAGCAATAGTATCTCAATGGGTCCTGATCTCCTGAAGATAGTGCCCAATTTGCTGAGCACCAATATATAATGCATCGGCAACAAGAAAGACTCCAATCTATGCCAGAAACAATCAAACTTGTGATGTCAAGATTGCGAAATGAAATTTACAACTTAAAGCACACAGTAATAGATAAATTACCAGGCGTGCAGAAAACACTAATCTGTATCCCCAACCTTCCTTGGCTGCTGCAGCTCTTTGTTGATCAGTCCAACTGGAAATAATCTTGCAGTCAGAAATTCGCAACCATATCTAAACAATGTCCTACGTTTTTAGAATATGTAAAATAAAACCTCATTTGAAGGCTGCATAGTGTAAGCAAAAAGATATAAAAGTATCATGCAATTATGTCCATGATGTAATCAATTATAACCAACAAGCTATTCCGCTACATACAGGAAAGTTGTCATCAACAGAAATCAACATATAAATAACAATTTTTTCTTGACATTGAAATTAAAAAAAAAAATCACCATCGCATCATCTATAAATTCTAACTCATACAACAAACCATGATAGGGTGATTTTGAACAAAGGTTTTATATCAGTGTTTCCAACCAATCATAACTGCGTAAGAAGTATAATGTTCCAATGTGGCATGATTCATAATAAAAACATTGCAAACAATATAAATTATAAAATAATTTATATTTATTTATATGTTATACAATAGAAAAAACTTCAAATTGACAAGGCCAAAATAGACTTCATCAACAATAAATATATTACATGCATTCGAAGTAAAGGGACAAGGTGGGATTAGATAGTCACCCAAGGAATTCTGAAACACCACCAATTCCAGCAAACTTAAGAGGGACTGGACCCTCTACTAAAAGATCCTGCTTCACAATAGCAATAGGGGCCAAAAGAGAATAAGCTCACCAGAGAAGTTATTTTTCTTTTGCCATATTTGATCAGAGTAAAGCACAATAGAAATTCCAGAAAATTGAAATGGGAAAACATGCCTCTTCTTCAGCAGCCTCTAAGCCTCCCTGAACCCAGAACAGATTTTTGTAGCCAGCATTATACAGTAGTTCACAAGCAGCTAGTGATCTGGCCAGAAAATGGAGTTCAGAACAACACAAAAACTACATTGTTTATTTGAAATTTGTGAAATGATTAGATAATTTTTTTCATCCACCAGAATTTGATTGAACCAACCAATAATTTAAAAACTGAAATAAGATTCAAAACAGCAGGGGCAATACCAATTACGAAATGCATTTTAGGAAACAGAAAATTAGAATTAGAAGCAACTCATTTGAATGTATAAAGCTCACCTCAGTCCCTTCTGGCATGCAACAATTAATTCTGTATCTTTGGGGAACTTCTCCACAACTTTGGCTAAGAACATGCTGTTGCAGAAAGGAAAGAACTGAATAATAAAATTTATGTGCACAGAGAAAGAATCAGAAGAACAAAGGATAGTTTAAGATACCTGTCATAAGACAGTGTAGGCATGCCACTCCACCAGCCTCCTGTTCACAACATCAAGTCATATGTAGTAGATTTATAATGAAATTTGGCGATTTACTATATAAATGTAGAAAGTATACCAAAAGAATTAAGGCGAAAATTAATAATGAAAGAGCCGGCACAGATCTTTTAATACCCATAACAAAATTTGTGATTTTTCTGGGAATGGTTCCAACATCTAGTGCATTATCAACATCAAATATTGGAATCCAGGTTGAACCTCTCACCCATGCCTTCAAAACACGCAAAAAAGCAATCAAAGATCACAACAATACACTGTGTAGATTGTTCACAAGAAGTGAAAATAAAAGCAAGAGTCAAACTACTTAGTTTGCAATAAGAACTAGCATTATGAAAGTTGAATAAAATTAAATGTATAGGGAAACTTTAGCTTCATATATGTCTGACCACAACAATAACATGTTTAAAATATCAAAATTATTTAAAATATCAAAATTATTTCCTCATCCCCCATACTAGAGCCTAGAGGTAAATAACTAAATTATGTGTGCAATATATTGGCTAAGGTAAACAAAAGCATTAGCTGCATCACAAGAGAAACCTTGTTGTGTTCATTTGAGGGGCGAACGTCAAGAAGGGGCTTGTTTGAAAGCTGGACTGCATACCCGGCTTCCCTCGGGGTAAGAACTTTGATTTTTCCATCCCTGAGCTACAAAACAAACAAACAAACCCCATTAAAATCATGTGAATCAAAATCATGGTCTAAACCCTAAAACGGGGTTTATCATAGAAAAGAGGACATCCTCCTCCAATAACAAGCACTAGATTATACAGTTTATTATGGATGCTGGAGCCCAAGCTGTTCAGAAAAATCCCAAATAATGAATAGCTCAACAAATCACTGGAAAGCAAAATGCAAGATTATGAAAATTCAATTAAACTAGGAACTCCTCACTTCGCATTTCACTTATAGCATGCACAATCATCAAAGCCAGGAATGTTACCAAAAAAAGGTTGAATTAAATTGAAATACCAGAGCTTCCCATCTCTTTTTGGCAGCAGCCATATCCCTCATTTGCTTCAATTCATAATCCTCACTCTCAGCTTGCATGCGAACAACACTCTTCTGCAAAGGGAACACAGATATAATTTTTTATTCGTTCATCTTTCCTTTTACCCAAAAAGGACATTGAGAAGAAAGAAACCACAAACCCATTAACAATTAACAATAACAATACTAATAAAGAGAGAGGGAAAGAATGAATACCAAAGTGAGGGGTCTGGTTGTGAAAGAGGGACAGAATTGTAAGGAAGAGAGTGAGGCATAACCAGTAGCAGCACTCAGAGAAGTGTAGTTGGCATTGGAATTGGTAACAGTGCTTATGGGAAGGGAAAGGGATAGTGCTTCCATTAGAGCAAAAATTGCACAGTTCAAAAATCAAGATGAAGAAAAACAAGCCGGGTTCTTCTGATTCCTATCTGCTCTGCACCCTACCTGCACTACACTGACCCCCATCATCATCCAAATTCTAAACCGCCAAACACCTAAAAATTTGGCTAACTTAGCCTTATCTCTGAGTAACCATAGTGCCCATTTTGGAAATCACAATACGCATCACTTTCATTATATTATAAATTTTTGGTTTAATTATGTTTTTAATCCTTTAAAAATTGTCAGATTTGAGTTAGGTCATTTGAAAAAAATGTTAAACTTTTTTAGTTTTTTAAAATTTTTTTTGTTTGATTTAGGTCCTTTAAGTGAGTTGACTTGCTAGGTGGCACATTTTGACCCAGTCATCATACCTACGTGGCACAAAACGCTGATGTGACAATATTAACTTTTGAATTTAGTTCCTCTAAAAATTAATGAGTTTTGATTTTAATCACTCTAAAAATTGGTGAGTTTTGATTTTAGTCCCTCTGGTTTTTCTCTATCTCTCACCCCCACCACCGCCACTCTCTCTCTCGTTTTCTCTCTCTCTCACACCCGCCACCACCACCACCACTCTCTCTCACCCCCACCACCACCACCACTCTCTCTCTCTCTCGTTTTCTCGCTCTCTCTCACCCCCACCACCACCACTCTCTCTCTCTCTCGTTTTCTCTCTCTCACAATTTGTTACATAACAAATCGTGAACCTTGATAAATCAATAACAAATCAATGGTGGTGGTGGTGGTGGGGGTGAGAGAGAGAGTGGTGGGGGTGGTGGTGGTGGGGGTGAGAGAGAGAAAACGAGAGAGAGAGAGAGAGTGACAGTGGTGGGGGTGAGAGAGAGTGAGAGAGTGGTGGTGGGAAAACGAGAGAGAGAGTGGCGGTGGTGGGGTGAGAGAGAGAAAAAAAAAACCAGAGGGACTAAAATCAAAACTCAATTTTTAGAGGGATTAAAATCAAAACTCATCAATTTTTAGAGGGACTAAAAGTAAAACTCAATTTTTAGAAGGACTAAATTCAAAAGTTAATATTGCCACGTTAGCATTTCGTGCCACGAAGGCATGATGACTGGGTCAAAATGTGCCACCTAGCAAGTCAACTCACTTAAAGGACCTGAATCAAACAAAAAAATTTTAAAGGACTAAAAAAATTTGACTATTTTCAAAGAATCTAACTTAAATCTGGCAATTTTTAAATGACTAAAAACATAATTAACCCTAAATTTTTTTTGAAAAAATTCATTATATTATAAGTTAACTAGTGGAAACACAAACATTACCGTGTTCGTCTATTCATTTTTTTTGAGTTAAATATAAAATTATATAGTGACATATATGTTCAATTCATTATCATATAAACATTAATACGAAAAAGGGAAAAAAAGACAATAAAATACCACTCTTGATAAATTTTAAATTTTCTCCTTTCAATTTTTTTTTTAATTTTCAGTTATCTAAATGCGATAGTGAAAATATTAAATTAAGAAACTAAAGAAATAGTTATAATAGGGTTTTTTTATACATAGGTATAGATAACAATATTTTTTAACAAATAAAATAGAAAATATAATTGTAAGTATTAACACGCAATTTTTTTATTTTTTAATGAAGCAAAGTGCTAAAATTGTATTAAAATGTCTGCAAATACTGAAGTATATAAAATTAAAGTTTGCAAATTATAAAGTTCATGGGACATTTTGTCAAAAAAAAGTTTTAATTGCATTTTTGGTCCCCTTAGAATAGTGGTTGGTCAATTTTGGTCTCCCAATTTTTTATTGCTCAATTTTGGTCCTCATACTTCAAAAATGTGCAATTTTGACACTATTTTTTTTGAGAAAGAGTACACAACTATTAGAATGTAAACAATAATAAACTACATAATTTTAACCCCAAAAAAATAAAAAATGATTTCTTCTTTGTCTTGATTGAAAATTTAAAATAGGATTAATGTGAATAAGAAAACAAAGATAAAAGTGAAAAAATAAATTAAAAAAGATAATTTATAAATGTTTTTACAAACTAGAAATAATTTAAAAATAAGATAATTAATAGATGATTTTATATTCAATGTTATTTGAAAATATCTCAAGTATTGTTTAAATAAATTAAAAAATAGAAAAATAAATTGAATAATTAATTAAAAATAATACTAATATTAACACTCATATTTTAAACAATACTAGAATTATAGTGTAAAATATAATTAACGCTCATATTTTAATAATACTAGAATTATATACTAGTATAAAATTTTAAAATAATATAAAAATTTATTTTAACTAAATAAGCTTTATTCAATTTTTTTGTTTTATCCTTTTATTTTCATCAATTAATCTAAAATAATTTATTTTTCATTTTTTCTTTATTCTTCTATTCACATTGATCAAATTCTAAAAAATTTACAAGTTTCTATCAAGATAGGGAAAATTATTTTTTAATTTTTGGATTTTTTATTTATGGTTTATTATTGTTTACACTCTAATTGTTATGTACTCCAAAAACTCTTTTAAAAACTCTATATATAGAGGTTTTGCCATGTAATTCTCAAATAAGTCAAGTGGTGTAGTGACTCTGTTGTTTATTTGTATCTATGAGGTTATGGGTTCAAGTCACGTCAGCACATAATGTCAACACTCTGCGGCCACATCAACACATCCATGTCAGCACTACATCGTCATGTCATATTTTTCGTTAAATTTTGAAAGTTAAGTTAAGAGATGAACCAAAACTGTACATTTTGAAAATATAAGGACCAAAATTGAACAATTAAAAATCTAGAAACCAAAATTGCCCAACCATTATACTAGGGGGACAAAAAATACAATTTAAGCCAAAAAAAAGAGTTCATGGGACAAGAAGTACCAAAGCTGGAAGCCAAGTAATGTGGCATACATGTATTAAAGTTTGCAAAATGACTTTTGTGGATTATATTATAGTTTGCAGATTATAAAATTCACCTTAACATAAAAGTAATAAAACCCTTATTTCCTCAAAATTATTTTCAAATACAATACATAATTATAAAAGTTTAATTACTACATTTGTAAAAATTTTTTACACATAAATCCAATCATATCTTACCATAGTACCACCTTATAACATTATTTCCTAAAATATATGTACAAATATCAATATAATAAGATATGATTAGATGTCTATGTAAAATCTCTTTACACTGTTTGTGCATAATAATTTTTTTTTAGGAAAATAGAATCATATCTATACTTATATATAAGAATTTAATTAGTATGTACTTGCAGTGTAAAGAAGTTTTACAAAGATATCTATTATAAAAAAAAATTTACACAGATATCCAATAATATATCACTATGTAAATATTTGTGCAAATATTTTTGAAATTATTGTTATGAGATAATGATATAATTGGATATTTATGTAAAATATTTTTACATTTTTAGTACACAGTAATCTAAGCATATTTTTGCAATCTATAATCTAAGCACACTACCACAGTTTTAGATTAAAAATACATGCATTTTCTATCCGACATCACACAGAATCCCTTCTTGATTTTATGAAAGAAGTCAACGTTGATTATGTACAAACAAAACGGGAAGATAAAAAAGAGATCATAGACAAAAAATTGATCTGTGTATTCGTTTTAGTTTTTTTTTTAGTGCGTATTCGTTTTAGTTTATTCTAATTTTAAGAAGTAATTATATAATTATATTTGGTTGTTAGTTTTTGAAAAAAACGAAAAAAAAATCATTTCTTCCAAAATAATGAAAAACAAAAGTGCACTAGGTCCAGTTGGCGTTCTACAGCTATAACAAAAAATGTGTCAATGAAAGAGCTGTCGGTGAACGCGCGGTTGAACCATTCGCTCAAATGTCACCAAGAACCAACTCAATCATAATTCCTTCAATAGACGACAAATCCAAAACAAACAATTGCGCCCATGGTATCCAACAAAACCAATAAATAAATAATCACTGTATTACCACTTTCTCAAATTAATCTCTACACTACCAATATTATGTTTGTATGAGTGTAACTAACTCGAATCTCTTAAGAAGAAAAATCTCATTAAAGGTGGCCAATCAGATTTTTTAATGAAAATTAGTCATGAACGATTCGTGTATAGATACTTTGCATCATGGGGTGACCCAAAAAATTAATCTCTACACTTCCTACCATAGTACTATTAGGTTGCTTCAAAAAAACCATAGTACTATTAGGAAGGGTTGGGGGATTTTTACCAAAATGGTGTATTTTGGTTAGTTATTTATCAAAATGGTGTAAACTGAAATTTTATTACTAAAATAGGGCAAGTCGCAGCTATCATCGGCGACTTCCTTTTTTTTTTCTTTCTCCGCAGCAAAGTCACGGCTAAGGCTGGCGACTTTGTTTTTTTTTTTTGGAACAGTACAGAAGTCGCCATTCTCGCCAATGTGAATGGCGACTTCACTTTTTTTTTATTTTTTATACAGAAGTCGCCACTGTGAATGGCAACTTCACTTTTTTTTTTTTACAGAAATCGCCCGTGTGAATGTCGAATGCAATATACTGAGTGAGCATTTGGTGAGACCCACCCGCATCGTGGTTGGCGCATTGCTGCTAACAAACTTTTTCTATCTGAAATCATACACAAATTTGGTTGTGGTGTCACATATGTTCGAAGATTATACAAAAACTACGATCATGCTTCTTTTGTCTCCCCTTCCACAATTGCAAAAGCAATCGACACAATGTTCCGATTCCCATCTTGCCGTTATGAGAATCGGAACATTGTGCCGATTGCTTTTGCAATTGTGGAAGGGGAGACAAAAGAAGCATGATCGTAGTTTTTGTATAATCTTCGAACATATGTGACACCACAACCAAATTTGTGCATAATTTCAGATAGAAAAGGTTTGTTAGCAGTAATGCGCCAACCACGATGCGGGTGGGTCTCACCAAATGCTCACTCAGTATATTGCATTCGACATTCACACGGGCGATTTATGTAAAAAAAAAAAGTAACGTCGCCATTCACAGTGGCGACTTCTGTATAAAAAATAAAAAAAAAGTGAAGTCGCCATTCACATTGAGTGAAGTCACCATCGCCATTCACATTGACGACTTCTGTACTGTTCAAAAAAAAAAAAGTCACCAGCCTTATCTGCGACTTTGCTGCGGAGAGAGAAAAAAAAAGAGAAGTCACCGGTGATAATTACAACTTGCCCTATTTTAGTAATAAAATTTCAGTTTGCATTATTTTGATAAATAACTAATCAAAATATACCATTTTGGTAAAAATTCCAAGGGTTGGTTTGTTGGTGCGTGCTGCACTAACAATTAACATCAGATAACGTAAAGCAATTATGTTCGTCGGTGCTTGTATTTTTATATACACAACACAAGATAACGTAAATCAAATGATTTCCCCGGTGCTCGTGGCGATCTCATTATTTAAATCTAACGCGAGATAAAGTAATGGATCTTTTTGGGACAACAATGATAATGGAGTGATTTTCTTTTTCTTTTAAAAAGTTCATATATACTGTTTTAAAATTTACAAAGTCACTTTTCTAATAATACTAGGCATATTAGCTGTGAGTTACACGAGTTTATTTCTAAGATAATGGCAATTTGGGCTTTCGGGGTGGGCTCAGGTCGCATCGGGTTCAAGTTTTATCGGGTCGGATCAAAAAGCCTGAATTGAAAATGGTTCAAATTTGTGTGTCCGTGCACCTCTATTTTTTGGGCTTTTTTGGGTCGGGGTCGGGGTCGGGTTTTGGCCTATGTTTTTTGGACGGCTCACTTTGGGCTCGAGCTTTTACAGGTTCGGGCTGGGCCAAAAAAGTCCAGATTGAAAACAGACTCAAATTTATATGTCCAAACTCAGTGATTTTCGGGTGGGCTCAGACCGGCCCGGCGGGCTAAGCCTATTTTGCCAGCTATTATGGTCTTGATTATAAGCCTTAATTATAAAAGACAATTTCAATGTTTACTAATTTATATAAATATTTATAATCTATAATTATTATGATAAATATTTTCTTTTTTTCATACAAGAGTGTAACTCAATTTTATAATTTTTTCTTAATATCTACCTATAGTTATATTTTCTTTGTTTCTTTTAATACAGAAATACATGTCAAATTTATTAATATATATAGATATTTATAATTATTATGATAGATATTTTTTTTATTACTTTTAATACAGAAGTACAAGTCAATTTTACTGATATATATATATAAATAGCGCGATAAGAGTAATAATATGATTTATTTTTGGAATTCAACTGTGCCGAAGTCTAATAATATAAATTTAATTAGTATACGCTGGTAGAATATTTTTTTTTATATAAATATCTAGTCATATCTCATTATTTAGATTTTTATACATATAATGAAATAATATTATGGTAAAATATGATTGAATATTTATATAAAATTTGTATACACTTTTTTATGATAATAATTTTTACAAAATTTGTATACACCCTTTTTTATGATAAAAATTTGTACACTTTTTTTTAGTGAACCCGGGGTATCTTCCACGCTATAGAGATTAATCCCTCAAGATAATGAGATCTATTTAAAGGATTGACCCCTTCCAAATTTGCTTCTATGCCTAAGTAACAAACTTATCATCCTATTATTATTAATAACATGTTTGATTTTGAGTTTAGAATCTCTTCAAATTAAAATTTAAACAAAAATCACAAGAAATAAAGAAGTGGGGGTGAAAACTAGTAAACTGCCAAACACTTTTACAGTAATATAATTGTATAGTCAAAAGCGGGTGAAGGCAGAACTATGGGGAGAGAGGGAGAGAGAAACTTCGTGGAAGCAACCTTCACCGTTCGTCAAAATCAAGATCAATCAACATATCCATTGTTAAGCAGTGCCCACCCCGTTAGCAACTGTTCACTGATACTGACACGCCCACCTTCCACCGTAATGCTCTTCCATTCCCGCTGCTTCACTCTCTCTCCGTCCCTTCTGCTCCTTTAAGGTATCATTTTTCTTTTCACATTCTCAATTCTAGTTCTGATGTGGATAGGATTGCTGATAAAATTGAAAAAGTAGTTCCTTTTTTTTTTGCCCCTTAAAGATTAATCTGAGTTAAAAAAAATTATAAAAAAAAGAAAGAACCGTGAGTGCAGTTGAAGAGTTGAAACCATTAAGAGTAGATTAATGGTAACTTTCATGAGAGGAAAGCAAATTAATTATTGTCAACAAGTTATCCTTCCCCAATAGGAATGTGACTTGAACACAATCAAGTACAGTTCTGAGAGATTTGATTTGAATGCTTTTATTTATGGGGCTGCTGAATTTCTTATTAGGATAAGGAATTTATTATTTATGGGTGGATCAATTTCAAAACGGGGGAGCTCTAGGCAACGTTCATCCTCAAGGTCCACTACTTCAAGTCCTTGGTATCCTCAATATCAATCACCTTATTTGCCTCAAAGCCAAGATCATCATGGGCATGTGGGGTATAATGGACATCCTTCTCAAAGCTATGGTGGTGGTCATGCACATGCTCCAGAACAAAGAAAGGGGTCAGATAGGAAGTATTCAAGGATAGGTGATCATTATAATAGCTTGGACCAGGTAACTTTTCTCTGCCCCTCTGATTCTCAATGTGTGAAATGCCTTAAATGCAGAAGAATAACATGGTATCTGAATGAAAAGTGTCCCCTGCATTTTTTAGATAAACCCTGAAACTTGACAAACAAGAGTCTATATCCATTCAGGTCTTGAATCATTTGGAACTATTTGGCGCTTCAAGTTTAATGATACATACTTGCTATTTCTGTTCATTGCTCCAATCTTTTTGAAGAAGACAATGTGAATTTGAGAAGCTGAGGAAAAAATTTCGTATCTTTATAAAGATGGTGATGAATTTGCTAAAAGAAATAATTTCCTGTTGTAGTCTATTTGCTGCAAGTTTTATACACATGTCTCTTGACGCATGGATCATCATTTTGAGCTAATGTTCATGACATGTCGAGCAATAATTAGTTTCATGGCATTACTGTATTTGGAGGATGTAAATGTCAGATCAATGTGCTGGCTTTTGGCACTACACCTACACCAGTAATTATTATTCATACGTTTTGTGAAGTATTTTTTTTTTTCCATATTGGAAGGTTACTGAGGCTCTGGCAAGTGCTGGCCTAGAGTCTTCCAATCTCATTGTTGGCATTGATTTCACGAAGAGCAATGAGTGGACAGGTTTTGCTTCATTTGACTAATCTTCTTTATTTTCTACCTCTTTTAATTGTGTTAACATGCATGAGTTGCCTTTGTATTAGGTGGAAGGTCATTTCAAAGGAGATGCCTGCATCACATCGGACATGAACATAATCCATATGAACAAGCCATATCTATCATTGGGAAAACATTGTCTTCCTTTGATGAGGATAACTTGATTCCCTGTTTTGGATTTGGGGATGGTAAATGAGATGCATTGTTGTGAATTACATTCATTCTTTAGAATCTAATCGAATGTCCTAGTGAGTTATATTGTGTGTGGGTTTACACATTTTGCAGCATCAACACATGACCAGGAAGTTTTTAGTTTCCATCCTGATGAAAGATTTTGTCATGGATTTGAAGAAGTGCTGGAACGCTATAGGGAATTGGTCCCTCAATTAAAGCTTGCCGGTATTTTAAACATTGTCCAAACTTCATTTCCTTTTTTTCTTTATTTCATCCATCTTTTTGCTTATGCTATTTTTGCCCCTAACTCATGGCAGGACCAACATCATTTGCCCCAATCATTGAGATGGCAATCACCATAGTTGAGCACAGTGGAGGACAATACCATGTTTTAGTGATCATAGCAGACGGGCAGGTAGAGCATTATCTGGATTGAAAGTGAAAATATTTTTTTATTTATTTTAATGAGTGTATATTGAAATCAAATAATTGAAGTAGTTTAAGTACCTTGCAGAGGAATTTTTTTATTGATGGTTTTCCTGTCTTTGAAGGGGTAGGGGGTTTGGGGTTGTTGATGCTGAAATTAAAACCTTCCTTAAATACTCAACATTTGTGGTAGTCAAGGAAGAGAATTTTCTTTGAGAGGGCTAAATAGAAAAAGTAACTTGTTGGGGGAACCAGCCCTTTTTTCCCAAAAAAGACTTACATGTAAGTTTGTTGTTTCCCCTCAACATACACTACTCTCTTGCCCTGGTAGTACTAGTAGCCCAAAAAGCAGTACATATTGCAGAATAAGGTCAGATTATTGGTTAATTGGATTCTTTAACACTTAACTTCGATTTGAAATAGAATTTTTTTCTATGGGGAAGGCTCTATTTAATATTAACTCTGAAGGTCTAAAGTTTAGCTGTCAAATGTGGCTTCTAGATGACATTGAAATCAAAGTAAGAATTGGCTGCATTTTTCATATGGAACAATCAAGAAACTTAATAGATAATATTAGCCGAACAGCATACTGGCACGTTGTGGTCGTGCTTGCCATTGGCCATCAATTAGAAATTAGAGACTAAGTATGATAAATGAATTGATGTTGACGATTGCCAACTTGTGGCAGGTGACAAGAAGTGTTGACACCGAGCGTGGGCAGTTGGGTGCACAAGAAAGGAAAACTGTTGAAGCTATTGTGAAAGCTAGGTAATTAATTATCTGGCTGTGGTCCTCTATTCTTTTTCTTGTTATTATTGCTGTTACAAAAAATAAAGTATTTATTGCCAGTGAATATCCCCTGTCAATCATATTGGTTGGAGTTGGAGATGGGCCATGGGACATGATGAAAGAATTTGATGATAACATACCTGCCCGGGCATTTGATAATTTCCAGGCATGTATCTTCTGTTCAAAAGTTGTCAGTTTTTCTGTTTGTAAGACCATATTCTGTGTATAGTTTATACTCTCAATGATGATAAACTTGATTTTTCTCTTCTTTTTGTTTTGTCTTCTGTAGTTTGTGAATTTCACAGAAATAATGTCAAAGAACATGGATCGGTCCAGAAAGGAAGCTGAGTTTGCACTTGCTGCCTTGATGGAAATACCCTCTCAGTACAAGGCAACACTAGAACTTAATATATTGGGGTAATGGTGTTGAATTCTTTTCTTTGTAGGCTTTGCTGCATTGGATTTGGATATAGGCTAGCATCTGCTTATGAAGCCATTTTAAGTTAAGGTGTTTTATTTTTTCAAACAGTGCTCGTAGAGGGAAAGATATAGACAGGATTCCTCTACCACCACCTCAATATGGTGCATCTTCTTTCAACTCCCCCAAACCTTCCCGTCAAAACAGTTTTTGCCCCAGCGCACCATCTCACAGTCACAGACATGATGTTGGCAATGGCATGAATCCCCCAGCAAGTTCTGCTTCTGATAATCAGGTACTTCAACTCTTTGCTTCCTCTTGCTGTTGGTTTTTCCATATATAGTTTACTGTCATTGCAGTAGCATTTCTACTTCTCTTTGTTAATTCTTGATCCTCATCAATTGATCAATTATCAATTACTATCATCAATTACTATATAAGAAATTAGGTCTGAGTTTCCCAGGCCATGGCACACGTCACCTTCTAGACGATGACATGTGTCACCTTTTAGACTATGACATGTGTCGCCTCCTCAGTTCTTTTTATTTACAAAGTAAAATTGCTTTGTTTGTGCAATATTTTTTTTACTGTTTTGTTAGGAAAAAACCTATACTTTATACAAGTCGGGTCCATATACTAGTTTGGAGGTCTATTTTGGATCAAAGTGGCACTCATAATTAGACTTTGTAATACATGATTCATTGCAAGTTCAAATCCTTGAACTGTTCTGTTCTGTCATCCTTGCAGGTTTGTCCCATTTGCCTATGCAATCCTAAGGATATGGCCTTTGGTTGCGGGCATCAGGTAAGGAAGCCAATTAGTTTGCTTTTTTTTTTCCACATACATTTTAGAAGAATATGATTGAATACCTATTGGTTATGTGAGTGATCTTTATTTATTCGCAGACATGCTGTGAGTGCGGACAAGATCTCGAGACATGCCCTATTTGCAGGAGTACCATTGATACTAGAATTAAACTATATTAATTAGATGATATATATCTCTAAAAACTTGTTCATCTTGGTGACCAGGGAGGAGGACGGGTGGGAAAGGTTTTGTTTGTTAGCTCCTGCATTGTAATGTAAATATTTTTGGCATTTACATTTTCAAGTCCATGCTTTGAGTGCATTTTATATTAGTGGGGTTCTGCATTGTTATATTAATTTTGTGCAAATTCATCTATAACTATATATATCTATAATCTATAACTTCTATAACTATATATAATGGCAATATCAACTTTTGGTAGAGCTTTTTTTTATTCCAATTTTGTCCTTTTAATAACTACCCATAATATTTTTTTTATTTTTTTAACTACCCATAATATGTTAATAACTACTCTATAATCACAAGTGCTATATCATTTAATTATACATAAATATCTATATAAAAAAATGAGAACAATACGCCTGGCTCCCCCTAGTCAATATAATGTTCCATGCTTCTTGATGTTGGCATGTTTCATGATCTTGTGCCTGGTTATGAATCTTAGTGTGTTTGTGGATTGGATTATATTAGTTTTGAAGAGAAAAGTTGCCCGATATAAACTATTTATTTTTCTTATTTTACATCTATTCGGTTTTGTTCTAAACTTAAATTTGATCTAATTTAAATTGGTTTGGATTTGGATCTCAACTTTTTTAATTTATTTATTTAAGGAGATACTAAATAAATCTTAAAATGTATACTGTAAAAATAGGAAACATAATTTAGAGTATCAAATATCACATTCATAAGTCATAATATAATTGGTCCTAGCATTGGCTTTTTAATCCAACCACAGGACCTAGGTTAATAGAAAAGGCACTTTTGAGTTTTGCTACATTTTCTGTTTCCACATGATGTGAGCTCGTGGTCGAACTTTGTGTGTGAGGGACCCAACCTATGAGTTTTCACGGGTTCGAATAATCCGATGACTCAATTCAGAAAAATACAAAATTTTCAAATATTTTTTTTAAAGATTTTTCAATATTAAACCCGATCAACGTGACCCAAACTAACTTTTTTTTTTATCGAGTTACTTTGATTTGGGTGACAAAAAAAAAAACTCAAATCTGACTCAACATGTGAACACCCAATTTTAGATTCAAATTCATAATTAAATGAAAATAAATAAATAAATAAATAAAAAGGGTGAGGAGAAAAATTAGAGGAAGGGATGATGCAGTTTGGTGAGTTTGTTTCTTTGATAACTTTGAAAATCAAATTTAAAAATTGGATAATGCAATCTAGTGAGTTTGTTTCTTGGCTAACTTTGAAAATTAAATTCAAAAAAATTAAAGAGTTGTTATAAGCAACAGAAATAGATTTGCATTGAGAAGTTTTTGAAAAAAAAGGAGATAGTGAAGGATTAAGATAAGATGGAAAGTATTTAGAACATCTATAAATAGGAAAACACAATTAAAAGAGAAAGGACGCAGAAAAGTCTCTGGAGAGCAGAGAAAGCAAGAGAGAAAATCCTTAAATAGTAGAGAAAGCAAATCATGAGTGAACGCACAGAGAGAAAACACATAGAGAGAACACTCTAGAATCAGTTGTAAAAGAGTGATTAAGGATAGTGCAAGAAATCAGACAAAGAAGGAAGAGACATATTCACATGAGACTCAAACAAGTATTTTTGCACATATTGCTACAATAAGGTAACTATCTAATCACCTTTGTTATAATGTGAATCAATTGCTTTCATCCCCATTTCATATACTCTTTCCACCTTTAATTTGGTCAGAACAATCTCGAGCTTTTTTATTCTTTAAACTCAGCATATTGTATTAATTTTCAACTAATTATTCATTAATATCTATATATTGAATTTCATTCACCAAACAAAGCTATATATTGAATTAAAATGTCAATAAACTCGTTATTCTCTAATAATATTTACATAATTATTAGTATAATTTAAAAAAAAAAATATCAACCAGTTTAAAACTACCCACCCTATAAAATATCTATTTATTAAATAATAATTCAAAAATAAAAAATTTAATTAAAGAAATGCTTTGCCCGTACGGCTACTTCTCACTCTTCTCTCAAGGCAGCAAATGAATCGGCTGCATAAACCCGGAGAATTTCATGATCAAGAGAAAGATCGTTTTGCAAACTGAATCCATTCTATGAGTACTACTTCCCTCGTGACAAGATTCCTGGCAAAATTATAGTTATTATAGCACATTTTCAGGATATGAGTTGGCTGAAATTTTGCCAAATTGATTGCACCCTTTCAAGTGCATGACTGCTCCAAGCAAAACATTGCCCTACAAAAGGACCCTCCTTTGAAAATCTTATAACCAAACCATCACTGCACATGAAAACATGTCCTTCCTATCTTGCAGTACTCAAATCATGAAAACAATTATCCTATTCTTTTTTCTTTGTATTGGATTTGGTGATGGTGCCACTGCCAATGGAAGAACTAGAAGACCCTCCCAAGGGAGGAAAGGGCAGTGGCAATTCCTCCTTAACAACACTGGAGTGGTTGGTATGCACACAGCTTTAACCTACAAAAACACAGTCATAATGTTTGATCAAACCGAAGCTGGCCCATCAAGTTACCAACTACGCAAACGCTTCAATGGAAGCAAGTGTACAAGAAGCCATGATGATTTGGTGGATTCAACATGCTATGCTCACTCAATAGAGTATGATATCGGTGCCAATAAAATAAGACCCTTGAGGCTTGACACTGACCCTTGGTGTTCCTCTGGTTCATTCCTTAGCAATGGAACACTCCTCCAAACAGGAGGGTATGGCCATGGTTCCAAAAGGGTCAGATTCTATAGACCCTGTGGGAAAAATCACAATTGTGATTGGAGAGAATCAAGGAAACCCCTTTCTGATAACCGGTGGTATGCTTCTAGTCAAATACTACTAGAGCATGACAGGGTAGTTGTTGTTGGTGGGAGAAGAGTTTTCACATATGAATTTGTCCCCAAAACTAGTCCCCATGAAAAATCTTTTGACCTTCCATTCTTGCACAAAACCAATGACAAAAATGCAGGAGGAAACAACCTCTACCCTTTCCTCCACCTTTCATCAGATGGAAACCTTTTCATTTTCGCCAACCGTGACTCAATCTTACTCAATTTGAGACGCAACAGGGTAATCAAGACCTTTCCTAGAATCCCAGGTGGTGGATCAAGAAACTACCCAAGTTCTGGCTCCTCTGTGTTACTCCCATTGGACCATAAAGACAAGTTCCAAAAAGTTGAAGTTTTGGTATGTGGGGGTTCATCTACTGGGGCACTCAATGCTGCTAGTAAAGGAAGGTTCTTGGAAGGTTTGAGAACTTGTGGGAGAATGGTAATCACAGGGAATAAGCACAAGTGGGAAATGGAATACATGCCAAAACCACGTCTTTTACATGACATGCTAATTCTCCCTACAGGTAACATCTTGATCATAAATGGGGCTAAACATGGGTGTGGTGGATATGACAATGCTAGAAATGCTTCTCTTGAGCCTTATCTTTATAGCCCAAAGAAAAGACTAGGAAAAAGGTTCAATGTCCTTAAGTCCACTAAGATAGCAAGAATGTATCACTCTTCAGCAACTCTTCTACCTGATGGGAGGGTCCTTGTCGCTGGGGGTAACCCACATGGGAGATACACCTTTCACAATGTGGCATTTCCAACAGAACTTAGGCTTCAAGCTTTTGTTCCACACTATATGGACAAGAGGTACCATAATTGGAGGCCAAGAAACTTGACCATAGAACATAATATTGCAATTGGGTATGGGAAAGAGTTTCGGATTCGGTTTTTGATGGGGAAGAGGCTCAGTGGTGATGAGGTGAGGTTCAGTGTCTATGCACCACCATTTACTACACATGCCTTTGCCATGAATCAGAGGATGCTGAATTTGAGGTGTAAGAGCATGGTGAGAAGTGGTGGGGGGTGGGTGAATGCGGTGTTAGAAGCACCACCATCACCCAATGTTGCACCTTCTGGTTATTACTTGCTCACGGTTGTGAATGGAGGGATTCCAAGCATGTCTCAGTGGATTCAGTTTGCACACGCCTAGGCTTCTCTAGCTTCATGAAAACCACTCATATGAACAGAATTTTAATATAGTATGAAATTTAAGTAATGATAAAATTAAAGGTATAGTAAAATCACATTTCCATATGTCTCTTGAAGTTCCTAGCTAGATTAATACAACTGTATTTCGACCAAAAAATTGAAAAATTATATGAACAGAGTGGGGTATGCTGTTGTTTCTTTTATAAAAAAAAAAGTATTAGATTTCTACTCGAATGAAGCTCATTCCAAATGGAAGCTTACTTTATGTTTATAGCCTTACTAATTCTAAATCAAAGTATGACTCGATCTCTTTGACCGAAACCCAAAAATATCTTTCTAAGTGATAGATTCTATATAATATAACTACTGTCTATTTGCCAATTTGGTAATCACGACAAGAAATATTGCATTTGTCTCAAAAATTGTGTCAAAAACAAATATTATATTAAAATAGAATATTTTGTGTCTTTGCCTAAAAAATTGTAGTTGATCCATTAGCGCAGGTCATGCTGGTTCCCCCGGAACTCCTACAAGCAATCATATGAAATAACACCCTCCAGAAAATATCCTATAACATACAAAAATATCTTATAACACACAAAATATCCCATCAACATGCAAGATGCACCTCAATTGTGGATAATTATATGAAGAAAATCGAAAAAGTTTGAAAGTTCAAATAAAAAGAAATAGAGCAAAACTATCGAAGATGTGCAATCCAACCAAAATAGATATTTTGAATAGTTGTTTAGTCAATTTTAATTTATTTAGGAGTTTTATTTTAAGATATGTAGGAAGTAGTTATCTTGAAGATATTATCTTGATAATATTGAGATTTTGTTAATTTTTATTTTAGGTTTTAATATTTTAGTTACCTTTTTAAATTAGAGAAGTTATCCTATTTAAAAATAGGATTATATTAGGATTACCTACGGGAATTCTTGTGGCAACAATGCTCTTCATAAATTCTTCTTGCGTTTTCTGTGGATTCCACAAGGAACTAAGCATACTTTTTAGTTCAAGGTAATTAAAGTTTGACTTTTAAAAAGTTGTGAGATCTAAATGCTTTCTTCTTCTATTTTAAGTGTTGGTGTTTGTATATTCCACGAGGTTATCACCTATTATTATTTTTTTGGTTGCAGGTGGTCATATGTCTAATTGATAGGATAATATACAACCACTTGTAATTGTCTATTCGTTCAATAACTCGTGGTAAAGTAGTCTCCGTGTTATGATAATATATGATCTATAGTCTAAATGAACTTGTGTGTGCGTTTGTTTGCTAAGATTGATTGGTCTCTCTAAATCTTGATACTATTGATAGGTTAAATATTGAGAGAGCATTTTTGGGATTACCTATCAATAACAGAAATAACCAACAAGCGATCTTATCAAGAAACTAAAGAAAATCTGGTTATTAATTAGAACTTAATGACTATAACCAATTTATCAAAAGATAAAAAATATATATTTGAATCGACGATCAACTTTGTAAACCAATACTGAGATTATTCCTTAGGCTAATCTTCTCTCTATTGAACTCTAATAATTTTATATTCTTGCTTGTTTATTGCTCTTTGATAAATTCCTATTCCAAACCCCTTTTTTAATTTATTTACTTGTTTTTCTAATTCATAAAAGAAGTAAAGGCTCTACTAGCTAATCCCTTTAAATTCAATCACCATTAGGTATAAGTTATTATAAAAAAATAGGAATAAAATTTGTTGGTTTCGACTACCATCAAAAAGCTTATCCTATTGACTACTACAAGGGGAAAATATGATCATTTAACTACACGTTCATATGATTAATATTAGCATTAGCATGTTTACCATATTTAATTACAATCACAATATTTATTAACGTAATTATTATATTTAATCAAAATCAAAATTTCATAAATATAAGCATGTCCTTCTACTTTTAACTATAAATTCATGGTTATTGTTAGTATAATTATCGTATTTAATTACAATTAAAATATTTATTAGTAGAGTAAATCACCAAAACGTCCTTGAAAATGTAGACACTAACTTAGTACCTAAAATTATTAATATTATAAATTATTTCTTGAAATTGAAAATCCTCAACCACATTGGTCATTTTGGATCAGTTAATTTAGTCTCTAAAATTGTTCGATAAAGACTAATTAATATAATGAGAAATTTTCAATTTCAAGAACTAAATTGGAATATAAAGAATTTCATAGATTACGTTGATAGTTCCTCACAAATTCGTCCACTCTTTATTAATGTCATTATTATATTTAATCAAAATCAAATATATATTTTTTATACCTTCTAGCCTTTTCCTTATTCTAATAGACTTATAAATAGATTTTTTGATGAGAAGACTTATAAATAGATGTAATCTTTTATATGTTTCTGATATACATCAATATACTTAATTCTATTATTTCTTTCATTGTGTCCTTTCTTGGCAAAGTTTTCAGCCAGAGGATGGCTTCAAGTGATACCAATCCAACTGTGGTATTCGACTCATCAAATTCTAAGTACTTAGTCCAATTCGATGGATTAACCATTGAAACAACAGTTACAGACAAAGCCATGATAGCAGATGAATGGATTCAACTAGTTTCATCAAGATACGCTGGAAACCAAATGGTAGTTGGGTTGGATACTGAATGGATGATTATGCGTGACCAAAACAAGAAGATGAAAGTTGCAATTCTACAATTGTGTGTTGAGGACAAGTGTCTAATCTTTCAGCTCTTTCATATGGATGATATACCCAAGTCCCTTCGGAGCTTTCTGACACACCAAGACTTCAAATTTGTTGGTGTTGGGGTTGAGCTCGACATTAAAATGCTTAAGCGCGATTATGGGCTGGAGTGCAACAATGGCATAGATGTATCCACCTTGGCAAAAACACAATGGCCTAATCGGTTTTCTTCTTTTGGACTGAAGTGTTTAGCAAAGGAGCTAGTGGGTCTTAACATGAAGAAGCCAAAAGAGGTGTGCACTAGCGATTGGAAATCAAAGGAGCTGACTAATGCTCAAATTGAATATGCATGTGTTGATGCCTATGCTTCTTATAAAATCGGCAAAAAGCTTCTAATTGATGAAGGTCTTACTCCTACACCATGTGTTTGATTCCTTGCCCTTTCTTTGTTTGCTTAGTTTGTATCTGTTACCTGTTGATTTGTGGTGATATTACACCTTTTGTTTGTTTTGTTAGTAGTTTGCATATTATGTTAGTGGGGGGATTTAAACCTTTAATCTCCTTATCACTTCAACCCTTATGTTCCTCCTCCTAACCCACCAATCCACCTTATGATCCCAATGATGTTTATGAATATATTAACCAACTAGCCAGTTGACCCGTGCGTGCACGGGTCTGTCGGTTGGTTTCTACGTATAACATAAAATAAATAATTTATATAGTAATAAATTGATATGTGATACATTTTAAATTTATAACAAACTAATAGTGTTGATTTTGTGACATTAAGCACGAAAGCTTGCAGAAACTAAGAAAGAAAAATAGAACCTATAAACAAATACTATCATATTGATCAGAAATAAAATCGGAACAAAAATAAATTTATAGCATGTAGAAAATTATTAGAAACAATAAATAAGTGAAACATGTAAGGAAACACCTTTTGGTGATCGAAAATAAAATCAAAAAATAAATAAATTTATAGACCGTAGAAAGTTATTGGAACAAATAAAAGAGTAAAACCTACAAGTAAACACTGTTTTGGTGATTATAAATAAAATCAAAAAAAAAAATTTATAGCCAATAGAAAATTATTGAAACAAATAAATGAGTAGAACCTATAAGTAAACACATTTTATGATCAAAAATAAAATCGAAAGAAAAATAAATTTATAGCCCGTAGACAGTTATTGGAAGAAATAAATGAGTGAAACATGTAAACAAACACCGCTTTGGTGATCAGAAATAAAATCGAAAAAGAAAAATTTATAGCCTATGGATAGTTATTGGAAGAAATAAATGAGTGAAACCTGTAAGCAAACACTGTTTTGGTGATTGAAAATAAAATCAAAAGAAAAATAAATTTATAGCCCGTAGAAAGTTATTGGAAAAAATAAATGGGTGGAAATCATAAGCAAATACTATTTTGATGATCGAAAATAAAACGAAAGAAAAATAAATTTATAACACAGAGAAAGTTACTGAAAGAAATAAATGAGTGAAACTTGCAAACAAACACCGTTTTGGTGATCGAAAATAAAATTAAAAATAAATAAATTTATAGACCGTAGAAAGTTATTGGAAGAAATAAATGAATGAAACCCATAAGCAAACACTGTTTCAGTGATCGAAAATAAAATCAAAAAAATAAATAAATTTATAGCACGTAAAAAGTTATTGGAACAAATAAATAATGAAACATGTAAGCAAACACCGTTTGGTGATCAGAAATAAAATCGAAAGAAAAATAAATTTATAACCCATAGACAGTTATTGGAAGAAATAAATGAGTGAAACTTGTAAGTAAACAATGTTTTGGTGATCAAAAATAAAATCAAAAGTAAAATAAATTTATAGCCCGTAGAAAGTTATTGGAAGAAATAAATAAGTGAAACTTGCAAGCAAACACCGTTTTGGTGATTGGACATAAAATCGAAAGAAAGATAACTTTATAGCTCGTAGATAGTTATTGGAAGAAATAAATAAGTGAAACCTGCAAGCAAACACCGTTTAAGAAAAATAAATTTACAGCCCGTAGAAAGTTATTGAAAGAAATAAATGAGTAAAACCTGTAAGCAAATACCGTTTTGGTGATAGAAAATAAAATTTAAAGAAAAATAAATTTATAGCTCGTAAAAAATTATTTAAAGAAATAAATGAGTGAAACTTGTAACAAATAAATTAGTGAAACAAATAAATGAGTGAAATCTTTAAGCAAACACCATTTTTGGTGATCGAAAATAAAATCGAAAGAAAAATACATTTATAGCCCGTAGACAGTTATTAGAAGAAATAAATGAGTGAAACCTATAAGTAAACACCGTTTTGGTGATCGAAAATAATATCGAAAGAAAAATAAATTTATAGCCTGTAGAAAGTTATTAGAAGAAATAAATAAGTGAAACCTGTAAGCAATACTATTTTGGTGATCAAAAATAAAGTCGAAAGAAAAATAAATTTATAGCCTGTAGACAGTTATTAGAATAAATAAATGGATGAAACTTGTAAGTAAACACTGTTTTGGTGATCAAAAATGAAATCAAAAGTAAAATAAATTTAGAGCTCGCAGAAGGATATTGAGAGAAATAAATGGGTGAAACTTGCAAACAAACACCATTTTGGTGATAAAAAATAAAATAGAAATAAAAATAATTTTATAGCCCGTAGGAAGTTTTAACAAATGAATAAGTGAAATCTGTGTATAGCTCGTAGGAATTTATTAGAACAAATAAATGAGTAAAATTACTAAACGATTTACTATAGCGATTGTTGCATCAAAACAAAAATAAATTTATAGAGTGTAGAAAATTATTAGCACAAATAAATGAGTGAAACTTGTAAGCAAACATCATTTTGGTGATCAAAAATAAAATAAAAAATAAATTTATAGCCCATAAAAAATTATTGGAACAAATAAATGAGTGAGACGCTAAACCAAATCCCGTTTTGGTGATAGAAATAAAATCGAAATAAAAAAAATTATATCCCGTAGGAAGTTATTTGAACAAATAAATGAGTGAAATCTGTAAACAAACACTGTTTTGGTGATTGAAAATAAAATCAAAAAAAAAATTTATAGCCAGTAGAAAGTTATTGGAACAAATAAATGAGTAAAATTATTGTAGCGATTGTTGTATCGAAAATAAAATCGAAAGAAAGATAAATTTATCGACCACAGAAAGTTATTGTAACAAATAAATGAAGGAAAATACTGTAGCAAAAATAAAATCGAAATAAAAAAAATTATAATCCGTGGGAAGTTATTGGAATACATAATTGTGTAAAATTTCTATAACAATTTACTGTAGCGATTGCTGTATCGAAAATAAAATCGAAAGAAAAATAAATTTATAGACCGTAAAAAGTTATTATAACAAATAAATGAGTGAAAATACTGTAGCAATTTAATAAAGCAAAAATAACATTGAAAAAAAAGTAAAAGTATAGCCCGTAGAAAGTTTTTAGAATAAATAAATGAGTGCAACTTATAAGTAAACACCATTTTACAAAAATAAATCGAAAGCATAATAAATTTATAACCCGTAAAACGTTATTAAAACAAATAAATGAACAAAACTTATAAGCGAACACCATTTTGGTGATAGAAAATAAAATTGAAAAAAATTATTGTTCAAAGAAAGTTATCCGAACAAACAAATGAGCGAAATTATTGTAGCCATTTACTGCAGCGATTGTTGTATCTAAAATAAAATCGAAAGAAATATGGATAAAACTTGTAAACAAACACTATTTTGTTGATCAGAATTAAGATTATTTTTGTTTTGATTTTAAAGAAAAATAATTTTATAAATTAAAAAGAAAAAAATATGAATAGAATATGTAAGAAAATATTAGTTTATGTTTAAACAAAAATCAAAAGAAAAATAAATTGTAACTTGAAAAATTTATTGAGAAATTGTATTTTTCTCCCGTCTGGTATCATCGTTTTTTTTTCTCTAAGTTGCTAAGCATTAGCTTTTGTTGAGGACCAATTTATAGTGAATGACAGGTGTACATAGAAAAGCAATGATGTAGATGAAGCTGATTTACTTTTGAGCGGAAAAAAATTTGACAAAATTGTGCCACGTGTAGCCAAGGTTTATTGTTTTATATAATAGTAAATAGATATCGATGACATCACATTTGTCTTTCTTTTCTATAATTATCGCCTTTTGGTGCCAATGGTGAGCACACTAGATTTGCAATTTTAAATTATATGCGCGGTTACCTGTTTGGCATTTGGTAAGTACTGAATCGTGGTTATTTATTTATTTTAACGCGTTTTATGACATTCAATATATCTTGTATCTATCAAATTAAAAAATTAAAGTAATGCATGAAACTTGAAATAGGTCATAACTTAATTGACAAAAGTAATCTTTACATGTGTTTTGCAACTATATATTCAATTGAGTAATTTTTCGAAGTATTAGATGGTCACTTAAACGGAAAAATTGTTCCCTTTTTCTTGGCTTTACAATGGTAAGAAAAGGGAGCTCACCATTTTTGTTTGTTTTGTGTTTTAATATTAAAATTATGTGTCAACCAAGTTCTCATGGCCATCGACTACCCCCAACCAACAATTACAGCCATGATCAGCACACATGTCACCCTACAATACATTCCTTTCTAACCTACTCCATATTTCTACTAGCGTAGTGACTCATATTATGCACATAATATATGATACATTTTATAAAAATTCATAAAAAAATATATTAGAACAATTATAAAAGAACGGTGAGAGGGGTCATGGGGTCCTTTGCTTCAATGGCCAGGTAAATCCCGCTTTAGTGGTGTACTCACCATGAATATTATTGCTCCAAATAATGGTATCATTACCCTGGGTGTTGAGGTGGATGTGAGAGGCTGTGACGGAAGTCTTTATGTTGTCTGGGAGGACAGATCTCGCCTTGGGTTATGGAGTTCCACACACACGAGCCTATATATGGTGTTGAGGCTATGCAGAAACTGAACCCATTGAACATATTTATGATGCAAGAGGGCGCGGGATCCACAATTTATCATTGTCCTATATCCGTCCTAGTAGTTTTAGCCAAAAAATTTTATTTCATTTTAATTGTCATTTATTTAATATTTTTTTCTATTAAAAATATTTATGAGTTTATGTGAAAAAGAATAAATAATTGATTGTCAATTACTATGAAAAGAACGGAATAACAATGGACATATTAAAAACGACTAAAATAATTTTTATAAATTCTTAAATATTAATTATATTTTTTAGTTTTTGTGCAAAACCTTAAACAAGAAACAAAATATGGGATGGAGGGAGTAATAATATTGAAAAAGAGCGAACAATTAGTTTTTGAATAACTTTCCTTGAGTTCTATACATACACGTTTCCACAGCGTTCTAGATTCCTTATTGTTGGTTGGTTTGGTTCAGATTCATCATATTTAAATGAAGCCGACTCATCCTGACATGGCACCGCGTGGGTGGGTAAATGCTGAGTTATAAAACGAGCTGGCAGTTGCATTTTGTCGTAATTTTCTTTGTTCCTCATTCAAGAAACGAGAGCCCAATTCATCGGTTGTTTTCAGAAAAATCCGAGAGTGCCGTGTGTGTCCACCCACCAGTCTTGCGGTCGCATATTTCAACAAAACTTTTGAGAGTCAAAAACACACAAATAAGAAGAAGAAGAAGAAAACAAAACGTTGGTCCGTCTAATTATGTCTGTTCCTATCCGTGTAACAGAAGATATGTATGGATCAAAATTTGTCGTCACGTACTGTCCCTATAAATACCCACGGCTCAAGTTGTCCACCTCATCATTCATCCATCAAGTATCAACCTCACCAAACAAACTCCGCAAGTTCCAACCCGATTCAACCCACTCTCTTCTCATTATCAACTTCATCTTTGTGTTGCGTTGAGCGTTCAGTTACTTGTCTGCTGTCTTTATCCTTTAAGGCTGCGATTGCGAATATGACGGTCACGGCGGTGCCTACGGTGAAGGACGGGTGCCTTATGGTGAGAGGCAAGGTGGTTTTGACACGTGTCCCCGGAAACATTGTGGTTTCTCCGGTTGGCACAGCCACAGGGTCCGCTTTCTTGGGTGCAACTTCCACCACTCCGAGCTCCCGCCACGTCTTCACTCTTGGCATTCTCCGGTGAGTCTCTCCTTCATCACTCTTTCCTTAGCTTAGCTTTTCCGAGTTGACCAGAACCTTCCAGATACACACACACACGTATATATAAAACCTGTTTGAAATTTGAATTTGTTTTCAGTAACAGGGCCACACCTAGCTTTTTGACTTTTTCTTCCATTTATTCATTCTAGATTACAGGGGAGAAGTTAATTTTACTTTATATTTTTATTTATTTATTTTTGTATATAGTTCTAAGTGTAATGTCATGGAAAAGAGAAAAAAGTTGTTAAATAATCGCTCTTAAATAGATAGGTGTTTATGAAGAAGTTAAACGTTGAAAAAAAATTGAAGCGTAGAATCAAATTTCAGCTTATATAAAAACTCTTAGTTAAACTCATGTTATAAGTGCTTAATGAAAAAATTATCTAAACATACTCATATTTATTTTCTTTTGATTTTATCAACCAAGCAGCATAAAACAGCTGCATCGAATTCAATGAGAATTGTTCACAGAAACTTACTTCTTTTTTCATCTTTTGAAAAAAATGCAGGGGATACAAGTTGCTATCTCTGTTCAGAGTCAAAATCTGGTGGATGATACCACGTGTAGGGAAATCTGCGAGTGATATTCCAATGGAAACTCAATTGCTGCTAATGGAAGCAAGACAAGAGTCTGCCCTTGAGGGTGAGTTTTCTTCTGACTCCGTAGAGCCAATGGAAGAGAACACTTCCTACATTCTCTTCTTGCCTGTGTTGGATGGAGAGTTTCGCGCAACTCTGCAGGGAACTGCATCAAATGAGCTCCAATTCTGCATTGAAAGTGGTTAGCACTTCACTCTTCTTTCTCTTTAATGTTTTATTTCATGTGTAAAAAGAAAGAATGAAAAAAAAAATACTATACATGATCAGTTTATCAATTATCATCCTTGGCTCAGCTGTTTAACTTTAATAGTAATATATGACTTTTGAATGCTTCAGGAGATGCTAAAGTTCAAACTTCCCAATCACTTGAGGCAGTATTTGTAAATTCAGGGGACAATCCATTTGAGTTAATCAAGGATTCTATCAAGTATGTTTTTGTAATGTTCTACAATTGTCCTTATTATTTTACCATGTTAGAAGTGAGGACTGAGGACATATTACATTTTCATTTTATTTCTAATTTCATAGGATATTGGAGAAACACAAAGGAACTTTCTGTCATCTTGAAAACAAGGAGATCCCTGCACATCTTAACTGGTTTGGATGGTGCACTTGGGATGCCTTTTACACTGAAGTGAGTCCACAAGGAATAAAAGAGGGCATTCAAAGGTGTGTACTCTATTGTCAAGTAACTTCACCTAGATGTGTGATAGGTTGCAAAATTTGAAAGTGTCAATGATGATTTTGTCTTGTATTGAACAGTCTCTCGAGTGGAGGTTTTTCACCCAAGTTTATCATCATTGATGATGGATGGCAAGAGACGCTCAATGAGTTTCACAAAGAAGGTGAACCAATAATTGAAGGAACCCAGTAAGTCTCAACTTTTTTCAACCGAGGCCATATTTTTTTCCTCCATTTCTTAGTCCCCATGCTCACATCTTTTATTATTATTATCTATTATTAGGTTTGCAACCAGGCTGATAGACATGAAAGAAAACAAAAAGTTCAGCATTGCAGACTCCAACAATTCTTGCAACAATCTCCATGATTTTGTTGACTCTATCAAACGGAGTTTGAGTGTAAAGTAAGCTATCTGATCTCAACAAAAAGGATTGTTCATTGAATATGATTGTTAATTGACTTCATTCACAGTAAGAACTGACAATGAGTATGATTCTGCATTCTGCAGATACGTTTACATGTGGCATGCTTTGGCTGGTTATTGGGGAGGAGTACTCCCGTCATCAGAAGCGATGAAGAAATATAATCCAAAGCTTGCATATCCAATTCAGTCACCTGGTAACACAGGGAACCTTAGAGATATAGCCATGGACAGCTTGGAAAAATATGGAGTGGGAATCATAGACCCACAAAAGATATACAACTTTTACAGTGACTATCACAGCTATCTTGCAACCTGTGGTGTGGATGGAGTCAAAGTAGATGTCCAGAACTTGATAGAAACCTTGGGTTCTGGCTACGGTGGACGTGTTTCATTAACCAAACGGTATCAAGAAGCACTAGAGCAATCAATAGCAAGGAACTTTAAGGACAATAACCTCATTTGCTGCATGTCTCACAACTCTGATTCAATTTACAGGTTTGCATTCTACCTAATGTGAAGCTAAAACAATCTAAAATTATCTTCTGATCCCTTTTTTGACAAGTCCTTTTTTTTTCATTTAAAATTGTCAGTTCAAAGAAGAGTGCAGTAGCAAGAGCATCTGAGGATTTCATGCCAAGGGAACCAACATTTCAAACCTTACACATTGCCTCTGTAGCTTTTAATAGTCTTCTTCTTGGGGAGATATTTGTGCCAGACTGGGACATGTTCCATGTAATATTCTTGTCTCATTACTTTTCCAAATATTTCATGTCTAAAAATGTTAATGAGTAGCTTCATGTGATTTTTCTGAAATGTTTCTATTTCAGAGCAAGCACGAGACAGCCGAGTTCCATGCTGCAGCAAGAGCAATAGGTGGTTGTGCAGTATACGTTAGGTATTGCACCAAATCTGATAGAATTCTTGGACTCACTTGTTTCCCTGCAAAAATTACTTTATAATTATTATAAAAATTGAAAGGAAAAAAATAGATATTTATCAAATTTGATACATTACAGTGATAAGCCTGGCAATCATGATTTTGAAATCCTCAAGAAGCTAGTACTGCCTAATGGATCAGTCTTGAGAGCAAGATATGCTGGCCGTCCTACTCGAGATTGTTTATTTGAAGATCCAGTAATGGATGGAAAAAGGTAAGTTAAAACTGTTACCATCTGTTGCAAAATGGACATAAATTTTCTGATTAGTTTTTCATTCTTCACTGAACAGCCATATTATTATTATTGATTCTTTACAGTCTGCTGAAAATTTGGAACTTGAATATGCTGACTGGGGTGGTAGGGGTCTTCAATTGCCAAGGAGCAGGAAGCTGGCCAATGAAATCATCGGAAGCCGCACCGACACACTTAACCATTTCAGGGAAAGTGAGACCCCTTGATGTAGAATTTCTTGGGGAGGTTGCAGGTGAAAATTGGAATGGAGACTGCATAGTATATGCCTTCAACGCAGGTTCAAATTTCAACTTAATTCATTAAATTTATTCTGTGCAAGCCTTTCAGAACCTAACACATCCATTTCTATGGAATTAACAACAAACTTACCCTTGAACAATACTGCAGGTTTGCTTTCCAAGCTGCCAAGCAGAGGAAAAATAGAAGTGTCCTTGGAGACTCTCCAATGTGAAGTATATACAGTATCTCCAATCAGGGTCAGTATTCTAACATTGCAATCTGCATTTTATTGAGAAAAAGAAAATCTTTAACTATTTACCAAGTCTAATCAATGTGCAAAAAATGTTGACATGTTTCTGAACAGGTGTTTGGTCATGATGTCCAAATTGCACCAATTGGATTGCTAGACATGTACAATTCAGGGGGAGCTGTAGAAGCCATGTACTGCACCATGGATCATGTTGCACAGTGCATAATAAAAATCAAAGGCAGAGGATGTGGCCGTTTTGGAGCATACTCCAACGTTAGACCGAAACGTTGCATAGTGGACATGAAGGAGGAGGAGGACTTCTCCTACAATCCTGAAGATGGATTACTGACAATTAAACTTGACGGTGAAGAAGGCAATTCAAGGGATATAGAATTTGTATACTGAGGTAGCCGTGTCAAGTCCAAGTGAAAATCCGATTATTCTTTGGCGTTATTTTTTAGTTATTATCTAATATATAACTGCTAATGTAAGCATATAAACAGAATCAAAATCAAGAGATTGTTTGTTGTCCAAAACAAAAGAGGAATTTGTTAAATTTTGATGTACAGTACTAGTGTAAATAATTTTTGTACCATCATCGATGACGTGACACATTCTTATTCTTTGATAAATAGCATAAGTTTTACACAATCTATGACCCTCTTTGGATAACAAGCTTATCTACTGTTTATGACATAAGTTGTATAAGTTACTTTTATAATCGAAGAAAAATTATAGTGAAACTTATTTTATATAAGTCATAAGCTGTTTTGATAAGCTATCATGAGTAGTTTATAAAAAATAAGCCCAAAATAACTTATGAATCAATCATAAGCTGTGTTAATAAGCTATGCATAAGTCAATCCAAACAGACCCTATGTGTTCCCTTCTTCCAATAAAAACAATGAAGAAAATTTTCATGTAATTTAAATTCAGGGGCTTCTTTCTTTGGTATGTGCGCGGGGATATATAAATAGATCGATAGTTTTCTTCATGACACAAAACGAAAGATAGTTTTCTTAATATTATTTTGTTTAAATAACAAATCTCACCATTAAAACAAAAAAATCATGAGTAGATGAAAAAAAAAGTGCATAAAAATTCGTAAAATTTTAAAATTAATTGGTACTTTATCAAAATAAGTATTTTAATGTATAATACTATTTTAAAATATAACCATTAGGGGATTCGAGTGAGATAACATGTGTCTCTTTCAGTTTAATCAATGGTCTACAACAGTCTTAAATCTCGCATAGTAAAGTTTTGTCTCCTAAATGGTCCTATACGACTCGAAGAGATTAATCTCCTAAAAAGTCAAACACGGCTTGAAGGGATTATTCTCACCCTAGTCTAGAAAAAAAATTAAAATATAAATAATAGTATATGCTACTTTTGTTTTTGTTTTTATTTTGTTTGTGATATTCATGGCCGCAAAAACACCTCGTCCTTTGCTTTCATTCCACATTTTGGGTCGAAGACGGACCCAAAGCCCAAGAATGGGCCCAAAAGGATCTAGCAATAATCTACGGCAATTTCTATCTACACATACATGATTTTCTATCAACACATACATGCTGCGGAACTATTAGTTCCGCAGGTGTATTTTTTTTCGGACACACACATACCGCGGAACTATTAGTTCCGCGGGTTGTAATTCACTGCGGAACTAATAGTTCCGCAAGCATTTTTTATTCGTTATGTGTGTGTCCGAATTGAATTACAACGTGCGGAACTATTAGTTCCGCGGTGAATTACAACCCGCGGAACTAATAGTTCCGCGGTATGTGTGTGTCCGAAAAAAAATACACCTGCGGAATTAATAGTTCCGCAGCATGTATGTGTTGATAGAAAAACATGTATGTATAGATAGAAATTGCCTAATCTACGCTAGCTAGATACATCCAGGAGTACCCCTGAAAGTGAAACTAGATTCCTTGCTCTTCTGTTCATTTCAATTCATTATTCAAGTAGTATTTTTAAGTAACCCCTTATCCTTATTCTTCCCGCACCTCCTTCTAAAGCCCTTCACTCGCTACTCTGCTTATTCCTTCTCACATCACACACACACATGTCTATCACTGCCTTCAAATCGATGGCGGAATCATGCCTTCTCTCTCCACCCACTTTTGCACTCCTCTTCAACAAAACCAAACCCTCCAAACGCCCCTTCCTCTTATCTCTCTCCAAACCCCTCAAACTCCAACTCTCCTCCAACAACTCCCTCACCCTAACCGCCAAAACCCACCGCTCTCTCTTTCCCTTGTTCGTTGCCCACCAAGGAGATGGCGACACCCTCACACTACAAGACCAACAACAACAAGAAGAAGGTGTCAGTGAAACCGAAGCGAGCCTCTCCGATTGGCAACCCAACGGCGAAGAGGAAGCAGCAGCGGAAGGGGATTTCGTGGAACCATCTGAAGATGCGAAACTCTTTGTTGGCAACTTGCCTTATGACGTTGATAGTCAGAAACTCGCCATGCTTTTCGAGCAAGCCGGTACCGTCGAGATTGCTGAGGTCACAGACACTCTCTTTTGCCCCCCTTTTTTTTTCCAGTCTCAATTGGTTCACTTGTGTGTGTGCTGAAATGGAATTGACTGTGTCTGTGTGGTGGTGCTTGTTGTTGTTGTTGTTGTTGTTGTTGTTGTTTTAGGTTATTTATAACAGGGAAAGTGACCAGAGTCGTGGCTTTGGATTTGTCACCATGAGTACTGTCGAAGAAGCTGAGGAGGCTGTTGAGAAGTTCAACCGCTATGTAAGTTTATGGTGTTTTTGTTATCGTTTTAAGCGTGTTTGTTTGGGATTGAAATTAGGGTTGAGAAATTTGAGGAGATTGATTTGAATGTGATAGAAGCCTGTTCTATATGGTTTGATAGAAACTTGAAATGTAGTGAATCCTTGTTTGGTGTTTGATTCTGTTGCTGTGTTGTTTCTGTGACTACAAGGGCGGAGAGTATGATTAGTCCTTATTTCTCTGTTTAAATTCCTTTGCTTCTCTTTGGACCTGCAATACTTCTTTTGTGTGTCTCTCAATTGATCTCATTAAAAAGAATAAATCCCACTTCAGTTGATACGTGAGCAGTGCAGACTGCTGAACTTATAGTATATGCTTACAATCTCTATGTTGCAAAAATGTGTGAGGTGGTTTGTGCCTGCCTGATGATGATGACATTTCAATAGCTTCCTACAACGTATATTGTGATAGACCAGGGCAAGACTGAAGCCCACCGATACGGAGCATGCAGAATTTGAAACAATTAACTAGATAGGATTTGATTTTGTTTCCTTTTTCTACTAGATAGGATTTGATTTTGTTATTTAGTTCCTTGTTTTTTTCTAAATAGGATTTGTTTATGTTATGCTTTAGTTTCCTTGTTTCCTAGTTTCATGTTCTTCTATAAAAGAGGATGATTTACCGTATTGAATGATAAGAAAGATTTGGTTTTAGAAAATTGGAGATTTGATGGTCTCTTGAAGCACCAGCAATTCAGGGTAGGGCTCTTTTGGGTTGTGTCATCATATTGTTGCATCATAAAATTGGGAGCTCCAAATCAATATAACTATTTGTAATATTTTTATTTTAATTCACTGACTTGGAGTTTTACTGAATGAAATAAAACAAAGCCTTTATAATTTTTTTCTGGTTACATTTCTTATTACGATGGAAATTTTTCTGCATGTGCAAAGGGGTTGAGTTTGATGCCTTTTCTTTCTTTTATGCTAGTCAAATGTATCTTCATGTCAATGTCAATTACATGCATGCAAAGTACATATTTTATTTCTAATTGCTTTTATTATGTTGTTTTTAGTTCTTTGGGATCTTATCCATCTTTTCTGTGACAGGATTATGATGGAAGACTGTTGACCGTTAATAAGGCTTCTCCAAGAGGATCTCGGCCAGAACGCCCACCTCGCACCTCTGAACCTGCACTAAGAGTTTATGTCGGTAACTTGCCATGGGATGTTGATAATACTCGGCTCGAGCAAGTTTTCAGTGAACATGGCAAGGTTTTGCGTGCTCAGGTAGTCTCTGATAGAGAGACTGGTCGATCACGTGGCTTTGGCTTTGTTACAATGTCCAATGAGACGGAAATGAATGATGCCATTGCTGCTCTTGATGGTCAGGTATTGCTTAAGTACTTCATTAAATTATCAACAGTTACATGCATTGATGTGCTGAAAGGTGAAGGGAACAGGATTATGATGGGCTCATGACTCATGTTCATGAGGATATAATGGCTTGAGCCTGTAAAGGACAGCTTTCCAAATTGCCTCCTTCATTGGGGCTTCATTTTTTTGTGGGGGTGGGGGTGGGTTGAAACAATATATAAAAATTGAATTATTATTTCAATGATGACTTGTATAGTGTATTTTTGGATGATTTTCTGATATGGTGGTTCTTCTATTGCAGAGTCTGGATGGGAGGACAATCAGAGTGAGCGTTGCTGAAGACAGGCCCAGGCGAGGCTCCTTTTGAGTGGTACCTCAAGTAATCCCCCATGTCAGCTACTGGAGTTCTTTGACTTCTTTCTCTTTTTTCAAAAGCTGAGGATATAGTGTCAATTTTACTTATAAAAAAAATTTCCTTCTTGGGCAGCCAGTTTCATTAGATTTGCGTATTTTACTGTTATTAATTTGTTGTCTAGATCCCGAGAGTTTGAAGAAAGTTTTCTTTGTTGCTTTTTTTTTGGCTATTTGTTGCAATTTATGAAATGAGAAAACCGGCGAGGTGGGTTAGGGGGTTCCTCTTGCAACTATTATAGAAGTTGATAAAACTCTCCCTGTAAATTTTCTGCCATATTTATTAGTCCTTCAAATTCAATTGGATTTATTGCGTGTTATTTTCTGCCATTTCGATGTGGGTTTATGGCACGACTCTTGTGCTTTGTTTAACAAAAAAAAGTATAATTAAAGAGTTTGAGATTATTTTATCATCTTGTGACCTCATAATCTTAAAATATATTTATCGATAAAATTGGAATGATACAGAGAAAATTAGTATGTTTCCTGCGCAAGGATGACATGCACAAATCGAGAAATGGTCCAAATTTAAAAAAGAAGCAACAAAATAATGAATATAATTAAATGTTTGTATAAATTGTTTTTTTTTGGTGGAATGCATAAATTTTGTTTAGATTCTATCACACAGACATTCGAAAGTTGGTAGCAACGGCACACTTTGTTTGCAGTTGACTTTCACTTTAACCCCAATAATACAGGTCGGTGTTGGCTGGTTTTCATTCAAAGCCCACAAGGGGAGAGAATCAATCGATCCTGAAAAGCTGACTTATAATTGCTCCCTTTGACCCTGGTCTTGGACCCACGGAAAAAAACCCTAGCGCCGCAAACGAGAAAAAGAAGAAGATAGAAGACAGGGCCGCCGCGCTGGTGGCACGCCACGCTGGCGGCCCCCCCCGTTTCCTCCGCTCATCCCGTCAGATCCAAGCTCATATCGCCACCATGGTTTCGCTATTGTTTCTGCGGTCGTCCCCGAGCCACCATGGCCTGTTCTCGTCCTCTGTGGGCTTGCGTTCAGGAGGCAGAGGAGTTCAGGGGGTTAGGGGTGCGGAGGTGGAGGTAGCAGAGCCGGTTCTGCTGGTTGTGGGGCGGGGGAAGAAGAAGTGGTACTGTTCCTCTCTCTCGGGAGGTGGATGGCGCAACGCAGAAGAGGGTGGCTGAACGCACCAGGGACGATGTTCTGGGTTCTTTCTTTTGCGGTTGGAAGCTCTGTGATTGGCGAGGGGTAGGACGAGTGCCTACCTCGTCTGGATTAGCATGTTGTCTCCTTCGTGGGAGGCTCAGGTGCGTCGGTCGGGGGCTGCGGTGTCTGGTGCCGTTGGTTGTTGTCGTTGCCGTGTTTTTTGGTTTTGCTTCTTCTCCGTTTTGCCGCCGCCGGAGCTGCTGGGTGGTGATCCTGTCCAAGCTAATTTGGTTATCACTGGAACGTTGATGCATAGCCTAACTCACCCGATAGGAACTGGAAAGAGACTTGTGGAGTAACATTAAGGAGGCAGAAGGTTTTGGGTGTCCCAAATGGGTTTTTCCCAACCCACCTCAAAAAATATTTGTTTGTATCTTTTTTTGGTATCCTTTCTGGTGTAGTTGGTTTTGTATTTGTGTTCTTCTGTGATTTGTTAGCTTGGTTTTTGTTTTCCTTGTCTAGTGTACGCTACAGCCTGGTCTTTGTTACGGCAGCGTGTCTCATTTAGGATTGTTATATGTTTTGCGACTCTGCATATGTCGTTTTCTTTGCTGTAGATGCCGTATGGCCGAGGGGTTACCCTTGTTATCAACTTTCATCTTTGACCAAAAAAAAAAAGCTGACTTATTGAGTGGGAAGCCCTTGCGGCTTAAGTCAAGAACCTTCTTACCCAATATCCTAGTCTTCTCTAATATAAGTTGTTCTCATGATTTCAGCTATAACAAATTGATGCCTCTGTTGAGAACTAGCCAGTGCATGCAGAGAGAGCAACCTGAAAAGGATCAACCGAGGAAGGAACTTGGGAAACGATTACTTGTACTAAAAGGGTTAGAATGAAAGCTATATTGAGTGATCAACTAGTATGCAATAGGGTTATGAAATAGTATGCAATAATATGTCCCATGAAGGGAAATAAAAAGACAGGATCTCAACGCGACGAGAAAATCTTTAACACGTGTGATATTTATTCTTTCCCACAACATTGTTTTTAATTTGATAGTGTAGCCTGCATTGCCATTTGCAATACACGTCCCATTGTATTTAGCCATGCCTTCACACACAGGATCAGAACCCCCAATTTGAAAGGTATGTAATTTGTCTCTTTTCTTTAGGGCCTTGACCCCCAATTTTTATTTTTATTTTGGTAACATCTTGACCCCCAATTTGATCACACAAAAAAAGTTCTCTCATTTTAAAAATTATTATTATTATATTGGAAAATATTTGTTTGAAAGAATAATGGTATGTTAAGGATTATGGTATCTGATGGCTCTAACCTTAGGACTGATAAAATAAAATAAAATCCTTATAAATTAAAAAACCAAATTAGAATTGGAAATTTAAAAAAGAAGACAGTCGCAAATATTTAATATTAAAAATTAAAATTTTTATTGCTGCACATGATGGAGGTGAACCTATCCTATTAGAAGAGCAAGGACCTTTTACTATACAAATCCTAACTGCATGTTGCATACAACCCAGTTCCAACCACTGTTATCTGTATAACAACGTTAACCTTCCAAAATCCAGGAAACTTTAACTATACAAATCCTAACGGCACGTGTGCACATTCACACAAACACTGACATCTGAAGCATTAGCCTTCCAAAATTCAGGATTTTGGCTCCATCTTAATAACCTCGCAGTTGAGCTTCTCGACTAGTTAGGGGCACATAACGAACGGAGGTCTCAGTGCGGACACTGATAGAACCATCAGAGTTCTTATCCACCACCTTTAAATCTTGAAATATGTTTCCAACAGGAATCACCATTCTCCCACCAGGCTTCAACTGGTCAATAAGTGGTTGGGGAATTTCTGGTGCTGCTGCTCCAACGTGAATCGCATCATAAGGAGCAAACTCTGGCCAACCTTTCCTTCCATCTGTCAACATAACAATTACTCAAATGTTGGAAATTATGAATCCGCTAATTCAAAAGTTTAAATGGGCATTATTAAACTGCTAAAGAAAAATTAATATAATCGTGAAGCTATAGTGGATTGATAATATCACACTAATATCTCAGATAACCATAACAAGAACAACAATACTTTTGGATCAACTCTACTTTCAGTTTTAGTGGACTCAATCACCTCAAACAAATCATAAATCTTGACAATCAGGTTATATTTCCTCTGTTTATTTCATCATGGAGTCGACGGAGTTAAAATTATTCAATCATTTGCATTATGTCATTCCCTATACATGAAACAAGGACTACATTCAACATTCATAGTCAACTAGATTCAACTGCCATGCTAAGATGAAAAGCTTCAATGTTTCAGATTCACAGAAATTATAGAAATCATACCACCAACATGAACAGAAAGGGAACCATCTTTCATTAGTGTAGCTGCAGCACTTTTCTGAATATTTTCTATTGAAAGAGAAACCAATTCAGGAATATGCTCCACACCAACAGCTCGGCCTTGGGGTCCAACCATCAAGGCAAAGCACGCAGTCAGATACCCTGTTCCTGAAAAGAGGCCCAAAATATGGAAATTATAGACACCAACATGATGATGAGAAAAAAAAAAGTTGTGAAATAGAACACCAGTCGTTCCATACAACGCATCTTCAAACCTACAAAATCTCCACCTTGAATTGGGATTATGCAAATCAATAGAACCCTGATTCTAATTGCTTTTCAACAAAAACAGTCACGGTTTATCAACATAACATCTTCACAATACCTTGTTCTGCCTATTATAACTCCTCCAAGGATGGAGGTTGTGGTATAACTTAGAAGCTACTCTTAGTCTTCATCCACATCCTATGCAATCTAGTGTTCAGGCAATAATATCCAGTCCTTTCTACTCATCCTTTTCATTACAGCTTGTCATCAACTTGTATAAGTTCTACCATCTATCTCAATAATCAGTCCCATCAACATATGACAGTAACTTCATGACTTTTACCTTGCACTTTTATGCCTCATCAACAAATCAAATACGCACAAATAGTAATGGAACACCTAGAAAAAAAACTTTATTCTCTAACTAGTAAGCAACTTATATTTCTCTTTAAATGTGTTTGTATAGATTGGAATTTAGAAAAGCAATAACTAATTATAAATAGTTTCATGGACTACTATAGTATATATACCAGAGCCAATGTCGAGAGCATGCATCCCGGGTTGCAAATTCTCCTCCAGCAACTGAAGGCAGGTGGCATGCATGTGGGGTGCAGATATGGTGGCATTGTAGCCTATGGCCATGGGGCTATCATCATAAGGTGCTGATCCATCGGGAACAAACAAAGCTCTATCAACGCTCTCCATGACTTCAGCCACCTTACTTGATGTGATTACTCCATAACGCTGCAACCTCTCCACCATTGCTTTGTTCTTACTTATGCCACTCGCAGAGCAGAATCGCTATATATATATATTTTTTTTGTAAAATAAAAAAAATGCATTCAATAATGCTTAGATATAAAGAAAATACATACAGAGAACAATATTAAGGAAAAGGAACACAAGTAACAATACTGTTTGGTTTTCATTGAGCAAAAAAGCAATACAGATTGGTTTTCTTCCTTTTGTCTTTTCTTTTTCTTTCTCCCCTTGGAAAGAAGGCACTAAGAGGAGAAAATAGCTATATTAAATTATTAATGACTAGAAACCTAAAAAAACAGAATAATAAAGTATTGATGCAATCACCAATTCTGAATATAGAAGTTAAATTCAGAATGATTAATGAGAAACAGACCTTGTAATAATTGAACAGATATAATTGTGTATTTTATAGCTTAATTGAATGAATATTCGATGTTAAGAATAGGGGAGGATGCTGGCGCTGGTGGGGTTCAGTTAAATATTAGGGATAGGATAAAAAAAGGAAAGAAAGGGATTGAAGGGGGGGATTGTTTAATTTACCTGCTGCATCTTGAGGAGGAGAGTGTTCCCCGTGAGGAAATTAGGGTTTTGGAAGGGGGAGAAGTTGGTGATGATGGAGATGGAAGAGGCGGGAACAGGAACAGGAACAGGACGGTGGTGCTGGAAGAGGGTTAGAGAGTGGGTGGGTGTTGTTGCATAACAGTAGTCGCGGCAGCAATCATAGGCCAAAGCAGGGGGGAAAGGGTAGTAGTAGTAGTGGTGGCACAAGCACGCACTCATTATCATTTTTTTTTCTCACTCTTTCTTTCCACAGTTTTCCTTCACACGCTGTCATCCCACTCATCAATATACCATCCACACGTGTCAACCCCTCCTCTCAGTCCCGGCGGCCCTACCCACTCGCTTCGCTTCTTCGAGAAAGATGGGGACTTTCGGATTATTACTTGTTGTATTTTTTAATTTTGAGTAAACAGTCATTTTGATTTTCGAGAGTGTCAGACAGAATTTTTATTTTTTGTTAGTCACTTTAGTCTCTATCGTTAGAAATGTAATCACTTTTAGGGATCAAAATGACAGTTAAGTAATCACTTTTAGGAACCAAAATAATAGTAAGTAATTAGTTTCAGGTACTAAAGTGACTAACGGCTGACAGTTGCTGTCAGGGACCAAAGTAACATCGTTTGACACTCTCAGAGACCAAAGTGATTGTTTACTCTTCAATTTTTGGTTTAATTGTGTTTTTGGTACATTAGTTATTGTAATTATGTGATTTTGGTCTCCAGTTTTCAATTGAACCAATTGGATCTTCCGGTTGTTGCAATTAGGCCATTCAATTTTTTAATTGTTGCAATTACGCCATTCAATTTTTTCAATTGTTGCAATCAGGTCCTCTGGCGCTATGTCGTCCAATTTTTAATACCTAGAACTTACATCGCACACAAGAGACTGATTTGACACTGAACCAGGTCATCTTGGCAATAATGGCATGACAAATACCCTCACACATAACAACTCTTAAACATGTATTATATCGTGTGTTACTGATTTGTTTTGAAAAAATTTCTAACAATCTACACCATGTCAAGGCGACATGATTTAGTGTCAAATCGATCTCACGTGTGTCGTGTAGGCTACGCTGTTAAAAATTATACGACATAGTAAAATAGGGATCTGATTGCAATAGTTGGGATAATTGTGGGAAACAATTCATTCAATTACAAATTAGGGGACCAAAATTATACAATTGCTATAACTATGGATCAAAATTGCAATTAAGTTAAATACTTTAAATTTGGCTTAATTGTATTTTTATCGCCAACTATTATAATTGTTCAATTTTGGTCCCCCATATTCCGATTGTACAATTTTGGTCTCTAAATATGTCAATTGTTACAATCAAATCTCTTTATCGCTATATCGTCAAAATTTAACACGAAAAACCTACACAACACACCTGTGCCTAATTTGACACTGAATCCTAAGATCAAAATTCATTACCTGATACCTAGCTAGTAGCTAGGGCCTATATGACTAATTTAAAACCTCCCTAGCTTTTCTTTTTCTTTTGATTTAGCTCAACTTTAATTTGGAAAATAGAACATATCCATGGTAGGTAGGCACGTTGTGATTGGAATGAGTTTATGAAGAATAAGATACACTACAAAATGCTTTAGACACATTAAAATATTAATAAAAATATTCCTTGTTGAATTATTTTATAACATTATCTTAACTTTCTTATTGGCAATGGCTGTTGTTAGTTCAAGAATTACTCTTTAAGTTGTAAAGTTCCTCTTCACTATCATCAACATCATCTTATTTTTATCATTTACATATGCCCAAAGCTCTTTTCTCACTTCCTTCGAACACTTCGTGCAAACTGCAATATTATGTAAGTATAAATTTAGGTGAGTGTTCATCAAATGTGATCATGAATAAAATTGCTTTAGTTAAAATTAAGTTTAAAATTAAAGTGTTTTTGTTTGAATGTTTTTACGCTAAAAAAAATTCAGTGTAAAATTTAATGAAATTTTTTCAATTTAAAGTAAAAACTAATTTTTATCACTTATAATCAAACTGAGATTTGGAAGTAAAATCAATTTTAACATGTTACAACCAAACATGGTAATTTTTACAAATTCACTTTTAAATGTTTTTCTTTTTTTGACAGGCTGTTAAATGTTGCTTGGATCTAATGATCCCTCCCTTTACAATTTTTCCACATGAATCGCATACACAATTATTTATATTAGACTTTTCTAAGTAATGACAATATTTTCACCCAGACAACTTTATTAGCAGTTGTTGAAGTCTGTGATGAAGTTTGATCTACATTTGCCATTATTAGAAAGGAGAACCATTGTTTGAACAAAGAGGACAAAATAACACTACTAGTGGTCAGATTGTGAATAGAGCCTAACTATATATGGGTCATAAAAGCGACACTTACCTACCTGTGAAAAAAAAATTAGAAAAAGTGATATGATTGACGTGGGTTCTCTGATGTCAGAAAGCGCCAGATCTCACTTCTTATTTTAGCACAATTCCAATGATTGGTTTATGCTTTCATTACTATTGATTAGAAAATGAATAAATTTATGCGTGTAGAGTAAATTACAAGATGCAGGGGACACCATGGCTAAGCCCTGTGTATTCTTATCCTAACAAACAGGGCGAACGCTTTAGCTTTTGTTGTATACCCTCCTGCAAGTAAGGTACTTGTTCAATAAGGCTTTATTCCACTTCCTCTCATTATATAAGGTCTACTGGAGTTGTGAGTATAACCACATATACTCAAAAACAAAACATAATTTCCCTACATTGTTCTGTTTTTGTGCGCAACATGGCCAGCATGAACCCTCGCCCGTTAGCAGCTGCCCCTACTAAGATGCAACAAAGGAAGGAGCGACGCATGTTCTCCAATTCTGATGACAGTGCCATGATGAAGCAAGTTCAGGCCACTCATGCCCCTGATGGTCGTGAAATTGATGTCAAACCCATTATCCAAATCGCGGACGAAATCTTGATTCAAGTCATTGCCCGCACTGTTGAGGGTACTCATGATGATGTAAGACATTCTCATTCATGCATGCTTGTGTTAAATTTACTTTTTTTTTTTACTCTTGCTTTGCTTCTTTACATGCATGCCATTTGTTAAGTGATTGTTTAATTAGGACACGTGAAAGTCATAAGGTAGGTGGCCATGTACAGCTTGTTTAACTAGTTAATTATCCCTTATCAATCAATTATATATCAATTTCTATCTATTATTACCATATATGAAAAGTAAGTCCTGGCTGAGACACGTGTTGCTTTAAAAGCCAGGATATGTATCGGTCTTTTTAATTCCCACCAAAACTATTCTGTTTGTTGTATTTTTTTACTATTTATATTAAGAAAAGACCTGTACATTGTAGATTATACGATACGAATCCATCAACTAGTTAATTATATATTTAGATTCTTTTTGTTTATTTTTTAATGTTTAGTATTATGACTGTATATATGTTCCATTTGGTAGGTAAAACGAGAACAGGAAACATTGGAGACGGCTGCTGCTTTGGCTGAATTTGACATGCTTGACTCGTTGGCTTTTATCATTAACAAAATTTCGTGTGAGGTTGGTAATTTTGATATGGTGGAAATCTTAACTTTTATGGAAGTTACTATTTATTACTGTTGTCTAGGATAAAATGTGTTTCCTAAAATAGCAACTAACAAACGTGTCTCTGTTGGAAAAAGAGTTATTCTTTTCCTTACTTTACTTTTGCATAAAATATACTTACCTTTGATTCCAAGGGCAGCGTTATTTTTGCTTTTAGTACTGCAAACACTTAAGATAATTACGGCCTTTGTTTTTTGTCTTTTGGAACTCTTTGGACTATATATCTTACCAAAATGATTCTTGAACATCTAAACTAAAAGTGACTGTTCCCTGTTTCATTTCGTTCAAATTTTCTGTCTTTTAGAGTTCTAACATGAAATGATCTATAAAAAGTTAGTAAAGAGGAATAATTAATTAATTCATGATTATATTGGCAGCTATCATGCAAGTGCTCTGGTGGTGGAGATGCACATGCATCAACAATGGTGTTACTGAGTTACCTGTCTAGCTATGCATGGCATGCAAAAGTGGTGTTAACCTTAGCAGCCTTTGCTGTTATCTTTGGGGAGTTCTGGCTTGTGGCTCAGTTGAGCACTGCAAACACACTTGCCAAGTCTGTGGCACTCCTTAAGCAACTCCCTGACATTGTGGAGAATTCTGTACCATTGAGACCCCAATTTGATGCACTCAACATGCTCGTGAAGGCTGCACTGGATGTCACCATGTGCATTGTTAAATTCAAGGAGCTACCATCTGAGTATATCTCAGAGGATGTGCCTCCTATGTCTGTTGCCAGTGCTCATATTCCTATTGCTGCCTATTGGGTCATCCGTAGCATTGTGGCTTGTGCCTCACAAATTGCTGGTCTCATAGGCATGAGAAATGAGTAAGCATATATAGCTCCTCCCTTTCTATCACTTGAATCAACTCAGTCATACGAGGAATGCTAACAATACACTCTTTTCAACACATAATTTATGATTAAGTGGAATTCTTGTGGGTTTCATACCGTAATTCATAAGACTCGATCACGGAGTAGTGAGATCCACGTGAATTCCAACCAATCATAGCGACAAAGGGTTGGAAAGAGCTTGTTTTAGAAACAACTTTTTTTTTTTGAAATAGTAGTGACTCCTGTTTCAATGATTACAGGTCCATTTCATCAGCCACAGAGGCATGGGAATTATCTAGTCTGGCTCACAAAGTCAATAGTATACATGAACACCTCAGGAACCAACTGGCTCTTTGCTACCAATCTATAGGTGAGCATATTATTGAGAACATAATTAAAAACTTAAGTAATATGGATATGAGTGATACGATGTGACAAGAAAAAAGTGATAGAAAAAGATGAGAGATATTGGATGAGTGGTGACACTGTAGGGTTGTCCAACTATCACTACTCTGTTTGTAACCTGAACTCAAAGTCAAAATTCTTTTTGCAGCATTTTATGCCAAATGAGAAATTAAAACCTTTATTTATAGGGTATTGTCTCTGCTGAGAGTTTCAAAAAGTGTTAGCATAAAATTTTATCAGGAACGAAGTAAATTTGACAATTGCATTCTTAACCTGGTACAGATGACAAGAGGCATATAGAGGCCTTCCACAATCTGATACGTCTTTTCGAGACAGTCCATGTAGACAACATGAAAATCCTCAAAGCACTGATTTATGCAAAGGATGACCTTCCACCACTTATTGATGGAACTACAAAATCAAGGGTTTGTTGTTTTAGATTATAGTAACTTGACCATGTAGTCCTTTGTGTATGTGTGTGTGTGTGTGTGTGTATCTCAACCTAGAGAATGAATGGTTTAAACATTGATTTAATTGACAAGCAGGTTAGTCTTGAGGTACTAAGGAGGAAACATGTGTTACTGCTCATATCAGATCTTGATCTTTTACAAGAAGAGATTATGATACTTGATAACTTGTATAAAGATGCGCAAGCGAGGGGTGAGGTGCACTACGAAATGGTATGGATCCCAATTGTGGACAAAGCTACATGGAATGATGTGAATAGGCAAAAGTTTGAGTACTTGCAGTCACTAATGGCATGGTACAGTGTTCGTGACCCTTTCATCATTGAGCCATCAGTGATTAAGTACATCAAAGAAGTTTGGAATTTCACAAAGAGAGCCATTGTAGTGGCCCTTGATCCACAAGGCAGATTGTCCTCCCAAAATGCTCTCCACATGATATGGATTTGGGGGAATTTGGCCTTCCCATTCACAAGTGAGAAAGAAGAATCCTTGTGGAAACAGGAGAATTGGAGCCTTGAGCTTCTTGTTGATGGCATTGATCCCACAATTTTGGACTGGGTAACAATATAATATTTAGGATTAAATATGTTTTTGTTATAAATAAGGAAATATTCAGTTTTGGTCCTCTAGTTTTAAAATGTCTCATTTTAGTCATCATTTTCTGAAATAGGTCATATGTAGTCCTCAATAGGCCACATGTAGTCCATCAAAATACCCTCAATAGGGACTACATTTGAGGGACTTTATGTGACCTATTTCAAAAAATGAGGGACCAAAATGAGATATTTTGAAACTAGAGGAAAAAATGCAAATAATTTTCTATTTATAAGGACTAAAAACATGTTTAACCTATCCAACTTCACCCCATCTCTCTCCAATTAAGTTGTGCATTGTGCATTAACACTACAAAGTCAATTTCTCTTGCCCTTGTCACAGATGACAGAAGGAAAAATCATATGCCTGTATGGAGGTGAAGATCTTGAGTGGATTCAGACATTCACAAAAACTGCAACGGATGTTGCAAAAGCTGGCAAGTTTGATCTAGAGATGGCCTACGTGGGGAAGAGCAATGCCAAAGAGAGGATGCAGAAAATGATCAACACCTTCACAGCAAAACAGTTCAGTTACTTTTGGCCCACTGTCACATCCATTTGGTTCTTCTGGGCAAGACTGGAGAGCATGTTGTACTCCAAGTTGCAGCATGGCAAGACAGTTGAGAATGACAAGATCATGAGTGAAGTCATGACTGTGCTTAGCTTTGATGGCAGTGATCGAGGGTGGGCAATATTCTGTAGGGGTGCATCTGAAATGGCTAGGGCCAAGGGTGACACTGCTCTAACAAGTTTGAAAGACTTTGACAAGTGGAAGCATAAGATTGATCAAGATGGTGTGGTTCCAGCACTCAATGATTACATTAATGACATTAAGTTGCCACATCATTGCAATCGTCTCATCCTTCCTGGGAGCACTGGTGGCATACCACAGAAGGTTGTGTGTGCTGAATGTGGCCGTCAAATGGAGAAATACTTCATGTATCGTTGCTGTGTGGAGTAAGACAACTAGTACAAGTGTCCTGTTACACACTAGCATTATTGTTACTGCTTCATATATGTTGTTATGTATGATATTGGTCTGAGAGTTATTTATATTTTATAGCATTCATGAGTTCCAGATTTATGAGATATATGTAGTGGTGATATGTTATCTGGGGATAGATCTTTATGTCTACTAGCTTGCTAGCTCTTCAGGTCTCAGAAGCACTATCTGTTTTTTTTTTTTGCTCAATAGAAGCACTGTCTGTTTGGGCAACTGAGTCCCTTGCTAATAAAGTGTGTTGTAGAACTTTGATATTACAATAATGCTTAAGTCACCTTTATGTGTTGTAAACACCTTTATTTTTTTTTCTTTGTTTGTTTTTTGAATTTAATTACTATGCACCGATTTACACTGAGGTTCATTTCTCAATGCGTAGATATTTGTCTATATATTTTAGGAAGTGATATTACAATATAACATCATGATAAGATATGACTGAATGTCTGTGTAAAAATGTTTTACATTGCGGGTGCATCATTATTAAACTTTTGTTTTTTTTTTATCAACTTACCCCTTCCTCTTTATTTCTTTCAAAAACGGAAACAAGGTCGTCACAAACAGAAAAAAGAAGAACAGAGAAAGACAGGATTATTGGGCGAAGAAGAAAATAATGGGGGCAGACCGGGCAGAGTGGGTAAAGGGTAGAATTTTTTTAAAATAAATCGAAGGTGTATTGCTTTTGTTTGAAAAAATGGGAATTCAGGATTGAGCTGAGCGTGTTGATTAGGAATTTAGGATAATGAAACACACCAATTTGACCAAGTCAGTTTGATAATTTTAGAATCGAAAGTCTATTAGTCCATTCAAACCATTTTTTAACCAGTTTTTTTTTTATTGGGGGGAGGCACTCAGGCCATTACATTTCTTAACCAGTTTATTAAGCTTGTGGAATTGTGACTGATCCACCCAACATATATCAAATCTAATTGAATAAATTATACAGTTCCGACCAATGATCGACTTTCAACATACATCAATTTAAATTGACAATTTTCTTTAATATTTTATCTAAAATTAAAAATATTTATTCAATACGTACATTAAATTATACTAGCTTTTTTTTTCAAATGAAATTATACTATCTTTATTTTTGGTCAAGAAATTATACTAGCCTATTTTTTTGGGTCAAAGAAATTATACTAGCTTGTGTCGAGTAAAACCCACGGCAACGGAAAACAGAATAGTCCCCCGAGGCCCAATATTTGGGACTTTTATGTTTGTATTAGTTTTTACTAGTGTCAATAGTCGATGATTACTATATAAGTAAGTTTTTACATTGTGACACATATTATCTCTCATGCTATGATATATATAATTTCTTCAACTTTTAGGATGAAAAAAAATTGTCCCATAATTTGTCTGAAGGATAAGAATTTGGAATTTTGTGTTGTCCCTTATCCTTTGTTTTATTTAGTCCCAAAATTATTTTTCAAATCAAACACCGATAATCATTGTTGTGTTATCTAGTCTCTTAATTTTGTACAAAACCATTGGGATAGAAAACAGGTTGCAAGTAAAAATAGAAAATGATTATAACTTAGATATATAGAGTAATAGATAGACATTTAGTGGGGGCCTTGTGAAATGTGAATGAGTGAATAATAAAAGAGAAAAGGAAAGAAAACGTGAAAAGGGACCAACCCCATCATCCAGCTATCACCCGCAACTTGTTGACTTCGTGGGTTGACTTGGCTCATGAAAAATACAAGAGAGCAGAGTTATACGTGTATTATGTTCGGAATTTAATAACTTGGCGGGAAGCTTCCATGAAGTTTCCATTGTAACTAGCCAGAACAATTGTCAAATAAGCAGAACTTAGAAACGACCCAAAATATAAAGATAAAATAAATAAATAAATATTTACAGCAATATTTTTCTAGCAGTTGTAATACTTAGTATGCTTTGCACAATCGTTTATGTTTATTATCAAATTGCATTATGTTAGATTAGATGAATTGAAAAGTTACACGCAGAACAGAAATATGTACATCCATGTCAACATATAATCAAATGACCAAGGAGATCTCCGGATCTTGTATATTCAGTAAAGATGGCGGCAAAATATATGTTTTAGTGCTCATGTCATAGTTATACTTTAATTTTGAAACCAACAGTACTGAATATCGATAGAAGGTAAAAATATATATAAATTATTTTTTTTAACCATAATGCAAACGGCTTTGTTTCCGGCAATACCTTACTTGATGAATTTGAGCCCAGTGTTACTCGGATCAATATAATGGTGGTACAATTTGTTTTTGTTGAAATGATAAGTGGAGTTGCTTTCTTAAAAAAAATGAATAATTAATTAAATGATAACTTTATTAGTTTTTTTTTGTCAAGATGAAATAAGTTCATAAAAGAGGAAACTCCAGCCATACGATATCTACAGCAAAGAAAATAGCATATGCAGAGTCACAATAAATAAACCAAATAAAATCAAGACATGCTGCTGTAAAGCTCGAGCCCAAAGAGGGCCGCCCGAAAAATATAGGCTAAAGCTCGAGCCCGAAAAATAAATGGCTCGGACACACAAATTCGAGCCCGTTTTCAACTCGGGCTTTTTTGGCCCAGCCCAATAAAGGTCGAACCCGATGTGGACCAGGCTCGGGCAGGCCCGAAAGCCCATTTTGCCAGCTCTACCGTAACCTATCCCAAGTTGTACCATACACTGACAAGGAAAACAACAGAAAAAACTCTATACCTAGTGCACCAAAAAAAGATACCAAAAAAATACAGACATAAAAGATATCCTTGAGATATCATTGAGTGGGCTGGATTTGTAGGTTTTATTAGTTTCTTAGTTTTAGACCGTTTGCTACTTGCTATTTCCTTTTGGACTTTGGAGGGCTCTTTGGGTCTTTGCCGTGTTCTGTACAGGAGGTCGTATTCAGTTATTTATTTATACTTGATGGTAAAGTTGGGTCCTACTTTACAATACTTCAATCTTTATTCATCTGAAATTAATTAACTCACTTATCAACACTCGTACAATCTCTAATTTTAATTTAATGTTTTTATTTTATTAAATTATCAGAATTTTGTGAAAAAAAATATATCAGAATTGTTGGTGTGATTCTCGTTGAATAAAATTCTCAAGAAAATTGTATTCGTAAGGGAAAGGTTAAGGAATTTTTATCATGATAGACTAATAAATGACATATTTGGAAAGCCATTTATTATATTTTTATTATGAGTAAAATATCATGTCAATACTAATTAACAGAGTTTTAATGATGTTAATTTTTAAAGACTTGATTGTGAAATGTTTTAAAAATAAAAATTTAATTAAAAGACTTTAAATTATAGGAAATGGTTATATTTTTTTTTACAAAACTATAACTTACAAAAATACAGTCTTTCATTTCTTTGATTTTTATTTATACATCAGTAACCGGTTATTGATTTTTGTGGTTTAAACATGACTTGCTAATAACGAATAAATAACATAAGAGGAAGGTGAAAAAAGCAAACTATTGGATACATTTTTCATAATTGGTTATTTAAAAAAATAGGTTAAAATTAAACCAATCATAAAATACATTGTTGTTAATTTCTTTCTCTCTCTAGTCTAATTGTAAATTTCTTTATCCTTTCCCGTTGGACCAGAGGGATTAGTGTGTTGTTTTCAGTTGCAAAACACAAGAGAGAGAGACACTAGACTCTAAAGTCAATAATACTCTAAAGAAAAAGAAAAACCAAACACAGAATGAAGTGTGTGGAAGAATGAAAATTCAAAGCAGAAAACCCGATACAGAGACTAGAGAGTATTCCACACGGTTTTTTGTGACTATAAGAATAAACAAATTTAAGGAGGGAAACAAAACAGAAACGATTCAAGGGGAGAGGTGAATTTTGGGTCCAAACCAACAAACATAACACACACCAAAGGGTGTATGTGTGATGCTGCCAAATATGGCTGTGAAAATCCAAATCCACCAAGAGTACCTCTTCCTATTCTCATTCTTATCCCTCTGTTTCTTCTTCTCAACCACCCATGTTAATGCTAACCTACACCTCCACCCTTCAGACCTCAAGTCTCTCTCATCACTCCAGAACAACCTCGGAGTCAACGCCACCAATAATCATAACCGTTCCCCGTGTAATGCGGAGGGCGTGTTCTGTGAGAGGAGGCTATCCAGCAACGAGAGCTACGTGCTCAGAATCACAAGGCTAGTCTTCAAATCAAAGCAACTCAAAGGGTTCCTTTCCCCTTCCATAGGACGCCTCACAGAGCTCAAAGAGCTCTCTCTTCCCCACAACAAAATCGTTGACCGAATCCCACCCTCCATCGTTGACCTCAAGAAGCTCGAGATTCTTGACCTCTCAAACAACCTCTTCTCAGGTGAAGTCCCTCCTGAATCGTCCTCTCTCATTCGCCTTCGCTTCCTCGATGTCTCTTCCAACCAGCTCTCTGGGAACTTGAATTTCCTCAAGTATTTCCCCAACCTGGAGACTCTCTCTGTTGCTGATAATCTCTTCACTGGGAGAGTCCCGGCTTCGGTTCGCTCCTTTCGCAATCTCAGACACTTCAACTTCTCCGGTAACCGTTTCCTCGAAGGAGGGTATCGCTATGAAGATACTGATAGTGATACTTCCCCCAAACGCTATATCTTTGCTGAGAGTAATTCAAATTCAAACAATGAAACAACAAGGAAGCAACATCCTCCTGCAGCTTCCCCTTCAAGTACTCACAACAAAAATAGTTCCTCTGCTGCTGCAGCTCCTGGTCCTGCAGCAGTTCATAACCACAAGCACAGGTCAAGCAAGAGGAAACTTGCTGGGTGGATTCTTGGCTTTGTGGCTGGGGCTTTTGCTGGTACTGCTTGTGGGTTCGTATTCTCCTTGTTGTTTAAGTTGGCTTTGGCTTTGATCAAGGGAGGAGGAAAGGGTTCTGGGCCTGCTATTTATAGCTCCTTGATTAAGAAAGCCGAGGACTTGGCTTTCTTGGAGAAAGAAGATGGGTTGGCTTCGATGGAGATCATTGGGAAAGGAGGGTGTGGAGAGGTTTACAAGGCCGAGTTACCGGGGAGCAATGGCAAGATGATTGCCATAAAGAAGATTATTCAGCCTCCCAAGGAGGCAACTGAGTTGGCTGAGGAAGACAGTAAGCTTCTGCATAAGAAGATGCGCCAGATTCGGTCGGAGATCAACACGGTGGGCCAGATTCGACACCGCAATCTTCTGCCTCTGCTGGCTCATGTCTCTAGGCCTGATTGTCACTACCTTGTGTATGAGTTCATGAAGAATGGGAGCTTGCAGGACGTGTTGAACAAGGTTGAAATGGGTGAGAGGGAGTTGGATTGGTTGACAAGGCACAAGATTGCACTTGGTGTGGCATCTGGCCTTGAATACCTTCACATGAGCCATAGTCCAAGGATCATTCACAGAGATCTCAAGCCTGCAAATATTCTTCTTGACGATGATATGGAAGCTCGCATAGCGGATTTCGGGCTTGCAAAGGCAATGCCGGATGCTCAGACACATATCACAACTTCAAACGTGGCTGGCACTGTGGGGTATATAGCACCTGAGTATCACCAGATACTCAAGTTCACTGACAAGTGTGACATATACAGCTATGGGGTCATGCTTGGTGTCTTGGTTATGGGGAAGCTTCCTTCTGACGAGTTTTTCCAGCACACGGAAGAGATGAGTTTGGTCAAGTGGATGAGGAAGGTGATGACTTCGGCAGATCCCAAGGAAGCAATTGATGCAAGGCTCATAGGGAATGGATATGAGGAACAGATGCTTTTGGTTTTGAAGATTGCCTGTTTTTGCACCATGGATGATCCCAAGGAGAGGCCCAACAGTAAGGACATCAGGTGTATGTTGGCACAAATCAAGCACTGAATCAGCTTGATGACAAATATGCAAAAATAATGTGTGCAATGATAATCTGTGTTAGAGTGTGCCTGTTTAATAATATCAATAGTTACTAGATGATAGGTGTCGGTTCAAAAGATAAATGAACCAATAGAATATTGTTTCCTTCATCACAGCATGCTGAATTTCAAGGAAAGAAAAAGAAAGATAGAAAGAAAGAAATATTCAGCATTGTGATGATCTATGTATAACTGAATCTGTTAGTACCTGCTTGCACTATGTTTCTGTAGTTTTTTTGTTATAAGGCAAAGAAATATGTTTCTGTATTGATCCTGGAGAATAAAATACTCCCATGTTGTTACCATATTTTCATTCCAGTTATTATTATTGATAAGCATCCTTCCACCATTAGCAATTGATATCATCGCGCTAAGTTGTAAATTTGGACAAAAGAGTGAACAAACACTCAAGCTCCTTAAATGATTTAAAAATCTAAAAGTGAGTGAGCAAGAATATTCTCTGTTTAGTAGATTCTATGTGACTAATATCCTCTGCCTCTGCAACCTGCTTCAAACAGTCAAGACTCTATATTGTCTAGTTTTATCTTTTCTAACATTCTGTCATGTTTGATATAATAAGGATTCCTGTTTCTTTTTCCTTTCTGGCATCATGTAGCTTCCTTTCTTATTTGGGATAATATTGTTTTCCTTCTTGCCTAGTAATTTCATAAAATCAACAAGCCACATATTGTAAACAATAGAATTGGCATAGTAAATGACAACATGCTATTTGCTAGTAATCTCTTCGACTCTTCCTATGTTTGGCTGAATTTCTAAAGTCTTATCAACAATAGTTTCTTACTGCTTTTGTCTGCAACTAAAGTGGGACAGAAAGATCATATGTAGGCATCTAGTAGCCACAAAGTGTGTTAAAGCTGAAAAACCTGTCAAGCATGACTTAACCAGTGGTTCTTGAACTGCAAAACAATAATAGAATAAGATTAACAGACCATATAAGAACATAAAAAGTAATGCAAAATTTGGTTGCATTTCTAGTAAAGGACCATAGAAGAATAAGATAAATTGATTTAATGCATAACACAGGAGCCTCCATTCGCTGTTGGGCCTGTGCGATGTGTTAATAATAATTAAGGGTAAGTCCAAAAGGGTAGCCAAACTATAACCTTACAATGTTGCACTTGCGTTAATAATTATCTTGATAGTAAGACAGACAACTCACAGTGACAGATATAATAGTTCCAAAAGATTTGAATCTTAATTATGTTTAAGGAGTATATATGTGAATATTAGCATGGTTTCTAAAAGGCTTAAGAAATGTGGTATTAAATTTTAATCCAATGCAGTATAACAGTACTGCCCGGCATTTCTAATTAAAATTGGAGTGAAGAATAGTAATTAGCAACTAGTAAAGCAATAACATTTAATCCAATGCATGTCCTTCCCAGTTGTTGTATTACCCTGAAATCTTTATGCCTGCGTAAACAGCTGCTAAAGATCTAAAATGCACAAGTCTTCGAATATTCTAGCCTCTTCAGAGTAGTTATGTCAAACCAGATTATTTCACTCGGAGACCAATTCCATTTTTGGATGGTCCCTCTGACTCAGGTTGAGAGAAATCTTCCCAATGCTTGTGGTATCTTTTTTTCCCCACATTCCCATTTGGAGAGACAAGAGAGATTAAAAAAAAAAGTGATGATATGTATGTGAACATGATATGTGAGCACTAGATCGATATGATATGTTGCAAGATGATAAGATCCTCCATCCACTTTTCTCAAAGCTTGGAATCATGTCAGAATTAACAATTAATTTTTATTAATTATTAATTAATAGTGTGACTCATGTGAAATAATGTTTGAGTTTGTATGTAATTTACTTAAAATAATAGATTTATTGGCTAAAGTGGGAAGTTACTAAAATTGCTTATAACCTCTGATAACTTACAAATCATACTTGCCAAAACATGTTGCGCTCGGCTGGAAAAAAAAAGTTATATTTTCATTTTCTATTTCTTCATCTATTTCTTGTTTATGTTTTCATAAACTACATAATAAGAAAAAGAAAAAAAAAACTTCTCAATAAAACCAGCTAGGAAAACGACCTTAAGCTTAAACTTTGTCTAGTCATGTTTCACCCGCTGCGTGTCTCCTTGTGTTTCAGGACAATAATACTTTAGTCTTCAAAGTTTAGACTGGGGTGGGTAACGACCTTATTATCGATCATTGAACTTACTTTTCAGTATGCTTTATTTTTTTTTGGTAAATCATTGTAATTTGGCTTTTGGCCACTTGTTGGGGCTTAATCACACCGAAAGCTCTTAGCCCCTTCTCAAGAGTGTATTTTGTGAAGAAATCATCATAATTAGGGCTTTTGATCACTCGATCGATTTGATGCTTAGTTATTTAAAGCTATTCGTCTCTCCCCAAGAGTGCATTTCTGGGGGTCAAACTTTACTTCTCCTTTTCAGAAGCTCTGCATGTATTATCAACCTAGCTAGTAGCTACATCCATTCACATGATAAAATGAGATTATTTTTAAAGTTAGTAAGAAAAAGTGTATCCATTAAATTTTAATAAAAATTATAGTACACATTAAAGTTTAAATTATATAAAAAGTAAATGCATGATGACCACCTTTACTTTACAAACAATTTCACTTTTTTAAAAATCTTATTTATAAATAGTATACTTTGCCCATAATTGATAATAGACTTGTGGTGTGGAGGTGTTTCTGATATGTACGAAGGTAAATCATATTATTCAAGGTTTGTGATTAATCATGTAAACTCTATTGCTTGCTAGAGTCCCACAGCTATCTGTCATCACTGAATTTAATCTTTTCGGGATATTGAACAAAAATGGCATGTTTTCGCCATCCTTCTTGATCATTTTGTAGAGTTGCATTAAGTTATGTCTGCATTAGGAAAAGGGTGAAACAAGTTTAAATTGTACATAGTACTTTAAATTGTTTATCCAAACGCACTTATACTTATTTTCCTATAAATGAAAAAATAACCAAAAAAAACGTAAGAAATTTTCGACAAAATGTGCATCGCATCACACGTAAGAAACACCCAACTTTCCATAATGGAAATAGGAGTAAGTTACAGATCTGAGAGTTTCATAAAAGGGATCTTATTTCAGTTGCTTGGAAATCTATAAGGACAAGTTAATTAACGTTAGCAATAACAAAGCCATTTCTTTCAACGCAAGAACACCCTCAATATGTCGTCACGGGCAATCGTTGTTCTAATGTTTGTTTTGGCCATGATGACATCATGTGCGACAACTAGCAGTACCATAGAGCATTGCCTAAGGCTCCAACTAGATCCGCCTCCACCACCACCACCGCCTCCGCCACCGCATGCCGTGCCAAGTTTTCGTTCGGCATTTGATTTGAGTCACATTGTGTGTCGGGACATGTTTCGTTCCGTCGGGTATTCTATACGGTCGACAAGGAAATTGCCTTTGAGTTACTTGGGTGCCCTTTGTAACATCTTTGGTGACAATGAGCAAAAGGTTTGGAGTTACATCACAAACACCTTCCGCCCCTATGATTTTCATAGACTCATTGATGGTCGCTCTTGTGCCACCATCCGAAACAAGCAACACCCTCTTCCACCCTCGCCTTTATCTAGACTATAGAATGTTACATATAAGCTAAGCTATATATTATTGATGATACAACTGGTGATTCATTCTGGTGAACACGAATAATTAATAGATTTCTGTTTTGTTTATCAATAGTATTATTTTTCTTATCGTTGTTCGGATTCAATCCTTCAAATTGGATTTTTTTTTTGGATTGAAATCCTTCAAATTGGATTTGTTATTGAACAATTGAATGGTTAGTCAAATATTTGGATATATTGATCTATTATTTTCTATCTTCTATATAAAAAATGTAGAATATCCTTTAAATCAAGGCCTTTTTTTTTTAATATTCATTTTGTCATCCATCGAATGAAGCAATTCAATCACATACTCTTTTCTTTGACAATATATCAATTAAATTAAAATTTGTTGTCCAGCGTATAAGTTAATTATGAAAATTGCGTATTTAGCTATGCTTTTTTTTTTGGGTCAAGTATTTAGCTATGCTTAGTCATACACTTTTATGTACCCAAGTAAAAAACGTACCGTTTTTTTCCCTTCTATTTTCTCATACAAATTTGTATCGTTTTGCCTTTTTTTTTGGGCAATTTCTATCTACACATACATGTTTTTCTATCAACACATACATGCTGCGGAACTATTAGTTCCGCAGGTGTATTTTTTTTCGGACACACACATACCGCGGAACTATTAGTTCCGCGGGTTGTAATTCACCGCGGAACTAATAGTTCCGCACGTTGTAATTCAATTCGGACACACACATAACGAATAAAAAATGCTTGCGGAACTATTAGTTCCGCAGTGAATTACAACCCGCGGAACTAATAGTTCCGCGGTATGTGTGTGTCAGAAAAAAAATACACCTGCGGAACTAATAGTTCCGCAGCATGTATGTGTTGATAGAAAATCATGTATGTGTAGATAGAAATTGCCTTTTTTTGTGGTCGAAAAGACCAGTTTCTTTGTTTCTGCTTAATGGGTTTTACGAGATACGCTTGCATACTTGTAAGGCTTTTTATATTCACACATACCTATTTTACTAATAACACATACACACATTTAAAATACCAAAACTACCCCTACTTATTTAAGGACCCCGCGAAACTATTAGTTCCGTGTATATAAAAAAACGACACATGCGTAATGAATGTAAAAAATATTGAGTGTGGAACTATTAGATCCGCGTAAAAAAATGCACTCACGGAACTAATAGTTCCACGGAGCAGGAAAAATACTCCGCGGAACTATTAGTTCCGCGTGTACATTTTTTACGTGGAACTAATAGTTCCGCAGAAAAAATACTCTGTGGAACTATTAGTTCCGCTTGTGCATTTTTTACGTGGAACTATTAATTCTACGTAAAAAATGCTCGCCCGGAACTATTAGTTCCACGTAAAAAATGCACTCGCGGAACTGCGAGTGCATTTTTTTACGCGGATCTAATAGTTCCGCGCTCAATATTTTTTACATTCATTACGTATGTGTGAGGGAGAAGAGGAAGTTCTACGCGGTCCACAGCGCTGCAACTGAAGACGGACGCTGCAACCTCTACTGGCACGGCGTGGCTCAGTGTGTGAGGGAGAAGATGAAGTTCTGCGCGGTATTGTGAGGGAGGTGCGGAAGTACGACGGAGGCGCGGAACTAAGACGGAGGCGCGAAACTACGATGCTGTTCTATGTGGAAGCGGTGGATCTGTTGTGTCTGTGCGAAAGTGAGGGATAGTGCAAAGGTTTTGAGGGTTTGTTTTAAACAGAAGGTAGTTTAGACTTTTTAGCTTTTAGTGTGTGTGTTTAACAAATGGTGTATGTGTGGATATAAAAAACCTACTTGTAATCTTGAAACTGGAAAGAAAATTAAGCCCATCTAGTCCAGGAGACCAAGTAAAGGACCAGTTTTTTTTTCTTCTTCTTAATGGATTTCACATGGGCCATGGCTATTTTTGGGTCGTAACATGGCTTACTTCTCATTATTGGACATGGACTGTTCCCGCTATTTTAAAGGGATAATGTTCTTTTGACCAAAAAAGAAAGGATAATGTTCCAAGAGATGGACCCATGTGTTTGTCTTGTCACACTCCCAACCCTCATTCATAGATTTACCTCATCCGCCTACATGTGAGGATCCCCGCAGGGATACTGCCTCTGCAGTAGGGGAATGTGATAGTGAAAGGACAGAGAAAATAAAGAAAGAGATAGAGAGAGATCCCTCTACGGCCTCTATAGTGCAGAGGATCTAGGTCTTCCGCCAACTGGCTTTGAATCTTTGATTTCCACACATGTCAATTTAATATTATTTGTAAAAAAATAAAATAATTGATGTTAAAAATTAGTTTGAGATTATTGATTTCAAAAAATTTAAAGTTTGTCTGAGTGCCACACAGTTTATTTTTATAAAAAAAAAACTAGAGTGTCGCCTCATCCAATCCAATAGATAAACACTTAATCTCAATGGTATAGTCAGATACCGAGTCTAATAATATATTTTCTATACACGTGAGTGTTGAAATCGAATCCGTAGTCATGCTTAAAAAAGGTAATTTCTGTTGAAGTATTTGTCTAAGAATATTTTTGAAAAACTATTGAATCTCATTTCTTAAAATTAGGTTTTATAAGTTGCTTAAACAATGTTTAAACCTCAGGTAAAATATATTCATCAATTATAATTTTTTTACGAATTACCATTAATTTACTAAGCAACAGATAGATTTACTTTGAAAGAAAAAGGCAAATAAAAATTGGAAAGTTTGAACCAGAGTTACTCTCTAATCTAATATATTGATCTAAACACTTATGTAATTGTATAATTTTATAAATATTATTAAAATAATGGATATGAAATGAATAAAATGTACAAGTTAATAACTCATTTTAAAAATCTCGTTCTTTAAAATACTATCCCTTATACAAACAAATAAATATTGAAGATACTCCTACGTATTTAAACTTTTCCGTTAGTTTCAAGGTAAAGTGCATAAAAATACTACTCGTACAAAGAAAGTTAGCTGTAATTTTATATAATTAATGTCACCGTTTCGGCTAAGGTATAAATATTTAATCATTTCGCACTTGATTTATATTTTATAGAACTATTAGAGCTCACAGACACATGGTGCTGATATTTTTCTTTATCTCTACATTTTTTTTTCTCATGAATATTCTCTATCGAGAGCAATCCTGGAAATTCCAGACAGGTTCTCTCTCTGCATTTGCCTTACTGTAATAAATCCCAATGCACACAAAAATATCACGCAAAACAGCTCTTATTATAAAAGATGAAATGCCTATGGTTGCAAAAAGTTGTGAAACTTTAATTTCTTTAATAAATACAAACATCTAAAAAGCCCGAATTTTGTACCTCGAAAATTTTAACGTGCACGTAAATATATTATTCAACTGATTTTAATTTAGTGTAGTATTTTTTGGTGTTGGTATAAGAGACTTCAATTTATTTTTAATTAATTAATTGTGTTGGTTTGTCTCAATACAATACCTTGCTTGTATCTATCCTCTGCAGAGTTGCCAACCTACATAAACATGGCATAATGGAACAGAAAGCAATGGGCCCCAGGCTCCGAACCTTGTGGTTGTGGCTTCGGAATTCTGAGACTGAAGACAATTGTAGCCGTTGATGGGCCTTGTGATCACCCAAAACGAGGTTCTTTGTTCAAAAATTCCCCAACAAAGATTCTTCCCAATTAATTTTTTAACTAAAATAAAAATTAAAGGAGGGAGAAGGTTCCATGATGATGAATTAATGGTTAAGTAACATGACATTGGGGGAGGTACCCACTGTCACAGTGCTTTTAAATAGGAACATTCCTACGCCCCATGTCAATGTGAGGTCCCCATTGGCATTGCCCCAAAAAAACACGATGCCGAAAGGGGCTCCTCCTTCCTTGGGAGGGAAATCATGGTGATGCTCATGCCCAAGCATGCCTGTGCTTCAACATCAACATGGGACAACCTGTTGCTGCTCCACCAAATCATTTAACTATCTAATTGATTTGATACTCCCTTACTTTTATGTGTTTTTTACTCCACCCCTTCCTCCTTTACTCATTTTCTTGCCCCTCTGCTCTCCACTCAAAAAACAAATAATTAAACCCCCACCCTAATCACATTCATTTTCCAATATTTTGTTTTTGGATCACTAAAACAGCCAATGTAATTATAAAAGGTTTTACCTAATTCTTATCCACAAAGAAAATTAATTAGTTTAGTTAAAAATATTAAATTCGTCAATAACTTACATTGTATTTTCAAAATTATCCTTAGTAATATCTCTCTCTTTTCACTTTCTTTCTCTCAGTTAATTAATGCATTATTTCTCTCTTCTCTATTCATCGTAGGAGAGAGACAAAAAATGTTTATAATAAATAAAAATATTTGGGTAAAAAACAATTAATACAAGACATATTTCTAAAAGACTCCTATAAAAATGGATAAATTTTTTTGTCAAAAACTTCTTATAATTAGGGACAAAGATAATACTCCCTCCAATCCTAAATATAAGAAACAAATCACTTTTTTGGTTCATTGAATAATTTATGTATTTGGTCTATATTATAGGCTAAATACATGAATTATTTAATGAACCAAAAAAGTGACTTATTTCTTATACTTAAGACAAGAGGGAGTACTGCTTATTCTTATGTGTCGTAATAATTATTTATAATTAAAATATTAACTCAAGGACAGAATCATTGAATATCATAAGAAATTCAAATGTATTTTACCATTATTTTTTTTAAAGTGATTAAGAAGATTATCAACAGCAGAATTTTAATATCATTTTCATAGTAATAATAATTTTTTAACAATCTATTTAATATTTCTATAATTAATTTAAAATAAAAAATAGTATTAAATAAAATTCATTCAATATATTTGAAAACTTGGAATTATATTTAAAAATTAATAATTTAATAGGAGAAGTAATAATAATATATAAATAAAAAATAAAAAAAGAAACCACTGGGTGAGTGAGAAGGCCTAGGAGGAGAAACTTCAGGCCAAGAGGACAACACGTGGAAGGGAGGGAGAGACAACTAATTAATAGGTGTGAATAATAAGGAATGAACTGTTATTTTTCCCCCCAAACAATTCCAAAAGCAATTAAAAATAATAAAGAAATAAAATAAAAACCCCTGTGAGTGAGGTGAGGTGAGGTGAGGTTCAGTTCACATTGCTATACCATTAGCATCATCCATCTGGATTCTGAAAAAGAGAGGAGAGAAGAAAGAAGCACCACACCACAAAGAAGAAGAAGAAGAAGAAGAAGAAGGAATGTGAAGCAAGTGAGTGAGTGAAGAAGAAGAAGAAGAAGAAGATCTTAGGGGATTCATTCAATTGGCATTGGTGAAGTGAAGTGATGGGTGGAGTGACGTCATCGATGGCTGCCAAGCTGGCGTTCTTTCCGCCGAACCCACCGTCGTACAAGCTGGTGAAGGAAGAAGCGACGGGGCTGTTGCTGATGGAACCATTCCCACACCGCGAGAACGTGGAGGTTCTCAAGTTCCCCAACCGCCGCGGAACCGAGATCGTGGCGGTTTACGTTCGCCACCCCATGGCCAAATCAACCATCCTCTACTCCCACGGCAATGCCGCCGATATCGGCCAGATGTACGAGCTCTTCATCGAGCTCAGCATCCACCTCCGTGTCAACCTAATGGGGTACTTCAAATTAATTTTTCTCCCTTTTCTTTTTTCGTGTGCTTTTTAGTTGAATTCGTTAAGCTGTTTTTTGTGTGCATTTGTGTTGTGTCCGAGCTCAGTTCCACTGGTGTTGAGTTGACTCAGTCGTAGCCACTCGCTCGATTGTCCTGTTTGGCTTGGATTTACTGGGTTACTTCTGATGTTGATGGGTTTGTCGGGGATAGATAATTCACTGGTTTCATTGGGTTTTGATTAGTCAAAGATGCGGCCTGTTTGGTCATCACTGGTGTACTAAATTTATGATAGGAAATAGGAACAAGGCTGAGCCATGTATTTTCTGTGGTTCTTGCGTGATGATCAGAAAAATAATGATGATTTGAAGGGTGGGAAGTGTGGTATTCCATCGTTTTCATTTTTTCAATATGCTTCATGTGTCAGCTAAATGTGATGATGACTGTGAAGTTGGAATTTAGCTAGTTATTATCTGACAAATTTACTACAAGGATATTATCAAACGGCCGCTATCTACCTGTAAGGAGGTTTCAATTTCAGATGTTTTCACTTTCAGATAGGTTTTTCCTTTCTCATCAACTGAATTTTTAGAAAACATGAGAGTCAAACACATAAAAAAGAAGATAGTAAAAAGAGCATAAAATTGGTAATTAGATGTTCGGGTTGTTCCACAAATTGATGTGTGACATCAGTTAGGCTCAACGGCATGTTTTTTGTTCTGCAGGAGCTGTACATGGTTTTTGGTCTGCAGTGTGACCAAAGCTTACGTTTTAGCTTTTATATTAGCAAAGCAAATCTTTCTGCTGCTAGTGAGTGATAGTTAAATTTAAATTCGTTAGTATAGTTGAATTGCTAGCTTCTAAACTTCACAAATTCCACCATCAAACACTTTAGCTCAATTCCATGCAGTGTGATTGCTTACATTCAATTTAGGGCTTACAGTAACACCTTAGATGCCCAATAGCAGATGAAATTGTAAACATCATTGGATTAGTAACACCTTAGATGCCTTGATACACTAATGCTGCACATCCAAACATTTAGAGTTCAGAATCTTCAGATGCTATTTTATTATATTCACTTTTTGCCCCTAAATTCAGTCTTATTTTTCTTTTGGATGTCGCTTTTTATGTGGTAAAAGGAACTTTTACTGCATAATAAATATTTTACTGAGGCAGAAATAAGGGGGTTGCATGATAAGGTCTGAGAACTTTTTAGGCCATCAGCCTTTAGAATAAATCTTAAGGACCCCTATGAAGTACTATGCTTGCTTAAATATGATTGTTGTGTTGTGTTGTTTGTAATGAAAAAAATTGTAAGTTTGATGTCAATTATGTTTTCAAGCATCCTGTTTCTATGTTCGCAGATACGATTACTCTGGGTATGGACAATCATCAGGGAAGGTAACTGATCTATACACTTATTTCTGGTTTATTTAATTCTTTTGTTCTCAGCAGGCAGTAGCATCATGAAAAACTCAAATGAATATTTTTTACAGCCAAGTGAGCATAATACATATGCTGATATTGAAGCTGTATATAAGTATCTTGAAGAGAACTATGGCACTAAGCAAGAAGACATAATTCTTTATGGTCAATCTGTTGGAAGTGGCCCTACTTTGGATCTTGCTTCCCGTTTACCCCGACTGAGGGCTGTTGTTCTCCACAGTCCTATACTATCAGGATTGAGAGTGATGTACCCTGTGAAAAGGACATACTGGTTTGACATTTATAAGGTTAGATTTTTCAATTTTCATTATCCTATGAGCTTGAAGTCATTTGATTTGAGAATTATGTATTTGAGCTATTATGCACCTGAACTTAATTCTGTGTTATTGTTGTGCAGAACATTGATAAAATTCCATTGGTGAAGTGTCCAGTGCTAGTAATTCATGTAAGCATTCCTTGTTTATTGTGTTGGGTTTGCCACTAGCTAATATTTTTTCCTCATGATTTCTGCGGTTGCTGCTAGACTGTAACAGTATTCAATTAACAAATATTTCTTTTTTGTAGTTCTTTTTTTGGGTACAAAGCATTTCATATTGCTTTACTAATTTGGCATCATTCGTATACTGTCTTCAGGGAACTGCTGATGAGGTTGTTGATTGCTCTCATGGCAAGCAGTTGTGGGAGCTATGTCAACAGAAATATGAACCTTTATGGCTCAAAGGTGGAAATCACTGTAATTTGGAGCTCTACCCAGAATACCTTAGACATCTCAGAAAATTCATATCAACGGTAGAAAAGCCGCCATCCCAAAGAGTGAGTTTTAGGAGAAGCGTGGATAGAGTTGAACAATCCAGAGGAAGTACTGATTGCTTCGAAACGCCGAGGAAGAGCACGGATCAGAGGGACAAACCAAGGAAAAGTACTGATAGGGCAGAAAAACTGAAATTTCATGAGTTCAAATTCAACAATACTGAAAAATTAGAGAAGTTAAGAGTCCAATTTGACCAGATGGAGAGGTCACGAAGAAGCGTAGAGTACAGCGACAAATCCAGAAGCATCGAGTTCCAAGATAAATCCAGGAGGAGCGTTGATGTTCAGTTTGAGAGGCCACGGAAGAGCATTGATTGGCTGGATAGAATTCGAGCTAGTTGAACCTCTTGAGGCATCTGTAATATTGGTACTGGGTTTGCAGCGTGGGAGGGAAAGGTACAAAGATACAGACACAGTTACTTATACTGGATGCTTAACTTATGGTTTGCAGAATGCATATGTTGTTGCTCTTGCAGTCTCATACTTCCATTGCATTGTTAGATTTGGATATGTTGTGGGACTCGATATTCTTAGTTCTTTATTATTACTGTTATTATTATTATTATTATTATTATTATTTCCAATTGATGTGACTCTAACCTTGTTTTAGTCTTGAGACAAAAATGAACCTCATGTCAAAGGTGATCATTACTATGCTTTGTAAAAAATCACATGAATTGAGTATCCATATTTATTTTTCCTTTACTTTTCTTATCTCAAGTCCCCCCCCCCCCCCCCCCCCACTTTAGTTTTTATGTTACTTGTTTACAGTGTTTCATTTTGGCTAATTTTGCCAAAGCAACATATTTGCGTGACTTGTGCTATTAGCCTATTCATGTGGTTGCCAAAACCGGGAAAAAGAAAAATTAATGGCAACGGTCCTCATCTGACAAGCACTTTAATCTTCTCATTTCATTTCTTTAAATTATTAACCTTTCATTTTTGTACACTTTGAGATTTCTGAAAGATTTTCTCCAAGTAATGCTGTTTTTGACAGCGAGGCATGGAGCTGGCATTTGTATTTTTTCTAATGTCGCACACTTTGCTACTCCGACATATGAAATTAATATGCATTTTTCTTATTTTTATTTAATAATTGCATGTGTCAAATTACAAAATTGTTTTATTTTTTATTTAAATTTTTGCCACCAATACTCTGTCCCATCTCGTTAGCACTCTAGCAATTGTAATGGATCAATTATTTGCTTTTTTAATTAAATTGTGTCAAATGCATAATTATAATTACGTGTAATGTATTTTAACATGTAAAAGACAAAAATTATTTTGACATGTTAATTTAAGTAACATGCGATAATATTCGTAATAGTTAAGTACAATATTTCTCAATCATGGCGTCTCGCTCAAGTCAGCCTCATGAGTCTAATCAAGCAAGGCTAGGGACTCGCCATTATTGAGGTGGCAACGTATGCTTGTATGATTTATCGATGTATCTGCATTAATAACATGGCATGGTGGTGTTATAAAAAAAAATGGCATGGCATGGCATGACATGGTGTTGCAGATCGAGTTTTGCTATCCGACAAGCAACACCACGGAGCCTCTAACCAAGTTTGTTGACTACAAATGGCTGGTTGGAATTAGATTTTGTGGCGATAGATATACTATTGCTGTATTCCAGGTATTGGTTATTGGCCTTTTGATTCTTTGAAACACTCTGGTCTATGTTGACACTTGTATATGTATTTATGCAGACAATTTATATGACATTTAATTTAATATTATACATATATAGTTAGTGTGTAATAGGTGATAGAAAAACCAAATTGTAAAGACAGGGAATGGATATATGAAGAATTTGACACATTCAGAGATAAATTTATGTACATGGACTTTTTTAGAAATCAAAGTAACACAAATTGTCACTTTTGATGACCAAATTATATATTAACTCCATGAGGAATATTTGTCACCTTACACAAGATGTTGCTATATAGTGAGAGGCCAATTGATTGAGACTAGTTTGTTTTTATGGAAGTCACATGTGGAATTGATCCCATCAAATAATAATGTGATGTGATGTTACAAATAAAGGCTTTAATATTTTTATCAACAAAAAAAATAAAGACCGTAATATTAATTTAGTCCTAGAGATTTTTTGAATTAAGTTTTTATAAAAAAGTTAAATTTTTTTTGTCTTTTTTATTTTTTTATTTTAGTTTTTGGAGGATTTAACCGCTGATGTGACACTGTGAAGGTCTTTATAAAATTTCTACGTGACACTTCATTAAACTTATGTGGCTTATACGTCACCTAACACATACTTATAAAAATATTAAGTTTTGAACCTAGTCCCTCTTAAAAAAATGTGTTTTGAATTTAGTCTTTCTTTTTCTCTCCCCTTTTCCACCACCCCCTCCACCACCCCTACCTCCTTCTCCACCACCACCCCCATCCCCACCTCCACCGCCCCTCTTCCACCGCCCCGCGTCTTTTTCCTTAAGCCAAGAGTTTTTCTTGGATTCTTTTTCCAAGGGATCTGCAACTTGACCCGAGGAGAAGCTTCCTATTTCAAGCCCCAAGGTTAGAAAATCTGCGATCCACAAATCTGTGTACAAGTTCTTGAAGTCTTCATGCAAGAGCACCTCCAGTTGTCATGCATGGGGTCTAGTCATCGTGACTGCCGGCTGGGATGGGCGGATAAAATCATTCCACAATTACGGGTTACCTGTAATTGTTTGAAAATGAATTAAGTGGCCTTTTCCGAGATTGGATAATAGAGAGTATATGGTTTCATTGCTTTGCTTGGGCACATTGCCCTTGGCAAACTGCATGCTGCTGCTGATGTTCTTTGAGACTTGAAAGTGATGGTTCAAGTCTGGTGGTGGTGGAGGTGGGGATGGGAATGGTGGTGGAGAAGGGGGAGAAAGAGGTGGGGGTGGTGGAGAAGGGGAGAGAAAGAGATTGGACTAAATTCAAAACACGTATTTTTAAGAGGGATTAAATTCAAAACTTAATATTTTTATAGGTGACGTGTAAGCCACATAGATTTAATGAGATGCCACGTAGAATTTTTATACAAATCTCACAGTGTCACATCAGCGGTCAACTTACTCCAGAAACTAAAAAAAATAAAAATAAAAAAAAATAAAAAAGTTTAATTTTTTTTATAAAGACTTAATTCAAAATAAAAAATATTAGAGGGATTAAATTAATATTAAAACCTATAAATAATAATAATAATTTTTTTTACGTGTCTCCATCTAACAATTTAGATCTCTAGAATAATGTATTCATGTCATTGTACAGGTTCTCTATAAAGAAGTGGTTTAAAGTTCTATCCTCAATAGGGGTGTATAGGACCTGGCCTGGCCCGCCAACCCGTCCCGACCCAATGACTTCGGGACGGGTCTAACCCGAGTCCGTCAAAAGGAAAAGGACAATAGGACAGTCCAACTTAACAATCCGGTTTTGGGCCGGGTCGGGTTCGGGTTGACCCTCGGGTCACCCGGCCCGTCCCTATTATACTTGTTTTATAATTTTATTTATTATCATTTGAAGATTTGTCAAGACTGGTATTCTCACATCTGAGGTATGAAACCTTCCACTGCTGTGATTATCACTAAGCTGGGAAAGTTCTTTGTATCAACATTGACCACACCAAGGGTGTGAAAGATTCTAAGGGTGTGGTCGCTTCTGGGGCTCTAGGTCGGGAGGTTTCATAAGAGGGCCTACAAGTCTCACACTAGGAGTGGAAAATTTTGCCCAATTGTGGTTAGCTCTAGTTTGGCGGATGCAGTATGAAACTGATTGTTTCACACCAGGGATGTGAGCGTTTTCACTGGTGTGATTCGCTCAACTTTAGAGAAATTTTTTCATTTTTGTTTTTTGGTCCTTGATAATATTTTAAAATATTAGTCTGACGATGCTATGTGATGTCCCTCGGGTCAACTCAGTACTGTCCTACTTGGACCCGATTTTCATTGAACCCGCATATCATCGGGTTATATCGGGTTAAGGACAGGATTCAGGTCACAAGAATTGACCTGATTAAACTTTCGGGGCGGGTGAGGGTTGGACATAACCCGTCCCAACCCGTCCCACGAACACCCCTGATCCTCAATGCCTCTACTTATTTTATTTTTTTGGTCAAACAATGCCTCTACTTATTTGAAAAGCTGTTTTAGTACCTCTACTTATCATTCTTGAGTTATCACCCAACAATTTGGATACGTGAGGATGCATCAGATGGGATATACATATTTTCCTTTTTGGATGGATAGATTTTAATTAGAAGGATACATGAATTATATTTCTTTTATTCTTATATTTTAGATTAAATATTTTTTTAGTCTCTATAAAATGATAAATTTCAATTTTGGGGTCCATAATTTTTTTCCTTAAGTTTTTATTCCTCCAAAATTTAAAATCACTATTTCTAGTTTCCACCGTCACGTGGCATTTGTTAACTAATTATGTGTCTTAACATAATATCGAGTGGTTATTTCAATTGACATTCACTAATACGTGTGATACCATGTCAGCATTAGGGATGGCAATTTGGACTTGGCTGGCAGGCTAGTCCGTCCAACCCGCCAAAAAGAGCGGGTCGGGGGTTAGGGTTTTCAACCCGCAATCCGTTTTGGTCCGCCCAAAGGCAGTTTAAAAACGAGCTAACCCGGTGGGTTAGCCTGCCAGCCTGTTTTCCTTTTTTTTTGGTGTTTTTCTTCATATTTTTGGGCGGATTAGGCAGGCCACCCGCCACTTCTACAACACTTTTTTTTTCGTTTTTTGGGTGGGTTAAGCAGGTCAACTCGCGCGTGGAGCGGGGCGGGCTAGTATACCTCGACTCACTTTTTTTGGCAGGCCAGCCCTCGCCGCCCCCTTTTTAGTGGGTTGCGGCGGGGCGGAGCACCAACCCTACTCAGCATGTGATATTTTAAAGTTTTTATCTTTTTTTTTGTCAAGGAAAGTTTTTATCTTAAGACCTAAAATAAATGCTATAAATCTTGGCTAAAATGAACACCAAAGATAAAAATAATTATTTCAGATTTTAAAGGAATAAAAACTAACAAAAAATTAGAGACACTAAAACCAAAATTCACTGATTTTGCATGACCAAAAGCAAGAGAGAAGAAAATCGAAGAAAAATTTATAGGAACCAACATCAAAATTAACTCATTTTAGATGTAACAAAACATATTTTAGGCCTTATATTTTTTATTTTGTTGAACAAAAAAAGGTGCTGCCAATAGCAACTAGCAAGCCATTGTTCGGACGAGGGTAATTTGCTCAGAGAGAAAACATAAGCATTTTCATCGATCGCAATTTGGAAATGCCACTGTGGTGAATTTCAAGTAAGGAGAATGCAAACTCTCAGCGTTCTGTACAGATTACAGATCCTAAAGTTTCACACTTAATCCCCCGTCCTCATCATGTAATTTTAGTTAATTATTGTGGTGGAAGTCAAAGTAGGAAGAATCGTTCGCAACAAATACCTAAATTCCAAACTGTGATAAAGGTCAATTTATTGTTCGAAGTTTTGATCTTTAATGGTAGTAAATTTCCGGGCACCCTTTGATTTTTAATTTCCTTGGCAACCAAGCAGGTGATTTTGGCGGTTTGGTGATTGGATTGGTTTTTCTGGTACATGGCGAATCCTCGCAAGTCAAAGGAAGAAATTGCAAATGAAGCTATCAAGAGTGCTTTGAGGGCTCTGAGGAAGCGGCATTTGAACGAAGAAGGAGCTCACACCCCTGCTTTTGATGCCCTTTCTAGACCTATCGTTTCCCAGGTCCCCTTTCTGTCATATAATATTAATCATGTTCTGTTTTAGGGATTGGTGTCAAATTGATCACAATTCAATGAGTATCTAGCTTTGAATTTGATGATACCCTTGTTGCAACCCGTAATTAGTTTTTAGAAATATCATTGAATCTTTGATCACAATAGAATAGTGCTTGTATTGCTAATTGTTGTTGTTTCCTGTTTCTTTTGCAAGTGGGCAAGTGTATTCGTATTTGTGGATGCTGCTTATCGTTAGTGTTCTTTTTATATGCAAATGTTAGTAATTAGTATGTTATGTTGTTATTGTTACTTGGATCGTGGTGTGTATATAAATATTGGAATGTTTTGTTCTGAGTTAAATGTTGTATTTGTGTCCTTAAAGGGCTCTGAATGGAAAGAGAAAGCAGAGAGTCTGGAAGTGGAACTTCAGCAATGCTACAAAGCTCAGTCCCGAGTGTCTGAGCAGCTCGCTGTGGAAATAGCTGAATCCAGAGATTTGAAAGCTTCGGTTCAAGAGAAAGAAACTGCAATAGCTGATTTGCAAAAGGAGATGACTGAACTGAGGTTGCTCAATGTTTCCTTTTATGTTTCAATTCCAAAAGTCATGAACTTTGTTTCTTTAAGTCGCGACATTTTGCTTATGATTGCAACTTGAATAAATTTTGCAGGGATGAGTGCTCGCAATCAAAAAAGGACTTAGAAGACAAAATTAAAGCTCTTGAAGTGGTTATGAGTGAGAATACTGAACTTAAAGCACAATTGGAGCAAATGACTGTTAGAGCCAAGAATGCCGAAGCTGAAAATAAAACATTGGTGGATCGTTGGATGTTAGAAAAAATGAAGGATGCTGAACGCCTAAATGAGGTATAATATATCATTCACCGTATGAACTTTTGAAATTAAATAGTTGTCTGTACATATTTTCTGTGAGAATGAATTGGGCTTGGGCATTAAGTGAAGTTCAGCTTCAGCCAGCTAATTGGATTATAATTTAGTTCATCTTCTGCTGATCTGCTGTTGATGTCACTATCTTCGTGGTAGATGTCAGTTACGTGATATGCTACATTATACCAATATTGCATCTAGTATTGAACTTGTTTTCTGATTGCTTGAAATTTGACCTGTATGTTGAGTTGAATAATTGTGTGATTGTTACAACAGTAGTTTAAGCTTCTTACATGCAGCACCTTCACGAAACTGTGACACTGTTAATTCTATTAGCTGCTAGGATTCTTAATGTTTCATTATGCTGCTGCAACTAATATATTTCCTTTTAATTTAGGCAAACCAACTGTATGATGACATGATGGCGCGGCTAAAGGCCAGTGGTTTAGAACAACTTGCAAGGCAGCAGGTAGATGGCATAGTTCGGCGAAGTGAAGAAGGTGCTGATGCCTTTTTACAGTCAACCATCCCTTCCACATGCAAACACAGGCTCCAAGCACATGAAGGTGGTTGTGCTTCCATATTGTTTGAGCACAATTCTGATAAATTGATTACTGGGGGACAGGACAGATCAGTAAAAGTGTGGGATACAAATACAGGATCCTTAATTTCCAATCTTCATGGCTGCCTTGGCTCTGTATTAGATCTCACAATCACCAATGATAATAGATCTGTTATTGCTGCAAGCAGCTCAAACAACTTATATGCGTGGGATCTCAACACGGGTCGAGTCCGTCATACCCTTACCGGCCACACAGATAAAGTCTGCGCTGTTGACGTCAGCAAGATTTCGAGCCGTCATGTTGTCAGCGCAGCTTATGATCGTACTATAAAAGTTTGGGACTTGATGAAAGGTTATTGCGTTAACACAATCATTTTCCACAGCAACTGCAATGCTCTTTGCTTCAGCATGGATGGACAGACCATATTTTCTGGGCATGTAGATGGAAATCTTCGATTATGGGATATCAAGAGCGGAAAACTGCTTAGCGAGGTAGTGGCACACTCGCTTGCTGTCACGTCAATATTCCTTTCTCGAAATGGAAATGTTGTATTGACCAGTGGAAGGGACAATCTGCACAATTTGTTTGATGTGCGGTCGCTGGAAGTTAGTGGCACGCTAAGAGCCACCGGAAATAGAGTGGCTTCTAATTGGAGTCGCTCATGTATCAGTCCTGATGATAATCACATTGCTGCCGGATCAGCTGATGGATCTATCTATGTTTGGTCAACCTCTAGAGGTGATATAGTCAGCACTCTGAAGGAACATACTTCTTCAATCCTGTGTTGTACGTGGAGTGGCCTTGGCAAACCTCTAGCTTCAGCTGACAAGAATGGAGTTGTTTGTATCTGGACCTAAGGGGGGGCTCTATTTCTGAGCATACTAGCAGATATGGAGAGAGTATGGTAATGCTCATTTGCTTAGGTTCTGATTTCCTTTAGTAAATCGTTACACTTTCTGATTAAAAGAAAAGAAAATAATCATTACACTTTCATACAGAGTATACCACTCAAATTAGGAACTATGTAGATATTCATTTTTAACAGAAAATCGTGAGAGCTACCCTCTAGTAAATCAATTGTGATGAAAAGTTCATGTTCTACTAATTTCTAAATGGCAAAATTTGTTGATGAATAAAGTCCCATGCTGTAAGTGATGTAAAAATGACAGAGGATTAATAGATTGGATTGCATTTTACTTTTACTCTTCTATTGTTATTGGATAACTCCTTTGTTTTATTGTAACTTTTTCTTCTGCACACATCACCCATGCATGCTATGTGCAAATATCTTTTGTAATATGGGGAGTATGGAAACTAGTACTCACCAAAATGTTTAATTGCTTGTTAATCCACGAAGAGGTGATGGATGAAAATACATAAACAGATTAAAATATGTTATTTTTCTCGGTTAAGTTCATCGTAATATCTCGTTAAAATCATTCACTTTTCCATTCTTCTTTCCATCATTTTTTTTTTGGGTCTACATTCAGTGACTCACGCCTTGGTACAAGTTTCTGTGCAAAAACTAACTTAACCGAATTTTTCTTTTCTGGGGCTATTGAACATGGATTACTGAAAAAGGATAATGTAGAAGTAGGCTGAAAGTTCAAGTTCATGTAGAGAGTTGTTTATACAAAGGGGTTAACTTGGCGCAAATGAAAAACTGGCTATTATTGGCAATGACCATGTGATATGTTAAAACCCATGAACAAAAGTACATAACATGTATGTTATTATACAAACATATTTAGAAGGGACGCAACGGATTTCGTCATTTCTTGAAAATCGTTGAGACACTGCGTGGGTAGCCAGCGATGGTCCTAAACGTTGAAAGCGTTGGGACACTGCATGAGCACAAATTAGTCTTTCGTTGAAAGCGTTGGGACACTGTGTGGGTAGCCAGCGATGGTCCTAAACCAAAAAAATACTTCAGCCAAAAGGCAACAAAATAAAATAAAAAACTAATAAAATAAAGGCCTCAACAGGAAACAGTTTTATTGAACTGCACAAATAATTGGTGGGTGCCTGATGCATTACGCCATTGTATTCCTTTAAAACAAGCAAGAGCGTCACCCTGCTTGGTGTCTGGAGTCAAATGATAACTACTGATGAAACAATACTAAATTGTTCTTTCAGATTGCTTTTGCCGAATGGAATCTTTTGCCAACTTGAGAGGATTAAAACCAATAGATGGCAAATTCTAGGCCTTTGCCAAATTACAATTAGCTCACCAACTTCTGATCACTTAACAGATTCATTTAAAAAAAAAATCACATTTATGCATAATATAATATAGTATTGAATCGAGTTAGGAAAAACGTAAGGGTGTTCAATAAGTGGGATCAGTTTTTCGTTATCACTTTTTACGTTTTTTTCATTACCACAAACGCGCTAGATTACAGGGTTAGAACTGACCAAGAGTCTCAATATTTGTGTGGAGCATCACACTAGTTTCACCTTTTGACTCCATTTTCTGACTTGTGTTTTCTAAAACCTTTTCAAAAGCGATCGCGTCAGTTAAAGCCGTGAATCGCCAATATAGTCCCAAATATTGGAAACTATCAACTCGGTAGTTAAAATCAAAAAACTTCACATCATATCATATTAGTCCCAATTGGCCAACATAAAAATACTAATGTGATAAAAAATTCACTTTGAGGAATATTATTAACTTCAAGGAATATGTTAATAATATCCTATAATTTTCATGATTTTGGTGATTCACCCATAAACACACAACGTTCCACTCCATTCGTAGCACATGGTGGCTCAAAACCGGACGTAACTCTGCTTTCTCATTCACCTCCACCATCTCCCTCGATCGTTAATAATACAAAATAGCGTGATCAGCATGCAAACCGAAAGAAAGATGATCCTTGAAGCATACCATACAGACAGCATGCCCACAAAGCCAAAATGGCACATATCGAGAGTTATTATCACCTAACTGACAATTCTTTTATTAAAAAACAAACAAAAACAAAAGAAAATATCTCTCAAATTTCCTTCCTCTCACTCATCAAAGCTTTTGCTTCCATACTTGAGCAACACAATCCAATATATTACATAATCATATTCTCCATAATTCTCGATGGCATCTCCATCATTGCTCATTGTTGATTGATCCCCATAAGTAACCTTTAACTTCATTCATTTTTCTATTGTTTAAAATTGTTTTTCTTCCCTATATAAAGCACCCCCTGTTCTCTCTGTTTTTCGCATCTTTTCCATTCAACTATTCCAACAACAGAGAAACACATGGAAATGAAGAAGCTTTTGTGGGTTGTTCTATGCATTGCATTGGTTCTCGGAGTTTCCGAGAGTTTTGATTTCCACGAGAAGGAGTTGGAATCCGAGGAAACCTTGTGGGGCTTGTACGAGAGATGGAGGAGTCACCACACGGTTTCTAGAAGCCTCAATGAGAAGCAGAAGCGCTTCAACGTGTTCAAGGCTAATGTGATGCATGTCCACAATACTAACAAGATGGAGAAGCCTTATAAGTTGAAGCTGAACAAGTTTGCTGACATGACCAACCATGAATTTAGGAGTACCTATGCTGGCTCAAAGGTTAATCACCACAGAATGTTCCGTGGCGCGACACGTGGGGATGGGACCTTCATGTATGAGAATGTTGGCAGAGCCCCTCCTTCTGTTGATTGGAGGAATAAAGGTGCTGTCACTCCCGTAAAGGATCAAGGCCGTTGCGGTAAGCTAAGCTAAACAGACTCTGTTTGGATTTAATTTTTTTCTATAATGATTTATAATATGAATTTTATAACCAATAACTTCTCGTATAAGTTGAAGTGTGTGTTTGTTTTATATTGAAATTGCTTCCTAAGACCACGTTGCACCAAAAGCTACTATCTGTAGCTTTGAAACAAACGCATAGTGAGTCTCAAATGGCAGTAGAATCAAACATGTGCAAAATCAATTTTTACATTTCTATTTTTTCAAAATATATGTTTTTAATTTTTTCACAAGCACCTATCTATTTAATAATAACTATTTAACAATAACTATTTAACAATTTTTAATTTTTTCTATGTATAAGAAAAATAATAATGTAAAATAAAGTCAACTTCTCTATAAGCTTAGAAGTTGGGCTTCTAGAACCAAAGAAGACTTTAGTTATAGGCATTTTTAATCATTGAGTTCAACCTAGGTCCTACTTATTTCTATGTATTACTTTTTTTCCACTAAGTTGGAATTAAGGTGTACACATATAGTTTCTAATAGGATAACATTGTTTTTTTTTATTAATGTCTTGTACAGGTAGTTGCTGGGCGTTTTCAACTGTTGTAGCTGTTGAAGGCATTAACCAAATCAAGACAAATAAGCTAGTGTCCTTGTCTGAACAAGAGCTGGTGGATTGTGACAACACAGAAAATCAAGGATGCAATGGTGGGCTAATGGAATATGCTTTTGAGTTCATCAAGCAAAAGGGTGGCATAACAACAGAGAGAAATTACCCTTATACAGCAACAGAGGGATCCTGTGATGCATCAAAGGTGAACACCATGCTAAACTTTTCTATATATATATATATATAGAAAAAAAATATGATTGACTGATAACTAGATGAACTTAAGATGTAAAAAAAAAAAAATCATTCATGTTGCAGGAGAATGACCTAGCTGTGTCAATTGATGGCCATGAGACCGTTCCTGCTAACGATGAAGATGCATTGCTCAAAGCTGTTGCCAACCAACCTGTATCCGTAGCCATAGATGCTGGGGGTTCTGATTTCCAGTTCTACTCGGAGGTAAATATCTAATTCACTTGTGTGTTCACAGTAAAATGTTTCAAAACATGCTAGCATTAGTTACCACTAAACATGTTTCCTAGTTCCATGAACAAAAAAGGGGCAATATGTAGGTTGCTAATTTGACAGAAAAATCAGGAAATAGGCTACTACTCACTGTTAACATTGAAATTAATCCGTATCTTAATTTTGTATATTAACTAGCTTATAGTCCCGGTACAAAGTACGGGTTTTTTTCTGCATAAATAGTAAAAAATTCTAACAAATGAAACAGTTTTTGTGGGAACTAAAAAGATAGATGACATGTGTTTTAGTCTGGGAGGTGACACATGTTTTAACAAGAGACCTAATTTTCTAATATTGTAATTGATGATTACAGGGAGTATTTACTGGTGATTGTGGCAAGGAGCTAGATCATGGTGTAGCGGTTGTGGGATATGGAACAACTGTTGATGGAACCAGTTACTGGATAGTGAAGAACTCATGGGGACCAGAATGGGGAGAGCAGGGTTACATCAGAATGCAAAGAAACATATCTGATAAGGAGGGACTCTGTGGCATAGCTATGGAGGCTTCCTACCCAATCAAAAACTCCTCCAACAATCCAACTGGACGACCTTCATCATCTCCTAAAGACGAGCTTTGAATGCTTCTTGCCACAAAAATTAAGCTTTCATCATCAGTCTTGGTGATTGTTTTCTAGTGTGTTATTACGAATTTCATTATTACCTCATGTACTAATAGTATTTGAATCTCACATTCAATTCCAATGTATCCATCTCTATATTATTTATGCTTATATCTCACAAAGAAATAAATCTTTCAATTTGATTTAACTGCTTGCAATTTCTCATGTAACCTTCATTTTGTGGCCAATGAGTTTCATGCAAAGACTATAACTTCAAAAACATTTATGTAACATAACAATTGCTCAAACCTTAACTAGTACATAATTAAGAAACATATATTCAACTAGAGTCAAATTGCAGAATATGTCTGATCTGATTACTTATTACATAAACCATAACAACTTGTTTATTTCTTGATAATATAAATTAGCATTCACACAATAGATGACTGACAAAATCCAAACATAGGTATCAGACATTGCACTTGATGGGATCGGTGCATCCCTTTCCAGCAGACTGACTGAGGCATTTACCACCACCTTTCTCCAGATATTGCTGATGGTATTCCTCTGCCCTGTAGAACCTCTTTGCTGGAAGTATTTCTGTCACAATCTTTTCCTTCAGTTCCAACTGTTTAGCTTCTTTGGATTCTTGGGCTAAACGAGCCTGGGTTTCATTGTAGTAGTATATTCCTGATCTATACTGTGCACCCACATCAACTCCCTGAGAGTGACATGTTTATCAAATAAGTCAACAAAGGATTTCAAAGTCAGATAATGGGCTCCTTCAATTAACTAAAATTGGGTAATCTTTGTATATAAATAGATAGAAGTACATTAACTTCAAATCTGTGTAATTATCATAATTTTTTTCTGCATAAATTCATTATCTCGTAAAATCACCCCAAAGGAACTCTGTATACTTTGGGGCCATACAAGTTTAAGCTTTATTTTATCAAAATTTGCAGGTAAAACAATATCCTTACCAGTTGAATGATTAAAAAACAAAGTGGAGTGGAGTAAAACAAAATTATCATTAAATTGTTTGCATATTTTTGTCATGCAACGAAAGGAAAGAGGACTGACAAATGACAATCTCATACTTCCATCAAAGGGGAAAATTATTAAAAAAATAAAACAAAATGCATTTTCTCATATTTTTTTTATATTTTTTTAGATAGTCTAATATTGTTCCTTTTTCATACTTTTCTAAGCATACAAACATTTTATTGGGTTCACAGCTCCATCAACAAAAATTGGGTAGTCTTTATACAAACAAAAACACATAGAGAGGGGTGAGGAGACTAAATCTTGAACCGAGGATTAGTCACATGGCCACGTAGCTTGTCGAAAGTATGGGAATACCTTGAATGGCAGTGGGGCCATAGACCCTAATTACCGTATTTTACCAAAAGCAATCATACGTCATACATACCTGCACGTACTTCATTTAATTTAATAAATCTGTAAAATACAATATCAAAATTTTCTCACACATTATCATTAGGAAATGGAATGTAATAAGTATAAAAATAACAAATTAAGGCCCAAATGGGTGAGCGTGAGATTGAAGATGGGTATGCATGTATGTGTACCTGGCGATTGAGGGAAGTGGGGTCATGACGAGACCAAAAGAGAGCGAGGAGATTCGTATAGGGGCAAACTTTTGGGTCAAACTGGATCCGAACCACCTCAACGTGGTTGGTGGTTCCGGTGCAGACCAGTTTGTAATCAGGATCCGGGGTGTGACCCTGCGAATACCCAACCTCAGTCTTCACCACCCCTTCCACTCGCTGAAACGCCAGCTCCACACCCCAGAAACAACCCGCTCCGAACTCAGCCAACTCGTGATCCGGGTTGTCCGGTGTATCCAAATCCGGGTCAAGAGCAGGGTTGCGCTCGCCTCCACTCGTTGCCATTGTGCTACTTTCCACTACTCTCTCTCACACACTGAGGTGTGTTACATTAAGTAGAGGGAGACACCAACGTTAAAATTGAATTAATTACTTTAATTAATAGTAGTAACAGAAACGATATTAATTAATTAATTCGTAACAGATAGGAATGAATGAACTAGGCCTATAAAATTGACTGCGTACATCTCACATGAATTGAGGCCATTATTAATGTCGTCTCGTCCCTGTCTCGGACGAGCATGTGTTTGAATTTTCCACAGTTTTTTTTTTTTGTTTGTTGTTGAAACTTGAAATGGTAACTGTGTCCTTTCCCCCATTGGCAATTTGGCTATGCGTATTTCCTTTTCATGTTACTTTCCATTGCGTCCTCCGTGAAATGGAAAGGGGTGCCAAGTTGATGATTCGGAATCAAACGTCAATGCATAGCACCAATGTTCCAAAAAAGAGAAAATAGATTAGGAAAAGTTCTTATATTTGAAATCATGATTCACATTTAATTATATATAGGAGTTAATAATTACTAGTTTATTGCCATAGTAAAATCTTAAAGCATTTAATCATTTATCTTTTATAAAACTGATCTTGATTTTTTTTATTTTATATTTAGTTATAATATACTTTCTGAATTATGTCTTAATTTACTCTACCTTAAAAAATGATATATGTTTTATTAATTTTGTTACATTTAAACATAATTTTCAATTACAATTTTTAATATTTTATTTTTTAATGTATATTTACTATATTCTTCTTAAATTGATTCTTAATTTTACATATATAGAAAAATTAATATTATTTAGATTTTATTTCAATTTTAGAAATACTTGTCTAATGCTTAGATACTTGTTTGTTATATGATATTTTACTCAGGAAAGAAACTATATTATTATGTCCAGGTGTTGAACATGCAGCCTGCTGGGTATCATTCATATTTCATGGTGCTTCGGGATGGACTTGGTGTGTCCTCTATTAGGAGTGTTATTGCTCAGTGTTTGTTTGGGGCTCTAGCCCCTCCACGTTGTAAATAAATAAATAAAATTTAAGACCAGACCTCTTATTAAATATACCTTTTATTATTATACTTTTTTTCAAAACTTTTTACTATTATATAATATATTAAGTAACAAATTAAAATGAAATATTAAAAAATTATAAATAATAAATTTAAATAAAAATTTACAAAAAAAATTGAAAACTAACATTGAACCATTAATTCAAACCGATTTTGAGCCGACTGACCAATTTTTTTATAGGTTCTCATTGTCTATGAAACCAGCCAATATTTTTAATTAAACAAACTGGATACCTGATTATTTTTTCGATCAAACTGGTTGGTCCAGTTTGATAACCATAGTTATGTATGTCACTCTCCATATTGTTTAACTAGTATATTCACCCGTGCTATGCACGAAACATATAATGTGTATTAATTATTTGATTAGTTATCAATTTTAAAGTAAATTACAATGTAAAAAATATATTAATTATGCATGAAATAGTAAAATAATTTAAATAGCTATTGTGAGTAAACATGTCAAAAATACAAATAAACATAAATTCACCCGAACTGACCCATATTTGACGGGGATAACTTGCTTTGACGGGTTTAGTGGTCGAGTTTGAGTTTTTACTATTTTTCAAAGTCAGACATTGGCGGGGATGTTGAATTGCCTTCGAACTCACCCTAATATTTAAAATATTAATTTAAAAATAATGAAATTCTAGGACTTGGTTTATGGTCTTAGGTTAGTTATAGAAGTTTGCACCTTTAAGAAATTATTGTTGAGCTTGATTTTTAAATTGTTTCAAACATAGTCCAATCATAAGACGTAGCATGCCCACAAGAAGCAAGAACATCAGTGCAATGATTATTTTAATGTAGATTTTTTTTACCATCAATATTTTAATATAGATATAGATAAGCTTTCATGTAAAATATTCATCTAAGTGTAATATATTTTAACTTACTTAATTTGTTATATTTTTATCTTTAATTTGCATGTCTTAGTTGCTCTATATTTGTACTCATATAAAAATGTCTTCTTATATATATCTGTATCAAATTTTTTTATCTTATATTTGTAGTTTTAATCTACATAAGATAATACTCACTAATATAAATATTTAATATTTTGATATTAATGATTATATATATGTATAGATATTAGTGTTTAAAAAAATTCTAATTTGTTTATATAAAATAAAATTCACAATAAATTAAGTGGAAAAATAATAAATAGGATAGAAACTAAATCTAAATTTTATCTATGTATTATGTTTTTTTATTTTTTTTACTAATCACTTTACATATGATTTTAACATTTAAAAGAAAATTCTAATTTGCTTACATATATTTTTACTAAGTTTGTTGATAGTAAATAAGATGTGAATTAAATCTATTTTTGAAAGACATTTTTATTAGTTTATTTACCTATATAGATTGACATTTAAAATAAATTTTAATTTTCTAGCCGTCACAATGAACTACTTGTTTTTAAAACCAATATAACATAATAATAATAATAATTTTACATAAACTGCTTTTACATGAACTTTTTTTTTGATACAATTTTACATGAACTATCATTTTGTTTGTTTAGTGGTGTTGAACTTTGTGTCTTTTTTAAATATTTAGTTTTTCCACTTTTTATTATTGAATAGATGATTTAGTTAGATACTTGATTTTTTTTTGACAAATAGTTAAATACTTGGTTATTATCCTTTCATAGTTATTGTCTTATTGGTGTCATGTTATAATAGAAATAGGTTGGATGTTATTCTGTTTTTATTCTCCTATTATGTCAATTGTGAATTCTTTTCCTCTAGTGATATAATTACCATCAAACTAAAGATGATCTATACTTGGAAAAGGTATTTCACAATGGGTCTGTGATATTAATTTATTATTATTACCATAGTGGAAAAACAATATTAACCCGCGAACCCAATTTAAATCAATTTTTGTTAATTAACAAATTGGGAAAAGAAAACAAATATTAGTTTAATATTATCACCATAGCGAGAAACCACATCGTACAATGTAATCAATTTAAATTTAAATAATTTATTATTATTTCTATTGTTGGAAACCAATATTAACCGCAAACTCAATTTAAACCAATTTTGGTAATTAATAAATTGGGGAAAGAAAACAATATTAATTGGTTATTACTACCATAGAGGGAAACCATGTTGTGCAATGTAATCAATTTAAAATTTAAAATGTGATATATTAATCATTAATATTCTAAGAATTTGATATTAATTGAATTCGTTGGTATGTGAGTTGTATATGGTTGTGAAAAAACTATTCATTTTTATTTATTGTGTTTTATCCATATTTTTAATAATAATCAATTTATTTATAGGTATTAAGGAGAAAATAACCAAATTTTTTAGTACAAAAGAAAAGATTTAATAAATAAATTAGCTAGGTAAAAACACTAAATGAGAAATAAATAATGACAACAATATTGATTAATATAAAAAAATATTTTTTATTTTTTATTACATGTTGCTAAATATAAAAAAATTAAAATTCATACTAATACTGATGATATCAAATTTGAGTTAACATAAAAAAAATCTTTTATTTAATATGGAACCTCTAGAAAAATCAATTTCAAATTAAGATCAGATAAAATTATTTCCTAAATTTGAACTACAAATTCAAATCAAGATAGAAAAAAAAATCAAAATTGAAGAGATATTCTTTTCAAAAACAGATGAAAGGGATCCTTTTATTTATTTCATCTAATATTAACCGTTACAATAAAGAAATTTAAAATTTTAAAAATTTTCCCAAAACCTAAAAAGGATAAAATTCAAATTCATCAAAAAAGATTTGCCACATAAACTCAAATCCGCAAAATTTAAAAATTATTATGACATCTTATATAAATAAAATGAAAATAAAAGACAATACATATCCACCAGTATCGTTATGCAATCAAATCAAAGAAAATAATATTTTTAATATTTTTTTCTGTTATTCCATATATAATTTCTTGAAAAATATTGAGAAATATACGCTACTAAATTTCGTGTCATTCATGATACTTCTTGTTTGAAAGGCAAAAATAATGTATATGCATAAAAGCAAAAAATAATCACAAATTAGAAATATCGAGAAAAATAAGCTACTAAATTTTGTTTCGTTCATAATGCATCTTATTTGTAAGGCAAAAATAATGTATCTGTTTAAAATTAAAAAAATAATCATAGATTAGAAATAAAGAACGAAAATCATACCAACATAAAATATAGAAACATTAATTTTAAATAACTAAAAGTGATTAATAAAAAAAACTCACCTTAAAGAAGAAGTTTAGGATAATGAATAGAAAAGTAGTGACGATCTTCGATAGAATCAAAACAAAAATTAAACAATATCAATAATTTAGAGACTATGAGAAAATGATCAAAATATGGAGAAGAGAATAACAACTAAAAATAAATAATAATAAAATAAAAAAACTCACCTTAGATGAGAAGTCAGTGTTGATGATTAGAAGAATAACATCGATACAAATAATAGAATAAAATGAATAAATAAAATATATCAATACATGAAATTATTAAGATATAAGATTAAAAATACAAAAACTAACATGTAATCGAGAGAGAGAAAAGACTAAAAAGAAAACAAAAACCAACCCTTAATCGAAAGTCTTGAGTGATAGCATTACAATGAAAGAGTAGAACGAAGAAGGAAATATATACGAAAAGAAAGAAGAAGAAAAAGAGAGAAAAAAATCATACTAAAGAATGAATAGTTGAAGAGACATAAAAATTTGGACAGACATAAAAGGCTGGAAGTGCTTCACTATGACTTCGAGACTATTGTGTGTCTTGTGGATGCTAATCAAATGCTGCATAATGTTCATATAAAATTTGTTAAATAAAATCGATGATCATGAGCATTTTAGGAGGAGGTGAAAGAGGACAATCATATTTAAAAACAAAATTACTAAAATTAATCCAAATATTTGAATCGAGGTGAACTACTTCAACCCAAAGAGATGACCAGCCACTAATGATGACAGAGTGAGAGGGTGGGTCGGTAGAAACACTAGATGCATTTTTTGAAAATGAAGGGGATAGAATGATGGAAAAGAAAATCAAATAAATAGACATGTGAGATAAAGCAAAATACAATAATCTTCTGATTTTGTTTTCAAATTTAAATTTAATGCTGATTCGAACACAATATTATTTGATTAATCATAATTTGCATATTCCATTTTGAATTGAAAGAGAATCATCTTGTTTCTATTTTTGTTAGTCTTTAGAATAAATACTGAATAAAATTTTCTCAAATTGAATGTAATATTGACACGTGTCAATTTTTTTTTGAAAACATTTAACTTTATTATATATATAGATTTCTTTCTCTTTAGTTTTTACCTCAAATTCTCTTTTAATCGAGTTTTACATATTCTCCTATATAGAATTATATATATACTCTCTCCAGTCTCAGATATAAGAAAAAAAATACATGCATCTAGACCAACATGTACTTTTTTTCTTATATTTGAGACCGGGAGGAGTATATACATATTTGATAATAGGTTTCAATATATTTTCAGTTTATACTTTTTGAAAATTTGAAATAAACTTATGCAAAGCCTATGCATTGCATGCAATATTTATTAATTCAATTGAAAAATGATAAAGTTCCATTTGAACACATGAGTTCTCGGTGGGCAAACCGCTATAGCTTATAGTAAATAGTTCATAGTGAATAAGCTTGTTAGATAAAAATAGAGGTATTTGATAAACATCTTATCTCACTAATTTGTAATGTGTTTTATTAGCTTATCTTCTCAGACACTACTTCAAGGTTAGCAGCGTTTGATTTTTGTAGTTTATAACTTTTTATTTTTTTCTCTCATTTTTATTTTTATTATTTTAATTAAATTTCTCTATTTTTCATTTCTTAAATAAAACAAAAAGATCTCAATCCTTAGTAACTTTCATATTTCGCACAAGTTCCTATATATATTAAAGATGAAAAATATAAAGAATATATTTTTATCTATAAAAAGTCACATGAACATATTGTTTTGTTCATATTATCTCGTTTTATTTAATAAGAATATTTAAAATTGAAAGAAAATTTTAAAAAATAATAATTAAATTTCTTAGATAAAAAATTTTAAAGTATTAAATGTGATAATTATGTTAAAATAAAATTATATACATATATATATATATATATATAATTTATAAAAATACATAAACGTGTTCTTTTATATCATTTTATATGCAATTGACCGAACTGCTATTTTATCAAACCTTTCAATGCAATTAGTTATAACTTTTCTGCTATCAATTACCAAGTATAAGCTCATCCGTTGTCAGGTTGCTTATCTGCTTTCATATTTTTTTGCCATATTCCTCGATTATTTTCTAATTTTATACCGAGGGAGCTAATTAGCTAAACCTTGAAAGAGGCCGGGACAAAGGAAGGATCATATCACACTATCCAAAACCCTGCAGCTTTCTGCATATATATAAACATCAGACATCTTATCCCTAAATATATGAAGAAGATAGAAAAAGGCATGGCCCTATATATATATATATATATATATATATATGGCTCTGTGAATTGTTCTATATAGTACAGTACAAAATTCTTATTTTATTACGAAACTTCTGATCACAGGACACATATACATGGCAGACAAGGATATTGTCTATGGTCCCTCTGGTCTAATTAATTTCCTCATCCCGATTCCTCTTTGGTAGTGACAAGGAAGACATGGCTTTGGCCGAGGCCACTTTCCTCACCAGTAGTTTCCACCTCTCATCATCTTCCTTGTTCTTTTCCTCTATTTTCAATTGAATTTGTCTGCCACAGTTTCCGTCAAAACAAAACATCTACATTAACCGAGACCGCTAAATAAATAAAAAAATACTAGTACTATACGGAAAGGAAGCTATATAAGACAAGACATTAATTAAACACCGCAAGATTAAAAAGAAATGAAGACAGCGACAACAGAGTTAATTAGGTTCACCCAGCAGAAAATTATGGACGGTAAATTAGACGACTTGGAGATTACTAAAGTTTACTGAACATGATAAGCACAAGAATATTAATTAATTAATGTGATGTTATTGGTTTAATTGAATTGGCAGAGTAATAAATAGTAATGTTGCTCGTAAAATCCACCACCTGTACCACTTGTCCGGGTGATTGATAAAGACTAACTTGTTTGTTCCGTTTGCCTTTCCTTTATGATAATTGAAAGAAGCTGCAGTGCCATCAACCACGGCTATATCCTACTATATATATATAATTTTTGAGTGGGTTACCCCTCACTGTCACTGGGCACAGTCACTATCATGGATACACACACATGTTTGGCATGTTCCCGACCCATGCATGCTATTGCTCCCGCATGTTGAAGGTATTTCCAATTATTATTATACCATTGCGCACTCTACCAATTAAGTCAGTGCTTTGGTTTGTGAAATGAACAGCAGCCACGACTAGCTCATACTTATCCTGCTATTGTAGAATTGCTAATAAAAGATGTAAAAAAATGTCCCTGTCCCTGGCTCTGGCTAGCTACATTTATTTCTTTATTAATCATGGGACAGTAGACAATATAATATAACGGGCAATTAAAGGAGTATAAAACATGAGGCAAATCTTTTTCAACCTGGTTTATCGATCGCATGAAAAACGACTCTATTCCTTAGCCAACCACAATCTTTGTAGTTAGAGTTACGACATCAAATCCATTAATTAAACTCTTCAAACCAAACCAGCTCCGTAAATTAAGGCCTATTATATATAGCCGTGACTCAGACACAGCTAATTAGCCTTACTTGATTGCGAAAAGTAAAATGCAAATTACCCACACACAAGAATAGCACGTATCACGCAGAATAAAATTAATATTAAAAAATACCTGTCAAAAAGAACAATTTGTATTACGATTCTCAACTTTTGTATGTTTGGCCTCTGCTGTGTTTCATGATCTCTTAGTTAGTTACTCCTACTTTGCATCTCATACATTTACTATATGATTTGTAATTGTAGATTAACAAAGTATATACAATTCTATATAAAAGTCATTTAGTAAACAACGGATTTACTGGTATATGAAAAGAATTTAAAAGTGTAAGAAACAGGGAGGATATATTTCTTTTTTTTACCTGCAAAGAGGGACCTTGCAGGAATCTTGGTTAAGGCAAATGGAGGAGTGGAGTCTGAAGAGTTGCCACATACGCTTACACCGCAAGCAGTAGCACCCTCCGTTGAGCCTCTTGTTACACGTGGCGAAGTGCCGTATCAACCCCTGCAGACCCTGACACGTGGAGAATTTGGAACAGGGCCTCCTCTGTTGTTTAAGGTCCGCATCGTACGGCCCTACGTGGGTGCACCCCTCCGTGCATATGTGCTCCAAACATTCCATCGCCTCACTCAGCTGCACATACAGCCTCTGCTCCTCCCTCCTCCTCCTCGCCCTCTTCTTCCTCTGTTAACAAAAACAACAATTCTAATTCTAATTCTAATTCTAATTAATTATTTAGTAATTATTAATTAATTAATTACCGATTCGCGTTCGTCCATGAAATGGAGAATGTCGAGCTCGAGGCGGGGGTCATGATTCTGAAGGAATTTCCACGCCTCTGTTTCCTTCACTGCTTTGAAATGACACGTCAGCAGCTTCGCGCACTTGAGGTAGAGATCCGGCGCATCGCAGAGCCTTGCAAGTTGCAACACGTCCACCGCGTTCTCTGTGGTCACGCGTTGGGACAGCCCCTTGATGCACCTCTGCTTCAGCAGAGTCACCGAATACACGTGCGATAGTACCAGAAGGTGCACTCCGTACTTGTCCATATCCTCCTCGCTGCACCTGCACACACCCGATCGATCCTCACGGGTTCACCACCGTCTTTTCGCAACAGAACATATTCGTATTATTATTGTTTTGTTACTTACTACTGACTAACCTGGAGGAGTAGAGGAACGCTAAGAAGGCGGTGACGGCGTCGTATGGAACGCCGTGGATTTTAACGATTCTGTTGGACATTACTATGTTCTCTAGAACTGGGGACGCCGAAGCCTATGGGATTGATTTCACAACGAAATCAAAAAAAAAAAAAAAATTTAATTAAGCAAAAATTATAGTCATTGGATTTTTAAATAACGTTTGAAGGAAAATGGAAGAGTACCAAAATGCTTGCGTGCGCTGGAATGCGCGTTCCCCCGGGAGTGTGAAGATAAATGTCGGGTTCGGGTAAGACCCGAGTGGCGTGAAAGTGGGTGGTGGGAGCAACTGGGGCATCCATAAATTAATTGGTTGAGTTAAAGAGTGATGGAAGGAGAATTGGGTTTGGGAGTTGATAATATGAATTTTAAGGACAATAATAACGAGCTATGTATGAGGGGAAAGGATGATGAGCCAACTCTGGAAAGAAGGAGGAGGAGAAAACACCTTATAAATGGATGACGATGGTGATGAAATAAGGGTGAGAAGGAAAGTTCAGCCGAGTGTGTCTTACTTAGCGCCAATTGTCTCCAACCTAACTTCCTCTCTCTCTTTAATTTATTATTAGTTTATAGTTTATATATCTATAAAATTAGGTGGTGTTTAGAATGGGTCATCACAATTATGTCCCAATAATGGGTCATAATATTTTGACCATTGATATAATAAATATAAAATTTAATGGCTAGGATGGATTACCGGTTACCAATTTAGAAAGTGGAATTAATCTAAAAAGTTATTTGCAAAGGAGTACTCCAGTTTTTTTCACATTTACATCAACATTACACCATAATTGTGAAAGAACCGAGTAGGTAATAAAAATTACCGAGAATGGTCAAGACTTTGTATAATTACAAAAGTTAATGGAATGAATCTAAATGTCTATTTTCGTTTGTTGACCATGATTAAGGTTATGTTAGTGAGTAAAAAATAACCTTTAGATTGCAGTTTTTTTTTGTTATTTTTCCATTGTAACTTGGTTTGGTGGAAGGGAGACGGATAGTGTTATTTAAATCACTTTTGATTATTTAAGCTAATAATGTGCTGTTAGTGTATAATAAAATAATAATAATAATGTGCCATTAGTAAAAAAAATCGGACAATAAATTTGAGAGTATATGGTGGAAGAGAGACAGATAGTGTTATTTAAATTAACTTTCTTTTATAAATCGTGTATGTGAAATAATGATTTGCGTCTTGACCAATATAAAAAAGTTAATATTGTGAGTTATATTTTTTGATATAAATATGTTGTGAGTTCTTTAGAGCTTATTTAATTAAGTAGCCTATATTAGAGGTTAATATGTAGAGCTTTTTTTTTTAATTAATTATTTTGACAATTTCATGCTTGATTGGGACAAAAAAGATGAACCCGTACTGTTTTACCAACACAAACGTGAAGTAGTGGTATCAACGAAGGTTGGAAGGAAAAAGGAAAAAATGCTAGGGTTGTCTCTATCTCTTAGACAACTAAATGGATTTATTTAATTTTTTTGAGATTTGACAAAAAAATTAATTTTCTGAGACTATTTATGTATGTCAATAGTCTAATTAATAGATTCATTGGGTCTTCTGCAATTTCACAAATTTCAGGGTTCGAATTTGAAATCTCATAAGTTTTGGGTACAATCTTTGAATCATATAAATAATGAGGTTCAAATTTGGAATACAATAAAACCAGGTCCACCTTTGATAATGGGTAATTCTACACTAACCCATTATTGAGACATAATTGTGATGAACCATTCTAAAAGCCACCATAAAATTATCCCTTTTTTTGACAAGAAATATATAAAATTATCCTTAACTTTGAGCTTTCAAATCTTTTTATTTTGTTAATGGCACATATGATCGAATTTTTTGCTCACATTAACAATTGAATCATAAATTCTTGTTGAGGTTGATAATTCTATTATGCCCTACATGGGATGTGCTTCTTTTAATTTAAATTTATTTATATAAAAATACTTTTTATTTTACCTTAAACTATACTTATCTCATCAATTAGTTTTTTTGCATCCAACTGTCATTAACCTATTAAAGGAATTATGACATGATTTAATCCCATTTTTTTCTCTACAAGATGAAGATATACATTCCTGTTCATTAAAATTAAAATTTTAAGCAAAATTTCCTTTTCTTTTTAAAATATTATTAAAAAAACACAGCACATCACCGTTCAGTAAACAAATTTCTCTTCCAGAAGTTACCATGACTAGCTAGATTTTAAATTTGTTTTACCTTTTCTTTATAAGCTAAGGAATTTTATTGAAATAGAGTAAACTAAATTTGTTTGCTTTGCTGACTAAAAAACTAAAGATAGAGGTAGATATAAGTAGCTTGGTAATTATAAAACATACATGAATTTCATATGTGAATTGGTTTGACTTAAAACGTTATTGCATGTGAAATTGTCGCCACTGATCATGTTCATATATAGTCTAATACGGCTAGCTATATGGGGTCATAGCAAGCCCTATAACTATAGACTTGAGAGACAAGTTTATTTATAATTAAATCAATGAACTCCTCTAATCATCAAGTATCAACCATTAATTCGTAAATATTTCCCTTTTAACAATGATGCTACGTAGATATAATTTTGGACTGTGCCTATAAATAATAATTTGCATCTTTGATCGGTTAAATTAATCTACCTCTTTTATACATTATCATAAAAAAAATCTACCTATGTTTTGAACAACTTTACAGATTAATTAACGGTGACGTGTCTTGTTTAAATTAATTTTTAAATATTGAAATGGGATTTTGTTTAATTTATTCATTTATCCATGAATTGTGTAGATCTAACTATATAAAAAGAAATTAGGTTCTAGTTCCATTAGTAGGTTAATGACAATTAGGTGAAAAGATTTATTAATAGAACAATCATAGTTTAAGGATTACATAGGAAAATTTCAAAGTTTATATTGGCAATTTGCAAAAGACTCACTCCAAAATTTATGATAATTTTATACTCTCTTTTCTTTACATGCACACTATGTATACTCTTTTAATTTATGACTTGACGTCAGGTTAAGAACGGATTAGAGTTATCCTTTGAGTTATACATATTTTCATTTATTTAAAAACATGTTAAAAGTAATATATTATTGTTCTTCTCTTATTAACAGCATCAATTTATTTAAAAGGTGGAAATTGTGAGGATTATTGGTGACAACTACAATATTCATTTTTGAAACAAGATTAGAAAAAGCACTCAACACTTGTACGTGCTAAGAAAATACAAAAGCAAAAACTAACAGAGACACAAAAAGAAAGTAGAATGAAAGTAAGAAATTACAACAAAAGAAACCAGTAACATGCTATAATTCAATTAATATTATTATATTTATTAATTTTCAAGCAAAACTTTGATAGTTTATCGTCTTATTTCATTACACGAAAAGATAATATCGTGGAAATACCTCAGGCACACCGAAGAACTAAAAGCCATCGAAGAACTATAAACCATTTTTTTTTTGTCTCAAGAACTAAAAACCTTAATTATGGTGATTGTGACAGGTGTCTGTGTGTGTTTGTGACATTGTGTAATTTTCTTCTGTTTTTTTTGGGTCTAAGATGAGAATGATATTGATACTGGGCCAAACCCAGCAAATACACAGAAGGGACACTGGATACATAGGCCCTGAACAGATATGCTATAGTTACTCGATAAATAATAAACCTCATGCTATGCTCTGACAAGCCTATTCAGTTCCCAACTACCCAACTAACTAGCAAAGGAAAACAAACAACTACAGAAAACACACAACAACAAACACAGGAAACAGAAAATCGAATAAAAACCAAGAACGCAGCTTAACACAAAGACTAGTAAACCACCGACATGAAAAAGATACAAAATAGTGGGTTGGACTTAACCCTTTTGGGGCACCCAGAACCTTCGACCTCAAACAAATTTGCGCCCATGTCAAGATCCAACCATCACACCGAAGGAAAGGCTAAGAGTGGTAGAACGACGTCTAGATGCACGACTGCGAAGATGGCGAGGACATTGAAGAAACCTGAAAAAATAGAAAAAACACAACCACAACACAACCACCCATCACCAAACGAACCGCCGCGAACACCAAAGAGAAAAGGCCAGCTAAGCATCGCGATCAACCAAGAAACCCGCTGAGAGACACCACCCAACAGAGTAAGGAGACAACGACACGCACAACGACCAAGGGCGGAAACGTGTCCTAACCCAAGTGGCAGAGGCGTCCTCCCACTCCCAGTCGCGGACCACCCTCACAACCACCCAAGATCCACCCAGCAGCAGCGGACACTCATCTCAAACAAAGGCAGCGGCGACGGACCCTGGGTGGAACGACGAAGAACATAAAACAGGGAGGGAGAACGAGAAAAAACACACGAGAACAGGGGGGCTGCTCGCGCAGCCACGACGGAGACCGCCGCTAGCGCGGCAGCCCAGCAAAGGTCACGGACAGAGTGGTTAAGCAAGGGCGGCGGCGGCGGCTAGGGTTTTGTAGAAGAAAGGGGGAACTTTATGTAATTTTCTTCTTATGTAAAAGATCACGTTCCAATGTTCCATATGAGACCAGCCTTCTACCAAGCTACCGATAATGCCCAACTCATTTTCTTTTGATCTCTAACTCACACTTAATTGGCCCAATGGGCCCAGTGAAACTTTGTTATGGTACAATGTACAAAGGCCTCAATGACTTTGACCACAAAAAAAGGGCATCAATGAGTCAATGGTACAAAATAGTTCCAATCACATCAATGTAATTTTATTTACCGAAAAATAAATATGTTTTCTGACAAAAAATCATATAAATGTTTGGACCCAAAAACAGATATACTATTTTTTTTTATTATCCAGTGACTTCTCATGTGAATCTTATTCAATAATCTGAATTACTTAATTCATATCAATATAAATTTCAGTCAATAATAAAAAAGAATTAAAAAACGTGTTAAATAATGTGTTGCTACTTGTTATATCCTTCTCTTCTCTTGAATCTCTTCAAGTGTTTAAAAGCCTAGGCTATTACTCTTGTGGCCAATCCGGAAGTGACACTAGTACTACTACGAAAAAATATAAGGAAAAATTATAATTGAATATCCTCAAATTGAATTGTTTCCTTTTAAGACCTAAATAACCAAATTGTATAATAGCTCTTCGATTTGTTGAAGTCGCAAATTTTCTTTCTTTTTATATTTTTATTTTTATACCTAAAAGTTAAACTTTAATGACGAACTCAGATGGTATCTAAGTTAATGATGTGATCAAGTTTTACTTACTTAATCCGAATTAAACATAAATTAATCCAAAAACTCCCTTTTCTCTAGAATACGTGAATGAAAAACCAAAAAACTTAATGCTTACCGGACATCTTTTCTTCTTTCCCTTAATTGTCGCTAATTTATTTATAATTGTAATAATAATGACGACGTGGTTGCATATTCGTACTGTACTTTGAAAATGCGTTCCCTGTAATTACGGCAAGAATTTGCAAGTGAACCAAAATTCAAGATACCTATATATCATAAATTTTTTTAACTATCAATATTAAGGAGAGATGGTTTAAGAAAAATTAAAGGGAAAAAATTGAGAGAGAAAATAAAGAGAATAACCAACTAATATAACAGTTTTGTAACTAAAATAAGAAATAAAAATAGAAAATAGAAAATAGAAAATATTTTTTAAAAAATAAACGAGACCTTGTATATTTTTTTGGCCTAAATATGTTTTTAGTCTTTTAAATTTGAGAAATTATTATTTTTAGTCCCTTAAATTTAAAACGTGTATTTTTTGTCTCTTATTTTTTAAAATGTGTCACTTTTAGTCCCTGGAGTCATTTTTTAATTTGAAAAGTAATTTTTAAATTTATATTTTGACCATTTTTAAATCTTAATTCTCACCTTATCCCTTTCCCCTAACTTTCAAAGATTTTCTAAATTTATATTTTAACCATTTTCAAATTTAAAAAATAATTTTTAAATTTAAAATATGAACCCAATGATTAAAAGTGACACAATTTTAAAAATAAAAAACTAAAAACACATATTTTAAATTTAAAAAATTAAAAATAACAATTTTTCAAACTTAAAAAACTAAAAACATATTTAAGCTAATTTTTTTTTCTCATTTTCTCTTCCCGGATCATTGTCATTGTTCCACGTATATAAGATTGGCCTGCATCAAATAAGCGTATCTGCCCCCATCACATGCTGCTGCTTCATTAATGATCACCGAAGCACGCTGCTCCCGCCTCCAATGATCTGAATGATTTCCCACGTGGATTTGGATCATCCGTCTCTGTTTTCCTTTAATTTCAATGTTAGGAAAATACGAGACAAGAATAACAAAGCAACTTCTATTCTCTCCCGTCAAAATTTCAATGCCATTGCCACTATAATTTTTCATGTAGAAGTTTTGTGATTTTTTTTTATGAAAATATATTTTGTGATTGTTTTCACAAACATGCACAAATTTTAATAAAATATAATCTAATAATGTTCGTAAAAAAACAAAAAAAATAACATTTTTGACGAAAAGATTGTATCGTACATGTGTGGTGTTTTTAGGTTCTCACTTTTGTTATTCATTATTCACATTCACACAAGAAAGTGAAACGTTTGAACGCGGGAATTGAAACTAAATTTGTCAAAGATGTGTAGCCCAAAATTTAAATCTTTACGCATAACCACTATCACAATCAAGTGCCACCATCAAAAGAAGATCCACTTAATTAGAGGCGCACCCCATGTGCTTTTTCATCTTTTTTCATCTGTCCCCCTAATTTTGTCCTAGGCAAGTGTTGAATCCTTGCTAGCTTGGTCACCTAACTTCACTAGCCCATTCAATTAAACCCATGAAAGGGAACGGGGTTGTTACAATCGAGCACTAGTGTCTAGTTAGTTATTTACCTAGTTGGCAGAGTCAAAATGGATTAAAAATAGAATAATTTTAAATTTTTCTACTTTTTATTTCTACAAATCCTTTTAATGTAGTAAGAGAATATGTAGAAAGATTTGTAAGAGATTATAACATTTCTCTTAAAAATATTAAATGAGTGCTAGCAACACACTCTTAACACTCTTTCTATGATTAGCATGAAATATATGTGAGTCTCATATTCTATTTAATGTGACTTATTCCCAAAGTGATAGGACTCATATGCATTTCAACTAATTATAAGAAAAGTGTTAAAAAAAAAGTGTTAAAAAATGTGTTATTAGCATTCCTCAAAATATAAAGATTCTCCACACAAATCATAAACCAACCAAAGTGGTTGTATAATTACATTAGAATTCATCTTAATTTGGCTTTTCTGATACTCCCTCCAATTTTAAATATAAAAAAAAATACATGTATTTAGACTAAATATAATCCAGATACATGTACTTTTTTTATTTATATTAAAAACAGAGGGAGTAAGAAATAGCAACACTCAAATACGTTATTGGGTATCTTTCCTCTTATAATATGACAATTCATCAATAGTAGTGGTGACATAAAAAATAAATAATATAATTAGTATATATTCAATTCGCCTTCTCCTACCTAGCTAGCTAGCTTCTTTTGTCCGATTAGTTAACAGTTATTTGGGTAGTTGAGCTTCATCGAATGCTCCAATATAGTAGTACTAGTAGTAACCAGTAAGTATGAACACGATTGATGGGATTTGATGATTTTCTTTGTTTCCGATTGGGTTTTTAATTATTGTGTGTGTACGTGTCTCCACTTTGTTCGGGGTCTTAATTAGTCAACACTCTGCATTTGTGTGTCCCCGCGTGTGTCGGTCACGCGGAACACTAGATAATGGAGTAGTAGAAAGACCGAAAGAAGAGGTTAACAATTACTACAACAAACATGTAGATATCTAATTTTGTAATCATAATCATAATAATAAAATCAACACTTCTTCACTTGTTTTTCTCTTAGACCATGGACACACTCTTGAACTGATCTTTGGTTTCTAAGAGTAACAGGTGGAGGTTGTAATCATGAGCAAATCAGAGAAATAGCAAAAAAGAAAAGACAAACAGCAGAAAACAATCTAACAAATTTAAAAAAGTGAGAAACAGGGGAGGACATGGAAATCCAAGGAAAAGTAAAGATAGACCACATTAATATATATAGGCCTTTTAATTTCTTTTTGTTCCAATTTCCCTCCCTTTTCTTTTGGAATATGTATATAGATTTTTTTTTTTCCCTTGAGTTTCGGAGATATATGAATGGATCCGCCAGACCAGAAGATGCTTGATCGATCAGTCATTATCATCAGCAAGAAGTACCTTTCTTACAGTTAAGTGTACCAGCAGCTGATGTAATGGAACTGACGAGGGAAGATGGTCTTGCACTTAAGCTTGAAGCCCTTGCATAGCTAGAAGAAGCTCCAGCACCCGATGCAGTGAAAAATGCACCGTTTACCATTAAGTCCCCTTCTGACCTCCAATTCCAGTTCTTCCATTCACTCTCTGGCGCATCTTCATACTTTGTCACCTGCATACACATTCACCACCAGTTTAATTCAATTGCTGCATGCATATGCCTAATTTGGAATCAATAATTAACTATATCTGTGACTGTAATACTATATTTAATCAGCCATAGCATTCATGTGTTTTTAATTACTTTAATAAAGATATACTAATGATTAAAGATTTAAACGTGTTTATGAATAACCACGAGATTGAACCCAAGTGGTTAGAGACGAACTGGGCTAGTACTCGAGTTCAATTCTGACAACAGAACAATCCGTGACACATATTAGTCCAATAACTCTTTTTTTTTCTCGTAGTATAAAAAAAAGGTATTTACGAATTATAAAATTTTTAAAAACGATCACCTCTTTGCTGAATCTGTCATCGGGAGCAACAAATCTGTTGCCTTGGCTGTTGATGGTTGGACTAGCACTTCCTCCAATGGCATACATTTCCCAGTGAGTGTAGTCATTGTTCACCACGTGGAAGTATCCAAGTCTACACCTGCAAATTTCACAAATGTTAATTTTCAAACTTTAGCAGATATTGGCCCCACAAAAGTAATAGGCAATTAATTAGAGAAATTGACAAAAAGTGGTACATTTAGTCCCACATCGATTTTGCCTTCTTCACTTTCCCTTTTTCTTCTTTTTTTTTTCCCTGGAAAACACATGTTATTGCTATTATTATTTTCTTACAGCAATGTTTCATTAATACTCATTTTTCTTACATCCTTCCTCTTACACTCCCACTTGCATTGTCCAACTCCAAATTGGATATAGAAATAAAATTACATGGTACAAAATGTTATGGGTCGTAATTGCGGGGTTTAAAATTAATTAAATGAATTTACCTTGGCATCCTTTGAACGAGGCCTTCACCAAAGTGGTTGAAAGCAATTGTGACTTGCATGTTCCTATCTTGGGTGTAAGAGTCGCTGTGACCCAACAACATGACCTTATCATGGTGTGTCATGTAATTGTTGGAGATGGTAATAGCGGTGGACCCATGAATGGCATCGATCAAACCATCGTTACAATTAGACAAAGAGCAATGGTCCACCCAAACGTGACTCCCTCCAAAGATGGACACACCATCACCGTCCGATACGGTCCTCCACCCGTAGTGCCGTGGGGAGTCCCTCACCATAGCATTCCCACCTTGCTTACAATCATGTATGTGTATCCCATGGATGATGACATTGGTCACGTACTGTATGGTGATGCATGGACCACCGGCAATGTGCACGCTCGCGCCCCTACCATCGATGGTCTTGAAAGAGTTCATGATGAGCTCTTCCTTCAACTGGATCACCATGTCTCTTGCGAAGATGATCCATAATGGTTCGTCTTGGATCACGGCGTGCCGGAGTGTCCCCGGCTTGGGGTTCACCGGGTCGTCGTCGCCGGCGTCGTCCACCACGTAAATCTTGCCGTTCCTTCCGCCGATGGCGTTCTTGCCGAACCCAATTGCACAATCCGCTAGCCTTTGCCTGTTCTTCTCCCAATTGGGGTCACACCTCCAGCAATCATCAATGGGGTTACCACTCCCACATGACAGGTACCCCAAGTTCCTCCTAGCTATGGAGGCATTGATTTTCCTGCAATCGCAAAATAAAATAAATAAATAAAGATAATGCTAATTAACAAGTGTTCTAAGCACTAGATCATTAATTAATTAATACAAGTGGCACTTGTTTTCAAATTCATAAATTAATTAATATAACGTAGGTAAATAGTTTGGAACATGTTCTCTCTCCTCGCGTCACATGGACTTGAAAGTGACAATGGATGATCCTGCAGATTCCCTATTCCTTGGGGTGAATTGCAATAACATAGTGGTGGCTAGCTTAGGTTCTGTTTGGGTGCATAAGTTTAGTCTTAGCTTATGTAGAAGTTATTTGTTTTTTTTTTCTTAAACATGAAAAGAGAAAAAAAAATGTTAAATAGTCACTAATAAATATATAAGAGTTTATAGAGAAGTTATAAAAAAGAACTTTTGACAAAAATAAAGTACAAAAGTTGATTTCAACTTATACGAAAAATTATTAATTAAAAAAAATCATATTATAAATGGTTATTAAAAAGTTTATTCAAACTAGCTCTTATATATATAAGATGTTATTGTGTAATGCACATGTAATGTGAGTAGCATGGATGAGTGGTAGAGAATGTTGCCTTAATTACCTGTTTACCGCTTGCACTACCAATTCAGGGTTTTGAACGGGTGAAGAGGAAATGAGGGCTGGCGTTAGAAGAGAGAAGAGAAACAAAACCAAAGAGAAAGGAGTGCTTGCCATGTTGAATCCTCTTGGATAAGTGAGGGAGAGAGAGAGAGAGAGAGTCTTGAATAGAGAGAATGGGAGAAAGAGATCAAAGAGGAGAGAGGTGATGAGAAGTAATGTACGTAGGAGGGGGTGTATATAAAGAGATTAAAGCCGGGCTAAAGGGCGAGATTAAACTAAACATATGGGACCCAGGTGCTTCCTGATTTCTTGTTTCACGGGATACTTTCTTGGGTAGTTTTGGCCGTTAAGCGAGGCCTAAATGATGGTGTGGACTGTGGAAGATCAAAAGACTCAAAACAGTCAAAGAAAAAAGTAAATCAAAAAGGGGTGAAAGTAAGACAGGCATATATACGCGCGTATATACAGTGAAATCATGTTACCATGTTTGACTATGAAGTATGAAGTAAAATAATGTTTGGTTACATGTACTAATTAGTAGACATTTTTGAATACTAATCTAAGGTTACTCATACAATTCTACATCTGCTTTTAGAGGTTAGTTAATTAGGTTTCACCTACCTTATTACTTTAGATGAAAATGGACTTGATTCTACAACAGCATGCGTGGGGTCCCCCTTGGGTGGGGTGAGGACGTATTTAACAAAGTTCCTTTCTTTCCTTACCAAATTAATATTCATGATTAATAACTATACAATGCCATATCATAATATTACAATTTGTCAAGAGATTATACCATATGATTAGAGTTTATGTGTAAATCTTGTTTATATTGCATGTCTATAGTTATTAAATTCTTGATATTCTTTTATAACCAATGAATACATATGATGAAATTAATCAGCAATCACAGAATGAGTTAATGATCTTTAGTTAATTAAGTGAAATGTAAATCACACGCCCCTTCATTGAGAGAAAGTAAATTTACATTGTCATCCCCTCTTATATTAAAATATATATACATTCTCCTCTCCTGAGAAATAAATATGTATTACACTTATGTCTATTTTAACACAAACAAATCCTCTAATGATGGTAAAAGACTTTGAATCTTTTTTTTGATACGCATATGATTATGAAGAGTATTCCTGGCCATTCACCAAGACTAATTAATCTCCTTGGGGGATTTGAAGGCACACAAAGGTTGGTTACCCCCCTCCTAACTAGGTGTTCTCCATATACAAGAGTCAGGATTCGACCTTGACCACTTGCTTAAGGGATCCGAGTCAGTCGCCACTCGGACCAACCACTTGTTGCTTAAACGACTTTGAATGATCTATAAAAAATTCTTGTTTCCATATAATTTTTAATATCAATGATAACTATTTTTTAGCACTTGATTTTATATCTTTATAAGATAAAATAAATTTTTAAATGTTCTTTTATCGATTTTAGAACTTTGACCAAAATCTTTATTTTTTCTTTTATTGTTTATTTTTTCTTTTATTGTTTCATAGTTGATAGTAGGGATTCAATTAATTATATGTTAATTATGTTGGAAATAAAAAAAAATGCAAAGCAAGCTTGATTATAGTAAAATATACACTAACATAGTGTTTTGTTGGAGGGGAATGGAGGGGAGGGGAATGTAGGGATTTGGCTCTCCTCCAATATTGAAAAAATTTGGAGGGTAGAGAAAAAGACTTTAATTATTTGAAATATATTTATTTAAATAACCTTATATTAAATTTAACATAAATGCTCATAAGGGTCTAAAAAGTAATTTTTTTTGGGAATAACCTTATATTAATTTTTTTGGGTCTAAAAAATAAATTAGTCTATTCTCTCCTCCCAACCAAACACAATATCTAATTAAATCTCTTTTCTCCCTTTCCCTCCCCTCCCCTTCTCTCTATTAAAATCCCTCCCGTCTCCTCCCTTTCTTTGAACCAAACAGACCCTAAAGTGCAGTATATATTTATTTCTTGAGGGAAGGGGTTATATATTTTAACATAAGGGAAGGGAAATGTAATTTGCACTTAAATTAATTAACGGGACGTACGTATAATAGAAGCCTCGGCAAGGCAGGCTTCGCGTAAATCAATGAAAGTAATGGGCAATTGGATTAATTAAATTAAATGAATCAATTAATATTGGCTGTAAAAGTGAATTCTTCCTCCACCCATTTAATGTATATATATTTTGACTTCGATTGAGATGAACGGTGGGTTGAGATTGTTAGAAATTAAAGCTTTACTCGGTGGAAAATATTGACTTATTTGCACTATTGGGTCCATCTCTTATTTTAATTAATTCACGAGGCATCTTGGAAAATCCCGAGTCTTGATGAGAGAAAGAAGGTTAGTAAGCAACACATGTAGCACAGTTATATAAGAGAAAGCGAAAAACAATAGCACGGCTTAAAAAAAATATTGACTCTTAATTTAATACAAAATAGATTATGTGTTATTTACGCAAATTTTAACCGTGCAGTTTTTACTTTTTATTTATTCCAAATATTTAATCTACCTTAAATTTAAAATATATACTCCTTTCCCTAGTTTTGTCGTGAATCTTGCGAGTCAAATTTTTTCCGGAAGTGCACATTATTTTTTTCTTCAGTCAATACTAATAATACAACATAAAGGTATTTTTAACATAGATGCATGGACGATACGGGATAATTAATAATTATACACTTTGAAGAAATTAAGAAATGGACAATGTAATAATTAATTATAATGTTACGATGAGAACATACACCGACACCAATGAGCTTTAATCAAGACGTGGATAACATCCCCAATGGCTTTTTGTCTGTTATTGGATATTTTCATTTGATCTCCTTCACCATGCATGCCTGCTGTTAAGCATTTAGTCCTATAGATAGAGTGGTTCTCCCGTAAAGAAAAAACATTACTATTTAATGTGCTTCGACTTTATTCATTGTGGGAATCTTATATTGATAATAAGAAAGGGACGTCTAAAAGGACATAAATAGAGAGAAACTTCTACTATATCTCGTTAGAATATTGCTCGATCAATGATCTTGGCTTGGGTTTCATGCATGGGGGTCCCCAAACAATTGCTTTACTTGTATGTCAAGGGAAAAAACAATTGTGTTTGCTTGTCATTTGTGTTCCTCCGTAGAAATACAAAACAACGAATTTTCTATGAACGCCTAAGTACAATGAAATTAATAACTAATGTCCCATTATCATTAATCATTAATTACTAATTAAACTGGTTGTGTTAGTTGTTAGAAGAGAGGGGAGAAGGGTTCAAATCCCGGAACTCTAACTTTACGTCATCTTATATCATTTGACTCAATCAAGTAAGACACCTATCGGCTACCGCGGACATTATTAACACTTGTTATTCCTTGGAATATTTCTTGCTACTTGCAAGGTCAAAAATTGAGGTTAATTCTAAGTTTTGACTCTAATAAAATAGAAACTTTTACAAATCGTTTTTCGCATTCCAAGCAACAAGTTAATTTTTGGCTGTTGATTTTCAATCTTAATTTTTATGTGTATGTTTTCATGTGATAATAAGTAGTAAATCACAATTAACAACAAATTCTTATGTCAATTTTAGATTGGAAATGTTCTTGTGGCAGAGAACCACCTGCTCGTGTTCGAATGTAAATTATATTTTTAATTGTACCCCCGAAAAAACTAAATCTATTGAGAAATTGACTGTTATTATTACGACGACGATCTTTTTTGTGAACAAGTCACTAGTAGTTAACTGCCATGTACTTGATTTGTGCAAATTTTTATTTAAATTTTTTTATTATGAGAGTGACAGACAGTCTGTTTGTTATGGGTCACGCGTGAAATAATTTCTTTGAAATTATTTACAGGATGCAAAACTGAATAATCACAGCGAACCAGTTACCAAAAAAAAAAACTGAATAATCACACACTTGTTTTTATCAATTGTTAAAATGTTACTTTCCATTAGATACTTTGATTTAACGTAGAATCTGTTAAATTTCTTTGCTTCATTTTGTAATGTTCCCCGTCGATCCTTTTCCAACCTGCATTTAGAAGGATGGCGCAATCCTCACCACTCTCAAGTGAGTTCAATTATTTGATATCTACTTTGAGATGAAGTTAACTAGTCGAAGCATGTATATGTTGCTCGATAGGGATATAATTTACGTTATTTTGCAATATTAATTTTCTCACAATCACACGTCATCAGCTTATGATAATTGTTTTCTAAAATTTTTATAATAAGGTTTTTATTGTAATTTTTAATTTTTCATATAAATTAAATTAAGCCAAACACACGTTAAAATTATTAGCCTATTTGTAAAGAAATTGCAATAATAAAAAAAGATTTTGGATTGCAAAGTATTTCTTAAATATTTATAAAAAAGTAAAATTAAGCATATACTCCATATAGTTGGAGGCTTGGAGCTGATTAAGCAAATGCGGAAATCGTGGGGCTACAATAAAATATTAAGGCAATTTCTATGGTCCCGTTGTAAAAACAATGGTTTTGGTCCCGTTGGTGAAAATGTTTTGCACTTTAGTCCCTAAATTTTAGATTTATTTTTATTTCAAAATTTATTTTAAAATTACCGGTAAACTGACAGATTCTCATATTCTCTCTCACGAAACCCACATCTCTTTCGAAGCACGAAGCACGGCAAAACTCAAGGTATTTCCTATCTCTCCCATGTGTCCCTTGGAAGGTGCAACCTACGAACCGAAGTGTGCCCCCTGACGACATCCCACCAGTGGTGTGAACTAATTTTAATTTCACACCTCGGGTGTAAGGTCCTCTGTCCCTGAAAGGTACATTCCTTATACACCAACCAGCCTGTGCCCCTGAAGAAATCCCACCGATGGTGTGAAAAAAATTTCGTTTCACACCCCGGGTGTAAAGTCCTCTGTCCTTGGAAGGTGCAATCTACGAACCGAAGTGTGCCCCTGACGACATCCCACCGGTGGTGTGAAATAATTTTAATTTCACACCCCGGGTGTAAGGTCCTCTGTCCTTGGAAGGTACAATTCACGAACAACTGTGCTCCCTGGCGACATCCCACTGGTGGTGTGAAAAACTTTTTAGTAGTTATTTTTTTTATAGATTTTGATCTGAAGTAGAATTTAATTTGTCCTTTTTATAATCCTAAAAATAATTTTTGAAAAGTTACTTCATATAATTTCTCATTTTAATCAATTTTTAGATTTTTTTTAACTTCTGAATATTTTTAAAATATAATGGTAATTATTTTAAAAAAAAAGTGATTTTTGTAATAAAAAAAGCTATAATAAACAGACCCTTAATCTAAGGTAGTGTAAAGAATTAAAAATATCAAATAATTGTTGTTTATCTATACATCTTTTATACATATGTATACATATAATAAAAAGAATATTCCCTTTTATTAATGCACAAAACATAGATAAATGGAGAAAACACCATATTTTTTTTCCCTTTTCCCTTTCAGGGTAAAAGAAGCAGCTCTTCTATAAAGACCAAATTATAAAGCATACTGAGATAACATTCACAACTTAAATTTTAACTTACTTGGTTATATATCACTCCAAGAAACCATTGAAAACTTCAATTAATATTTTTTCCCTCATAAGCAAAAACCGATTATCCCAAAAAGCTCAGAAACATTCCGGTGCTCAACCTAAATAGTACGAAGAAAAAGCTCAAATGCATTCAGATGCTCATTCTGAAACAGAAACATCTAGAAACACAAAAATAATATTAAAAATCTCAAATAGTGAAAATTGAAAGTGTAACTCAGAGTCATTGCTGTTAACAATTTTAGTTTACTACACCTCACTTCCACTTCTTACCACACCTCATTGCGATCTCAGAGAGAGAGAGAGAGAGAGGAGAGAGAGGAGAGAGAGAGAGAGAGAGAGAGAGAGAGAGAGAGAGAGAGAGAGAGAGAGGAGAGAGAGAGAGGAGAGAGAGAGAGAGAGAGAGAGAGAGAGAGGAGAGAGAGAGAGAGAGAGAGAGAGAGAGAGAGAGAGAGAGAGAGAGAGAGAGAGAGAGAGAGAGAGAGAGAGAGAGAGAGAGAGAGAGAGAGAGAGAGAGAGAGAGAGAGAGAGGTGAACCTGTAGTCGGAGAGAGCTCAGAAGTTGGCGTTGGAGAGAGCTTCGCAGCGTCGGCATGGCGTTGGTCGTCGTCGAGAGTCGGTCTTGATGGACCATGAGTCAGCGGCGATGGGGCGGTCGTCGTCGGAGACCAGGTCGGCGGAAGAGAGGGCAACCTTCGTCGGTGGTTGATCGGAGGCCATAAGAAACAGAATATCAGGCATGGAGGATCACTGATCGTAAAATTGAAATAGGAGAGGGAAAAACAGGACTTTCACCTACAAACATAGCTCTTTTTCACACGAACAAATTTGTAAAATAAAAAAGATTAAAAACTACAATATAATATAAAAAAATTATAGTCCTTAAAAATAATAATTTGACATAACAAAATTCTCGTTTATCATTGGTTAATAAAGCAACAGTTTCAAAACCGTTATTTTATCAACGAGACCGTAGAAGCCCCCAAATATTAAACCCAAACGAGACAAGGATATGATCATGAATTCCGTGGTATTGAGTATGGGAGAAGGAACTGAAAATACTTGCTTCTTTTTAGACTTTGTTTTTTTTGGTCAAATTTTTTAGACTTTGTTTATATATTCGCTTAAACAAATCGGACCAAAAAAACCTGGTGCAGCGGGAGCACATGCTTTGGGCTCTAAAATATACGGGCCCAACATATCCCTCTTTGTTTTTTTTGCTATTACTAAATTCCCCCATCCGCAAACTTCGCCGGAATTTCACGATGTAAAACAAAAACATCATATTCCATCCTGCCATGGCACAATGGCAACCTCTTACTCTTAGACAAACACAACACGTTTTACAGCCGCTTTATTCGAAATTTGCAGCCAAAACATGTGCTGCCATTACAAGATATATAAATCATGACATATAAATGACTTCATACGTAAGTATAATAATATGGTCAGACTTATGCAAAATTATTTAGGCTTATTACTGATATAAGTATTTGTTAGCATGTTTGACAGAGTTTATGAAAATAGTTTATGACTAGTTCATAAATTATTTTGGTCTTGTTTTTATAAGCTCTTCATGATAGCTTATCAAAACAATTTACAACTTATATAAAATCATAAACGCTTATATGATAAGCGCTTATGCCATAAATGCTTAGATAAGTTATTTAATTAAATAGGGCCTAGGTGTTCGCGCAAATTTACGGAGACTTGGTTTAAGTAGTAGTGTATTTGTGGGGGGAAATAAAAGTTTATCAAAAAATTATTTGTGGGACCAACTTGATGATCATGAAGGTCTTTGTTAAGTAGTTAAGGCACGGTTTCAAATAAAAGCGAGCACTGCCATGTTAGCTGGCTTTGGTCGAAGAAGTGGTTAGGGCGGGTGGCTTTCGCTTGTTTTTTTTTTTTTTAATCGAGGAGTATCGCATTGTTTGTACAATAGAGACTAATCTTTCGCGAGAGTTTTTTTGGCACCTTTAATGGATGACATTTCTCTCAGCTGATATTTTTTTCATACTCAAGACTCAAACTCGAGACCTTAGTTAAGGGACGAGAGTAACCACTCACATCAACCTCAGTTGGTTGGCTTTCACTTGTATGTGACAATTACTTGGCAACCTCCACATGTATATACTCAAACACCCGGTGCTCATTGCTTCTCCTTGTTTCTTTTTTTATTTTTTACTTTTATTTTTATTTAATTACAAAATTATTATGCTTAAATATACTTTTTGTCTCTGCAAATAGGGGGTCATTTTGTTTTTCGTCCCTGTAATTTTATTTTCTTTTCATCCCTATAAAGTTAAAACCCTCTTTTTCTGGTCCATACAATCAACTGCCGTTACAAAAACGCAGACGTGGCAAACGGGTCTCCAGCTGGCAGTGTCACGCTGGATAAGTGATCTCACGTGACATATGCTGACTGGGTATTGAGTCGAGTCAGCTTTGATTAACAATTTTAAACTTAAATTAAACACTAATTAACGATCTTTTTGTTTTCTATTTTTAAATATTTGTATAAGAAATAATGAAAATAATCATTTACCAAAGGGCCCTCCATTATTTTGTTCACGATTTCATATAAAAGGAATTTTAATTAATGGATTGGGACTACTCAGACACCTCCTCCTCGGGGGGCAAAAGAACAATACTATTAATCATGCTTAAATTGATGTTATTTAACCCTCTAAAACAATCAATTTTTGAACTCATCGATCTTACCTTATTTCAGGTCTCAAATATATCTTCGTACTTGTTTTTTATCTCTATCTTTTTTCCATTATATATTTCACGTTCTCTTTTTTTTTTCATCCTCTATTAATTTCTCTGTCTTTGGATCATTATCCCCTCTTCTGCCCATGTACTAGGTGGTACTGCATGCTGCGCACAAATTACCTATATAGCTATATTAGCCGGTGTATAACTCTATATGGCATTAATTATGCATGGTATAAGACATGGGAACGTTAACGAATAATAAGCAATATGTACTACAGCTATGCATATGACGCGTCTAAACTTAAAGGTGCAAATATGACCTGAATTGTTTTTCCATTTTCTTCTCTATTTTGGGTCTTTCCTTTTACATATATGTCCATTGTCTTTATTTAAATCCCAGCCCCAACAACCTCTCTCGTTGTCTAATCACGTTATTAAGTATTTTTATGTAAAACTTAATTATCGCACATCTGTCAATTATCACTTCATCATTATCTGGCAACAAACATGCATTTGCTTGGCATTAGCTGTTTGTAATTTAGCTATTTTTATCGAAGACAACGATTAGATAGCTATGCTTTCCTTCTTCTTCTTCTTCTTCTTTTTTAAACGGAGATCCTTGTATTGTTGAAATTAAATTAGGAATCTGAAAGTAACACTGTTCAAATTGGAGCATTCTTGTCCTAGGAATCTTGTTTCGGTGGATTGGTATATATATAAAGCAAAGCACGGTATAACACAAGCATTGTATAGATGTTATTAAATTTATATATGTGAATTTTAAGAATAAAACTCATTTAATATATAAGAAATTATATAATTTAATATATATTATTTTTTAGAAAAAATAATGAATTAAGTCACTCTCTGTAAAATGTTTTTCATCTTACTTAATTATCAGCTGGTATCATATTTTCTTTTTGATACAAAACAGCTGGTATCATATTGAATTATTAATATCCATTTGGGGATAGGAGTGTCATATACTGATTTGCATATTGAATGGATTTTTTTTTTTTCGTCCAAGAAATAATATGTATTTGATGAAGGGCCCAGCCTAAGAAACCAATACAAAGAAAGCCAAAAGGTAAAAGAACACTACATTACAGCTTATACAACATTGAACGGATAAAACACATGAGCATAAATGCGCAGTTGAAACTAACTGTCTAAACCCAACCACCTAAAACAAGAGAATTAAAGCATAAAGACAAAACATCATAAAGACTTTACTTCACCCCAAACACCCCAGCAACTTCCAAGAGCGAAAGTACCTAGTCCCAAAGCAACAGAACCAATTCCACAACCACAAAGAGAAAAGGCATAGAAAGAGTCAAAAAACAGAGAACTCCATTGAAACTCCTTAACACCCAACTCTATGACAGCACTAAAACCAAATCTCGCACCATGGAACCAAATCCAATAGATCTAAGGGGAACTTGCTAGATTATATGAGACAAGTAGATCACCAGCAGAAAAAGAAAAAACAGAAAGCCACACCATGAAGGTTACACCCGCAACCAAAGGCAGATCGGGAAGGAAGCAAGGGCCACAGCTAGCAACAAACAACCAGGATGCACAATCAAAAAAGGCTAGGCCGGAAAAAATTGCAAGGCCAGCATAGGGAGAGCCCTTCAACAACTCAAAACCCAAACTCCTGCAAAGCCACAGGTCCCTGAAACAAAACAAGATAGAAACAAGAAGTTAGTACTCACAAACCCACTGTTTATCCCTCTCTTTAAAGCTTAAAGGGAGCTCCAAAATCTTTGCTCAAACACTGTTTCCCAACCCTCTGTTTACCCCACTCTTTGAGACTTAAAATGAGCCTCAATCTCTCAGCTTACAATCCGTTTCCCACCCCACCAAACTACAAAAGGACATAGCCGTCCAAATATTCCAGTAATTCCAAGATGTAGAGGAAAAGAGAAAACACATGGTCACCACTATTCCACTCAACCAAAGAAAAAGACCAAGATCCAGAAAACCAAATCCAAGGGTCTTCCAAAAGACTAAGCAGAAAAAACCAGAGAAGAAAAACACATCCATAGTAGACCATAAGGCAGCGAGACACACTCCACATCCATCCAAAATTGCTAATCTATGTGCGCAGGGTCGAAAAAACAGAAGAAAAAAGTGAAAGGCACAATACAAGATCTGCAAGGCCAGCATAGGGGAGCCCTTCAACAACTCAAAACCCAAGCTCCTGCAAAGACACAGGTCCCTGAAACAAACAAAACCAAAAACAAGAAGTTAGTACTCACAGACCCACAGTTTATCCTTCTCTTTGAAGCTTAAAAGGAGCTCCAAACTCTCTGCTCACAAACTGTTTCCCAACCCTCTGTTTACCCCTCTCTTTGAGACTTAAAAGCAGCCCCAAGTTTCTCATGTCAGCTTACTTCGCAGGTGGAACATTTTTTTTGTCAATGTTCGTAGGTGGATCTTTGTGGAAAAAAAATGGCTTCACAGCTAACCGTAGGCTAAAAACTAGAATTTAATTTTGGGTATTGTTCTGTTTTTTTCTCTAGGCTGTATTCAACTTTGGACACTCAGTTTTTTTTGTCAATGTTCGTAGGTGGATCTTTGTGGAAAAAAATGGCTTCACAGCTAACCGTAGGCTAAAACCTAGAGTTTAATTTTGGACCTTGTTCTATTTTTTTCTCTAGGCTGTATTCAACTTTGGACACTCAGTTTGTTGGACCAAAAAAAAAACTTCGGACACAAACATAATCTCTTGATGACCAAAAAATAAGCATAATCTCTTGGACTATATTTGGAAATACAATGAAGTGTTAAATGGAATATTATGAGATTATGAGATAGAACACAATTTGGACAAAAAAAAAAGAGATAAAACACAATGGAATAATATTTAGATTTTCTTAACAATGAAACAGAAAAAAAGGAATAACTTATCAAAAAAGAAAGAAAAAAATGAATAATTGGTAGTAGTTTTTCTAAAATAATTTTTTGAAAAAAAAAGGTACAGCCACATTATTTGCTGCAGAATTTAAAGTATCACCTATTCACAATGCAGATCTGCATCTTCTTATTATTATTCTGCATCTTCTTACCGATTCACAATGCAGTAGATCCAACATATAAAAAAGTAGTAGTAAATGCTAGAAGTCTCGGTTACCATGAAGAAAACCAACCAGGCAAACAATGTACAATTGCTCAAAAGAAATAAAAAAGAAGAATGATATGCGGTACACACTACACCTTTACTAATGTAGGAGGGTTGGGACAATGGTGGCTTGGGCATGGTGACTTGTGTGATGACTTGGCACAAGGAGGAATTTGGGTGTGTACCAAAAGCCAAAAGTGAAAACTTCAGACACAACGCAGTTCTTTTAAGAACAGCTATTGGAAGACCCTTATTAGCAATTTTCAAAAGCAAGGGCTAGTAAAGGTTTTATCTTTTCTAGGGAAAAAGTAAAAATTCACTCAATAAATATTTATTAAGATGTGTAACTCCAAATAAATAACATGTTTAACATTGCATTTTTTTTAATAAACAATCTTTATTTTTTTTTATTTTGTAATACAACTTTTATTTTAAATGTTTTTTTTGTTCTCGCAAGAATTTGGCAAGAGTTCGACCCTAGTTCTCAATGAAAAATCCTAGAATCAATCCCCTGCCCTTGACCATTTTGCAACATGCTTGGTGAAGGCTTTTGGTCCTCTTTAAATAGTAAACGTCTCATTAAATGCGTGAATGAATCACATGAGTGGTCTCTCTCATTGGTTATTTCCTATGATTGGGTATAGATCTGACCTATCATAAAAAATGACTGGGTATAGACTGGTTGAGTTTGGTCCAGGTTCGTGGTCACTTGGTGGGCTTATGGGCAAAAGAGTTCAATATGTGAGATCGAAGCGACTTAGAACTGGACCGGAGAGAACGCACAGCCCTAGAGCACCAAGCTTGAAAGGCAATAGTGGTCGAAACGACCTATAATTCAGGCGGGAAAACACACAACTCCCCCCCCCCCCCTCCCCAAAGCACCAAACCTAAAAGGCAACAGTGGTCGAAGCTCAAAGTGACCTGGAATTCGGCCAGAAGAGACACACTTCTTTTGCAATCGAGTTTCTTTTGAATTTTGATTTGTGGAAACTAGCCAATAAAAACAAAATTTCTTTCTCAGTTCCTCAATCAGTGCCTGCCCAATTGAATAATGTCATTGAAAAGGGGAAAAATCTTTGCTGGCAAGGGGTGGGTGGCCACATAAAAACTAGTATTGTCTGAACCGTGTTTCATTTATTATCACCACATTTATGTTGGTAACCACGATCTCCCCAAATGAAGAGTAAACATGCTTTAACTAAACACCATGCTAAAATAAATATGTAACCCATTTAAGTGCATCACATCACATTAATTAACCCATTCTTCGCTCGTTGGCATGAAAACATCAGAAGCAGCAAGTAGCGCTGCTTTTATGCATAACATACATTCAATGGTACTCCTATAACTACGCTGCTTTTATGCATAACATACATTCAATGGTACTCCTATAACTACGCTGCGCACCAAGTGTGGGGCCGTGGCCCAATGGTGTATCCCTGTCCCATGACTATTGGGATTTGGGCATTAAATATTTACTGGTTGAGTGGTTCAAGTTCATGACCCAGTTATTGTTTGTTTTACCAAATGGTCCCAGTTCAACGCCGTGCCTCGATCCTCATTCGGTCATTCCCAAACACTTGACTTTAGTAGTACTATGGTCTTTTGATTTGCTTGCTAATTGGCATGGCTAATGCTATAGTATAGGTCTGCCCCTTGCAGGCAGGTTGCAGCCGCAAACCCGCAGGATCATCACAGATTCCTATAGCGTGAAGGCTTGAAGAAACTGCGGATCCTGAATACTAAAGAATTTTTATTACAGCTGTAGTAGTTATTTCAACAAGAACAAAAAAAAAAAACAACAATTATACTATCAAAAGTAGTAGTAATAATAATTAGTTTTAAGATTCACATAATCCAATATATGTGTAATATAAATACTGTAACTTTTTGCCTTTTTATATTTTCTTAATTTTTTTTCTAATTTGATTGTTGTTTATACATATCATTATCAATATCGTAATTTTAATGGAAAAGAGTATCTAGTACATAAACGTTTTCTAGATTGAGATCATTTGCAGTTTTACAAAAACTAATTGTTATGTTTGGAACTGCGTGTCAGAGATTGATAAACGCAAGGTGATATTGAAGCTATAACATGTAGCTTTCACGGCACCGGCGATATCAAAGAAGCATACTCCATTGTTAAAAGCAATTGGTTATATACAAGGTTCAAGTAGAGTTTGTTCTCTTGTGAATGAAAAGATAGGCGTTGAGAGAGATTTATATTCTTGGTTATATACCCAATTAAGTCTTGTTGTATATTTATTCTTGGCTTTAATATTAATTTGGTCTCTATAATATAGGAGATTTTTGATTTAAGTCCCTATAAAAAAAGTTAAATTTTTTTTGTCCCTGTTTTATTTTATTTTTTAATTTAGTTCTCGTTTTTTTTAATTTAGCTCTTCACTAGCGTTGACCGCTGATATGATACTGGGAGGTCTCTATAAAATTCCTACGTGGCACCAGGGTGGCTTACACGTCACCTGACACATACTTATACAAATATTAGGTTTTGAACTTAGTCCCTGTAAAAAATACATGTTTTGAATTTAGTCCCCGTAAAAAATACGCTTTTTGAATTTAATCCATCTTCTTCTCCACCACCCCCAACTCCTTCTCCCCCATTCTCCACCACCACCTCCACCACCACCCGTCCTTCTGCCCCCTTCTCCACCACCTCCACCTCCACCCCCACCCCTCCTCCTTCCCTCTCCTTCTCCACCCCCCTCCACCGCCACCACCCCCACCGCCACCTCTTTCTCTCCCCTTCTCCACCACCAACCCCACCCCCACCGAGGGTGCTCCAACTCGATCTCTGTCCTGAACCTGCAAGTACCAAAAATCAACCTTCTTAATCCTCACATTTTGCATCGCCCAACCCAACGAATCTTTCAAGCTCACCCAAACCAAACAGCAGGTAATTAAGATTATAATTTCATGTATATATATTCTCTTTACCCTTTAATTCAAACCAATTAATTTGTAAAATCATCGGTGAGTATATATTAATTTCCAGATCTTGTTTGTTGCATGCGATATATGTTATGCATCATGATGTGTTGTAGAATGAGGGTAGTAGCTGTTCTTACACGGTGACCATAACCACAAGCTGTAGTTCTCCCTCTTACACCGAGGGTGCTCCAGATTCGGTGGGGGTGGGGTGGTGGAGAAGGAGAGGGAAGGGGGAGGGGTGGTGGTGGTGGTGGAGGTGGAGGTGGCCGGGGCTGGTGAAGAATGGGGTAGAAGGAGGGGTGGTGGTGGAGAAGGGGGAGAAGGAGGTGGGGGTGGTGGAGAAAGAGAAGGACTAAATTCAAAATACGTTTTTTTAGAGGGATTAATTTCAAAACTTAATATTTTTATAGGTATGTGTCAGGTGATGTGTAAACCACGTAGGTGCCACATAGGAATTTTAGAGGACCTTACAGTGCCACATCAGCGGTTAACTCCTCCAGGGACTAAAAAAAAAATGAGGACAAAAAAAGTTTGACTTTTTTATAGAGACTAAATTCAAAATTCAAAATTTTATAGGGACTAATTTAATATTAAAATTTAAAGCCTTTATTCTTTGAGAGATTTATATTATCTTCAACTTAAAATTTATCTTTTGAATTAATATTGAGTTATGTGTAGAATGTAATATTTGACACGTTATTAAATTGTGTATTAGACTATTAGGTTTAATTGAATTTTTAGTCTATTATCTTTTATGATTGTACAATTTTAGTATCCTATTTTTAATTGTGCAATTTTGATATCTTATTTTTTTTTTTTACTCAGATAGGTGCTAAACATGTGAATGAGTCCTAATAGCCTCCATCAATGAATTTTTGCTGTTAGATCTTGAATCTTTATTTACAGCCAAATCACAAAAGGGAGAAGACAATTGAGGCTATTAGAACTCACTCACATGCTTATCACCTATTTGAGTAAAAAAAAACAGATAAATAAAAAATGTGATTTAAAATCAGCACTTTAAAAAACCAAAAGAATGTAGTGTGTGTGTATATATATATATATATATACATAGTATAATATACAAAAATGTTGGTTAGTGACGTCCATAAAATAAAAGGGAGAGAAAAAAGAAAGTTGTACAAAAACGATACTTCCTTCAATCTTAATTATAAATATTTTTTTTTCAAATATAATAGTTTAAAATATAAAAAAAATATAAATAATTCTATCTCATTTAATAAACTCTCTTTTTCTAAAATATCATTTATTTAATATAGATTTAAATTTTAATATCTTTTTATTAAGAACAATTTAGAAAATAAAATTTATTTATTTTAATAAAATCAAATAATATTAACTAATTCTTTTAATTAATATAAATTAGTTTTGTTTTTTTTACTTGTAATCGAAAGCGGAGGAAGGATAATAGCAGGCGTCGTTGGTCTCGCCTCGGTAAGCGAAGTAAACGATACTGTGGAACGTGGACTATTGGCTACTACACACTGCAGAAGCCGACCGCAGTCGCAGCTTTATTTCTCGCTCCAACTAAATTAACCGAAACCTTTCCGCCGAAATTACGAGAAAGCCCTCCTCTGCTTTCAGAGAAAAAAGGCTCGCAGACCCAGAGAGACTCCCAACCTGTCACCCAGACACTGCCTCACCACGCCACGCCACGCCACGCCACAATGGGGACCAAACCAAACCAAACCAAACCAAACAAAATGAAAACCCCCCCAACCAAACACACCCTTTTAACTCCTTCACACGTAGGCTCGCTCCATGGCGTGCCTAACACAACACCCCCTCGCATTTATGACATTTACTGTTTTGCCACCTTCTATATCACTCCTCACCCGTTACTCTCACGCATTCAACACCGTCACCGAATTCATTCATTCAAGTCTTCCAATACCCGCTTTCTACGCTTCCCGATTCACAATTTCTTCGTTTTCTCCTTCTTCGAAGAGTTGTTTTTTTTGCATATTTCTTTTTTTGGTGCAGCTATATATTTTTGCATATTTCTATTACCAGGTTTGCGTGTCTTTATATTTTTTCTTCTTTCAAAACTTTGTCGTTTCGCTTTGTTTTCTTTTCCATCTACAATATTTTATGTCATTGAAGTTTGAACTCCGGATTCTCTCCTTCTCCATTTTCCGTTTCTCACTCTCATTTATTTATTTTAATGTTAATCTTTTAATATTCCTTATAACATTGCCGTGGGAATGGAAACAGAACAGCTACGGCATAGCTTGCTCTAGACGGGAGAAGAAAAGTAGTTAATGCCTCAACGGGATTACTCGTTGCTCTCTGTTCTTCTTCTTTTCCTGTTGAAGGTACTGCATTTTCTACTCTTGTTCAGTGAGAAACGAGTTACCTTTCTATGTCTATTAAATTAATTAAATTAAATCCTTCACGTAGTTTATTTCCAGAGTGACTAGAAATTTGAAGGGAAAAACACAAATGTTGACAATAAGCTAACACCTACACACAGAAGTTTCCGTTAAAGTTTTGCTTTGATTTTGACCCTGTTGCATTTGTATGCTTTTCTGGAATAGTGTATCAGAGGTTTAATGGACTGTGCGATTTTGTGCTTTGCTCGGTTGTTGTTTTATGTACTCCTCACCCCTTTTGGTAATGCAAACACTACATTCTCTGTGTGTGTGTGTGTGTTGGCTTTCCGTTTCTGTTGTGTTGATGTTTTCCTTCTCTTTCTAGGTAGGGGGTTTGCACTGCTTGCTTCTGGTGGATTCTGATTATTATGTGAGTGCAAGATAATGATGGATGGGCGGCGGCATTCAGTTGATATTCCTATTTCTAAAACTCTTGTAGCACTGAGGAGAGTTAGGTCATTGAGGGATCCATCAACTAATTCTATGAGCAAACGCTCTTATTTGTTTGACAACTTGCACTGGGAAAACGGTTCCGGCAATGGGATTTCTCTGCTGTTTCCGGATGCTGCTCGTGCGTGTGATTCGGATGATAATGTTGCTGTCAGATTAGGGAATTTAGGTTATGAGGGTCAAGGAGAGCAGGGTGCTGCTAATTCTGAGTTGAATTGTAGCCTGTTGAATTCAGGGCTGAAGCCGAGTGGGATGTCATGTCAGGATGGCCAGCAAGATGATGAACCGGTTTACTCTGACCGGAATGGACGATACATTTCTGGAAATAAATCACCAAGTGAAAGCTGTGGTAGCAACAATGGAGGTAAAGGATTGGATTTGGTTTGTGTTGTACCTCCTATTGATAATTTCAAGGATGGGGAGTCACACCATATACCAGCTGCAAGATCTTCTCAATTAGGGAGAATAGATCACTCTAAGTCAGCCAAAAAGCCTCTACGCAAGAATAAAGTAAAACCATCAGAAGGAGTGGGTGGTATTGCTAGCCATTTAGGCAGTCCATGCCTTTCTGTTTGCGATGCTTTCTCACCCCACAGTCCCTCAGCATGTGTAAATCAAGATTTTGATGTTCTAGATAATTATGATAATGGATGTGGAATAAGCTTTTGTTGGTCAAAATCACCGAGGTTCAGAGAATCAAATCTTTACGGTGAGATAGAAGACCGTCCCTTGATATTGCACCACACTGATGACACGGATCTTCATGGACTTATAAGCATGAGACACAATGGTGGTGAAATTAGTCCAAATTTGGAAACTCCTAGAAGTTTATCCATGAAATTCAGGCCTAAATCATTTGGTGATTTGGTGGGACAAGATGTGGTAGTGAGGTCTCTTTTGGGTGCCATCTCCAGTGGAAGGATAACATCATTTTATCTCTTCCATGGTCCACGTGGTACAGGCAAGACATCTGCCTCGAGGATATTTGCTGCTGCACTGAATTGCCTCTCTGTTGGGGAGCAAAGACCATGTGGCTTGTGTAGAGAATGTGTTTTATTCTTTTCTGGAAGAAGTAAAGATGTTAAGGAAGTAGATTCTGTGAGAATCAATCGTACGGATCAGGTTAAATCCCTCGTTAAGAATGCATGTACCCCTCCAGTTTCCTCACGTTTTAAGGTTTTCATTGTTGATGAGTGCCAGTTATTGAATGAGGAGACATGGGTGAGCCTTTCAAATAACCTAGAGAACCTTTCTCAACACGTGGTTTTTGTGATGATCACTCCTGATTTGGATAAGCTTCCTCGAAGTGCAGTTTCCCGGGCTCAAAGGTATCACTTTCCAAAGGTCAAAGATGCTGATATAGCATGCAGATTAGAAAAAATTTGTGCAGAAGAAGGTCTTGATTTTGAACAGGCTGCTTTGGACTTTATTGCTGCAAGATCCTTTGGTTCTGTTAGGGATGCAGAAATGATGCTTGATCAGCTGAGTTTGCTTGGTAAAAGGATCGAAACTTCCTTAGTTTACGAGCTTGTAAGTGTAGTGCTTTTGTTCCATACATATATTTTTGTCAAAACTTCCATTTTTTTACTTGGTACTCAGGCTTGCCCATTGCTGTTCTGCAGACTGGGGTTGTTTCTGATGATGAATTGCTTGATTTGCTGGATCTGGCTTTGTCATCTGACACTTCAAATACAGTTTTAAGAGCTCGTGAGCTGATGAGATCAAGGATAGATCCTTTGCAACTTATATCACAGCTGGCAAATCTCATTATGGACATCCTTGCAGGGAAATGTGAAAATGGTGGTTCTGAAGTCAGGAGTAGATTTTCCAGTAGATATACCTGTAAGTGCTTAAACGATAATTTAGCATATTCTATTATTTGCAGTTCATGCTTGTGTTTCACTGTCTAAACTCTATTCTGCTTGTAACTTGATTTCTGTTTCTGATCGGTTATTTTCTCTACCATAGCGGAAGCAGACCTTCAGAATCTAAGCCATGCATTGAGAATACTTTCTGAAACTGAGAAGCAGTTAAGAATATCGAAAAATCAAACAACATGGTTCACTGTAGCTCTTCTACAATTAAGCTCTGTAGATTATACTTCCATGGATGCAAATGGTACCAAATTGTGTTTGAGAGGTTCATGCAATGAAGGTGGGCTTTTTTTTTCCTTTGGATTATTACATTTTTTTTTCTTTCCAAATTCCGTTTCTCCTGTAGTGGGTGTGTGGGGTGGGGTTGGCAGAATGAAGTGGTTTTGTTGGGTAGGAATTTCTATTCTAAGCTTCTTTTTATCCCTTAAATGGATGTGGATGGTGATTTCTGCAATGATATACAGTGCAGAGCTTGGAACATCTTGCTACAGGTCAGTGTGAAAACAGGTCATATAGATTAGGAGTGCAGGAGGATCACAAAGGAACATTGGATTCCATTTGGTATAAAGCTACAGAGATATGTCAATCTGGTCGGCTCAAAACTTTTCTCAGGAAGAAGGGGAAGTTGTCTTCACTTCATGTTGATCGATCTCCATCTTGTAATTTTTTCTCTCTGTTATTTTTGTCCTGCTACTACTCATTCTCCATTCATTTTAAAAATTTATTTGCATCATAGTATCATCACTTTCTGCTATTATATTCCGTGTTTTGCCACATTTTCTCTTTGAGAAATTTGCTTGTTAATTGTCTAAATTGATTTCTTTATAAGGAACTTCCAAGTATCTGCTCTGTAGTTTGCAGTATGGAATTTTCTCATCTCAGTTGATTGCAAAAACATAAAGGTTTTACTGCAATAATATTTATGGTTGAACAAGTATGTGCTATCAAATTTGCCGCTTATTCATAATCTGGATCAGATATTTATATCTCTGACCTAGTAGTTCTTCTCTCCTGCTATCTGGAAAGAAAAATTATCATATCTTCCAAATATAGTTAGTACTTAGTACTATGTTCTGAGTAATGAATGAATAATACTACTACGACTTTCAGGTCTTGCCATTGCAGAGTTGGAGTTCCGTCATCGACGCCATGTATCCAAGGCTGAGAAGTCGTGGAAATTGATAGCAAGTTCCTTGCAGTGCATATTGGGTTGTAACGTTGAGTTGAGGATCACTCATGTACCTCGTACATCTGATTCCAAGTGTGCCAAACTGAAGAGGTCGTCTTTCAGTATCTTTAGTTGTTCACGCAGAACGCAACAGAAACGATTATCGTCCAATGAACAAAAAAGTGAATCAGACTATGCTGATTACACCAAGTCTTGCCATGGAACGGATGTTGTAACGACTTTGAGGAGTTCTGAAGGGAATTTGCTCCGTTCAGGAGAAAGAGTTTTGAATAGGCCTTGTCAAGAGACTGTGGGGATATCATGTTCTGGAGTTGATTCCTCAAAGGAAGAGGGATGCAATTGTGCACATCTAGTTCCAACCATCCTCGATTCAGATAATCAGTCTAACTGTTTTCCTCAAACCCTCTGGCTTCAAAAGAAGTTCCGTTCTTCAAATTCATCCAAGTTGTCTTTTCAGGGTATCCAACAACAGAAAGATTTTGTTTTACCTATGCCGAGCTGTACAAGTTCTGAGACATATACCTATGCTAATGAACCCGGCATTTTCTCCAGTAGCTCTAGAAACTGCACCGAAGCCATTGGGAAGAAGTAGGTTGACTTGTTATATATGCACCTTTGTGCTACTTTTTGCATTATTAAAAATTATTATTGATACTGCAGTTATATAGTAACAACCTACAATAGTCAGATGGAATCAACATAACTTTACATCCTTGAGTTTGATTCAAAAACATGGAGATTGATTTCACATGTTGGAGGTTCATCAAGCAACTGGTATATATTCATCTTAACATGTTTGACCTTGTTAGGATTTTAATTAAATCAAACTTGTGTGCACCGCCAATGTGCAACAAGTTCACAAATTTGAATTTTGGTGCTCCAGCCGTAATTGCATAGACAAAGAAATTGAATGTAGAAGAAAGTAGAACTTATAGCTACTAGATTTTATCCACCGCCTCTCTATGTTTCCTTAACAATTAAGCACTATAATTTATGTTAGTTTATTTGTAATCCATAGCCTATATATATGGCTACTATTGTACCGAGTTGGATGTTGAGATCATTTTTTTTGAACTGATTGAAATTTGAGCTCTTCCTCTCCTCTGTTTTTTTTATGTTCCGTTGTGCATGTATATGAGTGTGAGTTTGTGAGTAAAATATTTATGGCCCACTGATATCAAATTGGTATAAGAGCTTAAGAGTTTAAGTGTGAGTGTTAAACACTTTGAGTGTGTGAGGAACAAGAGAGTTCTCACTGTGTCATAGAAAGATGACAACCAACTACAATATTGTCTGGTCCGGTCCCAAGTTAGATGGAAAACTAGATTTCAGTTATTGGGAGATTTTAATGTCTACCCATTTAAAAGCTCACAATATTTGGAGCTTTGTTGAACCTGGATTACAATAAGGAGCTGATGAAAATGCTCGAAGGAGGGACCAACAGGCACTTTCACAAATTCACCAAGGTGTAGATTATTCAATTTTTGGCAAAATAGCTAATGCCAAAACAGCCAAAGAAGCATGGGATATTCTCAAGCTGTCATACAAAGGAGTAGAGAAGGCTCAGAAATCCAAACTGCAATCCTTGCGGAGAGAATATGAAAGGTATGAGATGTCTAGTTCAGAAACTGTAGAACAATATTTCTCACGTGTCACAGACCTTGTTAATAAGATGAGGGTGTATGGAGAAGATATTCCTGATAGTAAGGTGGTAGAAAAAATCCTACGCACCATGCCGATGAAGTTCGATCATGTCGTGACTATGATAATTGAGTCCCACGACACAGACACCATGACAGTAGCAGAGTTGCAAGGAAGCATTGAAAGCCACGTGACCAGAATTTTGGAGAAGACGGAAAAAGTAAATGAAGAAGCTTTGAAGAGTCAGGTGAATCTTAACAATTTGGCCGAATCCAGCCAAAATGTTGAAAGTAGAGGTCGTGATTTTAACAACAGAGGAAGAGGAAATTTCCGAGGTAGAGGTTGTGGAAATTTCAGAGGAAGAGAACGTGGCAATTACAACCAAGGGAGAGACAATAATTTTAGACCACCAAATCAAGGAAGAGGTGGAAATAATTTTGTTGCTGCCAACTGAGGAAGAGGACGAGGTAACTATTACTAAGAAAGAACAAATTATAATTGCTTTCACTGTGGCAAATTTGGGCACAAAGTAGCTGATTGCAGATTCAGACAACAGGCAAACGTGGCAAAAAATTCGTATCAAAATGCAGTTGAAAATTCTGGTAACCTACAAAGTTTATTTTTGGCAAGTAATACAATTTCAAATGATGAAAATGTTTGGTACTTGGATACTGGATGTAGTAATCACATGTGTGGGAAAAAGGAGTTATTTTCTTCATTGGATGAGAAGGTAAAGTCAGTTGTGAAATTCGGAAATAATACAAATATTTCGATTTTGGGGAAAAGTCAAATTGCTATAAAATTAAAAGATAGTTCTCAAAACTTTATCTCTGATGTTTTCTATGCTCCTGGTCTTCATCACAATCTCTTGAGTATGGGACAACTGTCAGAGAAAGGTTACAACATGCAGATTCACTATGGCTACTGCACGTTGATTGACAAAAGTGGGAGATTCATTGCTAAGGTAAAAATGACTCCCAACTGCCTATTTCCCTTGAAAATTCAACATGATAGATTTCCTTGTTTGAGTTCTACAATACAAAATGATGATTGGTTGTGGCACATGAGATTTGGCCACTTCATTTTTCTGGGTTGAATTATCTATCGAGAAAAGAATATGTTTCTGGATTGCCTGTTGTAAATATTCCAAATGGTGTATGTGAGACTTGTCAAATGAGCAAGAAGCATAAAGACTCGTGGTGGTAGCAGATATTTTATTACCTTCATTGATGGTTTTAGCAGAAAGACTTGGGTGTATTTTTTGAAGCAGAAATCAGAAGCTTGTGATGCCTTTAAAACTTTCAAAGCGTTTGTAGAAAATCAAAGTGGCTGCAAAATCAAAGCACTCAGAACAGACAGAGGCCAAGAATACCTCACCTGTACAAACTTCTTTGAGCAGCATGGAATCCAGCATCAACTAACAACCAGATACACGCCTCAACAAAATGGAGTTGCCAAAAGGAAGAACAGAACAATCATGGACATGGTGAGATGCATGTTGAAACCCAAACAAATGCCTAAAGAATTTTGGGCGGAAGCTGTTTCTACTGCAATCTATATTTTGAATAGGTGTCCTACAAAGGGTGTTCGTGACAAAACACCTGAAGAAGCTTGGAGTGGAAGGAGACCCTCAATCCGGCATCTCAGAGTTTTTGGATGTATTGCATATGCTCATGTACCAGATCAACTCAGAAAGAAACTAGATGACAAAGGTGAAAAATGTGTTTTCATTGGCTATTGCACAAACTCAAAGGCGTACAAACTTTACAACCCAGTAACACAAAAGGTGATTATCAGCCGAGATGTGACGTTTGATGAAGAAAGAATGTGGGATTGGTCCTTAAAAGCCCAGAAGGAGCCGGTCTTGATACCAGATAATTATGAAGAGGAGAATGGACATGGAGTTCCAACAACTGATGTGCCAGAAACATCCAACAGATCGCATAGACAACGTAGATTACCAGCCAGACTGGAAGATTATGTGGTGGGTAATGATAATGACCCATCTGATGAAGAGATGATCAACTTTGCTCTATTTGCAGATTGTGAACCAGTAACTTTCGAAGAAGCCGCAAGTGACGAGAATTGGAGAAAAGCTATGAATGATGAGATTCATTCAATTGAGAAGAATGAAACGTGGGAGCTAGTAGATTTGCCAGCAGACAAAAGGCCTATAGGAGTGAAATGGGTGTACAAAACAAAGTACAAGCCCAATGGAGAGATTGATCGTTTTAAAGCAAGATTAGTTGCAAAAGGCTATAAACAAAAACCAGGTATTGATTACTTTGAGGTATTTGCTCCTGTTGCAAGATTAGATACAATCCGGATGATTATTTCTCTCTCAGCTCAAAATAATTGGAAAATATTTCAAATGGATGTTAAATCTGCATTTCTTAATGGTACTTTGGAAGAAGTATATGTTGAACAGCCTGCAGGATTTGTGATTAAAGGAGAAGAAGACAAAGTGTACAAGTTAAAGAAAACTCTCTATGGGTTGAAGCAGGCACCAAGAGCTTGGTACAAAAAGATTGATTCTTACTTCATACAACATGGTTTTGAAAGATGCCCGTTTGAGCATACTTTATATATTAAATTTGTTGAGCCTGGAGATATTCTTATTGTGTGCCTTTATGTTGATGATCTAATCTTTACTGGGAATAATCCAAAGATGATTACAGAATTTAGGGAGGCTATGATAAGTTGCTTTGAGATGACAGATTTGGGCCTAATGTCTTACTTTCTTGGCATTGAGGTCATTCAACAGAATGAAGGAATTTTTATTTCTCAGAAGAAATATGCAAGTGATATTTTAAAGAAATTCAAAATGGAGAATTCAAAGCCGATTTCCACACCGGTTGAAGAAAAGTTGAAGATGAAAAGAGAGAATGATGGCAAAAAGGTAGATCCAACCCACTATAAAAGTTTGATTGGAAGTCTGAGATATCTAACTGCTACTAGACCGGATATAGTCTTTGGAGTTGGGTTGCTTAGTAGATTCATGGAGGAGCCACATGTTTGCCATTTGCAAGGAGCAAAGAGAATTCTTCGTTATATCAAAGACACTCTGACCGATGAAATTTTTTATGCTAATAATAATGATGTGAAGCTTGTTGGGTATACAGATAGTGATTGGGCCGGAGATATAGAAACAAGAAAAAGTACGCCAGGGTACGCATTTCATCTGGGTACAGGAGCAATATCGTGGTCATCAAAGAAACAACCAGTAGTTGCACTCTCTTAGAGCTGGGTATATGGGCCTTGATCCGCGGGCGGTCCGTTTAACCTGCAATTCGCGCGGGCCACGGGCCTTGAAAATAGTAGCCCGTTTAAATGAGGGTTTTTTTTGGCCCGGTCCGTTTAATCCGCTGGTCCAACGGGTTTGGTCTGGGGTTTTGCGGGCTGGCCCACGGACTGAGAGTTTCACACCAATGGTGAGTTTGGTATCACACCTGTGAACAGTTCTGAAAACAACCATTGAGTCATCGACTAGGACTTTCACACCAGGGGTGGGTTTCGTGTCACACCTTTGAACGGTTCTGTCCAATCTGAAAGACAAGAACAGTATCCACACCACGGGTGTGGCTTTTTTTACAGGAAGCGATTATCTTTGAGGGAAGTAGCTATATTTATGATTTTGTATTCCATTGCCTTTAGCTGACATTTTATATTATCTTGCATTCATTTGTGGTGCTTTTTTTGGCATACCTTATGCTCTTGAAAATCAACTTTTAGTATTAATAATATATAATTTTGCTTATAAAAAATGTACTTAAATTGCAAATATTTATTTTCCTTGAATTTTTAACATTTTTTCCATTTTTAGTTATTTTTTTCATTTTTTATTTAGGGTTCGCGGGCCGGCCCGTTAGTCCGCGGACTTAGCGGTGCGGACACGGGCATGGCAAAATGAGCCCATTTAAAATACGGACCGGGCTGGCCCAACTCACTCAAAACGCGGGCTAATGCAGACCGGGCCTAAACTGGGCCGGCCCGCATACCCAACTCTACACTCTCTACAGCAGAAGCAGAATATATAGCAGCAACCAGTTGTGCTACATAAGCAGTATGGTTGAGAAGAATTCTTGAAGTGATGCATCAGAAGTAGAATACTCCTACAGAAATATTTTGTGATAACAAGTGTGCAATAGCACTGTGTAAAAATCCAATTTTTCATGGACGGTCTAAGCATATAAATATTCGGTTTCACAAGATACGGGAACTTGTAGCTGAGAATGAAGTGCAGATTAATTATTGTCCCACTGAAGAACAAGTTACAGATATTTTTACAAAGCCTTTAAAGGTTGAATTATTTTACAAATTGAAGAAGATGCTTGGAATGATACAAGCTTGATTTAAGGGAGGCAATGTTAGGATTTTAATTAAATCAAACTTGTGTGCACCGCCAATGTGCAACAAGTTCACAAATTCAATTTGAATTTTGGTGCTCCAGCCGTAATTGCATAGACAAAGAAATTGAATGTAGAAGAAAGTAGAACTTACATATAGCTACTAGATTTTATCCACCGCCTCTCTATGTTTCCTTAACAATTAAGCACTATAATTTATATTAGTTTATTTGTAATCCATAGCCTATAAATATGGCTACTATTGTACCGAGTTGGATGTTGAGATCATTTTTTTTGAACTGAGTGAAATTTGAGCTCTTCCTCTCCTCTGTTTTTTTTATGTTCCGTTGTGCATGTATATGAGTGTGAGTTTGTGAGTAAAATATTTATGGCCCACTGATATCAGACCTACAGTGTTCTACATGAAACAAGTGTCAGTGTCATTAACTCGTGCTCTCAAAATGCTTGTCCTTGCATGTAGCTGCATGTCTGATGATGTGTACGGATGAACTGTTGTTGATGAAGGTGCTTCCTGCCCGTCTTTTACAAGGAGCAAGAAGAATTGTTTGCTACCAGGGAGGATGGTGACCTAGCATAAATTGTGGTAAATCATCCACGAAGTGCATGATAACTGAAAAACTTTTTGTACTCATGCTATACTCATTTTCTGACCTAAATTTATATAACTATCAAGTTTTGAAGTCTTGCTTTGAGAGGTTAAATCCCATCTTTGCACTCTATTTCAACAAATTAGTTTCTTTTTCAAATAATTTGTAATTAACATAGTTTTTTAAGTAGTTCAACCCGTAAGGAGAAGAATGAAAATATCCTGTTAAGTGTGGGTGGAGCTGTTTTCTTTATCAAAAAACTAAAGATTGGGGGTTGCTACGACCTACGATAACTGTCATCACGAGTCGCGACAGCATTGCAACTTTGCAAGTGAGGATACCCGAATTTTTTTAAAAGAAAAGAAAGAATAATTAATATATTTCACTTGAAAATTTTTATTTCCCAAAACAAGTCGACAACACACATAATATAATATGTGTTGTTTAAAATTTTTTATACATGAAGGTCTTTGTCATAATGCCATCGGTGCCGGTGGTTTAATTCAATGTCAAATTGGTCCATGTGTGCCACAGAGGTGGTCAATATTAAAAAATTGGATAACATTTGCGACGAAAGTCTAATTGTAACAATTGTAATACTTAGAGACCCAATTGACATAATTGAAAATTGAGAACTAAAGTTGTATAATTGTGATGACCAAAAGTGCAATTAAGGTTTTTTTTAATCTATATACTACCTCTGACCTTAATTATAAAATGTTTTTATCTAATTCTTTCGTACTAAGAAAATTAATTAGTTTAGTTAAATGCATTAAATTTATCAATAATTTATATTATGTTTCCAAAATTATGCTTATCAATATCTCTATTTCCACTTTCTCTCCTACTTAATTAATATATTATCTCTTTCTTATCTATTCATCACAGAAAAAAAATAAAAAATGTTCATAATAAATAAAAATAATTTTAATAAATAAATATTTATTAATACAAAATACATTTTAAAAAACTCTTATAAAAATTTTTTTATAAAAAATCTCTTATAATTAATTACAATAGTACTTTTTTTTCTCAACAATTTCAATGGTTGATTTCTTTATTTTTAAGTGTATTTTTCTCAAGGTTTGTAAGAGGGGAAATGGCAATCACTCAAATACTTACCACCATTGTTTGTTTTGCTGAATTGATTTGAGAAGAGCAAAGAGAGGAAGCAGGCAGAGGGTTTTGATGGCGGATGATAGCAATCGCAGTGTGAGACTGCTATGCCGCCCAAAGCAGCTCAACAAAGGATCCGACCCGGGAAGCCACCACTGGCTCATCGGATCCCCATTCCTGCCGCCACTGACCATCGTCTCCATCCTCCAATGCATCCACACCACCTCCTCCTCCTCCTCTTCTCCCGATCTACGCAAAGAATCAGAGGACCTTCGCACCTTGATTCCGAGAGGCTTTGAATTAATCGGAGCACTAGCTTCCGGTGACGACACCGCTGCTCGTGCCGCCATCGATGCTGCCCGTGGATTGAGGAAGCTTCTCTACGGCGAGGGAACGGGGGAAGACCAACCGCTGATCGGAGCAGTTTCCGATTCCGGCGAACTGAGGTTTTTTGTGTCGGTGAGTGGAAATGCGACAGGACTCGAACCTGTTACGTCGATCATACAGGAACAACATCCAGAAAAGTGTGTTTGGGAGAATGGTTGCTTGCTTCGTTGTGAGCTTCCGATTAAGTTGCCACTCTATTACCCTCTCAAAAATCCAACTGGTAGGTTTTCCTTTTTTTGTATTTATTTGTGTATGTGTGTTCAATAAATTTGTGTTCAATGCATATTCCACTATGTTCTAAATGCAGTAAACTCTGGACAAATTTTGTTCCACAGATGTTGAGAAAGCATATGTACGGGAAACTGAAGCTGTCATTGCCAAGTTAAGAGACCCTCAGGCTGTGTACGTATTAGAAACATTGAATAAAACCTCTACGGATCAACCTCCACCTGCCATAATTCGAGGTGTACAATTAGACTTTCAGACAGACCTCTCCAAGATCAGGCCTTTGGCTAAGAGTGATGATGGCTTTGATGCTAGCTCGCTACCCTGTTCATACTTTTCCATCAACAGTAAAGCAGGCTTGCTAGATTTTTCCATGGAGGTAACATAAAAGATAGATATTCTTTTTTTTTATCTTTCTCCCATTTTCTTTCTATCTGTTTAATTTTTTCTATATTATCTTATAGTATTTGTGATTTTGTTTTTATCTGGTCTTCAGTTTTTCCCTTTCTGCCATGTGCTTTATGAATAATCAAATGACTACTATCGTCCATATTCTGAAATTTTCTTTTGCTTAGAATGCAGATACTATCCAAGTGAGTGTTCTCTTTAATAGCTTAGGGCCATCATCAGCATCTGCTGCTCCTATTGCAGAATATCTTCCAGGTCTGAATTTTAGGGTCGTACTTGATGTTTAATTTAAATAATTTAATTTTGGTGTTTTTAGCATTTCTTAGTTGAACTTGAACTTTCAGTCCTGGAAGAAGCCAGACTCGTTGTGGCAGATATTAAGCTAGACGTACTTTGCTATTCTTCTAGGGAGCTTCCACTAAGACACGCAGTTTCAAGTTTAATCATCCCTGGCTTAATTGACCAGTTAAATATCCTGCAGAACTTGATGTTGCCTAACCTTTTGGCACAACATCCTCAGGTGAGGCAATGCATTCATCCTCCCTGATATGCAAATTTTTCATGGTTCTACTACTATTCCACCCTGATTGCATTTCACATGAAGGTCATTTTCCAATAGTTAATGGATGTACAGTTACTTATTGTCATTCCTCTATCCTGTCATTGTGCAATTTCAGATGACTTTTTGGTATTTGTCTTGGAAATACACAACTCTTATATATGTACATTATTTCTCCATTTAAAATAATTCACAGATGAAAGTGACAATGTCTATTTGATATGTTCTGTAATGCACGAGGATGGCTACATATAACAGTATTCATCTGATCTTTCAAATATATTTCATTTGGAGATCTGTTTTGTAGTTGTAGAATAGTGAAAGAATAATTGGTTTAAAGAACCAGACCTATTTCCACCCTTTATGGGTACTAAGAATTATGAGCTTGTGGATGTCAAAATTAGTAATTGGATATATGCATGTTGTGAGATATTAATGCTATAAATTTTATCTGAACCTATTCTGCTACATATTGTATGTCATCGATCAGGTGAAATAAACGAAAGAAAATAATTTTATTGTATATGAAATTATGAATAATATGTAGTAATTTCTGTTTTATTTTTTTAACCTTTTATGTTTCATTTAGTTATAATGTTGTTTCATAGTAAGTTTTCTTTTGACATATGTATTTAGTACTTATTGTTTTTTGACTGACTAACAATTTATTCTATTATCAGCTAAAGTCATTTCACTTTAGTCCTCCTGGGATTCTGCATCCAATAACTGTTTTCTATGAACTGAGTTTTGGGGAGACAGAAATGAAGCAAGGTATGCTGTTGAACTCTGGCATGGATAGGATTCTTCTTTTACCTTGTACTTGTGTATTGTGTACTGGTACTAAATTTCAGAGAGGAATGTACCTATTGAAGCTGTAGGATTTTCCACTCTGCTTTATCATTTATGAGCTCAGCATGTGCCGGTGATTTATAAATTCTTCATGCTTTCTGCAGTTGAAGTTAGGAGATCCTTGCACTCAAGACTGGGATTACCTTATGATCGTCCCCTTCTAAGAATTGCTAATGCCTTGGATTTTTCAAAATTGAAAAATAGTGGTACTATCTCTCTACAGAAAGGTAATTTGTACATCTAAATGGAAAGTTCTTTATACTCTATAGGTGCTAAAATTCATGATTGCATCTGCCTCTTTCCATTTTGTATTTTCCAACTCCTTCGCAATTTGCATATCATATGTACTAATTTGGTGGCAATATTAGGTTCTTCATTGCTCAGAGATGTACACATTGGAATTCCAAGCAGTGGGGGTAAGTTGCCATTATGGTCTTCGATCCTTCTTATTGTAATGTAATTCTTCTCTGTCTCATTTGAAAGTGTCATGGTTTATGCAGTTACTGGTGGAACTGTTTCCCTTGTTCAAGGTTCCTATGAATACTTTCATTATCTTCAGGATGGTTTTAATGATTCGGTAATTGCAATTCTTCTTCTTCATAATGGTTGTAAGATGTTCTTGAAACTACATGCCTTTCTTTTTCTTGGCGTTGATTAAACTGTCGAAGTGGTGGATATTTAGATTTCAAACACAAACACACCTCAGGATTGCGACGATCAAGAACATGATCTTGTTTAGGCAAACACAGTTTACTGTTTCAATACATGAAAAATCATTTTAGGTTGTTAAAATGACTAAAAATACGATACTGAACATTATGTTTGGTTTCTAATCTTTTAAACTATTCCAGCTTATTTGTCTGTAAAAATTATATTTTAATAAAAAAATAAAATCAGGCTAGCCGATTAAGAGTGTGGTTTTAGTGTGTAACAATGCTACATGAATAACATGCTACCTGGAAACTTTGCAGTAAGGTGTAGAAATACTTGCATATATCATGTAGATGTAGGGTTGTTGCAAGTTGGCGCTTAAAATAACAACTTGATTTTTGATGTTGGAAGAATTTTCAAGTTCTTTATCTAAGCTAGGTTTTAGCTTGGCATAAGCTATGTGTTTTGGCAATATAGTTCCTGACTTCCTATGTTCCATTTATCGTGACTTCTTGTCTGGTTGATGATGAACATCTTATGGTATAATTGTATTTATTGGCATACTTGTAGATATCATTAAAGCAAAATGGCTCAAATTTCTTGTAGTATCAGAAACTAATTACTTACATTGGTTTTCTAGGGATGGGGTTGTGCTTATCGCTCTCTCCAGACTATCATTTCATGGTTCAGACTCCAAAACTACTCGTCTATAGAAGTTCCTTCTCATAGGTATTTGCTGTCTACCTCCTCTGTTGATGGATTTTGTTTGCAGGGGAGATATCATTTCTTCATTTATTTCTTTGAATTGTCATTTGTCATCAGGTTTTAAAAACAATATCTTGCTTGTCATATTCATGCATATGATTCAGCCTGACAAACCTACTAATGTCTCAGAGAAATTCAGCAGTCACTTGTTGAGATTGGTGATAAAGATCCTTCTTTTGTTGGGTCACGAGAATGGATTGGTGCCATTGAGTTGAGCTTTGTTTTGGACAAACTTCTGGGTGTAAGTGTTCTGCTCATTTTAATATTTGTTGATGTTGAACTGTAGGATTTATAAATAGCAGTTGGGCTTTTGGTTTTTGGCACAACCGGACATTGTTCTTGTGTAGTTATCTGCTTGAAGCCTAGAATCAATGACCCAAAATAGGCTAGATTCTACAACATACTTTTCTAATTCTGAACAAAGTGCATGGAAATGGAAATCTATGTTGCTTGTGAGCATAATTGGGTTCTTAATGATTTGACTGGGTTGTTTTCTTTCTTTAACAGGTTACTTGCAAAGTCATCAATGTTAGATCTGGAGCTGAGCTTCCGGAAAAATGTCGAGAGCTAGCATTGCACTTCGAGAAGCAAAGTACACCTGTTATGATTGGTTAGTAGATGCTTTATATTTTGCTTTTTTCATATGCCATTTATCTATGGCATCTCCCAATATGGGGTGGCTTGAAATTCCGCAGTATATTTTTCAGTTGAAATTATTGGAAGGTAGGTAGGACTAGAGTAGTGATGACACTTCGGTTTCTAAATGCAGGTGGTGGTGTACTTGCATATACACTCTTGGGAGTGGATTACAACGAAGCAAGTGGAGATTGCGCATTTTTAATACTTGATCCACACTATACAGGTACGGATGATCTGAAGAAAATAATCAATGGGGGATGGTGTGGGTGGAAAAAGGCCGTTGATAGCAAGGGAAAGAATTTCTTCTTGCATGATAAGTTTTATAATCTACTGCTGCCACAGAGGCCCAACATGGTTTGATAGACTTGGATTTAATGGAGGGACGGCACTGACTCCCATTGGTACCAAATTTCTTGTAATTGTAGGGTAATTTTTCCTAGTTACATGTGATTGGGACTAAAGTGTTCTGTTAATTCATTGCCTCGCTTTTGGGTTAGTGATGTTCTGTACCTTTCTTTGAAGCTTAACTATACGGCTTCAAGCCATTCGACACCCGGGAGCCAATTTCAATCAATCATAGAAAGCTTATCTATAAAAGTTGAAGCTTTATCCAACTTGAAATCCAGATTTATGGGTTTTAACTATATCTGCTTTTGAATTTTGTCCAAAATCTTTATTTTAACTTTTGTTCTTCATATTAAATGATAAAAACTGTATGTTAATGATACTAACAATAAAAAATAGAAAAGAAATGCATATAAGGAGTTTGATCATATTAAAATAAACTAAAATGTAATATTTATTTACTTGCAAGGGGCGTAAATAATAGATTTTAATGCAGAAGAAAAGAGTATAATTTCTGTCACGAGGAGAGTATAGTTTTTTCTACAAAAATAATAATATAATAATATTATAAAGTTTCGGTTGAATAGTCTATTTATTTTAGATTTCAAATGTAAGTTTAGTGAAAGTAAAAGAAACTTATTTAATAAAAAGTATTTTAAAAAACACATTTTTCATTTGCTTTTTAAGGCACCTTTTGAGCATTTTCAATAGAGGAACTTAAAGTGGATTGCTTAATTTAATTTAGTGGGTTACATATTGTCATATAGGATTTAAGAAACACTTATCAATTTTCACTCTAATTGGAGTTGCTCAAGTTATTTTAGTGAATTCCACAATTGATTACACATATTCATATTTTAACGTTAACTTTATTTTTAATTTAAATTAAAGTATTAATTCGTGTATATTTCAATTTTGAACAATAAAAATGTAAAAAATAAATAAAAATTACAAATATATTTAATAAGTTATTTAAGCCTAATTTTTTTATCAAGCAGAGTCGACACTCCCAGTTTTTACTAGAGATGGCTATCAATTTGTCTTTAGTTTTTCAAAATCACAATTTTTTTTCTTAAAAAGTCTCACACAGTCATACTTGGATTTATCCTAAAAATAAAAGAAAGAAATCCTAAAAAATAACAACGAGGGTGCATAAGAAACTACATATAGAAAATCAGGAATGCCAAACCTAACACACACACGAGAAATGGCGGAGAAGTTGGAAGCAGTAGAAGAGAGCTCGAGCTCCAAGGCTCTTAACCCTACCCCTTCGAAACTCGTCGTTTTGGCTGACCTCAACGTCGATCCTCCCGAAGCCGATGACGACGATTCTTCACTTCTCCCTCCCCCACAAATTACCAGGTTTTTATTTATTTTTATTATTATTACTCATCCTCATATCACTTCTATTTATTTTATTTATTCATATTTTTCTTCTTCTGATTTTTTATTCTCCATCCACAGAGAATAAATTGAACCTTCGAGGAACCGGAGAATCAGAGAATTCTGATGAATTGGAATTGAGACAATGAAATTGAATTGTATTTACAATCTAGAGCTTGTAAAAATGTATAGTGCACGAAAATCTGAACTAACTTAACCAACCGTAACTGGCACAATTAACTGTTAACTAACAGAATAATTAGCTTAGTGACAAATTAGTTCAGATAACACCAAGTTTTGCATTTGGATTTATCGGTTAAGGACAAATTAGTTCGTGCATAACACCAAGTTTTGTGGCTAAGTTGTTTGTGTTTATTACTAAAGTTGAAATCTTGAAACAAATTGCTACTTCACTTCTTTCTAAACTTATGCCTTCTTTAAAATTTTTCATTGCTCGAGTTAGAATATTATGAAAATTGTACTTATATTATGGTTTTTATGCTTTATTATTCATGTTTTCATATTTCTATATGATTTATTCGCCCTTGACCCTTCGATTTTGAAAATTGGTGTATCCCCATATGGCATACCTGTACTAATACTGGTACTTGTACTGAATCCATGCAATGCAGCTTCAGGGTTGAACTAACTAGCTAAGCTACACAACTCCTAGGGCAAAAATAGCAGGCGTCAAGTGGTTGATGTGAAATTGTGATCCCTTTCTCAGTGACTCCCATATTCTATTTATAGTGGAGCTCTTAGGCTGTTTATTGATGTATATCCACTAGACATGGGCATGTTTCTGTCCGTATATGTGATGGTAATTTGGAGAAAAAAAACTGTCTGGGGTGGAGTAACTGTTTCTGATCTTTTGGAACACGTCTTCAAGCATCCCTGACTTTTTCTTCAAGTGTTTGTTGATGCATGTTATTACCAGTCTCTATTTATACGTGTGATTACCCTCTTTATGTTATTCCATGCTATTAATTCAATTAAATATGGTCCTTTTAGTTTTTCTTATGTGGAACCCTTTTTGAGTCCTGTGGTTTTTAATTCCTTCAATAAAAAACAGAAGCATTTCTTTGTAAATGTGATATAATATTAAAAGTTCTTGAGTTACTGCAATATGAATTCTTTACATTAATACTGAATATACTTTTGTTTTTGCCATTTATTGATTTTTTGAATTAATATATAGGTTGACAACTGACGAAAGCAGTCAAGATAAAAGCTTGTTATCCAAAGACACTGATAGCATTGAAGGCGAAGGTAAAAAGTTGAATAAACAGGGCAAATGCCGGTCCAGACCTAGCAAGACAGATTCTTCTCTTGATTGTGGAGCTGATGCAGATGGTGATCAACATGTCCAAGGGGCTCCTTCATCTCGGGAGGAAAAAGTTAGTAGCATGAAGACTGTAAGTTTACTTTAAAACCATTAAGTATATTTTCCTTTTATTTTAAGTATCCCACTTTTAAACTCTAGATCTGTCAGTTAATCAGTCAACTGTGCTTAAATATTTCAGTTAGTTAGTCAGTTTGCTATCTTTCCTACCCAAAAGAATGCCCCATTTATAGGAAACACAGAATCAAAGACCTCAAAATGTCTTTCATGAATTGGCTTTCTGCTTGTTGAACTATTTAGGCAATCAAAACTTCTGGGAAATCAGAAATAATTTTCAACTGTTCTCTTCAGTAAAATACAGTAGTAGACAGATCATGTATAGGCATGCAGATGGAGGATTTTTCCCCATGCTTTTCTTCATTCAATGAAATATTTCTAGCCATCCAATGTGAGATGTGATGGATACCTGTTGGAGATGGAGACATTTTGCTTGTTCCTGCATTACCATAACGAAAAGAACCTCCGAATATTTTTTCCTCTTCTGAAGTTGTGATTTGTGAACATGAATAGATGCCGACACTGAGTTTAAAATGCTGTACTTCTTAGGACAAAGTGATCCAGTGATGCACCAATTTTCTAACATATTATCTCCCTCTGTCCGTCATTTCCATTTGCAGAATAGCAACATGATTCAAATATCAATTCACTTCAAATGATTTATGCTTAAGTGCTTAACTATTGTCTTTTAAATCGTCATTTATTATTTTGCATATTTATATCTTATGATGGGGTTTAGTCTGACTATAAGGATCTATGACTGTGAAATGTGAATCATGTTCGACAAAAGCTGTTCACTCAACATTTAACTTCACCATAATCAAATTTCAGATTGCTTTCTTCCTATTACCATCATTTTATCTTCATTTTTACAATTGTTTTTGTGGCAAAGTGGGGGAGGGGGTTAGAAAGCCAAATCTGTAATCTTGACATAGTAGTAAATAGTAATTCATATTTATGGTCATGGCCATTGTTGTTGTTTTTGCTTTATTACTGACAAAATTAGTTCATGCTTGTAGGGCTTGGTTCATGTTGCAAGGAAGATGCCCAAAAATGCTCATGCTCATTTTATACTTGGCTTGATGTACCAAAGATTAAGCCAACCTCAAAAGGTAGTGCTTTAAAATTCACCTGTTATATTGATAGGTATAGTTTGCTCATTAGGTCATTAAAATTTTTTCAGGCTGTATTGGCTTATGAGAAGGCAGAAGAGATCTTACTCAGGCCCGAGGCTGAGATTGATAGGCCAGAGTTGCTTTCTTTAGTGCAGATTCACCATGCACAGGTGCAATAATCTTAATTTGATAGATTAATGATTCTAGTCTTTCTGTTCATTGACATGTTTTATAATCCTTATAGTGCCTGATACTAGAAAGTTCATCAGAAAATAGTTCAGACAAAGAACTTGAGGCTCATGAACTTGAGGAAATTCTTTCTAAATTGAAAGAGACAGTGCGATCAGATATCAGACAGGCTGCTGTTTGGAATACACTAGGTTCTATCCTTCTTAAAACTGGTCGTGTGCAGGTACAAGTACATTTTTTACTTTCTTCTGTATGGTTTAAAGTTCTCAAGGCATATATGATGTTTCAGTATTTGACGTGACTAATTTTTCCCCCTTTTCCTGAACCAATATGAACTTCAAACCTTGGTGTAGAGTGCTATCTCAGTTTTGTCATCGTTGTTGGCCATTGCACCAGAAAACTATGATTGCCTAGGAAATCTTGGGATGGCTTATCTTCAAATGTAAGTCTGAATGGTAATTACCTCTTTTTTTGGGTATAAAATAAATATACTTGATGTGTTATTATATTTTATTTAACTTTTTCCATATGAACTAGTGCCTTTAGGTCTTCAATAATGTAAGATTCATTCCCGTGGGACGTGTGGTGATAACGTCTTTTTGTTGTTTTGGTGTTGATATCTATTATTTTGTGCATGTAATAATTTTGAGAGACCATAGTATTGATCACCTAAGTCCTAACTCACCACACAAGGAAAGATTATGAGTTATGACAAATAGGAAACTTTTATGGCCTATTACAAGGTGGGAATGGAAGCTCAGCCACCTGGCAAGAATGGGAAAAAAAAAGATACCATTTTTCCTTTAGAGATTAAAAGTTGTATTAAAGTTATCTGGTAAAGAGTGGCCTAATAGTAAAAAAAATTATTTAGAGAAAAGTTTATCTTCAGTACTCATACAATACATACCATATGGCAGACGATGAAGTACAAAGAGTATTAATTTGAGCAGGAAATTTAGAACTGAGACCACCACATCTATGCAATAGTGGTTACTTTTCTTGCTATCCTGTTCTAAGGAATATTCCAACTTTTTCCCCTGTATATTATCGCATTGAACTATTTGGGAAATACTAATATTTTTGCGGCTTTAACTGAAAAGGGTTTATACGAGTTTTCATTCCATTCATTTCTTTCCCTAGTACTATTACTAACTATATTGCCTTGCAGTGGGAATTTGGAATTATCTGCTAAATGTTTCCAGGAGTTGATTCTAAAAGATCAAAACCATCCTGCAGCTTTGGTCAATTATGCTGCTCTTCTTTTGTGTAAATATGGTTCAGTCGTAGCAGGTACAATATTGATATGCTCTATGTGCTCAATTTTTGTGGGATATTACTTTTATTTGGCCTTTATTATTAAGTGGTTGAAGAAAATTTTGTAGTCATGTTGATTCTTCAATTCCAGGTGCTGGTGCAAATGCTGCTGAAGGTGCTTTGGCAGAACAGGTCATGGCTGCTAATGTTGCTAAGGAATGTTTGTTAGCTGCAATTAAAGCAGATGGCAAATCAGCCCATATCTGGGCAAATCTTGCCTATGCATTTTCTATTAGTGGTGATCATCGAAGTTCCAGCAAGTGCTTGGAGAAGGTGCTCATGGCTCCTTGCTACAGTCATTTATAGCGTATTTATTGAGGTTGTCCATTGGTTTCCTGGTCCTTGTTTTTGGCGGAAATGTTTTGATCTTTGATTACCTGCAATGAATTTTTGTGGATCTTTTGTATGCTTTTTTTTCATAATTAAACGTTGCAGAAATTACTCATCAATTATGCATGAATTGCATTTTGGCTAGTGTTAGTGTCACTTTAATGTTTCTCCCTTGTTTTTATTAAGTCATCTTCTATGGAAGTTTTGTGGCTATGTGGATTGTGATTTACTAATTTTTTTCTTTCCTTTGTTGCCATGCTCTGTAGGCAGCAAAACTGGAACCGAATTGCATGTCTACACGATATGCTGTTGCTATCCATCGAATAAAGGAGGCAGAAAGATCTCAAGATCCTAGTGAACTGATTTCGTGTGCTGGAAACGAGATGGCTTCTATAATAAGAGATGGCGATTCAGCCCTGGTTGAGCTTCCAATAGCATGGGCTGGGCTTGCCATGGTTCACAAGGCTCAGCATGAGATAGCTGGAGCATACGAAAGTGAACACAATGGGCTGACGGAAATTGAAGTGCGTGCTGTTTGCAGTTTAAAGCAGGTAATTTATTGCTTTCTTTTTAGTTATCGTCCCCAGAATGAGGTGCAGTTATATCACAGATGGAAAATTTTCATGCTTTATCTTAAGTATCCACTTACTAATTGAGCTTTTATCATGCATAGCATGTTGTTTACACAGCTTATCTGATCTGAAATGTCATAACTCAATGTCGGCCGGTGTCTCTTTGATGGATATAATTTCTCACATCTTTGTTTGGTGCATCATTCTTTTTCTACCAGGCCATAGCAGGAGATCCAGATGATGCTGTGCAGTGGCATCAACTTGGCGTTCATAGTCTTTGTGCCCGGCAATTCAAGACATCACAAAAATACCTCAAAGCTGCTGTTGCCTGTGACAAGGATTGCAGCTATTCATGGTCTAACCTGGGTATGTGCTTTCTCTCTCTATCTCTTGGCTATATAGGAATATTCATTTTCTCAAGTTCAATACTGTATGCCTTTGGTATTGCCAACTGTAGTCTGGCACTTCGGCTCCCTCTTCCATTAACTACTTCCTTAAAAAGTGTTTATACGGGTTGAAATGCATGTATAGGTATCTCACTTCAGCTATCAGAAGAACCATCACTAGCTGAAGAGGTATACAAGAGGGCTTTGTCTTTGGCAACAACACAAGAAGCACATGCTATACTATCCAATTTGGGAATTCTCTATCGCCATCAGAAAAAGTATCAACTTGCGAAGGCCATGTTTACAAAGGCACTTGAACTACAGCCTGGGTATGCTCCTGCATTCAACAATCTGGGTCTTGTGTTTGTTGCTGAGGGTCTGTTAGAAGAGGCTAAGTATTGTTTTGATAAGGCCCTCCAATCAGATCCATTGCTGGATGCAGCCAAGTCTAACTCGATTAAGGTGGTCACAATGTCGAAGTTATGCAAAGGCCTCTCCTCATGCCTTCTTAAAGAATGATATTGTAGTTCCTCTCTTCTGTTGTACCTCCATTTATAATATTGAAATCAAAGAGGAATGAACTTGTATCTTTACGTGATTTGAAAATGAGCAATCGAGTATATAGTATTTTCTTTTCTAGTTCATCTTGAAGCTATTTAATTTATATGCCCCTCAATTGAATGCAAGTTCTTAGAAATAAGAAATAAAGTTAAATGAAAACAACAAACAAACCAAGCGACCATATCAATATGTTTGTTGTTCTATGTTTTAAGGTCTTCCATCACTGAGTCTCACACACCCTGTCTTCTTCAGCTCATTGCCTCATGACTTTGCATTGAAGCTAAACTCATGGCATATATCCATCAGGTTCCTCCTTTCTTATCGAATCAGCACATGACCATGAAGCCAAAACCCTGCACTGTTCCCACCCGTAGGCTAAAAGGCCCCCCCAATCGAAGACCGCTTAAAAGGAAGAAAATTCCCTAAAAGATACATATGCTAGGATAATGAAATCAGAGAAAAATACTCGGAACATTTGCTTAATTTTTTTCTTTTAATTTTTTTTCTGTGTGGAGGACTATATATTTTTGGTCCAAGAGGACTACTTATAAGCAATTACTTCAATTACTATATAAGAAAGGTAAATCTTGATTTTTTAAACTATAATATGTGTCACCTTTCATATTGTGACACATATTACCTCTTCATTTTTTTAATATTTTTAAGTAAATTGTTTTGTTTGTTAGTTGTTTTTTTTTTTTACTTTTTTTTTATTAGCAACTACCAGAATTGATTATTTTTTTACCCAAACAAAAAAGAAAGAAAGAAAAGTCTATATTCCACGTGGAGAGTGATGAGAAGCCTCAACCTAATCAAAACCAGTGTTGGAAGGTGAACACCGTTGGAGTTAACGGTCCCACTCCCACACCGAAGCAGATAAGTGGAAGAAGAGAGTGTGTGTGTGGTATGCAATTAATGCAAGGGATGAGTATGGCGATGGCAGCAGCAAGTAGCATCATCTCCGTTTCCTCTGCTTCATTCTTGAGTCGAACACCAACACAAACACCTCATCCAAAAACACAAAGCCTCGTAAAACAAACTAGTCCAACTCCAGCATCATCCTCTTTCACAACACTTGCTGCTCTTAAGATATCATCAGCACCACCAGCAACAACGTTGGGAGTTGGCACAAGGCGTAGTAGGTTGAGTTGCTCAGCTTCAGCTTCAGCGTCTTCCTCCTCTTCCACGGTTCTTCCCTCGGCTCTTCTTTTTGACTGTGATGGAGTCCTCGTAGACACCGAGAAAGATGGCCACCGCATTTCCTTCAATGAAACCTTCCAAGAGGTACATACACTCATTAATTATTATAACTCATTACTCTCCTTTGCATTTTTGAGTTGAATGTTAATGCAGCAAATGCAATGGAGTAATGACACTAACACGTGTTTCGGCCGTGCAGAGACAACTAGGCGTTACCTGGGACGTTGACTTGTACGGGGAATTGCTCAAAATTGGAGGTGGAAAAGAAAGGTATATATATTTCTTACCATCATTTCGAAACTCATCCAATTTATTACAAGTTTAATAACTACACACTGACGAGTTGAACAGAAATTCAATCATATTTCACCGTCTTAGGAATGATTGGATGTCAGCGTATATTATTAGTACATAGTTATTAAACTCATTCTATTATTGGTATTGTTGTTGTCGAAATCATACTTAATTTGATTGAATTTGTAGCTGCACTTGATGTGTATTTCTTCCTTTCTTTTCCTTTTTTTCCAGGATGACAGCGTACTTTAACAAGACAGGTTGGCCTGCGAATGCCCCGGCAAGTGAACAAGAAAGAAAAGAATTCGTAGCTTCACTTCACAAGCGAAAGACAGAACTGTTCATGGCCCTTATTGAGAAAAAACTGTTGCCACTTCGCCCAGGTGTTGCAAAGTTGGTTACTATCTGTTCTTTATCTCAGTTATATCCAATCAGATTGTTTATATACAATGGTTTTTGTTAAACATATAAATAAATCTATTTCATGTGCTCCACCTAGTACCTTAAGTTTTCGATTGATTTGTTTCTTAAGCCAAAAATAGTTTATTTAGAACGTGTGGAAACATCCCATATTATGAATCCATAACCTAGTTTACTACCTAAACACTGACCTAATAGGCTACTATTGTTTTTATGGCTTCACATTATTTTGATCTATCATAGTTTTGATGTTATATGTTGCAAGATTAAGAACTGTTTTGTTTATTATGAGGACACATGAAGTCTGTGCCTTATCTTATTGTGTGTTTCATTTTTACCAAACATATAGGCTTATTGACCAGGCCTTATCTCAAGGAGTCAATGTTGCTGTTTGCAGTACTTCAAATGAGAAGGCGGTATGCACAATCAGTTACACGATTCCTTAAATGAATCTTTTCTGACTATAGGGAAAAATGGCTCAGTGATTCTTGTTTCATAATATTTTAGAGATTCAATCCCTATTGTTTATAGCCTCATGGTTATGTGTTGATGATTCTGTAGAATTTATTCATGAGTGCAATACAGGTCGACCTTCAAATTGTTAATAGATAAATTATCAGCGAATGAATCATATGGTACTAGTTATTGGATCTACATTTATTTGTTGAACCATCTTGGGACCTAAATTGTGAGTTGATTTTAGGTCTCTGCAATAGTATCATGTTTGCTGGGACCTAAGCGAGCTGAAAAAATCCAGATATTTGCAGGAGATGTGGTTCCCTGCAAAAAGCCCGATCCAGTAAGATTTTCATCCTTCCAATGCTAATTTAGTAGTTTTTCAGGACACAATCTAAGTATATGTGTAGTCCTATTTTACAGCTCTACATATTAACATTGAAAATTTTCTTGTAGTATAGAAAACTGATACTATAGTTGAACTATGCAGCCTTTCTTTCTAAATGATTGAATGTACAATATGACATGATCCATGCAGCTAATTGCCTTATGCTCTATCTGACAGGCCATCTATCTACTAGCAGCCAGCACTCTCGGTGTTGAGCCCTCGAGGTATCTCATGGTTGTTGTGCCTAAGTGATAGTAACTTGTTTCTAAAATTATGGTTCAAATAAGATGCCATACTCTACAGTTGCTGGTTAGGTTTGATACAGCAGGTGATTTTATGATGTTTTAAGCTTAACTCGTTTACAAGAAAAAAAAATGAGTTGATATTTGGATGCATTCTGCAGATAAACATTTTTTAACTTTTCAATTTTTGAGCATGTTTTGTGTCTTATGTAACTTAAGTGTTTGACATTCACTTTTTATTGATTGATATGTCACATTTGAATGTGAAATGTCATTTGTTATTTACAGATGTGTTGTGGTGGAGGATAGTGCCATAGGCCTAGCAGCTGCTAAATCAGCTGGGATGAAGTGTATAGTAACGAAGAGCGGGTATATTTCTATTTATCAAATGGGAAGCAGCTTTTTGTTTTCCAAATTTCTACTTGTTTGGTAGACAATGTGAACACTGGTAAAAACTTAACACACACTAGTTATCACTATGTGAGGCCAACTATTAATGAAACTTCTTAATTTTATAAATACTAAGTAAAGAAGCTTTTTGCCGGTGGACTTAAAGTAAGGGTTTGAGCTGCCTTACCCTTAGGCTAGCACTAATCACATTTAATTCTAATGAATGTTTTTGGCTCATGGTTTACCTTTAAATGTACGTAAAATCTTGTTAGCAATGACTTCCACCTTTACTTTTTCAGTAACATTCTTAAATGTAAATGGTTTGGTGAACATGAGGTTACTTTTTTCCATTGACTTTTTTTTTTTTAATCTCAATTGCAGCTATACAGCAGATGAAGATTTCTTAAATGCAGATGCGGTATTTGACTTCATTGGGGATCCTCCTGAGGAGAGATTTGATTTGGCATTCTGTGGTAGCCTTCTTGAGAAGCAATACGTCAGCAGCTAGCAAACTGTGAAGTGACTCTCTGGGATTTTGTTTGGTTCTTCAAGTCTCTTTCACTATTTCTATATATCAGTTCCCAATTCCCTCATTTGTTTTCAGGCCCACCCTATTAAGTCAATGATGAAAAAGTCAGTATGGGTTGTATAAAGAAGCTTGTTTCTTGTTAAGCTTCATTTCGTTTCAAATTTCCATATTTATTTTCAGCTCGTTGTTTTTATTATTTACGTGAAGAGAACGAATGAGGCTTAAATAAAATAACTAAAAATGCTATAGCTTCAATCTTATAATAAACTAAAAAGCATATTTAGGGTGCATTTTATGAGACCAAATTTTAACGTTAGTCTGGTTTCCATTTAGGCCTGTGAGTTATGAAATGGGTCCATGACTCGTGATTGGGAGAGTAGTTACTCATTGGGAATTGGTATATACACCACAAAAAATTAGCCATACACCCTACTTAATTATGGAAATTTCTAAAATACCCTCCATTTTTACGTATATTCCGGAAATTGGAGTTTCCGAAATGCAATTTTGTATTCCGGAAACTCCAGTTTTCGGAATGCAAATTTTTTGAATTGTGGGGTGTATTCCGGAAACTAGTTTCCGGAATGCAAATTTGTATTCCGGAAACTCCAGTTTCCATACAATTTGTATTTCGGAAACTCCAGTTTCCGGAATGCAATTTTGGATCCAGTTTTCGGAATGTAAAATTGTATTCCGGAAACTCCAGTTTCCGGAATGCACGCGAATTTTGAGGGTATTTTTGAAATTTCAGCATTAAGTGGGGTGTATATCTAAAAAGTGTAGGGTGTATTTATCATTTCCCTTACTCATTTTGGTACTGTAATCAGGTAGTGCTCGAAACAGGTTGTGACTTGTGAGTATTTTGATAAACCCATGTTTCAGGTCCAGTAAGTCCATGTCATGAATTAGATGATTCACAAGGAAGTTCCTTAATCGATATTGTAAGCAACATTCAAGGTGGCGTCTAGGGTGATCACTTATTAGGTAGTTTCCGGTACACCATTTTATTAGATCAATATATTTTTTGCAGTCTTACCATAGACCCTCTACACCTGATTTCTTCTCACTATCTATGTAGCCCCGGCATGGCTTCCCAGCCACCACCGCCGGCATCAACACGGCATCACAACCACCTTCATAGTCACCTCTGCGGGCGTCGGCACAGCAATGTTAGAAGCCACCAATATTCAAATGTATAACTGTGTATCCTACCCATGCATTAGAACTTGGTTTACTGCTTATCCAAATTCTTGATATTGTCAATTGTTCGTTGCCTTTCATCTATTCACATTTTTTTTTTCAAGTTACATGTTAAAGAAATAAAAATTGTTTATTAAAAATCACTGCTAAATATATTGATAACTTAAAATACTGTAATTTTCAATGAACTCTGATTTTTTTTCCTGAAAGTAACTCTCACTTTAGAGAGTAATATAATATAATATATCTTAATTATTGATAAAAAATTAAAATTTAATATCACATTTATCATTTATTATACATATTTTTTTTTTCAAAAAACCTAACCAACGTGGTAATACTGGTTATCAATTGACTAACCTAACCTAAATTAGTCAAAGTATCGCATTTTCTGGGTTTTTGTTATTCGAATTTTTTGATGAAAATATCAATAAAAGTTTGGATTCAGTTAATGTGTTTTGGTTCCTATAAAAATTATGGTTTTTGATTTTAGTCCTTATAAACATGTAATGTTTATATAATAGTCCCTGTAAATATAATTTATTTTGAGTTTAGTCCATACTAAAATGTTAAACTCAACATAAGGTCCCTCACGTCATTTTCTCCTTCGAATAGCAATCATGTTCGACGCAGCAAGCATGTTTCACCATTTTCTGAAATTGATTGAGGGGTTTTGTTTGCTTCATATAAACGACCAACATGTTCAAAAATATGACATTGAATCATGTAGTTTGCTAGTTTCAAACAAGTGAAATTTGCAAGTTATGTACCATTTCGTCCACGATGAACCCTAACAGCTTCAAGCTAGATTTCTCTCACATGGTGCCTCGAACACTGCAATTTGTTTAGTGCTTTTGTTTCCCATGACATATCAACTAACATACTGAAATTTAACAAGTTTTCATCAATCGGATTGAGAGATATCAATCGTTTTTGTCGTGGTTCATGTTTTCTGAAAACCCAGATCTCGTTCCCGACTTCAAACAATCATATCAATGATTTGAAAAATTAGTTTGGGGGATCTCTTTAGTATTTCAAATCGATCAAAACCCTAAGAGTTTGTCCAATTTGATGTCAGGAAGGTGGGGGAGGAGGGGGTGATGGAGGAGGAAGGAGAAAGGCAGAAGGACTAAAATCAAAACTTACTTTTTAGAGTGACTAAATTCAAAAGCTAATATTGTCACGTCAGAGTTTCGTGCCACATGATGACTGGGTCATAATGTGTCACCCAACAAGTCAACTCACTTAAATGACCTAAATAAAAAATATATATTTAAAAGACTGAAAAAGTTTGACTTATTTTTAAACAACTAAACACAAATTTGAAAATTTTTAAAGGATTAAAATCATAATTAAGTCATTAATTATTAAATGTCACTCAAAATTCAAATACACTTTTTCTTAATACTACTTAAAAATATTATAACCAAATTTAAAATATCAGCAGCAGCAGCAGCAGCAGCAGGGACTAGTGAGAGTAAGAAGTGAGAACCGAGAAAGAAGGCACGAAAGTGAGTAATTTGGGGGGAAGGGAAGGATCAAAGCAAAGAGGGGAAACAGAGTGAGTGATGAAGCGGTATTTCCAAGCAGTGGAGAAAGGTTCAGATGGTAGTGGGAAGAAGGCGAAAGAGGATAATAATGCAGAGGAAGAAGAAGCGACGAAGAAGGAGCCACTGAAGTTCATGACTTGGAATGCCAACAGCTTATTCCTTCGGGTGAAGAACAACTGGGCCGACTTCACCAACTTGGTCACCACTTTCGACCCTGACGTCATCGCCATTCAAGAAGTTCGAATGCCCGCTGCTGGTGGTTCCAAGGGCTCTCCCAAAAATCAGGCAGATATTAAAGATGACACAAACCCCTCCAGGGAAGAAAAAAAGGTAGGTAGTACTAGCTACCCACCCTTACCCTTATAATCATTGTTGTTAGCAATTTATTTTTTTATATATGAATTTCTAATTGACTTGATTCATCACTAGGATGGAAACATGGCATTTGCTTTGCATCCTATGTTGTGTATGTTTCAGTCTGTTATTTAATATGGATGTAGATGGAGTAGCATTTGAGAATACCCAGAAACACCAGTCGTCACTTAGGAATTGATCCCACCTGGATGGAACATGGGTGGTGGTGGTGGGGTAACTGCAATACGGCTACTCCAACGCCTAAATCAGTGCATGATAAATGTGGTTAAAGAGTGTTTGGGCTAGAATTAGGTGAGGTTTTACACCTATTTATAAGTGGTCAGAGATGGTAATGTAACCTTTGGGGGGAAGGGGGAAGGGGGGGGGGGGGGGGGTTTGCGCACAGTACCTCCTCCATGTGATTACAGTGATTTGGATGACACAAAAGGCGTCGCATCTGATTCTGCTAGACAAGTTCATCTCTTTGACTTATAAATAATAAGAATATATGTGAATATCTGGCTTGGTTTTCTCATAAAGAGCTACAAGTTCCCCCTTTTTTTAATGCATGATTGGGTTGCTTGACATATGATGAACTCATTAAGCTCTCGAATGAAAGGATACAGTGTGATAACTTTAATGTAGCACTTGAAGTTCTTGGTTGGTCTTTGAATTACTTTAATCTTTATATGTAATGGTATGCATGGTCAATGACCAACTCAGCTGGATCTTAAACTAATATGTGAAAACGAACGAATGGCTTTATTACATCTCTAACACATCCCCTCACACTATAGCTCTTTGGGCTTACAGATATTGATGCGTGCACTTTCAAATCCACCTTTTGGGAACTATCGCGTTTGGTGGTCTCTCGCAGATTCAAAATATGCTGGGACAGCACTACTTGTAAAAAAATGCTTCAAGATAAAAAGTGTTGTTTTCAATCTTGATAAAATAGGTATCCTGCTTCACAAGTTTTTCTTATTGTATTTATCACTTTACATATAAATATTTTCAGCATTTAAATGTCAGATTATAATGTTATTTTTTTTTCTGAAAATAATATCAAAACTAATGAAACTATAATCCTCCATGATTTGAGTGTGCTTATGGGTGACTTTAAAAGAATCATGATCTTATTAATACAATATATTTTCATGGTAATATAGAAAGGATGTGCATGGAGTGTATCCAGAATTCTCCTAAATATAATTATAATATTTTGGTTCTTGAATTTTTTTTAATGTTAAAAATTTATGATATATCTAAACAAAATTGCAGTTCAATTTTTTAAATGAATTTTAGATGTCCTAAAGACATTCAGCTTAGAGACCTTTACTGAAATAAATTTTTAACATATTTGCATTGGATTATATTCAATGTTTGGTTTACTGCTAATGGATCTTTATTCTTGTTTTTGTTGTTAGCTTCAAAGCATGAACCAGATGGCCGAGTAATCTTAGCTGAATTTGAAACACTTCGTGTATTGAATACATATGTACCAAATAATGGATGGAAAGAGGAGGCAAACTCGTTTCAGAGGAGAAGGAAATGGGACAAAAGGATTCTGGAATTTGTCACACAAAATTCAGACAAGCCTTTGATATGGTGTGGGGATCTGAATGTCAGGTGGCCAATCTCCATTTTACTTTTGGCTTTGGCCTTTATTAGTCCTCTTTGTTTAGCATCTTACTTTTATATAATGCATTTATTATGTCATTAAATAAATTCTAGCTATGAAGTTCTAGTCAAGCTCAGCTGTTAAATGCATCTATTTTTGTTACTAGCCATGCCATGAAGAAAACAGAAATCCAACAGTTTAAGAGGACCACTAAGATTTATTTTTATTTGATGCAACTATATGCATTATATGAAACTAATTCATTGAGGCCACACTTTGCTTCTTGTTAGCTCTTGGATGTAGTTTTTACTTTTACCTAGTTCGAAAGCATTTCTATAGTTGTCACGAACTTTAACTCTTATAGATGAATAATTTTAGCCTTTAACTCTTATATATTCATCTTGTGCAGCCATGAAGAGATCGATGTGAGTCATCCGGAGTTTTTCAGTGCTGCAAAACTCAATGGTTATGTTCCTCCAAATAAAGAGGTCTAAGAAATTTACTTTTGAAGTTTCCTCTAAAATAGATTCATTTGTTTTAACTTCAATAGATTTATCTCATGAAAGCTTAAGCTGTTAGGTAGAGGCCAAGAGTGGTTTTATACCTTTGAGACTTTAACGTGCCCATGCTTATGAGTTATGAAAAATGGATGCAAGGATCAAAATGTTAAATAGTTGTTCATAGAGGCTTTGATACCTTGTCAAGTACCAATTCTCCTGAAAGTTTTAGTTGTTAGGTAGAGGCCCAAGAAAGGTTTAGGTTTTATATCTCTAACAATTCACATCAAGTAGTGCAGTATATCATCCAAATAGCAGTTAAACATCCAAATATATGGCTTTATGCAGGATTATGGGCAGCCTGGATTTACCTTGAATGAAAGAAAAAGATTTGGTACCATCTTAAAAGAGTGAGTAATCTCATCGTTTTTCTGGTTGTCATGTCTACCCATGCCCTCCTTTTACCCTTTATTTTTGAATTACTTATTTATTTATTTAAAAGTCTTAATAACTGATATTATGGAGTGTGCTTTAGGGGAAAGCTGGTAGATGCCTATAGATTTCTGCACAAGGATAAGGACATGGAGCGAGGCTTCTCATGGTCTGGAAACCCAGTGGGGAAGTAAGAAATTGATTTCATTTTGAGCTTTATGCTGTGGGGATTGATTCTCAACATTAATGCTGATTAACTATTATATTGAGGCAATGCACTTGAAGAATTTAAAATATATTTTTTGGTTTTTCGAAACCATTTTTCTTTCTGCTCTTTTCCCTTTTACCCCTAGAAAGGCACCCTCTGTAATATCTGTTAAAATGCCTGGGGAATTGCAAATAAAAGGAATGGGATTCTTTTTAATGCTGTTTCCTATTTAAGTAAGATTTAGTAATTGACAGCTTTGGTTTGTTAGTTCTTATGAGTGTTTTCTTTGAAGGTATCGTGGAAAACGTATGAGAATAGACTATTTCATAGTTTCAGAAGAACTTAAAGAAAAGATTGTTGCATGTGAAATGCATGGACAAGGGATAGAGTTACAAGGTAAGTTTCTATTCATGCCATTGGTTCTCCTTTTTGGTGGCTTATTCAACAAAATTTGAAATTCATGTTATACATATGTTTTTTATTTCTAACTCTCCTCCTTTAGCTTATTTGCCGAGTTAAAAATCTGAAGCCACAGTGCAACTTGTAGTGATTGGGTCCTGCTGGGTTGTATCTAACCTGTTTAATGGTTTGCTAAAAGTTACCTTTGCTGTGAATTTGTTATGCATGAGTTGATTGTGCATATCTCCCCATTGTTTAAATATGTGATGGTTGGACCAATGAAAAGTGAAAAATATTTTGTTTGTAGTTTTCAGGCTAATTATTGTTGTCGTTGTTATTATTTGAGGGTATGTCGAGATAATTAAATTTTACTTTGACATTTTTCTCAATCACTTGATTCAAACTGCTTATCAGCTTATGTTATCAGATTCAGAAGCATGACCTTGTTCTTGTATCTGCAGGTTTCTATGGAAGTGATCATTGTCCGGTTACCTTGGAGCTCTCTCCTAGTTCCAATCCAATATAAGAAGTACTTTGCTGTTTATGTTACGAAGCCACTGTTGTCATTTATTTATTTTTCTTATTGATTTCTCTTTTGTCTGGATGCTGAATGTGTCATTAATGAGAAGCTACTTTTCACCGTGTTTATACTGGAATGGACTAGCTGCATACGCACAGAAATGGTATGGTGGTTGTTATAGTATTGATTAGGTGCTTCATCAAGGACGATTTCATTGATAATTTCCCTGGAACTGGAACGTTTTTTCAGTTCTCGTTGGTACATACTACTACCCTTAAAATAAAAACACCTAACAGGTATAGTTAGTTTTGTCCCTTTTTAATTTTTTTAATAAAAAAATGTCTCATTTGAAGGAGTTATTATGATGGGAAGGACTGAGTTTTCAGTACTATTGGAGTCTCGAGGGCTAAAATGTTTCTCTAGGAACTGAGACACTGCCTACAACACTAATGTGCTTTCATTGCAGCAAATGTTATTCTTTCTAGCATTAGAAGGAAAACAAAATTAAGTACTTGGGGTCATTAATTCGGTGGTCAACTGGTCATATCAAAATTAAAATGATGTGGTTGTGGTAGTGTGTGATTGGGTGAACATTTGTTATAAGTGATTTTACATGAAATTGATTTGGTTAAAATTGAGTGTTTGGAATTGTGGTAGAAAACCACGGTAGTACACTCCACCATAGAAGCTAATACATGTGGCTTCAGTAACACTGTGCGTCCATGGCATGTGACCGCGGTTCCAAACATAGGCTGAGTTTGAATGAAGTGGTTTATGTTTAAATGTTTTTACTCTGAAAGTAAGTTTAAGGTAAAATTTAGTATAAAATTTTTAATTCAATGCAAAAATTACAAATTCTTGCTTTAGGTAGAATCAATTCTAGACGACAGAATTGCTTTTATTGCAAAAATTCAAACACTTTTATATGAAAGGCAAATCATGTTTAGATCCCATAAACGTAAGTTGAGCTGTTGTCACTATATTGCCAAACACGTTAGTAGCCTGCAAGAAAACCTTTTCTTCTCACACATATCTTATTTTCTCCCCACATATACTAAACATTTTTGTCACTTAAAAAACCTAAAATATCCTTCTTATTAAAAACCTTTTTTACATTCAGCCTTCACTCACACTCACGAAACCCTCCAAATTGGAACTACTAAAAATAATTCCGTTTGGGCTTTCAATTGAGAAGAGAAGATAAAATTTAGAGAGAGAAGAAAAATGTTGATTCCATCTAGATGTGATGAGATTTTCAATTTTATCCCATGTACAATGTTACACAAATTTGTGTATTTTTTTTTTGGTCAATTCAAATTTGTGTACTATAAGCGATAGAAAAACAAAGGGCCTAATGCCCGTAAAAAAGAGAAGTGATGACTTGTAACTAGCTAGAAGAACAAAGCTGTTATTATCATTGTTGACCAAAAAAAAGGAAAAGGTTTGTTATTATCATTTGTTAATTCAATGTTTTTGCAATTGATTTTAAGAATAAAGAAAAATGATTAATTAAGGCAATCAAATCAAAGCAAATAGGTGACCATAATTATACACACGCATATAGTGTTGTTGACTGCGATTGATGATAGGTGGCTAGTTTGCATGACATTTTCATCCAACACCATCCGCAGAATTTAGTTATTCCATGCAGGTAGGGTTTGCAGGGGCCCCCATGAAACTGCCAATGGAATTAAGACACATGTCTCACTTTAGGCGACCCGGTCCTCTGACGTGTCATCAATCGGTGGGGTCACCTTTGACTCCCCTGGAACAGAGAGGGACCATGTTGTCCATGTCATCATCTGTGAGGACCGAGCCCCCAAAGGCACAAACATCTCAACACCCACACATACGGGTTGTTCTGAAAAACATTAAAATTCTGCAGGGGTAAAAATAGAATAATCATAAAATACGGGAAAGAGATGCTATTGCAAGCGGCAGAAAAAGGGCACGTCTGCAATAAAGTAGTGCACCGGTTGATATTTAAATATTTATTTATCCAGAAACGGAAAACGCCAAAAGGGATTGTATTTTAAATATTAAATTAATAATTAATATTATTAAATTATTACAAAAGGAAAGAGAAAATGGTAGTTTGAGTAAATAAGAGGAGAAAACAATGGCATTAAGCATGCCTCCTCAAACCCACAATAAACCTCACAAGCGTGCTGCTACTACTACTACTACTACTAAATTGAGTGTTACTGTTAACCCTTCCCTCCTTGCAATTGCAAGTGTTAGCTTTATTCATTCTTAGCTACCCCTGCTCTGCCCTGCCCTTATTTTTTACATTTATTCACCCCTCTCTGTAGCATTGAAAACAGAGGAAGCAAAGGGGAAAAACAGAACAGAATCACACAAAAGAGAAAAAAGCAGAGAGAAGAAAGTAAAAAAAAAAATGCTCACAAATAATGACGGAATCTCACTAATAAGTTGGTAGTGTTGTTGTTCAATGAGAGCAAGCAACAACCACAACCACAAAATCATTTGATTCTGTGGTGTGGTGTGCTGCTATTATTAATGGCGAGTTCAGAGCCAAACGGCGACGTTTTCCCATGGCTGAAATCGATGCCGGTGGCACCAGAGTACAGACCAAGCGAAGCAGAGTTCGAAGATCCAATCAGTTACATTTTCAAGATCGAGAAGGAAGCTTCGAAATACGGCATCTGCAAAATCATCCCTCCATTCGCACCGTCGCCGAAGAAAACCGCCGTAGCGAACCTAAACCGGTCACTACCAAACGCCACCTTCACGACACGTCAGCAACAGATCGGGTTCTGTCCCCGGAGGCAGAAACCGGTTCAGCGACCGGTTTGGCAGAGCGGAGAACACTACACGTTCCAGGAATTCGAAGCAAAAGCAAAGGCGTTCGAGAAAACTTACCTGAAGAAGCACGGCAATGGTATTAAGAAGTGTGGTGCACTTGAAACGGAGACACTGTTCTGGAAGGCAACGGTGGATAAACCCTTTTCCGTTGAATACGCCAATGACATGCCTGGTTCGGCGTTTTCCGCCGTGAAATGCCGTCACGCCGGTGAGGCTGCTTCTATTGCTCACACTGCTTGGAACATGAGAGGGGTTTCGAGGGCTAATGGTTCTCTGTTGAGGTTTATGAAGGAGGAGATTCCTGGGGTTACTTCACCTATGGTCTATGTTGCTATGCTCTTTAGCTGGTTCGCTTGGCATGTTGAGGATCATGACCTTCATAGCTTGAATTACCTCCACACCGGTGCTGCTAAGACCTGGTACGGTGTCCCTAGGGATGCGGCAGTTGCGTTTGAGGATGTTGTTAGGGTTCATGGCTATGCTGGAGAGATTAACCCTCTTGGTGAGTGAGGCCACCAATCTCCAAACTATTTGTTTTTGTTTTTTTTTTCCCAACATTACTGAATTTTTTTGGCCATTGAGTTTCTGTTTTGGTGTGCATTTTCCTGCAAACTTGTAGAGTGATTGGCTTTGGAAGGTTATAGTTAGGTTATTGGCTTGGGGGGCTAGCAAAATATGATGATTGGGGGTGGTTTTACTTTTATGGTTCTGCATCTGCCTACATTGTTTGCTTCTTCTCTGATATAAGGTTTATGATGTTCTGTTAAATATTTGGGGGAATGGTGTGGACTTCTTCCTGAGAATTGCAGAGTAAATTTGGATACTGTAATCTCTTTTGTGTTGTTTGGTTGAAGTTGTAAAAAGTTGTTTGTGACCAATTCTTAAGGGAAAGGGCATTTTATTAGTATTGTTGGTGTTGTTCGGAAAATTCATTTTGTCTCAGCTCAGATACAGAATGTCATGCTTTGTGCTGTTCTTGGCGAAAGTTGATTGCTATTTGTCGTCTTCGTTTCTTTCAGTTTTGATGTATCATGTTTTATTTTTCAATCAAATACCTTACATGGGTCTTGTTTCCTGTATACAGTTACTTTTGCTATTCTTGGTGAGAAAACCACGGTGATGTCGCCTGAAGTATTTATTAGTGCAGGTGTTCCATGCTGCAGGTACTAATTTTTATGAATGTCATACCATAATTCGTGGTGATCTTAATTGTTAAATACTCTGGATAAATCTCAAGTGTTATTACTTACAATACCTGTTTTGCTGTGGCCTGTGGCACTGCTATTTATTTATTACTGTTTGATTTTGTCCAACACAAATCAATTTCAACTTTTTAGTTGTTGAAGTTCAGTAGCATTGTCAAATACAATCTTGCTGGAAATGTATCCCTGGTACTGAAAACATTTAACTGTTTTTTTCTTGTGTCATTAACTAGATGTTGGAATTCATCATTAAAGCATCTATTTTCGTTTGGAATGATTTGTTTTTATTGTTCCATTGTTGTGCGGCTACTTCCCTTTGAAATTATTTATTTGGTGTACTCAATGAATATTGAGTGGTCCTTCACTTGGAACTTGGAAGCAGTTTCTGATGGTTAGTTTTGAAGGTTTTGCTAGAAACAAGGAAACCATAATGCTGTGGCAGTGTTTAGTTTATGCAGTTGTCTAGTGTATTTGGTTTGAGCGGAATATCCTCATCTTTAAAGGCTTCTCTTTTCCTTGGATTTGTTTTGGCATAGAATTATTTATGCCTTCTTCTTAGAAGAATATCATATCCTCATCCCAGTTGCTGTTACCCTCTTTTAGCTCTAATTTTTAAATATCGAAATTATGGATGTTGAGAATTGTTGAGATCCCACATCAACTAGTTGTATGGTCAAATTAGTGGTTATAAGTGGTGTGAAATCCTCACCCCAAGAGCTAGCTTTTGGGGTTAAGAGTTAGGCCTAAAACCCAATTCTAAGATGATATCAAAGCCTATATTAGATCCAATATTGGGCCACCCGTATTTGTCCATGCTCTAAATGTCTATTCTAGGTGTGGAAGGTGTGTTGAGTTATCATAATTGCAATCATTAGAAGCCATTTTTTTCAGTGACACTGTATGGTGGTTTATATGCATCTTGACTTTAACTTTCAATTGCTTTGAATCAGGTTAGTGCAAAATGCTGGGGAATTTGTCGTGACATTTCCAAGAGCCTATCACACAGGGTTTAGTCACGGTAAGATGCTTAACAATTTAAGAATATTATAGGCTCAATGACTCTCTCTCCCTCTCTCTTGGAAAAAAAGGTGGCCGGGGGGGGGGGGGTAACCTTGTTAATATTGTTTCGGCCAATACTTGAATGTCTCTAATGCTTTGAATGTATATTGTGTAGGTTTTAATTGCGGAGAGGCAGCGAATATTGCAACACCTGAGTGGTTGAGGGTTGCTAAAGATGCTGCTATTCGGAGGGCTTCAATAAATTATCCTCCCATGGTTTCACATTTCCAGTTACTTTATGACCTTGCCTTAGCTTTGTGTTCTAGGTTTGTCTTTCCCCATTCTCGCTTTTTGTAATTGGCCATAAGAGTGTGCTGCTTATCAAATTATCTTTTGTTTGAGTAGATTGATGCAATATTTAATGATATCTTATTAACTTAATGAAGTTTCAAGATGTAATTCCCCAATTTAAAAATCTTTGGATGAATCATTCTAGATATAAACGTGTGTGTGTATATTACTTTTACCAATAGTGACCATTTGCTTTTCTAGGTTTTCCTTGTTCAGAATTTCATATAATATGATTTGATCATGGCACGGATACAATGATTGTGGAGACCATATGAGCTGTTATAATATACTCTCTAAATATTCTTGTTTTTTCCATACAGAATCCCTGGGGGAATTAGTGCTGAACCTCGAAGTTCTCGTCTTAAAGATAAGAAGAAGGGTGAAGGAGAAGCTGTAATTAAAGAACTATTTGTCCAGGATGTGTTACGGAACAATGATCTACTTCATGTACTTGGAAAAGGAACTGCTGTAGTACTTCTTCCTCGCAGTTCAGTTGACATTTCTATTTGCTCTAAATTACGTGTTGGTTGCCAGCAACTAAAAGTGAACCATGGGATCAATGTATGCAATTCTAAGAGAATGAATTCCTCAAAAGGTTTTGTTTCTGATGATCTGGTATTTAACAGGAACCGTGGAATCAAGCAACAAAATAGTTTCTGTTCTGTGAATGACAAGTTTACTATGTCATGCGAAAGGAACGGGATTTCCTCATTCGATGCAAATAGTAACTCATGCACTTCAAGTTCTAAGCCACTTCAAAGAAACACTGAAAGTGAAACTAGTCAAGGAGATGGATTGTCAGATCAGAGACTATTTTCATGTGTCACATGTGGAATATTAAGCTTTTCCTGTGTTGCTATTGTACAGCCTAAAGAACCGGCAGCTAGATATCTTATGTCAGCTGATTGTAGCTTCTTTAATGATTGGATTGTTGGTTCTGGAGTATCTAGCAATAAATTTACTGTTGCCCATGAAGATGCAAATATTCCTGAGCCAAATATGTATACAGGCAGGTTTTATAAGTTCCATTTCTATATATCATATTTTATATCATATTGTATAAATAATAATTCACAGTTTCTTCAGATCTTATCAATAATGACTACACATTGTAGGTATTTTTGGGGCCTCTGTGTCATATGCTCATTAGGAAATAAGTCTATTTATTAGGTCAGTGTCTTTTTAGAGCTGAACTGCATGGACAGCCTATCCTGAATCCTGCTTGTTTCCTACTGTAGAGCAGAAACACAAATGTTGTGCCTGTAGGTTACGACTTGTCTCTGCATTGGCATGGACTGGGGCTGTCAATCCCCCCCCCCCCCCCCCCTGGTTTATTGCTAAAATGTTTTTTTGTTACAACTTTATTCTGTTTAGAAACAGTTATCCTTCTTTTTCTTCTTTTCTAAATATTTCCTTTTGGGAAATATAGATTGTATATAAATCAGCTAATGACAGTCTGGGCTTTAGACAACTTATTTATCTATCTTCTGTTGTCAATTTTCTCTTATCCATTTTGACTTATTTGGGGTCCAAAAGGTTGGTTTGTATCCTTTAGTGCCAATGTAAACCCGGGTGCCATCAGATGGTTGAGTTAATTAGTTGCAATATTCAAATTCTGAACACCCAAAGACTAGAAGAGTATCTTGCATTTTGTGATGGTTAAAGAAGCTTTGAGTTGTCCTGCTATCAGTGTCATGAACTGGTCATTTGTTACATAATAGCAAATGTCATTATGATATTATATGGTTTTAGTTGATGATAGGAGGAAAGGAATGTGCACTAATGCCCTATGGTGTGCATATGAAAACACAACTTAGGTATTTAAGCACCTAAATGCCTTTTATATCTTCTTTGCTTTATCTCTCGAAAGTTTGACATAAATTCTTAGCTTCAATTTTCCTTGACAAGGATATAGGTAAAAGTACTCATCCATTTTGTCCTGTCATTCAGGGTGGATGAAAAAGAATGCCCAAGATGGTTTTTGTGATATTCCTGTTAAATCTGAGGAGGCTTTAAATACTGAAAGAGGAAATGGCAATACAGCTCTTGCATTATTGGCTTCAGCATATGGAAATTCTTCTGACTCTGAGGAAGATGCAGTTGACGGTCATGAATCAAATATGATAAACTCTACATCAGGAAGATTGCCTTCTAATTGTCAAGATTCCCATGCTAGTCCCATGACTAGACTTGACAGAGATGATATTCCTTCAGAGAGTGTCAGTTCTGATCAATCTTTTGAGAAACAGGATCATGAAACCACTTTAAGGGTTGCATTTAAAAATACAGAGGCAATGCCTTATTCCACCGCTTATAGTTCCCAAGATGCTCATGATGCTGAAAAGTCATTGTCAGCCAAGGCTATGGTTCCTGGCAATAATAAAAATGCTTCATTAGTGCCACAATCTGACGAAGACTCATCTAGAATGCATGTATTCTGTCTAGAGCATGCTGCAGAAGCAGAGCAGCAACTTCGCCCCATAGGTGGAGCCCACATATTGCTCCTATGTCATCCAGGTCTGGGAGCTGGTTGATTAACTATTTATTTTATGCTTTATTGTTTATCTCATACCCAAATTCTTGCAAAAAAATTCTATTCCTTTGCTTTTTGCCACTCTTTTGTTTTTTACTAGTGTTTATATTGTATAGTTACTTATACTAGTTTTCCTATTTGTAAATCATTCATGATTTATTCTACATATTTCTATAGATTATCCCAAGATAGAGGCTGAAGCAAAGTTGGCGGCAGAAGATTTGGGGATTGATTACATGTGGAAGGATATTGCATACAGGCATGCCACCAAGGAGGATGAGGAGAGGATACAGTCAGCTCTGGATAGTGAGGAAGCTATTCCTGGGAATGGGGACTGGGCTGTAAAGCTAGGAATAAATCTATTTTATAGTGCAAGTCTTAGTCGCTCTCCTCTTTATAGTAAGCAGATGCCTTACAATTCTGTTATATATTATGCATTTGGTTGTAGTTCTCCAGCAAGCTCACCCATAGAACCAAAGGTCTATCAGAGAAGGACCAACAAGCAGAAAAAGGTAGTTGCTGGGAAATGGTGTGGTAAAGTTTGGATGTCCAATCAGGTCCATCCCCTTTTAGCAAAAAGAGATTCTGAAGATGTGGAGGATGAGAAAAGCTTATACAAATGGATATTGCCCGATGAGAAACTTGAGAGACCAGAAAGTGACCCCAAAAGTGAAACTACTGTTACAAAATCAGGTAGGAAAAGGAAAATGACTGTAAAGAGTGAGCGAACCAGGAAAGGAAGTTTTGCTGAAAAAGATGTGGTTTTGGATAATTCCACTGAAAATAAACCCAATCCTCAGCCAAGGAGGATTCTTAGAAGCAAGCGGGCTAGGCATGTTGAGAGAGATGGTGCAGCTTTGGAAGAGGATTATTCAGCTCCATATCATCATAGAAAACCTATAAGCAAGCAGACAAATTGCACTGAAAGTGATGTGGTTTCTGGTGATTCGCTTGATGATAATCATCACATGCGACGTAGGAATTCTAATGTCAAAAAAGCTAAATTTATTGACAATGATGTGGTCTCAGATAATACAGTGGACTATGGTTCTGATTGGCAGCAGAGGGGAGAACTTAGAAACAAGCAAGTTGAAGATACAGAGAAAGATTCGATTTCAGAGGATTCTTTGGAAGTTGGTTCTATTCAGTTGCACAGGAATACTTCTAGAAGCAAGCATGGCAACTACATTAGTGAAGAAGATGCAATTTCTGATGACCAAATGGAGCACTGTTGTCAGAAGCAGCAAAGGAGAATTCCTAAAAGCAGGCGAGGCAAATACCTTGCTGAAGAAGATACAGTGATATCTGACGACCAACTGGAGCTGAACATGCAGAAGCAGCGACAGAGGGATCCTAAAAGTAGGCAAGCCAAATACCTCACTGAAGAGGAAATTATATCAGATGACCAAACAGAGGGCTATTGTCGCAAGTATCAAAGAAGGAGGACTCCTAAAGGAAGGCAAGCCAAATGTGTAGCAGGTGAAGATGTAATGCCTGACGATCAATTGGAGGATCCCTTTCAGAAGCAGCAAACATGTTTTTCTAGGAGAAGGCAAAACAAAGGCATTGATAGAGAAGTTAAAAATGTAATGTCTGATGACCAATTGGAGGATCACTTTCAGAAGCAGCAGAGAAGAATTCCTAGGAGCAGGCACAACAAACAGAATGATAAAGAAGTTTTGGATGACTCCGCCGAAAATAGTGCTCATCTGCTGCATAGAACTCCTAAAAGGAAGAAAGCTAAATGTGTGGATGAAGATGATATGAATTCAGATGATGAAATGGAAGATGATTCCCATCAGCAACACAGGAGAACTCTTCAAAGTAAAGAATCCAAACCAAAGACACTTAAACACATGAAACAAGCTAAATCCCTCCAAGTTAAAAACCAGACATCACGGCCTGGAAAACGTGGGGCTCAGATGCTGATGAAATCAAAGGCTCCTCAGCAAGTAAAACAGCCTTCTCATTTGCGGAATAAACAATCTGGTAACTCCAGAGAGTTTAGTTTACATGTGGAAGAGGAGGAAGAAGGTGGACCTAGCACACGCCTTAGAAAGAGGGTCCCAAAAGCTCAGGAGTCTGAAGGAAAATTAAAAGACAAGCAAGCCAAAAGGAAAAAGGTGAAGAAGGATGCTACAGCTGCAAAGGTTTCAGCTGGCAATGCCAAAAAGAAGGATGAGGAAGCACAATACCAATGTGACATTGAGGGATGCACCATGAGTTTTGGGTCAAAACAGGAGCTGTTGCATCACAAGAGAAATATATGTCCCGTAAAAGGCTGCGGGAAAAAGTTTTTCTCACACAAGTATCTGGTGCAGCACCGGCGAGTTCATGACGACGACCGACCCCTGAGGTGTCCCTGGAAAGGGTGCAAGATGAGTTTCAAGTGGGCATGGGCTCGTACCGAGCATATTCGAGTCCACACTGGTGCACGTCCTTATGTATGTGCTGAGCCAGGTTGTGGTCAAACATTCAGATTTGTGTCTGATTTCAGTCGTCATAAACGAAAGACTGGTCATGCAGTAAAGAAGAGTCGTCAATAGCAAGTGGAATAGATGTTGATTGTTATTACTTAATTTAACATGGTTTTAGAATTTATGGAACCATTGCTTAATTGACCAGGGTAGGAGACTAACAGTTTAGGATATCCCTGCAATTGCCATTTGTAGCAACTATTAATTCTGTTTACTTTGGGTCTTCAACCCATTTGTTCATTACAAAAACAATTTAAAGCAATGGCTTGGATCTGGAAACATGATTCTCATCCAGTTCATGTCACATGCAAATGCTGTTCCAACATTTACGTTTCGTGAATCGTGATGGTGTTGTTGCAATGCACTTCCCCAACCCGCACCTCACCTGCCTCGTACGGAAGTAATGCACTATCCAAAGGGGGTCGCAAGGTAATAAGGGGTATCTGGCATGATCTGCTAAATGGTATGCCTGTAGGTGGAACCCACCTCACATCTGCATCAAATTTGCAGAAAGTTTTATTCTTCCATCTTATCAACCTCTGTCTCATGAGGTTGTGGTAAATTATTGACTTTATTGCACTTTTTATTCTTTTATGATTATCAATGATGTGCGATTTTGATTCCTATTGAATTTTTTTATTTGAATTGAGTCTCTCAATTTTTTATTATAAATATGTTCTTCTATCATAAATAATCATTTTCTACTCAAATAATTAAGGGTTTATGACAAATTTAGGATAGAAAATGATTAAAAAGATTCAAATGAGTTTCACAATTAAATTTGAAATTTTTTAAGAAGTGAGGTTATACTTTCAAAAAAAGGAAATTTGAGATTTTTTGTTTGGACAATTAAAAGTTTTGAATGGTAGTGGAAGAAGGTTTAAATAATTTAATCACTTTAATTTGTAAAAAGTTTATAAAGAAAATAAGAATCTGAGAATCTTGAATATAATAAATTTGATTGAGTGACTTGATTTTACAGTTGAAAATTTTGAGATTAAATTTAAGCGAAAAATTTATCAATACATTTTGATCACGGTAAGTTTGATATTAAAGTGTTAGTTAATCCCATCACCTATAAAGGTGAGACCGTGAGAATCAATTTTCGGGGAATCAATTTTCGGGGGATAAAGGCGTTATATTGTTGCTGTGAAATAATCAATTTTAAGAGAACTAAGTTTTTTGTTACATAATTTTGTATGAATGCGTATTGTTTTGAGTATTATTATAAAATAATCAATTGAAGTTTTTATGTGATGAAAGTATATATATAATCTACTACAACCGATTACAAACCTTGAAAACCATAATTCTCTCTAGCAAGTTTCTTGTGTGACTTTCAGAAGTTGCCATAAAAAGCATGAATCGCAAGGTGAATTACAATAGCATTACCTAGCAATAAGCGTCAAACGTGCTTTTCAAATTTAAACTATCCATATTACACATGGATCTGTCCCTTCCGATGGTAAATTTGACATGATCCAAAACTCAACACAACATTTTGACCAAAAAAAAAAAAAAACTCAACACAACATCAACATAGGACAGCACTTGTGTATACAGTAAATTAATGTCGGTTTAGAATATAAAATGATCAGTTTCATGCAATTGATTCAAAATAAGCAGGCAAGTATTGGAAACTAGAAAAGATATCCACGAGTTACTCCATCAAGCTCCAGTTGCCTCAACCATTTCTTGCTCCACGGTGCTTGGGGTAACTGGGTAGTAATGGTAATGAAGTTCCCCAACATCATCACCAGACAATTTCTTCCATCCATTTGGTCCCACATAGTAAACTAAAATCATATAAATGAAGCTCCAAGTTAGTGAGATACATTGATTTCATGTCTTACAAATTTTGTAGCTATAAAATATGCATATAAAGAAGGCTGACCTAGTCAGTGATAACAACAATAACATTCCTATAGTATTCCATCTTGCCTAGCTAGACACCATGGACTATTTTCAATTATTTATTTAAGTGGACACAGTAAAATACACATCATGCTTTGGGTACACATCAACAATCGGGCTCCAGCACACATTTTTACCTCATGAGTGAGACATATAATTAAGCTACCATGCATAATACACACACACACACACACACACACACAATGCTGGTGACCGAGGGTAGCAACAAATCGTCAAACAAATACAGAAATTTGTATGTAGATGTGTGTGCGTGTGCATGTGTCATGTGTGTCTAATGCTGGTGACCAAGGGTAGCAACAAAATGTCATAAACAAATACAGAAATCTGTATGTAGATGTAGCTGGCTCAATAGGGGAGAAAGGAAGAGTACCGCTAGCAACTCCACCACTAGCTCCATCACGAAATGTTGCATGATATATTGCTCGCCGAGCCAATTCAGCAGCTTCCTCAACTGACATGTCATATTGGTACCTAGTACGACAAGGAAATTGTTGACAAGATTTGGCAGAAGAACTATAGATGACAGTTAAATAGAAAGTTTCGCTAACCCGCTGTCCAAGACACCATAAGCATATGGTGAACCAGATCCAACAGAGAATCTAGTGCCTTTAAGTCTTCCTCCTTCACTATCAACATAATATAGACCAGGACCCTAAAAAGAGATCGATCTTTGTAAGTCACAATAGAACTATTTGAGCTAAAGCTATTTAGTGATTTGACATGTGAATTACCGTCTCATCCCATCCAGCAATCATGGTACCAACAGATAACCCCATTCCACGATAGGAGTATAAAATATTTGCAAGTAACTTAGAGGCTCCTGTTACTGAAATTCTCCTTTTATTTGCCAACTCATGCAAGCGACACTACAAATAATATGGACCACATCAGAAAAACCATTTGTAACCTCATAAATATAAAAGGACAGAAATTATGTCATGGAAAACAAAAGATACACAATTCTTTTAGTTCGTAGGAACCAAGTCATTTAGTTCTACTACCATCTACATGGACTCAAAATTCAAGGATCTAAAAACCATAAGGACTTAGGCATACAGGAAGAAGAAAGTCTATATCATTAGATCAAGAAGAAAGTCTATATCATTAGATATGCATCAAAATGAGTATTATAAATCAAATCAAAATGGAAGACAAAGACCAAAAGATTGTATAAGGAAATAGAAAAAGGAAAAGAAAAAAAAAAAAGACAGCAAGCAACCCATAAAAATAATATAATAAAACAAAGCAAGATTTAACGCTTTGATTTTGACTAGAATCTAGATTGCTATAGTTCTGGCAAGCACCGTCTCAAATAAGGATCAGTTTGTCCTCATCAGGCCCACATCAGCAAAGACAAAAGCAACCTTGCAAGATAGAAGGTTTCCTAGATTACCTTGATCCCAAGATTTCTGTGCCAAAATTGGCAATCAGCAGCACCTCCTGCCATTGTCCCGAGCATATACGGATTGATTTCAATAATTTTCTTAACAGACTGTGATGCTGGAGATAGCCATAACTCAATTAGTCAAGAACAAAGGCAACAATACATAGAAACAAAAACTCATTGTTTAATTAGAAGTTAGTAGCATAAAAAATAACCCTGCCTGTATACCAAAGGAACAAAAGAAGTAAAGATAAAATTAGAGTTGATAAACACTCACATATATATCCTCCCATGCTAGCTCGAGAATCAGCAGCTACCATGACACCCTCCTTGAATATAAAAGCAAGAGTCGTAGTACCCTTCGCGGGCTTCACCATCTGAATAGCTTCTTTAAGGAAGCCATCGAACTAGCAAAACCCCAAACACACTCAACGCCTTAGATAAAACCGTCAAGCTTCAAGTTCAACCAATCTTAACAAACTATATATAACCTAGCCTAAGCCTAATATTTTCATTACCCCACAATTTCATAAACAAACTTCAAAGTTCAAACCTATTTTTTGTTTCTGATTTTTGCGCATGAACCTTTTTCAGAATCGTAAAATCCAAAAACTTGAGGCTAACAAACAAGTACTCACATCTTTGGAATTGGGAAGCTCGAATGATGGAGGGGCAGAGAAGTCCCCAACGACTTCGTTTCCAGGTGCAATCAGTGTAGGAAACGATTCGAGACCACTGGTATCAAGCTTCATGGTTGCAGGTTCGTGACCTAACCGATCAGAGAACACGAAAAAATTAAAACACTACATTATTATTCCCTTAAATACAAAAGAAAACACATAAATAAAAATGCGGGGAGAAATTAAAGAAGAAAAAGTTGCAAATAATATTAGGGGTGTTCAAGGGAAATTTAGCTTGGGAATGACGATAGAACAGTAATTTGGCAAATTTTCAGGCACCCAATAGATAACTCACTTAGTTGCAAAGCGTAGAACTTCACTATGGCGCACCGATTCTGAGAGAAAAAAAAAAGGAGTTGCAGTGTGTGAGATCTCTCAATCGTTGAGTTTGAAGCAAAGTAATGCGAAAAAAGTTGAGAAAGGAATGAATTTCAGTGTGTGTGTTTTTTTTTTTGGTCAAAATTTCAGTGTGTGTTGGCTTGGGGGAAAAGGTAGGACTTTCTTTGGGCCGGGCTCTCTCCACCCACATTACGTATGGATTGGCCCATGTATTTTCTTTTGAAAAGGGGAATTGGTAAATACACCCTAGATTTTTTACTATATATCCCATATTAATGTAAAAATTTCAAAAATATCCTTAAATTTTGCATGTATTTCAGAAATTGGAGTTTATGGAATACAAATTGTATGGAGACTAGAGTTTTCTGGAATACAATATTGTATTCCAGAAACTGAATTTTTCTAGAGTTTCCGGAATAATATAAAAACACACTTTTTGGTATCGGAAACACAACTTGTGTTTCCGGGAGTGGATGAAGGCGTACGAGTGGGGTGTGTGGGGCTTGGGTGTTTTTGAAAGAAGAAAGAAAGAAAGGGTAGAGTAGTAATTTAATGACCAAAAATTATTTAAAGTGGTGTAGATGGATAAAAGTTGTGTATTTACCGGTTTCCTTGAAAAATAACTTTTTTTTTCTTTTTCCTTTCTTGGTAAGGCATTTGATTTGGTATTGTTAAAAAGTAAAAACTTTCCTCCTCTCCTATGCATGTGTCTATGCGGTTGGTATGTTAATGATTGGCATTTTTAAGAAAATGTTTTTTTTTAAATATTTTCTAGTTTGAAACACAATTATGATGAAAGAGTATATATAATATAACTATATATAATGAAAATACTAATTTTTTATAAAGCTTTTTTTTGTTTCAATTTTATTCTTTTAATAACTATCTATAATATATTAATTATTTTATAATCACAATACTCTATTATCTAATTATACAACAATAATATGATTTCAACAAAAAAATATATAACAATATCTATAAAAAAAACAATACACGGGCGAAGCCTGACTCTCCTAGTCTATATAATTTAAATGCTCAATGAATCTAATAATAGGTGAGTGGGTGGAAAATATTGAATCTAGTAGTACAATGAATATAATCATAATCGATCAATATCATATTAAGAGCCCATTTGTTATTGATTATTTTTTAAAAAAAGTACTTTTTTTAAAGAAATAATTACTTTTAATGATTTTCTATCTGTTTGTTTTAGCTTTTAAAAATAATCAGAATCTAAAAATAATCAAAAATTCTGATTAAAATGAAAAGCTATCTGGAGTTGCTTTTCAGAATTAATCAGATTTTAATGAAGAGTGAGAAGAGAGAGAAGATTAAAAAATTAATTTTTAGGATTATTAACAAACACAAATTAGATTATACTTTACATAAAAATCTCTAAAAAATAATCACTAAATTATTTTATATAAAAATTACTTATTTTTTAATCAATAACAGGTCCTAAATAAGACAATCTTTATTTAATTTTAATGCAAAACATTTGGGAGTTTCAACTAATTGTATGCAATTGCTTCAAAAAAAAAAAAAACTAATTGAATGTGAAAAAATTTCTTTCCCAATCACAAGGCACATGCTCCCACCATAATCCGGAGACAGTACAGAGTGCAATGTACAACAAACACACCATCACCATTTCACACTCACTCAGCAAAAAAGTAACACCCTTTACCCTTTGAGTTTGATTTCACACTTGTTCATTCTGGTTTCCTGATTTTCCCCAATAATAAAAAGGTAGTACAACTTTAATTTAGTTCCACCCTTCTCTCACAGCTTCAACAACAATCAATCAGCTTCCATTATTAGGGTTTTTTTTTGAAATGTAGAGGGACTCCAATGGAACCTTCTGAATCCGAATCAATGGGTTCCTCCTCCAGCAAAGACCCACAATTGGGTTCTCAGGGTGAACCTCATTCCCCTGATCCTCAAGCCCCAGATCCCAATCACGTGACCCAGGTTGATGATGCACTTGGTGGGGAACTCCAGAACAAGTTGGATTTAAAAGACGGTGATGAGACTGAGAATAAAGGTTCAAACTTTGAAGTCGGTGGTGAGGAATTGTGTGGAGAAGTTGCTGCCCCAGAAGCTGGTAAGGACCAAGGGTGTGATGATGATGATCATGGTGATGGTTGGAATGGTGGCGGTGATGGTTGGAATGGTGGCGATGAGGGATGTAACTGGACTGAGAATGCGAATGAGAGTGGGAGAGATAAGGTGGGTGGAGATGTTGATGAAGTGGAGAACAAGGATGAGAGAAGCAGTGACAGAGCTCAACAGTACCCGTTGAGGCCCGAAGCTGAGGACTGTGCTTTTTATCTCAAGACTGGGACTTGCAAATTTGGATTCAATTGCAGGTTTAATCACCCGGTTAGGTGGAAAAACCAGGTATCACTTCCTCCTCTCTCTCTCTCTCTCTAGCATACTGTTGCCAATTACTGTGTATGGTTGCATTAAATGTTTACTAATAATAATAATAATAATAATAATGCATCCATTTAGGTATTTAAGTATTGAAAGCAAACCATAAAACTCAATTGTGTAAACATTATCTTTCATCACTAAATTCCCCCGGCGCCCCCGCTATGTGTGTTTTCCTTCTTTATGTTATCTCTGTGGAATGATAGGGCTAAGATGAAGGGCATTTTGCCTTTGCTGAAGATAGTAAGTTTAATTGGAAGGACTGGTACTAACTGTTCATCGTGACCGATATTCAATAGTAAATTATAATTTCCAAAGAAATTGCTTGGTAGTATGCTTTTAAATGTCTTTTGAGATCTCTTTTTACCCTATATAGCTTGCCTAAACTTGAGAATTCCTCTTTTGGTGAGGTCTCCTATGTGGTATTTCTTTAAGGATCTTTGCTGGGATAAAAGGAAAGGTGAAAGTATTACCTATAAAGGATTGTAGCTATATGGAGATTGAGCATCATTTTGTATCTCTAGGTGATTTTATGACTGGAAACATCTTATACCATGTTCTGTGTTTTCATATTTTTGAACACTAAATGAAGGCTGTTAAAGAGAAGGTGGGAGAAAGAGATGAACTGGAGGAAAGATCAGACCAGACAGAATGCAAGGTATTGTCAAAATTATGGTGTTAAATTCTGTTGCAATCTTTAGATTTAATAATGTATTATATGAATGCCTTAACTTTGGCTTGCATGTTGATCATGTGTAGTTGTTAAAATGCAAGTTCCGAGGCCCATGGGGTTTTCCATGGAAGATTGTGTATGGTTAACTCAAGGAGGTGTAATCATACATGTACTGTTATATTCTTCATTTCCTTTGTTTACACTGAGATCATGAATCATTTGTATGATGTGCTGAATTTTGGGTACTTTTGACCTGTGTCATTAAGGGGGTGTGGATTTGACTGGCTAATATAAACAATCCCCTTGGCCTGAGTTTGACTGAGTGAATGATATTAGAAAAATTATTCTATATTAGAATTCCTTGATCAGTATGATCCGGGCCTAGCTTTGGTATGTTAAAAAATGTTGGATCTCTTGAACAAACTTGGGATGAAGCATGTTTGCATATATGTTTATGTCTAATCTCTTTCCTGAGATATTTCTTAAACATGTCCTACTATTTATTTATTACAGGGTTATAACAAACTTCTTTCGTTTCCTGATGTTATGGCAGTATTATTCAAGGTCTGGGGGTTGTAAGTTTGGAAAAGCTTGTAAATTTAACCACACAAGAGGAAAGTGTTCAGCAGCACCAGTTTTAGAACTCAACTTCCTTGGCCTGCCTATTCGTGTGGTATAAGCTTAGTTCCTTGCTTAGCAAGTTCTGCTGAAAGTTTGTTTGTGTATACTATCTTTAATCTATTTCTGCTGTCTGAAATACTTGTCCCTGAAGTTTTAATGAGGTTGTTTTTCATGACAGGGAGGGAAAGAGTGCCCCTATTACATGCGCACCGGCTCTTGTAAGTTTGGAGCAAACTGCAAATTTAATCATCCTGATCCTACAACTGTTGGAGGATGTGATTCATCTTCAGGTTATGGTAATGGAAGTTCTGTTTCATTACAAGGTGTATCGCAATCATCTATACCCTCGTGGTCTTCTACCAGAACATTGAATGAAACTGCTCCTTTTGTGCCAATCATAATTTCGCCGACTTCAGGGGTTTCTCCCCAAAGTTCTGAATGGAATGGATATCAGGTAATGCTAGATATTTGATGCCAATAACCATATAGCAATACCAAGTGATAATTTGATGTGTACTCCCTCTGTTTTTGATTATAAGCAAAAAACACCAAAATATTTTGTTTTTAAATATAAGCAAAAAATAACTAACTCCATCTCATTTAATAACATTATTCCTATAATACCCTTAAGTTAATTTAATTTTTGTTTTCCAATGCGTAGTTTGTTTCCAAGAAACAATTTATCATTAAGGGTAATTTAGGGACTACATTAATTTTTTATATGAGATCAAGAAACTTAATTACAGTTAACTAACTTCCTTAATAAACGTGAATTTAGGTATTTTTGCTTATGTTCAAATACAGAGGGAGTAACATTTAGTGTTTTGAGTTCCATGCTCATTCCTCAGCCTCTTTATTATTCATTATTTTGCTTCATGCCTTGATTCTTATAGGGCAGGCTTTTTTATATTGGATTATAAAGCAAGAAACCTAGTGTTTTCCCCCTTCTTTCTGTGAATAAATTATTCCTCCTATCGAATCCTTACCCTTTTTCCCAGCAATTTGACCAATTTGTGGGTTGTAAAGGCACCTGTCTATTTATCTGAGAGGAGTATGCATCCACCTTCAACATATGTTGTGAACAACCCAGCGATTGAAACAAATGTTTATATGCACCATCAAAATCAGATGCCAGTTGAAGAGTTTCCAGAAAGACCTGGTCAACCCGAATGCAGCTACTTCTTAAAAACTGGGGATTGCAAGTTTAAATCTAATTGCAAATTTCACCATCCAAAGAATCGGATTACAAGATTACCTCCCTGCAACCTCAGTGACAAGGGTCTTCCTTTGAGACCGGTAAGCTATTTTAATCTGCTGTTTTTTGCTTACATGGTAGGTTCTGAGAATCTGTGTTAGACTGTTAGTTAAGTGCAAATATAAATCCTTCCAAAATGGAACTATAATGTTCATGTAATCTAGAGATGATTGTGTTTCTGGTTTTGGAAAGACATTACCTTAGGTTTTTATTAATCATGAGACTTCAAGCCATATTTGCTAGATTCTCTGATCTAACATTAAACTTATCTGAAATTCAGGACCAGAATGTGTGCATGCATTACAGCCGATATGGAATTTGCAAATTTGGACCAGCTTGTAAGTTTGACCACCCAATAAACCCACCGCCCTCAGCTATGCCTGGACTTGATCAACAATCCTCCTATACAAACTCAGCTAGTGTTGATGTGGTTGGAAGTGGAGGTGCCAATGGTGCAACAATTCAGTAGCCTCTGAAACATTTTGTGTCAAGGGTCTACTAGCTTTGAGCATGCATACCCCCCATATTTTGTAATTTTCTTCTTAAACATAATAAAATTATTTAACTATGCTGGTTAAGCCTAATGCGGCACAAGCTTTGCAGAATAGCAATATATATATAATTATGTTATATATGCCAAATAGAAGTTTTATTACAAGCAACACCAGCTTCTGTAGATTATCATTTTATTTTTTGGTTTGTTTTTCTTTCACTTTTTTTGGTCTAGTTCTTTTTTTTCTTCTCTCTTTCACTTGGATCAGTATTGGATTATAGTTTGGCTGGTGTGAAATGATTGTGACTGGATTTTCATGTTTTTGCATTATGGTTGCCTATGGAATTTTGAACTTTTTGAGTAATGTCAGAGGAACTGCTCAACAAAACTGATGGGCGAAAATTGTGAAAGAACCCATGTATTATTTTATTTCGAGGAAATGATTGCTTTATTTTTGCATGTTCATGAGCTAATTTTTAAAAAAGGATCATTTCTCCAAAATCGAGTTAAAATAAACAAACTTAATGGTATTATATTGGTTTAGTACACAAGGGATTGAATACCAACTTTTACTTTGTCCAAGCCGAGTAGGGATAACAACGGGTAGAGTATTATAGTACGGCAATTTCTATCTACACATACATGCTGCGGAACTATTAGTTCCGCAGGTATATTTTTTTCTGACACACACATACCGCGGAACTATTAGTTCCGCGGGTTGCAATTCACTGCGGAACTAATAGTTCCGCAAACATTTTTTATTCGTTATGTGTGTGTCCGAATTGAATTATAACGCGCGGAACTATTAGTTCCGCGGTGAATTACAACCCGCGGAACTAATAGTTCCGCGATATGTGTGTCCGAAAAAAAATACACCTGCGGAACTAATAGTTCCGCAGCATGTATGTGTTGATAGAAAAACATGTATGTGTAGATAGAAATTGCCTTATAGTACTTGTCTCGATATTCACATTTTAATTTTAAAAAATATACATAAGACTAGTCCGTTTGAGTAGCAATTTTATACCTATATCTTTAACCAACGTGGATCTATTATTCTCACTTTAACTAACTATAAATAAATAAATTAATTAAAAGAATATTGATTAAAAATATAATTGTAACTCAATTCAAAAACATTGCAAAACTAATCATAACATATTAAGAGTAAAGCTATTTAACTGAATTAAATTCAATAAAATAAAATTGTTAAATACAATGATGCTTTATGTTTGAATACTAAATTAATGTTCCAATAAATTTTCAGAACAAATTCATAAATTTACAAGTCCTGATTTGACTCTCCAAAGTGTATTAAAAATAATAAATGTACGTAATTAATTGTTATTGTCTAGTCAATTAATACCATTGTTATTTATTTCACCTTATTATATTATATTTCAAGTGTAAATCCTGTTTTGGTTTTTTTTAAATAAACAATCCTGTTTCTATTTACTAATACCAATAGGAGGCAGAGCATATAAAAGTAAAAATTAATAATTAGACTGCACTCAAATTTAATTGTAATTATAAATTATAAATAAATAAATAGATGTGTATGAAACACATTGGATACTAAGACACCCATACCTATACCTATCTTCATTAAATTTTACGTGTAATTATCCATATCTATACTCATACTCATTAAATGGATAATTACCTACCCATCATGAATAATTTGTGAATACCTATCAAATACATTGCATATTGCCATCCCTAGAGCCAAGTGGCTTATGCTTACCATTTGACATTGCCGGTAGCGAAAATCAGCCTAAAACTTATAAAATAGCTTATCCAAACATCCGATTCATCCAAAGTCTGTTGTTAACTTCGTCGACAAGCATTTAAATGTTATACAGTTTAGTATAAAAAAATATAAACACACTTAAGCTGTGCTTCGCACTCGTTGCTTAGCTTCAAATCGCATTATGCATTAACAAAGGACCCTTAACAACGTACAAGAGTATGCCAGAATTGACTGGTAAGTGATAAGGTTTAATCTTTGATATGCCACTCAGTCACGAGGACTTCCAATCAAGTGGCGTTAAGCACAATTTGATTGTGCACAAAGGACCAAAATCTAATCAAGACAAAATGCACAATGGTGGAAACATAATGCAAAACTAACACAGACCCATTAGAAAAGCATCTTTGATTCTTTTTTACACTAAATATACTAGTCAGTCAACAATGTACTACAAAATTATAATAATATACATCTCAAATATACAAGCCCCGCAGGGTCACAATAATAAAGAAGAGTTATGACTCAACATTAGCTTTATTTCCAGCAAGGATGAGGGATATTTCAAGACCACGGCTGAAGGCTTGATTAAAGAGTAGGCGGGACTGGAAAGTGGAAATGAATGGAAACCATGATAAAAACGCTATTGGTGCAAAAATAATCATACCCATTCCGGCATCATACATTCTAGCAAACTCACGGACTGAATCCCACAAGCCCAGACTCCAAACTATCCTCCTCCATGTAATTGCCAACTGAAAAGAGTAGAAAATTATAAAATTGTTAGAAGTCGGAATTAATTTCAAATGACAACAATGACACATGAAGAGTGAAAAAAATAAAAGATGTGGTAATAATGAATAGTCAGTTTTACATAAACCAATTCAATTCGGATCTTTGGCAAAAACAGCATACAGATTCCATATGTACCCAATGAGTGTGACACGGGTTTCACAGTACTATTTCAGAGATTGACGGGTTGAAAGCAAAATTATATTAGAAGTGCAGGAAGAATAGTTAAGAAAAGGTTACCACCACAACGAGACCATGACCACATCATAATAATTAAATAGCGAAATAAGTCAAGACTATTTAACCCCCATATGTATAATTGGAGATGAATTTTCTTATTTTGTTTTTAAGACATCAGGAAGAACAAATTCTCATGGTCATAGCATTTTGATTCTTTACTAGGTTGCGCTTGAAGTTATGATAATACCGTCCCTTAAAATACCATGCTTTTATTATAAAGGCTCTACAAATAATGTATTCCCAATGGGAATTTCTATAGTACACCCTTATTATTCCTTGCCAGTTGCCAGTTGGAAGTATTATGCACTCGGGGATAAATGCGGGATAATTCTCAATAGACCATGACTCAGAGGTACCACAAAATAAAGAGTACCATGGAAACCTCCTTCCTGATAATTACATGCGGTGTGTCAGCCGTTGTCTGACATAATAATTCCCAGATTGATTCAATTCAGAGAAAATTCATACAAAAGTAAATCAAAACTGAAACTTACAGATAATATTCCCCATCCGGTAGGGATGAATGCTAGGATGCTTGCAAAAAGGTCAGCTATTGACAGTTGAGTAAATGCAACAACAAGACACACAGCTGCAACAAGGCCTATAGCTGCAACTCCCTGTGAAAATCGCAATACTAGCTGAAAATCGGCAGATTTCTTTGGGCTGTAGGTAAAGATCTGCAAAGCAAGGAAATATCAGAATCCTAAGAAAAAGGGTTGTGTCAAAAAGCTCAAAGGGCAAGATAACCAAGATAGCTGATATAAGATATACATGGTAAAAAATGCTCTCCACAAAAAGAGAAAATACAAAATGATCAAATAATCGGGAAAAGTTCAAACCTTAAACACCAAAACAATTCCAACCAGTACAACCCATGAGAATCCATATATCTGCAAAAGAGAAAATAGTTCTAACCTTATAAATAAGAGTCGAATATTTGATTTATGTTCATGAAATAATACAAGAAACATAAGCCTTTTCATATGAGTAGAGGATATTTACATAATTTTTTTTATGTGAGGACTTTGTACATAATAAATATCTAATGCATAGAGGAAAATCAAAATGTTTACCGCGAGTGATGTATCATCTCCAGTAAGATGTAGCTTATAAACAACACCATATTGAAACAAGAAGAACCTTGCACTCAAAATTGTCTCCAAGATACGACCCCTCAAAGTTTGGATATGCATCTACAGAAAGATTAACTGTCATTAGAAATTAATAGAAAAGGTATCAATGTGAAGGATATAGATGTAGACTGGGTCGTTAGTATTCAGTTTTTGTTATTTAAAATGTGAGACTTGTGGTATTGTAAGTTATCCAATTTTCACCTCTACCTCTTCGTTAGAATTTGTTTGTCCTTTTCAAAACTTGTCAGCATATATTTAACTTCTCATTGATCTCTTCACTCAACTCTCCAAGACTACATCACCTAAAAAAATGCACCTTGGCACCATTTCTTGGATATGTTTGGCAAGCATGTCTAGAACCAAGATAAAATGATATGGGCTCAACATTGACCCTTGGTACACACTTATAGACATAGGAACTAAACAGATCCATGTCATGTAGATTAGCCAAAGTTTTATGTTGGTTTTTGACTGCCTAACACAACCCCACTCTTTTTTCGGGCTTGGGGACTGGCAATGCACACAAAGTCAGAGATTTAACGGGTAGAAGTCAGAGGGAGATCTTCAATGGCTCAAAAGCTAACTATGATGAAACCTTGGGCTATGCTAGACAAAATCAGAGAAGGTTTAATAATCATCAGGGTTTGAATCCCCGCTATAATAACAAATCATGATTTAGATGCCATTAAGAAAGCCAAATTAGAAAATTCATTTACAATAATAGAGCAAGCAGAAGCAATCTTCAGAATTGCTTTATCTTGGCCCCTTAATCATACAAACAATCAAGCAAAAATATAATGCTAACCTGTTCTTCGTCCCACCAAGACTCCCAACTATTGTCTCCCTTGACTCCTACTCCTCCTTTGTAAAGAAGCCAACTTGTCCAATCATCAAAATCTTCCACAGTCCTGTTTACCAGCTAATCAGGTTAGAAAAATTCACACTTGCTGACATAAATCAACAAAGATAGACCCGAAGACACGGGGTACCAATGAATGCAAAGCCTAATGAGGAAATAATGCAGATGAGATCAAGAATAGACGAGGGCATCCGATTTATGAGATAACAAAACAGTAAGGACAACATCTCCAAAAAAACATAAAAGGAAAATGCCATGGATTAGTAGTGTCCAAGACTTTGACTTGTTTCAATAAGATGACGATTTTTGCATTTAACAGCCCTATTTTGTTGAGTGGTACAGGCACATGATATTTGATTATGAACGCCATGTCATGCCGTAAAGGTTTGAAATAAATGAGATAAGTATTCACAAGCATTATCAGTGCTCAAAGTACGAATGGGAACACCAAACCGTGTTATTATCTCATGGTAAAAATGCTAAAAATGGAAAACAATTTAGACCTATTTTTCATTAAAAATAATCAAGTACAAGAGTAATCATCAATGAATGTAACAAAATATTTGAAATCCAAAATTGACTCAATACGACTAGGATCCACACATCAGAGTGGATCAAGGTAAAAGGAGACTTGGCTTGACTATGGACTCGATAAAGAAACGAACTATGGGTATGTTTCACAAGTTGGCACGACTCACAAGACAAAGTCGAAAACTTGCAAAGGCTTGCCACCAACTTCTGTAACCTTGAGGGCTAGAGGGACCTAGTTGATTATGTATCAGAATGAGGGAATATGTGGCAGTGCAAATACAAGGATGGCTGGAGAGTTGGTAGTGGCCATTAGACTCGCATCCAATGCTAATAAATCGACCTAAACTTCGGTCCTATAGGAAAACAAAATCTTTGATGAAAGACAAGACATAGTCAAGAGAGCGAATCAAGTGATTAATAGAAAGTAGATAAAATGGAGAACCTGGAACATACAGTAGAAAATCAACTAACAATGAGGGAATGGGATAGTAGTATCTACCCATTTGGATTGTATGTTGAACCATTTTTCAAGGTAACTTTTGATACCGAAGAAAGTTTGGAGAAGAAGGATTTATTACTTGAGATGTGATCGGTGGCACCATAATCGAAAACCAAAAGACCAAGAAAAGGCAATTGGGAGAGACAAGCAAAGGAATTACCACTGTGTACAACAGAGGAAGTGGAATGTGAGGCTTGGAGCTCCTGAAACCACTTCAAGAAATCAGAATAGTGGCCTGTGTGGTAGTGAGACCCAAGGGCTGGCATTCCTTAAACCGCTTCAGGAAATTATGATAGATGGCAGGTGTCGTAATAAGGCTGGTAGGTGGGGTATGGGAGGTGCTGGACCCATGGTTTATTGGAGAAGAGAGATAAACAAGAACCAAACAGGAGAGGGACTGAACACGAAAATGGAAAAGCAAGTTCAGATCCGAGACGAAGAGAGGCCGTCGACTTTAGCACAATTCATAACGGATAAAGAAATGCCTTGAAGTGCTGCCACGTGGAGCGGAGACAAAGGCGCATGTGAAACTGCAGAGGTAAGAAACGACACGTCTGAGCATGTAGTAGCAATTTAATGTCGGTCCACTAGGGTTCAATCGTGCTAAATGAGATGCTTCAAATATGAGTGTTGCTGGTCAAAACGGACGGCAGTCGCGAAAGAGAAACACGACCAGGTGAAAAAAGGCCAAGGCCGAAAACTGGAATGGGACATGGTTTTTGACAAAATTTTCACCCATGGACAGTGGGTCCATGGATTTTATGGATTAGGGCCACCTCTCGTTAGGCTCTAGATACCATGTAGAAAGAGTAAAACAAGGCATGTGCATGAATCCATGTGTATTACATAGCGGAAGCTCTATTACACACACACACACACTGAATCACAATAAATACAAAGATTAACATTACCTTATTTAACATATTTACATAATATTGTGCAACCATAACTACGCTATTTATATAGGAAGTAATTAAAACAGTAAGCAACTTACTTTTGCCACTCAAAACCAGAGGGGTTGAAAATGTATGGAGCGAATAGCCAAGAAATGACAAGGAACCAACTGCTAAGAGTTAGCAAGACATATGTAAGCGCACCTCCCCGTGCATATCCATATGCGATGTAAACTATAAGTAGCAGTGCTACTTCAAGCCTGTTGCATTGTACAGAATTAATATTATCAATGTACCTCAATTTCCTTCAACCCAAAACAAACAAAAAAGAAATAATAAATCAACAATAAATGTTACTCACGCTTTGACAAAGTGGCTCCTAGAATATAGTCTGTAATTTTCAGCAAACTTTATGTGACGGACAACGAACCCTCTACCAGTTGCTCGGTACTACGGTTAAGAAGTCAAACACATATCCAAGTTTAAAAAAACTATATATTCTGCGTTTTCCACCAAAATAATAATAACAACAACAACAACAACAATAATAATAAACATACTTTAGCACCCCCATGGAGAATAGTACGGCCAAAATAATGAGTTTTAGTTCCCAATGAGAATGTGAAGAAGACAGAACACAACTGAAGTTGCATCGTGACGAAACTGAAAACAGCCTGCAAATATTTTCATGAGACATGGACAATATTTAAGGCCACAAAAGAACAAGAATATGTTGATATTTATAAAGAAGACTTGACAATCATTTCTGTTAAAGAAATAGGACTAGGATTAAAGCAGAAGGAAAAGAGGAAAGACGGCTCAAAGTAAGAAACTGAAATATAATTTATAGATTAATATTGGTTTACAATACTTAGCCATAGATCACTACTTATATTACTAAATAGGTTAAGTACTAGTACTACTATCAATAAGTCTAAAAACCAATTAAAGAATATCTTAAAAAAGCATATTTTTATCTTTTCTAACAATATGGACTAACCTTCAGCAATCCTAATTCAAGTATAAAACCCATTATCATGGGCACTGCTGTAAAAACACCAATCTGGACCAAAAATTGAGCATTCAAAGCTGCATCAAGTGCTGTATTACCCTCCAGTCTTGCCTCCTCTGAGACAGCTTCATCAAGACCAGAAAACGCCTGAAAGAGGAAGCAGTATCAAGGAAAAATACCATTTTCATGACAGTCCCAAAGAGTAGAGATTTAACCATAAATTAGTTTTTAAACAAATGTCAACGTAATTATTTTTCTTCAGAATATGCAATAATGCTTGCTGCACATCGGAGGATATAACATGCAAACCCGATTGGGATAAACTCTTTGCCTAACTATTACGTTTCACACAGCTGAAAAAGTGACTAAACGAGAAATGTACCATTAATTGCCACTAAGATGCCTATCATACACGTCATTGCATGCTTCAAGAGTGTAAGACATGTTCAGAGTGATTTATGTATTACACAAGAATGAGAGAAACCAAATTACCAGGTAACCCAGCATGGAAATTTATAACATCCTCCAACTGAATTTCTATTCATCTTGCTAGAAGTTCAGGATTTTAAGCCAATGCAATCCACAAGGACTTTTAACATAATTGCAGCTTCCATATATATGGTACATATTAGAATATATGAAAAATGTCTTATAATATCTTGATCATCTTAGATTATCTAATAGGATTGGCTTCTATATTTCCTAATATACCATGTATGTTTTCTTATTTAATTAAGATTAGAAGTCTAGTATTAGTATAAACAACGATTAGTGCTTTGTCTTTTGTAATGACATCCAACATGATTCACATTAATATCAATAATTTTTTTTTATTCTAAGTACTTTTTTTCTTCCCCGTATACCAAAACACTATAACTTCAACAGTACAAGTCAGTTATTCTTCACCATAATGTTTATTGCTCCTCAGCAATTTTTTATTATATTATATTATACTTGGTCAAATGATCACCTTTAACCTTTCAATCGAATAACTCACACTGCCATACTGTGAAGTAGAAGTAATTACCCTAACAATTTGAAAAAATGAAGGAGGGAAGAGAGAGGATGAAGACTTTAAATTATAGGGTTTTAGACGAGGAAAAAGAAAGAATAAAGACTTCGATTTATGATTATGATTTGATGATATTCCAAAAGATTAAGCACTGGTGCCAAAAGGAGTGCACTTGAGTATCAGACAAAAGTGGTGAAAGACAGAAACATAATTGAGCAAGTCTCATCCGTTTACCAGGTATACTCTTCCATAGAGGAATATATATACTGTGAGTACTGTCATCTGCATTATAAAATTGGATAAAATTAGCAATACAACCAAGACCAGTCAACATCACCACATCTTCGTCGAAAGAAATGAGAGCCTAAGAGCTATACCATGGTACAGACATAATAACCAACGGTTGTGAAGAAGAAAGAAAGCATTCTGAAGAAATCAAAAAGCTGTCCAAGCCTGTAAATATCCCTGCTAAGCACTTGCTCTCCATTGCCACCTGCCACTTTCCCTTCAAAGAGGGCAATCTGGTTTAACCCAACATCCCTTCCTTTTCCAACCTATAGAAGGAAGCAGCAATTAACAACTGAAAAAGAGTTATGTGGAGCCGAAACGATACAGCAGAAAGTATCCATGGTGTACTTGTATACTCAACCTGAATGTATTCATGATGTGTGACATTTCCAAGCCGCAATGTAGAGTTGAAACCTGCAGTATATTTATTTCTCGATTTCATAAGATTAATTATATAGAACAAAAATATATAAATGGAAATACACTAATAAGAGAAAAGAGTTCAAAATAGAATTACATAAAAATTGTGTTTGACAGATGGCAATAATAGACGAGCCCCAATCCTATGTGCTATTTATAGTATTAAATTTTAAATGCATATTGTTTATAATATGCATCTCCTGACATTAGATTATAATGACTAGTCATTGCCTACCGTTCACCACATTATTTTTATTGTTATTCCTTCAAACATAAAAAGAGCCTTTTTCCCACAAGGTGAGATAGGTGTTAGAGATATAGATAGCTTTACACTTAAGCTCCTTAAGCTTCTTTCTATGTGTAATACGGTTCTAACCAACTGCTGAGTCAGCAGTTGGTTTAACCTTTATTATAAATAGTAGTTTCAGTTGTATTAACAAACTGAGTTTTTAGTTTTACCAAAAATGAGAAAAGATCATTCCAGAATTCTCTCTCTGCTCTACTCTCTCTCTCTGTTCTAATCTCTCTCTCTCTCTCTCTCTCTCAACTAATCACAAAATCTTACATGGTATCATACGCTCATCGATCTTGATCATGTCTTCCGCGCACTCTGTCTCTGATCGTGAATCCTCTCGCGATCGTGAATCAAGCCCTGACACTGTTCGTTCTTCGCGTCGCTCTTCTCGTCACCAGTCGCGTAGCTCTCGGCGCCGGTCGAGTCGTAACAGTGACACAAATCTGCGTTCTGGAATCAAGCTTCCAGATCGAGCTCCATCCACGTTCTCGCAGCAGGTTTCCATCAAGCTTGATGCGAAGAACTACCTCTCTTGGAAGCAACAAGTTGAAGGTATCATCCGCGGTCACAAATTGCAGAGGTTTGTAGTCAATCCAACAATTCCTCTTCGTTATCTCTCTGAGCGTGATCGTGACCTAGATGTTGTGAATCCGGCCTTTGTCGAATGGGAGCAACAGGACTCTCTGCTCTTCACATGGCTACTATCTACACTCTCTGAATCGCTCCTCCCTAGGGTTGTTCGATGTGTTCATTCATATCAGGTATGGGACGAAGTCCACAAGTTCTTTCAAACTCAGATGCAAGCTCGTTCCAGGCAACTTCGGTTTGAACTCAAGTCGATTTCAAAGGGAAATCGTTCTATTGCAGAATACCTAACTCGCATTCAAACAATTGTTGATGTGCTCCAGTCAATTGGTGATCCTGTTACACATCGCGATCATCTCGATGCTATTGTCGAAGGTCTTCCCGAAGAGTATGAAGCCCTATCTGCTATTATCCAGTATCGTACTGGACTCTGTGATATTCTAGAAGTGGAGTCCATGCTTCTGGTTCATGAAGCCAAGCTGGAGAAGCAGAAGAAGCATATTCTTGCTGAACCGCTTTCCATCAATGTCGCTCAAACTCAGGTGAATCCTCAAATGCTGCAGATGCAGCATATGAATTCCAATCTTTCCAATTCGCAACCTCCAGCACCTCTTTCCACCTTCGTTCAACAACCAAATGTTCAGGATCAGCAAACTGCTGATCATACTAGTGGTAATAGTCAGAATGGTGATGATTCAGGTGCTGGTCGCGGTGGTCAAGGTGGTCGCGGTGGCAGAGGTGGCCGTGATGGTGGCGGTGGTCGTGGCCGTGGACGTGTTCAGTGTCAGATATGTTCAAAGTACGGTCATGATGCATCGGTTTGTTATCACAGAAACTCTAACTTGGGCCAGAATAGCTCGAGTGGACCTTCTCAAGCCAGTGGGCCTTCTGCTGCTGCTCCTCCTCAATGCTTTGTCCCAACTCAGGGTGTTCCTCAGCAACAACAATTCCCTAACTGGTTCAGTCAGGCCTGGACAGGGCCCAATCCATGGACTGTTCCACCCTGGGCAGTTCTCTCAACTCCCAACCAGTGGGCTCCTCCTTCTCCTCAACAAGGATCAGTTAACACTTGGTATCCTGCCAACTGGAGTGGGCCACACAGTTCTTGGGATGCTTCTCACAGCAATTCTTCTGGTTCAGTCAGACCCTATGCACTGCCTAGTCCCACGTGTAGTTCTTCCAGCACTGTAAGTGGGAACCGAAGTTCAGAGGTACAGAGAGCTCCACCTCAAGCCTATCTTACAGGATCGCAAACTTCATCAATCAGCCAACAGTGGTTTCCTGATTCTGGAGCCACTCACCATGTGACCAATAGTTCTGCAAATCTCCTGGATAACATCTCCTTGTCAGGGTCAGACCAAGTACTTATGGGAAATGGCCAAGGTTTGCCAATCATTTCAGTTGGATCTGCACAACTCACATCACCCTATCCACCACACACCACACTCTCACTCAAAAACTTGCTTTTAGTTCCTGATATTACCAAGAACCTGATTAGTGTAAGTCAGTTTGCAAAGGACAATCAGGTGTACTTTGAATTTCACCCAACCTATTGTGTTGTTAAATCGCAGGCCACCTCTGAAGTGCTGCTAAGAGGGGTCCTTGGCCAAGATGGGTTATACAGTTTTGGTAACATTTTCTCCACTACTTCAGTTGCTGATTCATCTACTACTGTACCTGCTGTTCACTCTGCTGTCTGTACTTTACAACCTACACCTAGTAACACACATACTACACCTACACCTAGTAACACACACACTACTCCTACTTTGGGACCCACAGCCTATACTTTGTGGCACTATAGATTGGGACACCCTCATCATGAGGCACTCAAAGTCATATTGACATTGTGTAGAGTTCCTTTACCTAATAAAACAAGCATTGAATTTTGTACTGCCTGCTGTATGGGAAAGGTTCATCGCTTGCCTTCTCATTCTTCTGTCTCAGTCTATCAGTCTCCGTTTGACATAATTTTCTGTGATTTATGGGGTCCTGCACCCATGGTTTCTTCATGTGATTACAAGTATCTACTCACGTGTGTAGACGGTTGTACGAAGTACACATGGACCTTTCCTTTGAGGTTAAAGTCTGATACTGCAGCTGTCTTCAAACAATTTAAAAACTTAGCAGAAGTGCAGTTTAGTACAAAGATAAAATCAGTCCAAACTGATGGGGGAGGAGAATTCAAGGCCCTTGCCCCTTACTTTGTTGAATGTGGCATTAACCATAGGATAGCTTGCCCACACACCCACCATCAAAACGGGTCTGTGGAGCGGAAGCACAAACATGTAGTTGAAACTGGGTTAACTTTACTAGCACAGGCTGGGCTCCCCTTCCAATTTTGGGACCATGCCTTTCTTACTGCAACCTACCTCATCAATCGCATGCCCACTGTAGTTTTAAACATGCAGTCTCCGTTTTCTGCACTCTACAAGCAGCAACCTGATTATAGGTTTCTCAAAGTTTTTGGATGTGCGTGTTATCCTCACATTCGTCCCTATAACTCACACAAGCTTGACTTCCACACAAAGGAGTGTGTGTTTCTTGGATACTCAAGGTCTCACAAAGGCTACAAATGCCTAGCTCCAGATGGGAGGATCTTTATTTCTAAGGATGTAATCTTTAATGAGTACAAGTTTCCCTATGTGCATTTGTTTTCCAAGATTTCCACCTCATCCAAAACTCCTTCTCACACCCTATCAGCCCCCTTTCCCACTGAATTGACCATGAATTCCAATCCTCCATCTGTTCCATCTGATATGGCACAGTTTTCGCCTAGCTGTCCAGCCTCTGCATCTCATACAGCCACTGATTCTGTATCGCGTTCTCACTCTGCAGTTGCTGTCTCCACTCAGTCAGCATCCGGTTCTGCCTCAGTTTCACATGCAAACTCATCTTCTGGTGCTTTGGCTGTAACAGATTCAAATTCAGCCTTACCACCTAGTGGTTCTGGTCAGAGCCATGACACTTCTCATTTAAATACTACTGGTGAGCACAGTGCAGAATCAGATCTTTCTTCTCCCCTAATTTACATTCATCCTGAAAACATTCATCCTATGAGAACACGGGCAAAGGCTGGGATAGTCAAGCCAAGGCTTCATCCCACAGTCCTCCTAACTGAATCTGAACCCAGCAGCTACAAAACTGCTCTCTCTGATCCTAAATGGTTGCAGGCCATGACTGAGGAATATCAAGCCTTGCTGAGAAACAGTACATGGTCTTTAGTTCCTCTTCCTAGTCAGAGAAAAGCAATCGGCTGCAAGTGGGTTTTCCGCATAAAACAGAATCCGGATGGCACTGTACAGAAATATAAGGCCAGACTTGTGGCAAAGGGATTCCACCAAATCCATGGATTTGATTTTCAAGAAACTTTCTCTCCGGTAGTGAAACCAGTCACTGTCCGAACAGTTCTTTCTCTAGCCATTTCGAGAGGGTGGCACATAAAACAGCTAGATGTCAATAATGCCTTTTTAAATGGCATTTTAGAGGAGGAGGTGTACATGCAGCAACCTCCGGGTTTCGAATCCTCAGAAAAAGGACTTGTATGCAGGCTGCACAAAGCCATCTATGGCTTAAAACAGGCTCCAAGAGCCTGGTTTGAAAGGTTAACTTCTACTCTACTGCAGCTGGGATTTGTGTCAAGCAAATGTGATCCTTCGTTGTTCACTTTTGCTAGGGAAGGACACCATGTTATTATGCTCATCTATGTTGATGACATAATAATCACTGGTGACTACTTCCCTCTCATTCAAGAACTTACCTCGCAGCTCAATGACAACTTTGCACTCAAACAATTAGGTGATTTGGAATATTTTCTTGGGATTGAAGTTCAACGACTGAAAGATGGGTCTCTGTTTCTTTCTCAAACTAAATATATTCGAGACCTATTGGCCAAGGCTAGCATGTTGGAGGCCAAACCTATCTCTACTCCTATGGTGGCGAACTTAAAATTGAGCAAGCATGGAAATGACTTGATGGAGGATCCCTCCTTCTATCGTTCCATCGTTGGAGCCTTACAATACGCAACAATTACCAGACCTGAGATTTGTTTCTCAGTAAATAAGGCGTGTCAGTTTCTTTCTCAGCCTTTAGAGAGCCATTGGAAAGCTGTGAAGAGGATTCTTAGGTATCTTAATGGTACTTTACATCATGGCCTTTTACTGCAGCCCATTTCTCCTCGGGTTCCTCTTAAAATTACTGGTTTCTCTGATGCTGATTGGGGCTCTGACCCAGATGACAGAAAATCTACCTCTGGTTCATGCATCTACCTTGGTCCAAATCTTGTCTCTTGGTGGTCGAAGAAGCAGACCTTGGTGGCAAGGTCCAGCACGGAAGCTGAGTACAGAAGCTTGGCTAACACTGCTTCAGAAGTACTATGGATTCAGTCTCTGTTGGAGGAACTGAAAATTCCCTTTGAAACACCAGTTTTGTACTGTGACAATTTGAGCACTGTAGCACTGTCACACAACCCAGTTCTGCATGCCAAAACAAAGCATATGGAGCTTGACATATTCTTCTTGAGGGAAAAGGTCTTAAGCAAGACACTTATTGTTCAGCACTTGCCAGCTCTTGACCAAGTGGCTGATTTGCTCACCAAACCACTCTCAGCTAACAGATTTCTAACTCTGAAGCAGCAGCTCAGAGTAGTTGAAAAATCAGCAGAACCAACACAATCCCCATAGGTTTGAGGGGGAAATGTTAGAGATATAGATAGCTTTACACTTAAGCTCCTTAAGCTTCTTTCTATGTGTAATACGGTTCTAACCAACTGCTGAGTCAGCAGTTGGTTTAACCTTTATTATAAATAGTAGTTTCAGTTGTATTAACAAACTGAGTTTTTAGTTTTACCAAAAATGAGAAAAGATCATTCCAGAATTCTCTCTCTGCTCTACTCTCTCTCTCTGTTCTAATCTCTCTCTCTCTCTCTCTCTCTCAACTAATCACAAAATCTTACAATAGGCTACAAAGATCAAATGTCACAACTCACAATTGTGTTCTGTCAAAATCAGTTTTTGAGAAGGCCATTTAGATTAAGGTCCTTTTTTTAATGGTTTCTCAGAGTTCTCCATGGTCTTCTCATAACTTCGTTTATTGGTCTATCATTCATATGATCAACTCTCTTCTTATTGGTGCATTTTTGGTCCTCTCCTCACATGACCAAACTATCTTGATAGAGATCTTGTCATCCTTACAAATACGTGCTATACTAAATTTCTCTCTCTTTAATACATTCATTCACAATCACTCCTTTACATTTATGTGCTGTTGGGAGCCTAGGGAAGTGAAATGAAAAATTGATAGAAACAATCAAAGGAAATGAACAATTTGAAGCTAAAATATAAAAGAATTCTCTTCCAAGGGTTTTCCCTTCCGAAAAGGGTTTCTCCTTTAATACAAACTTCCTAATTTTCTGAATGAATTTATTTCATCCTTATTTCCCTGATTTAACAATTGCATAGATTATTTGATTATATTGAAATACAACTTCATTATATAAATAATGGATGCAAAGACAACCAAAGCCTTCTTTTCACTAGGTGGAATCAGCTACATGGATCAAATGATGCAATAATGTCCTATCATGAATCATGTCTAATGACAAAACATTTAAGTCCAAACCCATCTTAATGGTCCTAGAGAAGAAAATTTCAGAAGGTTTGAGAGACTGAATTCTGAATCTATCACGGAAAACTGAGAGTACACCCAATGTTTATACAGACTACAGAGATGTTGAGGATTATTACAGCTATAACTAACCTAACAATGGTTAACAAAACGGTGTTAAGTAACAACTGTCCGACAGCTGTAGTAACAGCTTCCAGCTAAGCACTGAAGATTGCTACTCTTGGTTACACGACTACTGTATACAGCAATAAGCTAGAACAAATAAACACGGATTATAGATATCATTCTTTACTCACCAGAATATATATCTTCACTAATATTAATAACACGTGATGCTTTACTAATGCCTCCACGAGTTATGTGAAATATTCTGTCAAATACATCTGGATGTCCATAGTGCATACGGACTCTGCAAGATTTTATTCCACAACAAAAAAAAAAATTGAGCAATGTCTATAAGATATGACAAGCTAAATTAATACAAAGCTCTGATTAGCATTGTTAAAATAAAATTGAAAATGAAGATACTGGCATTTAAAGTTTCAAGGATAAGTTTCAAATAGTACACATGTTTACCAAATGCCACCTAAGCTAATGATACACAAATTAAGAAATGCACTTAATGTCCTAATTTACATTAATTATTTAATTTCTTAAGATGCCCTTTATCTCTATAACAAGTTATCTGTCAACAATTCTCTCTCTTACTAATTAAATAGGTGAAGATATGTCTATATTGGGTGTTTTATATCCCATTTTTAGATAGCTAAAGCAGTATGATTAAAACACAGGGATTGAAGGAGCTTCGTGTATGTGTGTGTTTGAGCATATCAACTCTTGAAAAAGGGTTTTCTTAATATTAAAAACTGTATTGAAGATACAAGCACTAATCTCTATAAATAAGCAAACTCTAACTAATGGGCCTGATTAATGGGCCGGAAAACTAATTCCCAGTATTTACAATAATTACAAGTATTTACAACACTCCCCCTCAAGCTGGTGAATGAATATCTATCATTCCCAGCTTGCAAGTAAGTTGGTTGAATCGTTCTGTTGGCAAGCCCTTTGTTAACACATCTGCCAGCTGGTCTCCAGAAGGAATGTAGGCAGTTGTTATCAATCCACTATCCAATTTCTCCTTAATGAAGTGCCGGTCTATCTCAATGTGTTTTGTCCTGTCATGCTGAACTGGATTATGAGCAATGCTGATAGCTGATTTATTGTCACAAAACAACTTCATAGGACCTTCATACTTAATCTTCAAATCATCAAGCACAATTTTCATCCACAATAACTCACATATGCCTTGTGCCATGGCTCTAAACTCTGCTTCAGCACTTGATCGAGCCACTACATTTTGCTTCTTACTTCTCGAAGCAACAAGGTTCCCACACAAGAATGTGCAATAGCCCGAAGTGGACCTTCTATCACTTATTGAACCTGCATAATCTGCATCAGTATAGGCCTCCATGGTCAGGCTTCCACCTCTTTTGAACAAGAGTCCTCTACCTGGAGTGGCTTTGAGATACTGCAGAACACGATCAACAGCTTGCAAGTGTCTCACTCTCGGATCATGCATGAACTGGCTCACAACACTAACTGGTCTGGTGTGTGCCAAGTAAATCAACTTCCCCACTAGTCTCTGATATTGGACCTTGTCGACCTTAGCACTCTCCTCTTCAGTGCTCATTCTGTGATTCTGCTCGATGGGAACACCTGCAGGTTTACATCCAAGCTTGCCTGTTTCCTTCAAAAGATCAATCACATACTTCCTTTGAGAAATAAAAATGCCTTTCTTGGAGTAGGCCACTTCAATCCCTAGGAAATACTTAAGTTTCCCAAGGTCCTTCATCTCAAATTCTGCAGCTAATCTTTCTTTGAGCAGTTGTCTCTCGATCGGATCATCTCCTGTAACAATAATATCATCAACGTAAACAAGAAGTACAGTCAATTTTCCTCCCTGTGAATGTTTGAAGAAAAGTGTGTGATCCCCTTGGCTTTGCTTATAACCAAGGCACAACATTGCTTTGGAGAATCTCCCAAACCAAGCTCGGGGGGACTGTTTCAGCCCATATAAAGCCTTTTTCAATTTGCACACCTTATTCGATCCACTCGTGGGACCAAATCCTGGAGGAATCTCCATATACACCTCCTCCTCTAGGTCTCCATGCAAGAAAGCATTTTTTACATCAAACTGTTGTAGCTCCCACCCAGAGTGGGCAGCAAGTGAGAGCAGAATACGAACTGTGTTCATCTTTGCTACTGGAGCAAATGTCTCCTCATAGTCGATGCCGTAGGTCTGTGTGTATCCCTTTGCCACTAGTCTTGCCTTATATCGATCAAGAGTACCATCTGACTTGTGCTTGACTGTATAGATCCACCTGCAGCCAACTGGCTTCTTGTTTCCTGGCCTCTCAACAATCTCCCAAGTTCCATTCTGTTCAAGAGCTCTCATCTCCTCATCCATGGCTTGGACCCAATTCTCATCCTTTAGTGCCTCTTGAACAGATGCTGGGATTCTCACTGAATCAACAGCTGCAATAAAACTCTGATGCTGCAAAGAAAGATATTTAGAGGAGACAAATTGAGAAATAGGGTACTTGGCACAAGATCTTTTCCCTTTCCTCAAAGCAATCGGTAAGTCATCTGGATCAGAGTCACAAGTATCATAATTCTGAGAATCAGAAGTAGAGGGATCTTCTCCAGTACTTACCTCCGGCTCAGATGATTGAAGTTGCTCCTGGACCAGGTCGGGTCTTTCTCTCCTCTGATACACCAATGTTGGCTCACTAGCCTTAGTCTTTACCGGTACTGAAGGTACTGATTCCTGCAAAACAGAAGACAAAGGAGGAACAGGGACAGGAACAGAGACAGGTGACACAGGGAGACAAGGACCAAGGAAAAGAAACTTGGACTCGGATTCCAAATTACTGCTCTCCCCCTGAAGCTGAGGGCGAGTGAAGAAGGACACATGTTCGTGGAAGGTGACATCCATAGAGACAAAGTACCTACGGCTGGAAGGATGATAACATTTGTACCCCTTTTTGTTAGGTGCATAACCCACAAAGACACACCTGACTGCACGAGGATCCAACTTAGTTCGATACTGCTTATGAACATGGACAAAGGCGACACACCCAAATACTCGAAACTCAAGACTCTGCATGACAGGAGCAGAAGGAAAATGTGAGATCATAAACTGAACAGGACTAACATTACCTAGAACACGAGATGGTAGACGATTAATCAAATAGGCTGCAGTCAATACTGCCTCTCCCCAATATGAATTTGGAACTGCCATCTGAAATAGGAGTGCCCGAGCAACCTCAAGTAAGTGACGATTTTTTCTTTCTGCGACTCCATTTTGTTGTGGAGTATCAACACAAGTGAATTCATGAACAATTCCATGCTCTTTAGTAAACCTTGAGAGATTTTGGTTCACATATTCTCTTCCATTGTCTGACCGCAATCTCTTAATGCATTCTCCAAATTGAGTTCGTACCATTTGATAAAACTGACTGAAGATTTGTGGTACTTCTGATTTATCTTTCATCAAAAACAACCAGGTTACTCGAGTACAATCATCAATAAAAGATACAAACCACCTTGTTCCAGAAATGTTAGAAATAGGGGCAGGACCCCAGACATCAGAATGAATAAGAGCAAATGGTTTACTACTCTTATGAAGACTAGGAGAATAAGTAACACGACGGTGTTTGGCAAACTCACAAGTTTCACATTTGAAAGACTCAACAGACTGTTGCGAAAACAAAGATGGAAACATAGACTTGATTAAAGAGAATGGGGGATGCCCTAGACGCTTATGGTGAAGCCAGACCTGAGAGGTGGGTGAATTGGACTCTGACCGAAGACAGGAAGATAGCACCTTCTGACCAGGATTGTTTCTGCCCTTCTCGGTGATCAGGTAATACAACCCTCCCTGTTCCTTAGCAACTCCAATCATCTTCCCCGTGGTAAGATCCTGAAAAACACAATGAGAGTGAGAAAAGATTACAACACACTTTAGGTCCTGTGTGAGCTTGTTGATAGAAATAAGATTGTTAGAGAGTTTGGGAACATGTAGGACATCATTCAACTGCAGGGAAGGTTGAAGTTGAACGTTGCCACATCCGGCAATAGCGACATGAGATCCATTAGCAACAGTGATGTGTTGCTGTCCAGACAATGTGGAGTAGGAGGATAAATATGAGGACCACGGAGTCATATGATCAGTGGCACCGGAGTCAAGTATCCAAATATCTTCAGGCATAACACCAGTGACATTCAGAGATCTCGAGACAGAAATACCCACAGATTTAGAGTCGGACATAATGTAGGAGGACTGCAACAGCGTCTTGCACCAAAACAAAAATAGCCGATGAACAGTACAAGGACAGAACCAAAAGCAGGCCTTAAGCACGCCTCAAAAGTGGGACCCACAAGCTGGAAGGGGTCCCAAACGAACCGGCAGGAGAGGGCGAGGATGGAGACGGAATCTCCACCGGGAACGGTGGCCGGACGCGCCCACACGCGCCGGAAACGTTGGCGGCGCTGTTGAAATCCGGCGGAGATGACGGCAGCGCGTGAAAAACCTGATGACCCTGAAACTTCGACGGTTGGACAGATCGGGAGAAGGCGCTTCTGATGGAGGTGGAATCGCCGGAAATATTTTCCGGCAGCGGCGGCGCGGCGGAGAGACAGTGGGCAATGTCCAGCGGATGACAAAGGCACACTTAAGGTGCTAAGTGCTGCAATTAAGGCAGCAAAAATCCTCCACAAATGAGGCGGTGAAACGAACCGCAATGAAGGCGGCGAAAGTTCTATGCGGAAGCAGGGCCCCCTAGATCGGGAGCTCTGATACCATCTTGAAAAAGGGTTTTCTTAATATTAAAAACTGTATTGAAGATACAAGCACTAATCTCTATAAATAAGCAAACTCTAACTAATGGGCCTGATTAATGGGCCGGAAAACTAATTCCTAGTATTTACAATAATTACAAGTATTTACAACATCAACCAAACTGAATTTCCTCATCTCTTGTTCATCTATAAATATTTTTACTTATCACATCTAGTCGAGATGTCCACAAGTAACACAAGTTATAGTTGCTACACAGCTAAAGAATCCATTTGAAATCACCAAGCTAAAGCTCCAAAATCTTTTTATTGAAAATTTCAAAAAAAAAAAAAAAGATTAACTGGGATTTGAAAGATATGTTCTTGAAATGTTGGCATTTGAATAGTAAAATATAAATTGGTACTCCGAAAAACAAACCAAACATGTACTATAAGCAACTGAGGCTTGCAGAAATAGAATCCTACCAGAAACAGCTTTCAACACTATTGTCATTGAAAGCAAAAAAATAAAACAAACCACATCAATAGCCAAATGTCTCAAGGGAAATCAAACCCATATCAGGTCTATGAATGTTCACAAGATGAAAGAAAGGAGCAAAGCTTAGAAGAAGTATAATTCTTAGACAACGAAAAACAACCACCACCACCACTATAGCCTTTTTCCACAAGGTGTAATTGGCTGCATGGATCAAATGAGACAATATCCAATCATAAAACATTTTAATAACAGACCATTTATATCCAAATCCTTCCTATTGACAGACCATCATTCTTGAGGATAGGTCAAAATAAAATAAAATAAAATAAATAAATATATATATATATATATATATATGGATTCAAAAATCACTTTCATTAATTTTGTCATGTACAGATTATCTGCACTAAACACAACTTACTTGAGAGGATATGCTAAAACACGTTGGGCCAAGGTTACAAAGCTAGTTTCTTGATTGGACATGAACCAGGCCAAGGATGAGACACTGCAGAAGCACCAAGCATGCAATATGTAAGCAATTGAGGGGAGCTAAAGCCCAATATTATCACTTTGTTGAAATTCTAATGGGTGAATGCCTAACCTTCCTGTAAAAACATGTTCCCTCACTCCAAGAATACTTGGAGGGCGAAGGCCATGATCCGCATGAAACTCCTCAAGAAGATTTCTCATTTTCATTGCCTCCTCGAGATAATTGTCCTGTCAAACAAGATATATCAAATTAACATATAAAACATTCACTTTTTCATTCACACACATAATTGACTAGATTCAAGTCATTCAACATCTACTATTGCATGAATACATAAAAACTAGATTCAAATAAAAGTGAAAGTGAAAAGGTTTTAACTTATAATCATCTATGTCCACCTCATAATTTAATAGCTTGTTCAACACCACATTATACATATGCACAAAACCACAAAATGTTAAAACATAATCAGATCTTATATAGCTCATTAAGCATTTGTAAATTATGGTAGAAACCCCAGTCATCTCAAAATGCATAATGCAATGAGCAGTGCTACCCAGTACGTAAGTTTCTTGTATGAAAAACAATGAAACAATAGATAACTAATCAGATGTAAGATAATAAAGCTAATATCATAAAAAAAGTATAAAAATTGGAAGAGATAAAAAGAGTAAATGACCAAATGAGACATGTCTTCACCTGATTCATATCAATAGTTTGAACAGCATCACCACGAGTGAAAATTATAGCATGATTTTGGTTTTCAGGCTTTCCTTCGCCAAGTTTTGGATCCCCAGGAAGTTTGATAGAATATATTTCCTATGTATAAGAAGAAAATATAGAACCCGTCAAGAAAAAGAAACACAAGATAAAACAGAGAAAAAAATCAGTATTTCTTCACTAGATTTAAATAACAACTTAGTAATCTAAAGATCAGGAGTATGATGTCCACAAATAGCACAAAGATTTCTATTTTAGTAATGATTGGCAAAAATTAAAGAACAAAACAAAGCAAGATTGACAATGAAAATAAGAGGGATAAAGAATTTAGGAATTACAAACCATTTGTTACACAAGCTAATATCAAGAAAACAAATCAATAAACGATTTGTAAAATTTAGACAAGAAAATGGGAGAGTTGTCAAAGCACTGAATAAAAGGTAACCAAACAATTAACAATATATTGCTGCATATTAGAGTAGTATCTTTAGTTGGTTACAAACAGATAAGACTATCTAATGAGCAAAAACTGACATCAACGGAAGCTTTTTTCCACCTGATCTTTTCCATTTATATCAGCTTTGACAAGCTTTGAATAAAACACTCGTGGGGTGCTTGCATCAGTTGTACTTTCATCTACATGAATGAAAGCAACTCGGAGTCCCTCATTCCTGATAGCAAAGACAAAAGCTTAATCTCTTCATATAAAAAAATTATTAAAAAAAAACTGAAGCATTTAGTGATAGAAATAAAATTAACAGAACATTTAGCGATAGAACTCTCCACTTGAAATTTCTATCATTTAAATGGGCCAGGCCAAAAAGATCGCATTTAAATGGGCCAGTATTTTCAAGGCCAGCGGCCCGTGCAGGCTTCGGGTTACGCAGACCGTCGGCGGACTAGGACCTGTATACCCCGCTCTACCCAGCACTATTGAGCTTGGTGCGTGGATAATAATATGGTGGGTGGTCCAATAATGGATCTAAGATAAGCTTTGATACCATCTTAGATATGTGGCCTAACTCAACCACACAAAACTGGTTTGTAAATTGAGGATTGCCCAAGCTTTATATACTCTATTTAGGCCTTATCTCTAGTCAATGTGGGACTTGGATTTTTCCCAATACCCTGAAACCCTAACTCCCTAAGACCCCTTCAGCAACTAGCTAAGTGCTGCCCCCTGTTAGAAAATGAAAAGGAAGCTTTGCATAGGCAGAGATTGCAGATGGAGGAGTGGGAAAACGGCAGCTGTAAGAGGGAGGTTGTAGAGGCTGTCTGGTGGCGGCGCAGGGTGGAGGGTCTCACAGACTCACATTCGCAGCTCGAAGAGGAAGGAAAAGAGATGCAGTCAGAGATAGGGCAGAGGGACCTTGCGATTCAGAGATATGGTGTGGCACTATCGCCTATCATGCCGCAATTTGTGCTTTTCCAGCAGCGAAATCAGTCGTGTTGATTGCGATACTGAAACGCTCTGCGACAGCCAGCCCTGTAGCAGCCAGGGGCCGCAACAACACTATTGCACCGCATGCTATTAACTAAACTTGTTCCAATGCTTTCGGTGAACGCCACAAGAAGGATATGAATACAAAATGATTTCCTTTAATGCTTTGAGAATGCTATTCGGAGAGAAATCACAGATCAATCCTTGAGAAAATGTTTTCCTATGAAAGGTTATTGAATTTTCTGAGGTTCTGGTACTTATACACAGTCTCTGTTAGCTTTCCCAACAGAACTGCAACTGACCATGTAACAGTCTGTAACAACTCAGTAACATTTATACAACAACAACAACCAAACCTTATCCCACTAGGTGGGGTCGACTACAAGCAAAAACATTGATACATGAGACTGCAAACACATGCAATACACTCAACAAATACACATGCACACACACTGAAAGATAGATCCCTTCAGATTTCAAAGTATGTAATTAACAAGAGGTGGCATCTCAAGCACACTTCAAACATTCTATAAAGCTATGCGGCAAACAATTCATACCTGGCTAACACAAGTACTAAGCTAGTTATCATACGGATGTCCATATAAATATTATCACATTGTCAGTCTTAACATGAATAGTACTCGGGAAAATATGAGCAATCAATTTGATACCTCTGTAACAACAAAGCAATATCAGCAGCTTCTGGTGCCTTTCGCTGTTTTTGTTGACCATAAATTTGGCATGATACAACATAAGTAAACTTCAAATCGGCTTGTGCTCGTGATTCACGTGATGATTCAAAGCCTTGACTTGTAATGAAGTTGTTTTGAGAATAATTGTCCACTATTGATACAGCAGATGTCAGCAAATATCCATGTCAAGCTTAACAAGAACAAGAAAACAGAAAATCACAAAGTGAAACATAAAATGTTCTTATGTAACTACCTCCCACTGATCTGTTCTCCAGATAGCTCTGCAGCATCAAAGCTCTCCTATAATACATCATACCGCGCACTGCAAACCCAAAGAGTAAGGGATTGAAGAAACAGCAGTGCAGTGTTCACACAAGAAACCAATATTACTCAAACCACACTAGTTAAACCTCAACTCATGTCGAATGAAACTAAAAAATAAAGACACGTAAGATATGCTAAGAATTTATGACCAGTCCTAGCCAGAGTCTGCCCACGATAAGATGCCCAAAAACGAAGCTCCAGAGAGTCACTAGAACTTTCTTGAAGATCCACATCCTCAGTAGACACTCCTCGGCCAATTCTTTCAAGTAAGTTGTCCCATTCATCTGCAATATAAAATAGTTCACATTCATGCAAAAAACGACATAGTTCAAGATAACAAAAACACTTCCTTGTCCTTCTCCAATCCCCAAAAAGATCAAGGTTTTGGTACAGGTCCTTCTTGACAGACATTATCAATATAAATTTACTTTCCTATTTTTCCCATCCTCTCAAATTGGCTTAAGATTGAGGAACATAATCGGGTAATAATAAAGTGTTAAACATGGTAGGCATAACGATAAATGGATAAATTTTCCAAGAGAAAAAAGTAAATATAGATGTAATAAGGACAGAAACAGCTTTGAATAGTCAATCTTTGGAAAGATAACATCAACGTGTGTTCATTTTTTCACGAAGGGGGAATCTAAGAGAGAAGACACATTACCTGGAAATATCTTTTGGAGATAGAAGAGAATAGATATTCCATCTTCATTCTCCTTTTGCAATTCAGATGTACTATAAAGCACGGTTTCACTATAGTATGGGGTGAAAACACTAATACAAACAAAACACAAACAGAAAATGTTAATAGGCAGAGAAAAAAGCAAAGAAACACCATTGTAAAGTATATGTATTCACATTCATATACCTGAATGGCAACATTTCACTAACAGGCTTTGCCGAAGGCATATCCATAAATAATGAATTTGAGAAAAACTCTAATCTTCTTCTAGCTTCTAGATTTTTTGGAACATTAGCAGCAGAGTCCTTTACAGTAAGTAGAAGATGCAACCGCTTCATGAGCTCTTTCTACAACAAACCTTAAAATTACATTAATATATTTAAACAGAAAAAAAAGGGTGGCATGTATGAAAATAGAAGGCACTTACAATTTCTGGATCATTAGGCCATTGTATATTTGAAAAAAGGCGTCCCTCCTCCCTAGCTCTAGCTAAAATGTTCCATGTATCAAGATTCTCCCTAGGAAATAAAAAAAATGAGTGGAGGAAATTAAAAAAATTGTAGAAAAAGACTGGGGAATTGCACTTAATGAAATCATACCTTAAATCTGAGGACACCAGGTCATGAGTAACAATATCATACAGCTCATAAACAGCTTTTGCAGCACCTTTTTTAAGTGCAGGATCATTTCGAATCTGACAAAGATAAATAACTTCATCTAAGTAAACATAAAATGTATCAAGAACCAATATAAATAAAGAAACTTTGAACACACAGATAAATACGATATTCTATTTGGTTCTGAGATATAGGGGTTCAAATTTTTAGCAAAATGGAAACAGACATCATAATCCACTAAAGTGTAATCGAAGTCTAGGCATCCCACTAAATTTACTTTTCTCACGATACTACAAGGTGCTTAATTGTGACTCTTTAGAACATAAATAGGCCATCAAAAGAGGTGTTAACTTAAAACCACTTAGGTTTACGGAAACTGAGAAAAAGAGTTTGTGAGGAAGGAAAAAAAATGAGATCTTTCTGAGTAAAAAACTGATCATGTGGTTCATTGAATCAATCATCGCAGTACACTGACATGTATAGAGACCAAAACTATTAAAAGCTCAGTACAGATTATGTTATTACAACATAACAGAATACACTGACCCAGCTAAAAGAACAAGCAAAATAAAATAAAATATAAAATTAAATAATTCTCACTAGCAAAAATTACTTAGACAGAGGGAGATGATTCAAACAAAATAACTCCAAATCAGTCAAGCTAGCAATGGGTTAAATCTGAATATTTCTCTGATTTATTCACTAGGAAAACACATATATATACAAGTGAATCTCAATCTATACGGGAAACAAACCCTATCACGATCCTATAATTTTGGGATCAAATCAATTATCCCTATCTAAGTTAACTATGAATATGCTAATAATATGGAAACAGAATATTAAAATCAACATAGGGAATGAGACCCACATGGTTTCGTGGGACCCACATGAATTTCACCTAATAATAGAGTATGTGTTGGAAAGAGCGTGTTAGAAAGTGAGATGCTAGCAATCCTCTTCCAAAAATAGCATTTTATTCCATTAAGTAAAAAACAGAATACATAATGATGTGTGTTTTTGTTTGAGAGAATTACAGAAAAGGAATTCTGGATAAAATATGTACAATAAGGAATGAAGTGTGGTTATATATCATTCTTGGCAAATATTATACCAGAAATTCCCTATTGGTAATTTTCCATTTTATTTATTTCATTATTTCCATGTTAATAATGGAGTATTTTTTATAAGTTGAAGATACAAGAGATTAAAGAAAATTTGAAATTGTATACAAGAAAATATAATTCATAATACAAAATAGTCAACCAAAGAATTACCAGGAGTCCAGTCAATGCCGTAAGTCTAGATAAAACAAGTGGAAGCTTCTTGAGAGACAAGGTTATAACAAGTGACCCCTCTAATATACTGTTATTGATCTCACGAAAAATTCTTTCCACCCTGTCAGAATATTTACAATCTTTCATCAAGCATGTCTGTCACTCAAACAAAAAATAATGCACAAACTAATGAAGAAAGCAAAAAACTTTAAATTAACATTCAGAAATTCTTTTCAAAACAGAAAATTAATTACAAATTCTATTATGATAACCCATCTGCTATCTTGATAAAGGTAAACTAACATAAAAGGCTTAGATCAGGTAATTAAATTAAAAGGTTAAATAAATATTTAGTCCCAAAATGTGTAGTTTTTTCCGGTTTTAGTCCCTACAAAAATTGTATGTTTTAATCCTTGAACACAGGAAATAGTTGTTTTTTGTTCTTGCCGTTAGGGGAGCTTTCTTAAGTGCTGAAATGGAAGACAGAAAGCCACATAAGCGATGTCAGGTGTCAAAAACAAAACTTATCCAAGTAGCATGCAACCTCGTCCCTAATTTAATCCAAACATGCAGTCAGTGTGTATAGCTGTTTCCCATCTGTCCTTTTCCCTCCTCCCTATTCAAAAGACACTCCTCAAGTGCATACCATTCACAAAGGCATGTACAGCCCCTAAACTCCTCTTTCAATTACAACTGTACAAAAGTTCCCCAATCTTGCACATATGAAACTTTAACCCTAATTCCAGTTGGGACAAGATCTCCGATTTAACTCTCAATAGCTCTAAAATCTCCAATATGTAGAGCCCATGGCATTTCTTTCCTTTGTAGATAGATTTCATGAATTTGTACCATGTCTAACTCAAAAATACAGTAAGATAGAGCAGTAAAAGCTATACCAAAGTCTTCCTTCGTTATCAACTAGCGCATATAATATTTTTTCAATACTGTAATAGCACTCCTGAACTGCATATGCCATATATTCATCCCTACATATCCTGCTCCACAAGTCTGCCTGTGTATCTTTGCAGTCCAAGGCCAAATCAACTGCCAACAGGATCTGAACAAAAAGATATTCAGATGGCATTTGGAACCCCAACAAACAATAGAAGTCTATTCAAAATACATTCCAAGTAATTCATATTGCATAATAATTTCACCTTACTGCTTAGAAGAAACAAAGGCCATTGAACTAATCTCAGACTTCCTGCATTGCTGGGAATAGAAAGTAGGTCCATTTCCCTGTAACAGTTAAAAAAATAAATGAATAAGCAGCCAATAAAAACTTATATCACTAGCCACCCAAGATTTTAAAACCCAAAAAGACAAAACATTCATTTTTTTTTACTGAAAAAGAAATATATTCAGATAGAGTGAAAAAACAAATAGTTAAAGGAGGATAAAATATCCTCCAAAAGTAAGTAAAATAAAATAAATTAAATAGGCCAATTTATGCCAAGACTTATACAAAAATATTCAGCAAATCCACCCATCATTCTGCATAAGTTTTTACTACATACAGTGGAGCAGTAAGTTTCTTTGACTTCTTCACAACAGAAGAAAAGAAACAAAAAATAGGAATAGATTGAAAATTAAAAAGCCTTCCAGTTTCAGTGCATAAGCTCTTTGATGCATTGTCAAGCAGCAAGTTCCCTTTGACTAACCTATTGCTAATAAAATCTTCCTCGCGCAGGCTTTTAATTATCTCATTCCAAAATGGAGCAAACATGGCAGCATATGCTTTGTTCATATCCTGAGAATCCTGTACCAAACCAACCACATTCATTTACCCAAACTGCATGCCCCACATTCCCAAAAAACAGAAGAAAAAAGTAACCAATAAGACGACAACAACTACCACAACATTTTCCAACTAGGTGAGGTAGGCAAGCAACATCATAATGTCCAATCATTAATCATATCATATGACAGACAGACCATTTGATTCCAAATCCTTCTTTTAATTTACGCATGTATATATTTCCGTCTATGTATACACACACACACACACACATATATATATATATAGACAAACACATACTTTTAAAAGTATATTAAATGTTAAATTGAATTATTTGTTGAAGTATCAAATAGCTTCAGAATTTTACGAAAATTTGTAGTCTTGATATAATCAATAGGAATTTTAATTTGACGGTTGGAAGAATGAAATTTAATGCCTACAAAGAGTTATTAAATCGATTAACGTTGATAAGAGTTACTCTTACTCCAAGAGTAAAAGGATACTCGCCCCATATATGTGTGTGTTGTCAAGTGCTGTTGACACTAAGAGTCAAATTGACGTACTCATACCCAACGAAGGTTGGTAGTATGTGAATTTCACCTATTTTATTGTATCATTTTATTTTAACGTATAATATATTATTTAAATAAAAGGAAGTGTCTGCTATCGAATTACATATCTATGAGTGTCTGCATATCTATCTATCTATACTATACTATACTATACTATATAAAAATATATATATACACACACACAGAGACATAGACATACTCCAATGACACCGAGAAAAACCCCAATATTCTCAACTGCCATAATAAATAAGACATTTTCCTAAAACATACAAGGAAGATTTCAAAAAAGCAGTTCAGATCTCCTAAACTAAATCATCCTCCTTTCCCATACAAATTTTTGCACGAGGCTTCTATGACAGTATAAATCATCAAATTTACCGAGTGGGAAAAAATTCTGTTATTCTATCTATGTTGACCACTTTGCTCGACAAAAACATAATGTGAAGAAAAAAAATTATCACAACGTAGAATTGCACAGACCTATTGCAACTGATCCAACTAAAACAACTGGTCATAAGAACCAAACAAATTTTAACTTGCTCAAACATACACCTCCCCCACAAAAACAACAACAAAATCACCTGAGTTGATTGTCCACTGAAGGGCATCCTGAAAAAGCACATAGACAAAATCAAATTTATCATGAAAAATGATGAAGAAATATAATTAAAATTATATTACAACTAAATCAAACAATAAGACAATTCGTTATATGTGGTCACAAGCAAACATCAAAACTTGGGATAACTACATATCCGATTTGACCAATGGACGAATATGCAAGCATACGTTTCATGCTTGTTTGGGTAATAGCAATGAGATTCCCTAATATCATGCTAAGAATAGCTAGGATTTCCAGAAGAAGATGCCATTCGTTTGATGAGAAATAAAAAGGAATATAAAAAATTCGAGTGGCTGAAGCTGAAGCAGCTACTTTCGAAGTAACAGAAAGACAAGCAAAGATATTCTCCATATTGGAAATAATGATGATAATATGTCATCAGGAATTATGGAAGTTAATCTATCATTCCAAAGATTAGATTTATCAATCTTCTTGTAAATCTAAAATGCAACTATTTGTTTATTTATAATAAATATCCACTCTCACTAGAGCAATTCACAAAATATTTCATTTCTCTAAGTGTATTCTTAAAGTTTTTTTTTAGTCCCTTAAAAGGATCCAGGAATATCACATCAAGTATGCAAAAGCTTTGAAATCTTCCCGTATATCAGACCACCACAAAGAAACTTAGCAGACCAATTAGTCCATGGTACAAAGGAGGTGACTAGTCCTTGTCCTTGAAAATTTCGGCAACAAAATAAGAACACATACAAGGCACACCACCACAGAACCTTGCCTTTCCAAAAAGCTCTAAAATGATATGAGAAATCTCTGCACAAATCTAGTATTCAGCCTTTACTAGAAATTTCTAGCACCTAGACAAAGTAAAAATAAGACAGAAATATCATACTCATTTGCCACCAACTTACATGGTGTCCCACCATATCTATATCACCAAATCAATTAATATATAAATTAAGAATAAAGTAAGATAAGTGTAGCTTGCCATACAGAAATATATCAGTTAAAACAGCTAATATCTTAGATAACCCACCTTTTTGCTCGTGGAGAAACCAATTTTTTTACAAATGCTCCTGGGAAACTCTCAAAACGTTTGTGCACCATTTCAATTGAACGTATCTGTAAGAAGTTATTAAAAAGAAACAATTCATACAAGCAATTAGACAACGATTATAAAAAACAGATTTGCATCTTTGAGAAAATTGAGGTAAACCTCTAAAAATCAACAAAAAAAAAAGCCTTAGTTGAACTTAGTCTTTGTTTTATAGCTAATGTGTGATTTTGGTTTCCCAATAACTTTTTGAGTAAATTTAATCCCACAAATTTAATTTGTTACAATCAAATCCCTGTACTTAGAATCTTCACAAATTAAATCGAATAAATTGTTTTAATTATTAAATCTTCATTTCGCTCAAAACTCACCAAACAAAATATCAACTTTCACACAAAATTAAAAATCCCAAAATTATTCCTCTTCAAACCCCAATTTCATTTCCAAAAAAATCCTTCATTTTTTATCAAATTTTCACTAAATATCTGACTTCTTAACTTTTAAAATTATTTCATATCCCAAATCCATAATAAACTCCCAATTATTTGAATAGAAAATGAGACTTAAAAGGTTTTAGATCGAAAAAATGGACAACAGGACTAGATTTGCTTAATCTTAAAAAGAGGTTCTAAATTAGCATAAGAAAACTTGAGGGACTATAACCACACTCATGCAAATTACATAGACCAAATGTGAAATTAATCCTAAAAGAGAGGACACCATAGGTAATTCAAAAGACCTGTAACCTCCCTCTCAAATCCTCACTCCATAACTGCCTATATCTCGTTTCCCCCTCTCTTTCCTTATATCCCACTGAGTCTCTATCTTTGCTCCATTGCTTCCCTCTAACTTCTTCCCTTCCTCGTTATCCCCACATGATCAACCATAGGAGTACCTAACACTTATCAAACTAAAGGATCAAGAAGTAAATATTCCCTACCCTTTACGATGGAAATTTGACATGTCTTCTAAGAGCTATTCCCACAGGAGTCCCTAGTGATTGGGAGTTGAAATTGCACTATTTGAAAATTGAAAATTGACTGATGCTAACCTACAAATACAAGACTTAAAACTACAGTTAATCTGCTATCAAACTTTTCAATAGGTTGCAACCTCTGAGCTTATTATTGTTAGAGAAGTATATGTTTATGTTTACTAAATGATAGAAATAGCTTAAGTGATGACTTAAGCTTGACTGCTGAGTCAGCAGTCACTCTCCTGTATAAATACAGTCAGGCTTAACTGTTTCTGTTGAGTTGCAATTAATACATTTCAGAGAAAAGATTTCTCTCTCTCTCTCTGTTCTTCTCTCATGATCTCTCTCTGAGTTTCTCAGAATTCTTTCATGGTATCAGAGCCTGGTTCACTTTTGCTAGTGGTAGGCATCACGTTATCATGTTGGTATACGTGGATGATATAATAATTACTGGAGATCATTTGCCTCTAATTCAACAGCTTACATCGAAGCTCAATGACCAATTTGCTCTTGAGCAATTGGGTGATTTGGAATATTTTTTAGGCATTGACGTTCAGAAATTAAAGGATGGCTCTCTTCTGCTCTCACAAAGTATGTCAGGGATCTTTTGGCAAAGGCTAACATGTTGGAAGCCAAGCCAATTGGTACACCTATGGTCTCTGGTGCCAGATTAAGCAAGTATGGTAGTGATACTCTTCTAGACCCGGATCCTTCCTTCTACAGATCTATAGTGAGAGCACTCCAATATGCCACCATTACCAGTCCAGAGATATCTTTCTCTGTTAACAAAGCGTGCCAGTTCCTATCTCAGCCATTAGAAAGTCATTGGGCTGCTGTAAAAAGAATCCTGTGATACCTTAATGGCACTCTAAATCATGGACTCCTTCTGCAGCCTTCATCTCTTCAAACTTCACCCAAGCTAACAGGCTTCTCTGATGGAGACTGGGGTTCAGATCGAGATGACCGCAAGTCCACATCTGGATCATGCATATATTTGGGTCCAAACTTGGTTTCTTGGTGGTCCAAGAAACAATTCTTGGTGGTCCAAGAAACAAACATTGGTGGCCAGATCCACTACAGAGGCGGAGTACCGGAGTTTAGCAAACACAGCTGCAGAGGTACTTTGGATACAGTCACTGCTTGCTGAGTTGAAAGTTCCCTTTTCAACTCCAGTGCTTTACTGTGACAATCTCAGCACAGTTGCACTGTCGCACAATCCGGTGCTTCATGCAAAAACTAACATATGGAGTTGGACATCTTCCTCAGAGAAAAAGTTCTGAGCAAGAGCCTAATTGTCCAACATCTACCAGCTCAAGATCAAGTTGCAGATTTGCTTACCAAGCCTTTGTCAACAAATAGATTTTTAGCTCTTAAGGAAAAGTTAAGAGTTGTAGATAAAAATGTTGTAACTCATCCGACTTCGGTTTGAGGGGGAAATGTTAGAGAAGTATATGTTTATGTTTACTAAATGATAGAAATAGCTTAAGCGATGACTTAAGCTTGACTGCTGAGTCAGCAGTCACTCTCCTGTATAAATACAGTTAGGCTTAACTGTTTCTGTTGAGTTGCAATTAATACATTTCAGAGAAAAGATTTCTCTCTCTGTTCTTCTCTCTCGATCTCTCTCTGAGTTTCTCAGAATTCTTTCAATTATCTATCAGGATATTATTGTTATAGCAAAGATAATGATTGAGCTCCTTGCAGCTTGTGGTGGAGAGCATTAGTGGAGTGACGAATATGTGAAGAAAACATCCGTTACAAGAGAAAGAATCATAGCCATTTTTTGTTATCCGTTCCTTTAACTCTCTTATCGCCCATCTCCTCTCTGCCTTACTCAAGCACCTCTAGAACCGTGCAAACTCAAGCACCTTTATGAAACAATTAAAGTTTGAAATAACGGAAGAAATAGAAGTAAACAGAAAATAAGATCCCCAAAATTTGCCACTTGGGACCCGAATACCTCGCCTAGCCGAGCTCGTGCACCAATTACACCACCAACAATTGCAGACATGATAGTGTACCAAATGTGAAGATCCATGAGATAAATCTGTAGAATGTGAACGCATTAGCAAAGTAAGACATTGTCAAGAATAACTGAAAACAAGAAAGTAAACTATTACATGAATAACCATAGCTGCTAGCAGTGTGTAAGTGAACAATTATATTACATATATTAATTAAACATACGAATGAATAATGTATTATGCAGTAACTGTTTCAATCTCCACAACCCAATATATCATAGTAAAATGCCAATTCACATTTAATACCATGCACATCAGACAGATAGGACTTGGAGTTCCTTTGAATATATTACAGCTACTGAAGGATCCGTGTCTTATTCACTTCAAGATATTGATTTCTCTGATTTCAACATATACATCACACATGTATCTACCAACTATAATGAGTATTGTCCAACACACAAAACTGTATCTCACAACAAAAAAATCATAACATATCTAAATATTCTGATCATCAATATGTATTGTATGTAATGTAATGTATCGTGTTTTATACAATATAAGGAACTATTATATAACAATAGCCACAACAATTTTTTGTCTCGAAAATTCCCCAAGAGCCTTAACTAAATAGCAATACAGATCCCAAACCAACGGGAGAAACATCACATTACACAAATAAAACATATAGGATTATGAAAGTAAATGTGAAATAAATATGAGATAATAAACACTTATAAATCTCCACACTGTTGATGAAACTGTAAAGAAAAAACCTGGAAAAGAGAGAAAAGATGAATAGAACTCTGAAATATGAACAATATTATGACAGGGTGATTACATCAGATGTGTGTAAAACACTAGCTCAGCACAATTAGAACAACTATCATAATAACATACTTGTTGATATTACAAGGAAAAGAGAGAAATGATATATACTACTACTTAGAAATTGGGCTTAGGTGCGTGGATAATTTGTTGGGTGGCTTGATAATGGATCTAGGATAGGCTCTCAGAGATTTATTGGGCCTAACTCAACCCCACAAACCAGCTTGTAAGGTGAAAACTGCTCATGCCTTATAAGGACTACATTGGCCATATCTCTAGCCGATGTGGAACTCTCAACGCTACTAATAAGATTGTGATGTTATGAGCAGTGTTGTTAATCCCAGATAGCGGAGCGTAGCGGCCGACCCCAAAAAATGCTATAGCGTAATAGCGGTAGCAGGATGGCCGCTATTCTAATTTTATTAATTAAATAATATATATAAATATGTATGTGTATATATATACACACACATATATATATTCTTAAGAATGACAAAAATTAGGATATTCATAATTAACAATAAAAAACATAGGTCTCAATATTATTGTTAATTATTATTATTTAATTTGTCATATTCTATTAGTATGATTTAAATAAAAAATAAAAAAAAGAGGATGCAAACTAAAAAACAAGAAGAAAAATAAAACATTTTGTCCCAGCCCAATTCCCCAACTTAAGCTAAACAGTAAAACATTTGGGCCCATTGGCCCAACTCTACAAACCCTAAATCCCTTTAGTTCTGCAGCGCAGCCCCCCTTCTCTCTTTCTATCCCTTTAGTTCTGCAGCGCAGCTCCCCCCCCCCCCTCCTCTCTCCTCTCTCTCTCTGCAGAAACAGTCAAACACAGGAAACAAAGGCAGAAGAAGAAACAGAGGCAGAAGAAGCAACACTCCTTTGTAGAAAACAGGAACAGCTGGTCGCCGGAGATGGTCGACCAGGTCGCCGGAAAACCCTCACGTCCAAAAAATGGAGACAGTTTCCGTAAATCGCCGGTGCGGCGCTACAAGCCGCGATCGAGCCGCGAAATCTCGCGATCCCGGCTGCGATATCCTGCGATGGTGAAACGCTCCACTACGCCATCTCCGTAGCGGTGGCCAGTCGCGATAGCGCGCTATTTAAATCACTGGTTATGAGAAATATACCTACTTATGCTAATGTTCTAGATCAGGTACTAGTGTGGTAAAACTAGTACAAAATCAGGCTAGTAACACTTTTAATAAAATATGACTTCTAAAACAATAAGAATCATTACACATGAAAAAAAACACATTGAAGAGGATGACTAAATTCTAAGGCAGTCGAACCAGATAATATACCTATTGAGATATGCAAGGGGCCAGGGGATTAAACTCATGAGTCATACTATGAAGCTTTGAGAGAGAATAAATGAGCAGAGATCAGGAAAAGAAACCCACATTACAAAAAATCAATTAGGTTTTATTTCGGAGAGATCAAACATGGAAACTATCTACTTGCTATGAAGATTGATAGATTGATATTAAGAGACACACCTAAGTAAATCTTCACATGGTTTCTATTGATTTGGAAAAGATATATGATAGAGTAACTAAAGAAGTTTTAAGCAAGGCTTTAGGGAAGAAAGGAGTTCGAGTTGCTTACTTTAGAGCAATCAAATATATGCATGAAGGGGTAATAACTATTGGGCGAACATGAGTTGGGAATACAAAAGATTTCCCCATAACTATAGGTTTGCACCAAGAGCCAACTTTAAGCCCTTATCTTTTTATTTTGGTTCTAGATGTGATTAATGTCAAAGATGCCACAATGCGCGCTTTTTGCAGCTGATAAGAAATAAATGGAGAGTTGGAAGCAAGTAAAACATGGAGATAGGACTTGGAAGCACATGGTTTTCACCTAAGTAAAACAAAGTATAAGGAATGCAAGTTTAGCAAGAGACACACAAATCCTAGCTTAGAAGTGAAAATTGGAATATATATTAAATATCACAAGCCTCACATTTTAAATATCATGAATCCATCATACAAAATGGCAGGGAGATAGAAAGAGATGTCAACCATAGGATTCATGTAGGGTGGATGAAATGGAGAAATGCTTCAGAAATGATTTGCGGTAGAAAAGTATAAGTCAAGCAAAAAGGAAAATTTTACTGCACAGAGCACAGCTATATTATCACCTGCAATGTTATATGTGGCGCAAAGAGCCAAGAAAATAAGCTCAATGTTGCACAGACAAAAATGTTATGATGGATGAGTGCTTATGCAAGACAAAAAGTTGGAGTAATTCCCATTGTAGAAAAGATGAGAATCTTGTCTTAGGCAGTTTATGCATGCATGGTGCAGACCGTGGAAGCACGGTAAGGAGTGTTAACCAAATCGAGGACAGTCCAATAGTTAGAGGTGGAGGAAAAGTGGAAAACTAAGGAAAAGTATAATGGTGGCCTATCATTGTGCTTCATTCATGATAGTTGTTGATTGTAATCTAATCTAATATTTTGTTATGTTCTTTTCCTTATTATTAGCATTGATAGGGTTAGTTGATTTGATCCCAAAATTATAGGATCATGATAGGATTTGTTTTCCTTTTCAGATTAGGATTTCTCTAGTATAAATATATGTATATTCTCTTGAGTAAATTAGTGAGAAATATTCAGATTCAATATGGTATCAGAGCTCTTTGGTTCGATCCAATTTTGGTCAGTTTGTTAGGGTTTTAGCTGCTGTGAGCGCTGACCCATAATTTCGTGTTTGGTGACCGAGTCACCGCTTACTGTGAGATCCGCCGGAGCCGCCACCGCCACCAGAGCCACCACCTCCGCCGACGTTCAATACAAGTGTGCCACCGTTAGAATCGGACGGCGCCGATCTACTATCCGACCAAAGCACCGTCACCACAATACCCTTGCTGATGGTTCTAAAGCTGAAGTCACTGGAATTGGTCAAGCTTCGCCTATCCCGACCTTGTCCCTAAATTCTGTCTTATTTGTACCTAGCAATGATTTAAATAGCGCGCGAAAGCGAAACTATAGCGTCGTGGCGGAGCAGATCGGCACCTCCCCGCTACGGATGAGTCGTCGCGGAGCGTTTTAGTGTCGCGGCAGCAAAAGCGGCCGGAATAGCGTGGTATCGCGACGCTATCCCACCGCGCCGCCGTGATGTCGACTCTTGTCTCGTCTCTTCTCTTTTCTCTCTCTGGCGACCGATCTGCGCCCTCCATGTCTCAGGCGAGCTCTCTCTGTCTCCGACGAGACCTTCTCCGGCTCTGCAACCATTTCTCTACCTTATCTCTGTGCGAAGTTGTGTCCTATGAATGTGTGGGGAGACGGCGCTAACAGCAAAGCAATGTTTCCTAGGGTTTTTTTGTGAAGAAGACCAAGATGGGGTAGTGGGCAGTTATAGTTAATTCAGACGTATAGGCAATTATGCCCCTTTGAGAACAGAAATCCCACGCCCAAGAAGCTGTATTTCATCGCACCAACTCTTTACTGCAAACCCTCCGTCACATGCGATTCAGAACCTCCGTCTCCGGCGATGTGGTCGACCATCTCCGGCGACCTTCTCTGTCCGTCTCCGGCGGCCTACTGTTCCCGTTGTTTCTCTGCCTCTGTTTGCTTCTTCTCTGCCTCTGTTTTTTCTGCAAAGGAGTGTTTGCTTCTTCTCTGCCTCTGTTTTTTCTGCAAAAGGAGTGTTTTCTGTGTTTGCTGCCTCTCTGTTTTGCTGTGTTGTGACTATGACTTTTGTTGGTAATTATATGTATATAGTATACACTATATAATCTGTAGTTACATTTCAGCATAGCGGCCATCCCGCTACCGCTATTCCGCTATAGCAGTTTTTGGGGTCGGCCGGTACGCTCCGCTATCTGGGATTAACAACACTGGTACCTAGTTGCCCCTTCAATTTGATTTCGATTAGTCAACTAACCCGTTCTCTTAACTGTTCCATAACATTTAATTTTGGTTCTTTCTTTATGCAAGACCGGAGTACGGGGCAAACAATTGGAAGAGGATTTGAATCACGGGGTCTCTACTACCTTCAACCTTCTTCATCCAACATATGTGCTATTTTTGTGACTCCCGATCTCATTCATCGTCACCTGGGTCATCCAAGTTTGGATAAGTTGAAGCAATCAGTTCCGCATCTTTCACATTTGAAGTCCTTGGATTGTGAGTCGTGTCAGCTTGGTAAACACGTGCGGGCATCCTTTCCCAGTAGTGTCAACAACAGAGCTATGTCTCCCTTTGCCATTGTTCATTCTGATGTTTGGGGTCCCACTCGTGTGCCTTCTATTTTAGGACACAGGTATTATGTCACGTTCATTGATGACTTCACAAGATGTACATGGTTGTTCTTGATGAAAGATCGTTTAGAATTATTTGGTGCATTTCAAGCCCTTTCTTCAGAGATAAGGAATCAATTTGGAAAAACAATCTAGGTGTTGCGCAGTGATAATGCAAAGGAATATTTTTCAGGGCCTTTTAAATCATTTATGACTTCTCATGGAATTATCCATCAGTCTAGTTGCCCTCATATACCACAGCAAAATGGTGTGGCTGAACGTAAACATCGTCATATCGTGGATACAGCACGGACATTGTTGATAAATGCTAATGCACCATTGAAGTTGTGGGGTGGTGTTGTTCTCACCGCCTATTATTTGATAACTTTGGGTAATAAGATTCCTCACTCTCTTTTGTTTCTGAGGAGCCCGCTTTATGTTGTTGCTCCTCAAGTGTTTGGTTCCACTTGTTTTGTTCATGATCTTTCAACTGGACGTGATAAATTGTCTGCTCGGGCTATTAAATGTGTATTTCTTGGGTATTCCAGAGTACAAAAGGGTACAGATGTTATTCTCCATCTACGCATCGTTTTCTTGTCTCTGCAAATGTCAGATTCTTTGAGGATAAACCCTACTTTGCATCATCAGCCACAACAGATTCTACTCCTTCTCAGGTACTACCTATTCCTCAGTTTGAGTCATTTGTCTCTACTGACAATTCTCCACAGCCACAGGATGACCCTCAGCTGTGTCATTTTGGTATTACCTATGAGCGTCAACGTCTTGAAGCTCCTGAGATTGTTCCAGAGACTGCTCATACTGATTCCTGTGATTCAGCTCCTATTCCAGTCTCTTCTCCCACTGCAGTCCCACCAGAACCTTCCGCTGACTTGCCTATTGCCCTTCGGAAAGGTAAACGCTCCACTATAAATCCTCATCCCATTTATAACTTCTTGAGCTACCACCGGTTATCTTCATGCCAGTGCCTTTGTTTCCGCTTTGACATAGGTTACTATTCCTAAGAATGTTCAGGAAGAACTATCACATCCAGGGTGGCGACAAGGACTACTTGATGAGATGAGTGCTTCGGAGTCTAATAAGACATGGACTCTTGTTCCCTCCCCTCCTGGGAAGTCTACAGTTGGCTGTCGGTGGGTCTTTACCGTTAAAGTTGGTCCCAAAGGACAGATGGATCGCTTGAAAGCTACATTAGTGGCAAAAGGATACACTCGAATCTATGGTTTGGATTATGGGGATACCTTCTCCCCTATTGCTAAAATGGCATCTGTTCGTTTGTTCTTATCTATGGCTGCCATGAGGCATTGGCCCTTGTACCAGCTCGATATTAAAAATGCCTTTTTACATGGTGATTTGGATGAGGAAATCTATATGGAGCAACCACCTGGGTTTGTTGCTCAGGGGGAGTCTGGTCTTGTTTGCAAGTTGCAGAAGTCCTTATATGGTTTAAAACAGTCACCTCGAGCTTGGTTTGGGAAGTGTAACAGAGTCATCCAGCAATTTGGCATGGTTCACTGTAAGACATATCATTCCGTGTTCTTTAAACGTTCACCTTTGAATAAGCTGATCTATCTTGTGGTGTATGTGGATGATATTGTCATTTGTCATTACAGGTGATGATCAAGAAGGCACTAAGGAGTTGAAGCAACATTTGTTTAGACATTTTCAGACCAAAGATCTTGGCCGATTGCGATGCTTCCTTGGAATTGAAGTAGCTCAATCAAGGACAGGTATTGCTATTTCTCAGAGGAAATATGCCCTTGATATTTTGGAAGAAACAGGGATGCTTGATTGTAAGCCAGTTGATACTCCTATGGACCCGAATGTGAAGCTTTTACCAAATCAGGGGGAATCCTATCCTGACCCAGGCAGATATAGGAGATTAGTTGGGAAGTTAAATTTTTCACAATGACTAGACCCAACATTGCTTATCCTGTCAGTGTTGTTAGTCAGTTCCTAAATTCACCATGTGATAGTCATTGGAACGTAGTTGTTCGGATCCTGAGATACATCAAAGGATCGCCTGGTAAGGGACTTGTTTATATGGATAGGGTCATACAAATATCATTGGATATACAGATGCAGATTGGGCAGGCGATGCATGTGATAGAAGATCCACAACAGGCTACTGCGTACTCATTGGTGGTAACTTGATTTCATGGAAAAGCAAGAAGCAGACAGTGGTTGCAAGGTCAAGTACCAAAGCAGAATATCGTGCTATGGCTAATACAACGTGTGAACTCTTATGGCTACGGCATTTACTTCAAGAGTTGAAGTTTTGTGAGATAGGTCCTATGGAACTTGCTTTTGATAACCAATCAGCTCTATACCTCTCTTCAAATCCAATGTTTCGTGAGAGGACTAAACATATAGAGGTCGATTGTCACTTCATTAGAGAGAAGATCACCTCCAGCATCATCAAGACTACCTTTGTGGGTTCTAATGAGCAGCTTGCAAACATGTTGACTAAGTCCTTTCGGGGTCCTAGAATAGCTTATATATGTGACAAGTTGGATGCATCTGACATATATGCTCCAGCTTGAGGGGGAGTGTTGATTGTAATCTAATCTAATATTTTGTTATGTTCTTTTCCTTATTATTAGCATTGATAGGGTTAGTTGATTTTATCCCAAAATTATAGGATCATGATAGGATTTGTTTTCCTTTACAGATTACGATTTCTCTAGTATAAATATATGTATATTCTCTTGAGTAAATTAGTGAGAAATATTCAGATTCAATAATAGCCATTATGGTGTCATTATATCCATGTACATGACCCCACCAAGTGAAAAAAAAGGCCTTGGTTGTTGTTGTTGTATATTCTAACAAGGATTATAAATGTAAATATGAAATTAAAGTGAGATAATTAATACTTCTGACAAACACTCAATTTCCCTCATCAACTCTCCAAATTTTCCTCTCCTCTTATTTGATATCTCCATTACCATTTACTTCCAACTGCATAAAAATGTTGTGTGCCAATTTCTTGTTTGTATTTCAGAGTACTCCTCAAGAATCATTACACAAAAAATAAAAATAAAAATAATATAAATGCATGATCCAGCAACAGTCTTCTAACATTAATGAGAAAGCTGAATTGAAGAATACTTACAGCCACAACAGGAGCCCACAAGCTAACAACAGTCAGGACATTGTTATTCTCTGCAAAACTCAAATGCACATATCATCAAAACACAATTTCTTAATATTGATATTGATATTCACACTACATAGTAAACGAGAGAGAGAGAGAGAGAGAGAGAATGTCAAGGACTTTTAATCTTGAGAGACATATACACTTCAAATTATTAAGGACCACACAATTTTTTTAGAGGAGCTTACTTTAAAAATATTCTTAAGAATAACTTAATAAATGGCTATTGCTTGTTAATGAGTAGTGAATTAATCTTATTTAGTGATTATCAGTTGTAAATGAAGTTATGCATTAAAGATCTGAATTTAGAAAGAAATTTGCAAATTGTTGGAAAGTTAGAAAAGTATCTTCTATCTTGGGGCTGCATATTTTCAATAAATAATTAGGATTTAACTTGCATTGATTTCCTAATTTCCTTTGTTAAAATGTTATTATGGTTCTTTACCTATGCTGTTAGTTTTTTTTTTGCAGTTTTTTTAGAGTGTGTGTATAAAGTAAATATTATATTTTTAATTTGTCCGCCAAGCTTGCAGATTTTTGGCTAGACGCCATAGTCCGCCATCTGCCATTGATAAAATATACTATACTCCCCACCCCCAATCTGTTTTAACAGACTTTATCTTCTTATTGTAATTTAGTCATAGCTTTGAATTGAGTAATAGTGAGTGATTTAATTCATATTTAAACTTGAGAGGGTAAATACGAATGTAGTTCAAATAACCATCAACAAAGATAAGATAACAAAAATCACAGGAAGATAACCACTTATTTGTGCTATATGTAGTATGTGTGCTTCTTTCTTTGTTTGCTTTCTACCTATATATAATTTTAAGACTCACATAATGGGAAAAGGTGTTTGTTACTGCTGTTTTTCAATCTATATTTTTAAGAAGTTCCTGTTCTGCTATCGGTTTACTTCTTTTTTAATGAGTTATTCTCTTATTTAAAAGAAGAAACAAATCCAAACACATTAACAAGACAATATACTATTTAATTTATTAGACAAGAAATATCACGTCTATATATATAATGCAAAAATGGTAGAGAAAACACCAGGGCCTTAAAAATTGAACCATCAAACAAAAATTAAATAATAACATTATATACTTACGCTTCGAGATCAAATCATGCCAGGAGTAAGTCAAAGAGGGAAGATCCACTATGATATTGGTAGGTTTGACAAGAGGTCTTATCTGCAATATTAGCAATAGAAATTAGAATTAGAAATAGAATACAATTAGAAAATTGTGGATGTAAAATCTTTACATATTCCATCAACTGTACTATATATCGAAAAATTCTCTTTGGATAATTAACCGAAATCAACAATTAAACACTCAAGGAGTCAAGGTTCCAGGATGACAACATTTTATAGACACTCCACAGAGAGATATACAAAGCAATTACTTGCCTGGAGAAAGTACGCAAAAGTAAATTTGCAAGCAAGTACCACCAACCAGACGACCACATACCTGCAGAAGTTAAAATATAATTTTGAAATAAAAAAGTAAAAAATTCATATCACAAAGCAGCACTGCTGACCACAAAGGAAAATATAACCAGTAAGAAATGTAAAAAAACCTCTTTTAGACATTGGACAATTAAAGCAATTGGTGACAATTAAAACATGCATGATTGACATGCCTCAAGGATGGTAGTTTACATGTTGAATTAAACATTGTCGAAAGAAGGATTTTTTCATCTATAAACAGGGCTAAACAATGATGCTAATTCACAAGTTTTTTTTTTGGGAGAAAAGAGAAGAGAGGGGGGGGGGGGGGATTGTAGAGCCTTGCTGAACTTTATGCCTCTCAGAAATAGGCATGTTGACCTTTAACTTCATCCCAATGAAACATTAAACCCCAGCAATTATTACAATAAGTGTTTCTGTTAATTGGGTTGACTTAATAACAATGAATAAATCCTAACATTTTATGCTTACTATATCTAATCTAAACCATTGGCTTGAATTTTTTATTAAGAGAATAATATTATCTAATTTTTATACTTATAAAACTAAAAAGAGAAAAAAAATAAGGCAAACCTGAGACAGCCTCAAGTTGTGTTTTTTTTTATTCAACAAATTGAAAAGATTCAATAATATAATTTTCAAAATAAAATATGATCAATGGTTTAAATTACATAAGGATGAAAGATCATGATTTGTTTACCATTACTGAGTTGACTCAATTAACAAAATGACCTATTATATTATAAGTAAAACAATACCTGAAGTTTTCCATCTGAGTCAAAATTAAAATTGAAGGAGTTATGTGTAAAAAACCTAAAGTTCAAGATGGCTTATTAATCAGATGTGTTTGATGAATAAATGGATTAAAGTCACAAACCACTAAAAAATAACTAAAAAGGTAACTCATCCTATAAGCGACTGTTCATGACAACAAGATTCAATTTTCTGCATGACAACCCACCTGCAGTAATCACTCATCTTCTCATAAAGACCACGTCCAACATAGTACCGTTCCTGAATTATATCATTGAGAAAGCAAAAACACTAATCATAACACACAAAAATAACTTGAAAACAACCTTGGCAGAATAATTAGTAAAATAACTCACTTGATAAATCCACTTAAAAAACTGAAAGAATGATTGATCAGACATTTCAGAAAGCTTATGACACGCTGGAAATTTGAGCAGGAGTGCAAAGAATAGACGTAGAGCTGCATAAACACCCAGTACAAGCAGGTATATCCGGAAATAGAATGAATTGTCAGAATTATTACTATTCCTCTCCTGCAAAACCTTCCTGCAATTGTAGCATAATAGCTGTAAAAATCCATGGAGTTGAGATGCTCCTAATTACCAGTGTTGTCAAAATTGGCTAGTTTAGCCACCAAGGCACTGAGGCAAGGAAGAAAACAGACTTATTGCCCCAAATGGCCTGAGGCAAGGTAGGTTTGATCATGTGGCCACATCCGGGTGTTGCGGCTCATGTATCATGCATTTAAAAAAATATCCGCATCACTTCATTGATGAAAACATGTCACCTTGCTGCATCAATGTAATGAGGACCACCTCAACCCACTTTTCACCTCATGACAACACTGCTAATTACCCAACAAAATAGCCAAGGGAAAATCAGAAACTTACAGATAAACATATGTTACAAACACAGAACTCAAGCCACCCCAAAAAAACCTTATAACTAGCCTTGACACAGCCATGCCCCTTGCAGTTTTGTATGCCCCAAATGTGAGCAACACATCTAAGCAACCTATTCATCATAGAGATAGTATTTTGAGTATTACTTGCAATTCAATTGAGCAATAACTGCAGAAAAAACAAGCATCTTACTCTTGATGAAATTCATGATTGCAAAGGACGGCCCAATGCTAAGTACTGTTTTAAAAGTATCCAAGTTGATATGTCCATGGTTGAACGCAATAATTGTCAAGGCCTGCATGGAACAGGAGTTAGACATCCTTTATGCTAGAAATTATCGCTAATCATAGTTCAGACTTTCAAATTAATAATGGTGGACCAAAAAATGAACCTGAAACATTAAAGCCAAGAAGATCCAAAGACGATGGAAACTTCGATACAAATGAAGGAACGTTCTATGCTCAACGAAACTGCTTTTACCAGTCTGCCAATCATGTGATCAACATACAAGTGAGAAAAGCTAAACAGATAATCAATGTGATTAAGTTTACAAAAATAGCCACTATTAACCCAACCCACAAGTTACCATCATTCAAACTACTCAGAATCAATTAGAGTATGCTCCTATCAAGGTTGTATCACAAAATCTGAAGCTTGGTTTTGGTTATAATCCATGACCCGTGGTTAAACTTTGTAATACCATAACTTTAGTCTATACTTTCTGAAATATCTGGAATCTTCCAGAAACTGTAATATAATTAGGTGTTTCAGTTTTCTGTAAGTAAACAGCTATTCTAACCGTCTGTGTTTGCTCTGCTATATATACTACTTCATATAGCAGAGAATAGTATTAACGAAAATAACACTTTCACTCAGACAATACTTCTCGGAAATTCTCTCATTTTCTTACGTTTTTTATTCAACCTAATATAATAGACCATCAAAATCAAAATAAAATACAAAACTATTACTAGAAAATTTCTTCAAACTGTTTCAGTCAATCTCTCAGCCAAATTTGATAAGAATATACTCCACACAAAAAATTGACTGGAAAACCAAATATCAAATTAAAGTAAAATAGATGGAGATAAGGCCTCCATTCCATAAACAACAAGTATTACAAGCCAGGGAAGGATCTTCAGTCACAAGCATAGACCACAGGTTATAAATTTTCATTTCTTTAGTAGAAATGGGGACAGAATACAGTGACACCATTTAAACTATGTAACAGAACCCACCTAATGGAGAAAGGCTTTTTTTTTTTTAAGAAAGGGATATTGTATATGAGAGAAAATATGAAAACTGTGGGGAGGGAGTATGATATCAACAAAAAAGGAAATACAATTACCCATTAATTAATAAAACAACCACACAATCATTAAAAAAAAAGGAATTATAACGTGCTTATGATCTTGAATATAGGAGAGAAAATTTCCAAAATGGTCTATAAAAGAGCATCCATTTTTAACGGAAAAAAAGCTAGAGTAAAATTATCAATAATAAATTACTATACTCATTATCACAATGGCTTCAGAAATAATTGCACAAATTGAAGAAAATAAGTTATGTAAACACCATATACATAGAAAAAATAAGTAAAAATAACTACCAAAACTTTTAAAGGATGAGTAAAGAAAGTATCAAAACTAACCCTTTTAGATTTTCTCGGTTTCAGTAAGAATGGTGATTCAGTCCTCATTGGCCAGCCTAATTCAAAACAAGCAGGCGACCTACATATAACTGCAAATTAGAATTCAGAATTCCCTACTGGCCAAAAAAGTTAAATGTCATCACTGCTGCTAACCAAAAGTATTCATTGAAGTCATCATAATTCCTCCATGCTGAATGTGCAGCTTTCCCAGTATTGTTTACTTGAGCTTCCTGTATTTTTTTTCAAGGTTAGGGTAGCAGGGAAACAATGGTATGAGAAAAGAGATCTAAAAAATAAATTATAACAACGCAAAAGAACAAATGGACCACATATAATTTCCGGAATCTACAAAAATATCACAACTCCCATAAATGCCTTGTTTACCAAAAGTAGTGAATAAAATAGCTAATAGCGGATGAACAAGCAGATAGTCGATGAACTTATAGCTAATAGCTGACAATGGATAAGTTAACTGATTGAATTTGAAGTGTTTGGTAAACCTAGCGCTTGAACTAGCTGATAAATATAAAATGAAATAAAATGATATGTTCATGTGGTTTTTTATATAAGTTCTATTTTTATACGTATTGTTCATGGATAATAAGAATTAAAACATACAGCTGCATTATACTGAGAGGGTGAATAAAGCAACTCACAGCAAGTAGCGTTTCATATATAGGACAAATTATTTTCTCAAGGAACTTCACGGAGCCATCATCGGTTATGCAGCTGACTGCAGGTCCAGCTTCTCCATGATCCAAAATAGCGTCCAACTCTTTTGCCATCTAAATAACAAAACAGGGAGAAATTTAGCATTCTTTAAAAGTGACTTGTGAAACAACTAACTTTCAACCAAGCAGATTCAAGCGGGGGCGAGGGCCACACCCTCCTCAAATTTTTATAAAAAACTATAAACTAGTGAATTAATTTTACATGACTTTATCATTAATGTTTACATGACTTTATCACTAATACTTAAATATTTTAATCATTCCAATACTTCATCTTGACCATCAGCCTCAAATTATTTTGACTTCTATGTACTTTTATTTCAATCCAATTATACATGTCCAAACCCACTATCAAAGTTGTTCACTTTCGCTCACTAGATTTCTGTATCCAGCCCAGACTTCAAGCTTCTTATAAGTCAAATATTTATTATTTAACAATCTGAAAAAGGCCATAACCTAAATAAAATTGAAGCACAAAACCACTCAGTGTTTTCCTTTGCTCTTTCAACCAAAAAAGAAAGCAAGAAATATTTGAGAAAAGAAAATAAAGATTAAAAAAAAGCATTAGATTACAATTTTCCTGTGCCTAACCTTTTGAGTTCAAAACATACAAACAGGTACAAGAAACCATCAAAATGCATTTGAAAATTTAAATAAAATCTGAATGGACAGTCCACATATTAAGCTGCAAGTTAATCTTCAAAATAGAGAGGATTAATAACCTTCATTTCTGTGAGGGTACCAGTACCCTAAGCAATTAGTGCCTAACATTTTGTCATGTTCAACACTTAAGTGAGATATAAAAAACAGCAAGTTATTTTATATTTGTTCCAATTAAATGACAAAAGTGACTAAATATCGGCCACTAATCACTAAGGCTATTTTGCACACTCGTCAAAACAGAGGGTACAAGTGGAATCTCCATAAATTAGATGTAAAATATCAATTTTGTGAAGAAAACAAAAGAAATGGCCCCTGGAGGATTTTCATTATAAGCTTTTCTGGAAGCAAAGTTACGTGATCCAAACATGCACCCCCAAATCATAACAAAAAAAAAGGTACTAAATCCCGGTAATATGGTACCACATGTAGAATGAAAGATCAAGTAATAAAAGCTAAAATCAATTATCTGAGGTAACGATGCTAATAGAGGCAAAGATAGCCCAAAATTTGAAGAGCATAATCAGATACTTACATGGTGGAATATATAGCAAATGCACTCAGGAAGAAAACGGACATTTGCAGCTTCACCCCAGATAAGAAAATACAGAGAAACCAAAATAAGCTTCCTATCCCGGTTAATTGCCTCTAAACTGCAAGGAAACAAAAATCCTATCAAGCAAACTATGAAAGATAAAACCTGTTCACGGCAAGAGCCAGTTCAAGTATGACCTATTCCATGCAAGACGAATTCGCAAGTATCTACACCACTTGATATAGTTATCTAGCACCTTCAAGAAGACTTCATTGATTGTTTTCTCATCTATTTTCTGTACATCCCATAAAACAAAAGAGAGAAACAACAAATTAATAATTTAAAAGAAAAAGCATATACCAATCGAGTTGAGTCCATAAAAAATTCGACCCAAAGTATGGAAGCATAAAGAGACTCACTGGATCAGTTCCAGCTGGTATACCAAGTCGAGCCTGCGCATTTGCTATCATCAAAATAACATTTTCACGCTGGTTCCTTACATTATCTTTCTGCATATATGAAGATTAAGATTATTAACCAAGAATATTGAACATGATGGGAAACTAAACATGTACTCCCAGAAAATTCATAATTCAGGGATAATCTTATTCAATCATAACTATGAAACACTTCCACAACAAAATCTAGTATGTACTTGTAAAACAAATGAATAAATGCAGGAAAACCAGAAAATTGATGGAAAAAGACTCTGATATTTAATCCAGACTTGTAGATTTGTCAGAATTCAAAACACAAGAAAAGGAAATAACAATAAGGAAATGAAATGACTAACAGTAACATTGAGCCCCCAACTAGGTTTCACGGATATGGGTACGTACCAGGTACGGGATATGGGATTTAAAAAAAAAAAAAATCAAAGGTATGGGTATGTTAATATAAATTTTAGAAAATATGCATATTTAAGAAAATAGAGTTTTAAAAAAATGACAAAATTGTATAAATGATGGGGAAAAAACACAACTAAGCATAACAAATAACATAAGAGAATAAATTGTTCAACATGATAATCATAATAAGAAACTATAATACATAAATTGTTCAACAATCAATGCCATAAAAAGCATGACTCTGAATATCATACTCTTAACAGTGTCAATCTCATCATTTTTTGTTCATCATAGATGAAAAGAGCAGCCTCTAAATATGGTTCATCAAGAAAAAGAATAGCAATTTCAAGAATGTCAGCCCCTTTAAACAGATCTTATTCATCTCCACCAATATCTCACATTTTGCTCTCACCCTCATTATAACTTGACTCTTTCTTGAGATGAAGATTTGTTTGCATAAAAAGTTTATAGGGACTAAAATCAAATTTAGCCAATTTTATAGGGACAAAACATATTTAACCCAAACTAAATTTTTAGCTCTCTTAGGGTTGAGCCTATTTCTTTTCATGGAATGAATAAATGAATATGTGATCCAATTTCTCTCAAAACAAGAAACGGGGATGGTTTGGATACTGGCAATACCTAAGAAATAGTCACGTGTGGTCAAATTGAGTACCCAATTTTTTTTTAAAGATATTTTTGATACGTACCACGTGTACCCAATGCATCCCGAATACAGGTACATACCCGGTACGGCTGCATCTTTAATTTAAGAGTACCCATGCTTCATAGCCCCCCCCCCCCCAAAAAAGCCATAGGAGAGTGATAGAACTGGATCGGAAAAGCAGCAACACAGAATCTGAATTTTATCGATTGGAAATTCTAATCCCAATCCTATGTCAATATGACACTCGAATCAGTCCGGGAATGAACAAACAGAAGATGAAATGAATATCAAAGTGTTCAAGACCTAGAACTCTCCCATCCGATGGATTCACAAAGTACATGATACCCCTTTCTCTTGGTTTCCCTCCCTTATTATAGTCGTCCCCAGGTTGGCATATTGTTAATATAGCGGGCCGCTTTTCAATATTGGTGCTGAAGATATTTAAAGAGAGAAAGATGAATCCAGCAGGAACCTATGATGACAGGTGTTGATTGCCACACAAATAGCCATGATATACAGCAACAACAGAGAAAATTACAATCATTACAAACCTGGAAACCAAACACAAATTCCAAAAGATCAAACATGTCTGCATCCCTTTTTCCAGATACTTTAAATCCAGGAGGAAGTCTAGGGAACTGTTCAGTATATCCAATTGCAGATATTGCCCCTCTAACCTGAGATTAAAAATCAAACCTCACAAGTTATAGAAACTACCAAGCAAAGCACATGAAATCCAGGACAATATTACGGAAATCATGCATGCAAACGTAAATGGGCGTTTCAATGTTTGTAACTTCACCTTTTAGTGATTATTAAAAAAGGAAACAAATCAAATACAGGTCACTTGAGAGAGAGGGGGGATAACACAAATCTTCTGAAGGGTTCAACTTACTTCTGGGAAAATTCTGATAGCATTGGTTAATGATGGTGCCTCCAGAGGAACAATATTGTAAGGTGACAGCTCTCCAGATAACGTCGCGCTTGACTTTTTTAGTTTTCTCAACTAAAAAAAAAAAAAGACAAAGATGACAAGTTATTTGCAATCAGTTTGTTAAAATAACTTCTATAAGAAGTTTGCCAAGTTAATATAAAAATTTTAAGAGAGTCTGATGACAACAGGTAGTCAGAAGATCTCATGTTTCCTCAATTAGATGTCAATCACTAACCCAAAAGAATGAAAAACAGTAACTTACAATTTTGAAACACCACTAACTATAAAATAATAAAATGAATTGTTAAAATAGTATCTTAATCAACAGAAAAACGAACTGCAGATGATGTATAATCAGCAAAGTCAATTTGCCTCTTGATAAACATCTTAAAATCTTGATATAAAAGGAGTACCTCCTCCATTATGAGCCCACCAACTCCACTGGGATCAGCATCCTTGCTAAGTGCTTCCATGACCTCCACTAAGGCGCGTAGCGTGGAAATTATCTTCTTCATTTCTGACGATCTAAGTTCCAACCTAGAAGAACAAAACAATAAACAAAAAAAATCAGAGGGAAGCATAATTTACATAAAATAAACTTATGGCTTAATCAACATAAAATAGGAAAAGTAAATGAGACAGTCTGTCTGCATGTTTTAAGAAAACAAATAAGCTAGGAGAAAAGAGACCCTCCAATAACCTCCAATAATGATTTCATTCCCTTGCAAATCACGATAGCATATTAACATATATGACTTAAGGAAAGTAAATGGATGGTTTATCTGCCAGTATGAGTGGTTCCACATCAGTATTAGCTTATTATTTTGCATATAAACATACTTTAATATTTTGCACCTTCAACGTGGTGATTTCTTAGTCATGACAAACTTCCACAGCATTGTACTTACCTATCCCAAAAAAAATGCAAGGCTAAAAGCTAACCTCATATCAGCTTTAGCAACCAAGATGGCAAGAAAGTATTTCAAGATCTCATTAAAGGGCACCAACAAGGAAAGGCTTTCAAATTTAGTTTAAGATAATTTTGAATCAAAATGCACAGACCAGCCTTCAATTTTCATTAACATGCACAAGCAACTCCTATGAAACAAGTTGATAATTTTATCCATTGAGCAAAATAATTTAAGGTTGTATTGGAAATAAGCATCGAGCTTTTCAGTCACGGTCAAAAGAATAAAACATTCATCAATTTCACTGAAGAAATAAACTACATATGCAGAGGCTTAACTAAAAATTCATGAGTTGGACATACTCTCCCAGTGTAGAGCTAAACGTTCCAGATTCTTGCAATCTCTGTTCTTCTTGTTGGATGTCATCCACTCTATGATGACGCTTGTAGCGTTGATAAAACTCCCACAGGTTTTCAATGTCACGATTGCGATCAATCTGAACCCCTTCCTCTTTCGCAAGTTTTTGCTATAGAATATAATCAAATGAAAATCATTAGCAAGTGAGCTGATAAGCCCTTAAAATTCACATGATAAAAGAAAAGAATCAAATGACCAAAAAGGTTTCTTTACAATGTATCCCTCAAAATTCACTACCATTACCTTAATCACAGACATTAAACCAGTCTTAAACTGAAGAACTCCCCTACCATCACTGTTGGGATCAAGATTTTGAGCCATACTATATGCCTGCTCACACACTGAAGGCCAAAAGTAAAAAGTCTTGTTCATACAAAAAGAGCAATATGAACTGATTCACACTTGAGTCTTGACAGATACTCCATATACTATATAACTATAACCATGCAATGAATTGTGATATCTTGAGATTTTACAAGACAAGGACATGAACATGAGCATATATACTTAAACTTTACACAAAACTTGAGAAAAGGGCTGACTATCAATTAGTTTCCCTCTTGTGGTAGTCCATTGACCCCAAATTAATGGTCCACTTTTGTACGATGTATTTCATAATTTAGCCACACTTCACATGACTGATCAGGACCTCCCATCTTATTTGAACAGAGCACAGTATGCTATTGATTAACTCAAATTGCTCTTGACTAATGATGACCACACTAAAATGGTGAACAATCTTGACAGCATGTGTATGGTGTTTATTCGCCATGGTCTTCACAGAGATTTTAAATCTATCTGGAATCAAATTGTAACAAATTGCAGTGCTCCTATGACAGAATAGCTTATTGGTAGCTTACTGCGAGTTCCTCATCTAGAGGCTGTGTCAAGAGTTAGCCCTTCACCAGGTTTAGAAACTTCTACCTTCATAGTAGGGCATGGAGGACATGGTAGAGGTCGAGGTAGTGAGAGAGGAGGTAGTGTACCTAGAGGTTGTCTACAGTGCTCTTATTGTAAATGAATGGGTTATACCCAAGATAAGTGCCACCAGTTTATCGGATTTCCTGAAAAACCAACTAATACCAACTTGAAATTAGGAACAAGAGACTAAATGATTCTGAATGATGGAGGATAAAGACAGCCCAAAGTCGTCACAATTAAGGCAGCTAGGGCTATGCCCAAGGCAGCTGTGATGAAGCTGACGAGCTTTGGTAAAGGTTTAGGCATGGAAAATTGGAAATGGTTGTCGATTTGTTCCCAGAACTACCACGAATGGATGCATCACACTTGAGCAGCAAGCTAGGAAGTGAGGCTAACAGCTATGAAAAGAACAACTGATCTTGTTGCTCCCAAGCCAAATAAGCTTTGTTCACCTTGCCAAGATCTCGATCTTCTTTAAGAAATTGTGAAGGTATTGACGGATTCACAGTGAAATTTTGGAGACAATGTCCTTTGACTGCTGCCCCAACCTGATGCTTTCACATTAGGAAGTTCTAGACTTCTTGTCATCAAGTTTCACATAGTCTAAGTGCAAAACTGTAATCAGCACAGTATAATAGATTGTGACTGCCAAAGAGGACAAACTGGACAGTGGTCACTGCAATTCAACGGTCGAGGATTCATCAAAGGCAGTGGCAAAGAGGAGGAAAAAGATCAATTGGAAGCCATGGTTCAGAAACGAAGTGGAGCTCCTCATATCATAATCGTACTAGAGTTCAAAGGAGAGAGAAAAGTGAAAAACTGAGATCTTAGTTTAGTGGTCTATATTACACTTCAATTAACGTGTGTGCATTAGATAATTGTAGAAGTGAGTAAGGGTTATCATAACCCCATTAAAATTACAACTATCTAACTATAATCATAACATAATGAGCTCACTAACTGACTGGCAAATGGAATGACAGCTGTCAGGTGAACAACTATGACTAACACTACACTAGAGTTGTACACATATCTGTACACTCTACTCTACAGTTACACGCACATGAACAAAAATCAAAGAGGCGTACTATGTGAAAACAGGAGAGGTTAGAGTAGCTAATATTGGCTATACAATCATATATAAATTATCAACATTAACTGTCCTTATGCTCTCAACCAATACACCCTATATATATGAGGTGAAAGCATGCACTTGTGAGAAAACTTAATCATACAACATAAATGAATCATTAAAATTAAGTCCTCTCACCCCTCACAAAATATGCCCAATATGTGTGTGTGTCCTATATTTTTTGTGTGGTATGTTTGTCCGTGTCTGAGCTTCAAAGACTACCACCACCTTAGAGTAGTCACCCCCATCTCAACATGGCACTTAGTCTCCACTAAATTCAAATTTTCACAAATCAGCAATTTAAACAACAAAAAGCCAATAATTAATTAAACAAAAATTCCACTTCCAAAAAACGGATTCCTGTCACTGTTACACTGTCTTGAGTCTCAACCGCGCATCCATCAGAACACTCGAAAGCTTCCGCTCCTATCTAGATCTCATACTTAGTAGAAACAACATCTACAACTGCATTTGCAGCGCATTAAGTTCAAATTGGGAAATGGATTCTGATTTAAGAAACTTACAGATCCTGGCGACGTTAGGGTCATCCGGTTGAATATCATCGGCAGCCTGTAAAATCAAATCAATGTTGGTGGTCTGAGCGAGAGAGGGCGGAACGGCGCCGGCGATTCCACTGGGAGCTCTGGCGTGGCCTTGGCCGGCATTCCTCAACTGCTCCCTCTTCAGCGTCGCCCGAACCAGCCTCTCCCAGTTGTCGCGAGGCCTAACCATGGCTCCACCACTGATCGACAGCACAGCCCTAGGCGCGTGCTTTTCACGAACTCGATAACTGTGTTGTGTTGTTCTGTGTGCGTCGAATATACCCGGGCGCGTTGAACTTACTACCAGGGTTTAGATTGGCGAGGTTTTCCTCTGTTGCTTATATTGTGCTCTCTACTTAAAGAGTAAGGTTCCCCTTGTTGCCTTGCCTTGCCTTTGGAAGAAACGCGGATCAACGGCGACGTAGCAAATCCGAAGCTGGCTATTTTTTCTTTTTCCTCTTTTTCCTTCGCTTTTGCGCCTTTTCCTTTTTTATTTTTTTGTTGTTGTTGAAAAGTGGGATTGAATTCGAACACGGTTTTTTCTTTTTTCTTTTTTCTGCGGTCTCTTATATTTGTTTGTGTCCGAACAGGAATGAAAATATTAGCGCAAGACAAATTATAGTCTTGGGGTGTATTAGATTAGTTTCGTAAAGGATTTTAATAGATTTTTTTGGTGATAATAAAATTCTGGTATTCAATTAAGACTTGTTAATAATATAAAAAAATTTGGTGGTATTTAATTAGGATTATTATGACTTTTTAAAAAGAGCAATGAAATCTAGTGGTATTTAATTAGGACTATAATGACTTTTTAAAGAGGACAATGAAATCCAGTAATATTCAATTGGGATTTTTTACAACTTAATAAAAGTCTCTTGATATTCAAGAAATACAGATTTCGATGGATTATTTTGTATGGTGGATTTCGTGTGACTTTTCAGTGAAAAATATAAAGATTAGACTCATCCAACAATCTCACACAAACCCTTGAGATTTTTAAGACTTTTTTTTCTTGCAATTGCAGCATTATCAGACTCACCAGGTAATTCTTCTTTTTTGTTCTTCTTTTTTCCTTTTCCCAATTGATTTTCTTTAAACATTCTTTCTACGTTAATGTGTGCGTACATTCTTTTTGTACTTTACCTCCTCAAACGCTATAGTAACCAAACGCTATTTTCCATCTTTTTATTTCATAATCTTCCACTACAGTTTCTGGTCAAATGTGATCTTCCTATTTTTTTACTCTCTTTGTATTTATTAATTTAAAATCAATATAATAAATTTATCCTTTTTCAAATTTTAATTATTTTTCCATTTGTGATCCTCTTTTTATTTTTATAAATATAATAGTTTTCTTAATAAATTTCATTCATATTTTTTGTTCCTATAAATTTTCAGATTTCATTCATATTTTTTTATAAATTTGATAAATATAATAGTATTTCTTAACACGTTTTATTCATATTATTTTGTTTCTATAATTTTTAGGATGTAATTTTTTTTAATTTTATTTTTGATAAATAAAAAGTTTTTTTTACTGGTTTCTCATTTATTTATTTTAATTTTGTTTTTACTTTAGACCGGAAAACTATTTTATTTATTTATTTTATATATATATCTTATGTAGTGTGCTTAACATAAGCAGAACTTTTGTTAGCATCTGCATCACTATATAATTTTCTTTGCAAATAATGTGGTTCTAATGAATTTTCAATTGAGCCAACATTTAAATCTTCATCTTCGGTATTACCGGTTAAAGAAAACTATAATTTTGAGCTAGCAAACGAATCTTCGCATTCAGTATTACTAGTTAATGAACACTAATTTTGAACTTATTGTTCAAACCCAAGAGCATTACGGGAACATGCTAATGCATAGAGGGCTAGTATGACTTTAGATATGCGGAGAAATGCTATTTAGAATGAGAACAAGATAGAAATAATTTTTTTATTATCATTTTTATTGACTCTTGTAACTTTGAATGTTTGCTAAAAATTCATGAGATTCTTTATAAATCCATAAAATCCTTTTAAATCTTATAAATTTTTATAATATAAAAGTCTTTTAAAATCTACAAGATTTTTTTAAAATCCACAAGACTTTTTAAAAAAATCTAATAAGTTATTACATTCCTATGTAGTCTTTTAAAAACTTTAAAATCCACAAGACTTTTTTATACCAAAATAGTCTTTTAAAATCTGAATCGAATACACCCCCCTTAATACAAAATAAATTGTCTGTTATTATATATATATATATGTTTAATTTTTTTAGTTGTAAATTATTTGTAGAAGTATATATCAAAAAAAAAATTATTTGTAGAAGTAGTGATTAGTAAAAATAGAAATACTAAATAATGTTGAGCCCTTAAATTTGAGACTTTCAATTTGTCAATTTACATCGAACTATAGTAACTAGTAAACATATGGAATTTAAAATGGGGTTGCTTACAATAATTATCGACACAAATGGGTTTGGCAATTGGACATCAAACATAAAATATTGGTACTTGACAGGTAAGACGTATAGCCATAAATATCAATAACTATAGTAATTATTAATCCCAAATTATCAAGTGTAATATAACAATGATGAGTGGAAAAAAATTGGGTCTAAGCTCTTGAGTACAATATAATAATAATAATGAATAAAAAATTCTTGGGCGTAAAATGATATAATGACTAAAAATAGGTGATATTTATGGCGTGTTTGATGTAGAATAATATGTAAAAAATAAAGTAAATGAATGGAAAATGAGATATCATTTTAATTGTTTAGTCTGAGAGGAAATAAACAAAAATAAGATTTTTCTCTTCTCTTACTATAATTGTGTAGAAAGTGACATAAATCAAAAGGATGAAAGGTGAAAAAAAGAATAAAAGTGTAAACTATACTCTTATTGATAGAAAAGATAAAAAAAAAAAATTAGATAGAACGCAAGATGAATAAAAAATTATTGATAAATTTAAAAATATTTATTTCAACTTAAAAAAAACCAAAACAAAATTAGTATGATAAATTAAAAATTATTTTCAAACAAAACTAAGCATTGATTTGAAACAGCCAACACTGCAAGGGAAGATTTTGCAAAGACAAGACACAAAATTTTAGAAGCATTTTTGTCATTTGGTGTAGTATAAAAATAAGGAGGAAGAGTTTTGCCCTTTAATTAAGTATGATTTTGTAATTAAGTCAAATATTGTCGGTGAAAAAAATAGGTGTCAATAGAGTTTTATCTAATTTTATGAGTTCACCGATCTCGACTCAAAAAATATTAAGAGTTTGGACAAACAATGTGAGATAATATAATGAGACCTCAAAAATAAAATTTTATGTACACCACTGTGCGAGAAATGCATTAGAGAGGTGAGAATATCAAAAGTATTTGAATAGCTTATCTATAGTATAATTAAAACTCATCTATAGTATAATTAAAACTCATGCAAGTTTGATACAGTACCCTACAGTGAATTTCCTAATCCATCTATTACTGCAACGTGCATCGACTTTTGTGCAATACCAGTTAGAAACTTCAAACAGTCATTTAATATAATTTAGGAGTAGTATAAATAACCTGGTTTACATCAATATAAGTAAATATTGATTTCTGATTTTACTGTTATCTCTCAAATCTCTCAAATAAAAAATACAAATATGGCATTTTTTTCAGATTTTCTTTTTACTTTTCAGAAAATGCCTACAAAATACAAATGAGACTTAAATACAAAGTTAGCAATAACTATAGTAAGAGAATTATTAATCATAAAAAGTACATATGTTTTTGTGAAATTAAAGTGGGAATGAATAATTACGAATTTCATTTATATTTTTTGTCCGATAAGTTTTTCAGGTTGTGAATTTAAAAAAAAAAAATTTGATATATAAAATCATATTTGCTTACGGGTTTCATTTATATATTTTATATTAAATATAGCAAATTACTATCGACTAAAAAATTATTTTGTTTATTTGAATTGATCTTCACTTTTATCCATATGTATGAGCAATTGTTAATTGTTTCTAGCTTTTGTTTCATTTGGTTCTGAATTTCTTATGGCTTTTTATAATTTTTCAAGTTATAATATTATTGTTTACAAAAATAGGTTGAAATATTATTTTTCTTTTTGTTTTAACAATGATAACTATATCATTTTTAACTAAGTTGTATTGTTTTAATAACACGGAGTTTATATATTTAACTAAGATAAATAACATCAAAGAATTAACACTATTATAAATTTATAATATATCATAAATCAACTAATTATTATATAAACAAATATTATTTCATATCATGTATAAAATTTAATACAATCCGTGCGATAGCACGGGTCAACTTTCTAGTTATAATCATAGAATCGCATGAAAAACCACCTATTGAAATTTGATGCTCTAGTAGTGTGATCCTCTAGTATTGTTGATTTATCACAAATATTTTTCAATTTACTCTGGTTTATGACATAATGTTTATTTTTACATAAGAGTATATTTCTTTCTTTTTTTCATTATCTTTATTACATGTCAATTTTATTTGGGGATATCTACATATTTTCACAAATATATATGTTTCTTTTCCCTCATTTTATACACAATAAAAAATGAAGAGAAAAGTTTTGGCTTTCTTTCTTGTCTTTTTTTTCTTTTATTCTATGTTTGTTTTTCTACCTTCTTTCATTTACTTTTTAATAAAAAAACATGTTTTAATAAGGATAAATATAATCAAGGTCACACTTCGCTCAAAAACAGACTCTCATCACCTGGTTTTTGATGTGGAGAGGGAAAAACATCTAGAGAAGGGCCTAAATACCGTTTTAATTCCTTCACTTTTTTATTTGCAATCAAATGACGGAGAGCTTACTTTTCCCCTATATTTCCATCCTTCCCCTTTCTTTATGTTGTTATAAAACAAAGTTAAAATGAATTACTGTTAGTTTAGTTTAGTAATAGGTAAATCATTGGCTACATCTGGAATTGCAAGTAAGTCCATACTACACTTGCCATAATATAAAGAGGTTTTAAGAAATAATATCATGACATGGAAAAATAGTAAAAAATGATTAAATTAATATCTGCATGAAATTTGTTTTATAGTTACCTGTGGAGAGCATGCACGGAGCCTGCATTCACACTGTGTCTCCTACATTTGTCTCCTTTTTTTAACCATTAGTGGCAGTTTTTTAAAAATAATTATTGCGTAATTTTGAATAAATTTAAATTTTCAACTATTAAAGGGTAAAAAATAAAAATAGAAATAAAGTAACAGTTATCAGCTTGCATATTGGTTTCCATTGGCGGTTAATAAAAGTTGAAGGACATTTTGGGTAAAAAAAAAGCTATTCCAAAACATTGGTATTGCCATTGTAATAGGTATAGATAGATTAGACTATTTTGTTCAAATTGAATGCCAAGATTTAGTAATTTACTAGCCAGTTGACCCGTGTGATGCATGGGTTCGCTGGTCAGTTTCTACATGACAAGAAATGACTAACTTATATAGTACTCCCTCTGGTCCAAAATATAAGTAACAAAAACACTTTTTTTTATCTAAAATATAAGCAATATTCACCAATTTCAAATAAATTAAATGCTAGTTTTTCAATTATACCATTCATTTAATGCAATATTTATATTTACGAGAGACACCAAATAGGGTATTTTTGGAAAAAAAAATTGAAACTAGTGAGTAGTAATTAAGATTATCACATTTTTAAGGCATTCCTTGGTCTGTGTGTTTTTGTAGCAATTGCTGTAGCGATTAAATGTGGCAATTTTGCTATATCGATTGACTATAGCGTAAATAAAATCGAAAGAAAAATAAATTTATAGCCCGTAGAAAGTTATTAGAATAAATAAATGAGTGCAATTATTGTAGCGATTATATAGCAAAAGTAAAATCGAAAGAAAAATAAATTTATAGCCCGTAGAAAGTTATTAGAACAAATAAATTAGTGAAATTATTGTAGCGATTGCTGTAGCGATTTACTGTAGCGATTTGGTGTATCGATTGGCTTGAGCGAATTGCTGTAGCGGATACTATGGCAATTCACTGTAGTGGATACTGTAGCAATCTTGACACGTGTCAAACAAAGAACTTGCCACGTGTCGCTCAAATAACAAATTACTATTTGGGGGAGAATTTCTTAGATAGTAAAAAATAGAATAGGGTCCTGTTTGGTATAATAGCTTATTCTACAGCTTATGGCATAAGTTGTATAAACTATTTTTATAATCGAAGAAAAATATGGTGAAATTTATTTCATATAAGCTATAAACTGTTTTGATAAGCTATCCTGGGTAGCTTATAAAAAATAAGCCCAAAACAGCTTATGAACCAGTCATAAGCTGTGTTGATAAACTCTGCATAAGTTAATCCAAACAGGCCCTAGATAGATTATTGTCATTTAGCTTATCATTTTTTGTGGGACATCGTACTTATATCAATGTGGTTGTTGTTCTTGCATCTCCCTCTGTTTTTTACCACCTGAACTTGTATTTACTGCAGAAATTGCCCAATATTTGTCTCACAGTGGAAGAGTTCGAATGGAGAGAATGGGGGGGGGGGTATGCTTAGGGTTCCACTGAGGAAATTGTGGCTGAAAACCCTGGTTGAAAATACTGACACATGGATGGTTACATTTTCAAAGAGCAAATAATATTCAACATGTGTGTTTTCGGGTTGAGAACGAGTCTGAACGTATCCTTGTTGTCCGTATAGTCCACAAGTGATCAAGTGGAGGCATATGCAACATTTAGGGTTCTCTTTTGGGGTGCCATATCATGTGGACCAGTTGACCAAACCCTAGTTCCTTTTGACCTGCAGTAGTAGGTTTAGCCTATTTTTGCCTTAATTATCTAATTTGCCCAATAGTTTATAATATTATAGAATGAAAAAATTTTAATTACAAAATATGCCCAGAACTTTTTATATTTACAATCTAGCCTCAACACATCGGGTCAAGCTGGGACGATGAGATACCAATTATTAACATAAAGAATGGCTAAAAGTACCCAAAAAATTGTATAAAATGTGGGCCTGGATAATTTGGGACAAAATAACCAAATTTATTTTGGTCCTGTAATTAAGTTTAGTCCAACCTCAAACACAAACCCAACAGAATAGGACAAATTTTATAGCTCTACATTACACTATGTTCAAATTTCATTTTTATTGATGTTCAGAATTTCAAGTGTCAACAGACTAAACAAATATTCAAAATTCAAAATAAATACGAGGTTGAGCACAAGTGGTTAATGCACTCCATCTAAGGGACGAGCTTGGTTAGGACCTGAGTTCGATCTGCAGTGACAGAATAATCTGTGGTCAAGCTTTACTTATCTCTTGGCCGAACACAAATTAGTCAAGTGGTCAATTTCTCTCTATGATACTGTAGGTATAAAGAAAAAATGAATATTCAAAATAAGGACAATAAAAAAATGAGACAAGCCAGCGATGCAGATTAAGGTGTTAAATCAATTAATAAATTCATTGTCATTTTTGTAATAATCATAAACTTTGGGTATTTCTGTAATTATTTTCATTTTAATTTTAGCATATTATGACATCTATCGTGCAAATATCTTTTTATAATGGTGAAACCGTTAAAGCAAGTATCAGGTTATTCATCCAGATCGTTGAATATTTTTATTATTATATCTACGGTGTTTATGCGAACTGGGATTTGGTGGATCAGTTTTTGGGTGGCCCACATGATATGACACCCTCTTTTGGTACCTCCTTGACCCGTATAAATGTGTAATAGATTCATTGAATCAATCAGTAAAAAACGTTTCTCGTTCCTGGTTCAACTAGCGGCATTTCCATCGCTATATATAAATTCGGATTTGGATTCCCTGCTGTTGGGTGTTTCTATCTCTCTCTACTTTTAATTTTTTTTAATTTTTTTGGACAAAACAAATGAAGGGTGATGATTTAAGATCATGTAATATCAATGGCTAAGAATACATGGACAGCAGGTACAGCAGGGAATCCAACAGCAGACAATCCTGGTCCTCAACAAATTCCTCTCAGACCAGGATGCGGATGAAGATCCTTGCTTCCCGTCATTCACAGATTCCCTTTTAGTGTTTGTCTGCCACTGAATAGAGACAATTTCAATGTGGATTCAGATTCTTTGTGCATGTTGCTTTCAATTAAACGCTGATAATTCGAAATCACCAAATTTTAGTACCTTTCTCTTATTTGTTAGGTGCTTAATTTTTTGGGTGATATATACTCACTTTGAACTTTTTTTTTGGAGATCAAATGAGCTACTAATTATAACTAGTAACAATTTGGCGTTACATAGCAGGTTTCAACATAAAATTTTTATGCTTAATCTTAAATAAATACCAAAAACCACCCTCACAGAGCGTCAAGTTCCCAATCAGGAGGCTACTATTATGCTAGGACAACATTGTGAATGTTTATCTTGTGGCTGCCTAGGTCTTACAACTAGCAACCTAAAAGTTCAGCCAAAAATGATTGTTGAACACCCAAATCCCAATATATACTTTGAAAGAGTTAGAAATGAAAGAAAAATAAGTGATAGATGAATAATACGACAAAAAGATAAAAAAAAAAAGAGTGTTAAAAATTGAAAGGTGTTCAAACATCATTACTCAAGCTTGGTAGCTAAAATCTATAAACAAGAAGTTCCAAAACTAAGACCATAACAATTAAGTCCATGATTGACGACAACCAAAGTCAAACAAGTACTCCTCCACACAACATTTTTCAAATGATTTCCACTGCTGAGTCAACAGCAGCAGTGGCAGACACTTGGTTGTGTTCCTTGGTCACCACTCTCCTCATTTTCCCCAACCAATTCACGATGCTGGCAGCAAAGTCAAAGAGAGAAAGAGCAACATAAAGACCAATACCCGCAACAATCCCATTGGCAATGGAATAAGTCAGAGGCATGAGGAGCATTATAGCAAAAGCAGGGACAGCCTCCTTAGTGTTGGTCCAATCTATGTCCTTCACCACCTTCATCATCATTACCCCAACCATCACCAGTGAAGGCCCAATTGCCCATGGGGGAACACTTGACAACAGAGGGGTGAAAAACAACGAGAGGAAGAAGAAAACACCAATGATCACAGCCGTTAATCCTGTTCTACCTCCTTCTCTCAACCCAGCTGATGACTCCACAAATGTTGCTGTTGTTGTAACACCCAAAGTGGACCCCACAATTGTACCAGCCGCATCAACAATGTAGGCCATGTATTCACCTTCAAAATTCCCTTTTTCATCCACAAACTCACCAATCTCTGCCATTGTATACATGACCCCCGTCATGGCAATCACATCAACATAGAACAATGTAGCCAATGCCTCCCACACTTCCCTTTTGTTGAAACCACTGAACCTAAGAGCCCCAGCAGTGGATTCAATCTTGTGAAAATCAACCACTCTTTTGAAATAGCTAAAATTTTCATCACCAAGTGGGGTATCAGGGAAATAAGTAACCTCCGTGTGCCTAAACCAAGACACAAGGGTCACAAAGAGAATGCCATAGATCATGCTACCTTTAACATTCTTAATCAAACCGTAACACGTGATGAGGAAACCGATAAAACCAAGCCAGAATTTCGGGTTTTGGAGCTTCCCACCCAAGCATGCACCGGTTAATGGGTCGGTGATCTTGCAGGCCGTGATGGTTACAAGGTTGGAAGGATCAGGCCCAATAAGCCCAACACCCTGATTGGCCTGGAGGCCCACGAAGGCGATGAAAAGCCCAATGCCAGCAGCACAGGCAAGACGAACGGAATGAGGGATGAGCTTATCAAGCTTGCCACGTAAGCCAAGAGCAGAGACTAAAAGAAAAGCGCATCCCTCAACAAAGACCACAGCCATTGCGGTTTGGTAAGAGAGTGAACCGGTTCCATGGAAACCAACAAGGGTAAAGGCTAAATAAGCATTGGGCCCCATACCTGGGGCCAGGCCCAATGGAAGGTTGGCCAAGAGGCCCATTGCCACAGATGAAACCATGGCCGAAACAGCAGTGGCCACCACCAAGTCACTCTTGGTCTTGGCGAGGCAAGACTCGTACCCTGCATTGGGCTTCAGCATGCAATCTGGGCCCGCCGGAGAGGAGCAGTCGGCGGCGGAGCAGGTTCCGCCGGATGCGGCCAGGATGGTGGCGTTGACGGTGATGATGTAGGCCATGGTGAGGAAAGTGGCGGTGGCGGCACGGAGTTCACGTGTGAAGCAACTCTTCCTGGCTTCTAACTTGAAGTACCTTCCAACGAAGCTCATTGAAACTGCGTCGTTTATGCGTTTCTCCATTTTGGTCCATGAGTTTCTCAAGTACCCTCTTCCACATACATCTCCTCCTCCCATATTCTCTCTCTCTCTCTCTCTATGTGTGATCAGTGATCACAAAGAACTAAACTAATTAATTGGTATATAGTTGCTGGGGATATATAAGTATAACGCTTATGGATGGGTTGTTATGATATGTATGAATATATGATGATGATGATGATGATGATGATGAGAAACTATTTGGTAAAGGGGAAGAAAGAATAAACTGTGGGATTTTTTTTTTCTGTGGACAAGTGGAAATCATGCCTGCCGGGGAGTGAATATGCTCGATGGTAACGTGTGGGAAATAAGGGGTGTATATATATGTTGACGAAAGGGTGCAACTTAATTTGAAAGTGGTTGGTGTGAATGGTGATGCCTTAGATTACCTCACCTGGACCTGGCTAGTTACTTATATATTGTATGTACGGTTTATTCTTTAGTCCATTCAGGTCAGAGTGAGAGAGCGTTTATTGTCATCTGATCGATCGAGCGTTATGATTATTGGTCAAAATGAAATAAATAATGAAATCATGTTACTATTATTTTTATTTTTTTAATTTTAATTATAACCATACATATATGATTCATGTGTCATCATATTTACTCCTCTCTGGATATATCCATGGTGTGGTGTGTGTACGTGTCTACATATACATGTATATAATATGGATGGATGGATACATATTGAGAGAGAAACTGTGCCAACTAGCACTTGCTTTTTATTAATTCATTGATTAGCGAATAAAATATATATAGGAAATTACAATATAAAACTAATGAAAGCTTTCTATAATGTTAATTTCCTTTTTAATTTCCCTCCACCTTTGTTGGTCCTGGCCTGGTGTGTAGTTTTTATATACATATATAGCATAGCATTTATATACAAATGCTTACTTGACCACGTTGTTATTGTCTTTCTTTATTTGACGATCCTGCAGCAGGTTAATAATATTCATTCATATGCTTATTTGGCTACGAAATTACGTTGCCCTCCCTCTTTCCCTTTTATTGACGATTCTTGCCCTTATCCGTGATATGTATCTCCCCTCACTGTCTGTGTTAATTTGTTAATGTTTTACCGTTTGAATCTGCTATTACACATTTTCACGCTTCTACAAATTACATGCTTATATTATAAAATACTATAGAAAGGTACTATTATACACACAACTGTCATTTTTTTGAGGGGAGGGGTCTTTGCAACACCACGACTTCAGTCATGGATTTAACTAATGATAATAATAATAATAATTACGAGATTATAAAATCATGGATTATTGGATTTGACTCTGGATGATGAGTTGATGTTGCAATCAGTCGTTGAGGTTCAAACTTTTGGTCAATTTGTTAGATCTATTCGATGATCTATTCTAATATATGAAACAGAGCGCTTAATTTAAAATTAGCCATTCCCACGAAATTATATAATAGGAAATAAAATACCGGTGCTCGATTCTTCAATGATTTTGTTTTGAATTATTAATAGGCAAGACAAAATGTTAGCTTGAAAAATCCAAAATCAAAATCTTCGAATAATCAGGTATATTTTTGCAGTCCGACAGTGGGAATCTTGTATCTTATATCCTAAATCGGTTAGTAATATCTTTTTTCTTTTAAAAATATTGTAAAATTAATCTTTTGTTCTTTTAATAATCAAAGATTATTAAGCTTATGTGAAGACTAAAAATCTTTTGTTTATTGTAAATAAATGCATTTATTAAAGTGGTCTGAATAATCAATCAAACTTATCTGCACCTTACAGCCTACAGGGAATTTTGTGATAGTTAGTTTATTTCATATTTCTTGGACATGATCGACAAGCTCAATAAAATTTATATCATCGTGAATCAAAGAGACACATATGACAAGGGAATTGAAGTTTTGATTTTTATCTTCACATGGACAATCCATTTGCGTTCATGAGAATCTAATAGCCTTAGCTAGAGCCGGATTTGGATTTTCTCCAGTCAAGTGTTCCTCTATCTCTCTTCATCCTCTCTATCATTCTTTATCATTTTTTCATTTTCTTTTTATTTTCTCTCTACTCCATCTCTTATTTTTTCTGTTGCAGACGCAACATAGATGGAGAGGATCCATTTTGAGCTAGAGTCGTGTTTGGATAAATTTTTCCAAAAGCACTTGAGTTTTTTAACTACTAATAGTAATTGCTCATATAAGTTAAGATCAGCTTCTATATTTTATTTTTTTTTAAATTCTCTCATTTACCTTGTCAATAAGCACATATCTATTAGAGTGATTGTTTAATAATAATTTTTTTCCATAACATTAAACACTTAAAAGCATATATGATAAAAATAAGAATACAAAACAAAACTAACTTCTCCGCCGTAAGTTGTAATTAGTTTTAAGTTCAATTTTAAAACATATATATTAAAAATAAAAATACAAACCAAAATATTGCTCTTAGATACCACTCTTTATTATCAGTTTCAAGATATTTTCCCGCTTCTGATTGATTATGTAATTAATTTTTGTTCAAAAGTTGTCCTTCTCTCTCGTTACTTGTGAGATTCCACTTGCAGTTCCACTTTGACAAATAAAGTTTCAAGAATGTGTAAGCTAATTTTTGCCTTTAATTTCGTTCCAACTTGGGACCCTGACTTCTTCTGGCTGCTATAACGGTGGTAAGCAGAACATAGCCACGCGTGCAGCCGATACCAAAAATACCCCCGTTTTTAGATTTTTCTATGGCAGCTTTGAACTTTGAGGCTCAAAGGTGTCAATATAAAATTGTAAACTCTTGCATGCGCGAAGGAATGGAGTTAATATTTTGCATAAAATTATATTTATATAATCTTTGGCCCTTGGAGGGTGTAGAGACTGCAGTGGGTTCTTCTTTTGAGATACCGTAAGCTAAAGAGTTGAGTATTCTAAGAGCTTTAAATTTTGGCAGTACTTCAGAAAGATTAGGAAACAAATACAATTAACAGATTAAAGCAATGGCTTGTTAGGCTCTCCTTTTTAAGTGCTTCGGGTTTCCTTCTCTCTTCTGATTACCTTTGCTATTTCTTCACATAAATAAAGGCAAGTGGGAGAGGTTGTGATCGTGACAATCCAAACTAATCTAACATTTAAGAACCAGTAAACTGATTGTGACATGCTCCTTCATTTTAAGATAGTGCTCATTTTATATTTTCATAATAATATTGAAAAATAATTATTTTAAATATATAATTATATATATTTTTAATTCATTAACAGATTGTAATATTTGTTCGTATCCAAATAGACTTAAGTATAATACATATTTATTTCTCAGGAGAGAAGAATGTATTTTTTCACATAAGATGGAAGGGAAGCATAATTCAACAATCTCTTAAGGAATGAAAGTGTAATTTACTCTAAAAATTAATGCAATTCCATTTATTTTATTCATCCAATCCACCCAAACATATAACCTAAAAGGTAATAAAATTAAATAATAATTTTCAATTTCCTAATTTTAATAAAACAAATGAAATAATATTTATTTTTAAATAACTAAAATTTTGAAGTACATAATAATGATCACTAGCAATAACTCCGTTTATTTACGCAGCCATACATTCTCACTGATACACATTTTTCAAGTTTCGATAAAGCGATCTATCAACATTTTATCCTCAGATTAATTCTTAATCAATCGAGGCTCAATTCCAGTAACGATTTGATGATAGATACGGAAATATAATACAACAGCCAATTCTCAAGAACATGAGCAAGTTGGACAACTAAAGATTTTAAATACACGCAGGCATAGATAAATTTATGCTCTTCTTTTTTTATACGGATTATGTACTCCGTTTCGGGGAGCAAATTCGTGGTGTAGGGTGTACCTGTCATTTTTGTGCATACACAAATTTGCACTGATTACATGTAAAATGATCATGCATACACAGTATGTGCATAAAATTCTTAGCACAATAAATAATAACATCAAACTAAATCAAAATTGCAAATTACATTCTCGATGGTACCCAAGCCTCGTACAAAATAGATTATCAATTTCTAGTTTTCTTCTTGCCTCTTTTCTTTGAACTAGTTTCAGGCCCTTCATCCTCTTCAGCTTTCTGCTCAGCTTCTAATAAAGCCAGCTGCAGTGTCCAAGGAAAATAATTATCATTTAAATTAGAAGAAAAAAGTGATGGTGTAAATGGTTTTTAGGTATAAATTTGAAGTATTACTGTACAAATGTGAGCACAACAAAATATTACCTCGTCAAGAACAGGTTTTAGCTCCCTGTACCGAGCTTCAGCAAGATCAAATCCATCCTTGCGGAGTTCCTGTTACCCAGCGGAATTTTACCACAAAAACATGAAGAGCATTCATTAGTGCCTAGTTCTAAACGAATAAGTGTCTTTTTAAGTATGAAAAAGAGATAACCTACTTTTCCAGTGTGTTGAGTGTGTTCATGGGCTGCCATTTGCCAATACATATTTGTACGCCTATAGAAATCCCTCAAGGATTCACCTGGCTTTACTTGCAACAAGAAATCAATGAAGTAAGCAGTGGGATGAAGAAAAAATACTAATTGAAGCTCAGAGACGCTTTTGTAGGCAAAATGACAACCAGACACAATCAACAAAGGTAGCAGAGCACATATGCAACAAGAAATTTAAAAATTCATATATCCACCAGCTTCAGTCTATAATCAAGTAATCAACTGTGTAAAGTGTCTTTAATGAATATTGTTAAACTACCAATGGTGTTCTCTGTGAATCCGACAAGCCAAGGCTAGCTCTGATCTGCTCTATCCGTGACCTTCTTTCTTTCCTGCGCAGCTTCCTTACCCCTCCCTTGATTAAAGCAACAGCATCTCCCACCTGAACTGACGCATTCTTAACCTAGTGACCAACACGTAAAGCCAAATTAATAATGTAGGAGCCTCCTTTTTCAGGGAAAAATAAACTACCTGGTTATGGAGAGTTGATCATGCATATGTTTGAACATTATATGTGTGGAATAGCAATTGCATGTTTTAGGAAAAATACCAAAGAAATGCTCAATGTCTATCATGGATCATAAATTTTGGCAAGGGCAAATACAGGTAAATACATGAGGTAATGACTCGTTAATGAATCTATTAGGCCTAACAGTATTTTGGGGTTACCGCAGCCTTCTCTATAGAAAAGAAGGTGTTCTGACTTTTCTCTAGGTTCTCACTTCGTTATGTAAATGTAAAATATTTGAGGGGGGTAATTCACTCATTTTTATCTTGTTTGAATTACAGAATTAGAATGTGCACCTCCTCTTCCTCTTCCTCCTCCTCTTCCTCATCCTCTTCATTCTCATCACTACCATTGCTATCAGATTCATCTTCATCATCATCTTCATTTTCTTCTTCTTCATCATCCTCAGAAGCTTCCACCCATTCAGATTCCGATGCCTGGGTTGAAAAAAGGATAAGTCAGGCTATAGCAGATGAAATAAAAATGCGTACTTAAATAGGAAATTACAATCATACTATATTCTAAATTAAATAAGCTAGATTAGCAAGACAGCTATATTACTGTATCTGCATAGTTTATAACTAAAGACCTAGTTTAGCATAATGAAATAGATAAGTCACCACAATTCACATTATAATTTGTAATTAAATCCTAAGATATATTTGGTTGTTTGAGAAAAAAGAGCATGTCCACCTTCAGAAGTTAAATTTCGTTTCAAGATAACATGAATGGGACAAATTATCAATGAAAATAAAGTTCGAAAATATAACTTCGTCAAAATATCTTGTCAAATAATAGATCTAATTAGTAGCAAAATATTTTGTTAGACGGCATTTTACTAATTATAATAATACTTAGTAGGAGTAATGAGGTGTCCTGGATCCATGAAACTGGGTACGATACAATCATTCACTAACTTTGTAAATAGCAGAAGAATTTGATCAGCCAATAGCTCAGAAAATCTTTCTTGCTTAACCATAATTTCTTGTGTGTGTTAGAGAGAGAGAGAATAGACAGAGATAGAGAGCTCCTAGAAATGGAGCAATTTGATATTTAGTCAGATGAACAGAAGACAATTTGATATTTAGTCAGATGAACAGAAGACTGTGTTAATATTCCAGAGTTTTGGGTACATTTTCTACAGATAGGACATTATTAATTTGAATTTAAAGTAGCGTGTATGCATGTATCGATTAAAAAAAGTTGTCAAGAAAAGATAACAAACCGGTATAATGCACTTCCATTCGTCAAGTTTGCTAAGGTTCAGAGAATACAAGTCATCAAGAGTGATTTCTTGATCTTTAATCTCCATCATGCCACCATATATATATAATGTATCTCTTCCAACAGCCATGCAGGAATTAATACGTCCACAGGGCTTCACTACCTACAAAGTTGGGAGAAATTCATTAATCAATAAATGAGCAAAAATAAAAGTAGTGTCACAAGATTGTTGGTCCGAAATGACAACCTCAGGCAAAGAATTCTGAATGTCCATTTTAGCACCAGATTCCTTAGACTTTCCTTCAGATTTGGTAGGCGCTTCACTGCCAACAATAGTCATGTTTGACGCAATATTCTGGGATATATCATCAATGTTGCTTTCTTCATACTCTGAATCCTCAGTTTCTTCTCTTGCAGTACATAGTGGTTCTACCTTCTTGTCAACGTCGTAAGTGCAATTTTGTTCATTCTTTCTTAACTGCAAAACCCATTTAATTAAGCAACAATATTGTTGCATACAATATAATCTAAAGGATCATTTTGACAATGTGGAACAATTTTCAAGAGATTGGAAGTATAAAGGTATTATGTATACAATCTACCTTATCTTTTGTCGATTTCTCCTTTCTTAACTCCAGAGGATACCTATTACCCAAACAACATTAATAATAAGCTAACCAATAAACGTTAAATATGATAAAGTTATATACAGAAAAAGATCAAATGCAGAGTAAATGTAAACTTACAAAGACCTAGAGTCAAAAGCAAAAGGAAGAAATGGATTCATGAATGGCAACTTCAGAGAATGATGTATTAATGAGTGATGCAGTATAGACTCACCATCGATTGGTGTCTAACTGAAAGCCATAAAGCTCATTTAAGAACAAGCTCATCATTACATCACCTGCACAATTTGAGTGCAATTAGAAATCTAACCTTACAGCAAGCATAAACAAAGAGCATCACGTGTGAAATCTCATGTAGTGAGTCCCATTCATTTACTTCAGAAAAAAAAAAACCTTCAACTTCTATGTCCACAACACCACCAAATAGCAGAGCCCTCCTCTTATGAACACACATGGAAAACCCTGCACGAGGACCAGGAGGCATCCCACTCTTCTTAACCTATCAAGAAGGGAGAAAGGATGATGAAAAAATCAGCTGGACAATGAGATAACAAAATACATTATTTTTCTCGGTGTTTAGGGGTGTGCGTGAGGGGGGAAGGGGGATAAGCAAATGTAAGAGAATAACGTTACATAATTAAATTGAAGCTTAAACATAGAAGTTTGTGCTGCTATTGAAAACTGACTACGGTCATTTTTATCATTTGGTAAAACTCTAAGCCATGGGAAAGCTTAGAGTTGCTAAAGAAGAGGAATATACAAATTCACCTAATATTAAACTCCAAACAACAACCTTGTTCCATTCCCAAGTCTTAGGATCAAGGGACCACATATCTGAATGAACAATTCCTTTCTCAGAGACACTCTTGTCCAATAAAACTTCTTTTGAATAGCCACCATATAAAAAAATCTGCAATGATAAAGGAAATTTGTAAAAAAGACAGCTTCTGAACTTCAAAAATACTTCAAATAGCCACCCTAATGATCACAATGATGAAACAGCACATAGGGGAAAAGTTGACTATATTAATAAACACAAGCATAAGTAGAAGTAATTTAAAACAAAATTAGATTCATATAAGGGAATCAGTACTTTACTCACGTCATCTTGGTACACAAATAGTTGAAAACCGCTACGACCAGTAGGCCACATTGCTCCCGGCTTAGGCTTTATTTCTTGCCACTGCAGCACATCATCAGATTGGCGTTAGTAACATCAAGAAACACTATATCAAAAACTATTACATCATACAGCTTGACATTTTGGTTCTGAACTTGGAATAGCAAATAGTACATTAACATGATTATTGTACAGTATAGGCCAAGTTTTAAAATAAATTTACCTTAAATTGATCAAGGTCGAATACAAATAGATCATTGTAGTACCTGCATAATCAATTAAGAGGTGGCATAAAAATGCTATTAAGTGAATCAATACCAATGATTGGTCTCTATTGATGAATATTTTAATGAACTTCAGTTAACATAAAAAAGAAATGAAAGAAATGAAAAAAAATGAAGAAAAAAATGGATATAGACCAGAGAATTTGGCTGTCTATATTCCATATTGCTATTGCTATATCCAGAACAGTGAACATGGAAATTCTTGAAATAACAGAAGAACAGAATAAGGGGAAAAAATGACTGCCTATTCCACTCCATTTCTTCCTCTTTTCCCTCCCTCCCTTTCTCTGCCTTTAATCATTTCCTACCGAATTCACACCTATCACCTTCCTTATTCCACTTGCCATGCGCAGGGTCGTTACAACTTAAATTCCCATCTTGCCCCTAATTCACATGATGCTTGCTGCTTAGTAACTTTGATTTTCGTAGGCCTAACACAACTACTCCAAGTACAACTAGAAACCATAAAGGGTGGCAACAAAAGAAAATCCCATATTCCCATGAGAGTCCACTAATGCCCAGCTGTTGCGCATCCACATTCATATATACACACAAACTATGGCAGCAGCAAAAAGATTTCCATCCATTCAAACCGAAAATCATGTAACAAAGAAATCAATGTTGCCACGCCATGTACATTCAATAGCGAAGAAAACATCCAAAGAAATCCTGCAGCATATGTTTAAGAAGCTCAAACTCTGCTTCGTCTCCTAGGACTCAATTCACTTGGGTCTAACTATAATCACAGATAATATGTAGTAAACTGTAGAACTCACTTTTCAAAAACTGTTGCGCATCCACATTCATATACACACACAAACTATGGCAGCAGCAAAAACGATTTCCATCCATTCAAACCAAAAATCATGTAACAAAGAAATCAATGTTGCCACGCTATCTACATTCAATAGCAAAGAAAACATCCAAAGAAATCCTGCAGCATATGTTTAAGAAACTCAAACTCTGCTTCTCCTAGGATTCAATTCACTTGGGTGAGGTCTAACTATAATCACGGATAATATGTAGTAGACTGTAGAACTCACTTTTAAAAAACAAATCATTTAACTATTAGCTACTGCAAGCTTTCTATCAGATGCAGAAACAAGTTTTCTTATTAATACAAAAAAGTATTTATGGACTTGATACAAATCACCAAAAACTAAGCAGCATCAACAACCTCACTTCTCTAAGAGTATCATAGAAGCCACCAAAAAGAATAATCTTGTGCTTGTATAATACCTGTAAATGAACCAAATAATGTGAAGATAAAGCATTAGCATCAAAACCATATGATAAAAACAAAGGACTGGATCAATATGGTTTGATATATGATATGGGCATGGGAACTTGCATAGTTAAACTCTCAAAATAAATATTTATAACTATGATATGACAAACAGGTTCCAAAAAGATAGCAATAACAAGAAAAATTCACATAATCACAGATGTGTAAATATGTTGGAGTGGACATTCTGTGTATTTAACAGTGAGAAGATAGGGAGAATATTAAAAGATATCAGGCTTTCAGTAATTACTAATTAGAATGAACAATGCAACCATCCTCAAAGTATGCAAAACAAGATGTATAAATTAGATAAGAAATCAGCAAGAATGATCAATGTCAATGGTATTCTATAACATAAAAAACACAGTTGCTATGTTTTAGCTATTGACCTATTGCAGTCAGCAACAACAATAAGAATCTATGCCAATGAAACTCTATAATGTTAGGAACATAGTTGCAATCTGTCAAGAAGTGCAAACAAATATGATGATTTCGAAAAGTTAATCAATTAAAAAGATAGAATAAACTGTTAATAGCCTTTTCTGCTATCCACTAAATGGGGACGGCTATAGCAGTAGCTTGCACAATTAATTGGATTATTGTTACTCCAACGAAAAGGATATTAGCAATCAAATCAGCTCCAGTGAAAAGATAATAAATTACTCTTGTTATTTAATTTCTGATATGGCTGTACTGCATTCTCAGAAGTAGAATATTACTTTGAGATGAACCAGAACGAGCTGTAATGCGGATCATTTAGCTTCTATGTTTCTAACAGAACTAGAAATATGCAATGTTCTCATAAGTTGGGATTCTATTTTCACATTTGGGTTGCATATTAAAAGAAGAAAATAACCAAAATTGAGGGAATCTATGACTTGGCAGGTAACAGAACTCATATCATTTGAGTATTTGGAGTCATAAAGTGTGCAAGATACAAGCAGGTAAGAAATCATCCGAGAGTAGTTTGATGTTATTTGAGTTAAACAGAGTAGCATGCATTTTCAGAAACAAACATACTAAAAATTCGTTTGGTTTAAGACGTAAAAATCTGACATTTTTACAAGAAAATTGGCAAGTGTGTGATTTCATAGAAGAGCTTGAACATACCATCCGATGTCCTGAGCGTGGACTCGGGCACCCTTTTAAATTAAGCTGTTCCCATTGATTTGTTTTCAGGTCCAACATCCAAAAATCCTACACAGATAAAAATTCAAAAGCAACATCTCCAAACAGTCAAAATTCAGTAAAGCAGTACGCAACATAAGCAAGGCAATGCAGGTTTAACCTTGTAGTGATGGAACCGCTCTTGGTTTGGAGATGTAAACTCACCACCTAAAGCACAAAAAACAACAATGGGAAAAAAATAAAGGTAGTGTTATCCACAATTCCATGCATATATACAGGTAAAACCTAGCGAATTAATTACCAAAGATATAAATATAATTCTTCCAAGCAACAGCCTGATGAGCACTGCGAGGGGGAGGACTATTAGGACTCGAAATTAGTTTCCATTCCAGCTTCTCCACGTCATACCGGTAAAGATCGCCGTACACGAAAGTCTGCATAAATTCATTCACATCGTGGTGGTAAGTGGTAACTAGTTAACCGGTAGTAACTACTGGCTCGGAATTCAAAATCAGAATAGTCAGAATGCTTTCAAATTCAATTGGACAAATAAATAAAACCGCTACTTACCTTGTTCCCGTTGTAAAATTCACCTCCATAGAGAATCAACTCGGTCTCTTTCAAGGGATTGACGGTGAGCTGCAGGATTAGGCATCACACGAAACAATCAACATCAAGGATGTATATTGTAATGTAAAGTGAAGAGTTAGTTAACGGAGTTATTTACGGTTAGTTACCGAGCAGTTGGAGCGAGGAGAAGGCGCGGGAACATTGTCTTCAACGTGAATTTCTTTCTTTTTGGCTTCCTCCTTTTGAATACTCGACTGTGTTATCAAGTCAAGTACAAATACAAATATATGTTTGTTTAGGTTTTGTTGTTTCCTTATTAGAGAAGAAAGGAGAAAGGAGAAGAGCACAAGTATAGAGGATGTAGAATGGAGTACCAAAATGGCGTCGATGTCATCCTCGGGAGAGAGCTTCTTGGTCTCCCTGCGAGCTCGCTTCTCCTCAGCTTTTGCGGTTTTTTTCTCCGTTTTCTCTTTGCCTTTGCCGGCTTTCTTCGTTTTCTTCCCCATCTTCTTCGGTGCTCTCTCTCTCACTCTCAGTCTCAAGTCTCACTCACCACCGCTCTAAACCCACCCCGCCGCCGCTTAAACCAAACATCCAAAAAATTGGTCTTGCTTCGACCCTGCGTCGTCGTTTCGCACCGGCCTATATAACAGAAAAACTCTTTATTTTATTTTAGTAATCTATATCTATACCTATATATAAAGAAAATACTCTATTTTAACTTCTATTTTAGTGTCTTATTTTACTTTCCATTATTGCCCTTAAAAATTTAAATTTAAATTTACAAATAACTACCCCATAATTTACTAATAACTATCCTATAATATACTACTACCTCTGTTCCTAAATATAAGAACATTTTAACAAATTTATACAAGTTAGTTAAAAACAATAAATTTGTCAATGATTTACTATAATTTTTAAAACTAGCCCTAACACTTATTACTATCTCTCTTCCCCTCTCTCTCATCACTTAATTAATGCATTGAAAAAGGTAGAGTGGTTGGGTGATTTGATTTTATTCACCAATCTTTATAGGAGAGAGAAATAATATACAATAAATATATAACATTTATGGTTTATTGAGTAAACAAAATCGTACAATAAATAAAGACATTTTAGTCAAAAAATAATTAATGCAACTGAATTTTTGAAAAAAAATTTATATAAAGGGACTTTCATTTTTTTGTAAAGGTTCTTATATTTAGGGACGGAGGTAGTAATAACTACTTTATCATATAATATTATAACAAAATGTAAAAAAAAAAAGGGGAAGAGAGACCAGACACGAACCCCCTAGTAATCATAAAAATAAAAAGGCTTAAATCTATTTTTAGTTTTTATTTTTCACTGAGTTTTGTTTTTAGTCCCTAAAAAATAAAACGCGTCTTTTTAGTCCTTCATTTTTTTAAATTTGTTACTTTTAGTCCATAGGGCCATATTTTAAATTTGAAAAGTATTTTTTAAATTTATACTTTGATCCCTCCTAAAGCCTGATGCTCACCTTAACCCGTTTTTCCGTTCTCCTTCCCCTCCACTATTGCACCGCGGCCCCCATCCCCGCGCGGCCAAGGGAGGTTGCGCACAATGGCGGGAAGGGAGGCGGCCACCACGATCGCACAGAGAGGAGAACGAGAGAGAGTCCTCATCTTGTGGCAGCTCCGAGGGAGGACGTTGGAACTACTCCTAACGGGGATGGGAGGTTACGGTGCATCAGTGAAGGGGGAAGAGAACGAAAAAACGGGTTAAGGTGAGAATTAGACTTTGGGAGGGGGTCAAAGTATAAATTTAAAAAATACTGTTCAAATTTAAAATATGGCCTCAGGGACTAAAAGTGACAAATTTTTAAAAATAAAATACTAAAAAAACACATTTTATTTTTGAGGGACTAAAAACGAAACTAAGTAAAAAATGAGAAACCGAGGAGAGATTTAAGCCAAAATAAAAATACTATTTTAGTAATAATGTAAATGAAATATGTCAGACTTTTATAAATTAATTTTGAGTTTTTATTTTTTTAATATACTCTCATTTTAAATGCGCCATGTGAGTTACGTTAAGAATATCATCACTTTTTTGCATTTTTATATTTTTCATTTATATTATTTAAATTTAGTTAATTATAAAATTTTGTAATTATGACCATCCCATAAAAAAATTCGTCTGTTTATTCTAGTGAAATTGGTATTTGATTTCATTTCATTAGCTATAATTTGTTGTGGAGATAACTGATCTAATTCAATGAAATTTTTCAATAATACTCAATTTTACATAGTTTTTTGTTGGAGAAAAATGAAAGATGAAGTAGGAAAGAAACTTTTATCAATCTATTTAGTTGGTTCAACTTTTTACTGAGAATGAAAAGAGAATAGATGGGACCAAAATCCTTCTTCACTTAATTTGCTCCTTTGTAATTCTGGGAGATTTGAAGGGTAGGAAAGATGAGTTTAAAACATTTTAAATACATTAGATAAAATATAACATAAAAAATTATAAAGGTATAAAATTAAATCAGTTTTAAAATACCCCTTTCCTCCTCTTGACCAAACAGAGTATCCAATAAAATTCCTTTGCTCCCTTCTCCTTCATCATTCTCCTCCTTTAAATCAAAAACTGCATTAGTGTTTGCTAGATAGCATCACCTATAACTTGTGTGTTGCATTAACAGATAGACAGTCATGCTTTCAACTAGCCTCTGAGTATGTTAGAGGATAATCCTTCCAAGAATCAATAACCCCAAAGGCAAGGGCTATTAACTCATTTGATAAAAGGAAACCTTCTGGATCACTTAGCCTCATATAGGCCACTCTCCCTTGTGTGTCAGTTTTATCCAAAAGAGAATTGTTGAGATCATCTATTCTAATGGTTCTCCTCTGCTCGTCCAAGAAAACCACATGTCCACTCTCAACATAAGGTTTATAAACCTCAAGCAGAGACAAAACAACAGAGATGCCAAATGATTCTTGGAAACACTTCAAGTCTAGGCCTCTTGCAGTTCTTAGCGACAGCATCACCACATCCATGGCTGTGTCCTTGCCATGAATGTGGTCATCAGCTGAGCTATTTTTCACTGATCCATTTTCCAGATTCTGCACGAAATTCATGTAATCATTCACCTTCTTGGGTCTTGAAAACCTCAGCCCACCAACAAAACTAGTAGAGCCAAGGCCAAAGGCATAGAAAGGCTTGTTCTTCCAATAGGTGAAGTTGTGCTTGCACTCATAACCACTCTTACAGTAGCTGCTGATCTCGTAATGGTCATAATTTGCATCACAAAGCATTCTTGAAGCCACCTTATAGAAATCAGCTGATAGTGTCTCAGAAGGCAGTGGAAATTCCCCCGGTGAATACCTGTAAACAATTTCACCTTCACGTTCCAAACCAATATATTAAAGCTTAAAAATAGAAGGCTTAATTGCACTTTTGGTCTCAAGTATATGCAATTTTGGTCCCTAGATTCTAATTGTGCAATTTTGGTCTCCAGGTGTCCCAATTGTTACAATCAAGTACCTTCGTCACTGTATCATCCAATTTTTAATTAATACCAAAACCGACGCGGTACGATTGATTTGACAATGAGTCGCGCTAAAAAAAATGCAATTAAGCCAAAATATAAAAACAAAATATTACCACTGCTAGGAGTGTAAAATATGACTGGCACTTACAGCCTTCCAAATTTTGTGCCTTGTTCAATTTGCAAATCATAAACCGAGATATGAGTTGGTTGTGCCTCGATGGTGAGCCTTAGACTTTCCTCCCACATGTCACTAGTCTGATGAGGCAGTGAAGCTATAAGATCTATGCTCCAATTCTCAACCCCACATGACTTAACAATATCAATAGCCTCATGAACCTCTTTCAGACCATGTGCCCTCCCACAAGCCCTCAACAGCTTCTCCTGAAATGCTTGAACTCCCAAAGACACCCTGTTCACTCCCAACAACATCATCTCGTGCATCTTCTTGGAATCAAACGTGCCAGGGTCCATTTCCATTGAGATTTCAGCATTCTCACTCAACCCAAATTTCATCCTCAGGGTCTCGAAAACCGAGGAAACCATGCTTGGAGGGACGAGGGAGGGTGTTCCGCCACCAAAAAAGACCGTTTGAAGGGGTGTCTTGGCATCGAGTTGTTGCTGTTGTTCTTCCACTTTGGTGGTTGCGTTGATTTCTCTGCAGAGCCATTGTATGTAGTTTAAGACTCGTGGGTCGTCGTGTGTTTGGGTTGATGCAGAGCCAAGGGCTACGATGGGGAAGTCACAGTAGTGGCAACGTTTTCGACAGAAAGGGAGGTGAACGTAAGCTGAAGAAGGGGGTGGTGATACTGGTGGTGGGGTGATGTGTTCGAGAGAGGAGTTGTGTCGAACAAGTGGTGTGCTGTTTGAGAAGGTGTTGGTGATTGCGTGGGATGATGATAGTTTTGGAGATTTGGGTTTGGGGGAAAGCACCCAGAATATGGGAGTGAAGGTTGATTTCAGCATGGCGGGTCTGGTCTGGGTGCCCGTAGATGTTCACAAAGGCAGTGTATTGGTGTGGACAAGGTATGTGCACAGACTAGTTAGGCACAGTCCGATCCCAGTACGTGACGAGTATATTTTGATACATATAGCCCATATTATGTAGTACTTCCCAGAAGGGTGCGGTAAATACACCACAAATATGTCTATCCACCATACTTTAAAAATTTTATTGTTTGAAATCTCAAAATTATTCTTTCTTTAATATCACGTTTTGTTTTTTAAAATCTTAAAATCACATATTTATCAAAAACTCAAGTTTCTAAAATGTATGTAAAAAATTAAATTTTTATACATTTTTTGGAATATAAATTTGTAATCCAAATCCAAAAATATGTAAAAAAAATTGACTTTTTATACATTTTAAAAATTTAAATTTCTGAAATAAAAGAATTACATTCTAAAAATACAAATTTTTTGGAATACAAATTTTGTTTATATTCTGAAAACTCAAGTTTCTAAAAAATATGCAATTTTAAGATTTCAAGAAACAAAACATTATATTAAGAAGGGATAATTTTAAAATTTCAAATAATAATTTTTTTTAAGTGAATTGAATGACCAAATTTGGAGATATATTTACCGGCACCCATAATGCTTCCCACGTCCTTTTTACTCTCGTCATGGGTAAATTACCTAGGATTTTGGACAAATATCTATTGTTAAATATTTAGGTATTAAATAAATATGCATTCACATAAAAAAAAATTAGAGATTTGATTCATTGGTTTCTCCATAGCACATTAGGAGAAAAAATGCCTTCAATATTTGGCTTCTCTAGCTTTTCTGTTTTTTGCAATGTCATACCTGAACATATTTTTAAATTCTCCAAACTCGTCCCAAAATCCTTAAACCAAACTTAGTCGAGCTGAGTCAAGCAAGTTGCAACAATGCTATATTGACAAACTCACATAACCATACAGGTAAGTTGTGTACGAGAGTGAATGCAAGGTAAAGCCTACGACATATTAGTGCAGTTGTTGACGCTAACTTGTACAGGAACCCATCCAAAAAAAATAAAATCCAATCTATTAAATCCCGGAAGCAAACTCGTGAACTATATAAACTAGTGTCTTAATTTGCAAAACTAGCCGAGAGAGAACGGCAGGTAGGGAACCTTTCACAACTATGAATGCCTTCTGATAGGCATGCAAAATGATATGGTTGCAGAGGTAATGAGAATAGCCCGATTCGAGCTGGGCAGCTCCAGAATTAGGGAGAAGAAGAATATTTGTTCTGACAATACTTTTCTGCCTTTTTCATTCATGAGTGGTGCCTTTAAAAGGATTACAAAATCTTAACTGTCTAACAAACTTGTGGACAGGTGTCCTGACTCAAAAACAAATAGCTAAAATGGAATATTCATAAAATGGAGAATATATACTCTAATCACAATTCAACCAGGCACAGACTCAAAACTCATTTAAACATAATCGCGCATCCAAATTGGTGGTTTCCTGATGCGGGTTTCACGTCCAGCTGCAAGTCCATTATCCACTTTTGATCCAATACTGCTAGAGGGCCCATTATCCGCGTTTCCAACCGTATCATTGCCTCGTTCTCCCACGACAACCTTGTCCTCAAGGTTGAAGGAAGGATAAGATTGTTGAAACTCAGTGACCTCTTCCCAAGTCGCCTCATCCTCTGGTAAATTCTCCCATTGGACCAGAATTTGGTGTTGGGGCCCTTTGCTGGTTTGAAGTATTCTGCGACCCAGTAGCTTGACAGGAGCAAGGGTGATGCGCGTACCTTCCACAACTGGGTCCAAAATGGATGGTTCAGAAGGCGGTTGCCCATAAAACGGTTTAAGTTTGGATACATGGAAAACTGGATGTATTTTAGATCTCGGGGGTAGAGTCAGCTCATAAGCAACAACACCAATAAGCCTAGCAATTTGAAAAGGACCAGAATAGCGTGGAGCTAACTTGGGAGCCTACCGACCTTGCATAGTAACCTGTCGATAAGGTTGTAATTTCAACATCACCCAATCCCCAACCTTGAAGGAACGATCCAGTCGATGTGCATCGGCCAAGGACTTCATGTGCAATTGAGCTCGCGTTAAATTCTCACGAATCACTTGCAGCATGTGGCGCCTCTGAACCATAGACTCATCCAAGGATGCCACTGCCGAAGACCCAGCAATGAATGCACGCAGATTTGGAGGAGATCTGCCGTAAAGGGCCTCAAAAGGCGTCATTTTAATTGCAGATTGAAAGGAAGTATTGTACCAAAATTCAGCAAGGTGAAGGTATTGAACCCAACGATTAGGAGCATCCCCAACAAAGCATCTGAGATAAGTCTCAAGAATTTGGTTTGTTACCTCAGTCTGTCCATCTGTTTGTGGGTGGTATGCGCTAGAGAAAGCCAAAGTAGTACCACTCAAATGAAACATCTCGCGCCAAAATGTGCTCACAAAGACTCTATCTCGGTCACTTACAATTGTCTTAGGCATTCCATGTAAACGGTAAACCTCCACAAGAAAGATCGGAGCAAGAGTGGCTGCTGTAAAACGATTGGGAAGTGCGACAAAGTGAGCATATTTGGTCAATCGATCCACAATAACCCAGATAGTAGTTTTGCCATGAGACTGGGGCAAATGAGTGATAAAATCCATGGAAAGATCTTCCCATGCTTGAGTCGGAATTGGCAAGGGATTCAAGAGACCCAAGGGCTTTTGGGTAGAATATTTACTGGTTTGGCACACCCTGCAGTTTTGGACAGCAAGTTGAATATCACGCCTCATGTGTGGCCAGGCAAATGAAGCTGCAATGCGAGCTAATGTCCCTTTTACACCCGAATGTCCTCCCAACGGTGAATTATGAAATTCCTCTATAATTGCAGCACGCAGATTGGACTCCTGAGGAACAAAAATTCAGCCCTTGTAATGTAATATGTCCTGAGCAACAGAGAAAAGGTGAGCTGATAATTTGCCTTCCTGCTGTTTGGCGATCAAGGCTTGCCCAGCTGCATGAGAAGTATAAAATTCGCGCAATTGATCCAATAACAATGGCCTGCAAGCCGACCTTGCTTGGTATATAACATGAGAATGGGCAGGATGGCGTGATAATGCATCGGCGACCACGTTACTACGGCCCGGAGTGTAAAAAATCTCAAAGTCATACCCCAAAAGTTTGGAAAGCCACTTCTGCTGGGCAGGGGTTTGGACGATTTGGGACATAAGCCCTCTCAAGCTTTGTTGATCCGTAAATATTTTGAATGGACGCCCCAAAAGATAATGGCGCCACTTCTTGACTGCCGCGGTAATAGCAAACATTTCTCGATCATAGGCCGAAGCGACCTGCATCCGAGGGCATAATTTCTTACTAAAAAATGCTATGGGGTGACCCTGCTGCGCCAAGACAGCTCCTACAGCCGTACCCGATGCATCCGTAGTGACATCAAATGATTCTGAAAAATTGGGCAACCCGAGAATCGGTAATGAAGACATTGCCTGCTTTAACTGCTCGAAGGCTGATTGAGCCTGCTCACTCCATTGGAAGGCATTTCGTTTCAGCAAGTCTGTGAGAGGCCCAGCTATGGCTGCATAATTTTTGACAAATCTTCGATAATACCCGGATAACCCCAAAAATCCTCTCAAAGCCGTGAGAGAGTGAGGGACGGGCCAGTCTTGTATAGCTTGAAGTTTAGAGGGGTCAGCCGCAACTCCCTCAAATGAGATTATATGCCCCAAATAATCCACTCTAGTTACCCCAAATTGGCACTTGCTGAACTTGGCAAAGAGCTTGTGATGTGCCAAGAGTTGTAGAACCTGTTCCAAATGAGAAAGGTGAGTTTGCCAATCAACACTCTAAATAAGAATGTCGTCGAAAAAAACGAGGACAAATTTGCGGAGATGTGAACGGAAAACATCATTCATTGTGGCTTGGAATGTCGCCGGGGCGTTACTCAAGCCAAACGGCATCACTAAGAATTCAAAGTGGCCATCCACTGTTCTAAAGGCTGTTTTAAAAATATCTGCTGGTGCCAAGCGAATTTGATGGTACCCCGAGCGAAGGTCAAGTTTGGAAAAAACTCGGGAACCGTGAAGCTCATCAAGAAGCTCATCCACCGTGGGGATAGGAAATCGGTCCTTGACCGTGATGGAATTAAGGGCCCGATAGTCTACGCAAAAACGCCAAGATACATCTTTTTGCCTAACCAATAACACCGGGGATGAAAAAGGACTAGTACTTGGCCGTATAATCCCTTCTTTGAGCATGTCTTGGATCATCTTGGTAATGACTTCTTTTTGGAATTGGGGGTATCTATATGGTTTTACATTGATAGGGTTAGTGTCTGGTAATAAATGGATATGGTGGTCTTGGTTTCGGCTAGGGGGAAGGCCTTGAGGGATGGAAAAAATGGCGGTGTACTGTTTAAGCAGTTGGGCAAGGGTAGGGTCAAATGAAGAAGTGTTTATGATTTCAGGTTTTAAGGTATCGATGGGTGGGGTACAGGGTGGTGTAGTGTCTAATTGGTGAATGGAAACGGAGTGAATGGAATCAATCGAATCAGTAAAAATGAAACGATTAAATTGGGACAAGGTGGCAGGTGTTGGGGTAGTATTTGCAGGTCCAATTATGGAAAAGGGTTTGCCTCCGTAAGTGAACTGAATAGAAGGAATTGTATAATCACACAAAAATGCTCCTAATGTTTGAAGCCATTGAACTCCCAAGACTAAATCAGCACCATGAATAGGCAAAACAAAAAATGGAATAGAGAAGGTCTCACCAGCAAGCTTGACCGGAACATCAGAACAACTACCAGCACACTGGATTGTTTCGCCATTACCAACTATTACCGAGAAAGGAGTGACAGCCATAATTGCTAGTTGGAGGAACTCTGCAACCCTGGGCTGCATGATATTATGCGAGCTCCCAGAATCGACGAGGATGCTCACACTATGCTCATAGATGTACCCATGAGTACGTAGGGTGCGTGGGCAAGGAGGTCCAACCATCGCAGCTTGAGATAGCTGAAAATGCTCACACAAGGGTGGAATCACCTCAGCCTCAGTGGTAAGCGCCTCCCCATGAATCGGATCAGGTTCGAGCAAGCTAGTGTCGAGAGACGAAAGCTCCACCGGCGCCGTGGACTCGTCGTCAATGAGTAATAACAAAAATTGCTTACTCTTGCATCGATGACCCGCATGCCATTTATCATCACAATTGAAGCATAGGCCCTTGGAGCGCCGTTCTGCCATTTCCGTCGGGGAAAGACGGCGGATCGGAATCGAGGTTGGTAGTGGTGCGGCTCCTAACACCCCGGGGTTTGGCGTGGATGTGGCGAGAGGGCGATTGTAGCGTGGGGCAAATTGTTTGGCATCCGCAAACTTGGCTTCAACCAGCTTGGCCATGCCAATCGCCTGAGGCAGCGATTGCGGTTGTAAGACGGCGATTTCGCGTTGGATCTCGTTACGAAGACCAGAGATAAAGCAATTGAGGATGGCTTTCGGTGGTAACCCATCGACGCGATTACAGAGACTCTCGAACTGCAGTTGATAATCCATCACCGACCCGGTTTGCTTCAACTTGAAAAGTGTTGCTTGATGATTGGCGAACATCCAAGGTCCGAAACGCAGTTCCAAGTCGCGCGTGAAGGCTTCCCAAGACGTGAGCTGGTGGTTGGAGTGCATCCACTTGTACCACCCTAGGGCAGGCCCCTGCATAAAGAAGGGGATATAAGTGAGGCGCTGGTGGGGAGGGGTTTGAGAGAACTCAAAATACTGCTCCGCCTGAAAAATCCAATCGAGGGGATTGGTGCCATCAAAAGAGGGAAGAACAATTTTTGGTGGTTTGGGGGCAAGTAGCGATGAGGACGAAGTGTTGGACGAAGCAGAGCAAATGAATTGCTCACGCAAGGTATTGAGCTCCGAGGTCAGCAAGTCCTGCATTTGACTAAGGCATTGGGAAATGAGCTCATCTGCGGCACCGTCCTTCTTGTCATTTTTGGGAGGCATTGAGGCAAAATGAAAGCACCAATGATATGGTTGCAGAGGTAATGAGAATAGCCCGATTCGAGCTGGGCAGCTCCAGAATTAGGGAGAAGAAGAATATTTGTTCTGACAATACTTTTCTGCCTTTTTCATTCATGAGTGGTGCCTTTAAAAGGATTACAAAATCTTAACTGTCTAACAAACTTGTGGACAGGTGCCCTGACTCAAAAACAAATAGCTAAAATGGAATATTCATAAAATGGAGAATATATACTCTAATCACAATTCAACCAGGCACAAGACTCAAAACTCATTTAAACATAATCGCGCATCCATATTGGTGGTTTCCTGATGCGGGTTTCACGTCCAGCTGCAAGTCCATTATCCACTTTTGATCCAATACTGCTAGAGGGCCCATTATCCGCGTTTCCAACCGTATCACAAAACATACACTAACAAATGCTACAAAATTACATAATTATTAATTATTATTACATTAGATATTTCACCATGTAAGGCCCTTCAAGCTCATATCCCAGTTTTCTGTAATAATGGCGTGTGCCAACCCCAGAAATTACAGCTATTTTGGTTGATCGGTGTTCTCTGCGAGCAATACGCTCTGCCTCCTCCATAAGAAGCGTACCATAACCCTGTTAACAATGACTTTGGTCAGAAGTAGGACAATTAGAAGAATAGGAAAAGGACATGTTATTGGTTTAGCGAGAAAGCTACAGTATGAATATCCAAATATATCTTTTTTCTTGTATATTATACATGGCTAAAGAGTTTTATATACACTAACTATTCTGCAGCTTCCATCACTCCAAAAACAAGCTTGGTGATTTCAATAAGATTGCCTTATCCAATAAGATCAATTGAACATTCTTATTGATGTTGCGTGTCATCTATGTATTAGCATCACAGTATTACCTGGTGCTGTAGCTTGTCAGCATCCCGCCCATGGACTGGTACAGCAGTGCCATAAACATGAAGTTCACGAACAATAGAACACTTCCCCATAAGCTCTGGACAAGTTGTGTTCCGGCCACATTTTCGCAGTCGTAACAAACCAACAAGGATATCCTGTTTACGAGCAGAGATTACAAACAAAATCATGGCTATGTTTCAGCAACAACAATATTTTTAAAAGAAAGTGAAGAAAAGATTGAGATGTCCCTCTTGATGGCGGCAAAATATGTATAAAGGAATGATGCCAGCTATAAACTACACTCACATGTCACAACTCTTGAAGTAAAATTAAAAAAAAAGATGATTGACTCAAGGATAGGCACTAATAAAAGAGTGAGTGAAGAAAGGTAAAATTACCTGCCGTGTATCTTCGTATGACAAAAATGTTTCCCAACCTTCATTTGCCATATAATCACGACGAACAAGTTCCACCTCTTCTGGCCTGATTTGGTGGTGAATATCCTACAAAGGAATACAAAATGTTTGTTGGTGCCCCAAAAAAATACTTGTTGAATAAAATTCCCAAATGAGACTGATTCTATATAATTACCTGAATTCCAGCTTCTCTGGTCCGAACATCACGACATTTTAAACCCAGGTCTTCCATTCGAGCTAATGCTAGCTCCCTTAGATTCCCTTTCTCAACCCCAGAGGTAACCAGAGGCATGGGAATATCCCGCTGAACTCTATAAACACGTGTCCAGGGGGGTACCATTGCAAGGATCCTTGCTATGATATCCACAAGTTGCTCAGGTGGATAATTTCTGTACCTACAATTATATTAACAAAAAAATTTACTTTCCACACACCTTTTTTCATAAAAAAATTCTAATGAATACGAAGATATAAATTAAAGAGTTCAAGAAAGAAGTGTTCCAACTTCCAAAGAGTACAGCACAATTGATAAGTACCTGCCAGTTTTCCAGAGCTCATAAAGCCCAGTTCCACGTATTACAAGAGTGGGATATATTTTGAGCCCATCTGCTCTAAACAAGGGACTCTCAAAAAACTCCCGGAAACTTTCCATGTCCCTTTCAACACCAACATTTGGAAGATCAGGCATCATGTGAGCAACAACCTAAAGCAAAAGCCAAAAAAAGAAAGAAAAAATAAAGCATAAACAAAATGATAAGAAAGAACAAGTCTGATAACATTCATGACCAACCTAGTTTGTAATTCAGAGGGATACAATTAGAGAAATCAAAACCATTCAGGAATAATATGTTGTAACATAGAAAGTTGGCTTATTATACTGATAAATCTATCTAAAGCTTGTCCTAGTTTAGACAAATATGATGTGAGATAACACACAAGGTCACAAAGTTCAATGAAAATTTGAGTGCAGGAAGATGTATCAATAATTTATCTGCAAAAATACAACAGAAGGGTCATATAGGAGAATAGTTTCTCAGGACAAAGCTGTGTTTTTGTACTGAAGGTGCAGATTGATATGAGAGTAACAAACCTTGAAACCAGCATCTTTAGCCAGGCAAAAACAATCAGCTACAGCAGCTACAGTATGTCCTCTATTAGTATCGCGAGCAACATCCTCATAGGTGCTTTGGACTCCAATCTCCAATCGTGTACAACCATAAGAAAGCATTTGTCGCAAGTGAGGCCCAAGACAATAATCTGGCCTCCTGATAATTTAAGAAGTTCAAAACTTGATAAGCTGCTCACTCATGTGTTACATTAACTATTAGCATGTAAAAATTCACACAAGGTTTCCACTAAACTAATTATTGATATTCTCAAACAAAGTGCAGAAACACCCTAGAAAGTTCATAACAATGCCAGTTTATGTGATGGAGATAATTTTCATAACAGTATTTTTCTTGGTTTAATATATGGTTTTTCTTGGTCTCTCTCTAGCTCTAACTACTGAATTACACTCCATATGATCCATTCTCCTTATTGGAACATCCACAAGTCTTCTCTACGTATGTCCAAATCACAAAGCACTCCTCCATTTAAAACAAATTATTCACAAGCATTCATTCAAAACTTCACACGACAAAGGCTCCAAACTTTCACATTTATTGCAAATATTTAAATGGCAACTTACGTTTCAATCGTCATGCCAATACATTTGGTTGCACCGTGCTCAGAGTACGCCACTGCCTCTTCTACATTGGCAGACGTGTGTCCAGACAAAGCATCATGAAGATTCCTTATGAAATAATCACGGTAATCCGCCGGAAGCGACATGAAAGTTCCACCCATTAAGATAAACTCAACCTGAAAAAACAATAAACAGACATACAATACAAGGACATTACACATACACAGTACATCCACACAATATTTCAGGGACTCAGAATACTCAAGAGACAAAAAAAAAAAAAATATGAGCTCCAAACCTTGTCTACACTGTGACCCAAACGCTTAAGCTGATCTATCCTGCTTCTTGCCTGGACATATGGGTTATACCTAAAATCCAGGACAGCACAAATACACCGTTCCCAAAAAGAAATTAGCACGGGGCACAACTTAAACCTTTAAAAATTAGCATGAGCCACGACTTAAACCCTTAAACTAAAAAAAAAATGGTTCTGTTTGGGTTCTAATTTTTAGAGAAATTAGCTTTTGCATTCTTATTCTTCTCGTATATAAAAAGTTGTTAAATAGTCATTATTAAATAAATAGGTGTTTATGGAGAAGTTAAAAAGATAGCTTTTGAAAAAATTGATTAAAGTGTAAAAGTTGATCTCAACTTATACGAGAACCTATTAGTTAGAAAACTCATATCATAAGTACTTACAGAAAAAATTACCCAAACAAAGCTCAAAAACAAGAGCAACACCATAACATTGTCACAAACCTACAATCATGACCGTCACTACTTGTAATCAATATTTCCATAAACAGTCAAATTATCCGTCCCCAAAATATGAAAATTAACGTGTATTTTATGGAATATAACCATACCTAGCTCGAATTGCACGCATACTAGTTGGTTCGTAACCGGTATAGGACTGAGTACTGTACTCGAAGTCAGAGTCAGGGCCACCGGGGCAATAAACGCAAATGTTGCCAGTGGTAGCGATGTGAGGGCAACGATGCGGCTTAGACATGACAGCGACGACGGCGATTCCTGATGCGGTTCGGACGGGTTTGGCTCGGAGCTTGGGAAGGAGAGCCTCACGTTCGGAGTCGGGGAGAGCGGCGATCATCTCGACGAGCTTGGGGGCACGTGAGAGGCCGTACTTGCGACACGCGGAGGACTTGAGGGCGTTGAGGTCCACGTTGTGGCCTTTACGAGAGAGGTCAACCATTGAGTTCACGATCTCAGCGATGGCTCGCACACGCGCTTCCTCCTCGCTTAGACCGTGCCCCTCGAACCCTCCCTTCCCCGGCCGTGGTGCCTTTCTCGCCTCCGCCACCGTTGCAGCCGCCATACTCTTCAACCACTGTATCAGTAAACACACCACAAAATCAAACTGCCCGGCTTTCTAGTTCTAATGCTGCTACTACCCTCGGGAATCCTATATTCCTACCCAGTAAGACATTAACCTTTTTTCCCCCTATTGCCTTATATTATTGGATAAAATTTTAAACCTGCAATATTGCACTTTTTATTTAAACTCTTTTCGGTAAATTATGCATGTATTTATAATTTGAAATATATTTTAATCATTGATTTTTTGAACTTTGTTTGATTTGATTATACCTAGTTTTTTATGACTTGAATATTTTGAAATTTCTTTTCTTTTATTTTGTTTTGAAAATTTACCTACATTTTAAAATATTAAAAAATATTTACTGATAAGCATTTAAATGATTGTCAAATAAGAGATAGTACAAAAGAATTCAAGAGTAATAGGTTATGATTGTCATGAGTATAATATGGATTTGGGGACTATAAATCTAATATAAACGAATTTGTGTTGACATACTTTGGAATAAACTCATTTTACATGTAGGTTGTATGTCATATAGGGAATTTGAGATAGATTTGGTTGGGCAAGTTTAAATATATCAGAAATGTTACACACCCGGCACATATTCCTATTCAATATTTCACTCATTAGTATTGGGTGATGTGTGGATGTGTGGTGGTCTATGTATCAAAATCTTAAATATATTCATATTGCATAAAAAATTGGGTAAAAGTATTTGATGACCATCGGGTGTACTTCTGATGACCAATGAATTGGAAATAAAATTAGCAATGGGAAATGGTAAATACACCCCATACTTTTTAGACATACACCCCACTTAATGCTGAAATTTCAAAAATACCCTCAAAATTCACGTGCATTCAGGAAACTGAAGTTTCCGGAATGCAATTTTACATTCGGGAAACTGGATCCAAAATTGCATTCCAGAAACTGGAGTTTCCGGAATACAAATTATATAGAAACTGGAGTTTCCGGAATACAAATTTGACTGGATTTTCCGGAATACAAATTTGCATTCCGGACACCCCACAATTCAAAAAATTTGCATTCCGGAAACTGGAGTTTCCGGAATACAAAATTGCATTTCGGAAACTCCAGTTTCCGAAATATACGTAAAAATGAAGGGTATTTTAGAAATTTCCATAGTTAAGTGGGGTGTATGACTAATTTTTGTGGTGTATATACCAATTCCCTTAGCAATACTCAGAGCGAGAAAATAAAGTTATCAATAAGCCCCTGTTTGATTGGAGGGGAGAAAAGAGGAGGGATTATTTTAAAAATTTTATGTTTGATTCAATTTTTTGGAGGGGAGGGGAGGGAAACGGAGGGGAGCAAAATATTTCCTCACTTGATTTTGGCTCCCCTCCAATAATGGGAGGATTTGGAGGGATTTTAAAATATTGACTTAAATAACCCTATTTAAAAACTAATAAAAAGATTTATAAGGGCATAAAATGTAAATTAGACATTTCTCTCCATTAAAATTTCTCCTCTCCCATTTTCTCAACCAAATGTGATATCTAATTAAATCTTTCTCCTCCCTCCCCTTCTCCTCCCCTTCTCTTTTTTGAACCAAACACACCCTAAAGAGTTAGAAAACTTGAAAACTTAGAGTCAATATTATTTTTTTTCCTTGAAGACTCACAAAACAAAAAACATCGTTATCTTCTCTTCATGGTTTGTTCAGGCTCTACGATATCAAACTTTAAAAGAGAACTATCAATTTAAGCCATTAATTTTGCCTTCAAAACTATGGCTTTAGCTTCAACCCCAACTCAATTTCTTTCCCGGTCAAGAGCTTTCATTTTCTTCTCTCTCTGTGTTTCATAGAATATGTTGTGACTGGACCATCAATGTCATTCAAAACTCTAAGGGTTTTTTAAGATTCATAGGTGTCTACTTCGATCATCTTTTTCTTTTTCTATTCTTCCTTAAAAATAGTCCATTTTCTTATTACGACCCATTATATACGTGTGTGTGTGTGAGAGAGAGATAACACATCACTGTACCATAGTTGTATATTATAAAGTTGGCCATGTGTGTGAGGATGAAAATGAGTTAAATTAGAAGCAAGAGCCGACTCAATAAAGGCAAACTTAGACCCGTTTGTTATTGATTATTTTTTTAAAAAAGTATTTTTTTAAAGAAATAATTACTTTTAATAATATTTTATTTGTTTGTTTTAGCTTTTAACAATAATTAGAATCTAAAAATAATTAGAAATTCTGATTAAAATAAAAACCTATCTGGAATTGCTTTTCAGAATTAATCAGATTTTAACGAAGAGAAAGAAGAGAGAGAAGATTAAAAAAAGTAATTTTTTAGGATTATAAATAAACACAAATTAGATTCTATTTTACATAAAAATCACTAAAAAATAATTACTAAATTATTTTACATAAAAATCATTTGTTTTTTAGTCAATAGCAAACGGGCCCTAATCTATTAAAGATGATAAAATTATTTTTTTATTATCTTAAAGTGAGAACAATGAAATGAAATTGACACGATTAATCAAAACTCATGTGTTTGGTCCTATAATTTAACAAAAATTGGATATACAAACCTAGGCGTTTGATAGGAGAGAGACCAAACCATGTCTCCCATCTTGAGAAAGGGGAGTGGCCAGGGGAGAGGAAATTGTCAAAATGGTGGGCCGATGTAGTTGCTAGCTGAGAATTTAATGTGTCATATTAACCTCTTTGACGATGTTGATTAACTTAAGAAATGGGGTGACTATTTTGATTGATAATCAACAATTTCAAAGACTATTTCCAATGACTGATTTTAGTGAAAACGACATCGTTTCAAGAGACTCTAGCCGCTACATGGAGCTTTGGAACGGAGTGTGCTCGGAGCCTCTGCACTCATAGGTTGCTTGGGAGTAAGAGGAACTCTTGGGTGGGAGAAAAACTTAGCTCGGGGAAATCGTTGATGGAGGAGGGTTCAGGTTCGGAGAAGAGAGAACTGGAAGGCGCAGTGGTTGGCAAGGCTGCAGAAGTGATATCAGCCATAAAGAACGCGAAGCACGTTGATCGAGTCGTTTGTGCACTTCACTCCATCGCCACCCTTCTCTTCCCTCTCGACCCCTCTCTTCTCTCAGGTTCGCTCCTATGCGTTTAACCTACGCTTGTTGATTATAGGAGAGTAGGTCGAGTGAACTTCTCCAGTCTATGAAGGAGCCAATTCATTCTGTTTCCTTGTTTTTTTTTTATTTAATTAATTATTTTTTGTTGCATTCTATTTCGTTGGTTTGAAAGAAAAATTTGATTTTGTACGAATATATTGTCTCCAACTTGGCAGGTAGCATCGATGAGAGTTACCGAGACCAGGTTTGTGTTCGTTCATGTCTTGCACCAAGTTTTCTCTAATTATTACATCTTCATAACTCCGTGTTTCTTCTCGTGCCGTGTTTCAGCTCTTCAGTGTTAAGGTTCATTCTTCAGAGGAACGAGATGATTGGTGGCACGCGTTTTATCAAGGAGCTGCTTTTCCTACACTTGCTGGGTTCCTGTTACTTGGTAATGCTTTCTGAGGTTATGTACTTATATCTGTATAGCAGTTTAGGGGGGAAGGGGGTGTTAGTATTTATCTCTTTTTATAGGTACCCATCAGGTCTGTGCCTCATTGTCATACCTACTGATTAGGATTTAGGAATCAATTTAGTGGTACGTCACACATGCAGGGTGTGTGGCAAGGACCTTAGCTGAGGATTCTTTCTTTTAGGGATCCATTTTCAAGTGTGAAGTTAGGCCATGTACATTATTTTCTTCTCAATGTTATTTGCTCAAAAGATAATATTGCATTTTGCTTTCCCTGTTTTCTCATATGATATGCAACTTCCTGCAGATGTTGCCTCCAACTGGTTGGCTTGTTTTCCCATTTTAGCGCAGAAATATGTTTATGATGTTTTTTTTGTTCGTGGATTCGTCACTGAGGTGCTGCAAATTTTGGTTCCTTTTCTCCAGCAGAGTGGGAGTGATGGTCTTGATGTTAATGCTGTCATCTCAAATTCTGAAAGGTATGATATGAATGTTCATATCGTGCCATCACTTAAATGTAGTTTTCTCCGCCTTAAAAGTCATTTACTTCAATGCTGGTTATCAACATTCTTGTGCTTAATTAGGTGCAATGTAACAATCCAAATTAGTTTAACATTGGGAAGAACTTTTTCAGATTTTAAGTTTTAACATTTATGACAGGTTGCTCATACTGTGTCTGCTTGAAAATAACGGGGTCGTCCAGTTAGCAAGAGAGTTTGGTGGTCCTTCTAAATCAAAAGGTTTTACAAATGAACGGATCAAACTGTCTGTATCTAGGGTGGCACAGATTGTTGCATCTATTCCCGACAAAGCAAGAAGAAACTCCCCGACTTCATTGTCATCATAGTATCCTCTCCCCCCTTGGTTTACACGGTTTATGGGTTCCATATATTGACATGGTTTTGCAGTTATTTAATGTGATTAAGATATCTTGTTGTTTAACAATTTCCAAAGATTCAGGGCCCATTTTTCTTTAAGATTAAAAATAAAGTGATTTTGTATAAAATAATCTAGTGATTATTTTTATAGTTATTTTGTGTAAAGTGAAAACTAATTTGTGTTTGTTTACAATCATAAAAATCACTTTTTTAACACTCTCTCTCATCTACCACACTCATTATAATCGGATCATTTGTCAGAAGCTACTTTAAGGAGCTTTTCTTTATAGCCACCCAGATTCCCTTTTTTTTTCAGATTCTGATTATTGCTAAAACTAAAACAGATAGAAAATCCTAAAAGTGATTTTTTTTTTTAAAAAGTTCCATAAAATAATCTAAAACAAACAGGCTCTCAATACGATCTTGGGAGGATTTAGCCAGATTATATATAATGGTTCTGAGTTTCTTCATAAGAACTTCATGTTTTTTCTTCACCAAGAGTATTCAGCGTATTCTTCAAGCAGATTATTGTCCAACTACTCTCCCTGGAAGAAGAAAGAGAGATGATTTTGCTAGAAAAGGTAGACACCTCAGATGAAATGGACAAAAATGGTGCACTGTTATTTGTAGGGGGAATGTTTTCTCGCATTTGTCGCCGTGGCTCTGCTGGTAACTAGAAAATTTCAGACACTTGAACAGGTTTTTTAACTGCATATAGTAGCTAATATCATTAAATTACTCTGAATTAACTATCAGCCTTTGTGAAATAGATTTTAACTTTTAAGACTAGACATCTACTATCTCTTGTATATAAAACACTGGTTTGGGAAACAGGAAGCATTAGGTTGAATTTAACTGGCTTATGACTCTTATGCCATGCTTAATGGAAAATATAATGAAATTGCTTTAAAATTGCTGAAATGGACTAGGTCAAAGAAGTTGGTGATCTGCAGCAATGCTCTTATCCTATGCCATTGGTGTTGTGAATTAGAATTGATTTTTGTCTGGACTTGATGTTCAAACTTCAAAGTGATCAAAATTGTTTTCTGATTGTATCTCTTTTCTTGTAGACCTGCTATCAAGTGAATTAATACCCCGAGTTCTAAGGCTCATCAACAGCTGCTTATCATCAAGTAGTGATTCAATTGATGAGGAAATGCTTGAATCAAAACCAGAAGCGATGTTTTGGTTGAGAGTGATGGAATCAATCAGGGATCCTTATACCACAGAAAGAATCGCTGAGCAGATTTTGCATAAGCTAGCAACTCAACATGCAAATGATGTTCAAGCATATTGGGTCCTGTGGTTGCTTTTCCATCGAACCTTCAAGCTTCAGGCTTCTGTCAGGTGAGTGGAAATATTAGTTTTGCCTTTATTCACAGATCTTCTTGAACTACTCCTCCATTTGGATTGAGGGGAAGAAAACTTGCAAAGCGTTGCTGGATGCAGATAAAAGTCATGGGGGAAAACATGAATTCGTGATAGATTTCCTTTTCACTTCCGATTAACTTTCTTTCCTCCTACCACTCTTCCCCGTGTTTTCTCTCCTGCAATCTGAACAGAGTAGGAATGTTGCAAGAATGTATGATAAGGACGGCTTGTATACAGGATCATAGTTTAGATTAAGCTAATGATACATGTGTATCCTTGCAAAAAGTGTGTCACAAAGGTATAGCTTCTTGTTTGAGGTCCTTGGCAAGTAAAACTATCCCACTGCAGTGCAGGGGAACTATACAATAGAAACTTTTAAAGGGAAAAACTAATCTTGACCATACTTGAATATGACCAATTTATTTAATTTATTTACAATCTCTATTTTTATGCATCAATACTTTTTTTATGATATAGAAAAATGCATAAATGGGTCTTGGAGCCCCCCCCCCCCCCCCAAAAAAATGTGTTGCCAGTGATTACAACATATTTTTGCCCTTTGAAATATATTTAAATCAATGTACTATTCTCATGCATGAAATGTGTTTTGCTTTTGTTGTCTGTAGCTCCTCACTTTGTTGGTTTTCGTTGACATTAGGTCGTTGCACTATGATACACAGCTTAAATTATGTAGGCACGACTGCCCCATTACACTCAGATTTTTCAGAATTGTAATGATTTACCAGTATTGATATATATGCTTATGCCCCTTTGTCTTGCTATGTTTCATGTCTTCTTCTAGGTCCATGTTTGTTGACAAATTCCTGCTCTGGAAGGTATTTCCTATTAGTTGCCTGAGATGGATCCTTCAATTTGCTGTCCATGAACGCCCACCTAGTACCTCTTTATCAGGACAGAATCACCCTGGTATTTTGAAGATAGTCCAATGTCTGGTGGCAACATGGTCTAAGAAAGAATTTGTGCAAACAGCACCTATTGAGCAACAAGCTTGTATCCTTTTTCATTTTGCTGGTATACTGAAGAACATGTGGGAATTGAGGGATACATAATTTCTGGATGTGAATTTAAAAAGGGCAGCCTAGTGCATGAGGCTATCATCGTTGTGGGATGTGAGGGAGGGTCAGATGTATATTGTCTTACCCCTGTAATTAGGAAGGCTATTTCTAAAAGTACAGCCCATCAAGTCAAAAGGCTGCCTTACTGTTGTGTCAAGGCCCATCCCCTTCCTATTTGATGTACATTACTGCATTATTACTATAACAATCTCACGCGTTTGCTACTTTGAGCATTCCACAGAACTGATGCCATCTTTATCATTGTGATACATTTATGGTTTAAATAAGTTTGTAGTCCCTGTAATATAGACCTTTCTTGGTTTTAGTACTTGTAATTTTTTTTGATTTAGTCCTTGAAATATAGAAAATTTTGCTTGTAGTCCTTGTTTTCGTTTAAGTCCCTGAGATATTTGTCCATGTTGGAATTAGTCCCTATAATACACGGACTATATTGATTTTAGTCCTTGGAATATGGAATATATAAGGACTACACTAATTCTACATGAACGAATATTACAGGGACTAAAATCAAATAGCAAGGACCAAAAGCAATTTTTTTTTATATTTCATGGACTACAACAAAAAAAAAGTTTACAGGGACCAAAACCAAAAAAGTCCATATTACAGGGACTAAAAAATATTTAAGCCTACATTTATTTATTTATTTTCCTATATTTATGTCAGATATATCTGCTGCACTTGGCCTTTCTCTGGAGACAATGTCTAAGGAGGATTTGGATGGGATGAAGGATGCCATGCATTTGATTCTCAAAGGAGTTAGCTGTAATTATCAGTTACTTGATTGTGGTCTTAGATAATAAATAAACGTGAACAAATATTAAATTCCAATAAGAATCTAACAAGTGTATTAAATTTCCAGGAGTGTTTTCCTATCCTGTTTAGCCTTTCTATTAACTTACAATAAAAATCTGATTACCAAGTTTTCTTGATTTCTAACAAGCCATACCACTGGATTTTTGTCAATCATTATCATTATATTATATATTCATCAAGAAAAAACATATCGTAAAACAAGATGGAATAATTTGTATGAAGAATGTGTATTGTTTGATCAATTCCCCTTTTCTGGCTCAATCTTCATATTCATCCCACTCCCACTCGGTAGTCTTACAAATCTGATTATCATTGGGTTGCTATCCCTTCTTGCAGATCAGTAGTTGACATTCATAATCTTCTAATTTTTTGTGTGATTGTTTCAGGTAGGTTGGAGAGTCCTAATCATTTAGTTCGAAAAATGGCTAGTAATATTGCTTTGGCATTGTCTAAAATTATTGATCCAAAAAATCCTCTGTACCTTGACGATAGCTGCAGTGGAGAGACAATTGATTGGGAATTTGCATTCACTGTCCCCAAGAAAGGGACTCTGACTGCCGCAAATTGCAGAGAAAAAGGTGTTGAGGAAACACAAATATCTACAGTGTCAGGTTCAGAGAGGGACTTTGATCCCCTTTCCAATAAAGAGAAAAGCATTAGTGTAAAGGGTAAAAAGAAGTTATTGGACTTTAATGTGCTTGATCCAGATGAGATTATTGATCCAGCGTCACTGAATCTTGAATCAGACATTAATGATGAGGATGATCACGATAGTGCAAGTGAGAACTCATATTCCTCAAGTGATTCGTCTTTACAGCCGTATGATTTGTCAGATGATGACTCAGATCTGAAAAGAAATTTTTCACAGTTGTCTGATTTAGTTGCGGCTCTTAGAAAATCTGAAGATGCTGATGGGGTTTGTCTTTTTCTCTCAGGCACCTTTTAGTTGCATTTTGATCACCTGAACCTGATGCATTCTTGCCTTTGGCACAACACAAGTTTATTGGTGTCCTGCTTTCTTTTGCTGAAAGTTTGATATTTCATTGTTTGGTAAACTTTTAACTTTTATTGCAGGTGGAAAGAGCTCTTGATGTGGCTGAGAAGCTCATAAGAGCATCCCCGGATGAGCTAAAACACGCAGCAAGGGATCTGACCAGAACTCTTGTTCAGGTTCGTTGCTCTGATATTGCTTTAGAAGGTGCAGAAGAATCAGTGGAAGACAAAAGGCAAAGAGCATTAGTTGCCCTGGCAGTCACCTGCCCATTTGAATCACTCGATACACTACACAAGCTTTTGTACTCACCTAATGTAGATATCAGTCAACGCATTATGATACTAGATGTCATTACAGAGGCAGCTCAGGAGCTTGCTGAATCAAAAATTATGAAACCCAAGCATGAGACTAGTTCCCTTGTTTCAGTTGTTTCGGATACCCGGCCTTGGTTCTTGCCTAGCAGCACAGGGACTCCTGGAGCTTCTTCCTGGAAAGAGATCTCAGGTACTGGTACTTTTTTGAATTGGTCAAATAGCTATGAGAGGGAACTTCCCCCAAAACCTAATCAGGTTAAGAAAGGAAAAACACGCCGTTGGAGCCTGAGATCTCTTTCTGCACAACAAGACTTGATGGAGTGTTCTCATAACAAGTTTCCCATGTATGCTGCTGCATTCATGCTTCCTGCCATGGAGGGATATGATAAGAAACGGCATGGTGTTGACTTGCTTGGCAGGGATTTTATTGTCTTGGGGAAACTCATTTATATGCTTGGGGTTTGTATGAAATCTGCAGCCATGCATCCAGAAGCGTCTGTGCTTGCTCCCTCCCTTCTGGATATGTTAAGATCCAGGTACTAGTTGAGACATTAGTTATCTATTTAATTGCAAACCCTATGATATCACCCTTAAAAGTGTGTCTCTCTCTGTGTGTTAGTAGAATTGATAGTTTAGTGTTCTATTGGTTGTTTTATTATGTTTATATATATTTCCTGTTGGTACTTCATTTTTTTGGCTAGTGTTGAGGAAAACATTAAACATGTCGCTTTTTGCTTTTTAACTCATGCAGAGAGGTATGCCATCACCCAGAGGCATATGTGAGAAGAGCTGTCCTTTTTGCTGCTGCATGCATATTGGTCGCCCTTCATCCTGCTTACGTATCATCTGCCTTACTTGAAGGAAATGTTGAAATTTCCACTGGCCTCGAATGGATTCGCACATGGGCCCTTGATGTAGCTGAGTCAGACACGGATAAAGAATGCTATACGGTAAGTGAAGGAAAATTGATGGTGACAAGGTTACAAATAGTAATATTTTAAATGTATATCATAATATCATCAATCTTGGTTTCGTTGTGGACTTGAATTTGCATATTTATTCTTATTATTCATGACAATATATGGGCTGCTAAAATATTTATCCATATAGCTTGTTTATCTCTAGGAGTTTTACTCTTGGCTCTTTTGATTCTGCTGTAGAGCCCTGCAAACCCTCCCCTTTTTCCCTTTTCTATTGTTTGGTTTCGCTCTTAAATTAATCTCCTTTCCAAACAAACATTTTTGTTTTACTATAGATGGCTATGACATGTCTGCAACTCCATGCTGAGATGGCTCTTCAAACTTCCCGAGCATTGGAGTCAGCAAGAAGTTCACTCAAGGCAAGTCCTACTCTCCTTTCTGATGCATCCAAAGTGACCATTAAAATTCCCTACTTAAACGGGGATTAGTGATCCTACTGGCTATTCTGAATGGCTTTATTTGTTTAGCACAGAATATGAATTCAAAATTGTACTAATCATCTCTATGCTACTCGTTCTCCTTGTTCATTTAACTTCTGATCCAGTCCTTTCTTCTTCTTTTTTTTTTAATTTAAAATTTGTATTTATTTTAGGAAATCTAGATTTAGCTATTGGTATGACACCAATGTAAAGCTTTTTTCACATAATTATAAAATTGCGTGTTACTAAATTACTACCAAAAAAAAGTTTGACCATGTTGTATTTGTGAATAAAATATTACATATGTTTATATGGTTAGAATCTATTCCTTGTTTAAAGAGGAAAATGGGAACGGTGTTATCAAATGAGAGCTTTCATATATAAACGTTTGTATCCGAGAAAACAAGCCTAGGTTGATCTTTTTGAAGGTTCTTAAATAAAACTCCGTATTCTAGAGTTCTATATCATGACCTGTAAACTGATACCAGATGTAGATAGGTTCATACAAATGTCTTGTTTATTTTTCTCGGACACGACAATTTCTCGTTAAGTACCTTCCTTTTTTCTCGTCACGTACCTTTATCAACGTGTAAGAAAATTCAGCCAATAACGTTGGGTATGGACTAAGCCCATTGCTGGTCGTGAACGGGATTCTCCTCTTAAACAGTGGCAGTCACGCCTTTGCATTATCAGTTATTTTTCCACATTCTTTTGGGAATTTCTAATCACACATACATCGATTTTTATATGTACATACATATCCGCGGAACTAACTAATAGTTCCGCGAGTTTATTTTTTTCCAACACACACATGTCCATGGAACTATTAGTTCCGCGAGTTGTAATTCTCCGCGGAACTAATAGTTCCGCTGGTTTATTTTTTTTTCCAACACACACATATCCGTGGAACTATTAGTTCCATTGGTTGTAATTCTCCGCGGAACTAATAGTTCCGTGGACATGTGTGTGCTAAAAAAAATAAACCCGCGGAACTAATAGTTCTGCGGAGATGTATGTGCACATAGAAAACCATGTATGTGTTATTAGAAATTCCCCATTCTTTTTTACACTTTACATAAATCTATCCTCACCAATTGAGGGAAAATAAATGAAACTGCTGATTCGATTTTGAGTGGATGAGAGTCATACAGCCAAACCTATTTGGAATAGTGATTTACTGAGATTAAATAATAAAGATTATTAATCAATTGACCTAATAGGGGTAGAGCCACAGGATGCCTGTTTGGTTAAGATTATTTTGAATGCAAAAGACACATCAGAATTCGGAAAATTCTGTCCGCAACGTCAAAACAAACATGTGCTTTATTCTTTTATACTTGTCATATATTTCACTAATGTGTGACACAGTCAAACCCTATAGTCTTGCTTAGCAATGCGTTACTGAAACCCAAAATTTTGTTTCAAGAAATAAGATAATAGAATGAAGTTATGAAAAGTCAAGGCATAATATGGAACTTGTTTGCCCCATTTCATTTTCTTATTTCTATTTTCAACTTCATTGTGAAGTATGTGGCAGCAAATTTCTATATCACAGGAAACCTTTTCATCACCTCCCATTAAGTCTTAAACTCGGAAACAGGTATCTTCACCAATTTGAAAATCAGATTCCGATTTCAACCTCAACTAATGCTTAAATTTCTATCTTGAAGAAAAGCTTTTTCATCACATTCCATAAAGTATTTTACACAGAAACAGATCATGCTCACCAAGTTGAGACTCGGATTCCAATTTCATTACATCATCAACAACATTATTACAATCTGTTATATTCTTGAATTTATGCCAAATACTGCTCCTATCAATCTGAACACGATGTAACATTAACAACTACTTCAATAGAAGCCAACTGGTAATGCAAACATCAACTCCAGCAGCACAAAAACAACCGTATATGTCTGCCTCCTATATGAACAAATCGCCCCTTCCCATGTATGTAATAGGAATTGATCGGCAATGAAGAATGTTAGTCCTAGTCTACTCAGATTTGGGGATATCTAATCCAATGAATAAAGTCTCTCACAAAACCTATCCAAGTCTTGGAAGGTAAACCAATCTTTTGTCATCTGCAGCATGTCAATGTCAAACAAAACCAAATCAAAATGTATGCTTTAATAAAAAAAATTCAAGAACAGCAAAAGAGAAAACTTACAAAGTATGGGTACCCCTCCATGCTAAAAATCTCAGGCGCGAATTCCAAAAACAATTTAATGAAATAGAGCACAAAGTTTCCACATTCATTGCCATCTCTTTGTTGTGGCACCTACAATAATTTGTTTTCTTTCAACCATTGGTGATTGGTTACATTGGGGATGAAAATCATAAAAGGGGTCGTAACATAATCACCTTGGGTACTTGTAATGGAATCCGAGATATAAGATCCTTAGTCTCTGGCCTGTCCCCTGCTCTATGAATGTCTAGTACAAATCTGACAATGAAGATAAAAGCTTGCAAATTTTAAATACTTTGACTGGACAAGAATGTCTGATCAAAATAAATAGGCATTGTTGAAACAAAGACGCACCTTCTTATCTCAGGTTCAAGCCGCCTTGGATTGGCCATTTCAAGAGAATCGAGCAACAACATACACCGCGATCTGGTAACTGATTGCGAGTTCTCACCAAAATTGCAGAAGATCAAAAGGCTCCAGTGACCCCTACGAGATTGGGATTTCAAAGGATGAATTCCTCAAATTAGCATCTAACAAAAAAATTTTTAAAAAAAAAGGCTCTTAGTCACTGAAGGAAATTGAAAGTGTTTACCAGCAGACTATAGGAACAAAAACATATGCCTTTGTGAAAATATGTTCTTTCTTAATCCAACTCAGCACCTTATCTTTAGATGAAGCTTTCCTGTAAAGGCTAAACCATAAGCTGTCAATGTATGCAAAGGGCCTCTTCTTATCATCTGAGAAACTCTTCCATATTTTCCTGTCAGAAAATTCATATTCAGAAACAAGCCCATAATTTTTTATGTTGCTCCTTTTCCATCACAAATCACCAGACTGCAACTCACTTTAAGTAATCATCAAAGACTCCACTGTTTAGCTTTTCCTTGGGTCTAGAGAGAGCTTCCTTGCCCTTGAATTTTCTCTTCCTCTTTGACCGCGGTCGCCGGGGAATATTGCTCAGATTAAACGGAGGAAGAGTCGAAACAACACTTCCTATCAAATCTCTTACAGGCTTTGTTTTGTTTCCTTGACTAGCAGCATCAACAAGCTTGGTTCCATTTCCTGAGTCAATTTCTCTTTCTTGCTTCTTCTCAGAATCCACTGATAAGAATAATGACAGACAGAATCAAGTTCAACTCTTTCCGTTTGGTTCCCAATAGACATTGAGTCTCATAAACAAACACTGTGCCATGGTTGTAAAGTCTCAATATACGCACTTGAAATTAACCAATTGCAACCCCCCACCCCCCCCCCCCCCCAAAAAAAACAGCAAAAAGAAAAACCGAACCAATCTTGAAATGGGAGAAAATGCAAAGGAAGCAGGGGAACCCCAGAAATTGTTTACATTCATATCCTGCAACAATTAAGGCATTATGCATAACTAATCCAACAAATTCACAATTTCAATTTCACAAATTAGAACTAAGATTCTATCTAGTGTTGTGTAAACATGACATGCAGGCACGATGGTGAAGAAAACATGGGGTGATGAAGAAGAACTAACCTTCAGTGTCACCAACCTTGTTGGTTTTCCTCGATGCTGAGCGCAGTTTCATTTATTGATATTAGTATTAGTAATGGTAAAATACGACAGTGTGTGTTTCTCAGTGGGGTGAATTGTGCTCCTTTTTGCCCCTGATACGAGGGTTTATCACAACAATGGCGTTTGAGAAGATGAAAGGGAGTGATTTTTCAAAGGTAAGCGAATTGTGTACTACGAACACTTGAATCGTGGTTGATGGTCTAATATTGGAAAAAATAGAAAGTATGAGTGATTTGAGAAATAATTAGGTGTTATGGTGAAGAATCTGAAGATTAGATAATAATAATAATTTAATATAACTTTTTTTTGACAACATAATTTAATATAACTTGAGTGTTATTTTTTTGGCTTAGTTTATACGGCGTATATAGTTTGACCTTTACAGAAAACAATTATTTGGAGGGCTAATAATTGCCCTTTTATTTAACAATAGGGAAATTCAAATAGTCAAAAATAGGTCCCAAATATGAGTTTTATGAATAGAAGAAGAAAAATATTCTTTCAAATTAATCCCAACCACGAGGACGAGTACATGTTTTTTTTTTGTCAATTACGAGTACATGTTAATATGCTTCATTTAAGATAGATCTATAAATTCGGGCTTCACTTAAGGTAAAATTGTAAATTCGGGTAGGTCCAACCCATTTGGGCATGCCCACATTAGGCCAATACGTTTTCAGACCGGGCTGGGTGGGGCCAAATTTAATATGGGTTACTAATTTGTTAGCCTAATCAACCACAGGTTACGGGCCAAACAGGCTGGCTCATAGACTCAATTTTTTAAAAATTTTGTTTGTGTAACAATATAGTTATAAATATAAATATTTATTTGGACCAAATATATATATACGAGGAAGGATCAAATTACACCAGTGTAATACTTTGGTCAATATTACACCGCTAATAACTCTTCAGTGGATAATTATATTTTAAAACACACCGTTAGATTAAAAGTTATTATCATATAAATCATTCCTGTAAAATTTTGCATCAATCTAAAATCATTTGATGTGTCATTGAGATATGTCAAAATTCATACACTTTAAAAGACATTAATCTTGACGTATCTCAATGACACATCAAATGATTTTAGATTGATGTGAAATTTTATAGGAATGATCTATATGATAGTATCTTTTAATCCAACGATGAGTTTTAGAATATAATTATCCGGTGAATAGTTATTAGCGGTGTAACATCGGCCAAGAGTTACACCGGTGTAATTTGATCCCTCCATATTCATTCCTATAAAATTTCACATCAATCTAAAATCATTTGATGTGTCATTGAGATACGTCAAGATTAATGTCTTTTAAAGTGTATGAATTTTGACACATCTCAATGACACATCAAACAATTTTAGATTGATGCGAAATTTTACAGGAATGATCTATATGATAATAACTTTTAATCTAACGGTGTGTTTTAGAATATAATTATCCGCTGAAGAATTATTAGCGGTGTAACATTGACCAAAGTGTTACACCGGTGTAATTTGATCCCTCCTCATATAAATGATATAATATTGAGTAAACTATATTTCCCTCCTTTAAGAGATACCGATATTACACTTCTCTTTTCTCTTGTTTGAAAACACACACTCTCCTCCCCTGAGAGATACCAATATTACACATTTGCTTCCCCTCAAAGATAAAATATGATACATTTTTTTCCATTTTTGTAATTTTCTATTGAGTAAAAGTTAGTCTCCGTTAAAATATTTTTTATTACTATAATAACCTTTCATCTTTCATTTCATTTCTATTTTTGTCCCATTTTCTTTCCCAATCTGATTTCAGAATCACCGTTTCAACGTCGTTCACCACCACATTCCACTAAAACCAATCCGATTTCATAATCACTGTTTCAACGTCGTGCTGTCTAGGGTGGTGAAGTAGGAATCCTTCACCATCAAAGTGAAGTAGGACTGCGAATAATGATGACCACTGATTTAATAGTTTTATATTTGTATAGGTAGGATGAATTACCTAAAAAGTGGAGAATAGGTAAAGGTAGAAGGTTAATGTATTTGCAATAGAGGTCAGCAACTATTTAGTAATCACAATATTTCCGAAAAGTTTATCTTTTGATGAATTTGGCCCAATTGTTTCAAAAAAATTTGTGAGATAGCCCAATTTTGTTCTTATGTGATATTATAAGGTTGTGTTTAGATGGGATAATTTAATGAATTAATTTATTTTTAGAGGGTAATTAAAATATATCAATCTAAATTACTTTGTTTGGATATTAAGTGTGTAGGAATTTAAAATGAAACGATTTTTATTGGATATTATTTTATAACCAAATTTGAAGAATTTTAAATAACACCCAAAATTAGAGAACTTTAAATCTTTTTTTCACTCCCAGTCTGACCCTTGCACTAAAACTCTGTTCGAAATATGAGAATGTTCAAAATCCGAAAATCCTCTCGCTCTATCTCTTTCCCCTCTCTGTTCTCTCCCTCCCTCTCTCTCGCTCTCCCCTCCTCGCTTTCAATACCTCGCTCTATCTCTCCCTCTATCGATCTCTCTTTCCTTCTCTCTTGCTCTCTCCGTTTCCCCCTCTCCCCCTCCCTCTTGCTCTCTCCCTCGATCTCTCTCCCCTCTCTCCAACCTCTCTTTCCCTCTCTCTCGTTCTACCCCCATATCTCCCCTCTCTCTCTCCTTCCCTCTCCATCTCTCTCCCCTCTCTCTTGCTCTCCCTCCCTATATCTCACTCTCTCCTCTCTCTTGTTCTCCTTGTCTCTCTCCCTCTCATTCTCTCCCTTGCTCTATTTCTCTCACACTTTCTCGCCCCCTCTCTCTCGCGTTCTCCCTCTCTTTCTCGCTCTCCCTCTCTCCCCCTCTCTCCCTCTCTCTTGCTATTTCTCTCACTCTCTCTCTGTGTGTCTCTCTCTAACTAGAGAGGCGAGCGAGAGGGAGGGAGAGACAGAGAGGCAGAGAGCGAAAGATAGGGAGAAAGAGCGAGAAAGTGGAGGAGAGTGAGATAGAGGGGGAGATAGAGAGTGAGAGAGAGAGCAAGAGGGAGGGAGAGCGAGAGAGAAAGGGGGAGAGAGCGAGAGGAGAGATAGGGGAGAGTGAGCGAGTGAGAGGAATGAGATAGAGTGTGAGTGAGAGAGAGAGATAGAGCAAAAGAGAGATAGAAAGAGTGAGAGAGTGAGTTAGCGGGAGAGAATTTTCAAAGAGAGGGTGGAGAGAGGGGAAGAGAGAGAGCTAGGGTGAGATGGAGCGAGAGAGAAAGGGATAGGGATAGGGATAGGGAGAGGGAGAGAAAGGGATAGAGAGAGAGAGAGAGTGAAGAGAGAGAGGGGTAATCATTTTAGTAACAACAACTAATGACGATGACCAAAAACAAAAAGTTTGAGCATTACAGGAATTATAAAAAAAATTGTGAGGACTAAAAGCAAAAATCAATATATTTACAGAGAAAATAAAGATATTTAAAACAAAAAATATTATTCAAAAATTAAAATGATATTTTATTTATCAAAAATAAAATTAAAATAAAAAAGAAAACATTTGCGATTTTCATATTATATCACGTCAACTTTTGTAATTAATAGAGTTTTGTGTATATTATCCTATTATGACAACTTATGAGGAGGAAATTTTAATTTGGAAAAAAACTGAATTACCTTTTATTGTAAGTAATGGGCCCACTTCGCCATGGTGGTGAAGTTTTATTACTTCACCCTAGAAGTCACCGTTGGTGGAATGTGGTGGTGAACGCAGTGAAACGATAATTATGATTTCAGGAATCAGAAATTAGAATGAGAAAGGAAATAAGACAAAAAAGAAATGAAATGAAAAATAAAAAATTATTATGGTAATAAAAAATAATTTAACAGAGGCTAACTTTTTCGTTAATAGAAAATTACAAAAATAGAAAAAAAATGTATTATATTTTTATCTTTGAAATGAAGCAAATGTGTATTTTCAAACAAAAGAGGAGAAGAGTGTAATATTAGTATTTCTCAGGGAAGTGGAGTGTGCGTTTTCAAACAAGAATGGAGGAGAGTGTAATATTGATATCTCTTAGAGGAGAAGAGTGTATTTTACTCTATAATATTTATATATAAAATATTAGGCTTAAATAAGTTTTTGGTCCTTCTAAATTTCGGAGTTTTGATTTTAGTCCCTACAAAAAAAGTCAATATTTTTTAGTCCAACAAATATATATATTTTTTAGTTTGGTCCTTTTAATGATTTTGGAATGATGTGGCATGTACACGTCATCCCACTAATCTGACGTGTCATATATTGGTCCCATGTCAACCTGTCACGTAATTTTAAATTTAGAGGGACCTACCACGTAATTTCAAATTTACAAGGACCTGCTCTCTCTCCTCTCTCCATCCGCCACCACCCCCCTCCCCCCCTCTCTCTCTCCTCTCCTCCCACCCCCACCCCCACCTCTCCTCCTCTGAGAGATACCAATATTACACACTTCCTTCCCTTCAAAGATAAAATATGATACATTTTTTTCCATTTTTGTAATTTTCTATTGAGTAAAAGTTAGTCTCCGTTAAAATATTTTTTATTACTATAATAACCTTTCATCTTTCATTTCATTTCTATTTTTGTCCCATTTTCTTTCCCAATCTGATTTCAGAATCACCGTTTCAACGTCGTTCACCACCGCATTCCACTAAAACCAAAACGAATCCATTGTTGGTGGAATGTGGTGGTGAACGCAGTGAAACGATAATTATGATTTCAGGAATCAGAAATTAGAATGAGAAAGGAAATGAGACAAAAAAGAAATGAAATGAAAAATAAAAAATTATTATGGTAATAAAAAATAATTTAAGAGAGGCTAACTTTTTCCTTAATAGAAAATTACAAAAATAAAAAAAATGTATTATATTTTTATCTTTGAAGGGAAGCAAATGTGTATTTTCAAACAAGAGAGGAGAAGAGTGTAATATTAGTATTTCTCAGGGAAGTGGAGTGTGTGTTTTCAAACAATAATGGAGGAGAGTGTAATATTGATATCTCTTAGAGGAGAAGAGTGTATTTTACTCTATAATATTTATATATAAAATATTAGGCTTAAATAAGTTTTTGGTCATTCTAAATTTCGGAGTTTTGATTTTAGTCCCTACAAAAAAAAAAGTCAATCTTTTTTAGTCCAACAAATATATATATTTTTAAGTTTGGTCCTTTTAATGATTTTGGAATGATGTGGCACGTACACGTCATCCCACTAATCTGACGTGTCATATATTGGTCCCATGTCAACCTGTCACGTAATTTTAAATTTAGAGGGACCTACCACGTAATTTCAAATTTACAAGGACCTGCTCTCTCTCCTCTCTCCATCCGCCACCACCCCCTCTCTCTCTCCTCTCCTCCCACCCCCACCCCCACCTCTCCTCCCCTGAGAGATACCAATATTACACACTTCCTTCCCTTCAAAGATAAAATATGGTACATTTTTTTTCCATTTTTGTAATTTTCTATTGAGTAAAAGTTAGTCTTCGTTAAAATATTTTTTATTACTATAATAACCTTTCATCTTTCATTTCATTTCTATTTTTGTCCCATTTTCTTTCCCAATCTGATTTCAGAATCACCGTTTCAACGTCGTTCACCACCGCATTCCACTAAAACCAAAACGAATCCATTGTTGGTGGAATGTGGTGGTGAACGCAGTGAAACGATAATTATGATTTCAGGAATCAGAAATTAGAATGAGAAAGGAAATGAGACAAAAAAGAAATGAAATGAAAAATAAAAAATTATTATGGTAATAAAAAATAATTTAAGAGAGGCTAACTTTTTCCTTAATAGAAAATTACAAAAATAAAAAAAATGTATTATATTTTTATCTTTGAAGGGAAGCAAATGTGTATTTTCAAACAAGAGAGGAGAAGAGTGTAATATTAGTATTTCTCAGGAAAGTGGAGTGTGTGTTTTCAAACAATAATGGAGGAGAGTGTAATATTGATATCTCTTAGAAGAGAAGAGTGTATTTTACTCTATAATATTTATATATAAAATATTAGGCTTAAATAAGTTTTTGGTCATTCTAAATTTCGGAGTTTTGATTTTAGTCCCTACAAAAAAAAAGTCAATCTTTTTTAGTCCAACAAATATATATATTTTTAAGTTTGGTCCTTTTAATGATTTTGGAATGATGTGGCACGTACACGTCATCCCACTAATCTGACGTGTCATATATTGGTCCCATGTCAACCTGTCACGTAATTTTAAATTTAGAGGGACCTACCACGTAATTTCAAATTTACAAGGACCTGCTCTCTCTCCTCTCTCCATCCGCCACCACCCCCCTCCCCCCTCTCTCTCTCCTCTCCTCCCACCCCCACCCCCACCTCTCCTCCCCTGAGAGATACCAATATTACACACTTCCTTCCCTTCAAAGATAAAATATGATACATTTTTTTTCCATTTTTGTAATTTTCTATTGAGTAAAAGTTAGTCTCCGTTAAAATATTTTTTATTACTATAATAACCTTTCATCTTTCATTTCATTTCTATTTTTGTCCCATTTTCTTTCCCAATCTGATTTCAGAATCACCGTTTTAACGTCGTTCACCACTGCATTCCACTAAAACCAAAACGAATCCATTGTTGGTGGAATGTGGTGGTGAACGCAGTGAAACGATAATTATGATTTCAGGAATCAGAAATTAGAATGAGAAAGGAAATGAGACAAAAAAGAAATGAAATGAAAAATAAAAAATTATTATGGTAATAAAAAATAATTTAAGAGAGGCTAACTTTTTCCTTAATAGAAAATTACAAAAATAAAAAAAATGTATTATATTTTTATCTTTGAAGGGAAGCAAATGTGTATTTTCAAACAAGAGAGGAGAAGAGTGTAATATTAGTATTTCTCAGGGAAGTGGAGTGTGTGTTTTCAAACAATAATGGAGGAGAGTGTAATATTGATATCTCTTAGAGGAGAAGAGTGTATTTTACTCTATAATATTTATATATAAAATATTAGGCTTAAATAAGTTTTTGGTCATTCTAAATTTCGGAGTTTTGATTTTAGTCCCTACAAAAAAAAAAGTCAATCTTTTTTAGTCCAACAAATATATATATTTTTAAGTTTGGTCCTTTTAATGATTTTGGAATGATGTGGCACGTACACGTCATCCCACTAATCTGACGTGTCATATATTGGTCCCATGTCAACCTGTCACGTAATTTTAAATTTAGAGGGACCTACCACGTAATTTCAAATTTACAAGGACCTGCTCTCTCTCTCTCCATCCGCCACCACCCCCTCCCCCCCCTCTCTCTCCTCTCCTCCCACCCCCACCCCCACCCCCACACACTCTCTCTCTCACACAGTTTCATGTGGGTCGCCCACTTCCTCCATCACGTTTTCTATTTAGTACTTGATTTTCAAGTGAAAATCAGAGGCGTTGGAGGTGAATTCGAAGGGAGAAGGGAATAATGGTGATGAGGTGGCGTGGGGGTTTATGGGGTTTGGTGAGGTTAGGGATCACCTCCACTTCCTCATATATTATTAACAAAACAACAATCGAATCTAAACCCAGATAGGAATCAATTCCTCTTCCACTTTCCAACTATGAAAAACTGAATTTTTCTTTGGAAAAACACGCACCCCACAAAGCAGAATCGTGAGAACAACACAACCGGGTTCCGATTTCAAAATTACAGCGCAAAAAAAAAAAAGGAGAATGAATCCCTAGCCAGGCTCGCAGTGCTCGATCTCGCGGACCACGATGTGGTCTTCTCCGCCATTAAATTTTCTTCTTTCTTCCCTTCCTCATCCTCTTTCTACATTTTTGCAGTTTTCTCAATATTTCACTATTGTAGAGCAAAATATAGTTCATCTACTCAAAGTTACTCTGATTTTTGTCGCATCCTTTTTGGCATTTTAACTGTTTTCTACGAAGAAGAGGAAAAAGGGTTTCTTTGAGTGACTCCATAATCGCGATTGTGCTTCGATTCAACGTGCAATGGGGGCTTTTGTGGATTCTAGCTCTTAATCTTTTTTTCATTGATCAAAAGGGGCTTTTTTTTCTCCCTCTGTCAACGATGACCCTTGTCAGATTCTGCAACTTGGGATTTACAAGCTTCCATGGTGGGGAAGAGAGGTGGGGGAAAGATTGTGTGGGAAAATTGTAGTTTATATCATTTTGTTCCTTTCTTTCTTTTTCGCTGTCTTCGTTGTTATTGTTTGCTCGTTGTTGTTTTGGATGGGGCGCTGTTGCTGCTGCTGTATCTGGTGGTGGTTGAGTTGAGGTGGTTTCTGGAAGTGTTTGTCGAGGAAGTGGGTTGAGGGAGGAGGGAGGAGGGGTGGACGGAGGGGGGCGGAGCTGTGCCGAGAGAGAGAGAGAGAGGGTGGTGGTGGTGGGTGGTGGAGGGGGCTGTGCTGAGAGAGAGTGCCACGTGGCAGGTCCTTCCAAATTTAAAATTACGTGGCAGACTGACATGAGATCAATATATGACACGTCAGATTAGTGGAATGACGTGTATGTGTCACATCACTTCAAAATCACTAACCAAACTCAAAAAAAAAATTATTAAACTAAAAAAGTTTATTTTTTTTTCAGAGACTAAAATCAAAATTTTTAAATTTTTAAATTTAAAATGATCAAAAATTTATTTAAGCTAAAATATTATATAAAATTATTATTTATATAAAATATCACTTTATGATAACACAGCTATTAATTGATATTGATAATGCAAAAGATAACATAAACCCAACTCGAATCCTGATGTTGGTGCAGTGTTGAATTGCCGTTTCACACCCGTGGAGAAGATCACACCATGGATGTGAACGCATCTGTTCCTGAATGGAATGAATCTCGCATCAGCCACGCCTGTGGCAGGAATGAAACCCCCGCTGTGACACTGCCAGTGCCTCACAATTCTCATGGTTGAATAAAAAATCAATTGTAGTCACACCAGTGAGTTATTTCACAGCATGGGTATGAACCATTCCGTATGTGGCTATATACTTTTAAATTCAACTAAAATATATATTCAAGAAATTAAAATCTTTTTGGGCCGGCGGGCTAGCCTAGCCCACCTCGGGCAAGCCCATGCCAGGCTAGTGAATTTTCGGGGCGGGTTGGACCGGGCCAAAACACGTTCAGGCCTAGAATTTATTAGCCTAGCTCATTTTTATATCGAGTTAAACGGACTAGCCCATCGAGCTATACCCATTTTTACAACTCTAATTTAAAGGGACGGATTTTAGTAATTGAACAATCAATTGCCAAACTTTACTTATCTCTCGACCTATAAACCAAAAAAATTAATCCATTCAACTCAATTCTCATTAATTGAGAATTAATATATAGAGAATTCTATACCCTAAAATAATAGAAAAATATAATATTAGAGGTATTCATGGTTATATCGTTGTTTTTGGGAGCGGGGTTGGAAATGAACAAACCAATCAAAATGCAATGGTTTGATTTTTGGTCAAATTGGACAACTTTTTTAAAGAAAATTTGAACCAAGCCAATTGGAATCGAATCAATTTAAGCTTTACATGTTTTTAATATTTTTGTAAAAGTAAAAGCTAAAAAGAGAACGAGAATGAAACATAGAGTGCATACCACAGACAAAACAACACAAACAATAATATCCTAATCCTAATATATAACAAATAAAATATTGTAAAATACTATAATACCATGATCTGAATATATATATATATATTGTATCATTGTATGTAATAGAGGGCCGCAGAGCACGAACCTATTTAAATTATCAACTAACAAATTATACTAGCTTTAAAACTTGAAATATATATAAGAGACATTATTGAATTATACTAGCTTTAAAACTTGAAATATATATATAGGAGATATTATTGAGTACATGAACATGGTTCACAATTGAGGATTGAGCAATACTAGTACAATTACTCATGGGAAAGAAATGCAGAACATAGCTACAATGGTGTCTGAGGCTACTTAACAGTTAACACCATGGTACACTACAGACTAGAGTTGGGGGTGGGATAATTAGACATGTCTCCCTATACATATTTATATTTGAGTATATTATTTAGTAAGAGGGTGGGAGAAAAAGAAACAGAGGTTAATTAATTAAGGCAGGTGCACAAGCTATGCAAGCAAGGAAAAGAATGGCTGAAGAGACACCATCATCTTCCAGATTGGAGCTCCTCTTGAACTTTCCTACCTTCCCTTTGTTACACTGAATTTGTTTCCGCCACTGCTGTTGTTGTGGCTGCTGCTGGCGCCTTTTCATCTTCTTTGCCTCTTCCACTTTAGACACCATTGTTATATATTTCCTTGAATAATAATCAGTTAAGCAAATTCAAGTGGGAGAGAGAGAGAGAGAGAGAGAGATTATATATATGCATATTGATAAACTAGCAATACATACAGCTAGTACTCCTTTTATAGAATTCACTGATACAAAAATGCTATTGGTTTCTTTCAATTAATTGGCTAGAATAATGTACTCACATTAGTGAAGAGGTTGGGCCATTTTCCAAAGATAGATGCCATGCATTATGGAGAATTTTGCTCTATATGTTTGAATGAATGTAGGACCATGTTAATTGCAAACTTAATTGGGGATAAGTATATATGGTACTGTTGATTGATCAGTGCTGACACTTGACATACCTTACGGCTTACAGCTACACTTTACCTACAATTCCCACAGATCCCGCTTCATACAATGACGTGTCAATATCGTATACCAAAGATTTGGTGACAAATTTTGAAATGACTTAAATTTGTATTTGATATATCTCTGTATTTACCACTTATTGTTTTGATCCGTATTTAATTATATTTGGATTGGTTGATATGTCAATATCCTATTTGAAATATTTGATGACAAATTCTGAAAATACTTCACTGTGTGTAAATAATAATATATCAGTTTTTGTTTTTTATCTCGGTTTATTAATTATTTTTGTTTGATTCTTCTGATGTCCTGTTCTTTTATAATAGGTGGCCTTTAATTAACCCTTTGTTTGGTTTATGAAAGAAACTGAGAGGAAAGAAAATAAAAGGAATGAAAGTGAGAGGAAAGAAAAAAAATAAAAAATGAGATGAGTTCTTGGTTGTTTGGTAGGAGAGGAAAGAAAGTTAAAATTCTTCTCTTCTATTATTTGATTGTGTAGAAAGTGAGACAAAAAAAAAAAAAATATTTTATCCAAACAAACCCATGGTATATGAGTTTAAGGATTATGCATTGTCAGTGTAAATAAACTTTTCACTGACATCCAATAGCATTTAAGGGATTTTTCACATAAACATACTTATTAAAATAGGTCAATTTTTGGATATATATAAAAAAACAGGTTAATTGAATTAAAATAAAAAGCTAAAAATACAATCGTAATTGTGTTGCCATGTGCACCCACATCGTCATGCTTTCTTTTGCGGTAGTCCCTCTGCTGTTTTCTATTTTTCATGGCCTTCTCTATGGGTCTCTCCTGGAAAACCGTTTAGGCTGTTGTTGTATTATGCTAAACAGTTTTCAATCATAGTCTATTAACAGTATTAAAAGATCTTACATAGATACCTAATTATATCTAAAGACGATGTCACCTTATAACATTATTATTTAAAATATATACATATATGATAAGATATTGAACGTGTGTGTAAATTTTTTTACATTATCAAAGTATACTTCATAAATTAAACGAACATGTATTTAAGATACACACATACGCACTCGGACATTTGGTAGTGATATCGAAATTTATGTTTGCCGTGAAGTTCGCCGAAGGAAAACTCGAGGCCATGTTTCATACAATTTCATAAACTTGGTGTTTGTTGCGATTGAAAAGGACAAGGTAGCAAAGGATAAGGACATGATCCCGTATTCTAGGCAGTAGATTTATATCTGATATATGTATGTATCAGGAAACAATTAATTTGATTTTCAATTTGTTAGGCTGGTCCATGATGAAGGCAACACACGTATATATGCTGCATCCATTATTATTTGATCGATATGTAACTGATTGCCTTAACTGATAATTAATGAATGATGAAGGCATCAATAATCCATTGTTAACGGATTGCCTTAACTGATGAAATGCTTCAATTGACTTTCATTTTCTCACTGCGTTCATTTCCTCATTAATGATTGATCTATGTTTCAAGTCATGAAATTAAGAAAATAAATAAAATTATTTTCTGTTTTATGCGGGAAATATATCTCAATGGTACAAGCACAAAAAATTTCTATTTTTTGTTCCGCTATTATTGCTCTGCCTCGCCACAGCTAGGGGTGGCAATTTGGACTGGTACGTTCGCCAAAAAGTGGCGAGTCGGGTTGTGAGTTTCAACCCACAACCCGTTTTGACCCGCACAAATGTGGGCTCAAAACGGGCTAGTCCAAAACAGGACCCGCCAACCCTTTTTTATTTTTTTTAAATTTTTTGTGCGTTTTTTGGATTTTTGGGCGAGTTAAACGGGTCAACCCGCCAACCCGTCATTTTTACACGTTTTTCTCTTTTTTTTTTTGGATGGGTGGGCTAGGGTACCCTAGCCCATTTTCCTTGGCGGGTCAGCCCGCGCCCATCCCGTTTTTTGGCAAATTGTAGAGAGTCGGGGTTGGCCGGCCCGCTTTGCCACCTCTTGCCACAGCCATACGAAATCTAGATACCATTAACATACAATAAAAGCTTCTAGATGTGTGAAGACTTTTATGGAGTGAACTTTGAATTGAGTTTTTGATAGGCAAAAAAAAACTCCCTCTGTCTAAGGCTCTAACCAACCAATGCCATAAGTTTAGAACCACGAAAAGTAGAGCCAGTGGTTAGAATTTGATAGTTGAAAAGCCAGCTTACCTGTGTGCTAATACTGGCCTCAACTTCAACGGCGTGCCCACTGAATCTGAACCGCCTTCTCCCCACTCCTCTTTGTCCTTTCGCAAGTTAGTGTGCGCTCTGATGATAGATAGCATTGCATGTGATTCTCTTAACTCTATTTTTGACATTTTAAGTTATCAATTTAAATATTTTATCAATTTCAGTTAATAATAAGATCCACATTCACTTTAGTCATAAAAGATTAAAAGATCCATATTTATATTTATTATATTTCTTAATCTGTATAATTTTTTTTTAAAAAAATTATTATTATGGAATGGAAAGAATATTTAATATTTCATAATATATAACCCATTTCATATAAAATAAAATAATAATAATAATGTGATTATACAATCGGCACAGCTTTAAACAAAGTTTATGACTGGATTAAAAAAAAACAAAGTTTATTACCTTTCGCTAAAAACGCATACATTTCCTGAAAAGTAAAAGCGTAATCCGTGGCGGCGTAGCATCACGGGTAATATGCCGGTAACTGCCCCGTAAACTCTACTTTTGGACACTTGACCTACCGTTCCGGTTTTTTCTTTACCCCAATATATAATCCCTTATTCTCACGCTGCCCCCAACTCACTCTCACACCTATCTCACTCTCTACTTCTAGTCTCTTCCTTACGCTACTTCACTATTCTCCTTCCTTCTGCAGTCATGGGTAAATAATCGATCACGATTCTCTTTCTTCTTTTCATTATTAAGTGTTAACCCTGCTCCATCTCCCCCGATCTGATTTTTTGTTTGTTTTTGTTTTTGTTTTTGGATGAAATGAATGATGTGGATCAGGCAAGATTAAGATTGGAATCAACGGTAACTCATCTCCTTCCTTCGATTTCTCCACTATTGCTTCAGATCGGCTCATCACTATTTTTGTTTCGTTTTTATTTTTTAAAATGTTTTAATTTGCGTGTTTATTGTTTTCAACAGGATTTGGAAGAATCGGGCGTTTGGTGGCCAGGGTTGCTTTGCAGAGAGACGATGTGGAACTCGTTGCTGTTAACGACCCTTTCATTTCCACCGATTACATGGTAATAAACTAATACTCTCTATTCTTCACCGTCACTAACTAACTAGGTTGTAAAATCGTAGATCTGAGTCTTAACTAGCCGGTTTTTGCTTGTTCAGGTATACATGTTTAAGTACGACAGTGTTCACGGTCACTGGAAGCATGCCGATGTGGCTGTGAAGGACTCTAAGACCCTTCTCTTTGGTGATAAGCCAGTCACTGTATTCGGAAACAGGTACTGTACCTTTTTGCATCTGAATGTTGAAGAGTTTGTGTTTATTTGGTTTTTAGTTGGAAGATCATAAAAGTACAATTTAACTCAAAAGTAACTTTGAATGACTATAGAGTTTTTTAGTTTCTTTTGAGTGAATGTATTCTTGAATTCAAACATGTGTTTATAATTGAAAGCCAAACATGCCTTTCCTCACTTTGCCATCTGTGGTTTTCATTGATCATCTATATAATCAGGAACCCGGAAGAGATCCCTTGGGGCGAAACTGGTGCCGAAGTCGTTGTTGAGTCAACCGGAGTGTTCACAGATAAGGACAAGGCTGCTGCCCATTTGAAGGTCCGTATTACTATTTCTCGTGCTACCCTTTTCAGTGTTTAAGCTGCTTGTGTTATTGTTTAATATGGTGTGTTTCATTCATTGTATTTGTAACCTAATTGCTTTCTATTTTTTCAATTTTCTTTTACTTTACTAGAATTGTCTGTCCCTATTTTTCAAACATTCCTCTACTACTGTGTTGTGTATTTGTTTCTGTTTGAGCTTTTGTTTGTCAAAGTCGTAGCATGTGGTTTGTGAAGGTGGTTTTTGTTGGGTATTTTCATTTAGTATGCCCGTCTTTTTTTTTTTTTTCAAAAACAAAAAATCCAGGGTGGTGCAAAGAAGGTTATTATTTCTGCCCCAAGTAAAGATGCTCCCATGTTTGTCGTTGGTGTCAATGAGCACGAATACAAGCCAGAGCTTAATATCGTTTCCAATGCTAGCTGCACTACCAACTGCCTTGCTCCACTTGCAAAGGTAAGGTTTCCAATTATCCGAATCCTTTGCTCTGCAATTTTTCTGCTGGTTTTGACTAATGTGTGTATGGTCCTAATTGTTTGTCTCAATTTTGTAGGTTATTCATGAGAGGTTTGGCATTGTTGAGGGTTTGATGACCACTGTTCATTCCATCACCGGTGAGCCTATTACTAGTTGGTTACTTGTTGGCTATTTTATTATACTACTTGCTAAGTTGGGTTTTTCTCTTTTTGTCTTGCAAATCAGCCACCCAGAAGACTGTTGATGGGCCATCCAGCAAGGACTGGAGAGGTGGAAGAGCTGCTTCATTCAACATCATTCCTAGCAGTACTGGTGCTGCTAAGGTGAATATTTGACATTGTGTGTGGTGTTTGTTTATGGCTGTTTACCGCTATAAGGATGTTGCATGCTATGTATATGGCAAAATTCGTGGTTTTTCTCATCTCATTCTTTATTGTGTCAAGGCTGTTGGGAAAGTCCTTCCTGCTTTGAATGGAAAGTTGACTGGAATGGCATTCCGTGTTCCCACTGTGGATGTCTCTGTTGTCGACCTCACAGTGAGGCTGGAAAAGTCAGCCACCTATGAGCAAATCAAAAGTGCTATCAAGTAAGGGCATAATGCTTAGATTTTCCTCTTAAAATAATACTGGAGAATTATATTTGATCATATGAAGGATATTAGGACTTTTGATATTCAAAACTGCTTGTTTTTAGGTATTGCTCCTTTTTTTGCCCGTCTAATCTAATGTTGCCTTTCTCAGGGAGGAGTCAGAGGGCAAGTTGAAGGGAATTATCGGTTACACTGAAGATGATGTTGTTTCCACCGATTTTGTTGGTGACAACAGGTACAAATTATGTTGTCGGTCGACAAGTTATTGAACACACATGGTTGCTGGTGGTAAATCAGTGACGGAGCCTATCACATACCTTGTTATGTGTTCATTTGATAATCCTTTACCTGTTTCTCGTGGTTAAGGAAAGTTTCATGTTAAGCCATAAATCATTAACACTTTTGACGTTGTTCCAGGTCAAGTATTTTTGATGCAAAGGCAGGAATTGCTTTGAATGAAAATTTTGTTAAGTTGGTTGCATGGTACGACAACGAATGGGGTTACAGGTAATCCACCTTTAACCTTCTTGACTTCTACATGTGATTTGTTATGTTGCATTGAGGCATGGAGTTGTTTACATTTTACAGATTGGGATAATAAATTCGCCCAAGTTGTGCTGTTTATTGTTGATTTAGCTATAAGATGTAATTCTCACGAGACATGCAGATTCTTTATTATTTATTCAGCCAAATCTGATGCCTGCTTTGTTTGTGGTCCTGCAGTACTCGCGTGGTTGACCTGATTGTTCACATCGCCAAGAAGTGATGCTGCAAACTCCCCTGTCCTGCATGAGTACCGTATGTTTATTATGTTTAGCTGCAATTTAGCTTCCTGTTCATGCTAAAATGAGAAGTCTGAATAAATTTGTATCCGGAACCAGTGGTGTTGCCATGTGAGGGGTGTTAGCTCTTTTCTGGCTTTTTGAATTCCTCTTTGGAGGGGATGGATGGAGTTTTTGTTTTTCTATATAATTCCTGATGTATTTGGCTTATATACACTTGTTGATGTACTTGGGAATTATTGTGATAGTAGATGATTTTCGCCATCCTCCACGGTGGTTCTCGTGTGTTTGATCTTTTCTGCTTTGAATCATGGATGAATGGTTGCTTTCTATAAACATGCTATTGTTGACCTGTCTTCTCTCCTTTTTATCTCCTGCAATGCCCATTGCAGATCCTCGTCTTTGTTGTTCAAAAATGATCACAACATAACACATTCTTACAATTTTTTATATAATTGTTGTGATAAAATTTAATTTTTTATATAATTGTCGTGATACCATTCAATCAAATTTGCTATAACACAACCCACCGTCTAAGGCTCTAGGGCCATCTCCAAAGGAACGCCTAAAATGGGTGTTTAAATGGGTTTCACGTTGTTATATTATTTACTTTTACATTTTTCAACATAAGCACTCAATAAGAACTTAATCCCTTTAATTTAGCAACTCTAAAAAATTTACTTTTACATTTTTTAACATAAGCACTCAATAAGAACTCAATTCCTTTAATCTAGCAACTCTAAAAAATTTACTTTTATATTTTTTAACATAAGCACTCAGTAAGAATTCAATCCCTTTAATTTAGTAACTCTAAAAAATTTACTAAATGTGTCTCACCAATAACTCTATATCTAATTAAAATTCACAAATACATATGGGACCTGTTATGAGAGAGGAAAGTGAGGGTGTTTGTAAAAACACCACTCTCTATTAAGTATTTTTAATTTTTTCTATCTAATAAAGGTGCTTAATAGGAACTTTCTAAGCATAAGAATCCCCTTTGAAGATGCTCTAACCAATGACATAAGTTCGGAACCCCGAAAAGTAGAGTAAAAGGCGAGCCAGTGGTTTGAATTTTAGAGTTGACAAGCCACCTGTGACCTGACCTGTGTGCTAATAGTGGCCTTAACTTCAAGGGCGTGCCCACTGAATCTGAATCGCCTCCCCCCCCCCCCCCCCCCCCCCCCCCCAAACAGTCCTCTTTGTGCTATCAAAAGTTTGTGCGTGCGTGCTTTGATGATAGCATTAGCATTGCATGTGATTCTCATAACTCTATTTTTGACATTTTTTTATATTATTTTTATTTTTAGAGACGTGATGAATGTTAAGTTCGTAATAAAAAATTTTGGTCAAAAAAAGTTTGTAATATAAAAACAGTTATTAAGAACAAAAACTAAATTTGAGTTTTCAAAAACAATATTAAACCGATATTTAAAGGTGTACATTGTATCTTTTAAAGCTATTCAATAAACATGACCAAAAAAAAAGCTGTTCAATAAAGATATTTATTCTATATTTAATATATATACTTTCTCCCTTCCTATTCTATTGCAGACTGCAGTTTTAGTCTTTTTCATTTTTTTTCTAAAAGTACTGTTTTACAATTCTATAGTTTCGTAATTTTTTTTATCCATCAATACCTTTATACCTTTATTTAACAAATGCTACAATAATTATTATTTTAATTAAAATTTAATAGAATAAACTAATGATATTTTATTTTTATGAGAAGTATTTATAAATACTATATAATGGAATAGTAAAAATTTGTATTTATGAGAAGTATTACTATTTACTACTAAGAATAATTGACATTAATTGTAGTTTTTTCCTCCCATAATAATAATCTTTTAAGGTTTTTTTTGGCTAAGTTGATTTTTGGTCCCCCTAGTATAGTTGTTGGGCAATTTTGGTCTCTCAATTTTTAATTGTTTAATTTTGGTTTTCATACTTTCAAAATGTGTAATTTTGGTCTATCCGTTAACTTGACATCCAAAATTTAACAGAGATGTTGACGTGGTGATGTAGTGCTGACATGGACATGCTGATGTGGCCAATTTGGAGTATTGACAAGTCTGAATACATGTGGAGCTTACGTGGCTTTAGAAATTCAGGGTTTTAGAAAATGCAAAAATTTCAATTCTAAAACTTGAACCCATAACCACATAGATACAAATAAATAACAAAGTCACTATATCACACGACTCATTTGGTATATATATGACAAAATTACTGTATACAAGACTATAAAATTGTTAAAGGAGTTTACACAACTATTTTTTGGGAGAGAATACACAACTATTAGAATGTGAACAATAATAAACTACATAATTAACCCCAAAAAAATAAAAATGATTTATTCTTTATCTTGATCGAAATTTTAAAATAGGATTAATGTGAATGAGAAAACAAAAATACAAATGAAAAAATAAATTAAAAAAGATAATTTATAAATGTGTTTACAAACTAGAAATAATTTAAAAATAAGATAATTAATTAATTTTTATTCAATATTATTTGAAAATATCTCAAGTATTGTTTAAATAAATTAAAAACTAGAAAAAAATTTGAATAATTAATTAAAAAATAATACTTATATTAATACTCATATTTTAAATAATACTAGAAATATAGTGTAAAATTTAATTAATGCTCATATTTTAATAATACTAGAATTATATACTAGTATAAAATCTTAAAATAATATTAAAAATTATTTTAACTATATAAAATTTATTCAAAATTTTTATTTTCATCGATTAATCTAAAATAATTTATTTTTCATTTTTGTCTTTATTCTTTTATTCACATTAATCAAATTTTTTAAAAAAATTTACAAGTTTCTATCAAAATAGGAAAAATTATTTTCTAATTTTTGGATTTTTTTATTTTTTATTTGTAGTTTATTATTGTTTTCACTCTAATTATTACATACTCCAAAAACTCTTTTAAGAACTTTATATATAGAGATTTTGTCATATAATTTCCAAATAAGTCAAGTGATGCAGTGACTTTATTGTTTTATTTGTATCAATGTGGTCATGAGTTCAAGACTTAGAATTAGAATTTTTTTTATTTTCTAAAATCTTGAATTTCTAAAGCCAAGTAAGTTCCACGTGTGTTCACGTGTGTCAGCACTCTAAATCCACGTCAGTGCATAGTGTCAGCACTCTGCGACCACGTCAACACATCCATGTCAGCACTACATCGCCATGTCAGCTTCTCTGCTAAATTTTGGATGTCAAGTTAACAGATGGGTCAAAATTGCACATTTTAAAAATATAGGGACCAGAGTCAAGCAATTAAAAATTTGGAGACCAAAATTGGCCAACCACTATACTAGGGGGACCTAGTTTTACTTAGGATAAAATTTGGGGAAAAAATAATCCCTATTGAAAAAAAATAAAATAACAATTATTTTGAGACATTTTTACTTTACTAAAATAAATATTATTATGGGAGAAGAGAGTATATAGAAATTTGTAAGTAATTTATCACAAATATTTTTTCACTAAAAAAGCATATTTTAGTCTATATGTAATGTTTTACTTCCATCAATTAAATATTTCTAAATTACAATAGATTAGAAATGGATGGAGTCATTGGGCTCGAATCCCTTAAGTAAGGTCTCAAGTTTGAGTCTTGTGGATAAAAAAAATATAGTTGGGTGAGGAGAATTCACTAAAGATGGCTGACTAGGTTCTCCGACAAAAATATTAATAAAGTCGATGGATATTTCGCACCAATAACATGGTTAAAAAAATAGATGGAGTCATTTCATATTAATAATTGCTATTATATCAATTGACACAGCTTTAAACACAGCTTAAGGTTAAAAAAAGCTTTCAATACAGGTATTTTTTTTCTAAGATATCCTCCGCTATAACTACGGCTGGAAGGACCCGAGTTACTTATTACTCGGTAGCTTATGACTGTTTACCAAAAAAAACACAGTTTATGACTGATCATTTTCGCTAAAAAATCATACATTTTTCTAAGAAGTGAAAACAAAAACCGTAGAGCGTAATCCGTGGCGCAGCATCACGGGTAATACGACGTCCTGTGGGTCTAACCGTCTCGTACTCTACTTTTGGACACCCGACCTACCATTCTATTTTTTTTAACTCCTTTTATCCTATTATTATTATTATTATTACTATTATTAGGCTTAAATAACTTTTTGGTCCCTGTAATATAAGGATGTTTTGCTTTTAGTCCCTATAAAAAAATTCAAACGCTTTTGGTCCTTGTAAATTTTTTTTTTGTTTTAGTCCCTAGTCTGGTTTGACCGTTGAGGTGTCCATTTTAAGCCTAATTAGCATGCCTACGTGCCCAGAAACTGTGCCACGTAGGATGCCATGTTAGCATCTCCTCTCTCCTCCCTCTCTCTCTCTCTATCTCTCTCTTCCTTCCCCCACGTTCACGCCACGCCAGTGTCTGTCTCTGCTTCCTCCTCTCTCTCCTTCCTCCACCCTCCTCCCTCCACCTCCTCTCTCTCTCTCTCTCTCTCCTCCCTCCACCCCACCCCACCCCTCCTCTCGATTCTCTCCTCCCTATTCTCAGGGAAGTTCTTCTTGTAAAACTGAGCGAAGAGAGCAATGACGATGATGATGGAAAAAAATAACACATACCCATTTCAGAATCACAGACAATATGCTAAAAAAACACAAACTTTTCAACTTCATCTTCATTTTAGAGCAAAGCTTTAACCTTTTATTAGAAATGGGGGTGGAACAAAAACGCATAAACTCTCCAACTTCGATTTCACTTTTTTTTTTGAAAAAAAACAGGCACACCCATTTTAGAACCCGCCATTGTCCATGGTGCCCCGGTTCAAGATCCATGAGAACCGCTTGGGGAACGAACTAGCCACCACTGGATCGACCATCTCCTTCTTCCTCTACCTTTCGATTCAACTTCCACAACTTCTCCTGGGACCACCGCGCTCCGATGCTATCCCCTAGTGGAAGCTTCGCCTGCGCCGCGGTACCGTTTCAAGGGGGTAAACGTGCGGGCGATGGGGTATAATGCTCGTAGGGGGTGAATGTGGGGCGATGGGGAAAGGAGCTCGTAGGGGCAATGGGGTATGATGCTCGTGGCATGAGGTTGGGGATATGTGGTGGGGTTGGAAGTTTCCCAGAAATGGGGGTGGAGGGGGTGAACGTGGGGGAAGGAAGAGAGAGAGAGAGAGGGGGCTGACGTGGCACAGTTTATGGTCACGTAGGCATGCTGATTGGGTTTAAAATGAACACCTTAACGGTTAAACCAGACTAGGGGCTAAAACCAAAAAAAAAATTTTACAGAGACAAAAAACATTTGACTTTTTTTAAAGGGACTAAAAGCAAAACACCCCTATATTATAGGGACCAAAAAATTATTTAAGCCTTATTATTATTATATATTTAACGCCGTCCGTCCCACGGTGCCCACAGTCTCACATTCTACTCTCACTCTCTACTTCTAGTCTCTTCCTTGCGCTACTCCACTGTTCTCCTTCCTTCTGCAGTCATGGGTAAATAATCAATCACCACTATTTCATGATTCTCTCCCTTCCTTTCATTTTTAATCCTGCTCAATCTTCCCCGATCTGATTTTTTTTTTGCTTGTTTTTGTTTTCGGATGAATGCTATGGTGGATCAGGCAAGGTCAAAATTGGAATCAACGGTAACTCATTTCCTTCCTTCGATTTCCCCACTCTTGCTTCAGATCGGCTCATCACTATGTCTATTTCGTTGTTTTTTTTTTTTGAATTTTTGAATTTTGCTTTTTTGTTGATTTCAATTTTCATCGCGTAACAGGATTTGGAAGAATCGGGCGTTTGGTGGCCCGGGTGGCTTTGCAGAGAGACGATGTGGAACTCGTTGCTGTTAACGACCCTTTCATTTCCACCGATTACATGGTAATAAACTTATAATCTCTATTCTTTACCTTCAGTAACTAACTAACTAACTAACTAGGTAGTAAAATCTTATATCTGAATCTTAACAAGCCGGTTTTTGGTTGTTTAGGTATACATGTTTAAGTACGACAGTGTTCACGGTCACTGGAAGCATGCCGATGTGGCTGTGAAGGACTCTAAGACCCTTCTCTTTGGCAATAAGCCAGTCACTGTATTTGGAAACAGGTACTGTGCCTTTTTGCATCTGAATGTTGAAGAGTTGGTGTGTGTTTGGATAAGCATTTGTTAATGCAAAACTTGTGTAAATTTTTCAGCCCAAGGCAAAAGTTATTTTTTTATAACTTCTAGTTAAACTAAGGTTTGAAAACAAAATCAAAACAAAATCAATTTTGTTTCGGAGCAACCAAATATTAATGTTTTCTGCAAAATCGTGTTAAGAGTATACTCAAAGTGATTTTCATGGATTTGAAAGTGAATCCAAACATGCTAAGAACCAACTGTGATTTTCATTGATCATTGCTCATCAGGAACCCGGAAGAGATCCCTTGGGCTGAAACTGGAGCTGAAGTCATTGTTGAGTCAACCGGTGTGTTCACAGATAAGGACAAGGCTGCTGCCCATTTGAAGGTCCGTATTTCTCGTAATACCCTTTCATTTGTTTAAGCTGCTTGTGTTATTGTTTCATATGCTCTGTGTTTCATTCATTGTAACCTAATTGCTTTCTATTGTTTCAATTTTCTCTTACTCTACTAGAGTCGTTTGTCCCTATTTTTCAAACTTAACTTGGGCCGGCGCAAGAGTAAGGCAATCCAAACCCTTGCTTTAGGCCCATTGGCAAAATAATTTATTTACTATTAATATCATATCAATATATACAAAATTAAAATATTTTATCAACAGCTGTCCATGCTTAGTGGTAAATAGTATGTGTTTCACTTTCAAGCATGGGAAACAGGATTTGAATATTGGTATTTCATTTAGTGTTTGGTGTAATGTTAGTGTGCCTGCCTCTTTTTTTTTTTTAAATCCAGGGTGGTGCAAAGAAGGTTATTATTTCGGCCCCAAGTAAAGATGCTCCCATGTTTGTCGTTGGTGTCAATGAGCACGAATACAAGCCAGAGCTTAATATCGTTTCTAATGCTAGCTGCACAACCAACTGCCTTGCTCCCCTTGCAAAGGTACCCGGTTCTTCAGATTATTTGCTCTGCAACTTTTGTGCTGGTTTTGACTAATATGTGTATTGTCCTGATTGTTTGTCTCAATTTTTGTAGGTTATTCATGAAAGGTTTGGCATTGTTGAGGGTTTGATGACCACTGTTCATTCCATCACTGGTGAGCCTATTGCTAGTTGGTTACTTGTTGGCTGTCTAATTACTACTTGCTAAGTCAGGTTTCTGTTTTTTGTGTTGCAAATCAGCCACCCAGAAAACTGTTGATGGGCCATCCAGCAAGGACTGGAGAGGTGGAAGAGCCGCTTCATTCAACATCATTCCCAGTAGTACTGGAGCTGCTAAGGTGAATATTTAACATTGTGTGTGGTGTTTGTTTATGACTCTTTACTGCCACAAGGATGTTGCATGCTATGTATACGGGCAAAAACTTCCGGTTTTACTCATCTCATTTTTCATTGTGTCAAGGCTGTTGGGAAAGTCCTTCCTGCTTTGAATGGAAAGTTGACTGGAATGGCATTCCGTGTTCCCACTGTGGATGTCTCTGTTGTCGACCTCACAGTGAGGCTGGAGAAGGCAGCCACCTATGAGCAAATCAAAAGTGCTATCAAGTAAGGGCGTAATGCTTAGATTTTCCTCTTAAAATAATACTTTAGAATTATATTTGATCATATGAAGGATATTAGGACTTTTGATATTCAAAACTGCTTGTTTTTAGGGATTGCTCCTTTTTTTGCTAGTCTAATCTAATGTTGCCTTTTCTCAGGGAGGAGTCAGAGGGCAAGCTGAAGGGAATTATCGGTTACACTGAAGATGATGTTGTTTCCACCGATTTTATTGGTGACAACAGGTATAAATTATGTTTTCGGTTGATGAGTTATTGTACACATGTGGTTGCTAGTGGTGAATCAGTGATGGAGCCTATCACATCTTGTTATGTTTTCATCATTTGATATAATCCTTTGCCTGTTTCTCGTGGTTAAGGAATGGGCTTAGTTTCGTGTTATGTCATAAATCATTAACATTTTTAACATTGTTCCAGGTCAAGTATTTTTGATGCTAAGGCAGGAATTGCTTTGAATGAAAATTTTGTGAAGTTGGTTGCATGGTACGACAACGAATGGGGTTACAGGTAATCCACCTTTAACCTTCTTGACTTCTACATGTGATTTGTTATGTTGCATTGAGGCATGGAGTTGTTTACATTTTACAAATTGGGATAATAAATTCGCCCAAGTTGTGCTGTTTATTGTTGATTTAGCTATAAGATGTAATTCTCACGAGACATGCAGATTCTTTATTATTTATTCAACCAAATCTGATGCCTGCTTTGTGTGTGGTCCTGCAGTACTCGCGTGGTTGACCTGATTGTTCACATCGCCAAGAAGTGATGCTGCAAACTCGCTTGTCCTGCATGAGTACCGTATGTTTATTATGTTTAGCTGCAATTTAGCTTCCTGTTCATGCTAAAATGAGAAGTCTGAATAAATTTGTATCCGGAACCAGTGGTGTTGCCATGTGAGGGGTATTAACTCTTTTCTGGCTTTTTGAATTCCTCTTTGGAGGGGATGGATGGAGTTTTTGGTTCTCTATAGATGTATTTGGCTATTAACACTTGCTGATGTACTTGGGAGTTATTGTGAATTGTGATAGTAGATGATTTTCGCCATCCTCCATATTTCATCTGTGGTTCTCGTACGTGTGTTTGATTTGATCCTTTCTGCCTTGAATCATGGATTAATGGTTTAAATATGTTTTTGCTTTTTGTAAAATTACTATTGTTGACCTCTCTTCTCCCCTTTTTATCTCCTGCAATGCCCATTGCAGATCCTTGTCTTTGTTGTTTGGGTTCGGGTTTTTAAATCGACTTCATAATCTGCTGCCCTATCTGTTCGTTTCCCATTAAAACACCCGCATCTCCTAATAAAACTCAGTTAAAATGTAGCACGACGCCAATCCTGATACCATGCAAGTTCCAAAGCCGTATGGATATGATTATAATATCCCTATAGTTTATAGCTTTGTATTGTATGCTCTAAAGATATGATTAATATTAGAATGGACCTTCCTTCGGGAGTTTGGTGTTTTAATAGCTATCAGATGGGCAGTTTTCTCTACACCTTACTCATGTGGTTTTCGAGACTGATTGCAAGGCTATAGTGGACTTAATTCAGAATCCCAGGCAGTGCCTAACTGAGCTTGGGAACACCTATTGGAGCCTTTCAAATCTTGCTTTCTGCTAATCAGCATTTTAAGGTCGATTTTATTCATAGGGAAGCAAATAATGTTGTTAGCTGACCGTGCTGCAGTTTTAGTGTAAGTAGGTTTATATAGACATTAAATCGTATTTTGTCGCATCATCATGATATATATATTTTTTGGGTTGGGATCAAATGACACCAGGTGTCAAAATAAACTTTGACACCAAATCCTATCCTTTAATTTTAATTTAATCCAATGGTTTCCATTTATTCATTAAACCCCTCACGTGATCTCTATTCTAAACTCCGTGCTTGTACTTTTCACCCTATGGCTGTGCAATTCTGGTTTTTGCATTCTCCCGCTGTCGAAGAAGCCCTCTCCCGCCATCGAAGAAGAATGAGAAACACCTTATGCTATCTCGTTCCAGGTCTGACCCTTCTCGCTGGATTTGCCCCTTCCCTCTCTCGCCCCCCTTCCATTTCTCTGATATTATTGTTGTTATTATTATCTCTTTTAGATGTTGATTTTGTGGCAAGAGAACTGATTTGATCTCGGTGGGCTTGTGGTGGCGGAAGCTACTTCAACGTGCAATTTGGTCCTTATCACTATAGGTTCTATTATCTGATGGTGGCACCTTATACTCACTCTCATGAATGCTATAATTTTCGTATATGTATGAGCATGGCTGATATGGATGCGGCATTTGAATAATGGATAATTGTTAGGATTTGTGGATGATTAGTTTTACAAGTTTTTGATGTAAAGTTTGACTCTAGTTGTGTTCTGTTTCTGCATAATTGATTATGCAGCCAATTTCATTTTATTAATAAAAATTGATTTGGCTTTTGAAAACAAACCCATGATAAGAATGAGGGTGTAGAACATAATTTGGTGCATTAGGATGATTTTAATGACCAATAATACACAATAAACTGAATTTGACGGCAACGTGTTTATCTATTAGACTATTACCTGTTAGTATCACACCTTTCCAATATCCCTTCCTTATCTCCTTTTCTACTTGTCCATTTCTCCATTTCATAAAGCAAAAAGCCAGACATTTGTCATGCAAGGCAATATATATAAGTGGCTTGCACTATATACTCAAATATATGTGAATAATAACCATTATAAGAATCAATTGACACCAAAGTAATATATAAAAGTGGCTTGCAAGTAATGACTCTCTTGCAAGTTATGACTCTCCACATGTTTATTTCTAGTTTTTTTTTTTTGTTTTTGGGATGAAAGTTGTCCCTTTTTATTGCATTTTTATTGGTGCAGCATTACAAAGTTGCCCCATTGCTTTTATAATTTTATCTATTTTGTAGAAAGTTGCCAAATTGTACGCATCTATGCCTAGAGACATGTCATCCTGGTCAATGCCCAAATCGTGGGAAATGTTGCAAATACCAAACATTGAAAAAGGAATGCCTTTGTCAAGATGTTCAAGCTGTTTATTATAGTGCTGGTTGCCATCCAAGATAAGCAATTGAAGTTATTGAAACAATGACACTGGAGTTCTTGGCAAATTTAGTATAGAAAATTTGTAATATGTAAATGGCAGCCATTCTGATTTGTAATAAACTCGGCAAACTTTGCAGATTTAGTTTAGCAAATTTTGTACATTTTGAACCGATGGATTGATACCAAGATCTTGTACAAACCTGAATTGTAGCAATGCCAATATTCCTCTTAAATTACACTTGTTTATAGATTATTTGTTCAAATGTGTTTATTACTTCATTTTAGATTCTAACTCTTGTAATAGTAATTCATTTTATCAACAAAACCATGAATTTATTTAAAGGGTGAATACCAAAAGTACTCCAATCCATACAATAGGCTCCAATCATGATAGCAACAATACTATTATAGCATCCTAACATCAACAATCTAATAAAAACTCCCCCTAAATCACATTAACCCCTGCAAGTACACCCAAATTGATTCTGCTAGACAGGTTATTACAATTCCAAGCATCCTCAAAACTGCTTACAGAAAGTTACCTGCAATACAAAAATTACCAATCAAATAAGTAAAAGGGCAGAAAATAAAATTTGAAAAACATTAAAAACACTTTAAAGCTCTCACCTCCAATTAAAGTAGGTGGATTGGTTCTTTCAACACTTATTTTTTGCTTGCAGCTTCGTCGATTATGACCATATTCTCCACATATCTGGCATGATCTTCTTTTTGCAGAGAGTCGATTCATTGACAACTCTAGACTACTCTTGATTCTTCCAGATTGAGACACTTTGACAGCATCCTTTTGTCTTCCTTTAGTTTGTGATATTATTGGATCTCTAATATTCAATTCAGGCTCTTCATTTACTTGCTCAGACATGATCAAATCTTGACGACTTGTCTCTGAAAGAAATATGTCCTTACCGGTTTGCATTTCAGAATCTATCATTGTGGCCTTTTTGTAAATTTCTTCTAACTCTGATGATATAAACTTGTATATTTTTTCAGACTTTATGGCAAGATCATATAATAAGCTCATTTGATTGTGCACATGCATACTTTGCAAACTTGTCAACTTACTATTGTCACATACAAAGTTTGTCTCATTGACACCAAATCCAATGCCCTTACTAGCCTCTTTCGTCCAACGTTGTAAAATATAATTATGTGGAATTTCAACAATATTTTTTGTTTGAAAAATCATCAAGATGTGCCTGCATAATATCCCCATGAATTCAAACAATTGACAACCACATTTAGCGGCCTTTGTACTAAGATCCACGCAAACAATATATGAATCTTGGGAATCAAAACAATTAGCTACTTTATATGTATATTGAGACCCACTTTTCTCAATTTTTTCCTTTATGAATTGGCTAACCTTTGTGAGCTCATCTTGAAACTTCTTAAAAATGTTTCTTGTATAAATAGTTGCAGCATGCTCTTCAATTTTTGACCCAACACTTAACAGACGTGATCGATGTCTTGATTCAAAATCTTCTTTTCTTTCTTTCTCATAGCGGCTATTCACTGCTTTTTCAAACTTTACTACAAAATCTTGCAGTGTTGTCGAAGAATCAACAAAAGAATCAAAAAAAGCATTAATACTCTCACTCCTCTGTGTAGTATTCATCCCAGCAAAAAAGACATTTCTATTATAAATAGGAATCCATGACTCTCTCATATTATATAAACCTTGAAGCCATTCATTTTTCTCCAAATCATACTCAACCATTATACGGTGCCAATGTTCTTCAAAATCTTTTGTGCAAGAAGAATCACGAATGCACCTTTTTAGCTCACGCTTGAAAACTGAATTTTTATGGTATATGTGTGAAAGCTTCTCAGGAAATTTTTTTTCTAATGTGCCATAAACATAGACGATGGCGAGTATGTGGAAATACCTTAGATATTGCAGCTCCAATTGCCAAATCTTGATCTGTAATTATTGACACGGGACATTTTCCACCCATTGCCTCAAGCCAAGTTTCGAACAACCATCTAAAAGACTTCTCTGTTTCATCTTGCAACAAAGCACAACCGAATAAAATGGATTGATAATGATGGTTTAGCCCAGTAAAAGGTGCAAATGGCATACTACTATACTTGTTGGTTTTATATGTTGTATCAAATGTAACAACATCTCCAAAAATTTTGTAGGCTAACCTTGATCTTGCATCAACCCAAAAAAAGTTAATCATCCTAGCATCATCATCACACTGTATTGCATAAAAGAAATTTGGGTTCTCTGCCTGCTTTTGTTTGCAATAGTTAAACACAGCTTGAGCATCTCCAACCTCTAAATTTCTAGATCGAAGATCTCTAAGATGATTCCAACAATCTCTACTAGAAAATGATGAGTCTCCATTGTTAAACATTGTAGCAACTTTTCCAGTTGGTAAGCCCTCTTGATCAAACTTTTCAACAAGGTTCTTTGCTGTTGCACTCATTTTTTTATGACACCTAAGATAATTCACACTCTTAGGGCTAACCATAACATGATTATGAACATTATCAAACCGAATGATAGCCCATTTATGTCTCTTTCGTGCTTTTGAAACAATAAGTGATGCTTTACAATCAGTTCTTGAAGTTGAACACCTTTTCCTACCTTTTCCCGTGATTGTATTGTTTTCTTCATTACTAGTGCTACTGACTATACGTTGACCCGCATTAGAGCACACAAGTATGCATAAATTTTCCTTACTTGAACGAGTACGAATTCCAAAGCCTTCTTCCTTAGCAAATGTTTTGTAGAAATTTTTAACATCCTCAAGAGAGTCAAATTCCAATCCAATTTGAGGATAAAGATTATGGTGCTCATGAACATTAGGAGCATGTGGTGAAACATTCTCTAAACCTCCTTCTTCATTCTTCTCAAAATTCTCAATGCACTGTGTATTTAACAAAGAAAAAAAAGTGTACGATCGTATTACAAGTTTTCCAACTCAAAACTTAATGAAATACTCATAAAATTTTATGAGACAACTATTAAAGACATGAGATTAAATAAAACAAAGGAAATAACAAATACTACCTGAATGTTATAATTCTCATTTTCTACTAAATTAGCATTTGTCATGGCATCGTTTATAGAATTCCCAGTGCACTTTAAATAAAAAAAAAAGATAAAAAAGTTTAACCTTGCAGAAAATTTTAACGCCAAGATTTTAATTATAAAATACTAACAAAATTTGATAAAAGAACTATCAAGGACATAAGACAAAATAAACAAAAGAATTAATGCATAATACGGTACCTCCATGTTATAATTCTCTTTTTCTATAATTTCCGTTGAATTCTCCATAACTTTGCATCAATCTGAATATGTTTTATCTTTAGTGATAGAGATATAATTAGAAACAAGTAACGAAACCAGTGGGAGTGAGCCAAAATCAATGGCTACCAATAACCGAAGTGAGCCAAAAAAAACAGAGAATGGGCAGACAAGCACCAATGGGAGAAGTGAGAGCTAAGTCAGCAACAATCAGAGAGAATAAAAAACAGAGCCTGACGGCACAGGGAGGGAACGAAAAAACAGGAAACATGAGCGCTCAGGAAAACTCTAAGAAGGAGATGTAACGTTAGGGGTTTAATGAATAAATAGAGACCATTAGATTAAATTAAAATTAAGGGTTAGGATTTGGTGTTAAAGTTTATTTTGACACTTTGTGTCATTTGATCCTATCCCATATTTTTTAAAACATGTTTGCATTATGACAAAATGGTAAAATATGATTAGATATTGAATATTGATATAAAAATTACTTATATTGTCAAATGATAATTATTAAATATTGAATTTGTATTTAAAATATGATATGATAATAAAGTAAAATGAAACATGATAAAATTTATTTCATTTTTTCATCTATTTTTTTGCATGAGAATATGAGATATGAAATTAGTCCACCATTTACCAAATGGTTGGGTCTGGTGGAAGATGCTACTTTCTCACACAATCTCCAACGGGGATACCTATGGATGGGGGAAAAAAGTAGTCCATTATTTAATAATTTTCATACTGTTGTATTTACTTTCCACCTTCCACGTATATAATAAAATAATTTTCTTCACAAAATATTTATTAGGTAACGATATAATGTTTTTATTTCATTTCATTCATTCTTCGTATTATTCAGCACAAATCAAAACAAAAATTTAATATGAAAGGGTAGACCCTGTCCAAAGCCAAATGTGTGTGTGTTGTGTAATCAACGGCAAGGCGATGAATAGTGAATACTAGACCGCAAGTTCAAGGTGGTAATCTAAATTTACGTATGTTACTTCATAGTTTCAGATATTTATTTTCCTAAATATATTTTTTAATTTATATTTTTAAAATTTAAAAATATTGTCGTTAAAATAGGATATATTTATGCTCAAATAACGCGGTATTTCTCAAGTCGTATACATATTTAAAAATAAATAAATAACAATAAATGCGCCAAATCGAAAAATGTAATTAATCTTAAAGACCGGTAAGTAAACGTTATTCAAATCAGTGACCTTTTTCGACCTCTCCGCTAATGTTTTTTCCCCGTTCTCCCTCTCTTTTCCATCACTGTTCCACTCTCACGGACACAGCTCACGTTTCATCACGGGCAATGAATGAATCGAAATCGAATAGCTCCCTCTGTATTTGATTTGAGTTGAATGCTCCAAACCCTAATCTAAAGGCACTTGAACTCGCCCCTTTACCGCACCCACTTCTACCAATGGCGACAGCAGCATTCAAATCTACCACGAAGAGAGCCCCCGTCGGAGCTTCCAATGCAGAAGACTCCACCTCTGCTTCCTCCTCCGTCAACCACCGCCGCTCTCGTAGCCTCAGTCGATCCTCCCGCCCCGTCCTCCCTTCCCGCGACAATGACGGCGACCTCCCGGCGCCTCGGGGGAGGTTCGTCAACACCGTCAGGGGCTCCGGCTTCCCGGAGATCAGTCTCGACGATCTCGCCATCGAGTTCTTCGAGTCCGCGAATCGTGGTCGACTCAGTTCCAGAAGCTCCGAGTCTGAGTCCACTCCTGCCGCCGCGACGACGAGGCGAGGGAGGTCCGTTTCGAGGAGGAGCTCGGGTGGAGTCGGTGGTGATGATAGAAGGAGCAGTATTGGCGGCGGCGGCGGCGGAAGACCGGTCTCCGATGCGAATTCAAGGAGGAGGAGATCGCTTTCGGTGGTTCGCTACCAAATCAGTGATTCCGAGGTAACAATGATATATTTCTTTTTCTTCACTTGAATTAGTCCTTTATAGTATTACTTATCCTAAGGACTTAAGAGCTGTTGCTTAAACACGTTCAATTATAAAATACACTGATGTATTTATGCATGTACATATCTTGCATAATACAGAGTGACCTGGATCATTCTCTGAATTCTAAAAGTCGAGCAAATCCGAAACATAATGATTCCGGGAACAAGCTAATGCACAAGCCAGTTACTTCAGATCAGAGACCAGTGCTGAAAAAGTCCCTAAGCCACAAGGATTTGAAATCATATGATGGCTACTCTGTAAGTGCGATAGCTGTCTGGATTCTGTTGTTAAATTTATATTTGTTTATCTCGATGTGAAAGCTTGTAGTGGTAATTTTTTATTTTTAGAAGATGCATAAATTGAAACTTAGTATGCTATGTTTAGGAGAATTTGGATGTTGTAACCTGCAAATAAAGACAGAGGAATGATGGATTTGACATCTTTGTTAGCTTGTTAAATTATTCTCAATTTCTCATTGCACACCTATTTGTACTTTAGCTACACCTGTGATTGTTTTCTATGGTTTTTTCAGAGTCATTCTTCAGTTCTCACCGATGATGAAGGAGTGGGTGCTCACTTCAATAAAAGTGCAAGTGAGAAACTACGAGCACAGAAGAAGGTTGACGAATTACAGTTGTGAAAGGAGCAGTGCCTCGGTTTTATGAATTTCACTTCTAATATTCTTCCTGTTTTGACAAATTCTTCAGGGGGGACCTCCTGGCATGGATAATGGATTGCACAAAGCAATGCGGAAAGAATCAAGGCATATGGAAACTGATCAGGTCTGTGAAATGTGAATTAGTTTTATGTAAATCCTCTTGTTTGTATGTTCTCTGTCATGCATGAGCGCACACACTAATTGCACCCCTTGTCTTGTTCACTGAAAATTTCCTACCTATGAAACTTCCGCATTTAGGCTGTGGTGAAATCAAGGACCTCCACTTTATCTGTGGGTGATCGCTCGCAGTCAGACAATTCTGATGTTATTCAGGCTGTTTCTTCAATCAGAAGGAACTATGAAACTGAATTGGAACAGGTAATAGAAGCTAAAAGTTATTTTTTTAAAGTGTTCTCTTTCATACTTATAAAAACAACTACATCAGAAGATGTCTGGGGTATTAACTCCTATTGCATCACCTAGTAATTTACTAAGTGATGCGATGGGAGTTACTAGTAATACTCCCTGAATTTCAACAGGAGGACTAAGCCACTCCCATTGCTTAACTTAAGACTTTATCACTGAAATATTGTGTTTGCTGCTAGAATTTGTTTGACAAAGAGAATTTTGATTTTCCTCCTTTTTTTTTGTTTAAAATTACAGTCAGAGAAACGAAAACAAGATTTATTAGCTGAAATAGTGTTTGAGGAGCAGCGAGGCAGAGAACTTTCTAAGATCGTTCATGAATTGATTCCTGCTGCGAACAACAATTCTATTCAAAAACCGACAAGAGCCAGGAAGGTACATTGCTCTATTGTTTTCAGTGTTCTGGCCATAATTTTCCTTGTAATTTGAATGAAACCATTTTTAGTCTTTCTTTGTGAAGGAAGAGCTGATGAATTATTTTGTTTGTATTTATTTTATATTATTTTATTTTCCAGAGAAGTAATGACAGAAGCAGTATGTCTATGCGCTTGACTGAGGAAGCTGAGAGATATATTGAGGATTTTATTTCAAATATTGAAGATACAGATATTTCGTCACTTGATGGAGAAAGGAGTGACACAAGCTCATCCATTGGAGGACTGATAAGACCAGAAATGTTTAGCAGTCCACCAGTGCCTAGATCTCTTCCTGTTTTGATGGATGGGGTTACGTTGCCATGGTTGCAATGGGAGACCGACGCTTCTCCTATGCCAAACATGAATAAGGAACTTATGACATTGACCCCAAAAACTGCAAGTTCCACTCAGGTTAGCACTGAACTATCAAATTATTGTCAAGTGAAATGTGTTTGAGATCCAATCATTTAGATTATTCATGGGAGTAACATGACCATTTGGATATTAATATGAATGTATCTCCATGTTAATTCTTCACTTAAATAGCAGAAGTCTAGGAAAATTGGAATGAACAGTTTAGTCATCATCATAAGCTCTAGACATCTGCCTTGGCGCAACAATAAGGTTGCTGCCTTGTGACCCGAGGGTCACAAGTTCGAATCTGGAAATAGCCTCTCTGCTTGCGGGGGATAAGATTGTGTATGTCTACCCTCTCTAGACCTCATATGGTGAGAGCCTCGTGCACTGGGCCGCCCTTTTTATAAGCTCTGGACATCTGCCCACATATGTCGCATAATCAAGAATTTTTTAATACCTAGTTAGATTAAATTCAGGAGATGGTAAAGACATTATACAATTTTGTCGTTGACATGGAAAAACTTTCAAGAGTGCCAAATGTTGTTAACCCATATTTTTCTATATGCTGTTCTTATTTTCTCCATTAATGTGACTCGGATTATTGAAATTCATTCGTGTCATAGGAAATCTTGAAAGATCCAGGTAACCATTCTGTCAGCAGTCGCGGAAGCTGGAGCCCTGATTTCCTTCAGGAGTATGTTGGAAAGGATGTATACAGTAAACTTGGAGAAGTTCATAGTCATCCAGACCAGTCACTCTCAGCTAAATCTAAAGGAATGAGGTATGATATAGACGAGTATCTCAAAGTTCAAAGCAATGAAGATTTGCTGATTGAGAGATGGAAGCAACAGCAGAGGATTAATTCAGGCTATCTCCTGTTATGTAACCTAAGATTATTTTAGAGTTTAGACATTTTCTGTTTTTGAAGGATGCACATTCTCACCTCTCCCCCAGTATCATTTTCATTTTATGTACAGACAGTTACAATTCATCTTATATTTGAAGGCAAGCATGTTGATAAACGGCAAGCATCATATGCACCAACTTTCTCGGACAAGTATTTATACCTGAGTTTGGTGGTTGAAAATTTAAATTAGTTGTGTAGATATGCCTATTTACGAGTATAGAGTTCAAAGTTTTAAACCTGATAGAAAAAAAAAATGAATGTAAAATTAGTTATATTTTTTAAAATAGAAATGTTTTTGCTTTGTTCACGCTTGTGGTAGTCTATTATTGATTGGCCATGTGCTATTAAGCACCGATATGACACAAACACATGAACATTATATTTTTTTCTTAAAAAAAGACACATGGTCGTGATACAAGTAAAAATATAAATCTTAAATTAAAATAGATAATTGATATTTTAAAAGTTAGAATTGTAAATGTAATAAAATGTTATGTTATTGTTATTTGATTTGATTATTACGGTTTGTCTATCTTGATATAAAAGTTCAAAACATAAAAATTAAAAAATAAAAAATAAAAAAATCTAATCAGGAGTGACTAACACAAATATGTGTATAATACAATTGTTATTAAACATGGCATGACTATTATTTCAAAGTATCCGTGCTTCCTCGATCATATGTAAAAAAAAGAAAAAGAATTGTTGGCAATACACTTCTTAGTTTTCTCTTTTCAACACATTATTTCTTATTACTTTGAGAATCTTTTGATAAAAAAAGTTTTAAAGAGTATGGTTCTCACTGATGCAATAACATGCTAGAATGACGTGAGTATACAATTTGATAGATTTCATTAGATTCATTGTTTCCTTCTGAACTTATTGTTTATAATTGAGATAGCAATGCATATTTAAGTTTAAGCCTATGTTTGATTTCGCAGTGGTAAGGTTTCTAATCACGCGTTCACCTTAAAGCTACAAAATAGTAGCTTTTGTTTTACCGTGACCTTGGGACATGATATTTATATAAACCAGACATACACTATAGCATATTTGTATCAACTTTTGGGGGTTACAAATGTGTGTTGAGTGAAAGGAGCAAATGACTTTTTCTGTATAAAAGTGCATTGGGAAGCAAAATTATTCTATTTGAAGCCTACACAATCTCAAACAAACACATGTTAAGTAGATTAAAAAACCATATGTAAAAAAAAAGTAGATTAAAAACAAAATCCAGACTTAATAAATATGTTACATTTGATAAAAGACAGGGATTATTTTCATAAAATTATAAGTAAGAGTTTTTACAAAATTGAAACCATTAAGACTCGTGGTATAAATTCTACCTCTTGAATATTAATCACATTCTTATTTTTTGGATACCATGGTATAGGGATGAAGACCAACCGCAGTTGTCAGTCAGACCAACGGACGTCGGTCGATACGCTCTTATTTATTATTACTTACTAAAAAAAAGTGAAAAGGATTAATTTTGTTGTTTTATTAGTTAATATATTAATTTTTGAAATTGAAATAAAAAACTATAACAACTTTATCCGCCCAATCCCGACAGAAGAAGCATGTTACAAGCTCGTGTTGTGAATGTGAAGCAAGGTGGTGGTGCAGTGCAGTAAAGCAATGCAAGTCCTCCAAACCCCTTATCTCTTCACTTTCACTTTCACTTCCCCTAAACCCTTAAACCCTTCCACTCCTCACTTCCACTACCACCACCGTCATCGTCCTCCGCTCCTGCTCCTCCGCAACCTTCCACTCTCCGGCGATCTCCTCGTCGCCAAGTCCTTCAGCTCCGATGAGTTCCCCGTCGACGAGACCTTCGTCGAGAGCTTCGGCTCCAAAAGCAAGGAGTCCGAGGACGAAGCCCGAAGGCGCAACTGGATCGAGCGCGGTTGGGCTCCCTGGGAAGAAATCCTCACTCCTGAGGCCGATTTCGCCCGCAAGAGCCTCAACGAAGGCGAAGAGGTCGCTCTCCGTTCACCTGAATCCATCGAGGCCTTCAAAATGCTCAACCCTAGGTAGTACAACACCTATATATATAAGAATGAACAATTATGATGTATGTCTATAATTTCAAAAACGATATATTATATTTCTAATGCTGCAAATTTATAGATACTAGTCATAACGTAAAATTTCTGGATCTGTTACTGATAGGTACCGCAAGAAGAAGATGGAGGAGATGGGATTGACGGAGGAGGAGCATCTGGCCAAGCAGTTTGAGATTAAGGGAGAGATTCCGGAGCCGTTGGAGACCAAGTGGGCGGGGCCTCTGGTGGTTCAGCTCGTGCCACCGCGGGATTGGCCACCGCGAGGGTGGGAGGTGGATCGGGAGGAGCTCGCGTTCATTCGAGAGGCACATAAGTTGCAGGCGCGGAGGGTGCGGTTGGAGGATGTAGAAAATGGTGGAGTGAGGACGGAAACCGATGACGTGTGCTTGGATAGGTACAAGGTGTTTCTGAAGCAGTACAAGGAGTGGGTGGAGGCTAACAAGGATAGATTGGAAGAGGAGTCTTATAAGGTTTCGATTTCACACTTGTGTGCAAAAATGCATTGCACAACAAATAATCCTAGCTTTGTTTTGATTTTTTTTTTTTTTTGATGTGGCTTATGTGGGTTGCTAATTGTGAATGTGACAGCAAGACCAAGATTATCACCCTGGTAGGAGGAAAAGAGGCAAGGACTACAAGGAGGGCATGGTAGGATGGATTTGCTTATTCTTCTCTCTTACTAGTATGTGTTTGGAATATATTATGAGAACGCTGCTCAAGTGCTAACTTCTTTTTTTCTTTTAAATGTTTTGTGCAGTACGAGCTTCCGTTCTATTATCCTGGCCAAGTAAGCTATTGAGCTCTCATCAGTTCTTATTCATTATGAATAATGTCGTACTGTTGTCTATAAAGTAGATGCTTTACTTTTTTTGTCAGTATCCTCTATTCCTATGATTTCCTACGGGTATTAGTGTGTTTGCATATCCAACCAGGTTGTTATGAATTCTTATGGGTTTAGGTGCATAGGGTATAGCATTCTATTGTTTTACGCTGGTTGGAAGAAACTGATTTCATATGGCAGGCCTGGGCCATTCTTCAGTAGGCCTGCATAGTGATCATTTCAAGTTTTCAACCATGGCAACATGGAAGTTGCTTTTTTCAATTGCTGACCCTGAGCAATTTGTTAAAAGAAATATGAATAACTGAATTTACCCTTTCTTTGATGGCAGTGTCATATCTTCAGAGTTTTTTTTTTGTTTCCCACAGTTGTGATGTCCAATAGATAATTCTATTTTTGTTTGGATTTATTTCATCTTCATGCATACATGTAATTCGAAACATTCTCTTTCTGTATCATATTTCGTAATAAATATGTAGAATGGTGATTCAAGTTTTTGTAAATACCTGAAAGGCTGAAAGATAATTTCAAGGGGCATCATTAATTACTTGGGAATTTTTCCAATGCAGATTTGCGTTGGGAAGGTGATAACGTTGCATCTCTATCAAGGGGCATTTGTTGACATTGGCGGTGTATATGATGGGTACCTACCAATCCCTGTGTTCGTAATTTTAGTGCTCCTCAAATCTATTCTGTGTAGGGTGTTCATTTCCTCATTGTTTCGGATGCTGGGATAATGACTTGCTTCCACTATTATATTCTTGCTAAGTGAATAACTACAATTTTAGAATGTGTGAGGTTATTTAGTGCATACATGATCGATATCACGGGGGACACATGGTGAATTATTAAAATGGGAAAAACAACTTTATAAACATCTATAGTAGTAGCACTGAAATGCTCTGTTGACATCCAAAGCCCAGGGACAGTAACAAGTATCAAGAGACACATACTTGAGACTGGTTATGTCTTTGGACTTTGGACCCATTCTTTTGGTAGAGAAAAAAGTATTGGTTGTCTATAGACTATGGGCCTGTTTGGATTGGCTTATACAGAGCTTATGAACACAGTTTATGACTGATTCATAAGCTGTTTTGGGCTTATTTTTCATAAGCTACCCATGATAGTTTATCAAAACAGCTTATGACTTATATAAAATAAGTTTCACTATAATTTTTTTCGATTATAAAAGTAGCTTATACAGCTTATGCCATAAGCAGTAGATAAGTTTGTTATCCAAACAGGGCCTATAACTAGAGGGAAACCATACTGTCTCTTTTGTATCATTTGGCAAGTGGCAACCGAGGTTACTGAAAACTTTTCAACACTATTCTGTTTAAAATTCATCCCTTCAGTAAATTTTCAAAATACCATGTTTTCTCTTTTTCTTGGTCTTTGATGAGGATATAATGTTTTGTCTGTATATGCAGCCATGAGTTATTGCATATTTTCTTCTATTTCGTACTTCATATTGTTATCATAAGCAATTTGGAGGCTTACAGTTTTAGCTTTCATTTTTATCCGAGTGTTCTTCTGGAAGATTCATCTTCTGTGATGTGTTCTAGGTGGATTCCTATAAAGAACAATGATTGGTATTGGATTCGCCATCATATAAAAGTGGGTATGCAAGTCATTGTTGAAATTACGGTGAGTGATTCAGTCACTAGTTGAGAATTTCCCATAGTAGTTGTCACTAAATATTTACCTGATATTACTTTATAACATAGAGATGAAGCTTTTAGGTTATACTGCCACTTGCCTTGTTGCAGTCTATGTTAACCCATTGGTAGGAAACTTGTTAGTGCTGCATTTTTTTGTTCACATTGTTATGCTCATGTTTTGAAATAGGAACTCTTGCTGAAAATGTATTATGCAAGGTAAAATTTCTTTCTTGGGTGCACTTTCTTTCCTTTACTTTTTTTTTGGGGGGGGGGGGGGGGGGAGAGGTGGGGAGGGGGGAGTGCAGGGGGTGTTTAGATTAAAGTGGGATTATAGGGTGGTGGCCTAAACAGCTGGGATAGGCCCCTATCTTCCCATCACAGGCATTGTACCTAGATTTCAGGCGCTGCAGTTGCCTGAGTTTACAGTTTACTGCCCACCCAATTTCAAAGTGAAGGGGGATGTGTTTAACCCTACCAAAGACCCAATCTCAAGCCCATCAAGTGGATGATTTAAGGGTCGAACCTGGGCACCTCAGACCTACTTGGTGGTTGCTGGTGCTTTCTTGTATTTGTCTATTTTTGGTAACAAGCAAGGTCATCTTTCTTGCTTCAACCTTGCATGTGACTGAAGTTGTTTCTTCATCCATATATTTAATTTTACTGCATCTTTTTATAGGCAATGTAGGTAGGATACACAAGGCTTTACATGACTGATTCTATAACCTATATATTGCTTCCTGGCCAGATCTGAATATCAAATGAAGTTTAATTTCTATAGTGTTAGTTTCCATGATGTCTGTGTTTAGTCATAAATGAGTTTCTTTTAGCCAGTGATTTAAATAGCGCAGCTATAGCGGCGTAGCGGCACCCCACCGCTATCTTGATGGCGTAGCGGAGCGTTTCAGTGTAGCGGGAAATTGCGACGGGATTGCGGCCTGGAGCGCCGCACCCCTGATTTTAGGATTTTTAAAGGGGGGAAACACCGTTAAATATCTGAAACCCTCACACTAGACCCTCTATCGCTGGCGACCCGTGCCCTCCATCTCCGGCGACCTTCTATGTCCATCTCCGGCGAGCTGCTGTCTTTCTATTTTGTGAAACTTGCTCCCTCCTCTCTCTCTGCGAAGCCGCTGTTCAATCTTCTAATGCAGGAGGCGGCTGCAGGACAAAGGGGACTTTAGGGGGACAAAGAGAGTCTAGGGTTGGGAGAGTTGGGCCAATGGGCCCAAACATTTTATTACACATATTATTCCATTTTTTGGGTCAGACATATTTCTTTTTGTTTTGGCTAGAGTTGAGGGATTGGGCCAATAGGACCAAATGTTTTATTTTTCTTCTTTTTTGAGTTTGCTGGCCTAGAGTCTATTGCATCTCTTTTTTATTTTTTATATAAAACATAATAATAGAATATGATAAACTAAATAATACCAATTATTATTATTATTATTTAGACCTATGTTATTTTATTGTTAATTATGAATGTCATGAATTTTGAGTAATTTTTATTATTATAAGAATATACGTGTGTGTGTGTGTGTGTATTATATAAAATTTCAAATAGCGGCCATCCCGCAACACGCTACGCCGCTATAGCATTTTTGGGGTCGGCCGCTACGCTCCGCTATCTGGGATTAACAACACTGCTTTTAGCAGCTGTTTATTATATTTACTAATTATTAATTTATTCACATTTTTACTTTGTAGGCAAAGCGAGATCCTTATCGGTTCCGGTTTCCGATCGAACTTCGTTTTGTCGATCCAAATATAGATCATCTGATGTACGATTATGTGTTTGTGATGTTCACCCTTCTATAATTCTTCATAATACATAGTTTAAACTTTATTAAGTTTATTAGAATTGATGCAGTAATTTTAACATATTTTTCATTTTAATACTGCAGCTTTAACAAATTTGACTCCCCACCAATATTTCACCGTGATGAAGATACTAACCCAGATGAATTGCGGGTTTGTACCTTTCCCTTTTGTTATGCCAAACCACCCCAATTTTGTTATAGATGGAAAAAAAATATTTTGCATTCACAGAAGCTCTTCGTATTGTAACTTTGCTGTGATATAGTTCATGCACTCTTTTTTCAAAGAGTATGAGTTCAAATGTATCTCTATTCTCTAAGGATATGTTGGTATCTAATTTTATTTAATTCAGGATATTTTCATGAGGATTATTTCGGACAAAGTACCTGCTTCCATGAACTATTATAATCAACGATCAGATGCTAATGCTTGGATGATATTATTTACAAATCGTGGATTCTGTGTAACTTTCAATTTTAACTCAACCGATCAGGGGCAGATTGATCAATTGGACTTTATCCTGTAAATATTTGTAGTTTTGTATAAAGTTGATACTTTTGAAAGAATCGGTAACGAAGGTTTAACTTTTTACAAAATCACCAGTTTCTTTTCAATGTAGACTTTATTAACTATTAACCGAGGTTCAACCCTGCATGTTTGTATTTGAAAGATGAGAAATATGTCTTGTTTTTAAAATTAATGCATCAGTATGATAGTAATGTTTTGATTTGAGATTTTAAAATTTGCAGCGTGACTGTGGAAGACCTCCTGTTCCTAGAAAAGATCCAGGAGACAAGCCAGAGGAAGAATATCTATTGTCTAATCACCCATATGTTGATAAGGTATATTCTGTTGATAAATTCACTTCTTTAAAATTGTTGCAAGGAGCAATTGTGGTGGACTCACATAAATAATGGTAGTTACAAAATAATCACCCATAGTTGTCCATTCTTTCCTGACTCAAAACCACATAGCCATACATTCTCTTAGTCTAAAACATTATTATCCTGTTGGTTTCTTAAAAAGTTTGTTTGTTTTATTACACTTGTATGTATAATTGGTCCATCACCTACACCCAGTACACATTGAGCCCTTTATTGGGTGAAACTCTGATATGCTCAAAGAGTAATGCACAGAGAGCATACAGACTGTGACATCGCAATACAGTTAGGATAAGGACTGGTAGATTGACATTAATAAAATAAGAATTAAGAAGTAATTTGAACTGTTAGGTGTAGGCGTAATGCACTTGGAGTACATATGATTTACTCCTTTATTTGACCTTTTCACCTTTTAGCAAGTTTTTGGAGGCTACTACGGAGGTCTACTCTTTAGACTTTGTCTGGGAACGGCATGGGTTGGCTAACATGCAGCCAAAGTGGCCTTGGTAGGATTCAGTTCTGCAATCAAGCAGTCTCTAAAGGAACTAGGTGTCACTTGAGTTGCAGCTCTTGGTTTATAACAGAATAATTTTATATAGTAACCTTTGCTGTGTTCAAGTAGAACAACATTCATGACAAATGAAATTGTGTGTGCTGGTAAAACTTCACTGGAAACTTAGAGACATGTGGCATGAACCTCCATCGTGAGTGACTTAGCATTCTTTGCCTTGTATTTTACAAACATTCTGATATCATAGGCATCTCTTGAATTCTTTTTGGTTGGATAATCTTTACTTGCCCATCACTTACTGCTACATGTATTTTGCAGTTGTGGCAAATTAATGTAGCTGAACAAATGATTTTGAATGATATGGAGATTAATCCTGATAAATATAAAGGCAAAAAGCTGTCAGACTTGGTTGATGAAGATGATTTTGATGAAGAAAATGCTGTTCAGTATACAAAAGTTCGACATAAGAATGCATTACTGCCAAAAATAACTCTGGTGAGTACTATTCTTATTGTAATTTTTGGTGAGGAGATAATAACCGTTCTCTTATTCTTGTAAAGTCATACTAGGGTAGAATATAAAGGAAGAGTTGTTTAGGAAATTCTTACGAATCTGCTACAACTTAGGAAAGAAAAATACAAAAAGAAAAATAAGAGATAAACAATGAAATTTAAATCAGATCTGAATTGGATAATTCAAATGTGAATCAGTTATCAATCCTGAATAGTGTGACACATAGCGGGATAGCGCATAGAAAATGGCTGCTATATTGAAATTTTAGATATATGTTTAGTGGATTATTATACTGCATATAAATAAATGCTCAAAAGTAAAAAAAATACACTTACTTAAAGATATGCTCATAATTAACAATTACTCCCTCCGTCTCATTATTTGTTGTTTAGGGTAATGCACGCGTGATGTGAAGTCATACAAAGGTAGAATAAAAAGGCTGAGTTGGTTAGGAAATATTAACCAATCTGCTACTGCTTGGGAAAGAACAAAAAGGAAACAAAAAACAAGAGATAAACACTGAAATTTAAATGTAATTCAGATCTTAATCTAATCCAAAACCAATTTAATCTCTTCTTCATGACAAACTCTTACACTCTGAACTTACATTCATTTGGTTGCTTCTTCATTTACCTATTGTTTTCAATACTTTGGCAGAAAACAAGTGTCAAAGAGCTTGACTTAGAGGCTGCGCTTGCTGAGCGTGAGGTCAGCTTTCCTTTTATGATAAAAAGCATTCCCTTTTGTTGTTGGCAATGCATATTACTCAACTGGTTAGAGGGACCACCTTGTGCATCGTAAAGGATGCCTTTAAATTTATTGAACTTAATGAAAGGCACAAAAAAACAATAATTCACTGCATACCCACATTTACATATGCGTTTGCACCTTTTTATTGCAAGTCTTATGCCAGATTCTCTTTTAGCGCTTTGGTAGTTTCTGTTGACGAAAATGTTAAACTCTTTAAGAAGTGTATGGCTTGAAGAAATATAGATTGCTTAAAACCTTAAATTATAATTTGATTGGTAATTTCCTTTTCAATTCAACCTTTTGACCACCAAGATCATAGCTTAATCTATCCTACTCCGTGGAATTTCAATCTACCGTGTGGACAGTCATGCCTTATTTTTTATATTTTCTTGAATTACACAAGTTCCTTGACCTGCTATTTATAAACTTCAGTTTAAGATGCATAAAATGTTCCTTTTGTGATCTCTTTCGTAATCTGAGATAACCTTTTGGGATACAGCTTCTTAATAAACTAAGGAAGGAAGCAAAGGACCGAGGTGAGGAATACAAAATTACCAAACTGAGGCGCAATATTGAGATGGATGAATATGACTTCATGCATTGGCGTAGATCATTTGAGGAAAGAGAAGCATTGATTAGAGACATCAGCAGGTACCTGTTGTGTTAATATTTGTCATTCTCATTTCCTGTTATGATGCATTGATTTTAATCTTTATTTCTCCGTTTCTTCAGTCGGAAAGCTCTTGGTCTGCCATTAGAAGAGCCAGGAAGATATGTGGATGCCAGTTTTTTTGGTAAAGACCAATATGATCCTACAAGTCCTCTATATCGTTATGACTATTGGGGGGAGCCCAAGAATTCAGAAAAGAGCAGGAAAGAGCGGATGACAGATACCCATAACAAATCAATTGTGGGCAAGGGCACTGTTTGGTGTGAAATGTCATACGAAGATTGCGTCGAGGAACAGGGGAAAAGAGAAGCCCAGTCCAAGGGGCGACAGCGCAAAGAAGTTAACGATGAAGATACAGAGCAAGAGGATGATGAGGCCGAGGATGACGACTTTGACTTCAGCATTCTGAGCAGTCTTGGTAATAACTTCTCAGATCAGCTTCATGTCAATGGGACCGAGTCTTCTAGGATATCAGATGAGGGCATGTTTGAGGATTGATGATGTAATGCATTATTTTTGTAGTTGAAGTATGTGTACAGTTAGGCTATGTTTGGGGATTATAAGCCCTCCCCTCCCTTTCCCTCCAAAAGCCTTCCATCCAAACATAGCCTTAAGGTGAGAGATGTCAAATGTGCATAAATTTTGGCAGTGTAGAATAAATTCACTACGGCAGTCTAGTTTATTCGTGATGTCTAAAAATTGCTACGTTATCATTCATGGATTTCACATTTCTAAAGTGAATGTTCATTTAAAAAAAGGGTAAAACATTTTATTTTCCAATATGCAAAATTTCATGTTGCCTCAACATGCAATATTTATTCATTTGAGAGGTTAAACTCGTTTTTCACCATTTAGGAAATAACTAGTTGAAGGAATCTTCAGTTCTTCACACTAGCAGACTAAATAAAAAGGAATTTCATGGAAAAAAATAAATAGAAAGAATTGATTCTACCTTGGCTCTAAAATATTTTACAGTATCTGTGAAGTTAACTACTCAGAGTCAGGCATAGAACTCGTTGCAAATGAGTTCATTTTCACAAGCAAAACTGGACATATCCTGATTGATACAAACTTTCCATCAAGATAACAAAGCCCTTCAATGAATGGGGACTACGAGCTAGCTATTCCATATTTTCAGAAACCATTTCCCGGGTAAAAACCAAATTTAATCAGAAAGAAACAATACCAAATCCAATCTTCATGCCCTTCTCTAAAGCTTTTGCTATCACATCCTCAAACTTCCTAAGGTGTCGAGCCAGCATCAGACCACATGCAAAGTGATTATATTCTATATGCTCCATAGCCGGAAAGCAGCATCCCTAAATCCTGCAACTGCTTCTCTGAACCAACGTTTATATTTTGTTCAAACGATGCAACAATCACAGGGTGCTATCAATCAATTTCTCCTTCTTCTACATCGTTTGATGGCCCTGCATTACTTTCGGGCAGTTCTTCCTCCTCATCCTCATCCTCATCATCAACCTTCATGTACAATCCTAGCTGCTCTAAGGGATTTCCCTGTAGCTTTATCCCACCGAATCCATTTTGAGGATGATCTGGGCTTGTCTCCTCTTTGAAACTTGGTGGATTTTCATCATGTACAGCACTCAGCATCTCTAGGTCTTCCAAAAACTGACAGCTCTCATTGATGTCAACAGTTTTCTCCATCTACAAACAGAGCTACTCAGTGAAACTTACAAGGGAGTTGAATTTGCATTCTGTCTCTAAGTTACCTTTTGCAAAGCCAGACGGGCTGCTTCTCTCTCCAGTTCCCTCTTCCTTTTGGCTTCTGCTGCAGCTTCGGCTTCGGCTTTCTTCCTAGCCTCTTCTGCTGCCTTTGCCTCTGCCTGCAGTCGAGCTTTCTCTAATGCACCAAAAACAAAATCAGAAAAATGTTGAAAACTGAAGCAGTATTCTATGACAGATCAACAGTTGACCTTACAGAACAAATATTACAAGGTTCAAAATGAAAAACACACCTTCCTTCTGCCTCCTTTCAAGATCTTCTCGCTCAATCCTAAGCTTTTCAGGGTCCCGCTTTTCATCCTGAGATCAAGATGGAATTGAGACACCAACTTTCAAAGAAAACTTGCAAATATGTTGGCAAAACTTTCACGAAAGGCAGTAATGATGATAAATTGGCAATTACCAGATTTGATATTTCAGCAGTAATAGAGCTTCCCTATTGGTGAGAGGAATAGACAAAAACTAAACACTTAAAACCTATATGTTTTTCAAATATCTGTTTTTTCAAAACCAATAGGCCTGTTCTATTGATGCAAAAAATTAAAACCATATTACCCCCTTAACAAACCTTTTCAAGGGCTTTCTCTTGAGCTTTAAGTATGGTGTCAGCAAACCGGCTCCTTAATAAAGCTGCACGGTAGAGCTTTTCGGGAGAGACTTGCCTCTTAGATGCAGCACTCTCCCCTAAAATGTTACAGCGTGAAGGGTGAGATCATGCTCCAAAACTAATAGCAGACATATTTCTTCATGTTTTCAAGCTTACCCTCTTGATGGCTTTCTGACTCAATAGTAACTGGCTTAGTCTGGGAACTTTGGTCAACCTGGCTACCCACATTAGTTGAATCTATACAGGAAAGAAATAATGAGCAAGAAGGCAATGGTGGTGAAGGGATCCTCATCTAAAAGCATGCCAAGAAACTATAATATGCACACGGTTACAAAACATCATCAACTTTGGCACCCACCCTTTCCAGTTTCTGGATTACTAGGATCCCCCCTGTTTTGATCAGAAGTCAAACCAGGCCCTACATTTTCCTGCAAATGCGTAGTGTTTTTAACAAAGATACTGGTCGAAGCAGAAGAAAATTGCATTCTATCAAAATACATAACATGTGATACCATATGTACCCCAATCACCTTCGTATTACTAAGAGGCTCTGATGCTTTAGCGGTATCTAACTCACTACCAGATGAACTACCTGAATCTGAATCTGTTGTGCCACAATTGCAAGAGTCAGACAAACACATTCCAGCATATGGACAAATTCATTTTAAATGACTAATTTTGCCATGATCATAAGCCAAACAAGCAGAAAGTTGCTCAGTATCTACCGAGTTTATAGGAGAAATAGTGAAAGAAACTATGTCCACCATTTTTCCTACTTCATAATGCTATGTATAAGTAACTAACAAGTAACAATCCTCAACCTTGTTTTGTAGAGAACTGCAACAAAATTACAGAAAAACATTGATATCACAAACATTTTCTTCTATTCAATACATTATAGTATATAAAATGAACCAAAACAACAACTTTTTGAGAATACACTTCAAGCAAAATAACATAACACAGTGGTGTAGATGTCATGTCAGGAAAAAAAACTAAAATCTAAGATAAAGACTAAACTAGCTGCAACGGAGTTCAACCACAAACAAGAACACATGGAATATTCAGACTGAATCAAAATATTAAAATAGTTTCTGCAGGCAACCACTTCATACATGGACCTTTTTGTTAATGAAATAGTTGAATGAGAGCAATGTCATAAACAAGGCAAACAAAACTGATACTAGAATATCTAGATTGAGGGCCGGAAAAGAAAAGGTAAATTAGTTTTAAGGACTTAAAAATTTTGCAGAAATTTGGTCTCTATGACAGTAAGGGAATCCCCATTTAAAATAAATAAGAATGAAGAGAGAATTCTGCGTATAAATGCTGCAATCAGAAAACTAAACGTATCCTGAAACAAGAAAATGTCAAAAATATGCACCAACACGAACCACTGGATGATGAGCCAGATTCACTACTAGAGCTGCTTGAACTGCTGCATTTACTGTTTCTATTGGTGCCATCTTTCTCAATCTCTAATGGAGGATAGTTTGAAATAGGAGGATCATTTCCACCAACAATGTCCACATCCTCCTCAACTGGTTCATTGCCTGCATTTGCAGTGAAAATAAAGGGCCATGATTAGTGTCAATTATCATTGACATTTGTCCCCTAAGGATACAAAAACACTTACAAAATGAAAAAACAGAATATACCTTTAGATGGTTGCATTGATGAATTGCTAAACCCAGATTCATTAGGAAGCTGCATAAAAATCAAGCAAGCAAAAAATTGTCGGTCAAATTAGATACAGACAATAAAAGATTCACAGACGTGGAAATATAATAATTTAGTGCATGGAAACACGCATATATAGGTGGGGATGTCCTTCTCTATCACACTCTGTGGATTAAAAAAATTTAAATGTCAATTCAACTGCTAAATTGGAAGTTATCATAACTTCATAAGTCAGATTAATATCATACTTTCATATAATTTAAAAACTAAATGATCTAATTTACATTGATGTATCATATGCTTTTGACATAAATGTAAACATCAACTACTAAATTAGATACTTAAAATTTTATGAACGTCTAACTTATCTTAAACTTGACATGCATGGTCATCCCAATCCCAATATGACACATCACATGATTTGTCAATCGGATTGGTATCACACACACACACACACATAGAGAGAGAGAGAGAGAGACCTCCATTTCACACTGTCCAGCTTTTGCCTGGAATTTTTGCTTCTCCAGCATATAATCGTCAAGAAGTTTCCGCAGTTTGAATAAAGTATCATCACTAAGAGCATCAATATCAATCTCAATTTCATCATCATTGGTTTGCCCTGCATCATGACTTTGCTCTTTCAAGAAATCGACAATGGTTTCAGGCAACTCTCCAAGCATCGCTTCCAACTCTAGACTCAATTTATGCTTCTCCTTGTCAGTCATGATTCTTTTAACAGGTTCAGGCTTGACATTAGTGTTATTTGGTGTTATTTTCTTCTTTTTTGTGGGAGGAATTGGGTCAGAAATTTCAGTTTCTAGACGAATAGGTTTTGGAGGCTTAGATGGGACATGATCAATGACAGGAATTTTCTTCTCTATGGGCTTCCATTTTGATTCAAAAAATTTACTAAGGGTCGCTGCCATGACGTGTACATCATTGCCAGGCGGATTATAAGTCATTGCATTTGAGAAAGTCAGCCGCACATCAGCAGCAAAATCCATAGGATTTGAATATTCACTAGAACTTAGTCTACTCTTCACGGTGCCCAAATCCATAGGATGTTTGATGACAGTGAAATAATCCGGAATGTTCAATTTAACAACATCAACTGGTGTGTTAAAAACCCAACCATATTGATGAGACATCAAACGGCCAAGTAATGTCTCGCACGGTTTCATCAATGCAGCATATGAAGTCACTGGTGCAGCAGGTTTCACATATTCAAAACGCCCAGACATATTTCCTTTTGTCTTGGGACCATTGCGTCCTGGCAAGGGCCTTTTCTTACCATGTGGCACTGATGCTTGCAGTGTACTGTGTTGGCTCTCCAGATGAGGCCCTTTCTGTCCCACACTGCAGGTCCTTATGTCCCTAGAGGGAGATAATCCAACAATGTTTGAATTCATACTGTCAACTTTCTTCTGAAGTTCCCTTACTTGTTCAAGTTCCCAAGTTAGCTTCCGTTTCAAATCCTTTCTCTCAAAGGGCGACATCTTAGATAGTGATAAAAGTTGAAACGGTACACCAAAACTACCATGACCATCGCCATTCAAACCAAGGCATTTCCTCTTTGGTGCACAGGAATCTGCCGATGCTGCAAGCTCTGTATCAACCCTCCCTGAGCTACCCAACCCTTCTGATTCACCCATTGTCTCTACAGCATGACGGAAGTCAGGAATAAATCCGGTAGCGTAACCTTTGGAGTATTTTCGAGATTTCCCCATGATTTGTGAATGAGAGTACTTCCTGGATTCCTTTTGTCCAGCAAACTCTATGGGTACAGTAGGTGCCATAAGATGGAATCCCAATAACTGCACATATCAACTCCTGTCAACAAGCGTTGCTCCCGCACAGCAATCTCTGAAAAAACCCAGATTCCCAGAAGCACAAAGCAAGTCTTATCCTCCAAATTTTAATGCAAAGTGTTATAAAACCCAGTGATGGGTGTACTTCTCTCATACCCTATCGGCTTATTTCAGTTTTATCTTCGACAACTTGCTTCCCAAACGAAAATGGATGCTAAAACTTTAGGCGAGTAATAACAGTGTTCTTCTCTTCTTCTTCCCCAGGTGCAATAATAACTATTACTTAACCACTACTTTTGACTAATCGAATGCTAAAAAACGCATGACTCCGCAGAATCCTTTATTCTCAGCAAAAGAATTGCGAACACCCAATCGTTATTTGTTTCAAATCGATGACAGAAATCAAACAATCAAAAGAGAGGGATTCCGGAATTACCGAAAACGAAATGAGAATTGGGCGGGGGGAAATCAATATATGAAGATTAATGGAAGCATAAACCCTAGATCGAGAGAAAATGGAAGATCGAAGCAAGAGAAAAATGTGCGAAACCCTAAGCAGGAATCCAATTCTTAAAACCTGGATGTCTAGCAGGACCACGCAAACGCAATGTGCCTCAAACCCTAACACCAACACCCACAATTCTTCGGAGAGAGAGAGAGAGAGAGAGCAAATCTACACACAGCCTGAGATCGCTCGCTCCTTTGTGTACTTCTTAGAGAGAGAGGGAGAGAGAAAAGAAGAAAAAAAAAAAAGACGACGCTCGTTTCGCCTTCCCCCTCTTTTCACAAGTCACAACTCACAAACCCGTATCCTATCTGACGGCCCATACGACAACGCGTTTTTGTGCGTCCATTTTAATCTCACGGTTGGTGATGTTTTCCCGCTTGCTCTATGAGAAAACAAGTGAACCAACCCTCCAATAATAATGTCTATCTATATCTATATTATATTATTATTATTATTATTATTATTATTATTATTATTATTAATTATTTATCGTTGTCATCATCATTTATTTATTTATTATCTGTCTATCTATTGCCAGATTAATTAGTAAATATAATAAAGCAATACTCAGATTTGTTAAATAAATATTGCTTTTGTTAAATTATTATGCTAAATTTTTTATATGGATATATATATATATACATTTTTTATTGTTGATATAATATAATTGACATATTTTATTTTAACAATTAATTATTGATATATTATGTGTGTTATTTCGGTGTATATGGCTTATTAAATTTAATGATTCCTTATCAGAAAATTTAATAGTGATTGTACAAATAATGTTGATAATAAAAACCAAATAAGATATTATTTTCACTAGCCTGATTTTGAATAGTAAATAATGTGAACTGATAGTGATATAGATAAAACTAGAATGGTAACCGTGCTGTCGCAAGGGTCATGTTGATTTTTACACATGATATGAAATAACTTATTTATATAGTAATAAATTAATATAAGGAGATTTCGTCAAAAAAAAACTAATATGAGATGGGAATAAATTACATTGGTATAACCCTTTGGGCAATATTACACGTTAATAATTTTTAACCAGATAATTATATTTTAAAATTCATTGTTAGATTAAAAGTTATTATCACATAGATCATTCCTATAAAATTTTATATCAATATAAAATTATTTAATGTGTCATTGAGATATGTTAACATTTAACGTCTTTTAAAATGTATAAATAATATTGGAGTATTTCAATGACACATTAAGTGATTTTGGATTGATGTAAAACTTTATAGGATTAATGATCTATATTCTATGTGATACTTTTAATCCAACTGTAAGTTTTATAATATAATTATCCAATAAAAATTTATTAACTGTGTAACATTGCCTAAAGTGTTAAACTGATGTAATTTTATCTATTCTCAACTAATAATCTATTATACATAATATGTTCTAAATGTATAACAGTGTTGTGTTGATTTTGTGTGCATCTTAGTTTTTTTTTTTGAAAGAATGTGCATCTTAGTTAAGGTGGCTTCTAAGGTGAGGGCCCTAACAAGTCCCTCACCGGTGAGGGACCAAAAATAACCATTAGATATATTAATAAATAATTTCAATGGTTGAGATTGATTTGAGTGACCTGCTATTGCAGGTTGTCCAAAAATGTTGCAAGTTAGTCACTTTATTTTTTGTAATTCACATTTCGAAATGGAAAGAAAAATCCAATCCAGTGAACGAAATGGACGAAAGTGGAGATAATTTCACTACTCGCTGTTACTGCTATCTATGTGAACTGCTACTCCCAAACATGATACGTGCGTCATCAAAGTTCAAGATATTAAAATAAAATCAAAATTAATGATAATCATAATAATAGATTATTAGTCTATTAATAGAAGGGATGAGATTGGGGGAAAAGGGTTGCAACGAGAACTGGGAGAGAAGAAAAGCAATCGAGTCAAAGAAAATAGAAGGGATGGGATTAGGGGAAAAGGGTTCCTTCGTTTTCAATTCAATCCATATTCAACTCATTGAATACTCACTTTTCTTTCTTCCACTCACTCCTCCCCTTTGCTATTTGCTAATGCTCCGTAACGGTTACCGGGCTTCGCTAGAAATCCCTCAACTCAGGTTAAAAAGGGTTGGCATGGTGGAGACATGAAGAGGGAGATCTCAGCAATGCATGGTGAAGCACCCAGCTCAGCTCCACGAGGTCACAACGCCGCCGCCACTGCTATCCACCCCCTCTCTACTCCTCCCCCCCGCCTCCTCCTTTCTCAAACCCACCACCAGCTCCAGCATCGAAGCCACCCCCATCGCCAATCCCACCATGGCATAACTCCCAAACCTTCCATGTCTGAACCCTCTCTTGAATGGTGGATGAATGTTGTCATCATTTTACCTTCCAGAGCAATTTCGTTTGATTACGAATGAAGTTCCTCATGTTTTCTAAACGTTTTATGTTCAACAATGTTTAATATTGAAAGGACTGCTTTGCAATTTTTACAGTTTTACACAAATGGCATAACGTATTTTATATATTACACTAAAGGCACTGAATTTACCTTTTGAACCGGTTAATATTGGGCCCTCACTAGTGAGGGGCTTGTTAGGCCCCCCACCTTAGAATCCACCCTTAGTTAAATATGCAAATTTCATGTTATCATCACAATGCAACTTATTTAAAAATGGTAAAGTTATAATTGTTAAGATTTTAATAACAATTTAATTAACACTAACATTCTTACAAAATTTTATATATGATTTGTCATAAAAAAAATTAAATGATTTGGTGGATTGAGTTCATTCATTCAAGTAATAAATTATGAAGCCATAACAAATCATGTCTGGGTCAATAAAATATGAAGAGAACTCAAGAAGAGTGGATACATCGTGTTTAATTTGTTAGAGCATCATTAAGATAAAGTGACTGCTTGAAAGAAAAATAATTTGCTTGAACATCCAAGTCCTTTCTCAACAAGTACTTGTAGGCAACAATTATTACCCCGAAGAAAATAGTCTGAAGCTATATAATATATATTAAAGGAGTTAGTATCTCAATTGTTATATCAAAATTCTGCACTTAAAATGATTAGCAATGCATGATATGTAATCAACTTGAAGCCAATTCTTAAAATAATTACGCTATTAAAGCAAATTCATGATCATTATAAATAGCTTCAACAATCTTAGGAATATAAGAGAATTGAGAATATCAAAACTTGTGTGAAAAAATAAACAAATTCGAACATTACAGTACACTCGATTTATTAAATTCAATGAATAATAATTTTTAAATTAATTTTGCAAGCTGAAAATTTACAGAAATATAAAAATATGAATAAAAATCGTAAGTAAATACTATTTTATTTATCAAAAATAACATTAAAAGAATAATAATTTTGCAAATTGAAAAATTTGAAGAGAAAAAAATGAATGAAACCCATAAGCAACATTATTTTATCTATCAAACATAAAATTAAAGAATAGTTTTGCAACCTGAAAATTTACTCGGTCAAAAAAATGAATAAAACCAATAAGCAACCACTATTTTATTTATCTAAAATAAAATTAAAAGAAAAATGATTTTTAGGCTAAAAATTTACCCAAACAAAAAATACATAAATGAAATCCGCAAGTAAACATTATTTATTTATCGAAAATAAAATTAAAATAATTTTAAATAATTTTTCAACCTAAAAAAGTACAGGAACAAAAAATCATGAATGAAATCCATTTTTAAATGATGTTTTATTTGTCAAAATCAATATAAAAATAATTTTTGCATCTGAGAATTTACGGCAAAAATAAACAAAACCAGTAAATAAATATCATTTTATTTATCGAAAATAAAAAACATAAAACAGTATTATAGTATGTTATTATCTTATAAACCAAAAAAAATAACATAACATACTATGCATTACGTAATATTATATATATTATTAAATTATTATAATATAATATACTAAAATTAAGAAACTGAATCCAAGTAAAAAAAACTAATAATGGTAACAAAAAAATGAAATCAAAGCAGCTGATGGGATGGGATTTTCAGGACTAGAATGCGCTGTACACCCTGATTTTACTCATCAACAGTAAACATTTCGAATACGGTATGGGTATTTTTGAATTTAAATAATATTTTTTTAAAATATGAGCTAAACGATATAAAAACTAAATTTTTGAATATTTTTTGGAAAATATGATAAGTTACAGAATTAAATTTTTGGAACATAAAAATGATTTTCCAAAATTAAACTCCATAAATTATTTCTTTTTTTTTTGTCAACAGATTAAAAGATATATTAGAAACGGGCCTAAGCCCAGATGGAACAAATTGGAATTGGTCTAGAAACCAACCCGGTACAGCATACGCAGAACCCTTCAATAGATAAGACAATACCTCTGAAAAACTCCACATCTTGCAGACAACCCCCCTTTCTCCACCACCGATCCTTTCCCCGCTAGATCCAAACTCCCCCCTTGTCGATGTCGTCCGCTTGGCCTGCGAGGAGCACTGTTGTCTGCTGGGTTGTGCGCCTCAAGCGTTCCGTTTTGGGAGGTTGGAGTGCCTCACTCAGATAGGGGTCGAACGCGTTTCACCCTATGTTGGAGTTGTGTTCGTCGTCTCCTTGTCCCTTCGTGGAGGCTTGGTGGAGATGTCCTTGCAGCTGCTTCAGTCCTCCACTGTCCTCGTCGGATCTTCGCTGGTCGGAGGTGGTCTCGGCGTTTCGGCCGTTTGTTTGGTGGTCCCTGTTGGGTGGTTTTTGTTGGGTTTTTTCGTTTGTTTTCTTCTGCTGTTGGTGTTAGTGTTGTTGTTTCTCCAGTTTTCGGTTTGATGTTGCTGACTGTTGCTGGTTCTGTTGCTTTTCTTGGTGTTTACGCCATTCTGCTTCCTGTGCCGAAGTGCATCTTGTCGTTGCATCACCGGCCTCTGCTCCCCGCTGAAGGTGGATGTCCTGGTTGTTTGATGGGTGTTGGGCTTTGGATCCATGACATGTGCGCTATATTGGTTATGCCAGAAGGTTCTGGGTGCCCCAAATGGGCCAAACCCAACCCACTCAAGGATATCCTTCATATTTGCATCCTTTTTAGTATCCTTTTTGGGATGCTACATATGCTAGGTGTAGTTTAGCAGTTTGGTCTTTTGTTTTGTTTTAGTTTCTGTTGTTGTTTAAGCTGTTTTCCTTGTCTGTAGTCTGTTACAGCTTGGTATAGGTTTCAGCAGCATGTCTTGGTTAGAATTGTTATATTTTTGTGTGACTCTCCTTATGTTGTTTTCCTTGCTGTAGATGCTGTTTGGCTGGGGTTTCTCCCCTTTTATGAACTTGTTCATGTTGACCAAAAAAAAAAGACAATACAATAAAGGCATGCTGCTGACTTTTCATCTGCCACTAGCAGAGAAATAAAGAGACCAACTACAACAAAAAACCTTGAATGCCTGAATCTAAAAGAAAATAACCGATAAGCAAAATAGTAGCCAAGACATACAAGGGAGAATTACCCAATCTCCAGAAATTATTTCTAGAAAATATTTTTTGGTGTTTCGGAGATTGATTTTACAATGTTAAAAAATGCAAAAAAAAATGAAGAAGAAAAAAGTAACGGCAATGTGGGAAGAGAGAAAGATTTTTTGGATAATAAAAATAAAAGTTTTAAAAATAACATAGAGAATGGATGTGGGAAGTAAAAAAATGGCCCCCAGAAACGAAAGGATCCCTTAAAGGCCCAAGATATCACATAATTCATACACGGGAATTGGTATATACACCACTAAAATTGTCCATATACCCCACATTAAACCTTTTTTGGAGTGATATTTATTATACTACCCTCATCCCTTCTTCACTCCTCTTCCCTCCCAAAACCCATACACCCCACTCCACTAACTTACACACACCACAGGGGAGAAGAAACCACCGAGAGAAGGAAGGAACCATCGTGAGGGAATGAGAAGAAGGAGGTAACCACCGTGAGAGAAGGAGAAGAAGGAAGGTAACCACCATTTTCTCCGTTCTCTGAGATCAGTTTAATTTTTTTTCCAAAACATAGTTGTTCCCGGAAACTCCAGTTTTCGGTATATATAAAAACAATGTTTTTTTTGTATCAGCAGGAAAGAAAATAGCAACAACTTTTATATATTTTTTAATTTAAATTATGGTAGAAACAATTGTGTTTTTCAGTACATGCAAATAGATGAGGATATGTGTGATGGAGATGAAATATCAAGCGACGAGGAAGTACCCACGGAAGGTGTTGATGTATTCCCTCTTCCGATAAAAAAATTTGATTGTACTGATGAGTTCACGACTACAGAGGTATCTATTTCTTGTTAAATTTTAAGGTAGTGTGGAGTACTTTAACAATAGTTTTTCATGTCTCATTTTTAGGTATTCCCCACTAAAGATGCTCTATTGATATGGGCAAGACAACTTGCCTTGCGGTGTGGCTTTGTTCTTGTCATAACTAGATAAGACAGAGGAGATAACGGAGTAGGAAGAAAGTTCGTTGTTGTGTTTGCTTGTAGTAGGAGTGAAAAATACAGACCATACAAGAACAAGTTACCCAAAAAGGTGACAACCACCAAAAAATGTGAATGTCAGTTCAGACTAAGAGCAAGGCCTTCCAGGAATAGACAAGGGTGGAGACTTAATGTGGTAAGGGGAAATCACAAACACGGAAAGAAAATAGAAACAATTTTTATATATTTGTTAATTTAAATTATGGTAGAAACAATTGTGTTTTTCAGTACTTTCAAATAGATGAGGATATGTGTGATGGAGATGAAATATCAAGCGACGAGGAAGTACCCACGAAAGGTGTTGATGTATTCCCTCTTCCGATAAAAAAATTTGATTGTGCTTATGAGATCATGACTACAGAGGTATATATTTCTTGTTAAATTTTAAGGTAGTGTGGAGTACTTTATCAATAGTTTTTCATGTCTCATTTTCAGGTGTTCCCCACTAAAGATGCTCTATTGATATGGGCAAGACAACTTGCCTTGCGGTGTGGCTTTGTTCTTGTCATAACTAGATAAGACAGAGGAGATAACGGAGTAGGAAGAAAGTCCGTTGTTGTGTTGGCTTGTAGTAAGAGTGGAAAATACAGACCATACAAGAACAAGTTACCCAAAAAGGTGACAACCACCAAAAAATGTGAATGTCCATTCAGACTAAGAGCAAGGCCTTCCAGGAATAGACAAGGGTGGAGACTTAATGTGGTAAGGGGAAATCACAAATACGAGCGTGCAGATACATTGATGGGTCACTTGTTTGCGGGTAGCCTAAGAAAATGACAATTTTTATATTTACGCTATTACAAAATAATTAAATAAGCTAAACCAGTCTTAGTGACTTACCACTCCTCTCCATATATTACACGCAACGTGACTACCATAAGACCTCAAAAGTGAGCTATCCATGGGTCCACCAGGAAATGGGCGAAGTGGTGCACCAAGAGGTACGGATGCATCTTGAGGTGTCTCCTCATGTGCCTCTGGACGCGCACGTTCTCTGCATACAGAAGCTGTTGGTTGTCTTCGACCATCTCGGGGAGCAAGAGGTGAACCTCTAGTCGTAGCCATATCTACATATTTAAACAATTACAATTAACTTATTTAATTTTAGACATAAAAATTATTTTAATTTTTCACTTGGAAATTAAATTAAGGAATATATAAAAAATTAGGGAAAACATAAAAATTAGAGGATATATAAAAAGTAAGAAAATATTTAAAAACCAAGTTTTTATATATTTTAGAAATTGGAGTTTCCAGAACACATAAAAATCAGTTTTTTATAGTTTCCGGAATATATAAAAATCAGGTTTTTATACATACCGAAAATCGGAGTTTCCGGAACACAAAAAAACTATATTTTTATATATACTGGAAACTCTAATTTTTGGAATATATAAAAATCTGGTTTTTATGTATAACGGAAACCTGTGTTTCTGAGAAACAAAAAACGAAGACCAAGAAGCTTACCTCGATGGAGAATCGACGGAGAAGATGAATGCGACGGGCGTGTGGGCTCTCTTCCTTGGCTGTCTTCTTCTCTTCCGGAAACTTGTTTCTGCCCACCTTTCTCTCTGTTTCTGCGAGGAGTGGGGTGTGTGGCAAAGAGTTGGATTTTTTTTAAAGGAAAAGGGCACAGGAAGAGTTAAGGATAAAAGGGTATTTTAATATGCCAAAAATGTTTAATGTGAAGTGGATAGATAAAAGTGTGAGATGTATATACCGATTCCCTCCCTGCACGGGTTTCGGGCCTCCCACGAACAAATTTTCCTCTTGAAAAAGCCCAAACTAGAGTTGAAAAGGACGGGTATTCATCCCTTGGAGAAATTTCGGATGCGAAGAGGACTACTATTTTTTTACCAAAAAAAGAAAGAGGACAACTATTTTACAGGAATTATGTTTTCCATGAAAGCAATTGCGAAACTAATAGCAATTAGCAACCAATCACAATCACAAATAGAGAAAAAAAATAAGCATGAATGACAAAAACCCATGGACAACTTTATTTATTTATATATAATATATTAATATATAATATAATAAAATAATTTTCAGTTCAATCTGTAATCCAATCAGGAAGGCAGTAATTCAACTAAATGAAAAATATTAAAAAAATGAACAATAAATTTTCTGGGTTTTTTAAAAATATAAAATTATCCGAAAACTCCAGCGAGTCAAAAACAAATCTAAATTATACAGAACGGCCGGGTTGATCTTATCAACTCCCAACTTCTATAAGTAGTGAACAGATGGAACAACTTTCCGCTTCTGTGATTGGACTTTGTGGAAAGTTTTAACTATTTCCGCTTACTAGTACTGGTAGGATTAGGAACACATGAAAGAGAAATCCGATATCGATATACTCTTTCTGTTTGTTTTTATCTGTCAATTTTTAATTTTTTTTATTTGTTATTTTAATAATTTAAAGTTATATTTTGACAATTATATTCTTAATTTTATTTAATATTTTAACATTTTTTATATGTATTAGTTAAAAATTTAAAGACTAATTATTACTCCAAAAAATAATTTTATTTTTCAACAATATAACTTTATTACTAATATAAAGTATGACTCTAGAAATTTGTGAAAGATAAATTAGATAATTAAATAAAGAGATAAAAATGATTAAAATAATAAAAAACATCAATGTAAAAAGATAAAATGAGATTATAAAAAAATAAAAGTATAATAGAAAAAAAATTATAAATTAATTAATTTTTTAATTGTACTAAAATAACTTTAAATGACAGATAAAAAAAACAAAGAGAGTATATACCAACAAGAAAAAGAAAAAAAGCTAAATTAAAAAAGTATGCATGCTCTGCTCAGATGCAGCGACGTGGTGCAATCAGCAACTTCCGAGGAGCTTAATGGTGGGTGAGTGAATCTCAAGTAAATAAAGCCATATCTTTCTTCCTTTCTCTCTTTCCTTCACTCACCCATCCACGACCAGAAAAAAACACCAACACTCCCATATTACAGGTTCTCCTTCCCATCCAACCCTTCTCCACCACCTGTCCCACCCGTTCCAATGCCATCTACACGCTATATACATAGCTCAAGCACACATCATGCTCCTAAAAAATTAATTAAACTTAAATATCGATCAGAAATAAACAATCAACCTTTAGTTTAATTAAATACTTAAATATAATCTATTCCCTTCTTGGATGATCGAGATATATTGTACTGGATGACATCGAGTGTGATAACGATTCGTTATTCAACCCTTAAACAATTTCACAGACGAAGCATAAGCGATCGAGAAAAAAGCTTTACTAGTTGGATTTATTTAGGATACAAAAATACACGATATATTAATTAATACATACACAGGTTCACGCAGAGTAGCTCGCCTAACTAACTAAGAAACGAAACCCGTAACGTTTCCGATAACCAAACGCGACGCACGTGCAGTAATTTACAGTTTACAGTTACAAGACTCAAGCTTAAGGTAGCTAGCTATAGCTGGTGCTGCTAGTCCTCGGAGATGGTTGGATATATTCACAGTTGTCAACAGAAGGAAACGGTATCGTTTTATAATAACTGCAGGCCCTGCCCTGGTGTTGGTTTTAATTATTAAGCCGTTTTCAATTTTCACAGAGCGAGGCTCAAGGTAAGAGCAGCAGTAACGTCTAATCTCCATGCAAAGCCACCACTGTCCATTCTCCACGCATCACATGGAACCGTTCTCTCCTTCCCACACGCGTACTGTACCTTTACCCTGCACGTGAACCCACGGTAAGGAAACGGAACCGTCCCCTTCATAGCCAGCCACACCCTTCCTTCCCCTACCATCTCTCTGTACGCACCATTCGTCCACGTCACCCTCCCGTAACCGTCCGATATAAAACCCGGACACGTGTCCTCCCCTAGCCTCGCCCTCCGTTCCTCGTCTCTTCCCCCCAACAACAACCACCCCCACTCTCCCTCCTCCTCCTGCCACGTGTCCGTCACGCACTCCACCGTCACCACCGATCCTCCCAACGCCGCCGCCGGAGGATCCGCCTTCGCCGCGCCGGCATGGCCGCGGTTGTCGAAGCTCAGCCACACCGCCGGCGCGTTATTATTCCCGCTCTTGGCCTCTGGAGGAGGATCCTTCGGATCGGGAGTCTCCGGAAGCAGAGGGAGAGTCGCCGGCGGCGGAGGCGCGGTCCTCCTCTGGCGGTTCCCACGGTTGCACCGCTTGTTGCCTGTTTCATCCTTTGCGTGCTTCCTTCTGGATCCGCCGGATCTGGAGAAGGCGTCGCCGGCGCCGCTCTCCGACGAAGAGCCGTCGGAGGCGGTGCCTGGCTTAGGGGCGATGGGGCGAAACCTCAACATGATCCTGTCCACCTTAGACATCTCGTACGTGCCAGTTGCACACCTCGCTATACAACACCCTCCACTACCCTCCATCGTTGTGTGTGTGTGAAGTTTAGTTTAGAGAGAGAAGAAAAGGAAAGGGAAAGGAACTCACTGCCGAAGCAAATTCTTAATTTCTTCCAGAAAAACCGAATGCAGATGCAAGAGATAAGAGAGGGACGAGGGTAACTTTATAGGAACGGTGGGATAGACATGTGCGAGAGGGGGAAACGTGGCGCTAGGGAAGGATGGTAGAGGGAGACACGTAGCACTGCAGCGGATATAGGATGATGCGACACTGCGATGTGTTCGACGGAGTTGAGATCCTCTCGATTTTTTTTATATTTTATTTATTTTATCTATTTTTTTTGTCCTTAATTATAAGATATATTTTGTAAGTTTGTTTATTTTTTTATAAGAGGTTTTTGATAATGTGTCATGTATTAATTAATTTTTATTTAAATTATTTTTATTTATTGGAAGAAAGAGATAATAATGCATTAATTAAATGAGAGATAGAAAGTGAGAAGAGAGAGATACTATTATTAAGGACAATTTTGAAAATACAGTATAAATTATTGACATATTTAATGCTATAAATTATATTAACTAACTTTCTTGGTGAAAAAAAATTAAATAAAAACCTCTTATAATTAAAGACAGAGGAAGTATTATTATACTTTTGAAATAATTAAATGAAATAAATAACACTTTTAGTATTACATTTATGTCATTTATTTTTTTTAAATTATAATAATAAAAAATAAAAATAAATAAATAGAAAAAATCTTAACCCGTTCGACCGGGACAATTCCTCAGTGCTCCTCAGCAGCTCAATATTCCATATTCCTCTCCATTAAGTAAGTCTTAATACTATATTTGACTGATTTTATTTTTTGTTTGACAAAGCAGCGATTGGAAAATATTATTTGATAGTTTTCTTACCATTGTCAGTTTTAAGACAAGTGACGTCGATCCTTGTTTTAGAATCATTTTAAAAAACTATTTTTAGTTGCAAATATGCTTCATTAAAAAAATACAAAAGTTTTTTTGGGATACTATAGTATTTATTACAACTAAAGAGATAGAAATATAAAATAGTAGTAAATGAGTATTAGATGTGATAGAAAAGAGACGGAATAAAAAAAGAAAAATAAAAAGAAAAAGAAAGATTGGATATTGAAAATAAGTGATTATTTAGGAGGTATTAAGTGTTACAGTTTGAAAAATTAAGACCTATTTTTCTTAAATAAATAATTGAATAAAAGGATTTGGCAATGTACATTTGTTTATTTTTTTTGAAGGAATATGATATTAAGTTACAACTTAAAATTTATTTAATACACCAAATGTATAATTTACTAGCCTATTTCTTTTTAAAAATAAGAGAATTTACTTTAACAATTTCTTGTAGGATTTGCTAACATACACACTTATTTTTTTTTAAAAAATGTTAACAAATTACAATTTAAAATTTATTAAATACACTCGAATATTTAATTTACTGACCTACTCTTTCTAAGATAGAGGTGAGTGTAAATTAACAAATTCTTCACATAAAATATCAAGAACACGTGCAAATATATAATAATAGTATAATACTAATATTTTTTGTTTGTATAAAAAAAGTATTTTTTTTCTAATCATCATGTAGAGCTGTAAAAAAGAGTTATAGTTTTCGAGTCAACTCGGCTAAGTTCGGCTCGTGGGCTAAACGAGTTACTAAATAGCTGGCTCGTTTAACCCTGGGCCAATTTGACTTGGCCCACTTAACCCGCAAGCTGAAGCGGGTTAACCCGTCACGAGCCGAGCCAACCCGCGAGCCCGATTAAAAAAATTAATAATTAATCATTTTTTCAATTTTTTGTAATTTTTTTATTTTTAGCATTTTAAATATATTTTTTAAAAAAAAATTAGTGAGTCGGCCCGCATAACCCATCAACCCTTGGTGGGCTGAGCCAAGCTGTGCATTTCCTGGTCCATGAAAAAATCGAGTCAACTCAGCTCGACCCGTTTCCCTCCCAACCAGTGGCGAGCCAGCCCATGTGGGCCAAGCTGGCTCGTTTTGACAGTTGTATCATCATGTAAGGAGTGTTATGCATGGAGGACGTGTGCCAATAGGGATTGAAGTTAAGGCGGGGTGAAAAGAGTTTTTGAGTTTCCACAACGAGAAATGTTATATTTTTTTACAATTTTTTTTACATATTATTTTATCTTAAAAATATAAAAAATATTAAATATTTTTTTATTTAATAATTAAAAAATTTATAAAAATAAAAAATAAAAAGATTTAAAATTATTCTTCTATAATTAGAAACGGGAGATATGAGCCAAGTGGATTAGTGGATGACTCGATAACGACATCAATCCCCTTCCAATTTTTCGTGACGTCACAGTCTCTCTCCTTCCTGCAGTTCTGCTTTCCCGTTGTGCTTATATTACTTCTCGTAGATAAAAAAAAAAAAAATCTTACCCTATCAAAATTTCAATTTACATTATTTTTTTTGATAGACATTTACATTATTGAAGTTCACTTTTAAGACTAAGATAAGTTTAGTAAACATTCTTATAAAAAAACCTGTTGTACTTTATTTTCACGAAATTACATTTTTTTTTATTATGATACACATCTTAAATTTTTATTTTTTATTAAATTAAAGTACTGATGTTGATATTATTTCTATAGGAGACTCATTCATAATAGGGGTGGCAATATGGGCTTGGCCCAACGGGCCAGCCCATTTGGCCCGTAAAATGTGTCAGACTTGGCTAATTTTTTTAAGTCCTGACCCGTTTAGGCCCGTCAAAAAAGGACAAAAAATGGATTAGTCCGAAAAGGGGTCGGGTTGACCCGTTTTTCTTTTTCTTTTTGGAAAAAAAATGACATTTTGTCTTATTTTTTATTTAATTTTGTAATTATTTTTTAAATTTTTTATTATTATTTTGATGGATCAGCCCGTTTTGGCACGTCAAAACGGACTAGCTCGTTAGCCCGCATAGCCCTCCACGGGACAGGACGAATTTTTTGGCCCATTTTCAAATCCTGCCCAACCCCGCCCGTTTTTTGCCTGGGCCGTCCCGTTTTGCCATCCCTAATTCATAAGCATCGCTTGGAATATTTTTATAAACAAATATTAGTAATTAATATATTAAAAAGATTTTAATCCAAAACTTATTGATCACTTCAATCTCTAAATTTCTCTCACAAACCACCAAATCACTTTATTATTCCTACAGTAAATATATGAATAATTTAATTATTATGCATTGACTTAATTTGTCATAAATGTTAATTAGTAGATTGTTCGTTCTGGTCCATTTTACTATAACTAACATGACATCTATTTGATTAGCAAAATGTGACGAGTTGAATCTCACAAACTAACTGGAATCATATTGTTTTCTACTAATATATCCTTTGGTAAATTTTTTTTTGTAAAACAACCTCTTCTTTGTCAAATGGTGCATAGGATGGAGATTTGATAATGACTGGCAGGTTTAAAATATTCATGAGTGGCAATACTGCAAGGGTATTGTAATACTATTTTGCTTGATTCAACTCAATTGGAGCAAAGGTTGGAAAATTAATTCTGCTTTTGGTGATTGGTTCGATGCAGTTTGTTAATGGTTATGGGGCAAAATGAAGGTCGATAGTGGAGGTTTTGATTTGACTTCAAGGTTATTCACAATATTTGTTAATAACTATTGATTTTTGTTAAATTAGGATAATATTTTTATTTTGAGTTCCAATTTGAGTGTAGCGTGGTGGTTTTTTTTTTAAATAAAAGGATACAATGATGTTTTTTTAGGGAAAGGATACAATGACGTTGAGTATTCTAATTTTCTGATAATGAGTGACTTTGAGTGCCGGTAGTGATATAATTGGCAAGTTTGAAAAAACGTGTTTAATCTTCTATAATTGAATTAAATTGCATGATTATTTAGTGGACAGAGTATTTGTGTATTTGAAAAACAGCAAAATGGATATGGCACAAATTTTTGATATTAAAATAAACAAAATAATGATTACGGTAGTTATATATAATTATGTGTAACAACAAGGCTTGTTCGATAAGTTCAATTTGCTAGCTTATAGCAGATTTTGATTAACGAATAATGAATTCAAGAAAATAGAGTTATAACGCTTTTTATATGGTACTTTAAATAACGTTTAAGCTTATAAGTAGTGTATTATTTTTACTCTTATTATTTTTATTAAATTCTTTTTCCATCATCTATTATATTTATTACCCTTATTGTATGTCTATTATTACTCCCTCCGTTCCTTTTTATCTGTCAGATTTTAAGAAAAAATTTGTTCCTTTTTATCTGTCGTTTTGATAGTTTAAGGTTATATTTTGACAATTATACCCTTAACCCTATTAATTGTTCTTCACATTTTTCATAAAATTGATTAATGCATAATTGAGAGTTCAAAGACTAATTACTATTCCCAACAAATAGAATGGTGAATAAATAAGGATATAATAGGAAACCTTTTATCAATTAATTGATTCATTGGTTGTGGTGAAACAACATTAAACGACAGATAAAAAGGAACGGAGGGAGTATTAATATTATTATTATATTATTACATTGCACTGGAATGTTGACCCGTGCATTCGCATGGGTTGACGAGTCGCATTAGCTTTCACACATGATATGGAAAACTTTGTTATATAGTAATAACTTAATATATCGTGATGAAATTCAAAAGATGTTTAATTCCTTTTGGTGGGGCTCTAAACATAGAACCGGGAGAGGTATCAATTAGCTCTCTTGGGAGAAATTATCCATGAGGAAAGAGGTTGGCGGCATAGGATTTCGTGACTTACAAGCTTTTAATCTAGCCCTTCTTGCCAAGCAAAGCTGGAAATTTATTGAGGAGCCTACCTCTCTTGTGTCGCGGGTGTTTAAAGCTAAGTATTTCCCTCGAGTTGATTTTATTGATGCTAATTTGAGACACAATCCTAGCTATTGTTGGCGTAGTTTGTGGTGCTCCCAATCATTCTTGAAGGAGGGCCTTGGGTGGCGTATAGGCGATGGGAGTAAAATAAATATCTGGCGACAACCTTGGTTGCGTGATGAGGATAAGTTTCTCCTCCAGTCTACTATCCTATGGCTGGTTCGGACACCATGACATTGAGGGATCTGCGCACTGGTGACCTGCAAGATTGGAACATGGGATCTTTTGCATGCTTTGCTGACCCCTGCAGATGTGGACCGAGTCCTTCAAGTGCCTTTTCTGAATTGCGGGGAGGAGGATAAGCAAATATGGCATTTCACTTCAAATGGCTCATACTCGGTCAAGTCTGGGTACCGGTTATTTTGTGATAAGTTAGCTCCAACTCTACACTTACATGTTGACGGCGACTGGAATGCCATTTGGTCCTTACGAGGTGCTCCACGTGTCAAGGCATGTTTGAGGCGTGCTTGTAGGAATGTGCTCCCCACGAGGACATCATGCCTGCAGCGAAAAGGAGTTCAATGCCCATCTATTTGCAGTCTCCATTGCCCAAACGAAATGGAGAACTGCTTTCACTTGTTTATCACGTGTCCTAAAGCGGAGGAGTGCTGGCGGCAACTGAATCTTTGGGGTGTCATGGAACCAATGTTGCTGCAGATCGATGGCTTTAGGGACCTTTGTTTTCGGATGCTGGCCAGCTGCACTGATGACCAGAGGAATCTGTTTGCTGTCACCATTTGGAAATGTAGGAATGAACTTTTATGGCAGCAGAAGGACACCACCCCCACGCAGATTGTGCTTCGTGCAAGATCCTTTGTCAGGGAGTGGAGCTTTTATAACCACAAGCCAGACCGTGTTGCACAAACACATAATGAGGGCCTCCATCGTTGGAAGAAACCCCCTCTTGGCTTTGTGAAGGTAAATGTTGATGCTGGCTGGGTTTGATAATAATGCTCCAAAAGTTGGCTTCGGGTGGTGTGTTAGGGGTAGCAGTGGCAAGTTTGTTCTTGCTCATGTGTCTAGTTTTGGTGGTTTTCTTAAGCCAGCTGAGGGAGAGGCGTTGGGGCTTCTTCGTGCCATTCAGTGGGTTACCACACTCCAACTTGATCACGTCATTTTTGAAACTGACTGCAAGGCTGTTGTTGATAGATTAAACCAACCCCAATCTGATCACTCAGAATTGGGCATCATTTTGAAGGAGTGTAGGGCCATTTTATCTCAACATTTAAACTTTCACGTGGTGTTTGCTTCTAGAAAAGCCAACATGGTTGTTCATGTTTTAGCTTCTAGAGGTACCCAGGTGCATATGCCACAAACATTTCACCTTGTTCCTCATTGTATTGCTGAAATTATTATGAATGAAATGCTATGAGTTTGTTTCTGTCAAAAAAAAAACTTAATATATCATATACTCTAAATTAATAACGGTGTCGGCTCAATGACATTTTGCATCTTAGTTAAATATGAAAGCATCATGCTATAAGCTGTCAACAATTGCTCATATTGATAAAAAAAAATAGGGCCATATCAAATAAACAAAACAAATAGAGAAAAAATAATTAAAATAATTTTTTAGTCCACAGAGAAAACATAAATGAAACCTGTAAGAAAAAATATTTTATTAAAAAATAATTTTACAACATGAAAATTTATAGGAACAAAGAAAATGAATGAAACCCATAAGTAAAAATTATTTTATTCATTGAAAATACAATTAAAGGGGATATAATTTTGTAACTTGAAAATTTATAAGAATAAAGAATATGAAAAAAATTCATAAGCAAATACTATTTTATTTATCGAAAATAAGATGAAAAGAAAAATAATTTTGCAACATGAAAATTTACATGAACAAATCATAAATGAAACCAGTAAACAAACATTGTTTTATTTATAAAAAAAGTAAAAGATAAATAATTTTGCTATGTGAAAGTTTATAGGAACATGAAAACATGAATCAAACTTATAAGTAAACATTATTTCATTTATCAAAAATAAAATTAAAATAATAATTTTATAACTTGAAAATTTATAAGAACAAAAAACATAAATGAAACTCGTAACTAAATACTATTTTATTTATCAAAAATAAAATTTTAAAAAATAATTTTATAAAAATGGTAAACAAACACTAAATTATTTATAAAAACAAAATAATAATAATAACCTAAAAATTTATTGAAACAAAACAACTTGAATGATACCTGTAAGTAAATATTATTTTATTTATCTAAAAATAATTTTGTACTGTAAAAATTTATCAGAACAAAAATCCTGAATAAAACTCGTAAATAAATAATACTTTATTTATTAAAAAATATAAATATAAATTATATATGTTATGCAATATTATATTATAATATAACATTTTGTTCCAAAATATAATATAATAAGAATTAAAAAACGAAAATTCATAAAAAAAAACCTTAAAAATGAAAGCAAATCAAGGATATATGATGGGGATGGGAGACTGGGCATTGGGCAGCGAGAATTGACAATGAATCCACAGTTGAAAACTAATGATGATATTATAGAGATTTAATATAATATTATAGATAATACACTAACCAATGTGTTTTCTTGATTTTTAGTGTTATAGCTGAATGACCATTGGCTGTTGAAAGAAAACGGAATGGCCATTGCCTAATGGCGGGAATACTGTTCCTTTTACATGATATTAACCTAAAATTTATATATAATAGATAATAGATAATTTACTACATAAACTATGTTACGTACATTTTTGTGTATATATAACTACTAATTTTATCAAATACTTTAAATTTAAATTATTCATTTCAGTCTAAAATATAAGCAATAAAAACACTTTTTTTTATTCAAAATATAAATAATATTCATCAATTTTCATATAAATTAAATATTAGTTTTTCAATTATACCATATATTTAATACAATATTCATATTTACGAGAGACAACAAAGGGGATAATTTTGAAAAAAAAATTAATTAAGATTATCTAATTTCAAAGTATTCCTTGATTTATGTATTTTTGTACTATGTTGCTTGTATTTTAGACCAGAGGAGTATCGACTATTATAGCTCGTCTGAAACCAGGGCAGGAACGTGATCCCCGTGTGGTGGAGGAAAAGCTCAAATAGCACACGGTGAGAACATATTTTGAAGCGCCCGTTATCTCTTACCAAACAGAGTCTAAATAGTTTTGTTAGTAAATGTAAAATACTAATTCACTGGTGTTAATTCTTTTTACATTATAAACTTCATTAATATATCTTTCGCTTTCATTTCTTAGTTTCTTTATCACTTAATTTCCCGATTTATAGAACACAGTCAACTGACTACAAATGGACTAAAGCAACATATCCTACAAAGGGAGTCACACTGCATGGTTGTAAAGTATAAAGATAAAAAGAAAGAAACGAGAAAAAATTATAATAAATAAAAAAGGCGATAAATAATGTAACGAAAAAATAGAAAAAGAAAAATAAAAAAATTAATATTAATATTTAAAGCACGGTTGAAATCTTTGTTGTATAGGCAGTGAGATACTACTTAATGTAGAATTAAAAAAAAAAAACACGGTCGAGATTGTGCACTGCATTTTGATAGCAACGAGTGATCCTTGAAAATGATGTTTACCGTGATCCATATCAAGAAAGCTGGAATTACTTTCTTCAGTGTTTGAATAGCGCGCGTATTCCACCTCACATCGCATTATCCAATGCAAAATAGCCAAGTGAAGGGTCTGCACTCGGCCAATATTGTGTTCTGTTCTGCTGCCTCACTTCGTTTTTGTTCTCTCCGAAATTTGGAAGACATTCCACCCTTGCTAGAGCTCAATGAAAAGTGCTAAAATCAATCCCATGACCCCAGCCGTTTTGCAGCATTTTGGTCTTTTTTAAATAATAAATGTCTCATTAAATACATGAATAAATCACATAGGTGGTCTCCCTCATTGATTATTCCTTATAATTAATTAGGCATAGACCGGTCGAGCTTGGATCAGGTTCATGGCCAATTGGTGGGCCAAAAAGAGTTCGGCATGTAAGATTGGAGCGACCTTGAACTCAGTTAGGAGAGCACACAATCCCTGAACACCAGGTCTGAATGGCGATAGGGGTCGAAGTGACCTGGAATTTAGCCGAGAGAGCACACAACCCCCCGAACACCAAGCCTAAAAGGTGACGGTAATCGAAGTGACCTGAAATTTAGTCGTGAGAGCATATTTTTCATTTATTGTTTTGGATTTTTTGAGTAATGATATTTGTTTTGGATTTAGATGCTACGCTAAATCATCCATCTGAAGACATCATACAAAGTAAGCATAATATATCGACCAACCGATCGCTATTGCATAGCATCTTTATTTACACAAGTATAACTTTCATTTGATTAAATGTGTGAATTTTATTTTTGGATTTGATTAAACGTGTGAACTTTGTTTAAGAGAAATGATTTTTAGACACCCACACATTCATGAAACACTTAGAGAGAAAAGTGATAGATGTATTAAATAAGTGACTTGATAAAAAAAATGTAGACAGAGGTGTTTGATGAGTGTTATAAGTGAATAAATATTTAAAAATAAAAAATTGTTTTGATCGTGAAATTAAATTCACATTCTTGTTTTAACATGTGTTTGGATATAGCCAACTATCGCATCTCTAGACGAGTCACAACGGAAATAGATGTTAGAGCTCTAGAATCGTGTAAATTATAACGTGGATAATATTAATTTTAGGACAATAAATTATATTTATGATATTTAAATGTATATTTGTTCAATTCAATAATCTGATTTCTAAATATATATTTTATCAGTTAAATTAAATTTGAAATTCATGACGTGGATATTAATTTAACTAATTATGAAAATATGTATTCAAATTTTTTTAAAGACTACTGTAATTTAATGATGTAATTTTTACAACTTAATTTGATTGTTTATTCAATTTAAAATGGTTGATACTTCCCCCTACAAATCTTAGTTACTTTTTTTGACCAAACAAGGGAAAGGTGCGGCATGCCTTCCACTAAAAAATTCCAAGTCTGTTGCCAAAAACTGTCCCCCAATCACCATTTCCCCTTCCCATGTGACTGTCTGCAGACAGGTAGCTGCAAAGTTGAAACTGGAAAAGCAATAAAGCAAATATTGTCTTCTACCATATTCTATTCTATTCACCTCCCAAAATGAGTTTGGGGGGGTAGGGTAGGATTCCCTTGTCCTACGACACAGAGAGCCAATGGGAGATATCCAACGCATACCAAATCAATGATTCATTGTCCTCTTTTAACGCACGCTTTGGCCTTCTAGAATAGTGCCACGTACCTACTTAGCCTTTTTTATTGGGTTTGGAAACGAGAAAGGATGTACCATGAAATTTATCCGCCTACCTCTTATTTCTATAAATCATTCTAGTTATTACTTTTTTTGTTTTAAAATTATAGTAATTTAAAGTTTTTGTATATATATTAAAAAATATTTAATGTAAATAAAATATTAGATTAAATATATTTTTGGTCCCTGTAATATTTTAGATTTTAAATTTAGTCTCTATAATAAAAGTCATATTTTTTTAGTCATTTTTTTATTTTTATTTTTTATTTTAGTCATTGGAATGAGTTGACCGCTTATGTGGCACTCCTACGTGGCAAAAATGCTGACGTGACTTGTATAAATGACACATTACCTTATACATCCCTATAAACATATTATGTTTTGAATTTAGTCCCTCTAAAAAAATGTATTTTGAATTTAGTCCTTGAAAATTTATATTTTGATTTTAGTTTCTTAAAATTTATATTTTGATTTTAGTCTCTCTCTCCCCTTTCCCTTCCCCACCCTTCTCTCTCCTCGGACCTCACCCACCACCACCACCACAACCTCCTCCTCCTCCTCCATCCTCCACCCTCCACCCTCCTCCTCCATACAACAACAACCCCTCTCTCTCCCCACACCTTCCCCCTCCCCCCCACACCTTTCCGCTCACTTCCATCGTCCCCCCTCCCCTCATTCTCATATCTACCCCCCATGGCCGCCGAGGAAGAAGGAAACAGAGAGAGAGAGAGAAGCGAGGGAGAAGAAGAAGAAGAAGGCCCGAGGAGAGAGAAGGGTAGGGGAGGGAGAGAGGGGTTGTTGTTGTTGTTGTATGGAGGAGGCGGGTGGAGGATGAAGGATGGAGGAGGAGGAGGTTGTGGTGGTGGTGGTGGCGGCGGCCCGAGGAGAGAGAAGGGTGGGGAAGGGAAAGGGGAAAGAGAAAATCAAAATATAAATTTTAAGGGACTAAAATCAAAATATAAATTTGAAGGGACTAAATTCAAAACACGTTTTTTTAGAAGGACTAAATTCAAAACGTAATATGTTTATAGGGATGTATCGGGTAATGTGCCATTTATACAAGTCACGTCAGCATTTTTGCCATGTGGGAGTGCCACATAAGCGGTCAACTCATTCTATGGACTAAAATCAAAAAATAAAATAAAAGGAGGACAAAAAAGTTTGACTTTTTTTACAAGGACCTAATTCAAAAACCCCCATATTACAAGAACCCAAAACATATTTAACCCTAAAATATTATTATACTTAGATTAAAATATCCTCATTTAATAAAAAAATATTTATGATAAATTATCGACAAATCTCTATATTATTAATGTCAATACTCCCACTACTAGTTATTAAAGGATATAAGTGAAAAACAATAATTAATGATACTTTAAAATTGTAAAACTACAATAATTTTGAAACAAAAATAAAAAACTAAAATCACTAGTTTTGAAATGGAAGAAATAAATATAAAAAAAATATTATTAAATGTTTGTGCTTATGATAAAATGTTTTTACGTACTTTTAAAACATTAAATATATTTATTTTTTCATTAAATACTACTTATTTTATAAAGTAACACGAGGATTTGTAAAAAAATAAATCATTTTTCTAATTTAATTCCCACCAACATCTCTTTTTGATGTAGGGTATATCATGGAATGGGCTTTCATGATTCGTCTGATTTGGTAATTCGCCTCGGCTTGAGTTATTTAGAGTCGCGTTTAATCTTGTTCTAAAAAAAAAAAGATAAGATCGAGTCTTATTTTATGACTTGATATCGTGTTATGGTTAATCTTTGGATTATCGACAGTCCTAGGCTTTTTTATCATTGTAGCACTATTTTTTTTATTATTTCTCAATCTAGCACTCTTTTTTTTTTCTTTCTAAAGTAGCACCATTTCATTAAAATATTTATTTTTATTAATTATCAATTAATTAAATATTAAATATTAGTTTAAAATTATAATTAAATTGTTAATTGTTAATTAATTGAATATTTAATTGTTAAATATTTATTAACCCGATTTGTTAACTAATTAATAATATAATTATATAAAATAGCTCACATTGATTTAAAATTTAAAGTAAACCTACATAGACAGTGGTGTCACTGTGGTGAATTTCAGGCACTACAATATCCATGTTTGCATGTCATCGCTGCTTGTTCCCAAATTCACCACAACTACATGATATATGTGCCTCCCTAGTACAAATTGTAAAATATATACAATATTTACTGCAAAGAGTTCAAACCGGTGCCTCGCCGTTCGTATTGGTCAGAATACAATGAAATTAAGTTGTGCCACAATCCAACAATGCAGAGAGATCCAAATGACTCTCCACAATCCACAAGGATTCGTACTGACATGGATCAAACAGAAAGAAGTCGTCATTCCAAGAGATGTGGACTCTGTCGAAATGAAGGACATAACAAGAAAAAATGTCCTTATCGTTCTAGAGCTGATACACAACAGTAAAAATTTTCTATAATTTGTATTTAGTTCACTTTTGTATCATTTTTGTTTTTATCACTTTTGTATTTGTATTTTTAAATTTTAAATCAATGTGAGCTATTTTATATAATTATATTATTAATTAGTTAACAAATCGGGTTAATAAATATTTAACAATTAAATATTCAATTAATTAACAATTAACAATTTAATTATAATTTTAAACTAATATTTAATATTTAATTAATTGATAATTAATAAAAATAAATATTTTAATGAAAAGAGTGCTACTTTGGGAAATAAAAAAAAAGAGTGCTAAATTAGAAAATAATAAAAAAAATGGTACTACAATGGTAAAAAAGCCACCGTCCTACCTCTATCCGTATGTATATATACATACGCATGCATGTCATAAACACAACTTTTAATTTTTTAAATTGTGTTTTTATTTGAAAACACATGTAAATAAAGTATCCCTTATATTCCTCGTAACAATATTTTAAAATTATAATGGAGTATAAAAAAATATAAAAATAATGGAGTATAAAAAAACATATATATCAACAAAAAATTTAATACATATGATATATTTACAAATTGCATGACCATTTTTCCATTTAAGATTATTGTATGATGACTAACAATTTTATTTTGTTTGTAACTTAGGTCTTGGCCAAATCAAATTTTTGAGGCACGTAGAAACAAGGTGGAGACTAGCACGAGGTAGTGTGTTTGGACCCTCATCCATGAGCCAGTAAAAAGTACTATTTACGTTAGATTTAAATCGTTAGATATATTTCAAGGACTTAGATGAATTTGGAAAAAAATGAGAACACGTGTTCTTTTTTCACACAATCCCTCCTCCCCACCCCACTCTCCCTCTCTCTCCCCCCCCACTCTGACACACACTCTCTCTCCTCACCCTCTGTTGCTTCTCTGGTTGTGGCGGCCGTTCTCCAATTGTTGGTTCGGGCGACGGCCTCTGGTTGGATCTAGGACTGTGAGTGTGCGCGAGGATCTCCCCCCACCCCTCCATTCCTCGACGGTTTCCGTGTCGTGGCCCAACTCAGTGATGAACTCAGCAAGGACATTGTCGCCGATTCGAGTGTGGGATTCCAACTCGGTGCACACCTTCAATGTCACCCCGTCTCATGCTCATCGACACCGTCCTCACAAAAAAAAAACCACCCACCTCAACACCCGCAAGCGGCAAGCCGCTACAGCTTCCCTTAGAATCTTTGCTTCCCTCTTTGTCAACACCAGTAGAAATCCAAAAAATTCCAAAAATCTAGAAAAAGAAGCATAATGCTCCAACTAGGAAAAAAATTGAAAAATAAAATGAAAATAATAGATAAACGAAGAAGAAAGGCTGCATAATTTTCTCACCGAGGCAAGAACAACCTCGACCCAATGTTTCCCGACGACGACGAACACGGTGATGGCGTCGCACAGGGTGGCGATGTGGTGCGACGACTGCGGCAACTTTCAATAAGAATGGGTCACCTTGATACCGAGAGGTTTCAAATTAATCGGAGTTCTAGCTTCTGGGGACGACACCGCTGCTCGTGCGGTGGGGGAGAAGGGATGACCTAGTCGAGAGCCTTGGATGTCATTTGCCTCTGCAGGGCCAAAACATCATCGCCGGAGTTGGCGGATTTGATGGCGGCGAAAGAGGTCGGCTTGGGAGGTAGAGAAGCGGACACAGGCGGACTCAGAACAGTGATAGAGCAGGTGGAGGGTGGAGGTAGGGCCTTTGATTATTATATTAATATATCCAATGGTGAATTTTGGTGTTTCATGGAAAACTTTAGTGCCTTATGGATGAGGGTCCAAACACACTACCTCATGCTAGTCTCCACGGTAGAAACAAACGAAATTATTTACTTTCTTGCATATATATATATATATATATAAATATACCACTTTTTCAATACTTTTTATTATAATGATTATCATATTAATTTTTTAACATAATGCTTTAAAAGGAAAAATATATTTTTAATTTAATTATTTTGTATTCTAGTGATACCTTTGATCTGGATTAAACTATATATCAAATGTTTGAAATAATTAAACCATAATCAAGCTTTGCCTATTCAAATTTCAATTTAGTTTTTTAAAAACAAATGCTAACTAATACTCTAATTATTTAAAAAATATATAACAATTAATATTTTCTCCTGTCCTATATATAAGAAATAATTTACTTTTTTGATTTATTGAATAACTCATGTATCTGAATTATATTATAGATTAAATACATGAATTATTCAATAAATAAAAAAAATAAATCATTTCTTATATATAAGACCAGAAAAAATATATATTATTTGTGAATTTCTCATCAGGCTTATTTTTGAAACATTGAGCAGGAAGGTAGAGTAAATTAGTAAAATATGGGCAATGACGTGTTCATAAGGTACCATTATCGAGGGCAAATTTGGTGGCATTGAGCTCCACCACCTTGGTAATTGGTAATGTTCTCAGAGTCGTCTTGATGAGATTTTGACCGTGTTTGGGACATGAAACCCTCTCTCATTGTGTGGTCGTAACTCGTAAACGTACCTTCCATAAAAAATTGCTGCTGTTCTGTTCTGAGGGGTAAGGGGGTAGTGTCTATCACATCACTATCACGTTGCCATTTCTGAACCAACACGTAATCATTATCACTCTATGTACCACATTATTTTATTTTAATTTTCGTAAAATCGTGTATTGCAAGTACGATTTGTAACTTTTTTATTTAAAAATTAATGCAAATAGTATAATTGGTATAGAACTTACGTATTTTTATTTATTTTTTTAAAAATCCAAGGCAAGTCGAATATGCTTTTTTATTTTTTATTTAAAAAAAAAACCTTGGACCTCCAATGATCCAATCACAACAAAAAACACCGCCAAATTCACATGGACTTTGTTTTCCACCGAAACATTATCACTCCTATTATCCAGCTAGGTTCGGCTGTTTTCAGTGCTTGAATCACCATTGTCTGTGTTGCAGCTTGCATAGCATTCTTCTTCCTGTGTTTCTCCGCAGCTCCCTCATCCATACCATAATAGCAGCCATCATGCTTGTGTAACCCAATCCATACAACAACGCTCTCCTTATACAACAACCCAATCCACGATTCCAGCTTTTTATAATTAGGATCTCTTAATTACCATTTGCTAACAATTCACCCAGTAATGGTTGTAATGATCAATGCCTTATTGCTTCACTCAAACACTCGAGGAATGCAATGGAACCCAAGCCATTTCTTTTAGATATATCCCAAACCTATTGATTTTTGTAGTTATAAGTCTAATATACTGACATAAATGACATTGTTTCATTTTCTAAACGAAAAGACGTGAAATTATTAACATCAAAGGGGAACCTAGCTAGTACGTAAAAATCCTTGTCCTGGGAATGGAAAATGATCTGCATTCCACTCCCGAGTTTTTGGTAAGTTTCACATCTTCCTGCAAAATTCGTACAAGAAATTGGCACCATCACCATCCATAAATTGAAGTTGCGACTTGCAGACAGACCAACATTAGCTTAGTAAGTTTAATCACAAAACATATTGTTCCATACATTTAACAAAAATGATACAAATCACGACCCCTTCAGCAAAGGGCATCATCTAGGGCAAAGGATCGATGCGCAATTTCATCAGTGGAGATATAACCTATATGTCCACGACAATATTAGCATCGACATGAGTGAAATCTTCGAAAAAGGCCTTGAAATGCTCGTATGAATACTTCACATCATCAACAGCACACATTTCTCTGATGCTATGCATTGACCACTGCGGTGCGCCTACATCAACAGTGCGAATACCTACGCCACTCGCAAGGATAGGACCAATGGTTGAACCACAGGGCATGTCATTGCGCACCACAAAGTCCTACATCAACATACCTCGTTATAATTCATTATTATTTCATACTAGTGCTTGCATAATTCCAATCCTTGATTGTTATTACTGATAATTCAACACAGGTAATAATTTTGCCACTTGAAATACTACAAATATTAAAATGGAGGAGGCTTTTGTCCATGATTGTATCTTCGCCTGCAGACACAATCTGTTTCAATCAGAGAGGAAGAAAAGAGACAATGATACTGACCTGAACGGGAAGGTTATGTTTCGAGGCTATCTCCCTGAATATGAAGGATGTGACAGCATTGGTTGCATAGCGTTGATTTGCGTTGTGCTTAATGACAAGTCCTCCATGCAGTTTAGGTTGATGATTTTCTTCATGCCTGTCCTGCAAGAAATTTGGTCTTGAATCTCAATCTCAATAAGTAACAGTTTGAGTTATTGGCAACAGTAAATCAAGGCATGCAAGAAGACGTACCATGTAATTCGGGTGTAGTGCATGCGCCATATCGGCAGATACAAGGAAGCTTCTCTGTATTGCTTTCTCGAAAAGCTACAAAACAAAATCACCATGAAGAAAAATAATTAGATACTGAAAGCATAATTAGAGTGCAGTAATTCCACTTTCCACTTGAGTGCTGAAATAACCATAGCTGCTAACTAGATTTAAAATTTTAAATTACACTTAACCTTAATTTTAGTACCCCAAAGATTAAAACGTTACATATTCCTCCTCATGTTTCAGAAACACACACTTTACCCAGTTGAACCTCTTGAAGAAGATTCCGAAACAGACTGTTGATGTTTAGTTTTAGACGACAAATGATTTTAGTACTCTAACGTCACATGTGATAAAGGTACTGCCTATAGGCATTGATCCTCAGTGGAAAGTAGACGACAAAATAGTTGCTCAGACACACTAAGTCATCCATTGAAGTTCATAGGCACAAAAAGGGAAAACAATAAAAAGAAAAAAATTATACCTTGGAATTTGAGCTGAAAGAATTTGTAATCCTAGACAAAGCATCTAGCATGACAGGAGAGCCAGCTCCTTGGGCAGAATTAGATCCACATTCCTCATGGTCAAACAAAGCCACCATCCTAACACCAGTTTCTTCCTCAAGACTGCAGTCAGAGGATGTAGCATTTATTAATGCCTGAAACCGAAACCAAGATGTTAGCACAGGAATGTAGGATAATAAAAAACTGCAATACTACTTTAAGAACTTTACACATCATGCACAAACACATTCTACTTTCCAGGTACACAGTCACATCAACTCAATTCTTAGATCAAGTCCCGAAGTGCTGAAGTCTATATTTTCTTTTTAAATCCTAGTTGGTCGGAAACACACACCTAGTGGCATCTGTAACAGTGACGTCACCCAATCACACCTATAAATAAATGCTATACGATCTTAAGTTGATTAGAAATTTCCATAGGACTTGGGGCAAACCACACCCAAGAAATTTTATTAGCTATAACTAAATCCAAGTTTGGCAAATTGAAGCATAACAAAAGATGACAAAGCCAACCATCAATTATACAATCTTCATAGAACCCACCGTGAGAAGTTTGGAAGCCAGCCATTGGGTTATTTTTTATCAGAATATTGGGAGCTCAGGCCTGGAGTGCAGTCTGAAGATGTCTTGGACTGCATGAGTCATGACCACCACAGAGGGCATGACTGAAGTCCTAATCAAATGGCAACTGGCAAGTTTGGAAATTCATGGTATTCTCAGCAGTTATACAGGAGCAATTCTCAATATTTCTCCTTGTCCAAAAGCTTTAGGGAAAGAGAAATGTATTGTTAGGAAACCACCTATCACTTAGGTGTATGTTAGGAAGGGATATAGGGGATCAGAGTCTCTAATGCACAAAGGGGTGGGCATGATTAATGTAATGGACTGCCAGGCTGGCAAGGAATCAATGAAATAAGGGAGGGATATTCTGTTAAGATTTGTAAGGATATAAAAGGAACGAAGAGACGAGTGAGAAGGAAAGGAAAAAGTGTGAAGAAGTGTGCAAGACCTCTCAAATTCCCTGGATTTCTTTCTCTTGTGTTCGTTTCATCTATTTCCATTGTAAATTCATTATTAATCATATAGGCACTGGTATCACACTGATATCAGTATCTAAATCTAAAATGATACACAACAAAGACCTCATTTAATTGAGATCTGATCCAGTTTAATATCACCAAAAACATTATTAATCTCTCATTCATCCCTACAACATCAATAGATGGTGCAACAAAGACATGGAAAAAACCATTTGGGTTTGATTAATGTATCCATCGTTTCACAAGTTCATTGAGGGGAAGAGAATGGAATTAGACCCAGAATTCATTATCTGTATTCATTCCATTCCATTAGAGCATAAATCATGGTATTGTAACTTTCACTAGCCCTTGAACTATAGAGGAACTTAAATCCAAAAAGCCCCAGTTCACAAGTAGCATCTAGAGTGGCACACTTCAAAGTCAAAGTTAAATGTCAAAGTTCATATCTACACATGCATTTGAATCTTGACTAGAAGAAACAATGTCAATAAAACTTAAACCTTCAACGAGCAAAATGACATGCAGAGGTTATCAAGCCGTCCTGAAGCTATGAATTCCTTGGCAGCTCCAGCAACTACGCTTGGTTGTGTATCACAAGCTTGCAATTCAAAATCACAAATGTCATCTGGTTCACACCCAAGCTTACGTGCAAGCAACTGGGGAAAAAAGGGAATAAGACAATCAACAAAAATTAGACCCATTATCATCATATATACATGCCAATACCCAAGTTAAGGAGTTACAACTTACAAGTTATAACCACTTTTGATAAGTGTTAACAACACATGTCATCCCATAAAAACGGGAGAAAAAAAAAGAAAAACTGAAATAAAAAACTATAAAAGTATCAAGAAAGAATTGTGAGTTTCAAAGCCTGTTAACCTGTAAAAGAATAGGGTGGTGCTTCGTATTGCTAGAGCCTGTTTTATCATTTTCTTCCTTCCCATCTCTCTGCTTTCCACTTTCAACTGAACCATTTTCAGAGGACACTTTATTAACCTCTGCCTGCATGACAAAGCTCAATGAATTTGTAGAAGCTAAATCCAAGTCATTGAGAAGAACACTGAATCTAAATAAGCGCTGTTTGTGGAAGCTTTACTTATTTCTTTCAATTACACAAACAAGATACTAACTAATTTGTAACATTAGATCGCATGCTAATAAAAGTACAAACCCCATTTGTAACGAAGAGATATTCTCATGCAATGAAATACATATAAAACCAAATAACTGAGCTCTTTGACCTCATGCAATCACATAAATAATAGTTCCCAAAACCTATCTCTAAGGAAAATAAAATAAAACCCGAAAATCACGATAATAATAGTAAGAATTTCCATAGAATATTCAGTAACCAGCCGAAAAGCTCAAATCAACAGGAATTGTGTGAATTGATTACCTTTAGTGATGTTGCCAGGATGGGAAGAAGTTGAGTCTGCGTGTTTATTTTGAATCCATCATTAACACCCCTGTTGTACAAAGTCAACCAAAGGAAGAAGACGACGATGATAAATTGATAACGATTAACCAAGCAGTAATCGGAAAAAAAAAGTTTAACCAAGCAAAACAAAGAGACAAATGCACATGTAAACTAACAGCAAGGAAACCTGTCCAAGTGAATTGCCAAAGTAGGGACCCGCATTATGGGTTCCTCGATTCTAACAAGGCGATGCGAGTACGAAACAGAACCTGCATTTTTTTGTCGTACGATAACCCTACCGGCCACCGTCAAGTCCCGATCGAACCACGTATGCCACAAACCACCTCCATAGGTTTGAACACCAACCTCCAATATTCCACCTTTAACTACCTACAAAAATAAAATTCCATTACATGAAACGACGCGTTCACTAATTGAAATCAATCCAATTCAAATTAAATTACCTTAGTCACCGGCTTCAGTTTCAGACAAGGACTATCAGTGTGAGCACCGATTATGTGAAATCCATTTCCAGCAACATATCTTACAAGAGAATAAGATGAAAAATGAAAAACGACAGATTATTACCTACCGTTTCGCGTTCGGTTGAGGAATTAAAAAAAGGAGAGGGAGTGAACCTTTTGCCGACGGCGAAGGCGACGACGGTGGAGTGGTTCCTAGTGAAGAAGTATTTGTGGCCTGCTTTGAGATCCCACTCTTCCTTCTCCGAGAGCTGCTTGTAACCCGTGCTTTGCAACCGCTTCTTCGCCTCGTCTGAAAAAGTGAATGGAAGGAATATCGGTTAGGGGAATTGCGATTCGGGAGAGGAGATAGGAGTTAGTTTTGGTTTTGGTTTTTACCGACGGCGTGGAAGGCAGTGGGAGAAGCGTTGAGGAAGTCGACCAGATCGGAAACGACGCCGTGGCTCTCTTCCTTCGCCATGGACGGTGTTATCAGATTTGTAGTTGGGTGTACTTCCCCTCCCCTGTGTAGCTCTGCTTGTGTAGATTGATCAGTAGATGCTGATGCTGTTCTCTCTTCTACGCTTCGTTTATTTCGTTCGTTTTTGACCCAAATCGGTTCGCTTCGGCAACATGCAAGAAGCGCAAAGCCCAATTTTATGCTGGGTTGGGCCCGATGGCCCGGTATTTCTACGCCCAAACAACTCAGTCAGACAGTTACTGTTATGTTGACCCAAAAAAAAAAAGACAGTCACTGTTATCTTAACAAAAAAAAAAGACTATTGAAAAAACTTGCAAATTAAAAAAATTATAGGAAAACAAATTTTAAGAAAATTGTATATATTACAAATATTCTCTCACTATTACAAAAATAATAACAACAAACACAACATACTCATCAAAACCTAACATAATATTGCTTTAAGCATTCCAAGTAGTAAATAATTACATATATATGATATGATGATGTTGACATCATGACAATATAATAATTCTTGTAAAGAAAATGTTGCACGCGCTAAGTGCTGTACTCCATCGTTATCCCGATCACAATTTGGATGAACCACTAGATAGAGCAGAATGAACTAATACTCTTCTCAGAATTTTTCCGGCTGGAGATTTTGGGATAGAGTTGGTAAAAGAAACACGTCGTATCTTCTTGTGTGGTGCAACCTGCAACAATAAGTACACTCAAGGCAACATGGCAAGAGGGAAACTACAAACTGTGACAGTGTGACTTGTACAAAGGAATATCTAGACAAGGTCAATTCAATTGTATAAGCAATGGTCGGAGGAGGTTTTGTAAGCATTTATCATCAATGATGAACAGATATTTGAGTTCATGGAGGGTAAATAAAGCTCATGGTTCTTTTCTTATTTACATCATATGCTAAAGCATCCAATTGATGGCATTATATAGTTCAAATATTACTCGAGTCCATTTAAGAAGTTGGGTTGAGCAATGACAAAAACTGAAAGGATAATTCATTCAACAAATATCCGTATTTTAGAACACAACAAGGGTTCAGAAGCAAACCTGCTTTGCCACATACTCCATGACCTGATCTGCAGTGATGTTGCTTCCAGGATTTCTCACCACAAAAGCCATTGGAATCTGCCCTGCATCTTCATCAGGATACCTGTGTCCCCATAAGATTAGTAAACTTGGTGAACCTTCTTTGACGAAGTTATGCATGTCTTACACAGAGCGAATTACAGCAACACATTTTTCCTTTAACAGTTTAAAATATAAAAAACTATGGTTCTCTGTGACTTCCCACAGGAACTAGAATTTGGAAAAGGTTGGCAATTGCAAAGCATTGGATTGAATTGAATTGAAAACAACTTCTGATCTACTTTCGAAAACACACAGAAGATTAGAGCGGTAAATACATACGGAACTACTGCAGCATCAGCAATTTCAGGATTGGTATGAAGTATGTGTTCCAATTCAGCTGGGGGAACCTGGATTTTGTTTGAAAAAAATAATAAGGAAAATGTGATTGTAGTAAAATGATATCCGCAGAAACATGTTGCTCGCATTAGAAAAGACACATCACCTGATAACCTTTGTATTTGATCAGTTCCTTCAATCTATCTACAATGTACAGGAAACCATGAGAGTCAAAATAACAAAGATCGCCAGTCTTCAGCCATCCCTCTGAATCCAATGTCTCAGCAGTCGCCTTGTGATCTCCTACATAACCTGCACTGGCACCATAACCACAACACCACTCATCAAACATATTACACATTAAACATGTATCTCTGGCAATATGAACATCATTTAGTCAAAAATACCATCCATCTTGTCGGTTTTAACCAAAAATTGGTATCTTCTATTAGCAATCATGAGGATAGCAAATCTTGGGTTTTTTTAATGGCTTAAATATGTTTCAGGTCCTTTCAAATTGGGCCGTTTTGATTTTAATCCCTAAAAATTTTGGTCAAACTTTTTTAGTCCAATAATTTTTTTTTGTTTGATTTTAGTCATTTTAGTGATTTAGGGCTGAGGTGGCATGAACACGTCACCTCATTAATCTTACGTGTCATATTCAAGTGTCAACTAAGCATGCCACGTACATAGGGTCAAATTTGTAGGGACTAAAATCAAAACAGACCAAATTTGCATGGACTAAAATCAAAACAGACCAAATTTTTTTCTTCCCTCCATCTCCACCACCACCACCACCACCCCCACTCTCTCTCTCTCGTTTTCTCTCTCCTCCCACCACCACCACTACTACCACCCCCACCACCTCCTTCCTCCTCCCTCCACCCACCACCACCACACCTACCTCTCCTTCTCGCAGGAAATCTGAGAATGCATTTTCAAAATCAAAGCCGCAAAAAGGAAAGCAAAGAATGCATTTTCAAAATCAAGTTACTCAAATGAACAGCAACACATTATACATTCCTCATCAAGCTGATTCCAAAAATTTCAAATCCACTATCTCTTGCATGCCGTGCAATTGAAACCAGGATTATGATGACAATGATGCTATTCTCAGAAGCACCGTGCAATTGAAACCCAATCGAAAAGCCACGAGATCGATCGGGGGTGATGAGAAGCAAAGAAACACAGATGGAAAAGCAAATCGAGAATTCGAAAAGTGTGCAACTTTTTGTGGTGAATCGAATAAAAAAAGGAGTATGTGAAAGAATTTACTGGTAGTATTGGAAAATTCCACGGAATTCTGAGATTGGGATTTGGGGAAGAAAGGAGGGAGGAGGACGGAGGTGGTGGGGGTGGAGGAAGGAGGAAGGAGAAAGAAGGTGGTGGGGGTTGGAGGGAGGAGGAAGAAGGTGGCGGTGGTGGTGGTGGGAGTGGGGGTGGGAGGAGAGAGAAAACGAGAGAGAGAGAGAGAGTGGGGGGTGGTGGTGGTGGTGGAGATGGAGATGGAGGGAAGAAAAAAAAAATTGGTCTGTTTTGATTTTAGTCCCTGTAAATTTGGCCTGTTTTAATTTTAGTCCCTGCAAATTTGACCCTATGTGCGTGACATGCTTAGTTGACACTTGAATATGATACGTCAGATTAATGAGGTGACGTATCCATGCCACCTCAGCCCTAAATCACTAAAATGACTAAAATCAAACAAATTTTTTTTTATTAGACTAAAAAAGTTTGACTAAAATTTTTAAGGACTAAAATCAAAACGGCCTAATTTGAAATGACCTAAAATATATTTAAGCCTTTTTTAATTTATGCACATCTCCCTTGCCAATTACAATGCAATGAGGCCCATAAATGGAGAAGCCTTCCAGGCAGCACACCTCTAATAGTGTTGCTAAGGTGCTAGAACATTCGCAAAGATATCAAATCAAAAAGAAAATAACAAACTAATCACCTTTCATGATTGTTGGCCCTCGCAACCACAGCTCTCCTTTGTGGCCAAGAGATAGTGACTCTCCAGTTACAGGGTCCACTATCTTGGCCTCCATATTTTCTGCTAGTCGACCCACAGAACCATGGCGCTTAGCCTCATCAAGCCCTATCATTCTTGCTGCCCCCTTAGTCTCATCATGCCTTATCAATCTCGCTACCCCTCCTGCACTTTCAGTTATACCATAGCCCTGGGAGTAAAATCATAATAAAAGTAAATAAATAAATAAATAAGTAAATAAGAATCATAATTAAGAAAAGGCCAGTTAAATACACAAAAAGAAAAGGCTAATAGGATCTGGGTTGGGTGCAATCGCGCAGTCAGATGATCAAGACCGTTGGATCGAGATCTAACGGCTCACAATTTTTTAAACTTGATTTATCTTAAAAATTCTCATCCGTCTGATTTCAATCAACGATCACGATTACTGACTACATGACTGCACCTAATGCAAATCCCAATAAGAGGTGGTCTGCCTTAATATGCTTTACAGTCAAACACTACTAATATAGATTAAGTATCACTTACACCATATTAAGGTGGCGTCTAGTGTGAGCCACATTTTTTTGTGATTTTTTAAAAAAATGAATTCTTTATTGTATCAATAAAAATTCACAAATAACTATGTTTTAAAAGGGGTAAAATCTATAACTATAATAAAGGAAATATCTCTTTTTAACGTAAGTACCCTAGAGATTCACATGTTTTAAATATAATTTATCAGGTAATATATATAAAATTCATAATTAGAAAAATTAATAATATATATAAATCATATTTTTTATTATCATTTTTTTTTAAAATTGTTGTAACTATAAACAAAATAAAATAAGTACAAAGTTTATGATCAAGATCATATTGTATTAAAAAATATTAAAATAAAATGCTATTTCTAACATAGTGATTTATATACTAATATGATTTCATGTAAAATTTTCAATTTTCATGTGGTATTTTTTAATCTGTAATTTAAAATATTAGTATTTTTTATGTATGTGATAAAATATTTTTCATCTACACAATATAATTGTACACACACACACACATATTCATAAAATAAATAGGAAATTAAGTTATGTTCTCATTTCACAAAAAAATTTCATTTTTTCCTATTCATGTTGTATATTCCCCATCATTATTTATAATTGTATTTAATTAATTCTAATTAAAATCCCAAAAACAAATATATAGATATATATATTCTATAACAATATGAAAATGATATTTTTTTCAAAGAAATCTTTATTTATATATGTTTCATTATTTAAAATATTAGTATTTTTATATTTAAAAAATGAAATAATTTCAACTATTATGTATTTTTATTAAAAATTGATAAAGTAACATTTAATTCTAATATGAGAGAATTAATTTGCATTAAACCTATGATATTAATTGTGTAATATGGTTTAAATGGTTTAAATGAAAATTAAAACAATAATTAAAAAATAAAATATAAATCATTTTAGGCGAGAAGTTGAATGAGTGAGATGTTAACACGTGGCATTACTAACCGTTACATAACCTTGCTTTATAATAGATAATAGATAATAGATCCGCGTTCTTTGGTTTGTTCCATGTACAGTTCAAATAATGGGTGTCCGTATGAATATAAAGAAAGCATGCAACCGTTCACTTAAAATAAAAAATATTGCTAATTTCGTGTTTTCTACATACAACTTTTATAAATTTTTTTAAAAAAGTTTTAAAAATAAATATGTGATATATATGACTTGTATATAAATGTAAAAATAAAAAATAAAAATATGAAATCATAAGTGCCATTCACGACTTTAAAAAAAAGTCACAAATAGGATATACAACTTACCAGTTAATCCATTTTGATAAATATTATTTCTATATAAAATTACACTAATTTAATAAAAAAACATATATATCAAATTATCACTATATAAACAAATCATTTTATATCATTTATAAAAACCAATGCTATCCGTAGAATTGCACCATTCAATTGCCTGGTCACAGTCAATATTAGGTAATGGGATTTGGTGTGAATCAATTTAGAGGATAATAAAGGGCAAAAGATCTGTTTTTTGTATCGTTGCTAAAAGGGCAAATGATAAAAAAGAGAAAGAAAACAAGAGGTAGGTATGAATGATTGTCACCTGCACAAGTTCCACATGGGGGAATTTGGCACTGAATCTCTTCGCTACCTCCTTACCAAGCGGCGCGCCACCGCACCCCAGAAACCGGAGCGAGCTAAGGTCGTACTTGTTCACCAACTCTGACTTAGCGAGCGCCACCACTAACGGTGGCGCCACCGGCATGTATGTGATCCTGTACCTCTCTACGGCCTTCAACATCCCTTCAAAATCGAACCTCTGCATCAGCACCAAGGTCTCCCCCATGGCCGTGGCCCTCAACAGTATGAAGAGCCCAAACACGTGGAACAGGGGCATCGTGATCAGAGACACCGGGTGCGGTTCCTGTTCCTCCCTGCGTCCCAGCATGTGCCTCAGCTGACACAACCCAGCGATGAAGTTCCCGTGGGTGAGCAACACGCCCTTGACTCGCCCCGTGGTGCCCGAAGAGAACAGAATCGCCGCCGAGTCTGACTGATTCGTTTCGACTCGGCGAGGTTCTCCGTCGGCGTCGAGCATGGAGAGGAAGGAGGGCGAGTCGAGGAGGATGGTGCCGAAGGGGAGGTTGTCGGGGACATTGGATGCGGTGGAGGAGGTGGCGAAGGCGATGGCGGGTTTTGTGAGTTGGACCTGGTGAGTGACCTCGGAGGGGGAACTGAGCGGGTTAGCGGGGGAGATGGTGAGCCCGAGGGAGAGGAGGGAGAGATACAGTACGGGCACGTGCAGGGAAGTAGGGGAGAGGATGAATGCCACGTGGCCCTTTGAGAGAAGAGGGGTGAGTGATTGGAGGGAGAAGGCGAGGGACTTTACTTGGCGGAGGAGGAGGGAGTAGGTGAGGTGGGCGTCGGTGGCGGAGTCTATTAGGGCGTCGGTGGCGGTGGATGTGGCGGCGGCGGGGAGGAGGGAGAGGGCGTATTCGGTGAGGGAGAGGGGCTGGGAGTGGGGAGGGAGAGGGACGTTTGGACGGAGGCTGTGGAAGGTTCTGGTTTGTGGGCAGAAACCGCTGTTTGGGTCAATGGTGGTGTGGTTAGGCTGTGACTGTGTTTGGTTTTGGTTGGCCTTTGCCATTAGGAATTAGGAAGTGGGAGACTGCTTGAACTTGAATTGAATGTTGCCGTTCTCCACCACAAAGAGAGTAATCCCCTTGTTCAGGCCTAATATTGTATTATTATAGTAGACATTATAGCTTCCACATGATTAGAGTAATGTATTGATTGTAAGAAAAGACAGACTGGATTGAATTATGATGCTGACTCAAAAGCTTTCTTAATTAATAAAATATTAAATGAATTTAATCACTATGCGGACTCAAGAGTGGCAACAGTCCCGATCTGTATCTCAGCAAATAGGCAGCTCCAGTGCTGTGCATAACAGTGCGGATATAGTGTGGAAATGTCCCCCACAGGGATTCATAAAATGCAACATAGATGCTGCGTTCTTTCAGAGGGAGAATATAAGACTGAATTCGGGTTCTATTTATGTGATTATACTCAGTTGATGTTTGTCAGAGAAGGAGAATCCCAAGGTCTGCTGTTTGCTTTGCTTTGGATGGAGGAACTCGGGTATTCTAATGTTATCTTTGAGCTTGACAGTGAGTCAGTGTGGTTGATAGCATCAACATTCAACACCTCCACGGTTGAAGTATCAGAGTTTGGGTCAATATATAGTTGCTTATTAAGTTTCCAGTTGCTAGAGTGGTGTATGTAAGGAGACAAGCTAATGGGGATGTCCATTCTCTAGCTAGACGCTCCATTTCATTTTCCAGCCCTGTGTGTTTCCTTTGTTTCCAGTTTGTAACTTGTTTCCACTGGATTTCTTTGTTTGTGTTTGTTTCATCTATTTCCATTGTAAATTCATTATTAATTATTAATCATATAGGCACTGGTGGTATCACACCGATACCAGTATCTAAATCCACAATCCACAATGATATACAACAAAGACCTCATTTAATTGAGATCTGATCCAGCTTAATATTGCCAAAAACACTATTATTATCTCATTCATCCCTACTACGTCAATAGATACTGCAACAAAGAGATGGAAAATAACCACTTGGGTTTGATTAATGATCCATCGTTTCAACAAGTTCATTGAGGGGAAGAAGATGGAATTAGACCCGGAACTCATTACCCGTATTCATTCCACTAATGTACAAATCATGATACCCTGAACTATAGAGGATTGAGTTTATCAAGTCCAAAATGCCCCAGTTTATGAGGAGTAGCTAGCATCAAGAGTGGCACGTTTGAAAGTCAAGGTTAAATTTTATTTTCAAAGTTCATAATTATCTACGCATAGGCATTTGAATCTTGACTAGAAGAAACAATGTCACTAAAACTTAATACCGCTCCAGCAACTATGCTTGTTTGTGGATCACAAGCTTGCAATTCAATTTCAGACAAGGACTATCGGTGTGATCGCCAATTACGTGGAATCCATTTCCAGCAATATATCTGAGGAAGATAACAAGTTTGAGAAAAATGAAAACAACGACAGATTATTACTTTCCGTTTCGCGTTCGGTTGAGAAATAAAAAAGAGGAGTGAGTGAGTGAACCATTTGCCGATGGCGAAGGCGACGACGGTGGATTGGTTCCTGGTGAAGAAGTACTTGTGGCCGGCTTTGAGATCCCACTCTTCCTTCTCCGAGAGCTGTTTGTACCCCGCGCTTTGCAACCGCCTCTTCGCCTCATCTGAAAACGTGAGGGAAGGAATATTTCAGTTCTACCACCGTTTCGTTTCTACCAGCTTTGGCAACATTCGGACAAAAAAAAAAAAGGGCGCGAAGCGGAATCTCAGACTGGGTTGGGCCCGCCGGCCCGGTATTTCAGGGGATTGGTAAATACACTCCCTCTTTTTTGCCATCCACTCCACTTAAAAGTTAGATCAATGTAAAAATACAAAAATACCATTTTTTTGTTTTTTTGTATTTTCCCGCATACACCCACTGCTACCGGAAACTCGGTAGTTCAAAATTTGAAATTGTACTATTGGAAACTCGAATTTTCAGTAGTTCAAAAATTTAAATTTGTGCCGGAAATTCGAGTTTCTGGTAGTGCAAAATTTCATGAAACTACCGGAAACTAGAATTTTCGGTAGTGCAATTGAATTACCGGAAACTCGAATTTTCGGTAGCACAAAATTTCAATTTTTATAACTACCGAAAATTCAAATTTCTAAAAAAATATTAAAAATTTATTGGAAATTCAAATTTCCGATAGTTATAAAAGTTTAATTTTACAACTACCGGAAATTCAAATTTTCGGTAGTTGTAAAATTAAACTTTTATAACTACCGAAAATTCAAATTTCCGGTAGTTCTAAAATTCAATTTTAGAACTACTGGAAATTTGAATTTTCGGTAGTATAAAAGGGTATTTTGGTATTAAAATTTTTGAATAGTGACAAGTGAGGTGGATAGAAAAAAATGGTGGGTGTATTTACCAATTTCCGTATTTCAACGCCCAAACAACTCAGTCACCATTATCCGGATTTGTATTTTTTTTTGGACGAAGGGATATGTTTTTAGAAACAAACAAATAGTATATGAATTTAAGCCTTTGTTTGGATGAGATAAAAGTGGGAGGAAAGATTGTGAGAAGATGGAAAACACACAATTCAAGAAATATTCTCTTGTTTGGTATGAAAGGAAAATAGAGAGAATGGAAAAAAATTATTGGAAATGGTAAAGATTCCTTTCTTTCAAAATTGGAGAGAAATGAAGAAAAGGACAAAAATTGTATCACTAATTCCAACAATACCCTTTATTTTTTATCCCATTTAATTTGTATTTGAGGTTATTTATGTAATTTTATAAATATTTGTACTTTCATCTCACTTTCTTTCCTTTCACTTTCTCTCATACCAACAACAATAAAATCATTTCATTTTCTTTCCTTCTATTTTCTTTTACAAGCCAAACATAGGGTAAGCTTAATTATACTGTGTGTTTTTACTGTGCTTAAAGACTTATAATTTGTGATTTTAAACTCTTAATATTTTTTTATTGTATTTATCTCTCTTAATTTTTTATCACTATAATAAATTCTTTTATTAGTTTTTCTTTACACAAATTAACTCCACAACATATCATTTGTTTATTCGAACATTTGGCAGTTTTAACTTTTTAAACGTATTTAGGACAGAAGATGACTTAATAGATAAAGACTACGAAAAATTAGTGAAAATATCAAGGATTTTGTTAAAAGTGACATTAGAGTTTCTTATGGGGAAAAGTTTGGAAATTTATAATATTGGGTGAACTGCGACATTTTAATTAATGGGTGTTTAGCACACAATTTCATTTTTTTTTGTATACTTTAATTAGGGTCTTTGATCCCCGATTTGTGTTTAGTCACATTTAAACTCCCTGCCCCTCCCCAAAAGTCTATTTTGTAGGGATCAAACCTTGATCACTTCATTTATAAACTCATCGTATCTTGCTGACTGAGTCACATTCATTGGATTTTACACAAGATGTTTGAAATGGTTTATCAATTTAGTTTGTAAAGATTTTTATTAAAAAGATGAGAATTTAAGAATTTTAGATATAAGATATCAGATACTAGTGTTTAATTGTAAAAAAAACTTAAATAAAAAATTTATAGGAAAACACTTTTAAGCAAATTGTATACATGGGTTACAATATTCTCTCACTATTACAAAAATATAAAATTTATAAGTCATATGTGTTGTCTACAATTTGTTTGATTTGATTAAAAAAAATTAAAAATGTTTTTATTCCCTTTCAATAGATTAAATTTAATTCTCCTCGCACAACTATTTTTGTTAACACACTCCCACTCCCACAGGTGCAATATTTGTTTTAGTAAATAGAAAGGGGGCGGAGAAATGAAGAAAAAGTGATCAATGTTATGAATATTTGGTGGATGTCAATTCTGGAAGAAATTGATACTAAGTGGATTAGGTGATATTATTTCTTATTAAGAGAGAATATTTCATTTCACTATTTCTTTTATTTTGATAGAATCTCCTCCATTAGGGTTAGGTCTCCTAGTTGCTATAAATACCACCCTCATTGTACATGTTCTGTACCCTGAAATATAGCAATAAAACATTCTCTCTTTCTCTCTTTTCTCTTGTATCTATTATTCTATGTCTCTATGTTTTGTTCTCGTTTCGATTATTTTCATAACACGTTATCAGCACGAGACTCTAACCAACTGAGATTCGAAAGCTTGGAGGTGTTGTGCGAAAGGAGAAGATGAGACTTTTATAGTCATTCGATCGGTACTATTTCTTTGCCTATATTTTTTTTGGAATTGCATTTTGAGACATTTGCCAAAAAGGTATTTCAAGACTTAAGGTATGTATTAGAATTATTTATTCTGTACATTCGACTCAGTTTTCAAAAAATTGATTATAAAATAGAAACTTTTTTTTGCATGTAATATGTTCTTGCAGTAGCATTATTGAAGAAAAAATGATTTAAGAAATATTTTGAATTGATTTTTTGTGGTCGAACAAAATAATAAGTTTTTGATGAAAAATCACGAGGTCAATCCCATTGACACTGCTCCATTCCCAGAAGTGAAAGAAGCAACACACGAGTATTATACTTATTAGATATACTAAGGCCTATCTCACTAACACTACTCCATTCCCAGAAGTGAATGTAGAGTCACGTGATTATTATAATTATGGGAAAGAATTACTCATCTTGTTAATTGCGTATTAAAATTCATTTAGATGCAAATGGTCTTGAAGACATTATCAAAGAAGAGAATAAAACATCTAATCAACATAAGACCAAAGCTATGATATTTTTCCCTAGAAGTGGAAAAATAGTGAAAATAAAATAAGACCAAAACTATGACATTTTTCCGCAGAAGTGAAGAAATAGTAAAAAATAATAAAAAAATAGAGGGATGGGCAAAATAGCAAACATATTGTGGAGGCAAGGATTATTGGATCATACCTGTCGTATGTCAGAGCATATTGTGAGATTCAAATAAAGAGAAAAAGATAGAAATAGTTTTTGCTTATAAAGATGATATTGATGAGTATGATTATAGCCATATAGATATACTCGCTGATCTTTTTACTAAATTCATATGGGAAAATTGATCTCTTTATTGATGGTAATAGTGTCAAGAAATAAGTGATTTATATTTTAATGTTATTAAATCTCAATTTAGTATGTTTTTATTCTTTAATTGAATTTTATGTTTATTTCTTATTTATTTTTAACTTTTTGTGGAAGAATGAGTTTTGTACTAACATCAATAATGAGAATAATTGAATACTCCGGAAGAGCTAATATATTGTTAGTATTGCAAGAAATAGATGTTAGTACATTTAGTACTACAAATATAATTGGTGTGGCTCCGGAAGAGCTAATGTATTGTTACCGGAAGTAACAAACTAATGTTAGTAATATATCTATTACAACAAATTAAGATAATTGGAGGCTTTAGAAAAGCTAATATATTGTTACCTGAAGTAACAAACCAATGTTACTATTATATCCGGTGCTATAAAATAATTTGAGGCTCCGGAAGAGCCAATGTATTGTTACCTAAAATAATAAAGTTAGTTAATATATTCTTAGTAATGCAAGAAACCAATGTTAATACCATATCTGGTACTATAAAGATAACTGAAGGCTCCAGAAGAGCTAATGTATTGTTACTTGAAGTAACAAAGTTAAATATTGATATTGTATCATATTATTTAATTTATAAGTTTGTTAATTTTCGATCTGTTCAAATGACCGGATACCATAATGAAACAAGAAATAAAGGAGATATTGAATATCTTTATAGCATTGAACTACATATTGTAAACCAGAAGTTTACAAACTATGATAAGTATGTTGTTGGCATGTGATTGGTTGGGTCATCCCGGTCTATTATGATGCGAGAAATAGTTGAAAATTCATCTAGACACACATTGAAGAGCCAGAAGATTCTTCAATTTGATAATATCTTAAGCACTGTTTGTTCCCCAAGAAAATCTTAGAAGTTGATAAAGAGAATGATTCTCTCACACGTTTAACGTATACAAAGTGATATTTGTGAGCCAGTACAACCACCATGTGGATCATTTAGATATTTTATATGATTTTAATTGATGCATCAACTAGATGGTCACTTGTTTGTTTGTCGTCAACTCGCAACCAGACGTTCGCGATATTACTTGATTAAGCGCTCATTTTCTTGAAGAAAATACACCTTGATAATGCAGCATGTAACATATGTTCATATGTGAAATGATAATCCTGCAAATTCATTTATTAAGTATCTAAAGTTAATTGCAAGACCACTACTAATGAAATTAAAACTTGCAATTTCTACTTGGGGACATCTAATCTTGCATTCGCATCAGACCAACAAATTTTCACAAGTCCTCCCCTTTAAATTTGATTTTTGTCAGAGACCTAATATTTTTAATCTAAGAATTTTTAGATGTGTTGCTCCATCACAATACACTAAGATGGCTCTTCAAAGAAGGTTGGGAATATATATGTTGGTTAAGAATCTCTATCTATAATAAAATATCTTGAGCGAGCAAAATAGATTGAGCCAGTATATTAGAGATTCATTTACAGCTTGGTTTGCTAATTGTTAGTTTCCCAACATTAGGGGGAGAGAATAAGCAGCGGGAAAGGACAAGTTAGAATGAATTATCATCTTGATCCTCATACAAAACTATGTGAACCAGAAGTTCAAAAGATAATTCAATTGCAAAATTTAGCAAACCAATTACAAAATGCATTCACGGAAAGAATGACTAAACCAGCTGTTATTGCTCCAATTAAAATTGATGTCCCTATTGGACAATCACGCATGAAGCGTGGTAGACTATCGGTTCCAAAGATAAAAATCCTCAAACAAAAAAGGAGCTAAAAGGCAAGATGACCCAATTGAGGATATTGAAACTCTAGAAGAGTTATTAGACATAATTGATTTTGCAGTCCAAGAAGAGACTGATCAGGTACCTGGAATTTCTGAAAATAAAGAGATCTCAATAAATTATGTCATGAATGGAATATGACAGAACCGAAAGAAAGTCAACGTTGAAGATATTTTCTTCATAATATAGCGCTAGATGTGATAAATGATAATGAGGATCATGAAACAAAATCAATTAAGGATTATAGACAAAACAATTATTGGCCAAAAATAAAAAGACGCTATTGAAGCGGAATTATACTCGATTTGCTAGCAAAAATTCTTTGGACCTGTAGTCCGAAAACCTGAAGGTGTAAAGCCAGTTGGATACAAATAGAATTTAATTTGTGCAAAAACAAAATGAGGAAAGAGAAATTATGAGATATAAAGATCGATCTTGATTTTGAAAATCGCAAAGACCTTGCTTTGATTTTGACAAGGTATAGTGCTAGTGTAGTAGCATATGAATGGCTCAATTTACATTTGATGGATGTTGTTTGGCTCACTTGATAATGACATTTATATAAAACTCCTTGAAGGATTTAATATGCCTGAAACATACAATTTGAGCTCTTGAGAAGAATACTCAATCAAATAGAATAAGTCTTTCTATGGACTAAAACAATTTGGGCGCATAATTGCCTCAGTGAATATTTGAAAAAAGGAGGATATAAAAATGACTCAATTTGTCCAAAAATATTGTCAAGCGGAACTCCTGAAGAGCTTCCAAAAACTATAGAATGCTTAAAGAAATAATTTGAGATGAAAGACTTATGAAGGATAAAGTTTTATTTGGAATTACAGATTGAGTATTTGAAGAATAGAATTTTTGTGCATTATATCATGTATTTATCCTTGTTAAATATTTAAGTTATTATCTGAATTATATTTTCTTTAGATATTCTTAAATATTATAGAATATCTTATATTTCTAATCTAATATGACAAAGGTGCTAAAAAGATTTTATATGAACAAGTCACATTCATTGTGTACTCGAATGATAGTAATGTCACTAGAAGTGAGCAGAGGTCATTTTAGATCTCGAGAAAATGATAAAGAACTACTTAGTCCAAAAGTACTATATCTTAGTGCAATTGAGGCACTAATGTACCTTGCTAATTATACATATCTTTATATACTATTTGTTATTAGCAAGATATAGTTCTTGCCTAAGTTATGAAGACGTTGGAATGGAATCAAACATATGTTTTGTTACCTTATGAATCACAAACAAGTCATGCGAAAACTTTGACACCACATGAGGCAAGTCATGAATGCACTTGGTTGAAGTCTATGATTCAACACATACAAGAGATTTGTGGTTTATCTTTTGGAAAAATAATTGCAACTATTCTATATGAGGACAATACCGCATGCATTGCTCAGATGAAGGAAAAATCTCTTTTCAAAGTCGCTTTTGAGCAAAATTTTGAGCAACTGGTACAACAAATCGGTCTTCGTCGTGTTAGAGATGATTGTCTTCATGAGGGGGAGAAATAGATGCGTTCTGCACTCTTTTTTCCTTCGCCATGGTTTTGTCTCACTGGGTTTTCCAGGCAAGGTTTTTAACGAGACAGATTTTATGCAAAGGATATTGTACCTTTTTTCCTTTACTAAGATGGGTTTTTTCTTAGTAAGGTTTTAATGAGGCATATCCTTAATAGACATCCAAGGGGGAATGTTATGAATATTTGGTGGATGTCAATTCTTGAAAAAATTGATACTAAGTGGATTAGGTGATATCATTTCCTATTAAGAGATAATATTTCATTTCACTATTTCCTTTATTATGATAGAATCTCCTCCATTAGGGTTAGGTCTCCTAGTAGCTATAAATACCACCCTCATTGTACATGTTTTGTACCCTGAAATATAGCAATAAAACATTCTCTCTTCTCTCTTTCTCTCTTTTCTCTTGTATCTATTATTCTATGTCTCTATGTTTTGTTCTCGTTTCGATTATTTTCATAACAATCAATATTTATTTTGGCAATGATCATTGTGTGTATTCATTCAGTTTTAGCAATGGAAATGATGAATTCAGTTTGTCAAAACCTAATGCTGCATCAAGCATTCCAAGTAGTAAATAATTACATATATATGATGTTAACATCATAACAATATAGTAATTCCTGTAAAGAAAATTTTGCACGCGTTAAGTACTGAACTCCATTTTTTTTGCACGCGTTAAGTACTGAACTCCATCTTTATCCTGATCACAATTTGGATGAACCACTAGATAGAGCAGAATTAACTAATTCTCTTCTCAAAATTTTTCCTGCTGGAGATTTTGGGATAGAGCTAATAAAAGAAACACGTCGTATCTTCTTGTATGGTGCAACCTGCAATAATAAGCAAGTTTAAAGCAACATGGCAAGAGGAAAAGCACAAATTGTAACAGTATGACTTGCACAAAGGAATATCTAGACAAGGTCAATTCAATTGCATTAAGTAATGGTCAGAGGAGGTCTTATATATAAGCATTTATTAAGGATGGTCGATCAAAAACAGATGTTTGAGGTCAGGTCATGAAAGGTAAATAAAGCTCATGGTTCTATCTTATTTACATCATATGTTAAAGCATCCAATTAATGGAATTAGATAGTTCAAATATCACTCGAGTCCCATCTAAGAAGCAATGGTAAGTTGAATTCAGAAATGAAAAAACTGAATGGATAATTCATTCAACAAATATCCGGATTTTAGAACACAATCAGAAGCAAACCTGTTTTGCCACATACTCCATGACCTGAACTGCAGTGATGTTGCTTCCAGGCTTTCTTACCACAAAAGCCATTGGAATCTGCCCTGCATCTTCATCAGGATATCTGTCCCCAAAAGATTAGTAGACTTGGTGAACCTTCTTCTTAGACGAAATCATACAACACCACATTTTTATTATAGGCCAAGATACATTAACTAACGGTGCAATATTAAAAAAAAAAAACTTTGATTCTCTGTGACTTCCCACAGGAACTAGAATGGGAAAAAAGTTGCCAATTGTAAAGCATTGAATTGAAAACAACTTCTGATCTGCTTTCGAACATACAAAGAAGATTAAAGCACTAGATACATACGGAGCTACTGCAGCATCAGCGATTTCAGGGTTAGTATGAAGTATGTGTTCCAATTCAGCTGGGGGAACCTGTATTTTGTTTGAAAAAATAATAACAAGGAAAATGTGATTGTAGTAAAATGATATCCGCAAAAACGTGTTGTTCACAGTGGAAATTACACCATCACCTGATAAGCTTTGTATTTGATCAATTCCTTCAGTCTATCTACAATGAAGAGGAAACCATCAGAGTCAAAATAACAAAGATCGCCAGTCTTCAACCATCCATCTGAATCCAATGTCTCAGCAGTGGCCTTGTCATCTCCTACATAACCTGCACTGCCACCACAACCATAACACCATTCATGAAACATATGACACACTACACATGTAATACATAAAGACATATGACACACTACACATCACCTTTCATGATTGTTGGCCCTCGCAACCACAGCTCTCCTTTGTGGCCAGGAGATAGTGACTCTCCAGTTACAGGGTCCACTATCTTGGCCTCCATATTTTCTGTCAGTCGACCCACAGAACCATTTTTTTGATGAACAACCCACAGAACCATGGCGCTTAGCCTCATCAAGCCCTATCATTCTTGCTACCTGTCCTGCACTTTCAGTCAGACCATAGCCCTGGGAGTAAAATCACAATAAATTTATTATCTATTGCTATATAAAAAATTTATGTCCTGCTTGTCAAAAAAATAAATAAATTAAGTCCTAGTCTCTGAGAATGCGATATCTTTCCTTTTCTACACTGCAACACCTCTCTCAATTTTTTTTATTTCCAACTAATTGTTAAATTCTTTTGCTGTTTAAGTCCTATTTGTCAAAAATAAAAAATTCAAGTCTTAGTTTTTGAGGACGTGATATGTCTCTTTTTACATTGTGACACGTGTTATTTTTTTAAATTTTTTTACTTTCAACTAATTGTTATATTTTTTTAATGCTTTTGATAAAAAAATCTATACTTTCTGGCTGCGAGTCAATATACAAGTAAATAAATAAATAAGAATCAAAATTAAGAAGAAAAAAAACCAGTTAAATACACCAAAAAAGAGATGGACAGCTTTTAAAATGGCGTTTGAGTCAAAACACTAGTACTCTACTAATATAGAAGGACAAAATCTATGGTGGTGGGCCCATTGCCAATAAAAAGAATATGACATAATGGGATTTCGTGAGATTCAATTCAGAGGATAATAAAGTGTAAAAAAATCAACTCTAATTATTTAATGTGTTTTTATCAATTCTTTAATTTCTAATATTAAATCTATTTTTTTAATAAGTGTATTTATCTTCTCTTTAAATTCCAACAACAATAATTTCTGTTGTAAAAAAAAACAACAATAATTTATAATATTAAATCTAACATCCGTATCTTTTTTTTATCATATCATTAATTTATCACATTTATTACTTATTTCTCATTTATTTTTATATAGGTGGGTGTAAATTGAATTTAGATTCCTTGTAATGAGAAAATTCACGTATTTACTCAATCAGCAGATCTTGACCATTAGATCAAGATTAGACGAATAACAATTTTAGTTTGTATTTTAAATCTAATTCTACCATAAAATTATTAGTCGTTCGATTTTGATCTAATAGTCCAAATCGATTGGCTGCGTGAATGCATAGATTCTCTAACAATAAAGAAACCATTTTGTGTAAATTAGATTTATTTTATGATAGAAACGAATGTGTAAATTAGATTTTAGGTGTACATAGATGATTTTTCAATTAGACAATACAATAATTTATTAAAATTTTAATGTTTAGTTTTCTCATCATCGATGATAATTCAAGACCTTTATCCTCTCTAACTCAACCCTAGTCACAGGCTAAATCCTTCCTCATCATGAGCCACGTCGAACCCCAAAACTAGGCATGGCAACGGGGCGGGGCGGGTTTTACATTATCCGTCCCCACCCTTGATAGTGCTCGGGTTTTCCCGCCCTGTCCCTGATCTTGGTCGGGGTTGAAAAATCAACACCCCTCCCTGCCCCCGGCGAGTGTCGGGTTTTCCCGCCCCGCCCCCACACCCGCACCTAGTATTTTAGAATCCAAATTTTTATTTTAGAATTTTAATTTTGATAGAATTAAAGAAATTTAATACTCTATTTTTTAAGACATTTTTTTAATATATTTTGTTAGACAAATAATAATGAAGAAATAAAGAATTAAAAATGTAATTTTTTATAATATTAATGCATTAAATATTATATTATAAGTGTAATAAATGTACGGGGCGGGTTCGGGGTGGGTATTAGTTTCCCCAACCCCGACTTTTAAATGTGGGGAAAACCCGAACCCGTCCCCGACCCCAGTCAAAACGGGTTTTCCCCGTCAAAGTCGGGACGGGTTCGGATGGGTACCCACGGGTTCGGGCCCCATTGCCAAGCCTACCCAAAACGCGAAAATATCTTCTTCTTCTTCTTTTATTATCGTTGCAAAAACGGGGAAATAAAAAAATGGTTTAAACCTCTTTTTGGTTTCTCAAAAATAAAATATATCTTTTTATTCTTTTATTTTTAAAAATTTGTCACTTTTAGTTTCTAGAGCCATTTAAATTTAAAAAATATTTTTTAAATTTATACTTTAACCCATTCTAAAGTCTGATTCTCACCTTAATCCGTTTTTCCGTTCTCCTCCCCTTCCACTGATGCACCGCGACCCCCATCCCCGCTAGGAGTAGTTTCAATGTACTCCCTCGAAGCCGCCACGAGATGCGGCATCTCTCTCGTTCTCCTTCTTGTGCGATCTCGGTGGCTACCTCCCTTCCCGCCATTGTGTGCAGCCTCCCTTGGCCGCGCGAGGATGAGAGGTTGTGGTGCATCAGTGGAGGGGGAGGAGAACGGGAAAACGGGTTAAGGTGAACATCAAACTTTAAGAAGGGTCAAAATATAAATTTAAAAAATACTTTTCAAATTTAAAATATGATTTCAGAGACTAAAAGTCACAAATTTTAAAAAATAAAAGACTAAAAAGACATATTTTATTTTTAAAAAACTAAAAATAAAACTAATTAAAAAATAAAGAACTACAAATAAATTTAAGCCTTAAAAAAATGGAAGAGAGGAGGGGTAGGTATGTATGATTATCACCAGCACAATTTCCACATTGGGGAATTTGGCACAGAAGCTCTTAGCCACCTCCTTACCAAGCGGCGCGCCACCGCACCTTAGAAACCGGAGCGAGGTAAGGTTGTACTTGTTCACCAACTCGGACTTAGCGAGGGCCACCACTAACGGCGGCGACACGGGCATGTAGGTGATCCTATACCTCTCTACAGCCTTCAACATCCCTTCAAAATCGAACCTCTGCATCAGCACCAAGGTCTCCCCCATAGCCATGGCCCTCAACAACATGAAGAGCCCAAACACGTGGAACAGTGGCACCGTGATCAGACACACCGGGTGCGGTTCCTCTTCATCCCCCCGTCCCAGTATGTGCCGCTGGTGACACAACCCAACGATGAAGTTCCCGTGTGTGAGCAACACGCCCTTCACTCGCCCCGTTGTGCCCGAGGAGAACAGAATCGCCGCCGAGTCTGACTGACTCGTTTCGACTCGGCGAGGCTCTCCGTCGGCATCGAGCATGGAGAGGAAGGAGGGAGAGTCGAGGAGGATTGTGCCGAAGGGGAGGTTGCCGGGGACATTGGAAGCGGTGGAGGAGGTGGCGAAGGCGATGGCGGGTTTGGTGAGTTGGACCTGGTGACTCACCTCGGAGGGGGAACTGAGCGGGTTGGCGGGGGAGATGGTGACGGCGAGGGAGAGGAGGGAGAGATACAGTACGGGTACGTGCAGGGAAGTAGGGGAGAGGATGAATGCCACGTGTCCCTTTGAGAGAAGAGGAGTGCGGGATTGAAGGGAGAAGGCGAGGGACTTTACTTGGCGGAGGAGGAGGGAGTAGGAGAGGTGGGCGTCGGTGGCAGAGTCTATGAGTGCGGCGGTGGCGGTGGATGTGGCGGTGGCGGGGAGAAGGGAGAGGGCGTAGCCGGTGAGGGAGAGGGGCTGGGAGTGGGGAGGGAGAGGGACGTTTGGACGGAGGCTGTGGAAGGTTCTGGTTTGTGGGCAGAAACCGTTGTTTGGGTCAATGGTGGTGTGGTTGTTCTGTGACTGTGTTTGGCTTTGGTTGGCCTTGGCCATTAGGACTTAGGGAAGTGCTTGAGTTGAACGTGTGAATTGACTGTTGCCGTTCTCCACCACAGAGATAGCAATCCCCTTGTCCAGGCCTAATCTTCTCTATCCTCTTAATAAAACAATAACTCTAAAGGTGCTTGCTGTGCTACCCATAGAAAATTTTTGGGTATGGTACCTGATCACTAAGAATATGCCATGTGTAAATCTCTTTGCCATGTTACATGATCATATTTATTTCTATTTATTTATAAGTATATCTCTTTATTTATATTTATTTCTAAACAGACCCCTTTATCATTTTTGAAAACAGACCGCAGAGGAGCATGAAGAGCTTGAAAACACATCGCTGCTATCACAGAGGAGCTTGAAAACAGATCGCAAATGTCGATCCTGTTCTTCTTCTTCTTCTTCCGATCCATATTCATCAACGACCACCATAGAGGAGCTTGAATGGAAATAGATCTGACCCTCTTTCCTTTGTTATCATCGGCACCATCGATTGAAGTCTTAAGGGAAGAAAAAAAAATGCGCATACGCCGTCTCAGGCTTGACGACGACGACGAAGACGGCAAACAAGAAGACGCAGTTGAGCCCCAACCCCAGCCTCAGCCTCAGACATTCACACATCAAGCTCTAAAATGTTCGAGTTTTCACTCGGAGCCCATTGTAATCTCCGACGACAACTTCGTCGACGTCCCCGACGACCTCTCTCCGCCGTCTCCTTCGGCTCCTGGTGGCTCTTCTGTAAGCGATTATCTCCGCCGCCTCGGGTTGGGGCTGAAGAGGGACTGGCTTGTCGCTTGTCTTCGCGAGCTCCAGGGCTCCGTTAGGGGATTCGAAGGGTTCGATGTCGCCGCAAAGTCCAAGCTCTGTTTCCAACACTCTCTCTTTCCCGACCTCAACTTCTGTGGTAGTGGCGTGCTTCACCCCAATGTCGATTCCATGCACCTCGCTCTTCTCCCTGGTCCCTACGTTTTGCAGGTCTCTTTCATTGCATTGTATTGCATTCAACGATTCACTTAATTAGCCATGTTCTTCATCTTATCATTACAATTATTACCGTGTCCTACACTTCAATGTTACCATACTCGCTAGTTTGATGCTCGAGAAAATGCTTATATTAAATGATTGGGCGACTTAGGCATTTTTTCAGTGTTTCAATCTTGGGTTATCCAAATTATGCTCTTATATGATGAACAGTGGGTCAAGCATTATATGGTTTCTGATATGTGTTTTGTGTTGGTCTCTAATTGCTATCAATTTCTTTTATTTGTGGAACCTGAAAACTCTATACCCTTGTGTTTTCATTATGATATTGGATTTACAGTGGATTTGCACGATTGTATTGGCAGGTTGATGAAATAATCAATATCAGTTGTCCTCTACGAAGCAGATATCAACAAGCCCCTCCTGGACTTAAAAGGTGTCTCAAGTTGTCAATGACTGATGGCATTCAGAGAGTCTTTGGAACGGAGTACAGACCTATAAAAGCTCTTGAAGTTTGTGCACCTTCTGATTTAAAGGTTTCTTTGGTGCCATGAGACATCCTTTCTTTTTAATTTGAATACACATGCATGCTTCACTTCACCTTGAATAAACGCAAGTTCAGGTTGAATTATTTAGATCACAGCAGCGATTTATTCTATAGTATTCATGTTTATGATTATGGTTTAGTAAGAGGTATATTAATCCTTGGATTGTGCAAATCATGCCCAAAATAATGTTTATGTTTTGGCCTTTAGAAATAAGTTATTTTCTACATTGACTATTAATCTTGCTCAGTTGCTATTACTGGATTAGTTTTGTATATTTCATTAAAACAAAAGACTTAGTTAAATAATTTATAAACAGTACTCATTTGGATGTAATACTTTTAGTGGATTTAATGTATCTGGGTACATGGTATGAGCTCAAATGCTCAATCAAATCAGTAGAGGTTCATTCTTAATTTTAGTCTTCTGAGCCTTCTCTTGTTAATCACTTGTTAATCTATTGTTACGGCATGCAGTGATTCTATCCCCCTTTTTGGTTATCGGAGAAGATCATACCTAGTTTTATCAGGGCTGCTTGGTGCGCTCTCATGGAGTTCAGGAATAAGGATAGCTGCAATTTCATGCTAAGGATAGCTGCAGTTTTATGTTAAGATTGGGTGCTTTAGGATTTAATTTTCCATTGTTTGCTGATAGCCAGAACATCATGTTAATTGGATTCTTTGTACTGCATTGAGTTGATGTGATTGGGTACACCTTATGTACGTATAATGTTTTGTGGGAACTGATTGTTTCAAGTAACAAAAAAATTTGAATATCAAATACTATTTTAATAAGAAATGTTTCACAAAAGAATTTTAAATATCAGTGCATCCTAAAACAATTCTGCCTTAAAGAAAAAAATATAATCTAATAAAGGAGTAGTCCTAGTAAAATATAATATAATATTTCAAGTCTCCACAAAATGAAATATAATCCAATAAAGGACCAGTGCTAATCTAAGGGGTCTCTTAATTTTCTGGTGCTTCTTTGATTTGTTGCATGTATTGAAGGGATCTTTCAGCAACTGATTGCCGCAAGTTGTTAAATTGATTCAAAGCTAAATCCAGTGCCAGCTTAAGTCTAGTACCATCATCAACCTGTTTTATCAATTTTCAAAGTTAGTAAAATGAAAAGAAGATTTATTATGTTATAATCAGAACAAATGTAAGATTGTTTGCCTGAATCTTATATCCATTTGCACCCATCTCCATCATCCATGTGCACACCCACACTCCACAATCATTTCTAAGTTTATTAAAAGAAGAAGAAAAAAACTTTGTTAAAGGGTAAGCTAAGATTTTAAGACTAATAATTATAAATTTTCTGTATAGTAATAAGTCTTACGAGTTCTACTTTTGGTAGCCTAGACCATCTGGAGTAACATTTGTAAACTCTGAGATAATAGGTCTATTTGTGATTTGAAACTCATAGAATGAATCATCCTGTAGTAGTTCTTCCATATATAATGCCTATTATGCATTTGAAAATGTTTAGAAATTAAGGTAATCCATTGATGCAACATATAAGTATTATATTAAAAGCAACACTTGATTTTACCACTTTCTTTACACTTCTCTCACGGAGCCTTGCTTGACAATTTGTACGAGTAATAGGCTTTGCCTCTCTACGTCGATCGTTCCTCAACAAATGCTTCTTATTTCTCAATCCTTGCCGACTACAAACTAATTGCCTCATGACAATATTATTCTTAGAGTCACGATACACATCATCTTTTCTAACCGAAAATCCATGACATCTGGCATAAGAACAATAAAATTCCCAACCTGCGTTCTCCGAATCAAATTCAAGTCCTCTAATCTCATCAGCTGTCAAATCAGAAATTTTTTTGTAACCTTCATGCAATTTACCACTATCACCATCATTATTAGGAGGAACATTACCATTATCATCATTCAAAAATGAATCATTACTCAAGTCAACGAATTTTCCTTCGCTATTACTTGACATGCTGAACTCACTGAAAACAAATATTTACATATAAGAACTCAAACACAAAAAAATATTCAGATAAATATCATTTAATCATTTAACTGCAGTACAATTAGGGAGAGTGAATATTTGCATAAAATCCATAATATAGCACATTATTTTTTCAGCATAATTTTCAATTTAATTTTGGCCAGAAAATAATCAAATAATTAATATAATGAGATATATTTATTAAAAATTATTTCATGCAGCCAAAAAATTCTGGAAACTATATAGTAAGATCCTACTAAAAAAATAGAGCACAACGCAAAAAACGGCATCGAAAAACGACACTTGTATAGGCTACACTCTCCCTCACTCTCCAGGGTCCGCGAGTGGGCTTCGTGCGAGTGCATCACCCCCTACCTCCAGCCGGGTCAACCCACACAGAAACGGGTCGTTTAGTTGCAGCGAAATTTCAACGTGATTCTACTACTTTGAGTCTCATTTCGTTTCGTTTTCTCATGGGTTTTGTAATCAAACATATTTCTAATGAATCTTAGCACAAAAACACAAATATTTCATAGCACATACAAGAGATTTTGAGCTTCAAAAAATCGCAAACGGGATTAATCCATTCAGCGCCATTTTTGCACGATTGAAGCTCCGATTCGACTCGATTTGATGCAATTGTTTGTGTTTTTTATTCAGAATCATGTCTATAACTATTATACCATGAAAGCCCTAATTATAACAATCAAACCATGATAAATCAAGCTTCAAATCTTAATCAACATAAACCCTAACCCCTCTTTGTGTTCTTCAAAATTTTCTCTCTACAGTAAACGAAAATTCACAAAACTAGTGTCAATAGATTTGTATTGTCTTCCTCTACAAAAACCCTAAGGTTTCAATTTTCAATTTCAAGTATATCATCATTCGAAAATTTTGCATGTAAAAAAAACGAAAATAAATCAAAAATTGAAAAACAATCATATACAAATAAAATATGATGAAATCAATCAAAAATTAGGTTTAATTATCAGTTGAACTGCTTACCTGGTACTCAAGGGAAACTGGGATGCTATGGTGAGAAAAAGAAAGGTGTTCTAAGTTGTTTTCTACGGTAGAAAAATGTTTTTTACAGTAGAGAAGGGTTTTCTGTGCAAGAGATAAGGGTTCATGTGTTTGTAACAAGTGATATGTTATTAAGTTTTGACTATTTAATTAAAAGTCTCTAGGGATATAAACATAAATAATAAAAATATAATTTGCATTTTGGTAAATGTTGACTCAGCATTTGCATATTTAATTTTTTCCACATGTTATGTTTTTATTGGACCATGTCATCAGGGTACCGAAACTCTTAAATTTCACAGGGTACCATAGAATTTGCCAACTCTAAATTGACACGTGGCATGTTTTTGTTTCTTTTAACTTTCACACAATCATTTCCCTCAACGGACAAGTGTGGCTTATTAGGGAACTTAAGCGGTGCCGTTAATTTATTAACGGTTTTGATACTTTTATTTTATTAACTAATTATAGAATGAGATTCTATTTACTAATGTCATGTTATATTATTTTTCTAAGAATAGCAACTCTTCTTATTGCATCATAGTCCCTAATAATTTTTTTTCAATTATGATTAATTAAGTTTTTAAAATAATTTTATTGTTTTTAAAATTAAAATTAAAATATGTTAATAACTATACCAAAATTTTGCCAAAAACTCATTCCTCAACAATATAGTTATTTTCACGTAATTTTAAATGAGATAATCTTAATCTTAAATGAAAATAAAAAATAATTTTTTTTATGAAGAAGTAAAAAATAAAATTTTAATACTTAAAAACTAAACTGTAATGAAAAATATTTACAAAAATCTTATTGGTAAAAAAATCAACGGTATCAAAACAATTATTTTTCCGACGGTAATAGAAATTGCCGGCTTATTCTTATCTCACACACAATCAGTTTCTCTTGGGGATTTTATCTAACCGATAGACATGAGCATCGATGCTCCAATTTTAAAGTTTTACATTTGACAATTTCCAAATTAGTCATTTGATAATTTCACAAAATGTTGCACTGGTCTCCTCTCTCTGTGTACCGATCGTGTTGTTGTCATCCTTTTCTTCCATCTTCTCATTATCCTCCCACTGTAAGTTCTACCTTCAACTCTAACCTCTCTCTTATATATTTCTTTAAAAGCGTTGATGACTGAATTACATAGTTTCTTCTATCACACCCTTTTTCTTCTACTCAATTTTGTGTTTTTGAATCCCAAAATGGATGAAGAGAGCAAGAACATGATAAGTATCATTTCTATTTTTAAATTCCTAGCCATTTCCAATAAATTTACTACTGTTTTCCTCTATATTTTGACCTATGATTTGCAGTTTCTTCCGGTGATCTAGCATGCATGTTGAAAAATTTCAGCACTTATTACTCATTAGTGATCTATTTTTTTTTAATTTTATCTGATGAAAATTTCAGGATTCCTTTCTTATTAGTTTTTCTCATCCTAGTTCTTAAATCAGTATTGTATATCGTTGCCACCATTGTATATCATTTACTCATCTTACTAGAAATTTGGTTTTATGCTTCTGTTGATCCAAGTTTAATATTCCAATCCCGTAATCAAATACATGCAGGTATTCAAATCCCTCCCAAATGTTTTGCATGATTTCAGTTTAATAACTTTGATTTTTAATTTTAATTTCATATATATTTTAATCCATTTTGGTTATTTTGTTTTTTAAAGTCGCATATGATTTCCAGCTCACATATCTTTATATATTTTTAATATATTCTTATTCTTATTATCACTTCTCGTGCCGTGTTTAACAATTGGATGCCCAGGTCCAGGACAACAATATATCATTTCAGGTATTAATAATATTATTGATATTGTTGAGTTTTTTTATGATTAATTACTTACTTTTCCTTGGCTATATATGCTTGAAACGGGTGAGGAGAAGAGATAATTAAATTTATTGTAGATTTTATCTTTTATTATAATGATAACAATGAGGAGAGGACTAATATGTTTTATTTTTGAATAAGGGTGTTGGTTGTAGCACCTTGCAACGTTTTGAACAAGCTGCAAAATTTTAAATATGTTGCATTACCAATAATTGACATGTTCTTGCAAATCATATTGGCATTTCAATAGTTTGTTATAACTTATAAGCCTACAGATTTCCTATTTCTTAAGTGGTTAACTATTGTACTTATAAGAACATGAGAGCTGCATCATGCATGCACTTTTAATGATAATATGTTAGTCTCATTAAACTCTTCTCTTTCACACATTCACAATCATGCTTTTTTTTGCAGAACCTTTAGTCTCATTATCCCCATTCACAAACATGATTATATACCCAAGGTTCTTGACTTAGGTGGTTTCAACATGACATATTTCATGACAAATGAGAGGCATTGTAATAGATATGAGGCAGGGAAGTGTGCATGGTGTTTGCATTTAAAAGAGGGCGGGCACATGATTTAATTTCATGAATGGATATACCATCTGGGGTTCTGCTTTTTTTTAATAAACAAAAATTTCATTAAGAAGAAAACAACTAAACTAGAGTACAAGATATGTCCATATTTAACTACATAAAAAGAACAAGATTATTATAAGTACAAAGATATCCGATCTCCTACCCTTAATACAATAGAGGTAGCGTGCAAAAATATCGCTATAGAGAAAGACATCTATTTCTATCTTTGAAAATTAACCCTTCTTGAAAATTAAATCTTATTGGGACACGTGGATGGCTCCTACTGCAAACGCGTGGTGCATGGAGGTTTCACAATTTCGGTTAAAACAGCAATCAGTTTGCCAATCTGCACATAGCAGCAAGCTTACTCTCTCCGTAACTTATTTTCCATTTTTTGTTTGTCCTTCACTCTCTATCCATCTGACACGTGGCATCTCACCTTATTATGTTACGCCTCATTGTCTTTTGGCTTTGCTCCCGACTCTGTGTTTCCGCCACTCTATTCTCAATTAATTTAACTAAAGCAATTAGATAAGGATAATATTAGTTTGATTTAATTAATTAAAATAATATTGTAAATAAATTATTATATATATTAATTTATTAACTATTTTTTTATAAAAATAAACCTTTTACTAATATAAAATCAATCAATCAATTATTACTATTATATGCAAAGATTATGGCTCAGTCACACGCCACCTCTTCAGCTTAGAGACATTTTGTCCCACAATTTTTTTATGTTTCACTAAATTTGTTTCAACTACATTTTGATAATATTTTTTAACCAATGATATGTGATCTAAGAAAACATTTAAAAACTTCAAGGTGTTCTAACTTGATTGGTAGAGTTTAGCCTTTGTAATCCAGAAACGCGAGATCGAATCCCCCTCTCCCATAAAAAAAATGTAAAATGTAATGTAATCCGTGCAACTGCACGGGTAGCATACTAGTTGTCTAGTTTTAACTAAATTGGCACTCCAGACCCTATCTATCATTTGTATCATGACAAACTTGCATGAGAAACTAATAAAATCACCCTCAACCTATCAAAACTACACCAAAGAAAATCAGAACCATTCACACCTGTGGGAGAAACCCCACATGTGGTGTTAGGACGAATAAACAAGTACAAGATTACATAGAACAGTCCAGATCAGATCACAATTGTGGAGAAATTTCCACCCCGCGGTGTGAAATCGTGAGACCCATATGCAAATATAATCCAGAACAGCGCACAAGTCACAATGGTAGAGAAATTCCCACTCATGGCATGAAATCGTCAGACCCAAATGCAAAAATCCAGAGAAGAAACCAGAGCAGTCCACAGCTGTGAAAAACGTGACACTCCCGGTGTGAAATCGAAAGACCCAAATGCGAAAGCGCAGAAAGGAAACCAGAGCAGTCCACAGTTGTGAAAAACGTCACACCCCCGATGTGAAATCGCCAGACCCGTAATTCAAATATAAACCCGAACAGCCCACATTTGTGGAAAAATTCCCACCCCCAGTGTGAAAGAGTCAGACCCAAATGCGACAATGCAGAGTAAAATCCAGAGAAGTCCACAGCTGTGAAAAACGTGACACCCCCAGTGTGAAGTCGAGGATACCAAATACGAATTTGCAGAGTAACAGATCACACCTGTGGTGAAATTCCCACCCCGATGTAATTGAACCGCACAACCAATACCTGCCAAGCCCAAATAAGCTACATCATAATATTCAAACTACACCCAAACATGCTAATGGATTACCAAACCATATTGACAATGGATAGGAGAAGTCAGGAACCTTTCCTTTGATCCAAGTCCAAGCTTTTATCTTTATTTGATCAACCAAATCTAATATGATAACCTCTTTCTAATTAAAAATCAAATTATTCCGACTTAGCCAAATACCATACATAGCTGCTAATCAGATACATTGCCATACAGCCATCGAGTAAAAACTGTTTGATTCTGCTGGCACAATTATTTTTGATTTTTTTTTATTAGGAGACAATTATTTTTGTTAACACACTCCCAACGGTGTAGTATTTACTTTGGTAAATAGAATGGGCGGAGAAATGAAGAAAAAGATATCATTATCGTGTGTTTAATGATTATCTCAACAGGTCACATGATTCACATGATTCAGTGACCCACCCAATAGTTTTCAGCGAAATAATTCTATAACGACAAACACAAAACATATAATTCCTGTAAAGAAAATGTTGCAGGCGTTAAGTACTGTACTCCATCTCTTGATCAAAAAGTACTGTACTCCATCTTTATCCTGATCACAATTTGGATGAACCACTAGATAGAGCAGAATTAACTAATTCTCTTCTCAAAATTTTTCCTGCTGGAGATTTTGGGATAGAGCTAATAAAAGAAACACGTCGTATCTTCTTGTATGGTGCAACCTGCAATAATAAGCAAGTTTAAAGCAACATGGCAAGAGGAAAAGCACAAATTGTAACAGTATGACTTGCACAAAGGAATATCTAGACAAGGTCAATTCAATTGCATTAAGTAATGGTCAGAGGAGGTTTTATACGCATAATTTATATCAAGGGTGGTCGATCAAAAACAGATATTTGAGGTCAGGTCATGAAAGGTAAATAAAGCTCATGGTTCTTTCTTATTTACATCATATGTTAAAGCACCTAATTAATGGAATTAGATAGTTCAAACATCACTCGAGTCCCATCTAAGAAGCAATGGTAAGTTGAATTCAGAAATGAAAAAACTGAATGGATAATTCATTCAACAAATATCCGGATTTTAGAACACAATCAGAAGCAAACCTGTTTTGCCACATACTCCATGACCTGAGCTGCAGTGATGTTGCTTCCAGGCTTTCTTACCACAAAAGCCATTGGAATCTGCCCTGCATCTTCATCAGGATATCTGTCCCCAAAAGATTAGTAGACTTGGTGAACCTTCTTATTAGACGAAATCATACAACACCACATTTTTATTATAGGCCCAGATACATTAGCTAATGGTGCAATATTAAAAAAAAAAAACTTTGATTCTCTGTGACTTCCCACAGGAACTAGAATGGGAAAAAAGTTGCCAATTGTAAAGCATTGAATTGAAAAAACTTCTGATCTGCTTTCGAACATACAAAGAAGATTAAAGCACTAGATACATACGGAACTACTGCAGCATCAGCGATTTCAGGGTTAGTATGAAGTATGTGTTCCAATTCAGCTGGGGGAACCTGTATTTTGTTTGAAAAAATAATAATAAGGAAAATGTGATTGTAGTAAAATGATATCCGCAAAAACGTGTTGTTCACAGTGGAAATTACACCATCACCTGATAAGCTTTGTATTTGATCAATTCCTTCAGTCTATCTACAATGAAGAGGAAACCATCAGAGTCAAAATAACAAAGATCGCCAGTCTTCAACCATCCATCTGAATCCAATGTCTCAGCAGTGGCCTTGTCATCTCCTACATAACCTGCACTGCCACCACAACCATAACACCATTCATGAAACATATGACACACTACACATGTAATACATAAAGAGATATGAACAGCATTTGGTCAAAAACATCATCCATCTTGAAGGGCTTAACCAAAAATAAGTATCTTTTGTTAGCAATCATGAAAATAACAAATCCTTTTTTTTTTTATAATGCATATCTTCAGTGGCAAATATTATGCAATGAGGCCCATAAATGTAGAAGCTTTCCAGGCAGCAGTAGCACACCTCTAAAATTTGATTTGGATTTTTTTATAGATAGATAGATTAGCGTTGCTAATAATGCTGCTAGCACATTCTCAAAGATATCAAATCAAAAACAAAATAACCAATCACCTTTCATGATTGTTGGCCCTCGCAACCACAGCTCTCCTTTGTGGCCAGGAGATAGTGACTCTCCAGTTACAGGGTCCACTATCTTGGCCTCCATATTTTCTGCTAGTCGACCCACAGAACCATGGCGCTTAGCCTCATCAAGCCCTATCATTCTTGCTGCCCCTCCTGCACTTTCAGTCAGACCATAGCCCTGGGAGTAAAATCACAATAAAATCTATTATCTAGTGTATGTCAAAATAAATAAAATAAAATTAAGTCATAGCTTTTTAGGGTGTAACCTATGTCATTTTTCACATGACATGTGTCACTTATTCTAACTCTTATTTTATTCTTTTATACATTCTAACTCTTTTTAATTTTAACTAATTGTTAGATTTTTTTTAATGTTTTTGATAAAAAAAACCTATACTTTCTACTAATGGAGTCCATAGACAAGTAAATATAAATAAACAAGAATCAAAATTAAGAAAAAAAAATCCTTTTGAGGTTGGTGGTAGACTCTGGCCTTGCATGGAGTCGATCCTTGTCCCTAAACTAAACTTTTTGTTACCAAAAAAAAATTAAGAAAAAAAAACCAGTTAAATACACAAAAAAAGAGACGGGCAGCTTTAAAAATGCGTTTGAGTCAAACACTAGGTACTCTACAGAAGGACAAAATCTATGGTGGTGGGCCCATAAACATTAAAAAGAATTGAAAACTAATGATCAGCCGTCATAATCACAATCAACAAAATATGATAATGGGATTTCGTGAGATTCAATTCATATGATAATAAAGTGTAAAAAAATATTTATAAAAAAAGTGTAAAAAAATCAACTCTAATTATATAATATGATTTTTATCAACTCTTTAATTTCTAATATTTATCTAACACTAATAATTTTTTTATTATATTATTTATTTATCACATCTATTATTTATTTTTTTATTTTATTTCTATATTGGTAAATGTAAATTGGATCCAAAATTTCTATAATCAGGATATTCACGCATTTACGCAATCATCATATTAAGACCATTAGATTGAGATTAAACGACTAACAATTTTAGTTTGTATTTTAAACCCAATTCTATCTTAAAATTGTCCGTCGTTCAATTTTGATCTAATATTCCAGATCGATTGACAGCGTGAATGCATAGAGTCCCCATGAATCCATTTTTGTGTAAATTAGATTTTGGGTGTACATATATTATTTTTCAATTAGACAATACAATAATTTATTAAAATTTTAATGTTTAATTTTCTCATCATCCATGATAATTCAAGACGTTTATTTATTCTCTGTAACTCAACCTTAGTCACCGCAGCTCAATCCTTCATCATTATGAGCCACGTCGAACGCCAAAACGGGAAAATATCTTCTTTTTTTATCATCGTTGCAAAAAAAAAGGGGAGAAAAAAAAAAGAAAAAAAAAGAGGAGGGGTAGGTATGAATGGTTGTCACCTGCACAATTTCCACATTGGGGAATTTGGCATTGAAGCTCTCCGCCACCTCCTTACCAAGCGGCGCGCCACCGGACCCAAGCAACCGGAGCGAGCTAAGATCGTACTTATTCACCAATTCGGACTTAGCGAGCGCCACCACTAGCGGCGGCGACACCGGCATGTAGGTGATTCTGTACCTCTCAACGGCCTTCAGCATCCCTTCGAAATCGAACCTCTGCATCAGCACCAAGGTCTCCCCCATGGCCATGGCCCTCACAAGCATGAAGAACCCAAACACGTGGAACAGTGGCAGCGTGAACAGAGACACCGGGTGCGGTTCCTCTTCTTCGTTGTTTTCATTCAGCATGTGCCTCAGGTAGCAAAACCCCCCAATCAACGCGATGAGGTTCCCGTGGGTGAGCAACACGCCCTTGACTCGACCCGTGGTGCCCGAAGAGAACAGAATCGCCGCCGAGTCTGACTGACTCGTTTCGACTCGGCGAGGCTCTCCGTCGGCGTCGAGCATGGAGAGGAAGGAGGGCGAGTCGAGGAGGATGGTGCCGAAGGGGAGGTTGTCGGGGACATTGGAAGCGTTGGACGAGGTGGCGAAGGCGATGGCGGGTTTGGTGAGTCGAACCTGGTGAGTCACCTCGGAAGGGGAACTGAGCGGGTTAGCGGGGGAGATGGTGACGCCGAGGGAGAGGAGGGAGAGATAGAGTACGGGCACGTGCAGGGAAGTAGGGGCGAGGATGAATGCCACGTGGCCCTTTGAGAGAAGAGGGGTGCGGGATTGGAGGGAGAAGGCGAGGGACTTTACTTGGCGGAGGAGGAGGGAGTAGGTGAGGTGGGCGTCGGTGGCGGAGTCTATTAGGGCGTTGGTGGCGGTGGATGTGGCGGCGGCGGGGAGGAGGGAGAGGGCGTATTCGGTGAGGGAGAGGGGCTGGGAGAGGGGAGGGAGAGGGACGTTTGGACGGAGGCTGTGGAAGGTTCTGGTTTGAGTGCAGAAACCGCTGTTTGGGTCAATGGTGGTGGTGTGGTTGTGCTGTGACTGTGTTTGCGTTTGGTTCGCCTTTGCCATTAGGGAAAGTGCTTGAACGTGTGTATTGACTGTTGCTGTTCTCCACCACAGACACACACACACACACACGTCTTCACTATATTTTTTTATATTCATATTCATATTAGAGTACTCAATTGGTTGTAAAGAAGACAAATCGGTTTGAATTATCATGTTGACTTCAAAGCTTTCTTAATAAATTTAAATTATACATGGCTGACTGAATGGGTAATTCTAAAATCTTATCCTTCAACATTTTTTTTTAATTTTTTATCATATTGTTTTTATTGTTTTGCATTTTCTATATAGTAGGAATTAAACTATTTTTTATATACATATATATTATAATTATAATATCAAATATTAACTATTTTAATCTATAATTGTAATTATTTATTTTTTAAAAATTAAACTTAACACTTACCTCTTCTTTGGATAGATGTAGATTATATTTGGTACCACCCTAATTGAGAAATTGTGTCGGTTTTAGACATGGTAAAAAAACTCTACTGTTTTCTTTTTTACGAGAATAAAAACTCTATACTTGTTGGTACAATTGTACTCATATCGTCGTTGAAAATGTTCAATTTTATCGTAGCTGGGGTTGGGTTTTTTTCAATATATAAGTAAATAATTTGACAAGGGTGGGTTTAGGAATATAGATTCATGCCCAGTAGTTGAATAAAGTTAAACTTCATATTTTACTAAAAATATAAATTAGTTCTTAAATTTTTAATTTTTGTGATATTCATGGTTTATATTTTATCCATCACTTAAAATAATATGTAACTAAAAAATCTATTAGACATGCGTGCGCACACGTGCTTTTCTTCGACACCAAAATGGCTATATACCGACAGTGCTTTTAGTAAATGGTCACCCCAAACACGGCATTCATGTAAAATCGATTTTATTAAACTCGGCTTAAATAGACCAATTCGATTGGTCTGACCGGAACCGATGCTATAGCCGGTCTGAGCTGAAAATTGAATCGGATATGCCATGGAACCGATAAGAACCAGAGAGAACTGACCAATTTTATGGATAAATCGGTGACCCGCGAGTTAAAGAGACCAGACCAGTTTTGTAAAATGCGTTTTCCAAAACCACTACTGTGCATTCTGCAAGGCTTTTTCTGCTCCTGCTGCGCACACTTTCCTAAGGATAATTAGTTGCGCGTTGTCCCAAGGCTATTACACGCTTCCCAAATGCATAACATATTAAGGTCCATTTAATTTGAAAAAAGATAAAACTTTTTCGGCAATGGAAAAATTGATTTTTACCTATGCTAGACGGTAAATCAATAAATGACTATTTGTAGTTTTTCTCCCGTAGAATGTATAAATTATTTTTTGTCCACAACAGAATGCCAATATTACAGTTTGTATTTTTTTTATAAAAAAAAAAAAAGAAAATATCGAACATCAGTAAATCTTCGTCTCGGTCATTTTTTTGTCCCATTCCATTTTCATTAGCTGCAAAACTGAAAAAAGGAAATTTCAAACCCATCTTCTACCCTTCCTATCTTGTTCATTGCCCTCTTCTACAACTCCCCAATCCCCCACCCCCTTTTTTTCCAGAGAAATAAAAAACAGAGCACAACAAATTCGGATCAAGTAAAAAAATGAAAATCAAAGAGGAATCAAAGAAATAGATGAAGGAGAATGGGGGATTTGGGATTAGAATGTTTGTTTTTAATAGGAAAAATGCTTCACGTCACATATCTCTCTTCATCTTCCGAACGGGTATGGTTCGCGTCATAGATCTCAGTTCATCTTACGACACTGGTTCGCGGCGATGGTGCATGCAGAGGCTGGTGCTAGAGCTGGCAAAATGGGCCGGGCTTGCCGGGCGGGGCGGAAAAAGCCCGAAAAATATAGGGCTCAGACACACAAATTTGAGCCCGTTTTCAATCCGGACCTTTTTGGCCCGGCCCGACAAAGCCCGAACCCGGAAAAGCCCGAGCCCGAGCCCGAAAAGTGGAGGGCTCGGACACATAAATTCGAGCCCGTTTTCAATCTGGGCTTTTTTGGCCCGGCCCGATAAAGCCCGAACCCGATGCGGGCCGGCTCGAGCCCGGCCCGAAAGCCCGTTTTGCCAGCTCTAGCTGGTGCACGCACGATGGCACTGGCTCACGGAACTGGTTCACAGAGGACTGGCTCAGCATAGGTTCGCGGAGGACGGCGATGGTGCACGCAGAGACGATGACGGTGGTGCACGCACGAACTAGGAGGTTGCGGTGGTAGGTTATGACAAGCTTAGGGCACAAAATTGAAAAAGAAAAGGGAAAGGCAAATGAAAGAGGAAAAGGGAAGATACAATGAAATTGAAAAGGGACGCGGGTCTCTGACTATCTTGGTGTCTTCCTTGATCACTTAAGCGTTTTTAACTTCTTTCTAGATACTCAGGTCTGTTTAATCAATTATATAACCAATATCAAAATTTTAATATTAATTTAATTTTTTAATAATTGGGTATATTTTCAATTTTATTAATTTTTAGACCCCCCTTTTAGCAAATAATATAAAATATGTAAAAAACTGGATAGTCAGATGACCGATAATCAATCTCAACCGTTCATGTAAAAGTCATACTAATCAATGGTAAAAATGTGACTTTCCCATTGCTGGGAAAGTTTTATCCTTTCCCAAATTAAATAGACCCACATATTAAATGCTACTCATGAGTGAGAGTCTAAGTTGAGAAATGTCAAATAAAGCACTCAAAATTTCCACACGTGAGTTTTGAACCAGGTAGTCTCGGTTGCACTTCAAAATATTGCCACTGTGCCAAACATATTGGTCGCATAAAAGATGAAAAGTGTTATATATATTATATAAATAATATAAATAAATATTTATAAAAATGTTACTTTATTATAAAATTAATTAATTTAATATATACTAATTCATGCGGTTCAACTGGTGACTCACCGGTTCGACCAGTGCCCCGCTGACCCAACGCCCCAACCAAGTCAATGACCGATCTGAGTTTAATAACATTGTGTAAAACTACTAAACTAGTATAATCCAAAAGTAAAAAGTTACATTCCATCGAACTTTTATTTCATCCAAGTAACTCTTCAACTTCGAGTTTGAGAACAGCCGCCGGCATTTGCATTTCCGTAAAAGCTGAAGGGTAAGCAAATTTAAAGTATGTATATTAAAGTACATAATGACAAAACAATTGCATAACAAGCTGGACTGGAGGGGCCAAGAGCCAACTCTATGAAGACAGCACCTTCTCCACTTCAGCTGTCACCTCTTTGGGAGGTTTCTCAGCAGGAAGATTAGCAACAATGCCCTTCTTTGAATAGTAATCAATAACCTGCAAATGAACACATTTTTCATTGTAAAGTGTAGACCACGACACAAAAGCCCAAAATAAAATAAAATGAACTTCTACAAACTAGATAAATGAGAAGGAAAATTTAGAGCAAAGGACTCGCAACATGTCTAAAAATGAAAAGAAAGAAATTGAGCAAAAATAATGAAGAAAGAACTGAACATCAACTTCAAATTAAGCATACACAAAAGATTAGATTACATCACAAAGGATTCAGACAAAATATACTTGATGATTGCTACTTAATAACCAAAGTTTCAAATTGTACTCTGATTCATTCTGATTCAAAATCATACCGGTTCAGTTTGCTTGTGGAATGCCTCCAGTCTTGACTTAAGAACAGCTGCTGTGTCATCCTTGCGCTGAATAAGAGGTTCACCAGTAACCTAAGGAAAACAAAATTGGCAATGAAGTTGCAACACAGCAAGTACTTCCTCAAAACAATAGCCACTTTCAAAGTATGGTCAGCAACTAAAACCAGCAGTGCCCTCAGACCATTTTCCCAAAGGATTAAAACATCTAAAACAATTAATTTTGGTGCATCATATTCGGCATTATTTCCTACTGAATGATAATAAAAACTTTTACCTAACGTTAACTAATGTTATGTCCCCGTAAACAGCAACCATATTTATGTAAATAACATTTTTTATAAATCGAAATGCAGACATACATCATCAACCCCGGGAACCTTGGGGGGTGCAAATTTTGTATGGTAGGTTCTGCCACTGGATGGGTGTATCCAGCGGCCAGCAATCCGCTCCTCCAGGATTGCATCATCAATTGCAAAATTGAGAACCTTATCAACTTTAACTCCTTGCTTTCCTAGCATCTCATCAAGCTGCAAGCAAAGTAAACAAAGAAAACTCACATTCATAGTATGGACAAGAACATGTGAAAAAGTGCAGATAAATAAAACAAGTGTTTGTGAACATATAGGCACAAAACTTAATATTAGCTCACATGTCCAACAAAGTAATACCTTCTGTGCTTGGACCACAGTTCGTGGAAAACCATCAAGAATGAAACCTTTCTGACATGATGGTTTCTTCATTGCTTCATCTATAATGCCAACAACTAAGTCATCAGAAACAAGTTCTCCCTGAAAACTCATAACATAATGCCAAATTAGCAATCTCTATAGAAAGTTCACATATACAGAAGATCCTCAGGCAAGAAAGTATACAAAAGATCTTACCTTATCCATAGCTTCTTTAGCTTTAATACCAAGAGGGGTTTTAGCTGCCACAGCTGCTCTTAACATATCACCGGTAGCTAAGTGGCACAAGCAGTACTCGTCCTTTATGATTGGTGACTGTGTGCCTTTTCCTGACCCAGGTGGACCTGCATTACCACTTTTTAAAGTTTATACTCCATTTGGAGTCTTTAATCTATTGCATATACAGTAGTAAATTCTAAAAGCAAGAATCTTAAATGTTCTAACCAGGTCAAATATGGATTATGGAGAAGAACCCTACCTGAAGACTACAATTTCTTGTAAAGTGATCAGAATGTTAGTGTAAGAAACAACAGCATAACAAATTACAGTGGCAGTACAAGAGCATTACAAAACAATCATGCAAATCTAAAAGAAAGCCCCCATGCATAACAGGAGAAAATCACACCACAATTTTCAATACCAGCTCCTGCAACACATTCCGGTTCAATTTGAAACTTTGAGGAGGAAAAATTAGTATTATCCTTCACTGTTCCTAACTTGCAAATGAAGGAGTATCATCAAAGAAATAAAGGACGGTAATAGAAGAAACTCCTCACTCCTCAATTATAACAGGAGCAAACACACAACATTTCACATACTACCTCTAGTGACATAAACTGGGTCAATTTGAAAGTTTTGGGAAGCAACAAAAATGCAGTGCTTCATGTTTCTGTCTTGCAAATAGAAAGAGTAGCATCATAAAAAGGTAGAAATTGTAAAATGTGGCATACAAAGAGGCACATGATTTGACTTAAGATAAAGCCACGGGGAGGAGAGCACCAGCACTTGGGTGGAATCAAATATAGACAAAACCAACACATAGGTATATGTGTGTAAAACTATTTCAGAGTGGCAAGTCTTTCAACCAATATTGCTTAGAAAATCCTACATACCGGACAGTTTAGTATATACATCTAAAACACATCCATAATTTCTGTAGAAAGTTGGAAACAATTTCAAACTAGCCTGATATTATCTAACCACAAGCAATAAGAGATCGATTGCAAATCTCTATCGCCTAAAAAAGTAAACACAGAAAGCTCAAGTAAATAGTCACAGCTGAATGTAAATAAAAGAGAAACGTTTTGTATCAATCTAGACCCCATGACAAATAGCAGAAGAAATGTAAGTGTTGCACACTTTTTCTGAACACATAAAAACCCTATAAGAAACAGATACAGGTGGAGTCACCAACACTACAGAGAGAACCACATGCACAGTGACAAGTAGTACAGAGCAGTTCACAATCACAAGCAAGGAAAAATAATATTCAAAGGTTTTTTTAAAAAAAAAATAAAAAAGAAATTCGTGAACTCGAAAAAATGAAAAGTATTTGAAGTGTTATTTAGGGGGGAAATGAGAGAGAAATTGGTAGTGGAGGCGCGGAATCGGAGAGGAAACCCTAAAGAGCAATGGAAGGGTTGGGATCTGAAGGGAGAGAGAGGAGAGTAATACCAACGAGAATGAGACGCTTGTCGGGCTTGGAGGAGCACTTCATGCGACGGAGAAGCTCCGACATGAGATCGAGGGAAGGAACATCTTCCAAATTGGGTGCACTGCTTGAGGTGGCCATTGTGGTGTTGTGTGTGTGTCAGTGCAGAAACGAAACGTGGGTACAAAACAACAATCGAATGAATGAAACGAGGTTCGCAAGTCTCAAACAAGACAACGCTAACTTGGTTCTCACTTCTCCCTCTTCTAAACCACCTTCGGACTCTATACGATGCCTACCAACTCACATCCTCGACCTCCGTATTTACCTTATTGCCCTTCGTTACATGACTTTGGTTTGGTAGTTTGGCACTTTGGTGTTTGGTGACCTCTTCCCACGCACCCCCCCCCCCCACCCTATCTTCCATTTAAAATATTTAGTGGAAAAAATAAGATTTTTTAATAATTTTTACTTATTTAAATTTCAGTTCTTATAATTTTTTCAGTTATTTATATATTCTTTTATTTGAATATCAGTCTTTTGCAAACCTATACTTTAATGAGTAGACATTGTAAGTAAAGATACCTCAATGAGTTGACTAAGAAAATGAAAGTTTAAATGAGAAAGAAAAATGAAAATAAGTATATTATATTATTAACCATGAGAACCGATATGAATATGGTGTGACACGAGTGGTAGATATACAGGTATCTTAAACATGATGTCGGGGATTCGATTCCCGACCATGAGAGGGTAACCCCTTAAATGAATTTTTCAGAGATTCACTGAAAAATATTATTAAGCATAGAAAGGAAAGAGATTTTAACAACATATTTTTTAACACGTTATTTATTAAATTTTATGCGAACCTCATTAAATAGTTTGAGTTTGTTTTTTATTGAACGAGACCTGCATAAAATTGTTATGATACTAATATGATAATATTATTTTATTAAACTATAAATAATATCATAAAGTTTTTATTATTGTCATTATTATATTAGATTTTTATTGTAATGTTTTAAAATCATATATTTATTGACTTATTTAAGAATTAAAAATGTTGATTTATATAAAGACCAGTATCTATAAAATATAGACTTATGGCCTATTTATACGAAATAAGTTTTTAATGCCATATTATTAAGTTACAAAATAAGACTTGTATTTTTTTTTGGTCGAAAAATAAGACTTGTATTAGATAAATAGACCATGCTAAATTTTTTTTTTGTCAATACAATGCTTAAATGTTTGAAAAAAAGTCAAATTCGGTCTTTAAAATATTTGACTCAAGTTAACTTTACTCCAATACGGCCATTTTTTTTTTGTAAACATACACGAGCCATTAGTCAACACAGGCCTGTGTAAGATTTAGAGATGGGCCCAAGCCATTTAAAAGGCACGCAGATCTCCAAGTCCAACCCTCAAGCCGAAAGGCGAGAAAGGAAAAATTGATATATACACCTCAATCTTTTATCCATCCACTCCACATTAACTTTTTTTGACATTTCAAAAGACCTTTCTATCCTTAACTATTCCTCTGCCTTCTTCGTTTAAAAAAAAAAACAAAAACCCCACACACCCCACTTCGCAACAGAGAGGGAAAGAGAAGAGAAGGCAGAAACAAGCTTCCGGAAAAGGAGAAGTTCGCCCACTGCGCCGAAAGAGAAGGAAGAGAGCCAACACGCCCGTGAATTCATCTTCTCCATCGAGGTAAGCTTCTTTTCCTTCGTTAATGGCTTCTCGAAAACTCGGGTTTCCATTATACATAAAAACCAGGTTTTTATACATACCGGAAACTCCACCTTTTTTGCTCATTATAAATATGAGTGATAGTACTCAAGTTTTCAACGTTCTTATCTTTTACTGCTAGCAGTATATTCCTCGGTTTTACCATGTTTTTTGTCAAACTGTCAACTAAAGAGGTCTCTTTAGATGTTAGGTGACCCACAAACGAGTGACCCACTAATGTATCTGCACGCTTGTGGTTGTGATGTCCCCTTACCACATTAAGTCTCCACCCTTGTCTATTTCTGGAAGGCCTTGCTCTTAGTCTGAACGGACATTCACATTTTTTGGTGGTTGTCAGCTTTTTGGGTAACTTGTTCTTGTATGGTCTGTATTTTCCACTCCTACTACAAGCCAACACAACAACGGACTTTCTTCCTACTCCGTTATCTTCTTCGTCTGATCTAGTTATGACAAGAACAAAGCCACACTGCATGGCAAGTTGTCTTGCCCATATCAATAGAGCATCTTTAGTGGGGAACACCTGAAAATGAGACATGAAAAACTATTGATAAAACACTCCACACTACCTTAAAATTTAACAAGAAATACATATCTCTGTGGTCGTGAACTCATCAGCACAGTCAAATTTTTTTATCAGAAGAGGGAATACATTAACACCTTCCGTGGGTACTTCCCTGTCGCTTGATATTTCATCTCCATCACACACATCCTCATCCGGGAACATCTACGTTTTGCAAAAAAAATAAAACTCAGCTCAGAGAACGGAGAAGATGGTGGTTACCTCCTTCTTCTCCTTCTCTCACGGTGGTGACCTCCTTCTTCTCCTTCTTCTACTGTTGTATTTCTTCTTTCTCTCCCTTCCTTCTCTTACTGATTTTTCTTTCTTCTCAATCGTGTGTGTGTGTGAGTTAGAGTGGGGTGTATCAGTTTTGGGAGGAAAGAGGAATTAAGAAGAGATGAGGGTAGGATAGTAAATTTCAGTCCAAAAAGAGTTAATGTGGAGTGGATGGATAAAAAGTTGGGGTGTATACACCAATTTCCCGAGAAAGGCTTGTATGCAATTTCGAAATCAGCCCAAATGATTTGGAGGGCCCACTTTGTATTTTAATATCAATATTACTTGCATTATATATGGATTACTATTTTATTTTAGGTTTTACTAAACTACAAACCATATTTATGAGTTTTATCTAATGTACATACATTTTTATATAAATTATATTTTGACAATTTTGATACAGCTGAAGGGATTAGTCCGTTTTTAGTTTCTATAGTATATACGAAATCACACCATAAAGATGGCTTCTTGGACCTATTTTATTTAGCATGGACCTATTCTATCACAAGTCTATGCTAAATGATTCCTTTTATTTGCTGAAATTACAGTGTTTTCTTGGTTCATGTTTTTTATTCAGACTTTCCTTCCTCTCTTTGTAAGTTAACCTTCACCAATTGGGAACTTCATCTTTTTTCATACTTTTCCCCCCTTTTTAGGTTAGGGGGGTGGAAATGTGGCTTTGTATCATAATTTGCTGTTATTATTCAATTAGGAAGATTTTATCTTTTCTACCTTTTTGTTATCATGTCATTGTCAAAATTCAGCCTTGTTTTCAACTAATTATTGCAGTCTCAAGATCTTAATCCCTTACAGTTGTACTCTACTATGCTATGTTATCTAAAACTAGTTATGTCCAGTCCCTTATATATGCCATATTTGCTAGGCGTCATATGGACTTCTTTATCTTTTTGTATTCTAAACGAGTCATAACTCACGAGTGTCTAGTCTAATTAAACTTCAGCAAGATTTTAGCTAGGAAATAAGGTCACATTAAGCTTGTTTCGTGTACCAGCAGTGTCTAATTCATTAGAGTTGCTCTTTATCTATTATCTCAGAGAAGGTGAACAAAATAACTGTATATATGATGACCCCTTAAAAATTAAAAATCTACAACACTCGCTGATGTAAACTTGAATTTGGTATGACATTTGGATATTAAGGGTCCTACCGCCCACTTAATTGTCTTCCTTGTACGGTTCTGCAAGTTGTCAAGTCTTTTTATATTTCCTAAGGGATGCAGCTAGAGATTCATTTTCCTCAATAATTTTCAATCTTAGGATTAAAATTAATCTTAGAGCAATGCAATTTCAATTTACAGCTATATTCATTGCGCAGTTGATATTTGGATAAGAAAAATAAGAATTTAAATGTTTTAGGTAAATAAGAATTAACAGCAAGACTGTTCCGGGATCCTTAGAAAATAGATCAGGCCCAATACCTCTGGCCAACATCTATGAGAAGTCTAGGACCCACCTAAGGTTGACCCGCCCATGAGACCCAAGAGCCCCGACCCGAGGCACACGAGGCCTATGTCCTACAAGGACACGTGGTCTGACATAACCCCCGCGCCCCATGCAGCCCGTAAAGAGGCGCGCACCCTCACGCAGGAGGGGACAAGATCAACGCCCTCCCCATTCTATAGAGAGAGGAAAACCCTAACCTAAGGTATGTGTTCATTCTAACCCTTAAGCCTTAAACCTCAGCTGGGTGATATGAACCAAGGGGGATTCGTGTATTTTTTTTAACGGACCTTCCTGGAATTGACTTCTTATTATAACAAATAAAAGGAATTAAGAATGAATAAAGATGAAAACTTGGGGAAAGATTCTTAATATCCCTCTTGTAAAGAGCACACACTTCTCTTGGAGAAGGAGGAACAAGCAAACTTGATTCCTATTGCATTCGGGCACACAAGAGACAACAATGATAACAATGATGAATAAAGACGACAGTTTTATGCATCAAGATCGAAACTTTAACAAAATAAGAACAAAGAATAAAATAAAAAAACAGAGAAGACAAAAAATGGGAAAGAAGCCGCCACACCCTCAAGAGAGTGATATGTCTAGTGAGAATTCGTCACAAAGGTATGAAAACCTTTATAAGAACCGAGATGGTCTACTCAAAAACTTAAGAGAGACTTAGCTTCCAAAAAAAACTCCAAAGGAGTACTCAATTTTTCATTGACTCAAAAATGTCTAATACAAAGCAAATTGAAGGTTATTTATAGCCATAAGGCGGTGACTCACTCTCCTTCCTTTCCAATGTGGGATTTCATCCACATATTTGGAAAAATAACACTAAAAAGTCTAAAATTACAGTAAAAATAACCCAATATAAAATTAAAAACAAAAAAACTAAAAATTAAATATTGTTCAAGATTTAATAAACTAAAATAAAACTATAAAATCATGTCCTTTCATTGAGCCTCCTTGATCTCCACCACTGAGTCTCTCTCTAACTTGAGCGTCGGAGTGTCTTTGCAGGTACCCCCGCCGCGCCAGCCAATCTCCGGGAGCCAAGCCACTGTGAACCCACTAGGCCTAGCAGGTTCGAGGCCCAAGGCTGAACAAAGACTAAATTTGCTTAATTTTAATAATAGAAGAACTTAATTGACTACAAAAAGTTGATAAATCAAAATCACACTTAATTCAAATTAAAAAGACTATTGATAAAAAATATTATCAAGGTAATTAGAAGAGTAGAAGAGTGATAATAGTATTGCCTTCGCTTGTATCCTGTACATTTCCTTACTTATTGTTACTTTGGACCAAACAAAAGCCATAGATTTTCTTTGTTACTTTGGATAAATCTAAACAAATACTGGTTGTCCTCTTTTTCCCAGCACAACTAATGTGTACAAGTATCATCAGTTGAGTAATGCTTTTTTTTTTGGTCAAAGATGTGAACAATTCTTGTCCTCTTTTTTTTTCCTGAGCTTCTTCGGTCTGGCCTCTGGTAATGGTACCCTTATTTTTTGCATATTAATTGCCCTGTTCTATAGTGAACCTAATTTTCTTGTGGTGGTTTCAAATGCCGTGAGTTTTAGGTTACACGTTTTGGGAAGGATAGATCAATTCTTCTTGTTGTTCCTTAATTTAGGAGAAGCGTTCTCAAGGTCAAGGACTGGCCTAAGCTAGCCACTTTTTTTTTCTTCATGTATTCATGTTCTTATAATTACTTCATTTTCTTTACGTTGATAACCCCTAGCTCTTAACTTTGTGTGTCGTCTCAGCAAAAGAATAAAGGAAGGTGGCCACACTGTATTAAAAGCCCGAATGTTTTACATATACATTAAAAGCCCATTATTGGTGAAAATAATAAATGATACCCCGAATTCAATAAATGAAGAAATATGCCAACATCATCATCCATATCAGCGCTTATCTTTTTTTTCTTTTCCGATAACCCCATGTCAGGGCTTATCTAATCCCAAATTATACAAGCCTAAATATGCCAACACAAATTTCAAAGGCCCCCTAAGTTTTAGTAATAGTATACCACGGCCTTAATGCCTCCTTTTCATAAAGAACAAAAATGGTAATAGTATACCAGGAAAAAAGTGCCACAATGAAAAATTTTCTGTCTGAATTATCAGTAATAATTAACATATTTACCCCCTAACGCACAATAAATATAAGGAACCCTTTCTTATTCTTCTTCCTTTGAAATTCGTAAAACAGAGTAGAAAATACACCGCTTTTGTTCTTATCATGATAGAAGTAAGCTAAGCTACGAACAACTTGTGTTCTTTCACCTAAAAAACTTAAACTAGGCCTTGGATTATTTAGAAGTTAGCCCTGTAACAGTAACACTAACATTGTGTTATAATTTTTGCAGCATTTGGCGTACGAGTATGCAAAGAGAGGTGCTCGATTAGCACTAATTTCTGCTAGGAGGGAGACTACACTTCGAGAAGTTGCCGATAGAGCGCGTGATTATGGGTCTCCAGATGTTATTATAATGCGTGCAGATGTTTCTAAGGTTGAAGATTGTAGGCGATTGGTGGATGAAACTGTTAATCACTTTGGAAGACGTATGTGATCCTGCTTAACTACAAATTAAGTTCTTCCAATTTATTAGTCTCTCTCTCAGACACATTAACTGATAGAACATAGCTGTTTTAGTATGTCACTATCTGCGTTTCTCTGTGATGCAGTGGACCATCTGGTAAACAATGCCGCAATCGGCGTCGCCTCCTCGTTTGAAGAAGTAACTGATATCACCAATTTGAAACCTGTCATGGTAATTAGCCATATTTAATCAGAATTAATTTCCCCCGTAGCTTTAATTAATGACATGCATAGGACTCTATTAGCAATTACAAACTTTTACTTAAAACCCTCTTCTTCAGGTAACCCTTCTCTCATCTTGACCATTGAAATTTTATATTAATATATCTACGGCATAGGGGTCAACTGGTCCATGATGAACAAGTTTTTAGGTAGTCCATAGTAAGTGGCACCTATCTATTCTCCCCCCAAAAAGACAGGTGTGGAACTTTCCTTCCAAATTTCAAAGATGTACTAAATCTTGCTTTGTTTTCTTATTCAAAGTTGCACTTTAGAGTTTGTGTGTTGTAGTGTGATGCTAAAGTGAAAATCAAAGAAATAATAAAAATTGACGCGTATATGAATGCATTATTACTTATCGTTGCCTTGCAACAAGTAGTGATTTCTAAACTTTTTAATCAATGTCTGAACTTTTTAATTTCATTTAAAGGAGACCCAACTTAACTTCCATATATAATTATATATTATATTATATATATCTCCTCCTACAAAACAAACTCTTACCACGTACATTTACATGGTCCACTTTGTGAATACTCATTGTAAATGATTGCATGCATACACCGTGGCTCTGCTACATACTTCCATGACAGCAAAAGTTTGAGGACAGTGTTGGGCCAATCCCTGGTCGGCTTTCTTGTACTCTTTTTGGACTCGAATATAAAAAAAATTATGTTTTATGGTCTAAAATATAAAAAAATTTAACTATTTTTATTCTTTTTAATGAGATCATTTCAAAAATACATTTATTTAACTCTAATTGTATTTTCAATATTCTTGTGAGAAAATACAAAGACACACTTCTCTTAATTTACTATTGAACTATTAATTTTAATTATCCTAGTATTAAATATTTACTAAAAAATAAATTTGAAAAAATTTTTTTTTAACTGAAATTAATAAAATTTAATATAATTCACTAATTTTTTTAATTAACATAATTTAAATTTTTTTTATATTCGAGTCGAGGGAAAATACATTGTGCTGGTGCGCTAGAAGCCCAACACTTTTCTAGTATTCTTGCAAAATGATTCAAAACGAAAAGGTGTAAAGTTTATGAGTCTTTATCATGTCAGAAAGGTTCATCATTATTTCTTGGGACTCGGATAACTCTTACCAACACCGAATTTAATTGAATTTAATTCACTTCTGCCACTGCTATATCCTTTCTTTCATTTTTAAGTTGAGAAATGCTATATTTTTTTATAAATTTTTTTAAATATTTTTTTACTAATTTATAAAGAAAGAAAAAAAATATAATTAATATTTTAAAAATATAAAAAATATTTAATATTTTTTCTATTTAATAATTAAAAAAATTTATAAAAATAAAAGATAAGATAATTTAGGATTATTTTTTTAAGTTTTACTAGTTAATTGAACAATCCGCTAATTCCAAGTCATAACTATTCATAATAAACCCATGCAGTAATAAATTGGTGAGAATTGAAAATAAAATAAAAAATTATGGCTACGGGCACTGTTACAAATTACGATGATGCTAATCGCAGAGAGAGTGAAGGGTCAATTTTTTTATAAACCAACTGATTAGTAATTAGTGAATTAATTGTTAAAATAAAAAAAAAACTTACATTATCTTATATCTATTGATTCAATCAAGTGAGTCACTTGCACGAGACAAGTGGAGGGCCACTTGTACTTAAGCACTTCATAAATAAATTCAGTTTATGGAACCCTTTTATTTATAGTAGTAATTTATAATTAAAAGCTGTCCGTGCCTTGGTAAATTATGGCAACCTTCAATCCTTACCTATTTATTCAACGTATCATGTTTGAAATTTCAACATTTCAAGGTGGGACAAAAGAGTAACATCATGCTGCCCATGGAATCACCAAGAAACAGAGTTCATACAAAATACTATCATCTACCCCCCGATAAGATGTGTGCCATGGGCAAATAGGCATTTTGTGCTTTTGGTATGCAGTGACAGGCTGTCAAGGTATGGTCAGCGGCCAATTAAAGTTCCAAGGACATGTGTCCTTATCGTTATCAATATTAAGGATGAAAATTAGAAATAGAAAAAATAAAATTTATCACTAATTTTGACATCACAAGGTTTAGTAACAGAATTAGAGACTATATATCAAATGTATCCTTATACTTTTTTTTACTCGAATATAAAAAAAAATTATATTTTATAGTCTAAAATATAAAAAAATTTAATTATTTTTATTCTCTTTAATGAGATCATTCGAAAAGTACCCTTATTTAACTCTAATTATATTTTTAATATTCTTTTGAGAAGATACAAAGACACACTTCTCTTAATTTACTATTGGACTATTAGTTTTAATTGTCCTAGTACTAAATATCCACTAAAGGATAGATTTGAAATAAAACTTTTTTTTTAGCTGAAATTAATAAAATTTAATATAATTAACTAACTTTCTTAGTTAACGTGATTCAATTTTTTTTTTTTATATTCGAGTTCAGATGGAGTAATAGTTATCAATATATCATGAAGCTTGTGTTTGGTTGCGTGTCACATTCACCATAGTCGCATGTCCAAAAAGAAGCTACAATTTGAAACTTTTGTGTCAAGGGTGGTACACCATACATCTAAGGTATTCCACCACGGATCCAAACACGCACGGAGTCATATATAAACATACACCACAAAAACTATATATGACTCTATGTAAAGGTTAATATACCAGAATATCGTTTTATTTGAACAAGATTCTCACCTCATTTTTGGGCAATAAACGGAAGTTTGCATTACAAATGGATAAAGATTGTTTCATTATCTTTTTCTTTACCAAGTGCAGGGCCGGCCCAAGATATTAGGAGGCCTAAAATTAGTTCTGAAATTAGACTTTTGTGAGAGTGAGTAAATAAAAAAAAGAAAAAAATTGGAGGCCTTTTACTCCCGTGCAGGTTCAAACACAAGGCCTCACACATAAAAACACAGAGTGTTATCACAAGGCCACGGCCTCCCACAATACATATTCTTAACATATATATATTAATTACAAAATTTTTTTCTGATGAGCCTAAAACAAGAACTTAGGTCGCCTTACCCATAGGCCAGCCCTTACCAAGTGTATACTCTGTTGGAAAGGAGAGAGAGATAAAAAAACTAAAGAGAAGAGGGAAAAGTCAGAGACGTAATGGGTAACAGAGAAAAAGAAAGAGATGAAAAAGTAAAATGTAAAAAAAAAATGTCAAAGAAAAAAAAACGAAACTACTATTATTCTTAAATCCTTACCAAATTCTAATTGAAGAGTCTTGGCATAGTCAAATAAAACGTTTAAAATAAATTTTTATTAATTAATCTAAATTTTTAAAATATTTTTAAATTTATTTTTTACATTACTATATTATTAAATTAGAGCCTTTATTAGCTTCTTTCCCCATTAAACATACAAATTTCCAATTTACTTTATTTTTATATTTTATTTTATACTACTAATCCATTCTCGGATTTTCTATTTCTTCTCATTATTATTTTTAATTAAATATGTTTAAACATTTTTCGAATTTACTTAATCAATTTCCTATTTGAACTTGCTCAATCAAATATTAAATACTATCAAACAATTCACATTTATATCTTTAAGTTTACTTTTCTTCAGAAAAGGCATATACCATTCTTACTTTTTTAAAATTTTAAATTTAAATAAATTATACATAGCTTCTATTTTTTTTGCATATCTTTTTATTAAATAGACCCATGTTTCAGAATTTACTTACTAATTATGGATTAAATAAGGGACCAAAATGTGACTCTAATCAAATTTTGTCCTTCTCTCATGGTTATGAAATGAAAATTAAGAAAGGTAAGAGTCTCAAGAGAGAGGAGAACTAAGATCTGGTAAGTTTTCATTAGCTAAAAACACAAAAAAGTCTTAAGGTGAAGTCTAAGTGCTCTGAGTTCCCAAGTAATGCAAAAACCAGCAAGTGAAAATCAAGTGTATTGATGTAGACATTCTTCTACAATGATCGTGGGGCCCCCCGTATGGCACCTCAAGTTCTGTTAGATTCATACCAGAAATATATCAACATGGTCCCATCACCCCATGTTTTTATTAGTCTGTCTTCTGTGCTTAACAACTTATATTCCATGTGGTTGGGGAATGCTACCCCAAAAAAGCCACATTTTTCACCACCTCTGGCATGCTTGTAAAGAGTTGAATTTGAAACCACCCCAGTTGTTGAACTTGCTAGATTGGCTTGGATATGGAACATGATCTGAAACAGCATCCAAAGGAAGGAAAGAACAGCTTTTTTATACCATACATACAAACGTTCTTCTCTTCATAACTGTAAAACTGTTCATTTCCCTCCTATTCTTTCTTTCAGAAGAAGCTGGCCTCCTATTTTACCCTTTTCCTTTAGCTAGTGTGGGCAAAGACCACCCCCATTATTGCTATTCGCGGGAGAAAGAAAGAGCACCATGTGGAAGCAGTAAATGCATTAACTTAAGGTACCCCACTTTCTTTGTCTCGGATTCCGAGCAAAGGCCACACCTTGATCTTTTTATTGTTTACTATTGATTTACTCATAAATAGCCACAACAAGAGAGAGCTTTCCACAGGTACTAGTAGTATTACTGTTTCTCTTTCTCTTGACACTCATAAATCATAGCCAATAGTCCAATACTTATCCAGCTTGAGTCGTTTTTCTCAGCACTTCAACGGTTTTTTAAGTCTCTGCTGCATTCTGCATTAATGTTTGCACAACTACCCCTGATGAACAATTCAAATGAGGTGGTAGTCAATTTTAGTGTCTATGCAAGTCATCCTCATATTCTTCTTATTATTATCATTATTTTTTTGGGTTGGTCTGTGTTTCTAGTTTTTCAACTATTTTAATGTTGCTTCCTTTTTTATGCATTTAGGACAGGTTTTCCATTTGGGATTCTTTACATGTGCTAGTTGCTCCTCCTTGAAGCACTGCCAAATAGAAGCATAGAACTTTCCTTCCTCGTGATGGGGTTTCATGGCTTTGTTTTGGTATTCTGTTCTGCTTGGTGTGTCTTCTACTATGTGGGGAGTTGCAGTGCTCAGTTGCAGTCATCGCAGACCCAAGTCCTTCTCCAGTTGAAGAAACACTTGGAATACCCAACACAGTTGGAAATATGGAAAGACCGTTGGACAGAACTTTGCTCTATATCTTCTTCACAAGTCAATCTCACATGCAAGGACAACTTTGTCACTGAACTCACCATCATGGGTGATAAGATGCCAAACAAGGGTAGCAGAGATTTTGGTGGTTCTTTTGCAATTCCAAATCAAAAAACACTCTCACAAAGCTTCTCCATGGACTCTTTTGTGGCCACTCTAGCAAGGTTAACTAGCCTGAGAGTTCTTCGCCTTGTCTCTTTGGGCATTTGGGGACCACTCCCTGATAGAATTCACAGACTCTTTGCACTTGAACACTTGGACTTGAGTTCAAACTATCTCTATGGATCAATCCCTCCAAAGATTTCCACAATGGTGAACCTTCAAAGTCTTAGATTGGGTGACAACTTCTTCAATGGTACCATCCCAAGTTTGTTCAATTCATCAAGTAATCTCACAGTTCTTATTTTGAAGAATAACAGGTTGGAGGGTCCATTCCCACCTTCAATCCTTAGCATCACTACCTTGACTTACATTGACATGTCAAGCAATCAAATATCAGGGAGGTTGCAAGATTTCACTGGTTTGAGTAGCTTGGAAGAGCTAGATTTAAGGGAGAACAGATTAGACTCTTCACTACCCTCAATGCCCAAAGGGTTGATAACGCTTTCCCTCAGCAAAAACTCCTTCTCAGGTCAAATTCCAAAACACTATGGTCAACTAAATAGTCTTCAGCAGCTTGATGTTTCCTTCAATTCACTCACAGGAACTGCTCCCGCTGAGATTTTCTCTTTGCCCAACATCAGTTACTTGAATTTGGCTTCCAACATGTTAACTGGGCCACTCCAAAATGACCTTATATGTAGCCACAATCTCAGGTTTGTTGACATATCAAACAACAGGTTAATGGGGGCATTGCCTTCTTCACTTAGCAATGAATCAGAGAATAGAGTTGTTAAGAGTGATGGAAACTGTTTATCATCTGGGAGTGTTGTGAAGCATCAGCATGCAGTGTCCTACTGCACTGAGGCTCATGGGAAGAGGAAATCATACCAAGTTGGGATTTTTGTTGGTGTCATTGTGGGAATTCTAGTGATCATTGTGGTTTTGGCTTTGTGCATTGTTGTCACTTGTAAAAAGTATTACACTCGGGGGATGTCAGAGCAGCACCTATTGCGCAAAACAGCAGCAGGGTTCTCCTCTGAGCTTGTTACAAATGCAAGTAGGTTGTCTTCCTTCATGAAACGATGAAAATTGAAAAATTCATGGGTTATAACACTACGCTACTAGGCATGTGTGATAAATTGAAGAACATGAACATTGACTTCAGTTTCTTTTTTGTTTTTGTTTTTGGGTTACTAATTTCAGGGTATGTTTCTGAAGCTGCAAAGTTAGGCAGAGAAGACCTCCCCACGTGTCGGTCATATTCATTGGAGGAGCTAAAGGAAGCAACAAATAACTTTGACAACTCTACTTATATGGGTGAAAATATTTATGGGAAGGTAATAACTAACATCCAAATCCAAAATGTCCTTTTTTAAAACAAAAAGATCAATTGCAATTTTGGTACTTCAGGTATTGCGATTATGCGATTTGTTTGTCACTTTCTCCAGTTCTAATTGTGCCAATTGGGTCCTCAGTATCCCAATTATTACAACTAGACGTAGTGACACAGGGACTTAATTAACAATTGAGACTTGCCCCAATTGGCACAATTGGAACCTGAGAACACAAGCATGATAGTGGAAACAAAAGTGTAATTAAGCCTTAAAAAATGATTGAATGTGACAAATGGGTTTAATATTTGAAAAGCAAGTAAGAAAAGAACTATATTTTCTTGTTATGAGATGAGATGCTCATGAAAATTTCTCACTGATATTGCAGCTTTACAGAGGAAAACTGGAGAGTGGGATACCGGTTGTTATAAGGTGCTTACCTCTGTCAAAAAAGTATTCAATTCGGAATTTCAAACTGAGGTTGGATTTGCTTGCAAAGCTCCGCCACCCGCATTTGGTATCCCTCCTGGGGCACTGCATTGATGGTATTATTGTAGGAGAGCATCATGACCCAAAGGTCTATCTCATTTATGAGTGTGTGTCAAATGGGAGTTTCCAGACTTATCTCTCTGGTAAGAGTATAGTCTTTCTTTCAATTTATTAACAACTAGTCTATAGACCCGTTCTGCATAAGGTGCGAGTCTTTTTCTAACAAAAATAGTAAAAAATATCCAATAAATAAAATAATTTTTGTCGAAAATAAATTTTACTAAATTTTAACAGCAGTGTCAATTTTATTTGTGAAACGGTTTATATTGTGCACTAAACTTAAGTGTGTCAATATTGTGTTTGTGTGTTCAGGAGATAGTTCTGGCAAGGTTTTCAATTGGTCAGAGAGATTGTCAGTTCTAATCAGTATTGCTAAGGCTGTCCACTTCCTACACATTGGAATGATACCTGGTTTCTTCAAAAATAGACTCAAGACCAACAATATTCTGCTTAATGAGAATTGGATGGCAAAGTTGAGTGACTATGGATTGTCCATTATCTCAGAAGAAACTGACACAAGTGGGGTATGGTTTCTTTCCCTCTTTTTTCCATCCTTTTCCCTCTATTGGTGGCCTTTTAGTGCCTTGTCTATCTTCATCAATGATTATATTTATGACTTGTCTTTTGGTTTGTAGGTGAATGGAGAAAGCCCTAATTCATGGTAAGGATTCCTGTACATCATATGGCTTTGTTGGTTTGTTTTGTTTCTTGATCCAATGTCATCATCTATCTCAACATTCTTGGTACACAGCAAATCTGATTACTTCTGATACATTTAGCAATTAGCAGAATTTCCTTCCTTAAGGTTCTCAACATATGTAATTTCAGGCAAATGAAGAGTTTAGAGGATGATGTTTATAGCTTTGGATTCATATTACTTGAGGCACTTGTGGGACCTTCAATATCTGCTAAAAGAGAAGCAGTTGTGCTAAATGCAATGGTATGCATAAAAGATGTTCAGATTACATGATGCATCTAATCTAATCTTCCAATTACTGAAAAAACAAGTTTGCAAATTCCACAGTATGTCCTTTTTTTACTGTTGATACACTGTTACCATCCATGTCTTTTTTGACATAAATCATGTTATCCATGTAGCCTACCCATCTAGTGGGAAAAGGTTTTGGTTGTTGTTGTGATGTGCTGCATTACCATCCACTACAAGTCAGAGTGCTATAAAGTCCTACCTGTTAAAGAGTGTCAGCATCCGCAAGCATACTTGTAGCTCAATTAGACTTAGATTTGTTGTGATGTCAAATATTCATTTTCTATTAGGTCACGTAACCTCCGGACCCGGATTTGCTGTAGTCAGCGATTTAATATTTCACGCAGTCAACGGATCGTAATCGTTGGATCGGGGTCGGATGCCTCAAGATCTCAATTTGTATTTTAAATCCAATTTTACCCCTGATATAGTGAGCCATCTGATCTCAATTCAACAGTCACGATCCGCTGATTGCGTGAATACGGGGAGCAGTTGACTGCAGGGATTACCTATCCTCCACTCCAACTCAAGTGCTTGTATTTCCAATTTCCAATGTTAAACCAAAAAGAAGAATATAGAGCATCCCTCATAATTTATATATCTTTATCATATTGGCTAAGATAGTTAATTTAGCATTCTCCAATTTACATTACAGGCATCCTACAACAGTCAGGATGGGTGGAAACAAGTGGTGGACCCAGTTGTGCAAGCTACTTGCTCTAAAGAATCACTGTTTGTTGTGATTTCCATAACAAACAAGTGCATTTCTCCCGAGTCCTGCAGCCGACCATCCATCGAGGATGTTCTTTGGAACTTGCAGTATGCTTCTCAAGTCCAGGCAACAGCTGAAGGGGATCAGAGAATTTGATTGATACTCCCACTACATCAGTGACAGCTGACTTCTGATTTTTGCTTCAAGCTGCTTCAAAAGATAACCAACTGTTTCATCTTTCCACAGTTCAGTCAACTTTCATCCAGCACGTATTTTGATCTGTATATATTATTATTATTATTATTATTATTAAGTTAATTTAAGTCTCAAGATGATGGAAAAGGAGTATTACTATTTTTCACTTATGATTAATTTCTTTACACTTATGCAAAACTCTAGTGTTATAAGTTGTTAAATTTCAAGTGACAATTGAAAATTTTGGAGAGCAAAAAAAGATACTTATGAAAAACTCATTCACAATTGCTCAGTACGGCTAATCATTCACATTAAATTAGATTAAAATATAACTCAAAAAAAGGATGGCTCCCACCATGTGGGGTCGTTTGGGGAGGGTAGACGTATGTAACCTTACCCCTGCAAGCAAAGAGGTTGTTTCCAGATTCGAACCCGTGACCCCCGGGTCACAAGGCAACAATCTTATGTCCTTACCTTTGAGCAAAGGCTCGCCCTCAAATTAAAATTAAAATATAACACATTTCATCTAAAAAAGAAAGCATGATTTTTTAAAATCATAAGTGAAATGAGTGTAATTTAAGCATAAAGGAGAAAAGGAGAGTGTAATTTAACAAAAAGATTGAATGGCAAGAGCTTTACTAACAACATGCCACTTATTTTTGCACATTTATTCACTGCAATAGCAAAAGGTTCCACAAACATGGTCAAGTGCATGCAATGCAAGGCATATAAACGAAGTACATAATGAAAAAGCAGCACTTAGATGCCCTGTTGCATCATTGCTCTGATCCTCATTGGAAGACCATAGAGCCTGATGAAGCCAACAGCATCAGCATGGTTATACATCTCCCCACTCTCAAACGAGGAAATGTCCTCCCTATACAGGCTATAAGGGCTCTTCCTACCCTTCACAGCAGCACAACCTTTGTACAGCTTCAAGGTCACTGAGCCTGTTGTGGTCTCTGTGATCTTCTCCATAAACGCGTCCATGGACTCGCGGAGTGGATCAAACCACCTCCCAGCATACACCATCTCTGCGTATTTGAGGGCCAATGAGTCCTTGAGCTGAAGCGTTTCTCGATCAAGTGTTAAACACTCCAAGTCCCTCACCGCGGTGAAGAGAATGGTGCCACCGGGAGTTTCGTAAACTCCACGGCTCTTCATGCCTACAATGCGATCCTCAACGAGGTCAACCCGGCCTATTCCATGCCTTCCACCAATCTCATTGAGCTCAGAGACCAAATTTCCAGGGGAAAGTCTTTTCCCATTAACTGACACAGGAATGCCTGACTCTATCCCAATTTCCACATATCTGCAACACACATTTTCATAATAGTGAAAGTAAATGAGAAACTAGTGAGGTCTTGTTTGGGTTCAAAAGTCCAACTTCTAGTTTATGGAGAAGTTAGTTTTGCTTTATATTCTTACTTTTCTCATATATAGAAAAGAGAAAAAGTTGTTAAATAATCATTGTTAAATAGATATGTGCTTATGAAGAAGTTAAAAAAAGAGCTTTTAAAAAATTGATATGCAAAAATTGATTTCAACTTATATGAGAAGCTATTAGTTGAACAACTCATATTACAAGTGCTCATAAAATTTTTTATCCAAACTGGATCTGAGGCTATAAATAAATAAAGTCTGTCAATAGAGCAATTCTTTATCTATAGGCACAACCAATTAAAAACCCTAGTAAAGTCAGCTTTGTTGCCTTTTCTTATTATTATTTTAATGTGGTCTTAAGTTTTTGACTGGTTGTGTCTACTCAAATATGCTTACTCTGGTTGATTTGGAGCCTCCTCTGGGTCTGCAGACATCATGTACATATCCTTTTTAGGTTCATTTGCTGGGTCTTCCAAAACATCACCCTTCAGTGTCACAAATTAGAAAATATAAGGGAAAAAGCACTTTCCATATATCCAATTTTTTGAGCTACAGTACAATAGATAGACGATATACATAAATCAAACTAGAGATTTACACTTTTTCCAACTTCTCATATTACAAATCAGAAAACATAGTATTAGTTATCTTCAACTAGAGTTAGAGCTATAATGAAGATAACTCGAAAACTTACCTCGTGGGTTATGTGCCAAAGGTTCCTGTCCCTGCTATATAAGGATTTCTTGGTTACAGGAACAGGCACGTTATGTTTCTTAGCATACTCAATAGCATCTTCTCTCCCTGTAATATCCCACTCCCTCCATGGAGCCACAACATTTAACTTGGGATTCAGAGCAAAGAAAGAGAGCTCAAACCGAACCTGAACAATGATACATAGAACATGTCACAAGAAAATATATAATTGACATGATGAAGTGCTTTGATCCTAATAGTAATAAATACATGCCTGATCATTTCCTTTCCCTGTACAACCATGGGAGACAGCATCGGCTCCAACTTCTTTGGCAATATCCACCATGGCCTATCAAGTCACTAGGTATCAGTATATCAATATATGTTTATATAATATGCCCAATACTATGATTCTTCATTGAGAGAGATGTAATATTGGAGAAGAAAGAAATGAAGAAAAATAATAATCACAAAGCATATCAAGAATCTAAAGGGTGACATTCACAACTCTGCTTTTAACTTAGCAAGTCATCAATCAATTATCAATTATTATATAAGAAAAGTAGGTCTCTGGCTAGGACTAGGGCACGTGTCACCTTCTAGGTTGGGACATGTATCACCTTTTAGGTCTTTTTATTTCCCACCAAGATCATTTTGTTTGATGGATTTTTTAGGTAGAGAGATATAGTTTGTACGGGTCCATCGGCTAGTATCAAGCTAAATCATTAGTGTACCTTTGCAATTATAGGGCGGGCTATTGCAGTTCCAAGCAAATACTTCCTCTCATAAATTGCACCAGCACGCAGGCAAGGGAATACATAGTCCCTGACAAATTCCTCCTTCAAGTCCTTCACCACTAACTGGGAAGCCCCACTGGCTTTGGCCTTCTCTTCTAAACCTTCCAATTCTTGTGCACCCTATTGGAATTCAGCATTTGTTACCAGACATGTCAAGTTTTTACAATAACATGATTTATTTGACAGCAATATTAATTACAGAAAGGGAAGTGTACAATCTATAACATACTTGGCCAAGATCAGCAGTGAAACAAACAACATCACAGCCGTAATTCTCTCTGCAAGGACACAAATCATTAAATAAGCAATATACTAAGGACAAGCCAGCATATATTATTATTCAATATAAGTAGACATTGCAAAAGATAAAATAAGAAGTATCATTTTTTTTTGCTGCCATGCATAACTGCAAAACTCAAACCTCATCAGATCAGTAATAAAATCCCAAAAAGGTTTCTGATATATTATTATATATATTTCAAGAGAGAAACAAACCAGTTGTTCAAAATAAGTAGGGGATAGAAAAATCCAATATTATAAACTTAGAATTGTGGGAACTGAAAAGGGACAAAACAAGATATATATACCTCAACCATGGGACAACAACCGATGTGTCTAAGCCACCACTATAAGCCAGCACAACCTTATTTAATTTCCCACGCAGCCCAGTAATCTTGGCTTCAGAAATTTCTACATCTTGCAGCACTGCTTTTATAACTGCATGTCAAGAGAGCTTCATCATCATTACAGACATTATTATTATACTTAAATAATTAAGACTCAATCAGAACTTATATATGTCAATTAAGATAAAAAAAAAATTGTCCCAGAAAAGCTACTTCAAGTTGAGTTTACAGTTCATCATTCAACTGGTTTAGGTAAACAAATTCTCACCCTGCGGTTTAGTGGCACCAACAACACTTGTCCTTGGCCCCAACTGTGTAGAAGTACAAAAGTCCAAAACAAGCAGAACAGAACCATCAGAACACCCACAAAAAACACATGGATTCATGAGTATAAGAAAGAAAAGACTCAAATTCAAACAATGGACATAAATGTATCCCATGTTTGTAAATTTTTTTAAGGAGTTAGTATAAGATCACCTCTTTGAATGATGATGCAGGCTTCGCCTTGCAGAACTGGTGATGCAGTAGCTGCTCTGCAGACACAAATCATTGCAAACAGTTAGGAGGTGAAGAGACCAAAATGGCTCCATACCCAGTTCTCAAAATGTGAACTTTTTTTATGAATGATCAATGTCAATGACATGGGGTTTTCCAGTATATCCACTCTACTCAATTATCATCATTTCAAGATGAAATCCTTCTACACTAGAAAGAATAGAAGGGGAAGAAACAACACGTTAACTAACTTCACCTCTTGCATGTCGAGTAGGAGCAATAACGGGGGATGAGTATGTCAGAACTGCATTTAAGGGCGCCATGTTTGCTGTATAGCAGCTACTTCACTCACTCACTCACTTACTCACTCACCTTCCTTTAAATCGGTTTAATTGTGCTTACTCTGTTTCAATTTCTGTCAGCTTGCAATTATTATTATTTTTTTCCCCACTTGTATCATCAATCATGATGTTCGAGACACAATCAGATACTAAATGTGAACATCTCTCTCACTGAGAATTCGAACCGTAATTCGCCAAGTTGTGGGGACTAGTCATTTCTGCTATACCCAACCCCGTGGGTTAGATTGCAATTATTATGACTAATGTCATGTACCTCTCCGGCTCTCCCTTTCTTTCTTGTCACCCTTCTGTCTTATTGATAAAATTATGGACGGTTAAGTTTATTAATTAACACAACATTTTTTATAAATATAATAATTTGTATGATAAGATGTTTCAATTTAAAGGAAAAATATGTAATAAGATCATTTCATAAAAAATATTTAATAAGTGTAGTTAAATTGATTTCTTTTAAAAAAGATATAACATAATATTTGAGTAATTTTTTTTTACTTTCTTTAAAACTAATATCCACACTTTTTTGTTAATGATTTTTGCTGATTTCAATTCCATGGTGACATCCTCGTTGGAAAAGCACAATTAAAAGCATTATTGACCTTTTGCAATTGTTTTCAGATGGTATTTTATATTATTTATGATAAAATGATGCATTTTTTATGGTTAAAATTTAACACTGCTTTCTTCAGGTGGTAGGTCATTGGGTCATTCAAATCCCACCTTCCTTGCATGGTTTTGTATTTTTCTGTACCCGAATTATATAAGCACTTATTTTGATCATGCAATCAATTTGCCGTTTTGAGCAGCACTAACCATTCCAAGCGTATGCCATGTGAAGCGGCAAAAATGCAAAGGTTATAAAGCTATCACTTGTACTGTGCACATGCCAGTCCAACTGTCCAAGGGTTTGAGATTTTTTTGACTTCAAGGATTCGTATGGTGGACTCTATATGCATGAGTCAAAGTTTATGTTGATCATGAAATTAGCTACTAATTAGTTATGAATAGTTTAATTATAAATTATTTATAAAATTTTACTAACTAATTCATGGCTAATTAGTCATAAATTATAATTCATGGTTTATTTGTAAAATTTTACTAACTAATTCATGGCTAATTAGTCATAAATTATAATTCATGGTTAATTTATAACTAGTTCGTAGCTAATTTCATGATTTACTGTGGATCATGGAAAGTAGTTATCCATGCTAGATTCCGTTGTACTCCTGCACTATCGTGAGTTTTCAAAGTGAGTTATCAAATTGACCCCAAAAAAAGTGAGTTATCAAGTGCTGACTAGTGGAACATGTGGTGTGTGGCTACACCATCACTTTTACCTATTAGAGCAAGTTATGCAATTTTTTGTTTTTTTTTTCACTTTTTTACACCATCACTTTTACCTATTAGAGCAAGTTATGCAATTTTTTGTTTTTTTTTTTCACTTTTTTACACCATCACTTTTACCTATTAGAGCAAGTTATGCAATTTTTTGTTTTTTATTCACTTTTTTTTATCCGAGTATCCTGCACAGACAAATGTGAAGATTAATCTCTTCAAGACATGTTTAAGATCTATTTAATGGGTTGACATCTCCCATTAGTGGTTGAAATTATTTATTTTACTTTCTCCTCACTTTAGAGGAACCAATTTATTGCTTTTTATATCACTTGTGCGACATTAATTTTTTTCTTATCAAGGGATAATTAGTTAATTGATTTTTTTTTGTTACAACAGTTAATTGTTCTTTATTAATTAAACAAGAATAGAATCACATTTATTGAATTATTTTAACCTCTCATTTATATTGAATTTGTTATACAACTTTTTTTATTTCTAAAGTTTCCTGTAAAACTCTTCACAACACAATCAACTGAGATTAAACACATGAGGTTAATGTGTTTTATCTAAATGGATGACTTTCATTCAAACACATTAGTTTCTCCTGTTATATTGTGGATGAAAACAAAAACAAAAACTCTTCACATGTCAAAGTTACATTACACTTAATCTCTTTTAATGATTCATTTCATGGAATTGTAAATTAATGGCCAATTATTAATTTCTATGTAATTAACCAATAAGTTAGCTAATAGCAGGTGAGATAGCTAATAGTTGATTAGCTAGCTCATAACTAATAGTCGATAGCTGGAAACTTATAACTAAAATGTTAGTTGATTGAATTTAAAGTGTTAAATAAAATTAATTGTTGAACTAGGCGATAAATATAAAATGACATAAAAGAATATATTTATATAATTATTAATACAAATTCTATTATCTATATATATATATATATTATATTTTAAAATAATTATCACTTATTTATTTTACTTTATTAATATTATTTATCATGTACATAATATACAAGAATCACAATAAAAAATTTTAATGACTAAAAATGATAATTTCTTAATTTGCGAGAATATTGATCCTTTCTAGATGATTGTTGCAAAAGGCATTTTTTTTGTTACAAAACTGCATGGCGAAGCATCTTTTTTTTTTTTTGTAGTGATGTCTTAAAATATTTTGCTTGATAATATTGGTGTAAAATATTCATTGACCAATCTTTGTTAAAAAAATTTAGTTGGCTATTAGTCACTTTTTTTCATTCATGAATTCGAGACTTTATTTAAAGAATTCAAATGTAAAACCAAGATAATATATTAAAATATTTATTGAGCATTATTCTATCACTACAATATTTATTAGAGACAAAATAGAAAACAGAAACAATTAATCTATTATATATTCTATATATTACCGTAAAGAAAATTAAGTCCTGATATCATAAATGTGATATATATACCACCTTTTATAATATGACACATGTTACTTTTATTAAAAAGATGACACGTGTTAATTCCTTTTATTTATTTTTTAACTAAATTTGATTTATTTATTAAATTTTTTATTAATTTTTTAGAAAAAGACTTATATATTATATAGATCGAGTTTATATACTAGTACTTAGTTAAAAATCTAAATCTTATTTTTTTTTTTTTTGGGTTTTCCACGAGTCTCCTCTATCAAAAGTAGAGAGTGAAGAGTCAAAGGAAAGAGGTATCCGTATTTCATTCGATTCGATTGCAGCATATCTCATCTCGCATCCGTTGAAGTTGAACCAGATCCGCAGTATTCCAAGATGAGCGGTATACTCCATTTCCGTTACTCTCATTCTAATAGTAATATGAGTATGATGGATATATATGGATTTGTGTGTGGAATCTAATGTAATCCCTCTTGTTTCTCTGTGTGTTGGCAATTAAATTACACAATCTTCAGCTTCTGCGACTCCCAGCTTGTGGCTTGCTCCAAACCCCAGCAAAAGATGGGGCGAACTCTTCTTCCTCATCTACACCCCCTTCTGGCTCACTCTTTCTCTCGGCATTGTTGTCCCTTTCAAGCTTTACGAGGTTTTTTTTTTTCCTTTCAATTTCTTCACTTCTATCTATTTATGATTTAAGCAAAAAACTAACATTGTGAATCGTGGTACTTGGCAGAACTTCACAGAATTGGAGTATTTGCTTCTTGGATTGGTCTCTGCTGTTCCTTCTTTCCTCATTCCTATGCTGCTCGTTGGAAAGGTATGCTCTCTCAAATACCTTATTCAGAACATGGATGGTGTTTTTTTTGTCTCTGTGTGTGTGCGCGTGTGTGACTTGATACACCTACCACATTTATTGTAATTTGTGGATTGAGGCCGAAACAAACAGGTATTTGCTTCTCCCGTTGTGCCCCACTTTGTGCTATTCATACTATACTTAACAACTACAACTGATGAGTTGTTGTGACTTTATTATCTTTAGTACTGACTCACCTATAAATTAATTTATCTTCTTTTCCTGTTGATAATAGTCACTGTGAGATGAGAGTGATTTTTTTTTTAAATAAATATCAAATTTTGCAGGCTGATCGAGGCATGCCTTGGAAGGACCGTTATTGGGTCAAGGCAAGTGTTTTTATGCGGTAAAATTTTCCAAATCTTTGCCATTGTTGTATAATAGTTGCTGTATTGTGCTAACAGTTTAATTAGAATTCTGTAGCTTGAACCTTAAAACAGTGATATTGGAGTGTTATACTGTTCATTTTGCTATGTCTTTAACTATTCTTCACTTCTTATTTTGACTTTAATGGCCATTACTGGCTGTGCCCAGCTCAGCTGTTACCTCCCCTTGTCTTATACCAGGGGGCCTGCGGTCCTAAATAGCGTAGCGACCTCTTTAGAACCAGGGCTAGCCATTAAAGTCATTGAAATTGTGACAAGTGGGGTATATTTGGAGTGCACATTTTGCATTATCATGTTGCCATTCATCTTGTATTTGCTTCTTAATCTCAATAAGTTAATAAAACCAGTTTGAATCCTAAATAATAAAGTGATAAAGCATTTTGGGATTTTGATTGAGTCCCCCTTTTCAATCTCGATAATACAAGAAAATAAACATAAGAAAGGGCCTGACCATAAGAATTGTGTGAATTTATCTATTTGAGTCATTCTTTTATTGAAAACAAAATGATTCCCTTCAGACAGAAAGCATGTAGGACTTGCCTTCTGGTACCTTACTCTTCAAGTCAAGATCCAAAACAGAAGGGAAGCTAACCCCTCCTACTACAAAAGGGGGATAACTTGGATTGTGATTGATGCAATATGTCATGTCTTGATTGAGAGCTTTGCACTTTGCAGCTCCCTTTCATTTATATTCAGATCTAGTTGTTCTGCATCCTAAAATTGTTTTTAATGCTTATATATGTTTTCTTTGATTTTTTTTGATATCCTGATAAAGGAAGGGTACTTACTGTCTACAATCGTTATTATGGATCTATTGGGTCAATCTATTCATATGCTTATTTTTGTTGAATCTGTTGACCTCCTCACAACCTAACGTGTACATATATAATGCTGACAGGCCAGTCTCTGGATAATTATCTTCAGTTATGTTGGGAATTATTTCTGGACTCATTACTTTTTCACAGTTCTGGGTGCGTCTTATACATTTCCATCATGGAAAATGAACAATGTAAGCCAAGGACCTATTACTTATCTCTCAGTGAGACCGCATACCCTTTATTGATTTGCTCTATTTGTTGGTGGCAGGTACCGCACACAACATTCCTGCTCACTCATGTTTGCTTCCTCTTTTATCATGTTGCATCAAACATGACACTGCGCCGGTTACGGCATTATATTGCTGATTTGCCAGAAAAAATTCGATGGGCTACTGAAGCTGCATGGATTCTTGCTCTTGCCTATTTTATAGCATACCTGGAGACATTAGCTATTTCCAATGTATGTTTTAACAAACAATTCTTCTGCTTTTTTATTATTATGATCTTTGTTTAGTCATGTATTTTTGGATATATCTATGGATTGCAATTTATAATTTTGAGGTATTAAAGCATTTAGATATGCCTTATTCTGTTGTTCAAGTTTATCTAACATTTTATTTGTAAAACGTATAGTCCCAAAGCCTAACCCAGAAAATTTGAGTTTCAATTTGAAAGCATTTGTACATTTCAAGGAATCCACATTTGATGCATAAAATTTCCTTGCTTTTTTCGCATCATGGTTCCTCCATCTCTGCATTATGTTAGGCAAATCAGCTTACACAATTCTCTCTCACTGTTTTATTTTAATTGAAAATTTCCCTACCTTCAAGTCTATCCTGTTTTCCCTTCCCAAATTTATTGAATTGTTACGATACACGCTTTCTCATATTTGTTATACATTTGATACTTGTCTTTTTTGCAACAAGTCTTCTATTATTTGGTAGGATTAGCTCCATGTATCAAACGACACCATGGTCTTTTGATAGCTCAAAATTATAAATATTTCAAATTTTTTAAGCATCAACTTTGGCCCTCAATATGAAATGCATAATTTTGAGAATAATGTTATGCATTGGATATATGCAGTTCCCTTATTATCAATTTGTGGATCGAGAATCTATGTACAAAGTTGGATCATTGTTTTATGCCATCTACTTTATCGTAAGCTTCCCAATGTTTCTAAGGTAATTTTTTTAACTAGCAGTTGTTTGAGTTGCCCCATTCTGTGTTGGGGTAGTTGCATACCCAATCACAAGATACGTCAGTGTTGTACTAATATTTTTGATGGTGAATCATGTGGATATGCAGGATTGATGAGAAACCTGGCAATAAATGGGACTTGGGCAGAGTGGCTGTTGATGCTTTGGGTGCTGCAATGCTGGTCACAATAATACTTGATTTGTGGCGCATCTTTCTGGGCCCTATTGTTCCAATCCCAGAAGCAAGAATGTGTCCTCAAGCAGGATTGCCCTGGTTTTCAGGACACGCCAATCTAACATGAAGGTTCCATGAATGGAACTCACAAAATGGAAAGAGTATGGTTTCCGCCACACACCACAATGCAATCCAAAAATGTTATTGTGATGTGATTGTGGAGAATATGCAGAAACAAAACTTGGATAGTCCTTGTACTAGTGCTTGCAGTGCCAAATTTCTGATCAGATCGATGTTGTGTTTGTAATTTTGTAGTGCTTTGATGTTGTATCAGGAAATAGCCTATGCAGGTTACTTAATAGACGATCCAATTGCTTAGTCCTGTCTTTTCTGCATTATTATGATTTTCCTAAGCTCGAATTCGTGTTTTTCTTTTTCGTATTTTGTTTGGACTCCAAGTTTAAAACGAGGCTTAAATGTGTGACCCAGAAAACGATCAGTAAATTAGCTAAAAACCATTATAAAATTGAGCTTTCTGTTAGCATATGATTAGCTTTTTTTTTTGGTAGAATATGCTTAGATTAATGAGTGTAGAAAATTCATAACACCAACGGAATGAATGGTAAAAAATTATGATTTACGAGTTTATCAACGTTTTTTTTCCGTCAACAAGTTTATCAACGTTTATATGATACTTTTTGGTATTGTCTATACTGTAGAAATGGAACAACTAGTATCTGTATGTTATATTTCACAACTAAGTTGCTTCTGAGATATGAAGGTGCGAGTTGATCAACGGAACAAATACAAGAACAAGCTGGGAGAGCAATGCAGTTTGAATCTGCTGTTCTTTTAATTAGCTATATCACTCTTTAAATTTATCAATGTTCTTTTATTTCATTTAACAGGGAGAGTTTAATAGCTTTATGGTAACGGTATAAATAGATTTTACATGAATGTCTAATTATATATCACTATCTCTTTTTTTTTTTACTACATATATATCGCTATCTTTTATATTGTATAGTTACTAAAACTACTTTTGTCAAAAAAAAAAGTTACTAAAACTACTGGTAAAAAAAAAAGTTACAAAACTGGAATAGGAACATCAAAAGATAAAACTAAAATTAAAAAATTAATATTTACTTAATTTTTTATAATTACAAATAATTGAAAGTATAATTGTAAAAATAAATATTACTGAATGTCTTTAAAATACTTATAAAATAAAGTTATTAAATAAAAACAATTTATATATTATACATTTATTTTCTTTTAAAAAATATTTATTTTTAAATTTCTAAATAATAATCTGGTACCCGAACCTACATTGAAAACGGAGGGAGGGGAGGGAGATAACGATTTCTGACGCAGGCAGCAAAACGGTGCGAAGAGGGGGGTTGGGTTCCCACACGTGTGCGAGGCACGTACCATTTGAGTGTCCAAATGCAGGCATCGATTGATAAGATATTTTCTAAACCTCAACCAATCCATGAATCTCCCATTTCCCGCTATCACAAGCAGCAGTAGCTGTAAGTAAGCAAACAAGTAGTAGCTTATCAGTTGTGGGAAGTTATCATCTAATCTTCACTGCACAGCAATTAGCATAGGGTTTTCGAATTTCAACCAAACACTCTCTCCACAGAAGAAAGAAATGGCTGCTCTTACCCCTCTCCCCCTCTCCCCTTACACCACCCTCTATCTCCGCTCCAAACCAACCAGGCTTTCCGTTTCTGTTTCCGCGCTCCCAGGTGAAACCTCAACCAACAACCAACCCTTCCTTTTCACATTCATTCATGGTTATTATTACATTTGAACTATAACTGTTTTCACTTCACTGCATGCCATGCCATGCCATGCCATCATAGCTCTATATACTGTAGTAGATAAGATAACGGATATTCATATTGTCATGTAATGTAATGTAATTGAGAATTATTTTGTATGCATGGGTGGGTAGGCACTGATGGATCTAAATCGAAAGAACCTCGAAAGAGAAGGAGAAGAATAGAAGGTCCACGAAAAAGCATGGAAGACTCAGTTCAACGCAAGATGGAGCAATTTTACGAAGGTTCCGATGGGCCACCCTTACGTGTTCTCCCTATTGGTGGTTTGGGTGAAATTGGGATGAATTGCATGCTTGTTGGGAACCATGACCGCTATATCCTCATTGATGCTGGTGTCATGTTTCCTGAGTAAGTCCCTCTCTAATAGTAATTAGTTCTAATTACTCGTCATTGCATAATGTTCCTACTTTATTTGGTCAAGTGATATTGGTTTATGTTAACTATGTAAATAGTTAGTAATTAATTATAACTTTCAGTTAGTTAAGAGTTTTTGAGTTTGTTATTTTTCTGTTTTTCCTAATTCTGTTTTTTTTTCTTCTTCCAATTAATTACTAACTACTTACATAGTTAACTAATGTGTGGTACGCTAACTCTTGTTTCTTCAGCTATGATGAACTTGGAGTCCAAAAGATCATACCCGATACAACGTTTATAAGAAAATGGAGCCACAAAATTGAAGCGCTTGTTATTACACATGGTCACGAAGATCATATTGGTGCGTTGCCTTGGGTAATACTTCCTTCTCCATAGTACTTCTGGTTTGACCTGTTAATGACGGAAACAAAAACACGCCTATTGTTCATAACAATGCATTTCGTCCATTATTTATGTTTGTTCTTAACAGAACTTAACTTGGTTCATCAGGTCATCCCAGCATTGGATTCCAATACTCCAATTTTTGCATCTTCTTTTACAATGGAGGTATTTGGGCAATAAAAATTATTTACATAAATGCTATTTTTTTATTTGTTCAATTACTGTGTGTATCAACTATATTGTTCTGTAGGAAGTGATAGAAGTAAGATGTCAGTTTCCACATATCTTGAAGTTGACTAACTCTTGAATTCTTCAGTTTTTGTCACTGTAATAGACATCTATTATGACTTAAAATTTGTTTGCACAATTTTGTCGTCAAATATCTGTACTTTGCATTGTTTACTTTGTTCATTGCAGTCCAGAGAAGGTGAAACTTTTTTCTTTTTAACAGCTTATAAAAAAACGTTTGAAGGAGCATGGTATTTTTCTTACATCTAGACTCAAAATATTTAGAACAAGGAAGAAGTTTGTGGCTGGGCCATTCGAGATAGAACCTATAAGGGTGACCCATTCTATTCCTGACTGTTGTGGACTAGTTCTTCGCTGTTCTGATGGTACTATTCTTCACACTGGGGACTGGAAGGTCAGAATTTTACTTTTATTTCTCAGTGCATTGTTCCTTTCGTTTACCTTGAATCTCCTGTTGCTGAAGAATTTGACTCAATAGATTGACGAGACACCACTTGATGGGAAAGTTTTTGATCGCGAGGCTTTAGAGGAACTCTCTAAAGAAGGAGTAACATTGGTAAATCACCTGGATCTTTGCTACTTATTAGAGGTTCTAGATAATTTATCTTGAGCTTATTCATTGGATTTAACATTAGGGAAGAGATAAACTTGATGCAATTTGAACACCGTGAGGGTTTCCTAGGCTAACTAGTAGTTTCCTTTAAGTGTATTTTTTCAATTATGGTGGTGTTCTCTGAGTGGTACCTGAATAGTCCATGACTCCCTGTTAAGCTGAATATGGCTTTCATGGTCAGTGCTCTTAGAACTGCTCAAAGGACAACATGTTTCCACTTTCTCAAAATTTCAAGTTGTTATTTTTCTTTGGCGATATACATTTTAAATATGAAGTTGCAATCTCTGCTTTGGTTAGTGGATATTCTTTTCAACATGCCGTTTTCCCATTAGTGTTAAAAAAAGATTGTTTTTGTTTTGCTCTACTGAATATTGCAATGAGATATTAAAAAACTGGTCTTAGATGCCAGATGCTCACTTGTTTATAATTTAACATGATCATATAGACTGTTTATTGTTTCTATTATTTTTAATCAAATATATATCCTTTCCCTATTTCATCTTAAATGTTAACTAAAGATAGAAGCAAATATTGCTTTGGACATTGTTTTCCAGATGATGAGTGATTCAACAAATGTGCTCTCGCCTGGAAGGACAACCAGTGAATCTGTTGTGGCAGATGCATTATTGAGGCATATTTCAGCTTCTAAAGGAAGGGTTATTACAACCCAGTTTGCATCAAATCTACATCGGATTGGAAGTGTGAAAGCTGCTGCTGATTTAACTGGCAGAAAGTTGGTAATGTTCTCCCTTGCTAGTATACTTTAATGTAATTGATAATGGTTTTCTTGTTTAGAATGACAAAATCTTTATAATTGTATGATTATTTTATCAGGTATTTGTTGGCATGTCTTTAAGGACATACTTAGATGCAGCTTGGAGGGATGGAAAGGCTCCATTTGATCCATCCACTCTGGTAATAAATTTTTGGAGACTTCTCTCCAGAACTCCGCCTAGTTTGTTACACTTACCGCTGGACCTTTTTTTTTTTAATTTCTAACCTTAAACATATAAGGTGCTGATCAGCTTCTTTTATTAACTAGGTTCTTAGCAGAAATTCAGTGCATGTAGGCAAATTACCAGTTATGGTTTTTGAGATGTTGGACAGAATACTGTAATCAGATTTATTTAATAATTTATTGTTAGAGGAAATTCATTTTAAGTAGATTAATCACCACTTATGAATTTTACCTATATATTTTAACTTGGGAGCCCTTTCTGATATCTTGCCTCAGCGCCTTTGACTACACTGATTTCAAGAGGTTCCATATGGTCCTTTAAAGACAGTATCTGTGTCTTTTTCTGTGAACTACTTGGCCTTCCTTTATTAGTTCATTAAAAACTCATCTTTCAGTATAAGCATCTGCTTTCAAGACCAGACTTTCATGTTAGATGGCATGTCTTGGCTATATGTAATATAGTATTATTCTTTGGCACTTTGTGGTCATGTGGTTTTTGTCATATTTCAGTCTTTACATTTTTGTTAGAATTTCCAGGCAATATTTATTATTTAGTCACTACTTGAACAACTTGTGAGGCAATAACTATCTGTCTAACTGTGTGTATCTCATTTGTCTTCATTCTAGTTAGATCATTACTTGCTTAATTTGTTATTTATGCATCATTTGTGTCCTTTAATTTATAATGAAACCAATTTATCTTTATCATTATTGTATTTATAACAGCTTTTGTGTGTCTCATGTCTGTTGCCCTGCATTTCATTATCTCTAATTTTACATAGGTGAAAGCAGAGGATATTGATGCTTATGCACCTAAGGATCTGCTTATTGTAACAACAGGCTCTCAAGTAAGTTACTTCAAGATCCTTAAAATACTGCCTAGTTTCATGAAGTATGAATATTAGACAAGTTTTAAGGGATCTGACCAAATATGCGCTACTGTGTCAGGCAGAACCACGTGCTGCCTTGAATCTTGCATCTTATGGAAGTAGCCATGCTTTCAAACTAACCAAGGAAGATGTTGTTCTGTATTCAGCTAAGGTATGGTAAAATACTGTTTTAGTTATTTGGGATTTACTTTATCTTAAGGCCTAGTGTGTGTAATATAATTAAACAAATCTGTTGCTAATGAATTGCTCAGTGTATGAAATTACAATATACTATTTTTACTTCCAATCCATTCTAGTGACAACTTAAAATTTCTATCAACAAATCAGTTTGTGTTGTTTGATTTGTCCTCTGATTCAAAATCAAACTGTCAGGTTATCCCTGGTAATGAGTCTCGTGTGATGCAAATGCTAAACCGCATATCAGAGATTGGATCAACAATAGTTATGGGGAAAAATGAAAGTTTGCACACATCTGGTCATGCATATCGTGGAGAATTGGTAAGTTTTTTATTGCATGACAATGTTTCTTTATGCCTTTTTTATTTTATCATCATTTTTTATTTGCTCATCCTTGTCTGTTCAACGTTTTTGCAAGACATACAGCAATTACCAATTTATTATTACTATTCTACTAACCAAGGATAGTTTCAAAAATATTTTGAAAGAAACTGGACATGGTTACATCTTAATTTCACCTTCCAAAGTCTTAAGTGTTCTCATTAGTGTTTGGGAAAGAAAACTTACGTGATTGTCTTTTTTCACGGTTAGATATCCAGATAGTGAGATTTTACAAATCACATGAATGATCAGGCCTTTTGAAGCTAGTGATTTTCTTCTGATGCCTTTTCAGTTTAGTCATTAATGTGATGTGTCTTTTAATATGATTTCCTTGCATGCTTTTTGTCTGATATGATATGTTAATAAAGAGTAAAGAAAATATATATTTTTGCAGGAGGAAGTACTTAGAATAGTGAAGCCACAACATTTTCTTCCTATACATGGAGAACTCTTGTTTCTGAAGGAGCATGAATTACTTGGAAAATCAACTGGCATACGGCATACTGCTGTGAGTCATTGCCTCATCATCAGATGTTGTGATATAATGTAGAAAAGACTAGTGGCTTTTAGCAAGGAGATGTATATTAATATATCATATGAATTGTTACATTAAATGTTGAAGGAACTGATGATCTTTATGCACCAGGTTATTAAGAATGGAGAGATGCTTGGTGTTTCGCATTTGAGAAATAGAAGAGTCCTTTCCAATGGTTTCATTTCCCTTGGAAAAGAGAATTTACAGGTTGGTGGCCCTCAGTATTTTCTTTGGCCTCTTTTAGAAGGCATATAGTAAGTTGAGATTTTTTTTGGTTTCATTTTTCATGCAGTTGAAATATAGTGATGGCGACAAAGCATTCGGTACATCTAGTGAACTCTTCATTGATGAAAGATTGAGAATTGCGTTAGATGGCATCATTGTGATTAGGTAGATCTTTCAAGTTCTAAAGTAAGTCAAAGAGACGTATAACATATTTATTGACATCCTTATATTTATCTTTTACAGCATGGAAATATTTCGCCCTAAAAATTTAGAGAGTTTAGCTGAAAGCTCCTTAAAAGGGAAGATAAGAATTACCACAAGATGCCTATGGCTTGACAAAGGGAAGCTGTTAGATGCACTTTATAAAGCTGCTCATGCAGCTCTTTCAAGCTGTCCTGTTAACAGTCCACTGGCTCACATGGAAAGAACTGTGTCTGAGGTGTTGAGGAAGATGGTGAGGAAGTACAGTGGTAAACGGCCTGAAGTTATTGCCATTGCCATAGAAAATCCTGCAGCTGTTCTTGCTGATGAGATAAACACAAAATTGTCTGGCAAAGCCCATGTGGGTCCTGGAATATCAACATTAAGAAAAGTAGTGGATGGACATAGAAAGGAAAATCAGTCGCCCGCATTGCAAATAAGAGGTAACATCAATGTACATTTGAGGAATACATATAGAATTGTGGAGATCTGGTTGGTTCACTTTTGTTCTTGTATTTGCAATTTATTAAATATGTGATGTTAAGTGTATATTGCATGATTCTCTATGAGTGAATAACCAATTTAGTTTCTCAGATTGTATAGCACTATCAACGTAGTCCCTGAAATTAATATTCCAAATTAGTCCCTAAAATTAAAAATTATTGATCACATTAGTCCCTTTCGGACAATTTCAATGACTAAATTGATCGATTCTAAAGGACTAATATCATCGAAGATTTTTAATTCCAAGGATTAATTTGAAATATTAATAATTTCAAGACTAAGTTGACAACGCTTTGATCTCCATTTAGATGATTGTTGCTTGCATGGGGTAGGGGACACCTAGAGCATGTACAAATGTGGGTGACACAATAATAGATCCAGGATAGGATTTGATACCGTCTTGGAATTTGGGCTAGGCCTGACTCAACCCCAAAAGTTGTCTCAAAGGGTGAGAATTGCCAAGCCTTACTACTTTAGCCATATCTTTAGTCGATGTGAAATCTTAACGCATCCCCTCAAACTCAGCACAATGAAGGTGTTGGAAGCTATAATAAAGGCAGCCCAAGGTGGCCGCAATTAAGGCGGCTAGGGGTGCGCCCAAGGTGGCCGCAATTAAGGCGGCTAGGGTTTCCAACAATTTATTATTGGCATGTGACACCTGGGTTCTTGCATTCAACTGGTCTATTGTTTGTGAAACTCAAAGGAAGCTTTTTATGCGTAAACCAAGCTAATTATGACTTTCACTCTAGCTTTTTTCTTCTCAAACCAATCCAATGTTGAAGGTCGATTCAATTCCCCAAATGAGTTTTGATTACTCTGAAGTTGGCTCCCTTTTGTTGTGAATCTTTAGATGGTGGATTCATGTGGTTTCACATGCATTTACTAATAAATTTTACATAATTCCTTGTGTTAAGAAATTGAAAATATGAATGTCTTAGATTATGCTGGTTATTGAATGGGTAAGAGACTAAATTTCTTTACAAATCAGATGCTTTTGTTGTACATGTAGTAAAATGACATCAAAATGCAGGGGACCTGCATGTTTTATATACTTTATATACTTTGTATTTATCCATCTATCTATTTTTGTGTGACTTTTAATATCAATTTCTTCTAGTGTAATTTTTTAAAGCCTATATCTTTTATGTTTATCCTCAACATGTTCTATTAATTAGTGCAGATGATGGCATTGATATTGAAGGACTATTACCCGAGGAAGACACCACTACACGTGGAGCTGAGGGTGATTTATCTGGTTCTGAGGATTCTGAAGAATTTTGGAAACCATTCATTGCATCATCTGTTGAGAAGTCAATCAAAGCTAACAATGGCCATGTTTCACAAAAGGAGCACAAGTCCACTCTGAAGAAAGATGATTCTGAAAATATTGATGAAGCCAAGTCTGAAGAAACATCTAATTCTGAATCCAAGTCTTCAAAATCAGTAAAGAGAAATAAATGGAAAACTGAGGAAGTTAAGAAGCTGATTGATTTGCGAAGTGAACTACATGACAGATTTAAAGTTGTGAAAGGAAGGATGGCTCTCTGGGAAGAGATATCTCAGAGCTTGTTGGCCGATGGGGTCAGCAGAAGTCCTGGACAATGCAAATCTCTGTGGACATCTTTGGTACAGAAATATGAGGTTTGTTTCTTCTTTTAAACAACTTGATAAAATTTGAAAGGAAACCGTGCAATCACTTAAAATAATCATCCTTAATTCTTAGCAGACTGCTTTTTAAGTTTAATGGTCAGTTTTTTATAAGGTAAAAATGGGATGAAAGAATCATGGATGGTTTTTAACAGTAAAATTGTATTGAAAACTAATCCTTTAAATTTTCTCCCCCGTACCAAACTGACCTTAAGGAAACCTCTATAGTAGTTGTAAACTACAAAGAACAAAATTATTATAAGTACAATTGTGTGAGATAGCTATTATTTCAACAAATGACTTAGTTTATATTCTAAGCAGGAGATCGAAAATGGGAAGGACAAGAAGAAAAGTTGGCAATATCTTGAGGACATGAGAAGGATAATGTCTAACGACGAAGCAGCGGCAACAAAGTGATTGGAAATGTGGTGGACAGGATAAGAAATATTCTGGTTAGCTTTTTACATTAAAATTGATCACAAGTCTGAGCATGGTGACCGGGAAGATAATCCATCAGTTGCATGATTCTTGTAACATGGACTCGTGACATTGAAGATCTATAAGTTTTTTGAGGGCTTAGGGGATAGGCAACATAATAGGGATTGGCTTTTATACTAACACAAGCTAATGACGAAAAGTTTCTATCTGGGTTTAGGGGACAATTTATTCCCCACTTCAAATACCCGCCCCTTTTTTTGTTTCTTGTCTAATATGTGTGCCATAATTGATTTTATCATTTTTGTTGGTGGCACATTTTGAGTGCCATATGCAACCATGGAAATGTCTTCTGCGTTTTGGCCACAAATTAACAACATTGAACAGTAAAAGGGAAGTCTTGATGCTTCTACTTGCCCCCTGCCGGTGCCAGCTTGTTAAATTCACAGGCTATACATTTACTTGTTCATTTTTGGTTTAATATACTATAAAAAGTATAAAGCTTAAATATATTTTTTATTCCTATAATCTAGGTGTTTTTTCGTTTTGGTTCTCTAATATTTTTTGTTTTTGTTCCTATAAATTTTCTTTTTCCATTTTAATCCATGTCGTTAGAGTTTCTCTGTTAAATAATGAGGTGGCTAACAAAAGTCTAACTCACTGACCAAAAAAAAAAAAAACAAAAGTCTAACTCACCACTACTGCATGTTCTTTATATATTTTTTCTTTGATATAACGCATGTTCTTTATATTTATTTATTACTTCTATATTACTTTTATATTAAGCGCATGGTACGTAAAACAAATTGATTGATTCATATTACCAAAAAAAAAATTGATTGATTCATGCATTGCTCAAGGCAAGACGCTACGCGGTATATGATGACATGCACGAAATGGTTGTTTTCAGACATGACGCGTTACCATTGTTAGGGTCTAATTTATCCCCACAAAATCGACTTATAGGGTGAGGATTACCCATACTATATAAGCACTACATTAGCCATATCACTAGTCGATGTGGGACTTCTCAACACACCCCCTCACACATCGACTCTCGACAACACCCCACACGGGTGATGGCCCACTACCCACTACCCCACACGGGTGGCCTAGATCGAGCCCACTACCCCACACAGGTGACTCGGATCGAACCAGGCTTTGATACCACTGTTAGGGCCTAACTAATCCCCACAAAACCAGCTTGTAGGGTGAGGATTACCCATACTATATAAGCACTACACTAGCCATATCACTAGTCGATATGGGACTTCTCAACAACCATGACCAGTTGACCTTATCATAAATTCGTAATATATACTCCTCCGTTCTTTTTTATCTGTCATTTTAAATTATTTCACTATAATCAATAAATCAATTAATTGGTAAAAATTTTTCTATCATACCCTTATTTAATTAGTTTTTAGGAGTAGATGAATCAGTTAATTTGTTTCATCATTCTAATCATTTTCAACCCCTTATTCAATTATCTAATTAGTCTTAGATACATTCATATTCACATGTGTGTATTAGTAATAAATTTATATTGTTGAAAAGTAAAATAATATTTGGGAGTAGATGTATCATATTTAATTAGTTTTTGAACTTCTCAATTATTACATTAATCAATTTATAAAAAATGTGTAAACAATTAATAAGATTAAAGGTATAATTGTCAAATGTAACCTTAAATTATTAAAATGACAAATAAAAAAGAACAATTTTTTTCTTAAAAATCAACCGATAAAAAGAAACAGAAGGAATATATCGTCAGTAAGGGTGGATGGGAAGGTTATTATAATTTTTTTTTTTTTTTTGGGAATTAGAAGGTTATTATAATTTGAATGCAAAAGAAAATAAAAGTCAAAAGGATGCGTTTAAAAAATATCTTCTAGAGAAAATCTTTTACAAACTGTCTTAATTGTTCACATGGAAAAACGTTAATTTAACTAATTGGTTCTAATTTCATTTAGTCATGTAATTTTGTAACAAATTGGATTGGATAGTAAAACTACCCATACTGTTCATGGATAGCTGCTGGTAGAATCTGTGGTTAGTCAAATTTAGATATTTCTTCACGAGTATTCGGATGTAAAATAAATGTTTGTTTTATTTTTTTTTTTGCTATCTGCTTGTTAATGGACCTAAGGTAGGGTATATGCATGTGTATGGAAGTACTCAAAATATGGATTTATTTAAACACCACTGCCTAATAGATTATATTGAGTCATTCGATTAACTACTACGTTAGGGATGACAAAAAAACTCGTATCCGTGGGTATCCGCGGATAAAATCCGTTACGGATACGGGGCAGGTACCTTAATGGGTACCTGCGGGTAAAGTAAACGGGTATTTAAAGTACACGTTAATAAATGGGGACGGGTAGTGAGGTATCCGTACCCGCGAGTATCCGTACCCGCTAAGACAATTAACTATCTTTATTTTATATATATATATATATATATATTCCTAAAGTGGTCAATACAAGTGTTGTAGAGTGATGTAATTTTTTGTTGTTGTCTTTCTTTGTTTTAGTATTAAACAAGTAGCTACTAAATATGTATTATTGATGTATTTGTATTAATTCTCATGCTATATTTGTAATAACTTTTATTATATGATTTTTATTATGGACAATGTTGTATGAAAAAAAAATTGTTTAGTTTTTTCTAAATTTATTTAGATTTTTTTAAAATACCTGTGGATATCCGTAAATATGTATTATTGATGTATTTGTATTAATTCTCATACTATACTTGTAATGACTTTTATTATAGACAATGTTGTATGAAAACAATTTTTTTTTAATTTTTTTAAAATACCTGTGGATATCCGTGGATACCCGCGGATATCGCGGGTACCCGCTAAAGCCTGGATAACGAGTACCCGCACGGGTATGGGGCGGATAACAGGGGCGGGTGTACCCAACGGGACGGATAGCGGGTAGCTACTACCCGTGTCCGCCCCATTTACATCTCTAACTACGTGCATGTTTAAGTTCTAGTTAAAAAATCGTAAAAATACATTTGAACTTAAAGTAAATATGGACAAATATATTTTTAGATCTACTTTTAAAATTGAAAACCAAACATGTGTAACCTGATATTGGGAATTGAAATGAAGTTGGGTAACAAGGGACTCCATGCTCTGACCAAATGCTAGGCATGAGCGCCCATAATAAAAAATAAAAAGGTTGTGATATTGAAGAATTCGGGCATCTCCAGTAATGGAATGGGTGTGGCGTTAACCAAAGGTGGGTTGTGAAAGCGCCAAGAGCTGGTGATGAGTCTGACGACCCATACATGGCAATTAAACGAATTAATGGAAAATTGACCCCAAAAAAAAACGAATTAATGGAAGTTGCTCCATCATTTTCAATTATACCAATTAATGGAAAAGAACTACTCCGTCAATTTTAATTAGAATTGACGTTGAAAATAATATTTATAAATTTATAAATTACTCTAAATTCTAAACATTATTCACAAGGCAGGCTTGATAATGACGGAGAATGCAATACACGTACGGACGTGCTATCGAACGCAGAACTCAAATGTTTGTTTGTTTGTTTGTCTGTTATCTTTTTTTTTTTTTTTTTCAATTACTAGGCACAAATCCCGTTATGTTTTTATATTTATCCAAAGGTCAGATTCAAAATCCCATTATGTTTTTCAAACCTATTTCGTTTAACAATTTATTAAAAAAATATATTAAAATTTATGAAGAATTTTTAGGTTTGATAAGATTTATTCCGTTTTTTTTTAATAGGGAGGGGTTTTTAAGATTTATTCATGAAGTAATGGATTCCCACTCATAATATGATATACTGATAATAATATAAAATGATGATTAAATTAACATCTTAGTAGGTCAAAGAAACACGTGTTGAACACTTACTGGGCCACGATACCAATTTTGTCGCAAGCTGGCCACACGGATATGCAAAAAGCAGTTTACCGTTGTCAATTTATCGAATCTAAGTGTTTACAAATAATTGTAATTATTTTTTATTGCTTATCCACCTAATATCGTGCCACCTGCATATGCCGTGGCCTCCATCCTCTTAAAATTAAAACTATCTATGTGAAGGAACACTCCTAGCAATTTCTAGGAGTATTTTTATATACGTTTTTATTTATTTAAATATCTCTTCTTTATCATCATCTTCAACACGACCTCCACACGCCACTAAAACCGACTTCACACTACCTATATATAAGAATTAACAACATTAATACCCCTCTCACAAAAAACCACACACACACACATATATAGTTTCATAGTCCTTACCATTAATTACCCAAAGACCACACCATATAATATAATCTCCCACTTTCATTTGCATATATACACAACAAAGTGCTTGTGACAACAACAACAATTTTGCTTCAAGGTTTTATTTAATTTGTGCTGTCATATATAATCCGCATTAATTGTAACAACATGATGGGGAAGGGTGCGGGATTTGAGGATGTTCTTCGATATTTTGATGAAGATGGGGATGGAAAGGTTTCACCTTTGGAGCTGAGGCAGAGGCTGAGTGTGATGGGGGAGAAGCTTTTGCCGAGAGAAGCTGAGATGGCAATTGAGGCGTTGGATTTGGACGGTGATGGGTTGTTGGGTTTGGAGGATTTGATGGCTTTGATGGAGGCTGGTGGAGATGAGGAACAGAAGTTGAAGGATTTGAGAGAAGCCTTTGAGATGTATGACACTGAGAGGTGTGGATTTATAACCCCAAAAGGGTTGAAGAGGATGCTTAAGAAGTTGGGGGAGTCAAAGTCTATTGATGAATGCAAAGCTATGATTATTCACTTTGATCTCAATGGGGATGGCATGCTTAGCTTTGAAGAATTCAGAATTATGATGCAGTGAGCTGTTGAAGTGTATGTATTTGATTGATTCATTGATTTGTTCATCACACTTCTTTCATGTGTATAGCTCCTTTTATCTGTACAATTAGCTGCTTCTGAGATAATAATAATTGAATGATAACTGTGGGATTTTGCCCAAATTTCTATTTATCTATTTTAATAATTAGTGAAAATTTCTTAATGGGAGTTGTATTATTATTATTAGATTAGATGAGTTTGTTTTCTTTTAAGAAAATTGGAAAAAGGGGTTCTTATATACTCAATAAGGGGAATAAAATGGTTATATATATATATATAGGCCAAGTAAATTTCTGTCTATTGCAAATATTGGGTTAGGAAATTATTTGAGTTTTGGGTTACACTTGTTTTCCACTATTATCATCACTTTTCGTGATTAATTATTAGTATTTCCAAGCAAGTTAGTTAAATTCTTGATTTTATGTGGGAGCTCTCTTTCTCTGCTCCTCCTCCATTTTGTTAAATTCTGGACTAGGAATAAATATTGCAGCATATTATTCAACGCTCTTGCTTTGCAAAACATACCGTAACTTTTGCATGCATGCATGTAGTGTACTTATGGTAAAGATTTTCAAATTGTTGACTACAGACACAAAGGAGGAGAGTTGTAAAAGATAGATATTGACCTCTTTTGTTAGTAAACATTTTAATAAGTGGATAAATTAAATTTAAGTGTTATACATTTTTAATTTAAGTTTGTTGATATATATACTTCTGAAAAAATATGCAAATAGTTAATTTTGAATTCGATATGTAAATATAAGAAAATAATTAGTTTGTTGAGATTTTTAAATTTGATATGTGGATACTAAATCATATTTAGTTTGAATTCGAATTCAATATGCTGGCATTAAGATATGATTAGGAAAATTAAGATAAAAACTGGGATAAATACCAATTTGAATTTAAATTTGCAAAATGACGAAAAGAATAAAATAACAAAGTTTATGTGGACGTTTTTTTTAAACAAAAACACGTGTAGCTAGTGATTGAAAATTTAGTATAAAAACATAATTCACTTTTGAGAAACTCTCTTTAACATAGAAATAGATTGGATTATTGTTTTTGGGGTTATGCAATCTGGAAGTGATCCTGAGAATTTGTGAGTAACTACTGCGCACCGTCCGATTTAGGAGATTTTAGAAAAAGAAGGGGAAAAGTGTGGTCCTTTGCAATGTTATCTTAGCAGTATGCTAGGCACTTCTAGGAGTTTGTATTTGCTCTCGACTCTTTTTTTTTTGGTCAAATTTGCTCTCGACTCTAAGAATCACATTTTTGTCAACCTCCAAGAATCACATTTAAAAACCAATTAATTCAATTGGACTTTTCTTTGTTGTCAGTTTACAGTCGCTGATAACAATAGCTGATCATTATTGGTTCAAAAAGCATATAATCCTTTAGGCGTTCTAAAGGATGATATTTGTAAAATTGATTTTGATAGAACTGGTTAAAAGGATTAATTTTAAAAAAATTAAGTTTCAAATAATTGATTTGTGTTTGATAATGATATTTTAAAAACGAGTTCAAAAGAATTGATTTTATTTTGATGATTAAAGTAAAATCAATTTCCTACATTTTAAAAATTTGGTCATATCATTATCATCAATTCATTTCATGAGCACATGAAATCCTGAGCCAAAAAAAAAAAAAGGTAACCACCACAAGGCCAAAATAACCTTGATTTTCACACTTTAGTTTTCATCTCTTTTAACATTCTTTTTCCCTTTTTTTTTTGGTCCAAATTCTTTTTCCCTTTTTACCACTCTTTTAACACCCGATTGAGTGATGTGAGAGTGAGACCCATCTTTTATCTGGCCAAAAATGATACCAAACTGATCCTAAACACCCGCGTTTCTCCAATTTTACCAAGCACAACATGTATCCATTGCATAGGTTGTACAAGTCGCATATTGTATTTGTGAATATACAATGTTCTATGGAAAGCACTTAATAAAGATTTTTCGGGAACATCGAAGGAATTGTACCATTGCATAAATTCAATAAATCTTCACCAATAATTTGCATAATTGGGGAATTAACTAATTTACATAAAACAGAAAATAGTCACGATCTAAATGCTTATTGTTGCAGCAAATTCCATTAGGAATGACAATAAATATTTTCACAGGGTCATATGACCTCCCTTTTCTAGTACGACACTAGTCACTTGAAAACTTTCAAAACACATCTTCTGCGGTGGTGGCAGGGGATGAGGAACAAAATAAAAGAAGCAGAGCCTGGCCAAATTCTGCAAGGCTCCACTCCTTCCAAAACCCACCATTCCAGAGGTAAGGAAAAATAACTTAGAAAACCTATATTCCATTTTACAAACGAAATGGCTCAGCAGCAAGCCCTCCGAGCCACAAGAGACCAGCAAAACTACAAACACGCCGCAGGCTTGGGACACGGAGGTTGTAATTTTTTTTGGGGGGGGGGGACATGTTTTGTACAAAGGAGAAACTCACATGAAATAGCTGAGTGCTTTCTTAACTCTTGAACCACCTTCACCGTATAGTTCATTCCACTGTAAAAGCTCGGTCATATTTACCGATTCAGAGGAAACACTTGCACATACCTGATTCAATGTGACATGTAAAGTTAATTTTGTTTTGGAGTTCTAAAGGGCTGGAGGGGGCTTGTTAGAACAAAAAAAAAATGTCTTCGTTCCGCATACCTGCTGGTGAGCATGTTTAAAGTCTTCCATGTTTAAAGATCGGATATCTGCACTTCCACGTAATGCAGGAGCAGGTCTACCTTCTGCTAGAGCAGCAGCATGTTCCTGTCACACATCAAATATAGTATGAATGGTTTATGCAAATACAGACCATTCTAACTGTAACTTTACAGTCAAGAACAATGACAAGCTCAAAGAAGTTATTAGCATACTGCTAAGACACCACATTCTGAAGAACCATACCTTTTTTTCCTTTTCCAATATCTCTTTAATTGGACGATGTGCAGCAGTTACACACAAGTTCTGCAATCGAAGAGCAAGCATGAAGGCACCCATAACCTTAATCTTAAAAAGTATAGGGGCAAAGAGAAGAAAAAACACCCATTTACCTTAAGATCACTTCCGGAATATCCATCAGTCATACTTGCAATTGCACCCAGATCAACATCAGAAGATAAGTCCTCTTTTGCCAGTATAACTTTTAATATTTTTTCTCTATTTGGAGCATCTGGTAAATTTACCATTAATCTGCAGAAGACCAAAGACTAAGAAAACTTCAACATTTCTAGTCCTCGTAAAAAACTCCACAAAAAAGAAAAGAAAATGCGCAAAAAGAACAAATTAAAGTGCAAATGAACACGGTATTCACCTCCGAGGCAGCCTTCGTATGACAGCCTCATCAAGGTCAAAAGGCCTATTAGTGGCTGCAAGAACAAGAACTCGCTCAGTATCCTTTGTACGTAAGCCATCCCAGTTCACCATGAATTCGTTTTTCATCTTTCGCATGGCCTCGTGCTCCCCTGGATTTTCCCTCCGGCCCAACATGCTATCAACCTATACGAGAAGCCATACTAGTTTTCACCATGATTCATTTTTCAGTGGACAAATTAGTACGAAGCAATAACATTTTAGGTAAAAGGCTTACTTCATCAACAAATATCACACTAGGAGCAATTTTGCTTGCAAGGGAGAAAACGGCTTTCACATACTTTTCACCCTCACCAAACCACTAAAGCAAAATGGGGAAAGAACACTAGTTAAAATGAACAATGAACTGATAGGGAGGAGATTAAAATAGACCCGGTGAAGCAAATCTAACCTTAGATGTGATGCTTGACATGGAAATATTGATGAAATTTGCACCAGCATCAGTAGCAACTGCTTTGGCAAGCATTGTCTTACCTGTACCAGGGGGACCAAATAATAGGATACCCTTGCATGGCTGCATAAAAGGTAATTCAAAATTAGCAATATTTTGAGGAGGGGTGGGTTGCATTTTAATATAATTGTGATTTTATTTTGAATGAAAATGAAGGGGAGCTTTGGCGCAATGCTGAGTTGCTGCCTATGACTAAAAGGTCATGGATTCGAGTCATTGAACCGGTGTCGTGTAAATGCAAGGTAAGACTGCCTAGATCCCACATGTCGGGAGCTTTATAGCACCTGGTTTCACCAATAACTGGAATAAAAATATATTTAAATGTTTGGGAAGCAAAGCTCCAAGACCAGTTTCTCAAAACCAATTGCATATTGCAAATGCTTTTAGTTTTCATGGTTTTATGGCAAATTTAGAAATTTGAACAACACGAGCTGTGTATCTTGCAGAGAGGCCTATATCACATGTGTGCATTTGGTGCACCTTGGAGGACAAGGAAGTAGTAGAACAACACAATACAATAATTTTTCATTTTGTTTTACTGTTTAGTGATCAATGCACAACACAAGCAATTTTGAGGGAGATAGGGGGCAGAAAGGATGAAGGTCGAGGGAGAGAATGAGGCTTGGGGAAACAAGTCATCGAGGACAACAGAGAAAATGTAGGGTATTTTTTTTTTTTTACTTTAGTGTGTTGTGTGGGACAAAAGTTGTTTCACTGTTTATTAACAAATTTTAAGACTTTTGTCGTGCTTCATTTTTGTTCTGTTCTGTTTTGTACCATGCCATTTTTAAAATCAAACACAGAATAAGTAGTTTTGTGCTGTTAAGTCCTTCATTTTTCAGCAAATCAAACACAACCATAAAGGCTGCAATTACAAATAAAAAGATATCACAAGAATTAGGTCAGCTTTTTTGCCTTCCTTTCCCCCTCTCCATTCAGGTTTTTTTTGGGGGGGGGGGGGGGGGGGGAGAGGGCATCAAAAGATTAATTCCCACCAAAAGAATAATAAAATCAGTAAATAAGCAAATTTAAAAAAAATAGTAAAAAAGAGGAAGGGGAAGAACAATAATAACAGGATCTAACTCCAACTGTCAACAGACACAAAGTAGTGAAACAATAGACTGAATGTCAATCTGTAAAAGAAAACCTTGGTTAACTGCCCCTTGCAGAAAAGCTCAGGCCTCTGTAAAGGAAGCATCACCAATTCCTTCAATGTTTCCTTCACATTTTCAAGAGCCCCAATATCATCAAAAGTAACACCAATGTCATTAGGTGGAATAACATCAGCCAAAAGCCTCTTTTCAAACTCGTTTTCTGTTACAACGTCCTGATTTCAGAAAATACAAAAAGCAGGATGATTCAGAATACAGCATTTGTGAAAAAAGTGGATTAAACTCTCCAAAAAGAATAACATCAAAGCGGTAAGGTGGTAAAAAAACTACCAGATGACACTCCTACAATCAAAGCAGAAAAAGTCCATGATAATCACCTTAAGAGACTTCTTCTGGCTCTTTGACTCATTCTGGATAGCCTGTAAGATCCCAATTCCATACTGGATGCTGGTAGAATATTTTTTTTCATAGAAAGAATAACAATTGATTATTAACATAACTATGAAGGTTAAAATAAACTATATATAATATGATATAATATTTCAAATAACAAGCAGTACAAGGTAATTATTACCTCTCACAAGACAACACAAGCTTTGCATCAGGATCAACTTCAGAATTCTGCATCAGATGGTGGCTTAAAGCCCAACCAACTATCTTCTCTGCATCTGCAATATAGCAAAAATGATATAGGAGAGAGTTTGAGCTGCAAATCCTTAAGCACCTAGACTCCTAGAGGTAGAACATACTTTCATTTGTGAGCGTCTGATCCTTAATGCACAAGGTCTCGAGTCCTTCGCATTCCATCCCGCAACGGCTTAAAACCTATAAATAAAATTTGATAAATTATAATTATGAGCACCACGACTGCAATTATAATTTAAAAAGTAAAAACCATGAAACAGTTATGCATCTACAAATGTCAACTTGGTCAAATGTGAAGTGCAAAACCTTGGAAGTTAGAACATAATGAATTAAGAAGACAGAGAAAAGGAAACAGAATGATAACTGACAGAAGGCAATTAACCACTCCAATTAAAATAGCATGGGAAAATGTAGTTTGTCTAGCTTCATGTTATTTGAGGTGCATCCTGTTTCTCATATTAATAGTCTACATCCCAATATGACATAGTGGTGTGTACTAGTTGCACCTATGAAACTCCAAAACTTTCTAAAAGAGATAAGGAATTAGCTGCAAAGGACTATATTGTCACTACAACCAGACTCAAGATAGACAGGCTTAAGTTCCTTTAAGAAACAAACATAATTCCTGCAACTCTTCATACTACTCTATTTCTTATTTTTCCTTTTGGTTTTTCATGTCATGCCACACCCCTCTACTTTAAGTCCATAACTTCAGCAGCTTTTGATCAAGGGTAGTGCATGCAAAATAAAAGGTTCCACATGAACAACAATAATAAGAACAATACTAAAAAGCAGTAAAATATGTAAAGCATAAGAACTGTAGAAAAACAAAGTAATAAACTGCAACTCCAGTCCCTACTTCGTCTCATAAAATCTAAAATTGTACCAAGGGCATAAACAAATAGAATCACATGGCATACAAAATCATACATGGCCATAATTGCATTTCCAGTATCCAAATACAAACCTAACATTTTTTATCCACTAGTCCAAATATAAGCCTTGAAGTTTTTGCCATGATAAATCAAATTTAGCAAATAGCAATAACAGCAAGGCTTCAGTTAAGATGTAGCAAAATGACCCATATATCTTAGTCAAGACACCTTTATTTAGCATTGATTTAAAGGAAAATAATGCCAAATTTATGATCAGAAATTATATATAAGCGTCCATAACCAGCAAAATAATTATTCTAACTATTTTTGTATGGATTCTATTTGGCAGTAAAATCAAATAAATATTGCATTGGACATTTCAGAAACAAGAAGTCCTAGTTCAAAAATTATTCTAACTAGTAACTGCCTAGTCCAAAATTTACTTAGGTCCAGAACTACTATTAATCTGTCCTGTAGCATTGTCCCACACAAAAAATCCCTATTCACACTTGTTGGCTATTTTTCAGTAGTACCAAAATGGAAGAGGATAGCTCAATGGGTAAAATAGCTTGGATGCATGATGAAAATGACTCTTAAGGAAAGTGCCATATATCCACCACACCAATGTTTTTGGACACCAAATATAAGGTGGAAGTAAGAAGAAGAAAAAAATCATGAAACAGTTTGAACTAAAGTTAAAAACGCACACAAGTTACTTACTGTCCGCAAATGGTACAAATTTCCTTTGATTTTGAGTGTCTCAACATCACGATCGAGTTGCTGCTTCCAAGATGCTAGAAGTGCCTCATCCTATAATAGGAAACATATAATGAATACCATAGTAACATAAAATCATTTATGTGCCTTCATCGAACAGATTAAACTTTTGGGACGGTTGCAGCTTCTACTTTTTGGGTGATGCAACAGAAACATTACAACTTGCAAGGCAATTTTACCCAAAGCAAAAACTTCTTCCTTTCATCAAACGGCCTTTGGGAGCCTTCCCAACTTTAAAACAAAGAGCTTTGGCTCATGACATGGTACAAAAGCTTCTATGACAAAGCGGTCATGAGCTCAATCCTTGTGACCCTCATTCTTTGGAATAAAAGTGAAATTTCAACACAAGGTAATTATGGGCCTATGCATTATCAATGCTTCAAGCCCAAAGGACTCGTGTAAGGGGACACGTTAAATATAAAACCATGTGACATTTGTGTACCTTCAACCAATAGCTTAAACTTTTGGAATAATTGGTTTACCACAATTATACAAGAAGAAAAAAACTGATGACATGAAATCTACTGTACAAACCTGTGGCATGTGAATTGTTACTTTATTTGGAAAAAGCTTGGTCAAAGTTTTGTTTGGTTTTGGGACTTCCTTTCCCCTATCATGTAATCTTCCAAAACTATCCTGGGAAAAAAATGAGAGATATGATGTTACTCTTAGAAAGGAAGAAAGAACTTTCGTTAGGTTGCATGTAAGAAAATACACAAAATACAAGCATATACAGGTAATCCCCGTTTCACTCTTTGCAATAGAAGTGTGAACCCAAAAGAAGATATAGTTCTTACTGGGAAAGCCAAGTCAAGAAGGGCAGTCTGATTGCTTCCAAACTTTGTAAAAAGCAAACCCCCAGGATGTGACTGGAAGAAAAAAAGTTACATATCAACAACATAATCATTTATACACATTCATTTACACCAAGGATGAAAGGGAAATCAAAGGACCATATATTTAGGATATCACATTTGTATCCCACTTCAACTATTATACACATCTTAAGTTTCTCAAATAATAAATAAAACCAGATATATAAAGCCCACCTACTAAAAAATACAGATCTTTGGACTCTGATAAATACATTTTTTTCATCAAAAATTCATGTACCTAAACCAAATGGTACGCAACTACGCATATAAAACATTGATCAGATAACCAAGCCATGAGCTGTTAAAATCTTTTTTTGCATTCCATCAGCTTCTAATGCCATGATGCACATGACATTTTAGCATTACAAAAAAGTTATCATTAAAAACATAATTGTTACCTTCTCCTTTCGACTGTCAGTGTGAGTGTGTGAACCTATTACCACCACATTGTCTGGAAGATTTTCAAGCCTACTTTTAAATGAATATGGATCTCCATTTCCTACTATAGACTTTTCTGCATCTTTCATGAACAAAATGAAAGGTGCATTTCTGCTCTCACTACATACAACCTGAAACAGAAAGTCGTACAAATTCTTAATGTAAGATTAAAGCACAATATAATGTTATGTTATAGGAAATAATTATTAAATCAGAGTGGAGTAAAAGGTGACCTCAAACAATGTATTAATAAGTAATTTGTCCAGTTCTTCAATGCCACTGCTTTCCAGTCGAAGATCAGAGACTTAGAAGAGAAAATGACAACATCAAGATCTAAGACCAAGAATAAGATAATGCTCAAAGAATATAAAATGTCTAAAAATCTAGTTAAATATATAGGTAGGGCATTACCATTGCAGAAAAAACCTTGACCTCCCTCACAGGCACCTCCAAGATCAACTCCATCAGGTATAGGTTTATCAAATCTTACACCAATTTTTGACAAGGGGTTATCATCGAAAAGTAAGACAACCTTCCCCCGACTTCCATTAGGTGGACCCCTGTACATGCAATTACTAAGCAAACTTATAAAATGGAAAAACATATGCACTTGTTTGATGGGAAACATAAACCAATTCAGAACAATTTACTACAAACTTCTACCTTGATGAAGATGTCTGATACAAGCCACCAGAAGATGAACAGCTATACTTTATCCGGTCGCCTGCAGGTATACCGTATATATAAAAAATATCAATACTTTGTGATAAAATTAAGGCTCCTAAAGATGGGATCAAAACAGACAAGCACATACCTAGTTTAAACAAGCACTTTTTAGCTGTCCCAGAGGTAGGCGGAACACTATCAGTTTCCAACTTGGCTTGAGATTCAGGGCCATATGGAGTAGGTGCATTTGAAGAGCTAGGTGTATCTGTTTCACTAGTTGATGGGTCCATGCTCCTACCCAGGTCTGTGGCTGTAGGACTTTGTTTGGCGCAGCTGCAGGATTTCTCAGCATTAAATCCGTCTTTGAGCAACTCAGCTTCCTTAGAAGATAAACCCTATCAATAAAAAACAAATAAAGATTCTTTATCAGAGTTGTCAGTGAAAAGAATACTTCAATGACACGTCAATGAAAGAGGTATGCAAGGATTAATCCAAATATCAGACCAACAAGGAAACTTTATCTTACACCCAAAAGCAAATGACTATCAAATATGAGCAGTTTAGCCCCAAAGTATTTTGCAAGTGCTTTTACCAGCATCTCCTGATATATTTCTGATCCTGGGAAAAAAAAGGAATTGAGGGAAACAATGAGTTAAGGATAAACAAGGGAGCTAAAACCAAATTAAAATTGTGTGTCTGTATAGAGAGAGAGGAGAACAGTAGTGCAATACACACACACCTGCAGGTCCTGAGAGTAGAATGCGAGGGTTTATGGTTGTAAGATCTGTGGTGTACTTTACATGTTCTTTATGCTTCAGGTGTATAAAGCAAGCTGCAATCAGGACATTTTTTGTATTCTCACTGCAAAAAGATATAAGTATGATCAGAAATGAAGTTAATTAAGAATGACTTCAAGTAAAATGCATGGAGTCAATCAAATCACACAAAGAAAGAATAGTCTTAAATTTAATTTAATAAAAAAATAACTCAGAAACCTTAATGAAGACTAAAAAATCAAGGTTTTAAATTGCAGATTGCACCACGTGATGCGACCACAAAATTTTGGTTGCAGCCTCCGCAACCGCATCAGGTCGTGACTGTGAACCACATTGGCCACGTCAGCTCGCGACAGTCACAACACAATCATGACCACAATTTAAAACCTTGTTCAAAATTGAAAGCCAAGTGTCGTGCCGCTGTCAAGTCCTAGAAATAGGCATTGGAAGAAAAGTAACCAACAACATGCAAAGACAGCTAAAAAATTGATTTTGGACCATCATTAATAAAAGCAGCACACTAGATATAAAATCCAAATGCGTACGACAGACAAATATAAAAGAAAAACTATATAAACAAATAATTTTAAAAATATAAGGGAAAAAGGCAATCAGAATTGACGCATTTGTACGATCTTTTGCATAACATAGAAATAAATATAGAATATAAGAGAATCTATTATTTATTATCTATTATATATTGATAAAGCAACTGTCTGTAGAAGCCATTTGGTGTTCTCTCATTTCAATTCATCAAATATTATTCCAGCTAAATCTTTCTTTTCATATGCCTGCTGTTTCTTCTTCAATCAACATTCAGTTTTTCCCCTGCTTCGGTAGTAACTAGCAACCTTCAATCCTCCCTTGGCTGTTTATTCTAACTGGCATCCACATTGATCATACCACACGTACTCCAAAAATGAAGACATGTTTTCTGTCTGTATTGAGTAAATATAATGGGTTAATAAAAAAGGATAGGGTTTATTGGTTGATGAGAGAGAGGTCAGACAGGCTTTACCTAAAAAATATGGGTTCATTTGAAGGTCCTGTTTGAGAATAATTGATTATTGAATTTAAAATGAGAAACACATATAAGTTTAGAAGGGGAAGAAAAATCAGGTTGGGTTAGAATTGAATATAAAAATTGATTAATTGTATCTAATTTTTAACATAACAAAATGATGTCGTTTGATCAATGTAACTGACTAAACCTACTAGGAAAAGGCTTATAAACCTACTAGGAAAAGGCTTATATTGTTGTCGTTGCCGTGTCTGATTGTTAATTGTCATAACAATTTATATGCCAAGTTTAGATAAAATGATAAATTACGGTCAAAATACTACAATGGACAAAATTCACTCACTATAGAAATCTAAATGACATAACTACAATAATTATTTAACATTTGATATCATTTGCTATTGTTTTTAGAAATTTTTAGACTCAATTGTTTCAAATTTTTACGCCAAATTTGTTAGCAAGCATTTTTAAAATCTCTAGCTAATATGGGATATATAAAATAAAAAAGCAACTTGGTGCTATAAAGCACCCACCATGGAGAGGTCCAAGGATGGATCATATCGACTGTGGGTCTAATATAGGCAGTCTTACCATGCATTTGTAATTGGTTAATTCTATAACTCGAACTAGTGACCTCTTAGTCACACGGCAGCAACTCCAACCATTGCGCCAAAGCTCCCCTTCTTATTGTTACATAAAAGTGACTTAATTTAATCTTGCATACTTTTTTGATATTTTAAAGAATGCATTGTGCATTAAATTAATTTTGTAGTGAATTATTTGAGATATAAAATAAACGGTTGTACCTAAAATATCAAATAAACATTAGTGTTTATATGTAAAAGGAAAAAAAAAATACAGTCATTAAAGGAATAAAAAAATGACAGTTTGAAATTCACCAATTCACCAAATATATACAATGTCAAAACAAAGCCAGAAACTCCGTGAAATTCACTGAGGCATTGACTGGTTATACCTTAAATAGTATGGGAAGTTGTCAAAGGACACTTCTATTTCTTTTCCATCCAGTATTGCAGCATGAACATCTTCTTTAAAAACTGCACAGCGAACAGATGTACCCGAAGTCGATGCAGCTTGCGTATCCCTCGTCCCATTTCTTTCTTCCAATACCTGTTTACAGATACTTTTGCTCAATTTCAGTTTACAACTAGATCCAGCTAGAATCCTGAAGAAAGGCCTTAGGAAATCATTCACCCCAGAGAGTTTTACATTGTCTGCCTCTGTGCCCGCATCCTCTGGATCGCAATCCATCAGAGAATTTTTGTCGCTAGCTCCAGCATCAGCAGCTTTATCAGTCCCTACATTTGGAGTTGAGTTGTCTTCCATGCCATCAAGGTCAGTTTCTGTACCATCATGAATAACAGAATGACTAGAAACATCAGTACCCGGGTGAGGTTTACTGGCGGTCTGAGATGGAGACTTCCATCTTGAAAGATCCTGTCTGAGGCTAGAAAGAGAAGCCAAAATAGAAGCCCCAGCCACGGCTGAAGGGTCTCCAGCTCTTCTTTCAAGCTGCAAAAATTTACCAACGCCACTCTGAACTTCTGCACCTTTCACCGCAACCTCAGTGTTTACTTGCTGAAAAATCTAGATCAAAATAGATCAAGGAAACCCTTGGAGACACACGGGGTGTGTGTGTGTGTGTTTAATAACTTGAGAACAAGAATTCTTCTTTGAAAAAGAACAGGAAGGAGGAAAAAATGACATTCAAATGAAAAAACTAAAAGGATACATAAGAATGATTTCCCAGCAACCCAAAAACCACCTCATCGCCCGAGTTAAGCACGCAGCTGGTATTCTTCTTGACATGTGTCCCATTTACTAGCACAGATCCTTTGCTACCCGTACTTTCTAGCACAGCCACGGCGCTTCCCTCGCGCTGATCATTTCGAGAAACAACAGTAATCATACTGCACATACATATCTAAGATATTCACCTCAAACAACTGGAAAGAAAAAAGGGGGGAAAGAAGGCAACCAAGCATACACCTCCAGAATAGGGCCCAGAAACATGTCAAACAGTAACCAGGTAAAATGATCCAGTAGCAAGTGCTGAGGTGTGTGCTTGGAGAAGCCTAACCAATAACCATATCACACACAATCACAGTCTTCCAAACCCCCCATCACAAAATCTTACGTTAGTCCTGAGATATACCTGGGTATGCTTGATCTTGCATAAATTTCCACTTATAGTGTGATCCTTCAATGGGAAGTTGCAATTTCTGCTAGAGCCAATAGTAAAGTTGGGTGTGGAAATTGCAACATTTGGATTCTGCGGTAATAACATATATTCCAGTAAACAACTATCGAACACATAAAAATGAATTACCACTTCACTAAATGAATTACCTGTGCACACTGGGACAGGAGTCTGCCCCATGGAGCTGAAGACTCAAAGTTCGGGTTTTGCTTCTGATATATGCTCCACGAAGAGAAAGAGGCCCTAGGCTTATCAGCCACCAGATTCGGAGAAGGAGAAGAACCTTTGCAGTAATAATAAATAAATAAAATAAATAATCGAAGTAAGTAAACGGAAGATTGAAAAGTGTGAGTGGCAAAGACGTACCGTCGGCGATCGGCGGAGTAGCATCGGCCTTGTCATCGGCGGCGGCGGTTCCGGTGATCTGAGCATCGGCGTGGCCGCATTCTCCGGGATCGGCAGGAGGTTCCGGAGTGCGCAATTCCTTGGAATTCTCCGCCGGCGGCATCGGTTTCTCCGAGGCGACAGCACCATTGTCGGCCTGGAAAAAAAATCGAAAGGAATCAGAGAGAGAGGCGAGGAAGAGAGAGAAAGAGAAACTGTAAGCGTTAGAGATTGGAACCTTCTGGCGCTTAGGGGAAGGAGAAGGAGGCTTGTCTTCGGAAGAGGAAGGTCTCTTAGAGCTGTTGGCGGCGGAGAGAGATCCACTGTTGCGTCTCGTTGAAACCATGCTGCTCTGCTTTCTCTCTTCTGCTTCTGCTTCTCCTTTTAGTTTTGGCTTCAACGACAGACACACACACTGCAGAGAGAGAGAGAGAGCAGATATGAATGATTTTACCAATTTTTGTTTGGTTTTTTATTAGTTATGCATATTTAATGTAAGTTTAATTATGTTTTTAGTCTTTTAAAAATTGTCAGATTTGATTTAGGTTTTTTTAAAAAAAGTTAAATTTTTTTAATTTTTTAAAAAAAAATTATTTGATTTAGGTTCTTTAAGTGAGTTGACTTGCTAAATGACACATTTTAACCCAGTTATCATGCCTACGTGACATGAAATGCTTACGTGGCAATATTAATTTTTGAATTTAGTCCCTCTAAAAATTGAATTTTGATTTTAGTCCCTCTAAAAATTGATGAGTTTTGATTTTAATCTCTCTAAAAATTAATGAGTTTTGATTGTAGTTCACCTGGTTTTTTTTCTCTCTCTCACCCCCACCACCACTGTCTCTCTCTCTCTCGTTTTCTCGCTCTCTCTTACCCCCACCACCACCACACACACACTCTCTCTCTCTCGTTTTCTTTCTATCACGATTTGTTACATAACAAATCGTGAACCTTGATAAATCAATAACAAATCAATGGTGGTGGTGGGGGTGAGAGAGAGAGTAGTGGGGGGCGGTGGTGGTGGGGTGAGAGAGAGAAAACGAGAGAGAGAGAGAAAGAGAGAGTGGCGGTGGTGGGGGTGAGAGAGAAAGAAAACGAGAGAGAGAGAGAGTGGTGGTAGTGGTGGTGGTGGTAGTGGCGGTGGTGGTGGTGGTGGTGAGAGAGAAAGAAAACGAGAGAGAGTGGCGGTGGTGGGGGTGAGAGAGAGAGAAAAAAAAACAGAGAGACTAAAATCAAAACTCAATTTTTAGAAGGACTAAAATCAAAATTTATCAATTTTTAGAGGGATTAAAATCAAAACTCAATTTTTAGAGGGACTAAATTCAAAAGTTAATATTGCCACGTCAGTGTTTCATGCCACGTAAGCATGATGACTGGGTCAAAATGTGTCACCTAACAAGTTAACTACTTAAAAGACCTAAATAAAACAATTTTTTTTTTAAAGACTAAAAAAATTTGACTTTTTTTTAAAGAATTTAACTCAAATTTTTTTTAAAAGACTAAAAAATTTGACTTTTTTTAAATAATTTAACTTAAATCTGATAATTTTTAAAGGACTAAAAACATAATTAATTTAATTGTTATGATTATGATTATTTTTTTTAATTGTTTCGTCTTTTTCTTATTGAGCCGTGCCTGCTTGGGAGTTGGGACATCAGAGCTTGGTGCACAGTACCGCAGGATGGACGCAGGTGAGTGTTGTGGCCGTTGATTGGGACAAGTTGCGAGCGCATTTTAGTGAGGCGTCTTATAATGCGCTGGGGGATATGCTGAGTCGACTTCGAGCTACCCAATGTTTTCTGGTTGATGGGATTTTACGGTATACTCCGTAATCCGTATAAAACTATTAATTATTAATAAAAAAATCAAATACTTCGACACCAAAAAGAGGTCACATGTGAGTGCATAGTTACTGTGCTCTCATGTACTTATAAATAAATAAATTACTGCATAAAAAAAGAATGTGCTTATAAATTTAATCGTTTGATTTATTGGATAATATAAGTAAATTTATTATAACAGTCAAAACTACTATGTGCTCTAGGATGTATCGTTAGTGCCATCCACACTCGAAGGTGGATCCATGAAGTTAGCCAGTTTGTAGCAAATTTGCTTTATTTTGTCAATAGCAAATTTGCTAAGTTTAGCCCCTTCACCTTAAGTCTTCCACTGCCAACTCTATAGTCTTCGCCTTCGATGCACTGCGTAGTGCTTCTAACTGCTTCAGCAATCAGCATGTGTAAGGTATTGTTTGAACCTTAACCAAGCTCTACCACACTTCTCGTGTATAATATTGTGTTGTAATATTATATTTTTCTTGAACACGCTTTAATTCGGTTATTTCCATATTTGAATCATAACCACTGACATACATGCCTTCATTATATCCCTTATATATATCCAATGGCAAACAACAGTGGTCCATTGACATACCACATGTTATAGTAGTACACCTTAGATGTTGCCAACTCAATATAACATGTAACTGTAATTAGACCAAACATAAAATGAATCATGTGAAAATGTTAAAAGAGGAAGAAAATACGCATTATAAAAAAGAGAACAAAGAGCTGAGAAAAGTAAAAAAAAAATCCATAATTGAACATTTGTGTAAAAGTTGTGAAAGTTTTGAATTATTTTCATATAAGTGGATATTATCCATTAGGCGATCTAAGGATGATATGATTGAGTTTGGTAACTCGGTAATAAGATGCGCGCGATAATGGAATATGTGGAGTGAGATTTTTAACTCAATTGATATTCTGAAAATTCCTTGAGAATGAGTGGAAGTTTTAACTGTTTTTTAAACAAATGTTTGAAAACATAAAAAATATTGAAAAAATGTTAAGTTTTGTAATCAAACATGAAAAACAAAAGGAAAAAAATTAAAATTGTTTTCTCAAGCTTATGAGTAATGACGGTTCTAGCTTGCAAGACAACTTGACTTAACCCACTATTGGTACTGATAAAAAAACCCACTATTGGTGGGTGATCGATGGGTTAATATTTTGGAGCCTTTTTATTTGGCTCATCTAACATGACAACTAAATAAGTTCAAGTCAGCAAATTAATAGTGTGTTTGGTTTTACGTTCAGATTTTCTATAGACTTAAACATGTTTTTAGTACCTCAATTTTGAAAAATTGTTATTTTTAGTCTTTCAAATTTAAAACGTGTGTTTTTTGTCCCTTATTTTTAAAATTGTATCACTTTTAGTCCCTGGGGCCATACTTTACATTTTAAAAATATTTTCAAAATTTAATAGGGGTCAAAATATAAATTTAGAAAATCTTTAGAAGTTAAGGGAAATGGGGTAAAGTGAGAATTAGGATTTAGGAGGGGTTAAAATATAAATTTAAAAAATACTTTTCAAATTGAAAAATGACCACAGAGACTAAAAGTGACGCATTTTTAAAAATAAGGGACTAAAAATGTAACACTCCAAATTTTCAATCTAAGTGACAAAGTGTCAATTAGAGATGATTATGAATAATGTTGGGATTACGATAAGATGAAAAATGGTTTAAAGCGGACGTAGGAAGTCAAACAGAATCTTATAGATATTTTGACTGTCAGGAAAAAATATGATGATTTAGAAATCCAAATTGAAGTTAGAAAAGGGATTCGAGGTTACCATTAATGTTTTTACATTATTTAGGATTTATGGGAATTTTTCTAGAATTTTTGAAAAAATGATAAAAATTACAAAAATGCCACTGTGCAGATAAACTGGTCTGTAGAAATTATCCAAGTGGAAAGTTAAGGATATCATTAGTATTCTTAGATTATTTATGATTTTTAGAAGGGTAGATAGTGGACATATTCGAAAAACAGAATTTTGACGGAAACCGTATCTCTATTTTAGTACGGTGAGGGTTTTATATTTTTCCGGAGACCTTTTTACGTCAAAAAAATATTTTAACGAAACAAAAGTTATTTTTTTAATATTTTGGATTTTTGAGAATTTTTCTAGAGTTTTTCAGAAAAATTTTATTTGTACGTAGCGCAAACGAGGTATCAGAAAATGATCAAAAATTAAGTTTTGAGATTCTAAAATTTATTATATTAATACTAGGTCTCAAAAATGATTTTTCCAATAATCACTTATTTAGGAAAGTATTTATTACAAAATAGATTATTAATTAGGCATTTTTTCCACTTGTGCTTCACTAAACAAACCCTAACTTTGAAGATATTTTCCTCCCACTTGGCCAGCTGCTTGCACGAAATTTTCAGCCCCAAATAGTGTCCTTTGCCCATGTGTTTAAGCCTTGCAAGTCATGTCTTGAACCAATGGGATAATTGCCTTATTATCCTAAATTAAAACCAAGATAATATTAACTCAACTCAAGTTAAATTTGGCTACCCTTGGTCCTTGCTTCAGCTGAGTTTATCAAAGGGAAAGGAGAGAGAAAACTCATCTTCTTCATTTCATAATTTTCCTAAGAGCAAAAACACCATTTTCTCTCAAAAACTCAAGCTTTTCCCTTAAGTTTTTCTTTGAGTTTTCAAGCTTTTGATCCATCAAGCTTCATCAAACAAGGTTGGTTTGTGATTCTAAACCATAAATTCTTCTTATCTTTTCATGACACTCACTTTGTAGTTCATGGATCATATTTTTCTTCAAGTTTTTCAAGAAAACTTGTTTTTGGCTTTAGGTTCTATTCCTTGGAACCAAGGAGCTTGATCATCCTTTTGATCCATTTTTCTTCAAGAGTAAGAGTAAGTAATCATTCTTTCAAGTTTTTGATCTTAGGGTTTGGCTTTTTTTCATAAAGACTATGCTCATGTTTTATACTATGTTTTTAAAGGTTTTGTTACTAGCTTTTGAAGAAAAAGCTAGGAAAAGTTGATCCTAGTGGATAAAGCTTCTCTTCAAGAGGTAAGGGGAAAATACTCTCGAAGTTATTATTGTTACATAAGATTGGTGTTTGTGTGTTTTGGTGTGATGAGCTTTGTGTGGTGTTATGCTATTATTTTTGGGTGACTTGTGATTGGTGTTCTTATGATTTATATATTGATGTGTGGGTTTGAAAAGTGATTTTTATTTTCTTGGTGAATGTTTTCTTATGTGATAGGTTGATTTTTCCCATGAGCTTGGTGATGTAATATTTAAAGTAGATTGATTTCTTTGATGTTCCTAAATTACTGTGATTGGAAATGGGTGAGTTTTGATTGGAGAGGTTGGGAGATTAATGAAATTAAATGTTGATAATTAAACAAGTGACCCAAGCATCTTGGAAAAGGAAGTAGATGACTTTGTAGTAAAATTATTTTTCTAAAGGTAAATTTGATTAATTAGTATTCAAGTCAAAACTTGATTTGGGTATGAACCACTTGATTTTTATATAAGTCTCCCATGGACTTTAATTGAATTTCTAGACAAGAAAGTTGGAATTTAATTTAAATCAATCTCAATGTTTAAAACATTTTATCAACTAATTATCTATTAATTGGCAAAAGGAAATAAAGTTTAAGTAATTGATTTTTCTTAAAATCCAAGTTAAACAACTAAGGTTCATGAAGAGGTAATCTAGTTTTGAGATTTAAAAATATTGGAATTGAAGTATGTAATCAAATCTTAAAAGAGGAGTTAATTTTCGGATTTTAAAGAGCTTTGGACAGCTCTGTTCACATCCCTGGTGTGAAAATTTTTATTTTGGGCCAAAAATGAAATTTTCAGAAGTTTAAGGGCTGAAATGAAAATCTGGGAGTTTTGGGGGTCAGAAATGTAATTATAAAGAGTTATGTGGTTTTAATAATTAAGAGAAAATGAGGGGTATTTTTATTATTAATTTGTTGTAATGGAAATAGTTTTCTTAAAAAAGCCAAGCCTAATGGAAATGAGTTTTCCAAAAGAAGTTTTCCGTAAGTAATTTCTTAAAAAGAGAAAAGAGATTAAATGTAAGTATAGGATTTCAAGAGTAATAAATCTAGCATTTAAAAGGACATTTTAGAATAAAGCATAAACGAAGCAAAAACTATGTGCTTAAGGATTTTGAGTAACGGACGGTGTGGAGAGATTGTGGGACTAAGTGTCAATGAAGAAAGATAAATAAATACTATGTGATATAAATTATATGTGATATAAATACTGTGAGATATAAATGTTATGTGACTTAAGAAATTGTTATGTGACGTGGGGATTGCTCTGTGACATGGAAATGCTATGTCATTTCGTGCTATGTGATATAAATGCTATGCGATATGGAAAATGCTAAGTGACATTTCGTGCTGTGTGCAAAACAAAGTAATCTCCATGGAGTGCGGGTTAAATGTTCGTGACTGTGTGAAATTGGAAAGGTGCATTTGTGTGACACTAAATATTACTATATTATGACAGTGTGAGTGATTTCTGCTATATATATGGTTATGATATGAATTCTCATGGATTTCTATTGTGTACTACTTGTGTGATTGTGGTGATAACTGTAAAAGATATTTTCACCCTTGCCTATATGTTTTGTGGGCTTCGGAAAATGATTCATATAGAGGGATCATACGCTTGGTGGACTAGTCATCACTAGAAGACCAGGAAGAGGCAAGTACGGCGGTACGTCAAGACGGTGAAAGACGTGCGTGTGGAAAGTTAAGGGTTGGGTTCTTATTGGAGTCTGTAGTAGTTTCAGTGCTTGACCAACATAGAGAGTCTGTACTTATTTGGGGAAGAGAATTCTTGTGTATGATATGCTCTATTATTAAATGAATGAATTTTATTTCCTATGCTATTTTCTGTTTGGTATTTATTCACATAAGTATTTCTTTAAAAAAATGATAGAAAAAATCTATTTGTGAAAATTAATTAAATTTTGATAGCATTTTTCCGAAAAAAGAATTAGAAGAAAGATTTTAATTCCGTATTAGAGATTCAGTTACGAAGTGTAATGACTCATGAGAAAATAGTGTTACAAAAAACACACATTTTAAATTTAAAGAACTAAAAACAATAATTTTTCAAAATTAAGGGACAAAAACATATTTTAAGCCTTTTTCTAAAACTATGATTTTGAAGATTCTTAATGCAAGACTAAACACACAACTCACATCTCCCTTTTACTTTTTTATATAACCCTAATCGACCTTCATCAATACATATCTAAAAATAAAATAAAATATTAAATAAAAAATAAAAAAATTATTTTGATAAATTTTGAGATTGAGTCGAGTTTTTCTTGAGATACAATTAATTAGATGGAATTGGGATTGAAAATGCGAAATGCAAATGCTCACTCCCTAAATCCACTCCAAACCTAGTAATATAAATTAAAATAATAATTGAATCATAAAATTGAACTTCCTACTTATATTGGTAATAATATTTTAATTGTTTACTTATATAAATTAAAGTAATTTTTCCCTCCTAAAAAAAATAGTTTAAATTTTTTTTTTTACGAGGAGATAACAAAAGATAGTTTATATTGGGCTTTTACCATTATATTTTCATTGGTAATAATAATAATAATTTTTCCCTTTTCATTAAAATATTTATTTTTATTAGTTATCAATTAATTAAATATTAGTTTAAAATTGTAATTAAATTGTTAATATTTAATTATTAAATATTTATTAACTCGATTTATTAACTAATTAGTTTAAAAGTCAAGACATCAATATCTCTGTCTCCACACACTAATCGGAGTACCCTTATCCACTCTTTTTCTGTCACAAAAGACATACATCAATGTCTCTGTATCTACACACTGATCGGAACACCCTCCTCCACTCTTTTTCTGTCAGAAAAGGAGTCGAGGAGGGTGCTCCGATCATTGTAGGGATGTCAATATGGACTTGGCCCAACAGGCCAGCCCGCTTGGCCCAAAAACGGGTCAGACCAGTATTTTTAGGGCCCAGACCGTTTAGGCCTATCAAAAAAAGCCAAAACAGAGTGGCCTGAAAATGCCCAGGCTGACTCGATTTTTTTGGAAAAAATAATTTTTTTTTTCTTATTTTTAAATTAATTTTTAATCAATTTTTAATTTTTAATATTATTTTGATGGGTCAGCCCGTTTTGGCCTGTCGTCCCGTCAAAACGGGCTGGCCTGTCAACCCTCCCTTAAAACGGGCTGGGCTAGGTTTTTGAGCCCACCTTTGAAACGGACTGACTGTCCCATTTTTTGCGCTGGTCAACGAGGGCAGGGCCGACCCGTTGCCACTCCTAGATCAGTGTGTAGAGATAGAAACATTGATATCTTGACTTTTAAACTAACAATTAATATTGTATTTGTATTTTTAAATTTTAAATCAATATGAGCTATTTTCTATAATCATATTATTAATTAGTTAACAAATCAAATTAATAAATATTTAATAATTAAATATTTAATTAATTAATAATTTAATTACAATTTAAACTAATATTTAATATTTAATTAATTAATAACTAATAAAAATAAATATTTTAATAAAAAAAATGCTAGTTTGGGAAATAAAAATAAAAAGGTGCTAAATTGAAAAATAATAAAAAAAAGAGTGCTATAGTGATCAGAAAGCCCACTTGCTCATAAAACACCATCGTTTCAGTTGGCAGAGCCCGGAGTCCTCACTCCTCAGTCACTCGCTGCCACCACACTGCCACAGATCCAGAGCGGTTCGTCGCGTTTATTTACCAGGTACAATACAACTTTGTTGACTGCACAATTGGTGGTCCCTGCACTCCTCGAATCGTATCTCTGATCATTGTTCTTCATGCGCTTTCTTCCTCCTTTTCTCTCTTCGCGCTGGTTCATCCCCGTCCCCGCCCAATCCTACTTCCGCGTTAGTTACTGCTTAAGTTTTTCCTCACTCACGGAGGCACTCGCCTCTGTGGTTCTGCACTTTAATTTAAGCGTCGTTTATTTCTTTTTTTTTTTTTTTTTGTGTTCTCTTATCGGTTAGGTCACGAACCTGCAATCATGAAGCTTGATACCAGTGGTCTCGAATCGTTTCCTACACTGATTGCACCTGGAAACGACGTCGTTGGGGACTTCTCTGACCCTCCATCATTCGAGCTTCCAAATTCCAAAGATGTGAGTACTTGTTTGTTCCCCTCAAGTTTTTGAATTTTAAGATTCAGATAGTGTTCATGTGCAAAAATCAGAAACAAAAAATGGGGTTGAAGTTTGTTTATAAGACAGTGGGGGAATGAAAATAAAAGGCTAGGTTATATATAGTTTGAAAAAAAAGGTTGAAGCTTGACGGTTTTATCTAAGGTGTTGAATGTGTTTGGGGTTGCTAGTTCGATGGCTTCCTTAAAGAAGCTATTCAGATGGTGAAGCCTGCAAAGGGTACTACAACTCTTGCTTTTATATTCAAGGAGGGTGTCATGGTAGCTGCCGATTCTCGAGCTAGCATGGGAGGATATATATGTGAGTGTTTATTAACTCTTATTTTATCTTTGCTTCTTTGTTCCTTTGGTACAGGCAGGGTTTTTTTAATGCTACTTACTTCTAATTAAACAATGAGTTGTGGTTTGTTTCTACTTATTGTTGCCTACTTGCCTTTGTTCTTGATTATTGAGTTATGGCTATCTCCAGCATCACAGTCTGTTAAGAAAATTATTGAAATCAATCCGTATATGCTCGGGACAATGGCTGGAGGTGCTGCTGATTGCCAATTTTGGCACAGAAATCTTGGGATCAAGGTAATCTAGGCAACCTTCTATCTTGCAAGCTTGCTTTTGTCTTTGCTGTTGTGGGCCTGATGAGGACAAACTGATCCTTACTTGAGACAGTGCTTGGCAGAACTATAGCAAGCTAGTATTCTAGTCAAAACCAAAGCGTTAAACTCTTGCTTTGTTTTATTTATGTTATGTTATTTTTATGGGTTGCTTGCTGGCTTTTTCTTTCTCTTCCTATTTCCTTATACAATCTTTTGGTCTCTGTCTTCCATTTTGATTTATAATACTCATTTTGATGCATATTTAATGATAAAAACTTTCTTCTTGATCAATTAGCTGGCTTACTAGACCTTCCTCCTGTATGCCTAATTCCTTATGGTTTTTAGATCCTTGAATTTTGAATCCATGTAGATGGTAGTAGAACTAAATGACTCGGTTCATATGAACTAAAAGAATTGTGTATCTTTTGTTTTTCATGATATAATTTCTGTCCTTTTATATTTATGAGGTTACAAATGGTTTTTCTGATGTGGTCCATATTATCTGTAGTGTCGCTTGCATGAGTTGGCAAATAAAAGGAGAATCTCAGTAACAGGAGCCTCTAAGTTACTTGCAAATATTTTATACTCCTATCGTGGAATGGGGTTATCTGTTGGTACCATGATTGCTGGATGGGATGAGACGGTAATTCACATGTCAAATCACTAAATAGCTTTAGCTCAAATAGTTCTATTGTGACTTACAAAGATCGATCTCTTTTTAGGGTCCTGGTCTATATTATGTTGATAGTGAAGGAGGAAGACTTAAAGGCACTAGATTCTCTGTTGGATCTGGTTCACCATATGCTTATGGTGTATTGGACAGCGGGTTAGCTAAACTTTCTATTTAACTGTCATCTATAGCTCTTCTGCCAAATCTTGTCAACAATTTCCTTGTCATACTAGGTACAAATATGACATGTCAGTTGAGGAAGCCGCTGAACTGGCCCGGCGAGCAATTTATCATGCAACATTTCGTGATGGAGCTAGTGGTGGAGTTGCTAGCGGTACTCTTCCTTTCTCCCCTATTGAGCCAGCTACTACATACAGATTTATGTATTTGTTTATGGCATTTTGTTGCTACCCGCTGTCACCAGCATTAGACACAACCGTGCGCGCACACACATTTATTGTATTTGTTTGGCATTTTGTTGCTACCCTCAGCCACCAGCATTGTGTGTGTGTGTGTGTGTGTATCATGCATGGTAGCTTAATTATATATGTTTCGTGTGGTAAAAATGTGTGCTGGAGCCCGATTGTTAATGTGCACCCAAAACATGATGTGTATTTTACTATGTCCACTGAAATATATTACTGAAAATAATCCATGGTGTCTAGCTAGGCAAGATGGAATACTATAGGAATATCATTGTTGTTATCACTGACTAGGTCAGCCTTTTTCCGGAAGCTATTTTATATGCATATTTTATATTTACAAAATTTGTAAGACATGAAATCGATGTATCTCACTAACTTGGAGCTTCATTTATATGATTTTAGTTTACCATGTGGGACCAAATGGATGGAAGAAATTGTCTGGTGATGATGTTGGGGAACTTCATTACCATTACTACCCAGTTACCCCAAGCACCGTGGAGCAAGAAATGGTTGAGGCAACTGGACCTTGATGGAGTAACACGTGAATATCTTTTCAAGTTTCCAATACTTGCCTGCTTATTTCAAATCAATTGCATGAAACTGATCATTTTATATTCGTAAACTGACATTAGTTTAATGTATACACAAGTGATGTCCTATGATGACTTGATGTGATGTTGAGTTTTGAGATCAAGTCAAATTTACCATCGGAGGGGACAGATCCATGTATAATATGGAATAGTTTAAATTGGAAAAGCACGTTTGACGTTTATTGCTAGGTAATGCTGATGTAATCCATCTTGCGATTTATGGTTTTCATGCCAACTTCTGAAAGTCACACAAGAAACTTGCTAGGGAGAGGAGAATTATGGTTTTTCAAGTTTTGTGATCGGTTGTAGTAAATTATTATTATTATTATTATTATTATTATTATTATTATTATATGCATACTTTCTTCACATTGAAACTTCAATTAATTCTTTAACTTTACAGTCACATAGGCGATGGGGGTGAATTGTCAAAGCTCTTTTTATCAATTTGAACTATATGCCAATGGAAGTAATTTTCTACAAGCGACGATGGCCTATGGTAAATTACAACACAAGCAATCGGAAATTAACTACAACCAATACAACTGAACCGCGATCCAGGCCAATTGAACCAAACTAAATCCCACTAAGTCAAATTAAACTCAATCGGACGGGCCAAATCCAACCAAACCAAATCCAATTGAATCAGATCAAACTAAACCAAACCAAACGACATTTTAGACCCAAAAAAAACGACATTCAATTAAGAAATATAATTAAACATTCACTCTACACTTATTTTGAATCAGCTTTATTTTATTTTATTCATTTATTGTAATATTTATGTACAATTTTAGTTAGTTTATAAGTTAATATATATATTGATTTTATTTTACTTATTTATTGTAATTGTAATATTTATATTTATGTACACTTTTAGTTTGTGTTTTTTGGTCAAACTTTTGGTTTATGTTTATATTTTTTTTAAATTTTATCAATAATTCTAATTCAATTTATTATATTTCGATAAAACTTTTTTAAAAGTACGGATATACTCAAACCATGCATGAATTGTTTATCTCTGATATTTGAATTATAAACTAAAACTAATATACTTACTTTATTATTTTAATGGCAATTTTTTAAAGCATGATTGATAATTAGCATTCTTATTCAATAATGTTAATATTTTAATCAAACATAATAAGTTTCGTATTTAAATATTATAGTATTTGATTTCACAACACATAAGGTAGTTAATATCTAATAATTTGCAACTTGATTATTTATAAAATGATTTTTAAACAATAATTAATATTTTCATTAAATTATTTTAATAGGTAATATATTTTAAATATATATAAATAATATCAGATTTAATAACTATATTTAATATTTGTAATGTTATTTAATTATTTCTTTTATAAAATAATAATTAATGATTATCATCATTATCAAATGATTTTAATGTTTACAATTTTAAATATACAAGTTTTATATTTGTGTCATTAAATACTTTCAAAGTATTTTTCTTTCTTTCTTTCTTTATTAATTAATCAATTAATTATTATTATTTTAGTGAATTTTACATACACACACGCGTTCTTTTTTAAACCTAGAGCAAGGGACTCATATTTTTGGGCATAAATAAAAGAGATGAAAAATGAGAATGAAAACAAGTGTTTAGTGAGGAGGGGGCAACCGAGCGAGCAACATGCTCAGAGATTCAAGCTTTCCATTCATTCCTTTTGATTTCTAAGGCTGCCAACACCCAATTGTAAGAATGTGCTTCTTCTCTCCCTTGTTTTTTTTTCTTTTCCTTCAACAAAGTCTAAAAATTATATCATATAATCCTTAAATTTGATAAAGCCAAATTCAATTTTGGCGGATTTCCGTTCCAATTCTTGCATCTCATACAATGCATTGCAATTTCATGATTAGGGTTTTCATTCTTTAAATCTTCTCAATGTTTTTCATGTAAAATAAATCGTCTTTTTAGAACTCAGATTCCCCAAAGTCTCACTTTTATCATGTGACAAATGTTGTTCTGAATTTGATTTAACTTTTTTAATTGAAGTTCAATTTCAGTGAGTTTGCATGTGATTAAGACTAAGATTCTGGTTTAGATTTTAGAAGCAACAATAACAATGAATAATAATGATGATCATGCAAAGAATGTTGCTGCACCTGCACCGTCCCTATTTGGTTACTCTGGAACAGCCCCACAGCCTCAGCACCCCTTTTCCATGAGCCAACAATTGATCCAACTTCTCTCTCGATCACAACCTCATCAACCTCAAACCCAGTTCCCCGATCGCTTTCAGTTTTCAGAACCCCAACCTCAAGTGCTTGCACAAGCTCAGTATGCACAGGCTTCACATGCTCCTCCACAATCTCAAACTCAGTGTGTTTCCTTCATGCAAAATGCCAATTCTAATGTTGCTAATATTGCATCAACTCCAGCCATTGGAAGTGCCAGGCGAGCTACCCAAAAGACCCCTTCACAGCCTCCCGGTTCGTCCAATGCAAGCCAATATGTGCCATTGAAGACCATGGAATCGGCCCCAACTACTGCTCGACGAAGGAAGAGGGACTTACCGAAGGAGAAGCAAGTATCGGAGAAGGTGGCCGCGCTTTTGCCTGAGTCTGCTCTTTATACTCAGTTGCTTGATTATGAGGCTCAGATTGATGATACTTTGACTAGGAGAAAGGTTGATATACAGGAGATTATTAGATGCCCTCCACATGCTCAGAAAACTCTTCGGATGTATGTGTTCAATACCTTCTCAAATCCCACAAAAATGGGCTTTGAGAAGAAAAATGCTGAGGAATCTTCTTGGTCTCTTAAGATAACTGGAAGGATATTGGAAGATGGTAATGATCCAGTGTCTAGAATTTTGCAGAGATCCAGTCCTTCTTACCCGAGGTTCTCTGCTTTCTTTAAGAAAATTACCATATCCTTGGATCAGAGCCTTTATCCTGAAAACCATGTCATTTTATGGGATAGTGCTTGTTCTCCTATACAACTTGATGGTTTTGGGGTGAAGAGGAAAGGAGACAAAGAGTTCACTGCAGTGATCAGAATAGAAATGAACTATTCACCTGAGAAGTTCATGGTATCAACACAATTGTCTAAACTTTTAGGGGTTGAGGTCGAGACTCGCCCAAGAATAATAGCTGCTCTTTGGCACTATGTGAAGTTCATGAAGCTACAGTGCCCCAGATGAACCTTCATTCTTCATCTGTGATCCTTCTCTCCAAATGGTTTTTGGGGAAGAGAAGATGGAATTCAAGGTGGCTGCTCAGAAGTTGTTTCAGCATTTGTCACAACCACAACCTATATATTTGGAGCACAACATCAAGCTTTCTGGATGTTGTCCGGCTGGAACTGCATGTTACGATGTACAGGTTGATGTGCCTATTCCGCTGCAGAATGAAATTTCTTCATATCTTGCGAGCATTGAGAGTCATAAAGAGATTGAAGCTTATGATGAGGTGATTTGTGCTTCCTTGAAAAAGATGCAGGAGCATCGTAGAAGACGGGCATTCTTTCTTAGCTTTAGTCAGTCTCCAGCAGAGTTTATTAATACTTTGATTGCTTCTCAGAGCAAGGATCTAAAACTTGTTGCAGGAGATGCCAACTATAATGCTAAAAAGGAGTCTTCTGAATTTTACAATCAACCATGGTAAGATTCATGCTCATGCTCTTTATCTTTTTCTCTTTTTCTTGCGAGGCATGCATGCACAATACACTTACTGTTTGGTTATGGCTAAAATCGGGCATCAAATGAGCAACAACATCTATGTTGGTTATGCTAGACACAACACTTAATAAATTAAAAAAAAAAAAGCTTTGCTCTCAAATTTCTCTATCATAGTTTCCATGATTTGTTTGTGTTATATTTTGCAATATCTTCAGGGTTGAGGATGCTGTCATTCGGTACTTGAACCGCAAAACTGCTGGATGTGATGCTCCTGGGGGAAACTAAGAGAAAATTGAAGATGTGGCGTTTTTATTTTTATTTTTGAAATACTCTTTGTGCACTTTTCCCCCCTCATACTCTTCATCAGGGAGATTGTTTGAATACTTGGCCTGAAGAATAGAAGAAAGGAACAAGGATAGTAACAAAAAATGTTTTCTAGTTAGTGGAAATCAAGGTGGCGTGATTCATCGTGATATTTTAACAATTAGTTATCTAAACGAATGTTGTACAAAGTCAGAAAATGAATATTCAGATTCATATTCATGGATTTTGGTTGCCCTTGTCTCATTTTCTGTGTCCGTCAATTCATTATCTAAGACGCAATTGACCGTGGTTTTTAACATCCAGAAGATAAGAGTTTGTATACATGTCACAAACAATGTGACCTGCTATGAACTGTTTACATGGTTTTTCCTATTTATTTTAAATGGGCCCTTATTGTAATTCTCATTTGAGTCCATAGGATTATAATTACATGAAATTCTTCACTTTGCTTCTAGCTTGTCATCGTGTGATTTCGTTGCCTCCCTTGGATGCAAACTAAAAGCCAGTATCGCATAAACCCCATGTACTTTTCCAGTTTTCCTTTCAATCTCAACAACATCAATGTGAGAATCACCCTCATATAATTACCATCAACCTCTCCTTTTTTTAACTTATTATTTATATTAGTCTTAATCGAATACAATATATACATGATTAAATAATTAATATAATTATCAAGTATAATCAAGTGAATATATAATCAAAGAGCCTAAGATGGGTCTACATACAAGGAACACAACGGAAACGCAGATGCCGGAGAAATGAATCTTATGTTAAATTTTGTGAAAATATTATATTTTTATTTTGGCTTAATTATGTTTTTAGTCATTTAAAAATTACCAAATTTAAGTTTGATCCTTTAAAAATAAGTCAAACTTTTTTAGTTCTTTAAATATTTTTTATTTAGGTCTTTTAAGTGAGTTGACTTGTTAGGTGACACATTTTGACCCAGTCATCATTCCTACGTGGCACGAAATGCTGATGTGGCATCCTATTCGAAATATTGAGTTTTGAATTTAGTCCCTGACGTCATTTTCTCCTTCGAATAGCAATCACGTTCATCCACGATGAACCCTAACAGCTTCAAGCTATATTTCTCTCACATGGTGCTTCGATCACTGTAATTTGTTTAGGGCTTTTGTTTCCCATGACATATCGACCAACATACTGAAATTTAACAAGTTTTCATCAATCGGATTGAGAGATATCAATCGTTTTTGTCATGATATCAGTCGCTTTTGGTTGCAGAAATCTCAGGTTTGCTATTTGAAACTTATTTAAGAGAGAGAGAGAGAACGAGAGATGCAGTAGGAATGATGCCATGTAGGAATGATGACTAGGTCAAAATATATCACCTAGCAAGTCAACTCACTTAAAAGACTTAAATCAAAAAAAAATATTTAAAGACTAAAAAAATTTGACTTATTTTTAAAAGACTAAACTCAAATTTGGCAATTTTTAAAGGAATAAAAACATAATTAACCCTTTTATTTTTGGGGATTGCTAATATACTCCCACTAGTTTTTAAGAAGGAGCATGTTAGTAACCTACACCTTTATAATTGGACAAAAAACCCACTTTTTATTTTTTAAAGTTATTTGAAGTTGTGGGTATTTATGTAATTTTAGTTAATGACCACTTCTCTCTTTCTTGTTCCAACGAATCACGTGTGCATCGGCAAATGTGTCGTCTTCTTGGTCAATAGGCATAGCTGAAGTTTTCTCCCTCACTCTCTCTTTGCGCTGAACCTCTACCTTAGTTTTCGCCCTCACTCTCTCTTTGGCCATCGACCTGTGACACTCTTTTCTTAACAATAAATTGATAAATTGACAATATCTCATCACAATATGAGCTTTGAGCACTCCCTGCCAAAGAATTGGATTTAATGGAAAGAATTGGATTCCACATTTTTAATAGGTAACCAACATTAGTAAAAATTTAAACTTGGTGTTTCCGGTCTCCATTTTCCTGGCATAGTTGCGTTTTCTCAGCACCCAAACAACACAAGCGAATCACACTACATTTTTCTTGCAATGTGTTTAGTTCTCACAAGTTCCTGATTTGATATGGTGTTTGGTAAAAAAATTCAGAATATTGATGATACAATATTGTTCAATTGAAAAAGTTTCGTTTGCAACCTCTTCAAACAATTTAAAGAGAGTGTGAGAAAAAGCCTTTGCAGTTTAGAGAGCCAGCAATGGCGACCGCCGACCAATGCTCCGTCAATTTGGGGAAGAATACTCATTTGCCAAAGCACACGTGATTTGTTGGAACTGAAAAGAGAGAAGTGGTCATTAACTATAATTACATAAATACCCACAACTTTAAATGGCTTTCAAAACATAAAAAGCGAATTTTTTGTCCAATTATAAAGGTGTAAGTTGCTAACATATTCCTTCTTAAAAACTAATAGGAGTATATTAGCAATTCCCTTTATTTTTATGCTTGTCAAAGACATTTGCAAAAATTATTTAAATTTCAGAAATTAATTTCCAATCAGTCAATAAATATAACACTTCATTTTTCTTTTCGATATTTTTGTTACCCTCTTGCTTTCTTTTCTTTTCTGCTGAACCCAACACAAGGCGTCTGCCACCGTCGTGCTTCGTCGGAGAAATTCATCGAACATAGATAGGTATGCCCTAACTCCTCTCTCTTTCTCTCTCCACTAATTTCTCAGAAGAGTCACAACAAAATAATGTTTCTTCATGGTTCTGTTCTGTGCCACTCCGAGAACAAAATTGTAATTGTGACAATGTTTTTGCCGGTTCATCATCGTAAATGAACTTATGTTCACATTGTATTTGTACCCAGAGAAGCAGAGACACGCAAGTGTTTATTGTTTCTCTCAAAAGGAACACGACACACCTTTGGCGCCGATGATTTGATTGGTCCATAATATATACACATAATCATAATCATCAATTCTCCCGTCATGCTTACTTTCTATTTTGTTATCATCAATCATAAAATGTATGGAATCATTCAGCAATTTGAACAATAATTCTATATGCTGGACAGCCATTTGCAATTATAGAGGAAGCGGTAAGTGCTGATTTAAACTAAAATTTGAAAGTTTGTTTCGTTATTTCTTTTCAAATATCATGAAGGTTATTGTTTATAATATGGGATTGTAAGTAAACAAACAAAGAAGAGGGTATGGATGCAATGCAATGATTATTACAGTATCAATCTTCTTTAGGTCAAATTGCTAATGGATATGGTAGGTTTGAAGTGTCAGCACTCAGCAATAATTGTTTCAGGAGGGGTCTTGGTAACTAGTAATCATATTTTCTGATATCTGCTTTATGAATTACTGCCAAATGGGATGTGTCTAGTTATTGTAATGTTACATTGAAAGTTTTCCAAGAGGATTAGATGAGGTCAACAACTCAATATTCGCGAAGCCATTTATTAGTGTTATGGGTATTATTGAACAGAAAGAGATACCTGTTATTTTCTTCTTAGTTCTTGTTCATCTAATTCAGAGTAAAAGAGAAGTAAAGTATGACATATATTAGAACGAAAAGTTCCTTGATGCAGCCTAAAGATACTGAAAATTCATGCATCCTTATTTTTTTTCCTAATCTATAATTTGTGCTTCAAATTGTTGCATTGTAGCTAGAGAAGATGTACCAAGAATGTTTATTTTGTGACATAAATGTGCTGTGCTTCATCTCGCTTCCATCTGAAAGAGATATCCACATTTTCCTTCTTAAATGCTCACTTAGCTCTTCATGTTGCATATAATGTTTTGTGATTTTATGTTGGTAGATAGATTCAATATCTCCTTATTCTTTTGCCAGTATGGAGCAAACAGTGTGGGGTCATTTGCCAGTGCTGCTAAGAGCCAATTCCAAAGAATCTATTGAATACATTCTTCAAGCCCTTTGGAGAACCAGAAAGACCGGTCTTCACTCTTCTGACCGATGCATAATCCAAGACATGCTCCAACTCCAAAGTGACACTGACCTTGACCCAGTACTGTACCATTCTCTCTCACTTTCATAGTTTTTATTATGACTTAATTTTAAGGAAAATGTTCATTGGTGCACAGTGTACTATCTGTCAAATCGGATTTATGGGAAACCTGTGGTGGTTCTTTATTTTTGTTTGGTACAAGAAATGGAAATGCTAGAAAGTAAGAAGTGCATATTGTTTCCATTTTACTGTAAACACTAAGCAAAGATATCATGGTATCTCAGAAGACAAAAAGAATGTCATTCAAATTAGTAATTATTAAAATACATCGAAGTTCTTTTCCCATTGCTTTGTTCTACAATGGAAGAGAGGTTAAGTCTTCGTTTTTTTCCTGAAGTTAACCTTCATCTCTGTAAGACTTTATTCATTCCATCTTATTATTTACACAATCCTTATATAATATAATATAAAAGCCTGTTATATGTGTAGCACATACTATCACGTTTCTGATAAGTTGGCGGTTGATGCTGATAAGTTGATGTTCCTTTAACCACCTACAGCTTTTTAATGTGGCAGTTGCAGTTTTCCTTAGATAATTTCTTCTGGTACGGATTATCATTGTAACTATCTACAGCTTCTGGTTTGCCTCCGAATGTTAATCAGGAGGTGTGTTTATGAGAATACCTGCAAGGATGATATTCCAAAGTTGTTTCCCAGTGAAGTTGTGCCTGAATTGCAAAAACTATTGACTCTTCTGTTGCAGAAGTTTCAGCGAGAGTGGCAAGAAGATGTGTTAAAAGATCAGGTCAGCTATTTTACTGCATATTTTGTTTGTGTGCTAATTGGATACTTTAATCTGACATTTTATTTAAATTTAAATTATAATATATTCAGAATATCGTGCCTCGATTGAAGGCAATGACGTGGAATATGGCAAATCAGGATAAAGAATCAACGGACCCTGCAGCTGTTATTAATTTGAAGGTAAATATTGCCTCTTGAACTTCAGTAGAGGAGGTACTTCTCATTATTATGTATATATGTATTGTGTGCAAAATGATCAAATATGGTTTTATACGATTCTATAGTTTTAACTGTGCACTTTTCAGCTTCAAAATGATGCTCAATTTCACTCGGGAGAGCTGGATGTGAAGTTCCAGTTAGCTACAGATTCTCTAGAGATGATGCTAAAAGCCATGCGAAATATTAGAGACCAGTTTTCAACCGTGGTAAATATTGTGCTGAAGTTGGTTCTTTCTTTCCTGATTGAATTGGAATAGAAATTTTATAATTATATTGGCTGTATGATTTTCTAATGAGCTTGTTATATGTTTTCAGGACGAGGCACCAAATTGAAATTAGTACTGGGAAACCAATGGAGTTCCGTACAATATGTCTTGCAAAAAATGGTATGCTTTATTACCTGTTGCTTTTAGATTTTACACGAACAAAGTTGGTCACGGATTACTTGACAACCGCTTCAAACTTTGTTCAATCAAAAAATGTGAAATTTCCTTCGTCGAGTTTTGAACCTTGGTGCTCTTCATGGCTTGGAGGACATTCAAACGGTGGGCCATGCTTTCAACATTGCCCCCACTAATTGGTCTGATTATGGTTACAAATGAAACATGAACAATTTATTTTGAGTAATCTATTTGTGTGGGATTGCCCCAGCTAGTGGGTTAACTGAACACGAATAAGATTTTGAATGTGCATAATTTCTGTGTAATTTAGGTTCACAATTCTCTAATTTGTCACTCATGCAATGTTATAGCTTATAGCACAATGTAGTTTCAGCCAAATATTTGAAGTTTATGTTGTCTAATACGAGAAGTTGATGGTGATTTTAGTTTGATCCGAGTTTTGAAATTTGCATTGTTTATTTGGTACAATAGGAGGACACAGATGACAGACCTGGGGAGGGGGAATTAAAACTGCATCGAGCTTTGGTTGGGAGTTGCAGTATCATTTGGGTTGAAGCTTCAGCTGACCGTATCATTTGTGATTCTGTTTTTGTTTACTGTTATAGTCACGCTTTTTGGATGTGAAAATTCTAATGCAATTTGCTTCAAGTAGAATTCATGGTTTTTACATGGACCAGAGGGGTTTGGATCATATAAATACTATGAGCTATTTTTACAATTAAAGAGCTTATGGGGGCTATAAACTCTTTATAAGTTGTTTTTATATGGTATATTGTGGAGCTTATGAAAATAAGTTAAAAAGGGTTCATGAATGATATATCATAAGCTATTTTTCTATGTTTTTCTAGACACTTGTATGAGTCTTTATATTATAAGATAAGTTCTTCCAAACGTATCCCACTTCCATTTCCAAATAAGTAAATCCTAGTTCATGGATATGACACCATCGTTAAGTACTGTGGGAATAAAAATTTCAACTGTAGAAATTCTTGCATCACCTTAAAATGTTAGGCTTAACCTCCTTTTAAACCTTAGGTACATCCATCTCAAATGATTGTGGACATTTTCTTATTCAAGAGAGAATGTAAGATTGGACCCAAAAAAAAATGTAAGATGTTTTCCTGCAATGAATTATTTCCTTATTGGCACTGTCACACAAAAGATCATTGTCCCAGCGATGAATTATTTCCTTATTGGCAATGTGACACAAACAAAAGATCATTGTCCCAGCTCTACTGCAATAACTATCATTACTTTAATAATTGATATCATAATGAATAGCATTTCCCATATGTTTTCCTTAAAGATTGCTACGGGTTCAAGAAAAAAATAAGCATCACTTTCTAAAAGGAAACACATTTGCCCAAAAAAAAAAAGCATACAAGACTGCAAATGTACGTTTGCACTCAAAGTAACTAAATAGTTGTTTTGGGAAAATGTTACGTCTAAAAACCCAAACATAAGTATACAACTGCAAAACCAAGCATGTCATTGTTATGATTCTTGAACATTTGGAACATCTATGGTCAACTCATACGCATGCACCAAACATGGAAAAGGGATCCTCTAATCAAACGCCTATTTGTAACAGTTGTGTCCAGTAATAAAGCTTAAAAGTTTTCAGTAGCCACCATGGCTTCTAAATTGGGTAACAATATTCGGATAATGCATGTTTGGTATGAACAAAATGTTTCCTCAGCCTATGCTACACATTAAGATGTTCCTTAAACACCTATTTGTAACAATTGTGTCCAGTAACAAAGCTTAAAGTCTTCAATAGCCACCATGGCTTTTAAATTAGGTAACAACATTGGGATAATGCATGTTCGGTATGCATAAAAAGTCTCCTCAGCTTATGCTACAAGGATGTTCCTTCCAATCTTGACTTGGTATAGCCCAGACTAACAAGTTTCTGTATCAAAATTTTCTCAGCTTCAATCTGCAATCCATGAAAGTTGCAAAAGAGTATTGAGTTTAAAAATGACGCCAAGTAATGTGTGAATAGCAATGAAAAAAAAAAAGCAGTTCAGCGGGCAAGGCTCCCCTACTATGAGATTTGGGTAGGGTGTCACATCAACTTAACAACCGTTCAGCAAAGAGGTAAGTTTCAAATTACAAAAACTGGAAAATTTTAAAATTAACCATCAATTATAAATGTTTGATTGCATTATTCTGCCATAATATGTAATGCTACTGTTAGTGCCTGATACTAGGTAACAACAGGTGCCGAACATACTATGAGGTGATTCTGGCAACTATGGCGGTGAAGTACTGATGAGTGTGCTATCTAAAAGTATTGAGGCCAAATTTCTATATATTAGTAATTAGTAATATAATCAAATAATAGAATATACAATAAATAAAAAACTATATATTTATAATTGCTGAAGAATTACGTCCAAGTAGAAAGTTGGAACAACAAAATAAGTATTTAGAAAAAAATTTGCAAGGATATTACTTACTTGTTTTGAGAAGTCAACTCAAATATAGATAGGATCATAGGAGTATAACTTTTTTACAACAACATATTCTAGAAATAAAGCAAAAAACAGAACATAGAAAAAAAAAAAAAACTAGAACATATAGCAGCCAGAAAACCATTTACAAGGAGCGCAGCTTCCCTGATCTAAGTGTTATGATGCATGTGTGAGAGAGAGTGAAACCAGACCTCAAGCATAGGGCTATTTTTTGGAATGTTGCAAGCCATAATTATATTGAGACCAGTCTTTAACACTGAGAAACAAAGAATGTTATTAATTTCTAAACCAGAGAAACAATCTTTTCAAATATCCAACATGATAGTAGTTACCTAATCGACGAGCAATGCCAGACCCTGTATTATCAGAGTTTCCTCCAAGTATGGAAGTTACAGATACCATATTGTTCTGTGTTTATCACCGCAAATCACACATAATCTCTAACCAAACATACTCATAACAACTAGCTTAAAAGGAATGAGAAAAACTTACAGGACGGGTGGGAGCTGCTGCATACATGTGTCCCAATTTTGCAGAGTTGTAACCAATCCACACATATATCTATCTATCACAACCATTCATATCAAAATAATCTTTTGGGGGAAAAAATAAAAGAATCAAAGCACTGAAGGACAGTAACTTCTATTATTAAAATTTCAGATTTCCAAAACCAAAAAGTAATCACCAAACTGACCCAATTGGAGTTAATTCCTTTTTTATTTTTGGCCTTACTGATTTATTTAGTTCTTGTTTGAGAGTGACCCAATTGGAGAAAATGGCATTTTTATATTAAAAAAAAAACAAAAACAAAAACGAATCTATTGAAAACGTAAATAAAAAGGGTTTGATAGGGGAGAAACCTACCTGTTTGGGAAAGCGAATGATCTGAAAATGGAGGCTGACATCGTTGACGAGTTCAGAAAAGCAAGTGATCTGCGATTGACCCTGTGCATGTGCATCACACTCCTTCTCCTCCTTCAGTTTCAATTCTTCAATCCCCTTCTCCAATCCTTCAGAATCCATAATTAAGCCCTAACCCTTAATTCTTCAACCAGCTGAAGCTTTCTACTTTTCACCTAGTAACATATATAGTAGGTTATAGCCAGTAACATCCAAAATTAAATTTGCTATTGTAGGTCTCTAATATTATTCTAATTTGGAAAAATGATATGAAGCTGTGTGAAAAATGTTTGAAGTTGGGTTTTGTTATCCTAAGAAGTAGAGCAGTGTTGCCCCTCCTTGCAAACATCGGGTTGTTTATATTTGATGTCTTCGTTGACCTTAGCTTCTTAATCCTACCATTTTGTGGGGTTCTTTTATTAATCATCCCTGTGTTTTAATGTGCTTTTTTCTTCTGCTATTGTTATATTGTGAACATAAGTTCATTTACGATGATGAAATGGCAAAAACAGTGTCACAATTACAATTTTGTTGTCGGAGTGGCACAGAACAGAACCATGAAGAAACATTATTTTTTTGTGACTCTTCCGAGAATTAGTCGCAGGAGCTAATTTAATTTATGAGACTGGTCATTTATTTATTCATTTGTGTAAACCGTTCCTTACTTTGTTTATCTGGGATCAGTTTCACGGATTCAGATAGTGTAGCAAGCCCATGAAAAGGAGAATACAACAAATACCGTTGAGGAGAAGAAAGAGGAATGGAAAATAAGGGATAAATTAGTGGAAATAGAGAGAGAGAGAGAGAAGTTAGGGCATACCTACGTTCCGAGGAACCACGACGGTGGCAGCAGACCAGACGCCTTGGGTTGGGTTCAGCGGAAAAGAAAACAAAGCAAGGGGGAAACAAAATGTCGAGAAGAGAATTGCTTCACATAAAACGAGTTTATTTTTTGTTTTTACTCATCCATCCGATCATATTTATGTTTTATTGTAGTGCCATCTTTTAATAATATTTATATAAATATCTATATTATGAAATATGATTAGATATTAATGTAAAAAAATTTACACAAAAATGTATAGAAATTAAAATCAAAACATATTTTATATAATTTTTTGAATTTAATTATTATTTATTGACAGTGTAAAAATATTTTAGACATATATCTAATTATATTCTATTATAGTACTTCATAAAAATAATTTTTAAAAAATTTACACAAAAATCTCTATAGTAAAACTTTTTTACACAGTAAATACATACCAATTAAATTTTAATTTCTTTTCACTTTTTTCAATCAAATATGATAAATGAATTTTTATTATTTTCACATTTTTCAACAAAATAATAAACCATAATATTTTTTTAATTGGACCCTTTTGTTTTTTGTCGAAAATTGGACCTGTAAAGGCGGCCCCTTATATATTCATTTTGGGTTTTGGTAAATATACCACACAATTTAGTCATACACTTTATATTAAAAGGGTAAATTACCAGTATACCCTTATTAATTGATTTTTTTTTCCAATTTTGTGTCTTTTTCAGTACAAATTGTATGGAGACTGAAGTTTTCAGAATACAAATTTGACTGGAATTTCTGAAATACAAATTTGTTTGTATTCCGGAAACACCAGTTTTTGGAATACAAATTTGTATTATGGATTTGTAATACAAATTTATATTCCGAAAACTCCAATTTATGAAAAAAATACAAAATCAAAATCTCAAGAAGAAAAATACAATATTAAATAAAGATATTTTTAAAATTTTTAAATTAATACGAACTGTATAGCAAAAAGTACGAGGTATATTTACCATCTCTCTTCATTTTTTTGGGTCGAAAGGCGTCTATATATTCAAGGCCCATAATTATCAGCAAGGCAAATAAAGCGGCCCGTTATCAAGTCCCACGTGTCGGTTTTCATCTTTGTCCCTCTCCACAAAAACATTCAAAACGACAGCGTCAGCGACTGACTGACTGTGCCATGGCACCGCACGATCTCCGCCGTCCATTCAAGCGGCCCGCCATCCCGATCAAGAGAGGCGCAGGCAGCAGTCTCTGATCCGCCAGGCACAGAATCGCCTCGAGCTCAGCGCCACGCTCGCTTCCTCGCCTCCACCGCACTCTCCCTCCCCTCCCAAACCCTCGATACTCCCGAACCCGAATCCCAACCAGAACCCGAACCAGAATACAGCCCGGAGCCTTCGCACAGGGACCTCGACGTTCTCGAAGCCTCGAAGCTGAAGGGCGCAGAAGCTCGCAAATGGTTCGCCAAACAGCTCATGCTCCCCGAAAACCTGACCCAAGACTGGTCCTTAACATTTCCTCGAATAATTTCTACTTCACAATTTGCTTGTGCAATGTGCATCCACTTAATTCTATTTTTTTATTAATTTCTTTGATATTTTTTTGCAGGTTTGTGTTTGCCAGGCCTTCTGGGAAACGTTGTTTTGTCGTTTCGTGTAACGGAACAACGATAAGCCGTTTGAGGAACGGTTCGATACTACATCGTTTTCCCTCCGCGTTGCCTAACGGGGAAAGGAAGAAGGACGTCTCCTCCGGTTCTTCTAACTCTTACTCTATACTGGACTGCATCTTTCACGAGGTTAACACTTTAGTACTTTCTATTCTCCTTCGATAATGTGGATTCGGATTCACTGCTGTACTAAAATGACGCTGTTCCTGCTGTCACGTGAAGCTACACCCTACGATTCATCCAACGCTTCACTAAACTGCCACGTAGACTCTTCCATAAAATGAAATACTAGCATTCACACACGTTAACCCTCCTGAGTCCTCAATCCTCATCCCCCTTCTTCGACCTCATCTCTCTTCTCTTCCCCTTCCGCCACTTGTTTCAAATTTCTTTGGCTTCTCCCATAACCATTGTCGCCTTGCAAGCTTGAACAGGCCTAGTCTCTTTGGAACCAGACCTGATCATTATATATCAGAAAGCCAATAACTCTCATTTGTGAACTTCCTGCAGAACCCAAATGCTTCAAGAGATACCTAAACAAGATTATCATCGAGCCAAGCGGTAGATGGCTTCAGAAGTATATATCATGGTTTAAGATATTTAACAAACTCAACAAAATTTAATCCTCAAACATAAAGGTGGATGCAGGAAAAAAGTAACATGATTGGACAAAAATACCTCTAGTTAAAGTTCTTTACAACAAAATACAAAGAATGTTCAATTCTAATTAGATATTCTAATTATTGATATAAAATAAAAAATTCTAATTAGATATTCTGAAGCACTATTGTAGTACCCATTTACCCCACAAGGAATCAGAACAAAAAACGCAGCACTTTGGTGATGCGTTTAATTACCTTCTCTGTTTCTCATTTTTTTTGGGGGGAGGTTTCTAATTTCTCTACTGACTTCATGAGCATTGTAATCAGAGAAATGGGATTAAGAGTTATCTGTAAAGAACCCAAACATCAGCCCCCCCAAATCATGCCTTAAGTGAGACCAACACAAATCAAGTAAGGAATCATGGGATCATATCAAACCGTTGGAAGCAAATCTTGATAAATGCACAGCCTTGATTCATGGAGTCAAACCAAATCAATCATCATCAACTTCATGCTGATATATCTCCCTTTCTTATACTCTGTTTTTTACCGTTAGAGCTATGTGTATATATATGTACACCTTGTAATCTCATCTAAATGCAAGACTGAATAATAATTATCAAATATTGTTTTCTTTCAAATTCATTCTTATCTTCAAAACAGTCAAGGAAGTTCTATGCAATTTGGAATCGTTACTACTAGGAAATCATGTTAGTTACAGTACCAACCCCCTTTAGCCATTCCTTTCACCTTTCTATTTTCTGGCTCTGACGAGTGAAAGAGTGAAGAAGGTGGGGGAGGAGGGTAAAACACGTTGCTTCCAAAATGTATGAACGTGCGTGCTTCATTTTTTAGAAGAGTCTACGTGGCAGTTTAACGAAGCATTGGATGAATCGTAGGGTGTAGCTTCACATGACAGCAGGAACAGCGTCATTTTAGTACAGCAGTGAATCCGAATCCCGATAATGTCGTGTTTTTTACTTTTTTTTTTTAATGTTGGTGTTTTGTTTGGTGACTTGTGTGTTGATTTTGTGGGGTAGCAGCCGGATCAAACTTACTACGTTATTGACATGGTTTGCTGGCGTGGCTACTCGCTCTACGATTGTACCGCTGAGTTCAGATTCTTCTGGTTGAACTCCAAGCTTGCTGAGACCGGTGCTTGTGAAGCTCCCTCGCATTTTCACAAGTTTAGGTTCAGTTTGGTTCCGGTGTACGGTTGTGACCAGAGTGGTTTGTATGCGGCTTACAACGCGCCCGTGCCTTATGTCAAAGACGGTCTTCTCTTTTATAGCAAGTATTAACCAACTCTTTTCTTTCATTTGCATCATTTTTCGTAATGCAATTGCAAGCCAGTGCCACTCTGTTAATGCCAACCTAAGTGAAAGTGCCTCCAAATGGATTGTTCTGCAATTGTCGAGAATTATAATTATAATATTGTCATCTAGCATTCTTAATCTTTCATAAGTATTCTGTAATGAACTACTATTGCGAAGTCTTGGTCCTTTGGAGATGTTTGGGTAAACAAATAATCTGTTTCGGGAGCTTAGAAAGCTCTTCTAAACATCCCTTTTATCCCATATTACTTTGTAAGGCTCTTATTTTGGGTAATTCCTTCCTTTTGATTTGTTTCCCCCCCCCCCCTAGGCATGCACATTACCAGGCAGGGATTACGCCGTTAGCATTAGTCTGGAAGGATGAGAACTGCAGTCAATATGTTATGGACACGGACATTAAAGGACAGGTTCCGGATCAACAACAGGTATTTTCCCTTGCTTCCTTTGCTTCATTTTTTGCTTTCCATGCCATTTTCATCTGTGTGTGTTTGTGTGTAAGTCATAACTCATTACAACTCTAAAGAGGCCCCAAGTCTACAAACTCATTCATCTTTTGATTGTTTTCATATATTTATATTTATTTACTCGAGCATAAAAGATACACTACTATATTGAAGTTTATTAATAATTTTTTCTGGCTTTCCAAACCAGGTGGTTTTGGAGCTTCAAGAAGATGGAAAAATAACTACCTGTGATGATCCTCCTGTGGTATTTGGTTGTTTAGATGGAAACTTTATCCAGCAGGTTTGTTTGAAAGAGGTTTCTATATAATTGTAATTTTCAGCTGATGCTTAATCTAGTCACGAGGCTCATCAAATTGAAACTTTATACCACTACGTATAATCTTAAATGTTTTCTGGGTAATTGATGTATTTTACCTGCACTGAACTAATTGATGTATTATACTATCACAGTTTTGATAGCATAATAAACTTTCAGTTATGAAATGTAACAATAAACAAGTTTGTGTGATTGTGTCTTAGGAATCTAAGCAGGTTTGTTTGAAAGAGGTTTCTATATAATTGTAATTTTCAGCTGATGCTTAATCTAGTCACGAGGCTCATCAAATTGAAACTTTATACCACTATGTATAATCTTAAATGTTTTCTGGGTAATTGATGTATTTTACCTGCACTGAACTAATTGATGTATTATACTATCACAGTTTTGATAGCATAATAAACTTTCAGTTATGAAATGTAACAATAACCAAGTTTGTGTGATTGTGTCTTAGGAATCTAACTCACTTTTCTATTTTATCTTTTACCAAGTAATCTTATGTAACTTTCTCAATTTGCAGTCAGGTTTGCATTCAGGATGTCTTCTACGGTTTGCAATTGAAGAGGGAGGATTGATTTTGGTTGATGGGAAGCTTGAGAAAGCTGATCTAAATTATCTTGGCAAAGCCAATCGAGCTCGTGCCTCTGCTGATAGTTTCTCTAAGGTTGGAAGGGAATATTCTAGTGAATTTCTTAAAGTATTTGCAACCTGTTGACGCTACTTTGTCATGATTCCTTTAATTTACAATGAGTTATGGAAAATGATTAGTACTGCATACTGGTGCTTTAGCTATAAGCCTTATTAAGCTGTTTCATTTCTCTGCAAAAGAAAATGATGGTTTCCTGAGAATAATTATTAGAATTCATTTTCCTTGTTGCTTCCTTGTTCATTCTGCTAATAACCATGTGAGACCGACCCTGCAATTGCTCAGAGATTGGTTAGATTTCTGGAGATAGTAGGAGAATTTTATAAAATGCATTACATTGGCTTTCTTGTTTTTCATATATGTTCTGTTTTTAATCTGTGTTTTTCTGAAGAAAACTTCCGAGACACAATCACTGTTTTCATCATTAATCATTGTTTTTGGAGGTTTTGATTATAATCATGCTGCAATTTTGCGCTTACAGGTTATGTTTCAATATAGTGTTCGACACTCCCCCCTCAGAATTGATGATCTGTTCGGATCTGTCAGCTCACCAGTCGATCAAGAAAGCAAATCATGTGATATTGAGATGGATGGTTAACAGGGAATGATCTATGAATTGCAATTGTCAGTCTTTATCCCGAGTGCAATGCTCGAAGTTTTCTCCTTAATTTTTGGTTCACTGTGATGTTTATTTCCGTGAAGGCTTCCATAATTTATGTTGAGGATTCACGAAATTGCTAGATACCAGTCTACCACACATGCTGAGATAGAGTTGTAATATGGCCATACTCATACAAGTTGCGATTTGCCTATGGAATTTCTTTAACCGATATCGGAGCAGGTGCGCTTATGCGTGTTATCCATCTTGTGTCTTTTTTTTTTTTTTATGCTGATAGCATGATATAGTGCATCTAGTTTAGTTTTTACAATTGTAAGTAAATGTAGTGTACGGTGTAGCATATGAATTGTAGTTGTACAGTATTATAAGTTTAAAGCTGATTTCACCCCATACATCCGAAGTTATCTGCCAAGCTTCCTTTATCTTTCACTAAGACGCATCGATTCTTCAAAATGATTTACATTTCTTAAACACTTTGGAATATTTCTCCCATGCATTTTTCAATTATATTTTAAATTTTTGTGCCAGTATAAGTGAATTATCACGATAATTAATAATGATAATATAGTATAGTTTTCACAATAACTAAGGCTAACTTATAAATATGGATGTCTTTATAATTTCTAAGAATTGTATTTTCATGTTAAATTGTATTGTCATGTTAATATTAATTTTTTTGCAGTCATAAGTTCATCACTGTGCCGTGTCTTATAATTGTTAGAATTTGTATTATACATGTATCTCGGTGTCAGGTAGTATCTGACTCTTGTTTTCTATAGGTGAGATTGAGCATAACAACCGTTATTTATTTTGGCAATATTTTATTTAATTTCATGACCTAAATACAAATAGACACGAAATTCAGGTTGCCAAGGTGGTTTTCTCACAACCATCGTGCACACAGGCCAAGACATCTCTATAGTCCCTTGAAATGGTAAAAGAGTCGTAGACCTTTCCGTCACTACTTTTCGTGTACTCAAACAGGAGATATGAGTGATTGAATGCTGTCAGCTTGCCAAACCCAAAGTCTCGGTCCCTGTAAATACTCCAAACTGGAGGTACTTCGGTGAAGTCATACAAGAGACGTCCCCCTCCACCCACAACAACATGAATTGTTCCATTCACAGTGCCAGAGTAATGAGATTTTTCTGAATTCACGCATTGATTCTGCATCATAAGCATTTAGATAATTAGAAATGGATGTGGGGTGCATTTACAATGTGAAGAAAACAACTATAATCATGAAGCATTCAATATAGATCGTGCAACATAGTTGAATTGAAATGAGACAAGACAACCGTATATCTAGCCATCATATCATTTATCATTTATACCTGATAAATGGGGCATACTCTTTCGTAGTGATGGTCGTGGGCATAAAATGCAATGTCTACTTTGTACTTCTGCCAAAGCCCCTGCAAGCTTTCCCTTCCCATGGGCTCTCCAAATGAGCCCTCCATCTCATACCGAACACTAGAGGAGTATCCAAGGGGACGATGAGCTGAAAAGATTAACCATGGTTGATGCTTTCTATCTACTGTTGCAAGGCAATGCTCAATGAATTTGTACTGTTCTGATCCCTCTCTCCAGTCATGCTCACTATCTGCTATGCAGAAACGAAACATGCCATAATCTGTTGCATACCTGCATATTTCCCATTCTCATCATTCATTTGAAATGGAAAATTAGTGCGTCCTAAATGTTACTGGCAAAATTTCAATCAGATAAAAGCAATGTTGTTTATTCTTCACTTGCAGAAACTAGAAACTGCACCATGAACTGTAAGGATGAGTTGGTGTCTTTTGCAGATATCATATGAAGTCACAAAAAGAATTTATAGGTAAATAATTGACCAGGGTAATATTCACTAGCTTGGACGAAGTGGTGATAAATTTAATTTAGAGAATATAATCTGATTTACTAAAGCTAAACGAATCATAGTTTGCATTTAGATTAGTATAACTTACCAGAACTTGGCTCTGTTCTCAGCAGGAACATAGTACATGGTTTCTGCAAGAACTCCACATTCCCCACCTGAATTCGGTTTGCCGTAAAAGGATCCTGTGTTTGGCCAATCACGTTCATGATTTCCACTGCAGTATGAATAAACGAGATATTCTTCAGTCTAAGAATATGTAAAACTTAATTTAAATGTCAATGGCATGAAATGACTGCACTAAAACGAACCTTGCAATCATGTATGGGACTGTTGACGAAATTTGTTGCACTTGAGCTGTGAATTGGTCCCACTGTGAGATGTATCCATCTGCATATGACACATCTCCGATGTGGAAAACAATGTCAATATTGTGTAAATCCTTGATGAGCTGGTCTGTGGTGTTAAGTGAACCAGGTTGATAATCAGAATAGTGATTTGAACCATCACGCTCAGCCTAACAGTAAGAGACATGTGAAGTAAAATAAGTTTTCCCCCCATTATACTAATCATGCTTAAAATTAGAGTTTTAGTTCAAAAGTCAGAAAATGAAATGGTCCATAGTCATTCAATTCTCTTAAGAGTTGATAATTCTTTCCATCATTATAAATTTTTCAATAGTCAATACTACCTTTCCCAAGTCACCAAATATGATAACACGTTGCAATGAGTTCTGTCCAGGATATGGGGATGCCTTGAATGAATACTTCTTACTCCAGACGTGAGAACCATCAGACAAAATATGCCCCAACCGATAAGTGTACCTGGGGAGGGGGAGGGGGCAAGTTTTCAACTGTACTAACTCATCATAGTGTCATAAACATGAAAATAGTTACATGCATACCTCATATTTGGCCACAGTTCTTTGAGGAAACTTGTGTGTATAAAACCAGGGTCGCGCCAGCCAACAGTTCGTGCAGGTTCACCTACAGAAAAAAAACAAAATATCCTCAATATGCATGTGACACATCTAGATTAAGACCCCATTGCCAATCTCAGCTGCATACATAGAGATCCATTTTCAATCAAATAAGCAGCAATTCTATAAAAATGAGTTACTATGCTTCCTAATTGAATGTGTGATAAACAAACCAGGCTGATTCAATCCTAAGCACATGGAAATAATTCATACCACACATGCTGTTACGATTAAATGTCAATGTTCCAGCAGGTGATCGTGTCTGCTCTCCCCCGATAAGACCCCATTCAACAAACGGTACAGCTTCATTTATGTCATATCCACTTGTCCAGGTAACTGTCATCTGCAATGGAAAAAAAAAAATTCTCTTAAAGTTATTCTACATGTTTTAAGTTAGAAACTTCATGCAGCAATTTCAATTACAAAAATTTCAGGATAGTTGATAAAAAGGTGAAACAATGGAATGGAGTCAATTCCCATAACAACAATTTCAGGAAGGTTAGTAAAAGTTAAAACCCCAGCATCAATTCCAGCTATATCATATGCCAGCAAATCCAAAAGTAATCTTTCAGAAATTTGTCTCTGCCCTGTATATCTTGTGTGGCTTATCAATTTAAACTTGTATGGTCTGAATTATCAGTGTCTGATTAGGATAAGTTACACATGTGGTGTATAAAATTAATTGGACAAACGTAAAACCAAGGGTCACAAGCAAGTAGATAAACTTACTTCATTCCAAGACTTCCCATGAGCAAGGCGTGGATACACAGGTGCTTTAGGATTTGCAAATGAAATGTAGTTGGAAACTGCCACGAGTTTAGGCTGCAGTGTGCTCAATCAGATGAATACTTGTTAGCATAAAATTGAATAATTTAGAATCTGAACGAACACTACACTAATATATACACTGATTCTTTTGTAAATGTCAACGCTACATCTAAGCAAAGAAGAAATATGGCATTACTAATTTATTCAGCCAGAAAATAAATTGAAGATATCAAACACAAGATCAGAAGATATGACTGGCTTACATCTGATAATCCACCTGAAAATAGTGCAAAGGAGAAATCTGCACGTTGATTGATCAACTGGAATTTCAAAGTAGTTTTCCCGGTCTTTGTGTAGTTTGCATTGGAGTGGTTTGCATACTTGAACTGGTACAAAGATTCAAACAAATCATTAACATGAGAAAATTCACCCTTGTTATGTTGTTCATTCATCCATCCACAAACTAACGACATGGGGTTGCATTCACCTTTATTGGGGCTGTGCATATATATGGTCTCTGTACCCAGCCAATGCCTCCGGGGATGGGTGGACATATTGATGAACTGTGATGTGAAAAATACATTTACTTTAGTTCGTTATTTCAGCATTAATATTGAGATGTTCATAGTTTAAGCCTTAAGGTCATGACCCAAAATGTTCATAGCTATATTTGTTTACAATTTTCTGTAATATTAAAGATTGTGATATAACCACGACCGTAACCGTAACTGTAATTTAATACCTTGATTTTAGCTACAAATTATGTAACGCATTTTTTATAATATTTTCTGTTGTATGAATTTATGCAAGTCTCCCTTAAATAGGGAATAAAAATCTTGTTATATGACATGATTCACACAAAAATTCACTCTAGATATGATGTACTGTGAAAAGAAAAAAGAATGTGTTAAAAGAACAAGTTGCTAGCATCAGAGTTGTGTTACTTGAAGTTTGCCGGTGAAAAAACTCCCACCCAGTCATCAATAGATGGTTCTGGGAACTCTAGTTCTACAGTCACCCATTCCGTATCGTCGCCCTGCAACAATATACATAAAAGTACAACTGTAAATTTTTTATCACTAAAAAAACTGTGAGGCTAAAGCGTACAACATGAGTCATGTTTCACGTGGTTGTTTAACTGTGAATCTCTGATGAAGCCAAAGTGAATCACGAGGACATAGTAAATGGCCAAATAATGGATGGGTGAGAACTGAGAAATTATTGTGTCTAGGATTTCGTACATTATTTGTGTACAATATTAGTTCTCCTTTTTTTCATCATCCAACTGAAAAATGTTATTTATACTGTAGACAATCTTATAAAAGGACATAGACAGGGAAATTGATGTATGCTATGCTATGCTATGCTATGGGGATTACATATTTTTAATTTTCTCTGGTTGTAGAACTTGTAAATGCTTGATTTATAATACCATGCTGACATCACCTCACAATGGTAGCAGATCCAACAATTTTAAGTTGTAAGACCAATACCTATAAATAGAAACTTGTATCATTAAAAATATAACATATCATTTTTTAAAATATAAAATACATCATAATTTTTTTATAAGAATTTCTATATTTTGAAAATAATAATGATTTTTTCATTTTCAATATTATCAAAAATTTAGCTCTAAATAACTAAACAATTATTCAACCATTCATCTCTCATATAATTTAGCATTTGATTCTTGATGATATTCATGACAAAGAAAACTCTTTCAACGGTTGATAATCAACGGTTGATAAGTGAAACAAACCTTAACAAGAGTAGCCACTGGCCAATAAAATCAGGGGATAACGTTGCTTGTGCGAAAACAAAATGGTACCAGATGTAATTAGATTATTATAAAGATTGTATTAATGTGAGTTGATGTGTGTACAAGGGTCAAAGTGTCATTTATTTATGTTTGACTCCAAACATTTATTGAGAAAACGAAAATCGCTAACACTGCCAACACCCCCAATAAAGACTCTAAGAACATCTCCAATGGGGGTGGGGTGTTTAATAAGCATTTCAGCAAATAAGCACTAATGTTTATTAAGAATTATGCATTGGAGAACATTTTTGTTGGTTTATTAAGCACTTCTCCTAAGCACTCTTTCATTAAAGTATGGTGGGTTACACCTTACTTTATGATAAAAAAATTAAATTAAAAAATAAAAAAAAAGTTGTTAAATAAAAAATATTTTATTGGTGGAGTCCATTTAAGAACTTTTTGAGAGGTGCTGGATTGGAGGGATAAAATATTTATGAGGTGCTTAAATTCAAAAAGATAAAAATGAATGATGTGTATTAGTGAGACCACTTAAGTATCCCAAAGTAAGGTGCTCCATTGTGGATGCTCTAAGTCTCTAACATTCACATACGAGAGGTTGTAGTAACCATTAAAAAAAGAGGTAGGACTTAGCTAAAGCAACATATATAAGGAAGAAAGTACACCATGATGTTATATATGTTATTACCTTATTGCCCAACACAGAGGGGGATGCTGTAATGGAGGCAGAACTGTGAAGTGCAAGAACGGTCTTGTGAATGGCAATCTTTGACAGTGGCTGCTCACTATGAGCAAAAGCGATGCTGATCAAGTTGGTGAACCACAATATCAGCAATATCATACTTAGCCTGAAGCAATTACCAGCACTCCCTTCCATTTTGATATATTATTTTGTTTCTGTGTCTCCGAGTGACTGAGTGAGACTCTTGATTTTCTTAACTACTCATGGGAGGGATATATATAGAAAAACAGGGTAATAAGAACACACAGTGAAAATATGTTGTTCATTCTGTTGAGAGATCGAGAGCGTTGGATGGAGATTAGATGACTGGCTCACATTTCCAACATAATAAAAACATGTCGGTTGGCTGGGACTCAATTGGGATGGACGTGGTTGGATTATCTGTTGTGCGAGATCGATCCAAACACAACAGGAGGCAGCAGCGTTCATATGAAAAAGGCATATTGTCACTATGTATTTATGATACATATAACACATTTTGCTCGTGGTAACTTTGAAAAAGGAAATCGTAAATTTCATTTGTTTATCAGTAGTTGGTACATGTTATGTTATAGAGCAATGATAGATCGACCACCAATCACCCATCCCACACCTCATCCCAATGAGGTGATGGGTGTGGGAGGGTGGTTCATGAATCATTAATCTATGTTATAGTCTTATTAACTATCGACTGAGGTTGGCGTGAGTGGTTAAGGTCTTTCGTCTCTTAACTAAGGTCTCGGATTTGAGTTTGGTGCCGAGCAAATTCTCACAAGAGATTAGTCTCCATCATGTAGACGATGTGATACTCCTCGATATAGAATATATATATATATATCTTATTAGCTCAATCGAATTATTTGTTTTGGCTTAAGCATGCGGCCATATATATCATTTTTTATGTGGAAAATTTCATTGGTTAATGGCCGCTGTAATGTAACCTAAAATGTTTTTGTTACCTGGTTTTCACGTATATGATAGGGGTGGGTTAGGTAGAGATAATGAATTATTTTTTTTAAAGTCAAAATGCATTAAAATAGAGTTAAAAACACAAGTAGTGTCCAACCAAATAATACATAGTATTGTTCATAATCAGATGACCAACCTTCACAAAAAAGAAAAACCCTCACTCCTAAAAACAGTTCCACACCATCACGCTGATTACCATGGTGAAACGAATTTATGAAGAAGAACCGCATCACCTACATGGTTTCAAAGGATTCTAGTCAAATGTCAAGGTATACTCTAGCAACCCATCAGTCTCAAAGGGGTGTATTTATCAACCCCAAAACCCACCAAAGTGAATTGGAACTCAAACATAATTCCCTATTAACCTACATAGTCCTCAAAAGGTACCTATTCGCATGCTAGATTTAACTCAATAACCCAGCGACCACAAGGGAAGACTTCATAAACAACGCAACCAGACCTTCCTTTACGGAGCACACTCAGCCATGAGCATACATTGCCAACAAGATTACAAGTTTTCTTAAATTACCCCAATCCAATAAACAACCCTCCTGATACATTATCCAAACACCAAAATACCAAGTATGTCTAAAATTGACTCCACAGCCTAGAAGATTAAAGGTCAGCTTTGTGTTCTTCTACATCAAATGTAAACAGCCTCCCCTAACCTGCCTTGGCCCTTTCTCCTTCACACGTTTATTGCATACACCCCTGCACACCGCACAAAAACCACATAACACAGTAAAACATTGTCATCAAAAAAATCTTATAAACAGGAAATATTTTAAAAGGAATGTGTTACCCGTGATAGCACCAAGAAATTAAAATAAGTATTATAAATAATACTATTATTTTTTTGGGTCAAGAAGTATTATCTATATCTATAGTATAATTAAAAAGCATGCACTCCGCTACAGTGCGCTACAGTGCTACAGAACCGCCTGACATTAGAAAATAGTATTAATTAATTAAAATAATATTAAATATGTTATATTGTTATGTATGTGTTATATTTTTATATAATAATAATATTTTATTATCTAAAATAATATACATTAATTTTGGAGTAAAGGTACACTTTAGTTCTTGAAAGTGTTAAGTGGTGTCACTTTGGTATCTGAGAGATACAAAATTGAAAAGAGATCTTCAACTGTCAGTCGTTAATCATTTCGGTCCCTAAAAATAATTATTTACTGTCATTTTGGTCCCTCAAAGTGATTACTTATTGTCATTTTGGTTTGACGATGGGACCAAAGTGACTAACAACTAACACCAATTGAGGACTTTTTTTTAATTTTACATCTGTCAGAGACCAAAGCGATACTGTCTGACAAAGACCAAAGTGTCATTTTACTCATTAATTTTGTCACTTCAGTTACTGCTCAATTAAAATAAGTTGCATTTTTCTACTGATTTTTATATTTTTAATGTATTTATTCAATTAAAAATGGGTTAATTCAAGTAAGTTGTTATTTTTTCAATTAATAATTCTATTTCATAACTATGTTCCAACCCCTTTTTATGTTTGGCCGAGAAAACAAAACATAAAGTGTACGTAAAATGAACAAATATTAAAATTAAGTATAAATATTAAAATAATCAGATATTAAAGTTTAACCTTCTATTATATAGTATATTTATTTATTATAAAATATTACATGATAACAATGACCAAAAAAACAATAGTTTTAAATTTTATAGGAAATGAAAACTGAAAGAATTTTTTTTTAAAATGACCAAAATCAAAATCACTAATTTTATAACGACCAAAAATATATGTAACTATTAAAATAAATATATATTTTTAATATATTTATTTATTATACAATTAAAAAAATCTCATACATAACACCGGTACCTTTCTAGTTTATGTTTGTATTGTTACTCTCTCTATCTCTTTTTATTGACGTTTAATATAATTAATAGTTTAAAATTTATAAAAAAATAAACAAAACTAATTATTTAATTTCAATTTTGTCATTATTTATTATCATACCACTTATCAAGAGCTCACTTATTTTTCATAAAAAGTATACAAAAAGATCACTTTTAGCCATTTAATGCAAATGAGTATTTCATAAAAAAATTAAAATTATAACAACATTAATGAAAATTAACATATTTCAATGCATTACTTGGTCTTGATGATTTTGTATTATATTTCTTATAAAAATGACCGAAGGTAGTATTTTATGCTTTACTAATATGCCCTCTAGTGGGTCTCATTAGAATTACGAATGTCATTAATTACAAATGACTTAGGAAAGAAAAATGAGTAAAATTAAAAGGAAAAAAACTACATGAATGCTAAAAGGGCATAGTAGAAAAAAATAATTTAATGATTTATCTCATCCCTATATATAAGACTCTTTTAGATAATTCACACCCATCAAGAAAATTTATTAATTTAGTTAGTAACAATAAATTTATCCATAATTTACTTAATTTTTCAAAATTTTCCTTAATATTATTAAGACTTATAATCTCTCTCTTCGATCCCACTCTCACTTAAACTTCCCCAATCCTCATATGTGACACAAAGAATATCTCAAATTTATAGCATTTATGATCTACAATAAATACGGATATGTTGGTTAAAAAAATAATTAATGCAAAAGAAATTTTAAAAGGAATCTTATAAAAAGAGACAAAAATTTACTCAAAAGGATCTTATATTTAGTGGTATTTATAAATTAGTTCTTGAAATTAACCAAATTCAAATTAAAAATCTCTTAAAACTATAAATCGTTACATTTATATATATTATTAATTAAAACGTTACAAATTTATAAAAATAATGTACATGATTAAAGATTGGTGATAAAATGCAACTCGTGCAAATATTAAATAAGAGATTTAATTAGTATGCATTGATATAGGTGTTCAATCTTATTTTATCACGTAGATATTTATACAAATATTTTCAAAAATAATATTTTAAAATAACATGATAAGATATAATTGAATGCATATATAAAAACCTTTTATATTGTCGATGAATAGTAAACTCTTCAATGAGTCCCCTGCGGTATGAAAATTATTGTACGAATGCATATTACTGGTCTCTTTCCGTATATGTCCATGACTTCGTTGGAGTAGGCATCAATAATATATATATCTCTAAATCTTTATTTTTACGGGTATTGTCTATAGAGCAATTGTAGACCTATGTAGCATTTTAAAATTGCTTTCATCTACTTTTTTAATTATAAAAAAAATTTATTAGGGGATTTCTCCGAGAAGTTATCTTTCGGTTTTCAAATTTTTTAAAATGAAAGAAAGTAGACAAAATGTATAGATGAAATTACAAATTTTATCCAATCCTCTCTCCGATAATTTCCTTATAAGCTTTCAAATTTTATCCAAATCCTCTGTCTCCGAGAATTTTATAATCTGATAGACTTTCAAATATTATAAGATTGCAAATTTTATCCAGTACTCTCTCTCTGATAATTTCCTTATAAGATTTTAAATTTTATTCAAATTCTCTCTCCCCAAAAATTTTATAATCCGATAAATTTTCAAATAATCTATTTTTGGTATCATTTTTTTTACATGAGCAAAAATCTCAATCTATTTATCATACAAATTTGTGATTGATTTTGGTGCACCAAATATGAGTTTTGTTTTGCTGCAGATTCACTGCTTTGCTATTGTAATTTGAAAATTTTAAACTGTCATCCAAGAATAGAATTCAACAAATTAGCATTAAAGCAACATACCTAGATTCATACTCCCTCCGTTTTTAAATATAAGCAAAAAAATACATGTATCTAGATCAAATATAGTCCAGATACATGTACTTTTTTTTTGCTTATATTAAAAACGGAGGGAGTATTATCAATAATCTTGACATTATAGTGTAGTTCATTTCTTTGTGTATATACGTGTTCTTTCGTTTCCTTCACTATTATTGCTAACTTCTCTCAATGAAATTTTACTTCTATTTTTGTATTTTTTTTAATTTTAAATCTTAATAGTTTCATATATTGATATATTTTATTTATTCATTTTATTCTATTGTTTGCATCTTTTCTACTCTTCTGATCATCAATATTGAGTTCTCGTAAAAGATGAGTTTTTTTTACTATTAGTTATTTTTAGTTTATATTTTTTTCAATGTTGAGGTCTCCATATTTTAATTTTTTTATTTATTTTCTTATATTCTCCAAATTACGAAGACCATTGCTACTTATTTTTCATCAACCCAAACTTAAGACGAGACTTTTCTTTGTTAGTCATTTTTATTTATCGGTTATTTGATATTTTCATATTTTGTGTTGGTATAAGTTTTTCATTTTGTAATTTCAATTTGTAATTTTTTTCTTTGCAGATAATTATTTTTGTCTCTTGAACAAGAAGAAGCACCATAAACGATACGAAAGTTGGCAGCTTCTTCTCTATCTGTCATGTTATAGTTTTTTCTGCCTCTTTTTTTTTACATATGTAGCATTTACTATCAAAAATTAATTAATATTCTCACAATTAACTAATGTTCAATTCGCAAATCTGAATTTAAACTCTCCAGCTTATCGTGTATTAATTAGTTATACTAGTGTAAAAATGGGAATAAAACAGACTTTTAAAGTCAGTTATATAAAAACCAGACTTGGAAAGCCAAAATAAAATAACGCGGTGGCACAATCGTAAATAAAACTAACTTTTCACATCTGTTGTTCTCATACCCGGCTTGGAAAGACATGAAATAAAAAACGCGGTGGCACAATTGTAAATAAAACCAACCTTTTCGAGTCCGTCATCTATAGAACCGACTTGGAAAATAGTTTAATCTGTTCAAACACTCTCTCGTTCTCTTCTCCCTTTGATGGAAAGTAGTTTAACCTTCGATGGATCCCTTCTCCCTCACTCCCACTCCCTCGTTCTCACTCCCTCACTCTGTCGTCCCACCGCCGTTCGCCACTGCGACTGTTTCGCCACCGTCGCTCCCGCCGTTCGGTATCACCCGTTCTTTGTTTGCTCTCGCCATCGCTACTGTGTTCGTGTGCGTACTGTGCAATATCTTCAACAAGCTCGACAAGAACGACGACGGAAAGATCTCGTGCTCGGAGCTGAAGGCGATGCTCCTCAAGTTCATGATGAATCGTGCCTCTGGAGGGAAGCTCGCGGCCCTCCGTGGAACGCAAATTTGACGCATTTTCGCTTTGATCTGAACTCTTTCTTCCCTTTAGAGGTTAGGGGTTCACTACTACAAGAAAAAGCTAATTTGCGGAGGTTTTTTTTTGCAGAGGTTATGAACCCCCCAGACCTGATGCATTTTAGTGACCGTCGCAGATAAAAGTGAAGGATTATCTGCAACCATTGTAGGGCATCCGGTCTTGGAAGATGTTCTAGAGTTGAATTTGGTATGAGCTTGGTAGTCGGTTAGAATCTTTGCACATGCTCTTGCTAGCTTTATCGTAAAGATTATATATTTCTATTAGTGATGTATGTATTCTGTATTCCTCTTTCTTTGTTAGCAATTTTTATTTAATTTTCTGTCTAGTTGAACTTTATGGTTGAGTTTTGTCAGTAAACACTGAATATATAAGCATGTGAACTTGAGAAAGAATGATACAATGATACAACTACACCAATACTATACACCAATGCTATTAGAAGGTTGTTTGCAATGGTGGTTGTTGATTCACCATGTCTATTTCTGGTGCCTTAACTTTTACAATTTGTATTTCTGTTTTGGCAATCAGAGCTGGTAGCACGAGATGTCAAAGCTAAAGGCAAAGTATGAGTCTCTTCAAAGGACACAAAGGTCTATAAATTGTGCTTCTTCTATCTATTTGTTCTCATCTATTTATAATATATAATTTCTGAAGCACATAATAATACGCTGCCACTTCAGCAACTAGAATCACTATGAATCTTTTCAGTTTTTTGCCATTTCAATTTTTAAGCTGAGCTGTCACTTCTCAATGCATTTCTTATTTTTGTGTCCCCAACCATTTTATTTTTTATTCAGCATTCTATTGCAGCTCACTATTTATGCCTCTTCCAATTCCACGACATTTATCATTCTTCTGTTACTGTTTTAATCCTTTGCTCGGCATTTTATTCTCCCACTGGTTACACATCTTCTTCCAATTAAAAACCCCTTCGTTACACACATTCTTCATTCTCACTCTTGAATTATTTTTTGAATTCAATTTTTACTCTTCCTTTTTGAACTCTCATTCTCCCCTCTTTGATCGTGTACGTTGTTTTCCAACTTCCTTTGTTATTTATCAGCTGGAGGAACATGAGTCTGAAGGAAGCTGCCAAAAAAGTGTTATTTTCCCAAAATAAGACAATCCAAATGCACACTCCAACTGTCATGTATATGTGACTAATGTTAGTACATATTTTGCAGATTTTGACTGCTTTTGCCAATGCATTTCATGCTTTGCAGCCCCTCAAAGTTCCTGCATTCAGGTTAGACTAATAATTGTCAAGTTATGGTTGATGGTTGGCTGAATTGTAGTTTAATGAGAATGAGAATTTTAGCGATGAAATAGTATTTGTTTCTAGGCATGTAAGTTATTTGTTCTTTTTTTGGTATGGAATTGCTGAATTTAAGCATTCTCGTTAGTTGAAAATGAAAATATAGTTAATAGGTGGTCATTTTTTTTTTGTTAATGTTGAGATTCCACGTTTAATGGCTGGGGTTGTGGTGGTTTTTGACTTTGACTCAACAATCATCGAGTGTGATAGTGATAATTGGGTGCTTGATGATTCTTTATGTGATTGATTTTTTATTGTAGCTTTTCCTTTTAATTGCTGCCGAAAGCTTAATATGCATTTGTTTGTTAGTTTTTCAGAGGTTTGATCCCAATTTCATTGCTAGTTTTTTCCTTTTCTAAAATTGGAATTTGTAGATTGCTCAAGAACTCAGAGTCAGTGCTTATGAAGAGACTGGTCTTAAAGCCCCTTATCATTCTTGTTACATTTAAGCATACTAGCCCCAGTGCATCACTTCTAGGCTGTTTTCTTTTTCTTTCTTTTTTTTTTATAAATGAAATGCATTGAGGAAGGAACTTGCTTAATTAATCAGAAAGGGACGTATGTTTTGTATGATATGTGTGATAGCAGAGTTGCTCTGCTACATGACTGCTTAGTGTTTGTAAAGAAGAAAATATTATTGCTGAATTATTCCATTCTTTCTAATATTATGGTGCATTTCTACTTTGTTCAGACAGATAGGGATTCCATGTTGGATGAAATTGTTGATTATGTCATGTTCTTAAGGCTTCAAGTGAAGGTAAACTGCTATTGTGCTCCTTATTGGAACTGCTTTAACTTTGGTTTAGTTTGTAATTAAAGACAGTTTATAATGGCCTTTATTATTCTTGAAGACTTACTTTTAACTATCCAATAATTTTTAAGGACCTTCTGTTGGAATATTTCAATTGCTATTAAAACTGACTGAAAACAATTTCCCATTAAAACTGCATATAGTGATTTAAAGTGGCTCTTATATCTTAACAGGCATATTATGGGCCAAGACCATACTTCAACTCAACTGTTTGCTTTTGGCAGCTAAGGCATACGAACTTGGTAAATTTATTCAATTATTAGGATAGTGTATTAGTCCGTAGACTTAGTTTTAATTTTAGGAAAGTAAGTATTTAGCTTGTCTTTATATTGAATTGTATTATGTTTGATTCATGTTATTTAGAATTCAGTTTCTTGTCCTGTTAAGATAGCTTTTCTCCTTTCAAGTATATTGATGTCACAACACTGCTTGGGTCAATCTATTTGGGTCTCTATTTGTTTCAGCTGTTAAAACATAGTATTGGTTATTGTCCAAGTGGATTTATATCATGCTTTTATTTTTTGTTGATGATTATGGGACTACTGACATTGAGTTAGTGTCGAGTTCAGCTCTCTGTTGAAGTCTGCTCAGGATATATTAGAAAAGAATAGAGGATCAAAGCATGTTGACCGAAATAGAGAAACCTAAGTAATCAATGTTGTACATTTTGAAAATTGTCAATCAGCTGGTGAGTAATCATAAGATGTGAGTGCAAAAATGTCCTTCTGGTATCTTCTAAAATGCTAATTTTGATGGTAGGCTGTTTGCATTAGGCTTTTTTTTGGATGGAGGGTCTCTAACTAAAGGTAAAGGGCATTGAATCCATTCCAATTCCCTCATTTTGGCATGCAGGAAAGATGCTTCTTTTGTTTTATTTACTTCAAAAGTTGTTCTTCTAATTATTGTTTTTACAATGAACATGCTTCAATTGTTGTAATACTTACCATGGCATAGGTAGATCCATGACAGATTTGATCCTTTCTTTCCTTAAAAGCGGGATTGTTTAGTTATTTGATTAATGATATTCCTCTTTTAATGTTCATGTATTTTCTCTATGATTAATTGTGATTTTGGCTTTCTTATTGTTCTGTACTGGATTAGCACAGGGAGGGTTACGAAACACAGATTTTGGTAAAAAAAAAAACCCACTTTCCAAGTCGGTTATTCAGTACACGTCTTAAAAACCTAACTTTCCAAGTCGAGTATGACTTAAACCGTCTTGGAAAGTGAACTTTCCAAGCCAGTTTTCGATTAACGGACTTGGAAAGTGCATAGCCGAATATAAAAGTTAACTTTCCAAGTCGGTTATTATAATAACCGACTTGGAAAGTACATTTTTAAACGATAAATATAGCTTTCCAAGACGGTCGTTGAAACCGTCTTGGAATGTGGCACTTTTCAAGTCGGTCAAAAATCCGACTTGAAAAGTTCATGATTTTCTAAGTCGGCAGATTTTAAGACCCCCAACAACCGACTTGGAAAGTCAAAAACAACCCTCTTACCATGTACTTTTTTTACATGTCATCTTAAGAGGGTTTATTGGTCTCTGTGTCATTCTGTGGTACTTTTGCATATTTTTTACATGTCTTATATTCTCCTTTATTAATATTGATGTTTGGTTTTTGTATTATTATATCGAAGACTATTGCTATTATTTTTTTCATCAACCCAAACTTAACATGAGTCTCTTTTGTTGTTAATCATTTTTAGTTATCGACTATTTAATGTTTTCATATTTTTTGTTGGTATAAGTTTTTCTTTTGTAATTCCATTTTGTAATTTTTTTCTATGCAGATAATTATTTTTGTCTCTCGAACAAGAAAGACATCATAAACGAAACGAAAGTTGACAGTTTCTTCTCTATTTGTCATGTTATAATTTTTTCTGCCTCTTTTTTTTTACATATGTAGCATTCTTCTTTACTATCGAAAATTAATTAACATTCTCACAATTAATTAATATTCAATTCATAAATGTGAATTCAAACTCTCCAGTTTATCGTGTATTAATTAGTTATAATTATTTGTGATATGATAATTTAAATCTTATTATGTACTTTTTTTACATGTCATCTTAAGAGAGTTTATTGGTCTTTGTGTCATTCTATGACACTTTCGCATATTTTTTACATGTCTTACATTCTCCTTTATTATTAGCAGTTAATTAATTAATATCGATGTTTGGTTTTTGTATTATTATATCGAAGACTATTGCTACTTTTTTTTCATCAACCCAAACTTAAGATGAGTCTTTTTTGTTGTTAATCATTTTTAGCTATCGATTATTTGATGTTTTCATATTTTGTGTTGGTATAATTTTTTTCATTTTGTAATTCCAATTTGTGTTATTTTTTTCTTCTATGCAGATAATTATTTTTGTCTCTCAGACAAAAAGGAGCGCCGTAAACGACACGAAAGTTGGCGGCTTCTTCTCTATGTGTCATGTTATAGTTTTTTTGTCTCTTTTTTCTTACATATGTAGCATTATTCTTTACTATCGAAAATTAATTAACATTCTCACAATTAACTACTATTCAATTTGCAAATCTGAATTCTAACTCTCCATATCGTGCATTAATTAGTTAGGATTATTTGTGATATGATAATTTAAATCTTATTATGTACTTCTTTTACATGTCATCTTAAGAGGATTTATTGGTCTTTATGTCATTTTGTGGTGCTTTCGCATATTTTTTACGCGTCTCACATTCTCCTTTATTATTAGCAGTTAATTAATATATTTTTTAAATTTTAAATTTCATGTTTTCTAATACCTTTTGTCATAATTAGCTATTATTTAATTTGCAAATCTAAATTCAAATTATTCAGCTTATTGTGTATCAGTTAGGATTATCTGTGATATAATTAATTTAAATCCGATCATGTACTTTATTATATTAGCGAATCCTTCTTTTATGTGTCCTTAAGAGATTTTATTGGCCTGTCTCATTTTTTATGATGCTTTTCTGCATTTTTTGCACATATCACATTCTCTTTTACTATCTGCGAATAATTCTTATTAATATTTGATTTAATTTTTAAACTTTGAATTTCGAGTATCACAATTAACTATTATTCAATGTCAATCTCTTGTCTCATCGTGTATCAGTTAAAATTATTAATTTGTGATATGATTAGTTTAAATTTTATAATGTACTTTACCTATATTTTGAATTCCGTATTCATATTGAATTCAAATGTTTTTTACCAATAAGCCTAATTTTGATACCTATTATTATATTGATAAATATAATATCAATAAAACTAACAATTTGCGTGACGCACTACAACCATTATATCATGAAAATTTTATCTATTATTTTTTTTTACTCTTTCCTAAAGTGAAAATTAATCTAGTTTGACATATGAATTTAAACTTTTTAATTAATTTTTAGTCTATCAAAAATATATATTCTAAATAGAAAACAATTAGTTTATTTATTAATTTTTTTATTTTTCTAATCTTAGTATAATGTACGACTAGAAACTATCCCTTGATCAAAATAAAGATAAGCGGCGGAAGTTTAAAAGACTAAAAGTATTTCAATTTCTTCTTCCAACTCTTCCAATTTTTTTTTCAGTCCGGTTGCGAGGTCTAAATATAAATATTAAGTATGAATCATAGTTCTTTTTTAAAATAAAAATATATCGTAAAAAGATTTAAAATTTTAAATTAAAGAACATTATTATCTAAATTAATATGAATGAAAATTTTAGTAGAACTAAATTATAGATTAATATATAAATTTTAAATATAAAATTTATATTTTTTTAATATATGTCGTGAGTAGTACAGACATGCATATTATATACTTTAGTTTGAACAATTTACATATGAAATAGCATCATTGTTTAACTTATTATAGGTGAATCCTTAAAAAAAAATTACTATGAGTGAAAATATAAAGAAATTAAACACTAATATAAATTTATAAATATAGAATTCATATTGTTTTAATATATACTGCACGTCGTACTGGTCTATATATTATATAGTTTGCTTTGCTTTGAACTTTTTACATGAAGTGACAATAATTTTCAAAAGGTACAAACTTCTATAACCAATCTAAGATCGAAAATCAAGCCCCACAATTCTATTATTTTTTAAAATTATTATAATATTTTAAATAGCTGGATGAATTCGAGGGCGAGTGCAACATCTCTTTGCCAACCTCTACCTTTGAGAAATGAGAAAAAAACCAAACTCGACCTGAAAGCCATCAAAGCAGGTTATCCCCATCAAAGTTGGTGTGAGTTTAGGTGAATACCCGCGAATTTAAGTTTGTGACATGCCTACTCACAACAACGATTTAAATTATGTTATTACTTTAGCAATAATTTATATTTATTTTGCTATTGATCTTTACTTTAAGGTTGAATAATAATTAATGCATATTATATATCACATGCATGGCACGAGTCATTATACTAAAAATGATATATATATTAATCATTACTGTATGAATGAAAAAGGAAATATATTAGTTGCATATAGACACTTAAATATATGATATATCCATCGAATTTAAACATGTGACAAATGAAGATAAGATCGAGAGACAGAAATTCATTCATGGCCGGGCTATATACATTGAATGATAACATGCAGCACAAAGCGGCAAACTATGCATTGAATATGTGCATGTTGCGTTTCAGCGCCGGATCCAAAAAATTTAAGATGTGGGAGCAATATTTATAAATATAAATTGATAATATTAAAAATATAACATATCATTTGTAAAAATGTAAAATACATTATAATTATTCTTATAAGTTTTCATTTGCTAAAAATATTTAATGATTTTCTCATTTTTAATATTGTCAAAAATCACTCTTTCTATAAAAGACAAAACAATAGTTTATGGGATATTCAATATCATTTTAGTTATTTTAAAATTGCGAGTAAGATAAAGAGAAGTGGTATTAAAGATAATTTTATCATATATAAAGAGCAATTATTTAGTTGATCGTAACCAAAAAAAATTATTTAATTGATTAAAAGGTGAGTACTAAGCTATGGGGACTAAATATATAATATAATGTGTGTGTATATATATAAAAATAGTAATAGAAATAACTTGAATAATTAATTAGTGGGGGCAAATACCCCCCAACCCTTCAACATGGATCCGTTTGGACAGTTTTCTGGTTGGTGGATACAACAAAATCCAGAAAGAAAAATTAAATAAAAGAAGGTTTGATTTGGTTTGGTTTGTGTCAATACTAAATGTGTGTTTCATTTTGCACTGCAAAAATTGATTTTGACTGTACTTATTTTGTAAAATTGAGTTTGAAGAAAAGTGATTTATGTTTGGATTTTTACTCTAAAAGTAAGTTTGAGATAAAACTTAATGTAAAATTTTCAACCATGCAAACGCAAAAGTTACAAATTCTATCTTTAACTAGAATCAATTCTGGACAATAAAATGTCTTTTACTGCAAAATCTCAAACACCTTTTATATAAAAGGGCAATCACTTTTGACCCTCATAAACTTAAATTTAACTCCTCCCATCGTGTTACCAAATATGCACTAAATATATATTGAGCCCCTAGCAAGCAAATTGCGTATATGCATGCGAGTGTATACAATAGTAACAAAACCAATAGTGCCAATAATAAGGGGTGGCAATAGCTTAGACCATGTGACAGGTGTCTATGACCTGGTCTGTTTGGTAAAAAAAAAAAGAATTAGGCTCATACACTTTTAAAAAAACCTATTTAGAACCCATTTGTTATGAATTGTTTTAGAAAAATATCACTTTTTTTAAAAAAAATGATCACTTGTTAAATTTTTTCAATGTGTTTGTTTTAGCTTTTAAAAATCATCAAAAGCAGAAAATAAAAAAAAAAATTCTACTAGATGTGGTTCAAAGTGAACCACATATTGTTTTGGAGAATAGTGCTAGTAATATATTTTCAAACATACTCTTTTTAATACAATTTTTATTACCCATGTAATTTAATATAGTAAAACTCACATGAATTCCAATCTACTCTCATGCAAAGTGTATTGAGAAAAACGTGCCAAAAAATGTATTACTAAAAGTTGCCCTTTTTGTGGACAGGAATTTTTGTCCGGTCTTTCACATGCATACTCTAAAGTCTGAACAATATATCGACGTCTCAGTGGCTATCTTTTTTGTTTTTATAGTAAAACTCACATGAATTCCAATCTACTATCATGCAAAGCGTATTGAGAAAAACGTGCCAAAAAATGTATCACTAAAAGTTGCTCTTTTTGTGGACAGGAATTTTTGTCCGGTCTTTCACATGCATACTCTGAAGTCTGAACAATATATCGACATCTCAGTGGCTATCTTTTTGGTTTTTACTTTCCCTTCAATATTTCATCTTATCAATCTGACACCATGCACGTTCATATTTCGATCAAATCACAACCCAATTATAATGACCGAGATTAAATATGCAAATTTAAATATCTTGTATTTAAATATTTTGGACCAAAAATTTGTGGTGCTAAAATAAGATTTAATTAATATATAAAATTGATCATCCTAAAATTTGAGTTGCAATGCAACACACAAAATTTATTATCTTAAAATTTAAGTTACAATGTAAACACAAAATTCAAATATAAAAGTTTTTTTTTTACAGTCTTAAAAGGTTAAAACTTAAAATTTAATTACTCTTTACTTTTCTGGATTTTTTTGTTGACATTATTTAATTAAATTGGGGGACCACAGCTCTGCCTGTCCCATCTAAGATATGCCATTGAGCACAAAAGAATTTTCTTCTCTTCAGCGGGAAGAAAGAAGCCAAATTAAAAATTAAAATTTGTTTGAAGGACTAAAATAATAATTTTATCCATTAATTACTTAGACTTAAATTTATTTTTAGTACTTCGTTTTTCAGTGAGTTTTGTTTTAGTTTTTCAAAAATAAAATGAATATTTTTAGTCTTTTATTTTTAAAATTTTGTCACTTTTAGTTCTTGTGGCCATATTTTAAATTTAAAAAGTATTTTCTAAATTTATACTTTGATCTCTCCTAAAGCTTGATGCTCACCTTAACCTGTTTTTCCTTCTACTGATGCACCGCGGCCCCCATCCCCGCGCGGGCAAGGGAGGCTGTGCATAATGGTGGAAAGGGAGGCTGCCACCGCGATTGCACAGGGAGGAGAACGAGAGAGAGACCGCATCTCGTGGCGGCTTCGAGGGAAGACGTTGGAACTACTCCTAGTAGGGATTGGATGTCGCGGTACATTCGGGAAGGGGGAAGAGAACAAAAAAATAGGTTAAAGTGAGAATCAAACTTTAGAAAGGGTCAAAATATAAATTTAAAAAATATTTTTTAAATTTTAAAAATAGCCTCAAAAATTAAAAGTGATAAATTTTTAAAAAAAACTAAAAAAAAACTTATTTTATTTTTTAAAAACTAAAAACAGAACTTAATAAAAAATAAAGAAAAAAAATATTTACACTTGAAATTGTTGTCGTTACAGATAATGAAATTTATGCTTAGGTAAAAGCTTTGTAGTACAAACTGTCAAAACGTACAATTGTTCTCACGAGCATGCCAAAGACTTACAAATATTTAATTCACCACACACTTCCAAAATCCATTGTCAATTTGATGTGACATAACATCTTCCGATTTTCTTTTAAAAAAAATCTTCTGATTTAAACATGTGTCAAATTTAGTTAAGATCAAGGGGGAAAAATCATTCATAGCCATGAATGATTTGTTCATAGGAAAATATCTTTTTCATTTCTTTTATTTTATTTTATTTTATTATTATGCTTTTGAAAAAACAAATGACATTCTTTACTATATATGCATCATATTTTTTTTATTTATTTTCTCATAAGTATAATAATAACAGAGTAAATAGGAAAAAAGAAATGGAGCTAGATAATCTTTTCCTGGTGTACATTATAGTGAATTTTCATTTATGAAGTTGATTTAGGAAGGCAAAAGTAGACATAGAACAAGTGCCATGGACATTGATATAGGATTTGTTTAGATAAATAATTTATTTAAGCACTTATGGCACAAATATTTATTATATAAGCATTTATGTATAAACTATTTTTATAATCAAAGATGTATTGTGATTATTAAACTATTAATTTTATATAAATTGTAAGCTATTTTGATAAGCTATTCCGGAGAGATTATAAAAATAAGGCTTATGAGCCCATCAAAAGCTATTTTCATAAGCTATCACAAACATTGCCACAAGTGTTTATGTCAGTAAATAAACTATGTATAAGTCAATCCAAACATATCCATAAAAACTTGTTTGATATGAATGTTTTGTGAAAACTGTTTTTGAATAACAGATTTTTGTTATTTTTGTTTTTTGTTTTCATAAACTAATGAAATGTCTCTTCTTCGACATACTATCTAGACCATTATCACATTTATCCAGAACCACCACCTATATTCAACCACTTTTTTTAAGTCTTAAAAACTGTTTTTACATTAACACCATCCAACATATTTTTTTCCTTTTTTGTTCTTAAAAGTAGTTCCTAAAAATTGTTACCCTTACATGCTTGTCCTCTTATTTTATCTGTTTTTTAATCTAAGGGCTTGTTTGATTCTGTTTTTTTTAAAAAAAACTATTTTGTAAAATAGTTTTGAAGAACTGATTTTCAAAATAAAATTTAAAAAAAAAACCTGTTTGGTGAGTATTAACTTGAAAACAATTTTTGAGATGAGAAAATGAAAAAACTTGTTTGATAAATTTGTTTTGAGAACATGTTTTGAAAATATAAAACTGAAAACCCATTTGATTGCATATCTTGAGAACATGTTTTCCTTTAAGTTTTTTTTTTTGGTGGTCGATTTTTCCTTGAAGTTTGTTATTTTGGTTTGCAGTTGCAAATTTCATAATAATATTGATGTTAAATAAATAAAATCCCTTCAATTTATTAATTAATTATCATTCAATTACTATATAAAAGGATATAATGTTTATGTAATTTATATATAAATTATATTTTTATATTGATTAATTCATTTTGTTGAAGTAATTTTGTTAAAAATAAATAAATATATCTTTTAGCAATAAATATATATTATAGAAACTTTATGTTTTTGTACGTTGATAATATATATTATAGAATCTCTATGTTATGTACGTTTGCTTTTTGGCCGTTGAAGCCAATCAATTTGGTTGATTGTGTTTAAAGGCTTGTTATTTTGCTTAATGGCCTATTATTCTTCCTTTAAGTTTCATGTCCAGAGAAAAGGTTATAAAAGAAAGGAAAGCACACGTACATAATATATATGATGAGAAAAAAATTTCAGAAACAGTGAAAGGATTTCTAAAGTTTTGCGTTTAATTTTCTTTTGAGATACCGAGCAGTTTGAGTGTTTAGTGGGTGTTGGTTTGTTGGATTCTCTTATGTGCAGAGCGTTCCCAAACTCAGTATTGGAGACGAGGATGTATACTACTGCACACATTGGGCAGAGCCACGAAATGTCTTAAAGAGAGTGACATAGTCCGCAACTCAGCCTATTTACTTACTTATTCATTTATTATTATTATTATTATTATTATTATTATTATTATTATTATTATTATTATTGTACTTGTTAGACATTTGCAGCAACAATTTTAAGACGTTTTTTTTTAATTTTTTGCCATGTCTGCCGAGCATGAAACCGTTCCAGTTGATCTCAACAAATTGTAGAAGCTCAATCTCACGAACTCCAAAAAATTGCTCATGAAATCATCTCCAAATGTATGACTTTAGATGAACAATTTTGAGTAGCTGTAATGATTGTTAAATTACTTCATAGCTAGAAAGTTTTTTAAGAATATCCTCAGGCATAAAACCAAAGAGTTTTCTTTAGAGAGTTTAATTACTTAATCGTGCATAGAGGAGGAAGCCAAAAAATAAGATAAAAATATGAGATTCTTGTTATCAAATCCACTTTGTTGTCCTGAAAAATAAACCCCCTCATGAAAAGTTTAACTGATATAACTATGGTAAGGCTGGTCATTTGGCTAGAAATTGCCGACTTAATGGTCAATGTTGTTGGTGGATCCGAGGGGTGGTGTGTAGACACTGGCGCAACACGTCACATATACTATAATAAGTCTCTATTTAAGACTTATTTTGTTGCTAATAATAAAAAATTATTGTTGGGACAAGGGAAGTGGAATTGAAGTTTACCTCTAGAAAGATTGTGGTTCTTAAAGATATTATGTATACTCCAGAGATGGAAAAAAACTTAGTTTTAGGTTATCTTCTTAACAAAGTCGGATTTATTCAAACTGTAGAGGCTAATTTGTATACCCTTACAAAGAATAATATTTTTTGTACGGAATAATTATGCTAGTGACAAAATGTTCAATTTGGTTATTGAATAAATTTTTTAAAAATATTTTTGACCACGTAGATATTAGCAATTGATATATTCATGTTTTTGGTCGTTGCTTTCTAGCTGTTTTTGCTACCCATCAATTTGAGTTAATTTGGGTTTATTGACTTTTAACTCTTTTAGTTGTTTGAAGCTTGTCATCGTGGCTTTATATTGTTTTAATTTTGATTAAATTGCTCTTAATGGGTTATTGGTTTTTAGTACTATAGTTATTTGATGCCTTTGGCCATTGGATGCTAATTGGTTTTAATTTGTTTAATTATTATTAAGACAATTTAGTTTTTTGTCTCTCATCTCTTGCTTATAAATATTATAGCACCTATGCAAGAAAAAAATGATTTGGAATTAATTCCTAATTTGTCTATAATTGACTTTGATATTGTGAATTTTGTAGTCAAGCTATTATTACTAAGGCTTCTTAAAAGTCAGTTGATAGAGAAAGTGAAATTCTTGAATATTTGTTACATTTTGATATATGTGAATTTGATGGAGTGCTAACTAGAAATAGGAAGCATGATTTTATAATTTTTCATTGATGATTGCTCTAATTTCACATATATATACTTTATGAAAAATAAGAGTGATGCTTTTGATATGCTTAAATTATTTGTTTTTGAACATGAATATGTTTACATATATGCAATGCTCTATTGATCGTCATTTTTTGCATATGAATGTGTTTTTATAGACTGCATAGTTCATAGCAAAGCTTATAGAATTTTTAATTTAAATGGGAAAGTCGTTAGTGATTCAAATGACTCTAATTTGTATGAAGATTTTTTTTTCATTTAATTTGAAAAATAGTGGGGGTTCTACTTTTTATAGTGCACCAATTAGAACAAGTATTTCTAATATTTTTTTATGTTTTGATGAACATATAAGGAGTAAGAGCACATGTGGCTAAAGTTTTGGTCCTTATTTTTATGTTTATAATGTTGAGGAAAGTACTTCCTAAATTTTGGTTTTATGGTCAAGATATTAAAGTATGTAACTTATATGGCTTGAAACAAGCACCTAAGCAGTGCATGAGAAATTTGATAATCTGGTTATCTTACTTGGTTGTAATATTAATGAAAGTTTGCACTATTATTTGAATATATGTGGATGACTTGCTTGTTTTTTGGTTCTAATATTCATGTTGTGAAAAATGTCAAAAATATGATTTGTGAAAATTTTTACATGAAGGACCTTGGTGATGTAAATGTAATTCTTTGAATTAAAATTACTAGAATTGAAATGGTATTTCTTTAAATCAATTTCATTATATTGAGAAGGTTTTAAAGAAATGTAATTACTCTGATAGTAAACCAGCATGTACCCCTATGATCTTAGTGTCAAGATGTTCAAGAACACTAGCGACAGTGTTAATCAATCTGAGTATGTGAACATCAGTAGCAGTCTTCAGTATGTTGTTGATTGCATTAGACCTGATATAGCTTATGTTGTGGGCTTACTATGTAGGTTTACTAGCAGTTCTAGCAATAAGCACTAGTGTGCTATTGAGAGGGTCATGAGGTACCTTAAAAGAACCATGAACCTAGGATTATATTATCAAAAGTTTTCCGCTGTACTAGAAGGTTACAATGATGTTGATTGAAATAATTGGACTGACAATTGCTTCTGTGAAAGCAACGTGGTTGATAAACCTTTTGTCAGATAATCTTATGTAGGAAAAATTGATATCAGCCACATTGATCCATTGTGATAGTACCGCGACTATTGCAAAGATTCAGAACAGTTATTATAACGATAAGAGGGATCATGTGAGGTCTGAAGGAAATTTGGTCGATCCTTTGACGAAAGGACTAGCAAGAGAAAAGGTTTTCAAAACCTAAAAAGGAATGAGACTAATGCCCATAGATTAAATTGTCTCTTATAAGGGTAACTCAACCTATAGACTGGAGATCCCAAGAAATAGGTTCAAAGGGTAATAACAACTTATAAGGAGATGTGTGAATCATGCTATGATAATTGTTCTAAGTCTCATTCATATATTTAGAACATAATATCCTGTAGTGGTGAAAGGTTGAATTAATTTCATAATGAGTTGTATACTCTATATGGAGTGGGGTACCTAATTACAGGGGTACTCTTGATAGACTCATCTATGTGAATGTGAAAGTGAGGTCGCTTTCTATGAAATTTTGGGCAAAATTTCTAGAGCATTCACTATACTGGGATAACGTGTATGACCGTAATGCACGGACTTTGAAACTACACCTTGAAAGATTGTGTGTGTGATGTTGTTAGAGATTGAGTTCAAGACTACGAGTCACTCTAGTAAAATCTATAGCATCAATACTACGTAATGGTTCAAGTTTATGTATACCATTGTTTATGCTCAATCTTATTTTATATTGTCTTACTGCTCGATGAAATGTTTTTTTTTTAAATTAAGTGGGGGATTGTTGAAGTAATTTTGTTAAAAATAAATAAATAAATATTTTAGCAATAAATATATATTATAGAAACTTTATGTTTTTGTACGTTGATAATATATATTATAGAATCTCTACGTTATGTACGTTTGCTTTTTGGCTGTTGAAGCCAATCAATTTGGTTGATTGTGTTTAAAGGCTTATTATTTTGCTTAATGGCCTATTATTCTTGTTTAATGGCCTTTAAGTTTCATGTCCAGAGAAAAGGTTATAAAAGAAAGGAAAGCACACGTACATAATATATATGATGAGAAAAAAAAATTCAGAAACAGTGAAAGGATTTCTAAAGTTTGTGTTTAATTTTCTTGTGAGATACCGAGCAGTTTGAGTGTTTAGTGGGTGTTGGTTTGTTGGGTTCTCTTATATGTAAAGCGTTTTTAAACTCAGTATTGGAGGGCTGTTTTATCCTGGGGACGACGAGGTTGTATACTGCTGCACACAAACAGAGCCACGAAACGTCTTAAAAAGAGCTATCTAATCCGCAACTCAGCCTATTTACTTACTTATTCATTTATTTTATTATTATTATTATTATTATTATTATTTTTGTACTTGTTAGACATTTGCAGCAACACATTTAAAAATAGTTATCACTAATTTATTTATTATTATTTATCATCTTAAAATTAAAATATTAATTTATTTTTAATCTTATAATTGGTATTGTCGAACACATCCTGTATATATACAATTTATTTTGTGCCAAGAACATAATGAACCTGAAGAGATAGAAGGTTATCGCTAATCAAAAGAGTGGAAAGATTACTAACAGGGTGATTGCTAATCAAGAATAAAAAGAAATAATAGAATAAGCAATTTGTTTTACACGTCAAAACAATTAACAATGGGCAATTCGCTGCAAGCTTAAAGGCGAAGCCACATGTCAAGCCACAAAATCCATGGACATCTATAATCTATCTATAACTACTAGTGTGTTACCTGTGCAATGCACAGGATTAATCGGGGGTGCGTATTAGATTTTATAAATTTTTATAAAAACAAATCAAAATAAGTATTTATAGAATGAAATATTCATCAGCCCAAACAAATCTATATAGCTTTATGTAAAATAGATAGAAAAGTATATTGAACAAAAATAGGTATAAAAGTGTAGAAGTAAGTAAATTCATTATTTACTTGAAGTAATTTGTGAGTATTTTTTAATTACTTGAGAAGATGGGTTATCAATTAATTTTTAAGCAACCCAAAAACTGATAAACCAAATAATAAATAACCATTTATAGAATTTTCAGTTGAAAAGATAAAAATTAATGGGATATTAATCAGTTCCTTGTGAATAATATTATAATAGTTTTATATCAAATTTAGCATAAAAAATGGTATAAAAATTATTAATCCATTAATTAACATTTAAATAACATCAGTTTAGATAACATCTATTTAATTAAACCAGAAGTACTGTCAATATTGGGGAAAACATTAAAAGACTTTAACGAAATGATCCAAAATACATATTCAATAGAACAATAACATAAACTTAAAGTACATAAACATAAAATTGAACATCAATGAAAAAGTAAAACAAAAAACAAAAAAACATAACAACAACATGAACTTGAACTTTAACCAAGAGGCATTTCAAATAAGATATAACTCAATGGTTTAGGACTCTTGAAAAAAGATGTGGTTGATGACCATATAAATCAACTGCTATGACAATTTTGCTTCCTCCTTTCAATGCATTTGAGCCACAAAAATTAGTCCGTCCATGAGTTAGATGAGCTTGCCCAAATCTTTTACCCCACCACCCGTGCAGACAAAAGTCTCTCCACGTTCGTCTTCAATTCGAACCTCTTTTGTTTCATTACTTTTAAAAAAACACCTGGCCATTTCTACTGGCAGGTTTTGTGATGATAAAATGGATATTACTATTTATTGTATTACATAGGGATAAATTTATTTTTAGTCCCTCATTTATTACTAATTTTCGATTTTAGTCCCTCATTTTTAAAACTTATTTTTTTAGTCCCTTAGATTTAGTCCCTCAGTCTGACGCCGTTACTACCTACGGTGACGTGGCAAACGAACTGCCACGTAAGCATGCGCCACGTGTTCAACTTAGCCAAGTTGATATCCAAGGTGGCAGATGCAGGGACCAAATCTAATCTATTTTCAAAACTGAGGGACTAAAAAAATGAGATTTAGAAAATGAGGGACTAAAATTGAACATTAATAATAAATAAGGGACTAAAAATAGATTTAACCTAAATATTAAAAATGAACATGAGAAGTAAAACATGCTCATGATCTCCTTGAATAATTAATATCTTCTAAATAAAACTTTGTGTTAGGAGTATTCTTTAAAAAATATAGCATTGATAATTTAGTCTTTTAAATATAAATTTTAACAATTCCGTATATAAAACTTGAAACTTTTTTAATTCTTTAATGTTAAGAACTTTTACAACTTTTTTGTAACGTTAAAAAAAATGAGATAATATTAATATATACAACTTAGTTATTTACGCTAATTAAATTGAAATAGTTTTGGTAAAAAACAAAACTACTCTAGTTTAATTGATTGAGTTAAGCATATTACTTCATCTTTAGATGTCGGGCAAATGAAAACAATTAAAGCTTTTAAAATTTTAAAATTAAATTAATAAAAAGTCATCTCTAAAAAATCAAATTTATAAAAGAAAATCAAGAAACATTTTTAATATTTAGGTTAAATCTGTTTTTAGTCCCTCATTTATCATTTATGTTCGATTTTAGTCTCTCATTTTCTAAATCTCGTTTTTTTAGTCCCTCATGCAGTTATGGAAATAGATCAGATTTGGTCCCTACATCTGCCACCTTGGACGCCATCTTGGCTAAGTTGAACATGTGGCGCATGCTTACGTGGCAGTCCATTTGCCACGTCACCGTAGTTAGTAACGGCGTCAGACCGAGAGACCAAATTTGGTCTATTTCCAAAACTGAGGGACTAAAAAAACGAGTTTTAAAAATGAGGGACTAAAATCGAAAATTAGTGATAAATGAGGGACTAAAAACAGATTTAACCCTATTACATGTTATATATATATACTGAAAAAGAAAAGATTAGAAATATAAATACCATGTTGTTGTTTGTTGCTTGCTTATTAGTCAAACAAATTTCCCACCTCTCAAGCGATTGAAATAGACGATCATTACCTTGAGTGATGAAATCGTGATATTCTTGAGGTAGATATTTCAGAACAAAGTCGATCTCTGTGGCAGGAACTGGATAAACGATGGGAGAAGTATGCAAATCCTTAACTTTGATATTAAACACATTATCTCCTGGGTAAAATAGCTTTAGCCAGGCTCCATCAGGCAAATGATAGTGCCTTAAAACATTAAACACTCCATGGCTAAAATAACCATAGTCATCAAATTTGCAACGATTATTCCAATTTTAGTACCAGCTGGATCTATAAACCACACTTTCGTTGGAAGTTGATCTCGGAAACTTCTGTAGAATGAATCGGGAATGTCGACATTTTCCTATTTTGTTTTAACAAAATTTAAATAATAAAACTTAGTGTTATAACAAATTTTAATCGCATAATAATTAAAAAAGTAAGAAAAGTTTTATAAGACAAACAGTTTTTCCAGAAATGAGAATATAGAATTTTCTATGTTTGGCCCTTAGAGCAAACGTGGGTGAGGTCTCCATCTGTTGCACATGAAAAAAGAAGTATAACATGTCAATGTAATTCTTGGTGCGTAATATAACAAATATAACAAATCAATAATTGAAAGCAGTATTGTTTTATTAACATAACAAACACTTACTGCATAATAAGATGAAAATGTCGTTTTTGCAAAAGTGATAGTGTGGGATTCACAGCACAATATTAGATTATTTATAGGCAAATGTGAAACAAATAAGTGGCCTCACTGTATCAGATTGCACTCCATGCAATAGGATGTTTTAATCTATCGAAAAATGGCTGCTGAATTTTTCTTGGAATTTTGCATTACAGTTGAGATTCAATAATGTTAAAGGTGTATTTAACAATGTAGTTAAATCCGGATCGGCCGGTCAGACCGGTCAAACTGGGAACCGGACCCCTGTCCGGTCCAGAACACTACGAGAATCGACCTGCGTGAGAACCGGTCAATAACCGGGAAAACCAGTCAAAAACCGGCCAAAACTGAGGAAACCGGCTAGACCGATTCAATCTTTTTTTTTTATAAAAAAATCAAAATTTTCAATTTTTTTATTTTTTTTAAAAGAAATAGATATCACTTTCTTTAATTATTTATAATTTTGAATATTTTATATTATGAATTATGACATTTAGTAGTAAAGTGTAATTTTCCTTTATAAAGTTATGACTTTTATGTTAATTTTTGCTCAATATTGTATAGGGTTTAAAATAATATTATATATTATATTTATAATTAAAATAATATTATTTAATTATATCCCGGTTCAACCGGTTGAACCTCGGTCGAACCTCTGAATCTTAAACTCCTGCCTTTACCAGTTCAATGACTGGTCCAATTCTGACTACCTTGGTATTTACAGACAAAACAATTAATGAAACCTGTTGAGTTGTAAGCATTTAGTATTTTTGGTATGAAGACAAAGATTAAATATCATGAGAAGCTCAACCGGCACGTAAAAATGGACATATTGAAGAGCATGGCGGAGTCAGAAAAGTTACACGGGGGTGCCGATACCAAAATACATGACTCAGTAAAAAATTTAAATTTTTACATGTCTAACATAAGAAATTTTTTTTAGAGAAAATTACACTCAGTTCCCTTGAAATCTGTTAAAATAACATAGACATCCCTTTTATTTTTCTAAAAACACTGACCCCTCTCGGGCTCAATCGTTTAGCAAAGCAATTAGCTCAATTTGGAACCCAAATGGAAGCAGAGTATTCATAGCTACTGTGATTTTACATACGAGCATAATATAATATCTCACTTACAATCTCACACATGATACATGACCCAAGCATATAACATGAAATAGCAATCTGCATCACTCAACATTCACCAAGGAATGGTAACATTTTCATTTAAGATAGAACAATTTAAATCTGATAATGCATTGTTGCAGGACTCTTGATGATTATAGTATTCAATTCTTAATCTTTCAGCAAATCATTTGCCTTGTTTAACCAAACGTCATATATATCAGGTGGTGCCTATACAAGACATATTTTTCCTGATCTAATATTTTTCATTTCCATAATTCTTTATTGATTAATTAACGGATATAAGCATTATAAATTGTTTGCTTTGTAAGTGTAGATACTTATACTTTAAATTTAGGATCTAAATTATTTGTTGCTTCTGTGTTGTACATATTGACCAAGAATATTTTTGAATGAATAGTTTACTGAATTGAATCAAGCCTATACATTTTCAAATTGATTAAGGAGGACATATACACAGAGAAAGACTTGGGTGGGCACAAACCCACCACCTCATCCTTACACACATCCAATGAAAATATGCCAGCTAATGAAATAAAAATTGGAAGGCAAGCCCCTCTCCCTCACTCCACCTATCGATGCTGCTGCTTTCTCACTTCCCGTTTTCGTCCCACACAGTACAGAGCTTGCCTCAAGGCCTCACGCTCACTCCCACATCGCCGTCGCGCCACCACCCACTGACGGCGGCAATTCTGCGAGTTTCTACGTCGTCGCTGCGCCACCACTGCACCACCCATAGCAGCCATTGTGACATCCCGAGAAGGGCCACAACTGCAACGTCAAAACCCCTTGTCTTCGCCACTCTCACCCCATCCACTCATCTCTATCTGTGAGTTCCACACCTTAGTCATTGGTGCCTTAATCAGTCATAGCCAGATTCTGGAAGCCGTCTGCCATTATACAGGGGCGGGTCTCAAAATTGTGACCTGTTTTAATTTGTATTTCTTTTGTTCATCTTAGTTTGGGCATTCCATGCTTTTACTTTTTAATCAATGAATTTTTAGTTTATTAAAAAAAGGCCTCGCTTGTTTTTGCATCCATTCGGTGATATCTAGGGTTCCCGCTTCGGGCTCTGCCATGACCCCGGTGTTGTTGCAGAGCAAACCCAAGCATTTCATCTTCTTGTTTTTCTTGCTATTTTCCTATGGAACTCTTTCCTCTTGCAGCTTTCTTTGTTCCTGTTTTATCCTTGGTTGCTTTGCTTCCACTGCGGGGCCCGTGTTTCTATGGCATGGAGCCTTTCAGTAGCAGGGGTTGGGACTTGGGAATGTGAGTGATGGTTCCTTACAGGGGTTAGGAGAAAGAAAGGCGCAGCGGAGCAGTAATTGTTGTTGTCGAGATGAGAGAGAAGATAAGAACAAATGTCACGTGACTTTTTCTTTGTTATTTTACCGGTTGGCTTTTTTATTATATTTTATTTATTAGTTGTAAATTTGTGATTGGTTGTGCTTAAGGATTAGCTTTTAGGTTTGTGCTCACTAAGACTTTCTCCATACACACATTCACATATAATTGATTCCAAATCCTTAAAACAAAATAATAGAAGTAAAATAGCTTGAAGAATTAAAAGTTGAATGACAACATCAAAAGACATCTTCATAATACTGCGATTAACAAGACTGGGATTAATAAAAGGAGCATTACATCAACACCTGATATTGGAAGTCACCAAAATAAGAGTCTCAAAAAAGGACTCCCTAGGCCTAATGCAATACGATCACTAATCAAAATCTATATGGAGTAATGTGCAGCATTTTCATTCGAAACTTCACGCGCGCAGCATGACTTTCATGACCTTGTTGACCGAGAAAACAGGGCCACCAACATACAACACCTTCAACCATGCTCCATCCTTGAGATCATAATGAGACAGAATATTTTGTTTAAAATAACTAAGCAACCTTGTCATCCTGCAAGACCATTTCCATGGAGAAAGACAGTTTCTGCTTGCTGAAGTCGGTAACAAACCAAAGGCGAAGAACACGCGCAATAATGGTCCAACTCTCCTTTGCAGGTGTGATGGAGGAAACAGAGTCATGCCTTGGATTCACCATTATCGCTTCAAAAGAAACCAATTCAGAACAACAACAACAAAGGAAAATGCAAATCAGGTGAAGGAAGTAAATCAGGTGAAGGTGGATAAACAAAGCGAACCCTTTTTGATATAATTTGACTTTTGATGGTATAATTTTCTAAAAGTATCTTTTTTAATATTGGTGACTTTTGATATTATTTTTGTGGGTCTAATAATAAATAAAGGTGAAGTTGAAAATAAATAATTAATATTGGTAAAAACAAGATATTGTTTCTTATAAAAAGGACCATAAAAAAACTCTCTTTATTTCTTATATATAGGACCAAAAGGAGTATAAGCAACCCTCCTTAAGACAATAAAAAAGGATTTATTTGTTTTGTCTTTTACCTAAACGGCACACTAAACCGTATAAAGGTATGAAATAGATTTTCTTATAATAAAAAATATAAAAAATAATTATTAATTTAATACTTAATACATACATATACATAGATACTTAATACATTTATAATTAAAACATATTTTTTTTTTGGGAATATAATCAAAACATATTTCATATAATTTTTTGAGTTTAATTATTATTTATTGACAGTCTAAAAATATTTTAGACAGATATCCAATCATATTTTATCATAGTACCACTTCATAAGAATAATTTTTAAAAAATTTACACAAAAATTTATACAATGAGATATGGTTGGATGTCTGTGTAAAACTTTTTTACATAGTAAATTCATACCAATTAAATTCTAATTTTTTTTTCACTTTTTTCAATCAAATATGATAAATGAATTTTTATTATTTTCCCATTTTTCAACAAAATAATAAACCATAATATTTTCTAATTGGACCTTTTGTTTTTGGTCGAAAATTGGACCTGTAAAAGCGGCCTCGTATATATTCATTTTTGGAAAATTTTATCTACACATACATATTTTTTTATCCACACATACTTTAATGTGAAATTAATAGATGCGAAATTAATAGTTCTACAGATAATTTTTTTCAAAACATACATAATGTAGAACTAATAGTTCCACACGTTGCACTTCAATGCAGAGCTAATAGTTCTACAGGTAATTTTGTTTTTCAAAACATACATATACGTTGTACTTCAATACGGAACTAATAGTTCCACAAACATTTTTGATTCGTTGCGCATGCTTGCGGAACTATTAGTTCCACATTATGTTTGTTTTTTTTAAAAAATACCTATAGAGCTATTAGTTTTACATTGAAATACATAGTTCTGTATCATGTATGTTATGAAAAAAAATTACCTATGAAATTATTAGTTCCGAATTGAAGTATATGTGGATATAAAAATTATGTACGGGTAGATAAAAAAATCCTTCATTTTTTTGGGTCGAAAGCCGTGTATATATTCAAGGCCCATAATTATCAGTAAGGCAAATAAAGCGGCCCATTATGAAGTCCCACGTGTGGGTTTTCATCTTTGTCCCTCTCCGCAAAAACATTCAAAACGACGGCGAATACGCGCGGTGAACTCAAACTGTGTTTGTGATTTTCCGATTCTCAGAGACAGCGACTGACTGACTGTGGCATGGCACCGCACGATCTACGCCGTCCGTTCAAGCGGCCCGCGATCTCCGATCAAGAGAGGCGCAGGCAGCAGTCTCTGCTCCGCCAGGCACAGAATCGCCTCGACGCTCAGCGCCACGCCCGCTTCCTCGCCTCCACCGCCCTCTCCCTCCCCTCCCAAACCCTCGATACTCCCGAACCCGAATCCCAACCAGAACCCGAACCAGAATACAGCCCGGAGCCTTCGCACAGGGACCTCGACGTTCTCGAGGCCTCGAAGCTGAAGGGCGCAGAAGCTCGCAAATGGTTCGCCAAACAACTCATGCTCCCCGAATGGATGATCGATATCCCTGAAACCCTCCCCCATGACTGGTCCTTAACTCCTTATCGAATCTCCACTTCACAATTTGCTTGTGCATCCACTTGATTCAACTTTTAATTTTTATATATTTTTTCAGGTTTGTGTGTGCTAGGCCTTCTGGGAAACGGTGTTTTGTCGTTTCGTGTAACGGAACAACGATAAGCCGTTTGAGGAACGGTTCAATACTGCATCGTTTTCCCTCCGCGTTGCCTAACGGGGCAAGGAAGAAGAACGTCTCCTCTGGTTCTTCTAACTCTTACTCTATACTGGACTGCATCTTTCACGAGGTTACTACTTTCTCTTCTCCTTCGTCAATGTCGTGTTTTTTTCTTCTCTTTTTGTTCTTTTTTTTAACGTTGGTGTTTTGTTTGGTACTTGCGTGTGCAGCCGGATCAAACTTACTACGTTATTGACATGGTTTGCTGGCGTGGCTACTCGCTCTACGATTGTACCGCTGAGTTCAGATTCTTCTGGTTGAACTCCAAGCTTGCTGAGACCGGTGCTTGTGAAGCTCCCTCGCATTTTCACAAGTTTAGGTTCAGTTTGGTTCCGGTGTACGGTTGTGACCAGAGTGGTTTGTATGCGGCTTACAACGCGCCCGTGCCTTATGTCAAAGACGGTCTTCTCTTTTATAGCAAGTATTAACTAACTCTTTTCTTTCATTTGCATCATTTTTCGTAATGCAATTGCAAGCCAGTGCCACTCTGTTAATGCCAACCTAAGTGAAAGTGCCTCCAAATGGATTGTTCTGCAATTGTCGAGAATTATAATTATAATATTGTCATCTAGCATTCTTAATCTTCCATAAGTATTCTGTAATAAACTACTATTGCGAAGTCTCGGTCCTTTGGAGACGTTTGGGTAAACAAATAAGCTGTTTTTATGAGCTATATTTGGGAGCTTAGAAAGCTCTTCTAAACATCCCTTTTATCCCATATTACTTTGTAAGGCTCTTATTTTGGGCAATTCCTTCCTTTTGAATTTTGATTTGTTTTTTCCCCTTAGGCATGCACATTACCAGGCAGGGATTACACCGTTAGCATTAGTTTGGAAGGATGAGAACTGCAGTCAATATGTTATGGACACAGACAGTAAAGGACAGGTTCCGGACCAACAACAGGTGTTTTCCCTTGCTTCCCTTGCATCTTCTCATTGCTTTGCTTTCCATGCCATTTCTTTATTGTGTATGTATTTCAATCATTTGATTTCCATGCCATTTCCATCTGTGTGTGTGTAAGTCATCATAACTCATTACAAGTTTAAAGAGGCCCCAAGTCTACAAATTTATTCATCTTTTGATTGTTTTCATATATTTATTTATTTACTTGAGCATAAAAGATACACTACTATATTGATGTTTATTAATAAGATTTTCTGGCTTGCCAAACCAGGTGGTTTTGGAGCTTCAAGAAGATGGAAAACTAACTACCTGCGATGATCCTCCTGTGGTATTTGGTTGTTTAGATGGAAGCTTTACCCAGCAGGTTTGTTTGAAAGAGGTTTCTATATAATTCTAAATTTTCATATGATGTTTAATCTAGTCAAGAGGCTCATCCAATTGAAACTTCATACCACTCTGTATAATCTTACATGTTTTCTAGAAAATTGATGTATTTTACCGGCACTGAACTAATAGAGATGGTTTGCCTAGAAATAGTAATTCTGGAGTATAATAGACTCAGTTATAAAATGTGACAATATACAAGTTTGTGTCTTAGGCATCAAACTCACTTTTCTATTTTATCTTTTACTGATAGTAGGCCACTGTTGAGTCTATCATTTACCAAGTAATCTTATGTAACTTTCTCAATTTGCAGTCAGGGTTGCTTTCAGGATGTCTTCTACGGTTTGCAATTGGAGACGGAGGATTGATTTTGGTCGATGGGAAACTTGAGAAAGCTGATCTAAATTATCTTGGCAAAGCCAATCGAGCTCGTACCTCTGCTGATAGTTTCTCTAAGGTTGTAAGAAAATATTCTAGTGAACCTCTAAAAGTATTTGCAACCTGTTGACACTACTTTGTCATGCATTACATTGGCATGGTTGTTTTTCATATTTGTTCTGTTTTTAATTTGTTACTGTTTTTATGAGGAAAACTTCCGAGAACCATTATAGATTGACAATCACCGTTTTCATCATTAATCATTGTTTTTGTAGGTTTTGATTATAATCATGCTTCAATTTTGTACTTACAGGTTATGTTCCAATATAGTGTTCGACACTCCCCCCTCAGAATTGATGATCTGTTGGGATCTGTCAGCTTACCAGTCGATCAAGAAAGCAAATCATGTGATATTGAGATGGATGGATGATAGGGAATGCACTATGAATTGCAATTGTCAGTCTTTATCCTGAGTGCAATGCTTGAAGTTTTCACCTTCAATTCTGGTCCACTGTGATGTTTATTTTCGTGAAGGCTTCCATAATTTATGTTGAGGATTCACAAAATTGCTAGCTACCGCCTACCAGTCTACCACACATGCTGAGATAGAGTTGTAATATGGTCATACTCATACAAGTTGCGGTTTGCCTACGGAATTTCTTTAACCAATATGGGAGCAGGTGCGCATATGCGTGTTATCCATCTTGTGTCTTGTTTTGTTTGATGCTGGTAGCATGATATAGTGTAATCTGATTTAGTTTTTACAATTGCAAGCAATGTAGTGTACGGTGTAGCATATGAATTGTACAGTATTATAAGATTAAAAGCTGATTTCACCCCATATATCCGAAGTTATCTTCCAAGCTTCCTTTATCTTTCACTAAGAAGCACCTATTCTTCAAAATGATTGTGGAACTGATATATACAATACAATATTATATTTCTTCAACACTTCGGAATATTTCTCCCATGCATTTTTCAATTATATTTTAAATTTTAATGCCAATATAAGTGAATTATCACAATAATTAATAAGTAATAATATTGTATTGTTTTCACAATAGCTAAAGCTAACTTATGAAAAATGGATGTTTTTATAATAACTAAGAATTGTATTTTCATGTTAATGTTAATGTTAATGTTAATGTTGATATTAAATTTTTTATAGTCATGAGTTTATAACTGTGCCGTGTCATATAATTGTTAGAATTTGTATTATACATGTATCGGTGTCAGGTAGTATCTGCCTCTTGTTTTCTATATGTGCTTCATAAATCTTGCATGGAGATTGAGCATAACAACCGTTATTTATTTTGACAATATTTTATTTAATTTCATGACCTACACATAAACACGAAATTCAGGTTGCCAAGGTGGTTTTCTCACAACCATCGTGCACACAGGCCAAGACATCTCTATAGTCCCTTGAAATGGTAAAAGAGTCGTAGACCTTTCCATCACTACTTTTCTTGTACTCAAACAGGAGGTATGAGTGATTGAATGCTGTCAGTTTGCCAAACCCGTAGTCTCGGTCCCTGTAAATACTCCAAACAGGAGGTACTGTGGTGAAGTCTGACAAGTGACTACCCCCTCCACCCACAACAACATGAATTGTTCCATTCACAGTGCCAGAGTAATGAGATTTTTCTGAATTCACGCATTGATTCTGCATCATAAGCATTTAGATAATTAGAAATGGATGTGGGGTGCATTTACAATGTGAAGAACTATAATCATGAAGCATTCAATATAGATCGTGCAACATAGTTGAATTGAAATGACACAAGACAACCGGATATCTAGCCGTCATATCATTTATCATTTATACCTGATAAATGGGGCATACTCTTTCGTAGTTATGGACGTGGCCATAAAATGCAATGTCTACTTTGTACTTCTGCCAAAGCCCCTGCAAGCTTTCCCTTCCCATGGGCTCTTGAAATGAGCCCTCCGTGCCATACCAAGCATTAGAGGAGTATGCAAGGGGACGATGAGCTGAAAAGATTAACCATGGTTGATGCTTTCTATCTACTGTTGCAAGGCAATGCTCAATGAATTTGTACTGTTCTGATCCCTCTCTCCAGTCATGCTCACTATCTGCTATGCAGAAACGAAACATGCCATAATCTGTTGCATACCTGCATATTTCCAATTCTCATCATTCATTTGAAATGGAAAATTAGTGCATCCTAAATGTTACTGGCAAAATTTCAAGCAGATAAAAGCAATGTTGTTTGTTCTTCACTTGCAGAAAGTAGAAACTGCACCATGAACTGTAAGGATGAGTTGGTGTCTTTTGCAGATATCATATGAAGTCACAAAAAGAATTAATAGGTAATAATTGACCAGGGTAATATTCACTAGCTTGGACAAAATGGTGATAAATTTAATTTAGAGAAGAAAATCTGATTTACTAGAGCTAAACGAATCATAGTTTGCATTTAGATTAGTATAACTTACCAGAATTTGGCTCTGTTCTCAGCAGGAAAATAGTACATGGTTTCTGCAGGAACTCCACATTCCCCACCTGAATCCGGAGTGTCGTAAAAGGATCCTGTGTTTGGCCAATCACGTTCATGATTTCCACTACAGTATGAATAAACGGGATATTCTTCAGTCCAAGAATATGTAAAACTTAATTTAAATGTCAATGGCATGAAATGACTGCACTCAAACGAACCTTGCAATCATGTATGGGACTGTTGACGAAATTTGTTGCACTTGAGCTGTGAATTGGTCCCACTGTGAGATGTATCCATTTGCATATGGCAGATCTCCGATGTGGAAAACAATGTCAATATTGTGTAAATCCTTGATGAGCTTGTCTGTGGTGTTAAGTGAACCAGGTTGATAATCAGCATATTCATTTGAACCATCACGCTCAGCCTAACAGACATGTGAAGTAAAATAAGTATCACCCCCATTATACTAATCATGCTTAAAATTAGAGTTTTAGTTCAAAAGTCAGAAAATGAAATGGTCCATAGTCATTCAATTCTCTTGAGAGTTGGTAATTCTTTCCATCATTATAAACTTTTCAATAGTCAATACTACCTTTCCCATGTCACCAAATATGATAACACGCTGCAATGAGTTCTGTCCAGGATAAGGGGATGCCTTGAATGAATACTTCTTACTCCAGACGTGAGAACCATCAGACAAAATATGCCCCAACCGATAAGTGTACCTGTGGAGGAGGAGGGGCCAAGTTTTCAGACCAAACTGTACCAACTCATTGCAGTGTCATAAACATGAAAATAGTTAGATGCATACCTCATATTTGGCCACAGTTCTTTAAGGAAACTTGTGTGTATAAAACCAGGGTCGCGCCAGCCAACAGTTCGTGCAGGTTCACCTACAGAAAAAAAACAAAATATCCTCAATATGCATGTGACACATCTAGATTAAGACCCCATTGCCAATCTCAGCTGCATACATAGAGATCCATTTTCAATCAAATAAGCAGCAATTCTATAAAAATGAGTTACTATGCTTCCTAATTGAATGTGTGATAAACAAACCAGGCTGATTCAATCCTAAGCACACATGGAAATAATTCATACCACACATGCTGTTACGATTAAATGTCAATGTTCCAGCAGGTGATCGTGTCTGCTCTCCCCCGATAAGACCCCATTCAACAAACGGTACAGCTTCATTTATGTCATATCCACTTGTCCAGGTAACTGTCATCTGCAATGGAAAAAAAAAAATTCTCTTAAAGTTATTCTACATGTTTTAAGTTAGAAACTTCATGCAGCAATTTCAATTACAAAAATTTCAGGATAGTTGATAAAAAGGTGAAACAATGGAATGGAGTCAATTCCCATAACAACAATTTCAGGAAGGTAGTTAAAACCCCAGCATCAATTCCAGCTATATCATATGCCAGCAAATCCAAAAGTAATCTTTCAGAAATTTGTCTCTGCCCTGTATATCTTGTGTGGCTTATCAATTTAAACTTGTATGGTCTGAATTATCAGTGTCTGATTAGGATAAGTTAGACATGTGGTGTATAAAATTAATTGGACAAACGTAAAACCAAGGGTCACAAGCAAGTAGATAAACTTACTTCATTCCAAGACTTCCCTTGAGCAAGGCGTGGATACACAGGTGCTTTAGGATTTGCAAATGAAATGTAGTTGGAAACTGCCACAAGTTTAGGCTGCAGTGTGCTCAATCAGATGAATACTTGTGTTAGCATAAATTTGAATAATTTAGAATCTGAATGAACACTAGTGTATGACACTGATTCTTTTTTAAATGTCAAATCTACATGCCTACATCTAAGCAAAGAATCAAGAAATAGAACATTGGCATTACTAATTTAGCAAGAAAAATGTTAAAGATATCAAACACAAGATCAGAAGATATGACTGACTTACATCTGATAATCCACCTGAAAAAAGTGCAAAGGAGAAATCTGCACGTTGATTGATCAACTGGAACTTCAAAGTAGTTTTCCCAGTCTTTGTATAGTTTGCATTGGAGTGGTTGGCATACTTGTACTGGTACAAAGATTCAAATCATTATTAACATTAAAAATTCACCCATGTTATGTTGTTCATTCATCCATCTACAAACTAACGACATGGGGTTCCATTCACCTTTATTGGGGCTGTGCATATATATGGTGTCTCTACCCAGCCAATGCCTCCGGGGATGGGTGGACATATTGATGAACTGTGATGTGAAAAAGACATTTACTTTAATTTAGTTCGTTATTTCAGCATTAATATTGAGATGTTCATACTTTAAGGTCATGACCCAAAATGTTCATAGCTATATTTGTTTACAATTTTATGTAATATTAAAGATCGTGATATAACTACAACTGTAACGAGTTGGGATCCTCTCTATTTATTTTTCTCTTTATTTCCTCCATTACTATGTTTTTGGTGGAAATAAATGACATAAATGTGATATATGGGTGTCATTTATTCCATTTATTGATCCCCCAAAAACATAGTAATAGAAGAAATGGAAAGAAAAATAAATAGAGATGATCCTAACTCCAATTGTAACTGTAATTTAATACCTTGATTTTAGCTACAAATTATGTAACACATTTTTTATAATATTTTCTATTGTATTAATTTATGCAAGTCTCCCTTAAATAGGGAATAAAAATCATGTTATATGATATGATTCACACAAAAATTCATTCATGATATGATATGTCCTGAAAAGAAAAAAAGAATGTGTTAAAGAACAAATTGCTAGCATTTTTCATATATAATTAGTAGAAAAAACATACATAGTCCTAGCGAGAAAGAGAGTTGTGTGTTACTTGAAGTTTGCCGGAGAAAAAACTCCAACCCAGTCGTCAATAGATGGTTCCGGGAACTCTAGTTCTACAGTCACCCATTCGGTATCCTCGCCCTGCAACAATATACATACAAGTACAACTGTAAAGCGTACAACATGAGTCATTTTTCACGTGGTTGTTTAACTGTGAATCTCGGATGAAACCAAAGTGAATCACGAGGACATAGTAAATGGCCAAATAATGGATGGGTGAGAACTGAGAAATTATTGTGTCTAGGATTTCGTACATTATTTGTGTACAATATTAGTTCGCCCTTTTTATTTCTCTCTTCCTTTTTTTCATCATCCAAGTGAAAAATGTTATTTATATACTGTAGACAATCTTATAAAAGGACATAGACAGGGAAATTGATGTATGCTATGCTATGCTATGGGGATTACATATTTTTAATTGGCTTAAATATATTTTCAGTCCCTGTAAATATCCGAATTTTGATTTTAGTCTATTAAAAAAAGTCAAACAAACTTGGTCCTTTAAAAAAAAAATTTGGTTTAGGTCCTTTTAGTGAATTAACTTGCTAGGTGACACATTATGACCCAGTCAACATGCCTACGTGGCAGAAACGCTGATGTGGCCTATCTACGTGGCTTACATAAATGACACAGCACCAGACACATCCCTATAAAAATTTTAAGTTTTGAATTTAGTCCCTCTCAAAACTGAGATTTTGATTTTAATCCCCCTTTCTCCTCCACCACCTCCTCCTTCCTTCCTCCTCCACCCCATCCTTCTCCCACCACCCCCCCCCCCCTCTCTCTCCTCCTTTTCCCTCCTCCTCTCTCCTCCACCACCGCCACCCCCACCCACCCACACTCTCTCTCTCTCTCTCTCATTTTCTCTCAAATCAACTCAAGGAAAGGTATATTGTGCGATTGTGGCCACGGCCTTGGATGTTGATTCCCATTCTTTTATCCCAAACCGTAAGAGTGAGGGTTTATTATCATTATTATTTGAACTCCTACTTTAGAGAAGGATCGATGGGTAGAAAATAAAAACTTCTTTAAGTTCTATGTGGTGGTGGTGGTGGTGGTGAGAGAGAGAGAGAAAACGAGAGAGAGAGAGAGAGTGGGGTGGTGGTGGTGGGGAGAGAGAGAGAGAGAGAAAACGAGAGAGAGAGAGAGAGTGTGTGGGTGGATGTGGGGGTGGTGGTGGTGGAGGAGAGAGGAGGTGGGAAAAGGAGGAGAGAGAGGGGGTGGTGGTGGTGGTGGTTGAGGAGGGGGTCGAAGGAGGGGGTGGTGGTGGAGGACAAAGGGGGATTAAAATCAAAATCTCAGTTTTGAGAGGGACTAAATTCAAAACTTAAAATTTTTATAGGGATGTGTCTGGTGCTGTGTCATTTATGTAAGCCATGTAGATAGGCCACATCAGCGTTTCTGCCACGTAGGCATGCTAACTGGGTCATAATGTGCCACCTAACAAGTTAATTCACTAATAATACTGCTATACGGCGCGAATTTTTTCATCACGGGATTTCTACGAAACAGCCAGCAACCAATCACATAACAGGCTGAGGGAGGAGAGAGAAAATCACGAGAGGATACAAAATAATCTAACGGCAAGAAAATCTTCGTAAAATGTCGTACACATTCATTTCGATCCAAAAAGCATTTTCCATTCACTAAAATGACCTAAGCCAAAAAAATTTGTTTTAAAGGACCAAGTTTGTTTGACTTTTTTTTAATAGACTAAAATCAAAATTCGAATATTTACAGGGACTGAAAATATATTTAAGCCTTTTTAATTTTCTCTGGTTGTAGAACTTGTAAATGCTTGATTTATAATACCATGCTGACATCACCTCACAATGGTTGCAGATCCAACATTTAAGTCGTAAGAGCAATACTTATAAATATAAATTTGTAGTATTAAAAATATAACATATCATTTTTTAAAATATAAAATACATCATAATTGTTCTATAAGAATTTCTATATTTTGAAAACAATAATGATTTTTTTCATTTTTAATATTATCAAAAATTTAGCTCTAAGAAACTAAATAATTATTCCACCATTCATCTCCCATATAATTTCGCATCTGATTCTTGATGTTGATAAGTGAAACAAACCTTAATAAGAGTAGCCACTGGCCAATAAAATCAGGGGGGCACGAAAACAAAATGGAACCAGATGTAATTAGATTATTAGTAATTAGATTATTATAAAGATTGTATTAATGTGAGTTGATTTGTGTATAAGGGTCAAAGTGTCATTTATTTATACTTGACTCCAAACATTTATTGAGAAAACGAAAATCGAATAAAAATTTGATTCACTCACACCGCCAACACCCCCAATAAGGACTCTCAAGTCTCTAACCATTAAGAAAAGAGGTAGGACTTAGCTAAAGCAACATATATAAGGAAGAAAGTACACCACGATGTTATATATGTTATTACCTTATTGCCCAACACAAAGGGGGATGCTGTAATGGAGGCAGAACTGTGAAGTGCAAGAACGGTCTTGTGAATGGCAATCTTTGACAGTGGCTGCTCTCCATATCCTTGCATGTGATCACTATGAGCAAAAGCGATATTGCACAAGTTGGTGAACCACAATATCAGCAATATCATACTTAGCCTGAAGCAATTACCAGCACTCCCTTCCATTTTGATATATTATTCTGTTTCTGTGTCTCCGAGTGACTGAGTGAGACTCTTGATTTTCATAACTACTCAAGGGAGGGAAATATATATATATATATATATATATATATATATAGAAAAACAGGGTAATAAGAACACACAGTGAAAATATGTTGTTGGATTATCTGTTGTGTGACAGCAGCTTTTATATGAAACAGGCATATTGTCAGTATGTAATCATGATAACGTTTTGCTCGTGGTGTCTTTAAAAAAGGAAAACGCTTTGGCGTACTACTCTTGATCGTAAATTTCATTTGTTTATCACAAGTTGGTACATGTTGTATAGTCTTATTAGCTCCATCGAATTATTTGTTCTGGCTTTAGCATGCGGCCATATATATCATTTTTTATGTGGAAAATTTCATTGGTTAATGGCCGCTGTAATGTAACCTAAAATGTTTTTGTTACCTGGTTTCACGTATATGATAGGGGCGGGTGGCCATATTACATAGAGTCATATAGATAATGAAAAGTAATCACTTATAATTGAAGAAAGAGAATAAACAGGAAATATTTTATAAGGAATGTGTTACCCGTGACAGCACCAAGAAATTAAAATAAGTATTATAAATAATTTTATTTTTTTGGTAAAGATAAGTGTTATTGTGCTATTGCCTATTGGGCTAGTCTTATTCGGCCCAAATTTGCCCAAAAAATATTGTAATACACATAAAAGAGCTTAGGCAGAGAGACAGAAGAAAACCTAGCCGCCGCGAAGAACCTTTTTTAGAAACAAAAACTTATCTTTCCCGTCAAATCCAAATAACCCTTCCACTCCCACAGTTCCGCCGAGCCACCATGACTCTTCCTTGATCTCTGCCTTCTTCGTTGTCTCTGTTGGCTCGCGATGGCGGTGCTGAGTTGCACGTGGAGGTTTGGGGAGCGGAGGAGGGGGTTGTGGAGCCGGATCTACCGAATGTGGAGTAGAGGAGGACGAAGTGGTTCCCGAACCTCTCTCTCTGGAGCTGGGAGGTGTACCGCCACAGAGGTTTTTGGCTGAACTGTCCCCTCGCGCGTTTTCGAGTTTCTTCTGCTTGGGTTGGAGACACTGCAATAGCGAGGAGTTGGACGAGATCCTACCTAGTCCGGGTTGTGTTGTTTGTCTCTTTCCAGTTTGGAGGCTCAGGTGCGTTGGTTGTGTGTGTGTTGTTTGTGCTGTTGGCTGTGGTTGTTACTCTGTCTCTTGGGTTCTCTGCTTCTCTGATCTACCGCTGCCGGAACTGCTCAGGGTGGTCCTGTCCAAGCTGCTATGGTTATCTTTGGGACGCCGGTGTGTAAAGCCTTGCTCACCTTTTCGGATGGGAGCTCTGAAAAGATACATGTGGTTTTTAGTGTGGAGGCAGAAGGTTTCTGGGCGCCCCAAATGGACTTTTCTCAACCCACCTCAAAAAATTACTAGTTAAATGTCTAGTTATATGTATCCTTGGTGTCTGTATCCTTTTTGGTGTGTTTGGTTTTATTCTATCTGTGTTCTTTTGTGATGGTGGCAGTTTGGTTTTTTAGTGTCTTGTTTTCCTTGTCTTTGTTTGGTTCAGCAGCGTGTCTTAGTTTGTATTTCAATATTTGGTGTGACTCTGCATATATGCTGTTAGGCTCCTGCTCCCTACACCCAACCAAGTTGCAAATGCATTGTCCTCCCCAGTTTTTGGTAAATGAAATGACCCAAATACCACCAGCTTCACAAAAATATCCCCCACCCCCATTTTCACCACTCTCCTCCCCCCTCCCCCTGCGTCCAGACGCGGCCCCTGCACAAGCCACCAACAATTGATGGTGAGTCACCCGCAAAGCATAGGAGCACCTATCGTTTTCTTCTTGTCAAGTGAGTGGGTTTGTATATCTATATTTTTTTGGGGTTTCTGCATCGGAATTTTAGTTTCCAAAATTGTATATATCACTTCTGAAAACTGTGATTCTGGCATATGTTTTTCAAATGAAAGATATATTCTGGATTATCAGTTTCTTGAAGTGTAATTTGGTATTCTGGAATTACAGTTTTCGGAATACAAAATTACACTTTCTGAATATCGAAATTCCGAAAATAGCTAGGAACTTGGACAAATTCATCACCAAATCCAGAAATTCATTTCATTAATTATTTTGCCATGTTCTAACTATATTTTTTTTATTTTGTTGGTATGTAGATATAGTTTTTGAATTTTTGTTTACATACTTGTCTATTTTGGTACTTACTTTGGTATATCCATTTTTAGGGTCCATGATCTATGTTAATATTTTGGTACTTACTTTGGGTGCATGATCTATGTTAATATACATGTACTTATTTTGGTATATCAATTTTTTTGGGTCCATGAGCTATTTTAATATTTTGGTATTGCCCTTTGTTTACTTATTGCATAGTAAATATCCATTCAAAAACTCAAAGTTGAGACACAAAAGAAAAATAGAAATGATTTTAAAATCAACAGCAATCATCTCCTCAAACCCTTTCGATCCCTCCATCGCCGGCATTAGGTAATCACCATTGTGATTTTTTTGCGATTTTTTGACTTTTCAAAAATTAAAATTTTGGAACCCTGAATGTGATTACAGTTGGGGACATAATTTAAATTACTCCAACCAATAAGGGTATTGGAACCCTTCCAATATGGTATTCACCTACAAATATAGTATACACACTATGAGTGTATTATTAGCCAAATATGGTCCATATGTCCATGTGTAGTAAAGTAACAATGTTGGCAGCATCTATGTATAAAATTAAAAAGAAAAATGCAAAAAGCAAAAGCCCTTTTGTTGGCATATCAAATTAAGCTGTTAGTTTTACAGTCCCTGCACAGAGGAAAGAAGCTGTTCCGATCTGATCCTAGTCTTTCTGAGGCGTTCAGCGATGATGAAAGCAAGCTCAAGAGATTGAGAAGCATTGAGCCTGGGGTCACAGTGTGTGTGGTAACGTGAGCTCAGATCATCAAATGTGACCGTCCTTGACCCACCAATGCACTCTGTCACATCCTGACCCGTCATCTCTAGATGCACTCCTCCTGGGTGGCTCCCTTCTTGCTCGTGCACATCAAAGAATGCTCTCACTTCCGCCTGTATATACATAAAGTGAAGTATTATATAAACCATGGAAATTAATTAGAGGCATCAATATATACTTTTTGTGAACCAATTTGTCAATGAACTACTGTCAGTCCTATATATGATGATGTTAATTAATTCTTTCTCTAAAGTTGGTAATAATTAAAAAAATCAATTGGTCAAGATTGGTTCACTTGGTGATTGATATATAATAGATAGGGACTATCCAAATTAAAACATCTCCAATTGAAAACCTTGGGTTTGATTTCTGTTTCCAGCAATCCTTTGTGGTTGAAGATCTTGCAATGCCTGACCATAAAAATGAGATACCTTTATCTCCACTACTCCTCTCCAAAAACTTTTTATATTCCCAAAAAAAGAGAAAGGATCTCAAATTTACAACCAAATCGGCCACAAATGTGACATCCCACCTACTGAGTGATAAGGAAATGCAAACCTAACTCCACTCCACAATGACATTTCTCAGTTACTTGATCAAGTAACCAAATAATAGCTAGAATACATTACTTAAGCACCTTTCTACAAGCACAGACCTTTTGCGACCTACCAATCCATCTTCTAAATATTATATAACCTTTCAGGCTTGGTGGCTCACCATTCAGGACCAGTCCAAATATTAAACCTTCAACAACTACATGACTGGCACCCACAACCATGCATTAAAAGTCACCCTAAAATACGTTGATTTGTTTCCCATAAATTTAAGACCCTGGGGCCAATTGGATCCGAATCTTTCTTTCTAAAGCTTTATCTGTTTTCAGATAAGCAGATATAATAAATATTAAAAAGCCATGATTTTCAAAATGATTTAACTTTATGCAGAGGAAAACAGGAGTGCCACTAACTAACATGGCCTAAATCCAAGCATGTCTACGTTTCTAAAACCACCCCCAAAAGTCTTTTGCCTTAATTATGACCAATCAATCAAAAGAGAATTAGTTACAAGAGAAATGTTATGTACCCTGATGGAATCGAAGGGGCGAGTTTTGAGTCCACACGGAGCCTTTATAGTGTTTCCATGCATGGGATCGCTGACCCATGTCACAATTTGCCCTGCTCTGCGTACAGCCCTGATTAGGTGTGGAAGCTTCACCCTCATATTTTCAGCTCCCATCCTCGTGATCACAGTTGTTCTCCCTGGTTTGTTTTGTGGATTCAAGATCTCAATGAGCCTTACAAGCTCATTTGGATCCATCTTATCACTTACCTGCAGCAATATGATGCCAATTTATTATTATCAATATAATTATACTATTCAACTTCAACAAGGAGGATTGAAAAATTAAACACTTTGCCTGTTGTTATGACTTGATTAAATGAACTAGTGGGGATCATGTCAAAACCTTAATTCCAAGGGGATTGGCAACTCCTCTTAGAAACTCAACATGGGCACCATCCAGCTGCCTAGTCCTTTCCCCAACCCAAAGCATATGGGCTGAACAGTCATAGTATAGACCAGAAGTTGAATCCAACCTAGGCCATGTTTGGATAACGAGCTTATCTACTGCTTATGACATAAGTTGTATAAGCTACTTTTATAATCGAAGAAAAATTATAGTGAAACTTATTTTATATAAGTCATAAGCTGTTTTGATAAGCTATCCTGAGTAGCTTATGAAAAATAAGCCCAAAACAGTTTATGAATCAGTCATAAGCTGTGTTCATAAGCTCTGCATAAGTCAATCCAAACAGGCCCCCAGTGAGTGATTGTTCATATGGAAGTAACAAACACTCATGTGAGGTCCAGAACTCAGTTGTTTTCATTATGGGATGGTCCACCGTGAGGCCAGCAGCAGCCATGAATCCAAGGGCCTCATCAACTCGGTGAGCAAGCTCTAGGTACCTGCAATGTCAAGAACAGATTTAATTTTCAACAATTATTTTTGGACAGCAGCCTATTTCCAACACCTATCTAATATTTTTATTTTTTTTCTATTTCTCTTCTTATCACATTACTCATATGTTACTCTATATCAATTCTTAAAAATAAGATTGAGTAAAATAAATCGTGGAACATATTTTATTCTATCTTATTCATCCTCATTACTTTGGGGTGAAATGAAACAAAATCAATTTTGTTTCATTTTTTCAAAAAAGGATTTTAAATAGTAAAACATAATTTTCTTTCATTCCTTTTATTACACTCTATTGCATTGTATTCATTTATAGATGTAGACCTCTAGTATCCTTAATTTTATTTTATTATTTTTTCTCTGTGGCAACAGATCAACCAATAAATTTTTTTCTATGTAGACCGTAGAGCATATTCTCCTGTGTGCAACATGTTTTCCGTGTTGGTTTTTTTTTTGGTCAACTTCCGTGTTGGTGAAGTATATAACGAATATTCACATCTTGTATAATTTTAAAAATTTACAGTTTAGTCCTCCATAATAATTATAAAATTATATTGTTTGGTATTATATAATTTTTATAGAATTTTGCATGCTAGTACTGCACAGTTATACCATTGGTCATTGGATAATTTTCATTCATGTATATAATAATATATATGAAGGTGAACCTTTCTCTTGTGTAAATAAAAAAACTGCAAAAAAGCCATGCAATACTTTATCAATTGATGCAAACACAAAAATTATTTATTCACGGTCAAACCGCCATAACGTATCCCGTATCCATTCTTACTCAAATAATAAAATGTTAGCGTTAGATAGGAAAAATAATTCGTAATTTTTGCAAAATAGTTAACTGTACAAAAAAAAACACACATTATTTTCTGTATAATATTTATTTTCCTCTGTATTCTATTCGTGCAATTAGTGTAGTGACTGTGAGAAAGACCAAATACCTCATGCCTAAAACGTTACTCTTAGACCAAAAAAAGTCACCGACAGAAGAAAGAAAATTGGTGAGAGAGTGCACGTAACGTACGTACCTATCTCCCTGCTCGTTGTGCTGCGTGAAGTCCAAATTCCACTGAGTGACCCGTCGCAAAAGCTCTCAGAAGGTTGAGTGTCGCCGCCGATTGACAATACGCTCTAATCATCCTTTCAGGATCGGGAATCCTCACCTTCTCCTCAAAAGCATCTCCATTCACGTTATCCCCCCTGTAACTCGGCAGCTTCACCCCATTCTTCTCCTCGAATGCTTCCGATCTCGGTTTCGCAAATTGACCCGCCATTCGCCCCACCTAATATCATGGATAGAAACTTAGAAAGGAACCACGAGATTCGAATTGAGACGGACGGACTTGATTAGTATCGGAGTTCAATCTTTGGTGATAAAATAAAATAAAAATATTAAAATTAAAACTAAAAGGCTAGAGGTGAACAAAAAAAAAGTGAGGGAACTTAATTGACCTTGATAACAGGCATTTGGCCACCAAACATCATGACGACGCTCATCTGGAGGATGATTCTGAAGGTGTCACGGATGTTGTTGGCATTGAACTCCTTGAAGCTCTCAGCACAGTCACCACCCTGAAGAAGGAAGGCGTTTCCCACGGCGGCCTCGGCGAGGCGTTCCTCGAGGCTCCTTGCCTCTCCGGCGAAGACGATGGGAGGGAAGGCATCGAGGGTTGTGAGCACCGATTGGAGGATCTCTCGGTTCGGGTATTCGGGTAGTTGAAGGGCCTTCTTCGATTTCCAGCTGTCAACGGCCCATTTCGCCTCGCGGGTAGGGGTGGCTTTGGTGGTCGTGGTTGCGGGCTGCTGTTTGTCGGCCGCGTGAACGGCCTCGATGGGCTTGGGCTTGGGCCTGGGCTTGATGGGGAAGGAAGATTGGTTGAGGTCAGAGGAAGGGAGAAGATTGGGAGGTGTAAGGATTTGGTAGTGGGAATGAGAATGAGAGAGTTGGAAGTGGACACTGCCATTGTGGTTGGTTATGTAACTGTGTATGCTATAACAGACGACACAGACAGAGACAGAGGAGACACCGGAACAGGATCTAGCAGAGAGATAGGGAATTAGATCTATCTGAGTTCTGTTCGCTGAGGTTAATAAGAGGGAGAAGAGAAGAACACGCGGGACAGGACGGGTGTTGTTGGGGAAGGGTGTTTTCGTCAAATTACGAACACAGGTGGTGGTATATTATAGACAGTAGTTGTAGTTGGCAAACGGGTCAAATCAAATTGCTTGAATTGTTAACGCTCTTCTTCTTCAATCTTCACTTCACCAACTTCTCGCCACTTAACTTGGGTTTGGCTGGTTGGTGGCCTGACGGCGCGGTTCCACTTTAGATTAGATTCAACATTCGTATCTTTTGTTTTTCTATTAAAACAAAAGGTAAATACTAATTTAAAGATATCGCTTAAAATTTTCAAAATAGTAGGAGTAGTAGTAACTATTTTACTTCCATGATGAATTTAGTGAAAAAATATGATGATATATAGTAATTTTAAAAAGCTGTTATATAATAAATTTTTATTATGATTTTGTAACTTCAATTGAATTCCTTTCTTTTATTTTCTTTTGCATTGATTGACTATTTACCTCATCACTTGCCCTATTTCTTTTCTTTTTTTTTTTGCAAATCTGATGTTATATATGCACCATTTCCATTTGATTAAATTGGAATTATTGATATTTTTTGGTGATTATTTGTCCATCTTCGAGAGAAGCCTGGTATTTTTTATACTTTTATTAGTTGAGTATATATGTTATAATCTACGATTTTATTGAATGCAATTGATGATGAATTTCAAAATAGATCAATTAGATTCAAATATTGATCTCTTTTTTTTTGTTCAAAAAATATTAATCTCTTGATATTTTTTTTTTTGGTGAAATTTAATCTCTTGATATGAATCCAGATGTGTAGTGATTGATACAGTTTCTTCTTTTTTTTTTTGGTCAAAATTAAATACACTTTCTTATTTGTTTGTCTTTTTTTTATGGATGTTTTTGGTCCGCTGCTTTTACACTCTTCTTTGATGGCATTTGGACAGCCCAAAGTACAGCTTTCTAGAATCACCAAAGCCCAGAGGACTTTGTAAACTCATTCTAAGCCCATATGGTCTCTGCTCCTGTAGTCTATCTTCGTTGTAAATTGTAATCTTCCATATCAATATTAGAGAAATATTCAGTTTTCTATTTTGTCTTCAAAAGAGTTCAGCTTGACATCTATAGTTTCATCGTTACCTTAATTATATACTTATTGCCTTGGTAATTATATTAGTACAACCATACTCTTGACAATGCATCAAATAAAATCACAATAATCATAATGTAGTGAAAAATTTACATTAATCAAATTTACATATAGTTTACCAAGTTTTGAATCTAAATCTCTGCAAATCTCGATCCCGAAATCTTGAAAACATTGCATGTGTCACTACTAGAGCACTGGCTCTTAATTTTAGAATATTGATATTTGTACACCAATTTTCTATATATAGTTGAAAACATAGTGTGTTTGAATTTTAGGATGAAAAAGCTCAAATTTATATCTGAGCCAATCCACCAAAAGAGATAGATGGGACTCATACGCAAGTATGAAATCAAAACACACTGAATCACTGATAGTAATGTATCTTCTTAGATATATAGGTTAACTTTAATGTTGATGCCTATGTATGTATGTATGTGAGATGAGTGTATGTGGAAGTGGGGACCACTGTTTATTTCACGATGAAGCATTATGAAGCTAGCACCTCACACTTAATGGCAAAATTGTAGATTCCAGCAGGATCCAATCTGGGCACAACAAAAGGAACAGGCACCAGATATGTGAAAGTGAGGACAATGCCTTTGGTGGTCCTGAAACCTTGGCATCAAATTTGGACAATGAGGACAAAGAAAACCTCCCCCCTTTTTCTGATTCACAATCAGGGTAACTCAGAATTGGAATTTATTAAAGATGTTAGACGATAAACATGAAAAATATAACCAGGACAAATTATAACCACCAGCTTTGTCAGCTCAATTTTGCAGTCAATTAATTAAGCACACAACGTGTGCGGGCATGATCAATGGAAGTAATCGAACCTCTTTACTTTATTGTCACTAGCTACCTATTACTCTATGAAAATCCTAATTAATTATTTCTTTTGGTCTTAAATATAGATCAAATATATGAGTTATTCAATGAATAAAAAAAATATTCAACTTATTTTTTATATTTAAAACTGGAGAAAGTAATTAATTGGTTTTGAACTTGTTGTTCACGTGCCGCGCCTACTTTAATGCATTATCTAAAACAATGGTCGGACACAAGTTTCAAAGGATGGGTTGAAGTCATGATAGTCTGCAAGATCCAAAAACATTATCACATGTAATCATGTGACTACTATACCTACGGTGTAGTAACATATATAGGGGTAAAACCTAGGGAGAATATTATAGATGATAGTAGTATAAAGAATTAAAAAAATGTGACAACAAATTAATAATAATGCGAACTTGCGAAGTGTGAATAAAGTTTTTTGTTTGGTGAAACAAAGAATGAATAAAGTTCCATCCTAGCTAGACATTCCTTGAAACATTACACAGCATTTAAAATGCATGAATCATACATATATTCGCTGTCGCTCTTGTTAATTATACAATTTATACTTGATTGCCGTGAGAATTGATAATAATAATAATAATAATAATGTAAAACATTTGGCCTTCAAACTATCTCTTGTATTTGTAAATTTGTAACTATTGATTCGTTCCACTTCTGTTCTTTGATTTTATAAGATGGTCACACGTTCTTTATTTTGCTCTTCTTAATTTCAAGGCACTCCAGATTTTGGTCTCGAGGAGTTCTGAGAAACTATGATGATTTTTTGATTTCGTTCGACTGCGTATATGTGTTTTTATGTGATTAATTTTTTATTCCAGTGGCTTTTTTAACGAGAAATCAAATCAGTAATTACCACGATATCAATATTTGTCTTCAAATTCAATAATGTAATGAATTACATGGGCCCTGAGAATAAAGTACGGCGACTGACACACATGGTGTTACTGTTCTGTTTACCAAACAGTAAAAAAATAATCATTTTCTCTTCAATGCAGATGCAGCGTATATCATTTGGAGGTAAAAAGGGGCAAAATCGCAACAAACATTATCAGGACCTTCGTCTTTCATACGAAGAGGTATTGTGTGCACAATGGTCTATTTTAATGGCAGAGATATACTATACACTTATCTTGTTAATTAATGCAATTAAGATAAAGTTAGCAACTAGTGTTTGAAATAAAAACATAGTTCAGTTAGTTTTTACATGGATATATAAAGTGAGACAATTATTCTTTTTCTTATACAGAGAGTGAAGAATAAATCTTGATTATACAACATACAATAATAATTGAGATTTCAATAACCACTTAAAAAGTTATGACTTTCTATTTTAAGTTAACATTTACTTATTTTTTTGTGAGATAAAAGTAACTCTGACTTGTTGAACCTATTTCAGTTTTTACCTTTTTCTTTAACTCATATTTCAGTTCTTACCTAATACCTACCACAGAAGATGAGAGATTCTTCACTTTAACAAAGGCAACAGATAACCACCATGGAAATGGGTGTTTCTTTTCTAATAGTATCTCTAATTAGAGTTGCTTGACTGCTCGTACGAGTAGGGAATCTCAGAAGAAGAAATTAAGAGCTCTTGAATCATATATGAAGCCTCTCCTCTTAATAATGTAGCGTCATTATTGTTAAACATATAGTATTTCTATAAGATTAAAATAGTATTTCATAATCATTCAAAAATAAAAAATAGAAAACATTTCCCGTATCAATCCCATCAAATTTCTTGTAGATCCAATTCACCCGACCAACACTTGAAAAATCACGTCAACTCACCATTTAGTGCTTGCTTTCACTTTCAGCAATCGATTATAGAAAATTCAAAATCTACTTGGACACGCTCATTTTATGATTCCATTAAATAGATATTTTCTACTATGTACAAATTACCATATACATAATTGTAAGCCAGATGTCCAGTTTCTTTCCTAATCTTCCAATTACTCCACAAAGTGGGGCTCTAAAATGTGAAACCATGGCAACCAGTTCTGGGAGCTTTGCTATTTTCTTTCCTATTCCCACTTTTTTCTCTTTCCCTATTGCCCGGGAAATTAAATTGTTTTCTCATCAAGTTTGAGAGCTGTTTTAAATCTAATTAAGGTAGGTCTATAACAATATTACTCAGTTATGAATCTTATGATAGAAAGAAACAAGCCAAACTTGTGCATCTTCAAGAAGAAGAAAAACACATCATTCATAGTGAACATACTAAGTCGAGTAGAAGCATTAGTTACAGAATAGTAGAAAAGCCATGCAATTAATAGCATGTAATACATTCAATTATGGAGATGGAGGCCAATACATTCCTGCATCTTCTATCCCTTCATAGAACCTGAACTGAAGCTCATCTAACCTTCCTTCATCATCCCACATCCCATCAAAACTATCACTATCATCAACATAGTATTCACTCATGCCACCAGCCACAAAGTCCCATGGCAAATACTGATCAGAAGAATCTGATACATCTGAGTAATCATCCCAGCCATCACTCTCATAAGCCCCAAGAACAAAAGGCCCCAAAACCTTCAGTTTTGGGAAACTCTGCTTCACAAACGCGCTGTCGAGGTTGACACCCCAACACCCCCTCTGATCCAAAAACTCAAGCTTGGGACAGCTTGAGAGAATTTGAAGAACCCCAGAAGTGCTGATCCGGTGATAGGCCATTTCAAGGTGCTTGAGCTTGGGCATTGTGGAGGCAATTGCATATGCTTCATCATCTTGTAACGGCTTGCCCGCGGTATCCAATGGATGCATGTTCCGACACAGCACTTCTAGCAGCTTGCAGTTCTTGCCAATCATCTCAAGCGCGTGGGAGCCGATTTTAATACAGTAGCTCACATCCAAGAAAGAAATCATAGAAAGCCTTCCAGCAATCTGTTCCACAATGGAATCACTCATATTGCTCCTTGGCAGTCTCAGAGTCTGAAGGGAGCAGGCACTTGCAAAAGAGTAAAAAGATACTGTATAAGAAATATGGCTAATAAGGTAAGATCCAGCTAATTACCACCCACCCACCTTCATTAATTAATTTTAGTACGACATCAATTTAATTTTCTTCTAGTCCTCCAGATCTTAGAATTTGGCCATAGTTGATGTGGGATCTTAACCCAATATCAATATAATAGATCTAGGATAGACTCTGATGGCTTAAGACCTAACTCAACTCCACAAATCCTGCTTATAAGGTGAACACTGCCTAAGCTTGATAAGGACTACATTGGCCATATCACTAGTTGATGTGGGATCTTAACAAGAGATATACAACGAGGACATCACCTTAACTGAATAAAGACTTAGCTATGTAACTTTAATATGAACAAGCAGCATTCAAACAAATATAAGAAATGTGTCAAATTTATATCCTGTTGTTAGACCTATTAGCAATTAGCATAATAATAACTATGGAAGTACTCATCTACAACAATTCCTCTAAACTGCAGGAAACTCAATGTAATGGGGTCATGTTAATTAAAACCGTGACAGTTCAGTTTCTGCTTACTTTTCAGCAATGAAAGTGAAGATCCTCTCAGTTTGGAGACCAGAAACACACAGCTTGCGGAGGGATCCACAGCTTCTTGTGATGAGCATCTCAAGCATCTGGTCAAATTGGTCAGGCTGGCAGCGGTTGCCCCACTCCTCAATGTCTATCTCTTGCCAGCAATAAGGCCCAGTTACTGCTTTAGCCCATGATTTACACACCCTGGGGATCACAGTCACTCTCTCCTGGAGAGACAGGTTGGTGAAGATTACCCCTAACGCATCAGGAATCAACTCATCCCAACTTCGAAAATCACATGCTTCTCCCATCCAATCTATCAAAGAATTATAAAAAAAAAAATTGAACTTTTAATGGTTTCTGGTCGAGGTTCCAGAACCAAATAATCACTAAGATGCACATAACAAAAATTGGGAATCTTCACAAATTGTGCAAACTGGAAGATAAAGGAAATTTGGATAGCAGTAAATTAAACTTGGGAAATTGTAGATAATTGGAAAAACCTCAACTTTACATGTTCATCTTACAGAGTCCCTAGTCCCCACAAACATAAAGTCGAGAGAATAGAAATGGCAGAACAGTTTTTCCTAACAGAACATAGAGATTCCAGTACATTTTTTTTTGTTTTTGCAAACGCAGAGCTACTGCGAGATTGGGAGAATGCTAACGATGACAAATAGTCCAAGCCCTTGACTGAGAATGAAAGACATCATCACTCCAGCCTTTTGTTAGATGCTAACAAAATTTCAAGCATAAGGGGTCAAAAAAAAATGAAACTTTAGTTTTAAGATAGCAAATCTTGAGTAAATAAAGAATTCCCCAGATTATTTTATTTTATTTTTTTGCTTGTGGGGAGAGGAGGAAAAGATACACAATTTTCTGAGTAAACAAAGAAAAGAACAGGTAAAAGTGAGAGAGAGAGAGAGAGGAAATAAAAATCAGTCACAGTCACGTAGAACAAAAAGGTAAGAGATTTACCAGAGGGAAATCTATGGTCAGTAAACAGTGTTGGTTTCAGGAGCTGAATTATGGAAGCAGTGACCGGCTAATCCGCAACATGCGCCGGGGAAAAGAGAGGAGAGGGGAAAAGGGGGAGAAAGTGCAACAGAACAAGACGCATGTATGTATGCATGTATCTACCCCAGTAGTACTCACTCACCTACCCTGGTTTTCAATGCAACCACCAGAAACAAGAACAACAGTAGAGACAGAGTAGCATAGGGAGGTACTGGTACGTGTTAGACTGAAAAAGCAAATTTTTTTTTTTTTTGATATATAAAAAGCCAAAATATTAGATGAAGAGGCAAAGGGATCGAGTTCTATCTATGAATAAAAGAGAGTAGATTATATTTGTGCATAGCTGAAAAAATAAACCAGGACAGAATGATATAAAATAAAAATACATGGCTGGAAAATAATTGTAGCAAAAAGAACATGGCTGGAAAATAAATCGGTACAGTCAGAATGATAGATTATTTTAACCGAGTTCTTTTTTTTTCATTTTTGAGAATTGTGCTATAAAATAAATTTGTAAAATAGTTTTTAGAATAAAATAAAAATATATATTTGGTAATATTAATTAAAAAATTATTATAGAGGTAAAAAAAATAAACCAAATAAAAAATACTAGTATAATTTGTTGTCTTGGCTAAGAACATCAAGGGTCCTTTGGACATAAAAGTAGTTTGGCTTTAGGACTTGCATGCATGTTCCTTAAAATGTGAAACTTTAACTGAGTTAGACACTTTTTGACAAAAGTTTTTTAAAAAGTAGTACATTTTTAATTAATAAAAGTTTTTATAAAGAAATTTTTATTGAACTGTGATGACAACTCTATGCTTGCTATCTACTAAGTGTGACTTAGTTATTGATAAAAAAAAAAGTGTGGTTTAGTTGGTAATATATATTGAGTTTGTGGATGAGAGTATCAAAAGTTTAATCCCATAAAACACACTTTTAGAGAATGATCAAGAGCTTTGAATATAACTAGCTGGCATTTAGCATGGTGTCGTTGGTCAACGACACCATCCAAGTCCCCTTCAATTGAAGCCATTGATGAGAATCAAAGGTTCAGATCAACAGAGACAAAAGTGAGAACACCAAAATCTATCCACATAAAATCTCTATCATAGGATTTTCCAATTTGGTTGCGCCACCCTTCTTGGGGCTTTTTCTTGCCTTCTTTTGTCATAGTCATAGCCATAGAAATACAAGAAGAAACTTCAACGATGATGAAGAGAGATTTTTCTTTCCCCTCTCCCTCTACCCCCCCCCCCCCCTCTTCCATCTTCTTCTTCCTCGGTTTCCCTCCCCCCACCATAGCCAGGGAAGCAAGCACACACAGTCACAGATGCACACATGGAGCAAGCAAACGAGGGGCATTGGGCAAAGATCATCTCCTTCCTCTTCTCCTTCCTCCCTCCCCCTCCCACCATCCCACCCCTCTTCACAGTAATGTCAGACCCAAAGTTGAAAGAAAAAACTTCAGAAAAAATGGTCACAAATTACGCGGAATGGATTGGAAGGTGTAGATCACAGGACAAAGAAAACGAAAGGGAAAGGGTGGAGGATGAGGAACAGGAAGGAATTGAATCCATCAAAATCAGATCCGATGAGTGAGAGGTTAGGGAAGGAAGGTGAGGATAGAGATTTGGTGTGGATAGATCTCGGTGTTCTTACTTTTGTCTCTGTTGATCTAAACCTTTGATTCTCGTCTACGGCTACAATTGAAGGCGACCTGGATCGTGCTGTTGACCAACGACACCATGCTATAGGGGTGTAAATTGGTCCGGATCAACCCGACGAACCAAACCAAACCAATGAAAACCAACCTCTATTAGTTCAGTTCTCGGGTTTGCACTTTTGAAAACCGATGAACCGAGAACCGAACCGATGAATCGAGCATGTGTATTCCTTTAAGTTTTTTGTGACTTTCCTGAAGTTAAAGAGCCCTGTACTAAGAACCGAGAGACAAACACAACTAGGTTAGCAGCCGTTTTCCTTCCTCTTCTTCATTCTTCCTCAAGCTTCAGTCCTCTGTCGCGCCTAGCTTTTCCATCTTCGGTCTTCCTCAAGCTTTCGCAGTTCGTGACTTTGATCCTTCCATCTTCGATTTCGTACTTCACCTTCCTCTTCTCAAATCGCAGTTTGCTACTTCGCTGACCATCTTCGTCGTTTCTTCACTCTTCCATCTCCGTCGTGCCTGAAGCCGTCGTTCACTGTGCCTGAAGCTCACTGCTCCGATCGTCTGTCGTCCATCGTCCGCCGTCTCTGAGCTCACTGCTCCGATCTAACAGCATCGCACCTCACTTCCCTTCGATTTGCTTTTTCGAGCTCATTGCTCCGATCTGAGATCTGCTCTGCTATTTTCGATCTATTCTTTCATGAAGTTGTTATGAATCTGTACCTTTGTAACTGAGATTTGAGATCTTCCCTTCGTTTTTTTCCAATCTTCCCTTTGTGTTTTTTGGTCTGAGATCTATTTTTTTTTTAATTTCTTGGACCCGATAGAACCGAACTGAACATGTTGGTCATCAGTTTGGTTCGGTTCGGTTTGCGTGAAAAAATTCAAAAAAATCCACCGAACTAAGCATAATTAATTGGTTCAGTTCTCGGTTTCGGCCAAAACCAAACCAATTACACCCCTACCATGCTAAATGCCACCATATAACTGAACCCCAAAATAAGAATTACTCTTATAGCAAACCAAAAAGATCAAAGGCGTGGAGATACGTTGGGATGTCACGTGAGGCCAAAGGCCCTATGCATTGCCGGTTGTTGGAGACCGACAATGGTGATGTTGGGCCACTGTGTCATTAGGACCCACCATTTCTTAAAATTGACCCTATGGCACTGGTAAACACATATTTTTGTCGTTGTAAAATTTATAAAAGATAAATAAAAAATCATAAAAATAAATAAAAATAGTAAATAGTATTAAAATAAAATAATAATAAATAATGATATTAGAAATATATTTTTGAAAAATATAAAATATAATAAAAATAAGATAAATTTAAAATACATTTATCCATAAAAAAAAGTTTGGTTATAAAAATATATAAGATAATAATAAAATAATTAAAAAAGAGATAGTGAGTAGTATTAAAAAAATGAGACAATGCAATAATAACACCGCATTAGAGTGGGTTTTAACTTAAAATTAATTTATAGTTCTATCTCCACTTTTGATATTTTTTAACTTTAATTTTAAATGAAGTAAGAGAGAAGTGGCCCTTCTTTTATTTTTTTTTAAATTTTTATTTTACTCTCATACTAATCAACATCAAAATGTGGCTTAATTAATGACATGCGCTAAGCTTGAAATGCGATGAACATTTTCTTTGGTTCAAAAATGCGATGAGCTTTAAGTGAGTGGATAAACGAAGCAATACAACTTTTTTGTGGTTAACCAAAAACTTCATACGATCCAGTTGCGTCCAAGCAATCAACCAAATGCAACTTCCTCGTCTGGAAGATAGTGTAACAGCATTTGAAAGGATTTTGAGGGATGATAGTGAAGTAATCGTGAACCTTCCATGCTAGCTGCTCGAGAAGATGAAAACAAAGACAATTTTTGTTTTGGTAAAAAAAAGGACAACTAGATTTTTTTTTTGGTCGAAACTACATGGATAACTAGGTTTCAGGGAGAGAAGTTTTTTTTAAAGGGAGAGAGAAGTTTTTTTTTTAGGTGGGCGATTAATAGCTGGGCAAGATCAGACAGACGTGTATCATTGGCAATTTCTATCTACACATACATGTTTTTCTATCAACACATACATGCTGCGGAACTATTAATTCCGCAGGTGTATTTTTTTTCGGACACACACATACCGCGGAACTATTAGTTCCGCGGGTTGTAATTCACCGCGGAACTAATAGTTCCGCACGTTGTAATTCAATTCGGACACACACATAACGAATAAAAAATGCTTGCGGAACTATTAGTTCCGCAGTGAATTACAACCCGCGGAACTAATAGTTCCGCGGTATGTGTGTGTCAGAAAAAAAATACACCTGCGGAACTAATAGTTCCGCAGCATGTATGTGTTGATAGAAAATCATGTATGTGTAGATAGAAATTGCCTGTATCATTTAAGCTACACTGGGCTTGCAGTGTATCTTAGTCCATTTCCAATGAGCAACAAAAAAAAAGAACAGGGGAAAGAGAGCGTTTAGTCTTAGTTGGGCTTGGCCCTTTATTAATACAAGCTGTTCATCTTTGACCAGAAAAAAAAAAAAGAGCTCACATGACAAGACATTTTCTAAAAGTTCTAAATTGGAAGAGCTCACATGATAATATAAATTGGCTTATTACTAGACTACTCTTAGCTTTAATCTTATTTCGTTATAAAAATCTAAATTACAAATTAAGAGATTCTTTTCTTCTAAATTCAAAATATAGTATTTTAACTTATTTTTCAAATGAAAACACAATAATAATTTAACCAACATTTTAGGTAATTGTTCAAAACGACAGAATTAAAATTTAAAAGATGGTATTTTGATGGGCACTACATGGTACATGCTCTTTTTTTTTTGGTCGAAAGCACTACATGCTCTTTAGTCAGTACTAATTGCAGCAATACCGTTTATCGAATCAAACGATGATTTGATTGTGATATATACATTCACATGTATCATGCAGACTAATGCTCACGTAGTACGGTGCCATTTTTTCATAAGAAAAGAGACTTTTTCACCGAACTAATGTAATTTTATCCTAAAATTATTGATTTGACGTAGTTTCTAAAATATTTACTAAAATAGAATAAATTATTGTATATTTTTATTGGCAATTTTTAATTTTTTTTATTCAAAGTCATATATTGTACATACGACTCTATTTTTTTTTACGTCGTTTAATTGCAAGTCGTATATCTCATATACGACTTTGTATGTAAATTTTTTTTTATAAAAAGCATAGGAAATCGTATACTAGCAGTACGACTTTAAGTATCATAATTTTTTTAGTTCTTAAAGGCAAGTCGGGCTTTTATTCTACATATTATAATATTATTTTTTGTTTACAAATGGGTGAGCCGTATATCAAATATACGACTCAAACTTCCTTTTTTAAAAAAAAAAAAGTTAAAGTGTAGTTATTCTTAAAACATACCTCTCTTTTAAAATATTTGTTAATTAAATTTGTTTTAAAATTTGTTATAATTGCAGTTTTTCATATAATTACCTAATTAAATGTGTTTTTAAGTTTCTATTTAAATATATCAATGTTTAATTTTAAAATCTTTTACAATTTTAAATTTCAATATATTTAGTTAATTAAATGTGTTTTAAAGTTTCTATTTAAATATGTGAAATTTGTTACTTTTATTTTGAAAATTCATATTAAAATGTATTTAAGTATTGTTTAATTTTCAAAACATTTTAATCATTTTTTAAGTTTTAAAAAATTAAAACACTTGTATTATAAAAACTAATTTTTTAGTTTATACCCACAGTGTCATAGGAGAAAAGGGTCATACATAATATGTGTTCGGCTGAGAGGTAAATAAAGTTTGGTCACATATTGCTCTGTCACCGGGATCGAACATAGATACTAGCCGATCGAGTCCGTCCCTTATACCAAGCGCATTAATCACTTATGTCCAACCTCGTGGTTCTATAAAAACTAATTTAAGAATTCATATTAAATATGTGTCATGATAAACTAGTTTTCCATGATATTAAATCAGTTGTTAACATTTAGTATTTCATCAAGGTGATAAACTACTAATGTATGTCCAACCAAAAGCATCGTCGACAATAAAAAAATTTAAAAAACTTAAAGTCGTATTATTAGTATACGACTTCCTAGTTTTAAATATATATATATATATATATATGCAAAGTCATATATCATATACTCGCATGAAAGTTTAAAAAAAAAAAATAAAAACATGCAAAGTCGTATATAAGTTATACCACTTGTATTTAAACAACGTAAAAAAAATAAAAACAGAGAGTCATATGTACAGTATACGACTTTAAATAAAAATTTTGAAAATCACCAATGGAATATACAACTTATCCTATTTTGGTAAATATTTTAAAAACTGCACCAAACTAGCAATTTTAAGATAAAATTACACTAGTTTGGTGAAAAAACCCTAAGAAAAGACAGCCCAGTTCAATCCTATTTTAGCAATTTACGCCAACGCTAGTTTTTTTTTTGGTTTAAGACCTTCGCTGACTACTCACGCAGTATCCCAACATTTTCAACAAAAGACTAATCTGCGCTTGTCCGTAGAGTACTGATCAAGGTGGCCAATGCTAGTACATGGAAAGCATTTGCATATAATATAATATAATAATATAATAACAAATAACAAATACAATTTAAAATTACTATCTTTCTTTGGTGATTCAATGCATCGAATCTCATATTTTTATTCATTCATATAACAATGAATCAACAAATGAATCAAAGAATATCTCTTGCCATTAGCGTAGCACCTAACATAGACTCTCTATAGTGATGTGTGGAAATGCTAAATATGCTATAAGCAGTACTATAAGGAGGTGGAACAGGACGCAGGTTTATGTTGTTGTTCTATACTAGAGTGGAACAAGCCGAAACGGAAGGGTCAAAGAGCGCGGGCAACAAGTATTTCCTGCCATTGACACCATTAGCATTGTAGCTAGCCCCAGTTGCTGGTTCCACCAAGAGGTTCCCCGCGTAGCCCGGGTAAGCCCCTTTACCGTAAACCCCGGTGCAAGCAGAAGCAGCTTCAAGAGGTGCCTCTTTGGGTCCCTGGAAGTAACCGTTCCCAAATGGGTTCGTTACGGTTCCAGCCAATAAGCTAGCCACGTTGATGACCATTCCGTCAAGGCCCACATCGTTGTTGGGCGCAACCAACGGTGGGCTTTGGGGCCCATAAATGGGCTGGTGAAAAGGCCACGCGCATTGACCGGGACACTGTGTCTCCGAGTTACCCACCCACACGTAAGCAAATCTCTGCCCCTGCTTGCGTGTGGCGCCCACCGAGGAACCGTGTGTCCCGCACCTACTGGAGCAGAACCCATCGACTGCCACGTCAGCGGCCGTGAGAACAACGTTGACGGCGTTTCTCTGGGAGCCCTTGGATGCTAGCTTTACGATGTGGTCATTGGTGAGTGATTTTCCCAGTGAGTAATTCTCGTCTAGGAGCTGCGAACCCATTGTGAGGGCGAGGTTTGGTGACTTTATGAGACGGTAGTATTTCTCTGTGCCTTTCCACCACGTGGCGACGGATGGTTGGGCTGTTGTGGTGGTTTCGGGTGAGGATAGGGAAGCGATGAAATCGGAGATTATGGCTCGCTGGGAAGGCTTGAATTTACCGTACCAGATGAGATTGACGGAGATTTTTCCGGTGAGGAGAGGGCCTTTGTGGTATTGGAACTGCAACTGTTGCTGCTGCTGTTGGTCGTTTTGAGACAGTTTCCTTGCCGCTGAGCTCAAATTGAGCAGAGAAATGACGAGGAATAGGTTCAATAGAACAATTGAAGACACGGAAGAGGCCATTATAATAATATTTGTATTTTGTAGGGAGGAAAATTGTAGAAGAGAAGTGTGGTGAGGACTGATTATGAGAAGAGAAATGTGGTGGGTGTTATATATAGGGATTGGGGAATTGAGGGGGAAGGTGCAGGGAAACAGGCTCCAAGCGAGAGGGGGTAGTGTTGAGTGAGTGGTGGTGAAGTCAAATTAATGGGGAGAGTAAAGTGAGGTGCCAGCTTGATAACGCGTTGTTGTTCTAGATTCTAATAAGGTAGTAGTAATCAAATTCAATTGGTTTCCACTCCACCGCATTATTTATTAGTTTTTATTATTCATTGCTACTATCATATACAAAGTCAAGGCTCATAAATATCTATCACACTTGGACAGGGTATGGCCAGCTAAGGCGAAGTGGCGAACACGGGCAACACTGGGATAGGATGGGACAAAAAGTATGTATTTGGTTCTAACCTATGAAAATTGATTTTAAATGAATTAATTTAATAAATTAATTTTAGTTTTTTTTTTTTTTTTTTGGTCTGAAAATTAATTTTAGTTAAGAATAAGTTGAATGCTGATGTTTGGATATATTTAAAAAAAATTGAGTTAGAACAATAAATTTAAAACTAAAAAACATATTAAAAGCAAATGTTCAAAATCGCAACTTCGAGATCAATTCTAGCCAGTACTCCGTTTCAATTGATTAGACCTCTGACTTTCCTATTACTAGCCAGTAGTATTTGTATTTGTTACTTCCCATTGGATACGCTAACACTTGTGCACAGTTTCACTAATAGTAATTTAGTTTGATTCAATATAAAAATTCTAAATATAGATTATAACATGAAGATACTGGATGCATCACTTTGGTTTTATGAAATTGAAGAATGAGAAATCAAATTTAATACATAATACATTAATACTATATAATTCCTTAAATAATCTTATTTGATGGAAGAAAAATGAAAACTGAACTTCTTATTTCCCTGAAGGACTGAAAAAATGAAACTTAAACAAGTACCACTGCTCATCAAGAAAATAGCTGAAATGGCCGAAAAAAAGACACATGCATGTGATGCATGCGGCAAACAAAAGCAGGGCCAGCTTGGATAAGGAAAGCATGTTTAGGAACATTCTTTATTCGTAGAGATATTTTTGCAGAAAGCTGGGTGTGGGACTCTGAAGGATCTTTGTTCCTTTGCAGGTTTATGGTCTGAAATGGTTCACTGGATGCCATTCAAATGTATTTTTTTCTCCTAATTTCTATGAGAATAGATCCTCTCGATAAATTTTTATTAAAATACAAATGTTAATATATATATATATGTATGTATGTATGTATACAATTTTAATTTTAATATACGAAAATGGTTTGCTAGTACTGCTGCTATTATTTCTGGAATTGGACAAACATTTTTCAATCATAGCGTTATTGTCCATGATCACAAATTTTTATTTAAGCGCCTAGCCGATGGATTAAAGTATATGGGATGTAACATGTAATTTTGATATTAGTCTAGTTTTTGTATTTTATAATTTATTTTAATATTTGTAGTATCTTGTAAAAAAACTAAAAATCAATACAATTTAAATCAAAATCAATTAGATTGAATTTAATTTTAAATCAAACTGATTGAATAATAAAAATTAAAAAATTGGATCAAATGATTTTTGTGTGAGACCCATTTTACACCCCTATTTGAGGATTCACATTAGACCATTTGTTGTAAGTATTCCTCCTAGTCCCTCCGGTCTCGATTAATTATAAGTAAAAAAAATTAAATATAGTGGTCTAAAATATAAATAAATTGTAAATAATTTTATCTTATTTAATAAATTATTTTTTATAAAATATCATTTATTTAAGATATATTTAATTTTAATATCTCTTTTATTAAAAATAATTTAGAAAATAAATTTTATTTTTTAATAAAATTAAATAATATTAATTAATTTTTTTAATTAATGTGAGTTTTTTTTTTTTATAATCGAGACCGAAGAAAATATTGTTTCTCCATCAAAATTAAAGCATTGAGGCAATTGAAAACTGAAAAGTATTATTGTACTCTGAATTGCTACCTCTACCCGTCCATGGAGCTCAATTAATTGCTATCCTACAATGCCAGACGTCATTAACTTCAGAATTGCAGCCTCTTCTCTTTAGTAAACAGGTCATCATTAGGGTGCTATGTCCTCCTCTTATCCTATTTCTCTGACGTCTGAACTGTGTTCTTTATGTACCCAAAATGGGAAAGCGTTGGCTTGTTGAGAACTCTTGGTACCTTGAGGATACGCATCTCTCTCCTTTTGTTAGACCAAAAAAACAAAGAAAAGAAACACGAAGAGTAGGAGAAAATGAAATAACGATATGAGTTAATTCTTCAACAAAAAGTTCGTGTGAAAAAATAGTTATATTTAACTTTTTTACTAAGCACCCTCTACGGTGCGCAAGTGATCTAGGATGTGCACCGTACGCGAGTAGGATATGAAATAGTGCATCGTAGACCTGCGGGATACATAACCGTCGATATGAATTAAAAAAAAATGCACGGCTAAGATTGAAGAAGGACAACCGGATGAACAGCAGACAGATGAATTCACAAACATGTCCTTTCTAGTCAACTCGAGTCTCTCTCTCGCACCAAGCCTCCCTCCCCGGCAACAAGAACAACGCCATATCGACACAGTAACTTGTAGCACTACATCCTTGGTTCTCAGCAACTCAAACACACAGACAACACCTTCCCCTAAATTGTTCTCCAATGTAAATTCAAACCACCCCTGGCTTAACTTTGCTCGACCTCCTCTATAAAGGCTACATCGAGGTCGAGACCGGATCCGACAGAGGCGGCGGATTTCACGGTGCCGCGACGTTCACCGACAAGGTCTCCACCGCCACTTGCCTCTCCGATAGTGTGCTCCTCCTCGTCAAGAGCGTCAACACCCAAACCCACGCTGTCCTCCGCCATTGCTGGATCAAGCACCTCCGTCAACAAGCTCGATCATTTAATCACCGAGCTTAAGGATCCATAAGCCGAAGCCTATACGCGCCTTGTGAGGACCTCGTTTCATATTGGTGAGAGAGGGGACGGGGGTACGGGTCGGGTCTTGTGAAGAGAGCGAAGAAGAGGGTGGATAGTGAGCACGTGAGGAGGGTGGCTGAGTTGGTGTCCGAGTCGAGAGCATTTCCTGACTCAGTTTGGGTTTGGAGAGGGTTGAGCTTGGAATGGAGAAGCTAGTTTTTTTTTCTCTGCATTTTAACGAAGATGATGAATAGTGACCCAGGGACCTCCTCATTAAATTTGCAAAACTTGATAAACAGGTACAAATAGTATTTCTTGTGCAGGTCTACGGTGTGCCTCAGCAAATATCTACTCCCGCATGGTGCGCAGCCTAAACCACTCGCGCACCGGAGACAGATCCTTAAGATTAAAGTTTTAAATAAACTTTTTTAAAATCTTGAATTTTGAATTGAAATTGAAATTTATTAAATTCGAAACTGGCTAAAGCGTTATGAATGCTGGGAAGCCCTTGATTAAAAAAAATATATAAAAGTTTATACTAAAAAGTATAGTATTTAATTTATCACATTAATAATTTCAATAACTGTGCTTTTTTTTAATTCTTATGCCAATTACTTCAAGTCATGTTTGGATCGGTGGAAAATGATCAAATGAAATAAAATAATCAAAAACCTAATTCTCTGAGTTGATTAAATAGAATGAAACAAAATAAAAATAGAATTGAAATGAATTTCATCTTATCTATTTAATATCCCACTTCCCCCTTTAAATAAGGAGAAATTGGGCGAAATAAGTATTTTTCTTTAATTTAGGAGAACTATGGGTTTATTTCATTTTCTTCAAATTTACCTAACTCTCCATTAGATATCCGATCACAGCCATGTTAATATTTACGATTTTAAATTTTAATAAACCTAAATTTAATAAACATAAAATAAAATACTATTAAAATAAAATTTAATTTATAATCCATTACATGAAAAAATATAAAACCTTACCGTTAATACCCGAAAAACAATTTTAATTTAGTAACAAACATAAAAAATGATAAAATTACTATAGATCAAGTTATTGAATTAAGTAACCTTTCTGCCTAATTCGTATTAAACTTAAACATTCACTTGTTTAATGAGTTAACTGTCATTTTAGTCCCTGAAACTGTAATACGATCTCATTTAAATCCCTAAAACTAACGAAAAGACAATTTAGCTCCTGAAATTATAAAACATTGGTCAAATTAGTCCCTAAAATGGTAAAACTACGGTCAAAATAGTCCGTCATTTTACAATTTTAAGAACTAACTTGACCGACGTTTTATAATTTCAGGGACTAAATTGTCTTTTTATTAGTTTTAAGGACCTAAGTGAGACTACTTCACAATTTCAGAGACTAAAATGATAGTTAACTCCTTATTTAATTTAATTGAACTCCTATCCAATCAAACACTAACAAATAAAACGTAGTTAATATGTATAAGGAAAAAGTTTTAGACTGAACATTAATTGAAAATTGAAAAATGAAAATACTGTAACATTTGATTAATAAATTAAATTTTTTATTTTTCATGCTTTTTGCTTTCCATTTTTTCCCAGAAAACCTTAACATTAATAATAGAGACTGCAACCCCTGTTGTGGTTGAAATGAATCCAGCGAGTTCAGGATTACAATTGATTATAGTCAGACCGTAGTAAGTGTTAAACAGCAACTTGACCGGTGTGAATAATAAACCATTCTCTTTTATTTGGGTCAAAATAATAAACCATTCCAATAATCGACATCTGGAATGTAAAAGGACTTCGTCACAAAACTCTGTTTTGCCCAAAAGAACCCAGAAATTTGAAGCAGGTTTCGATTTGATCCGGAGTTAATATGCTAGTGCCAATATATTTAAAAGCAAACCGAAGAACATTTGCTTCTATATTATCATTAATAAGCATAAAGATATAAACAAATCAATGAATTAATCCTACATAGTGCTTATTTTTACAACAACCTAGTAACACTAATCCCGTGTTTCTGAAGTAGTAGTGGTAGTGGCAGAGTGTGGCAATCCTCAAACAAGCGTTGAGCAGGATGATGTAGAAGGATCATACAGAGCAGGAACCAAGTACTTCCTGCCATTAGCACCATTTGCGTTGTAGCTAGCACCAGTAGCAGAATCAACGAGCAAGTTACCAGCATAACCAGGGTAAGCCCCTTTACCATAAACCCCAGGACAAGCCGAAGCGGCTTCGAGTGGAGCCTCAGCAGGACCCTGGAAGTAACCATTTCCAAAGGGGTTGGTTGCAGTTCCGGCCAAGAGGCTAGCAAGGTTGATGACCATTCCGTCAAGGCCCACATCGTTGTTTGGGGCAACCAACGGTGGGCTTTGAGGCCCATAGATTGGTTGGTGGAATGGCCACGCACATTGACCCGGGCATTGGGTCTCGGAATTCCCAACCCAGATGTAAGCGAACTTGTAATTCTTCCCCTTCACGTGACCCGCAGAAGAAGACGAAGAACCGTGAGTCCCACATCGGCTCATGCAGAAACCTTCCACTGCCACGTCAGCGGATGTAAGAACAACGTTGACGGTGTCCTTCTGGTCTCCTTTGGAAGCCAATTCGATAAGGTGTTTGTTCGTCAGTGACTTTCCCATTGAGTAGTTCTCGTCGAGGATCTGTTTCCCCAACGAGAGGGAAAGACGAGGAGAGGCTTTCTTCTTGGAGCTGAGGTGGTAGTACTTCTCCGTTGTTTTCCACCACGTGGCAACGGTTGGTTGGTTGGGCTGTGCGGTTGTTGGGGATGAGAGTGAGGTGATGAAATCGGCGACTATGGCTTTTTGGGATGGTTTGAACTGGCCATACCAGATGAGGTTCACGGAGATTTTGCCGTATAGAAGTGGACCGTTGTGGTAGTGAAGAAGCTGAGACTGGTCCTGAACCAGCTCATTCAAACTACGAGCAGCGAAAGAGAGGTGAAAGACAGAGATTAGAAAGAAGATTTTGAGAAAGGTTTGAGGAGAAATGAGATCAACAGTGGCCATTTTTTAAAAATTGAAGAGAATAGACCAAAGCAGAGAATGCAACGGCCTTTTTTGGAGAAGGATTGAAAAACAAAAGAAGCTGAGATAGCTGTTGTAATTTTGAGCTGTGGATTGAAGGAAATGGGGAAGAGAGGTATTTATAGGTCCTAGTCCAGGTGGGGTTTTAAATTGGGGGGATATTTTTATTGATTAAAACTAAAATTTAAAATTAAAATGTGTTTTAATTTTAACTGGGGGGGGGGGGGGGTGGATTTTTATTTTAGTAGAACACTGGAACTTGCGGAGAAAGAGACAGAGATTAACTAAAGAGTGACTTTTGTGCGTGGGAAGTGGTTAGCCCCTCTGGCATTTACGAGCCACGGCTTGTCCAGTAAGCAAGCCAAAAGGGACCCCTCATTCGGTACCGTTTCATTATACCCTAAAATCCCACCTAAACACCATTGGAGTGCATTCCACGCGCGGAACTCCTATACTTTCCATGTGTTACTTATTGGCGGGGCGTGAGAGACAAGCTCTATGGATGCGGTGGGAGGGGGTTGAAAAAGAGAGGTGTTTTACAGAGGCAGGGCACAAGAAGAAAGTGCAACCTTTGTGGAAATAAGTGAAGGGGTTTGTTTTTGTGGGGCTAGCTACGGGACAAAAGCATTACAGCTTTGGCCAGTTAGATTATTAGAAACCACGGGGTGGAGTGATTGTCGAAATTACCCCGGGGAGTGGATAAGTGCAAAGTGCAATTAGGTAGGGAGTGTGAGGGTAGAATGGGAAGGAGGGGAGTGAAATTATGGAGAGAGACGTTGAGGGGGTGACAGTCTGGATGGTGTGTGTTTTTATGGGGAAGCGCGGATGAATGGATCCAACTGGCACTCACTCACCCAATACTAGCAAGCAGCTTATGAAATTGAATGTCTCTGGAGGTATCCGAGGAAGCACGTGATGTAACTCCATCCTCCTAGTCCTCTTCCTTTGATGCTTGATAAGTTCCACGCCCCAGGCACGTGACCGCACATAACTGGATATACCTCATTCCATACCAGTTCCACCTGTACTACATGACCTGCCACCATGCTCTGCTGCGCTTTCACTGCATGCAGAGCCTGTTTTCACACCCAACTGGGTCTACCTAGTTGTACTTGAATTCGAACTAGAACTAACTTAGTGTTTGTTTTTATTTTTATTTTTTATTTAAATCTGAAATACTGTGGAAGTGCATGCGCGTAAATACATTTTATTTTATTAGAGAAATGATTTTTTGAGTTCTTTGAAATATTTTATTTGAAAAGTCATCTCACTTTGTTTGATTTTTCTAGTTTTAAAGATTACTATATAAAATACAAATAGAGTGTGCAATTATTTTTACTATTTCTTATACACATAATCGAATAAAAAAACAAAATAGAAATAAAGTAATAGTGAGAATAAAAATAAAAATATTGTTTTTAAACTTAATAGATTTAAAATTCAAAATAAGCTAACTCAAATACACATACACAAAGTGTCATTTTATATTCATGTGATGTGCAAATAAGGGTGGAATCTAATTAGGCATGGCCTTTTTAAAAATTTTAATGTCACATGTTATTTGTGTTATAGGTTTTTTTTAGTTTGGTCTGGTTTTTTTGAAAGTTTGGCTTGACTTATTACCTTATTTAAAGACATGATTCTTATTAAGATCTTTAAGTAGGTCATCTAATCTATTCTTAAATAAACTATGAAAATTAAAACCAATATACATAGGACATAGAGGTAGGTTATATTTTTATAACAGTGGGTCTTACTTGTTTATATAATATAAACTTTTTTTAAGATCTAACTTGATCTTCACGATAGCTTATTTAAAAGACTATTTTTGCAATAAGACCTCTAAATAAGTCACAACACTTTGTATATTCGAGTCTATGTGTAGGTCAATGTGTTTAAATATTTAAAAAGATAAATATTGTATGATTTTAACATATTGTAAAAAATTTATAATAGTATTATTACAAAAAAATATCATTTTTGCTTATTCAAATAGGTTGTCCCTTATGCTTAAAAAGTTTTTTAAATAGCCTAAAATCTGACATTTATAGCTAAATAGATTTTATAAAATTCTTGGCTTAGGCATGACGTGATGTAAACTAAATGATATGCTCTCATTAAATGGTCTGACTTATTCCTATCCTTATGTACAAGGTAATCTGATGTGAAATTCTCACATCACATTAGTATTTATCGGCATTGTTTATATATTTTAAGTAATTTTCGGTATGTGTTTTTTTTAATAATCAATTGTGAAATGTTTTGTCAAAAAAATAATCAATTGTGAATGTACGTTTTTTTTCCCATTTATTGCAAGATGGGATAAGGGCAAAATCTCTCTCTAATTTTCCCATTTCTACATGATATTGACTTCACGATTATAGGTGTTGAATATTATAATACTTTTGTGTTTAAAATCATGAATTACAGCAATAAACTAATTATGAATCTTGCCCTTTTGAGTGATAGTTGCTTTGTCATCCCAAATTAAAGCTTAGTTCATATGGGCATGAATGTAAACATATCTATATTTATTAATCCCACATAAGCCTCTAGATAAGCTTTGATTTTGCGATTTGATTTTTGTGATTTACATCGTCGGTGAAAACTACTACTTAACCACTAATTACATCAATAATTTCTATGTACTAGAGAATACTACTGTCGTGAATTCAGTGTGCCTCTATTTTGTGACCCCGAATCAAAATATAACATATATAAGAACAATTAGAGAAGGAATAAATGAATATTTTTTTGTGGATTTGTTTATAGAAATGTATTATAAAATTATTATATTCATAGAAGTTAAAATCATATTTCAGTTAAAAAAATTATTAAAATGAATGTATTATTGCATTATAAGGTTTTTATTTTTCGTATGGTTCCTTTGTGAGAAATCATCGCTTGCTGAAGAGTTCAATTACTTATTTTGGGACAGACAGATTGATGAATTTCTTCAATTCCGGTTGTCCAGGGGATCGATTTTAGCTAGTTTAATTACTACTATTTTTTTCGTTACCTCCTAGGCCATGCCAACAGCTAATAAAGTGCCTTTAATCAATTAAATTGATTATTTACCAGTACTACCATTTAACAACAATTCTGATCTTGTCCTCTCACATTCTCCATGGTGGGTCAGGTACGTTGCACCCACTGAAATACACTGCATGTTGATTAATCTATGCACGCATAGTTATATTTTAATTAGCCAAAATCACGAGAACTAAACTATATCCGATGTAAGCTTTTTTTTTTAGGGATATCCGATGTAAGCTTAAACATTAATAATCAGGCTTTATTCACGGGGCAATGCTCTATGCTTATTTTATTTATTTAAAGTGAGTTTAATTTAAACATATAACACGAAATAAATATTTTGCTCGGTGTCCGCTTACAATGGCCTAAATTCCCGATAGTCACGAAGACAAGCCTGACACCTGAGATGATGCATTCATCTCTGGATTGAGCTTGGCTTGATTCCAAATTTGCAGACATAGACTTGAGGATATTGAGAAATATAACAATTGAGCCCTACACATACGTCTTAAATAGTATTTGTTTAGGAACTTCAGGCTTTGACTCAATTATTTATATATAATTGGATTGGATTCTGTCTGTATGTGATGTAGCGGACCCGTGGCTAAGCTAAGATATTAATCAATGGATCTATTGATGTTGAACGCACATAATGTCCCCATGTTTTGAAGTTATAAGCTCCCATATGGCAAGCATGTCTACCCTTGCCTTTAGTCCAATCCGATAATCATGTACTAAGCGATTTCTCAGGAATTAAAACAGGAAGGTGGAGTAAAGGGGAAGATCCCCAAAGTAGCAGTGATCTTCGCATTAATTGACGATACATGCTTTAAATCATTTCCTAAATATCGATGATTTTCTAAAAAGATTTTCTTTTTAAATTATTTATTTTTATAATCATTTATCATTTTCCAAATAAAAGCTTAGTTGGCTATGTCCCCACCAGTAATGTTACGCGTGACAATTGTACTGAAAGGGTGTCTGATCAAATTTGGGACTCAAACAGTATTATATTCGAGAATTAGCAACACAAAATTGATGGGGTTACGTTTCTATCTAGAATGGTCTTAGGCTTGAATGAACCAAGCATGGAGTCTGTACTATGAAGGCTGGCGAGTTGAAATAATGCAAGCAAACTCTTACTGTGGGCTTCCTTTATGTCTCCCTTTTCCCTCCATGGGAGGGTTATTAGTTTTTTTTTTTTATCTCAATGTGAGGTCTCTCCCCACTTTAGGTGGGCTTTTTCCTTTCTACACAAATATGCTGCCTGAAAGCTCTATTATACAACACTATTCTACTCTGATTTGTTGTAGGTTGTTTTGGGTTATCTCACTAGTTGCCGTTGGACATGTGCCAATCCAAAATGAATAAAAAAGGAAAAAAAAAATAGGAAAGAAAGAACATAACTATTTCAAGGTTTCTTTATATTAGGAGGATGTGATTTTTTCTTTTGTTGTTTCATGACCGCTAATCTTTTGAATATGGAGTATGCATGTCCGATATATCTTTAATCTTTTTATTAAAAAAAAACATAAATTTGCTTCTTCTTCTTTTGGGTCAAAAAGCATAAATTCGCTTGAAGCATGCATTTTTGGGCTCGAGACATGAAAGCTCATCCGGCTAACCTAATTACTCATAGGCCGGCCTCTTTGGTTGATCCAGCCCAAGGAAACATTGGTATAACTTCCCTTTGTTGAGAAGTTTCACATCGATTAGTGATACTACTAATGTAGTGCTTATAAAGTTTGGACAGTCCTCACCCTACAAGCCAATTTTGTAGGGATGAGTTGGGTCCAAATCTCAAATTCTAACAGTGGTAACACAGCCAATGTTAGATCCGTTAGTGGGCCACCACCCGTGTGGGGGTGTTGTTGAGAGTCGATGTGTGAGGGATTGTGTTGAGAAGTCCCACATTGACTAGTGATATTACTAATATAGTGCTTATAAAACTTGACTACAAGTCAATTTTTTAGGAATGAATTAGGTCTAAATCTCAAATTCTAACACTTTCTTTTTTTTTGGTCAAAAATTCTAACACCCTTATCCCAGTTAATCTTCCACTGTTCCACACACTGGCTCTGTATTAGGCCCAGTTTGACTTGTTATTGTACCCGGTTTGAGGCTTTGGCCTCCTTTTAATCTAGAATCTTTCGACCAAAAAAAAAGGAACAGGTAAATATTTATGGCAATTTCTATAATACTCTTAAAAATGAAAGAGTTCGATACTTGTTTACGCGTTCCATTAAAAACTCAACAATTTTTTTCTCTATTTTAATTTCTTTTTAATCTATTAATATTCTATATTGAAAATGTACTCAAACTCTTGCATTTCTATAGATACCATAGTATTGTCTGATATTTATTTGGGTTATACACATACACTCAATCACCCATCCCACACCTCATCCCAATGAAGTGATGGATGTGGGATGGGGGTCTATTATTCATTTTCGTATTTATTTAGTGTCTCGAGAGACCTATGTGGATTAATGTAAAATCACGTACGTTTTTCTGTTAGTTAAAATTTGGTCACTTAAGAGATGTTTGCCTATACTTTTTAGTTTTCAAAACCCATATAAGCTGTTTGGGCAAAGAAAACATCTCTTATATTATTTGATCTGGATGATGTTAAAAAAAAGTCGAGTTACATTTATTGTAGCGTATGAATTCTATTAGAATGCAAGTCATGTTTTTAAATACAGGTTTACATATATGATATTAAGAAAAATATTCACATCTATAATTTTGCTTTTTTCATTTTTTATTCTTCATCAAACTCATTGACTCATATTATTTTGAACTTTTCTAAAATGATACTATTGTAATAAAATCCAAATAAAGTTACACTAGAGAGTAGAGACGTGTGGAAGCGTCTTAATTTAACCGAGTCACGATTAACATCTCATCAACTATAATTGAATCTATATATTTAATTATTAATATCTATATGTATAGTTCTTGGCTTTTGCTATGACGAGGTCAATTCCGTAGGGCTCATATATCAGAAAAAACAAAGATGGTTGAAGCGGACGGACAGCTTGATCAAGAAATTAGAAAACTATTACATGAGAGATCTTGCAGAAGCCAGAAAATGAATTCTATGAGCATTGTTGCAGAGAAGAAGCCTCATGCAATTTGTATACCATACCCAGCTCAGGGTCACATAACTCCAATGCTGAAACTGGCAAAGCTCCTCCAATTCAGAGGGTTTCACATCACTTTCGTTAACACAGAGTTCAACCACAAACGCCTTCTAAAATCCCAGGGTCCAAATTCCCTCAACGGCTTCCCTTCCTTTCGCTTTGAGACTATCCCTGACGGTCTACCAGAGTCAGATGTGGATGCCACACAGGATACATCTTCCCCGTGTGAATCTCTAAGAAAAACCTGCTTAACTCCCTTCAAGAACCTCCTCTCCAAACTCAACAACAACAACAACACCACAGGTGTCCCTCCTGTTACTTGCATAGTTTCTGATGGTGTCATGAGCTTCACCTTAATTGTTGCCAAAGAATTGGGCATTCCTGAGATCCTCTTTTGGACTACAAGTGCATGTGGATTCATGTGTCATCTTCAATATGGTCAACTCATCAAAAAGGGCCTCATACCCCTCAAAGGTGTGTGTATATGTACTTCTAGAAAAAGTTGAATTATCGATAAAAATTAGAGACGAAAAAAGTAGAATTGGTCACTAGTTTGGACATTTCTAACACTTACTGGCAAAACTAGAGATAAATTTTACTTTTTTTCATGTTAGAGAAGTAAAAAATGAAATTGGTTTCCACTTTGGGCATCTCTAGCACTTAAAGGCAATATTAGAGACGAATATTATTTTTTTCCATCTCTAATTTTTCTTCGGTACTTCAACCTATTCTAGTAGTGATGTACATATTATTGATTACTTAATGTTTTACTTTACCATGAAACACTGTTTGATATGCACTATGGGTTTAATCTATATATGACTTTGCAGACACGAGTTATATAACAAATGGGTATTTAGAGACAGCCATTGATTGGGTACCGGGCATTAGAGAAATTCGGTTGAGGGATTTCCCAAGCTTCATCAGAACCACAGATCCAAATGACCTTATGTTAGAGGTTGTTCAGGAGGAGTGTGAGAGAGCTCAGCATGCTTCTGCAATTATCTTGAACACATTTAATGCTTTAGAGCATGACGTTTTGGATGCATTTTCTAAAATTTTGCCTCCTGTGTACACCATTGGTCCTTTAAATTTACTCATGAACCATGTCACAGATGATGGCTTGAACACAATTGAAACGAACCTTTGGAAGGAAGATCGAGAATGTTTGGAATGGCTAAACACCAAAGAACCCAACTCGGTAGTTTATGTGAACTTTGGGAGCATCGCGGTTATGACTAGTGACCAATTAATTGAGTTTGCGTGGGGACTTGCTAATAGCGACCAAAGTTTTTTGTGGGTCATTAGACCTGATCTTGTGGATGGTGAAAACGCAGTTCTTCCTCTAGAGTTTGTAACAAAGACCAAAAGCAGAGGTTTATTGTCAGGTTGGTGTCCTCAAGAGGAAGTGCTAGCTCATAGAGCGATTGGAGGGTTCTTGACGCATTGTGGTTGGAATTCAACAATTGAGAGTTTGAGTAATGGAGTGCCTATGATTTGTTGGCCTTTCTTTTCTGACCAACCAACTAATTGTCGATTCTGTTGTATGCAATGGGGAATTGGGCTGCAGATGGAAGGTGATGTTAAGAGGGACGAGGTTGAGTGCCTTGTGAGGGAGCTGATGGAGGGGCAGAAGGGCAAGGATCTGACCAAGAAAGCATTGGAATGGAAGAAACTGGCACAAGATGCTGCCCTTCACAAAGATGGGTCTTCATTTCTTAATTTTGAGAGCATGGTTCGTCAAGTTCTTCTGAATGAGAACTTGAAATCAAGTTAGATCGGTATGTTGTATAAGTGTTATTTGTAACCATGTTATTTAATTATCATATTATGCATTAAAATAAATTGTTGATCATCTGTTTTTCTCTTGCCCTTTTTTATATCATGTATGGTGCAAAGTTTATCAATGGATTGGTGTCTATGTGGTATTGCATAAACGAGGGAAAAAGAGTGAGAAAGTCAAGATTTATCTTTGGCATGCAGTATATAACGTGATCATTTTGGCTGACGCGAATTAGAATTATTTTCTCATATGGTTTTGCAGATTTCAGTGAAATTATTCACTTGCATCAAGTTGCAATCGTGACAGTAGTTTATGGTAAAAAAAAGTGGGGGCCAAATGTACGTTTTCGGACTGGTGTCAGAGTGCTTTATCCTGTCTAGGCAGTGCTGATAAACTGCGGTTGGCTTAGGGTCCTTATCAGTGGTATTTTTTTTCCTGTTTATCGGAGTTTTATTCATTGTAGTCGTTGCTTTTTTGTAATTCAGGTTGCATAACAAAGGGCAATTTTGTTTATGTATAACGAGGACAGTGTGGTGGGGTCATTTTATTGCAGGAGGATACTGGACACTGAGAGCTTTACACCCAGGGTGTATTCAGAATCACAGATGTGGAGTTGGCTGCTTGGAGAGGGTATTTTGCTGTAAGTTAATCACTGGGTTTATCACACCCGGGATGCTAAAATTAACGCAGGTGTGAGCAGTTCTGTTAGCAGGATATCTATAATATATATAAAGACGAACCATCTCAAGACCAACTTTTACACGTGTCGCTCTGGGAGCATTTTAAGGTTCAATTGGACTGATTGGATTTGAATAGGCTTATTGATTGATTTGTATTGATTGTGTTCTATATGATATTTAATGTATTGAATAGATTTCAGTCATAATATTATTTAATATTGTATTCAGATTTATCTATTTAAATTTGATTTTTTCTCATTTATTATTAATTTAATTTGACTATAGCAAATTGTATTTCTGATTTGATAATATTAATAATAATTCTAATAATAATAACTAAAAATATTATTAATATTATTTAAACAATGAGCAGTAACTACATCTACATAATAATGATAATATTTAAAAATAGGATTTCAATATCGCCGTTGGAAAAAGGATTATATCTGTTTTTACACTAATTTTAATAATTAATAAAATATTGATTCTTCTTTTCCTCTACATGTACATAAGAATAATAATGTTTAAAAATGGAATTTCAATATTACCATTGAAAAAGGATTACATCCATTTTTACACCCATTTCAATAATTGATAAAATCTTGATTCTTCTTTTCCTCTTTTATTTCAACGATTTTTCTCTCTTTAAGTTATCCATCTGCGATTGTGTTCGATATGGTATTTATTGTATAAAATAGATTTCAGCCCTAATATAATTTGATATTGTATTCAGATTTATCCATTAAAATTTATTTTTCTCATTTATTGTTAATTTGATTTGATTATAGCAAATTTTTATTTTAAATCTGATTTGATAATAATAATAATAATTCTAATAATTATAATTACTAATAATATTATTAGTATTATTTAAATAGGATTTCAATAATGTTATTCATAATATTATTTAAACAATGAGCTTACATGAAATCAGGAATAAAAAATATTGTTATGGCCCTCGCACATTTAATCCGGGTAGAGGTTTCATGGCGGTGATTCTTTTTTATTGATTGATTATTCCATGATTTAAATTTAATGTACATAATTGTTATTTTAAATTGTATTGATTGTATTTGATATTATATTTGATTTTTTTGGAAAGTATTTCAAACATTCGTTATACTTATTTTTTTTGGGTTTTCTACAACGATATTATATCAACTTGATTTCGTTTGATTTCAAACTTGAATGGATTTCAGCTCTAATTGGACTGAATATTATATTCAGAATTATCCATTGAATATTGATTTTTTGTTAATTTATTTGAAATTTGATTTGATTATAGCAAATTTAATTTCAAATATCATTCCTCTTTTTATTGGTTTACTTTTAGAGAATATTTTTATACCTATATTTCTACCTATTTATTTTGTAAGATTTTATTCAACTCCTCCCATTTTGCATCGACAAACTTTCATGTCTCTTCAACTCTTGATTCTTGATTCTCTGGTATGACTTTTTTAACTTCTCTTTTTTTGTTCTTATTCTCTCATTTTATATACATTTTTTTTCATTATTCTCCTCTATTGCAGTGACTATCACTTGAAACTTTCAATTAAATGTTAGTTTTTCAAGGTTAATCCTTTATATGTTTAAATTTTTATATTATTAATATTAATTCTTAATATACATATATATTGATATGTTTTATTTGTTTACTTTGTTTCGGTCTTTACATTACTGTTACTCCTGTGTTTATAAACACTGACTTCCATTTTTTCTCTCTTTTTTGTTCTTTTTTTCTCATTTGATATATATATTTTTTCATTATTCTCCTCCATTGTGGTGACTATCACTTGGAACTTTGACTAAAGGTTAGTTTTTGTAATTTTCTTTTTCATTGTCAATCCTTTATATGTTTCAATTTTTGTGTTTTTATTCTTAAATCTTAATATATGTATGTATTGATATGTTTTATTTGTTCACTATGTTTAAAGTCTTTGCTCATCAACATTGATTTCTCATCTAAGGTGAGTTCGTAATTATTCACATTTTTCTATTTTACTATCAATCATTTTTATTTATTTTTAGTTTTTTTTTTCATTTTCTTATAACCTCCAAACCATTGATATTATTTGGATTTTATTTTGATTTTATCGAAGACCATCGTTACTCTTCTATATATTCATCAAGTCAAATTTCTCCTCTAAGGCGAGTCTCTTTTTTTATTAGTTATTTTTAGCCATCAATTGTTTTTAGAATTAATGTTTCTATATTTTGCATTGTTAGTTTTTATTTTATTTTTCATTTCCTTTTGTGATTAGTTTTTTTTTACTCTATGCAGATACGTTATTTCTCTCTCTCTCTCTAACAAGAAGGGATTTTTATTTTTTTTTAGCCCGAAAAAACAAACAAACTACAAGGTCACTAGCTAGATAGGAGAAGAGGTTTTTGTTTTGAATCTATCGAAGACCATCATTACTTTTTTATATATTCAACAAGTCATCAAACTTCTCTTCTAACTTGAGTCTCTTTTTTTTATTAATCATTTTCAGTCATCAATTGTTTTTTATAATTAATATTTTTATATTTTGCATTGTTTAGTTTTTTATTTTTCATTTTATTTTTTGATTACTTTTTCTTATTTTGTGCAGATCTATTATATTTCTTTCTCAAACTAGAAGAAGCATCATAAATCACAATTTTTTTTTCTCAATATTTTCCAATAAGCTATGTATGGGATAACAATAATAACTATGTTTATTTTGGAAAATGTATTTTTTAGTTGTTTTAATTAAAAAGAAATATAAGTTATTTAATTTTCCAATTCAAAATTTCTATTTTGGTAAATTTACTTTGATGTAAATGCTATGTCCTTAATTTATATTTGTGTATCAAACTTATCATTTATAATAGTAAATCAAATAGAAGTATATCATAGCGAACAAATAAAAAAGGAAAGAATTTTAATTTTGTAGAAACAACAAATGTGTAATTCAAAATTATGGCTATCTGATTAGTGAAGAATTTTAATTTTATTTTGATATTTATAAACAAGTAATTGAAGATATAAAAAATAGTTTATTTCATCTTAATCAATGTATAATCATTATTTCTTTTTTTATTTATATTATTTTACCTAATAAATTCATTAAATGTTTTCTTTTGTCTGAATAAATTTGAATTTTTCTCTTATTAATGTGTGTAAATAAAATTATTAAAATAAAATGTATAGATAAAACACAACAAATGAGAATAAATATTTATGTCTTTATTATTGAGTTATCATCTAACTAATTTATTGAACATTTTTTTTGAGAAAATTTAGAGTTTTTATAAATTTATATCTACATGTAAATTGATTAATATAAAAATTATAAATAAAATATAACACATGTGATAAATATTTTACATAAAAGTATACAAGAAAAAATTGTATCTATAACATTAAGTCAAATATTTTACGTGAAATCTCATCAACATGTGATTTACTTAAAGAATTAAACTTTAATATATAATTTATATACTTTTCTATTTCACTTCATGAAAAGTTTAATATGAATAGATTTTTATTATTTTTTACTTTATCACCAACTAATTTATTGAAGCGTTCTTTAGTGTAATAAAATTTAATTTTTTACACAGTATCTATATATAAATATACAAAATGATTAATTAGAAATTATAGATAATATATAACACATGGGATGAACAAATACATTAAAATATATAGCAACAAATTAAAGTTAATGCATGAGAATGAACATTTTATGTTAAATCATGTTAACATATGAATTGCGAGAAAAAAATACACTTTTTTATAATTTCATTATTTTTAAATTCAATATTATAATAAGTTCAATATAAACATATTTATTTCTTAATTTGCTATTATTTTCTCACGTAACTATTTTGTTGAAGATGTTTAATTCACAAAATAATGGCAATTGTCAATGAGATTATTACTTAAATATATCATAAAGAATGGACACCTAAAAAATTATAAAATTAAGTGTAAGTTATTTTTAGTTTACAAAAAATGAATAGTTTATGGTGTTAGATGAGAAAATAAAATTTTCATAGAAAATAGATTGCGGAATAGGTTTCTACCGATTAAATATGCACGATAATTTGGTCTATACTCGGTAGGTATTATAACCGATACAAGTAGAGACAATTTATGATATAGATTTGTAGATTACAAGTAATGAGTTGTACCGTGAAAGTCGGGATGAATTCATGCGGGTACCGCAAATTTAGAGTTTTTGTCATGCCTACTCACAACAGCTATTTAAACTATTTTATTACTTCAATCATAATTTATATATTTATTGCTTCAACTATTTTTAGTAAATAACCATAATTATATTTGTTATATAATTTATGAACAATAATTAAAAAAAACTCAAATCCTTTATAATTATTTAAACATATTTCATCATAATTTTTTATAAAATGCATCGTATACCCCGTGCATTGCACGGGTAATCACGCTAGTTCCCTTTTCTTCGTCAGGCACAGCGTTGAACACAAGGGGGGTTGAATATTTTCACAGTTGTGATCGGGTTCTTTGCTCGCATCATTTTCGTACATCTCTGGGTGATTTGATCAAGTGGACTCTCGGCCCAACGTATCTTGGAACATAAAGGGCATTTTATATTCACACATATCTATTTTAATAATAACACGTACACACATTTAAAATACCAAAACTATCCTTACTTATTTAAGGACCCCGCAGAATTATTAGTTCCGCGTATATAAAAAATGATACATACGTAATGAATATAAAAAATATTGAGTGCGGAACTATTAAATCTGTGTAAAAAAATGCACTCGCGGAACTAATAGTTTCATTAGTTCCGCGAGTGCATTTTTTTACGCGGATCTAATAGTTCCGCGAGTGCATTTTTTTTACACAGATCTAATAGTTCCGCACTCAATATTTTTTACATTCATTATGTATGTGTGAGGGAGAAGAGGAAGTTATGCGCGGTCCACGGCGCTGCAACCTCTACTGGCACGGCGTGGCTCGGTGTGTGAGGGAGAAGATGAAGTTCTGCGCGGTATTGTGAGGGAGCTGCGGAAGTACGACGAAGGCGCGGAACTAAGACGGAGGCACGGAACTACGATGCTGTTCTGTGTGGAAGCGGCGGATCTGTTGTGTCTGTGCGGAAGTGAGGGATAATGCAAAGGTTTTGAGGGTTTGTTTTAAACAGAGGATAGTTTAAACTTTTTAGCTTTTAGTGTGTGTGTGTTTAACAAATGGTGTATGTGTGGATATAAAAAACCAACATAAAGCTATCAATTGACTTCATAGTGGGCTTGCTGGACTCCTTTGTGCATGCGTCTCAGGGTCTCTTGAATTTGGGCACAAAATGGACCAAAAAAAAAAAGATTTTGGCCACTAATTATGCTAAGGTTTAGTAGCTTTTTATTATTTAATAAATATTTGACTAACGACTAAAAAAATAAATAAATACAATAAAATGAATTGATATGAGATGAAATATCAAATAATCAAATAATTTTTTAATTGTATGGAATTTATAGACTTAAATTTATTTAACAAGAATTTTCATTTTAATAATTGGAGAATTGATTAATTTTAAAGGTATAAATATGCTAAATTTGACCTTGATGTTCAACGGATCCCGATTCACATATGTTGTGGTAATATTTAATTTTATAATTGTTAACCACGTAGCCTAAAAAAGTAAATATGAGTATTAGTATTTAACAATTAGTAAAAAAACCATCAAAATTGAAAGTTCCCGGAAAAAAAAGGAAAAGAGAATGAAGTTAGTTTGAATGAAGAAGTGATTAATTAGTCCATCTTTCGAATGCCATATGTGGAGAACACCGGTAATAATCAGCGGAACCGTTATTTCCTAAAGCGACAGCTTGTGGATCCAAAAAATTAAGATATATATAGTAATATGGGGAAAAAGATGAAGAATTAATAAGATGAAATTTAACTTGAAGATTAAAGAGTTCAAACATAGCAGGTATATATAGTTATTAGTTCTTCCCTTGGATATTTGAACTTTCTGAAGTTCTAACTGCTCCGGCTGTTGTTTTAGAGGAGGTACGCTGCTGTGAATCTGATCAAGACCAACCATATATAATTAATTAAACAATAACTAATGTTGTGCTAAACATAGAGATGGTAAATTAATAGAAGATCATGTATAAATGATGATTGACAAATTAAGCCATTGAGCAATTATTTGACTCTTGTCTACATGTATATATTTGACAGGCAAGCAAATCATCATACGGCAGGATCGTCATGTTTGCTGGTAGATATGAAATGTGGAAATATTAAAAAAAATAGAGGCCGGGAAGTAAAAATAGAGTAAAATAGAAATTAAAACCTTAATTTTTATTATTGTTACAAGATTGGAAATAATTAACTATTGCTTTCCATCACTTTCATATATACTAGAGGATGATCAAAATCTTTAAAAGGAAGTGTAAATAAAATATGTACACCTTTTTTTTTTAAAAAAAAAACTTACAAATAATTCTTACTGAGTACAATAAGTATAAACAATAAAACAAATATCAACATAAACTTTAATATTTTTTTATTTTAAAATATCTTCAACTTTTAATTAATTAATTATGATTGTAGACTGTCCTCCCTCACGCAACAATTAGTCAAAACTCAATCTAACATATGCAATTAATGTAGGCCAATGCATGAATGTAACTGTGAACATTTGACTACTTCTTTAAAAGCGCTAATTTACCGTATTTCCTATACTATATAGAAACCACATGCATTCTTCACTGTTATTTTTACTCGATGACCCCTCTCCCTCTGTGCCATGAGTTTAATTCTTCCACATTGATATACATTTTACGATTCATGGCACAACAGAGACAACTCATTCACATAATCACATGGGTCTGGGTTTGCCCATGTGGACCCGCATGGCATTGTATCGGAGCCAAATCATAGTATATATATATATATATAGATATAGTATGTGCGTGTGTCATAATTAAGTGCAACATAGTTCATGAGTCTCTGTGTGTGTGCATCTCTCTCTCTCGCTCGCTCGCCCACTATCTATCTCTTTGCAGGTATATATATATAATTGAAAGAAAGAATAATGAAAGGGGTGAAAAATCTAATTAAATTAAATTAAAGAGTAGAAGAGAAGAGAAAGTACCAGTAGGATCACAAGGAAAGGGTTGCCTTAATATTGCTGGTGGTTGTTGGGGTGGATGATATCCAGAGTAGTATAGATAAGATGGTCGATTTGATTGGGGCGAAGAAAATGTGGTTGCTCTTGGTGCAGCTTGCATAGAATAACCATAGTAATTATATGGTGAGCCCATATAATTGGTGGAATTAGATAATGACGCTCCATAAAGTTGTTGATAGTATTGTGCTTGCTGAACCTGCTGTGGGTTGTACATTGTGCCCTGTCATGTGCTCATACGAATATCATTTAGCTAACGTTAATTATATATGCAACTCTGAAATATTACTAGCTAATTTGAAATCATTAATTAAAAGCTAATTGTTGCTAATTAATCAGGGGAGGGGGCAGAGACGCTTACGTGGTGGTACCCATAATCAGGAGTGTAGGTTGTGTAGCTGCTGTAAGAGGAGAGTTGAAAGGAGAATTAATTTAATTAGTGATCAAATTTTAAATAATGAAAGAAAATTTCAAAATACTACTATGTACAATGCAGGAGAGATCAGTGTTGTGTTTGTGTGCCTACACATTGTGGATAACAATCACTAAACATATAGTGGATAAAAAGGTGTGATAATTTGGCTAATTTACCCCTGTGCTGAAGTAAAATGTTATTGATATATACGAACTGAGATTATGCAGAATAATTAGAAGGATCAATAATGCACATGATCATTATGAGCTGTGCATGACAGAGGTACCTTTTTGCTTTTGTGCTTATTTTACGATTAGGATACGATATGATTTTGAGGTTGACACTGATACCTACTATATATATATATTAACTGGTGAAGAGCAAGCAGTTCAAGCATCATATGATATATATGCGAGGGGTAAAACCATGTCTTGGTCAATCCAAGCCTCTACGGACGAGCGCAGATTAGTCTTTCGTTGAAAGCGTTGGGACACTGTGTGGGGTCGGAACAATCTCCCCTCGAACCAAAAAAAATATGATATATATGCAGACACAGTAAGATGTGTGCGCCTATTATGCACTTCCCCATTAATACCATGGACCACAGTTTCCTTTGACTTGGACTACGACTACGGGTCATGACATGAATAATTAATTAACTAATGGCTCCTTAGTAGTAAATAGTAATTGAATGAAGAAAGCTAATTCACTCACCCATATGGTGGGTACAGAAAAGGAGGTGCCTGTGGTCCTGCTGCCGGAACACCACCATAACACGCCCCACCCAGCTGTCCTCTTCCTCCTCCCTCCCTTCCTGCATACGTTAATTAATTACCACCCATCAAAATTAAACCTCTTCATTCATTCCAAAGGATATATATATTTATATTGATTGATGCAGAGAAAAATCATAGTATTTAAAAAAACAGAACTCTATATAGTGTGTTTGAGTCAAGTTAGTAGTCATAATTTTGAATGAAATTGATTTTTAAAATTAATTTGGTTAAAATTGAATTTGAATGGTAGTGATTTATATTATATATATATACTCTAAAATCAAGTTTGATGTAAAATTTAGTATAAATTTTTCAATCCAAAAAAATATTTTTTTTTTATCATTTATATATAGAAAATAATTTTGACACATTACAATCAAACAGGATATTCTTTTACGGTCAAACGCTTTCATTAGTTTCATATATTAATGAATTAATAGATATTGTTGCAATTAGAGGAAGTGAGAATTGACCTCGGGGTGGTGATGGTCGAGTCCTTCCCAGAGAAGCAATGTTACAATTTGCTCTTCTTCCATCTATTACTGGGTTTGGATCAGAACAAGCCCTCCTTGCTGATTCCTGATCGCAGAATGTTACCTGTTATATATATTTGTAGGACATGTTATATCTTTCTTATACATTTACATATATTAAAACTTGGCATTTCGAGAGGTAAATAAACAAGTTAGGAGAGAATCTAATTAAACATACGAATCCGTAGCCTTTCGATTTTCCGGTGTTCTTGTCAGTGATAATGACAGCCTCAAGGATGTCCCCGAACTGCTCAAAATATTTGCGCATTTCTTCCGTGGGAGTCTCCCACGCTAGTCCTCCAACAAACAGCTTTGTGAACGTTGTGTCTCCGAACTGTGATCGATGTTGTGTCTGGGCCATGGCATCGAAATAAGCAATGGGTGGTGTTCTCGTTTGTGCACTCGTCATTTAAGCTACTGCTTCTTCTCTTTTTCCTCTGCCAAAAAATTCCATGAAATTGATCATCTTCTGCTCTGTGCTACATGTGTCTACGCCCCCACCATATTCAACCTCTTATGCTCATTTTTTCACAGCAAAAGCATCATTGAATTTGAAGAGACTCAGAGAAACAGGTGGGTGTATGGTTTATGATGATGTACAGGGTTGTTTGGAACAGAGTCTTTGGTGGATTACAACAAAAATTAAAATATTTTTAGTAAAGGAGAGATCCGAGAGGTGCAAACGCTAATTTGCTGGCGAAGAGAGAATTCGGAGGAAGAAGGGGGCAATGGGCTTGTATGATACAGTGTGACAGCTACGTTACTATATATCACTACAAAGTGTGAACTGTGTTTGACCAAAAAAAAAAGTGTGAAGCGTGTCCTCTCTCTCTCTCTCTGGTTCTATATGGTAACGAAAATTAATTTTGAATAAATAACTAATTCCATAAAATTGATTTTAGTTAAAAGTAAATTAAATATAAAATAATTTATTTATATTTTGATACATTCACGTAAAAATTATGAATAAAACAATAAATTTGATACATAAAAATCACGAAAGTGAATCCAAACATCTCTGCATTATACTCTCCTCTCCCACCATCCAAATAATTTTCTGCTTCGGCTACTAATAACTAATCTTATTTGCGCTTGTCCTTTGTGTTCTTCTCCGCCCGTAGATTTTTGGCTTCGCTTTTTCTGTAACATGACACGACCACGGAGATCTAATTTCTTTTCGCCTTTATTATTATTATTATTATTATTTATTTCTCACTAGGATTCTTTTTTACTTGTACATCCTTTTTCAATTCAACTTACTCGTAACACACTAAAGGAGATATGGACCCTCTCGGATGGGCCATTTTACATGAAAAGTATATAAATTGTATAAATAATAATGGATGGGAACGGAACCGGAGGTGTTCTGCTAATTATACGTACTTGTGTTATATATTTTATATTAATTTATATGGTAAGAATATGATGAAATATGATTAGATGTATTGCAAAACTTATTTACATAGTTAATTATTTGTATTGTTATTGACACAAAAAGTAATATGCATGCGCAATCTGATTTAATTTTGATGGCCCCATTTTGTCAGTCAGTTATAATTAATTATACTACTACTAAGGCAATCAACTGCACCAATTACTATTACTTACATTTTTCCGTCTATGTTGGGACCAAAATATATCTCACATGATCCCATGTCCCTAAACCTGAAATCCGCCAACCGCATAGACTATCAGCAAATCAACCAAAACGAATAGGAACAGTTGCTGTGTTATAAGGTTTCATATAAAGAGGAAAAACAATATACTACAGTTCTTGATTAGGGCGGGTGGGATAAATCATGTGATGAAAACGAAATTAAAGACTGTCATGAGTTATATATGTATATATATATCCATCACCAATATCGTATCATTCCCTTGTGGCCTTGTCAATCGTGATTCGTGACATTAATTAATAGCAATATTTCTAATATCAACTCTACTACATATCAAGCTAACATGTCACAAGCTAACACTGCCACATATTATTTTATTAAAATTAATGGTAGACCATTAAATTGTCCACAAGCGACCTAGCCCACGATAAATGAGAACCACAATGTCTCATCCTCTCATGGCACTTTAATATACTTTTTCAAGGATGATTCTTCCACAATCAGTCATAGTTGGATCATACATGTTTGGCACTCTCATGAGTTAAGCAAAGCTTGGCTTTAATGATTATACATACATGTTACATCATGACTTTTTTGCTAGTGAGCCAGCCACATTGAGCACAAGCACTCTCACCCTGCACACAAACATGAACTCTTGACAGAGAAATTGGAGGGGGCAGAGAAGCAGTCATTATCTAGCTTGTTGCCAGCTATAATATAAGGACCCTCTACTAGTTTCTATGTTAAAAAAACCTGCAATACAATAAGTTAGTACTATGAACTGGCACTTGCAGTCCCCTCCACATGGGGTCCTATCAGTGATCAAGAACTATGAGCTGGATTTCCATCTATTTTTTTCTTTTATAAACTAGTACTAATTAAAGGTTTTTTTTTTCTTTGTAGGAAGCACAGAGACATTAAAGGTGACCCTCCCAACCTGGCTTTCATCAAACCAAAGCCCACCAATCAATTAAAGTTGCAGTATCTGTGCAAGCAAATGCTTGCTCCTAACTCACTAACTTAATCTGAGCATATCTATATATAAAGCATCCCTTGTTATTAATAATCTCAACTTCCTCATAGACTTCCACTTTGATAGCCATCTTTCATTTCTTCTAACTCCAAAAGATGTTTCTTCTCCCCCTTTGATGAAAGTGATGAATTCCCTTCCAATTCATTGGAACAGGATCTTATGCCGCCCGCCCTCATTATTATTTTGGCAAATGTGACAGTATTGGAAAAAGTTGGATTACTAACCGAAATTATAGATGGAAAAAAATGAAATTCATCTATAATTTTGTGTCTTAAGTGTTAGAGACAATAAAATTAAAAACGCATTTCATTTTTCTCATCTCTAATTTCTATTCGTAATTCAACTTTTTCTAGTAATGGAATTCAAACAAGCTAGTTACCTCTTTGTTATAGGAATACTGGTTTTGTTCATGAGTGTAGCTAGATAGGCAGACAGCTAATTCTGCCAATCTGATCGGTAGCATTTCAGGTAGAAAATTAATGCTCCTAGCAGTATGCAACTGAGGGTGTCTTTTCCTTTTCCATGACTACAAGTGAAACTAGAGAGGATTTACTATTGCTAATAGGTTTGGTGCATGCAGAACCTAACCAACATTACTGTTTTAAACTTGTTCATTTATATGTTGATGGTACTGAATTATCAACAACACAAAGCAAGCGTAGAGAATATATAGCAGGGGAATCCGATCTATTTGATTGTGTAGCCCAACCTCATGTTTTGCCCATGAACAATCCATCGACAGAACCAAAATTGGATCCTATTTTCTTCTTCAATAGCCAAGCTGTTGTTAAGGAAAGAGACAAATTTCATTATTCAGGACAACATCATCTAAATATGCTACTAGTAGCATTTTAGATCTTTTTCAATCATGTTCCAATTGAATTGAAACTATTTTTTCTTTTTCCTGTCCCCTTCTTTATTCCTCAATAAAAACATAAATTTTTAACAAAAGAAATTAACAAATAAGAGAGAAATGGTAATTTTAAAGAGAAAAGGAGAAAACTTCTTGACAAAATTTCATACTTTGATTGAAGAAATAGGAAAAAGTATAGGTAAAAGGAGCATGTGATTTGAATGCTACCATCTTAATGGGGGGGGTCGAAAAAGAAAAGGAGGGGGGGGGGGGTGTTAGGATTCATATAAACATGAAACATGCTTTTGTATGGCATAAGGAAGGTCGTGCTACTAGCCCCAAAAACCAAAGAAGAAGAAAATATGCCAGCTACTTCCTTTATAATATCCACATTTTCTCTTCATTTGAGTTGATCTAGTTTCAAATCTTTATTTTTCACTATAGAGAAGGGAAAAGGATCATAATTAAGTGAAGTTTTACTTGAGGATTTAATTTTTTTATTCGTTGTAAACTAATAGATTGAATATCTATTATTAATTAATTAAGGACTTTAATAAATTAATAAAATTTAAAAAAAATCCAACCTAATATATAAAAAAAATTATGACGAAATGCATGGCATATATACATAAGACCTAACCAACTTTTTTTTTTCAATTGATTTTTTTGGTCAAATTTTTCAATTGATAAAATGTTATCTGTTTTTGTATTATGCTACAAAAAATGTATTAAAAATATGAAGCCCAAGAAGCATCATAAGCAACAGTCACAGAAGCCTTTTTTGTCAACATCAAGCCCAACGAAGTTGGATCAATCAACTCTGGTCCGTCGTCGCAGAAATCGAATTGGCAACAACGAAAGAAAAAAACAAAAAGATTGACCAAAAAAAAAAGATGGGTGTTGACACAAAAAAAAAACAAGCTTTTTAGGGTTTTTGTTTAGGGTGTCCTTTATTTTCCTCCTTTACATTAATACGGGATGAGGATTTAGTGATTTACTAGCTAAACGCATAACCCAAGTGACCAAATATAAAAAGAAGCTTCACCAAACACAAAATGAGATGGCCTACATTGTGACCGATTCAAGTTGTGGGTTTTGAATTGGATTTAAGGGCTCTTTGCATACTTGAATATGTTACGATATATACAAATCTCCGTCGCGCTGGTCAACATGGGGTGGTGGCGCAGTTGGCTAGCGCGTAGGTCTCATAGCTTCTGAGTTATCCTGAGGTCGAGAGTTCGAGCCTCTCTCACCCCATATTTTTTTCCCTTATTTAATTTGTACCAAAATAATATCCAGCTTTTAGCCAATAGATCTCACAGATTTAAGATCCTAGGAGGCCCAAAGCCTAAGCAGACAACAATTTCTTTTCCTCCTATACCATACACACAGTGACACAACCAGTATGACAAGACTATAGTCAAATGGAGCCCACTTTAAAAGAGGTGCTTGCTGATAATTGACTCCTTAAAAATGAGAGCCTGCATTTATTGACACCCATTCTTCCATCATCATAACTTGTCCTCAAGGGTGAAGTTAAACTAGTCCCCATTAATCCTATCCTGTTTCTTGAGACTTGATGCATGATTTAACATGCATTTAATCATGTTATAATTAAACTGATAGTGATGATGACATACATAACTTATACTTTGATACAGAGATGGCCAGCACTGTCAAATTGTCAATCCTTAATTCTCTCTCCTATCATGGTAAATTAATGCTTTGTGACATAATCAATTTGCTTAATTTAATTACTTGATAAATTGACTTAAATATAGGGGGTTGGTGTTAGTATGCACATAATGAGAGGCCACCATTGTTCATGAATGCTTTTAATTAAGAAGCTTTTGTATTTTAATTTTGAGATTAAAATGTCTGTTAAAAGTTAAAAATGGTGAAAATAGTGATCCCATTTCCTATCACATGCAGTGCGGGGTCCTGATGCTCTTTGGTACCCAAATTAAGCTGACACGCCTTGGTTGCTTCTCGTGCAATGATTAATTTTTTTCAAAGAAAAGACACGCATTAGCTCATCGATCTGGCTAGTGACATTTACAAAGCAGCACAATACATTCGAAGGAATGGCTACCGTCTATTTCATTACATAAATATCTAATTTATTTTAATAAGTTCCTTAATAGTTTATAAATAAATCCTTAATTAAAATTCTTAAAATAACTTATCAAATAAGTTCTTTATCTAAGCGCCCCGTGAGTCTCGACTCTTGATGAGGGCAAAAATTGCGTTGGTACATAAAACACCATGGGTTGGATCAGATTTAAAGGATATGTACGTATAGTTACCCGAGCCGAAGGGCAAGTATATTGGTTAGGGCCCGAACCTAAATTTTGTCACTTTCATTTCATACAATTCTGAACTGTTTTTACGACTTCAGACTTCAGTTCTGCTTTAGACCGTACTTTGAATTAATCTCATTCACATGTTTAGTTCAGGGTTCAATATTGTGCTGCTGCTGCCTGCTGCCTGCTGCTAGCTAGCACTGTATCCTTAATTAATCAAGCAATTAATATTATTACAACTCGTTTCAAAAATATGCTTTTGGAAAGGCTATTCCGCTATTGCCAGCAGCTAATTCATATTGAATTATTACACTAATATCCAATGGTTTAAGTTATAACAAGTTCCTACACATAGCGGAAAAGGTTAAGAATATAAAGTAGTCGAGTGCTATATATAGACCAATACTTTCAATATATATATATATATATATATAAGTCGAATAGCAGTGGTGTAGTTGGAGTTGAAGAAATGGTTGGGTTGGTTTTTTCCTAGTGGTCAGTGTTGCTCAGCTGGCTGAAATTAATCTTGCTATCAGCCTTAATTAATTAATCTTTTTTGGGACATGGGTTTCGAGCCAGGCTGACCCAAGGATAAGGCGATCTAATTAAGTCACTATTCCACATTCACCAACAAAATTTTATTTACTATTAATTGTTAAAAAAATTTATCAAGTCTTGTTTCAGCTTATTAGTGATTAGCGGTGTGTGTTTTAACCATGTGATACAGAGTTGGCCCTGTTTCGAGCATGTCATATGTGAGTCCGATAGTTCAGAGGTGGTGAACATGATGCATTGATATGCTAGACATTCACCTGTTAGTCCTCCCATTTTCTTTTTCTGTATATACTTGATTTGGCTATCAGGCGTTGTCCTTTTCTTCCAAAGACTAGAATTGATATAGGGCTTGGTTATTAGACAGTCTTAACTCTTATCACCACATGTAATCAATCAGAGCAAAAATGTTGGACCCAGAGATGACTCATATATGGTCCTACATATAGCTCATTATATATATTGCTTTAGACGCTAACAACCTGATTTTTAGTGGCCAATAACGCATTCTTTTCCTTGATTTATTATTTTTTTAGTCTTGCTAAATTCTCACACACTTTTTTGTCTCTATTTTTTTTCTTGCTTGTGCTGTACTAAAGCTAATCAGAATCATTTTGGCATGTTATTAGATTTGTTAGTGTAACTATTTCACAAATCTTGGATATATATAAAGGATTAAGCTCATTAATGTACTTAGGGTCTGTTTGGATACACAGTTTATTTAAGAGCTTATGACATAAGAGCTTATCGCATGAGAGCTTATGACATAAGAGTATTTGCGTTTGGATATGCACATTTACAAGTGCTTATACAAAAATTGAGCTGTTTGGATGCATAATTCTATAAACACTTATAAGATATTATAATTTTTTAAAATTAAAATATATTAAAAACCCATCCATCCAATGCCACTAAACTTTCCAATAACTCTTAAACAGAATCAGGTAATCCAGCAGCAAATATGGCATGCAACTCCCCAAGCATCAAAGTCACAATTCACAAGATAACCAGCAGCAATTATTGATAGCATAGAGCAACAACATCGAATTCGACCGTAAATCATAAGATTTCAACAGACCAAAAGATCAGCATTTAGGAACATAAAAGAGTTTAAAAAGCGTGCCAAAGTATTGCATATCAAAACACTAGTATCATTGGTCCATCCAAACAACAATCCCAGAACACTGTGAACGAAAAAGAAATTGAAGCATCATCAGCAATTCCAGATTCAAGTTATACTGCAGAATTTCAGATTCAAGTTATACTGCAGAACCGAACATTCAACAGAGAAAAAATACAAAAAAAAAATAAACGAAGCACAGAAACAGCCAGAATCGAATCAGGGATTTGAACAGGAATGAAGCACAGAAACAAGCACAGAAACGAAGAGAAGAACAGAACAAAAACGAAGCTCAGAAACAGAAACGAGCTGCAATCGAAGCAGAACAGCAACAGAAGAAACTTACTTTAAAGTGCAACAGAAACGAGCAGTAATCGAAGCAAAACACTAATCGAATAGAATTCGAAGCAGAACAGCAATCGAAGCTTACTTTGAAGAAGAACAAAGGATTCGAGCAGGATTCAAGGGTTCATGAGAGTGACTGAAGATAGAGCGAGGGTTCACGAGACGAGATCGAGAGAAGACAGAGCGACGGTTCACCAGAGTGAGCAGAGATTTGGGGTTGAGCGTTTTTTCTTCAGGTGATTTGGGAAAGAAAGATGAGGGTGAGAGCGAGACAAGAGCGAGGGAACATAGAGCAGACCTGCGAGGGTTCACAAGAGCGCGTGAAAAAAAAGAAAATAAAATGCAAAGAAACCAAAAATGAAGGGACACGGATTCAAGCGCGGGACCTGACCAATGCTAAGTTTTAGTGGAGCATAAGCTCCGCATAAGCTGCGAGCATAAGCTGGTGAAGTGAGCTTATGAAAATACTCTTATAAACAACTTATCAACTCCATAAGCTCTAATCAAAAATTTGTCCAAACAGTTTTATAAGTGCTTATGGGATAAAAGAAGCTCAAATAAGCTGAAAATAAACCTAACCAAACATGCCCTTAATTATTGAAGTTTCACATTAATTTCAATAGTCTGTTATATAAGGTGCTCATTATTTCTCTATCCAATTCTTCAATTTCTTCAGTCTCTTTTCACTTTGTTCTTCTACATCAGCATCATTGAGTTCTTTCTCATAATATTTGCTGACCTTAACAGAGAAATATTTGCCTTGAAAGACCATGTGAGCTTCAATGGTGGGTCAAATTTTATAATGGGGTTCCATTCTCCAATAAATTCTGTAGCCATTATGGCCATTGATTTCAGCGAAAGGGATCGAGATCTACCTATAGGCTATAGAAGCTTTTGGACGCGGATTAGGTGCAGTCGTGCAGTCGACTGCACCCAATCTGGATTGTCGATTTTGATCGAATGGTCGAGAATAAATCGAGTTTAAAATTCGAACTAAAATCTTGAGCCGACCGATTTTGATCTAACGGTTATAATCGTGCTGACTGCACGGGATTGGCGACTGCACCCAATCCCGGTCCCTTTTGGCAGTTGTAGTCTGTTTGTATGTATCCATGTCAATGCTCTAATGGACAAATAAAATACGCCCACTAGCTTGTTTTATTTTTCCATAGCCGCAATTATTAATCGCAGATCTCCAAAAGTATGACAACGATTAATGAGCATATGATATTAAGACGGTTTGAAAATACGGACTCCTGTAATTACCTGAATACTACACATAGTTGACAATCACGCACATAAGATGTGTGTGTGATGTGTAAAGATACATCTTCGTATCGAGATAATCGGGAGAGGGATTCAAAAACCGTGATTTTGTTTCCCCCCCCAAAAGTAATGCAGAAAATCTCAAAAAATACATATGTATAAAAGCAGAACGAAAAATTAAAATGGACAGTACCGAGCCTGCAAAAAGGATTACAATTGGTGTGTGCAGATTTTAGATTTGTAGGGCGTAGTGATGTAAATGAGTTGAATTATTCGTGAACTATTTGGGCTCGACTTATTAATTGTTCGCAAAAGTTCGTTTGTTTAATTAAACAAGTCAAGTTTAAGCTTAAGATTGAACTCGATTATTTAAATGAGTCAAATCCAAGCATGGCAGACTCAACGTTAAGAGTTTGCGAATAACTCGTTTATATATATATATATATCGAAAATAATATATAATCAAAATTTAAAATTACATAAATTCTATGAATTTATTTTTAAAAAATAAAAAATAAAGTTGAAATAAAACTATTCAAGCATGGCAACTTTTAGTGCCAGTGGTAGAGGTATTGATGCATATCGAGTTTCTTTGGATAAAGAAACTCTCCAAACATTGATTTGTGGAGCTGATTGGATATGTCATAAGTATGGCAAGAAAAAAAAAGTCAAAGGTATGATAATGTTTTTATTTTGTTTATTAAGTTGAAATTATAATATTTAATATTTATATATTTTTGTATTTTGTGTGTTCAAGTGGACAATATTTTGAAAGAAACTATCCTACCTCATAATGGAGATTTTATCAGCCTTTTTTTATTGGTATTATAGAAATATGCAGAACTTTGTTGAGTGTTAATCTTGAAGTTTTCTTTTGGTAGTAGTGAAAAAGTTTAATTATGAATTTTTTATTTACTAGATTATCTAAATATAATAGGCTAGATTTTTTAAATTTCATATACCACGTGTTGAACACTAATATTTAGTAAATATTAAACCAATAAAATTCAAAATTAATTTAAGAAAAATTCATAAATGAGCTGGCAAGTCAAGTCCAAGTTTTACTTTTTTTAACAAGTTCAAGCCCAAACTTTTCATTAATAAATGAGTCATTAAGCTCGTTTAAATAAATAAGTCAAATTTAAGTCATTAATTTTTTTCACAAACTAAGTTCAAGTTTTATGTGCTTGGCCCAGGATCAACTCGTTTACAACGCTAGTTGGGCGCACAGAGAAGTCATGCACTCCTGCGGTACGATGTTTAATATGGTGCCACCACGATCTACACTACTCCCACAAGCGATAGATGACCTAATGCCTAAACAACATAAATGATAATATATATTTGTATGTGCACCGTCCGAGCGATTATATACGACCTATCACCAACTTCGACTGCCTTCGCCTTTCAGGCTTGACGCTCGGGGGGCTGTGTATTGTCCGACCGAGTAGGATACGGCCTAGTTCGACTAGAAGGACTTAGTCAAACCAATCAGCTGTAGAGATGCCTCCTTATGGCCGACCTAATGGATTATCGCCGAGGTAAACCTAGCCGAGTTGACCCACAACCGACGTGCATCTTAATGCCGACCTAATAGACCCAACTGAGATGCATCAGTCCGAATCCCTAAGATTGCGCCTCGGGATTCCCTTCCCCCAATTTCGCCCATCAATTACGCCTCGGTCAAGCTAATATTCTCTAATCTCTCTCATGCCATTAATAGGGGGTTTAGCTTAAATAGAGAAAGACCCAAGCCTAAACGGACATGTTGCAAAAACCGTTGGAGTGGCCTAAGACTCATCCTAGGGACTCTCTCTGACGAACTAGGCTTGATCGGAGGTTGGATTCCGGCGAGAACATCTGGCGCCCACCGTGGGGTCTCGGTAAAACTCTTCCTGACGGCCACCACACAAAGAGTCCACAACCTCGACCAAGTAACGAAGATGGTGCACTATCGAGTAACTTAGTGATATCAAGATCGCATCTCTCCCGTCACTAACGACGGCATCCCGACGAAATGGTTGGAAGAGTTACGATTTTATTTTTTCCGACGAGATAAATTTTTCTGTCAATATCTGTCTTCTATATTTTTTGCGTCATCTACATGAATTTTGTTTTGCCTATATTAATCTAATTGTGGACTCAGTTGTATGTCTATTGCGTGTGTCTTATAGATCTCCGATGAAATCAATACCGAGAGGCAAAAGCAAAATATCTTCAAACTAGCTCGGAGCAAAGATGGCCTTCCTATCGCTAGAGATAAGTTGCAATAGATCTCTAAGTTTCTTACTGTTCTCGCCGGAATCCGATCTCAGGTCAAGCCTAGTTCGTCAGAGAGAGTCCCTAGGTTGAGTCTCAGGTCACACCAGCGGTTTTTTGCAACATACCACATTAGGGTTAGGTCACTCCTATTTATAAGAGGACTATTCATTAATGACCTGAGACAAATTAGGAAACTCCTGCTTGCCTGGGCGTGATTTGTGGGATCCCATTAATGAGGGGAAATCTGGGCATGATCTCAGGGATCGAATCTGGATCACCTCGGTCGCGAGACACCTCGGCCTTGGCACCTTGGTCGGCGTTAGGAAGTATGTCGGCTCTGGGCTAATCCCGCGACGTACGTCTCGACTAAGGTATATTAGGTCGGGTTATGTCTTTCCTTTGGTCGGTCATGAAAGAGCTAGGCCTCTCCAACAGGGGCGAAGGCGTGCGCTACTCGGCCGGACGGTACACAACCCCCCGAGCGTCAAGCCAGAAGGGCGAAGGCGATCGAAGACACTAGTAGGTCGTGCGCCACTGGTCGGTCATGAGAGAGCTAGGCCTCTCCAACAGGGCGAAGTCGTGCGCTACTCGGCCGGACGGTACACAGCCCCCCGAGCGTCAAGCCAGAAGGGCGAAGGCGATCGAAGACACTAGTAGGTCGTGCGCCACTGGTCGGTCATGAGAGAGCTAGGCCTCTCCAACAGGGCGAAGTTGTGCGCTACTCGGCCGGACGGTACACAGCCCCCCGAGCGTCAAGCCAGAAGGGCGAAGGCGATCAAAGTTATTACCAGATCGAGGGAGACCGGAGTCATTGCCAGGTCACCCATATTCTAGAACTCTGTGCGTCTCAAAGTTCCCTCGAGAACCGGGGTTGACACGTGTTGTCGTGCCGTTTGACCCGTCAGTTGTCTCCTCAAGCGTCAATCATGATGTTTCGATCTGGACCGTTGCGTCCCTTACCCTTCCTCGTTCTTGACCGTTGGATGCAGAGTGGAACAGTCGCGTAGATCTGAGCCGTTGCGTCCTTTGATCTGGTTTCACCCCCAACCGTTGGATTCACTGCCTGGGACGCCTATTTATAGGTCTCCCTCCCCAACTTAACTTCTTCTTCACTTCTCCGAGGCCAAGCTTCTTCCTTCTTGCTTCCATTCTACGTCTCCCTCTTCGTGCAAGACTTTAACGGGTGCTCTTCGTGCTCCATTCCTCCATTGTTGATCACGCAACCAAGCATTCAGGTTAGGTTCTTCCTTTCTTCTTCTGCATTTTGTCCTTTTGGTCTATGCCTCCTGCTGCTTCTGCTCTGCTTCTTCTTTCTCTTAGTTTTTGGGTTTTCTGGGTACTCTATTTTTGGGTTTTTTGGGGTCTTTTTTGGGAGTGTGAGCGTACTGTTGTGAGGGACTGCAAACTCCCCCAATGTGCATGTTCAATGTACGATTAGGTGAGGGTTGGGGTGGTCCGGTTGGTCGTGTCGGCGCAGCGAAAATGCTGAGTCTAAGGGGTAGGTCTAGGAATGCGCCGGGATAGTTACTTCGGCTCTGACCTGCTATTTCCTTGGCCGGTCCAAGTAGAAATGTCAAGCCATTGGCCCTTGCAGTCGTTTGGCTTAGTAACGCGTCTCCCCCTTTTGTCTTTGTTCCAGGGGTGATCATGGCCGAGGAAGAGACTTCCCCCAGCCGAGCAGAGCCGAACGACTGGGTTAAGCCCGAGGTGCGTAGGTATTCATCTACGTATACTTCGTACGTGGCAGTCGACCAACTCCGCGGGCGGCTGGCGTCAACGTCAGTCGGTGATGAAACTCGCGTGATTATCGAGCCTTGCGGAACGGAGGAGAAAATATGCGACTCACCCCGGTCCGGCGACTCTCCCCCATACACCTATATGTACGAAACCTTCTTCAGTCGCTTGGGCCTTCGACTTCCTCTGTCGAGCTTCGAGTGCGACGTATTAAAGTACTTGCATATCGCCCCTACTCAACTGCATCCGAATGGGTGGGCCTTCATTCGCAGCTTTGCCATCGTGTGCCGGACCTTGGGCTTGGACGTCAGCCTAGGTCGGTTTATGTATTTTTTCCAAGCCAAAGTTGGCACTAAAGTTGGCTGGGTTTCGCTGAATAGCTCGGCCGGACTGGGGATTTTTGCCGCGTATACCACTTCTTATAAAGACTTCAAGGACAAGTTCTTCAGAATTCGCGCTGGGCCGGCCTGCCCCTAGCTGTTGGTAAACTCAGCAGGTTTTCCCCGATTCCCCCTGCGCTGGACCATCAATCCCAAAGCTCGGAATAGCTTCGACCGAGACATGATGTCCGACGCCGAGATCAAGGACGTCGACTACCTAAGCCGATTCAAAACTATGAAATGTGCAGAAATCCTCCGACTTGAGAATGACGAGGATAAACTTTGGGACTACGTTGGTAACTGATTGACCGGCTCGCCCTTGTACTTGGCCTTTATTTTGCGAATCCACTAGATCCCCGATGTGCGGGCACCTAACTTTCCCTTTTTTTTTCTGTAGGATCAATGGCACCTCCCATGTCCGCCGCTGAGATGAAGGCTTACCGGGAGCGAAAGAAGATGAAGCAGGCTGCGTCTGTTCAGGGGAGTGGATCTGCCCCATCAGGGAGGGGCGACACCTCGGCTACCGTTTCTGCGACTCCAACCAGAAAACGGCCCCACGAAGAGATTGGCCAAGATGATGGTCGATCGGCCGAACCCGAGCATGATCCGGACGTGGAGATCCTCGAGGCTACTCCTCTTTCTACTGTGCATCCGCCCCCCTCTGGCCCGGCGAAGGTAGGTCGTCAAGATAAAGGCAAGTCCACGAGGATGAATCTGCGCGTCACCTCCGACACCAACGAGATAGGGTCGCTGTGGCATAGGGATTTTCCCATGCCCGAGATGATTGATGTGCATCTGACCGAGCCGAATGACGACGAGAAACTCCACAGTCTCGGCTTGCTGGGATGCTTGAGGGCCGCCCAGGCTTATGGGTGTTTGGTGGCTAGCGTCACCCGAGCAGCCGAACGCCATTGGGGGAACTCCGACAAGGCTTGTAGGGAAGCTATTCGAGCCTATAATAAGAGTAAAGAAAAAGTGTCCGAGCTGGAGGGACAACTAACCAAGATGGGTGACCTGGAGCATGACGTGGGGGTTCTTCGTGAGGCTAACGACGAGTGGGCCAGAGCCAGAGACGACTGGAACAGGGAGAAACTTGAGCTCGAGCAGAAGGTTTCTTCATTGACGACCTCTCTGGAGGTCGAACGGGCCGGGCGACAATTGGACGGAGATGTGATTGCCGAGCTGAAGAAACAGATCGTACTCCTCCAAAACGACAAGGAAGAGCTGAAGGAAGAGATTGCCGAACAGCACGAGCTCGGGTTCGACAAAGCATTGGACCAGGTTCGACTGCTCTTTCCCGACCTGGATCTATCGCCTACCGGTTGCTTCAAGGAGATCAAAGACGGCCAGTTGGTTGAGGTGGAGGCGGTAGAGGCGGAAGGCCCTCTGGATGGTACGATTGAAGAGGGTGGCCGAGCCGAGTGATTTTTTTTTTTTTGATGTATTTTCCTTGTTGTTTTCCGGTTGGAACCCGAGTTTGTAATATTTTGCTACTTCTTTAATATATCTGACTTCATAATTCGTGTATCCCCCCTCTTTTTTTTTTTTTTTTAATATCGTCCGAGAATTTAGCGGCCATCCGGGCTGTCCTCCACTTTGTACTTATAGTCGCAAACGTCGTGCTTATCAGCAGTATCTCGGCCAAGCGCATAGCATCTGCCACCGAGACCATGTGGCCAAGTCTTCCCGTGCTTGCTAGGTGTGACTCGGCCGAGCGCTAGGCTTCGGGCGCCGAGACATTGACCCTTTGGGCGCAAGTCTTTTTGAGTCCTCATTCGTCATGCTGGCCGGGGTTACTCGGCCGAGCGCATAGCTTCTGGCGCCGAGACCCTCTGGTCCAGTCTTATCGTGCTTGCTAGGTGTAACTCGGCCGAGCGCTAGGCTTCGGGCGCCGAGACATTGACCCTTTGGGCGCAAGTCTTTTTAAGTCCTCATTCGTCATGCTGGCCGGGGTTACTCGGCCGAGTGCATAGCTTCTGGCGCCGAGACCCTCTGGTCCAGTCTTATCGTGCTTGCTAGGTGTAACTCGGCCGAGCACTAGGCTTCGGGCGCCGAGACATTGACCCTTTGGGCGCAAGTCTTTTTAAGTCCTCATTCGTCATGCTGGCCGGGGTTACTCGGCCGAGCGCATAGCTTCTGGCGCCGAGACCCTCTGGTCCAGTCTTATCGTGCTTGCTAGGTGTAACTCGGCCGAGCGCTAGGCTTCGGGCGCCGAGACATTGACCCTTTGGGCGCAAGTCTTACTGGTTAACTCAGCTATGCTACAAGAAGTAGAAGTTATTTCAAACGATAAAGTATAATAATAAGTCATCTTTATTGCAACTGTAATCAGTCAATAGTGGTTCATCATAGACCAGATGACATTGCCAAATATTGTGTACTTGAAAAAAGACAAACAAAAACACTTTAACTATGATAGTAACGTAGGCTGGCGGCGTTCCATGTGCGAGGCACTTCACGACCGTTAAGCTCCTCTAGTCGGTAGCTTCCCTTGCCAACTTCTTTCTTGACTCGATAAGGACCCTCCCAATTCGGAGCCAGCTTTCCAGCGACCGGATCCTTCATGGCACGTTTTAGAACTAGGACCCCTTCTCTCATGGTCCTTGGGACGACTTTAGTGTTGTATTTCCTGGCTACCCTCTGCTTGCAGGCTTCCTCTTTAAGATGAGCTATTTCCCGCGCTTCTTCAAGGAGATCTAAATTGATCTTCAATGCTTCGTCATTCAGATCGGTCCTAAACACCTCGGTCCTAATGGTTGGCTCGCTGATCTCTACCGGGATGACAGCATCTGACCCATATACTAACTTGAAAGGTGTTTCACCGGTGGTGGAATGAGGTGTAGTGTGGTAAGACCACAGGACTTGAGGCAGCTGTTCCACCCATCTTCCCTTAGCCGTGTCCAATCTTTTCCTGAGACCCATGAGGATGACCTTATTGGCCGCTTCTGCCTGACCGTTGGTCTGGGGGTGTTCAACCGAAGAGAAAATCTGTTGAATATTCAATCCCTTGCAGAAGTCTTCGACTGCCTTACTTGCGAACTGAGTGCCATTATCGGAGACGATCGAACGGGGTAACCCAAATCGGCAGACTATCTTCCAGTAGAATTTCTTCACCCTGTCGGCCGATATAGCCGCCACTGGCTTCGCTTCGATCCACTTTGTGAAGTAGTCGACCGCGACTATGAGGAACTTAACCTGCTAGCCTTCTATTATTACTCATATAATGTGAGAGAAATATAATAAAAATCACAAACGAACTTTTACCTGGCCCGAGGCTATGGGAAAAGGTCCAAGTATGTCGGCTCCCCACATGTTGAAAGGCCATGGCGACGTGATGGAATGTAATATCTCGGGAGGCGCCCGGTGCAGATCTGTGAATTTTTGGCATTTGTCACATTTTTTGACCAAATCCATACAATCGCTTGCCAAGGTTGGCCAGTAGTACCCTGCTCTGATTATTTTGGCAGCCAAAGCCCGACCTCCTATGTGGCTCCCGCAGATACCCTCGTGGATCTCGGCCATCACATATGCCGCTTGTTCTGTAGCTAGGCATCTCAACAAGGGACTCGAGACACCTCTTTTGTATAGCTTGTCAGCTATCACAGTGTATCTAGCCGCCTCTTTCTTGATCTTTTTGGCCTCCTCAAGGTTGTCAGGTAGGTTGCCTCGCTCTAAATAGGCGATGACTGGTCCCATCCACGAGCTCCTTTCGACCTCCAAGAACATCACCTCTTCATGATCAATGCTAGGTCGGGGCAGAGTTTCTTGAATTACCGATTTGTTATTCCCAGGCCTTTTAGTGCTCGCTAGTTTGGATAAGATGTCTGCCCGTGCATTCTGTTCCCTGGGCACATATGCGAGGTCGACTGACGTGAACTGGCCGACAAGTGCTCTAACCTGGTCCAGATATTTGATCAGGACCGGCTCTTTGGTCTGAAAAATTCCATTCACCTGACTAGTTATCAACTGGGAATCACTTTTCACCTTCAACTCTGTCACTCCCATCTCCTTTGCCAACCTCATTCCCGCTACTAGGGCTTCGTATTCTGCCTGATTGTTACTGGCCTTAAACCCAAAACGAAGAGATTGTTCGATTAACACGCCATCAGGTCCCTCCAAGACCAAACCCGCGCCGCTTCCTTTGAGATTTGATGACCCATCAACCGACAGTATCCATTCTTTGGCTTGATTCATGACGGGAGCTAATTCAACCACGAAGTCGGCCAACACCTGCGCTTTTATGGGACCTCTCGGCTTGTACACGATCCCAAATTCAGACAACTCGATCGACCAACTCACCATCCTACCAGCTAGGTCGGGCTTTTGGAGAACCTGTCTGATTGGCTGATCCGACTTCACTATCACTTGGTGGCTTTGGAAGTAGGGCCGCAGCTTTCGAGCCGTGATTAGCAAGGCGAGGGCTAGCTTTTCAATCTTTTGGTACCTGACTTCCGCCCCCTGTAAAACCCGACTGACAAAGTAGATCGGCTTTTGTTCTTTTCCGATTTCCTGTACCAAGACCGAGCTAATAGCGTTATCCGAAACCAACATGTATAATAGAAGAGGTATACCTGTAACTGGCCGACATAGTATCGGTGGGGTTACCAGGAATTCTTTCAATTCGTGGAAGGCTTTTTCGCAGTCTGCGGACCACTCAAACTTATCGTTTTTCTTCAGACACTTAAAGAATGGCAGCGCTCGGTCGGCTGATTTGGATAAGAAACGGGCCAAGGAAGCTACTCGCCCAGTTAATTGTTGTACCTCTTTGACACTGCTGGGGCTACGCATCTCCATGATGGCCTTACACTTTTCGGGGTTAATTTCAATGCCTCTACTAGTCAGCATGAATCCCAGAAACTTTCCGGCCTGGATGCCGAATGAACACTTTTCCGGGTTGAGTTTGAGGTTGTAGCGGCGAATTGTGTTGAATGTTTCCTCTAGGTCGACCTGGTGCTTGTCTTCTGACTCAGACTTGACAATCATATCATCAACATATACCTCTATGTTCCGGCCGGCTTGATGGGTAAATATTTTGTCCATCATTCTCTGATAAGTAGCTCCTGCATTCTTCAACCCAAATGGCATCACTCGATAACAATAATTAGCTCCCTCAGTCATGAAAGCTGTTTTGCTTTCGTCGTCTGGATGCATCCGAATTTGATTGTACCCTGAGTACGCATCCATTAGACTAAGGATTTTGTACCCGGACGCGCCACCTACCAGGCCATCTATACTCGGCAGCGGATAGGAATCCTTGGGACAGGCCTTGTTCAGGTTAGTATAATCTGTGCACATCCTCCACTTTCCGTTGGATTTTCTCACCATCACCACATTGGCCAACCATGTCGGATATTGAATTTCTCTGATAAAGTTGGCCTCTTTCAACCTATTGGTTTCCTCCACAATGGCTTTCTTCTGGTCCTCCCCAAATCTTCTTTTCCTCTGTGCCACCGGCTTAGCGTTGGGATCAAGGGCCAGGCGGTGACAAGTGAACTCAGGATCTATACCAGGCATGTCTGATGAGACCCATGCAAACACATCCGAGTTCCTTCTGAGGAAACTGACCAGCTCACCCTCCATCTCAAGCGTTAGTGCGGCCCCCACTCGAGTTGTTTGATTTTCTGCCTTTCCGACCTGAATCGTCTTTAAATCCTCTACAGGTGTTGGTCGCCTGTCAATTATTTCTCCCCGAGGATCTAGGTCCAGCATATTCACTCCCAGTTCTCTTCTGGAGCCGGGGTGCGACATCCGACCTGTCCTCAACACGTCTCGGTAACACCTCCGCGCCATGGGTTGATCTGCTTTGATCATTCCGACCCCTCCCCCTTCAAGAGGGTACTTCATTGTCAGGTGTAAGGTGGATACCATGGCTCCAAGTTGATTCAGAGTTGGGCGACCTACAATCATGTTATAAGAGGTATGAGTATTGATAATCATATACCTGACGGGCAATGTTTTTGCATTGGGTCCTTCCCCAAATGTCGTCCGTAACTGTATATATCCCCTGATTTCAATCTGTTCTCCCGAGAAACCGACCAGGGCCCCAACAAATGGTTGTATGAGGTCTGTGTCTACCCCTAGCCTTTCCAATGCGTCCCAATATATTATGTCTGCCGAGCTTCCCTGGTCTATCAGCACCCTTTTAATCCTGTAATCAGCCGCGACGACCGATATAACCATGGGATCATCCTCGTGAGGGTAAATCCCTTCAAAATCTGTCGTGGTGATGAACAACGGCGGATGGTCCGGGAATGCCCGTTTCTCCACCGCCACAGACATCACCGACCTAGCATACCTTTTCCGGGATGAGGTAGTCGGACCACCCCCAGCAAATCCCCCTGCTATAGTATTGAGATCTCCTTTAGCCGGCAACACATGCTCGTTCCTGGATACTGGGTTGCTTGCTCCAGCTTTTTCCGGAGATTGTCGCCGTCCCTTGGATGCCGACCTATAGGTTTCATCAGTGGTCTTTTTTACATATCGACTTAGGTGTCCTTCCTTTATCAATCTCTCGATCTTACTGATTAAGATCCTGCAGTCCTCGGTCTCATGCCCATACGTCCTGTGATAGTGGCACCACCGATCCCTATCTGGGCCGAGATCCCTCTCTGTCCGCGCGGGCAGGTCCATGAGTTTAGCATGCAACACATCTCGGAGTACATCTGCTCGTGTCGCATTGAGCAACGTTGTCTCCTCTTTCTGGTGGTCACCCCAATCCCTTTTTCTGAACTGAGGATTTGCGAAACCTCGGCGTCTGGGATCTGTGCCTCGACCAGATCTGTCGTCCTGCCGTGTTTGCCGATTTGATCTGTTCTCGTTCCTCTCCTCGCTTTCCTTTTCTCGTTTGATTGCATTGGACTCCTCACCGTCGATGTAACACTCCGCCCTGGCTCGGATCTCGTCTAGCGAGGCGGGGTACCTCTGCTGTAGCGACTCATTGAACTGTCCCGACCTCAAACCTTTGACAAAGGCATTAACAAATGTTTTACCATCGGGATCTATCACTCGAACTGTTGCCGCATTGTACCTCGCCAGGTAGGCTTTCAACGTCTCGCCCTCCTTCTGTCTTATATCATGCAGGTCACATGCCATAAACTTCTTAGCTTTGTGTGCCGCAAACTGAGCTCGAAACTTTTCTGATAGCTCTCGAAAGTTGCGCACAGAACCCACAGGCTGGGTGGTGATCCACACCAGCGCGGTCCCCTTAAGCGATCCTCCGAACATCTTACATTTGATAGCATCGTTTCCGCCGCTCATGTGCATCTGTAACTCGAATGCAGCCAGGTGCTCGTCGGGATCCTGACTGCCATCGTAAGCATCCAACACCGGAACCCTGAAGTTATGAGGAACCACAGTGTTCAACACGTCGTCCGAGTAAGGCTGGATCTCCCTGCGCTCTTCTCTACGTCTCCCGTCGCCATTCTGCGCTGCCCGAATCTCGTCCAACTGCTGCTGCAAATTTGCATTCTGCTGAAGGACTTCCTGGTTCTGCTGGAGGAACGCCTGGTTCTGCTGTTGCAGATTGGTCACGGCCGCCATTAATTCTCGTAAGACGGGATTGTCATTTTCGTCGTTACTCGTGCCAGTACCTCCATTGCGTGTCGTTACCATCGTAAGATCTTCCTTTGACAGAAAGCCTGAGGCTCCCTGTTTCGTGTAGCCGCGGGAAGAGTTTCACCGTGGCCCCACGGTGGGCGCTAGATGTTCTCGCCGGAATCCGACCTCAGGTCAAGCCTAGTTCATCAGAGAGAGTCCCTAGGTTGAGTCTCAGGTCACACCAGCGGTTTTTTGCAACATACCACATTAGGGTTAGGTCACTCCTATTTATAAGAGGACTATTCATTAATGACCTGAGACAAATTAGGAAACTCCTGCTTGCCTGGGCGTGATTTGTGGGATCCCATTAATGAGGGGAAATCTGGGCATGATCTCAGGGATCGAATCTGGATCACCTCGGTCGCGAGACACCTCGGCCTTGGCACCTTGGTCGGCGTTAGGAAGTATGTCGGCTCTGGGCTAATCCCGCGACGTACGTCTCGGCTAAGGTATATCAGGTCGGATTATGTCTATACTTTGGTCGGTCATGAAAGAGCTAGGCCTCTCCAACAGGGGCGAAGGCGTGCGCTACTCGGCCGGACGGTACACTTACTTCTTTTGTCTTTCGCCTATTTGCGCACTCCATTCCTTTTAAACGTATTTCATAGGTCTCAGCAGGTGTTGCTACTGCAGAGTTATTGGTTAAAATATATGAATCCTTTCAAGTATATTTTTGTGCTTATATGGGACAAATGCCTTCCCTCTAATTTGTTCCTATGTATTAATGGTTTGAGAATATATAGGCCCTGTTTGGATAACAAGCTTATCTACTGCTTATGGCATAAGTTGTATAAGCTACTTTGATAATCGAAGAAAAATTATAGTGAAACTTATTTTATATAAGCCATAAGCTGTTTTGATAAGCTATCCTGGGTAGCTTATGAAAAATAAGCCCAAAACAGCTTATAAATCAATCATAAGTTGTGTTCATAAGCTCTGCATAAGTCAATCCAAACAGGTCCATAGTGTCTGGCACGTACACTTGTCTTCTCCATAGTTTATATGGCATGTTTAGTTATGCTTTGTATATGGCTCGCTTATTCAATGTGCTGGGTAACTTACGCAATGGTTTCGGAATTTATTTTTTTTTCCTATATGATTCTAAGATTAATTGTTTTGGAAATGACAATTGTTGCATGTTAGTCATGTTTATAACAAATAGTGTGCACTAATGATTACCAATTCTTTCTTCTACTGAACTCCTGAGTTATATTTCTTAAGTGCTCAAATATATTACAATGATTGGTTGATTCAAATTTGATTCCTTTTGTTGCCTCTGTTTTAAACTTTTTAGAAAATATTAATTTTGACATTTTGTGAGCAAATATATTTTACGTTTGATTTGCCATTTATTTACATTTAGCGATATGATTTATTGCCATTGATTTATTATAATTTTTTGCTGCTCCTATTTGTATTACGGTGAAGTTTATGACCACTTGTGTTTCGTTTGATTATAATTTTAATGGCTGTTAATTACATATGATTAGTCACCCGTAAACATGGACTCTTTTTGCTCCATCAAGAGTTAATGGTTTTGTATTTTTAATTGATGGACAGATTTAATGGAAATTACTCTTAATTTGAATCCATACATCATTGTCATAAATTTTCATCCATTAGTAAATTTCCGTTTTTTCCTTCACAATTTGGGTTTAAATGGTATGGGTTGTAATTTCATTTAATGTAGATAATCAATTTGGAAATTGGAGATTAATTACGTTAGCAATCACATTCTGCTTTACTTTGCCATGGTGGAGGGTTTTTATTACAAATTCAAATCAATTCATATATGCTTTATGGATTATTAATTCTTTGATAACATTAATCTCAATTGGTTGTACAAATCTCCGTGTAACACTTTTGCATTAGTACTGCATTATTGTGTTTTAAAGATTGCTTGAAACAGTAAACTGTTACCTTTTTACCTCTTTTTATGATTATATAATTATTGATTTGTTACAAAAATATTTTACTACTGTTTAAAAAGTCTAATTATGATTCAATGTTGATTTGATACTAATTCGAATATGGCTTTATTCGCATTAATATATTTGATTTCAGTTTTAATTAATATTTATTAAGAGTTTTTAAGGTGATATACACTGTTTTGATTTGCAAGGATTTCAAAATTAATTTCATAATAATAACTAATATTAAAAAATTAATTGATGCTATTATTTCGGATACGTATTGATTAATTGGGAGCTATGTACGTACCGGTCAAATCTGTTTGATGTTTCGAATTTATGAAAAAAAAGCCTTGTTTAATTGTTTCATTTGACAATTGATTTCTTCGTGGCATGATACACGAGCTACGGGGTGTCAAGCGTAAAGCCGAGCAAAGCGATATGCAAAATGGACATGGACTGTTAGAAAGACTTACGCCCAAAGGGTCGATGTCTCGGCGCCAATAGCCTCGCGCTCGGCCATTTCACGCGCGAGCAAGCAGTAAAAGACTTGTGTCAAAACGGACGATGACTCGGCACCGATAGCCTAGCGCTTGGTCGTTTCAAGCTGAGCAAGCAGTAAAAGACCTGCGTTAAAACGGACGATGACTCGGTGCCGGTAGCGTAGCGCTCGGTCGTTTCACGCCGAGCAAGCACGAAAAGACTTGCGTTAAAATGGACGATGACTCGGCGCCAGTAGCCTAGCGCTCGTTCGTTTCACGCCGAGCAAGCAGTAAAAGACTTGCATCAAAAGGGTCGATGTCTCTACGGTAGCCTCGCGCTCTGTCGTTTCACGCCTAGCAAGCACGGAAAGACTTGCGTCAAAAGGGTTGATGTCTCGGCGCCGGTAGCTCTTCGCTCGACTGAATTACTTCCAGTAAGCACGGCGAATTGCGGCTATTTGTTCACAAAGATGATAAAAAAACAAAGGCAACAGCCCGGACGGCCCATGATACTCACAAACGACGTCAAGGTATAAAAAAAACAAAAAGAAAAGAGAGGAAGTGCAAATACATGAGATACGAGGTCAAAACATAATTCAGCATAAAGTAGCAGCAAAAGTACAAGTTCCGGACAGAAAACAACAAGCCAAATACATAAAAAAATGAGGACATTCCTCCACTAACATCAAAGACGACTCGGCCCGGCCTCCGTCCTCGTTTCTACCCTACCGACCTAACCAAGTAGGTTTACCCCAATGTAACCAACCAACTCCAATCTATTAGGTAGGCCGACCGACATGAGCTTTGCACAAGCCGAGTTCCGAGCCAAAGATCAAGAGCTTCCCATAAGCATAATATCCCTCGTGTACCGTCTGGACGAGCAACCGACCTAGCATAGACTTCGATTGCCTTCGCCTTTCAGGCTTGACGCTCGGGGGACTGTGCACCGTCCGGCCGATTATATACGACCTATCACCAACTTCGACCGCCTTCGCCTTTCAGGCTCGACGCTCGGGGGGCTGTGTACTGTCCGGCCGAGTAGGATACGGCCTAGTTTGACTAGAAGGACTTAGTCAAACCAATCAGCTGTAGAGATGCCTCCTTATGGCCGACATGATGGATTATCGCCGAGGTAAACCTAGCCGAGTTGACCCACAACTGATGTGCATCTTAATGCCGACCTAATAGACCCAACTGAGATGCATCAGTCCGAATCCCTAAGATTGCGCCTTGGGATTCCCTTCCCCCAATTTTGCCCATCAATTACGCCCCGGTCAAGCTAATATTCTCTAATCTCTCTCATGTCATTAATTTGGGATTTAGCTTAAATAGAGAAGGACCCAAGCCTAAATGGACATGTTGCAAAAATTGTTGGAGTGGCCTGAGACTCATCCTAGAAACTTTCTCTGACGAACTAGACTTGATCGGAGATTGGATTCTGGCGAGAACAGTATGAAAAAAATATATTATAGAAATAATATGATTATTTTATATTTATCCAAGATTTTATTTTGACCAAATGTCGCAATAAACATTTTTCATGTGACGAGAATGACGATTCCAGTCTGTGACACCCGCGCGCCGTCCCAAAATTCAATTCCGCGTTGACGCCACTCTACCCAAAAAACGCACTCTTAGACAAACACCTCCACTCCTCACTCACCGTCAAGCTTGAAGAATACTACCTCCGTTCCTAAATATAAGAACCTTTTAATTAATTTATACCTTTTAAAAAAATTGGTTAAGATAGTTAATAGCAATAAATTTGTCAATGATTTACTATACTTTTTCAAAACTAGCCCTAACACTTATTACTATTTCTCTTTCCCCCTCTCTCTCATCACTTAGTTAATGCATTGGAAAAGGTAGAGTAGTTGGGTGATTTGTACAATAAATAAGGGCATTTTAGTCAAAAAATAATTAATACAACTGATTTTTTGGAAAGGTTCTTATATAAAGGGACTTTCATTTTTTTGTAAAGGTTCCTATATTTAGGGACGGAAGTAGTAGTAGAGAAAAACAAAAACACAAAAAAAAGGGACCTTCACACGCAAGACACCATTCCATTACTCTATGGCTGACCGACACGTTACCATTTTGATCCACCGACACAGAAAACGCGGCAGGATGGACGCACTTTTAAAAAACGAATCATGTTAACAAAAATTGATGCATATAGATTAATGCATATATTTCACCAATATAACAGCGTCAGGTTAATGTATATAAATTATTAAAAAATATTTCTTTCGTTTCTAATTATAAGATATTTTTTTTAAGTTTATTTATCCCTTTTTATAAGAGATTTTTAAAAATATGTCATGTATTAATTAATTTTTATCTAAACTATCTTATTTATTGGAAGAGAGAGGTAGAAATACATTAATTAAATGAGAGATAGAAAGTGAAAAGAGGAAAATAGTATTATTAAGGACAATTTTGGAAATGCAATATAAAGTATTGACATATTTAATACTATAAACTATATTAACTAACTTCCTTGGTGGAAGAGAATTAGGTAAAAATCTCTTATAATTAAGGACGGAGGGAGTATTTAATGGAAACAAAATATTATTATGGCTTAAATAAGTTTACAGTCCCCGTAAATATCCGAATTTTGATTTTAGTCCATTAAAAAAAGTCAAACTATTTTAGTCCTTTAAAAAAAAAATTGGTTTTGGTCCTTTTAGTGCTAGGTGGCACATTATGATTCAATCAGCATGCCTACGTGGCAGAAACACTGATGTGGCCTATCTACGTTTTGAATTTAGTCCCTATAAAAATTTTAAGTTTTGATTTTAATTCCTCATTCTCCTCCACCACCTCCTCTCTCCTCCACCCCCTCTCTCTCTCCTCCACCACCACCCACCCTCTCTCTCTCTCCTCCGTTTCCCCCCTCTTCTCTCTCTGAAGTGAAAAACAAAAAAAAAATCGATGACTCTTCAGCCAATCCCCACCACCTATAAATGATTTTCATGCAATTTCAAGTTTCAATGACAGAAACTTCAAAATCGATGATACAAATAATAGAACCCAAACATCTTCAACTCGGTTTCTTCCAATCACCTAGTCTCGACATTTCAGTGATATGGCTTCAGAATCTGCAGCAAACCAACCCTCCATTCTGCATAAATACCACTGAAACACCTTGCAGTGTGCAAGCCCCTCCAATCTAGGTTTCTGTTATTCGAATTTTTTTTATGAAAGTATCAATAGAAGTTTAGACTCAATTGATGTGCTCTAGTCCCTATAAAAATTATGGTTTTTGATTTTAGTCCTTATAAACATGTAATGTTCATATAATAGTCCATGTAAATATAATTCATTTTGAGTTTATTCCTTACTAAAATGTTAAACTCAACATAAGGTCCCTGACGTCATTTTCTCATTCGATTAGCAATCACGTTCGTCCACGATGAACCCTAACAGCTTCAAGCTAGATTTCTCTCACATGGTGCTTCGATCACTACAATTTGTTTAGGGTTTTTGTTTCCCATAACATATCGACCAACATACTGAAATTTAACAAATTTTCATCAATCAGATTGAGAGAAAACAAGAGAGAGAGAGAGAGAGAGATAGCTTAAATGCGGAGATTAAAATGAGAACCTTCGAACTTGAAAAGTGTAGAACGGAACAAACGAGAACATGGGAAGGACCAAAGCCTGTGGTTTTGGTTCACGCCAGTTCAAGGGAAGCGGAATCGGATTGTTATTGGGCGAGACTACAGACAAGGCAACAATTGTGGAGAGAGTAGGAGAAAGAGTAATTGGAGGAGAGAGGAGGAGGGAAAAGGAGGAGAGAGAGAGAGAGAGGGGGGTGGCGGTGGGTGGTCATGGAGGAGAGAGGAGGAGGGAAAAGGAGGCGAGAGAGAGGGGGTGGTGGTGGAGGAGGGGGGAGAAGGAGGGGGTGGAGGAGGAAGGAAGGAGGCCTGGCGGAGGAGAAAGAGGGATTAAAATCAAAATTTCAGTTTTGAGAGAGACTAAATTCAAAAGTTAAATTTTTTATAGGGACTAAATTTAAAACGTAGATAGGCCACATCAGCGTTTCTGCCACGTAGGCATGTGGACTGAGTCATAATGTGCCACCTAACACTAAAAGGACCAAAATCAATTTTTTTTAAAGGAATAAAATAGTTTGACTTTTTTTTAATAGACTAAAATCAAAATTTAGATATTTACAGGGACTAAAAACTTATTTAAACCTATTATTATATATAGATTAAAATATTTTTATTTAATAAAAGAGTATTTATGATAAATTATTTACAATTTTCTATAATATTAATGGCAACTACCCCGATTATTAGTTATTAAATAAAAATATAGGTGAAAAAAATAATTAATGACATTTTAAAATTGTAAAACTACAATAGTTTTGAAACGAAAATAAAAGACTAAAACTGTTATAATTTTGAAAAGGAGGGAGTAGTATATTTTTTATTGAAAAGGGGGAAAAACCCAACATTACATAAAACTATAGAAGAACTATTGGAAGGAATGAGATCCCTCTGCAATCATCAACCGGAAGCTAAGCAACTATTGATGGTGCTTGATCATACTCTATATACTTTCAACGGTATTTTCTCTTGTCTTAATTATAAGAAAAAAAACTGATTTTACGTTGATTAAGAAAGTCAGTTAATTAGATTAATTTTGTTTGATTTTAGCTAAAAATAAAATTTATTCCAAAATTGCCCTTAATGACATTTAATGCATAGGACAAGGTTTTTTTTCCATCTTTCCTTACATTGGAAATATAATTTGAGTTAAATAAGTGTATTTTTGGAATAGATTCATTAAAGAGAGTAAAAGGTAAGTAAATTTGCTTATAATTGAGACCACAAAATATGGATTTTTTTTTGCTTATAATTGAGACCACAAAATATTGGTTAAAAGATATTTAATACTATATTAATAAGATACTTTTATTATTTAAAAATTTAAAATACGATTATTTCATGCTTTTAATATGTTAAAATTTTATTTTAAAATATATCTATTTTTAACATTATAAAATATAATCGTATAATGTGGAGTAATGTTCATTGCCCTTCACCCAATAGAAGCTAAGTTTATTTTCAAATAAATTTTACCTATAATTTTTATAAATATTGTTTTATAAAAACAAAAAAAATACACTGACGTTCCTATAACCATTATCATTTATCAAGATATATTTTGGCAGCTCAATTTGACAGAAGAATATGTCATATGCAGATTGAAGGGTTCCAACACCAACACATCATCGATCAATATATCTCATTTTTATTTCTCTTCTTCTTCTATCTCACCTCCATTTTCAAGTTCATGTTAACGATATGAGGGGCTTTTTGTTGAAGCAATGAAGCCCGCATATTGAGAATTGTTAATAGTTTTATATATATACAAAATTGTTAAGAGTTTTTAGAAACAAAAAATAAGTTCCTTATTATTTAAGTAAAAGAAATTTGAAAATTATACAAGTTAACATGCACATTATATAAATACTACTCTAAATTTGCAATGTGGAAATTGAATTTGTGCACATAGATTAGATTTTCCCCCATTATAAATTACAAGCCTTTTGCATTTGTCTTTTTATGTAATGTAATTCATCAACACTATCCAATTTGATGGCTCTGTACGATCGAGAGGAGGCATAGTTTTGTTTTAACGTGTCTTCCAAAGTTCCAACAATCCCACGTGATTTTTTTTTGTGCGTTCAAAATTATTTACCGCTTACGTAACGAATTTTTGTTTTTCAGAACGGTATTTCTTTTATTGTTTTTGTGTATAAAATTAGTTTGATGTATCTTATCCGTAAAATGTATGAGCTTTATCCTAATAAAAATAATAAAATGAATAATAAATAAAATAATTTAAATTAGAAATAAAAAAATTAGAAAAAGAGTACATACCACATTTTGAAAAGTAACATATTTCACAATCTGAAAAATTAAGACCTACTTTTTATATAATAATTTATAGTTTGATTGATTATCCAAAAAATAAATAATAATTTGATTGAGGATGTGACTAAAATTTACATCTATATCCCTCAAGCAGATCATTAATTCAACCACTTCCTATCAGGCGCCGAATCTTATTAACTTAATTAGTGTACGATTTCTTTGCTTATATTTAGGAACTTAACTTTAGTATTCCTTACATTGTAAGTAGGCTTTCTGTTTTTTTTTACCAAAATATTGGACTATTTCCTTAAGGAAAAATCTCCGCTAGAAAACATATGTTAATATCTGTGTGTTTTTCAATTAATATAATTCAACTTAAATCACTTATATTAGAATCATAGCATATATATATATATATATATATATATATTCTTTTCCCGCCTTTGTTTAATTCGATCTGTCATATATCTAACGAACTTCCTATCTTAAAAACGTCGATGCATGGTTACAGACGGATATGGTAGCAGGGCAAGACCTACTAGGCGTATGCATATGATAATGGCCTGAAGATAATTAGTAAAAACATTACAAAAGAACTGAATGGCTCATTCAATCCAATGCAAGTTAAGATCGCGAGTATATAACTAGTATAATAATCAATATCAATGTATATTGTGTAGAGTTATCAGTACGCTCAATTTTGGCAGTGAACTTAATTAGCATATTAGCACATGTAAATCCATCATTTCCTTCATCTTCCAAAAGCCTAAAATCAGGACAACACAATACAAACAATGAGAAAAAAATAACTTTTCTAAAGCAAAACAATTCATTTTAAACAATAAACCAAGAAAAAAATTTGGAAAAAAAAAATTCATGAATATATGTATATGTAATACTATTAATTATTAATTGTTTCCTTGATAATCGATTTTTTTTCTGCAATTAATACGAGTTGTCTTACTTGTCTGTACTGTGTAGGGGGTGAATGTTGGGGGCGGGGGAGATCGTTCCCAGTTTATTTCTTTCCCTTCTTAGACATTAATAAATACAGTATTAATTAGTTTATCTAAAAGTAGAATCTAACAGAAGAATTCTAGAGTCGAAGCTTACTTCACACTGGGGGTGTCAACTTTTACACAGCTGTGAATTTCTCTGGATTGTATTCATCAATTTCGCACTTGGGTCTGACGCCTTTACACCGGGGATGAGAATTTTTCCACAAGTATGAACTGTTCTGGATTGTACTCTGCATCTTTGCACAGACAACTTTACACCAGGGCTGGGACTTTCACCACAATTGTGAACCGAGCTAGATCATACGCGGCACTCTCGCATTTGGGTCTGACGCCTTCACACTGGGGGTGGGATTTTATCCACAGTTGTGATCCATTCTGGTTTGTACTCTGCGTTTTTTCAACTGGGTCTATCGTCCTCACACCATGGGTGGGTTTTATTTCACAATTGTGAATGGTTCTGTCTTTGCTTATTGTGTTTTTGGTAGATTGGAGGAAGCTTCTCTTGATTTAGGTTTTTTTGGGCGTGCTGTAGATGATAGATAGGGTCTGGGGTGCCAACTTAGTTGGGATGTCTATCCCTATACAGCCTTTGTTCTTTTTCAAGTAACTAAATTTGGACATAACTTGTGCTCTACTTTAGTTGCTTTCTATTTAATAATATTTTTGACTTTAAAAAAAAAGATAAATGATAACATATTTTTAAATTTCTTTGAATGAAATAATAATAATTAATATTAATTATAATTAATTTTAATAAAATTTATATAAAAGCAGGAAAACATAATTATTATTTACATTGCATAACGCATACCACGAGACAGCGTTCTCGGGTCAAAATGATTTAGGTAAGCAAATTGCACTTTTGAAAATCTGTCTTTTTCTTTGCAAGTATTATAATAATATTGTGAATCCTGTTGAACCCCCAAAAGCGTAATAATTTCCGTCGACAACCAAATCTCGTTAAAGTTAAGGGATGTCAAAGCTTTTCCATCTGTTATTTGCTTGCTAGGGTACAGCTTTGCTGAAATTTCACTCCCCAGCGAAACACAGCACCGAACGAAATTGGGGGTGGGTATGTGAAATTGAAATTTGTGACAACAACCCTGCAAGTGCAAAATAAAATAAATAAAAAAATTGCAAATGGGAGAGGGAGGCGACGTGACCTCATGCAAGCGGGAATGCGCACTAATATATAGTTGCATTTATGAAATGAAATGATGATAACTGTGGCCTGATAAAATTAAGTGTGGGTCAGTGTCCGCCATTTCATACTCAAGTCAAAATGCATGTTACGTTACTCACACATAAAAAAAAAACACACTAAAAAATAATCATGATCTCACACTTCATGAGATTGCAAGAGTACAATGTACAAAAAAAAAAAAGAAAATGTGATCAATGGTGTTATAGGAAAGAAGAGGCAAATAAAATAAAAAGGTGTGAAATAGTATAAAAAAAGAGAGAAAATTATAATTAAAAAAATTAATTAGGAAAAAAATAATATCACCCCTCAGATCTACTATTTGGCATCCTTTCCCTATAGCAACTGAAAAAATCCCCACTTTCCACTCCTTCAATATCTTGTCTTGAGAAGTTAGCTTTATTATACGAGAAATGCTATATTTTTTTATAAATATTTTTATTAATTTATAAAATAAAAAAATATATAAAAAATATTTAATATTTTTTTATTTAATAATCGAAATAATTTGTAGAAATAAAAGATAAAAAAATTTAAAATTATTTTTATTATTATTATACTCTCTAAAGATAAGCTAGCAGGCCCAATTAAGAAAAGAGGATCATGTTGCTCTACCATAAATTGCCTTCCACTTTTACAAAAATCTTAATCAATATGTGTGCATTTTGCCATTTTCTCATTGGACATGGCATGATTAGTGGGAAATTATTTTTTCTACACATGATTAATAATTAGGGTGCCTTTTTAGGTCGCGTCCTAAGTTCCTACTTCGCACTTTTTCATCTGTTCACTGCAGATAAATGATATCCGTGAACACGTAAAAGGTAAATATAATAAATTAATAATAATATCTTATTCTAGCATAGTATTTTTTACTGCTTGACTTAATTAGTGGAATTAATAATTACTAATAAATAAACTGATAAACATGCCAAATTGTGATTATTAAAATTATTATTATATTCTTTTATTGTTTCTCGAATTTATTATCACTTGGCCTGGGAGAAGTGTTATGGATCACAATCGGATCAGCACAAATTCTGCTTCCTTCCTCTCATGTTCTGTGTTTGTTTCGGAAGCAGGGTTAGCATTCAAAACAAGTGAGTGAGGGATTACAGAGAAACCAAAGCCAAAGCAAAAGCTTTGAAGAGAGGTGATTCGTTTTGTGGTGAGCATTAAGCAACCAACGAGCCAATAAGATTCACCCTGGTTTCTCGTGATTCCTGTTTTACTTCTCAACAAGGAGGAGGTACCTCTCATCGCTTCTTCAAAAACCTCTTCGTTTTCACTTGGTTTGATCTCACTCTTTCCTGTTGCCTGCTACATTGATCTAAATGGAGATTTTGTTTTTTCCTCCCTGAATTTCCATTGGGATATGTAAAATTGTTTTTTTTTTCCAACCCTTTTAAAGGAAAAATAAGCTTGCGCTTTTTTATGACTCGCTCCGGGGTTTCGATTGGGATGGGCAATGAATGTGATTTTTTTTTTTGTTTTTTACGAAAATAACTCTTGCGCTTTTGTGATTCGCTTCTGGGTTTCGATTTTTATCCAAACTGAAAGTGTTTTCTTTTCTTTTTATTTTTGTTGTTTTTAGAAGCTTCCGCTTTTTAGGAGTCTCTCTAGTGAATGGTTATGGGACTAGGTGCAAGTGATTTAACTGTTGTGCATATTACTTCAACTTTAATTTTTTCGAATCATATTATTTTCGAGTTCAGACTTGCAATTTCTACTCAACTTTTTTATATGGGAAAAAAAATAAATCTTCTGCTCGTACATATCAATTTCAATGTTGGGTCCGTGATGGATCTGGTGAGTTGAATTAATTAATGGTTTTGCCTTGGCCTCATTCCCATATTTTTTATTCTCTGAATAGGAAGTTTGATTTGTTTACTCGCTGAATTTGTGTTTTTATTAACTTGCTTCTACTTACTGCTTTGTTTTCTGTTCTAAAAGAACACCACCATCAATCTTGACACGGTATCTCTATTTTTATTATGTTAGGTTTGTAGTTGCTCAACTGAAGGCATATTCACCTGATGATTTTTTCCACACAAATCCGAATGATGCTGGAATAACAGACTTTTATTAGTTTCTGGGCATATTCATAAGGTATTTGCATATTTAAGCATTGAACTTCCTCGTCGGAGAATGTCCAGACCTCTGTACAGAGGTGTGTCTGGGATCCGGATCCCCGATAGCAGCTATGACTCATTGGACTCCCAATCAAAGGATAAAACAGAAAAGGAAGGTTTGGATAGAAGAGGTTCTTCTGATCACTTCCCTTCACCCTTGAGGTCTCCCTTTAAGTTGCTTTTTGCAGATAATTCTCATTCTAAAAATGGCATCACTGAGAATGGTTTCTCATCTGATCCGTTCATTGTTGGCACCCCTAGAAGTCGGCATAAATTGATTCTTCTTTTCTTGAAGTTTAGTTTAGTATTTATAGTTATTCTTGCTATTGCTGGGTCTTTTTGGTGGACAATCTCAATTTCAACCACATCGAGAAGTCACATTTACCATGGTTATAGAAGACTCCAAGAGAAACTCGTATCGGACCTGTTGGATATTGGGGAGCTTTCTTATGCCCCCTCAAGGCTGAAAGAATTGGAATTCTGTTCTCAGGAGTTTGAAAACTATGTTCCTTGCTTTAATGTTTCTGACAATCTAGCTCTGGGTTACTCCAATGGCAAGGAGTTTGACCGGCAGTGTGGCCGTGAGCTCAGCCAAAATTGTTTAGTTCTCTCGCCAGTGAATTACAAAATTCCTCTTCGGTGGCCTACTGGAAGGGATGTTATCTGGGTTTCTAATGTTAAACTAACTGCACAGGAGGTTCTTTCTTCTGGAAGCTTCACCAAGAGGTGAGTGATATGCATCTCTCCCGTACTGGCTTGAATACTTTCAGCTATCATTTCATCTTAAAGTTTTCATGTTTTTTATTTGGTTACAGGATGATGATGCTCGATGAAGAGCAAATTTCCTTTCGTTCTGCCTCTCTTATGTTTGATGGTGTTGAAGACTACTCACATCAAATCGCAGAAATGATTGGACTTAGAAATGAATCTAACTTCATACAAGCTGGGGTAAATGAATATTTATTCTCCTCTCAAAATGGAACACTTGAATTTTTTTGTGGTGGCCTTCATCAATTATAGTCATATTTCACTATTTTCGTACATGTTAATTATGGAATTGAGCATACTTAATTTCATCTACTTTGCTCAAGTGTGACAAATGGGTGGGTATCTTGTATTTGCATTGACTTTAAGCTCATTGCTGACTCCAGTAGTACTAATATTAAAAATATATACTTAATCTTTGTTAACTATGTTGAAGGTATTTTCTGTGAACAATTAATAAAAATTCCTAATATTTTCCATCTGCATGAAATGTTAACCTTACTTATCTCTGAACTGTTCTAAGCATTTACCTTGCCCCTTCAATGATACAATAGTTGGTTTTAAAGTGCCAGAAAATCCTGTGGGATTGTTGAAGAAGTTTTTACATCTTTGGCTATGCAACATCTACTCATCTACTTGGTGCTTAACTATATTTATATATTTTATTATGCCTTGCATTTAGAGGGATTTATGATAGATTTTTTGATAGGTTATGGTGGTATTGAATATGAACTTAGTTCTTATAGTTTGACTGTGATATTCCTTGCCTGAAGTATTCTTTGATTGAGCATGTTGGCATTCTGGAATTTACAGGTTAGAACCATACTGGACATTGGTTGTGGATATGGTAGCTTTGGAGCGCACCTCTTTCACAGTCAGCTTTTAACTATGTGCATTGCAAACTATGAGCCTTCAGGGAGTCAAGTTCAACTTACACTTGAGAGGGGTCTTCCTGCTATGGTTGCTTCTTTCACTTCAAAACAGTTGCCATATCCCTCTCTCTCCTTTGATATGTTGCATTGTGCTAGATGTGGCATTGATTGGGACCAGAAAGGTATGTTTGTAAATCAACCTCACGCTACTATCTATATGGTCAATATGGTTCTGTTATTTTGTACATTTATTTGACAAAACCTTTTATTTTCTGGATGATTAAGGCCTTCCAGATAAGATGTTAGATTATGAATGTAATTGGAAGAAGGGATTAGATATCATAAAATAAGAAAATAAATTCATTATTATGGACTTGTAGTAATTATGTATTCTCCAAACTATGCTTTTGTATTTTTTTACATGTCTCAGGTATTGAACCTTGAGGACTGGCTATCTCTTGTGGTGTTGTATTTTTCCCTAGCGAGCTTAGACCATCAACACTCTTTTGAAACCAATGAAAAATTTGACTATTCATCTTTCTATGTCATTTATGGTTCTTCCAACTATGCTTAGTATATAGGCTTCCCCATTTTGATCCAAGTAATATATTTTTTTACTTGCAATTTATCCATTCTTAGGTTATTTAAAATAAAAAATTGTATACACTTCATATGTTGAACTATGAGAGCTGTCTATTTCCCGTGGTGTTATATTTTTTCCCATTAAGCTTAGACCTACAATATTGTCTTGGAAATTGAAGCCAAGGTAAAATATTGACAGTTTTCTGGGCTTTTATATTGCTTTTGGACTTGGTTGTTCCAAGTAAGTCCAATATCTTGCCTTCTTCGAACAACAACCCAACCTTTTCCCACTAGGCCATGTTATGTAAATTTGACGAAGTTTTACGTTGGCATCTTGGCCTCTTCCATTTGGACTAAAAGTATTGTTCTTAACCATATATATCAATGATATCATTTACACTAAAAAATTTTCCATGTGGGATGCCTTCCAATCTTGCTGTAAATTCCTTATTGTTTTCTGATATAACTCTACTTTGAAATGCAGAATCAAGAAAAACTATATGCTGTACATTTTGGGGAAAAATATTTAAAATCAGTTCTTGGTTACAACGAGTTTCTCAAAGTTAGATTTATTGATCTTTTGTCTTCACTCCATAATATTATCCCCATTTTTAATATTTGAACTTAAGAATAGGAAACTTTAGTTATGAGCTTTAAAACCATAGTTTTTTTTTCTGTACTTGTTAATATTATAGCACCTTGTAGTCACTGAAGCAAATCCACTAAATATCTGGAGTCTGATTGATCTTATTAACATTCTGGTTTAGATGGCACTCTCTTGATTGAAGCTGATAGACTTTTAAAACCGGGGGGTTACTTTGTCTGGACTTCCCCACTTACAAATGCTCGTAACAAAGACAGTCAGAAAAGGTGGAAGTTTGTACATGATTTTGCTGAAAACCTTTGTTGGGACATGCTGTCACAGCAAGACGAAACTGTTGTATGGAAGAAAACTAGTACAAAAAAATGCTATGGTTCAAGGTATGCTGCTGTGGCATGTATTTATGAAAATGTATTTGATTTTGTATATCATGGGAACCAGATTTCTAATAACTGGGATCTCTATAATATGCATATGTATTTGTTTACTGCATAAATTTTTACAAGTATCCCTGATTCTTATTTCTAAACATTACCTGTGTGTTTGTTTTTCCAGAAAGAATGGTTCTCCTCCTCCTTTATGTGGTAGAGGCTATGATGTGGAGTCTCCGTACTATCGAGAACTGCAAAGTTGTATTGGAGGAACACATAGCAGCCGTTGGATTTCAATTGAAGAGAGGGCAACCTGGCCTTCCAGGGATCACCTGAACAAGAATGAGCTTGCAATATACGGTAATTGTTATATTCTTCATCATTTATTTATAGACCTCTCAATAGAAAGATTGCACTGTATAATATAACTGAATGAGATCTTCTATCCTCTAGGTTATCTTAATATGTATGTATTTACTTGCGTTAGGATTGCAATATGATGAATTTGTTGAGGACTCTGAAAGCTGGAGAGCATCTGTCCGAAATTATTGGTCTCTTCTGTCACCTTTGATATTTTCTGATCATCCAAAGAGGCCTGGTGATGAGGACCCTCCACCACCTTACAACATGCTAAGAAATGTGCTAGACATGAACGCTCATTTTGGTGGTTTTAATTCTGCATTGCTGCAAGCTGGAAAATCTGTGTGGGTCATGAATGTGGTTCCAATGAGTGGACTCAACTATCTTCCCTTGATCCAAGACAGGGGTTATGTTGGTGTTTTGCATGATTGGTATTTTAATCTCCTTTCTCCTCTTATTTTAGAATTTAATGGTTCACTGTTTGTTTTTATTTGTTTACATTGCTGAATGCAAAATTTATAATTATGATTTTATGAACAATAGCTACTACGTCTTATACAAATATAGTTTTCTTACAATTGATCAACTGTGGATTCTAGGTGTGAGGCCTTTCCGACATACCCTAGGACCTATGACTTGGTGCATGCAGCAGGACTTCTATCCCTTGAAACTGCTCAGCAGCGCAGATGCACCATGCTTGATATGTTCATTGAAATTGACAGGTTACTTCGCCCAGAGGTATGTAAAAATACTCTGAGCTTTACTTTTCGTATATGGTCCTAATCTTTTTTGTGTGTGTGCTTGCCTATTCACACAAAACAAGATAGGATTAGGAATGAAATCATTAGAGAAAAAGTAGGGATAACTCACATTGCTTATAAGATGGTCGAGTCTCGTCTTAAATGGTTTGCACATATGTAGAGAAGACTCACAGAAGCATCGATGAGGAGGGTATACCAGATGTAGGTTAGTCCAATAGTTAGAGGTAGAGGAACCAAGAAGAACTATAAGATAAATTAGGAGTTTTTTTTTTTATTTTAAGATAAATTAGGAGTTAAATAATCTATCTTTAGATATCATTCACGGCAGGGCATTATGGTAACCAACCCTACTTAGTGGGAAAAGGCTTTGAGATTGAGATTCCTATTCACATTGTTTGATGCTGTGACGTTTTATAAAGCTGTGCCACATAAATGGTCTGATCTTTATTGTAAACCTTGAGATACAGCGCAAGGCTACAACTTTTGTTTTCCTGGATAAAAGCAGAAAACCAAATGAATTTCTTATATTTTTGTGCTACATAAAGAAACTTTCTAATTTTACCAGACTGCAAAGCATCTTGCATAAGTCTTTTGATATGCTGGCTGACAATTGTCATGCCATGTGTGCAGGGTTGGATTATAATTCGCGACACGGTCCCTTTAATAGAGTCAGCTAGAGCTCTAACAACACGGCTGAAGTGGGATGCAAGAGTTACAGAAATTGAAAGTGACAGCGATCAGAGACTCTTGATCTGCCAGAAGCCTTTCTTTAAGAGACAGGCAAATTGATTCATTGAAAGTCCTGAAGAAATTAGACCATAGTATTCATATATTCATTTTCATAATGTTCATTTATTATCATAATGCTCCGCCATAGAAAGTGGGGACTGAAAAATTTTGGACAGAAAGAAGCCCAAAAAAAAAGAAAACAATAGAGGAAAGAAAGCGCGAATTCTCGTCAGTGATATCATACCACCACAACTCCTGTGTAGCCGCAAGGTACATACATAGGACCATGTAATTACCAAACGAGGAGCAGAGGAGATGAAGAAGTTATACTGGTAGATTTGATTTTTCATGTGATGTCTGATTACAGTTACACAGACATATTATGATTAAGATTGGGAAGAATGATGAAAGAATAAGTTGTTTCTGTTTGCTGTGGTGTATAAAATGCTCCTTATTGCTATAGAATCATTTTTCTGCCCTTTTTTTTTATAGGTTCTTTAATGTCCCCTGTAAGGTCCGGCAAAAACTATGTTCTGGTAATTTTGTCCATGTTCGTAATGTGAAATCAAAATCACATTCTTCACCAGTTCAGTGTACAACACCACTTCAGTAATGTGGCATTTTGCATCAATTGCTACCTGCTTGTGTTGGGAATGGGACGACCCCAGATAATTGAAACCTGTTTTCTTTCCATACTTTGAAAAGTAATTTAGGTTCTATTTTCTTTTCGCGGAAAAACTTGTAAATGGTTGAGAAGAAATTAGGAAGTTTGGCTCTTACTTTATTGTTTTTTTTTTTGGGTCAAGATCTTACTTTATTGTTTAAACACGTTAAAATGTCATATGAGAAGATCTATTTCCGTTTTAATGGTATCAACATCGTTAAGCGTACAACACACAAAACTCAAAAAAATTATTTTGTCAAAAAATAGATTAAATTATTTATTGATTTCTATGATATTTTTAGGAAATGTGTGATTTCTATCTCCTTATTGACGTAATCTTCATAATTTATATTTGAGAAATGTTATATTCTCTTACAAATTCTCTTACATATTTTTTTACTATTTTATAAAGCAAAAAAGATAATACAACTAATATCTTAAAAATATAAAAAAATATTTAATATTTTCTCTATTTAGTAATTAAAAAGATTTGTAAAAATATTAAAAGGGCGAAGATTTAAAATTATTCTTTATTATTTTTAATGTATTCAAATTGATCAAGTCTTTGCACCTTTAAAATTGTTGCTAGCTGATGATAGAAGGGGCAGTTGCTTGCCTCGTTTGGTCCCTTAGTTTTTATTTGCTTTTTCTTTTTCCCTTTTATTTATATAAAAAATATACTATGAATGATTCTTTTATTGTATCAACTAGTACGTAAACCCGCGTAACATGCGTTAGTGGTATTATATTTTTTATTGGGTAAACTAATTTTTTATTATTTAAAATACCTCCAATTCCAACTAATTAGGCACATAAATAAGAAAATCAACATATGATATTTGAGGAAGCTAAAATTGTCAGTATCATATTGTTCATATGAAAAACATTGAACTGCAGTTATAAACACGTTTTTTGCAAACCAAAAGAAAATATAATAGATCGATAATTTCTTTCAATAGCATAATACTTTTGTATAAAACTTTAATGGATTAAATGGATTGACTCCTAATTCCATCTTTTTTTTCCTCTAGTGAGATAATTGGTAGTACAAAAACTATTTCATTCATGTCTCAAGTAGGCTTGTTGTTCTTCCCATGCCTACAACGCACATAAATGTTTTTTTCTTCATTTTCAGTTTGAATCACAATTAATTAGTTGATTTTAACAAAAAAAAAACGCTAATCATATCTGAAGTAAACTTGTCGTCCTTCCTGTGCCTACAATGCACGTAAATATGTGTTCTGCTTCATTCTCAATTTGAATCACAATTAGTTGATTCTGACAACAAAAACTATTTCAATTATGTCTCAAGAAGGCGTGTGATATGGTCCTTTCCGTGCCTAGCGAGCACGAAAATATATTTCTTGCTTCATTCTCAATTTGAATATTAGTTAACTGTTTCGGAAAAAATTAAGAAATTGCTTCAATCCTGTCTCAAGTAGACTTGTCATGTGATTCTTCCTGCAACTATAGCAAATGTAAATATGTTTCCTACTTCGTTCTCAAATTGAACCTCAGTTAATTTATTCTGAAAAAAAAAGCAATTATTTCAATCATATCTCAATTAGGTTTGTCGTGTAGTCCTACATGTGCCTCATCGCATGTAAATATATTTCCCATTTTATTCTCAATTTCAATATCTTTTAGTTGATTCTAAAAAAGAAACTACTCAAATCATATCTATAGTAGCCTTCAAGTACATTTAGTGGTCTTTTAATTGTTTTTAAAAAAAACAAACTATCCCAATCTTAAGTTTGATCATTATGAAATCGGCCAAATTTGATTTTGTTTTTGAACTTTTAGGAGACTACCCATTTGTGTTATTTTTTTTAAAATAATTACCATTAAGAATTTTTTGTGTATTTAATATGGGTTTTAAAAATAATAAAAAGCTAAAAAAAATCTAAAAACTAATTAAAATGAAAAACTATTTAGAGTAACTTTTTAAAAATAATTTGATTTTAAAAAGATAAGAGATGAGAGAAAAAGTTAAAAAATAATTTTTAGGATTGTAAACAAATGCAAATTACATTCTGCTTACAACAAAAACTCTACAAAATAATCACCAAATTATTTTACATAAAAATTACTTTTTTTGTTAATCCATAACAAACATGCCCTAAGAAATATATTAAGATTTTAAAGAGACCAAAATCAAATATAGTAAATTTTATAAGGAGTAAAATTATTTAACTCAAATCAATTGTATAAAAATATAAAACTTAATTGCACTTTTGATAACTTGTGTATCACGTTCATGCATTTTTGGTTCTCCGGACTGGAATTGTGCAATTTTAATCCCTCATGTATCATTATTTAAATCTTTAAATGAAAAAAAAATTGGTTTCTTAAAATAAACTTGTTATTTGAAATTTTAAATGTCATAACGTCGATTACAATATATTTAAAAAACACAATCTAAGTTGTACTACCAGTTGAACTTATAAAGTGTTTTTAGAACACAGATGGTGGATTGGATTCCTTCAGCTCCTCGTCTACCATAAACTCCATGACACGGCAAGTTAAACTGCAAAATGCATTAATATCTTAATAGGATATCAGAGAAGTCAATGGTAGAACAAATTCAATCCATCAAACAAATTATTAAATCAATATAGAAGAGATGCACAATGTTAATCAACAAATAAATGTAAATCTCTTTACTGAGTAAATAAAAGACAGCAATTTGCTAAAACATTGTATCCGACATACCGATAAACAGAATCAAGAAATATCAACACACAAATAACTTCTACATATATAACTATTACTTTACGAATCATGTTTTAAGTTTCAAATATTGACCACATAATAAAGGATAGTCTCTTAAGTATGATAGAAGTAGAGTAGAACTTCAATGTTCAATGTGACTGTAAACGTAACATTATTAACCACCCTCTGAATTCATTCCTCTGTAAGAGAGCTCACCTCTATCTGTTAACCTCCCTGATGTTCATGGACACTTCATAACCCACCTTCTGAATTGAATAACAGATCGGCAAGAATCCCAGAAAATAAAAACACATTGATGAAATGTAGACCACAACAATCTCAAGATTTCTAAACACCAGGAGATCGCAAAAAGTAGCTTAATTACATATATTTAAACCTCAATTCAGATCATACACTAAAACAAAACTTAAATCCCAATAACACTACAATTTTTCCATATCCCAAAGAAGAAAGAAAAGAAAGAGGCAAATAGCTAACTGCAACACAATTTAGAATGTAGTTCATTAGCAATAAGAAATCAGAGTAGAAGTGATCTAATGAGAATTTCCCTCTTATGAATTGCATATGACAATCATGAAAATGACATCAGTTTCCCTTTTTGGATTCATATTTAAATATTTATTTTTATCTCAACTTTTGGCAATCCTTGTAGTAATTGGGACAGGACTAAATACAATAATTTTCTGACAGGACTCAATACAATGATTTTCTTAGCATTACGGCACATTGGTTGTTAATGATTGAAGAGCTGCCACAAATTATGCGCAATTAACAGCCATAGTTTCATCCATAAAGTAAAGAGGTGCAGAAGCTATCAGAACTAAAAGAGAAAGGATAAGAATAACACATAGGCTATGTTTGGATGGAGGTTTTTGGAGGGAAAGGGAGGGGAGGGGAGTGGAGGAAAGAACTTATAATTCATAATTATCTTGTTTAACTTTAATAGGACAAATGAAATATTATTTTAAAACGTAGCAAACACCAAGATGTAAAACTTTTTTTTAATTTTAAAAACTCTCAAACAAAGTAACCGGAGATTATTAATTTTCTCCTCCCCTCCCTTTCCCTCCAAAAACCCCCATCCAAACATAGCCATAAATAAAAAGAAAGCAAAAACTCAACCCTATTTTTTGTTACAAAATTTACACACATTAATCAGGTCTAATCAACTTCAGACACTTGATCCCATGTCCATTGCACCTCCATAAAAACATATTGGTCTATCATTTTATTAAGACATTACCAACAATATGAGATAGAAGATTATCCATCAATCTAGCAATTGTATTTTATGCCATGCCTATTAGTCTGAACTCTGAAATACCATCTACTGTTGCTGTAACATGATAAGAAATATATATATACATATATAGTAATAGAAAAAAAAATTCCTATTAAAAGTTGAAGGTCAGACCAGAAATATTCTACAGCAGTGGTTAACAAAATAAACTCTAAGTATTAGCCGAAAAAGATATTGAAAATCACAATTGTTATGTATGAAATGAAAATGAATAATCAATAGTAAGCTCACATCATATCATATCGAACACAAAGCCTAAAGTAGTGAAAAAATGGAATACTGTGAAGAAAGGGGAAATACTTTGTGGAAATTGGAAAAACACCTGAAACTTCCTTTGTGGAATGCTTGATGGAGGCAAAATCAACATGTGGTTGAATTTAACTTCTTTTCATATCCCTTGGCTCGTACTTAAAAGCATCAAGATGTTTTTAGATTCAAACTTGCAACATAGATGTAAATTTTCAAGATACGCTTTCACCTCAAAACGTATAGCGAAGAATTGAAGAGTTGTTAGCTATGGAAATATACAACCATCTCATCATTGCTGTAAAAACTACAAAATTTGTACCAATTTATCAAGAAGTAGACCAAATTGGCCTGCATATGTCTCTGGTTTTAAACAATAGAGGAGTGAAAGTGTGATATTCAAATAGGTTTTAGAAAGTTTCTGAAATCTAGCTAACATCTTCAAGGGTCAAATAATTTTGGGCAATCTATAATATATATAAAGACGAACCCTCTCAAGATTAACTTTTACACGTGTCGCTCTGGGAGCATTTCAAGGCTTAATTGGTTTGATTGGCTTTGAATAGGCTTATTGATTAATTTGAATTTATTGTGTTCGATATGGTATTTATTGTATTCAATGGATTTCAGCCCTAATATCATTTGATATTTTATTCAGATTTATCCGTTGAAATTTGATTTTTTTCATTTATTGTTAATTTGATATCACTATAGCAAATTGTATTTCAAATCTGATTTGATAATAATAATAATAATAATTCTAATACTAATAATAATATTTTGCATTGTTAGATTTTTTATTTTCCATTTTCTTCTGTGATTAATTTTTTTTATTCTATACAAATACATTATTTCTCTCTCAGCAACAAGAAGGGATTTTTGTTTTATCTTTTTAGCCTCAAAAAAGCAAACAAACTCCAATGTTGCTAGCTAGCTGAGGGAAATAGGTTTTTGTTTTGAATCTATTGAATATCATCGTTACTCTTTTATATATTCAACAAGTCATCAAACTTCTGCTCTAAGGTGAGTCTTTTTTTTATTGATCATTTTTAGTCATCAATTGTTTTTTAGAATTAATGTTTCTATATTTGATATTGTTTAGTTATTTATTTTTCATTTCATTTTTTGATTAGTTTTACTTATTTTTTGTAGATGTATTATCTTTCTCTCTCAAACAAGAAGAAGCATTATAAATCACAATTATTTATTTATTTTTCAATATTTTCCAATAAATTATGTATGGGATAATAATAATAATAATAATAATAATAATAATAATAATTATATATATTACTATGTTTATTTTGGAAAATGTATGTAATAGTTTTTTAGTTGTTTTAATTAAAAAATACATATAAGTTATTTAATTTTCAAATTCAAAATTTATATTTTTTTGTAAATTTACTTTGATGTAAATGATACGTCCTTAATTTGTAATTGTGTATCAAGCTTATCATTAGTAGTAGTAAATCAAATAGAAGTATATTATAGTGAGCAATAAAAAAGAAAATAATTTTAACTTGTATAAACAAAGAATGTGGAATTCAAAATGATGGTTATGTGATTGGTGATAAATTTTAATTTTATTTTGATACTTAGAAACAAGTAATTAAAGATACAAAAAATAGTTATTTTTTTCATCTTAATCAATGTTATAATCATTATTTATTTTTCATTTTAGAATTTTTCACCAAATACATTCATTAAATATTTTCTTTTGTCCAAATAAATTTGAATTTTTCTCTTACTAACGTGTGTAAGTAAACTTATTAAAATAAAAAATATGGATAAAACAGAACAAACGAGAATAAATATTTCTGATCATTATTATTATAGGCTTAAATATGTTTTTAGTCCCTCATATTTGGCTTAAGTTCGTTTTTAGTCCCTCAAATACCAAGAATATTATTTTAGTCCTCAATCTTTTGAAAATCAGTCACTTTTGGTCCCTCACATGATTATTTTAGTCCCTAATATTTTAAAAATGTGTCACAATTAGTCTCTCATATTTCAAGGAAAAGGACCAAAAGTGACTGATTTTCAAAAGATTAGGGACTAAAATAATATTATTGGTATTTGAGGGACTAAAAACGAACTTAAGCCAAATATGCGGGACCAAAAATATATTTAAGTCATTATTATATTATCATCTAACAAATTTATTTAACATGAAAGTATACAAGAAAAAGTTGCACATATAACATTGTGTCAAATATTTTACGTAAAATCTCATCGACATGTGAATTGCTTAAAGAATTAAATTTTAATATATAATTTATATATTTTTCTATTTCACTTTATAATAAGTTTAATATGAATATATTTTTATTATTTTTTATTTTATCACCAACTAATTTATTGAAGACTTTCTTCAATATAAGAAAATTTAATTTTTTGCACATTAGTATCTATATATAAATATGCAAAATGATTAATTATAAACTATGGATAATATATAACACACGGGGATAAATAAATACATGAAAAAATATAATAACAAATTAAAGTTAATACACGAGAATGAATATTTTATGTTAAACCATGTTAACATATGAATTACAAGGAAAAATACACTTTATTATTATCTTATTATTTTTAAATTCACTGTTATAATAAGTGTAATATAAACATATTTATTTCTTAATTTGCTATTATTTTCTCATGTAACTATTTTGTTGAAGATTTTTCACAAAATAATGGCAATTTTCAATGAGATTGTTACTTAAATATATCATAAAGAATGAACACCTAGAAAAATTATAAAATTAAGTGTAAGTTATATTTAGTTTATGAAAAATGAATTGTTTATGGTGTTATGTGAGAAAATAGACTTTTCAAAGAAAATAAGTTTCTACTGGCCTATACTCAGTGGGTATTATAACTGATACAAATAAAGACAATTTATGATATAGATTTGTCAAAGTCGGGATGGGCTCAGGCAGGTACCACGAATTCAGGGTTTTTGTCATGCATATTCACAGATGCTATTTAAACTATTTTATTGCTTCAACAATAATTCATATATTTTTCTGGTTGTATTTTGCTTTAAAGTTGTAAATTAATAAAGTAACTAATCAACTATTTTTAGCAGATAACCATAATTAAAAAAATACTCAAATCCTTTATAATTATTTAAACATATTTCATCGAATTTTTTTATAAAGTACATCGTATGCCCGTGCATTGTACGGGTAACCATGCTAGTATTAAATTAAATTTGAATACAATGCATGTCAAATTAAAAGATACATATAGAAAATGAAATGTGAAGATTAACCTGACGTAGGAAGCAAAACCTAAGAAGGTGAAAATACATTTGGTTTTACCTGCATAAAATTTCACAATAAAAATTAATCATCCCTGCATAGTTTCATGTAACAGAGTTTTAAGAAAATAAAATTTAAAATATCCAATGGTAATAGTTGAAGTAGTTTGTAGCCGTGGGACATCCCTACAGAAAAAAGAAATGAAAGGGATTAGATAAAAATATCAAAGACAAAATTCACTGCAAGATAATAGAAATGGAAGAATTATTATATATAAGAAAAGAGAGTGTTACTGCATCTAAGAAAAGGAAAATGAAAACCGATAAAAGCAATAAAAAGAAAATAAATAATTAAAAATAGGCAAACATATAAAAGAAGACAAAAGAAAAATTACCAAATCAAGAATATAATACAATACTAATACTAATTTAAGAGGAAATGGACGCAACATAGCCAATAATATGCACTGCAAAATGCAAACTTGTATTGTTGCTCAACCGAGAAAAGCTGCAACTATTGCAATTCACTACACATTCAAAATGCAACATGTTTTGGAGAGATACTTCAACCCTGTTCATCATTCACTTAATGAACAATTTTATTGTTATTCATCAACAATAATCATAATTGTCATTGTTCTCAACCATTAATGAAACCTACAAAACCCAAGATAGAAAAATGTAAGATAAAATGAAAGATAAACCTAAGCTAGGAATAGAAGCCTCAAATAAGAAAAACCAAAAATATAGGGACTCACTTGCAGAAATTTTTTCACCGAAAAACATGCAAAAGATGTACATATTTGAGAAATTGAAAGCAAAAAAGAAGCCCCTTGTACCGTCAGTCTTGTTTCCCCTCACTCGGCCGTCCATTCCGCTATCACCAAGCGCCCACCGCGTCTGCCTACCACCAGAGTCACTCCAAGCACCGCCACAATGAAGAAACAAAATGGGAGAAGAAAAGAGGAGTAGAGAAGGTTACCAGTTGAAGAGAGCCGACGAAAATGTAGGGAAAAGATATGAGTGAAAGTGTAGGAAGCAAGAAAAGTGAACCTGAAATCAGTTTATCTCTCTCCTCTATGGTCTGATGGACGGGAACAGTGCATTGGAAGCTGACATTGTAGGTCAAAATTCAAATTTGAATTAAGTTGCGCCTTTAAGAAGAGCAAAACAATGATTTGGACTAAATTATCCCCAGCTTAGACACTTGGCAACCAGCTGTGAAGGTGTTTTTGGTAAACAGCACAGCATTTCTCATGCTTAAATAGATAAATAAATAGATAAATAGATAATAGATAGATAATAGAATAGATGCTTATCCTACTTAAAAATATTAATTAACATACTCCCAACACCGACCTTAGCTCAGTTGGTAGAGCGGAGGACTGTAGTTGGGTTCACCAAATAGCCATCCTTAGGTCGCTGGTTCGAATCCGGCAGGTCGGAATTTTTTTTCCGATAACTCTTTTTTTTTTTGGCACGTAGGCATTGCGCACAAAATCTATCAAATTGAAATCCATTCGCTGATCAGTTTTTTATCCTTCTCTTAATTGGCCAGAGCCACCCTGAAATGTTTAAATCACAGTTGAACAAAATATAGGCTTATATATGTACGTTCAGAGTGATTCCATGGCTTGGCGCTGCTTCTTCTTCTCTAAAGCCCTAACCGTCATCAAAAACCCTAACCGCGATCCCCTACGGTTCACCTTCACCGCCCCATTTTCCACCTCCTTCCTAGTCACCAAAACCCCGAAAAAGCTAAAGAAGAAACGCAAACCCAAAGACAGCCCACGAACCAACCCAATCCAAACCCAACCGAACCGCAAACCCGAACTGGAACGCATCGTGGAGCGCGACGCCCTCACGAGATTCGTCACTCGGTCGAAGCAGTACCTCTCCAACCAACCGGAGCACGTCCTCCGCCTCGACGACGCCGGCAAGCTCCACCGCGAGCTAGGGTTCCCACGCGGCCGCAAGGTCTCCCGCTCCATCACGCGCCACCCACTCCTCTTCCAAACCTACCGCCACACCGACGGCAAAATCTGGCTCGGATTCACCGACCTCATGGAAGACCTCATCGCCGAGGAACAACAAATCATGAACACAATGGAACTCGACCGCGTCGATAGGGTTCGGAAACTCCTCATGATGTCTTCGCAACACCGCATTCCCCTTAGTAAGATCCACCACTGCAGAAACCTATTCGGCATCCCCGACGATTTCCGTGACCGGGTCGAAAAATACCCGTATTACTTCCGGGTCACCGTCAACACCGACGGCAACCGTGTTCTCGAATTGGTCAATTGGGACCCACTCCTTGCCGTGAGTGCTCTAGAGAAGGAGTTCGTGGTTGACGAGGATGGTGCAAAGAGGAAGTTTAGCTTCCCCGTGAAGCATGGGAAGGGTTTGGATTTGGATTTGGATGATTCGAGGAGGCTCAATTTGTTGAACACGCTCCCTCTTGTGTCTCCTTATTCGGATGGTTCCAAATTGGATGTGTGGACATTGGAGGCTGAGAAGTACAGGGTTGGTGTTGTTCATGAGTTCTTGAGCTTGACGTTGGAGAAGAGGGCTTCTATTCATCACCTTGTGGAGTTCAAGGAGGAGTTTAGTTTGACTAAGCATACTTATCATATGCTTCTTAAGCAGCCCAGAGCGTTTTATTTGGCTGGGACTGAGATGAACTGGGTTGTGTTCTTGAAGGATGGTTATGATAAGGAGGGTGTTTTGATTCAGAAGGATCCCCAGGTGATCTTCAATGAGAAGCTTTATAATTATGCGATGATGCATGAAATGGAACCTGGTTCTGATGTTGTTGGGATGGAAATGCAAAATAATATAACTTAAAACTTTCTCAACAAGTGAATCAGAAGCACTTCAAAAATCAAAAGGGTTTGTAAATTAAGAAAATAAAGACCTATTGGAGCTCTTCAATTGAAGGGTGCTCTGCTCCTCTCCGAAACTGGAATGAACTGGCTGCCTTTGTGATATTGAGATGAAAAAGGTGTATCTTTTGATAATTCAATCTATGTGCCAGTGATTGGCTTCCAACAAGGACAAGGAGGAATGACGAGCACAGGAAGAAATCCTGAGTTTAATGTCCTGTTAATGATTGAGCTGCATGCACTCCTGAGAATTGCATAGATGGCAAAGATTTTAGGTTCGTCGACTTTACCATTTTATCTAGGTATACCAGCTTCCATCTGCGATGCCAAGCTTGTTACACAAGGACCCCTTCTCCTTTGTTTGTTTTTGATCAATAAGAAAGTTCAACTGAGTTAAATTCCTATGGTTAATGTGTATACGTATGCCTGTTCAGTGAATGCTTCAATGCCTGTTCAGTGAATGCTTCAATGTATGGCGACGCTTTGATGAAGTAGTGTGTTTCGGTGGAACATTTACAATTACTCAGAAACCTTAACAATTTCTCAAATTTTAATATTCATTTTTTGACGCCCAGTATTAGGCACTACTAATGAAAATAAGTGAGAGTAACTGAAAAATGTTCAAACCAAGTGAGGCTCTAGAGTCTAGAGAAGCTTCTTTAAATTGCATTTATCAATTATCGATGAGATGAAAATTCGCGAGTTTTCAGTTCTTTATTATTCCAATATAAGTATATGGGGAAAGATCTCACAGAAGTTAGTCATGATAATACAAGCATACAATGCAACCAATGATTCTGTTGTGTCTTTCTTTTCTCCCCCCCGACCTCTTATTCTTCGATTTATAACCTGTATTCTTATTTGTTTCAGTAATTCTTCGGTTTTGGCTGCAACGGTCCAGTTATACAGTCACAGAAGTTAGTCATGATACTACAAGCATACAATGCAACCAATCATTCTGTTCCAAAAATCCTCTTATTCTTCGATTTCTAACCTGTTTTCTTATGTCTCAGTAATTCTTCGGTTTTTGCTGCAAAGGTCCAGTTATGCAAGCAACAAACCAGATTTGTCTACAGTCTTTTCAGTCCGCTTAGGTTCATCCATTGTTGATCAATTTTTCATGGGTGGAAAAGGGGAGCTCTGCTTGACTTAGTGAGAAGTTGTAATAAGCACTGTGCTAGGATATCTGCATCAATTTCACCGAGTATGCTTGTCAGAGTATTCCTTGCATTAACAGGATGAGCAAACGAGCCTCATCATTTGGAGTTTGAATCCAAGTTAATGGTATAAACAATAAGATATGTGTATAGTACGATAGGTCAGTGGCAGAGCTTGATCAAAAGTTCCCAGCAGCCTTCTTCCGCTTCGGTTTGCTGTGACCTTCAAATAGATGCCACGGGTATTGGAGTTTTTTTGTGGCATATTTCATTTTCAGTTACAGCTTCTGAGGTAAACCTTTGAATTGTTCAGTATTCACATAAGGTTTGAATGACAATGATTGAAACAGTAGCAGTGGAGCTAGCCAGTTAATTGTTTCGCACAGCCAAAATTCTATACATGAAGATCATAGCATTTGTGAAAACCGGATGATGACATCAAGTTCCACACAATAAAATTGGAGATAATGAAGACTGCATTACATCAAGTCTTAGACCCAGAGACTGTCAATGACTTGAGGCCTTGGCCCAGTCTCCTTTATGATACAAATCAAACACTCATGATAACAGGTTGAAGCAAAAACACAACAACAATTACGACCAAACCTTACCCCACTGGTTGGGTTACTGGTTGATGCAAATACAGGGTGAATACAAATTTCACAAATACTGCTGCACTTTATGAAGTCTTGGAAACATGAAAGACCGATGAACTGTCCCTTTTACAGACAACTAATGATGTTTAGTTCGGCTCTTTGACCTTTTCCTGCTTTTCTGGGCAACACTTGAGCTGCTTCTATGCACACTGGGGGAACTTGATCCTCCTTGGCCACCTTTCTTCGGTGCTCTTCTGTAGGAGATCCGGCTGTTTCCAAGTGCAGCTTTGGCAACACTAGCGGTGAGTATTTCTCGTGCCCTTTGAGGCTTGATGGGTTGCTTGTTCAGGTACACAAGCTTTGGAAGAAGACCACAAACTGCTTTGCGCAGCTGGTCTTCGCTGATGTTGCTTTGAATTGGATTTCCTAGCAGATTCAGGGCCTGAAGTGAGTTGTAGTTAGCTACAAGCTGGCCTAATGCTTTTGTTGTTGTGATCTTGTTAAAGCTTAAGTCCAGAACTGTTAGCTTCAATAACCTGTGTAGCCCCTCAACATCACTTATCTTGTTTCCCGCAAGATAGAGCTCTTTGACTAGTGTACAACTTGATAAACCTGATGAAACACAGTGAATATTTGTGTTGTAGAAAATACATTATGAGGACTAAGAAATTCGAGAAGTAAAAAACCTCCATTGAGCATCAGCCAATATAGAAACCAACCTTGTCCAATTCTTGAGATGCGGTTATAACTCAGGTCAAGTACTCGCAATCGAGTTAATTCTCGGAGTCCCTCAATGGTGCTGATCTTGTTTCTTGACAAATTAAGTGTATGAATACCCTTTGGGAGAAATCCAGGCGTGATGTGAACTGCAAATAAATGAAGAGGAAAACCAATCGATTGAATTAGTTAGTATTGTTATCATTACTATTCTTAGTTGAAGTCATATTAAGGGTACTTTCTTCTCTGAAACAAGTTATAAATACCTATGAAATTGTTTGACAAATTGACAGAGCGAAGACTGGAGAAGTGTGAAATAGCGGGGATGGCTTTTATCCCAATACCCGATATATGAGCTACGGTTGAGGCTGGATTCAGAGACTGAACCACGCTATTGGCATTCAAAATCTCCTTTGAAAGATTGACATCTTGATGTCGAGCCAAGTGAGCCGTGCTTCTTGCCACTGATCTACCAGCATCTGGAGAAGGTGGGAAGACAATGCTTCCAATATTGTCATCAGCAAAATCATCCTCAGGAGGTGGCTGCTGAATTTCAAGATCTTTCACCCACTCATCCACTCTGTTAAAGGAGGAGGATGATTCTGTTGAGAAAGCTAGCCATGGGTTTTGCGTCCAAAAACTGAAGTTTTCTTTGTGAAATCTACTCCACCTTTGGTTATCAATGTTTTTATCATTGCAGGTTTTGTTAAAGTACTCCCCAGAAGATGACACAGGTGATGGTGATTCCAAATGTGTCAATGTCTTACCTTGTTTTGGTTCCAGGATGTCTGAAGAGTACCCACATTGACTATTTAAAGCAGCACTAGCAGGATGTAATTGTGTTGATTTGCTTAACCAAGGTCGATGTATATTCCTGTGGCTCCAGAGGAACAACTTCCACCACAATCTTTTACTTCCAGAAGGGAGAACTTGACTTGATGAATGCTTTTTCAACATCACTCTATCAGCACTGCAGTGGGTCATCAAAGACCTTGGGCTTTCTAGATTAACCATCTGGTTTGCTGATAATTCCTGCAAATCCTCAAAAGAGATTGACTTTGAAGGTGGAAAGTGATGAGCTGTCTTCCTAAGTACATCCCTTCTTTCCAGGTTAGAGCAAGATCGCTTGAGCTTTGGAGAAGCCCAGAAGTCAGCCTTGCCAATCCCAGGATCACTGACATGCCCACTTTGGATTATATCAACACTCTTTTTGCTGTATTTATCTTCTTTGTCTTCCAATTGAATGTTGGCTTGTTTCTGATATGAAGTAGGAGATTTAATCTCTTTACCTGTTGGATCATATCCTCCTTCAGATTCACGAGCTTGGAGATCAAAATCAGAGAGCTCCCTCTTGATGGAGGTTGAATCTTCATGCTCGTCTCCCCCTTCATAAGCTTCCTCTACTTCACTCTTCACGGGACTCTCGAGACTCGTAACCCTCACGTTGCACCTTGAATTCTTCTGGGAACCACGGGGTGTGACATCACAGGTGACTGGCTTCAAATCACGACTCTCCAATGATATCATTTGGTGCTGTACTTTTGCAGGTAGAGTAGTTTTAAGGTCCCCTTTTGAAGATCCTTCAATACCCTGAAGAAGCAAGCAAAAAGAAACCAAAGCAGGTAAATTATATGGTTTAAACCAACTCCCCAAAAACAAAACCAGACGCACTTTTTTTTACCTTGTTTTTCTCCTTCCTTCCAATCAAAACAGAGACACACCTACACATGGCCATGGCAGAAGATAAAGCTTGTTCTCTCAATCCTTTATGTCCAATCTTCCTTGCGCTTTCAAAACTTGTACCAGTTTATATACAATTCTATTGCCACTCACATCCCTACTCCGTGATGGTTTTAGCAAATAACAACAAAGAGATTACATTGGAGAAGATTGAATCAGAAGAAGTCATTAACCATAATCGGTGGGAAGGAGCAGGACAAGGGATAGGAGCCTGTCCAAACAAAACTTCGAACCATAGAACCAAGGACCAACGCCTGCTACTGTTGGTGGAGATATGGCTAGATAGTTGGCCAGAGTTGTATAAGCCTATGCCTCAGCTCTTCAAAATTCCATGAATATTTGTCCCTCAAAAGAGACATACCCAGTTGAAGACCAACCAATCATTCAGATAAAGAAATTTGCCAGCCAAACATTTATTTGGGAAAATTCCAGAACCCCATCTAACAAAACTAAGCTTGCAGCCCACGAATAAATTCTTTTGATATCTAGAACTTACACCACACACTCATATTGCATCGATCAAATAAGAATATATACTTTTTTTAAAAAGGGGTAGGCTAGGAATTAATTAAATTAAATAATCTCTGCAAGACTAAAGCAGCGGTTTGAAGTTTTAACAAAATCAAACAGCATTCACATGAGCCATTGCTTCAAGGGTGAAAGGAAACACGGATTTCAAACAGACACTGCCCCACGCATAGGGGTGGAAAATTTATGGTCAAAAGGCGAACCTTTTTGAAGAGAAATTTCGCCAGATTGTCAAACTAATTAACACCGAGATCTGTTGTGTTTGTTTGTGCCGGTAATTCTGATCAGAAGAACATAAATTTGTGTTGTGTTGTGTTGCGTCTGTATTGCTGTTACATGGGTTGGGCTGTGAGTGGATATTATAGGTGGAATTTGTCCTGAAAAAAACTATTGAAAGACAAACGCGCATAAAACACGGTGCGTTCAGTTACGTGTTTACGTCTGTGAGGACACTCCAAGGCTGTAATGTAGCGTGGCCACTGCAGGTGCTTCTTCATAAGTTCACAACCACAATACGACCCTAGTATAATTGTATATAATTTTATTTATTTTATTTATTTATTTATTATATTTTCAAAACATATTTATATAATTATACGACACTAGTATTTTTTCCCCTTTTTTTGTCTCTCTATTAATGGAAATGAACTTTTTAAAAGTTATGAAATATTATGTTTTCATTAAAAAATTAAAAAAATGATTTCAATCCATTTTTTTTATATATGACCTCCTTTTTCAAGTATTTTGGTTTGTCAATTACCAAAATAATATCATAGTCTTTAAGTCTTTTACTCTTTTTGTGTAGTCCTCGCCTCAATTTGCTTATTTTTTTCATAAGACTATTCTATTCGTCGTCACCCATAACAACCCTCAGTTATTTTTTCTTTTATAAAAAACTAACTATGCCCCTTCTCATGACATGTTTGAGAAACGCATATTTTATAGCAGTAGTTATATTTTACAAGTTCTCTTGAAAAAATGTTATCTCAAACAAAATAAACTAGTGGATGTATATAATCATTCTCAAAATAGAGTGATGTTATTAAAGCGGTATAAGCTGTTCAGCACTATGTCACTGTTTTTTTTTTAATATTAATTCAGTGTGTGAAGAAAAACCTGGCAAGGTAAACTTGATTTTCGTTTTATAAATGATAATACTTATTCAACTTATAATTATTTAATATGGAAAAAAAATTAGACGTGGTTTAGCACCATAAATTATCCCCACAAAACATATTCTTGGGAAGAAACGAAAAGACTAGCCTGAAAAGCAATGGGATACCTGGGTACCATAGAGGGTAAAAATTCTAATTACGATAATTTACAACAACAAAAAAATTGAGAAGTAGTTTAATACTACTCATAACGTTGGATCAGTTTGAACAAACAATAAATTAGTCAAGTATATAATTAAGAATTTTGATCAGCTTGTACCTTTTGGTCGTGCATGTGCACTTGCCGAGTTGGATATTTACACGATAATATATGTCCTGCAAATGCAATATGCAGGTTGAAGTTGGAATTTATAGGGGCAATCTGGTTGGATGTTATAGTGTGATAAGACACAGACTTGTGCCTAACCCATTTAGGTAAAGGTAAAGCAATTGGGTAAAGCTCGACGTCACTACTCACCATCGATCCATGAGATTGGGATTGCAAAGATTCTAATGAAACTGAACTAGTAGCCACTAGCTACTAGCTAGGCACTCACTGTATTTTTGGTTTGGGAGTTGAGAATGTGGGAGGTTGTAAACCAGGCAATATTTGTGTCGTAATGTACAATCAATCGTACCTAAGGGCAGCCTCTAGATATCTTGTTTGTTGTATGTCACTGTCAGGCAGCGACATACATGAGACACGCCTTAACCAACATATTGTCGGATATTGCTCTCGAGTCGTCAACCGGGTACTGCGCGGGCCTCATTGTATGGAGTAATAGTAATAAGGATGATGATAATTTTATCAAACCGGGTCGACAACTTACTATTTACTTACTTTCTTTAATTTAAATTTCATGGATAACTTTTATTGATTTGTTCAACACACAAAAAAAATGAAGACGGATTTCATTTTCATGGTTGGAACCAGTAAAAAGTGAAATTAATGGAATTTAAGTTTAAATGGTAACTAGAAACAAAGTTATCGAACAAAAACGGATCACTATTGTGACTTGTTGTGGGAGAAAAGAGGTTTTTTTTTTGGTCAAGGAAAAGAGAGGTTTGTAATTTTGTAAAGTTGTGGCTTACATCAAACGAGAGTTTTTTTTTTTTCAGGTAACCCAAAAAAAGTATTTCATTTGTTAGATGCTAGGCTTTATACCCTTGCGATGCACGGGTCTGGAACTATAATTATAATATTTTAATATTTTTAGATAATTAAATGACTTCAATGTAGTTATTAGTACATACGATAATGTTATTATTACAAAAATGTCAAAATATATTGTGTAATGTAAAAAAATTCCTCATCACAAAAGAAAAACAAAAAATAAAAAATGTTAACACTTTAAATGTCAAAAACATCATTAAATAATATTTGATGCACATGTGGCGTGAATTGGATCTGACGCTTTAACACTGTGAGTGTGAATTTTTACATGACTGTGAACAGTTTTATTTATTTTTTGGTCAAAGGAATTCATTGAAAACGGACAAAGCTCAAAGACAATACAAATGGCCCAACATACAACCTGGCCAAAGTCAAGCTTAATGCAATGTGTCAAAGCAATTTAACATCCAAATCAAAGACACACAGCTGACAAAGCGAAAACCCATAAAACATAACAGAAAATTAAAAAACCTGCCAACAAGCAAAAACTGGACCCATGTCCAGTCTGGTACATCTTAAAAATTGCCCTGTCAAAGAACTGGTAAAAAATCGGCCAAAACCGAGAAAATTGGCTAAAAACTAGGTTAAACCAGTTCACTCTTTTTTTTAAAGAAATAGATATCACTTTCTTCAATTATTTATAATTTTGAATGTTTTATGTTATGAATTATGACATTTAATAGTAAAGTTTAATTTTTTTTTATAAAATTATGACTTTTATGTTAATTTTTGCTCAATATTATATAGGTTTAGGGTTTAAAATAATATTATTTTATTATACTCCGGTTGAACCCCGATCGAACCTCTAAACCTCGAACTTCTGCCTTCACTGGTTCAGTGACCGGTTTGATTTTGACTACCTTGCTAAAAACAGTTCTGAATTCTTTTTTTGGTCCAAAAAACAGTTCTCAATTTTTTTTTCATAATCGGGCTTCCAAGACGATAGAATACATGTAGGCCTGCAATTTGACAGGTCCAATTAAGACCCAATCCATGAGCAACCCACGAAAAGAAAACATATGTGTGATCCTTGGACCAAAAAAAAAGTGTGATCCAAAAAAAAAAGAAAGCATATAATGTTGACAAAAAAAGAAGAAAAGAAAGCATATAATAATTATTATTAATTTACAAAAAAAATTAATATTATGGTTGACAAAAAAATTAATATTATGATCAGTAATTTAACTACCGGAAAAGTGGAGATAACAGTGAAACCCCCATATAAATATATACTAAATGAATTTTTTTCAAGGCTTGGAGTTATATTTTAGGGAGTGATATTCTTGGGAATATTACTTATGGGACTATTATTCCATAATTAAAAAATATGCAATCATTTTTCTATTAAGTGACTTAAATTATTTTCGTGTAAAATTACTTTTCAATAAATTTGTTTATTCTTATGACTCACTAGACATAACAATATATTTATTATTGAATCTTCTTATTATTCATTTTTTAAAACATACTATTCTATATTTCTTTATAAATGGAAAATGTTTGATACCTTTTTTTTTTTTGACAAAAAAATGTTTGATACCTTTATCATTGAATGTACCTTTTTTTTTACCGATACTAATTAAATTCTAAGATTTCGTTCATGGTGTTTAGTTCAATGTATAAGTTTAATTTTATAGTGTAATTTTTATCTGTTTATAAAATACGTTAGACGAATAGACGATAGACACTCATTAATAATATGGCTGGTCAAGATTTTAATTAATAATACAAACCTGAAAAGTAAGTCTTTTTAATGCATTTCTCACATAGTAATAATAATAATATATTTGGTCAAGATTTTAATAATACAAACCTGAAAAGTAAGTCTTTTTAATGCATTTCTCACATAGTAATAATAATAATATATTTGGTCAAGATTTTAAGTAATACAAACCTGTGAAGGAAGTATTTTAGTGCAATTTTGACTACTTTTGACTTTTGAGAGCATTGTCGAAAGATTTTTATAGTATATTTTTTTGATATTAGAATTTTAGAGTATATTTTTTAATATTGAAAAACTAGAATGTATATTGGTTTTCAAATCAACTCTAATTCTTTTAGGGCAAACATATATTCAAGGTTAAATCAAACAGACGTGCGCAGATTAGTCTTTTGTTGAAAGCGTTGGGATACTGTATGGGATAGAAGCGATTTCCCCTCGAATCAAAAAAAATCAAACGTAGCATTTTGATCAAAAACCAAACATAGCATTATTATTATTTTTTAACTTAACTTTTGTTTACGTTCACCACCGTCCAACACAAGCATTAGGTTAAGAGGTATGTTTTTTTTTTCCTCACAAAATTTAAAATAATTTATTTTAAGAGAAATTTCGTTCGTGTACTTAAATTATTTAATATTCTCTTAATCTACTTTTTTCACAAAATTTATTATATTTATATTTTAAGAGAAATCAAACGTTGTATCTGTTCAGTGCACTTAAATTATTTAATACGAATCATTGCATTTATTAAAGAAAAATCCATTTTTTTTTATAGTTTTAATTATATTTATTTTATAAAAAAAATGAAATTCATAAATGAAACGGATATGGACAGTTGAAAAAGAAGCTTAGCTATTTTATTTAGAAGAGAAAGAAGGCTGCTACAGCCAAATTCCCGTGAATTCCGATTCAGTTTTTCGAATTCAATATCCTCTCTCGCTCGCGCATCTATCCACGGTGGCGAACCGTTACTTACGCCTATGGCAGCCACGTCGGAATCCGCCAGCGACCACCACAACAACAACCTCTCTCTTCCGCTCATCGACCTCCGCCTCCTCTCCCAATCCGAACTATACTCTCTCTCCCTTTCATCCTCCTCCACCCCCCAACACCGCCGCACCAACGACGACTCCGTTATCCCCAAAATCGACCGTTCCGTTTTCAATGAGTCCGCTGGTAGCCGCAAACAGACCTTCTCCCGTCTCCGCCTCGCCCCTCGCAACAAACAACAAAACTCCGTTCCCGTTCCCGCGTCCTCCTCCGTTAACATTCCCGAGCCCGTCGACGTGGAAAACAACAAAATAATCGCACTCCTCCAACAACTCTTCGGCGTAGAGTCACTCCGCCACGTGGACGACAACCGCCTTGTTCCCGTCCAGGTTGAATTCAAGGAACCGTTTCCGGAATACGCGGCACAGGCCTTCCAGAACATTCCGATCGACGTCGTCGATGTCGGTACGAGGAAGCGGAAGCGCGGTCGGCCGCGAAGGAACGAGAATTTAGGGGCGCGTTTGGAAGACGGCGTTGGCGAGGTTGAGCGTAAGGCGGTGGTGGTGGAAACGGTTACCTCCGGGAAGGGTTTAGTTGTGGACGATGTTGGGGATCCGTTTGGGGAGGAGTTGATAGGGAGGACGCAAGGGTTGGTGACGGAGTCTCAGTTGTTGGAGTTTTTGGAGGGTCTTCGTGGAGAGTGGGGGAGTCAGAGGAAGAAGAGGAGGATTGTGGATGCCAATGGTCTCTGTGACTTGTTGCCTCCTGGATGGAAGCTCGTGCTTTCTCTTCAGAGGAGAGCCGGTCGTGCCTCTGTGGTTTGTCGCCGTTACGTAAGGTTTTCTCTCTGCTCTGCTCTGTTCAACTATCCTTTGTGTATTGCCTTTGATTTGCTTGCTTCTTCGAGTTCAATGACTAAATGCTTGAAACAATGCATTCGCCTTTTTCTGTCTAGCTTCGTTTGTTTTTGTGTGTGCTTGAGAACTGGTATGAGTTGTGCAACGCTTCTGTGTTTCAATAATTGGAGAGTGAAGTAATGAGTTTCTTAACTCCAACTTATTATAGCTTCATAAACTCTGAGAGATGACATGTTTGGTTCAACGTTGAAAGGTCCTGACCATACCTCTTCCCTCTAAATAACCCGTAGAGTTGCTTTGAGGCAAATGCTTGTTTGCAGTTTTTCAATGTTAAATGAGCATACACTAGGTTTGTGAATGAAAGATTGTGCAAGTATCATTTCTCTGAGCTTTTATGTGCATCATGATATTTCTTTGCACATATGCCATGGAAGCAGGAAACAATGGCAATGGGATAAAAAATTATTTGTTTTTCCCCCCTCCTTATTTTAGGGTTACAATGACAACAGAGATGCTATGAACCAATGATTATATGTGAACTATCCAACTCCTTGCTAGTACCCCATTCTGTTGTTCTAAAGAGAGTTTCAAGATGTTAAATTAAATTGCACTGAAAAGTATAAAATTGAAATGAGAAGCCAATTCAATTGAAAAAAAAAACTATTATGTTTGTTAAGTTTATAACTAGATTTAACTTAAATATCAGATGTGAACAGTGTGTTCAAAGGCATGCCTAAGACACCGAGTTAAGGAGCTAGAAGGGGTTGGCGCCTGAGTGCCTTTCTGGACAACGGTAAATTAATATCTTAAAGGCCAGCCAACAAACTTGTCAACTGTGATGCTAAATGGGCGTCCCAGAAAGTTAAAAATGGGAATCTTACAACTAATAGCTTTGGACTCTGTAAATTGAATGATCTATTCCTTTTACCATGAATGATATGCTTGCCTAGTTAATTCATATTGGAAAATAATGCAAAATAGTTAAATGTTTTACTATTTTCTCGTTCTAATTGTAACACCTTTTTTTAATAAGGTGTGTACTTTTTAGTGCCCAGCCCCAGGGCATAAAATTCCCTTACCATTAATATATATATATATATATATATATATATATATATATATATATATTTTTACCAAAACAAGTAACCATAGTTCTTATATTTGGACCGTTTTTTTATTAGGCCATGGCATTGGATCAACAGCTCATTGTGATGCTCTGTTGTGTATTAAGCTATGAAGCCATCTAGGTTTAATTTATTGGCTACTTACAGAATATTAATTTTTTTTTCTCATGGTTTGTTTTATTACTAAGTTAGAATGTTGAATATTTAGTAAGCACATGATATTAAATTATGTTTGGATACTATAATAGATGTTTTAAACATTATTTTTCTATTAAGTAAACTTTTACGAGTTTATGTGAACTCTTGAGTTTGACAACCTTGGTCCTTTGTGATGATGGAAAATTTTTAACAATCACAACAACAACCAAAGCCTTTTCGCACTAGGTGGTGTCAACTACATGGATCAACGATGCCATAAGTCTTGTCATGGACCATGTCTAAAGATGGGCCACACTAGTGCGTTGGTCTCCCTCTTCTTCTAACTATTAGACTATCCTTCTGATCTAGCTTCCACACCAGTGCTTCTACGTATTTTCTCCACATATGTTCAAACCACCTAAGATGAGACTTTACCATCTTTTTTATAATGGACATTTTTCAAATAAAATCACTCACAAAACTTGAATACTCTAAATGCTGACATGACTGTGATAATCATTTTCTCAAGACTGGTATGGAAATATTTTATATGATTTTAAATGCTCTATATGAAGTTCATTAAATAGCGTACCTGAGCATGTTAATTGATAGAGCATGATAGAAGATATAGAGGTTAATTGTAATTTAGCTTCCATGAGAGTAAGGGCCCACATCAAATATAGATGTCTTATTGCCTTGCTCTGTTGCTTTGCTTTGCCTCCTCCAAAGTTCCACATTGAGTAATTTAGGGAGCACAAGCAAAGTGCTTTGTTTATGAAAGAAGCTGCTTCTCCATCAAACAACATGTGCACCTATGGCGTAACACCTTGTTAATGGGTAGGAGAGCATGGAACCAATTAGGATCAGTTAAAACATTCTCAAGCTAACTTGACTGGTTCAGTGAAAATTGGCAAATTCATCGAGTTTTTCAAAACTTAGATGGGTTAAACTGGTTTGTACCAGTTTGCATGCATATTCTGTCTAGATGTTAAGTAGGAACAAGTTCACTAGTTTAAATGGTTAGTCTGCGTTTTATAACTATGCAAGGAAGAAAGACATTTGATATGGATTGAAAACTTGTCTGATTTTTCATTTTCTATGAGGTACACAGGAATATTTGATTTAGAAAGAGCAAATTTAATCAAAATTGGAAATAATACAATAAACAAACAAAATTAATATCTGAGACATGGGGACATGGGTGACTTGTATAAAATTTGGCTGTTGCACAGTATAAAGCACGTTTAAGTAGATAGACAAAAGGCGCTTTCTGGTTTTCTGATCATGTTTGGCTGGTAACTAAATTTTATGTGTAATCGGAATCTCTCTCTCTCTCTCTGTTTCCCTCTCTCTTGATCTAGTCGTATCCTTCTTGGAGAGAGTTGTCTGCAGCCTGTGTTCTTTAATGGTTCAGCTTTAATGGAAAGCTCTATTAACTATTTTAGAACTCATGATTCCATTTTTATTTTAGGATCCACAACTTCCTTTTGAATGCCATTTAAATCATCCATGGTTTCCCTTTTCATGTGAAGTTGGTATCAGGTCTTTGTTCTGTTTCTCATGTTATTAATGATTAATGGGCCTCAAAATTTTCTTATATACGTGTTTTGTTAAGTATTTATCTGTGACTTGTGAGGGACCAAAAACTGTAATGTAATTTTACTTTGTAGCAGTTGTAACCTAAATTCTATCGGTACAGTTTATGCATATATTGACTATTGCTTTCTTGGGTTTATAAATTTCATTTGTGTTGGATTCTTATGCAATTTCCCGAATTTGATTCCCTCCAGCCCCGATGGACACCAGTTTGAGTCATACAAGGATGTTTCTTCATACGTGGTTTCTTTGTCCGGAGTTCAAGACATAAGCCATTTAAAATCTAATTATACTGATGGCAGTCAGCAGTTCTCCAGTAATATCCACATGGCATCTGAAAGTGTAAGCTAATATCTGTAATGTTTTATTTCTTTTTCTATTCCAATAACAAAAGGAGTATGTTTCATGTCTTTTTTCCTTTTATACATGCAGCAAAATGTTGGTCATGTCCCTACAGGAGGCATGAAGACTGATGCCAATGCAAGTTACTTGTGTGTAGCTAGTACATCTATACACTCTCATCATGAGAAGCAGGCCACCATATCATTATCAATTGGAACTGAAAAGCTAAACACCTCTGATGGGAATCTCAATTGTGACCTGGCTTTGGATTGTAAATTAGGAGATACTACTAGTGGAGCCGTTAGAGATTCTGACTGTCAAACTGAAAATAAGCAACCACTGAAGGCAGATAAGAATGATGCACATTCAGTTCAGGGATGTTCTCTTGCAGAGGATAGAGTTTATGATGTAGGTAATGAGAAGTTAGTTGGTGCTATTGAGGCTAGTGATGCTGCATGCAATCTATATATTCCTTTGGTTTTCACAACTCCTTTCTCCAATAATAATAGTGGCATTGATCAATTTTCTGATGAAATAGATGCTGTCACATGCATAAAAGGTGGTGTTAGTGATTTTGCTAGTCAGGATAGAAATACTGGATGCTATGAATCTGTTCCCTGTGGAAATGAGCAAGTACATGTTGACGAAAATGGGCTTGGGGTTTCTGTGACATTAGTGGAAGATCACGTTCAGAAAATAGATTTTGAAAGCAGCATGCTGGTTCCAAATTCTGAAGGGAAAATATTTGCTGGTAACAATTTAGAGGATAGGCATCTTATTAGCTCACTGGAGGACATGGAGAGTAATGGTGGAAAGCTTGTTAAGGATGACAATCAACAAATTGTTTCTAGTGTTGCTCAGTCTGAAATTGAAGATGTTTCTACTAATGTTAAACTGCAGTGCAGTTCTGAAGGTTTCCTTGTCCCATCTCAGAATGAGCTTAAACATACATATATGGATATGGACGGGACGCAAACTTCCATGCTGAAGGACTCTGCTGAGGGAATTTTTTTTTATAATGATTTACCTAGCTCATCCAATGATGATGGTACATGTTTTCATAGTGGTTACGTTAACAATGTTTCTTTTAGTGCTTGCCCAGAAGATGCATCTGAGTCTGGTGGAGTTGATTTTACTCCTAATCTTAATGTAGCTAAGGATGTTAGTGATAATCACGTTCCTCCAAATGAGGAATTTGTGACAAGCTGTTTACAGAAAAGGAGTTCATTGAGTGACCAAATTTGCACAATAGACAATCTGTTGCACAGAAGTTCTGAAAGTAACTTATTTACTCTAACTGGTAATCAGCACCCTGCTGCTTTACATGATAATATGAAAAATGTCTCAGTTGGAACCCTTGATGTGCTCAAACCTGTTGATGCTGGTTGCATGAAGCCTCAGTTAGGCATTGTTTCTTGCAGTAATGTTGTTGCAATAGATGCACATACATCTCCTAGAGTTATGCAGGGAAGATCACAAGGATGTCTATCTGTTCCTCTTGGTGGAAGTATATTAAACCAATTTGACAAGCAAAATGATGATGGTGTTGATAAAGCAAATATATCTTGCTTATCAGAGAAGGCTAAGAGTGAAGTTGAAAGATTCCGAACCGACTCTATGGGTATGCCCAAATTTTGGTAGCAGTCAGATTCAGATGCAATGCATAAAAAATTTCAAAATAAAACATGTATGGTAGTTCTGCAGAGTGCCCTGGTAACCATAAGGCTCTGCTTGTATATTCTCAATTTCCTATTCAGGATGATAGCTTAGAAAAGGTACTGATATTTACAGTATGATAAATATTTTCTGCAGAAAGGCTGATTTGTTTCCAAGGATTCATTTATGCCTATCTGGTCTAAGTGATTTGAAATTCATGATGAAGTGATAGTTATTTTACTTTAATCTTGGAAAATTAGTCTGAAAGTAGCTTATGCCATCACACAGCATATGGTTGCTTTTTCTACAACTAGCTTTATAGAATGTCCACATGAAATATTCGGAAAAAATATTTTTGACATGGGTGGATTTTGTATATTTAAAAAGAAACGATTAAGGTTGTTTGATATCCTAGTGCTCATGAGTCATTTCCGAAACATGCTCTTGTGTTTTCAATCTTGCTAATAGTTTTGGCTTATGTGCTTTCTAGATTGGAATATAATTCAAGTCAATAATGATGTCCTTGGGTATTGAGAACCTGAAGTGTGTGATGATTGAGCATATATTTAAACTTGGTAGTAGGATTCCTGTAGCTATTCAGTGGACAGCTAATCAAGAATTAGCCTTAATTCAAAATAGCTGAGGTGGAATAATAAATGGTGTTCATATACTGTACTCTTTTTTTTGGGGGGGGGGGGGGGGGGATCTACTCATTTGTTAAATAACTACGCTAGGAAATATACTGTAGATTGAATTGTTGTTGTTCTCTAGTTACATTCTTTATCTTTGCAGCTAATGATTTCTCTGGGTTCCTTCCTGGTTTACTGATTTTGCTTTTATTTTGGGACAAAACAGACAATTGCTTGAAGGCAGCATTTTTTTGTTGATAAATTCAGCTGATCGTGCCGGTGGCTTCTCTATTTCAGAGGTTATTGTGCAGTTCTGGTGTGACGCTTCTTTTGCTTCTTGCCAGAGCTCAGTGCTCAGATGCCTTTTCTATTTTGCTAGGAAGAATTTTCCTTTAGGTCCATTTCAGTTCAAAACATTTTATTTTTTCGTCTGGTAGACTGGTATACTGATACTGACATCGAATTTTAGGTTGATCCTTCAAATGCAGAAGGAACTAGTTCTCCCCCTATTTTTGAAAGAGAAGTCATTTTTAGGTGTTGATTTTCGTTTGCACAACCGTTATTGATATTGTTTTTGGCTTCTCTATCTAATGCATACTACCCGGTTTACTTTTTCACTGTCATTTTTTTTTTTGGAGTTTCCATAGCTATTACACCAGGGTAACTACATCCCTGCACTTAGCAGTATGATGGTTTTTAGATTTTCATTTTTGACATGATAAACTGGGATTTCTTAGATTTTAGCTTCGTTTATAAATTTATTATAAATTTATCAATTGGGCTTGTTAAACTATTTTAGGGAATTTCTAATCACACATACATTGTTTTCTATATGCACATACATATCTGCGGAACTAATAGTTCTGCGAGTTTTTTTTTTCAACACACACATGTCCGTGGAACTAGTAGTTCCGCGAGTTGTAATTTTCCGCGGAACTAATAGTTCCGCGGGTTTATTTTTTTTCCAACACGCACATGTCCGTGGAACTATTAGTTCCGCGGGTTATAATTCTTCGCGGAACTATTAGTTCTGCGAAGAATTATAACCCGTGGAACTAATAGTTCCGCGGAGATGTATGTGCACATAGAAAACCATGTATGTGTTATTAGAAATTTCCCTATTTTATCCCACCTAAAAAGAGGAAAGGATCATAGGAAGATAAATAAATGGACTTGGGTAAACAGAATAATTGATCATAGCAGAAGTTGGAACTTTGTATAGTGTCATACTCGAGAACTTTCAGCGTAAAATAATTAAACTTACATGGACCTATATAGTGCTGGTGGAATTTTAAGTAGTACTGATTCGACAAATAAAATTTAACATATCTTATTCGAATTTTAAAATTATTGCAATTTTGACACCACTTTTTGCCCCGAAATATGCTGTTTCATACTCTAGTCTTGTGACTCGTGAGGCAGATGACCAGAAAAGGGAGTCTTGTCAAGGGTTCTTTTGTTCAAAACTTTCTCATGTAGTACCTTTCATCTTTGAATAATTTATTTGGTGGATTTATGGATTGGATTTACACTATCTCCTTACACCTTTGGTCTCCGATCTCTTTTCTTAATACATGGGTGTATATTATAAACGAGGTCATTAAAATAATATATACAATTACATAATCTATAATAATATATATAAAGACGAACCCTCTCAAAACTAATTTTTACATGTGTTACTTTGAGAGCGTTTCAAAGCTCAAATTGACTAATTTGATTTGAATAGTTTTATTGATTGATTTGTATTAATTGTATTCGATATGGTATTTATTGCATTGAATGAATTTCAATCCTAATATAATTTAATATTGCATTCAGATTTATCCATTAAAATTTAATTTTTTGCACATTTATTGTTAAAATGATTTGAATAGGATTTCAATTAATTGATTACCAATTCAAATCAAATGTTTCGAAATACGATTTAAAATAAAATTGTTGTTAAAATGATATTTGCAAAAAATGAAAAATATTAAGTTACTGTGCCTTTTTCTCATAAAAAAAATCAACAATTATTTGAATTTTCAAGGCTCGCCCATATGTAAAAATAATAGTGTAGTTACTATGTTTTTGTTAATCCATTTTTTGCAAATAATCTACTATGCTTTTTTCTCATTTCTGATGATCAAAATTAAAATTTGATTCTTTGTGCATTTATTGTTAAAATGATTTGAATAGGATTTCAAATAAATTATTATTGATTCAAATCAAATTTTTTGAAATACGATTTAAAATAACACTAATAATAATAATTAATAATAATAATAATAAATAAAATAATATTTTAATATCACCATAAAATCACCATAGAAAAAGGATTATAACCATTTTTAAACCCATTTCAATAATTAATAAATTAATAAAATCCTGGTTGTTCTTTTCCTCTTTTATTGCATCGATTCAAATAATTTGAAATATTTTTTTTGGTAAAAAAATAATTTGAAATATGAAATCAACCTATTTTAAATACAATTTTAAATAATTTATAATCAATTCAAATCAACTTATTTTCACCCATTTCAATAATTTCAACAATTAATAAAATCCTGATTTTTTCTTCCTCTTTTATTTAAACGATGATTCTCTCTTTATTGTACCCCTTTGCGATTCTTTCTCTTTCAGTCAAACCATTGTGATTACATCCATTTTTACTTCTACAAAAAAAAACCCAATTCTTCCTTTCCTTTTTTATTCCAGCGATTATCCTCAACCAAGAAATTTTGGATTCTATCAAAAAATAACTCGCACCCTATGTCAGCATCTATAAATCATGGGGCAGGAAGAATTCATATAAGGTCGTGGTTCTATTTCAAATTAATACGACTCATTATTTTGTTCATTGCTACTAAACTGTTGACTCTTCTGTTACCAATGGCTGCAAGATATAATTCTATTTCTGATATTACTCCTAACACTGACTCCTTGACTCTCTTTTAATTTGTTTGAGTGTAGTAACCTAAATAATACTTTTTGTGTTTCTTTGAAAAGGGTGACAAGATCCACGCGACTACGAAGCAGGAATTGATATATAAGCTTGGCAAGGGTTTGAAGGAAAATTTGTCTATACTATGTCCACTTTTAAAGTGGATCTGAATGATGGGCGCTATTGAACAACACGTCATTTGTATAAGCTACATTTTTCCATCGATTCCATGATAAAATTGGTGACTACTGCTGTCATTCGAGGGAATGAATTTATTTTACTGAGCTAGCTGATTTTTGAAAAGAGAATATGATTGTGATTACTTTGTTGGTGAGTGTGATTTTGATTTATTTTACTTTTTCATTTTGTCTTTTTAATCTTAGATCTTAATATATATACATGTATTGATATTTTTTATTTGTTCACTTTGTTTTATCATTTGTATTATTGTCATTCCTATATTCATCAACATTTTCTTATCTAAGGTGAGTTCATAATTATTGCTATTTTTTTGTTTTACTATTAATCATTTTTACTTATTACTTTTTAGTATTTATTTATTTTCTTGATGTTGTTAGGTTTTTGTTTTAATTTTTTCGAAAATCATCGTTACTCTTTTATAAATTAGTCAAGCCAAACTTTTCCTGTAAGACAAGTATATTTTATATTGATCATTTTTAGTTATTGATTATTTTTTAGAATTAATGTTTTTATATTTTGCACTATTAAGTTTTTTATTTTCCATTTTCTTTTATAATTAGTTTTTTTTTTGTTTTTTGCAGACACATTATTATTCTTTATCAAATAAGGAGAAGCATCATAGATTACAAAAATTTAGTTATTTATTTTTTAATATTTTTCAAAAAATTATGTATGGGATAACAATAATTATAATTTATATACATTACTTTGTTTATTTTAGAAAATATGTATAATACTTTATTAGTTGTTTTAATTACAAATACATATAAATTATTTAAATTTTCCGTTCAATGTTTCTATTTTAGTAAATTTAGTTTAATATAAATTGTATGTTCTTAATTTGTAATTGTGTATCAAGCAAATTATTTGTAATAGTAAATCAAATATAACAACACTATAACAAGCAAATTAAAATAGGAAAGAATTTTAATTTATAGAAACATAGAATGTGGAATTCAAAACGATGACTATGTCATAAGCGATGAATAGGCTGAAAATGAAAATTTATAAAGAGAAACATGAAGGAAAAAACGGTAATAGAGGAATAGAACATTAGAATAATTTGCTTAAATTGAAAAGAGAATTGTGCAATTAGAATCACATGCAATTAAACACATTAATTGATTCATTTCTTTTATCCATTTTATTAGGATTGCAATGAGTATTTTGAAGAATCACAATTGACTGATCTCCTTTATTGGTTTTATTAGACATGCAATGAATATTTGGAAATAAAAAATAGAATATATATTAAACACATTAATTGATTAATTGATTCATTTCTGTTTTTGGTTTGTTTATTCTGTTCTCGATTTTATTAGGCATGTAATAAATATTTTGAAATGAAAAAATGTAAATTAAACACATTAGTTGATTAATTGATTCATTTCTCGAGGTTGAGGTTGCTGAGCAAGTGAGAATGTGATACGTGTAAAAAAATGGACAGATATAAATCGCATGATGATACATAGGTCTATGCTTTGAAGGCGACACCAGTATTAAATTTTTTAGAGGGCAAAAAAACATTTGATGAGTTCAAATTTGATCATTTTAAGATTAAAAAAATTAAAATTTAAAAAGATTTGATTTTTAACGTTTAAGATTATATAATAATCTTAGGATGTCAAAAAAATTTTAAGATTTGATTTTAGGATGTGAAAAAATGTTTAAAATTATATAAATAATCAAAATAATATCTTCAATCTTGATTTGATTTTGATTTAAAAATTTTGAAATTAATTTTATTTTATCTTCATTTGAATTTGATTTTTGTCAAAATTATATCATTTAATAAATAAAAAAATGTGGTGAATATTTTTTGATACAATGTGGTGGATACTTTACACTAATATGATCATAAAAAAGTTATCTCTTCAAAATTAATATAAATTTTTATTTTTATTTTGATATTTAGGAACAAGTAATAAAAGATATAAAATATATTTTTGATCCCTCATTTTTTATTCATGTTTGCTTTTCGTCCCTCATATTTCAAGAATATTATTTTAGTCCCTAATGTTTTGAAAATGTGCCACAATTAGTCACTCACCTTGAAATATGAGGGACTAATTGTGGCACATTTTTAAAATATTAGGGATTAAAATATCAATGTGAGAGACTAATTGTGACACATTTTTAAAACATTAAGGACTAAAATAATATTTTTGAAATATGAGGGACGAAAAACGAACATGAGTATAAAATAAAAGAACAAAAACATATTTAAGCCAATATTTTTTTTCATCTTATTCAATGTTATAATTATTATTTCTTTTTCATTTAGCATTTTTACCTGATAAATTCATTAAATATTCTCTTTTATCTAAAAAAAATTGAATTTTCTCCCATTAATGTTTAAAAATAAATTGATAAATTAAAAAATATGAATAAAATACAAAAGATGAGAATAGATATTTCTTTATTTATTTTTATATTACCATCTAACTAATTTATTGATCATTTTATATTTTTGAGAAAATTTGGTTTTTTTATAAATTAATATCTGTAAATTGATTAGTGTAACAATTAAAAATAAAATATAACATGCATGATAAACATTTTATTTGAGATTATATTATTGTGTCAAATATTTTACGTGAAATCTTATCGACATTTAAATTACTTAAAGAATTAAACTGTATAATATAATTTAAATACTTTTCTATTTTACTTTATGATAATTTTAATATAAATATATTTTTATTATTTTTTATTTTATCACCAACTAATTTGTTAAATACTTTCTTAATCTAAGAAAAATTAATTTTTATTCTACACAAAAATATCTATATTTATAGGACGAAGGGAGTACATTGTATCCAAAATATATCGTGTTTCTTTTTGTTAAATATTAATTCGTATACAATAATTTTTTTGTTATTAAGGTTAATGTGATTCTGATTATTATTTCATATGAAAATATGTTATTCATTTTTTATTCACTACAAAAAAATTATTTAACCCGTACGCTGCACAGGTGACATATGCTGGTTTATTTCAAATAGTTCATAATTTATTTTACATAATACTAATATCGGGGTGGGTGAACTCGAAGATAACATTAAAAAAAAGGCAGAAGAAAACGCATAGTAATTAAATTCATTAATCAATCAATTTATTATTATTTGGGGGAAGGGAGAATATCAGAATAGAAGAAAGAGAAGTCAAAGAGAGTATAAACCAACCATAGTGCTTTCTCAGCGTTGGAACGCAAAGGCGATGAAGCCACGAGGGAAGGGGTATCTGGCTCTCTTCTGCGCTACCTACAAAGCTCAATGTTATTGTTAACGCCTCCAACACCGATCACATATCCACACCACACCCACTCTCTGATACCTGTAACCTCATCACCACCTTCCGAACAAACCGAACTCTCTCTTCCCATTTATTTAAAAAAAAAAAAATAGAAAACCGTCCAGTGAGGTTGAGGCACGTCACACCCTGTTATCTCTCGCTCTCTTTTTTTTTTCCCTTCAAATCCGAATTAGGGTTTCCGTCTCGATTTTCCTTCTCGGGCTCCCAATTTTCTGTTTCAATTTCCAAGGGGAGAAAGGGGGATGAGGATGAGGGTTTGGGGATCGGAGATCGTGTTTGCCATGTTGCTATGTGGGACCCTTTCCTGCACCGCTCAATCGCATAGGGTTTCCACCTCCACCACCGTCTGTCCTACGCAGTCCCTTCTGGATTCCATCCTAGGGTTTCCTGATTCCACCTGTTCCCTACCAGATTCTCCTCGATCCATTCATTATATCGGTGTCACTGAGGTAACTCTCCCTTTCTCTGTAAAAAAAAAATGTAATTTTGGGATTAGAAATTTGGTTTGCTTGGATTTTATGATGATGAATATGAGATCGGTTTAGTTCTCAGGAATTCGGAATTCCTTCTATTTAGCTCTCGTATTTTGTAGCTGGTACACTGTTTATGCCAAATATAGATTTAGATTATGTGCAGTGGAGAGTGCTCGGTTGGTGATAGAAGATTGTAATAACTTGTAACTGTGGTTTATAGAAGATTGTAATAACTTTAGCTATGGTTTTTTCATGGGAGCTATGCATTTTTTTAATTATGCAGGGAGATGAGGTTTCTTTGCAGAAGGCACTGAATATGGTTCACTGGAATAATCATGACTATGTAGCTGTGCTCTTCTATGCATCGTGGTGCCCTTTCTCTCGGATATTTAGACCGCTTTTCTCCGTTCTCTCTTCCCTACATCCTTCCATTCCTCATTTTGCTATTGAAGAATCATCCGTTAGGCCAAGGTCTGTCTCTGTTCTCAATATCACACCTTTTTTTCTGTTCATTCGTTCGTTTGTTCAATTGAGTGCCAATTTAATTCGTGCAGCATACTATCCAAGTATGGTGTCCATGGTTTCCCTACACTGTTCATTTTGAATTCTACCATGCGTGTTCGGTATCACGGATCCCGGACTCTCGGCTCTCTCGTTGGTTTCTACAATGATGTTACTGGTAAGGCCCATTTTCGCTCCTTATCCTTCCATTGGGATTTGTGTTCTATTATCTCCATTTTTCCTATATATCGATATCAATTTTAACTGCAACTTTTGCTTGACAGTCTCTCAAGTAACTCATCAATTCATGATAGAGTTTAAATTTGATCAGAGCACTTGATCCATTTATAAAGCTTTCAAAACATAAACACAAATATAATTACATTAAAGTCTGATTTCCAAACATGATCCCCTGGAAGATATGAATGGATTTATTCAACACAAAAGAAAATATGCTGTATTTGATTATTTGGTTCATTGGAAGGATTGACTCTGGCTGGTTTTTCATAGGATCCATTTTCTTCTCAATCCCATGGTGTCTTAGTCGTCCTGTATTGCAATCAAGTGATTACTGTTTTACATGGCAAAGGGGAAACAGTTGGGGCTTGGGAGGTTGGGGGGATAAAAAAATATTGTAATCTTCTTCTTGTTATGCAGTAGCACGTCATTGTATCCTTATTTTCTTGTATTTAGTTAATTATTTGGTTGTCATTGTAGGAATTAGGATTGATTCACTCGATCAACTATCCCTTGAGAAAATTGGGCGTCCATCAGCTAATGAGAATCATGGTAACACTGAACCCGAAAGTTGTCCATTTTCATGGGCTAGATCTCCAGAAAATTTACTGCGTCAGGAAACTTACTTGGCTCTGGCCACTGCATTTGTGGTTTTGAGATTACTCTACTTGTTTTTTCCTACACTGCTTATATGTACTCAATATGCTTGGCGAAGGGTCATCCAAAATGTTATATTATGGACCTTGCTGGAACATCCTTTGGTTTATTTGAAGCGAATAATACAGACAATTAACCGTCTGAAAGAGCCATGCAAGAGAAGTAATCTACAGGAAGGAGCAATGAATGCTAAAGCATGGGCTTCCAAGTCCCTTGCCACAGTTTCAATTGGAGAGGAAAGCACCAGCCGTGGGATGCACCAATAAGTTGACTGTACCGAACAGTTTTCCCCATGAAATTGGAGATTTGAATATAACCAATGAAAGGCTTGGCTGCAAGTTATGCCATGTACTGTTATGTCAGGATCATCTTCACACTCTTGAGGCTCATGCTTAGTGAGGTCAATTATGTTACTGAATGATGTAATCGTCCCTTATGTGTCCATATGATCAAGAATTACTTCATTCAGTATTCTAGAAAATTGAGACTTCAATGTGTATAGTTTAAATTGAGCAAACTCGACCTGAAATCTGTAATTCTTTGACTTGTAGGTTTACTTGAAGGTCAAATCTTTTGATCATCAGTTCATAAATTTATTTTTGTTGGGAATGAAATGATTGTAAATCCTGCTTCGTACTGATTGGATGCCCTTGTTCATGTACTCAATTACGTGGTTATTTGTATCAGTTCAAAAATAATAAATCTGATTAAAATGTCAGACAGGAGTACGTTATATCAAAAGCTAGAGTATTCTGTTCCAAATTCCTTTCATGGTAAAGCTAGAGACCCATCACAGACTCTCACCCTAGATTGCGCCTTAAAACTCTTATTAGTTATTATCAACTTTGGGGCATTAGAAGATGAAATGATTTGGATGAAATTTCAAAAGGTCCTTATAGTTGCTCATCATTCTTAAAGAGATTTGTTTGCATTAAGATTGACCAAGTGCAACATATTCTATCTCTCAGAGAGAAGGGTGTAATTTTTAAAATTAGAAAGAATGACAATGTAATTTAAACTTCTCTTGATATGAGAGTATGATTTACGCAAAATTTAAACAAAAATTGTGCTACAGTTCAATTCTGCACTCAGAGTCAGAGATGCTTTTCTGTTTATTCTATGAAATGATTTGTGTAAAATGCACTTATTTATTATACTATAAAGCTTGCGTGGAAAAACTCCGAAAAGGGCCCACTTGGGCACCTTCCTTTCATTTGGAAAATGGAACAGATAAAAGAGGGTATATTTCTGTCAAATATTGTGGTATGCAACCGTGGATAGGACCAATCTCCATCCTAACACACACTACACTCGAATCAATAACAAGAAGCATATTCGTCTTTTACAAAGCCGCCTTGTCCCTTATGAAGAATAATAAGACAATATACAACAGATTCTGAGTAGCCACACTTGATAGAAAGAAATCAAACATTCTCAAAACAACAAAATCTAATCGAAAAAGCAATTTCACAGCTTGACAACCCCCTTTTTCTCTCTTTCTTTTTCTTTTTTTCTCTTTCAGAAGAATTCAGTCAGGATTAACCAAAACAAGTGTATAGTATATGTTGTTTGGCTCAAACTACAAGTTGGCATGATCTATACAGAAATACCCTTATAAACTGCACCTCCGCATGACACATGGTGTAAAAGATATCATCACCTGAATTTGACGACAACACAAGATATATCATCTTTACTGTCTCTTTTTAATGCTTCAGCTGTTAGTTGCTTTGCTGCTTTCAGTGGATCTCTCATTCTTCTCGCAATATCCACTGCCTCTTGATTAGCCATTACCTAGTTTACCACATACAAATGGAATTTTTGTTTTTGTTTTTAATATTGACCTTTTAAAGCAAGAGCCAAGAAATCAACAATAACTTATTTTTCACCTTCCAAAGTCCATCACTTGCAAGGATGAGAATATCAATGTCAGCGTCTATATCGGTATTCTGCACATCAGGGTCTGATCGCAAATGTGACTTGAGACTCTTGTCTCCAAATGCACGAGAAACAGCCAGTTGCCCATTTACTCTAGGCACATCACCTTGCATCAGCATCATCATTAATGTTACTGTTAAGTATCTATAAAGGGCCAACTTTGTGCTAGTCATAGAAATAATCTAACTTATACCACACAAGCATGCAATAACAACCATATTACTATACTAAGATGATTTTTTCATTAGGAAATTTTCTACTGGACCTTAATTGTGTGGATTAATAACAGATCTATAATCAACTACTACCTTATTTGGATACTTTGAGAATTATTCTCATATACAAAAAAGAGGAGATTCACATAAGAAACCAGAACCTGAAGGCACAGAAAATCCATAAATTGGAATAGTGGAAGCTTTTAAAGTACCTGGCAAGTTGGAGACAAAACCACCTCTAGTCTCAATGCTGCCTCTTTCTGTGCTGGGCTCATGATCTGTAGTCATTTGTACTGCATGACCTTTCCTTGAAAGAACAGCTCGCGAGTCCCCAACATTCGCTATCCATAGCCTTCTTCCATCTACCAGTATTGCGGTTACGGCAGTTGATCCACCATGCCCCAAATCAGAACTATGTGATAGAATTGCCTGATCTGTGCTCTCATATGCTTTAGAGATAGAAAGAGTTGGGTCATCCCAAAATCCCTCCTGTGATATTAAATGAACAAGTACAAGAATGTAACTTTTGTCCAATGTGAATTTTGATCGAACTAGCATAGAAGATATATAGCAAGTAACAACGCACCTCCCTTAAAATGTTAGTAAACAAATGTTTCTGTAAGTAGGCAGGCACACGGTCTCCTGAGTGACCATCATAAACAGCAAACAAGCCCACTTCTTTGTCCTGTATCTGCACAAACTTGGCAACATGATAATCCTCCATTGGATGATTAGCTCTCCCTTTTACTAGGCTGAAACCATACTTTATTGATCCTTCATTATTTTTCCCCTTACCAGTGCTGGATGAAGAACGTGAAGACACAAGCTGTAAACCAACCAAAACAGAAAATTAGAATAGTCCTGCTGCCAGTTTAGGGGACACATAAAGAAGCGAGGAAAAGTATTTGATTGCACAACAAAGCCACTGTTATTTCATTAACAGTCAATCCCCTATCAAACAAACAGGATCCTTTCAGAGTTCTAAGAGCCATCTACTAGATGGTCATGGATGCCTGAAAAGCAAATCTACTAGATATATTATAAGGTAATATTGATGATTTAATACCACTCAAATTAGTAATTTATATGAATCCCAGAAATTGAATTGGAGTTTTCCCCCAAAGTGACCAATAACAAGTGATAATAATATAGACACATAATTTTTATCAAACTCAATAGACAGAGCATCGAGAGAACCAGAGGAAATGTTACGTTCTTACCTGAGAGTAGGAAGACTTAAAACAGCATAGCTTATCCATAAATAATTAAAATAAAAGTTTGAGAAGCTTGTTCAATGTATTCAACTAATTCTCAGCATGAACCACTATCCTGACACCTTGAATTCAAATTTAGGAAGAAACCCACTTCTAGAAATCACAGGCTTTGTCCAGAATCACAAACTCTGTGATCGAAAACAGAAAGGCAATTGTCAAAAGCAGAATTTTGATAAACAAACCCAGAAAGCCATTAAGCTAGGCACCAGTACAGTGACACGAGAAGAAAAAATAAAGGTGAAAGAGAGATATGAATGAATGAAAATCGGCTCACCGGTCCAATCAAAATTCAGAAAGGATTCAACTTTGTTGGACTTGGACAGTTCATACCGTGTGTGTTCCTTTCCTCTGCTATGCCTCCCAGTTCGCAGAAACTAGTAAATTACATAAGCGAATGATGATAGAGAGAGATGAGAAAGGGAGAACATGTTGTGAGACAATTATAAAGATTGTGTGAGACAGAAAGGAATCGTAGGATGCTTATGTTTCTTTGTTATGATATTATTATGTAACCGTTTCGGGAACCTTAAGCTTTGCAAAGACTGAATAAATAAAATTAAATTATCTCACACGTCTAAATGGAGTGTGAGATTTAGTGATTTACACATGCTAGAGAAAAATTAATAAGGAAAACAAAAGAAAAAGAAATCAATCAATTACTATAATCTCAATAATCGATCAATTACTATTATTATATATATATGAGAAAATTAAACTCTAATATCCTAAGTTGTAACCCATGTCACGTATCAAATTATGACAAATATCACTATATTTTTTTTATTTTTAATTAAAACTATTTTATTCATTAAACTTTTTAAATATTTTTGTTTAAAAAAATACTTGTATTTTATACGGATTGAATATATAATCTAGTTATCAATGAAAACTAGTTATGTGTCACTTCTCAAGTTTTTTAGGTGATCTAATTCCTAAAATGAATATTATAATCTTCACATTGTGGACAATCCAACACTTGATCTATAGTATCAGATCATTTTCACCTCCAGTAAATTTATGAAAGATAGAAAATGATCCAAACTATAATCACCATTAATGGAACTATGGAAGTTTAATTGAAAATGACCCAATTCTCCTAGTGCCTTCATCATGTAGTTGAAAAAAATTCACTGATTACAGTCATCAAAATTATCGGGTCATTGACCAACGACTTGAATTTGTCAAAATTTTGACAATATAGCTATATGGCTTATTCGGTATAGATGATAAGATAAACTGTAATATTATATTGTAAAACATGATAATATAAAGCCTGATTATAATATACAATATTTAAAGTGATATTATATTATAAAAAATGATTTTATAAAAAAATTATAAAAAATGATACTGATTACTTTTTTTAGTAGTGTGTTCTATCTCAATACCTAGATCAAGAATCAATATTCGATGTAGATAAAAATTTATAAGTTTTTTTTATGCAAAAAAAATTATAAGTTTTTAATGAAAGGCTTTTAGTTTAAATATATCAGGCACCTATTAAAGTTTAATATAATGTTACCTATCATAAATTGTTTATGATTAATAAATCAAAAACTTTTCAGCAAATATAGAAAATATTGAGTCATAATTATTCAGGAGTCAACCTTGAGATGTTTAATATTCTATTATTTATCAAAAAATAATAATAATTTCCTTTTCATTGTTGTGGATCAAGTGAAGCTTCTTTTATATGATTTTTTATTTCTTATGTATACGTATCTTATTTTTCTTTAGTAAAATATAAGCTAATAAAAAATAGTTATTCACTGAAGGTTCTTATTTTTATTTTACATAAAAATTTGAATCATGGTTGGGGGATAAGGCTCCCCCCCCCCCCCCCCCCGGATAAGTCAGTTGAAATAATAATTTCATAGTGCATTTTATTTTTAGAAGACTACACGGGTACTATTTGTCTAACAAATTGACGATATCATAGTGTTTGTTGAAAATAAAACCAATAGCTAGCTTTTCACCTTTCAAAAGCAATGAAGGCCATCTTTTCTACAATTTCACTTTCTCTAATTTCATTGCGCCATTTTAATTTACATGCTGAAAAGTTCACTTCAATTTTTATTGTGTTGACTGCATCCTTACTGCAATTGTAGCTTACTTTAAAAATCACAACGACAATATAAAACCTTAGCATTTTCATGTGTATTTTCTCTACCATTTTCAAAACGTTTGAAAGCACCTGACTTGATGAGTAGTTTAATACGAACTTAATTCCTTTCAAATTTCAACTTGAATTAATTTAGAAACTGCATAAATTCGCATGTTAATATTCTCATAATGAGATGAGGAACTTTTAAGTAACCACTGCGGTATATGGTTTAGTGGCAATTAGTTGCTACTATACATCCCAATCCTACAACGTGAACAAGACTCTAGGTTTTAAGTGATTGAGGTTTAATTAGTTAATGTTTGACCTAGGTATGTAGTGACGAGGAATCCAATGCTTTGCTTATAGGAAAAGGCAAAAACAAAATACAAAAAAAGAAGAAGAAGAAGAAACAATTCCTCACACGATTCTTAAAGAGGCAAATTATAAAGCACACGGCACATTCCCAAATATTATAGGCCAATGAATGGCAATAGGCTGATGATTCATGAATAACAAGTCAAGAGTAGTGATAGGCTTTATGCCGGATTTCTAGCTTCATTATCCCATCTTGACCAAAAAAAAAAGCTTCATTATCCCATGATTCTCATTCTCTTGCCCCTTATTAAGACACCATGAAACACTAATTGCCCACTAAGCTAAGGGAATATATGAGCAGCACCATTTGTGTTTTTTTTTGGTCAAACACCATTTGTGTTTTTAAAAACGCTTATAGGTAGAGAGGGATTCAGGAAATGCACAAAATTAAGATGAAATTGTGTATCCACATTTATGGAGTCAATAATACGATCTTGGTACATTTCTAATGCCCAAGTTAATTTTGACATTAATGCAAATAAGCCCAATTTTATTTTATTTTTGAAAACTAGCAAATTTGTAGAATTTATACAAGAAAAATATCATATGCGGTCTAGTTGACGACTTTCTTCGTTTGCCTTTTCAGTTGCTTGGAAGCTCCTTGCCAAATGACTCGAATATCCCACAATTTTATGCAAATTGCAACAAGGATGGAATAGAATTTGTTTTTATAGGACCAACCACACTCATAAGGCCATAACGCGCCAAGGTTACAAGGGGATTTTTTTTTATATAAAAAAAAATCCTGTGCTTCAGCAATACTATGTTACTTGTTACGTAAGCATAGCTCGCCGTCCAACATGTTTTGAATAATGCGAAACCCGACAGAATTGAAGTTAAAATCACCAGAAAAATAATAATGCAATGAAGCCAACTATCGTTCCTTGTACGCTGATGAAAGATTCCTCTTGCCTGATTAACTTCTGTCAAGTAAATTTATACCTTTTGGAGCAATACTATAATTAGGTATCATGCCGACAAAAAAAAATTAGGTATCATGAGTCGTTTCAAACATACATTTATTGTATAGTTAGTCGTCTAATTTTTTTTTCCTAAAGTCAAAGCTATAATCTTACGTTTCTATGAAAAGGCAGATTTGTCACATAAATTTTAAAAAATAATGAATGTGTTTTCCTAATTAAATATCCCAAACCGTCAAATTCTAGATTTCAAATCATTTGAGATTAGCCTGTTTTTTAAGCTTAAAATATAATTTTAAGGTGTAAAGTGCAATTTGTTTTTCAAAGTTTTTATGTAAAACAAGAAATTTTAAGTTTGGGTTATAATTATTCAGTAAAAAAAAAAGAGTTTGGTTATAATTATTCAATTTTAAGTTTGTATGCAGAATTCAATTAGAACTCGTGAGCGTCACGCTCTTCTAATAGTTCCCATTAAACCATGCTAGTGCTAGCTCTACTATAACTCAAATCAGAGGATCATCTGGTGTTCACACTTCTGTCCACTATGATTTACTTTGTGACCCATCAAAAGATAAAACGCACGTGATTGATTCTCTTTGAGGATCTCTAGTAAACCAAGAAGGAAAAAGAAAGTGTTTTAGCAGTGTAGACAAAATGCCCCAGAATTTTCATAAAAACTAATGTATCTGCCTTAAATGTAAGCACAAACCTGAGTTTATTAGTGGACCAAAGATCCTAAGGTGGCTCTTTCTCCTTCACTACACAAAGTATGCTATACAGTAGGCCTACAAATATTGTACAATAAATCAAAAGGGACTATTCTCGATGAACTGCCGCATGAATTGATGTTTTTCATACACACTGGAGGTCAGCCATTAACTGTGTTACAAGACTGGTAAAAGGAGTGGGAAATTAACACATGTATGTCCAATGATGCAGGTACAACATCCCACTTTATCTCCAGATAAAGGTGATAGTGTATTTTCCACCTTCCTGCTTCTAGTCTCATTGCTTCAGATATGAATTACCTGCAATTAAAAGTTAAATGTGATAACATAACTAAAAGGAGGCAAAACAGAAAACCAAAAAGAGATCACAGTCATTCAATTAAACATAGAACATAAACTTCAGTCAGACAATTAGTTCTCTTCAAACAGGAAGTATAAGGTATTAATGTTCACTGCTTTGTGATATCTCACCCGGTCTGAGGTAGCTGCCTCCAATTCAGCAATTGGTGAGACTGAGGATGCCTTTGTAAGTAAGATGAACTGCTTTCTATACCATTTTCATCCCCCACAAATTGTTCTGAGTAACTGGAAGCTGGGGGAGACCATACTGGAACTATGCCGCCGTCCCTTTCTCTCCTGCTATTACTTGACGATTCTACTGTCGAATCTTCAACTGCGTTTCTCAGCTCCATCGTAGTATTGTATTGTAGTCGTGTATTCCCATGAACAGTCTGCAACATCCCTTCGTTCAATGTGTCTCTTGCATTTTGTTGTGCATTTACAGTAACTGGAACTTCAGCTCTGCTGCTATCTTCTGCCGAGTTTCGAACATCCGAAGAAGTTTCTTCCTCTTCCACTCTCACTAGGGAAGAAGTCATGCTTGGAACCATCTGGTCTTGGTAGCGCCGAGCAACAGGAGGGGGATGATTGTTCCTAACAGGTTCATGACTTTCTTCCATTTGTATGTCTTGAGGAAAAGCAAGAGGGACTGATTCAGAGGAGTCTCCAAGCCCTTCCTCGGTTCCATTTTCAATTGCAGCTCTTGAAGCTGCCTCTTGTTGCCACATTTCTATTAGTGCTTCTTGTAATCTGACTTTTGCTGCATCTATTCCCACAATTGGAAGAGGATAATTTGATCCCAGTTCAATTCCAGCAGCTTGAAGCACTGGTTCTGGTGCATTCCATGGATGATGTATCCACTCAGTTGGTAATCTAGCAAGTTCTGGAAGCCAACGTCGTACATATTCTCCATTTGGGTCAAATTTGTAACCCTCAAACTATAAAAATCAAACAACTAAAATCAGTGAATCGGTATATCTATTACTAGAAAAATTATCAAAGTTCAGCATTTAAATAGCTGACATTATGACATGACACAAAACGCCAATACCAATGTTAATAATCACAACCCAAATTTCAATCATAACGTCCCTATAGTTGGAGAAACAAATGCAGACAGCAATTTATATTAATTAAATTTGACCAAGAAAAATCTTTACATCTCATAATAGTTACGAACTTATGATCAATCATACATCTGAGTGACCAAATTCACAGGTAAAAGATTGAATGCATATTTCAATACAGAAAAGTTAAGAAAATTTAAAGAAGCCAGAATATTGTTGTATTATCCCAAGAATTCCACATTATTTTCAGACAGCCATATACCCCCTGCTCCCAGACCAAACAATGAAGCTCCTCCACTATCAGAAATCCAGTAGCAAATTAGCAATAATGGGAGTGCCTTTTGGCTTCTTTCAAAATTGATATTCAAAAAGGCAACTGGAATATAAATATAACTGCTCGCTTGTATGCTTTACATACATTATAATCTTTGGGGTAGTCAAGAGAAGAGGCTAGAAATACTTGTTTTATTTCACTCTGGAAAACACTAAATGGTGGACAGAATAATCTCAGACGTGCACAAAATGTACCAAGCCAAAAAGTATATATAACAGGATTATGCAACACAGTCATGTGGTTTTCCAGATTGAGAAATAAAAGACATGCACATGCAAACAGATGATCATACATCTAAAAGGTCAGCATAAAGACAAAAGTAACAGCACCTGTGGATTATCTATTCGGTCAAATTCACGACCATCAGGTAAAGTACCAGATATGTACTGCCAACCAAGAGCATCGCTCTCGAGATCTGCATCCAAGAGGGTATCCCAGAAATACTTCATTCCCCATCTCCAGGGAAGCTGCAGAACCTTCACAAAGAAACTAGAAACTACAACACGTATCCGATCATGCAGCCAACCAGTGGCCCACAACTCCCTCATTCCAGCATCTACCAATGGGTACCCGGTTCTGCCCTGTCTCCACGCTTTAAAATAGCCTTCATTTACTACCCAAGGAAAAAACTTAAGGTGGGCTAGAAGAGGCCTTTCATGACTATACGGGTGGTTGAAACTAATGTATCTTGAATATTCTCTAAGACCAATAGACTTAAGGAACAAGTTCACGCTTTCTTCACCAGCAACATTTCCTTCGTTGGCCCACAGAACTTGCTTAATGCGGACAAGATGGAAGACCTTTTTGACACTAACCTCGCCAAAATGCAAATGGGGTGAGAGAAATGAGGTAGTGGCACTATCAGCCTTCCTGCGATTTTTGGAGTACTCAAGGAGTGGGCCATTTATGAAAGCGGTCAATGCCTTGTTAGCATTGCTCCACCCAGGTGACCATGCTCGAGCAAGAAGTGCATTGCTTGCCTTCTCTGATTCGTCTTCAAATACTAATGTATCACAAGGGCACCTTGATACATCCCCTGAAAGAAGGCAATAGTTGTCAACAAGCAAATTAAAGTAAAGCCTGATGGGTCATGAAAAATGAACGATGCCTCACAGAAGAAGCATGAACTGAGAACACATGCATATATGGAGAGATTATAAAAGCAACGAGATAGATATACAGACGCTGCAGACTAGGCGAATTTCAACATCAGAAGCCAGAATTGAACAACTCGAAAGAATTTTTTTCTTGACTTCTTATATATTTTTTGTTGCTGGTCAACCATATTTGGACGCCTATTAGTTAATTAGGCACAATTAACTATAAATTTGTATCTAAAATGAACTTCATCTTGTTACATAATATGCTTATACTTTGCACCTTTTTGCTATGATGGAGAGCAACTTAGGAAGTGGTTTTAACAGACCATAGGCGTTTCTTCTCCAATTTAGATAATTTGTTTAGTAATGAACAAGGAAGGCAAGAGCTTAATGAATTATGCAGCTGACAATAATTAACATTATGACTAAAACTAACAAAAAAATTGAGGCTACGGAAAGAACTGAACAAAAGTAGACCTGGAATAATCCTTTTAGGTGGGAGAAGTGGCGACTCGGGGTCATAAGGCATGCTAAGACATCGTTCCCAAAAAGCAGCAAAAGTTGTGAATGGTTGGCCATGATCATCATTGACATCCCATGGTTCATACAACAAATCCGCGTTGAAGGAACGCACTGTTATGCCGTGAGCAGTCAGAACCTCCTTTGCTCGGTGATCCCTGATAAGTGACAAAGGATCTGCAACATAGAAAAATCACAATTAACACTATTTTCTCCTGTATTTAGCAAGCAAGAATTAATGAAAGTAAAAATATCATCATGCAACAGAAAACAGACCACTTCACTACACTTTTGAGATAATAAAAAATACAAATCCAAAAAAATTAGAAGAAATGACAAAGTAGTTTGTATGAAGAGAAGAAGTGATCACAGGCAACCACAATACAAACTCATAAGATAGTGAAAAAATAAAAACAAATCAACCGAAAAATGGTGATGATGTCCTGTTCTGTATATTGCCACCTGACTCAAAAACCCCACAATTTACCAAAACAATCAATGAAACAATTCCAATTGATATAATCAAGGATCCAATAACCAAGCAATGAACTTTGCAAAATCTGGGCATCGTATTTGAAGAAATCAACAGATGAAATGTAATGAACAAAACATAAAAGTAGAACACCATCACATAGAAACAACTGAAGCAACAATTAATGAAACAATTCCAATTGATATAATCAAGGATCCTATAACCAAGCAATGAACTTTGCAAAATCTGAGCATCGTATTTGAAGAAATCAACAGATGAAATGTAATGAACAAAACATAAAAGTAGAACACCATCACATAGAAACAACTGAAAGCAACAATTAGGAGCTGACCATATAAGTGGTTGAAGAAGAGCTGAGTAGCTCCAGTGAACTTAACAACCTCCAATAGAGAAGAAACACTATCAGTGGATCGTTTAGTGATGAGAGGGGTGCCAAGGCTTCTCAAAGAGGAATCAAGGTGAGCCAAACTGTGTTTGAGCCACCACCTAGAAACCCTCCCAGGGTAGTATTGACCCTCTTCTTCAGGTGCCCATATGAAAACAGCAACCACAGGTCCTGCTCTAACCCCTGCCGTCAGTGCTGGGTTATCCTCCACCCTCAGATCTCTTCTGAACCACACTATGCTGCTGCAACCACCACCTGACATCTCCACACAAAAAACAAAAAAAAAAAACTTCACCAAACCTGAAACTGTTCACACACACATACACCCCCTTCCCCTCTCTCTATTGAGTTTTAACCATGTCATGTAAGATGTAACTTCTCTTTACTTCCTTGAAGATCTTTCCTTTGAGTGCTGAAAGAAAACCAGACAACAAACGTTGATTAATCTTATCTGCTTTCCTTTTTTTTTTTTCTTCAGTTCTCTCTCTCTCCTTTGTTTTTTGTTTTTCTTTTTAATTTGTTTAATGAGAGATTTAAGCCATAAATAGTTAAAATCACATTTTAATTGCTGGGTTGGGGTCTTTTTGAGTTTTTTGGTATTTTTATCTTCCTATTTATAATTATTTTGGGTTAAAATTATTTTCCAACAAATTCGTATTTTGTTTCCTTTCCAAGCCCCGAGTTTTGTTGTACGAAAAAAAAATGCCCAAGGGTTGACACAATGGACAGAGTGAGAGTAGAGATAGGTTGGAAGGAAGAGGAAGAGAAGAGGATTGGTTAACTTGATGGGGGAAGATACAATGAATTGATAGGCAAATTGTAGCCACAAATTCCATTTTTTTTCTTCTGTAGATTTTTCGCTCTTTTTTTTTTTTTTTCTTCTTCTCTTATCCTATGATGCACTATACGATAAAAGAAAGAAATCCATCCATCGTCCGCGTCACTCGTTTCTTGTATTTCTGTACAAGTTGTGACTCTGGACATTCGGAAAAATCATACAGCACAGCTCCCTCGCCTTCAGCTCTCTCTTATTTCATTTTCATTTTATTCATGCGTCCAATGTCCAATTCACACGCACGCACGAGGTCACAGCTCAGCATCTTCAAGATTTGGATTGCATTGATTTAAAAGAGAAATTTTATTCATTTAATTTTATTATTTTTTTTGTTGTCATTTAATTTAATTTAAAAACTCAATTAGTATGCATTGACAATGGAAAAAAAAAAGTTTTACACAAACATGTAATTATATAGATAGATTTTTGGTAAATATTTTAGAAATTATTATTTTTTGAATATTTTAGAAATTATAATTATAAAATGGCAAAGTATGATTAGATATTTAAATAAATTGTTTTTACTATGTTAGTGCAGAGTAATTAAAATATTTGAACGTTTAACATATTTTTATTATTGATTAAAATTTATTTAGATTCTATTTTGAAAATAAGTTACTCCAAACAGAAAATGACATACGTGATTTAGTATAACTTAGAGCATCAACAATGGTGGGTACTTAACAGGATTGAAGCGGTACTTAATAGTTAATAGGATTGAAGCGTTGCAGCTCTGACAACCACGGTACTTAACAGGATTGAGTACCTGTGCAAGCACTCGGTGCTTGCACTGTTTAGTACTATTTTGTGAATCCAATTATATTTTATAAATAAAAATGAGTGATATGTGGTTATTTGTAGGGTCCATTTAAATTTTTTTTAAAAGTGCTGAGTTTGAGAAGTTGGATACCTATTAGGTACTCGAGTTGAAAAAAAAAATGTGAAAAGATGAGATCTATTTAAGTACCCAAAACTGAATTCCTCCACTAAAAATGCTCTTAGTAACTCACATGAATTTTACACAATAATAAATAATATATTAAAAATGTGTTATTGATATTTCTATTTGCTAAATTATGTCTATTGTAAAAATTAAATAATATCAACAAAAAATAATATCAACTTACTAATTAATAACATTTGCATATGAAAACAATAACATCAACAAAAAGAAAAATTAAATAACATCAACAAAAAGGTCTAATGGTCCAATTCACCTATGTTGAAATTTGAAATTATCAATCCTCATATTATTCTTCTAGCTTATTGATGAGTTATGAAATAATTTATCAAATTTCTATAATTAAATAATTTTGATATTTTACTTTCAATAAATAATATAATCAAATCATTGGGTTCTTTCTTGTACTATTATTTATCAATCGAACTCATCATCAATTATGACTCGGCAGGACTTGTTCCGTTCAATTTTCAAGTGAAAGGGCTTAGACATCTTATCGATATATTATAGGTTTAATTGTATTTTTAATCTCTTAAATATTATGATTGTGTAATTTTGGTCTCTCAATTTATAATTGAGTGAATTGGATCTCTCAGTTATTCTAATTATTACAAGTTGGTCCCTCTATCACTATGACATTCAATTTTTAACATTCATAACCTACGTAGTATATGTGAGACTGATTTGACAATAAATCATATCACATTGGCATTGATGACACGACACAGCCCCTCATACATAAGAAATTTAAAATAACATGTATTGTATTACGTGTGTTACCTACTTACTTTAAAAAAAACTCTGACAATTTGCGCTATGCTAAAATGACTTGATTTATTGTAAAATCAATCACATGAGTGTATCACTTAAATTTTATGTGTTAAAAATTAAACAACATAATAATTGAGAGACCTTATTATAACAATTGAAAACTAAGAAATTAAAATCACATAATCACAATAATTGAAAGATCAAAAAGTACAATTAAGCCTTAAGTATAATTATACATCGATGTTCATAATTTGGAATTGGTGAAATGGCTTGTCGTTTTCCATCTTGCTAGTTGAGGTCTTTTAATTTTTTTATTTTATTATTTTATTTTTCCTTTTCGAGAACAAACATCGTGGAATTTTTTCTTTCTATCTCAACATGGGACTTGCGTCGGAAGCTACTCTGGCTGGCTAGGGTGTTATATTAGGGAACTACAAGTCGAAAAGCATGCGAGATGATATGGACCTTGATATCATATATGAACGGAGTTTTGATAAATATACTTCATAAAATTTGTCATTCACTTTATTTTAATATTAAAATTCTAAAATTGCCCTCTTCATATTTTGTTTGTTGAGAACCCAAAATCATATATTTTTTCTTAGAAATTGGAGTTTTCAGAATATATTTGTATCTCAAAAACTCGAGTTTATGGATTACAAACAAAATTGTATTATAGAAACTCCAGTTTTCGTTGTATTCCAGAAACTTCAGTTTACATTATATTCCGGGAACTCCAGTTTCTAGAATACAATTTGCATTATGAAAACTCTTGTTTTTGAAAAAAATACAAAAAATTGAGTTTTTATACATTTTAAAAACTTTAGTTTCTAGAATAAAAAAATATATATTCTAGAAACTCCAGTTCCAGAATATAAAATTGTATTCCAAAAAACTCTAATTTCTGAAAAAAAAATACGATTTTGGAATCTGAAATAGCAAAATGCCATATTAAAAAAAGATAATTTTAAAATTTTTAAGTTAAAATATGGTGAATGACAAATTTTGTAGAGTATATTTACCATTTTCCATATGAATACGCCTGACTACTGGTTTAGGCCTTTTTCTCTTCTGGTGGGCCTTTACTCCTTTTTATTCAGATTCCATTCACACTCACACCAATAGACGTCACTACCAACTTCAATGTTGTATTTTGGTGTCTTTCTTGACGATTCAAAGTTTGAATTAAAATTACATTAATTTCAATTAATATAGAAAAAACGCTAAACTTATTTAGTCAATATAAGAGAAAAAACTAAGAGGACAGGACTAATTACATACTATCCCAAGAATATTAATTTTAGCTGTGTTATCCCAAAATATATAATTAATTAATCATGTATCATATATGTTCGTGAAATTTACGAACTTATAAAACACACACATATAATGTTTTTTTCTTTCCTTGAGCTCTTGGCTGTACTATATAACTATTGACCTAACTAGTTTTTTTTTATATATAATCCAATAAAAAAAACTAATTCGAATTTAGATTTTCAAAATCGGGATTGAAAGAACTCAGATAAGACCGTATTTCCACTCAATGTTTGTTGGGCCACATGTACGTAGTAAATCTCTAACACTAACACATGCATGCTTCAAGTGTGGATAAAACTGTTGACCAAAAAAAAAAAGTGTGGATGAAACTATGACAAAAAAAGTGTGGATAAAACAACCAAAATGTCAAACTATTAGAAGCATATATTAAGTAAATGATTTTTATCTCTAAACGGTCGTTCCATTCTCTCGATCTTTTAATTTTTTAAATAGGATTTTTTTTTTACCTAAAATCCTCACTAGTATATCTATAGGATGAGATTGCACATAAAATTTGTCTGGGGGCAACATTTCACTTCTTGCAACTAATCACTATATTGAACAAAAAAGAAATTTCATTTAAATTCATTAAACTATGTTTGTTGTTAAGTTGAATTAAACGGTACTTAATCAAGGCATAACTTGTCCTCTGGTTTGGTTACTCTTTTTAATAAATTTTTTAGTTTATCCAAAAAAATAAATTGAATTAAACGGTGTGCGCTTGACTAGCTAATGAGGGTTTTTAATTCGCCAAACATATAACCCCAAAATTTTCAACCTATAACCTTTTTATTTTGTGAATATTGATATTTTTTATATTGATGTAAATATCGAGAGTGCTTATGAAGAGTGAAGATTATAGTTTTTTGTTGGTTTTTCAAGGTATCGTCTATGTGTAAGCCAGGAAACAAATATCTGACCATATGTTTAAGTTGCCCAAAAAAAAAGACCATATATTAAAGGGTCCCGATCTCTTTATCCCTCAAATTACACCAATTTAATAGAGTGAAGACTATAGTTTATCTTCATTTTTATTTTCCAACTTCCTTAAAGATAATAAGTTGCTTCAGATTTTATCATGTTAATTTATTATTATGGAAAATGACGCGGCTCATGACATCACATCATCAAGATATCAGATCTTGAAATTGAAAACATGCAACGTATACACATGCGACTTAGCCCAAATTTATTAAAAAAAAAATTGATATGTTAGAACTGTTTAAAATGTACCTACATGCAACTTTAGCATTTGGTTTACTTTTATGGCGGTTTTTAGGGTGGACCACTTTTATAGGTGATTCATGATGAATTATTAATTGTAAAATTTATAGTGACGTTTAGAATGGACCAATAAAAAATTAGTCTACCAAACCCCAATCACATGGGTAGCCGTTGATATAATAATATTATAAGGGAATGGTGAGGATTTGTGGGGGGTTACCTGATATCTAGGTTATTTGAAAATTTAGATATAATTGCTGAAAGGGGTATGTAGAATGTAGTAAATAAAAAATGATAATTTAAAAAACCTACATAATTATATGAAATTAAACTTTGACCCAATAATTTTCCATAATTAAAAATAAAGTTGAATTTATTTTAATTTTCTGGTTTTATAGTATGATTATTGGATTTAAGAATTTTGATAAAAACCCACACAATTATATGAAATTAAAATTTGACCCAATAAATTTCCATAATTAAAAAATAAACGTGAATTTGTTTTTCATTTTTGGTTTTATTGTATGATTATTGGATTTAATAACAGAAGTTATGTTTTTTGATATGAATAACATCTAATTTTGTGGTTATAAGATGAGTAATTAATTTAATTTTTAAAATTTTGTGGTGAAAACATATTTTTAATAATTTGTCCTCTCTCCTCTCTCCTCCCCCCTCTCACTCTCCTCCCTTCTCCTCACGTCCACCTCCCTCATTCTCCACCTTCCCCGAACCTCCTCCCTCCTCCCCCACGTCTATTTGCAGTCCTACTACTGCCCAAAAACAAGTCAAATCAAAAATGAAAGTTTTACATCTGAGAAAACCCAGAAAAAGAAATAAAAATGAATAAAAAAATGAGTGAGCAAAAGATCCAACTTTTGATTGTTACAAATAAATGTTATTTTTAAGCCATTTTTCCATTTTTTGGTTTTATTGAATAATCATTGCAATTAATAACTCTAACTTTTTTATAAGAACACTAATTACTTTATTTTTAAAAATTTAGTTTTAAAAAATAGAGCTTTAATAATTTGCTCTCTCTCTCTGCTTTGTCTCTCTTGCTAGAGAGGGGAGCGAGAGGGAGAGAGCAAGAAAGAAAGGTAGAGAGAGCGAGAGGGGGAGAGAACGAGGGAGAGAGGTGGGAGGGAGAGAACAAGAGACGGAAATAAGGGGGAGAGGGAGAGAGAGTGAGCAAGAGAGAAAGGGAGAGGGCGAGAGAGATAGGGAGGAGAGCCCGAGAGAGAGGGAGAGGGAGAAGGAGCGAGAGAGAGAAAGGGAGAGAGAGCGAGAGCAAGAGAGCGGGGGTTCGAGAGCAAGAGAGGGGGGAGAGAGGGAGAGAGAGAGCAAGAAATAAAGGAATAATAATAATAATAATAACTTGAAGTTGCCACCTTTTTAATTATTTCAAAATTTGGTAATTTTTTGCAATTTTACATTTTTGTGTGGTCTATTTCATAAATCTCAATTTATAATTATACTAGACAGGTGACCCGTGCGAATGCACGGGTTGGTGAATCGTGTTAGTTTTTATACATGATATTAAATAATTTATATAGATAATAATAATTTGATATCTGATTTTAGTTAGAAAATAATAATGTGATATATAATATAATCTAAATTTATAATAGTGCTAGATATATGACATTGTACATTTTAGTTAAATATGCAAACTCTATATTTTTAGCGGTTGACAATTGTTCATATATATTGATTAAAATGAAGGCAAAATCAGAGTAACAAAATAAATAAAGAAGAATAATCAAAATAATTTTCTAGTCCGTAGTAATTAAAATAAAAAATATTTTGCAACCTAAAAATTTACAAAAATAAAAAAATGAATGAAACCTGTGAGAAAACACTATTCTATTTATCAAGAAATAAAAAGAATGATTAATAATTTTCTCGAACAAAAGATATATAAAGAAACACTATTTTAATTATTTATAAAAAATTTAAAAGAAAATAATTTTGCAATCTGCAAATTCACTGGAACAAAAAACTTTAATGAACCTTATAAGTAAATATTATTTTATTTCTTAAAAAATAAAATTAAAAGAATAATCATTTTACAACCTTAATGAACCTTATAAGTAAATATTATTTTATTTCTTAAAAAATAAAGTTAAAAGAATAATCATTTTACAACCTTAAAATTAACCCGATATAATATTGTGATAGAATAATACTATAGTCTTCTACATATTCTATTCTATTATAGTTAGAAAAAATGCATTGTTGAAAAGGAAATGAGAAGTTGGGAGATACAAAATTTGACACATGTTTTAATAGGTTTAATTTTATCAAATTAAAATAATAGATAGATAAATAATAGTAGAATAATAATTAATTATAAAAAAATTATTAATTAAAAAAATAAAAAATAAAGGATCGATAGACCAATTATTTGTATATTAATTTGCATATTTTTTTATGCATTAGTGATACATTAGTGCATCTCCAATGTTGCAACCAAGTTGAGTTGCTTATGGATCCAACAACATTTCACTCGTTGACCTAAAAAAACATTTCACTCCAACAATGCAATCTATAAGAACTCAAAATGAGACCCACAATAACCTCACATATACTTTATTTATTTATTTATTTATTTTTATTACAACTTAAATATTAATTTATTTGTATTTTGATTGTAAAATAATAAATACATAAGAATATAAAATATTAAAAATCTAACTATTACATTTCAATTAATTTATTTCAATTATTTTTTATTTTATTTCAATTCAATTCAATTCAACTCAATGTATTTTTTTTAAAGAAATTCAACTCAATGTAATAAAAATTGATTTTTTTCCCGTCAACCCACTGATCCCATTTCACTTCCTATCAAGTGTCATCCAGAACTTTCCCAAACCACTCTCCCCGTCTCACACTGTAGCAATATGATGTGTGTCAGTATTTACTGTACCACACTGTAGCGGCAGTGCCTGAATTTTAATTATACTATAGATGAGTCTTTTGGGAAATTTTTGCAAATACCAGAAAACTGGATTTACCTCCGGTGGCATTTATGGTGGACAAATAGGAAAATTTGTCCACCGTACCCAAATGCAGAGTTATCCACTAACTAGGGCTGAGCACCGGTCGGTTTCGGTCGGTTTCGGACCCAAAAATGTCAAACCGATTGAAACCGATATGCTTAAACCTGAGACCGATCTCGTCCTTTTAAACCTCCGGGTTGGTCGGGTGACGGGTTAGTCGGGTGACGGGTTGAACGGGTGGGTTGGCACGGTTTGGATTTTGAAAAAAAAAATTGCTCAGTCAATCCCAAAAAAACCCAGAATAAGAAGAAATTAACGAATGATTATAGAAGGTAGAAAGTCTCAAACTTTAAACAAAAACGTAAAAATATGCAACTTTCAGTAAAAGTAAACAAGCAGATACACTGATCATCAAGCATTCAGCAAAATCCAAACAAGAATCACGCACAGCAAAATACAAACTTACAGAAAAATCCAAACTTCCATCAAAGTTTCAACTTTTAATAAAAACAAAATCGATTAACATCACAGTGGCAGAGAACAGCCGTGCATGGAGGAGATCTGGGAAGCGACACTGAATCCGTTGCAAACGTTGCTGCTCCCTTGGTGATCACACAGATTGCGATAGTGATGCAAGAAGCAGCCATTGGACGCGGTGGCGATGCAAGAAGAAGATGTTGCAGACGGTGGCGGAACGAGATGAAGCCGCTGGTGGTGGTTGGTTTTGTGAGCAGCTTCTATTTTTCTTCAAAATTGCAAGAGGGGTTTTGAAGATCTGAAGAAAAGGGAAGTTTTAGATGGCTGGGTTTAGTGTTTTAACTTTTAAGGCCTATGGTGGCGGGAAAATGGAGTGAGTATGGTGGTGGCAGTGGTTCTCTAGGGAGAAGGAGAGATAGGGAGAGCTTATACGAGAGAGGAAAAAAAAAGTGAACCTGAACTTGAAGTGAGCCCGAAGGTGGAACGAGACAGAGATGAAGGGTTAAAATTTTTTTATCAGTAATTAAGAGTTAACATGAGAAATGGATGTTGAAAAAATTAAAAGCCATTCACGTGATGTAGCAGAAGGTAGTGTGTCCGTGTAGTGGTTCACTGGTTCCCAATATAATTAATATTTGTCCTTTGTGGTGACTTGTCAAGTGATATTTTGTGGGTCTCAAGGCAAATCAGCCTATGTCTATTGTCTCAGTCTGCGACTGCGAAGACCAGTGATGTGAGAGTGAGAGATACTCCCTTCGGTCGGTTTCGGGTACCGACGGAACAAATTTATCCCACCCGAGCTCGACCGTTTTAATCTGTTTCAAACCGCGCGTGTTATTTTTTTGGCCCGACAAACCGCTGCAACCCGTCCGCTTCTTTGCTACACTGTCGGGTAACTCGGGTTCCGGGTCGGCATCGGGTTTTTGCCCACCCCTACCACTAACAGAGGTTTATGCTAAAATTCACATTGACCCTAATAGAGTTTAATATTTGAAATAAAGTCCAATAAAAATTCAAAATTAGAAAGTGGTCTGGACAAAAAACGTTGTGTCGTTTCTTCAAGTAGTGGATTGTCCCCGTTGTCATATGCTCGCGAGTGTGAAAGCGACATACCCAAATACGAAATTTCAATTTTATCTCAAATATTTTTTAAGAATGTTATATCAGGTTTTGAGCACAGTAAATAATAATATTAATTTGGTAAAATTATTACCCATTCTTTTATTGTGGGACCCCCTAAAGGTAAGTTCAGAACCAATGTTGGATTCACTTGGTTGAGTTAAGAGACATAAAGTGGTGAAAGTTAGAGTTCTGGGGTTTAAACCCCTTTCCCCTCCCTTTTAACAACTAACTCATTAATTACTAACTAGTTGACATATAAAAAAAAAAGAACAAATGTTGATTTCTACCATTGGAGTAAAAAGAAGTGAAAGTTGTTAAATCCTATATTGCATCTTTGGGCCCACTAAAAGAGAAATAAGAACCCAAAATCGATTATAGCATTGGAAATGTTATTATAAAATAAAATGATTACTTATTGTTATTTTGATCCCTGAAAGTGATTACTTAACTATTATTTTTTATCCTTGAAAATGATTACTTTCATAACAACAGGAACCAAAGTGACTAATTCGCATCTGTCAGAGACCAAAGTGACACCACCTAATAATCTCAGAGACCAAAGTGTTTGTTTACTCTATATACTATACATAAATACAATAGTATTATATAAAGAAAAGTAAAAAAATTATTTAATATTATTGTTTATTAATTAAATATTTAAATATTTAATTATTATATTAAAACCCGTCACTGTAGCCATACTGAACGGGTTTCAAGCTGGAGTTCAAATAATACTGCATCTCTAACATGCAAGCTTACTGTAATAATACCATATTAGAGGGTACATGACATAAATATGACTAATAAATACTGCATTTTTGTGACCCCCAATAGCAAATATGTTTTTACTTTTTGGATTACCTTTTGTTCAGGTGGCCCCCCAAAATCTGAGCCACTTAATTGTTTATTCAATATATCAATGGTATTTAATGCATTTGGGTACGGTGGAATTTGTCCACCATAAATGCCACCTTTACCTCCTATCTCAGGTGAAATTTCATTGGGGTTTGGTGGACCAATTGTTTACTGGTCCATTCTAAACACCACCTGAATTTATTGGTAAAAAAATCAATAGCACTAATCAATTGAAAAAAAAAAGAGAATAACTCAATCATTCTTCACACAATTCCTATCCCACCCACTCCTCCACGCACACAGCTCCACTTTCATGTCCCCTCCTCCCTATGCGGCCTCCCTCCACCGTCCACCACCGCCACCAAGATCATCACCAGATACACCTTCAAAGTTATCACTTCTAGAACGGCTTTCATACCCATCCTCCCTCATTCTCCCTATAATATATGTATCTAAACTTCCTTATGTGAGATTGATCTCACTGTTTGCCTCCATTTTTCATCGATGCACAAGAGTCAATGATGGATGAATAACAAGATGCCCAAATAAAAAATCCAATGTCAATTGAAAATATACAAACGATAATAATAAGAAGTTTATTTTTGTGTGTGTAGATTTTGGTTATTTTTTGGAATTGATCGAATACTCATTGCTTTATTCATGTTGAATTTCAACTGGGTTTTGCTTTACACATTGCTTTTTTTTGTGTTAATTTTTATTTTTTGTACTTGGCTCCTTCTCTTGTTAGAGTTCTATTTTGTTTTCTTGTTCCCGTTCTTTCAAGTGCCGAAAAACGTTGGGGCTAGAATTTGGTACTGTTCTTCTCCATGTTTTGTGATTCCACCTGCAAGTTATTTTCTTCTCATGGTTGCCGTCGCAGAGGAAGACGAACAGATTCGCAGAGGAAGACGAACAGATTTTGCAGACGATTTCAGCACCTTCATCGCTACTTGCAACATCCTCCTCAAAGCCCTCGTCGGCGCTGCTAGTCGAGGCAGTTGTTGGGGCGGTGTCCGTCGATAGTGGCAGTGGCGGTTGATGAACTCGGTATGGCTGGGGTATGATTTGGTGTGTAAGATGGGTATCACAAGACTTGGTGAGACTAATCAATTCAATAGTTACGATTAGTACAATTAATTTAACTTAAATTTCACACGGTGAACCACTTATACGGAACCTTCTTTTATATATAGCGTTTAATATCTCTATTTCTTCCTATCCAAAAAAAAAAAAATCTCCATTTCTTCCTGAGTGAGTGTCAAATCCATTATCCATCTATTCGTATTAAATGTTATGTTACTGCTACATCATTAACCATGAATGGTCTGTTGACAAATAATCAAGCCGGTACGTCATCCATCGTTGCGCACGCAACACATGTCATCTACGGCAGTATCAATTTTTGGCGTAATATTTTTCTTTTTAATTTTGCCTTGTTAACCGCTATCTATTTTTGTTTTCATGTTTGTGTTTTAATAACTACAAAAATTAAATTTAAATTTATTCAAAATTATGTGATATAACTGTCTATAAAAAAAACTGTGATAACTAAAAAAAAAGAAAAGGGAAAGGTGGACGCAGGCTTGCTCCGCTCTGGTTACGAATGGGAAAGAATAATAGCCTGTTTGGTTACACGGTGAAACACCCCTGATTACACACTTTTAGACGCGATTTTACTCTTTTTCTAGTTGTTTGGTTGCTTGAAATAAAATTGATTTTGCTCCCCAAACTTGATTCTACCAGAAGCTACAAATTGGAGCTTTCATGGTGGATTAAAATCAATTTTAAATTTTTAATGGTGTGTGATAGGATTATCTTTACCCTTTCCTTCCTTCAATTTTTTTTACCAAAAGATTCAACCAAATAGCAACAAAAAAGGGAGGGAGAATAACAGTCATGTAACCGAATGAGGAGGGAAGATAAACCAATGTGAAAAATTGCAGAAACAAGAACAAGGGAGAGGGAGTGCAGAAAAACGCTCCAAGAACAAGGACCCCTGTTTCCTTCCGTGATAAGGTGCTGGTGAGGGGCGATCGTTGAAGGGTTGGGTGAGAGGAAGCAGGAGCAATAAGAAAGGTTATGGGTCACAGAGCAGAAGTTAGAGCAAAAGGAGTAGAGAAATGATTTTGAGAGAGTATCGGAGTGCGAAATAAACAAGTGGATTTGATGTCAACATCAAAGAGTAGAGGAGCTCTTTGTGAATATCAGAGCGTGAATATGAGAGAGTAGAGGAGCTCTCTTTGTTAAAGTGGATTTGATTTGATGTGGAAAAAAACTGGATTTCAATTGATTTGGAATCCATTATCCACCTATTTTAATAGAAAATTTTTTTTATGGAAGAATCCAGATATTTGTGGATTAATAGTGATTGGTTGGGTTGAGATTTTTCTTTTTTTTTTTTGTTAATTCCGTTGGGCTGGGAGTTACATTGTTGAGTTGAGTCTCGTCATTTTTTTTGGGTAGCAAACAGGAAACAAGCCAAAAAAAAATCATTTTTTAATTTTTATATTTATTTATAATATTTTTACATATTATTTTCAAAATTGAAATATATATAAATAATATTATAGTTTGAATTAAAAATAAATTTATAATTAAAGTATGTATATGTTGGATTAATTATGAAACTCACTAAAATAATTTAAGCAACTCACTTTAAACAACTCTCATTGGAGTGTTTATTTTGGTAATTACACATCCAAAATCAATTTTGATCCAACCTATCCAAACACCAAGAATTGATAAAAATCAATTTTCCTATAAATGTATCCAATCAAAAATCACGTTATGTTAAACTCACTTTTAACTCAAATTAATTCTACAAACTTAATTCTATTAGAATCAATTTTAGTCATCGTAGAACCAAACACACACCAAGAGGTGTCTAAAAAACGGGATTGTAAAATCTGCTTCACTCATGAGGACCTACATACGAAGTATCATATATGTGTCAGACAGCAGCACCTCCTTCGTGACAAATAACACGTACGCAGAGATCGCTGTGTATAACATATATATAAAACTCAACAATCGAATGGGTGGTTTATGTACTGGTTTTGCATATTTGATTTGGGAAATTCAATGAGCATTTCAAATGGAATTAATTACGTAATGGTTAGTATATATACTACTTAAGAGTTTATTTTTAACATTTTTGCTCTTTGCAAAAGTTGTTATACATTTCATGTGGTCCATCTAGTACTGTTGCATGTTATCGCATCTGCACATAACTGTATTGGTTTCAAGTGTTGCACATGTTATGTGGTCCATCTAGTGTTGTATTGTCGATACGCACATACTCGATGCGATGCAAAGTTGGTCCTCTCAAGCGCAAAGTCCAAACAATAATTCTAGCAAATATTTGTCAATATAGGACATACAACTAGGAAGAATAAATTAAGACTCTTATCTCTGTCCCACGTGCACTCTTCCAAGCACCCCCGCCAAATAAAAGATGAATTGTTGAAGATGAAGATAGAGGCATAGATCCATGGGAGAATGTTGCGTCCTCTTATAGTAATATGTATGACTTGTTCAATAGCTCGTAACTTCAAAAATGTGTTTATATCTCTCCTACAACACCCATTTGCACTTGTGGGTGTAAACAAGTAAAGTGTTTTTGGAGGTTAATTTCTTGCATGGATTTTCATATACCTTTTAATTGAGCCATTTTTGGTAATATAGAAAACCAATATTGAAGCAAATTGGTAAAGGATGGATGGAAAAAGGAAAAAGAGGAATCACTTATAAAGTTATAGGAATCACTTTAAGCGCTTATTAGCGTTGAGAAGTCGCTGCTTAGGTGCTGCTTATTAGGAAAAAGTCATAAATTATTTTCAGGAACAACGGAATGCAGGGTGGCATAATTGAGGATATCAAGACTTCTATGAAATGTTAAGTGGAATGACTGGATTTAAGTGGTTAATTGGGAGCTTTTTTCTGGTTTTGAAGGACAGATCAATTCACATCTGGGGTGTAGAATTACTTGATCACAGGCGTAACTGGCTAAGGACATTAGTCTAGGCAGTAGGCACTGACAGTTTCACAGGGGGTTGGCAAACGGATTCACAGTTTTGATTTTAGGTCGCTCTTTTTCACTCATTGTCAGCTCTGTTTACAACATTATTCACAGCCGTAGTGTGAATTTCATCACAGCAGTGAAAACGTTGTATTCTGGATTTTCGGTTAGGCTCTACGAGAAAATTAGGACTATGCAAGAGAATCTCTACTTATTTTTTTCTGAATTGCTTATTATGTATACAAATTTATTTATTCCATAGGGTTGGGTGTCTTTAAGCTATTGTTTGGGTGGTTCATATATGTTTTTTTCTCTTCATCACTCATTCACATTTGTTGTATTCTGAGCTAATTAGGCTAAATTTAGGCACATTTTGTGCTCTTATTTGGTCAAACTCTTCTTTTAATAAATTATTTTGTTTATCTAAAAAAAATATTCAAATGTGCTAGGTTAAAATATAAAAGATTAAATATGTTTTGGGTCTCTGTAATATTTCAGATTTTGAATTTAGTCCCTATAATAAAAGTTATACTTTTTTAGTCCTCTATTTATTTATTTTTTTGAATTTAATCTCTGACCAGAGTTAACCGCTGATGTTGCACTGTGAGATCCCTATAAAATTGCTACATGACACCTCATTAAACCTACGTGGCCTATACCTCACTTGACACATTTATAAAAATATTAAGTTTTTAACTTAATCCTTCTAAAAAAATCGTGTTTTGAATTTAATCTCTCTCTCTTTATCCCCCTTCTCCACCACCCCTCCTCCACCACCCCAGATTAATTATATTCAATTTCCCCTCCTTCTCCACCAATCCCTTCAGATTATATTCAATTTCCCGCAAAGAAAAAATAATTTCTTAAACTAAAAAAGACCTTTCACATGATCTAGAAAAAGTAAATCATTATGCATATATTCAAGACTTTAGCACAATCAACCCCATGATGAACAAAAGGAGACAAAAACATGATAAAAATACCAACCTGGTTTCGGTAAACGAGATATTCAAGGAGAAAGTAGAACAATAAGAAGGGCACTATCAGGGGTGCCAGAATAGAACAGGTGGTGCTGGAGAAGGGAGAGAAGGAGGTGGGGGTGGTGGAGGTAGGGATGGTGGTGGAGGTGGGTGGTGGAGGAGGGGGAGAAGGAGGTGGGGGTGGTGTTGGAGGTGGTGGAGGAGGAGGGATGGTGGTGGAGGTGGGGATGGGGGTGGTAGTGGAGGGGAGTGGTGCAGAAGGGGGGAGAAAGAGAGGGACTAAATTCAAAATACGTTTTTTTAGAGGGACTAAGTTAAAAACTTAATATTTTTATAGGTATGTGTCAGGTGACGTATAAGCCACGTAGATTTAATGAGGTGCCACGTAGGAATTTTATAAGGATCTCACAGTGCCAATCCGCGGTCAACTCTGGCCAGGGACTAAAATAAAAAATAAATAGATGACGAATTTTTTTTAACTTTTTTTATAGAGAACTGACTCAAAAATTTCCTATATTACAGGGACCCAAAATATATTTAATCCAAATATAAATGATTGAGTATTATATTAATAGACTTTAACATGTTTTTGGTCCCTCTAAATATCGACACTTTGAAGTTAGTCCCTCTAAAAAAAGTCAGAGTTTTTTAGTCCCTCAAGAAATCAGATTTTTGATTTAGGTCACTCTTGTGCGTTAACCAGTGACATGGCATGCTGAGGTCCCTCTAAAAAGCTGACGTGGCCAGTGTATAGTGCCACGTCAGCTAACACATAATTTATGTTTTTTTTCTTCTTTTTAAACCCTTATCCTTGTCCCTCCACCTCCATCGTGACCCATCATCTCCATCGCCACCCACCATCCATCATCCCCCCACCCCACCACCACCGCCCAAAGACAGCGACAGAGAGAGAGGGGAAAGAGAGAGTTGTTGTCATTGTTGTTGTTGTGCCCTTCGAAAAACGTAGCAGCATGGTTGCATTCTCCCTCTTTGTCTTCTGTTCCCTTTCCCTCCTCCTCCTTCAACCTTCTTCTGCTTCTTCAACAACCCAATCACTCACCAGTTTCGACCCAAACATCGCAACCCAATCACTCACCAGTTTTGACCCAAACATCGACCTCTTCGGCGATGCCCATCACGTTTTCCGGCAACCCCACCTCTCTCTCCGTCGAGTTCTCCTTCTCCATCTCCCCTGACGCCGGCGACAGCCTCCTCCTCGTCCCCCTCCCGCGAGCAGTTACCTCGGCGTTGAGTTCGACACCTCTAAGGACGACAATGTTAACGATCCCAACGCAAATCACGTGGGCTTCGATGTCGGAAGCTTGGTCTCGGTTGCTGTGGCCAATGTCTCTGCTTCGAATTTGGTTCTCAATAGCCGCGAAAAGTTGCAAGCTTGGGTCGATTACGAAGTTGGTTCTAAAACATTGGAAGTTAGGTTAAGCAAATTTGGTGAACCCAAATTTGTTTCGCATACCATTGATCTGTTTCAGATTTGGGGTGGACAACCCGTGTTTGTGGGTATGAGCTCTTCGAATGACGCTGATTCGGTTCAGGTTGTGAGTGTTTATTCATGGAGGCTTAGTTTGAGGAAGGTTTCGAAGTCGTTGCATTCTCAACCAGTGGTGGTGGTGGGGGTGGGGGTGGGGAGAGAGAGAGAAAACGAGAGAGAGAGTGTGTGTGTCCGTACAGATGACGTGTCAGCTGACATGACACTGTACACTGGTCACGTCAGCTTTTTAGAGGGACCTCAGCATGCCATGTCACTGGTCAACGCACAAGAGGGACCTAAATCAAAAATCTAATTTCTTGAGGGACTAAAAAACTTTGACTTTCTTTAAAGAGACTAAATTCAAAACGCCGATATTTAGAGGGACAAAAAACATGTTAAGCCTATATTAATACCCCAGTATATAATGTAATTTCTTTGTCTATTTAACATGCATGGTTAATTAAAACACACACTACTAATTTTATCACTAAGCTAGGATAGCTATTGGTAAAGTATTTAATTTTAAATATATATACTAATGGTAAATAAATTAAAGTTTTGCTGGATTGAATTGGGGGGCTTGTGATGGCTGTTACTTGAATCTTGTATTACTGTTGCTGCCTTTCATTTGTACTACTTGTGCCATGTCTGGTAGCTTATTAATTTAATAAATTTTGATTATAAAAAAAAATAATTAAAGTCTTGCTGGTGCTTCAAGCAAGGGCTTGTTGAGCTGTTTTACCCTTAAATCGGTGGACCTAGTAATTAAATCATATAAAATTCCATGTATGGTCCATCTAGTATATTGTCTATATGCATGTCAATGATCTCTCAAGTGCAGGAAGATTATTTCCATTACCTATTTTGTCAATAGAAATACAAGAAAGGAAGAACATTAGAGACTCCAATCTCTTTCCCACGTGCGCTCATCCAAACACCCAAGATTAAAGATGAATTATTGTTGGAGATAGAGATAGAACGTGAGAGAATTTAGTGTCCTCTTGTAAGTTGTATTAATGTATGACTTGTTCAATAGCTGGCAACATCAAAACTCTGTTCCTACAGCACCCCTTCGCGCTTATTGATTGGTGTACTTAATTTGTAAAAAATGAGCAACGCTATACGGATAAAAAAATTTGGTATTGAAAGCTACACGAATAGTTTTAAACCAATCAGCGCTTAAGTGCTTAACAGCGATATAAGAACATCACCCAACTTAAATTGTTTAACTCATTTTAGTGGATTTTATCATGTCACATCACATTTTAAGAAATCCAACCACTTTTCATTCCAATGATAGAATTCTTAAGAATCCACAAATGATACTATATTTTTAATATTTTTATTTAAAAATACTTTTGCTTAAAATTAAAATATTAACTCATCTATATTTTAATTCATTTATATTTTCACGACAAAAAAAAATCATTAATATTTTAATTCTGAAATAATAAATATGTTAAAATAAAAAATAGTAAAAATATAAAAAAATTCAATTACTTTTTTTTATCACAATAAGTAAAAAATGACAAACGGACAAAAAAAATATTCTGATGCCTAATGAATTTTGATGTTTTTAAATGGTAAAAATTTAATTCCCAATGCTCTAAGAGTCACTTTCATTTATTCAAGGGCCAAAGCTAATGGGTCAAAGCCCAATACAAACAAAGGCCAGCGTGCCGGTTCTGTACGGGTCTTGCCCTGGGTGATTGATGTGTGTTGGGTGCTGGATCTGTGACATGTGAGTTTTATTTGAATGATAGAAGTATTTAGGTGCTCCAAATGGGTCAAATCCAATCCACTCAAGGATATATCAAGGATATCTTTCATGTCTGTATCCTTTTTTGGTATCCTTTTGATATGCTAGGTGTAGTTTTTATGTGTTTCCTTTATGCTTTGCCTATTTCGTCTTTTGTTTTTATTGTTTTCCTTGTCTGTAGTATGTTACAGCTTGGTGTAGGCTACAACAACATATCTTGGTTAGGATTGTTGTATGTCTTGTGACTCTGCTTATGCTGTGTTTTCTTTTCTGTAGATGCCGTATGACTTATGTTTGACAAAAAAAAAAAAGAGGTGTGGAAATATGTACAGTGTGTGTGAGAGTTCTTCTTCGCAAGACTTCCTCGTTTTCAGTTGCCGAAAAAAAAAATCTTCTTCATTTCAATTGCTTCTCTCCATTCATTTCAATAGCACTTGATGAAAAATAATATTTTTTATTGTTAAGCACCAATTGCTTATATAAGCAATATACCTTAAAAAAATTTGTCAGCTCATTCAACTCCAACAGTGAACCATGTTAAGATCCATTTTTTAACTTTAAGGACTCCTTAAGCTCTCCCCATTGGAGATACTCTAAGTGGAGCATCCACAATTGAGCATCTCACTTTGGGGTACTTAAGTGGGTCCCACGAGTACATATCACCCGTTTTTATCTTTTTGAACTTAAGCATTTCATAAGCATTCAACCTCTCCAACCCAACTCCTCCAAAAAAAATCTTAAATGTTACATCATTATATTTCACCAATAATAACTTTTTTAACTTTTCAATTTGACTTTTTTAATCCATAAAACAAGACATGACTCACTGTGCATTTAATGAAGGAGTGTTTAACTAAGCACCTATGCTTAATAAGTACCCCAAGAGAAATACTCTCCAATGCATAGTTCTTAATAAGCATTAATGCTTATTTGGTGAAATACTTAATAAGCACCCTCATTGGAACCAGTAACAATAAACAAGTTATAATGAGATACTGACATGTGCATTTCGTACTACTTTCGTGTATATCATTTCGTGCCATTTATCAATTTCCTTTGTAAATGTGTCGAGACAAGTTAAATATTGAGAATGTTAGAATAAGCTAAATATTGAGAATTTAAGGGTGTTAATTAGTTTTAGAAAATATTTTTTATTTTTAATAATTCTATTTTTATTTTAATTAGTGTGTAAAAATTAATCTTTTATAGCAAAAATAATTTTTATTGTTTTCATTAGTTTTAGATAAATATTTAAAAATAGTAAATTAAGTAAAATTAAGACAATATTTTTGTAATTAAAATGAAATAAACCTAAATTTGGCTTGAACAAAAATGATACTTAGGTATTGCAACTGGAATCACGGGAAGTTATAGAGACTGTGTGTTTGGAAACACCGTTGGAGTCCACAAACGCATGGTGATGGAGTGCAAACACGATTTTTGAGTGTTCGACTCATTTTTTCCCAAATTGAATTTGGAGTTGAAATCAATCCCATGGTGAAGTTGATAGTTGACGTAACTTTTGGTAGAATTGATCTTGAACTATACTAAAACCAACCATATTATCTCATTCTTACCCTTCAACTCAATTTTTTCATGAATATAACCAAACATGAATCAATTTATACTCAACTCACTTTCATTTTTTTGGGTCAAATATTCAACTCACTTTCATGAGTATCCGTTTTTCATCTGAAATGGGTGGTTCATTGGGTTAAATCAGGATTGGGGGCTTGAATTGAATCACAACGCGGTTAAAGGCAGATGCTCCCAGCACCCACATTAATTGCTCACTCTGCACCCACACTCAAATTTTTGAACTTGAAAAGTCAAAATTGCCCCATATAGACCCACACAGTGAATACATTTCCACTTTCTTTCTCCCAAACCGTAGCAGAGCATAAGTGAGAGGCCTCCACCCAACACCTCCGCCTAGCCGCGCCGTCCGCTGCAACACCCTTTCTTCAAAAAGGATATTACACCATAGTTACCAAGAATTTTCGAAATACTTATAAAAATATCTGATGAAAACTCAGCATTCCTTCTCTGAAAATGCGAGTAAAATTTTTCTTCCTTTAAATAAGATGAGAAGGATGGAGAATATGCTTTCCTAAATCTTTTCGTAAGGTTTTTAAATGCGAAAACGTAAGATAATACACTTGTAAGGAAAATCTCATCTCATATAAAAAAATATTCAGAATTTACAAGGAGAATTCAATATCTCGAAATATGTTTATACAGTGAACACCTGAGCCGGTCAAATCTCTAGACCTCTACCCAAAGCAATATAGTAAACACTGGTTCTTCTCGTAATTCGCACAGCAACCTCCATCAGATCTCCTCTTAAGGCTTAGCTCACTCCTTGGGAAAACATCTACTCAACCACATATGGACAAAACATGGAAAGTAGGCATAGGTGAAAATCTTCATCATTTAAGACACTCAACAAATATAAAGCACACAACAATTAAAAATTCAGACGATAAATATCATGCAATAATACTGTTATATTCATCCTTAAAATAAATACAAATGCCAAGTCCTTGCCTGTACTGTAATAGCAAAACACAAACAAATCATCGGTACAGTAATATCACATAAACCCTCTAAACTTTCGGGACACACCCACGAGCACTTTGCCCGCTACTCCTGGGGATTTTTCCTTAATGACTTTCGGGACACACCAACGAGCACTCGGCCCGCTACCCCATGGAGATTTTACTCAATACTTTCGGGACACACCCACGAGTATAACAACCCGCTGCTCCTAGAGACTTTCACTTAAATTCGGGACACACCCACGAGTAAGTCACTTGCTACTCATGGAGATTTTACCATAGGAATTTTGGCACACAGCCACGAGCACTTAGCCCGCTACTCCGAGAGATTTTTCTTAGTAACGACAGACACCAAATTACGACTTAACTTCCAAATAAACACGGAATCACAAGTAAACACAAAACCACGTTTCTCAGATAAGAACTCAGAGTCACACATCTCAATCAAACACATAATCACACTGCTCAGATAGGAACATCGAATCACGTAGCTTAGATAACACTAAAATCAGATAAGAATAAAATCACACTTCTCAAAGAAATACAGAATCCCTTAACATAGAATCTCATGTAAGACATCATACTCAAAAATACTCTTGTCAGGTATAAAATAAGAGTGATCAAAGCAGTAATATAATATCAAAACGGGGCATAGCCACTAGAATTGATTAAGAGAGAAGAGATTAACGATTAAACTCAGGTTCATTTTTAATCGCTAAGTGACTATTTCTCGTTTTTGGAAAAATTGCTATGGAATAGCCACTTGGCGGCAGAGCTGAACGCGGTGACCAACCTTTACTGTAATAATATTAATAAAAATCATCTTAACTCATTCTCTTTGGGAAAGCTTTTTGGAAGCTGATCAAGTAATCTTCGCCACGTAGATACGAACTTTCTAAGATAGGAAAAATAGCGCATCGGTATGGTTCCCAGGAAAGATCTTGGTGAGCTTTTGGGTTCCTTCAAAAACCTTTGTCTTTCCTAGACAGATCTATACAAATGAACTACCTTAATCCATCATCAGTCTGTATATAAACAGTAAAAATCATAAGTTTTATATATTTTTGAAAAGAACATGGAAATTGAAGAAAAACAATGGTTTAGGAATTTTTAACGTGTTTTAATTACTTGCTCACGTCCTAATGGCGTAATAGAGATACGGCCCCTGAGCCCGACCGTATGAGTACACCGAAGATGTATTCTTACGCTTGACCAAAGCACCTGATCCATATCCATCAAAAGAACTACAGAGGTTCAATTTTACAAATTCTTAGATTTGTTGATCACGGAGGCATAGCCCACTGGGTGATCAAACATTTATGGATAAAATTTCGCCAGCATAATGGTACAATTATTAAACTTTATAATTAAATTGGGCATTATAACTTTACTTTTGATAAAATCATATTTTTAAACAAAAATTGGACATAGTAACCATTTAAAACATTTTAACAAATATATAACAATTTATTTAAAACAATAAACACCCAACACACAAATTTTTATCAAAACAAAGATCAAAACCATCTTAAGAAGAATTTCCCCATACCTTGGCCAAGAACAATGAAGAACAAAGCTAAGAACACAAAGGACACAAACAAAAAAAACTTGATTAGTAACACAAGAAAAAACCAAAGAAAACAAAGGAAAGAAAAATGATTTTGAGTGAGATTTCTACAAGTGAAGGATGAAGAAAAATGAGAGCACCCCCTCCCTATTTATAGGGGAGGGTCTCGGCCAGAATGAGGGGAGAGAGGAGGGAGATATTTTATTTTCCAATTTTCACAAAAATGCTAAAATCATGGATAATTAAAATATCTAATGAAACCCTAATAAATATCTAGCTTCTAGAATAATGGAGAAGCTTCAAGACTTATCAAGTGGGGGTGAAGGGTGGCCAGAATAGGGCTGGGAAGGAGAGGATGTGAAATTCCAAAAATACCCCTAGGGTTTGGATGAAAAAGAGTGAAAAATAAGGGTATTTTGGTCTTTTCATAAATCAAAAATTGAAATATTTAGTTAAAAATGATGAGAACCAATGAGAATGCTAGAAAATGCCATAAGAAGTCTAAATAATTTCGTGGCACTCATTTTTGAAATTTATAGATAGTGCAAACTCTTCGGTTTTCATCGTTTCGCAGGTAAAACCCCGAAAAATGCAGAAAAATAGGGTTTTCAAAACTTTTACAGAAATAATTTTAAAAATTATGAAATAAATAATTAAAAAAAAAATATAAATTGCTTATGAACCTTTTACACGAAAATTATATCTGTGAAGCAAGGTTTTTGCGTTAAAACGCCCCGGTGAGCGTAGTTTTCGGTATTTTTTGAAATTTTTTCAAAAATTCTATAAAAATTCCAGAAAATCTAAAATAATAAAAGAACCAACTTTTTGTGAAGGAAGTTTATTTATTGAGTTTGTCAAACATTTTTAAGCTGTTTAAAACTCTTTTTGTCAGTTAGACGTAAATCGTTTTCTGTAAAAAGGCCCGATGTTGATTGAAAAGCTACCGTTTCAGAAGTATTTCGAAAGACATGTATTTTTCCCCTAATTTTAAGCTAGAAATAAATCACAAATCATTTTTGCCACAAGAATTGAAATAAAACAGAATAGGGACGAAAGAACAAAGAAGCGGACGTTGCAACTAAACCTGACGGAAGCTCAAAAATGGACTATTTTTAGAAGTAATTTTAAACATGTGTATTTAAATCCTATTTGTAAACCAAAAATAAATCTCAAAACATTTATTTTGCAAAAATTCATGTAAGACAGAAATGAGAACAGTTTCTAAAAAAATGGATGTTACATCCGTCGTGAGATAGCACCTCCGACCAACAACTCCGACCAATACACCGTTGATCACCTTCTTTGTCCCCAAAGCAATGACATCACCTTCTTTCTTCCCAAACCAGTGACCTCACAACAGATTACCTGCGACCAGCGTCGTCCCACCACCGTATCGTGATTCGCGACCAAACCTTCTTATCCGGTGAGTCGCGAGGTTTTTATTTTTGTGTTCTGGTTTGCTTCCGGAAATACTAGTTCCGGAGTTCAGATTTTGAGTTACGGAACTAGTATTTCCGGAAGCAAACCAGAAATATGTATGTCTTTCGTTAGTAATTCCTTGAAAAGGGAAATAAATTGAGGATTTAATACAATTATTGATCTTAATTTTGCACTGTCATTAACTTAATTTTGCACTGTTAAACATGTATGTGCTGCATTATAAGAGGTTCTGGTATGTGGACAGTCTCTAATTTTTTTTGGTAGGACTGAGCGGTCTACTTGTTACAGGGAAGTCTTGTTGTTGGTGTTGTGTAGGGCCACATCAATTCTATGCACATGACAATCAATTACGTACAGGCACGTTTTGGAGAGAACAATCTTGGATGTAAAGTTTTGCTATTATTGCATTTATTTGGCTATATTAGTAGGTGGGGTAAAAGTTTTTTTTTGTTGCTTTGATTGATGTACAGGGGGCGGTTAGTTCTTTTGGAGTAGCACTATTATGTGAATACGAGTAGCACTGCCAATGTCTAGAGTTTATCATGCTTATATGTTGTAATATTGACAAGGTTGTATTTGCCCCTTTAAGAGTCGTTCTTTTTGTACATGTTTGTTTGGTATAGTTGTTGTGTCTGAGTATCTTTTCACTGCTTTAGACCTTGTAGATGGTGGTGGGTGGTTGGATTATTAAGGTATTGAGGGACAAGAGGGAAGAGAGTTGAGAAAATGAAGAAAAAAAAATAAAGAAGGGGGGAGTGGTTCTGCGCAAAGGAGGAATAGGGGAGAAGAATGAGGGAAGGAAGGGAGAAGGGGGAAGAAGGGGATTGAAGGAAGGGGTATTTATGTTTTTAAATTAACAAAAAAAACTTAAATGTGGGTGTAGGGAATAAGTGATGTGGGTGCAGGGAGCATCAGCCGCGGTTAAATCAAGTATTTTTCCAGATCAGCCCATTAGTAAGCCCATACCCAGGTTTTTTCGGCTTATATATGCTTTATTATGATCTAGTGGCCGCCTTGACCATGAAGAAAAAAAGACTAGAATAAAAAAGAATTGTAAGGCGCTATCAATTTATGTACCAATAGATTTTGTATATATCTTATTTGAACTCGTTTTTAGATTTAGCAAGTAAGATATATGTATTTCCCTTATAACTTAATCTAAAGTGTAATACTTTTCTATTAATTTACTTTATATATAAACTCGACCAATTCAAATTTTTTAAAAGATTTACACGACAGATCATTACTGATAGAAACCAATTACTCGGGAACACACGGATCTGTATGTAAATAAAATACGTATACATGACCACTGGAATGATTGAGCTTATGAATGTGATTGTTCTAACTACCTTCTTCACATCATTTTCTTCATCGATGTTGCCACTCGCAGGACATGCAGAGATCGCTTCCAAGGCGTTGCCATTTTTTTATTATATAATATAATAATTGCCTATGTTTCTATATGCCATGAATCCATCAATCAAACAGAAGCAGGGGTCTAACATGCATATATAGTTTAAACGTACAAAATCATTTTTTAACTTAACATAATTGCAATGACATAAGAATCTTTAAGTGGCACACAACGCATAGGGTAGGATTAGGTGGTGAAAATTTTCCATACACACTACTTTTAAATTAATAAGGAGGGTATATGCATGGAGGAGAACAAACCTAACCACATCGTGATTTTTCTTTGCTACTTTGACAACCATGACAAACTTGACCTCAACCAATCGAATTATTCAAGTACCTTTGACAAGGCATACTCCAAAAAGGTAGGTTCAATTAATTAATTAAATTCATTACAAAGTCCACTAAGGGCCTGTTTGGACACCTGTAAGACAGATCAGCTTCCTTGCGAAGACTTTGTGCGTATTTGTAATCAAAGCTGTTTTTTTTAAAAAAAAAAATATCAGAAGGCTTAGCAGTCAACTTTTTGCATGGAAAATTAATCAAATCTAACTGCTCACTATGGAAATAAAGTACATTTTTTTTTGCCTTTTGAGCAGCCATTTCCCATAAAAATATATCCTTATATTATGATGGTTTTGGATATTCTGCATGTTTCAAAGATTTTATAATGTGGCTTAGATAATCCATCACTAATTTTCTAATTAATGTCTTAATCCCTTTCAAACCTTCCCCCTTCCCCGGCCCTGTGGAAGGTTTGGTTGCTTAATTAAACTAGTGTTGTAGATCTATAGTGGTCGAGGTATTTTTGGCTTTACTCTAGGCTTCACTCATATTTCAAGGCAATGAAGAGAGATTGAACGAGCAGAAAAGCTTTTTATTCCATTTGTAGACTAGACTAAGAGATTTATTGCAGTAATATCCTGCTAAAGCAAAGGTTATATAACCGATCTGGATTCTCTGCTACAATACAGTCTCTGCAACAGAGATCTCGGTCATTGAATTAATCCAACGATTGAGATTTCTGTTGTAAAAACTGCCAAAGGATTTCGACTCGTTATATAACTAATTGCATTTCTGCTAAAAAATGGGCACTTGAATATAGTTGAATAGGCATCATCTAGGCCAGGCAACACATCTGGCAGATACATATCATAGCCGTTTATATAAGGAAACCAGAAATCAAAAATAAAAAGGCATGAGCATATTGATGAACCAGTTAATTAGGAGAAGACTATTATTCTTGAATTATCTCATAACAGAATATATTTTCATTCTCATCTGCAGAATAAGAATATTTCCTTTTTAATCCAAGCATTACAGGTCATAACTCTTTAGTTATGAATTGTTGAGTAGCCATGCACTTCTTTGATGATTTACAAGATATTTACCCCTCAGACTTGTTTTGCATATTCTGGTTTATGTACATGCTTGAATTCATGTCCCTTAAGTTGGAGAAACAATATATTCTTAACACTTGATTTTTATTTCCTAGAAAAATTTCAGCTTTTGCTCCACTCCAGGTGCCTGGACTAATAGTGATGATTGAGAGGAGAAAGCAACCTGCTGTATGCCTCTTTAAACTGTGATTTTCATTTTATGTGGGAAATATATCATTTTATTGGAATAAGTTTATTTCTTTCCCTCTCATTTCTCTCCCACATACCTTTCCTTGAAACAAGATAGTGTGTACAAACTGGAATATGAGTAGATAAATATATATATTTATAAAGCAATTAATCATGGTTCTTTTCTGCAAGTAATTAACTTTAATCTAGACCTTCATCATGATTCATGTCTCTAGCTTCTAATCTTCCTACACCTTTTCTGGATGGTCTAAGTTTTCCCCCTCTTTATCGTATATTCGTATGTATTTTTATTGGAAGCAAAAGTAATTATCCACAAACCGATTCGACAATCGATATATAGGAAACTAAAAAAAGAAAATTAAAGCATAAAAACCATCGAAGCCAAATTTCTGACATTCAAACTAATTTCATGAGACTGCCCCAAAGTTATGTACAAAAAACATGTATTAATATATCAATACGTGTATATATGTATTTAGATGGACATGCATACATATCTATATATATAACTCTATAATGGGGCCTATATGTGCTTTAATTAAGTGGGAAAGAAGCAAACAATGATCTGATGGAGGCATAACACACACCATATATAATTCAAGTTCAACCTCACGCAAATTAAATAAATACTAAGATAGATCATGCATAATGGGGTCCTCAAGAAATAGTTCAGACCAATAAGGTGAGGGTCCAGATCCTCCACCATAGCTAGAAGTGCTGCTGCTGGCATCTCCTGGAATATTGCTAGCTGAGGTCCCTAATATAGCATTTGGAGAAGGATTAATAGATATTGGAGCAGCAGGGGAAGGATTAATAATCCAGGAGGAGTCATGATCAGCAGCAGTGTGAATATCCCCTTGACTTATCATTGCAAAGTTGGTAGTAGTACCTTGACCCTGCTCATTATTATTCAAACATGATTGGGAAGTACTGAAAGAGACATGTGGTGGGTCTAAAAAGTGGGGTACCATAATGCTTTGGTGGTGGTGGAGTGGTTGGGAGCTAGCAGCAATGACCCCATGAGAAAATGAGGCTGCAGGGGAGGTAGTATCCAGTTGGGAACAGTCTACAACATGGTTGTTCTCCTTGACATGATGAGAGGCTGTGTTTAACAAATTACTGAAAGCAGGTTCCATGTTTGTGATGGCATTTTGGTCATAGGAGTTGGTGGTGGTAATACTAAGGGAATTTGAAGATTGGAGTAAGTGATTAAGGTATTGGAGCTTTGCCAGCTGAACTGCCTCTGCTTGTAAATTCACAGCCTGTTCATCCCATGACTGATGGTCCATAAGTTCTGTCATGTTGGCCAAAGCTAGAAGATATGGCAAGGTGGAAACAAGGTCAGTCCTTGGCTGATGAGTCATTGGATCAAAACCCATCTGAATCAACTTTTTCTTTAGATGAGTGTTCCAGAAATTCTTGATCTCATTATCTGTCCTGCCTGGAAGATGGGTTGCAATTGCTGACCATCTATCAAAAAATTCATGTGCATACAAATAACTGAATAAGTCATGATAAGAATTAATAAATAATAATAAATAAATACAAAACAAATAGTCCAAGAAGGAAAAGAAGTTGTGGCATGAAAATTAGTACTTGTTTCCAAGGATGGAATGGAGATGCAGAATGGTTTGCTCCTCTTCTTGAGAAAATTTCCCCCTCTTGATATCAGGCCTTAAATAGTTGGTCCACCTTAGCCTACAACTTTTTCCACATCTGTTAAGACCTGCAGAAAAATTGCAAGAGAAATAAATATACATATGATTGAGGAAATTAACATTGAAATGAAACTACAAATGTATATATTAATATAATAACAACCGGCTAGCTTAGGGAGAGCTCTCCAACTTCCATGGCCATGTTTCTGAATGTGCTGCACTAGCTTTTGATCTTCTTCAGGAGTCCATGGTCCTTTCTTAAGGCCATTCTCATCACAACATGGGGACCTTCCCATTGTGTTGTTGATAGAGATATAACCAAAGCTATTATCCTTTCCTCTGTTAAACCACCTAATTAAACTGGGGGCTGGGGTATGCTATTTATATATCCATTATTCCTTTTGGTTCCTTCTTGTCGTTAATTAATATAATATCTGTATTAAAAATGACATTATTCACGGTCTTTATTAGGCTAATAAAAGATTTTGACACTTCCATCTTGTTAAAGCATGAGCAACAAAATGTCTCATGCCTTGACAAGTATACCCTTCACACTATGAATTAGTGCATAACACCATATTATTTTACTAACTATTGATTAATAAGTTCTATATAAATGAATACGGTAATCAGATTTTGTGAACTATTAATAAGTCCAAAAGTATTTGTGATTCCAATGCTCCAATGCCGCCAGAGACATTATATTTAAGCACTCCCTCCAAATGCTGGTACACACACACACACAAAATTTGTATCTGTATTAATTGGATGCACTATTAATTAATTTAATGATACTTTTGGTTTATGAGTAAAAATGTATTACTTGCATATCACTTTATACGCATTTTGGTGCAAAATATCCACTGACTTTGTCAATAACTAATTTCTCCCATATCGTCCCATCTCAATTATATTTTTTCTATCCACAAGTCTTTGATACTAGGCATGTGAAATATAAAGTTTGGAAATACGCATATTAATCTTTCCTCCTAGGCTCTGCTCTATGTAAAATTTGAAAATGAAATATAAAGTTTGATATTCATCAAAGAAATCGGGACAATTCGGTAATTATGCATGGACTGCACATTTTTTAGTGACAATTAAGATGGCACTAAAGTAATATTCCTAAATTAAAGGGACGAAACATAGTTACAAATTAGATTACGTAACACGTGGCGAATGAATGTTTGATTGATTGTCGGAGGAACCCCTCCCATGCACGCAAAGAGGAGGCTGTTTCCCTCTTTCGTCATGGTTTGCATGGCATCGAAAATACTCACGTCCTCTCTTCTTGGATTTCATGCCCCATTATCCCATAAGGAATCATTCAACCTACACAATACTTCCTTGGTCTCAATTATAAGTAAAAAAAAAACCTATATTTTGTAGTTTTAATTATAAACAAATTTAACTACTTTTTATCCTATTTAATGAGTCCTTCCAAAAATACCGTTATTTAACTCAAATTGTATTTTCAATATAAGAGAGGTGAAATAAATAGTTTTAATTGGCAGCCACTAGCCATATTTTGAGAAGATGGAAAAAACCTTGTCCTATACATTAAATATCATTAAGGGCAATTTTGGAATAAGTTTTATTTTTTAGCTAAAATCAAAAAAATTAATCTAATTAATTGACTTTTTTAATCAACGTAAAATCAGTTTTTTTTGCTTATAATTGAGACCGAAGGGAGTACTATGAAAATTAACAATCTCACAATTATTGTTGTAATTCAAACAAGCATTACACTATGCATACGACAAAAAGTAATTAACGTATTAAACTATATACACACCCCTGTATATATGTATTTCATGCATTTTATAAAATAAAGAATTGTACATGTGGATTAGCGGGTTAATCTACGAACCTGTGAAATTTTGTGGTGTGGGTCAAAATTAATTTATAAGCCTATTTAAATTGTGGGCCTACCCAATACACCTGGACCTTGTGCCATTGTTTTATAATAGCAATAATTAATCACATTTAAACACCTATTCCATTTTTTGAACCAAAAAAAGAAAACACCTATTCAATTTTAATATTCATCTTATAAACTTCAACTTATTTTTCTATGTATCTCTTTTTATGATCACATTACTCATGATTTATCACTCTTCTTTTTTTTTGGTAAACCAAAATGCATTAAAATAGACAACAAGCACAAGAAGTGCTCTGTCTAGAAATGAATATAGTAATTGTCTATGACCCACCTCAACAGAGTAACCCCACAATCAAAAACATCATTTCCCTATCAAAAATGTCAACCCAAGATAAAAAAGTAATTATCACTCCTCTTTTCTCTATTCCTATATTTTTTAAGGTGTCTAATAGCATATCGAATATCCAAAAATCTTTTGTTGTAATAGGTTCATCGCAGATCAATGACATATATACACAAGTGATCATTCATATACCGACTTATAATACGTACTGGACACTTTCATATAATCATACGTACCGACTCATTTAATGTACTTTTATATTCCTCTATAAGTCACACTTTTACAAATACACATACGCAGTATATGCGTACCAAAGAAAAATGCTTTAAATTCTCTTATTTCTTTTTAAGTTTCTAATATCGCTATTTCAATCATATTTATTTGTCTTGTGGTCATCACCTTTTCAGCAGACTCTCAAACACACACCAAACCATTATATATGCAATTATCAATTATGCATGTGTGTTCAGTCCAGGTCAATTGTTGGCACGTAAAATATAGGCACATGCTTCACAACTTTATCTGAATATCAAAACAGGTAAACGAAAAAATCTACGCAAGTTGTTGAAAATAGCTAGATATATAGGTAAATAGATAATAATTTATATGTATATATGATCAGTGAGTACTGAAAGCCTCAGAGATTAAAAAATAAGGAGAAACCCAAGGTACCCAGTAATTAAGTACAGTAGATATCTACATCTAATTGTCTGAAAGGGACATAAAGGGATGTGACTCATTTGACTCGGAGGGTGGTGCAGTTAGAGACGTGAAGGAGAAATTTGGTGCAGCAAACGAAACGCCCCAAATCTGCACCAATTTTATTTTTAACCCTTAAGACATTCTTTGCACGGTTGAGAAACCTTCAATGGCGTTTGTTGGAAAGTTGTCCTCGTGCCCCTTGTTCTGTAGCGAATTTGCTTACTCCTCCATTTTAATTTTAATTCTAATTCTCAATACAAAGTAAAAGGTTATCGCTTAGTACAAACTAAGTATTTTAAATGTTGGCGAAATATAATGCACAATCCATCGTAATTAATTGTATCAGCCTAATCTCACGATGTTTCTAAAATGACACGCATTGATTCTAGCTAGAGTAGTAGTAGGGCTCATTTTAAGTTGTAAACGTAGATTTGAGTCTATAGGTATGTTTGTCCAAAAGATATTCTATAGTTACTTTAAGTTCAAATATACTTTTGTAGTCTTCCAACTAAAAACCAAATATACTTAGGGTATGTTTGGATAAATTGCTTATTTAAGCTGTTATGATATATTTGTTTATCATATAAGCACTTATGTATAAACTATTTTTATAATTAAAGAGAGCATGTGATTAAATTGATTTCATATAAGTTATAAGCTATTTTAATAATTAAGCTATTCTGGAGAGTTTATGAGCCCGTCATAAGCTATTTTAATAAAATCTCTCAAATAGTACTTTGACAAGTGATTAGTCAGTAGATAAATTCAAATAAACTCTGCATAAACCAATCCAAATATAGCTTTAGTTTGGGAGCTGGCTTAATCTAATAGGTCTCTTAATTATTTATTGTTTCCGAATCTGACTCATTGGAATTTCATATATTATGTTGACAATGATCAAACTTTCAATTAACTAATTGTTGATTAAAGAAATTCTGATATATATATATATATATATATATATATATTATGTAAAAAGACCAACCAGTATTCCCAAAACCTTAAAACATTTAGACATATACATGTATAGGCATATATATATATATAACTTTTGACATCCCTACGCGCGCGCTACGACATGGTTCCTCGTGTTGCTTCATACATAAGCCATACATTTTTCAAACCTAAGAATTTTTTTTTTCAATTTTAATTATCAAGTGTCGACATCTATATTGACCAACAAAGGAGTTTACCAGAGAGAGCAATATTTTTTTTCTTCTTTAACACGCATTTCCTTTTCAATTTCTTGTTCATGTGTCGCAAACCTCATTGTCTTTTCCTAATTGCATATTTGTTAGTAAACGGTTCATACACACAAAAGGCTTTGGATCTTTCAGCCAGAGGATCCTGTCTGGGACGACAATTGTGTGTTTCCATGGGAATAGTTAAGGGACCAGTGACGTAAGATCAACTTTATATATAGTTTCAACAAATTAATATAATCTTTGATTTCAGTGTCAGCTAAACAACTGATTTGCTTGTTGCATTGGGTTTCCAACCAATACATCCATAAAAAGTTAAAAATAGAGACTTCGAGGTCACCCACTTAGCTTATACTCTCCCACAATTGCAAGGACTATATGTGCCTTTGTCTCCTATAAAGGGTATTCCTCGTCTGGCTTCAAGGACACTCTTCCAACTGAATGATCCCAAATCTCTTTCCTTCTAATACCTTACAAATGCTAAGGTGGGTTAATTAATTTGGTCATGGTCCCCTAAGAAGGCTCTAATGCAAACCCCGTTTAAAAACACCACCATTCTTACAAAAATACATTATGTATGTACGAGAAACCTGTCTACAATTAGTTCCAAAATGTTAAATTCTTTTCTAACAAGATTTAGAGAATACAAAGCACTCTGCGGCATGAAAAATAGTTAACACATTCCACTAAATCAATTAGTGCATGCAATTGTTTTTCTATTAGAAAATTGTAAAAGTACGTTTGAACTCAAATTAATTATAAAGTTCCTTTTAGACAAACCGCAAATGTATTTTTAGACCCAAACGTACGTTTACAACTGAAAAACTAAACATGTTAATCACATGAGGAAGTTTTAATTTTCTTTAGCATGTCTTCACATCGAGATATTTGAGTAATTGTTTGATTAGTTAAGTTAGGGGAAATGATGAAGAAAACAGGAGTGGACCTTGACAAATTAGGATCTATTGGTAACTTGTGTAATGCTTCATTGATAACCTACTCATCACCAAGAGAAAACTCATCTGACCACGCTTTGCCCAAAGGGAAACTATATAGTGCTACGCCTCACCCGGGTCTTACCAAATTCAATCAAGCTAACTCCTTTTTCTAATTGATTATGAACCGTTTTCAAGAAAATCGTCATTTACAATAATGCATCTTGGGTCCGGCAAGAGGCTGCTCAAATTTTACTAATACATATTACTATTGAATTTGGATTTTCTGCTGGGGTTCCGCCATCTACAATGAGATCTTGACCGTTGGATTAATCCAACGGTCCAGATCCTGCTTCAGACAACAAGATCATTGCATAGAATCTCGCCCCAATTATACTTATTTGTCATTCGCAGGCCCTAATGGATAAATAGCCCAATCAAACCATGGGACACCAATATGCACGGCCCAAAATACCAACAACTGAAAGTCCTGCATGCATCGATCGACTCTTACGGGTTCGTTGGCGTGAGCGAATCTTGGGCAGGCTTCGCTTTCTAGAGAGTTGCGTACAAGGTTTCAAAATCAAGGAAATAGGTTTTTTTTTTGAAAATCAATCAAGGAAATAGTTGACAAAAAAAAATCAAGGAAAATAACAACTCGCTTGTGCCTGTGAAAATGACAAACTTCTTAGTGTGGTACTTTTTTTCTTTCTAGTGTACTAGCGAAATAACCCATCCTATGCACGGGAAAAAAAGAAGGAGCGTATGTGAATAGAATAATTACTGATAAAACTAAATATAATGAAAATAAAATCATTAGAAAATTTACAATAATTATTTGCAATAAAAAACATGAAAATAAATAGAATAAGTAGAAGATGAAATATTATATTGTAATAACAAAATTCAATAACTCCTAAAAATAACTTCCAACATTTCTACGGAAAAGTTTGTTAAAGATCAAAGTTTTGCAAAAGTTTATTACACAATATCTAGGAGCTATAACCTTCACACAAGTCTTTGTAGAATCACTTGGAAAAATTGCAAAACTAATATTGTTGAAATTTTTTACTCTATTTGTGGTGGTGGTTTGGAAAGGTGAGGTAGGTAGTGCCAACCAAGTCTCGAACCTGCAACATCCTAATGAGTGATACTTGAACACATCATTAGTGTTGCGGTGCGAGAGAGGCAAATTATTATTATTTTTACTCTATTTGCAACACACATAACATTTTTTTGCGTATAAATAAATAGAAGAGTAGAAGACAAAATATTATATTGTTATAATAAAATTCACTCATAGTAATATTATTTTATGTAAATTGTTAAAAACAAATTATATAATATATAAGTTCATGTTATGCACGATAAATACTATAAATATATGAATTTTATATTTAAAATTTTATAGGCATGTTTTATTTCTAATAAAATCTTTATAATAGGCATAATTATGAGATTAACTTCTTATAGTGCTTTATGTCTGTAGTCTTTACCTTCTTTTTTTGGAAAATATTGGCAAACTTTTTAAAATTAAATTTGAACTTCATTAAACGAACAAGTAATATTGCTACTTAATTAATGAGAGTTTGGTAATATATTTAGTTTAAAAAGAATATATTTTATCTTAAAAGTTCTTAGCAAATTTTGGTTTTAAAATAAATTAATGCGTTAATAATTATTAATTAGTAATGCATATATATGTCTTTATGTCTCACTCAATTACTGATTTCTTTTTCTTAAGTAATGTAAGACTTCACCATTCACACTCTTCAATTTTGAACACTTTAGTCATATATATCAGGTGAGGGGAATTTTTTTTTTTTTTTTAAAGTCCCGTGAGGGGAATTCTGTTTCACATGGTTTCGACAAAATACGACCTTTCTTTTCATTTTATGTTGCTCCATGCATGTTGTTGCCATTTTAGCTTTTGTTTTTAATTGTTCCTCCATCTTATATATGACTATAACTTTCCTTTGACTAATATCTATAATTAGATTGTGTCAAAAAAAAAATCTATAATCTATAGTTAGATATAAATGAAAAACATAATAAAAATGGGGTAATATATGCCAACGGAGATTGACACAGATAATCGGCTCTCACTAGTTATGACTTGGGTTCTGTTCTCGCTGAAATCTGACTGGAGACCGAGCCTAGTTCTTCAGAGAGAATCCCTAGGATAAGTCTTAGGCCATTTCAGCGGTTTATGCAACATGTCCGTTTAGGTTTGAGTCCTTCTCTATTTAAGCTAAACCCCCCATTAATGGCATGAGAGAGATTAGAGAATATTAGCTTGATTGGGGCGTAATTGATGGGCGAAATTGGGGGAAGGGAATCCCGAGGCGCAATCTTAGGGATTCAGACTGATGCATTTCGGTTGGGTCCATTAGGTCGGCATTAAGATGCACATCGGTTGTGGGTCAACTCGGCTAGGTTTACCTCGGCGAGAACCCATCAGGTCGGCCATAAGGAGGCATCTCTGCAGCTGATCGGTTTGACTAAGTCTTTCTTGTCGAACTAGGCCGTATCCTACTCAGTCGGACAGTACACAACCCCCCGAGTGTTGAGCCTGAAAGGCGAAGGCGGTTGAAGTTGGTGATAGGTCGTATCAAATCGGCCGGACGATACACAGCCCCCCGAGCGTCAAGCCTGAAAGGCGAAGGCGATCGAAGTCTGTGCTAGGTCGGTTGCTCGTCCAGACGGTACACAAGGGATATTATGCTTATGGCAAGATCTTGATCTTTGGCTCGGAACTCGGCTTGTGCAAAGCTTACGTCGGTCGGCCTACCTAATAGATTGGAGTTGGTTGGTTACATTGGGGTGAACCTACTTGGTTAGGTACGAGGACGGAGGCCGGACCGAGTAGAGGTAGAAGCTCCCCCGGAGGGTAGAAACGAGATGAAGGCCGGGCCAAGTAGTCTTTGATGTTAGTGGAGGAATGTCCTCATTTTTTGATGTATTTTGCTTGTTATTTTTGTTGGAACCAAATTGGTTAAAAGTGTTTTTAATACAAAAACTCCCTAAGTGTTTTTATGGTTTTGATGATAACAAAATGTATTAAGGTTTTTACAAAGGATAATCAATATGTATTAAGCTTGTACAACGTATAACAATGCTGCCTAACTAAGCTTATTGCAGTCTGCGTCCAATCAGTTCTTCATGACATTGGCTGGCATTCAAAGTGAGCCTTGCGTCCAATGTTGGCACTGAAACATAAATACCAAGAGTTCTGCGTCCAGTGATTTTGGCAGAAGGAAGTTATTGATATAAGAGGCAAAGCAGTTCTGCGTCCAATAAGCTAGCTCATCACAATGTTGGCACTGAAATGGACACAAGAGTTCTGCGTCCAATGTTTGAGCAAAAGGAAGAATTCTGCGTCCAATGTTTGAAGCAGAAGGAAGAGTTCTGCGTCCAATGTTTGAGCAGAAGGAAGAATTCTGCATCCAATGTTTGAGCAGAAGGAAGAGTTCTGCGTCCAATGTTTGAGCACAAAGGCAAGTAATGTTGTGCGTCCAATAATTCAGTACAAGGCACAAGGACAATTTCATACGTCCAATGATTCATGAGAAGGCATTGAAGACATAAGTCCAATGTTCAAGAAAAACCATACGTCCAATGATCAGAATGCTTATAAGTCCAATGTTCAAAAATGTTGATCGTCCAATGATAAGTACAAGGCAATACTGGTATAAGTCCAATGTTTTTATGAGAAGCAGAATTGCAGTAAGAGTCCAATGATTTTCAAAGGAACAGATTCAGTGAGCGTCCAATGCAGATGAAGGATAAAAGTCCAATGTTCAGCATGAGCAAGAGTGCAACTCTGCGTCCAATGAAACTGAACAAACAAAAGAACTGCTCTGCGTCCAATGAAATCAGAGTGACAAAGGTACTGTTCTGCGTCCAATAAATAAGAAGGACAACAATCAAGTGTCATACGACCAATGAAGCAGATTGACAAAGGTACATCAAACAACTGTTCTGCGTCCAATAAAGCAAAAGAACAAATGTACAACAATCAACTCTGCGTCCAATAACCAGAATGAGGCAATACGTCCAATGTTGCTTTGCAACTAATCATCAGAATGGTAAGCATAAAGATGCGTCCAATGATTGAATGAATATCATATGTACTTGGTAAGTACCAGGTATGCGTCCAATGATTTCTTCATGCTGCGTCCAATACGCAGAAATCCATAAACTTGCTATTTATTGCTCATGCATTTAATATGGAACATATTTATTGAGCAAATGATTTGAAATAAATAGCTGTATACAATGTTTTTCTGTACAACCCATTGTCAACGTTTTTGAATGTACTTTTGAAAAGCATAAAGCACTGTGGAAAGTGTACTAAGAGAGAGAATGTACTTTTAACTACTCTGTATATCTCTGAACACATCTTTCTACTTTACACAGTGTATTCTCTCTGTCTCAATAAGATATTACTATTAACCACTGTACAATTGAGACTTTGAGTACAGGTTGCTTCTGATTAAGGAGAAAGAAACGCAGACATGCACAATGAAGTAGATCTCCTCAGAGCAACGGGAAAATAACATTTAATGCTATTAGAGAACGGTAATATTTATGAAGGCTGAAGCTGAGCTATTCGAAGAACAAGTCTGAAGCTTCATCAAAGCCTATAAATACCGTGAACAAGAAGAAGAATACAAGACACTGAACAACGAAAAAGAAAGAGCAAAAACGCTGTGCAATTTGTTATACTCTGTATAGAAAGTCTTGTATATTTTCTTTCTTCTTGTAAAAGAGAGTTTGCTTAACTCTCGAAGTGCTTTAGATTTCATATCCTCACTTGTGTGAGTTAGACAGCACTTGAATCAAAAACACTCTGCTGAGTCGTTTAGCCTGAAGAGGCTGTGTTCAAAGAATACTTGTGATTTAGCCTGAAGAGGCTGTGTTCAAAGAATACTTGTGATTTAGAGGCTGTGTTCAAAGAATACTTGTGATTTAGCCTGAAGAGGCTGTGTTCAAAGAATACTTGGGATTTAGCCTGGAGAGGCTGTGTGCAAAGAATACTTGGGTTTTAGCCTGAAGAGGCTGTGTGCAAAGAATACTTGCACCTATCTGGTTTGATAGTGAAATCTCTCTAGTTTGAGGGGATTGGACGTAGCTCTTAGGAAAGGGTGAACCAGTATAAAAACTTGTGTTATTTCTTCCTTCCCTTATCTCTTATTATATCTGTGCTTATTACTAACCAAGGGGATTGAATTGATTTTGTTTAAACAAGTTTTTCATACACCTTTAATCGCACAAAGAAAACAAGTTTTTAAACTAAGAGGGAAGCCTCAGCGTCCAATCTTTTGTGCGTCCAATATTTCACAATTCTGTGCGTCCAGTGTTTTAGCACTCTGTGCGTCCAATATTTCAGAAAACACTGTGCGTCCAATATTTGAACAAAGCTGTGTGTCCAACGTTTTTAACAGCCAGCGTCCAACTTTTGCGAAAAGTTTTAAAAGCTTAGAAACACAATTCAACCCCCTTTCTTGTGTTTCATCTTGTTACCTACAATTTTCTGTCCGGAACTTGTACTTTTGCTGCTACTTTATGCTGAATTATGTTTTGACCTCGTATCTCATGTATTTGCACTTCCTTTTTTTTTTTTTTACCTTGACATCGTTTGTGAGTATCCTGGGTCGTCCGGGCTATTGTCTTTGTTTTTTTATCATCTTTGTGAACAAATAGCCGCAATTCGCCGTGCTTACCGGAAGTAACTCAATCGAGCGAAGAGCTATCGGTGCCGAGACATCGACCCTTTTGATGCAAGTCTTTCCGTGCTTGATAGGCGTGAAACGACCGAGCACGAGGCTACCGGCGCCGAGACATCGACCATTTTGACGCAAGTCTCTTCGTGCTTTCTAGGCGTGAAACGACAAAGCGCAAGGCTACCAGCGCCGAGACATTGACCCTTTTGATGCAAGTCTTTTCGTGCTTGCTAGGCGTGAAACGGCCGAGCGCGAGGCTACCGACGCCAAGACATCGACCCTTTTGACGCAAGTCTCTTCGTGCTTGCTAGGCGTGAAATGGCCGAGCTCGAGGCTACCGGCGCCGAGACATCGACCCTCTTGACGCAAGTATCTTCGTGCTTGCTAGGCGTGAAACGGCCGAGCACGAGGCTACCGATGCCGAGACATCGACCCTTTTGACGCAAGTCTTTTCGTGCTTGCTAGGCGTGAAACAGCCGAGCGCGAGGCTACCAGCGCCGAGACATCGACCCTTTGGGCGTAAGTCTTTCTAACCGTCCATGTCCATTTTGCATATCACTTTGCTTGGCTTTACGCTTGACACCCCGTAGCTCGTATTTCATGCCACGAAGAAAACAATTGTCAAATGCAACAATTAAGCAAGGCATTTTCTCATAAATTCGAAACATCAAATATATTTGACCGGTACATATGTAGCCAGTAGCTCCCAATTAATCAATACGTATCCAAAATAATAGCATCAATTAATTTTTTAATATTAGTTATTACTATGGAATTAATTTTGAAATCCTTACAAATCAAAACAGTGTATATCACCTTAAAAACTCTTAATAAATATTAATTAAAACTGAAATCAAATATATTAATGCGAATAAAGCCATATTCGAATTAGTATCAAGTCAACATTGAATCATAATTAGACTTTTTAAACAGTAATAATATATTTTTGTAACAAATCAATAATTATATAATCATAAAAAGAGAAAAAAAGGTAACAGTTTACTGTTTCAAGCAATCTTTAAAACACAATAATGCAGTACTAATGCAAAAGTGTTACACGGAGATTTGTACAACCAATTGAGATTAATGTTATCAAAGAATTAATAATCCATAAAGCATATATGAATTGATTTCAATTTGTAATAAAAACCTTCACCATGACAAAGTAAAGCAGAATGTGATTGCTAACGTAATTAATCTCCAATTTCCAAATTGATTATTTACATTAAATGAAATTACAACCCATACCATTTAAAACCAAATTGTGAAGGAAAAAACGGAAATTTACTAATGGATGAAAATTTATGACAATGATGTATGAATTCAAATTAAGAGTAATTTCCATTAAATCTGTCCATCAATTAAAATACAAAACCATTAACTCTTGATGGAGCAAAAAGAGTCCATGTTTACGGTGATTAATCATATGTAATTAACAGCCATTAAAATTATAATCAAACGAAACACAATTGGTCATAAACTTCACCATAATACAAATAGGAGCAGCAAAAAATTATAATAAATCAATGGCAATAAATCATATCGCTAAATGTAAATAAATGGCAAATCAAACGTAAAATATATTTGCTCTCAAAATGTCAAAATTAATGAAATATTTTTATTTTCTAAAAAGTTTAAAACAGAGGCAACAAAAGGAATCAAATTTGAATCAACCAATCATTGTAATATATTTGAGCAGTACTTAAGAAATATAACTCAGGAGTTCAGTAGAAGAAAGAATTGGTAATCACTCAATACAGTGCACACTATTTGTTATGTACATGACTAACATGCAACAATTGTCATCTCCAAAACAATTAAGCTTAGAATCATATAGGAAAAAAAATAAAAAATTCCGAAACCATTGCGTAAGTTACCCAGCAAATTGAATAAGCGAGCCATATACAAAGCATAACTAAACATGCCATATAAACTATGGAGAAGACAAGTGTACGTGCCTGACACTATATATTCTCAAACCATTAATACATAGGAACAGATTAGCTAGAGGGAAGGCATTTGTCTCATATAAGCACAACAATATACTTGAAAGGATTCATATATCTTAACCAATAACTCAGCAGTAGCAACACCTACTGAGACCTATGAAATACGTTTAAAAGGAATGGAGTGCACAAATAGGCGAAAGACAAAAGAAGTAAGAAACTTAGAGATCTATTGCAACTTATCTCTAGCGATAGGAAGGCCATCTTTGCTCCGAGCCAGTTTGAAGATATTTTGTTTTTGCCTCTCGGTATTGGTTTCATCGGAGATCTATAAGACACACGCAATTGACATACAACCGAGTCCATAATCAGATTAATATAGGCAAAACAAAATTCATGTCGATGACGCAAAAAATATAGAAGACAGATATTGACAGAAAAACTTATCTCGTCGGAAAAAATAAGATGGCAACTCTTCCACCCATTTCGTCGGGATGCCGTCGTGAGTGACGGAAGAGATGCGATCTTGATATCACAAAGTTACTCGATAGTGCACCATCTTCGTTACTTGGTCGAGGTTGTGGACTCTTTGTGTGGTGGCCGTCGGGAAGAGTTTTACCGAGGCCCCACGGTGGGCGCCAGATGTTCTTGCCGAAATCTGACCAGAGACCGAGCCTAGTTCTTCAGAGAGAATCCCTAGGATGAGTCTTAGGCCACTTCAGCGGTTTATGCAACATGTCCGTTTAGGCTTGAGTCCTTCTCTATTTAAGCTAAACCCCCCATTAATGGCATGAGAGAGATTAGAGAATATTAGCTTGATTGGGGCGTAATTGATGGGCGAAATTGGGGGAAGGAAATCCCGAGGCGCAATCTTAGGGATTCAGACTGATGCATCTCGGTTGGGTCCATTAGGTCGGCATTAAGATGCACATCGGTTGTGGGTCAACTCGGCTAGGTTTACCTTGGTGAGAATCCATCAGGTCGGCCATAAGGAGGCATCTCTGCAGCTGATCGGTTTGACTAAGTCCTTTTAGTCGAACTAGGTCGTATCCTACTCGGCCGGATAGTACACAATCCCCCGAGCGTTGAGCCTGAAAGGCGAAGGCGGTCGAAGTTGGTGATAAGTCGTATCAAATCGGCCGGACGATACAGGTTCAAATCTTAAATTTTTCTATTAATAAGCTATGGCATTATATGGGGCTGTGCATCCATCCCCTAATCTTATCTAATTTGTGTGTCTAAAAAAAGGGGTAAATATCGTTGGAGCTTTCTTTCGACTCGGTTTTCCTTTCCGCATACTACAGTACATCCTAGCGCCGTCCGAGAAAGTGCCCAAGAGAAGGCAATAGCACTGGGCAACGCCAAGTGGGCAACGGGAAACGACATTGAATGTCACATTAATTAGAGTGTAGTAAGTAAGGCAAAGTAAAGAGGGAGCGTTGGGTTTGCATTTAAAGCTGATATACACCTAACGAAGTCCCTTAGCTAGCATAATTGCATTATTGTCTAAATTTTGCCATTTACCATATCATCCTCGCAGTCCATGGCAAACGACGCCGCTCTCAGAGCCTCTCTGCTTTGGCTGGCAGCAGTTATCTTGGTGGTTGGGATATGCACCCACTCTTTCAAGAAGATGATGGCTACCTATGTGTTGGGTGTTGTTGGAATTTCGGGCGTTCTCCTACCTGATTGGGATTATTTCAACCGTGATTTCTCTCGTTGGCCTTACCCTCTCACTGCTGAGGAAAGGGCAGCTTCTCCTGCCCAAGGATCTGGATTTCTAAGGTATATATGCCCCTCCTTCACTCTTTCACATATAAGTAATTCATATATTTATATTTGCCTCCTAGCTACTATCTCTTTAAGACTTTAACTGGATTTGGATGAATCACTAACTGGGTGTAGAAGGGAATTCAGTTTGTTTAACAAGAATATTAGTGTTACTTTTGAAAAGATCTGCTAGCTCTAGCTAAGACAAAAGGAATGTTTCCCCACTATGAGAAAAGAATGAATTAGCGACCAAGATTAGGGACAGAAAAAAATAGAGTTTATCACTAATTCTGGTGTCATGAAATTTAGTGACAAAATTAATTAGAAATGAATTTCACATTTTTCATCACTAATTCTCTCCCACTAACTTGGGTTTTTTTATTTATTTTTCTAATAGTGTGAAATGTGTTTACAAATTCTTGTGTCACGAAATTTAGCGACAAAATTAGAGACGAATTTCATATTTTTTTCTCATTAATTTTCTGTCACTATCTTAGTTTTTTTAAGATAGTGTGAAATGTGTTTGGTTTATGACCTCATCATGTCTTCAATCCTCATTATTATAAGTAGGAGTAGGGAATTGGTGCATGGATGAATAATGATACTTGAGTAATTTGTTATTAGAATTTTATCTTCTCTGATACAGGTTTGCAAATTCTCCTCTGAGGGTGATTGCTTATTGCGTGGTTTATGGATATGCTATTTACAAATGGTGGGAGTATGTATCTGCAGGCTAATAATTAACGAGTTTTTTGCGGCAGCAACGTCGGCAGGTTCTTTTGAACCCCAATTTTAGTTGTTCGTTTATAATTTTGTTGATTAAATTTGGAAGAATCCATAAACCGCACCAGTGATTGCCAAATTGGTGCTTTCTGCAGAGTAGAAATTACCAAGAGGATAACGAAAATGAAAATCATCTCCCGTTTCCACACACTCATGCCATTGTAATAATTATACACTATAGAGTGTAAACAGATCTTACAGGTCTAGTCATATTTTAGCATATTGATACAATGTAAACAAAATAAAAAAAAGTAATATTATGCTATGAGTGTTAAGACGGTAAAATAGGATTGTACGGGTGTGTAAAAAATGTTTACATTGGTGTATGATTTTTTTTGGTTCAATCATTGGTGAATGATTATTAAACTATATGTACATAAACACGTGTATACATGTATATATAATATTTTTTTGCAAAATACAAAATTAATCAATTCAATTATTCAATAATTATACACTTAGGGTCTGTTTGGATAAACGACTTATTTAAGCACTTCTGGTATAAGCGTTTATCATATAAGCACTTATGCATAAACTATTTTTATAATCGAAGAGAGAATATGATGAAATTAATTTCATATAAGCTGTAAGATGCGTTTTCATAAGCTATCATGGGGAGCTTATGAACCAGTCATAAGTTGTTTTCATAAGCTCTGCCAAATACGCTGACAAGTACTTATGTCAGTAGATAAGTCTAAATAAACTTTACATAAGTCAATCCAAACAGGAACAGAGTGTAAACAGATCTTATATATATATGTCTAATTATAGTTTATTATATTGATATAGTGTTAACAAAATTCAAAAAGTAATATTATGATCAGTGTTAAAATGGTGAAATAAGATTGTAGATACATACATACATACAAGTTGCCTTATTTTTTCCTTTTCACTTGTTGCTTGCCACCGGAAACCCAACGTATTTGGCTCCAATAGCTGCGATGTCTTCTCCGGTACACAAGATCTTCTCCATGTGATCTCTGTACCTTTGTCCTCTCCCCATCTTTTGAGAGGGGTGAACCCTTTACTTTGTGTAGCAATTCTTCTAGCGTCTTTTCGATAGAGAGCCTGGTGCCACCACCCCGCGAAGTGCAGTGTTTGCACCTCTCTCCAAGGTTTTAAAAAATGGTCCGAAACCGAAATTGCGCCAGCGACATAAAGGTTTAGGTAGACTTCGAAACCTCATTGCGACCACAATTGTGGCCGTATCAGCCGCATTTATCTGCAATTTTTCGCAATATCAAGGATCACGATGAAACCGCGACCGTGACCGCAATTTAAAACCTTGCCCCTCTCTCTCTCTCTCTTTGGGACCCATTGTTTGTCTCCAAATTCTGCTGCTGGAAGGGAGACACGCGCACAATGGCTTGAAAATGGTTATGGAGATCCGGAAAGAAAGGCCACTGTGCTGCTGGAACGGAGACAAAACACAAGTTCTTCAAAGAAAGAGAGACAGGAGTTGTACTTGTTTGCAATTTTAAAAATTCACAATCACTTGTTATGCCAGGGTAAATTTCTGGTACATTGGTGTGCCATGATACACATTACACAGTACCCAAAATTAATATGAAGCATTGAATATCACATAGTAATATATTTTTTTTGGGTTTGTACCCACTATATTCTAGCGGAAAAGAGTTTATGCACTAATCTGTGTTTGGCAGCCGAGCCCCTCCCTTTTAGATGAAGCCGTGCATTAACTGTTTGCGCACAACCTCGTGGTTATCAAATAGTAATATGATCGTGTGTGTATCGAAGAGTTTGTTTGCAGTTTTTTCAAAAAAACTTAAATAAAAGATTTGTTTTAAAACAATTACAATAATTATGTACGTTAAAAAAGCTATAAAATATTTATTTTATGCTATTTTTAAAATTAAAAGCAGTAGCTTTTTTTTTTATTCAAAGGGAGAAACAAGAACCAAAACAACTACATCACAATCAAAAGCAGTAGCTTTTAAAAAATTCTAAAAAAACTAACACACACATAATATTTTCTTTGTTGCATAATGGTGGCAATGAAGTTTAAACTTATCACCTTATGCTTACTACCCAAATTCCTCACCACTAGTCTAATCCTAATGGCTTTACATACCTTTTTTTGGGGTCAAAAACACACTTTTTTTAAAGCTTAAACAAATAGCCCGTTCTATATAAAGTATTTTTTTTAGGTTAATTTAATAATTAAATACTTCTATGTTCTAACCGCAGACAAACGTACGTGTTACATAAGGTATATATGGACTATGGAATAAACAAGCCAAATCCTAATTAGACAAGTTTTCTATAATAAAAAACACTACTTAAACGTTATAATTAAGTCTTAATCAAATTAAGATGAATTAGTGTCTTATAAACATTCACCCTTTTTTTCCGTCGATAAACAATCACCTTACAATAAATACAAATATTTACAACAAACTCAGGAAAAAAATTTCGGTCAACGACAAACTCAGAAAATTTAAAAAGAGAATATTTATGAAAGAGGTGGACCACGAAATAGTGAAAATACTATTTCATAAACAGGCCCACTTTTATGGATTGGGTTCAAATTCGGGCTCGTTAGTTATAAGAATTACTTTTTACACTAGCCATTTTTACTAATACTTAGCGCGCCATCCAATTTTTTTTTTCATTTTCTTAGATACGCTCAATGTTACAACTTACAAAAGCCATAGCACCCGTTGACCCCCCCAAAAAAAAAAAAGCCATAGCACCCCAATCCTCTCCCCATTCCCAACAGTAACAGTAATGACAATATCGAAACTTTGAACCACCCAAACGCACGTCGTCATCCAATTTCATAAAGTAAAACACAAACCAAAAACAACGGTGAATTGTACCTTCTGTTTTACAATCGGACTATTATGCTCCAAACGTTTCAAGACAAACTCAGAGACCTCCTTAACCATACTTGCACGTGAAGAAGAGCAGCTCGCAAAGTAAACTAGTAAAGTGTGTTTCATTTTACAGTACCGTACCCATGTGTGTGCAACGCAGACGCCGCTAGACACCATAAAACAACCATCCGAAGTAGTTATTAATATATACGTCTTCAATCTTTGCGTTACCAAATTATTCAGGCATCCCTTCCCGATTTATAGATTCATAATTATAATTATACCAATCATTTGAGAATGAGAAGGTTACGTACTTTACCACAAGAGCTACTTGTTCTCTCAAGTTCAGGCAGGCGCAGGTGTTAAATGAAAATATCCTGCCGGGGTTTTTCACATGGAAGGGGTACACCCAACACTCAAATCAAGAGAAAGCATAAAATTTGCATCTAAATCCCAAACATGTGATTTTGAAAATCACACTTATATCTATCGAATTTTCTTGACTGTGGTATGTATTCTGCATCAACCATACATGTGAACAAGTTCTCAATAGCCCCGCAAAAAGCAGTGTAACGAGATCTCTATTTACCTGATTTGACTAAACCTTTTCTCTCTTTTGAAAACCCCAAAATCACGTGCAGTCACAAGCAGAACATACAGTTAGGTGCAAGCAATGCACAAGAATAATTGATAAGCTACGTTGCAAGTTACATTGTTACAACCTAAAATGCAAAGGGACTTGCTTGGACACACCATGCAAACGATAGTAATGATCAAGATTCAAGACCAACTGCCAGATGGAAAAAAAAAGTTAACAAAAATGTGTGACCGAAAAAGCATAGGAGTCAGGATCTGGAAGTTACTGACAAATTTATTTGCAGACTTGAAGCCTGAGTGTATTGACTGTAGAGCCGGTCCAAAAACTTTCTGCTGGTAACACGTGACGTTGATTGAGGGATGCACACCAGAATTATGCTTTCACCCTCAAAGGCAAACATCAAATACGATAGTCAATTGAAGTCGAACGTTACCAGTCTGCAACAACATGAGGTGCTTGCTGATAAATCATGGTACAGCTTCTTATGAGTTTATACCTGACAATCTATTCATTGCCTACTCCACTTTGAGAACAATCTTCATGAACTCATAGACAAAGTAACTTATTGAAGCTGAAGGAAGTACCTGAGCATGGGAAATTAATACAAAATTTATTACAATTTTATGATTAATAAAAAGCAATCTTAAGCAGTAGCAATCATAAATGAATAAAAAAATGAAAGCATACTTCTATTAGGGATTTAAATTTAAACCAGAGGAAGACGATCATAAAGCAGCATAGATTTTTCCTTATGGTCCACAGTATATACACTTCCTTGACAAAGATAAAATAGTTTTTGTTTTGACATATATAATTGACATTATGTAATTTACAGGGGAAAATTATCCTAATTGAGAAAATTAGAAAACGACCATATAGAAGCAAAGCCAGCCTGTTATCACCACATGGTACAATGTAAAATGGAATTTGGATTATGTAAGAAAACAGAAACATCACCCTATATACGAACCATAATCCATATTCCTTACATTTAAAAATTTAACTAGTTACTATCCACTATCCAGTGAATAATCAATATGAACTGATCGGTGACTAGTGCATGATAGTCCTAATTCCTCAGGAAATAGGTAATCAAAATTGATAAATATAGTAAGTCCAGTAAAATACAAGTAACTAGGGCATGACAAGAAGTTAAGAATTTAAATACCTGTAATAAGCTGGGAATGAGTCCTGCATAGAGGGCTGGAATGCCTCCTTGTTCCACTATTTTGACAAAAGTTGCTAAAGTACTTAATTTAGTAGACTGGACTTGCAATTGAAGCTGCCTCCTCACCACTTCAAATGGGTATGTAGCAGCTTCTGCACATGCACCGGCAATAGCCCCATACAACAATGTCCTTACCGGCCCCAACTCAAGCTGATCAAAGGCACTCAGTTCCTGCCCCTGTTTATGCAAATTCTGGATTCTCTTCATTCCTTCGGGTGAATGCAGATAAGCTGATTTCAATATATCATATACACCATAAAAAACTGCACCAGAAGGAGCCATGCTTATAAGTGATGGTACTAAACCCTTGTACAGAGAAAAGAAGCCTTCGGTTTGAATCATGTATCGGAAAGCACCAATTACACCACCCAAAGCTTCTCCTCCAGGTGCCACTATCTTGGTCCGGATCTGAAAGGCAGACAAAGTAAATTTTCCAAGTGCTTACACTGCAAAATAGCTAAATGTGTACACTTGTTTTCCAAAAGCTAACTTATTTTTATATATGATTCAGGTCTTCACATTGATTGAAGAAAACATACATGGACTGCATGTTACTGCATTTTTCTTACAAGTCAGACCGAGAAATAGAAATACATGGCATTATGAAATTGCATGGAAGGGGATATGAAACAGATTTGGATCTGCTCATTTCAGCTTCTAACATGACCTTCTTAGACAGGGTCCCATAATTCATGACACGGACCCACTGTTGTGTCATATCTTTCTATTAAAATCATATGGCCATGTTAGGAGCTAATCTGAGAGGATCCGTGTCCATATGAAATGTCTTAACTCTTATGCCAATCAAACTCTTCTTTTTCATTTAAAGGGGACACACTAAGCTAGACAGGAAGAAAGAAATAATCATGCTTCATTGAAGGACAAATATTAACTCAGTTTTGTTTTAAAGATTTCCATCAGCATAGCACTGAAATTCCAACAAGAATTCACCCCCCCCCCCCCGGTTCCCAATGTTATTCATTTGTTGTGATACCATATCCAAATAAATCAGTCCAAACTTCAAATTTTTCCTCAACTAACGAAAGTTAAGAGCCTAAAATCTTCAGTTGTTTTTTCACATTTTGTACACATCAAGGCCTGGAGACCAGACAGATGTTGGACACATGCAACTAGAAGGTTGCTATTCAGTTCCTAAAACTGAAAGGAATAAATACTACAATATTAATAGTAGTATTTAAAAGCTCACTGGTTGACCACATAGTGAACATTGAATTCATAGACTGCTCAATATCAATGCATAACAGTCATGTTCTTTTGACATGCAAATTTATGCAAAGGGATGCAAGTTTATTCAGTTGGGCAGTAATAAAAATAGAAAATGAACTCTCATAATTCAAAATTCCCACATACAGTGTCAAGTGGCAGGCAAATAATAGTAGCAGTAATCCCAGCAGCAGCACCGGCAATGAACCTCTCAAAATTGGTAGTTTCCTCATTCCCGGAGAAACTAAGTAGTTGCTTCCTATACGTATCGTAAGCACAAAAGTTAACAGCTTTGAATGGAGCAGTTCGCAGAATATTTACAAGGTTCCCCTTCCAAAAGCCTCTCAACCCTTGAGAAGCGGCAATTGTTCTAATGAGCTCAACGATATTCTTCTTCTCACCACGAAGTATATATTCCAGCTTCAGCCTTTCAAGTGGGGCAACACAAGTTCTGATAGAACCAAATGCATGCCCAGTTAGTTGACACGGTTCTAAATAAACATTAAATATGGAGTATTTATTTTTTACCATTAAATCAAATTAAAAAAACAAATCTAATAATCCTCCTAATTATACAAAATTGAGAAAGTAATAAAACATACCTAGAAACCATAGCAGCTATAGCACCAGCCCATAGATGCTTGGTGGTGTTGTTAACGGCATTGCGTTCTTTTACCCTAACCTTTTTATGCGAAACGACACCGTCTAAGGTGGCTTCCTTGTCGGGGACGTGGTCACCATTTTGAAGCACGTATGGTTTGGGTTCGGTATCGAGTTTAGCATTTGGCAAGCTCACCGACAAAAACAACCCAACCGGAACCCTTCTCCGCCGCCGGTGAGTTTTGGGTTCGGATGAAGCGGTTGCAGTTAAGGGAATCCTCGGAGGAATGAAACGGACAAAGGAATCGGGAATTGTGGGTTCCAGAAACAAACCCCCGCTGCAGCCGCCGCCTCCGGTGAATGAACCGAAATCGGAACTGGGGTTGAAGAAAATGGGAAGAGCATGTGAATGTTGTTGTTGCTTGCAAAGGTCCCCTTCCGGCATTGCCATTTTGAGAGTGAAAGGTTGCTTCTTATTAGAACGCGAACACATCACACTCCGATTTATCAGAAACGCAAATTGAATAATAGCTGGTTCTGAGTTCTCATCGCCTGAGAGAAAGTAGAAATAGAATGATTTCTCTGCTAAACTCCATCAATAATAACAATTTATTTGTCTCCTGTCTTTCCAATATTGCAACAGTATCCTTCTCTTTCAGCCTAACTATTTACCACAACGAATGAAAATTTAGCATTATCCCATTATCTCCTCCTTCCCACTCCCACGAGCTATTTCTTTTTTTTTTTGATAAGAAGCGACATGAATCATAAATGAAACGGTTAGTTTTAGTCTTTTAGAATTTTAAAGGGACGTGACGTGTGACTGTGTAGGACTAGTACGAATATAGATTTTCTTATGAGTAATTTGAAATTTTTGTATTTATTTAACTATAAACGTTTATCTCTTTTTAGATATCAACAAAATCACATAAAACTTATAAGAGATAAATATAAAAAAATTTACACAAGTGAAGTTTTACTAAAATAAAATACTTTTGTGATTAACCAAATGAATCAGAAAAATATAGACGGGATATATTATTTTACAATTTGGTAAAAATTACAATAGATTACACCAATAATGATATATAAAAGAATAATGTTTCATAGACACCTCAAATCCATCTACACCTAGTGAGATAAAAAAATAAATGAAAGAAAATTGATAGATATAATGGTGATATAATGTGATAAAAAAAAGAGATAGAAAAATATTAGAGGTATTAGATGGATGTGGGAGATTAATGGATGTCCAAATATCATCATTCTGTATAAAAACACACACACATATAATAATTCCCGGTGTAACAAAATACAATGATGATACTATAAAAAGTTATTTCTTTCGTAACTACGAAAAAGTAATTGAAAGAAAACAAGTTATAACAGTATATTAGATGACATGTATTAGACAATGTTTTAAGAATTATAAGATGACTATATTAAAATTCATTTTCTATAGAATTTTTAAAAACCCTGATTTTTTTATCTTTTTTATTTTATATTAGATTTGCAACACAATATTATTTGAATATAATTCAAGCTAATTAGATTGGCGCTATGTTCTAAAGTTTGCAGTTTAATTTCCACCTGTTTTTCCCACACATACCAACAAAACTGTATGGATCCACCAAAAACTTTTGGCTTGGATTGCTTGTTGGCTCTTGTTCTTCTGTGGAATATTTCTGCCTATGGATTCCAAAGATTCTGCCATAGGAGGCCTGAAACTTAATTGGGGTGAGTATGATTGCTTTTTAGAGTATTTTGAGACATTTTTATAAGAGATGCTGATATCATTATTTTCTTGGGAGATTTTATGCTTGCTGACATGAAAACAGGAGCAAGACAATGAGTCCATGACAATTAATGGTACGTAACATTTTGCTTTATGGAGCTAGGGAGTTGGATTATCTTGTGCTCTGAATAATAGGATTAAGAAAACTTCCATTTGTTCTTTCTTGGTGGTTGTTGAAATCATGGGTGGATTATTTTAGTAGATTAATTAATTAATATTCCTTGCCCAATAACTGGGAGGCATGGCTTGTTACTCTTGCTTTACTTCAAAACTATTTAATATTTTACTTAGTGATTCTTAAGTCAAATTACTCTGACTCTTTTGATTGTTATGTAAAGTATTTGCAGGTTAAAGGATATAGAATTGGACGACTTTCTAAATTTCAGAGGGAGATACTTCGATATTTGGTAATTGTGTCTACTCTATCATGACAAATTAGTCAGGATTATGAATATGAAGTCATCACTAAGAACAAACACAGCAATTTTGAGAAGAACATAAAGTATTAGTTAAGTATATATCTGTATTGACCACAGCAGCATCATAATTCTTAAAGTGCCTTCGCTTCTGAACAAACAAAAACCATATCATAACAATTGAAAATGCATATTGTAGCAGCCCAGTTCACAGAAACAGAAGAGTTCTAACACACGATATAGCAGTGTCTACCATGATACACATTAATCCTAAATTCCACTGAAAATCTCATATAGCACTTGATGTAGTTTGATTTGTTTCAATCCTACGATCTCATATTAGGAAGGGAAGCATTGACACAATGGTTGGAGTTATTGCCGTGTAATTTGATAGTCACGGGGTAATAAAATAAAATGATAGAATCAATCTTTTGCAACAGATCCGCAATGGGTCGATTCTGATACAAGTCAAATTAATGCACCCTTATAGTATTTGACCAGTTCCAGGCCATATTGAATCATGACATCAAACACATTCTGATGGATAGCATCATTTAAAGACACGCACAAAACTGCAATAAATTGATTTTTAAGAACCATCCCCAAAACAAGAGATGTGCTACATATAACCGACAAACGAGTTTCCAGGTACTACTAGTAAGAAAAAGTCTAATTACAGCAAAATCGTATCTCTACTCTTCGCGTATCGCCTTTTACATTGAAACATTTCATAAATGCAGCTGACATGGTAGTTAACCAGCATCCAGGAGTTTGTGAATTACTATACCATACCAACATGGTTTTTCAAGTGGATTAAGTAAGTATTATGGTGATGATTTTAAATTGCAATCCATAACCGCGATTGTGGTCACAACGTCATGGCTTTAGAAGTCTCTGAAACTGCATTGCAACCGCAATATCAGCCGCATTTTGTTGCAATTTTCCACAATATCAAAGATTACGACATAACCGCAACCGTAATTTAAAACCTATCAATCTCTTCCCTTTTTTTCAGTCCCTTTCCTTTGCATTTATGGGGCAAAGAACGTATATAAACGAGCATGAGGCTACACTCAACCATCCAATATGCATTCAATGTACTTAGATGCAAATGTACTAAAGAGAATAGTACTATTGTATTACGCATTAGACTTTGGAGAAATTTTTAGGGGTTGGGTAGTTAGAAAGTAGCTGTCACGCCACTAGAAAATTTTGACAATTTTTTTTATAGAATTTGTTAAAATTGAAGTGTGAATGTTTGTTAAGTCGTAGCACTATTGAGTAGTGACTGCTTATATGTATAAGAAGTTAATAATAATACCAACTTCTGACTGTGTTTCATTTCTCTGTTTCAAACCTCAACCTGCCACATTGTAAAATTGGCAGATCTTAATTTACTGTCCTTGTAGTCTTTGTAGGGCCTTTGGATCGGATAGTGATCATCTTGTTTAATTTTCGGAAACTTTAATTTTGCTTTATATATGATATATGATGTTAAATTGTTATTCATAAAAGTATTGCGACAGCAGATGGTTTAGTATACAGAAGCATTTTCTCAAAGGAGCTTCGTAAATGAATTTAGTAGCCATTATATTTTTTACTTTTGCAGGGAGCAAAAAGAAGGAGAACCGTATCTTTATAATAATAAAAAGCTAATTAACAAACTCTTTTATAAGGCTACACGTGTCCGAGCCAGAAAATAAAAAAAATTTGGAAGATAACTTGTGTCCAAGTCAAGACTAACTTTTCTTTTATAATTGAAATTTGGTACTCTTGTGTAACACTCTTCTCTATCACAATAACCATTTCAAAGGTGATTTTTCTTTTTTTTAATAAGAGAGAAATACATGTTAGTTGTTTTGATTTTTAAGGGAGTTCCCTCTTTAGGGAAACAAAGTGATGGTTATTGAAAAAACAAACTGCTGCGAATTAAGAAAATCAGTCTCGCTTATTTTCAAATCCTGAAAGAGTCTAATCTATGGAATATCGATATTATGATTTTGCTTTATATATATGATATATGATGTGCCATATGGATAAATTTGGATGATATAGAGACCACTATATGTACATAATATACGATTATGATTATAATACTAGGTTAGTTTATACAATAATCACACTTATTCGGACTCGCTCTAACAGTCAAAGGTATCAGCACGTAGAGGTAGATTAATCAACACCCCATTTTTCAACTTACAGCCAAATATATAGAAAGAAACTTAGGCTATTTAACAGAGAAAAAAAGAGAATGATATATAACGCTAAGATTGGTCCATCATCATGCCGTGCTATATATAAAGACAAAGCCGAAATCTTCTAGATCGATCAGCAATATCTTGACGTTCCTTCCTAACCAGAGCGGAAGAAGCCGCACCTTCTGTTCAAGAATGTTGAAGGGTTCTGATCTGGTGGGTGCATGAATTTGCAGTTGGGACAAGCAGGGGATGACTTGCATAGCATCACCAACATGTGGCACCGCATGCAAACCGTTGCAACCATCTCTTTGTAATCTCCCTGGTCGGATGATGACAACCACGACGGATGAGTAGTAGAACGAATTAAACCACCACCCGAATCATCTTTCTCAGTGCACTTGCTCGATTCATCAATACAGAGATCATGATCACTATGTTCACTCAATAAACTCTTAGTAGATGAACCAGAATTCTGCTTCTCGTTCATGTCATGATCACAACTACTATCTTTATCTTTTTTCCTTTCACATGTCAAGTTTAGCTCAAGGTCTAAGCTCGTGTAATCAGAAGGAGGCGGTTCAGTGTTTCTCTTTGAGTCCTCTGTTGTGGTTCTGTTCACCCAAGTTGTATTACACAACTGTATCTGCCCTGACTGTACAAAAAAAAAAAAAAGATCAAAGATTAGCATATGCCATCCAACAAGTTTTACTTATGTCTAGTCGACGTGGGATTTGAGTTTTTCTCAATATTTAGAGTTTTTTTACTTATATTTGAGTCCAGAGAGAATACAATACATACCTGAATACTGAGATATTGACGCCATTTATCTGAAGTAAACGGGGTCTCGAGGCGAGGCTCTATGTCAAAGAATGATTTCTTCTTCTCTAAATTCATTTGATCCTTGAAGAACTCTTCAGCAAATGGCTCTTCCCACTTTCTCTTCCTTGATGATGCTTCAAATTCTGCGTTAACTTCACTAATTGGACTCTCAGTCAGCGCTTTGTAAAAAGAGACCATGGCTTCAAAGTGGTTAGTAGTTGTGTGCGCGCGTCTATTTCTTGGTGATCAAAGGTTGCATGAGAGTGGGGTGTTTATATAGGAATAGGATGAGATTTCCTTGGACTTATATAACCGCAAAGGAGAATCTATAATAAGGGGGCAAAAGTTGAAAGGCCAAATAGAAGGGCTTTGCTTACGTATAACGTGCTTTTTTCCAAGTTGGCTAGCTCCTGATTAATAACTACGGAGCTTCAACTTCAAGCCACTATTTAAAGGCTTAGATGTGATTTTTTTTTTCAAATAAAATAATTGTGAATAAAAATTCATGTGATGATAAGTTCATCCACAATTCTAAAACTATATGACATAACATTTTACTCTCTCAAAACTCAAATATAAGTGAAAAAAAATAGTTCAAATGTGGTAGACTCAAATATAAACAAATCTTAACTAACTTCATCCTATTCAATGATTCATTCTATAAAATACCTTTCATTTGTTGCAAAATTTAATTTCAATTATATATCCCTTTTATTAAAGGCAGTTTTAGGGCATAAAATTCACGATTTGACAAGATTAAAAAAATTAAATAAATTTAACTAATTTTCATAATCAGTGTAAATTTATGTATTTTTGCTTATATTTGAGTCAACAGGAAATACATATCTTGCAAAACAAAATAAATTAACATGTGTAAAGATAGTTTGCTTGTACTCTCTTAATTAAAAATATAATTTTTTTTAAGATGGTTAGAAAAATACTTTTAAAAGATAAAAACTTGAGATAATGTATATTTGATATTCCATTACAAAAAATAAAAAAGGTATAGTAACTTTTTATTTTTAATTACGAAAAATCATCTTTTTAAATACAGTCATATATAATCTGATAAAGCCAAGCCGAAAGCCGAAAGGGAAAGCCTTTGGCAGTTATGAGAGGCGGTGAGAAGTGTAGAGGGGATGAGATATTGGTGGTCATTAATGTTGTGAGTGAGTATATAGATGAAGGGGAAGGTTTTGAATGCCAATGGTTCTTTAATGTTAGGTAATAACTCCAACTTCCCCAATTGGGTCACTCAGAAAACTAAAATCTTTAAAGCTCTCAACACCCTCTTCGCCCATTAAAACGAACCATGCCATAGATGACCTATGCTATTAAACACCCCCGAAGCAAGCTTTAAAGGCTCTCAACACCCCCCCTCCCATATTAAACCCACCCCAAGTCCTATGAGTTGCCGAAAAATATGAATGTAAATTTATTGTTCCTTTCTTCTCTCTCTCTCTCTTTCTCTCTCCTAAATAAATCTTCGAAACGACCGCGCCCATTTGTCCTCCCTTGACATCAGCTTCATCATGCCCATAGTTATATTACTTGACTTCCTCCCAAGAACTTGACAAACATGAGTTCCCTAATCGTAACACCAAAAAATGTCGTTTTATGTAACGGAACCGAGTATGTCAATGTGTAGTCTGGTTGAATGCAAAGCATGGCTTCAAACTTAATTATGTATATACTTGATCTATATATATTTTTGTGTAGTACATTATATCCATATAAAGATAGATATAACAAAATCACTCTGATTCTCATTATCATAGACCGTACATATTGAAGTAATTTGGCCGAGTTAACTGTCATTTTAGTCCCTGAAATTGTAATACGGTCTCACTTAAGTCTCTGAAATTAACGAAAATGCAATTTAGTCCCTGAAATTGTAAAATGTTGGTCAAATTAGTCCCTATAATTGTAAAACGACGGTCAAGTTAGTCCGTCGTTTTACAATTTTAGGGACTAACTTAACCGACGTTTTACAATTTCAGGGACTAAATTGTATTTTCGTTAGTTTCAAGGACCTAAATGAGACAACTTCACAATTTCAGGGGCTAAAATAACAGTTAACTCTAATTTAGCCATGAGATAAAAATGAAATCAAATCATTAACAAACACTACTGGTACAAAGAAATTAATAACATGCATTAAATTCTTTTGAACCAATTCGCTTAGGTTATGTTTGGATATCCAATGACAATGCGGTGATTTTTGTATAAGCACAATATTTATTGGTACAAATAATTAAAAATATAATGTAAGATAATATTAAAATAATTACCATGAGATTTGATGTCTTCTTTATTAATTGTATCTATAGGCATTTTATATTTACGCAAAAATCACTTGTCCATTTTTTGTTAAGATAAAAGGTAGATGGTTGGAAGGTATCACAATAGAAAAAGGTATCCCAATTATGTCAACAAGAAACGTTAAATAGAATTTGAACACATACAGACACTATAGACCAGCGTCGCTTCCAATTGGGGTGGAACAAATCAGAAAAAGATGAGACAGAATGGAGTGAATTGGAATGAAGATAGAGGAACAAAATATTATACCAATTTATTGTTGGCATATTTTAATATTGATAATATCGGGAGGTCTTGTTCCATTCCATTTCTCCTAAATTGGAAGAGAAGAATGAATGAGGTATATCCGGGGGAAAATGGAATGAATGAGGTATTGGTTGAAATAGAATGAAAATTACATTACCATTCTGTTTTATTTTATCTTAAGAAATTCAAATAATTAATTACATCCATTATAAATCCATTTTATGGAGGGCCAATTTTGTGTCCAACATTTAAACATTATATCTCAAGGCAGACACGTAGTGTGTTGACCGCAAAGCTAAGGTGAGTTTAAAGTAAGAGTTTGAGCTGCATTACCATTGGAGTGACTCTGATTTTGTCTCACAGAATTCCATCCAATTATTTTGTTAATCCAAACATAACTTTAGGACAATTGTTAGGTTTTTTAATTTTCAATCCAAAGAATTTAAAATCGCATTATTAAACATATATTACAGTATTCAAATCTACAGTGGATCGAGTAATTATATACTAGTCCGTATTTATTCAAGGGAAATCAAATTTCTTAAATTAATTAAAGGGGAAAAAACGATCATCCAACTACGGAGCCATTAAAGGCATTGGGAGAGAGATGGGGGATTTCAATTTGAAGTAAGGCTACCGGTCTTCATTAAACCACCTTAAATTCACTTAAATGCAGACTTCAGCAGTGACCAAATTAAAACAACTTTGCTCTCGATCTTGGCCATCTTTAATTTTTCTTCACTTCACAACGACAGGTTTCTCCTGTTAAATGCCCCCAACCCACCTTACCTTCCCATCATTTATGTTCCCCTCTTCCGGTTTCAATCACTTCTCCGACGTACTAGAAACTGTCAGAATAATCTATTGATCACCTTTGCTCAAATCTACACTTATTTCTTGTCCTCCCATATCTACCAGACCACCACTATGCACTAAAGAAGCACTTCTTTGGTGACCTGGCTGGGTTGATCGCCTTAATTATTCATCGGTTGAGTCATGTTAGTATTTGAAAATTTAAAGGATATAAGAAAAACAAAAACAAATACTTTTGAAGTTATATTTATTAGATAAAAACGGTTTCAAACTGACACAAATTTACCATCGAGGGTTTGGGTGAGATGACATGGGACGCGGAGGATATCTAGAGAAAAAAAATTACTAAAAATATATCAAGTCCTTAATAATTTTTTAAAATCAATTTAGAATACAGACACACACACACATTTTTTAGACTTGGAACACACATTCGGTTTAACCCATGAATGTCTTGAAATTAATTAGTCAATATCCGTTCTAATATTAATTATGAATCCTTCTAGTGATTGCTACGGTACCCAAGTAAATTTTAAAGGTATTGGTACCCGACCTATAATAAAATGTCATGTGTATTTCATTAGCCATGTCATCTCTTCATTTTTATTTCTATTTATTTGCAAAAAGATTCATTTATTATATTTATTTGCAAATATATTTTTTATTCATTGAAGTTGCAGGTGCCTTCGTCGATTTATCTTGGAACGCCATTATCATGGCTTACATAAAAACAAGATCCATAACAAATTAAAATAGAATGCATAATGGCGTTCCAAGAGAATGAATTTGTTATGAACCACTCAGCCATGGAGTTTGAGGCAAGAGAGCTTTGCAAATGCAAATACGCAGCGAGAAACATCCCAAAGGCGTTTTCCTCTTACTAGTCACTGTTTTCGATCATAATTCATAAATTTAAATCAATAATCTTCAGAGATATATGCTGCGAGCAGTTTGGAAACACCGAGGAGATTTTCGAGTTCCAAAAACCGCGAGTGATTTATCGGTTCAGTGTTATTTTCGCATCATTCAAACTTTGATTCGACTCGATTTGATGTAATTATTTTGTGAGTTTTATCCAGAATCATATTTATAATTGTTATAGCACGAAAACCTCAATTTATAACAATCAAATAATGAGAAATTAAGCTTCAATTAATTGTGGTTTACATGAACCCTAACCTTTCACTGTTTTATTTGAGATTCTCTCTATACGGTCAATGAAAACTCACGAAATCAGTGTCAATGAATTCATATTATCTTCCTCTACAAAAGCCCTAAGGTTTCAATTTTCAATTTCAAGTAAATCATTGTTCGAAAATTTTATCCATAAATAAAAAACAAAAATAAATCAAAAATTGAAAACCAATTATATACAAATGAAATAGGATGAAATCAATCAACAATCAAGGTATAAAGGGTTTTCTACGCGAGAGAGAAAGGTTCACGAATTTTTTTGGTAACACGGGTTCACGGATTTGTTACAAGTGATATGAAAACTTTTATTAAATTTTGAGCACTTGATTAAAAGTCCATAAGGATATAAACATAAATAATAAAAATATAATTTAAATTTAGGTAAATATTGAATTAATATTTATATATTTAATTTTTTTTTTCATTTGTCATGTTTTTATTGGACCACCTCATCAAGGTACCCAAACACTTAAATTTCTCTGGGTACCATAGAATTTGCCTCTTTTATTTCTACTAATCCTCCTAATTACTAAATTGGGAAACTATTAAATATTTTTTATGTTTCAAGATATTAAATGCATTTATTTTTTCATTTACTTTATAAAGTAGTAAGAGGATATGTAAGAGGATCAGTAAGATAATATAGCATTTCTATTATGTGAAATTATATTGCCTTAATTGTTGTAACTTGTACCTCTGCACTTGCATTAATTAATGGGTTAAATATGTTTTTGTCCTATGCAAAATTGATCAAATTTAATTTTAGTCCCTATAAAATTTTTATGCATTTTTAGTCCCTACATTTAACACAAATAATGCATTTTTAATTAGTCACTCACTAGGGACTAAAAATACACATCTTTTGTATTTTATAGGGGCTAAAAATGTTTATAATAAATTTGCAGGGACTAAAAGTATATTTAATCCTTAATCTATAACATATTGAAGTTTAAAAGCCCAGCTGACACATTCTATATATTTTACTTCTTTTATTTGTTCTTAACCGATCAGCACTAATAGTTAATTCAATTTATTGTTTGCACACTCAAATTAACCCGTTTATATATGATGGATCAAAAGCTAGCATGTGAATAATACGTTTTGATAATATGCGAGAGTGCTGGGAGATAGACGTACGGGACCATATGGTAGAACAACAACAGAATGAAGGCCTGAAAACTATATATTCACTTTCGCTTTGATCAAAATTAAAACTTGTTGGATAAGCTTCTATGGTGTGCATGATCACTCACGAGCTAGGACACAGTCTATTCGGGGTCCCACCTTAATTTTCTGGGCAAAATTATGTGAGGGTAAGGATCGCGATCAGTGATCATGGTCAGTAGTTCCCACTGCCCAGTCTGGTTGGTGGTGCAATGATTAGTAGTTATTGTGAAGGAGCTACTCATACCAACAAAAATAATAATTAATGACAGCAAAAATTAATTAATTAATGACCACAATATGTCATATGCCCTCTCTAATATATGCATCCTTTTATCATGCGAGTCGAAATTTGTGACTTTATGGAGAATATTTTATGTTTGGCTCACCTATGAACTATATATGTGGTGCATTGGTACTAAAACTTCAGTAGGAACAATGAATAATGTATATTATGAAACTAGCAGCTAAAGGGATAAAGGTGATTTAGTATGCAGAACGGATTGTTCCCATTCTGGACCACTTTTCTATGACGGTATAATCCCTGAAACTAGTCGCTACAAAAAAATGTTACCCGATCGTAATCACTGGCCTCCATTTTCTAAAGTGAGCAATTTATTATCATCCATGATATCGTTACTGAATCTTATCCGCGTATGGTTTTAGGTACTCCTAGAACTTTCTGTAACCATAACAAATGTATGTTTGTAATTGTTTGGCATTAATTTGAATTTTTTTTTACTGATGCATTAAATTGAAATTGAACATAAAAGAATTAAAATTTAATTAGTCTATTAATCCGTTCTGCATAGTGAATAGTGATTCACTCCTCCCTGTTTTATGTTCAATTTCAAAGAATAAAAGTGATTTATAGTATGCAGAATGGACTTTTTCCTAGATTTGATTTCCCTTTTCTTGGTCTCACAACGATCCACTCAATATTACTAAAAGAAATCAGATCGATCATTAATTCAATTAGGATATATTGGATGGTGAAACCGTATGAACACATATACTTCCCCTGGTTTATATATTAAGTATGTTTTACGGCTTCTTTTGGGAGTTTGGAAGGAATGAGAGCAGCAACAGATCTAGAAATCTATTAAAGAAGGGACCAAAAAAAGTCAAGAAAAAATTTAATGTCAATTTATAAATTTTTTCCATATTAAATGATATGTAAAGATTTTTTAGATTAAAGCTAAACCAAAAGTAAACAATTTTATTATATTTTTACAAAACATATTATTAATTAAGCTCATGTATCTTAGTATCAAATATAACAATTAACAATTAATATGGCATTAACATTTAATTATAAAATATAAGATAATATATAATGTGTGTGTGTGTGTGTTTATAATATAATATTAATATATGTGTGTATGTATATGAAATAATGGAGTTGCAGGGATGGAGGGGTCAAGGCCCCTGTTCCTACCCCCCCCCCCCCCGGTGTCCCTGTATGGGAGGTGAATATTTGGGGGAAGCAAGCCAGGGAGAGAAACCCCTCACCTTGTATAAATGTAGTAAAACACCCTAATTTGTGGATCTAAAAAAAGTACCATAATGAGAACTTTAGAGGGTTTTAAACGGCCTCAAGACACTTTTCTTCATTTTTAGAAACTCCCAAAGAAGGGGATAACTTCTCATAAACCTCATTCCAAACACACCATAAGGTTTTTTTTTCTGGACAAAATTATGAAAAAATAATTAACATTGCATTAAAAAAATTATATATAATCGGTACTAGGAAGGATCCCAACAGAAAACAAACTAATCAGTTGGCAAATTTAATTATGAGCATACAATAAATGGCCGCATGACCTGTTACGTTGAATCTAATGCATTAAAAACGTATACGAGTCATCAGGACGTCTTAGTAGTACATGTTTAAATTGATTAATTTCATATTTTATATAAAAAATTAATTAAACATTAAATATGTAAGTTTCTGATGTAATTAAGTTTTTTTAATGTAATTAAGGCCATGTTTGGATAACAAGCTTATCTACTGCTTATGACATAAGTTGTATAAGCTACTTTTATAATCAAAGAAAAATTATAGTGAAACTTATTTTATATAAGCCATAAGTTGTTTTGATAAGCTATTCTGGATAGCTTATGAAAAATAAACCCAAAACAACTTATGAATTAGTCATAAGCTATATTCATAAGTTTTGCATAAGCCAATCCAAACATACCCTAAGTTTTAGGAGTATATACTTTTGTGTACATGATATAAAATTAATTAATCTGATCGTTGGATTAAAACATCTTGAGACATATTGGCGCTGTAACTGGTTTGATGGCTGATTTGTCCTTAATTTCCATCTCTTTTGTCCATTCATAGATCCATTTTATAGTAATCTATTATGGTAGTAATCACAGTTAGGGGTGGTAAGATGGTGGCAAGCAAATGGTAGTGTTGGTGGTTTGGGGGAAGCGGTGGTGCAGTTGTTGGTGGAAATGGGTGACAAGAGGTTAGAGAGCACGATGGTTGGGGTGGGGAGGGTTTCATAATTTCAAAAACAATGAAGGACTTTGGAGTAATAATAAAATTATATTAATGGATTGGTTCTTGGTGACCCTAGAATTTTTGAAATTTTTACGCGAACATTTTTTTTTTGGTCAAACCAACATTGCATACTATCCCGGACTGGATTTTGTGACGAAGCCTCTAGGTCCGTTTAATCTATTTTAATTTTGTTAGAGTGGGTTCTCCTCCCAATGTGCCCCTTCACACGATCGACCATCACACATTCACTAAATGGGGATATATATGCTATGCTAACTTGGCCTACATTCTCATAAAACTAGTTTATGTTCTCGTAAATACTGGTTTAGAAAAAATTGTCAAGAAGGACTCGTAGATAAAGAAATATTGAAAGAACTTAACAATGATTATTAACATTTTTAATAAATAGTTTATTATATAAGTTGAGATTATCTTTTGCATATCAATTTTATTCAAAATTCTCGCATTTGACTTTTTCCATATACATCTATAAATTTATATAGACTTTTTTTTTTTGAAATCATAAAGACTTTTTTAGTAGTTAAAAACTTTAAACTTATTTTAGTTTGAGGAACTCTCGTAAATCATAAGTTAATTCAAACCAGGCCATAATCTATCGTCGTATTCCCACCTTTCCATTACTAGTGCCATTGTGCCAAAATAACCACCCGTACTCTCCTATATATAAATTGTAGTTTATATACATACATGCATATGTGTGTGTGTGTGAATTTGAGTATGCCACTTTCCTCATAGATTCAAACCTTCTATTCATACATTTCTATTTATACATATAGTCAAAACACCATAGCTACAAGAACGGAAAAGTCAATAAATTTCATCTTTAATTTGCTTACAAACAAGTGGACAACAGTAACTAGTATTGTCATTTACTTCATGGAAAATTTTCTTGGCTACTTTCTGCTTTAACATACCGACTCCAAAACCAGTGTTTGCCCCATATGGTGTACATTGACTCCAGAGCAATTCCTTTGGTCTCAGGCAAGAAAAATATAATAAAGAGGGTCATCACAACAGTCCAACCCGCATAGAACAAGAAGGCACCAAACTTAAAGTGGCATAGCATTGTCAAGAATGTTTGCGACAACACAAACACAATTATGAATTGCATAGCAACAGCTATGCTCTGTCCAGTGGTTCTGATCTTCAAGGGGAAAATCTCACTTGGAATTAGCCAAGTTAGAGGGCCCCACGACCAACCAAAACCAGCAGAATATAGACACAATAGCACCAATACCAGTATCGCGTTGCCCTTTGATATGTCGTTTGTACCCTTAACACCAGTCACCACTGCCAACACAATAGACACCGCAATCTTCACAGTAGTGAAGCGACACAAATTAATTAGTAACCGCCATATATTAGAAAAAGTCAAATCAAATTATCTACAGAAATTAGAGACCCACAAAAAATAAAATATTTCTCTAATTCTGTCTCTAAGTGTAAAAGACACCAGAATCAGAGACCAATTTTATTTTTTTATCTCTAATTTCTGTCGATAATTATTCAACTTTTTTTAGTAGTATATATATAAGATGTGCAAATAAAAAAGTAAGGTTTTTAATTGACTTACTAGGTTGACAAACATCATTATGCCCCCAGTTATGAACAAGAATCTTCGACCAAACCGATCAACAATTCCGGTGGAGACTAAGATAGAAGCAAGGTTGACGAGTCCCAATATAACCGCAGAAAGTAAAGCGGCGTCGTGTCCCAAACCCACAGACTGAAAGAGGTTAGGGGAATAGAATGCGACGATGTTGATCCCAGTGAGCTGTTGGAAAAAGGGGATTGCGAAAGCCATGACCAAGTGAGGTCGATACTGTCTCTCAAATATGGTCATAAAGGGTTCCTGTTTCATTGATTTTGTAATTTCCGTCCATTTAATGAGTTCTTCCAACTCAGGTTCCACATCGATGGAGGATCCTCTGGCTTTGCGCAAGGCTTTTCTCGCTTGGTCTATTTTGCCACGTTCTACCAAGCTGTTGGGTGTGTCAGTTATGAGGAAGGCACCAATTGTCATCACGAGTGCAGGCACCACGGCAAGTCCAAGAGAGACTCGCCATCCCCACGTGTGCTTGGCGGTGCCATAGTTTATGCAGCCTGCTGCAACCACACCGACTCCTAGGAAGAATTGGAAGCCAGAGTTGAAAGCGCCTCGCCATTTGGGTGGAGCAATTTCAGAAAGGTACAATGGTGCCGCCTATTTCAAATGCGAATAATATTGTTATTATACTTTTATAATTATAGATAGATTATATTTATTTCCCCCGTATTATAGGTCAACTGCTTTTTTAAATATATACTGATTTTAGAGAATGCCAATATATAAAAAAAAAAAAGGAGAATTAATGGTCTATATATTATAATTTTTTTGGCCAACTATATATTAGAATTTAAAGTAATAAACACCGAAGCCATTTTCCAATCATGTCATCATATAAAAATTTCTATATTTTTATCACGTAAAATTTTTGTTTATTTTTTAACATTAAATAACTAAAAATCTATCCATTATTAAATTTTTTTCCATTCAAGGATAATAGATATCATGTAAAATTTTAAAATTAAAACATCCCCTTCTGGCCTTCTCCTCGCTTTTTCTTATGCTTCCTGGGGTATATTTTTAGGCCCAACTCTTGTTGCCGGACTTCCCCTAATTTTAACAAAAAAAAAGTCTTGACCAAAAATAAGCAAAAAAATAAAAAGTCAATGGCTAATAATAATAACCAAAAGATGTATAGTCCATTCGGTTTAAAATATAAATAACAAAGGTATTTTTTTATCTAAGATATAAGTAATATTTATCAATTTTTATATAAATTAAAAGCTAATTTTTTAATTATATCATTCATTTAATGTAATATTTATTTTTACGAGAGACACCAAATGAGATAATTTTGAAAAAAAATTAAAATTAGTGAATATTAATTAAGATTATTCAATTTTAAATCATTTTTTAATCTATGTATTTTGTATTATGTTGCTTATATTTTGGACAAGAGGGAGTATGAAAGATATATATGGTGACTCACTTGATTAATGAAACCGACCCCAAACCCGAGAAGGACACGACCAATGATGAGCATAGCAACATTTTCAGAACCTCCGTTAATGGCACCACCGGCAAGAAAGACGGCACCGCCCAATATGATGGTGTTCCTCCTTCCTATCGCCGCCGTGACTCTGCTAGCTAGGAGAGATGACACTAAGCCAGCTAGATATAGAGAAGAAGTGAATAACGTCAATATTTGACTGTCATACACACAGTACATGTTTACATCTGCACCGGCAGCCTTTCTCAAAATATCCGGGAAGAACTTTTCAAGAAACGGCACCATAGTTGTGACACCTCCTGGAATTTCATTACATTTTTCATTGAGACAAAATGGGTTAGCTTTATATAATCCATTTTATCAATACTAAATGCCAAATATTTAACGAAATAAAGAGAAAAATTAACAAATTAACCTGAAATTCCGATGTCATATCCATAAAGCAGTCCACTGGATGCAGCAACGATGCAAGTGATGAAAATTGAGAGTGTTAACTTGCCATCGAAGGCACCAGTGACTGGTGCTTCCACAGCGAATCCCCCACCAGCCATTTTGGAACTCTGTTTCTCTGCGTTTGTGGACTCTGCTCTGCTCCTCGATCTCAGGTTCTTATATATAGCAGCAGCTGAGTTTAACTCTGTGCTATAGAACGCTCATAATAAGAGATTGGCAACTAATTTATAGGCTAAGGGGGTTTGCATGCGGGTGTTGTCTTTTGCATATGGCCTCATATGGAAGAATAAACATTAAACAGACTTGGATGAATTTTCTCTATTAAAAAATCATCATTCTATATCTTGATAATCATATACGGCGCAACTTGCTCATGATCAGTTTAATTTTATTTAGTACTTGCTCACTGTTATACATTCTTTTAGCGAAATTTGACTATATCGATCAGTTCAGCGCACACACGCAATGCAATGTGATGATATGATATAATAATTAATGTTCAATCTTTTCTTCAATGTATGGCATTTGCTAGTGGTTAGTCACTAATTATGAATCAAATCAACAATTTAGTCCGTTGATCAAGTAGTACTGTCAATTTATTCGTTCAAATTATTAATATTTTGAATTAGTTTCTAAAGTTAAAAAATTTCGATCATGTTAATCTCTAACAGGTAATTAATTTCAATGACTAAATTGACTAACTCAAAAGGACTAATAATATAATCGAGAGTTATTAATTTTATAGACTAATTTAGAATATTAATAATTTTAAAGACTAAATTAACAATATCTTACTGTTCTATAGATAATTTTAATAATTTACTTACTGATTAACACTTGCCAACGGGGCTGACTCTGGCAGAATGGACTAAATTTTTACATTAGTGGCAAACCACAATTAGAATCCTAGCTAAGAGAGGTGATGGCCCACATTTAATACAAGTGATACAAAAAGAATTACCTCAAATGGAGGATACAAAAATACTAATTAACACTTATCATTTGCAAAAATAATCCTAATATATATCACGTGGTGCAGAAGTCTTCTATTGCGTTATAAAAATAAAAATAAAACATTAAGGTCTTCTATTGCACAGTTTAGCGATGTTTAAAATTAAAACGCAAAATAAATAAATAAACCGCAAATTTGGAGTGTCGATTCCAGCAGTTGATCCGCTGTGAGTTGACTAATAAAAGGTTTGTGTAAGGGACAAGGAACCGAACTCAACTTTATGCAGGCTGCTGAGAGTTATTCTAGTCCTGTTTTATTTATTTACTTATATAATTAAGGTTCAAAAAAATCAAGGTTAAATATTTATTCAATTAATTTATATCAAATAATTCTGCCAAAAAAAGGAATTAAATTTAATTACAAGTATCACTTTAAATAATAAACGATTGTTTCTAAAATAACATATAAGTAATTTAAAAAGATATATTTAAATAATTATGATGATTTAAGGGCCAAAAATATATCTTATTGCATTAATATTTTTTGGCCTAAATAACCAATATATGTTTTATTTGTTATTCAGGTTGACCTTGTCAGATATTTTAACACCCCTACAACAAATGAAATAGACAAAACTTTTGGAGTCATCTTTTACGAATTTAATCGATTAAAATGATGATCGAAGCAAATGATAAAATAATGAAATAATAAATGAGAAATAATTAATAAATATATTAAAATTATTAACGTTAATTCTCAAAGACATGATGTAATTCATATTCGTATAAATGAAATATAAAATTATTATAAAATATTTAATGATTGTTGATATAATTTAATATATTAGAGTAATTAATATACATTAATATATATATATATATATATATATTAATGTAAATTGTTGTGTTATATTTTGGACCTATATTAATTCTCATTTTCGAATCTTTTAAAGTGAACAACTCAAGTTAGAGTGTAAAATAAGGGTCCAATATATTACCTTGAGAAAATATTTTTTGTTTTGAGATTTTATTTTAACTTTTAATTACAAAATTGTCACCATATTTTCAATCTATTTTTTGTTTTCAATTATTTATATAGAAAATAGTGAAAACAAAATAAAGTTTTTCATTGTTTCATCTACAAATTATTGATTGTAACCAAAAAGTATACAAATAATTGAAAATAGGGAAAAAAATTAAAACAAGGTGACAATTTTGTAATTAAAAATAAAAACAAAAAATAAAAATAAAAAACATTTTCTCAAGTAAATAGGACATAAGTAATTTTATTCATAGATAAATAAATCAATGATTGATATTCCAAACACGTGCATACCTACGAACATTACGTTAGTTCGAGTGGCACTGAGCTTGGATCCCTTAAGCAAGATTTTGTATTCGAGTCTTGTGGATGGAGAAATTAACATGGTTGGGGTGGGAGACCCCACCAAAGGTTGCATACCAATATACCAAATCATGTATATATTAGAACATCAATATTTAATTTTCTCATTCACAGTTGAAATTACTTATTTTACTTTCTCTCCACTCTATAAAATCCAAATTCTAAACTCTTTTTCTGAAAAACATGCTTTAATTAATTAAATATTTTGACAGTGTTTTTTATGCGAATTTATTAAATTTTCCAATACAAAAAATTACACAAAAGATCTTCCAATCAAGGGCGAGTAAAAATACAAAAGAGACAAGCACCGATAAAATTAAAATTGTTACGAAATCATGTAATTTAGTACTCTTTTCTGTAAAACAATGCTACTTAGACATTCTATATTTTCAAACATACTCATTTAACACCATTAATCTATCACATATATTATTTTTGTCTTTTATTTTTATCTCTGTCAAAGTGTATAATAACATCTAGTTATTTGCAAGAATCATTTCTCTCGTGTGAATGATTTGTACGAATTACAAGCATTCCGTACATCCCGTTGGAATACTCTTACGCATTGTTTGGCATGAAATATGATAATATGTATTCCATATTGAATCACGAATGGATCAAAATTGTGGGTCAACTAATGGTACGTATCAGTTACTGAAATTAAAAATTTGTGTTTACTTAGTCACTCACCTAATATTATCTTTCAATGCAAGAGCAACGATATAAGACCAGGCTTAGGATATTAATGTAAATTAAATAACCAATATTCCCGTTCTTTGTGTTCATTATTTTATAAAACTAAAATGGGAATGAAAGCTACCTTATGTTTACTTACGCAGGGGCCTGACGTATATATATCACCATACTCGATCGATACAAAACTTTCGAGCATAATATGAATGCTCGATCCAGCCATGTTTACCTGTAATAACAGATAGCTATCAGTTGCCTTTTAATTTATTGAAAAAGAATTGGTGAAAGAGTGTTATTTAATTTTCAAACCTTATGGAATCTGATTTATTTCCTTTAGGTGTGGTCGTCCAAATTTGACCCCGTCATTGATTCATACCATCTCCTCTTTCTTTAGTTTGTCTATCCGTTCAATTCAAAATTATCTCTCCATAAAAGCATTAATAATTAACAAAAAAATGTTATCATTTTTAAAGCAACAAAATTTTATTGCTAAGGTTCTTTTTTCCAATTAGAAGAGGGAAAAAAACAGCTAAAGATGACAACAAGTGATTTGGGCTCTGTGCATCGATGAAACGAGGAGTTTGGTATCATTATTTCAAGTGCATTAGTGAATTTTGTATACGACGATGGGTTGGAATGCTGGCGCTGAGATTTCGGCTTTGGAAGGCGTCAGCACATCCTTGCTAGCAAGACAGGAGCTGAAGTGAATTGAGTTGAGTTTAGGGATGTAAATGGGGCGGGGCGGGCACGGGTAGTAGCTACCCGCTACCCGCCCCGTTGGGTACCCCCGCCCCCCGTTACCCGCTCCATACCCGTGCGGGTATCCGCTATCCAGGCTTTAGCGGGTACCCGCGATATCCGCGGGTATCCACGGATATCCACGGGTATTTTAAAAAAATTTAAAAATATTTAAAAAAAACTAAAAAAATAGTTTTTTTTTCTATACAACATTGTCCATAATAAAAGTCATTACAAGTATAATATGAAAATTAATACAAATATATTAATAATACATATTTATAGATATCCACGAGTATTTTTTAAAAATCTAAATTTTTTTAGAAAAAACTAAACAATTTTTTTTCCATACAACATTGTCTATAATAAAAATCATATAATAAAAGTCATTACAAGTATAGCATGAGAATTAATACAAATAAATTAATAATACATATGTAGTAGTCACTTGTTTAATACTAAAACAAAAAAAAATAACAACTAAAAATTACATCACTCTACAACACTTGTATTGACCACTTTAGGAATATATATATAAAATAAAGGTAATTAATTGTCTTAGCGGGTACGGGTACCCGCGGGTACGGATACCTCACTACCCGTCCCCGTCCCCGTTTATTAACGGGTACTTCAAATACCCGTTTACTTTACCCGCGGGTACCCGTTAAGGTACCCGCCCCGTACCCGTAGCGGATTTTATCCGCGGGTACCCGCGGGTATGGGTTTTATTGCCATCCCTAGTTGAGTTGCCTCTCTAAGAGTTGTTTCTTTTAGGCTTCGTGCTTTGTCCGTTTTTTACTGAATTCTTTTGGTCCAATAAAAAATAGTTATCTCGTTACGAATAATTTGATATTTGATTTTGGATGTTCATATAATTATGGGTTTACATATTACGGCTAGGAAGCCATATAATTGTAAGATCCCTTTTAATGACATGTCTTGATTAATGTTTTTTGTCAATTTGATTACTGTACTATTTTTATGTTCATTTTTTGATAACTCGATGCTCAATTGGATTAGAGTTGATATTCATTGGTGATCTTAATTTGACTTTAGAATTCATTAATCATTAATAATTCCTAGTGAAGATCTTTTTTTGGTACAATGGGAAAACAAATTAAAGAAAGATAAAAAAAAAAACAACTTGGATATTCATATGGCTACACTTATATAATATACTCTAATTGATATGATCAAACAAGCGGACGTGCATTCATTGTGGTTGACTTTTATGCATAAACACAAAACCTGATAGCTTATAAGAAGGGTAACAGAGGCAACAATTTTCATCTTCTACTTACAAATAACGGTACCTAAAAAAGTGACATTTACTTCATGGAAGATTGTCTTTGTCGACTTCTCCTTTAACAAACCGCCGCCAAAACCAATGTTTACCCCATATGGTGTACATTGACTCCAAAGCAATTCCTTTGGTCTCGGGCAAGAAAAATATAATAAAGAGAGTCATCATTGCAATCCAAAACGCATAGAACAGAAAAGCACCAAACTTAAACTGGCATAACATTGTTAAGAATGTCTGGGATAACACAAATATGATTATGAATTGCACCCCAACTGCTATGCTTTGTCCAGTGGTTCTGATTTTTAAGGGAAAAATTTCACTTGGAATTAACCATGTAAGAGGGCCCCAAGACCAACCAAAACCTGCAGAGTATAAACATAGGAGAACCAATACCAGTACAGCATTGCCCTTTGATATGTCCTTTGTACCATGAACACCAGTCACCACAGCTAGCAAAGCAGACACCAGAATCTACAAAGTAGTGACAAATTATAAATATTTAGTGCTGGTCATGAGTACAATAAGCACAATACACAGATATACTTAAAATAGGCTTAACCGGAACGATTGTGTGATTTTGGTCCTTAGATTTCAATAGCGCGATTTTGGCCTCCCAAGTTACAATTGTGTTGATTTTGGTCCTAGGTGTCAGGATTGTGCGATTTTGGTCCTTCAGTATGGGATACCTAGGGACCAAAATCGCTCAATTAGAACTCGAGACCAAAATCTCACAACAATTGTGATACATGAGGGATGCAATTAAGCCTTTAAAATGTAGTAACTTAATTTACTTATACCAGACAGACAAGCATCACAATGCCCCCAGTTATGAACAAGAATCTTCTACCAAACCGATCAACAAAAGCAGTGGAGACCAAGATAGAAGCAAGGTTGACGAGTCCCAATATAATGGCAGAAAGTAAAGCGGTGTCGTGTCCCAAACCCACAGACTGAAAGAGGTTAGGGGAATAGAATGCGACTATGTTGATCCCAGTGAGCTGTTGGAAAAATGGGATTGCGAAAGCCATGACCAAGTGAGGTCGATATTGTCTCTCAAATATGGTCTTAAAGGGTTCCTGTTCCATTGATTTTGCAATCTCTGTCCATCTAATGAGTTCTTCCAACTCAGGTTCCACATCGATGGAATTTCCTCTGATTTTGAGCAGGGCTTTTTTGGCTTGGTCTATTTGGCCACGTTCCACCAAGCTGCTGGGTGTGTCAGTTATGAGAAAAGCACCAATTGTCATTATTGCAGCAGGCACCACAGCAAGTCCCAGAGAGAGTCGCCATCCCCATGTGTGCTTGGCTGTGCCATAGTTTATGCAGCCTGCGGCAACAACACCAATTCCCAAGAAGAATTGGAAGCCTGTGCTGAAAGCGCCTCGCCATTTGGGTGGAGCAATTTCAGAAAGGTACAATGGGGTAGCCTATTTCAAATCACACTATGTAGAGTTAACAAGCAGTAATCAGAAGAAAAAAGACTTAATTAATTGACATTTTATTCCCTTAAATTTATACATCCTTCAAATCACACCTTCAAATGCCTGTTAATTCTAATGTGCTCTCATGGATATGTATGTAAAATGTGGAAGCATGGAAGAAGCTCAAATAGTTTTCTCTCGAATTCCAGTTAAGGATGTTGTCCTTGTGGAATCCCATGATTGGAGGTTATTCTTCAAAAAAAACTGTCTCCATGAAGTTCTTAAACATTTTGTAGAGATGCAAAAAGAATCAAGGCCTAATGGCATTATAGTGGCTTGCATTCTTCCAGCTTGTGGAAGCCTAGTTGCTCTGGAGATAGGCAGAGAGATACATGGCCATGAGTAATTGTGCTAGCTTTAATTCTTTATTGAAAACTTTAAAAGTCACTTTTAATTTAAAATAGAAGGAGTAGAATTTAAAGTGACTAATTAGACACTGATCAAGTAAAGCTATTGCACTAGTATTTAAAATATGCATCCGTTGACTCACTTGATTAGTGAAACCAACCCCAAGACCGAGAAGGACACGACCAACAATGAGCATAGCAATATTTTCAGCACCGCCATTAATGACACCACCGATAAGAAAGAGGGCACCACCAACCATGATGGTGTTCCTCCTACCCATCGCCGCCGTGACTCTGCTAGCAACAATGGTTGACACTAAGCCAGCCAGATACAGAGAAGATGTGAATAATGTCAACACTTGACTATCATACACACAATACATGTTTACGTTCGCACTAGCAGCCTTTCTTAGAATATCTGGAAAGAACTTTTTGAGAAACGGCACCATCGTTGTGACACCTCCTGGAATTTCGTAACATTTTCAATAAGGAAACAAGAGTGAGCTTTATGGATTTATCATATATTATTATATTATATATAATAAATAATACTAATGTTATTAAAATATTAGTTGTTAATTTTTTAATTAATTAATGATTATAATTTCACATTATCTTTTAAAACACAATTCTTAAAACTCAAATCCAAATTTTATATATGCAATTTAATTATTACCTTCGATGCTACCTGAATATATGCAAATATTTGACTTGAAAAAAATCGTAAATTGAAAAAAGCGTGTTAAGCTAGATTTTAGTTAATTCCTTGGAGTCGGCACATATACAATTAAATATCATTGCCAATAACCAATGAGTCTTGGCCTAGTGGTGGAACACTAGGACCCTTGGGGGGGATTGACCTGTTGGTAGCAGAATCGATTCCATCCGGGGGTAAAACCATGTCTTGGCCAGTTCAAGCCTCTACGGACGAGTGCAGATTAGTCCTTCGTTGAAAGCGTTGGGACACTGCTCGGGGAGCGATCTCCCCTCGAACCAAAAAAATATCATTGCCAATGCCATTGTGGAAAAACAAAAGAACTGCGCCATTACTCCACTAAGACGCTCACTATGAGCAATTTGAGTGATGTAAATAACGGTTTGAACAATAAGGATGTTGATTAAAAACTGCTGTCCCCTAACATCTTTTGATTCTATGTAAGTTTTTTTTTTATGAATTGACTCATTTTGTCATTAGTTTGCCATTAGACAGTAGTGGCCCTAAGCATTTGCGGGAGAAGCGACCGCACATGGCCTCATCTTAAGAGGGTCGGGGCACTAATATGTAAAATTTTACTTAGTATAGAATAATCTTTAGGGGTCTTACTTGTTTTTCTAATGCATGTGTAGCTTATAGAATAATATTAACTACCAGTGTTATTGTTACATCCACTGAGAGAATATTTTCTAAATTGAAATTATTTAAATCTTATTTGCAATCTACAATGTCACAAGATAAACTTAATATATTTTGATTTGAAAATGATTTTTTTTAAAAATCTTGACTATGAATTGATTATTTATGATTTTGGGCCTGTTTAGATAAACAACTTATTTAAGCACTTATGCATATGCTGTTTTTATAATCGAAGAGAGAATATGATGAAACTGATTTCATATAAGTTTTGTGTTGTTTTCATAAGCTCTGTCAAACACGCTGACAAGTGTTTATGTCAGTAAATAAACCCAAATAAACTCTGTATAAGTCAATACAAACAGGGTCTTTGTTGCAAAAAATATTAGGAGAACAATAGTGAAATGATTATGAAGACATCACTTTTTAAATTCGCACAGTGCCTCTAAAATCTCAGGGCCGGCCCTGCCATTAGATGTTTATCTTTGGTTGGTATAATTAACTGACATCTTTTAGGATCCTCTTTATTTATTTTTCTCTCTATTTTCTCAATTACTATATTTTTGGGGGAAATAAATGACATAAATGTGATGCATATATAATAGAGAATGACATTTATTCCATTTATTCCCCTAAAAACATAATAATAAAGAAAATAGAGAGGATCTCAACTCCGCCTTTACGATTACAGTTTACAGGTGAGCCTAGATGCTACTTGCTGCAACAAATTAGTGTGTTAAATTTGGATTTGATTTTTAAGAATCAATCATTACTGTTATAGAAAATTCATCAATTACGGTTATTGAAAATTAAACTCTGATTTCCATGTAATGACCCGTATCACTGATATATATTATTTTCCAAATTTTTAAAATTTAATTAAAATTATTTTTTTATCGGTTTTTTTTTTTTACTCTTTTTGATAGAAAAAAACTATATTTTATAACGATTGATTCCATAGACCAGTTGTATTTTAAAATTTGGATTTGATTTTTAAGACTTGACGCCTTCACAGGCCCCGGGGAACCATCTGGTTCAATTGCTGTGATTAAAACACCGAAGGTTCATTGCTTGGAAAATGCAGTTTTTCTTTAATTGTTGTGCAAAGATTGATGTTCAGTGGAAAATTAACAAAAAGTATGAATACCATTATTTACAAGCTACATCAGTATTAAATATCTTATTCTACTATATTATTGGTGTAGCTTGTTTCTTCATGATTTTTTATGCACCAGAGCTAGTTTGTCGATCGTTAATTGAACACTATTTGAAAGCAAATTATAGCTTGCTTTAGAAAGCAATTGAAAACAGAAGATAAGAAGAGGAACAGAAGGAGAGATAGTTAAGAACCAGCTGCAGTAAGAAGACAAAAATTAATTAACAGGAAAAATCAAGAAATTAAGAAAAAGGGAAGAAAACTAATTAACCTGAAACTCCAATGTCATATCCAAAAATGAGTCCACTGGATGCAGCAACGATGCAAGTGATGAGAACTGAGAGTGTTATCTTGCCATCGAAGCCATTGGACGGTGCATCAACGGCGAATCCCCCACCCGCCATTTTGAACCCCTGTCTGTGATCTCTGCTTTCCAAGTACCAGCAGCCAGGGTCTGCTACTTTACTTATATATAGCTAGCTCACAGGAATAAGATTCAGTAGTGCAGTAGAAAAATAACTCCAATTGCACATCTAACGGACCCATTTTAATTTTAAAAAAAAAAGTTGTCATTTTCCCTGTTTGTTATATGTTTGTGCTTGGGAATCATGATTCATGATTCACATTTCATACACTACAACATGGGTTAAATTTATTCTAGTAAATTATTGATTGATGACGACAATACATCAGTATTGTACAGAACACATGTGCAATGCAATGTGATTGTAGTTTAATCTTTAGTTCTTACAAGATCATTAATTAGGTAGTAACTAAGTTTTTTTTGGTGGACAGGTAGTAACTAAATTTTGGTGTTCTCGTTTTCTTATGTTGGATATATTATTTGCCTCAAAAAAAGTTGGATATATTATTAAAGAAAAAGAATGTTTTCACTCTTGTAAATAGATATTATAAAGACAATTGCTAAATACACTCCTATATACACATCTTCTATTTTTTAAAGAAAATTGTTTCCAAAATACCCTTATCTTCTTGAAATAAGTTTTCAGAATCTATATAATATACCTTTCATAAATTAGTTTCTGTAATTCAAATGAATGAATTTCGGAAGTTAAAATGTAATATATAATTATTTGTTAGGGGAAAAGAATATATATTTTAAAATAAAAATTGAAGTGGGTGTAATTTATATTTATCTGAGAGGGTAATTTTCTAAAAAATAAAACATATTGAAAAATGAGTCTGAATTTGGTGCAAGAGGACACAAAGCGACAATGGGTTAAGAAGTATGCAAAAGTGTGTGTAAACAAAATATGATTTATTATGGTTGCGTTTGGGTAAACAATTCAATTAAACACTTATTGAATAAATATTTATATATAAATAGTTATGAATAAGCCGTTTCTATAATTGTAGAAGGAATGATAATGAATTATTTTCAAGAGATCTTATTGAAATAAGCTTTCATAAGGAGATTATTTGCATGTGCTAGCTAACACGCACCACTCACCTACCTAATATTTTCTTCCAACTCAAGAGCTACGATTACGATATTTAATGTGAACAACCGGTCTTGATTTTATTTCATGTATTCATTTTTTACAAAACTAAATGGGGAACGAAAGCTACCTCATGTTTAATTTATGCATATTGCATAGGCCTAACGTATGGAGCATTAAAATATAATTCCAAGAACGTAGGCTATGATGCGGACAGATAACTAATTAAATATAGTACTACTTACGGATACAAAATGACCGGTCGAAGTAAAGCTGGTTAATTATACAGCTAACCAAATTTCCTTGTTCAATCTGTTCAGGTATTGACTATGGACTGTTTGGTTGGTGGTGTTGTCGCAGACAGTAAGACTCTGGAAGAGAAAAAACCGCAATAACCAAATGAGTCTGTGTGGCGTTGAATCAAGAGTTGGAATATCCGAATCCCACCCCTCGGCTGAAAATACCCTTATGCTAACTTACACAAAACTACTGACAAAAAATATAATAAATATTAAAAATACCTTATCATAAAATAGAAAAAAAATATTTACCAAAATAGTGAGGCTTTGGAAATAAGTATAGGACATGAGCAAATGGCTTGAAAGATGAGACAAGACACAGAAGTCACAAAGTAAGGCCCTGTTTGGCATAATAGCTTCTTCTACAACTTATGACACAATTTATATAAGCTATTTTTATAATCGAAGAAAAAATATGGTGAAACTTATTTCATATAAGCTATAAGCTGTTTTGATAAACTATCTTTGGTAGCTTATGGAAAATAAGCTCAAAATAACTTATGAATCAGTCATAAACTGTGTTAATAAACTCTGCATAAGCCAATCCAAACAGGCCCTAAGTGTTAGCAACAACTTGAGAGAAGAAAACATAATATTATTTGGTAGATGATTCGGTGTGTATCAAACATTAAAGAGAATAATTAAGATATAATTAGGCTCATTCTGTGTGAGTTATCCTGTTCTTGTCCATAATGATTTGGATATATATGTGTCAGTTTCTGTTGTTTGCCGTTGAAATAAAATAAGTACATTTGAAAAGATACGTTGACAAACAAGGAATAGAATAGAAGCCTTTGAAGAGTTCCACCAGTCTAATTAATTTGGAGAAGAGTTGAACCTGCCAAAGGCAAGACTCATATCTTCAACTGTATTATGAGTAGTTACACCATTGTGTTTTTTGTTTTTTTGCTTTTCTCTCTGTGTTTATTCATAACTATTTTAACGAAGTAATAATGTTTTTAATTATAACAAACACAATATATATATATATATATATGTGTGTGTGTGTGAATCAATCTGACTAATTCGTACAGAACATTATTGTTAATGAAATCTGACTTAGGTATTCAATGATACATAATATTTTGGGTTAAATATGTTCCAGGTCTATGTAATATAGGAGGTTTTTGAATTAGGTCCCTGTAAAAAAAAGTTAAACTTTTTTTGTTCTCCTTTTATTTTATTTTTTTATTTTAGTCCATGGAGTGAGTTGACCATTTACGTGGCACATTTCATCACTCCTACGTGGCAAAAATGCTGATGTGGCCTTGTTGACGTGGCTTGTAATATAAATGACACATCCCTATAAATATATTACGTTTTGAATTTAGTCCCTCTGGAAAAAACGTGTTTTGAATTTAGTCCCTTAAAATTTATATTTTGATTTTAGTCCTTCCTCCATCCCACCCCCACCCCCACCTCCACCTCTACCTCTCATCTCTCCTCCCCTCCTTCCTCCACGAACCCCCATCCCACCCCCACCCCTCATCTCTCCTCCCCTCCTTCCTCCACCCCCACCACCTCCTCCTTCAAACCTTTGCTCCCCTTTCATTCTCTCCCTTCTCGGTTACTCCCTCGTTATTGTTGTTGTTGTTGGTGGTGGTGGTGGTGGTCAAAAAATGGGGGAAAAAATGCAGAAAACCCAGAAAAAGAAGGGAGAAGAAGAAGATCAAAGAAGATAAAACGTGGTTGGATCCAGTCCCTATAAATATATGAATGTTTTGGATTCAATCCTTATAAATATGTTACGTTTTGGATCCAGTCCCTATAAATATGTTATGTTTTGGATCTAGTCCCTCGAATATATGAAAATTTTGGATTCAGTCCCTACAAATATGTCCTTTGTGATTTACGTTTCGTGAAAAAAAAACATTGTTGTTGTTGTTTGTGTGCTGCTGCTATTTTTGTTGTTGGCGAAAAAATGAGAAGAAATCATTGTTGTTGTTGTTGTTGGGGTGTTGCGAAATAATGGTGAAAAAATGGTGTTTGAGTGTTGGTGGTGGAGGAGGGGATGGTGATGGAGGAGATGGAAGCCATGAGTGGGGTGGTGGTGGAGGAGGTGGTGGTGGTGGAGAAGGGGGAAGCCATGGAGGGGGAGAAGGAGGGTCGAGGGGGGTGGTGATGGAGGAGGGACTAAAATCAAAATATAAATTTTAAGGGACTAAATTCAAAATACGTTTTTTTAGATGGACTAAATTCAAAACGTAATATGTTTACAGGGATGTGTCAGGTAATGTGTCATTTATACAAGCCACGTCAGCAAGGCCACATCAGCATTTTTACCACGTAGGAGTGATGAAATGTGCCACGTAAGCGATCAACTCACTCCAGGGACTAAAATAAAAAAAATAAATAAAAGGAGGACAAAAAAAGTTTGACTTTTTTTACAGGGACCTAATTCAAAAACCTCCTATATTACAGGACCTGGAACATATTTAACCTTAATATTTTTAAAATAAATACATGTGATTCAGTTTTATTTAAAAAATATTCGATATGTTAGACTTCTGGTCGCCTTATTTAATTTATTCAAAAAATTTGAAGAAGTATTGCGGAAAAATCAATTTTAATTTACCATGTTCGACTATAATTATAGATTTTTTTTATAAGCCAAATTGAATTAAAACAGGACTAGAAGCATAAAGTGTGTCCAATCCAAAAACCAGTACAATATAGAGAACATGAACAAAACTCCAATTAGGGCCGTTCACGGGCCGGTTTGGATCGGATTTGACTAAATCCGTGCCGATCAAAACTCTACGGGTTGGGTTGGTTCGGATTTTTCCTTTTTTGCTTTCAAAATCCGAACCAAACCAACCCGCACATGATTGGGTTGGTTCGGATTGGACCCGCGGGTCCATGTTTTTTCCTTAAAAAAAATTCTGAAAATTGAAAAAAAAAATTTGTTTTTTCTTTTACAGATTTGAGCAACATTCAAAGTTCAAGCATTAAAAAAAATGCACATTCACACACTTGTTCCAAAATACACTTTCAAATGTCAGACTTAAAAATGCAACAAGGACTAAATGGCACTCAATAACAACATTCCAAAAATTTGTCCTTGCACTTGCTGTGATGGAGCTTCATGCCCTTGTGGTGATGGAGCAACTTCAATAGGACTTGGAGTAGGGTCAACAACATTAGCATTAGCTGGAGTGAGAGGATTAACACTCCCAGTTGCACTTTTGTTTTCCATTTGCTAAAAACAAAGTAAAGTAGAGAAAATTATAATTTTATTCATACACAAATATGCAATTAGATCATAAACAAAAAGCAAATATAATGAACAGAGACTGCATTATAAGGAAACAACTCAAACAAGTAACATAGTCTAATAATGTACAGACTAACAAGGAATTAAATTTATGCAGTACTTAGGCTAATAATGTACAGCAGTAAGTAAAGATGGAAAAAAAAAACTTTCGAATGGGAAGCAAGTTCTCAGTATTCACACCAATAGACTCTGCAAGTTCTCAGTATTCACACCAAATTCCTTAAAAGAGATTCTCAACTAATAATAGTAAGTGCTTGTTTGTTTACTACCCAACACCCATTTGTAGCAAATAAAATGGGTCGCAAAGTTAATGTATTTGCCACTTCCAAACAATATTAGTCAGAAGTGCATTTTAAGAAACAGTGTTAGACATTCATTGTGAAGTCCATCCACAGTCCACACTATTACCGCAACCAAGCATGAAGCCAAGTGGTGAATTAATAAACTGTGGTTCTCTGACTACTGTAAGAATGATAATTACTCAGGTTATGGCCACATGACTCACATCTATAAAGGTTAGAATCCTAAATCAAATAAAACATGGTACGAACCGCTGAGACCCAAATCTGGTACCTAAAAGATGAAAAAGAGGGACTCACTACCTGAACCTCTGGACGCGAGACAGTGGCTGGCGGAGGACGGCTGAGACTCGCGCGGTGGCTGGCGGCCTGGGAAGGAGGACGCGAGACAGTGGTGAACGACGCGAATGGGAAGGAGGACGCGAAGACAGCTGAAGACGCGAAGGCGCTGAACCTCTGGCTCGGTAAACAAGCCGGTGGTGGCTGGCTCCAGCGGCAGTGGCCGGAGGAAGGACTTAGAGGTGCGGCGGCTGAGTGGGGTGAAGAGTGAAGGAAGAAGAACCCTAGGTTTCTAATTCTGAAATTACAAACGAGAGTGAATAGCAGAACACGTTACAGCGAACTGAGCGAAGTATAGGAAATTTTTTTTTTTAAGTTATTGCCACGTCATCGGTTCGGATTGACGGGTTCACGGGTCCAAATCCTGAAACCCGTCATCCGAACCAAACTAGGCCGGGTTCTCACGGTTGGATTGGATTTTGATCCGATCTGTGAAAAATTACAAAAAATCGGGTTGGTCTGGTTCGGTTCGGTTCGGGCTCGCGGGTTGCCCGAACCGCTGAACACCCCTAACTCCAATACCTCTATAAAATGACCAACCCCCACCCCTTACGTATACAAAGTCTCCCTATCAAGTATCAATACAACAACATTAAAAATCTCATAATCCATCAGTTTCAAATAGGAACTTACAAAACACTATTCACGCTATTTTACTAAAGTCTTGTTTGGATGCAAAAGCTTCAGCTTTTGATTTATGAAAAAGTTAGTTTTATTTTTTTTTCTTATTTTTCTCCTATATGTAAAAGAGGAAATGTTATTAAATAGTCATTAATAAATAAATAGGTGCTTATAGAAAAGTTAAAAAAGATAGCTTTTAAAAAATGTGAAGACCAAAAGTTAATTTTAACTTATGTGAGAAGTTGTTAGTTAAAAAACACTTGTCATAAGTACTTATGAAGAAATTTATCCAAATTGGGCCTTTACGCTGGTTAGGAACTGAAATTTCTTTTTTCACTTTCAAGTGGCAATGCAGAGTGAAATCCTAGCCAGGCATATGCAAAGGATGAAGCAGAGAAGACTGAACTAGTGTGAGGTAGTTTCATACTGTTTAGAACAAGAAGTTGATAATGATCGAATAACACGTGTCCTCTTCGTTAAATTTTGTTTTGTTGGAAGTTTGCCCAAAAATAACAACTAAGAGAAACCCATAACCTTTGAAGGAGCCTTTCACTTCCACAATTACTTGAATAATAATAATAATAATAATAATAACAACAACAACAACAATAACGTTATCAATTGCTGGATTAAGTTGATGCAGGTTAAATAAAGTCAGGTTTAGCAGAAAATTGTGTGCAGACCTTGAGGGGTATGATCAGTTATCACAGCAAAGAAAACTAGCTGCAAAACTAACAAAAATTCCTTCGCTTGACCAGTGTCATAAAAATAAATATACTCTAGTCCGATAAGTGTTCTTGTGGTAGAGTTTTATATATTTACACAAACATTTAACAGCTATAAGAAGGAAATATTTTGCCTAAAAGTAACATCAGCACTCAGTACTGATATTTGTTCTATCTTCCTGAACTTCTCCTCTGACATACCTGCGCCAAAACCAGTGTTTGCTCCATACGGAATAGATTGAATCCAGATGAAGTCCTTTGGTCTCGGGCAAGAAAAGTATAATAAAGAGGGTCATGACAACAATCCAACCCGCGTGGAACAAGAAAGCGCCGAACTTGAAGTGACACAGCATTGTCAAGAATGTCTGGGACAAGATGAATATGGTAATGAACTGCACCGCAACAGCTATGCTCTGCCCTGTGGTTCTGATTTTCAAGGGGAAAATCTCACTTGGTATTAGCCACAAGAGAGGGCCCCACGACCAACCAAATCCTGCAGAGTAGAAACTCAGCAGCACCAATAACGCGTTAGCATTGCCCTTCGATATGCCCCCTGTGCCGTGAACACCAGTCCCCAATGCTAGCACAGTAGCCACCGCAATCTTCACAGTGATAACACCAATTAGTAACAGCCTGCCATGTGTTTATACTAAAGGATTAATTGCATATTTGGTCCTTAAGTTATTGTGATTGTGTGATTTGGTCTCGGTTTTTAATTGCACCAATTGGGTCCCTCAGTATCCATTTGTTACGGTCATATTTCTCTGTCACAATGTTGTCATATTTTTAATGTTGTGAGCTTATGTGGCATATGTGAGACTGATTTGACACCGAATCAGTCTATTTTGGCATCGATGACATGACAAAGACCCTTACACATCGAAAATTGTAAACAATACGTGTTGCATCACATGTATTACCGACTCGCTTTGGAATTTTTTTTGCAATATGCACTGTGCCAAGATGGCCTAATTCAATGTGAAATCAATCAACACGTGTTATATATGCACCTGATGTTAAAAATTATAAGATATAGTGACAAAGGATCTAGTTGTAACGATTATGATACTTTGGGAACCCAATTGACGCAATCAAAAACTGGAATCAAAATTGTACAATTGCAATAACCGATAACCAAAAATGCAATTAAGTCTATAATAAATCAATAAGAAGTGCTATCATCACATTTTAAATTCTTTAACTCTTTAAAAATAGGTCTCACCAAATTAGGAATGGAAACACATAATTTAGTAGTTATACATAAATTTCACGTAACAATAGAGAGTGTGTAGGATTCTGAATGAATTTTAAGAAAATTAAATTAAAGAACTATGTATAGGATAATATCAAAGTTAAAATAATGGTTTATATATATACACAAGCTTACCTGACAAACAAGCATCACAGTGCCACCCACTACGAACAAGACTCTCCGACCAACACGATCAATAATAGCAGAGAAGATGAGAAGTGCACCAATGTTAACGACTCCAATAATAACAGAAGAAAGCAAAGCCGCATCATTACCAAAACCCATAGATTGAAAGAGGTTAGGTGCATAGAACGCGACCATGTTGATCCCAGTCAGCTGCTGAAAAAGCGGGATGGCAATTGCAATCACCAAGTGAGGCCTATACGGTCTCTCAAATATAGTCACAAAGGGTTCCTTCTTCACAGATTTTGCAAATTCTGACCATCTAACGAGTTCTTCCAATTCAGGCTCCACATCGGTGTTTGAACCTCTCACTTTGTGCAAAGCCTTTCTGGCTTGGTCTATTTTGCCACGATCCACTAAGCTGTTTGGTGTGTCACATATGATGAAGGCACCGATTGTAATCAGTATTGCTGGCACCACCGCAAGGCCAAGGGAGAGTCTCCACCCCCATGTGTGTTTGGCGGTAGCGTAGTTTACGCAGCCTGCAACCACCACGCCAACTTGTACGAAGAATTGAAAGCTTGTGCTTAATGCTCCTCGCCATTTTGGTGGAGCGATTTCCGAAAGGTACAATGGAGTAGCCTTAAATCAATTGCAACATATCATAATTAACAGAGTGAATAGACACTAAAACAGAGAAAGAAGAGCACTCAAAATGCTCTTGAATTTTCAGCTTAAGTACACTTACCAGTTACAAATACATTGGTTCCTGAAACTACTAATATATAAAGATAAATGTTACTAATCAAAAAAATATAAAGATAAATTTGTGCAACTTTATTAAAATGCATGAATAAATGGTAAATCAGGTTCAATTCATTACCCCCCCCCCCCCCTCTTTCCAAAACAGAGACTATGCATATAAAAAGGAAATTCAAAATTTAACACAGGTATAACTTGATCCATGGATGAAATTATTTAAGATGCATCTGCAAATTAAAAACTGAATTTTCTAGCGAGTAATTAAAGATCTTTGTGATTTCTATTAGTAAGTGTGTGTTTGGAAACCAGTTTGGGGCTTGCAAAACTGGATATGGATTAGAAGAAACAATTTGTTGCTTTGGAAAAATTGCATTAAAAAGAGAGAATTTGCAGTGGAAAGAGTAAACGTAAGTTTGCAACTGGAATCCAAACACACACTAAGGTGTTTGTGTATATATCGGTGCTCGGATTTTTATTACAAGCCGTAATCATGTAAAGAACTAGTATTGATGACCCGTGCAACGCACGGGTTAGGTAATTTTATTTATAAGAAAATGATGATGTTATCTAATTAAAATAATTAGTAAAAATAGTTACATATAAATTTAGATATATTCACAACCATGAAAAAATTCACAGCCACAGTGTGGAATCCTCTGCGCTGTTTTTGAAAATGCATTCTTCTAATTTCAGAATCAGTCACAACAGTGGAAACACTCACACCACCAGTGTGAAAGCAAAAACTTCTTCACGAAATGCAGTTTAAAGATTCCAGAACTATTCACAGCTGTGAAAAGCTTCACACCCCTAGTGTCAAAGAGTCAGGCCTATCAATGAAAATGCAAGTTTGTCATTCCAGAACTATTTACAACTGTAAACAAATTCACATCCCCGTTGTGAATCCATCATACATCACGAAAATGAACTTCTGAACACAGAGTCGTTCACAACTGTAAAAACTTTCACATCCCCGATGTGAATCCGTCAGACCTCACGTAAATAAACTTCTGAATACAGAGTTGTTCACAACTGTGAAGAAATTCACACCTATATTGTAATAGTGTCAGAGACAATTTGCGAAAATGCAACATTCCCAATCATCATATTTGTATAATTGTGGTCTAAATTGTTAGTGATGTATTTTCTATTCAGATTTAACGAAATGTGTTCTAATAATAATACATGTATTAATGAGAAATGAATAATCAGATGAATCATACAGAAAATCATTTCAGTATAAATGAACACCTAATAAGAAATTTATGTCATCAATTTTAATATGAAAATGTTTCTTCTGAACCATTTGGAATGTCAGAACAATTGATATCATTCAAAATTTTTGAAGTAAATCACTCACCTTGAATCTCATAATCATCATCTGAATGGTAAACTGTGTCTGAATTCAGATACTTTTTTTTATCTTTAGAAATTAAAGACAGTATTAAATCATTCACATGTTCAACACTTTCTAATGTATGAGCAAAAATTGCTCGATCTTCAAGAAAGTGATTGATTTTTATATTTTCCTAAATGTTAGGATACATGAATTCAATCAATGAAAGTAATGGGTTTTCATTGTCTATATCAACAAATCTTCATGTATGTCAATGTCACTCTCACCATTTTCATTTGATTGCATGTCAGCATTCCCAATATTTTAGAGTAATCCTCTTGAAAAGCTCTAAAGACATAGTTGCCAGTGACACGGACATTAATTATTAAATATAAAATAATAATTTTCTTAAGAACTTCCTTAATTGCAAAAAGATTCGCTCCCCGTGAGCAAAATGTAAATGTCATCAATCTGTTTTGTTGAAAAATATTCATCATCGTATGTTATATTTTATCTATAATTTTTATATTGATAAAAAATCAATGAATTAGTTTAATAAAAAAATAGAAGATAGAAAGCATAGAAAAAATATTTATATTAAAATTAACATAATAATGAATTAATAAAATATTAAAATTATTAATAAAAATTAGTTTTCTCCTAAAGATTCAAATATTAATTTAGTTTCATGTGAACCATCCACTTCCCATAGATTAAATGTAAATGTCACCAATCTACTTTCATGAAAAATATTCATTCCCATATGTTTTATAATTGAATTGAATTAACTGATTAACTGAATCAGAAAATAAATAAACAGATTTAGGCAATTATTGAGTATTTGTTCGCTTAACTTTATAATTAAAAATGTCTTGCTTTCCCAATAGAAAATAATTTATTCATTTCAAATTTATTACTCACTTGATTATTATTTTGATAGTATTTTCACTTCGGTGGATGTAACTTTTGGGACTTAACATTAGCATTGGTGGATTATACTTCCACTCTAACCTTCATGAGATATGATTTCCATTGACTGTGTTTTTAGTTATATCAATACCAGTAATTCAACCTTTTAAGCATCGTAATGAGTTATGCAAATTTATTATCAACTGTCTTTGAGTATTTAATTTTGGGAAATTCTTTTGGATTCACATGTCCAACTGGATCACATTGATTATGGTACAAACGGGGTGTCATAGGTTCACACCTTTCACAAAGAACAGATAGACATAAACAACTATTGGAACACTCATTTGCAACAAAAAAAAAAGCTCAAATTGCAAGACCTTTCAGCAGTGAAACCATCATGTATATCTACATCAAATAAACCCTTCAAACAGTAGCTCCTTCTCTTCCACTAAACAACCCCATTATTAGAATACCTGAGAATTATCAGAGAATTATCATTCACATTATACCTGTATAACACACAAAGCTATACCAGAGAATTATCATTCACATTATTCTATGTTTTTTATCTTCCCTAAGTATTTCATATCCAGATTAAAATTAAAATACCTGAATAATTTAAACTTTTTCAGGAAGGAAGTCAAAAGGTATGAATAGATCAAAGCTAAAAAGAAAAAGCATAAACCTTCAAGGATATCACTTCAACAATAAAAGATAAATTAGAATGAAACCAAACAACCTGAAGAAATATACATTCAGGGTAAGAAATTAGGGATCTCAAAATAAACACATCTCCTCTTGGCATGCATAGAATTCACTTCCTTCAAACACTCTTTGCTGACAACCGTTGTATTCCTAGAAAATCATTTAGCAAACTCCAATTGTTATATATTTCCTATTCCTATTTCCTATTAACAGGATCCATCACCTAGTGAAGTAATTAAATTCATAAAGCTATAATAGATAACAAAAGATTCAGTCCAAGATTTCCTACAACAATTACAATTACACTGATTACCAAACAGATCATGTGTTCAACGTGTCGTGGTACTGATATAGTGTTTACATAATTAAGATGCAAATAATGTTTATTTAATTAATAAAGATGTAAGCGCACAATAGCCTGAACCATTTTAATTGCCATAAAACATGACTTACATACTGGCTACTCAACACAATTGCAATATCCATCCTTCAAGAGAGTTCTTTCAATGCATTCTCAATTTTTTTTACAGTTGTTTCTGAAAATTAAAATGCCAATAGCCCACATTATCAGAGTTTGATAACACCGTGGAATAATTGCATAGTCTCTGACTTTAATTATCTGCTAGTAATTGGAAGATAAATCATTTAATTAAAATGTTTTAGATTTTCTTACCTTGGCTTCATGACCATTCTTCGCATTCAGTATGTACAAATTTTTACCATAAAATGGAATTGTCGTATTTGCATCCCCAATTTTATCTGTATCTTCAACTTCTTTTCTCCTAATCTGAATGTTTTTAATACTATCTTGTCAATCTTGCTTTATCCATATATGGGTAGGCGTCCAATTAAGATGCTTGAAATCACAGTGAAGCTGCATGACCCCATTACATTACAAAAATACATTCATAAGTAATTATCACCACTGATACAGAAAGGATGAATGTTAGATATTAGATTTTCAATTTGCTATCAGCTAGTAAGATATCTCCAATTTATTTACCTATAAGATACCATTCCCATAGGTCTCTGTATGGGTTAGGTTATATGAAAACAATGACTTGTTTGCGGACTTCTTTTTAAAGGGCCATTGATGATCCTTACATTTGTTCCTGGTTTGAAACAAAAATTTAGCTTCCACTGACATTTTACAAAATGGTAATAAAAACAACTAAAAAGGGTTAACAAAAACCTAGAGATAAAATTGAATAAACACATAGGAAACCCATAAGAAAATACCTGCAATGATCAAATTAGAGGATGGGCTCTCCAGTGGAAATGAAGTACACCACCCTTGTCAGAAAACCACAGCCAAATGAAAAAATTGCTCAATCAAAAACGAAAATGCAGAGTTAAAAGCAAGTTCGAATGAAATAAACCCCAAACAAAAACCATAAACCACATATGTTCAAAGCAGAATGGAAATAAATCAGGCCTAACCTCAGTCACACTCACAAAATGCAAAAATAAACATAATGACTTGCATAAAACATGAAGGGAAAGAAAACTGTACCTGATAGCATGCACCACAACCAGTTCCATTCCGCCATAGCTCCATCTGCTATGTCTCAGATTTGAAATCCCACCTGGGACAGTGAGAAACTTTAAAAAATGGTTGAGGAGGATAACAATGGGGATGAAATTAGATAATGGGAAAGAAGCTGCAAAATTGCTCACTCACCGTAAACAAAAGGCAAGGGGGGAAAAGTTAGGGGACGGTGATCAGGCCAGAGACGGGCCACAATCGCGTCTAAAACTTGGTATTTCTTCTTCTCCCTCTCCTCCTTCAACTCCATCATCCTCTCCTATGGTCGAACGTCGTCTCTTCAGCCCCGATCTCCGTCTTTGTCGTTTTGCCATTGTTCGAGAAATCGTTCGAGAAAGAGGAACAGAGAAGGGGTGACAGACATAATGCATCCAACCCCTCCACCCCTGGAGCCCCACGAACTCATCCCCGATCTACCTCTTTGTCGTTCGAGAAAAAAGGAGGGGAGACCGAAAGAGTTGTGGAAGAGAGAGAAGAGAGTGGTGGCCGAGAGATGAGAGGACAGAGTTGTGAGAGTGGGAGGAGTTGTGAGAGTGGGAGGATTATAGAATGTGTTATTTGAAATCTAAAATTTGAAATTTGAAAAAGAGAGATAAAGAGAGAAGACGGCTGTGTGTGTAATGTCTTGTTTATTTTCCTTATTTGGCTAATTTCTCTCTAAAGTGTGCTTTGGAAGCCACTTACTTAGAGATTGACACCTGTTAAAAATTGCCCAAATAGTGATCTATAAGTGTATAATATAAAGATAATATAAAGATAAAGATGTTATCTCAATACATGGTTTAATATTATATTTTCATCATAATATTTGTATGGTCGTTAAAAAAAAAGAAAAGAATATTGATCCATGGAATTCCTATATTGGTACTATCCATCTAACACTCTAATCTTGTTATATCTCTCTCTTCTTGTCATATCATATCACCTACTGCATCTATCACTTCTCCTTCTTCTATTTCTTTCTCTCTCTAGATATAGACATTGGTCTATATCGGAGTGTCTACAAAACATTATTTTCCACTTGAATTCTTTTATTTACATATAGAATATTACTTGAAATAAATAGGTATTCTGAATTAGCTCACTTGATTAGTGAAACCGATCCCAAAGCCGAGAAGGACACGACCAATGATGAGCATAGCAATATTTTGAGCATGGCGCCACCCACAAGGAAGATGGTACCACCCAACATGATGGTGTTTCTACGACCAAATGCCTTTGTGATCCGACTAGCTACTAGAGAAGTCACTAACCCAGCTAGATATAGGGAGGATGTGAATAACGTCAATAGTTGATTATCATACACGCAATACATGTTTGTTTCGGCACTTGCAGCCTTTTTTAGTATTTCAGGGAAGAATTTTTCGTGAAATGGCATCATCGTAGTGACCCCTCCTGGAATTTGCCATTTCCATTAATAGAAAAAATGTTAGCTTTATTTATCTAATTCAAGTAACACCTTCAATACTATATAAATTAATGCAATATTCATTTGCATACAATGTAAATTGCAATGACAAAAAAATTAATTAAATAAATAAGTCTTTGAGTTAAAATCTTACATCTGAACACATGTACGTTTAAAAGTAAGTCATTGCAAACTTCAAAATTTGTCAACAATGTGCAAACCACAAAAGATATTCCTTTGACATTGTCTGTTCATTTGGCATTGGCTAAGCTTTTTTTTTTTCAAAGGCATTTGCTTTTTTTTTTGTCAGTAAGAGAAAGATCATTGCATGGGTAAAACCCAGCCATACGGTATCTTCAGTAAGAAAAACAGTATATGCAAAGTCACACAAATTACAACACTAGAGACCAAGACCCGCTACTGTAACATACCTTACCTATGTCGGACAAGGAAAACAAAGAAACAAAAACAAAAGGAGAAACCACAAATAAACAAAAACAAAGGCATTTGCTTTTTTTTTTTTGGTCCAGAACAAAGGCATTTGCTAAGCTAACCACTATGGTGATGATGGTTAGGGTGGTAAAAATAATCCATCAGGAATCATGTGAAATAAGTGGGCTTCTTAACTTTTGATTTTAGCTTTAGGCCCTTTAGATTAGGGTCTGAAAATGAATAAATTAAACTGGAAATATGACCTTATAAAATGTTAGATGACAAGCTGTGTTCGGGTCTGGGCCTTGGGCCTTGTTTGTTGCTAGATCTTATTGTTTGACCAAAATAAAAAAAAAGATCTTATTGACCAAAAAAAATGTTAGATGACTTTTCTCTCTTGCGCCCTTGTTTTGTATCCCTCGGTTGTAGAGTTGAATGGGGCCCACTATAGAACTACAGCATGGTAAATATTGTCCACTTGTGACCAGGCAACAAATGAAGACAGGCCTATGACCATTGAGGCTCAAACTTTTTTTTTGGTCAACCATCGAGGCTCAAACTTGAATTTCAAGCTTAGGTCAAAGAATTGACCAAAAAAAAACAGCTTAGGTCAAAGATTGGAGACAAATCTAGTCCAATTGAACTTGAGGGGGAGAAAATGGATATAGCAAGTCCAAACAAATGACCAAAAAGACAAAAATCCCAAAAAGGACCTAAAACTTGGGCCAAGTCCACTATAAAACGACAGCATGGCCATGAGAATGAAGAAACTTAAGGAGCCCAAACCCAGGCTTAATTTTAGTGAAGATGGATGGATGGACCTATGCCCTTTCAGGCTCAAACTAGCGACTTGGACGAGACCCACTATGAAGCTACAACAAAGCACACCCTAGATGCACTTAAATAGGTTTGCCTTACGTCGTGGATGTCGCATGACTGAGTTTTATCCATTCTATGAACTTGTTCGTTCATGTTGACTAAAAAAAAAAAGAAGATATGGGCAATGGGAACAAAAAGATAAGAAAAAGGAAGGAAAACATTTGGAAATGTAAACAAATTGACAGGCAATTAATTAAAAAACCTGAAATTCCGAGGTCATATCCAAAAATGAGTCCACTGGATGCAGCAACAATGCAAGTGATCACAACCGGTAGCGTTATCTTGCTATCGAAGCCAGTAGTGGGAGTGGCTGGTGCATCAGTGGCGAATCCCCCACCGGGCATTTTGAATTAACCTTCTATGGTTACTATATTTCTCCTCCTCAGGTTCCAACCATCAGTACTGCTGCTTAGCTGATTCTGACTAAATACCTGCAAGGACACTCATGATAGAGCGTGGCCAATTGTCCACACAGAAAAAGGTGTTAGATCAATTTCCTTTTTGTTTTGTTTTACTGCATAGGTGCAAATGGGAAAAGGAAATAAAATAGAAAAGGGAAATAACTATTTCTCTAGCACAGGCACAAGTCGAAAATGATTTACTCATATGTTTAAATATATGATATGATGCACAAAATTACTCATATCTTTCTTGCTTTAATTTTTATATGAGATAATGCCCACTTAAACGGGAGCATGGAGAATGCCCCTTATTTTATATGCTCTTATTAGAAGAAATTGATGTATATAATTTACAACTTCCTATTTATTAAAATGAAAAACAAAAAAATATAATAGTCTCACACTTGCTATGGGGTGTGAATTGGTACACGGGGAAAAAAAAGGTATAGAAAGAGAAATGTGATGATGTAAAAAAAACAAAGAAAATCATAACTCAATGAAAATAGTTCAATCACCTAGGCGCTTTAAGATTTGCTTTGACTTGTATCACGTTCTTCACTTTTTCCTTCTGGATCACTCTTGTCTTCGGTTGCTTTGTTTTTATGGAACCTCATCTTCAAACTTGAAACTGCTTCCGCAGCCAAGATGGTTTCGACACAATAGTCACCGGGAATAACAACTGTTAACAAATGCACCAAACCTCTAGAAACAAACCCCTAATTAGACAGAAAATTGTGTTAAGACACCAATTCAAATTTTTGTTTGAAGGAACCAGATTATGTAATTGCAAAATGCGACAACAGTCTGTGTCTCACAAACTCAAAGAAAGGTAAGAGAAAAAGAATAACCGGAGGAAGGGGGTGAAAAACAGGTAGGAAATCACAAAGAAAAAAGGTTACATTGTCAACTAGCGTTTTTCTATGATGGGTTGATCAAAGTTTCAGGAGAGAGAAGGAAAAAAAACATGGATAGAAAAATGGTCTTGTGGTGATCCGATACATATGTTGGTCATGGGATTTTTGACCGCGCCGCAGACATGTAAGAAAAATAAGTTATTTCCGGCCTGAGTCAAGTTAAAAATTAGGGTAAATCACATTAACATTCCGTGACATTTTAGATAAATAATATTGCATTCCTATTTACATTTAAATTTATATTCTGTCTTACTAATCTATTTTGATTAACGACATCTTATAAAGTAAAATGAAATATTCTACTTGACTCCCAAATTCTAATGATATTTTATTGAGAATTAATTTAATTAACAAATCACTACTAATATAAAGCAAAGTTGTTTTGACGCCAAATTGCAATGGCAATTTTGTCAATTCATCTGCATTTTTGGCACCAGCTTCTTCAAGAAGCTTGAGCAGTGGCGTACAGAGGAAGCTTTTGTTTCTCACTGACACAGAGTATGGGTTGCATGTCCGGATGAGTGCTACACATGCCAGCATTAAATGCAACATTTCAATTTCAATTGCGTTTCAAAAAGTAGAAAGGGCGGTTGGCTCAAAAAATCAAATCCACTTTCGCTCAAAAAATCAAATCCACTTTCGGAGTCTGAACAGAAATCAAATCGCCGTGAATGGCAAAGAGAGAGAAGACACCGAGAAGGAGAAAGAGGAGGAAGTGGCTTGACACGGTGGTGGCGCTGTGAAACGGTGGTTAGGTGGAACTGTGATGAAGGAGGCTCAACTGTATCTTGCAGTGTCGGCGGCGGAATGGGTTGGTGTTACGGTGGCTCAACTGGAGAGGGTGACTGTCATGGCTTCGACATGGCTTGCCGGCGGCTGGAGCGATGGTTTTAAATGAACATGTTGGGCTAGCTTGGGACGGTGCTTCAATGGCCAGAACTGTGTTGTTCAATGGTGGAAGACAATGGGTGTTGGGTCAGTGAGACTTCTATTTTTCAATTCTCTCATTATGTCGATTGTTTCACATTCCTAAATCTGTGTTTTGTATGTTGCCGGTTTGGGTCTCACTATTTTCTTTGCTTTTTCAGATTGGTAGGTAGACAGAAGAAGAAGCAAGGCATATGGTCATTTGGAGGAAGAGCACACAAGTAAGGACCCCAGCAATGATAATGATGATGAGGAAACTGATCCAAAGGAAGAGCAAGACTCCAAGTTGGAATTGGGCATTCACGATGCTAAAATATCATGAACCATGGAGGTAGTTGGACCAATTGCCTTATACTTTTTGTATATTTGATTGCTTTGTTCTATGTTCATTTTTTTCTTCTTGCTCCTAGGTGTCCCATAACAGTGGCAGTGACATAGCATTTGTCATGAACATGTTTGTTTTTATTAGATGTGTATTCTTTTGTTAAATTTTTGAAGTGTTTTTTTTACCTCACTTGGCCAAATTTTGTTTTGTTTAATTAAGATTAAGAATATAAAATATGTGGTTATGTTACTCACCTTAAGTGTTTTAAAAGGTTTATTGTTTTTAGTATTTTTTTGTCTTTTTGTCTCCCTTTTGTTCTTGCAATTTTTAGTTAGGCAAAAAACTGTGTGACTCTAAACTATTTATTTTGCAGATATAATACCCAACTGAAAAAGTAGAGCAGGCATGTACTACTGCGTATTTTGCAGATATTGGCTAAGTTTGTTCTATTATTTTAGAGTAAGGAGTGTAGATATGTATTTCTCAGTATGTGTTAAAGTACTACGAGTCAGATGGTTCTATTACTTGCCTTTTTTTGGGGGGGGGGGTTGTTGCCTTTTGTTTCAGGACATCCCAACTTATTTCATCATGTTTAATTATTACAGGAAAGGAAGTTCAACTATAATAAGCCAATCACCAATACTTGCATTAAGTTTCTCATTTAGTAACCTGACAAAGTAAAGGAAGTTTAACCATTATATATCCTACATAACCTGTTTTGCATTAAGTTTTTGTTTTGATGCAATGTATTTGTTATTAGTAGTCATCCTTAGTTTCTGTTTTCATCCCATATATTTGTTATTTGTATAGATTTTTGCATTTATATAGTTTTTGCATCTGCCTTCAAATGATACGTTTATATGATGTGAACCAAATGCAGAATAAATTGTGTTGATATCATGGACTAATTTAATCTTTTGGTTTGAGACTGCCATTAAGAGGATTAAGCAGTAGGAATGCTTTCAGTTTAATTATAAGCAGTAAATGGTCTCTGTTTTTTTTTATGTTTACTTATTTTGGAATTGGAGTAAATATTGGTCGGTTTATTCTTGCTCTCAGTTTAATCTGGAATTGGAGTAAATAAATGTTCCTTGGCTTTGTTCACTCTATTTAATTTAATTTTCTTTTCTATTAATTGATAATTTTGTGAATTTTTTACAATGGTTATTTCAACTGCAAATTTGCTCCATAATATTGATTTTTTTTATTATCTTACCTCAGGTATTAAGTTGTGCTTAATTATCTGTGTTGTTTTGACAAGTTGGGTTTATGTTTATTGTATTTGTAGGGATTTTCAAGGTGTGTAGATGGAAATTGGCAAAACTTCATCCAGGTACACAAAGATATAGGTGGTTTTACTGTGAATCTGATCTTTTATCTTTGTGTGTGTGTAAGACAAGGTAGTTTGGAGTTGTTTTATGCCAAAAAAATTTCTTTCTTTTGGGTTGTAAGTTCTGCACATTCAAGTGATTACACTCTTCAAGGGGCTTTGTTTGTTTTGTGATCCCTCAAAAGATCATATTTTTTTTGTCTTCTTTACTGAGAAATTATCCTCAGGTGAGTCAAAAATTTTGTAATCATGCTATGTTCTGATTTCATGTGTTTTCTCCTATAGCTTTATTTCTTTGCATTTGGTTTCACCATTCCCAATCACTGTCCAAGAATTATGGAACTAAATTATCTTCCATTTGTAGGCATATGGATGGATGCACAAACTGTTTGGACTTCTATGGGGAAACTTCTCAACATGTCATGCTTTATGACCCATTAAGCAATGGTACTGAGGTCTGTGTTCACAAAAAAGGTTGGGTGTACCTTACTGATAGCTTCATCCATTTCCTGTTCCCAAAAGATAAAAATTGCCCTGTTTCTTATGTTTTAAAATTGATTAATATTGGGGTCAAACTAATAAAACCGAGTTATTGAAGATACACTATCTTAAATAGCTCTTCGGATAAACATTTGGTCATTAGTGGATACATACTTCCTGTGTTTTATCTTTGCTTTGCTTACCAATAAGATTACTGCTTATTGTTATATCATCTTAAATCCCTTCTTTAATGTATTCCATTTGTGTTTTGCCAATGTGTATTTACTAGGTGTAGGACAACATTAGACCATGGTGGTTGTATCTGTTAGGTATGGTACAAAAATTGTCATGATAGTTATTTCTTATTACAATTTCCCCACCTCTTCAGAAATTTAGCATAGGTAAGTGTACCAAAATATTGTCATAGCATTCATTTAAGAAAAAAATAATGTCCATTTTTTTATTATAGATTTTACAATATTAACTCCATGTTTTTTAGGTGAGTTGCATTATTCAATTAGTTGGTAAAGAAGATTAGGGAAATCAAACGATGGATGAAAGTTGTCGTCAAAGTGTGCATTGGTATGGAAATGATCAATTTGAAAGACAATGTATTACAAATTGTAGCTTAATAACAATAATGACTGGCTGCTAAAAATTGTGTGTATTCTATAGGTTTTTCACAAATTCACGCAACCTATCTTAATTGAAAAATAATTCATGTTTTATGCTAACTATTTGCTTATGATTTTTTATTTAAGATTGCTATTCAAAAAATTATGAAGCTGCAGCTAGGGGTGGCAATTTGGGCTGGGCCCGACGGGCCAGCCCGCCAACCCGCCAAAAAGTGGTGGGCCGAGTTGCGGGTTTCAACCCACAACCCGTTTTGGCCGCGCCAAATGTGGGTTCAAAACGGGCTAGCCCGGTAGGTTGGTGGGGCAACCCACCAACCCGTTTTTTATTTTTTCTTTTAATTTTTTTAAAAAAATTTGTGTGTTTTTCGGATTTTTAGGAGGGTTAGGCGGGCCAACCCGCTAACCCGCCACTTCTACATGTTTCCCTTTTTTTTTTTGTTTTTAGGCGAGTTAGGCCCGTCAACCCGCCCGCTGGTCGGTCTATGGTACCCCAACCCACTTTCCTTGGCGGGCCAGCCCGCCCCATCCTGTTTTTTGGTGGGGCAGGCCGGCCCGCTTTGCCACCCCTAGTTGCAGCATATATAGTTTTTGGCAGCCATATTTGGGATTTAGATTCTGATACATTTTCTATTTTTCCTTTTTTGATTGACATTAATAAGACTATATTTACAAATATACTGTGTCATTTATGCTACTAGCCATTTTTTGTTTTTGTTTTTGAGATTCAAATTGCAACAAATTTTGTATTTTACTTTTTTTTTTTACCTTGATGCAACATTTGCACACTTCTATATTTTGTGTCATTAATGCAATTAACTATTTATTGTTTTGCAAATTATATTATGATATAATTTTCTTTCAAATAAACATGTGAATATTGTCCTCCTCTCTTAATTATTTACCCGTGCATCGCACGGGCCATAGGCTAGTATATATATATAAAAAGACTAATTTGAATAAGTATATATTTTTATTTAAAAAATAAAAATAAAATTGATATAAAAAATCATATAAATATGTTATTTTATGTTGTTTTATATTTATCAGTTAATTTAACAATTAATTTTACTAAACACTTAATTCAATTTTTTTTTGACAAAAACACTTAATTCAATTAGTTAGCTAACCAATTTTACCAAATAGAATTTGAGATACTTAGCTATGGGAACTAATTCAAACAATATTTCTTTGGATAAAGAGGGTATTTGTTCTTTTGTCAAAAAAAAAAAGAGGGTATTTGTTATTTTATTTAGGGTTTAACATGAATTAGGTCCTCTAAATATCGACATTTTGAATTTAGTCCTTCTAAAAAAAGTCAAAGTTTTTTAGTCCCTCAAGAAATCAATTTTTTGATTTAGGTCCCTCTTTTGCGTTGACCGCTGACATGGCACACTGAGGTCCCTGTAAAAATGCTGACATGGCTTACATGCATCTGACGTGGCTTACACGTCAGAGGGACTAAAATCAAAACTTAATATTTAGAGGGACTAAAATCAAAACTTAATATATTTAGAAGGACCATGTGACATCAATTAGACCACCACGACCACCACTCTCTCTCTCTCTCGTTTTTCTCTCTCTGTCTCCCCACAGCCCCCACCCCCCCCACCCCCACCACCACCACCACCACCACCACACACACTCTCTCTCTCGTTCTCTCTCTCTCTCTCTCTCTCAGTAGATTATGGCATGAACGCTATGCCTCGGTATGGTGGGGGTGAGAGAGAGTGTGGTGGTGAGAGAGAGTGTGGTGGTGGTGGGAGGGGGTTGTGGGGAGAGAGAGAGAAAACGAGAGAGAGAGAGTGGTGGTGAGAGAGAGAAAACGAGAGAGAGAGAGAGAGTGGTGGTGGTGGTGGTCTGATTGATGTCACATGGTCCTTCTAAATATATTAAGTTTTGATTTTAGTCCCTCTAAATATATTAAGTTTTGATTTTAGTCCCTCTAAATAACTATGAATGACGTGTCAGCTGACATGGCAATGCATGTAAGCCGTGTCAGCATTTTTACAGGGACCTCAGTGTGCCATGTCAGCGGTCAACGCAAAAGAGGGACCTAAATCAAAAAATTGATTTCTTGAGGGACTAAAAAACTTTGACTTTTTTTAAAGTTACTAAATTCAAAACGCCGATATTTAGAGGGACCTAATTCATGTTAAAGCTTTCAAGTTTTAACTATCATATGTTAATTTTCTATATAATAACTATCATATGTTAATTGATCATTATAAAAATACTGTCTTGTAAACATGTTGATTTTAAAATGCAATAGGAAATATCACGGAAGATATTTTTCCTTTTCTTCGCCAACTTTTTCCTATTTACCCTGCTGCTCGCATAGCATATTCACGAGTCCATGGCTTTCTATTTCTACACCCTTCTTTAACTCGCTTCAAAGCAATCTTATGGTCGGTGTAACCATCTCCTTTCTTTCTTTCTTTCTTTTTACCATTTTGAGTATGAAAGCATTGTTGACCAAAAAAAAAAAGAGTATGAAAGCATTTTCACATACAAGAGTTACGTGGCTTTTTGATCACTATAATATTTTTTTTTTAATTATTTCCTAATTTAGTACTCTTTTTTTCTTATTTCTCAAACTAGCATCCTTTTCATTAAAATATTTATTTTAATTAAATATTAAATATTAGTTTAAAATTGTAATTAAATTGTTAATTAATTAAATATTTATTAACTCAATTTGTTAACTAATTAATACTATAATAATAGAAAATAACTCACATTGATTTAAAATTTAAAAATACAAATACCTAACCAAAAAATATTTAAAAATAACTAATTAAAATTGTTCTCACCAACAAACTTGATATGCAATGAGCAATATCCAACTCTCACCGTGTTCATATCTTCAATTGAGAACAAAGTATTTTTACTGTTGAGGAGTTTATTCGCCCATCATCGGGTCAACCTACAGGGACATTCAAAGTAGATCTACATAAATAGTGGTGAATTTCAGGCACTACGCTATCTATGTTCGCATGTCATCGCTGCTCGTTCTCAAATTCACCACGACTACATGACATATGTGCCTCCCCAGTACACATTGCAAAATGTATACAATGTTTATCGCGAAAAGTTCAAATCGGTGCCTCACCGTTCATATTGGCCAGAATATAATGGAATTAAGTTGTGCCACAATCCAACAATGCAGAGAGATCCAAATGGTCTTCCACAATCCACAAGGATTCGTACTGAAATGGATCAAACAGAAAAAAGTCGTCATCCCAAGAGATGTGGACTGTGTCGAAATGAAGGGCATAATAAGAAAAACTGCCCTTACCGTTCTTGAGCTAATACACAGCAGTAAAAATTTTTTATAATTTGCATTTAGTTCACTTTTGTATCATTTCTATTTTTATCACTTTTGTATTTATATTTTTAAATTTTAAATCAATGTGAGCTATTTTCTATAATTATATTATTAATTAATTAACAAATCGAGTTAATAAATATTTAACAATTAAATATTTAATTAATTAACAATTAACAATTTAATTACAATTTTAAACTAATATTTAATATTTAATTAATTGATAATTAATAAAAATAAATATTTTAATGAAAAAGGTGCTAGTTTGGGAAATAAAAAAAAAATACTAGATTGGAAAATAATTAAAAAAAAATGCTATAATGATCAAAAAGCTGAGTTATGTAACAATTTTAATGTGTTGTCCTCTACTAGATGGCTCCAAAGTCCAAATCAAATTGGCGCCCATTAATAAAAGCGATACCGCATTCAAACCAATGAAATAATCATGTAAACAGTCCAAATCACTTCATTAAAGCAAACACGGAGGAAAACCCAGCATTATGGACAACATACAACCCAATTAGCAATGGTCCTTTTTAGTCAAAAGATATCAAGGAACCTAAAAACACGAATTCCCAAAACCCAGAAAATACAAGGTCAAATAATATAATAACACATCCCCAACTAAAAATTAATTAAAACAAAACCAACACAGTATATGAAAATAAGTTAGACCTAATAACAAATTATACCAAGGCAATGCTGCTCTCACCACCAGGTGGCTTCCTTACGCCACCAAGGTAGTCCCTAGATTCTACCTTCCCATCAGCAAAGATGTTACTGCCACTCATCTCTCGTAGTTTAGCCCCACTCAGTGATTTCTCAGCAGAGGAAGGTGGCACATCACCCTTGAATATGTCATTCCCTGAAAGTTCCGCAAATTTCTGGTTATGAATCTTCTTTGCAGTCTTCATAACTGATTCCCCGGTAGATTGGGTAGCTCCTTCATCTCCATCAGCCTGTAAACCAATGTCACACAACACAAGACGAGCGTATTATTCAAAATGCACAAAGACTGTCAGATGAAACATTGAGTGAGTCACCAAAATCATCTCTAAAATTATAAAGTACTTTCAACTTAGTCTTTGAAATTATTATTAATATTCTAAATTAATCTTTAAATTGAAAATTCTCAATCGTACTAATCCTTTTAGGTCAGTCAGTTCAGTCTTTGAAATTCTCTAATAAAGACTAATATGATCGAAGAATTTCAATTTCAAGGACTAATTTAGAGTATTCATAATTTCAAATACCGAGCTGAGAGTTCCTGACAATCTTAAGGACTAAATTGGTATTTCACTCTAAAAACATTACTATGCAATAACTTCAATTTTTCTTTCTGCTAGAATCATTGCACTCATCGTGTTTGCCTAAGAAGAGGCATAGGATATTGAAGTATGATGATCCAAATCTTAAAAGTGAGAGAGAGGGATCAAAATTTGAAAGTATTCACCCAAAACAATTGAGGTTAGCAACTTATAGTGGTGCATACATGACGTTCTCCAATATCTATGCTCCCTTTCAACTCCAGAATGCGAGGAGTTATTGGCCGCGGTTTGATTTCTGGTGGTGGAGCAAATATGTCATGACCACTAAGCTCCTTGCACTTCGCATCAGAAAGCTGCTTTTTCAACTTAGCATCTTCGCTTTCCATAGTTCCACTTAGCTCACGCTGCTTGGCTACCTCAGGCAATGAAGTGGGCTTTTTCGGTGAAACACTCTCTTCCTCGCCAAAAGAGATATGACTGATTCCCGCAATAGCTTGCTTCAATTTTCAACATTAAACAATAAAAATACAAGTTAGCAGAAATCCACTGCAAAACTGTGATCAATACAATAAGTATAAGCATCAGTTTTTTGTTTTCAATATCAATATAAAAAACAATACCTGGTACATGCGAAGTCCGGTTTTATTTGAGGGAGGGTTGGCACTGCCAGCCTCTGCAGGGTCATCTTCTCCATTGGCTACAAATATTCCACTACCAGTGATCTCCTTCATCTTATGCTCCGAACAAGGCTTTCTGGAATTTCCACAGCTAGACAATTTCAGATGCCACACAATATAAAGACACCAAGTAAAAACTGATCTAAGATTCATAATTAGGAAAACAGCAAGTTTGGTTCATAAAATGATTTGAAAATTGAGTTTGAATTCATCTCACACACACTAGTCTAGACTCACATATTAAAGTAGGCATAGCACATGAAACTGAAAACCACGAAGTTAAAAAAGGGGCTAGAACCAACATCCTCTATCTATTTTATATCATTCTTTTCAAGCTCCAAAATTGGGTGTTTCTTCATTCTGGGACAATAGATAGTTGGGACTGGCATAGACGCATAGTGGCATTGACATGCCCCATTTCTACAAAAAGCTATGGGTGATACTGATAGCTCAATGTGGGGTTATAATAGTACACATGAACAAAATGAGTGCTTAAATTGTGGGTTTTGTAGTGACTAGAGTGACAATGAAGAAATCATGAACTGAATTTCATATAGTACTAATTTTAACCATCTCAATGCTAGCTCAATGTGGGGTTATAATAGTACACATGAACAAAATGAGTGCTTAAATTGTGGGTTTTGTAGTGACTAGAGTGACAATGAAGAAATCATGAACTGAATTTCATATAGTACTAATTTTAACCATCTCAATGCTGTAAATGTAAAAATGACATGTAGCCGAGTGACTGAGCTGAACCGAAATAAGGTTTAAACAATAGATCCGCTCATCCGATTTCAACAACTCAAGCTATCCCATTTGACCCTTTTCCAGACATTCGATTCCTATTAAGGGGTGGATAAGAAAAGCAAGATGCACCGGAGATATTGTGCTCATATTGTTAGTGGAATTCACTATGGCCAAAAAAAGAAACAAGGAATATTGGTAAAAAATAATTTTTAAAAACAAATTCAGAAACCAGCTCTTTTCATAATTATGAATTCCAGAGAGTAAAGCGGAATGGTTTCAAAAAAAATAATTTTAATAATAGTAATAAAATAATAATATCTGAAATTTGAATTAGCAGAAAATAAGGAAAGAGGGTAGAGTAGATCTCACCGTTTGTTTAAGCTCTCGACCTCTTCATCGGTGACCTGACCCCCAAACACCACCTTGCTGATCCCATCCGACGGCTAAAATTCCAACGCGTACCACCCCAAAAAAAAACATTTTTTTTTCAATTACCCATCAACCCAACAAAAAAAAAGAGTATAGAACATAGGAGAAGAGAGAGGGGTATGTGAAATGTATACCTGGTGAGAACGAGAGGCAGAGGAAGGAGGAGCTGGGGAATCAGCTGGTGGAGTTTCAGACCAAGTAAGCAGATCTGCGGTTGAAGTGTATGGCTTCCTCACCGGAGTGCTCCTCTCCATATTTTCTCACAGTAAAGTAATGCCCTGAACCAAACCAAACCAAACCAACACTCGTTACTCTCTTCACTTTCTCCCCTTTCAAAACAAAAAGGAAGGTGAGTGGGTTACCGTGCGTTTTCCTGGGTGTGTTAGGTTGTTTGTTACGTTAATCTCAAGCGCAGAAAGGACGACGATTTTCTCAACGGCAGAGAAGAGCACTGGAGATAGTGGATTTTATTTATAATAAAAATATATAAGAGCGAGTTGAGTGGAGTGTAGAGAGAGTAAAGAGGGGTACAAGTAGAAGCTACTCTTCTTCTGTTTCAAAATAAAGCAAACGCCAACCACGAATACACACACACACACGCACGGCTCATATATAACCCTCCTTCCTTCTCCCCGTTTTTTATTTTTTATTTTTCCCTCTTTTCTAATTTAATTTCTGAATTTTGAATCTCAACCCGTTCCCTTGTGTTTTGTACAGCTTAAACTTAAATTTGGACGGTAAGCATGTGCGCCGCATGTACCGCCACATGTCGGTTGTTACACGGGAGCACGCGGATTTTACTTCCTTGCCCTGAACCCAAATGTCAATATTCTCCTTTTCTTTGTTTTTGTTTCCTTAATAATCGTCCCTCTTGTGACCATAACTCAACTGGTTTTCCTTTTTTTTTTTCTTTTTCTCTTCTCTAGTCAAAGATTAGCCACATAAAACCAACAGCTTCTGAAAAGCACTCCTTGATGGAATAAGGAAATGATATTAATATTTGTGCACTTTGTTGATTTATCTAAAACTAAAATAAAATACATGGCTTTTATTTTCTATGTAAAAAGTTGCCAGTTGAAATTAAAAGGCACACGTATTTGTGGCTGCTGCCTCTTTAGCAAGGAACAAAACATACAGATACATACTCGCGAGCTTGTGTTGGCAAATAGAAGACGTGCTGTGCTATACTCACTTGTGGGTTCTACGAACAAGGTATACATTCCTGGGGTCAGAATTCAGATCAGATATCTCGTGAGCTCATGTGCAAAAAGTCAAGGCTTGCCAACTAATTTGTGACTTTAAAAAAAAATAATATTCTTGAGGGAGTGGAGAGAGAGGAGGGGAAGCATTCAATCAAGTGAGCTTTTTTCCAGAGATGTGAGATTGAGCTAGAATTCTCTTTTTATATTTATTCACCGAGACCACCATTCGTGGGACACAAGCAAAACACATGATAAGGTTTCACGTGTGGCCATTGGGCATCTCTCATCTCAACATTGTGATTCATGATTATCAACTTGGTGCTCTCAAGGATGAAAGTCCCCCCCTCTTCACATGCCCCCAGTAAGCTTTTCCTTTATTATTTTTCAGCCTTTTCGTTTCCTTCTTTGTCAAAAATTCTAAACGAGAATAAAAATAAATGAAAACGTTGGTGTCAAACACTAGTTGCAAGGGCATTTTCGTCTCTCGGAATATAAATCCGGCGATTGTGGGAATGCAACGGTATCTAACCTGAGGATAAAGTTATCCGTTAGAAAGCAATTTTCAACCGGTTGCCTGCGGACACTAATTACGGGAATATTGCTCAACCACTTAAGAGTTTTTTTTTTGTTTTAGGGATTAATTACATTTTTAGTTGCCAAAAAAAAAGTACATTTTTAGTTTGGAACAAAACGTAGCTATAGTGCCGTAGGCCCATAATAATATATTCATTTCATTTCATATTAAAATTAAATCGAAATCAAATCTTAGCTATAGTGCCATAGGCCCATAACAAAACTTATTCATTTCATATTAAATCGAAGGGTGCTTATACGTGGACACCAACACATCCACACTCCATCCGATGACAATGAATAATATGGGGAGTGGGGGTATGTGATGGGTGTACAGTGATAGTCAGTATAACATTTTTGTAAATCGAAATCAAATCCATTATAATATATTCAATTCTCAAATTAATATTTCTAAATTATATGTCTAAATGGCCAAGACAGTCATCCGAGCATTTTTTATAAAAAAAATTTAAATCTATGCATTTTATAATTTAATATTCATGTCTTTCTTCTACTTTTGCATTTTAATTTATTTATTTTCACATCTTATAATTGTATAGTTATTTTAAATGTTTCTTATCATGATTATTATGCAACTTTATTAACATGTTCCATTTAAAAGATTAATTAGAAATATAAAAGTATATTGTAAAAAAACTAAATATATTAGTTAAATGTATAGCAACATTTAAAATTATAATTTAATTGTTGTATATCTAGGATCATAGTTTCCATTTTTATTTATCAATTCGAGCATTTATCATCACATCAAAATTCCAAGACTTCTTTTTTTTTTTTTACTAAATCAAAATTCCAAAACTTGGTTCAACTTAACACCTTAATTAGAGACAAGATTACCATAGAATGATAAAATTGTTGTCTTGCGTAATAGGAGTATTAGATATTTAGAGATATCTTTTGTACCGTCCTAGCAGCCGACCGACCAGTCGAAGGCCTCCTCACCCGACAACAAGTTGGAAGGCGGTGAATCTGTGCTCATCCAATGACTGACTTATAAATATTCTTCCCGGGATCAAGCACCCTCGGTAGTGCAAGTTGGGAGTGTCCAGGCTTCCTCGCGGATGATTAACCGAGCATGCCACGTCAACACCAGCAGCAGATGCCTTCAAGTTGGGCGCAAGGAGCAGGAAGCACTTATGGAGGATCAATCAAAATCAATCAGGCCACTCAATAACAGCCAGCCCAAGCCTAGACGATGGGGGATACCACCGGAAGTCAAGCCTCAAGACCTAGTATAAAGGGACCAAGAGAGGACACAACAGGACAACTCACTCACTTTGCTTCACCCTAGCAGCTAGGGTTGGTCCTTGATCTCTCACTAAGTGACGGCGCACTGACCTAATTGCACCAAGCATAAACCTTAATTTAATTTGGACATAGTTTTACATTAATTATACAAAATCTAACCATGTAAGTTACTGGGGAATTATTTTTGAGTCTCACTTCACTTAGCTGGGTTGTGGGGCTGATAAAAGTACCCCTTTTGAGACTAATGAATTACTGGGGTATACCTTGGTATTGAACTAGAACCCTTTGAGACCATATAAGTCTCTGTATTTGAGTGTGGGGTTTCATGTCCTTCCTTTGGATACTTTTTGTATTATTTGGATTGATCACTGCTTGTGCTCAACCCTATTTTTAATGCATTTTGACTTATAAAAAACAAATTATACAAAATCTAAAAGAAACGATTATTAGTTTCATATTGTTGCCACGGTGTACGTAGTTATAATATTAGTCATACGTACTGTTTCTCAAAGAACAAAAGGCATACATATGTTTGGAAAAGGAAATATTAGTTTTTTAGATAATCTATTAAAGGAGACATATATCTATTTGAGTTATGATACATGGACACCCATGCACCCATATGACACCCCATCCCAGTGAGTAAAATAAGAGAATGGGGTGTGTGATGGGTGTATGGTGGGTGTGTGTGTAACATTAATGTATCTATTTATGTATGTTAGAAACATGGGTTCATATATCAAAGTTTGAGGTTTGGGTGTAGCTTAGCAAGATTTTAGAGTGAGACGGGAGAGTGGACCATAGACCATATATATATATATATTTGGACAAATATGACATCACGCATGTCCCATGGCTAGTCTTCTCCTAGGTTTTGATGATTCTTTATTGCTAACCTAACTTTAAGCACACCTAACTACCAAATATGGAGGACGATTTCTTAAAGAAGCCATAAGGCTAGTCTTCTCCTAGGTTTTGATGATTCTTCTCTCCACCATCTACCATTGTTATATTTAAGGTTGCCATTCATCTGTTACAGTCGTGATGATGTAACATAATAATTGGATAGTTTTGTATTATACGATAACGATCGAGCCCAAGTTGCATGTTGTATATTCCTTTTTAAAATAATATACTCCTTCTGGACTCGAATATAAGGAAAAAAAATTGAATTACGTTAATTAAGAAAGTTGGTTAATTACATTAAATTTTATTGATTTCAGCTAAAAAAAAAGTTTTATTCCAAATTTATCCCTTAGTGGATATTTAATGCTAGGACAATTAAAACCGATAACAAAGGAACATGTGAAATACAAAGGAACATGTGAAATACAAAGGAACATTGAAAATACAATTAGAGTTAAATAAGGGTATTTTTGGAATGGTCTCATTAAAGAGAATAAAAGTAGTTAAATTTTCTTATATTTTAGACCATAAAATATGACTTTTTTTTTTATATTCGAGTCCGGAGGGAATAGTTTGATAAGTAATCAGTATTAATTCATAAACGCGTTGTTTCTACTTCTCCGCGATAAAGGCTTGCACCTGGTATGAGCTTTCAATTCATCCTAATTAACTGAAGAATATCACTGCGAAGTCTGCATCAGGGTCTGGTGGTGAGCACCAGAGAAGCTTGCTCGGAATGGCCGTTAAATTTTATATAACCCCGTTGGGACAATGGCACGTCATTCGGAAGAAATTATACGAACTAAAAAGGATATTTCACGTAGCTTGTAAGCACTATCAATATTAATTTTCATTAAGGAAAATGATTTAAGGGATAGAATCAAATGACATCGGGTATCAAACTCTTACTTAGTAACTTTTTATAGAATGTGAAATTAATCGATCACACATCACATTCCCATGCATATTCCTTCTTTCCTTTTTCTTTTCTTTATGATCTTCATGGCTGGCCCAACTGAGATTTTGGGAGCCATGTGCAAATTTTGAACATGATGCCCTCATAATCATTGAAAAATTATTCGCCTAGCATTTTTTGCTACAAAATCACAAATAATCTTTTCATAATCAAGATTCTTTAAAAAATCTTTTTCAATAGATATCAAAGTAAGAATATTTAAAAATTATTAAAAAAATAATTATAAAATTTATATATATAAGTAAAATTTTACCTAATACTAATGTCCTAAAAAATGGAACCCGTGCGGTTGCGCACCCTGCGCATGCTTAGGGCCTGATGATCTTCTCCGTATAAGTCACGCCCTAGTGAGGGATGTGGGGCAATTTTATCCGTGCAATAAGTTTGTGAAGGAATATGTGCTCACCCATTGATCGAGTTCAAGAATGGGATGAGTTTCAATTATAATTAGGAACTGAATATTAATAATTTTAGTCCTTTGATGGCGGGATGGTCACCAACAAGAATATATATTACTAGTTGGTAGTGGTCCTCCCATGTTTTAATTTAATATTTATATATTATATATACTGCACCGTATTAGTTAACAATTCATTTTTTTCCCCTTTTGATTTAATTAATATATACTATACTGCTTGGTGTCCGTTCGGCAATGGACGAGTTGTTGTTAAATATTCATTTCTATTTCCCCTTTTTTCCAAACAAAAAATATTCATTTCTATTATTCATTTCTATTAGGAAGATATAGATGGAGAAAGCAACTAGTTGTTTGTTTGCAATACTATATATGTCTATAATTGTACGTGATGCTATTAGGGAAGTAGATAAATATATACAACTGTACATTGTTTTTCTTTTTTTGGTCGATAAATATTATTATAAGGCAATAACCAGACATCAATTCAACGTATTACTAATAATTTAAATTATATGGAATGAGAATAAGAAAAGGGTGTTATCATGGATTTTGGTTGATGAAGTACAAATTTATTTGTCGGCAGGAGGGGCTGAAAGTGACAGAGAATTAAAAACTTTAGATAACAATACGAATACGCCCACCGTGGGGCTCAAACCCACGACCACAAGGTTAAGAGCCTTGCGCTCTACCGACTGAGCTAGACGGACTATTTACTATCATTTAGATATTATCCAATATATTATCTAGCTTGATTATGAAGTATTTTTTATTATAATAAAAATATATTATTTTCTAAAACACATTTAAATTACAAGTCTTTCATATACGTTTTTGAATTTTGAGTCCTTTCTTTGACAGATTAAAATGCTATCTTTTTTGCTTATGATTAGGAATCTTACAGACATGACTGTTAGCTTAATTATTGGATGAGATGGTTAGATAAAAACTCTCATCGAAATAGTGTCTCTAAAATTTGAACTCCTCACAAGGTGGTGTCTAACTTGTACCACCATGATAGGTGGTGCATCAAATACCATTAAATATATTAACTGTTGGATCAATTTATTTCTAGTTGTTGCTTCAAACGTAATCTCTACACCAGATTTTTCCGCCATCACAATACCCATCCTCCTCCTTTCCTCTGTGCGCAAAATTGTCCATCTCCCTCTGCCGACTCACTACCCGGCGAGTGCGAACCGTCCCACCACTGCTATTGTGGTCCTCACCCCCATCGCCTGGTCGCGTACATGTAAGGGCTCCCTTCGCCGTTGTCAATGTGAATGAGCACAGCGAACTGTGGGTGGTTGGGATCGGCGACGACGTTGGTGATGGAGGTGCGAGAGAGGGAAAAGATGGAGGCGAAAAAGAAGACTCTAAAGGAGTGGCCGCTGGGAAGGAGAAGTTGTCGACGGGAATGACGACATTGTAGTTGTTGTGGGTGGGGTAGGAGGTGCAATATCTGCAAACAAGCTAGGAACTTGAGGAGAGAGACGAAGAGGAGGTCGAGGAGGGAGCAAAGGATGAGAGGAAGGAGATGGTGGGAACGGAGGGGAGAGGAAGAGGGAGTAGGAAAGAAAAGTGTAAGAGAGAGATAGAACTGCAACCACCACAACGACACCCCTTTCTGTCACTCTCTGAATCGCTACTGGAACCATTGCGAGCCACTCACCACCGTTGTGCTTACGTGGTCAACACCGCCTCCATGATGCTTCTAGATGCCTCTGTCTTGCATAAACGTGCAAGCTGCATACTGATAACATGGTTGCACCACCGAGGGTGGTGAGGCACAGGCTTCTGGTTGAAGTAAAAAGTTATAAAATTCTTTTGTCAAAAAAATGTTATTAAAGTTCTTAAAATTGAGTGAAGGCTAGCAAGAAGTACCATTTAGGTGCTTCATTTTTGCAGCACAGCTTTTTACCTACAATAGTAGGTTTGATAACTTGCTAATAATATTTGTACTAAAGCCCAACATTTCTAAAAATTATAGAAAAAGCACAAAACTGGATAATTGCTCTTTTCATTTTTTTCTCCCTCTCACTCCCATCCCCAGCTACTCTGCCTTCCCCAACAACCACCGAAAACTAGAGAAGCCGCTGCCACCACCAAACCATTTTTTCTCATTTTTTCCCATTTTTTCCAGAGAATCCGCTACTCTGCCTTCCCTCTCACTCCCATTTTTTCTCTCTCTCTCCTCTGCAATATACCAAAGAGATTTCCTTTCCACCATGACAAATGGTCCATCGCGAAAAGCGAAGAAGACGAAGAGGCTCAAGTTCAAAAATTGATCGAATGAGACGTCTCAAGTTCCAATCTTTTCTCCTATTTATCACTTTAGCAATACGAGTTTTGTGTTTCATGCTCAAATTTTTCCTTTTCCTTTGTGGATTTGGTCTTCTGGGTTTTCCTTATCCTCGGACCCTGTTGATAAGATTCTTAACGATGACAATTTCATTTTTACTTCCATTTTTTTTGTCCATTTTATTGATTTGGTTGCTTTATTTATGCAATATAAAGAATGTTGAGTTTCCCTTCCTCGCTTGTGACAATGTCGTTGCGCGCCACCGTGTGTGTGGCTTCAGATCTTAATGAACGCCAACCACCGTGTGTGTGGCTTCAGATTTGGGGTTTTTTTTTTCTGACTCATGGGATGGATGATGGAGAGGGGATGGGGATGGGGATGGGGCCAGTGACAGATTTGAGGGGGAGGGGGCAAGGAGGGGCTTTTTTACCATTGTAGCACCATTTTTTTTATTATTTTCTAATCTAGCACTCTTTTTTTTTATTTCCCAAAGTAGCACCCTTTTTATTAAAATATTTATTTTTATTAATTATCAATTAATTAAATATTAAATATTAGTTTAAAATTATAATTAAATTGTTAATTGTTAATTAATTGAATATTTAATTGTTAAATATTTATTAACCCGATTTGTTAACTAATTAATAATATAATTATATAAAATAGCTCACGTTGATTTAAAATTTAAAAATACAAATACAAAAGTGATAAAAACAGAAATGATACAAAAGTAAACTAAATGCAAATTATAGAAAATTTTTACTGTTGTGTATCAGCTCTAGAACGGTAAGGGCATTTTTTCTTATTATGCCCTTCATTTCGACAGAGTCCACATCTCTTGGAATGACGACTCCTTTCCGTTTGATGCATGTCAGTACGAATCCTTGTGGATTGTGAAGAGCCATTTGGATCTCTCTGCATTGTTGGATTGTGGCACAACTTAATTTCATTGTATTCCGACCAATACGAACGGTGAGGCACCGGTTTGAACTCTTTGCGGTAAATATTGTATACATTTTGCAATTTGTACTGGGGAGACACATATATCATGTAGTTGTGGTGAATTTGGGAACAAGCAGCAATGACATGCAAACATAGATAGTGTAGTGCCTGAAATTCACCACAGTCACACCACTATCTATGTAGGTCTACTTTAAATTTTAAATCAATGTGAGCTATTTTATATAATTATATTATTAATTAGTTAACAAATCGGGTTAATAAATATTTAACAATTAAATATTCAATTAATTAACAATTTAATTATAATTTTAAACTAATATTTAATATTTAATTAATTGATAATTAATAAAAATAAATATTTTAATGAAAAAGGTGTTACTTTGAGAAATAAAAAAAAAGTGATAGATTGAAAAATAATAAAAAAAATGGTGCTACAATAATAAAAAGGGTTATGATACACTAACACCTCTTAATTTTTAACACTCATCCAACACCTCTCTTTCTTTCTATCTCTTTCTTCTTATCACATCATTTATCTATCACATCAATCACTTATCTCTCTTCTATTCCTATCTATCTCTAGTGGTCAATTGGGTGTTTGGGTGTCAAAATATCATTTTTGTAATAAAAAAGCCGCAAAGAGGGGCCCTGTTCCCACCCTCCTCCACTCTTATTATTTTATTTTATTGTATATGGTATTACGTTATATGTGTTGTCTGGAATTGGAATTCTCACTTCACGTTGAATACTAGATTAGTCTTAGATTTTGTATTTTCTTACTGACAGATTTTGGTTTATTGTTGAATGCAATTATTACACTCCTTGTACAATTATATTATTTTTATGACGATATATATATATATATATAGGGGATATATAAGGTGAGAAGAGTGTTTTATTGTGAGAAATAAGAGGATTAAATGATAGTCATTAGATCAAAATAATCGGTTTAGATATAGCTCCTCGTTAATACTGCACATACACCCTCGTTTTTATCTCCCACGCGCATCTCTCTTCTCTCTCTTCCCAACTATTCTCTCTCTTCTTTTGCGCATAGAGCCTACGACTTGTTTCACACACCGCCCCTCCGTCTTCCTCCCTTTCTTCATGGTTACCATTATCAGAATTTCCAGGTTTTGGTTTTTCAAGTCTGTATCACTACATGCTCGCTCATAGCCATTTTAACTTGTCTTTACCTTAAAGAATGGAAAGCTTAGTGGGGCTTTTAATCACTCCCTGTGTCCCCTGATCATTCATTTCTTCTCCCTCCATACTTCAATTCATAATGATACCTCTCTTAGCCATTCAACTTTCTTCTTCACCAAATCTGATCACATCCATTAAACCTGATCAATAACCCGATGATCTAACCCCCCCTCCCTTACATAACTTTTTATGTTGAAAAACAAAACCAAATAAAAAGTATAAAAAAAATACTGACTTTCTTTTTTTTACTTTCGTATTATATTGGTGGCCGATGGGGGATGAGGATTCGCTTTAATGGATTATAAACAATTGATTGCCCCTTAATTTATTTCCTCAAAAGGATTGTAAATTTAAAATCAAAACCAGCAAAACCAAACAGAATCAATTCCGGTTCCTTGCCTCCTTCGTGAATTAAAAAGGTTAAAATAAAGAGAATAAGAAACAATAAAGAGTCATTTCCAGAAGAATAATTGAGAGAAAGTTGTTTAATTTCTTCTTTCCTGGGAATGGAGAAGAAGCAGATCGATCTGTGGTGGAAGGAAGGAAAATGGAATAGAGGAAAGAGAGAGCGGAGAGACAACAGTGTGGCTGCAGAGCGATTGGTGTTGGTGCACACGTCAGCTGTGAAGAGAGAGAATAGTTGGGAAGAGAGAGAAGAGAGATGCGCGTGGGAGATAAAAACGAGGGTGTATGTGCAGTATTAATGAGGAGCTATATCTAGACCGTTTATTTTGATCTAACGGCTATCATTTAATATTCTTACCTCTCACAATAAAACACTTCTCTCACCTGATATGCCTCCTATATATATATATATATATTATAATATAATATTTAACTCTTTTTTTATCAAAAACAATTTCTTGAATGTGAAAGACTTTTGACTTATGCTAACTTATAATACCTCCACTCTAATATTTATATATATTCAGATAATTTTATTATATTATAAATAGACATATATTTTTTTAAAAAAAGACACATGAAATTTAACTTATGATATGAAGGAACAATGTGCACGACTTAAATAAACGATATAATGTCTTAACTATTATGATTTAATATTTAGTTAATATTTATTATTATAAAATTTCGGCCCCTGCTTCAATAAGTTTCTGGATCCGTCCCTGGATGGGGCCATGGGGGTGGAACAATAAAAGGGGGGACGGTGGAGGGGGAGTGGCGGCAGTGGACTTGGCGGCGGGGCCATGCATGGTGGACTGGTGGTTTAGGGTGCAATGGCGGTGGTGTGGGATAGGGGAGGGGTTTTTCCAGATCTAGGTTATTTTAGTGGGTTAGTTTTTAAAAATTTGATATATTTAAGGGACTAATTTGAAAATAAATAGGCTAATTTGAAAATAAACAAAAATCTACACACCCAGTTACCGATAATAAATGTTAGCCGTCGATCACTAAAAGCACTAGATCTAACAGTGAAAACAAGTGCTCCAAAAATGAAGCACCCAAATGGTGCTTCTCAACCTAATATTATATGATAAAATTTATGAAAAAAGAGTTAGGACATCTAAATAGTGTTCACTATTTACTTCTCAAGTGACAGACTCAGGCTTATATAAAAGTCATTTGGTCAAAAAAATCCATACTTCTCGGGTGACAGACTCATGCTTATATAAATTTTCTCTTCTTACATAAAAAAATAAAAAAATTGAAAAATTGCAATTTATGCACTCACCAATTAACTTTTTAAAAATATAAAAGTTACACGATCAAAAAAAAATATAAAAGTCATTGTAAATAAAAATTAAAAAAGTTTTCACATTTTTTCTCATTTGAAGAACACACGCACTTATCTTATTATATTTTTTATTATCGTCATCTACTTTCTATTGATTTTCTAAACATCAAATCAAACCATACAAAATAAAAAATAAATAAAAAATATAAATATGATAAATAAATAAATAATTTCGAGTGATAAGTAGGCACACGTGAAACGTCCACGGTCCACCACTTGGAAGGTCGAAGGTGGTGCTGCGCAGACTGCAGTGATTCGAATCGAACTGTGATACCGGCAATGGCCACAGCCACGGGCATAGCGGTTTCCTGTATGTACATGCACACCCCAACGCTCTCTTCATTCACGCACCCCACGCGCTTCTTCTCACCCACTGCTTTCACTGCAAAGTTTCGACTTCGAGCTTCTTCTTCTTCTACGGCTTTTCCTGACACCAAGCCAACAGTAATAATACTACTTCTTCCTCCAATTCACAATCCCCAATTTCACTTCTCTCATTATATACGCATTAATTCACATTCGTTTCTGGAGTTTATCGAACATGTTTTTTTTTTTATGAAGCATTTTATCGAACATGTTGATTAAGGAAAATGTGATTTCGTGTTTAAGGATTCCATCGTAGTAGTTGAGAATGAAGTCAGTAGCAAGAGCAGCAGCAACTCATTGGCTTGCCCCATTTGTTATGACTCCTTGACATGGACCGGTGATCCCCCTGGTTTGTCCGTGTGAGTGTTGATGTGTTCATAATCTTTGTGTGTGAATTTGGCCACTTATGTTTTTATATGTATTCATTCACTTGTGGTTAGGCTGGTTAATAACTGGTTTCTGTTTCTTCATTGGATGTGGATGATAATTTGATGCAGAGACACTATCCCTGGAACTACTTTGCAATGTAGCACCTGTCAGAAGACATATATTGGTAACCAAACACATCTTGATCTCACGGCAACAAGTGGGGCTAAGAACTATGGTGAATCGATGCCAGCTTCTACAGAGCTTTTCAGGTATGCAATTTCCCTTTTCCCTTTCTTGAATATAATTTTTTTTTCATCTTGTGAGTCTTTTTCGTTGTATTTGGCCATTTTTTAGAACTGTGTCTGTTGACTGTTGGTGAGGAACAATAGGAACTGAAAAGGTTTGAAGTAGAATGCGAGCAAAACCAAGTATGGAAGATATTTTTGTTCATATGAGCTAGCTTCTGAATTTGACCCAATCATTGTTGCACAAGATCGAATTATCAGATCAATAATTATGAATATAAGTGGATATCTAGTGGTTTTTTCTTCTTCTTGTGAATCTTGGACTTGGGATACATTGTCTTTGCAAAGGCAGGTCTCAAGTATACTGGCGGTGCTGTGTATACGAGTTGTTGCATGATAACCAGTAATAACATAATAAGGAGTTTGGGAAATACTTTTAGGCACAGCATTTTTCATCTTTTAATCATGTTCCTATGTTTGGTATATTACTTTCAGTTTTAGCAATTTTAGGGACCACTTAGTAACATAATAAAACAGTGTTTTAAGCATAAATGATAAATATAGTATTCATATAAATAGATTGTTAAAAATGATACAATGCTGCTTGACAGTATAATTTGTTGTCTAAATGTTGTAAACTTGAATTTGAAACTGACTTGCCACTTCTATACATAATGATTGTTTGTTGAATCAGGGTGCCATTGATATCATTTCTCTATGAGAGGGGCTGGCGTCAGACCTTTTCTGTATGGGGTGGTTTTCCAGGTCCTGAGAAAGAGGTTAATCAAACGTCTCAGTTTATAATGACAATTCCCTCTTGATGGGCCCACATTTTTTTTTCAATATGGTTTCTCATCTATAAATAGGTTGTTTATACTTTAGCTTCCACTTTCTTCAATAAGTTACTATCCGATTGGAATACTAGTGATTCTTGATATTTATTATAAATATCTGTATAGAGATTAGAGGAGCATCATAAACTGATTCAATCATTCAACAACTACTTATGCTAAATAGCTTATCAAACGAGCAGGTTGCGGCTTAATTTGTTATTTGTTAGAAGCTATAACATTGAGCTTATCGACCCAAGTTGAAATTAATTTATCTGGATTCAATAACCCATTTTCATAGGTACATCCAAACTTCCAGCTCCAAATTAGCTCCTATAAGCCCCAACTCAGCTCATGGGTGTCTTGAGAGCTATATCATTCAGTTTGTCTTATTTACCTTTTGGTGATTGATTAGAAGAACATGAATTTGGATGTGGTGTTGCAATACATGATAGCATTTGTTAAAATTCTAGTTAAATCTGTCTTCTATATCATGCCTGTCATATGTATTTTTAGAGAAATACTAGAATTATCTTGTTGATGCATGGCTAGTTGGCTACTTTCATCTGTTTTAACAACTAGGCATGCCTTCTGTTGAATTTGACTGCAGTTTGAACTGATGAAGGGTTTCCTAAAACCAGTATTGGGCGGGAACATCATTGATGCTAGTTGTGCAAGTGGACTATTTTCAAGATTATTTGCGAAAAGTGGACTGTTTTCTTTGGTTGTTGCTCTAGACTACTCAGAGAACATGTTGAGGCAATGTTATGAGTTCATTCAGCAGGAAGATAACTTTCCAAAAGAGTACACATATCTCTAAATTAATCAGAATTTTATTATATCAAACTTTTGAACATACCTTTTATTCATAATACAATTATATCTCATTAATATTTCTGTTGTCAGGAACTTCATCTTGGTTAGAGCAGACATAGCTAGACTCCCTTTTGTTTCAAGTTCTGTTGATGCTGTGCATGCAGGTGCAGCTCTCCACTGTTGGCCTTCACCGTCAGCAGCTGTAAGTGAATAATTATTCATTAATATTTGAACTTTACAGAAAAATATTTCATTTGTTTTGAATATCTGTGGAAATGGTTTGGGGCAAATCATTTAACCATGGAACCCCAAGCGGTTTATGCAGTGTTGTGTCAGCAACCATGAACAACATGTTTCATTTTTTTTAATGATGCTGACTGATTTTGAATATAGGCTTCTTCTGAAACGTTACAAAAACATTGTGGATAAATTACTTCAGTTGATTTGTTTCAGTTGCATAGTTTTGTCAGATGGTCATGCCTAGCATTATTCTGTTTAGCCTGTATCACTTTTTTCCCTCTATAATTTCCATGATCTGATTTTGCAGGTAGCTGAAGTAAGTCGTGTTTTACGACCTGGAGGTGTCTTTGTTGCAACCACCTACATACTTGATGGGCCTTTTACGGTTCTTCCATTTTTAAGAACACTACGTCAGGTATGAAATTTTTTTGGGTTGGGATTCTTGTGTCAGTATTTGGCATGCTTGTTAGAATTGATAAACTCAGCAAGAGTAACAAAATCTACCTTGTTCAGTTGATAAACACACTGAGGTATTAGTCAAATGGGTCAATTTGCCTACCCATGAAAATACTTTAGAAGATTCTGAGACTGTAAAGAGTACTTTTCCTGACTTTCATCTTGAGGACAAGGCAAAACTGATAAGGATGGCTATTGATGAGCCTGTAACACACACACACACACACACACACACATAAACCAAAGTATAGAAGAAGAAAAAATGGGCCCATCAAGAGATACACTATATTTTAAGCACCAAAATGGATGTTTACTCTAGAAAATTATTATTATTTTATAACTCTGTTAAGTTTTGAATTGTGGGCAATTTGTTTCTCATTTTAGAATATAAGGCAAGTATCTGGGAGCTATGTCTTTCTCTCTGAACGTGAACTTGAAGATCTCTGCAAGGCGTGTGGGCTGGTTGGATTTAAATGCATTAGAAATGGGCTTTTTGTGATGATTTCTGCTGCAAAGCCCAAATAAGGTTTGAGTTTCCTGGTGCTCTCTGTGCTGCCTTCAAAATATATTTTGCTAAAGCCTTTATTTCTTGACAATCATTTTATTTAAATCTTCAGCAGATAAAAAAGCCGCAAGGTGGTCTGCTAAAAGTTGTGGTTTGACTTAGAACAATAAAGATACACTTCATATAGAAAAATGAGATTCAGACATACATTTTTGCCTTAGATTACTCGCATATCATGAGTTTGGAAGAGCAGTATGACATGCAAAAGACGACGAGTTTCAATGGATGGTGAAAAAAAAAGTCTCCAGTCATGATGATATGTGAGAAATATGAGGCAAAAGTTATCTGTAAATATCATAACTCCCTCATTTGACCCTTCAACTTATTGTCTTTTTGCATTTGATGTATCATAAACTCATCACAGTTCTGTAACTAGTAAGTAGTAATTGGAGTAATAATAATATGCTTTATCGTTAAACGTATTAAACTTCAGAGGATTTAATGCTTAATTGAATTGCATATAATCAGGGGAAATTCTTCCCTCAAAGAAAGTTAAGACAAAACTAAGGCCTTTTACAGTATCCTGTCACTCTGCTCGTGTAATTCATGTTAAACATTTGATCAAATTCTGAAAATTCTCTGCCACTGAAAACATAATATTAAACTTGACCTCTTTTGAGCCAAGCAATCTCAATTCTAACAGGCTGTGGTACTGCTAAAACTATTCACCAAACTTGGAGAATGTCAACTGCCGGAAGAACAAGGTGTTATCTTCATCATCATTCATCAAGATCAACATCACCATTCGCACACCCTAACAATTCTTCTGATTCAGACTCTCTATGCATGGGTGAACTATCTGATTCGATTTGCTGCATCTCTGATTCTACTTGAGCCTCCATTCGAGCTCGTTCCCCGTCTCCTGGATAAGCACGGTAAAGAAACGTGTAGATGAAACAACAGAGAAGCATTGGAATTCCTATTGCTGTATACAAGGCCTTGCCCAATGATGCAGCATTCTCTCTATCTGTTACAATCTCTTCAGATTCAGTTGACCCTTCAGGAATGGGCTTATATCCATAAACATGCCGAGCCAAAATCCCAACTGCAGGTGGAGCAAAAGATGATAGTATAGACTCAAAAGATTGATCCAAGGCATATACGCTAGTTCTGGCTCTATCTGGAACTATATCGGCAAAAATCGGACTGATGTCCATACAGTTGACAAATTAAACCGAAACATAAGTAACAGCCTAATTTTTAAATACTTTTGATAGTTTAAAGTTCATTAACATCCTAACAAGACAATAATCTGGAAAGGAGCCAGTGACACCCTGTGCTACAATAATCTGGAAAGACAAAATCTTAGAAACGGACTTGGCTTCCTGAACCAGGTATTTCACTTCTGACCAAAATGTTTTGCTGGAACCTTTACTGCTGGCAATTTTACCATTATCTGAGAAGTGTGGGTCGTTGGCGAAAAGGTAAACTAAAGCACCTACTAGTAGAGCTGTCAAAAAGAGCTGCAGCTCGCGAGCTAGCTCGATTCAACTCGGCTCGTGGGCTAAACGGGTTGCTAAATAGCTGGCTCATTTAACCCCGGGTCGATATGGCTCGGCCCACTTAACCCGCAAGCTGAAGCGGGTCAACCCGTCACGAGTCGAGCCAACCCGCGAGCAAGATTAAAAAATAATAATAATTAGTCATTTTCATGTAATTTTTTCTATTTTTTTGTAATTTTTTTATTTTCTAGCATTTTTAAATTTTTAGTTTTTTTAAAAAAAATTTATTTAGTGAGTCAGCCCACGAGCCCGCCCATATAACCCACCAACCTGTGGTGGGTTGGCCGAGCTGTGCATTTCTTGGCCCATGAAAAAATCGAGTCAACTCGGCTAGGCCCATTTCCCTCCCAACCCGTGGCGAGCCAGCCCGTGTGGGCCAAGCTGGCTCGTTTTGACAGCTCTTCCTACTAGAACACTTATTAAACCAACAATATGAAAGGAACTTCTCCAATCAGGAATACCCATGAATGTTATTGGAGCTATCTTTTTTTTTTGGTCAAGTTATTGGAGCTATCAACAGTGAGAAGAGATCACCAATAATTTAACCAGTTGGGCTAATGGGCTGGATTGAGGCCCTTTGTTGTCTTCACCCTCTACAGCCTAAAAGAACTAGAGTAAGCCCGGAGCCCATATGACAACGGCCATGTACTAATTGTTGGTAAAAAACTTTAGGAAGAAAGTTATTACAAGTTTGGACAAAAAAAAAAAGTTATTACAAGTGTGAGGAATGACTTCTTCATTTGTTACTTAAATTAAATTATTGATAATTTTAATGTTTTTAATCTTCAAGGGATTCAAGAGAGTTGGATTGTGTGTTTTCGGAAACATAAGGAAGTAAAATGGATATTTGCATGAATTTTCTATGACAAATTAAAGCATGTTTTGTATATACTCCTATTTGCAATGTTTTCATTAAATGTGTAAAATCCTATTTGTATATCCTATTTTTACATTGAATTGAAATACATGCCCACATGAATGGAGATTGGGTCTAGCATAAGAAACTAGTTCCCCAAATGTGACAAATCACAGTTCGAATTTTTACTAAGAGAAATAGTATTACATAGTGTTTGATTAGGTCTCGAATAAAATTGTCTCATGTGAAAGATACTACTACATGTGAGAAAAAAATACACGCTTACCAAGCTTACCCTATTAAGCGCTAGCCACTCAACGCTTGCTATGGGAAGTCCAGAAGTCTGAGCAGCTTTCCAATAGCCTTGGATCACGTGACCACCTACCAGCTGGTTTTTCTTTACGTAAATGCAATTGCGTCTCTGCAACCCGTCACCATGTAATGAAGTTAGAAAACTTTAGTTCCAAGCCTTATGTTGCTGGTGTATGTTGCTTCATTTAATACCGTCCAAGTTTAGAGCCTTGGATCTCAAGCATGGGCTCCAGTGTTAGTGCCAGTCCCCAAAGGAACCAATCTTCATCCTTTTCGGGATTCCAACCTGCATAGCAAACAAATCCAATAGTAGTCATTGCCCAAAATTTCAGGCATTAACATCTCGAAATGATTTATGGGTTATATAAATTTAAAAAAAATCAACTTTAATTTTTTTAATGAAATTTCAGTTGTATCATAGTACAAAATTAATCACTTTTTTTTTTGGTCGAAAAAATTAATCACTTCAAATACATATTTAATAGAAAAGGGTAAATGAGATTAGTGTAACTTTTAAAATCAATAATATATTTAAATAATGTGATTTATTTACCTTCTTGAGATTAATGTAACTTGGCCTAGTCCCCATGATTTTGAGACTTACTTTCTTGTATTTCTGAGCATATTGCAATAATACGAGTTTATTCCTGTAAAAAAATAAATCTTTTTATTAATTTTTTCATTTCTTAATGAGTGTTCTAAAAATGCATAGATTTTTTTTATAGGGGGAGGGGGATCGAACTCGGGTGTTAAGGACTACAAATATTAAATACTATCAACTGAGCTAGTATCTCTTGACAAAAAAAAATACATCAATAAATAATATTTAAATGATCATGACTTAATAAAACATCTTACTGATGAGTATTTTGGTGATATTAATCAAGGAATAAAAATATTTAATAAAAAATACAGTCTTGGTGATGTATTGATGTGTCGGGTGATCATTACTTGGTGTAGTCAATATTGACCCGTAAGTAATTCATTTGTTTTTGTTTTGTAACAATATGATAACGCTAAGGATAAATTAAACATGTTTTTATAATGGTTGAGAATTTGATATTCAGTACCTATCATTGCACACGGATGCGCTTCTCAGCGTTTTTAATTTGTGGTGATTGCTAATTCTCTGTTTAGACGGACTTTAATTGGAGTTGGACACCTCCTCCAAAAGAAATTTATAGAAAGAGACAGGAAGGAGAATTAAGATTTAAGAGGTTTAATTAATTGAAGGAACTCAGCAAATGTATTAAGTGAGTTGGTTCGATGGCTTGTACGAGACCAAACAAATGGCTACATAATCTTCACCTTCATAATATTCTAATCTCTCATGTCCCTTTCTTCCCCACCCTCCCTTTTTTTGGCTTACAAATAGACCCACAACAAATTATTATGATGGGCACCGACGACAATGCAATATTCTTGTGTTTTTTTGTTGCATACCGTGTATGTTAGGTTTGAACTTGGAATGGCCTAAAATATCCATAAATCTCCCACTGGCCACTTGTTTTTGCGCATGCCCCTCGTATATAATGTGACTATAGTGCTACAAATTGACTCGCGCCTCGCCTGGTTTCTTGATTATTTTGAGTATCATAACGGATTGTTCTATTAGCAGGAATCGAACATAGGTATTAGTCGAGTCCGTCCCCTTAGATGGAGCACATTAACCACTTGTGCTCAATCTCATGGTTATTGAGAATCATATGTAACAAACACTTTATTTTTAATTATTGAATAAAATTCATGCTCCTTCTTTAAGTATTAGTATAGTCAGTTTGGAATCTCATTATAAAAATGTTAAAAAAGTATTCAAAATATGTTACTAATACTAATATTTCTTCTATTTTTAACATAAACGGCAAAATCTTTGAGATGGACAATATATCTCTTCGTGGTAGAATGTTGACTATTAATTAAACAAAAATGTCAGGGTGCATGTATGATGTATGTGTGATGCTTATGGGTACGTGGTACATTTTCCACCTTCTTTTTTTCGTTAGCCAAAAAACTAATTCAGAATCAAGAGTTTGTTTGATTTTAAAAATTATTTTTCATTAATAATCATACGTATATATCATTTTATTTTATTAAATTTATACTTTAACTTTTATACAAAAACATTGTAAATAACTGTATAAGATTTTTAAACAAAAATAGTAATTTTTTATGATCATTAACAAAAATAAAAATTAAGAACAAAAAATATTGCCAGATCAAATAAAATTCTAAGAGGCTACTCCCTCCGGTCCAAATCTTTGGTGGTTTTAGTTTTTTATTTTTATCTCAAAACTTTGGTTGTTTTAGGATTTTAAGAGATAATTTATCACCTTTTTCTAACTATACTCTTAATATAATTAATAAGTTTTGAGTGGAGAAATAATTATGATTATTAACAAAAATAAAAATTAAGAACAAAAAATATTGCCAGATCAAATAAAATTCTAAGAGGCTATATGGTTCAGAATTCAACACTGACTTTCTTCTTCCACAAATTGAATAGTTTCGACAAATAATTAAATTCAGGCCGTGTTGTAAATGAGAATCAGATGCACGTGAGTACTCTTATTAATCTTAACCAGTTATTTTAATGAATTCATAATTATCTAGCTTAATGATAAAAAGGTTAATAATCTAGCCACTTCAATTAATCAAATCATCCTTCTTTCCCCCCTAGTTTAATTAATTTTTAAAAAATAGAAACATATTTAGGAATAATTTTAGTTGTAGTCATGTGTTGTTATTGGCAATAAGTGTTTAACACATTTCTCCGATTGAGCAACTAGATTTTTATCCTTCAATTACTATACAAGAAAAATAGATATTAATTGGAATATGTGGTCTTTTTATTTTCTAACTGTGACATGTGTGTCACTTCTCATGTTTGATTTTGGCTGTGTTCGATGTAAGTAAACTGATCACGGATTGTTCTGTCATCAGGAATTGAACTTGGGTACTAATCAAATCCACTCCTTTAAATGAAGCACATTAACCACTTACACCCAACCTCGTAGTTATACACACTTGGATTTTAGTTAGACATAATTGTAGGAAAAATCTCAAAATATATGGTGTGCCGTCTGTTGCGGAGTGGGTGCTGAGTATTTAGAAGCCGGCACCGACGATAACAGTAAACGAGACAGGATATGTGTTTGTGTGTAAACTTATTCGACAATTGCTTCCGATAAGATCTCAACACTGTCTCTAATTGGATGGTCCCGAACTTATGAAAAACGAATGAAATCATCGATCCACACCTCAGTCTCACACAAAATCATCAATAGGAAGAATCGCCACCAACCTCCAAAATACTGAAAATAGACAGGAAGGTGGCAAACCAAATTAATTAAAAGAGTATTGCATTTGAAATACGTGTGGCTGCAGCTTCAGAGCCTCTTCCTGTTTGGTGGGGCCTTCAGGACAAACAAAAATTATTTGCTTGCCATGTCCAATGGAAAGAAAAGAAGAAAAAGCCAATAGGGGTTGACACAAATAGTTGGATTCTTTGCTCGTACTAGTTGTAACATAGGTTTTTAATTCTGAATTTTTCTATTGGTAGGTTATACGTAAATTTCACTATAAATCTTTATTGAAGTTAGTGGTTTTCCTTGGCCTTACACGGGGTGTGTCTCCTCTATTATAAATTTTAATGTAGAGAAAAGAAAAGAAAAGGTTATTATATACTCCCTCCGTTTCAAAACTATAGCTCTTTTAGCTTTTTATTTTTGTTTCAAAACTATTGCAATTTTACAATTCCAAAGTATTATTAATTATTTTTTTTCACCCATACCCTTATTTAATAACTACTAGAGGGAGTAGTTGACATTAATAATATAGAGATTTGTAGATAATTTGTCATAAATACTCTTTCATTAAATAAGAGTATTTTAATCTATTTATAACTATATTTTACTTCTATTAAATATTTCTTAATCTGTGTGTATTAACTTTAAAAAACTATAGTTTTAAAACGGGGAGTATGTACTATTGATGAATCAAAGATGTAAAAGTTGAATTTGGAAAAGAACAATGATACACATACACCCAAAAATATATCCACCCATCCAACACCTCTCATTTTTCTCTATCTCTCTCTAACTATCACATCACATATCACATTATTTTATCACTTTTCTCTCATCTCTCTCTTTCTCTCTCTAGTGGTAGATTGGGATTTGGGTGTCCACCAATCATTTTCCTTTGGAAAAAGGCCTCAGTGGTTGTGTGGCTTGGCAACAAATCAAAACAGTCATCATAATCAGCGTTTCAATCACCAAATTTTGAACTTTAATTTTTTTCAATAGGGGAAGTTGTTACCAGCTATTATAACAGAGTTTGTCATCAATTATATATTCTTACCCTCCGGGGAAAGATACAAACAATCATAATTAATTGATGGTTTGGCCAACGTGTCCATTATTTCAACTCAATATAATATTGTTCCCATAACAAACTCATTCTCGAATATTTTCAATTAAATGGATGGCTCTGCTAGTTTTTCACAACAAATTGAAAGGGCCACTTTAGCATGCAAACAAATTAATTGTTTTCCGTGATTAGGAGAATCATATATATGCTTTTCAATGCTTTATTTCTGGTCAAAAAGTGTTGTCTTCCAACTTAACACGTAAACTTGTTTTTTCTTCCATGTATTAATTAAGAAAAACTATATGAGAGAAAACAAAGATTAAAATTACCAAATGCAGTGAAATATGTAATAGTTCACACCTAAGTCATGCATGCTTCATCCTGAAGTTTCATATATGCCAAGCATATATGACTGTTTAAAAGTCTCTGTATAGTATACAAATATGTACCTAACAAACGTATACCATACACAATTTTTTCATCAGTTTAATTTATTTTAATCAATTTAATAGATGACCGTTCAAATACACCAGAATTTCTAAAAATTAGAGTAGGTAAAATTGAAAATTAATTGTCGGTCCCCTAGCTCCCTCCAAATTTAGTCCAAATTAAAGAAAATGTGGCAGTAGTTTAGTACTTATTTATTTTTTGAATGGACCAAGACGCGTGATTTTTTTTAATGATTATAAAAGTTATGGTAAAGTGAGTGAGGCTCTTCCCATTTCAATGTTACAACAAACAATTAATCTCGGATCAAAGGTAATTGATAAGGTGAGTCAACTCTCTTTGACATGCGATTCCATTTTTATGTTTTAAATAATTAACTTTATTCTAGCATAATTAAAAGGAAACCGCGCGCATAATATTGTTCATTTCTTCAAAATAATATTTTATAAAACATAATCAAAGTGGTGTTTAAGATTCATAACTCGAGATCCAGGTGGAAGAGAATAGAGGCGCTCTCTGTTTCTGGGTATGGTTAATAATGGTTTTTAATTAGATATGGTTTCTCAATTCTCATCGATGGGGACTAATACCACGGCATTTTTTAGGAATATTCCCGCTTGTAATGTGATGTCATAATCTGTGAGCGAATTTAAATAGTACTCCTGAAAACCTTTTATTTTTTGTTATTTATTTATTATCTATTATAATAGAATGTGCTAAGAAGCTAGCTAGCTGCAACCTGATAAGGCGATTGTTTCCCATTCATATTTTTATGTACCCTTATATAAAAAGGTCGAATATGCTTCTATTTGGTCTTAATGATAGCGGCATAAGATTCAATATTATGATGATCCGTTAAACCTTTCCTTTTTAATTTGAAATGTATTAATTTAGCCTGGGCCCTTGAGGTGGATTGAGGGCACGTTTTAACCGATTGATTCTTATAAGTTTCTAACGAATAATACAAGAAAAAAAAAATTCTACATATAATAATTTTCTTTATTAGTGACATCAGTGTTATATAGTTACGTGGTGATTAAAAGTTATCTGTTTTGTGCCCTTGTGGTAAAATAGACAGGCAATCGATCGCCTTATATATATATATATATATATATATATATATATATATACAAATGATAGCATTTAAAATTTTAAATCCAGCAGATGCAATACTGTGAGCTGTAATTTTTTAAGCTCTGTTTTCCTTTCGGCATGTCTGATTGGGTATTAATTTTTTTAATTCTGTTTGAAAACTGGCATGTTAAAACGTGTATTTTTTTTTTGTCTAAGTTAGGATATCTCTCACGTGAGTGACCTAGGACCTCTGGTTAAATTAGAAAAGACTCGTGTTATCTCACTCAAGCCCTCGATAATATGTTAAAACATGTATGACACTATGACTACTTAATCTTTAAAAGAATACTTTAATAACTATGTGTGAAAAGATTTTACTTAAACATTTAATCATATATCACTATAGTTCACCAACATTGCGTTGGTCCGAGTGACACTGAGCTCGAATTTCTTAAGCAAAGTCTCGGGTTCAAGCCTTGTGGATGGAAATAACGTGGTTGGGAGGGGAGATCCCACTAAAAGTGGCCAAGTTCCCGACAGAGATTAGTCATCAGCAAAGCCGGTGAACACTTCACACCAATAACATAGTTACAAAAAAATATATCAGTATAGTTCTACTTTGTAATATTATTCCTAAAATAGCAACCCCTTGGACAGAATTTTTTTTTTGCGATTTTCTATCTTAGATAATATTAAGAAATTAAAATGGGATCAAAGAAATTCATGCATGTGTTACTATTCACTTGAATCATCGACCCTACCCACTGCCTCTCCAAAGCCTCGAAAAGAGCTTAAGTAGGTTTCTTGGAAGCCACTCCTGAAAAAAGGCTTTATATATACCCATAAATACACACACAAATGGCACATCCTATAGAGAGAGTACACAAATTCTTGCAAGCATATATAGTACATAAACAGATAAACTCTCTGTCATATTCAAACCATCACTTGATCACTTCATTTTCATAGCTTCTCATTTATTTCTTTCAGCTTCTGCGCTTTCTTCTTCGGTTTTTCCCCCCTCCCTCCATCTAAGTGACTTCAACACAGTTATTTATTTCTGTGTGATACTTCTTCACCTCTCTCCTCTGCCGACACTGATCTTCAAAGAGGGTCAATTTCAAAAACATTCATCATGGCAGGAGGAAAAGCCAAGAACAAAATGGAGGTTGAATTGGGCTGCGGTTTCGTTGGGAGAATCTTCAAAGTCAAAAGCAATAAGCTCAGAAACTCATCTGTTCATTCACTACCCATGAAGGCTAGCAGCAATAGCATTAACAGCAACAATGTACAAAAACAGAACGAACAGGGCAAAAACGAATCCAAGAGTCCCCCAAATCACGAGTCAAAGGTTGTTCTTGTTCCCACAGAGCCTCATCAAGCATTAAAAGGGGACCAGATTAATCCAGCCAGAAAAAGCACATCTAGTTATAATCGTGCACACCAAAATGGGAGAGCTTCAGATGCTTCAAGAAGCTCAATTCAACAGAGAGAGGTCACTGGTAATAATAATTCCTTGGAACTTGCTAGGATAAGTACTAGTCATCACCAGCGAGACAACGAGACCAAGTCCCCAAGCAAAGAATTGGGCACCTTGAAACTCACTGGGAATGTGCTTGTGAATAATAGCAGCCCAAGAACGAGTGTTACAAAGGATAACAAAGAATTGAACTCTAACATGTCCTGTTCTTCTGCCAATAAAGGCGTGATGGGGAATATCTTCATGAGTCCTAGGACAACCAGGGTAGACCCTGAGGTGTTGAAGTCCATGGGGAATGAAGCATACAAGCAGGGTAGATTTTCAGAGGCTTTGGCTTTGTATGACAGAGCCATTGCTGTTGATGCCAATAGGGCTACCTATCATTGCAACAAGAGTGCGGCTTTAATTGGTATGGGAAGGCTTCAGCAGGCAATTGTTGAGTGCGAGGAAGCTATCAGAATTGAACCTTCCTATGCCAGAGCTCACAGCCGTTTGGCAACAATATATTTCAGGTACTCAATACTAATAATAATGTAATATGCTTCATTCAATTTTCCATGGACACTCCGTATATGTTTGGTTTTCAGTTGCAAACGTACGTTTGGGGTTCAGAAGAAAATCTATAGCTACTTTGGGTTCAAACGTACTTTGGGACAGGGTTTGGATATTGGGTTATGGGTGTGGTGTTTGTTTTTTGTTACCACTTCTTTTTTGATAGAATTGAAAATTTTAATGCAGATTGGGAGAAGCAGAAAAGGCACTGGATTGCAATACAAAAACTCCATATGTTGATTCCGAACTTGCTCTCCGAGTTCAGGCTCTTCAAAATCACCTTAACAAATGCACTAAAGCCAGGAAAGTCAATGATTGGAAAGCTATACTGAAGGAAACACAGTCTGCAATATCCTTAGGTGCAGATTCAGCTCCACAGGTTAGTTTCCTTGGTCTAACGTTTTGCTTTCTGAGGTTTCTTTTTTACGCTTAGGGAAGCAGATTGAAAATAAGGTGACAATATTGTAATTAAAACTGAAAAGTAAAAACAGAAAATATTTTCTCAAAGTAAACGAGACTTTAAGTTTTATGTACTTCTACATTTTTTATCATTGGATTTTGCATCCAAAATTTCCCAAAAGTCACTCAAGGGATTGGCCAATAACCCTATCAAATGGGTATCCCTAGAATTCCCCTTCATTTTTATTTACAAGGTCCATCTTAATTGATGGATAAGCTCATAAGCCGCTATGGCATGCCTTATGCTGATTAAAAAATGGTTGTGACAGGTGTATGCTTTACAAACTGAAGCCTTGCTGAAGCTCCTAAGACATCAAGAGGCATATGCCACCTACGAGAAAATGCCAAAATTTGACCTTGATTGGTGTAACAAATTATTTGGCCTGGCACGTAGTGCTTACTTTATAATGATTGGATCACAAGTTTACTTGGCTGCCGGCAGGTTGGTGAATGAAAATGCTTTATTTTGATCATTTGATGTGTTTAACAAATTATTGTTCTAGTGTTTGGCATGATATGTTAAAGAAGAACTCCAACTTAAGAAATAAGGGACCAGATTGAAATGTTAAAGCATGCTAATTAGTGCTGAGTGTTAACAACCAGGCTTCCAATTTTTCCCCACGCAGCCTTAAAAGTTAAAATAGAAAGCTGGAACAACAGATTCATTCATTTTATAAATTTGACTGTGATAACGTTGCATACTGATACAAATAATTGAAGCGCATTTGTTGTGTATACAACGCCAAATGGCCTAATTAGGAATGAGTAATGACCCCCAAGTAATAGCTTTGAATTTTTATGTGCTGACAGGTTTGAGGATGCTGTGACATCATCAAAGCAAGCAGCTAAACTTGATCCGAGCAACTGCGAGGTGAATGCGGTGGTAAGGAGGGCGAGAGCCGCGACATCAGCCAGAACGAGTGGTAACTTGCTCTTCAAGGCATCGAAATTCATGGAAGCATGCGCGGTGTACAATGAAGGACTAGAGAATGATCCATACAATTCAGTTCTGCTATGTAACAGGGCAGCATGTCGTTCTAAGCTAGGCCAATTTGAGAAAGCGATTGAAGATTGTAATGTAGCCCTTACAGTTCATCCTAGTTATAGCAAGGCAAGGCTGCGAAGGGCGGATTGCAATGCCAAGGTGCTTTAATTTCTACTTCAATATGAACTTTTAGTATATACTAGTTTATGGACGCAATCCGTACAAATTACAAGTCTTTTCCTAACAAAAACAATAAAAAAAACCAACAAACAAAACAATTTTAGTTGAAAATAAAAAGAGTTGGAGAGATGACACGTGTCACAGTCAAGGAGGCGACACATACCATAGCCTAAGAAACTAGAACTTAATTTTCTTATATAGTAATTGAATTGATTGATTGATAATTGATTGATTGCACTTAATAACCTCTTCGTTATTTTCTTTTGTTTTTTCCACACATAATAGTTGGAAAGATGGGAAGCTGCCATTCAAGACTATGAAATGCTAATAAGAGAAAAGCCAGGGGATGAGGAGGTGGCCAGGGCTCTGTTTGAGACCCAGCTACAACTGAAGATGCTGCGTGGTGAAGATATTAAGGACTTGAAATTTGGCTCAAATTTGGTTTTCATCTCAAGCAATGATCGCTTTAGACATTATGTAACCTCACCTGGTAAGTCACGTTTGAATTTGTGTCTTCCATGCCATTGAATTTGTGCATTGTGACATAGCAAACACTAATCAGTTGTGGCCAATTTTGAACAGGGATGTCTGTGGTGCTCTTTTGCAACAAGGCAACCCACAAGCAGGTGTTGCTGGTTTTGGAGCAAACCTGCAAGAGATTCCCATCAGTTAATTTCCTTAAGGTTGGTTAATTTTGAATCTTCTAGGCTTTGCAGCTTGTGGGATTGTCAACTGAAAAATTGAATAATGAATCTTGAACTCTAATGGATAGTTAGGATGGTATTAACACTTGACAAAGCACGTGAGAAAACAACATAGCATCTTAATATAGGAAAAAATAATAATTTTTTACTGGTCAAGTGCCCCTATGGTGTGAATTTTGTTATTTTAAAAAATTTCTTATAATGGACTTACAATTTCAGGTGGAGATTGAAGACCACCCCTTCCTGGCAAAATCAGAAGGTGTGAACTCCATCCCAGCCTTCAAAATATACAAGAACGGATCAAGGGTTAAAGAAATTCCAGGCAACCGCCACGAGTTGCTAGAAAGATCAGTTAAATTATTTAGCAGCTGAAGATAATCACCACAATTCTTCAAATGACAACATACACTGCAGGAAATGAGGAGGAAGGTTAGAATTTTCAGAATGGAAGGGAAAGGAAGACACCCAAAATTGATCAAGCTAATCATATCTGCTTCATAAATTCGCTGACCATGCTTTACAAGGCAAAGGAAGCATAGCATTGTTGCTAGCTTTTAGAAAAGTTTATAGGAAAAAGGGAATTCTTCTGTGTTATTAAAATTGATTCTTTTAATCCCTTGGATGTTTGAGCACTCTTTAATTCTTCATACCCCGTATTTCAGGCTTTGGTTTTTTTTTTTTTGGATAAGTTATGTATTCTTTACGGGAGTGTTTTTTCGTAGGTTGTCATTTTAAATTATTACAGCAATGTAATATAAGGAACATAACAATTGCTGTAAATTACAGAATCTTTGTGGAATATGTGAACTTTTTTTTTTTGCCCTTGTATGTTGTAGTGAGTTTTAATTGTTTTCAATTTGATCTTTCAAGCTTCCTGGTTCAAGCATATACAGTTTTCAATCAAGTCGGTTTTAACATCGGGATACATCCAATGAGTGGCTTAATTGGCAACACACATCAAGTTTATGGGTAGAAAAATCAATTTTTAATTCCCACAAAATACTCTTAGAGAGGGATGGAGTTTAAGTGTGACTAAACCCCGAACCAAATATTAGTCTCATAGCTAGGCAAGAAGTTAAAATGTGACTAAATCTCGAATCGAGATTAGTCCCGTAGCATACCAAAGGTGTGCGAATATCTCACAATGACACTTGGTCAAAAACTCTAATATAGTATTTGGTTTGAGGGAATTGGAAGGAAGGGGAGGGAATATTTTCAAGTTTTCTTGTTTGGTTCATTTTTTTTAAGGAGGAGAGGGGAGGAGAATGGAAGAATTTGGCTCCCCTTCAATATTGGAGAGATTTGAAGGGAGAGAAAAGGACTTTAAATGACATTTATTTAAATAACTTTAAATTAAATTAAACATAAAAACTTACAAAGGTCTAAAAAGTACTCCCTCTGTATTTGAATATAAGCAAAAATACCTAAACTCACGTTTATTAAGGAAATTAGTTAACTGCAATTAAGTTTCTTGATCTCATGTAAAAAATTAGTATAGTCTCTAAATTACTCTTAATGATTACATAGGAAATTGTTACTTAGGAACAAACTATGCATTGGAAAACGAAATTTAAATTAACTTAAGGGTATTATAGGAATAATGTTATTAAATGAGATAGAAGTGATTATTTTTTGCTAATATTTAGTAACAAAATATTTTGGTATTTTTTGCTTATATTAAAAAACAGAGGTAGTAAATTAGTATATTCTCTCAATTAAAATCTCTCCCGTCCTTCCAACCAAACACAATTTCTAATTAAATCTCTCTCCTCCCTTTCCCTCCCCTCCCCTTCTTTGAAGCAAACAGACCCTAAGCCCTAAGGCCATCTCCAGCGCGCGTACTTAAAGTACCTTTTCCTGTTAGGTACGCTGACTTCTGCGATGGAGCACAGCAGCGAACGGTGCTTAATAAGAATGAGTACCTGTGCAAGCACTCGGTGCTTGCCGAGTGTTTGCACTGTTTTGTGGGCCTAATTGCATTTTATAAATAAAAATGAGTGATGTGTGGTTATTGATGGGGTCCATTTAAAATTTTTTTTAGAGGTGCTGGATTGGAGGGATTAAATATCTATTAGGTACTTCGATTAAAAAAATAAAAATAAATAATATAAAAAAATAGAACCCGTATCCAAAAATAAGTTTATCCGACGGAGATGCTCTAAGAGTCTAATTACAATGGTTTAACCAAAAAACACATCGAGAGGATATTGGTTCAAAAAGGTTAATTAGTGGCATAAAAGAGACTGTCAACTCCACCAACCCAGTAGACTGCTACCTACGGATTTTTGGCTTGAAAAAGCACAACAGGGTAAAACAAAAAGACCGAAAGGCAGAAAGATTCTAGTGTTTGTCTGCCTAATTAAACAGGCCACACAGAGCGTGGTTAGGAATAGGTTTCATCCATCCTCTATGGCATCAAAGTCATTCATAGCCCATTATGTAATTTGTAGGACTCATCACTAGATATTAATTAGTCCTACATTAAGGGGATGTAATTAAGTCTCCGCCAAAATAGTAAAGCTGTGTAGAGTGTAGCACGTAATACTATTTACTTAAGCGGTCAAAAAGCTAGCTTTTGCTCTTTTCTTCGTTCCACTTTGGTAGCTGTTATGCAATAATAATGCATATCAATAACAAAAATAATAGTCTCACTCCTAAAAATTAAAATGGTGTCGGAAAGAGAGAGATAATAAAAGAAAAGCTCAAAAGAGAGAAAAGGAGAGATTTAATAGGTATTGCTATTAGGTAATATAATTAAGAAGAAAATAAGAGAGAAAATCGATCTCTATCAATAAAGAAATCTATTTAGAGGAGGGGGTGGGTGTTGACGGTGGGAAGGGAGTTTGTATGAGCGATTTGTTTCAAAATGAGTTCCCTAGGGTGCATGTTCGAATAAAAATAATAATAAAAATATTTGTTTCTGCAAAACAAATAAAACAGTTGAAACTTGTTCTTATACTCTCATAGGGTGCACGTTCGAATAAAAAAAATTATATTTGATTAAAAATTTTATATTAAATTCTATTATAGACTTTCTTTTAAAATAAAAATCTCTAAATATGAATTATTTTTAAAAAATTCACTTTTGAATAAAATAAATTTTGCAAATTCTAATGTGGTTAAAACATAGATGTTTGTATTTCTTTTTTCTCACTCTCAGGGTGCTGGAAATGGATGATCTTTAGAAAGTTGAGACAGAAATCTTGGAAAAAAATGAATCAGAGTCAAAGTAAATGATGAGGGCGGGTGGGGGACGCAAGAAAAAGATGAGTGGAAGATTGATAAATGAGTGGAAGATTGATAAAATAAATTGCACCTTGGACAATAAACTCATTGCGATATGAATTATACCGTGATTATTCTAATGGTTGCGTATTAAGGCCTCGTGTGTGGGAGTAATAACTGAAATTTACCCCCCCCCCCCCCCCCGCGCCTTTTTGTCTCCTTTCTCCTTTGGGTTAAGCTCCCATTCCTCTAGACCTATTTCAATGCTAGTCTTCTTTGTTTTTTGTCTCAGCATGCAATAGAGACAAGCATAAATGTAATTGAGATATCATATCATATGATAAAAGTAAACAATGTGATAGTGGGAAATATTGAATTTATAAGGCAGCCGCGAGCCAGCTTCCAAGGGAGTAACATGATAACACTATAAAAGCAGTGATTGTATTGACAAGTCAACAATCATATATAGTCACCTCAGGCTCTGGCAGGATGGGTGTGGAGATTACTCCTCTGTTCATCTTTTGTTCTTTTTAAGCATACTGATATTTGGAACAGTTATTACCATTCATTTATATTTAACAAATTTTTAAAATGTTAGTTTTAGAATTAAATAACATTACAATATCGGTTAACCTTGCATTTGCGACTCTCGGATTTTGATAATTTCAAACAAATTCTACCGTGTGAAAGCTCGGCAATGTTGTTCTGATTCTCAGAGAAATGGGTACAAAAAATGATGCTTAGCCTTTGAGAGAGGGTGGCTTCTATCGTGGTCCAGTACCCTAACTTCACCATGAAGGTGAAGTGGGTCATTGCAATGCTTGAACCATTGATATATGAGTATTATATTTAATGGCTGAGATCATTCACTGGCAACTTTCACATCCGGTTTATATGTCTATTTAAAGAAATTGCAGTGTGGGTGACGAAATTTTGTGAAATGACAATAATATCCAAAAATTTATTGTATTGTTAAAGTTAACCCTATATTTTAGATATATGAAATTTACACCTTTTATTGTCATTTTGTGATGTTATATAGACACTGCTTTTTTGCTGGCGTGATCCATTTTTTGTCGTTTTGCGGCATGCTTAAAAAAATCCAAAAAATAAAATGCAAAACTTGTTTGTTTAAAATAAAATTGAGGATATGCCAATATTTGGGTGATTTTGCAGCATTATTCGTTTGTGAATAACGTAGAAAAGGCAGCAATGAACAATAAAACTTAAATATGTTTGACGTCCCGGTAAAATGACTAGGAATTTCTACCAAATAACATAACAGTAGAGTTCACCGAGAACCCATTACTATTAAATTATTTTACTCAATCAGCCTGTATATATATATTTTCGAAAACATTATATTACAATGAAAGAAAACACTGATTCATAAATTTTAGCGTATTTAATCACTTTCTCAACGTACTAATGTCTAATAGAGATACGGCCCTTGAGCTCGACCTGATAGTACACCAAGGGTGCACTCTCCTGCCTGACCAACCACAGTATTCCCTATTAGCCAAAAGAACTACAAAGGTTCAATTTTACCAATTCTTATATTTATTGATCACGGAGGCATAGCCCACTGAGTGATCAAGCCTTTATAATTAAAATTTCGCCAGCGTAACGGTACAATTATTAAATTTCATAATTAAATTGGGTATTATAACTTTACTAATTATAAAATCATAAAATAAAAATAAAGCATAGAGCAATTTAAAACAATAAAACAAGTAAATAACAATTTAATTAAAACTATAAACACGCAAAACACAAAACACTCATCAAAATAAGATCAAACCAACTTAAGAAGTAATTCCCCTTACCTTGGCCTTAAGAACAAGGAACTAAGAACACAACACAAAAACACAAAAGGTTGGTTAGAAAAAACCAAAGAAAGCTTAAAGAAATAACAAGGAAAGAAAGAGTATTTGAGTGAGATTTGCTTCAAGTGAGTTGTGTGAAAATTGAAGAGCACCCCCTCCCTATTTATAGGGAGAGGTCCACGGCCAAATGGGCAAGGGGGGAAGAAAAGATCTTGATTTTTTTTCATTTTTGGAAAAATAATAAAACCCTAATTACCTAATAAATATCTACCAAAATATCTAGGCTCTAGAACAATTGAGAAGCTCCTAGACCCTTCAAGACCATGAGGAAGGTGGCCAAAACTGGGCTGAAGAGAAGGAGATGTGATTTTACCAAAATAACCTTAGGGTTTGTATGAAAAATGATAGAAATAAAAGGCTAAAAATGTCATTTAATAAATCAAAATTTGAAATAATTGATTTAAATTGGTGAGAACCAATGAGAATGCTAGAAAATGTCATGATAGCTCTAAATAATTTTGTGGCATCATTTTTGAAGTTTATTGATAGTGTCAACTCTTCGGTTTTTACTGTTTCGCAGGTATAACCCAAAAAATACAGAAAATAGGATTTTCGAAACTTATACAGAAATAATTTCTAAAATCATAAAATAAATAATTAAAAATAAAATATAAATTACTTGTGGACCTTTGTCACGAAAATAACACTGAAATGATATTTTTACGCTATATGCTTCCGTTTAGCGTATTTTTCTGAAATTTTTTGAAAGTTTTCCAAAAATTTCAGAAAATAAAAAATATTAAAAGAACAAACTTTTGTGAAGGAAGTTTATTTATTGGATTTGTTTGACACACTCAAGCTATTTAAAACTCCTTCTGCCAGTTAGACGTGAACCGTTTTCTATAAAAAGACTCGATATCGACCGAAAAACTACCGTTTCAGAAGTATTTCGGAATATGTGTATTTTATTCATAATTTTAAGCTAAAAATAAATCACAACACATTTATGCTACAAGAATTCAAATAAGACAGAATAAGAACAGTGAGACAAAGAAACGGACGTGGTAACTAGACCTGACAGAAGCTAAAAATCAACCGTTTTCAGAAGTATTCTTAAACATGTATATTTAAATCCTATTTTTAAGCCAAAAATAAATCTCAAAATATTTATATCGCACAAATTCATATAAGACATAATTAAATAGTTAATCACAGAAACGAATGTTACAATACATCCGGTTACTATTGTTTCTGAAGCTTAATACTTTATTTAAGTATGTTAAATGTTTTATTTTATTTATTTATTTTATTCATATATTACAATTTATTAAATAAAAAAATAATTCACAAAGAGAGATAAAACAAAAAGAGAGTGAGCGGGAACAATAGTTGTTGTATTTTAAATTTTTGGTCATTTTACGATTTTCATTTTATTTTTGGCAAAATTTTATATTTCATAGACCTTAAGGAGTATTAATATAATGTCAGTACTTCTGGGGAGGAATATGTAATTATACGAAAGACTTGATGACTTATGGTCATAGGTCATGGACCCACTTCACCTTAGTGGTGAAGTTAAGGTACTAGACCAAGATAGAAGCCACCTTGAGAGAGGGGTAAATAGCCCTTGGCCAATGGCCATATACGTACCCACAAGTTACCAAAGATTAAAGCGCTGAGACTTTCCCGATATACGATTACGATCAGAGGGGCTATAAATCTGGTACCAATGTAAAAAAAACAAAAAACAAAATGTTAACTTTTGAAACAAAGTACCGTGCCAACTTGCATATGTGTCCAGGGACCAAATGAGAAAGGTTATTAAGAAGTCCAATAGTGAAGGCTTGCCCCATGTCATTGACCACCGGAAACAGGTGTGCGACTCAGGGGATTTTTGTTTTTTAGGGAAAGGGGGGCTTGAAATTTGAATGCAACTTTCAGGTCTCAGCATTTGAGAGAAGTCTACGAGTGTCTGACAATCATTCTTCGGCTGATTCTCGCGCATATGGCAAGTCACAAACGTATTGTTCAATAGGCCTCGATCACTGCCTCAGGATTCAGAAGATTTAGAACTAGGGCCACCCCACACCTGAATCACCCTTTTTTTTTCTTTTAGTTTTTAGACAGACACTTAAAGCATCCAAATTGACCACACATAAATGAATTCGGATTCTCTGCAGTTGGGGGAATCCCGCATTCACGCGATCGGGGCGATCTAGGTCGTTTGATCGAGATCTGACGGCTGGAGATTTGAATTTTATTTTAAATCGAGTTCAATCCCCGAAAATAGTCAACCGTTCGATCTCGATCGAACAGCTCAGATCACCCTGACTGCGTGAATGCTGGATTTCCGACCACAGGGAATCCGAATTCCACATAAATAGCAGCAGTTTCTGCAATGAGAAACGTTTAAACGCTTGCTAGTTGCATTGTCATTGCCCTTTCCCTGAAAGAGAATATATATAATTGTGTTAGCCAATTTGTTATGAATTGAACTCCTAAACCCGATTGAACACACACTCACACAATGACTTGTGGTTTAAGAAATGAAAGAAAGAACACCAAGATCTTATCGTGGTTCGGAGCAATTGTCTCCTACGTCCACACTGATGCAGCTCTCATTAATCAACCAAGAACAGATTACAAAGTACAAGACTTTTCTAGGAATAAACCTCACTTGCACTCTCTAAGAAACATTAATGAAAACTCTCTCATCTGATACATCATCATGCCCCCAAAGATGATCTAGCTAAGACTTATATAAGACCCTCCCATCCTAATCCAATTCGGTTACAATCAGTAATTAAACTAACTACCCGAATACAAGCTTAACAGCCAAAAGGATAAGAGATCAAATCACTTAGCTAACAACCAAGTCACTTCCTAACTAACTTAACTAACTAATGATGATCCAATCTTCACAATTCTCCACCTTGGATCTTCATTCCAGGGACCATAGCTAGGAAGTCATTCTGTCTCGAGCTGAGACTTCACCTGTTGCAAGCTCCAACATTCACCAAGCTGAGACAGTGAGTGAACTTGGAGTTTGGAACCACTTTAGTCAGCATATCAGCGGGGTTATCATCTCCAGCTAACCTTGAGCTATTATATCTCTAATGAAATGCAGCCTAATGTCAATGTGCTTTGTCCTTTCATGATGGACTTGATTCTTTGAAAGACAAACAACACTTTGGCTATCACACCATATTGCAGAATGCATTTCCTTTCCTGCTAATTCACCAGCTTCTGTCAGGGCAATGTATTCGGATTCTGTGGTTGACAATGCCACAATTGACTGTAGGTTGGCCTATGAGCTAACAACATTACCATATAGAGTGAATATGTAGCCTGTTATAGACCTTCTTTTGTCAATGTCTCCTGCAATGTCTGCATCCACAAATCCTTCCACTTCACTGCCTTCATTTCTTCCATTTCCAAAAACTAACCCAACTGATTTGTAGCCATTGAGATATCTGAAGATCCACTTCACAGCCAGCCAGTGTTCCTTGCCTGGATTGCTCATGAATCTGCTGACCATGCTGGCAGCATATGCAAGATCAGGCCTGGAGCATACCATGGCATACATTAAGCTCCCAGTTGCATTGGAGTAAGGAATGTTCCTCATCTGATCAAGCTCATCTTCAGTTTTAGGTGACTGATCAGTGGACAATTTGAAATGTCCAGCCATGGGGGTGGAAACTGCCTTGGCTTCTTGCATGTTGAATCTCTTCAGCATCTTTTCCACATAGCTGGTCTGATGTAGAAGAAGCAATCCCTCTGATCTCTTTCTCTCAATCTCCATTCCTAGGATCCTCTTTGCAGGTCCTAGATCCTTCATTTCAAATTCTGAACTTAACAGTTCTTTAAGCTTGTTAATTTCATTTAGGTTAGCACTAGCAATGAGCATATCATCAACATATAGTAACAGATATATGAAACAACCAGATTTAGCTCTTTTAAAATAAACACAATTATCATAAGAGCTTCTATTAAAACCATTTGAGACTATGAAAGAATCAAACCTTTTGTACCATTGCGTTGGTGACTGTTTGAGACCATACAGTGACCTCTTCAGCAGACACACTAGATGTTCTTTTCCTTTCTCCTCAAATCCTTCAGGCTGGTTCATATATATCTTCTCCTCTAACTGGCCATGCAAGAATGTTGTCTTCACATCCATCTACTCAAGTTCCAAGTCCTTGACAGCAACAAGAGATAGGATCACTCTTATGCTTGTGTGCTTGACAACTGGGGAGAAAATCTCATTGAAATCCACCCCTTCTCTTTGTGTGAAGCCCTTGGCAACAAGCCTAGCCTTATATCTAGCTTGTTCAACTCCAGGAACTTCTGGTTTTCTCTTGAAAATCCACTTGCAGCCAACCATTCTCTGTTTATCAGGTTTTTCAACCAGTTCCCAGGTGTTATTCTTATGCAAAGAGTCAATTTCCTCTTGCATTGCAGCCTGCCATTTGTCTTTGTCCTTTCTAGCAAGTGCTTCTTTGTAACAGCTCGGGTCAGTACCTTGATCATCAAGTTCCACATTCAAGGCATATGCTATGAGATCAGCATAGCCAAATCTCTGTGGTGCTCTTATCTGCCTTCTCTCCCTGTCCCTTACAAGGTTATAGGAAGAGCTTGGTCCTTCATCTTGGGATGGTTGGGGATCTGATTGTTCTTCCTCATCTAGTCTATCTATTGTGACCTTCTCCACCTCCAAATGAATTCCCCTTTCAGGCTATTCATGAATCTGAGAAGTATCAGGTTGGCTTTTAGCTCCTTTCAGTATGCAATCCTCCTGAAATACCACATCTCTACTGACCACAACTTTTCTTCCCCCTCCTGAACCTGTTAACCAGACTTTATAGCCCTTAACTCCTTCAGGATAGCCTAGGAAAATAGCTTTCCTTGATCTGAGCTCAAGTTTCCCTTCATTGACATGTATGTAGGCTGGACAACCAAAGATCCTGAGATGACTATAACTAGGTGCCTTGCCTGACCACTTTTCTTCTGGAGTTTTGAACTCAATTGCTACTGAGGGTGACCTATTGATTAGATAGCAGGTTGTGTGTACTGCTTCCCCCCAAAAATTTTTGCTGAGCTTGGCATTTGACAGCATACATCTCACCCTTTTCAGGATAGTTCTATTCATCCTTTCAGCAAGGCCATTTTGCTGTGGAGTCAACCTGACTATTTTATGCCTGGCTATCCCATGATCCTTACAAAACTCATTGAATTCTTCACTCAAGTACTCGAGTCCATTGTCAGTTCTGAGGACTTTCACCTTTCTTCCTGTCTGATTCTCAACCAAGGCTTTCCACTGCTTGAAACACTTGAAGGCTTGGTTCTTGTGCTTCAATAGGTATACCCAGACCTTTCTTGACCAATCATCAATGAAGGTTATGAAGTACCTTGCTCCACCTAATGAGGGAACTCTAGTTGGTCCCCATATGTCAGAATGCACATAATCCACTATGGCTTTAGTAGTATGTGATCCATGGGGGAACTTTACCTTTTTCTGTTTCCCAAAGAGGCAATGTTCACAGAATTCAAACTTCTCAAAGCTACCATTCCCAATCAATCCTTGCTTATGCAGTTCTTCCAAACCCCTTTCACTTATGTGAGCCAGCCTGTGATGCCACAGCTTCATAGAGCAAACATTAGTAAAAGTAACTAAACCAGCAGGGTTTATGATTGTTTTACATTGTAGCCTGTAAAGACCATTCTGCCTGATGCCTTTCATGATCAGCAGTGACTCTTTTACCACCTTGAGAACTCCTCCTTCACTCCTGAATGAGCGGCCATCCTGGTCAAGCATGCCAAGTGAAATCATGTTCCTTTTGAGGTCAGGAACATGTCTCACTTCAGTTAGGACCCTGACAGATCCATCACTCATCTTGATCTTCACATTTCCAACACCAATGACTTTGCAGGCATAGTTGTTCCCCATCAGGACTTTTCCAGCATCAGTAACCTTATAGGATTCAAACCATTCTGAATTAGGGGTCATGTGGAATGAACACCCTGTGTCCAGAATTCATTCACCATTGCAGGCTTCTTCAGTGACTGATAGGACATCTGAGCTCTCATATCCATTTGCCACAACAGCAAGATCATCAGAATCCTTGTTCTTGCCATTGCTTTTCTTCCTCTCGGGGCAATTCTTCCTGAAGTGACCCTCCTTATGGCAATGATAGCATTTCTTTGACTTATTCTTTGACTTTGATCATTTTCTTTCTTTTCCCTCTTTTCTGATCTCCCTCTAGCAAATAATCCTTCAGCATCTCCACCTTCCCTTTGTTGTCTGTAATCTTTTTCTTCATCTCCCGAGAATTCAAGGTTGCCTTGACTTCCTCCAAGGTGAGAGTATCCCTTCCATACAGCATAGTGTCAACCAGATTTTCATATGAATGAGGTAGAGAACATAGCAGCATGGCAGCTTGATCTTCTTCATCAAGCTTGACATCAATGCTCTTTAAATCAAGAATGACCTTTGTGAATAAAGAGACATGCTCCTTGATTGATCCTCCTTCCTCCAGTTTCAGTTGATGGAGTTTCTTCTTCAGATACAGCTTGTTGGTTAAAGATTTGGTCATGTATAGGCTCTCCAGCTTTAACCACACAGCTGCAGCAGTGGTCTCTGAGGCCACTTCTCTAAGAACTTCATCTCTAAGGGATAGAATAATAGTGATGTGAGCCTTACTGAGAAGATCTTTCTTCTCCTTTTCTGATAAAGTTGCAGGGAGCTTGGTAGGTCCTCCCAATGCATCATCAAGACCTTGATGAACCAATAGTGCATTCATCTTGATCCTCCAAAGGCTGAAGTCATTATCACCAGTGAACTTGTCAATGTCAAATCTTGCAGAGCTCATTGCGGAAGCAATTCAAGAAATCTGAACCTGGCTCGTGATGCCACTTGTTATGAATTGAACTCCTAAACCCGATTGGACACACACTCACACAATGACTTGTGGTTTAAGAAATGAAAGAAAGAACACCAAGATCTTATCGTGGTTCGGAGCAATTGTCTCCTACATCCACATTGATGCAACTCTCATTAATCAACCAAGAACAGATTATAAAGTACAAGACTTTTCCAGGAATAAACCTCACTTGCACTCTCTAATAAACATTAATGGAAACTCTCTCATCTGATACATCATCATGCCCCCATAGATGATCTAGCTAAGACTTATATAAGACCCTCCCATCCTAATCCAATTCGGTTACAATCAGTAATTAAACTAACTACCCGAATACAAGCTTAACAGCCAAAAGGATAAGAGATCAAATCACTTAGCTAACAACCTAGTCACTTCCTAACTAACTTAACTAACTAATAATGATCCAATCTTCACACAATTCACAACCAATATATAATTTTGTGGAATCTACGTGACATGGATCAATTCAGGGGAAAAAAATACCTGTCTATCAGGAATTGGAATTGAAATTGAAATTGAAATTGGACCTCCAGAGATATACCATTGCATCAGTGGAAGCTGCAGGGGTCATATTGGAGATTGCGTTCACCACCGTCCAGTGACTGATAGATACATCCTAGTTTTGCAATATTCCTTTACTAATGAATTGCCAACATCCGAGAATAAGCTTTAACTGTGGCATTTGATGCAAAATTAAGCAAACTATGAATAAGGGTACGAACATTATTTTTTAGGCGGTGCAATATGAGGACTTGTTTTTCATTTAAGCTACTTCTTTTAAAGACCATTAATGGTATGTATCCATACCCTTTTTTTTATGGATAGTATGTATCCATACCCTGCATCGATTCTAATAAGAACTTAGATAACAATTGTCAATTCTGCATTGTCAGGGAAAAACAATACACATTCCTTTAACTAATAAAATTTAAGAAGCTAGAGAACAGTGTAAACAAATCCATACACGTGGTACATGCCCTTAAAATACTTTCCAGGGTATTTATGCAAAAAGAAATAAGAAAGCTGTACAGAGTAATGAAATTGATCAACAAGAGATGCTTGCTAATACTGGGATTTCAATATTAAATTTCCCAGTTGTCACACAAAGCTATTCTAGGGAGATTTGGCACAGCACAACCTTGGTAATACTCGGAGGAAAAAAAGTTAGGGCTTGAAAAAAAAAGGAAATTTAAATGAGAAATAGGAGTAATATTCTTGGATGATTAATTAATTAATTATCAATGAATCATCTTTTCCAACTTCGACTCCTTGACATGGGATCTCTCAGCCCTCCAACAATCCATGTCTCCGTAGCAATATCAGATGAAATGCCGTAATAATTATTATCAGAGTCGCGTCGCATCACCACCAAGTTCTCTTTCTTTCTCTTCTCTTCCTCCATCAACGACTTTAAACTCTGCCCTTTCTTTATTACAACCTGTGCCTCTGCTTTTCCTTTTTCTTCCATTTTCTCTTTGCTTGAGTTCTCTTCTTTTTCATCATTACCATCACCACCACCTTCAGTACTCTCTCTCAACCAACTTTTCGCCGGAGCAGACCTACAACGCATGAGCAATAATGCATTCGGAGGAGGAACAGGGACCTCACCACCACCACTTGATAATAACCCATCATTCTCCTCTGTGGTGGTGACTTCCTTGTCAACCCCATTAACGTTTTGATCCTCTTGCAACACCATGAACCATTTCGAAAACACGGTTCCCGAGTACCTTTCATCATCTTCTGTTGTTGTAGCCACGTGGTTTTCATGGTACCCTTCAACATCGTCATCCTCATCTTCTTCGTCTTCAGTTGTGATGTCGGTTCCGGAGAAGGATCCAAAGCAACGAAGGTCGAAGCGTATGGTTCTCAAACAAGTTAAGAACTGCATTATCTCCTTCTTGAAACCAAGAGACTCTGCCCAATTGAGACGCTTCCTCTGTTTCTTGTCGCTGTGGATTTTCTCTATCTCTTCCATAACCGATTGCCAGCTTCTACAAGCAGTGGTACTACTCTTTGGCCTCACCTTGATTTGTCCAGCGCAAGTTACTTTTGGAGAGGTTGGTTCTGATGAAATTTCGGAGCCCATTGACTTGGTTTTGGTCCATAGCAGTGGGCTTGCTTGGGCTTGGCCACCACCACCGCCTCTGGAGGAGATTGATTTCTTACGGTGGTGGTGGTGGCGTTTGTTGGGCTCTGAGGGCCTGGCTGGGCTGCAAATGGGCTTGGGCGTTAGAGCTAGACGAGCTCGAGAAGGGAAACATACTAACAGATCTGTAGAGGGTGTTGCTTTGGTTTGATGATCTCTTCCCTTCATCATCATGCTAGCTCCTTGATCTCTTGTAATTTTCTTTTGGGATTTTGTGTACACGTTGTTGTTGTTGTTGTTGTTGTTGCGTTGCACAGTTGCACCTTAGATCTTGCGCTTGCTGAGAGTATGATTAATAGGGGTTGGTTTTGGGTTTGTTTAGGTTTTTAAAAGAAAGGAGGGAAGTAGTAAGTAGTGACAGCTTATGCAGTCATGCTTTAGCCTTTATCTAGTTGTTCCATCTTTAACTAGGTGTTTGTTCAATTAATTCTCATTGCGATGCTTTTTGGTCCCCCCTCCTTTGAATTTGGGGGGTCACGGGAGAACTTTCTTTTCTGATCTTTATTTTTTAAGCTTTTCAAAGGCTTAGTTGCATTTTTATAGTAATGTATCGCGATTGTGTGATTTTAGTGCTATGTTATAGTTATGTCAATTGGGTCCATACGTTACCAATTGTAATTTCTCCCCGACGTGATGCATCACGTGTTGCTTAAATTTTCTAATGTGTGAGGGTCTTTGACGTGTCATTATTGCCAATGTGACCTAACTCAATGACAAATTAGTCCTATATGTGTTATATTGGCATTGAAAAGTGGACAGATAGAGGGACTAATGGTAACAATTGAAATACTTGCGTTACTATTTTGGCACAATTAGCAACTAGAGGATCAAAATGCAATTAGATATTTTTTTTTAAATTATTATCTATATTAAGTGATTTGCAAAAACATTTGAAAAGAAAAAAGAAAAATGTCATGGAAAACTAAAGCCCACGAGGCTTGCTTCATGATCCAATCATAGCCACACCTTGTGAGCCCACGCCAGATGTTGAATGACTTGAATCATGCCCTCTAGTTATCTTGCCAGTACCTACATACACACATGCCCCTCAACCTCTCAACTAACTGAATGACCCCTCCCATGGAACCCACGACTTTCTGTGAGAAATTCTAAAGAAAGGATTATGGGCCCAGATTTGGGGAGAATTGAGATCATTGCTTAGGGATCAGTTTACTCCATTTCCTTTTAATTGCTTGCCAAGGGAAACCGAGCGGCGGCATCATTCTACTCATTCGAGCAAACAAATAATGCTTTTTCTCTAACTAAAAAGCATTAATTACACTTGTGATGTTAACAAGGGTCAATTAAAAAAATAGTGCATAGAGATTTTGTTATCCTTTCCTTTTCTTTCTTGTCTAATTGTCTCTTACTTTTTATCATAAATATACAATTGAACACTTAAGAGTTATTAAAAATGAAAAGAGATAACTAATATGTAAAAACAGAAAATGTGGACTTAAGCTAAAGAATAGTGATGTCAAATGACACTACAAATTTATTTAAAGATGAATATAATACTAAATAATATATAAAAAAAGTGAATATGATATGACAGCAGCAAGCAGGAAATTCCTGAGGTATATATGTTGTAGAAAATTCTGAACTAGCTTTATTCTCTCTCCCTCTTTTAATTTCTTTTCCTTGATCAAAAAATTATTGCAGCAGAATTAAAGTTATATATTAGCTAGGGTGTGAAACGGGGACTAATTAAAGTGAGGATGCCATAATGAAAATGGTAATTCACTTGAGAGCTTGGGAAAAATGGTCCCCTCTAGCCATTATGCAAATAGCACTATAGGATTAGATCGATTTTTACGCTTTACCAGGACGAAATCATATAATATTCTTCTTCGTCTTTATGATTTATTTTCATTGTTAATTGTCATCATCATATGAAGATCTTCGATCTGGACTTCTATCTACATTTAATTTAACGACGCGAAAATTGCAAGGCTAATTAGAATGGTAAGCAAACTTGCTGAACTGTGATAAATATATCGATGTGTCTCACTCTCAACTATTTACATTTCAATTGTCAAGTGAATTTTACTAAGTTAGTCCTGCATATGCATGCTTTTTATATAACGTGAAATTTTACAAATATTACTAGCAAGCACACTGTCTGTTAACTTCAAATTTGGGGAACGTGACACGAGTTTCGAATTTCCAAGAAAAAAGAGATAAAGAAAGTCATGATTCCGGAGTAGACAAACTTTAGTTAAAATTTGCAACCATTTTAACCACTGGGGGGGCAAAAGAAAGGCAGCTACCATTTTGCTTAATTCACTCAGTAATTTAAGTTATTCTACGTTTGCACTTAATTTGCATTAATTGTCATGATTCATGAATGACAAATTAAAATGTTTACTGGTACAACGGAAAGCAATCTGAAATAAAATTACTAGCGGCGGCATATAGTGTCCTTGCCTCCTTGGTTATAAAGTCATGGTTAAAAAGTGTTATATGCAGAGCTCGCATGAAAAGCCAAGATGGCCCTTAATTTGCTGTAGAGCTTTAAGAAAGGCCAGAGAGAAAAGCTTGCAGGCCGAGCAGCCAAGACTAAAAGCTTGGAACATGCAGTATTAATGTGTGTGTGTGTGTAGCTGGTATTAGCATGACATTAGACTTGGAATGTAATGTAACTGTTCTCAATTCTATTTGGTATAAATCTCTTGAGATGAGTGGGGCAGGGAGAAGAAGAAAGTAAAAAATTGTTTGAAATAAAACCGAAGAAGTAGTTGGATACTTGGATATGAACCTCAAACGTACAACTGCAATTTAATTCTACAATCAACATTTGGACATGTGGGCTAAATTTAGTCTCTAAGATAAGAGCATCTTCAATTGGAGTTATTTATCAAATTCTTAAAACTTAAACAACCCTTTCAGTTGATTTCACATGTAAGCAGTTATCATAAACAACTCTCATAAATAACTATCGTATACTTAACTAATTATGAAAGCTTACACTAGATCTAATGAGGGTAAGCAATTTTGCAGAACTGTTATTTGTAATGAAGTAATTTATTTATAGGAAAAAGGCATAGTAGGGTAACAATGGTATTTGCTTTTTATTGGGTACATCTCTGTAATCATAAAATTGAAACATAATCCATAATTATGGCCCCATGATCCATTTAATTAAACTCTGATATCCCTTTAGGAAAGGCAAGATGCTTCGTATTTGGGCCAGAATGCCACTGCAAGTTGAACGAAGGCCACAGAGGAAGCAGATTGGTGGGTGGTTGCTCAAAGATTTTAAATGAGATTGGGGTCCAGGGGATATCACTAACTCGAAAGACTCACGTGCAGATAATATTTAAACCTACCTATTCGATTTTTTAATCGTGGGTCACAAAAGTTAATTTATTTTTTTAAACATACTATTTTAAAAAAATTTAATTTCAAATTGTTAGCATTCATTATAAGAACTTTAATCAATTATCTGTGGAGATGATAAGTAAGTTTATATAAGTTTTTTTATTATATTTTTGTTAGAAATTACCCCTACTTTATATGGGTTGAATCCATAGAATAGTTGTTAGAACATGCATAAGAGATGTCAAAGGCTTTTAATTGTTTTTTTTTTTCTGGAAAAAAATGTAATTAACACGTATTTGTGGGGCTTGGGCTGCTGGACAATGAATCCTGCAAAATTCGATTTTTAGATCTGGTAATGTATTTTTTTTTGGTCAAAGAGCTGGTAATGTATGCTGATCATTGCTTTCGCTTACGGGCGTTTGGTGAATGAAACCAGAGGTTATGGGCCATTATTGGGCCTGCGGTAGAGATGAAACGAAGGTAAGGTCAACCTTAAATTGGGTCGAACAACAAAAATCCGTAACAAAGTTGGGGGAGAGTGATATTAAAAAAACAATTATTCGAATATGATGACAATCATAAGAGTTCCTCTTGAGGACATTAAATTATTCATATCTTTTTCTAAAAATATAAATATGAAAAATATTACAAATTTGAAATTAATTATGTTCAAAAAAATATCAATAATTTAAAAATATGAATACATTAATTCTGTTTAAAACCGCTATAGTTTTGAAACAAATGGAGTATAAAAGTACTTTTTCTAAACAAATTTGTCTAAACACACTCTAAATCTATGTCTAAAATTGCTGAGAACATATGCTTATGTGAGATTCATGATGTGTACATGATCTCCTGTGCATGAATGATGCATCTAATGCTTGTTCATGCCTAGTCGATATTAGATTGGATTTTATCCTTTCTTCATCACTGGACTCCTCCAAAGGTCATTGTCCAACTTTTTCACACTACAACAATAGGCCAAATGGCTTGCTAGTGACCGACAATATAAATGAAATGCATGGTCAATAAAATATGATCAAGTTATGTACTTGCTTGCTAGGTTCTTCCCCCCGTGTCCCTTTACTTGCTTTTGCTTTATATAATAATTCAGTTATTTTCGCGGGGAGGGGAGGAAGTTCTGTTGCTAGATTCTTGAACAGTTTAACTACATATATAGCCGCAATTAGTACTTTTGACTTTTTAGTAGGTTTTGTTACAATGAAGATATGAAAGTTTAAAGCTATTTTTTTTTATTGTTTTGTTACGAATGATTTAAGTAGTTTTTGGTGCTAGCTGGCTAGCAAATTGCGACCAAAATTGTGCTCCATAAATAAGAACGGCAGAGTCCTATAGCTATATAATATAGGTGACATGAATTAAGTGCTGTAAACTTATCTATAATCTTTGTTGCTTATAAAAAAAATCTATAATCTTTGTTGTTAGAATGCCTCTAGCTAGATGCATACAAATCTCTGCAGGTCTGTCGGGTTTTCTTCATCTGAGGCCAAACAACTTTGAAACTTGAAAGACCTTAGTACATGGAGAAAGGATAGTGGATAGAAAAAGAAAAACTTTAAAAAATTACAAAAGTTTAAAATGCCATCTTGCAAGTATAAGAGTTGTCAGCTGTATCTGTCACTCTCGTTACCAAGGACAGTTTGTGGTAGGATAAGCATTCAAGTATGTGGTAGACCATTTTTGGTATCCCTTTGAAACTGATGAGTAACTGGAAATTCTTGGCTTGGTTGGTACCCATTTGAGACCATATAGGTTATTAGAAAAATACTTTTTTAATTAACACTTTGGTCACTGCGTGAAATTTTGACTTGGTTGGGTTTTGTTCATGTACTTTATATTGGTTGGATTTCGGATTGGGCACATCTTGTACTTCCATTCCCATTTTAATATAATTTGATTTATAAAAAAAAATGTGGTAGACCACATATAGCTGTATATTGCAGCCACAAGGTTTAAACCAGAGGCTTGAAGGAGCGAAACCTATGGCTATGGTAGAATATAAACACGAGCAATATGTTTATCAACACAACTAATTAATTAAAAATTTAGGATGTATTAAAGTAATAATGACAAAAAGACAATAACATCTTTATAATATCAACAAAAAAAATGAATACATTACAATGGATATGATTGGATTAGGTCCACTTAAAAGTAATTTTAAAGTAATCCTTCATCCACCCACTTATATACAGGATTTGGATCCTCTGGAGCAACTCTCACAACAACCTCTCTATCTCTCTCTTACTTTGTCTCTTTTTCTCTATCATCTCTCCATCCTCTCTCTATCATCTCTCTCCTCTCATTTTTGTTTTTGAGTAGCGTGTTTGATAAACACCCAATCACCTCTCTCACACTCTATTCCAATGAGTACAATGGGGGAGAGAGGTGTTGTCACAGGTGTAGAGTGAGCGTTCATGCATCATTATTGTTTGTTTTTTTATGTCGCAGATGCAACAAAGTAGTAGAAGATCCAATTTGCTCACTTGTATATGGTCAATAACACCCAATCACCTCTCTCACACTCTATTCCAATGAGTACAATGGGGGAGAGAGGTGTTGTCACAGGTGTAGAGTGAGCGTTCATGCATCATTATTGTTTGTTTTTTTATGTCGCAGATGCAACAAAGTAGTAGAAGATCCAATTTGCTCACTTGTATATGGTCAATATATTATAACATTTATAGGTACATCTCTTGGCAAAAATCTTCCATGCTAAAAAGCATTTTTCCTTTTTATATATTATTTTACATTTTTAATTGATTATGTCCATAGGTCATATGTTGTTAATAAGAATTAGTCTATAAATTAACCTACTCATATGTCTTTAGTTAATTAATTAATAACTAAAACTTTTGGAATAGATGATTCATGATGTGATATTAGAAGTTTGATAGCTCGGTTATAGTTCTCATGTTTTAAAAGTTAAATCTAATTAATTAAACATCGTAAATGGACCTTATTGTCTACATTTCAAGTCAACCAAATTAAGAGCCTTGCCATGAATAAGTGTTTTAGAAATATTGTATTTAACTCTTTTAAGTTGTCAATTTATTTCAAAATTTTGAAATGATTAATTTAGTTAAAGGTAAAAGTAAGTAATTTCTACTGTTGAATAAATCAATGTTGATATTCATTATATATATCTACACGTATGATGAATTATGGATATCTTAGTCAAATGTCTTAATTTAACCTTTAAAGACTGAGAGTACATTTTAGAGAAGTCAAATCCATGAATATTATATAAAAGGCAAAATAACTTTTATGATCCCTTGAGTTAATTTTTTTTTTTAAATTTAGTCTCTTGTATTTTTTGTAACAAAGTAGTAAGGAAGATTAATAGGTAGCACTATAGGACCAAATTAAAGGAAGTTGATATACAGGCTAAAATGGACAAACACGTACGGTGCTCAAATGGACCAGCATGACACAAAGATGAAGGGATTAATATGCATATCTATGATAGTGAAAAAGTAATTAAAAACATAAATGACTATTTTGTAAGAGACCAAATTGAAAAAAAGGACAAATAAGTAATTTTGCCTACATAAAATCATTCAGGTGTGTTTTTATTTAATAATAATTTATGTTTTTTAAATAACTGTTTATAAGAGACTAATGAAACCGTCGATCAATGGCAGTAAACATCATCAAAACAGCCCGTGCCGCGGTTTTGCCGCTATAAAGCGTGTCTCACAACAAAACAATGTAGGCCTTTCCTTATCCCAATCTGTGGAATGTTAACGTTGTTGGCGCACATGTTATATATGGCTGTGAACTGTGGATAATCATTTCATGTCCATGTAAATCATTGCTTTTCGTTCTTAATTTCAGTTCATTCCCCGTCAAAAAAAAATTTCAGTTCATTCCCATGTTTAATTATCGCCTTTTGATAAATTTATTTTTCCGTAATGTTACGAATCACTTGACGCATAACTAGCTAGCATATATATACAATCACACAACCAAATGATCACAAACCAGCATCTTCCTTGGAGTAAAAAAAAAAAAAAGCAACCTCTTCCTTCTTACATTTTTAGTTATTTACAGTGACAATTAAGAAATTATTCAAAGACTTAATTTCTTTCTATTGAATAGATTCTTTATTGTTATATATGCAGGATATTTTCTTTTCAATTAATGTTATTTGTATATTCCTAAATTTAAACAGTGTTAGCTTATTGGCATATATACCTCCAAGGGATTCTTATTTTCTTTTTACTTATGCGCCATGTGTAGAATCTATGATCTACTTGTAACATATGCTTGTGTGTTTAAGCAACACGTGATGAGAACTGCTCAAAATGCGTCGGTATTGGAATCATATAACTTGTTAGGCTGTTGGCGATGGCATAGTCTCGTCAAGTGTGGGTGCTTGTACGATCAATATTAATGTCATTTTATTATAGCGTATATTAGATCACATCAAAGTGAAAATCTTACAGCAAATCCAACCATGGCCGGTTATATATATAGTTGATTGTGGTTGTGGTTAATGTCTTGTGGGGCTGGGTTTCAAATTATGCAACAGGGCATGCAAAAGGATTCTTGGCAACAGTATCCATCAAACTACGATCATCGAAAATGCCTCTCACATTTTTTTTTTCTTTGCCTCTCGGAGATCCTCAGCATACATGATATAGATGCGTATTATTTTGACTCGGATTCTATGCAAGCGTCTTATTTTCCTTCTCCATTTATATTTGCTTTTCCTTTTTGGACGGGGTACGTGTGGGTGGGTCTGTAGCACTGCCTTCTTTGTTTGTGTCATTATTTTCGGTACAATAATATAGTTGCCTTTATTTTATTTGTGAATGTGTATTGTCTTGCTTCATCTTCTAGCTAGCCCTGTTGGCTTAATTTTGTGAGAAATATAGGGAATTTCGCTAGCTGGAAAGGTCATTTCTCCCATGTTGTACAAGGGGGTCATTTGCAATTATTCCACAAGGTTTTAAATTGTGATCACAGTTGCATTGCAATCTTTAATATTGTAAAAAAATTATGGACATATATACAATAGTAATTGCAGTCGTGATACAGTTTAATTTCAGAGACTCTATAAATCATGACATTGTGATCACAATTGCAATTGCGGTTTCAGAACACTACTAACTAGATTGATTTTTTTTTCCTTTGGAGTTTTCCTTGCGAACAAACTGCATTAATAATAATGTGTAATATAAACTACTTTTGTACCATTGGCATTGATGCAGTGGTTAAACCTAGTACTTCTCTTTATGATTGATTGATATTCAAAGGAGCGGCATTGATGATTCACATGAGTTGTCACGGACCCTAAAAATCCAACTGAAAAAGTATAAAATTAAATTGTAAATTAAAGTAGCATTGCATTATAAGATGTAATGTGTTTTTCATGGGGTAGCATATTGAAGGACAATCAATTATAGTTTGGACCAATGGATCATTCTAGCTACTAGTGCTCTATGCACTATAATAATAAAAGCAAATAACGGAAGGAAACTTCGGCAAGATATTGACAAAGTTTCAAAGAACCATCCGGCCTTTTTTTTATTATCATATAGAATATAACTTAATTCAAGGAATAAATTGGCATATATATGACAATAATTGTGTTTGTAGAATGTTCTTATTCGTTTCACTAAGTACATTTAACTGGATTCTTTCCCATAAAAAATTGAAGGAAAAAAAAAAAGATCGATCGGAGCAATCTAAGGTCTATCTAGTGTGGATTGGCGTTTTCCTTTATACGAATAGGTTAATTATAAGTCATCATTACACGCATAAGGTACCCTCTTTTCATCCAATTCCCAAATCTTATATGATAATTTAATTTTCAATCTCCTATGTGTGCCGGATACGATTTGGGGCACCTAATCTTTGCATATTCAAGCCGAAGATATATAAGATGAAAAATGTCGATCACCAGACCTTGAAACTTGTAGCTTTAATTAGTTGTTTAATTTGTTTGAGATTGAGAGAACTCAAGAGAGAATTGATGCAGCTAGGGGTCTACAAATGCACACAAGTTGCTCCAAATTAAACGCCCAGTAGCAAGAAGATTCCAACTTTTTAATCTTTTAATTGCCAAGAGAATTCCATTCCAAATGACCCACTGAGCGTGATAGACAGGATATTAATTAGGATCATATAAGCCATGCTAGAGTAGAAAGAAGAGGTAAATATTAATTATTAGAGGGTGGTGGGGATAAGGGGAAATGAAAGATGAGTGGGCGTGGTGGGCATAAGTGGGCTTAGCACTAAGCCATGATTTGTGGGTCCAAGGTGAATCATTGCCCTGGCATCGTGGCTAGCAAGTCACATCACAGAAAGGCACAAGAACAAGGTGTGGATCCATGTCCTGCAGCAGCAACTGGTTTTCCTTTTCTGTTGGGGACCCGTTAGTTATTATTCTATTATTATTATTATTTGAGATTTGAGAAGCTGAAGGAATATTGAAATAAGGTCTCTCTCTGATCAGTTCTCTCGGTGGTGGCTGGCGGTTTTTTCAGTTGATTACCAAATTATGATATGTGCTACCAGAGTGCCCTTTCCATTTTCGGATAAATCTTCTTTGAGAATGGAAAAGATTGAGCGTTTTTGAAGGGCTGATGTACGATGACCGCACCTCTACTTTGGAGTCTAGCAGCCATGATCAATTTGGGTTAGAGGATCCAGCGCACGGTGGGCTGGCATATATATTAGCATATTTGCATTGCATATCCCCTTAAAAACAGAAAAAAAAAATTAAAATTAATTGAATTTTCCTTCAAAACTCCATCTCAATTTTACTAAATTATTTATTATTTATCATGTTGTAATTTAAATTATAAGAAATAATATTACGTACCGCCGTAAAAGTAATTGAATCTCTTCCCTCAGTTAAAATTTCTCTCCTCTCTTTGTGAACCAAACAATGAGAAAATTATCTCCACCTTCCCTTCTCCTCGTATCTCTTCTCCTCCCCCTCCCCCTCAATCTATTAAAATCCCTCCTCTCCTTTAAACAAAAAACTGCTTAAATGAATTTACAAGGAGTTGTAAAAATAGATGGAAAGGAGTCAAAGGAACGCAAAAGGAAGGAAAGATATAGATAATTAATAGATATTTTATTTTAATATTGTTTCAATGCTTAAGCTAACTAAAAGTAATAAATAAATAAATAAATAAAAGCAAATCTTACATGATATACATTTTTTTATTTTCTATTTTTTGATGTATTTAATATTTTACTTTCAATAGAATATTTTAAGAATTATATTTAGATGAAATTTATAAATTTGTTATTGATGATATAATTAATAATAAATCAATTGATTATTCCTCTAAAAATCCTTTTCTTAAATTGGAAGAGTATAAAAAAATATTAAAACATTTTGGATGATTACAAAAAAGTATTCTAAGCAAAGAGAAATGACTCATCTAAATATTCTATGCTCCTTTTTCTAATTAGCTCCTGTCCAGCAATCCGAATATGCCAAAAATGCATCTCATTCTCTAAAATGTCTTTAAATGACTAATGCCTAATATATATAGTAAAACATTGTAAGTATATATAAAAAATACAGTAATATGATTTTTAAATTAGACAAAGTTAGGTTTAACCACCACATGAATTTGAAAACTAGCTCATGTGCATTGCAGATCAATTAATATCAATTATATATGCTAGCGGGGTCAAATATATGAGAATAATTTACAGTTCAGATTATATAATTTAATTACAGATTTAGACGTGATGTTTTATATATATAAATCTCATATAATATTTTCTAAGAAAAATCACATTAAATTTGTAATTAATTAAAACCTTAATCTAAATTGTTGATTTATATCTAATAGTTGTAATTAAATGTTCTCATTTCTCACAATAACAACGAGTTCTCATCTGATACGTCCTCCTATATTCAATAACTCAAATTTTTAACTCAACTCCAATCTCACACATAAGGACGCTTGACTCCTCTCGATCACACCAAACCCGATTGAAATTAATTAAAACAATTAATTTTGTTAAACCAAAGCCTAAACCTAAATTAGGGAAGAGCTACATTATTTCTGTTCGTTGATTAAGAACAACTCACGTTCCATATTGGGATTCCTTCTATTCTTCAATATACACATACAATATCCCTGATTACTTGCTGTTTTATGGTAAAAATATATTGAACCAGCTGTTGTTATTCTTTCGTCATCAACATCGATCAAGAACAATGCTTGCCGTTCGCAAAGTTTTCTTGAAGGACAAGAGTAAAAAAAGAAGTATTTGGTGAAGGGAAAAAACAATTAGTGAGAATCGAACATTTAATTTAAACCAAGAAAAGAAATAAATCAAAGAAGCTTTATGCTCGAAGAGTAGCAAGACCAAGACCAAAACCTCGGTGCAACTTAATTATTCTATCCTATATACAAGTGCCTTTGCAAGGAACCTATGACATTATTTTGAAAGATACTACATATTCTTCGTCACAATGAACATTTTGAACGCATTGGATTCTATCTTTGACCAAAGAGGTTCATGCATTGTAGCATCTCTTGTACAAAAATCAAAAGACAGTATGGCTTATGGATACCACCCTTCATGTGGTAGATTGGCAGCCAAAGAGGGAGAAAAAGTAGTATAATTAATTACTATGACCCCGAAGTTAGGACATATATTGGAATCCAAGAAAAACCTTGGATTTTGTAAATGTAATCAACCACACATGTTCTTTTGTTTTAAATATAAGAAACATAAAGATATATGGGTTGTTTATATTTTAATGAAATTGATAGATAATAATGAATAAATTTAAAAACACAAAAAATTATATTTTAGAAATTAGTTTGAAAGAATTTTATCAAGATAAGAAAATTAGCAAAAGGGTTGGTTGATGATATTAAAGAGTAAAAAGGTGTGAGCCACAGAGCCAAAAGAGAAATGGAGAAGAAAGAGGAGATGAAAGACAATATAAGAAAATTGTCAAAAAAAAAAAAGACAATATATAAGAAAATTCTCAAGTTTGTGCTCTTAAAAAGTTTTTTTTATAATCAAAATTATATTAAAACAGGACTGACAGCACAAGATGTGCTCAGCCCAAATACCAAGTTAATACAGTATATAAGGATAAACTCCTATAGCTAGCCTTCACATAAGAAGGATTCTCCACCCTCAAAAGATACAAATCCCGTTAACTTAACAATATGTTTAAAAGTAATGAATTAATGACTAAAATTAGAGATAGAAATAATAATTTTGTCACTAATTCTGGTGTCACGAAATATAGTAATGAACTTAGACACAAATTTTATATTTTTGTTACTAATTTAATTTTTTTTAATATATAGTGAATGAAAATCATCTATTGATATAGCTAGAACGGTAAATTAAAAAAGCCACATGATAAAAAGAAAATAGTAGTTATATGTAATATTAGCAAAAATAAAACTAATGTGGGATTCACATTGTTTTTTCTCAGATAAAAACACGAATATTAAAAAGATAATCAAATAAAACCACTTATCTTTTATCATATTAATTATTTTCTTTCACATGACTTTTGCATCTAACTAAGTAAATAGAGAAAAAAACTTTACTATTTTTTTTTTCTATTTTCTCCATTTAAATAATATATAAAATTTTCTTATTTTAAACCAATGTTTATTGATTTAAGTGACAAAGAGTTCTGTTTCATGCATCTTGAGTCCAAATTTTAGAGATGACAAAAAGAAGGAGTAAAGGGTCATTTTAGTCCCTGAGAGATATAGGCGGTGTCATATTAGTCCTTGAGAGATAGAAAATTAAAATTTCGTCCCTGAGAGAGACAAACGTTTTTCAGTTTGGTCCCTAAGTAATATTTTCAAGGACTAAAATGACAGTAAGTAATCACTTTTCAGGGACCAAAATGACAGTAAGCAATCACTTTTAGAGACCAAAATGACTAACGGATGACAGTTGAGGACCTTTTTTGAATTTTACATCTGTCAGAGACCAAAGTGACACCGCTTGACACTTTCAGGAACCAAAATAACTGTTTATTCCAAAAAGAAGTGATGAAAGAGGTTTGTTCTCTCAAGAGAATTTACCCGAATGGATTCAAATCAGTTAGAGTCCAATGCGAATTCCGCGCGAATATCAAAAAGTCTAATACTCATCAAAAAGTCTAATACTCAAGAAAAAAAAATCACTCATTTCCTATGTAGATTCTCTTCGTTTTATTTTCTTAATTTCTATTCATTTTGTATACTTCTATTTATATATTTACTTTAGTTTCTTGGGAAGTTATTAAAAAAAGGTGTCTTGACATAAATTTAATATGAGACAAATTTTTTTTTTGGTAACCCTATGATACAAATTGGTTACATTTAGGGATGTAAATGGGGTGGGGCGGGGCGGGCACGGGTAGTAGCTACCCGCTACCCGCCCCGTTGGGTACCCCCGCCCCCCGTTACCCGCCCCATACCCGCGCGGGTATTTGCTACCCGCGCTTTAGCGGGTACCCGCGATATCCACGGGTATCCACGGATATCCATGGATATTTAAAAAAAAATTGATTTTTTTAAAAAAAATTAAAAAAAAAAGTTGTTTTCCATACAATATGTCCGATAAAAATCCTATAATAAAAGTCATTACAGGTACACCCTCAAAATTAATACAAATACAACAATTACACTTGTTTAATACTAAAACTAACACAAGTAAAAATTACATCATTATTCAACACTTGTATTGACCACTTCAGGAGCACCACTTTGACTGCTTGATTCCTGAAATAAAAACTTCCAAATAAAAGTCCAAGCAAACAATATAAATATTAATTAAAAAACTTGAAATGAAATCTTAAAAATATTCACTAACAATGTCATCATCAATATCTTCCAATACTGTATTAAATTCAATATTGTCGAATTTTGACTTTGAAGAACCTGTAAAAGAAAAATAAGTTAATTAAAAACTTGTCATAATCAATCAATATGAATTTTAATCTAAACTAATGAACTTCATTACCTTTCACGTCAGTCCATAGCCAATCTTGGACACACATCAATGCCTCTAAAGTATCTGGACGCAATCTACTACGATGGGGAGTAAGAATCCGACCACCCGTGCTAAATGAAGACTCAGAAGTAATTGCAACACGACTTTCAATCTTTTTCATCAACTTCTTCATATTATCTTTCTCATCCTTATAAATTTTCAAGATATCAGTCTTGATAGTATTGCGAGAAACCACCTTAAATAAAGGTTGTAAAGAAGCACAAAATTCTTTAAAACCAATGTGCTCAACCATCGCCATAGGATACTCATGAAGAATTATCATCTTACAAATTGCACGCCTTGCTACATCTTGATTAAATGCATAAGAACCAACCACTACAGTGTCATTCCCAACTTTTTCAGTTTTGATAAAAGCTTGCCTTATATCTCGAATTGTTCGGAGTTTGCAAGAATTGAAGTGGCTACGCAAGTGTGATGTTCCTTGCTTTGCTTCCCCCAAAAGTTTTGAGCCACAATAATTGCAAATGGCCTTCCAATTTCCATCTATATTTTGCCTTTTGAAATGATTCCAAACATCTGAAGTTTGCTTTCTTCGACGACTGTCAGCTCCTTGACTTGGCATTGAGCTTTGAGTTTCTTGAGGAGTTGCACTAGTTTCTACATTCATAGAACTAGCATTTGATAGAGCCACATTGGATTCATCCTTATTAGTTGTGGGTTGCAATTGCTCTTGAATATTTTCCATAGGAGCAGAGGCTTGTTCAGAAGACATTCTACAAAGAAATAAATTAGAAAGTGCAAATGGAAAAACAAAGCATTAGAAAATCACTACCCCAAATCCAAAGATTGATTCATACTAGCATTTTTAATCATTATAAAGATGGAAGGTATATTAGTTTCTGCAGACACAATAGATTCCATAAATGTCAGTTTAATTAAAGCCACTACCACACACTAAATATCATAACACGGGCAAAGCAGAACAAGATTGTCAATTTTGTTCTGCTCTCTTTGGTTCCACTCTTTTTAGTGGAAACAAAACGTACCATTTTTTTTTTTTACTTTACGTCCTGTCTTATTCCTGTCTATCAAGCGCTTAGAATAGAAGCAATCACGTCAGATAATACTGGTTCAATTTGAAAGTTTATGGAAGATATGTCATGTTGAGTTCACTGTTTCTATTTTGCAAAAATAAACAGAATGAGTAACACCATACAAAGGAAGGATAGATACTAGAAGAAACTTCACATTTACGATAGAATTATAGGAATAAACACATTAAATTTTCCTTTTTAACTCGTGACAAAAACAGATTCAATTTGAAAGTCCAACAAAGCAATTTAAATGTGTGAGGAGAAAAAAAGTTGCTAACGATTATAAGATGCATCACTTTAAGAAAGCATGTACTTTGACCTATAGTTCAATTCTTAACAACAATCAAGCAATTATAAAGTCATACAGAAGAAATCAACAGAACTTGATTGAAACCAAATAGAAACAAAACCATTACAGGCGTCTATATGAACTAATCTCATCTTGACAATCTTCTTTCCAGCGGTAGTGCACAGACAAATCAACAAACTAAAGTTAGCATGTATGTAAAAATATGCAGAATTGCTATAGGAGCAGCAACAACCACCACCAAAACCTATTTATATATATATATATGATTAAGGGCGTTGTTTGATTTGTAGGTAGTTGAGAGCAATATATGTATATTAGTTTAATAGTACGCACGCATGCCATTAATAAGTATCTGATATGGGTTTCAAATGTGAGGAAATAATCATTATATGACCCTGTTTTCCTTTTCTGTGCCCATGATGTGTGACGATTAAACAAGTAAATCAACGGAAACATAACCCTCTTCTATATATGATACTTACTGTACTACTAACACAAAAGAACAAAAGCAAATTTGGTGAGCATAATTCTGCAGACACACACAATAGATTCCATAGACCATAAACAAAGAGACTCAGCCAAGTTAAAATAAAATGTGGTGTCATTGAACCACCCCTGCCTAGGAACGAAATACAAGGAACAAAAGGAACAATAAAAAAAATTGGAGCAATAAAAGGAAGGAGAAGGAACGAAATACACCTCAACTGGATGTCAGACGATGAGGCTGCAACGACTGTATGGACGAGGCTGCGAAGTGGTCCGAGAATGGCTGCGAAGGAGATCTGTGGAGCGACGACGAGGGTGAGGAAGAGTGGAACTGATCTGGATTTGGGAAGAGTGGAAGAGTGGCAGATTTGGAAAGAAGTCTGGATTTGGGAAGTGAGGAACTGATCTGGATTTGGGAAGAGTGGAACTTGGAAGAGGGAAGAAGGAAGAGTGAAACGGCGCAAGGCAAGCATACGCAGTAAAGAAGGTAGGGTTTTCACTTTAAGAAAATATATATTAGTGCTACAGTAGCGGGTACGGGTACCCGCGGGTACGGGTACCTTACTACCCATCCCCGTCCCCGTTTATTAATGGGTACTTCAAATACCCGTTTATTTTACCCGCGGGTACCCGTTAAGGTACCCGCCCCGTACCCATAGCGGATTTTATCCGCGGGTACCCGCGGGTACGGGTTTTTTTGCCATCTCTAGTTACATTGATAATTATCTAAGAAAATTATTAACCCAACATAAATGTCTCTCTACACCTAAGTAAAAGACATAACTAACCAAAGGAGAAAAAAAAAAGACAGAAGATATATGGTTTGTCAAGGTAATTAAAGGTAAAAGATCCTCATGCCTAGTTCCTACCCAATGGAATCAAAGTAGCCCAATTGCATTATGGCCACGATGGATACACGTAGCCATATTAATATTATCTATTCTTTTACAGGTCCCACACGGACCAATCAAATAAAGAGCCCCGTCGCTTCCCCTCCAATTTTTTCCACGGAATTGATATTCGGAAAAGAAAAACTATGAGATATTTGAGGGGGAACAGCTGAAAATTTTACACATAAGAAAAGCAGTCCCGTACTAGGGAAAGCATCCTAGTTGCTAAATTTCCTTTGTCGATTTTGGACCTTTTCCTATTAAATTTTTATCTTCGGTTTCCGTTGGAAACAACATTAAAATTTTGCTTAGTCAGATTATTTGACTTTTTCTTATTCTTTAATAACAGCGACAAATATTTGATTCAAAAGAGCCTCCAAAGTCCACCCCCGTTATGGCAGTTTGGTCCACTTAAATTTTGTTTTCATATTCAGTGCTAACCTATTGTGTTCCCTCATGACTTAATGCAATTGGAAACACATAAAAACCTGTTAATGAAAGGGGGAATACGAATAAGGTATAGCAAATGAGCCAATTTCAGGATTCAATAGTAATACTTTTTTTTGACAGAGGATTCAATGGTAATTAATATCGGTATTAAACACCCCCCAAAAAAAATTTTTAGGAGAATCTCCTTCTACCATGCCTATCTTCTTTTGGTATTGGGGTATATATGGGCCGAGTTTGACACACTTTGTTATTCAACCCGATCAAAAGTCATCACTTTGGGTTGGGTAGGATTTGTGCCTTTTTTGTTGAATCCAAACCGATCAAAACATAGATTTTTTTACCGGGTTATTAGAACATGTAAAAAACCTCTAATTGCTCTAGTACTTAAATAAATAAAAATTTAAAAATTATTGTTAGGTCAATGGGTGATCAAATGCGGGTTTGCGGATTCAAAATTCAAAATTTGTTATCCAAACCATACTAATTCAAGTTTGGTTCAGTTAATTTTGGTTAAAACCAATCAAAGAAAAAAAAAACTACCACAAATTAACTACTGTTAGAGTCGGGTTGGATTAGTCAGGGTCATTGGATTACCAAACCCGTAAACACCCCTAATTTGGTACAATCCTTTATTTCATCCTTATAAGAAAATAGTGGTCATCATTAAAAAATAGAGCAGTACCAAAGTTTGAATTTTGTAATTAATATAGCCTCTTTTAAATTAACTAATTATTGACAAGAAGCACATGAAGTAAAAGCTGAATTGACCTGCTATATGTATATAACTATATATAACTAGCAATCACTAATATAATGACGGAAAACGAGAAGAGTGAATAAAAGAAGACAAACAAAGGAAAGGATAAAAAGAATGTATGCCCCTGGTTTTAAGGTTTACCGGGTCAAGTTAGGTAGGAGCCGCTTGTTTTTGTTTAGAGATACTATATACTATACACACGGGCGATTAATTTAAGGGGTTCATCTCAGCTCATACTAAGAATCTGTCTTTTGATATCTATATTCTAAATTGTGATCACATACCACATAAAAAAAAGGTAGTTGATTTTGGAATGTGGTTATACAACTAGAGAAAATGAGAATCGGATTCGGAGAAATTTAAATACTTACATAAGAGGGACAGATCATCAGGTCCCATTTGTGAGTTCAATATTGTAAAGAAGAAAAGGGGAGATAAATAGATGTCTCTAGTGTTAGTCAAACATTCAATGTTAGGGGTCCCAAATTTAGTGTCCTGATCACGGGAAAGACTTTAGTATTTAACTACTCCTTCGACCCAAGTTAATTAGTCTTTTTTAAATATTAAAATGGCAAATTCATTCGTTGCTTTTCTCACAATTTTGCAACAGGGTGATATGTTTGCATTAGCTTAAGTTCATATTTTTTCCTCAGAGTATTCCTGCAATGTGTAAACTGTAAAATATGATTATAGAAGTAAATTATATGGTGCCAGAGTGGGGTTGGGGTTCATAAGTACCTTCGTCATGTCATGCTGATTAATTAGCAAGATTCTTGTGAATTTGCTGAAGCTCAACAGAAAAAACTATTATAGGAGGGTGAGTTATGTTGTCATTCTCCTTTCCTGAAGCTAGTGCATGCTCCAAGATAGTGCTACTTCACAGGGTCTTGCTGTTCATATATATCGGGCAGGAAACAGGGAAATCGTTTTTTGTTTCGCCATTCATGCTGCTCTTTTAGGCCCCGTTTCTCTTAAAATTTGAAATGTGTTTGAGAAATGATATTTTAAAAACCATTTTAGAATAATTATAAACTTTATTTAAATGGTAAAGTAGAATCACTTTTTTTAAAAATCGAATAGATCTCTTCCTCAAAATCAAATCTATTAACATATAAGTTAAAAAGGAATCAATGCTATCCATGACAGAATTAATTTCGACAAAATATATATTACAATCAACCAAACGTACAATTTCAAATACTAGTATTTTCACACGGGTTAGATAATTATATTTATAAGCAAATGTTCAAGTTATGTAATTTCATTAATGAGTATAAATTGTTCCATTAATATGTTAGTTGTAATGTTTGGTAAAATTATGACCAGCAGATGAAGTACACGTGCTTCTAGCACAAAAGGAAACAACATAATGAAATTTTGCACATGCAAGACACATACAATGATGGAAATGTAGTTGGAAGACTTCTACAGCTACAACTTGTCAAAAACTTCTCTATACACAACATTTTGAGTACTTGTACATACCTTACCATCCTCATCCAAAATCAAAATTTTTAAACCTTTCTTTGATTTGACTCTGGAAATAGCAACATAAAGTTGACCGGATACAACTCATAGTTTACCGGATACAACACATTTAGATCATTGATTAATTTAATTAACTAATTAATTATACCTATTTAACCGAAGAATATTTTCTGATGCTCTCCTTTTGAAACGAGGTGTCCTTTTAAATTGGATATGATATTGATAAAGCAAATATAAGTGGTAATTAATTAAATGTCACAAAATTACATGATCCTCTTGCAGTGAAGGTTCCACAATATTATTGTGTACTATTTTTCACAGCACAAAAAAGAAAAGAAGAGGTTGCTGCGGGATCATAATGGTGGTCCCTCCATTCGCATATTTAGTATAGTTGCTGAAAAGGACAAGTGCCATGGAAAGAGAAGTGGTTGTTTCGTCGGTTTGTGCCATGGAATTAACCTCTGTTTATAAATTGGCTATAGACACCCCTGGCCAAAGTAGCCAACCAGTGAACCAAGTCTGAATTTTTTTCCCACCCCTCAACTTTTTTTCTTTCTATAAATTAAAGCCCCCAATTGAGCAGAGTAACAAGCCACGTACACTACAATACTCGCAATCTCTTCTCTACTCTGTTTTTTCCTACCCCTTTTATTTCCATTACTCTGAACTTTGAAGGGAATTTAGCTACTGATTAAGATGACGAACCAGAATGTGGTGGTGACTAGTACTTCTCCTGAAGTGAAGTCATGTATTAACACGCTTATTGCGGTGGCAGCGTCCATTTCTGCAAACTCGCCCGTGTTACCGAGTGCAGCGGTGCCGGAATCGCTGGCTCTGCTTGGTGGGTTCTTGGGGTTGCCACACAAGAATCTCATGAAGAGGTTGGAATATTTGGAAGGAGCCAAAGTTAGCGCTTGGATTGATTCAATGAGATCTGCTTCTCCGACACGTGTCAAATCCACCTTGCCCGCTTCTTCTGAAAACCAAGAAAAAAGTTCCTGGATTGTAAGCATCATTGAATAATAACATTAACATGTGGAGAGGGTGACTCTGTTCCTATTAATTAATTACTCAACTGTTTGGGTTAATTTGCAGTTTTATCATCCTCCGGCGCTGAAATTGTTTGATCGCATAATATATAACTCCAAAGGAAAGCAGATTGTGATTTTTCTTGACTATGATGGAACTCTCTCCCCGATTGTTGCAGATCCAGATAAAGCTTTCATGACTAGAAAGGTTTCTTTTTTTGTTCCCTTTTGTTCCCTCGTGTAATTTTATTCATTCATTCATATCCATAAAATAGAGCTTATGTTTGTGATTAATTTTCTTAGATGAGAGCGACGCTGAAGGACATAGCGAGACATTTTCCCACAGCAATCGTGACCGGAAGGTGCAGAGACAAGGTACATTTTTCTTGAAAGCAAAGAAAAAAAAATTAAAAATAACTTAGAAGTGATTATTTATTTAGTGGTGATTAAAAATGGTATTATTCTCCTGAAATAATTAATTTGGTTATTTTGTTTTTGCAGGTATTTAACTTTGTAAAACTGGCAGAACTGTACTACGCAGCAAGCCATGGAATGGACATCATGGGGCCAACAAAAAGCCGAAGTGATGATGAGAAAGTGAGGGAGCTTCTGAAACTAATTAATGTGTTTGAAGATTTTATCCCTTATGTTCTTTCTTCTTAGCTTTGTGTTTTTGTTGTTTTGTTTCAGAGTAATGATATTAATAATAAAGCAGTGCTGTTCCAACCTGCGAGTCAATTCCTGCCCATGATTGATGAGGTATTCGTTGTTCTTAAGACTTCTATTCCCACCAAATTGGCATTTTGGGCAACACATATCGAATATTAATTAACTGCGTCGTACTTTTGTCAAATTTTATTTTTTTCAGGTGTACAAAATATTGTTAGAAAAAACAAAGTCTGTCCCAGGGGCTAAGGTAGAGAACAACAAATTTTGCTTGTCCGTGCACTTCCGTTGTGTTGACGAAAAGGTACAACCGGTCAACATAGTATAGTATATAATACAAGGGTGCTTATACATAGACACCTATACACCCATGCACCACCCAATGACAATCAATAAAATAGGGAGTGAAGGTGTGTGATGGGTGTATAGTGGTGGTCTATGTAACATTTTCCATAATACAATTGCTGAATTAGTAGAATTACCAACCCCACACGCACACGCCAAAAAACCACTAATTGTTGGGTAATTATTAATTAACACCAATGGCTTTTTTATTTAACCATTTTTACCTCTCTTTTTTTTTCCCCTTCAGAGTTGGGCCACATTGGCAGAGAAAGTTCGATTGGTGCTCAATGAATACCCAAAACTTAGGCTAACCCAAGGAAGAAAAGTGCTAGAGATCCGTCCAACCATTAAATGGGACAAAGGCAAGGCTCTTGAATTCTTGTTAGAATCGTTAGGTGAGCATATATATTATACTCATATTGCAAAATTAGCCTTGCTTTGGCGCGTATATTTTGAGCCATATGTCCTAATTAATAATAATGTTATCTATATAATTTCTAGGATACGAGAATTCTAATGATGTGTTTCCAATCTATATCGGCGATGATCGAACTGATGAGGATGCTTTTAAGGTAAAAAAAAAAAAAAACCGCCACCTAGCTAATTAAAATCACATTGCTATTAAACATTTCACTTCTGTATTTTGACTGACTTGTTAATTAATTAACACACTTATTGATATATTATATATAATCATTATAGGTTTTGCGGAGAAGGGGACAAGGGACTGGGATTCTTGTTTCTAGAGTTCCAAAAGAAACAGATGCTTCCTACACCTTGCAGGATCCATCAGAGGCAAGTCCAATATATCCAACAAAATTTGTAATTTATTCAAATGTTTGTTGTCGGTGTTTATAATTCAAGCATCAAGCTTGTATGATCTTTAATATGTTATGGTGAATCTGATCAGCAAAATATTAACAGTATCTTTTGCTCACAAACAGGTTGAGCTATTTTTGCGGCGTTTAGTGGAGTGGAAAAGATCGAGTACTGTGACCCCCACAAATGTATAAAGTTGTAGATTCTAGCTAGCTAGATGACCAGTTCAAGGAAATTGACACCACCTTCGCTATAATTTGCTGAAGGGGGTGGATCGAATTGTATCTCTTTCTTGCTGAAAATGGAAAAAATCCATTATTTTATAATTTGAATTTTTGAGTTATGTTGGAATTGTTTATAGTGTGAAGAATAGAATGAAATGAAATGAAGTAAAATAAATTGAAATAAAATAATTATTTCATTGGTTAATTATGTTATAATGAAAAAAATAAAAAATATCTCACATCTTCATATTAGAGTAGAATAATAAGAAAGGTACCCAGTGAATAAAATGAAATAAAATAAAAGTTCAATCAAATTCTATATGATTCAATTTTATTTTAAATAATTCGATTAATGGAATTTAATATCATTTTATTTTATTTCATTCATTCCGTGCCGTCAAATTTTATTAATATATCCAAACATAACATGATCACAAAAGTCCAAATAGACTGATTGCTACGCACGTTTGCATGCGCATGCGGATAGTGAAAGACAGATGTTTTATGCCGCCGTTGCAAGTGGCGAGTCAACTGTGTTGCTCTGAATCGTACTTATCGTACATGTGGCCAATATATACTGAAGCTGATTTAGCCAATCGGAAATGCAAAATGAGCAATTAGTTACTTGGTTTTGAAAATTTATTACAGTAATGATCCTTACCTAGAAAAAGTTTATGGTAAATTTTACGGACATTTCATTTCATAATAATAATAATGGTTTATTTGTTTCTCTCTCTTTTTTCCCTCATGATGATTTGTACCATATGAGCAAATATAATTACTGTAATTTTTTGGGGGTCACCGACTCACCATAATATTGGTAGGGTCAAGTTCCACGTGGACAAACATAATGTCCGTATTAACTACTGTACTTAATAAACTAGTATTTCTACGTTTAAGGCCAAATAAATTTTATAACTACAGCTAAACAACAGCACAGTTAGGAATGCTGAGTTTAGCAGAGTAGATCAAAATACAGGAACTTAATTTGACACCACATGACATGGACATTGCTTATAATAAGCCAAAAGAAAATATGAAATCAGTCCACAAAACCCTACTGAAATTGTCCCAAAACCACTTAAAATGAAACTGTCTCACAGACTTGACAGAAAGTAATGACATTATAATATTTTCCACTGGACCAATTTATACATGGAGTATTTCTTTTCCAATCTTCTTGTCTCCTGCTGGATAGTTGTTTAAGCAACGCAGTAATATATATATAACTACAGGCTTCAGCAAGAACCTGATCAATAAACGAATAGCAAGATTTCCTTGTCTATAACGTGATGGTTATAGTAATTGTTCAGTCACTTTCGTATAGTTTTGACCTCGATTCTGGCAAGGCTTTCTGACCAAGTTGCCATAAATATATATATTGTAAACTCAAGAAAGTTATGGGGATAGCAGTGTTCTCGGGAACCACAGTTTATTCAGTTTAATATCCGATTAAGTGAAGGCTAAACAAAATTAAAAGATACAAAGACCATGTGAAATCTTGAACTTGGTGTCTCTTACCCTCATTTCCAATATCAGAGTCATGTTAATCTTTATACAGAGTAGAGATATATAAAATTGTTGCCAAGATTCTTTCCTAGCCACTGCTCTCGCGTTAATCAATGTAAGATTAAGTCATGATTACGTGATTAGATATGGTGAGCTTTGATAATCTATGTAAGATTAAGTGATTAAGCGCACATGTATACACAGATTTGTAAACTTGTCACCTCACAGCTTAACAACTGCAGCAGGGTAGTGTATTGAAATTGTATCTACTGATATTTGAATTAATGACAGCTGTTAAGGTATGGTTATAAAATTTAACTCTATTAAAGTAAGAAATGCATTTTAGAGAGAACATATCCACGACGTCATACCCCAAAAAAGGACAAGAATAATACCATGTTTTCCCGTGGACACTTGTTCAGCAGCACATCCACGATGTGGTGGCTGTTGAATGATTAAATCACTTTAACTTGGAGGTAATATACTTCCTTCGGTCTCAAATATAAGAAAAAAAAGTATATGTATCTGGTTTATATAGTCCAAATGCATGTATTTTTTTCCTTATATTTGAGACTAGAGGGAGTATATAAACTAGTTTTATACTTGATCAAAAAAAAAACTAGTTTTATTTACTCAGTACATGATTTTTAAAATTTAATAAGAAATAGTACCATTAATTAGTAATTGTAAAAAGGAACAAAAAGAAGGTAAGTCTTTTTTTATAGGTGATTGCTACGGTACCTAAGTGAATTTTATGGGCATCGGTACCCTACCTATAGTAAAATGTCATGTGTATTTCTTTAGCCATGTCATCTTGTTATTTTTATTTTTATTTATTTGCAAATACATACCTTTTATCATTTTTTATTTTTTTTTGAAAAACTAATGCTCGTAATCTCGTCTTCGCGTTTTGACTTTTGAACTCTCGTCTTCGCGTTTCAACTTTCAAACTCTCGTCAGTGCAGTTTTTGCACCATTCAAGCTTCGATTCAACTCGATTTGATGTAGTTATTTTGTAGATTTTATTTAAAATCATGTTTATAATTATTATTACACGAAAAATCATTGTATCCAAACAAGTTTTTTTTTTAAAAAGTGATTTTTATTATTATAAACAAACATAAATTAACTTCTATGTTTCTTGAAAATCTCTAAAAAATAATCACTAAGTATCCAAATAGGTTAAAAATAATTTTTAAAAAAGTGCTTTTTATTATTATAAACAAACATAAATTGCTTATGCATTTCTTGAAAATCTCTAAAACATAATCACTAAGAGCCCGTATGTTACAGCTTTTTATTATATAAAAATATTTTTTTTAAATACTTTTAAGAGTTTTATGAGTGTTTAAATTTTAAAAATAATCAGAAGCCAAAAAAAGTCTAAAAAATGATTAAAATGATAAGCTATTTGGAGTAACTTTTAAGAAATAATCTGGTTTTAATGAGGTGAGAGATGAGAAAGAAGATTAAAAAATGTTTTTAATAATTGTAAACAAACACAAATTAGATTATGAGTTGTTATAGTTTTTTTATAATAAAATCATTTTTTTAAAAAGCTAGAACCCGTATGTTACGGATTATTTTATAAAAAATCATTTTTAATGATTTTCTATCTGTTTTTTGTTTTAGATTTTGAAAATAATCAGAATCTAAAAATAATTTGAAGTTTAAAATGAGAAGTTATTTAAGTGCGTTTGTTACATATTATTATATTAAAAAATAAATTAAAAAATCACCTTGAATGATTTAATGAGGTGGGGGATAAAAGAGAAGATTAAAAAAGTGATTTTTAGAATCGCAAACAAACACAAATTAGATTATGATCCAGAACAAAATCTCTAAAAGATAATCACTAAATATTTTACATGAAAATCACTTATTTTTTAATCCGTAAACAATTAAAAGTGATTATTTCGTTAAAAATGATTTTTTTATAAAATAATCCATAACTACCTTTTGAGAAATAATTTGATTTTAATGAGGTGAGAGATGAGAGATAATATTAAAAAAAGTAATTTTTAGGATTACAAACAAACACAAATTAGATTCTTGTTTCACAACAAAATTTCTAAAAAATAATCTCTAAATTATTTTACATGAAAATCACTTATTTTTTAATCTGTAACAAATGGGAATCATTTTATCTCAAAATTGCTTATTTTTTAAACCCGTAACAAATATGTCATAAATCATTATTCAGAAATTTCATTCATAAATAAAAAACGCAAAATAAGTCAAAATTAAAAATCAATTATATACAAATAAAATTGTAACAAGTGATATGAAAAATTTTATTTGATTTTGAGTATTTGATTAAAACTCCTTGGGGATATAAAAATAAATAATACAAATATAATGAAGTTTTTCGTAAATGTTGAGTCAGCATTTTTATATTTAATTTTTTTCTTACTTATCGTATTTCTATTGGACTATCTCGTCAAGGTACCCAAATACTTAAATTTCTCTGGGTACCATAGAATTCACCTTTTTTATAAGCAAATTTATCAATAAAAAGAGTACAAGGTACGTACTTGACCTGTTTACAAAGAAAATAAGACAAAAAAATAACAGTTAACACATCTTATAATACATTCCATATGATTAAGATCATACCATTGTGAAAAAAGACACTAAGAGATAAATATTTCCACTCTTATGTAAGGATATCTTGCACCTAACTTTCTCGATAATAAGAAACCAAGTTTCTAACTTTCCTGGATCATTTTCCTATTGGAAGGGAAGGAAATCCAACAATCATATGACATGAAGTCCTCATCAACATCGATACCAAGAGTGTTAAAAACCATGATTTTGACATATGAAGCTTCTTTGATTAACAATTTTTTTTTTTTTTGCATATTATAAATGTGAAACTTCCAGCTCACTTATCCCAAATCTTATAAAATCCATAAATCTATCCAAAAGTACAGTACTCTGCATATGACTGGATAACTCAAACCTTCTAATACCTTTAGAAAAAGAAAAGGAGCTAATGACTTATCTCCCTGTCTAATCCCTTTTGAAATTTGAAACTCCTTGGTGGGGTTTCCATCTACTAAAACTGATAATAATATATACATGCAAAAAAAAAAAACATGCACACACTTGTCTGTTTTCTCCATTTGTCATAAAAGCCTAATCTATGAAGCAATATATGTAATAAAGAAATTATTGTTTCACTTTAAAAGTCACTTTGAAATTTTTTATTTTTTTCACCATAAAAGAAACAGACTGCTCTAAAGAAATAACAACATTCAAAACGGCCTTAATTAATTTAGCCAATTTGCCAATAATTCATCGTTTGTTTTTATCCTATTTTCTCGTTTAGTCAATTAAAATTGAACAAGATATACATGACAATAATAGTCTCAGATTCTCACTATAGACACAAATTAACCAGATCGTTCCCTATACCTCCCAACTTGTTTACTAGGCATCTTACATCTATCATCATCCTTTTGTCAGACACAAGAGGTAGAAAAAGACATCATCGTTCGCTTTATAATAAGGCTTTAATGGGACACTTATGAGACTTGAAGCAGATGGCACTATCACAGGAACTCTAGATTTGGAGCATATTTTATTTAATTATGGTCATGATCAATATATATTCAAGCAATACAGTTCCTATAAAGCTAAAGCAAAGATACGGGATGATATATAATAAACTAATTAAAATCAGAAGCACTTAATACGGCCGAGGGCTGATATCGATTCTAATTCCCAACATCCCAATTTCTATTAAAAATTGAAAGCCCCATCAATGTTAATTTATTTAGGATATATATTGATGAACCTAAACAGAGCTTTTAATTGCTCTGAAAGAGATGGTGTGGTAAACCATTGGGCACCCAGATTTGACAGAGCCCACCTCAATGAAATATCATCGAAGTGGAACCTCAAAATAGTAATATTATATACACACAAAATGGAAAAGATCTGATTTCAAGTTTAATGGGTTGTTTTCAAGGGGTTAGGTGTGTGAAAGGGAAACTCACTAGCTACTTCTGTGAATCCTATTATACATGGTTGAAAGAGGAGTTGGAATCCACTCAAAGTGCTTGATTTTAAGACATTGGGATTCTTAATGGGGACACCAAAAACATGCTTCCAAGCCTTGGAACCCCCCATGTCTTCATTTTCATACGTGTAAAGATGAATTGCCACTAGCTAGATTCAATTTCATGATTGGTGCCTTAAACTGAAGTAAATAAAGACTTATCAGCTCCAATTATTGCTAAAAGACATCCAATTCCGAACCCCTCATCACCATGATTATGCTAGTCAAATTGCTCTCATTGTCCATTAGTGAGTGATAACAATATAAAGCCTCTGCTATACATTCATTTCCTATATACTCATATGAGTGTATATCGAGGAAATTTAAGATTTATATATACTCCCTCCGGTCCAAATCTTTGGTTGTTTAAGGTTTTAGCACATAGATTAAGAAATAATTAATTAAATAAATTTTAGACTAAAATGACTTTATTTATTATTCATCATTCTCAACTATCCTAATAATTTGTCCACTTAAAACTTATTAATTATATTAAGGGTATAGTTGGAAAAAGGTGATAAATTATCTCTTGAAATCCTAAAACAACTAAAGTTTTGGAACAAAAATAAAAAGTTAAAACCACTAAAGATTTGGACTGGAGGTAGTACCTTTTAGTTATAAGTTATAACCTTTATGCTCCCAATAAACCACACCTGGGAATAATTAAAAAAAAGTAGCCGAGAAAGTTTAATTGCTACTAGTAGAATAACACACTCTACGCTCCTAAGTTTACACTTGACAGAAAAAAGAAAAGAAAAAAAAAAAAAGTTGACACTTGACAGACCAATTAAACCCATCTTATTGGAATATATTTAAAACTCTCACCATAAAATACTCTGGCATCCTCAACAACTATGGTTATTGAAATTAAATATTAGTCAACTATACTGTTATTTGCTTTAACAATTTACCAACCAATGTTTTATAATATATTTTTCCATGGAGATACTCATCAATAATGGATCTTCATACTTCCATAGGCGTGGCTACCCTCTGCTGAGAAGGATTGGTCCCCGCATAGGTGTTCATTGTTGTGTGTATGCAATACGCCAAAAATTGTAAGAAACGTCGTACCCTGTCGATTAAGGTAAGTTGTTGGTGGTGGTTAGAAATTTGCACTAGTTGGGAATTAATAATTGGATAAGCATGCTTATGGGCAAGTTGCTGCTGTTACAGGGAGCAAAACAGTGGGTGTTTCGAGTTTGCATATAAATTAAAGGGTTATTAATTTCTAGTATGATCTACTCCTTCATTCACGGTTGATAATTAGCGGGACCATAAAAGTACTACCAGAAAGTTATTAGTGAAAATATTTATTTATATAAAGTAAAAATTAAAAAAATGGCTGAACATTTAGCTTAGCTAGCTTTCGGCTACTACCATGCATCCAGCTAGCCAGCTCTTCATATGGAACAGATGTATCATGAAACCATTATAACGAGCTAGCAAGCAACTAACTTTGATGACTATACGACAATGCCAAAGAAAATGCTTATATGGGCTGGCATTTAACCTTTCCTTGCCTAGTTAAGCTGCAACTTTTAATGATCGATGCCAACTTTTAAGGAAGGCGCGTTTGGATAGATGCCAACTTTTCTAACGTTTTGGTTTCTCCTTTTCAAGCATCTATATATCTGCACTCAATAACTGGGGACTGGGGATCGATAGTGCTCTCTCTATTGTGCACTTTATGAATGTTGTTGGAATATTAGAGAATAATATGACCCACCTAAACTAATTAAATGAGCAATTGGAATACCCGTTATTTTATTTTATTTTGGAATATGATTTTTCAACTTCATTTCTAATTTATGTATAGTACTCTTTTTTTCATTAAGAAAAATTCTACACAAGATTCATTCATGTATTCTCTGTCCCCATTCAACCCCCCAATTGGATTAGGGATGTGCACAAACCGGTTGGGTCAGGCTTGACTAATTCTGTTACCCACCTTATGGAATTCTTTTTTTTTTGTTCAATTATGGAATTCATTAATTTTTGCTGAGAATAAAGGTTTGGGCTTATCGCAAAACATAATTGGATGAGCCCGGTTTTCCATTGACAGTTATGCACTTGGGCTTTTTACGGATTGAGGCCCGATTTCATTCATTTTATTGAAATTAATTAATGTTTGAACCTGAAATCGTGATTGGATTTCTATTTCACTGAAATAATTATTGCAGAACTATATATGAATTTTATAAAACAATAACTAACCCGGTTGGCTCTTTAATATTTTGAAAGGGATTATAATTATATGGTGATCCTTGTTAATTCTTCATATTTTATTAGGATATATGTGTTGTGATCGGATAATCTAGTAATCCTATTTATGTTAAAATAGTGAGAATTATTTCTGTAAACTTGCTTAAGAGACATAGCAATTTGTCAACTGTGCTGGACCTTCATGAAAATAGCAAAAACCAACGAGAAATTATACACATGGAGCTAATACTCGTAAGGAAAAGTATAAAAGTTCAAAAAATTTAGGATCACTTGGTCAAAAAAAAATAATTAGGATCACTAAAAAGCATGTTGAGTCAAAACCAAAACATCGTCCAAAGAAAAAAAAAAAAAACTTTCAAAATTTACAACACCTGAATCTCAAGTCATCAAGGATGACAAGGAAGCTACAATTTCTCCAATTAACGGCTAGTGTAGTTTAGTTTCGCATTGCTGAGAAAGTACACGAGTGTTTTTGGCCAATGTATCCACCGTCACATGGCACGTAACATCGTATTTCATTGTCCCACTATGCAACAACCCCATTTTCATTTGGGTTTGGACATGCATGGTTAAGGAAAATGTGACATGAACTTTACTTTTACCATTTGTCATGCTTTCCTCCACCTCCTTAGGGAGTTCGACTGTTGAGCCTTTTAAAGTTACGCCAAGCATTGTTGAGTTTTGATGGGCTTGATAGAAAGTTGGGTATGCTCCTGAAGCAATTTTTTGTCGCCTTAAAGAGAGAGATACATCCCCTCCTTCTTTATATAAAATTCCCACTTTTGAATTTGGATTGTGGACTTGTAAGTTGATGTTGTATTGCAGGTGGGGTTTACTTTCTAGGTGAAAGCGTTGGATTGAAAACCTAGGGTCCTTTGGCGTAAGTACTATGGAGAAAAGGCCACCTAGAAGGCCTGCAATAAAGATGACAATGGCGAGAAACACAATGATGAACACAAAACACCAGCAACGTGACCCCTTTTTCTCTCCTTGGGGAGTGTTTCGATGGAGTTCGGCAATACGTGCATTTTCCGGGGGTGGAACACGGTAGATTTGGTCCTTTGGGACTTGGACAACGAAGGTGCCGGGGTTAATGTCCGGTAACTGGGGTTTGGAACCATGGCTCTTGTCGTCATAATCTATTGGAGGAGGTGGCTGCGGCGGTGTTAAGACCCGCTCCTCCATGGGAGTATGGGGAGCGGTGGGGAGGAGACAGGGAGAACAGGGTGGTGGTGCTAAAATGTGGGGATGTTATTAGAGAGGAGAAGAGGGGCGTTGTTTGCATGGGGAATGAAATGAAAGTTCTATGCATGAGAGGGGATAATGTGTGATTGAGAAAGAAAGGGGTAAAGCTTTGGTTGAAAGTGAAAGAATGGAGAGACGTCCCAATATATTAGGGTATATCTAGGGTACATTAGACTTAGAGCTTCTTTAACGGGTCAACTATGTCAATTAAATAAAGGTTCCCCATGCATTAATAATAGGAGTATTTTGTTTTCCTCTATCTAAATTCTTTCTTATTTTTTGTTTCTTTTTTTAAAAAAGAAAAAAGAAAAGAAATTTACTTTTGTTCGCATCAAACCTTTTGACCCATACGAATTTTTATTACAGTCCCAACTCCATAGTGAATGACCGATGGTATAAGGCTTGGTGGAACTTAGCTTGGGGTTCGTTCACCATGGTGGTGAAGTAGATGTTTTAGCCGTTGATATAATAATATAAATAATTGAGGGTTAGGATTCGTCGTGGGCTACCTGGGCTAAAGGTTTTGTCAGATGTAAAAGATATTTGCAGATTGGTCCTTATATTGTATGATAATTATGAAGATTCCATAATTCTCAATAATTAGTAAATTGCCCAAATTATCTCGTAATATTTAAATTGCCCAATTTTGATAATAAGAAAATATCCAATTATTGGATCGTAAGTAGCGCATGGTTCAGAAGTGACGATATAGCAATATGTAATTATTCAGTGACGTGTAATATATATGTTTTATAATAAATAAATACAAAAAACTTAGAAAAATGAATTATATATGCTAAAATTAATATAGTAACAAATGAAACGGTTTGGGCAAATATTGGTTAAAATTAATATGCTAAATTTAGTAGTGATTAAATAAAAATATAATAATAAGAGCAAAAGCAAATAGAACGAATAAATTTATTGAGTGAGAAAAGTCTCATGTACCATTTGTGGTGCAGTTGTAAGTTGAATATGAGAATATGTTAGAAATTGTATTCATAAGTTTTAATTTGTGTAGGGTACAGTTTTATTTGTACAATAGTTAAAAATGTATTGTTGGTTAAAGTAGTTTTTAAATATAAAGTAATGTAATTAGATTTATAAATACTATATAGGTAAATAAGTAGTTTTAAATTTCGATTATTTGGTTGAAGTAGATTTTTTTTGGGTCACAGAAAAAGGCTTTTTGGCAGAAGCAGACTAGGCTAGGCAATTTTGAAGGCCCCAAGAAAATATAACCGAAGAACTGTTTGAATTTTGATGGAGAAAAAAAGCATAATTTCCAAAATGATTTTTGGGTTTGTAGTATTCTGATTCGAATTTTTTTTTGGGGAACTACAACGTCCTCAATGATCATTTTACAAAGTTTTGGGGTTTTTATTAAAACCTACAAGAAATATTTTTATAACTTCTGGAGAGAATTTGTAAATATGTCTAAAACTGGCAGAACAGCCTATTCCAGGTCAAAAGTGGCCTTCACCACCATGGTGAACCAAAGGGGTTCACCAAGCTAAGTTTTACCATAAGGCTTCAGGTCAAACTCCATAGTGAATGAAACATGGCTACCGATCTTTGTAACATTGTTCCTATTTGTGTTAAAGCTTTTTAAATGCAATGCTGCTATCGAGGTGTCTGATGCAATAAAAGTTGTTTCTCCATGGACACCTCTTCTCGGTAGCTACTAGCTGGTATATATAAACCTCTCATCCGTCTTTTCTACTTTGGTGAAAGATTCCAGAGCAAGTTGAAGGGTGATGACATTTTTTTCTATCTCAAAACTCAGATCAATCAGTCGTAAGTATTGGAAAGTGGTCACAGCTACAACAATATCAAAGCTAAAAAACAAAACATCATTTAAAAGAAGACAATATCGTGTAAGTAGGGTTGTTCACGGGCCGGTTTGGATCGGATTTGGCTAAATCCGTTATCCGAACCGATCAGAACATTACGGGTTGGGTTGATTTGGATTTTTCGTTTTTTACTTTCCAAATCCGAACCGAACCAACCCAACCCGTACATGAACAGGTTTGATCGGTTTGGACCCGCAGGTCCATGCTTTTTTAAAATAAAAAATCCAAAAATTGACAAAAAAATGAAATAGAGACAACATAAAGGGATTAATGAACAGACCTGCATTATAAGGATGAAATAGGCAGAGAATGAAGCCGACAAGCAATGAAGACAATTAAAAATGATATCTTACTACGAATTTGGAAAAGAAAGGCATATATATGCATGATTGGATTTTTCTCCAGAACAAGATAGATCACCAAGACAGTGGGATAGATCTCCAGACTACAGAACTTTGATACAAAAGGGATAAGATAAAATACATTGAGGCGTCTCTTCGAAGTGGGACTGAGAACGGCGATGGCTGGACTGAGAACGATGGAGGAAAGGAAAACGTTGTCGCTGCTCGTGAGTGTTGGACAACTCTGCTATGCTGCGATGAGGGCACGAATGACGATGCAGTGCGGTGGCTGTTTTCCAGGCACGGGTCGCACGGCGGTGGCCAGAGTCAATGGTGGAGGGCGGCGGCTAGGTTAGGTAGAAGAAAAAGTGAAGAACCCTAGAAGTAAGAAGATGTTTCTATTTTTGATTTGTGGCTTCTCAGACTCACGCACGAAGGAACGAGTAGTCAATTGAGCATAGGTTAGGAAAAATTAGGTTTTTTAATTACTTGCCATGTCATTGGTTTAGATTGACGGGTTCACGGGTTCAAAATCTGAAACCCATCATCCGAATCAAACCAGTACGGGTTGGATCAGGTTGGATCTAAACTAACAAAAAATGCAAAAAAAAACAGGTTGGTCCGGTTCAGTTCAGGCTTGCGGGTTGTCCGAACCCATGAACAACCCTACGTGTAAGTAAGAATTAGCAAAAGAACATTTTGAACCACAAAGAAGTCGATCAAAGGTTAAAAAATAAGCTAGTTATTCAATCACAAACTGCAACAGGGGAAAATACACTTCTCTATCATACTTTGCTTATAAGAGAAGCTCTAAATATATTTTTCACAGGATTATCTTTTCCGTTTGGGAAGCATCTTCGTAGTTTATCCAAGGTGCATTGCATAAATTCATAGGCATCCTGTTGCTGGTGTCTTACCAAACCAGATGAAAAATCTTATAGGATGCCATGGATATCACAAACATGTTTAATGGATCACAACAGTCACCATAGTCTCACCCCCTAATGAGTAATAGAGACAGGAGAATTTATAAAAATAGCTTATACGGAGTTTAAGCTCATTCTCACTTTGATTATAGAAATAACTTATATATAAATAATTAATTAAGCTATTTACGTTGAATAGATAAGCATGCAGAGTATTTTTATAACAATCAATGATGGGGAAAATGATACTATTCAAATTAACAACAAGCCTTTTAGGAACAAGCTCAGGAAGGTGTGTGCTCATGGAAAGAACAAACTACATGGAAACTAGCCGAACCACCTGAAAAAAAGATTTGAAAATAAATGTGTATTTGTATTCATCTTAATGTTCACTAGACTGTAACATTGCACGGATTACTTTTTTATTTATTATGTGAAAAAATATGTATTCTTTTTTTAAAATATATTTAATATTTATATTTGAAATATAGAAGCATAATTACTTTGATGGTGATATTATTAAAAAAAGCACAAAGAGATTTTACTTACAACAAATGAAATATTTGTTTGAAACATTGAAATGTAGTAGACAATTATAATGAGTAATTTTTTTGCCAATGTTAATATAAGTTTCTGATTTCAATGCAAGTATTGTGTTCATCCCATTTTGCATGTTTTAGTTACAACAAATGAAATATTTGTTTGAAATATTGAAATGTAGTAGACATAATTAGTAATTTGTTTGCCAATATCAATATAAGTTGTTGATTTCAATGCAAGTATTATGTTCATACCTTTTTGCATGTTTTACTTTGCATGCATTGTTGTTGTTTGTAATTTGAATGTAAGTGAATTCTTGTTTACATAAACATTTTTAAAAATGTAAGATAAACTTTTTTTTGCAATTATATTTTTGCAAATGATCAATTTCATTTGTAAAAACAATATCTATAATGGTTTTAAGTTAGTCAAAAAAAATCTATAATGGTTTTAAGTTTATATAAAATGAATTAAAATATTAAAATAAATATATGTGAATGACAAATAGGAATATTATTAGTTTGAATATTCAATTGATTATTAAAAAAATGTATAACTAAATTAAAAGAATGCGATTAAGAGTAATTGAATTTTAGTTCAGTAAAAGGGGCTCGGGTCCCTTAAGCACGTGGTCGGAGGTTTGATTCCCAACTCATGGGTACGAAAATTCACCATTTGGGAGAGGGAAACAGCCCTTAAATGCGCTCTAGATCCTTAAAGGCATTAATCTTTATAGTTACTTGTGGATGATACCCTCGAAAACCAAAAAAAAAATTAAGTAAAGGGTCGAGCTGTGTTTTTTCTTTTTTGGGGTCAATGAGTTGTGTTTGCTCCTTTTTTTTTTGGTCGAAGTGTTTGCTCCTTTAAAACTATGCGACGGAGGGAGGCCCGATACTCTGTTGTAGACAAAAGGTCATAAGAAAAGGCAATTTCTATCTACACATACATGATTTTCTATCAACACATACATGCTGCGGAACTATTAGTTCCGCAGGTGTATTTTTTTTCTGACACACACATACCGCGGAACTATTAGTTCCGCGGGTTGTAATTCACTGCGGAACTAATAGTTCCGCAAGCATTTTTTATTCGTTATGTGTGTGTCCAAATTGAATTACAACGTGCGGAACTATTAGTTCCGCGGTGAATTACAACCCGCGGAACTAATAGTTCCGCGGTATGTGTGTGTCCGAAAAAAAATACACCTGCGGAATTAATAGTTCCGCAGCATATATGTGTTGATAGAAAAACATGTATGTGTAGATAGAAATTGCCTAAGAAAACCATAAATAATTGTCATCGATTCGAGCTAGCCCATCAATAACAAGGTCCAAATCCATATTACATGGGATATCCATGGGCTTTTCGTCTACACGAATATGGGTCTGTTTAGATAAATAACTTATTTAAGTACTTATCATATAAGTACTTATGTATAAGCTATTTTTATAATTAAAAAGAGAATACGGTGAAATTGTTTTCATAAACTTTGCCAAATAGCTGACAAATACTTATATCAGTAGATAAACCCAAATAAGCTCTACATAAATCAATCCAAAGAGAACATATGTGTGATACCCTTGTCTAGACCAAAAATTAAATATTATGATTTTCTAAGTCAAAAAAATATATTATGATTTTCAATAAAATAAATGTTGATATATATGTTAAATTCTTAATGAATACTCGGAAACATTATTTAACAAGAGCCTTTACCTAAAAGCTATTAAATAACGGCAGAGAAAATAAAAATTATAATAAAAGAGATAAAAGCCAAATTCTTATTGGCTGAAGATCCGAACCCCGGGATAGAGATAGAGATATGCACTTATGTGATATGACTATCCAGGCAGAGTGGTAAATTCCAATATTTTTCTAGTCTATTTTTTTTTGGTCCAATTTTCTAGTCTTTTTTTTTTTGGTCTAAAGGGGGTGGGGGACTTTTGGGGTGTTGGCTCTGCATCAACAATTTGACGTTGCACCAATAAAAGAACGCATGCTTAAAAAATAAAAAAGAAGGAGCGATAAGCAAATTGCAAGTATGTTCTGTTCTTTAACTTTTCTTTTTTAATGAATGACATAATAATAATAATAATATTATCCTCTTAAAGTAAAGTTTCCCTTTTAAAGCTATCTTCTTAAGAGATTGGATTATGCACTTGGCCCTGCTTCATTGATAAAAGTACTTTGGATAATTGATCCACATATCTATCACAGAGGAAAGATGAGAGGAAATAAGCTAATGTACATCAGTACATGAACTGAGAGGACGCATTGGAATTTTTATAATAATGTAATCCTTTGAGTATTTTCGAGTGTTTTTCTCCATGTTCAAAGTACTTTAACTTTGGTTTCAAAATAAATTCAATATTTATATATCTTAACAACGGATGGAAAATGAGGAAATTGAAGAAATAATTTTAGAATAATCAAGTATTGAGAGATGGTATGTATTTTTTTTTTTAAATTATTGTTTAAGATTAAGTGTGGTAAAACTTTTTTACTTATATAACATTAAAGTATCAGAAAAAAAACTTGATGTGTTCCAGTTATCCCAAGGGGAAGTGATTGTGAAACCGAGTCTGAAAAAGTTTTGTAGCGTCTAGGGTGGTGAAGTTACGTGAAGTGGGACCGAGAATAATGACGACCCTTGATTTAATAGTTCTTTATTTAGATGGATAGGATGAATTACAAGGTAATTGTAGAACAGGTAAAGATCAATAAATAATGTAATTGTAGTAGAGGTCTGAATGTATTACTTATTTAGACAAATGGCACAGGCTTTTGGTTAATTACAGTTAGTGGCCAGAATTTAATTGAATTACAATTTTGGCCAAAGAAAAATTATAATTGACTTTAATAGATATTGACAGAATTAACTTAGATTTAATAGTAGTAGCGTGAATTGAGTGGTGGGTTTAAAAATGTGGAGTATTTTATAAAAAATGTGAAAAAGAACAGCTAAATCTTTGTAATTATAAATTAAAATCTGAAAATCTCTTGCTCTTTTTCTCCCCTCCTCTCTTGTTCTCTCCCTCTCTCTCCCCCTCTCTCTCTTTCTCTCCCCCTCTCGCTCTCGATACCCCGCTTTCGCGCTCTCTCCCTCGCTCTCCCCTCTCTTGTCCTCTCCCTCCCTGTCGCTCCCCCACTCTCTCTCTCTCTCGCTCTCTCCCTTTCCCTCTCTCTCCCTCTCCCCCTCTATCTCACTTTTCTCTCTCCCTCTCCCTCTTTCTCTCACACTTTCTCTCTCCCCCTCCTCTCTCACATTCTCCCACTCTCCTGCTCTCTCTCCCTCCTCTCTTCCACTCTCACTCTCTCCCCCTCTCTCTCCCCCGTCTCTCTCCCTCCCCCTCTCTCTTGCTATTGCTTTCTCCCTCTCTCACTAGAGAAAGGAGCGAGAGGTAGGGAGAGTGAGCGAGAGAGGGGGGGAGAGCGAGAGATAAAGCAGAGAGAGTGAGAGAAAGGGGGAGAGAGATAGAGTGTGAGAAAGAGAGGGGGAGAGTGAGAGAGCTAGGGCAAGAGAGAGTGAGAGATGGAAGAGGGGGAGAGAGTGCAAGTGAGAAAGGGAGAGAGAGGGAGAGGGACATAATCATTTTTCTAATAGAAACTAACTGCGAGGACAAAAAATAAAAGATTTGAACATTGCAAAGATTATAAAAAAATTACAAGGACTAATAGTAGAATTCAGTATATTTGTAGGGACAAAAAAATATTTAAGCCAAAAAATTATTACTCAAATTAAAATAATATTTTATTTATCAAAAATAAAATTTAAAAAAAAGACCATTTGCGATTTCATATTATATCACGTCAATTTTTGTAATTAATAGAGTTTTTGGCATATTAACCTATTATGATAACTTACAGGGAAAAATTTTTAATTTTGAAAAAGACTAAATTACTTACTATAATAAGTGATAGACCCACTTTACTATAGTGGTGAAACCTTATTACTTCACTACCCTAGAAGTCGACTATAATTAACGTCATTAGTATAAAAAAATTGTAATGAAAGTGAGTACAAATAGTATGAATGCATATTACATTATTACATAGTACACATATACCCGGGATATTGCATAGTACACATTAGTTGAGTCAGCCAATTATATTATCGTACGTCTATGGAAAAAAATCCCTTTACGGCTTTACTACGAACTTTTTTTTTTGGCAAACCTTTACTAGTAACTAAAAAGCATATTTTCCCTGCTTAATTTGCCCTCTGCCTTTTTTTTTCTTCAAAAATTTGCCCTCTGCCTTCTGTAATAACTTTTTTTTTTGAGTCGGAAGAAGGCCTTCTGTAATAACTTTGTGTCTCTGTCCACCAGCAGCATCGTTGGGAAGTGTTTCTTTGACAAAACCCAAGGTTCATTGAATGGAATTAGGGTTTTTTTACCCCTTTGACACACTTTTTTTATTATTTACCAAAATAATATATTTTTTTTATTTATCAAAATAACACATTTTTGAATATAATATTTATTTAAATATTTTTTAATAAATTAAATATTAATAGTTGGTTTAAAATTATGATTAAGTTGTTAATTAAATTAATATTTAATTGTTAAATATTTATTAACCCAATTTGTCACAAAAGACAAACACATCAATGTCTCTATACACTGATCGGAGCATCATCAGCTAGCATAACTAGAAACAAACTAGTGCAATATAATTATATTTCATAAAATGAAATGCAAGTAGATTATAATTAATAATAATATGAACACTGAAATACATATAACTGCAGTCTTCTCCCCGGTCAAGCAAGAAAAAAAACCAGCTGTGACCCCAAGGGATAGATACTAGATATAGATTATACAAGGTATTGACAGAACAACAATAAACTATGCATATTTAATTTAATTATCCAAATCCTAGGGGTAGCGCTGCAATTGCCAAAAACTCCATTGCAGTAGCCACCCACCTGAGAGACACTAGCTAGCACCTAAGAAAATGCATGAGACGAGACCCTTTCATCAATAGAATATGTGACACGGACTACAACAACTACCATGCACGGCTTCACAGAGAATCCCAATCGATCTCATAAGATGGGTACTTGTGGAGATTGAAATTATCTGAATCACCTTCCCACTGTGGCTCACTTGAATCAGCAAAGGTAAGATCCGAGAGTGGAGAAGAACCTTCAGAGCCCTCACTGCTCTCTGTCATCACCGGAGACAGTGAAATCTCAACCTTGCAGGACTTCTCCGAACCCTCCTCCTCCGGGAGAATCACCGTCTCCGGCGAAGCAGCCACCTTGGACTTCTTCGAAGGAGTCTTCTTCTTCTCTGGCTTCTTCCCCTGTTTCTGCATCTCAGCAAGGCCTTCACAAATGGCCTGAAGCTTGGCATCAACAGAGGAATGAAGAGGCTTGTACTCACCGAACTCACCACCGACACAGGAACCCTGGTGTCTTAGGTTAGGGAAGTTGAGCCTAGCGAAGTCACCTCGGAGCTTGTAAGCTGCCTTGTCGTAAGCCAGAGCAGCTTCCTCTGCGGTGTCGAAGGTACCCAGCCAAAGCCTCGTACGGTTCTTTGGGAGTCTAATCTCAGCCACCCATTTCCCCCAGTGCCTCTGTCTCACCCCTCTGTAGAGCTTGGTGGGTTTCACCACCTGCTTCATGGGGATCGACTTGGGACCCAGGAAGCTCAGAGTGTTGTGAGTGTGACCACCCTGACGCTGTTGCTGTTGTTGGTGTTGCCATGTGAGGTGGTTCGGGTGCTGGATCTGAGCTTGGATCTGGTTGATCTGAGATGGGGTTAAGTGGTTGAGGCCAAGTAGAGAAGTTGGTTGCCCAAAGCCTTTCAAATTTTGGCTGTTATATGATAACTCATCGGTAAATACATGATGGGTCATCATCGATGTTGAGCAACCTTGAGGGTAGAGAGGAGGGAGGGAAGGAGAAGAGTAGAAGGGGGTGGGAGAAGAAGAAGAGTAAGAAGAAGAACAAGGAAGGGATGAGTTTGAGGCTGAAGAGGGAGGAGAAGAAGAAGGAGAAGGGGTTGAGGTTGGGGAAGGACTTTTGATAAAAGGTTCGAGAACTTCCATTAGCTCACCCCTGAAGGGATCTGAGTGAAGCTGTGTGCTGCTGTTGTAAAAATCCATCATAGCTGCCATAATAACTTGTGAAAGGTTAAACCTGCGTCTTTCTAAAACTGAAGAACAGGTAAAAAATTAAAAACACAAAGAAATAAAAAGAAATTTTTTCAAACCAAAAGGGATGGAAGAGATTTTAAATAGACAATCCTTTCAATCCCTGGATAAGAAAAATAAAATTAAGAGAGCCTTAAGGGATCAAAAATAACCCTCTTGGCTGATTTCAAAGTTGAGAAGAAGAAAAAAATGAAAAATTTAAAGACAGGCACGTAAAACCTGGATCTCGATTCTGAAAACACCTGGCTTTCGAGAAATCCTTCTAAGTTTGCTTCTAGTTGATTTGATTTTAAAAGACAAACCCAAATATCATAACTTGAAAGACAGATGATTAACAGAAAGGGATTCAGAGAAGCGGGGAGTTGCAGAAGGGGGGGGGGGGTCGGGAAAGGAGATGAAGATGAGAGAAAAAGATGAACCACACAAACTAAAAGCTCTCAAGGAAAATGGGGAGAATTTTATTTTTTTTTAGTGAGTACCTCTCGCCGCTCTTGGTTGTCTTTCCGAGTCTCACTCCCTTATATAGCACCTTGTCACCTTGATTACCATTGTTAATCGCATAGTTAAGCCCAGATTATTGCTGTCCGTAAGTCGTAACAAAGGGTTAGTGGCCCCTCACGCAGGAACCCTCCCACTGATTAAGGTAAGAGCCAATCGAGTATGGACACGTGTCACTCTCTGTTAAGGTAAGGACACGTGTCCTCTCGTAACGGACAGGTGTCGGTGTTTTAACGCTGTTAATTTCTCCAATTTTGTCGTTGAGCAAGTTGGCCATATTTGTGCGCGTTCCGTCCAACTATAGCTCTGGTCAGATAAATAATTTATTTAAGCTTAAATATGTTTCTGATTCTTATAATATAGGAGTATTTTATTTTTAATTTTTATAAAAAAGTTAAGCATTTTTAACTTTTATAAATTTTTTTTTGGCTTTAATATTAATTTGGTCCCTGTAATATAGGAGGTTTTTGATTTAGGTCCCTATAAAAAAAGTTAAACTTTTTTTGTCTTTTTTTTTTATTTATTTTTTTGAATTTAGTCCTCTTTTTTTTTTAATTTAGTCCCTCACTAGCGTTGACTGCTGATGTGGCCATGTGAGGTCCCTATAAAATTCATACATAGCACCTACGTGGTTTACACGTCACCTGACACATACCTATACAAATATTAAGTTTTGAATTTAGTCATTCTTAAAAAAATGTGTTTTACATTTGGTTCCTCTTAAAAAAAACGTGTTTTGAATTTAATCTCTCTCCTTCCCCACCACCCCTTCCACCACCCCCACCTCCTTCTCCACCACCACCCCATCCCCACCTCCACCACCCCCACCTCCTTCTTCTTCCTCCTCCACCACCCCCACCCCCACCCCCACCTCCACCTCCACCACCACCCCTCCTCCTTCTCCCCCTCCCTCCATGCACGATGGCTCCGTCTCCTTCCTCTTCTGCGTCCTCATCGCCGCCTTGGGTTCGACTTCACGGTCTGCTATGCTTCCCTTCAATTCAATTCACTCTCAATTCTCAATCATCGTGAACAATAACCATTACTGATTTTTATTTTCATTTTTATTTTTGGGAGAATACTGTGGATATTCTTCTCCGACGCAGGGGGCTATAATCAGTGATCTGAATCTCTTGGTTTCGGAGTTTTTTTTTTGCATTGCATTGCATGTTTGTTTGTTTCTTTGGTTTTTCATTCTTTGTGGTTTGAGTTCCTAGCTAGTAGTGCTTATTACTTTTCGTTTTTGATATATTGGGGATGTGTGCAGTTCTCTGTGTTTGGATCTTTATCGAATGTGGGTGCCGTGGTGGGAGCTATAGCCAGTGGTCAGATAGCAGAATACATCGGTAGCAAAGGGGTATTTTGCAGTGTTTGGTGGGGGTGGTGGAAGAGGGGTGGTGGAGAAGGGGAGAGAAAGAAAGGGATTAAATTTAAAATACGTTTTTTTAAGAGGGATTAAGTTTAAAATTTAATATTTGTATAGGTATGTGTCAGATGACATGTAAGCCTCGTAGGTGCCACGTAGGAATTTTATAGGGATCTCACAGTGCCACATCAGCGGTCAACTCCTCCAGAGACTAAAATAAAAAAAATAAAACAAGGGCAAAAAAAGTTTAACTTTTTTTATAGGGACTAAATTCAAAATTAAAAATTTTACAGGGACTAAATTAATATTAAAGCCTTTTTTTTTCTTTTAGTCCCTTAAGTGGGCTGACCGCTGATGTATTGTATTTTGAGCTCAATCAACATGCTTACGTGGTCAAAATCACTCTCACGTAGGATGCCACGTAAGCCCCTCTCTCTTCCTACCCCACGTCCGCCCCCTCCTCCCTCCTCCTTCCCCCAACCTCCTTTCTCCACCCCCACCACCTCCTTCCCCCTCCCTCCTCCCCCCACCGAGGTTACAGTACAGAAAAAGGAATGCGTGGTCCAGTGAGTGAGGGGTGCACAACGCTCTCTCTCTCTCTCTCTCAACAAGACAACAATGCATCGCTGTTGAGACATCATTCCTATGGGGGAAGGAAACACAGGGAAAAAAGGGTAAAAGATACCGACTTTTAACTAAAACAGAATGTGGGTATTTGCTTTCTTGCTATTCTTTCTGGTTCGGGAGCGGAATCTACATAGAAAAGTTGAAATCTCTGTTTCAATTTTTGGAGGAGGAACATTGTTTTTGGAGCTGACTTGGGTTGGTCCTAAATATTTCTGATGCTTTTTTTGTTGTCCCAATTTTTTAAGTTCTAATCAACCAATCTCTTCCCTGAGCTCTCTCTCTCTCTCTCTATGAATTAGGTGCTGATATTTTTTTAATTTAATGGAAGATTATGGGTTTAGTTTAATGGGTTTAACAGTTCATACCTAGTCATCAATATGCGTTTGGCATATGTATTGACATCTTCCTCTTTCATGCATGTTTGCTTGGTGTAGCATTCAGATCTGCATCTTGTTTTGTGTTCTCTGTTTGAAATTTGTGTTCTCTATTTTGGCTGCTGTGAACCCAGCTTCAAGTTTCTTCCTCTCTTTCTGCGATGACAACGATGCATAATGTACTGTGAAAATTTGCTGGTGATGAGTGAGGGAGGGGGAAGGAGGTGGGGAGGGGGGGTGGAGGAAGGAGGTTGGGGGAAGGAGGAGGGGGTGGACGTGGGGGAAGGAAGAGAGAGAGGAGGGAGGTGGGAGAGGGATTGACTTGACATCCTACGTGGCAGTATTTTTGGCCACGTAAGCATGTTGATTTGACTCAAAATAGGACTAAAAATATTTGACTTTTTTTATATGGACTAAAAACAAAATACCTTTATATTATAAAGACCAGAAACATATTTAAGTCATTTATTTAAATGACATAAGTATAGTAGTAATTGTTTATTTATAACCTTATTTTTATAATAAAAAAATGGGATTAGGTTGATATCATATCATCGGTAAGTTGTTTTTATAAGTTATTTTAAATAATTTGTGAAAATAAATTTAAAATAATTTATGAGTAAAGTTATAAATTATTTTTATAAACTCTCTCAAATATTATTATAAATATTTATGTCAATAGATAAATTCTGCATAATTCAATCTAAATACACGTTAAGTATTCTCTTGCTTTCAATTTTTAAATTTCTAATGCATCCTTCTCATCCTCCATTTTATATTGCCTGCATCGTACGCTTCCAATATTCTTCAATTTAATTTAAATTTAATTAGCTTTGGAGTTTCAACTTACTACGCTTCCATTATTATGAACATCTCCATCAGTTAAACTAAAAAACAAAGGAATAATTCGTTTTTTAAAAGTGAGAAATTGAAATCAGTAATCGGGGATGAGAAGATAATATAATCTTATGATCGGGAAGGCGTCATTGTCACAATTGAGAAGTGGCCAGCCGTTCTGCCTTTTGTTTATGGCCAAGATTAATGTGAAGCCCGTAATTTGACATTTGTATTAATTAATGTTGTTTACTCAATTAATTACAATTGAACCAACTGATATGCTCATCAAGCACTATAACTTTTTTTCATTATTAGAGTCGACTGGAAAGTTCTTCCTTGTGGTAAACTACTAAACTGGTTTCTCAGCTCAAACAGCAAATGAAAGATCTAGATGGAGAAAAATAAATGACAAGGGGCCAGCTCAGACTGCGAAGCACCATAATAGGAGGTGATATAATCATTGGTAATGATCATTAATTAAGCACGTAGGAAAACCCGTGTATTGTACAGAAAAAGTTGTTTTGTTTGTAGTAACGGTTAGGGATATGAATATCAATTGGCTAAGCGCACAACGACCCCGCCGGGCGTAACTGTACTTACGGCTGTAATTTGCTCTCTAGAGACGTTGGTTGATCTAAAGTTGACAAGATGGAAACTATTGCGCGTCTATGACGTCATCATGATTGCATATAAACGAAGGGGAAGAAAACAATTTCTTTTTTTTTTTCTAAAATTTTATTAAAGCGAGTTAATATTTATAAAATAAAAATTAAATAATAAACTTTTTGTATGACTTTATCATTGTATTATAATTATGAAGTCTTGATAAAAAATAAATACTTCCGATAGACTACCATTGGATTTAGGGGGTTTTAAAAGAACGAATAGAGATGGGTTATATTTATTTAACACTTGATCCTAAAATTTGATTGAGGCTAAATTTGTAAACATGAACTTGTTCCTAAATCTGAAAAAATAAAATAATGTAAGAGTCTAATTAAGATTAAGTTTTTATCAGGTGAATTTGGGTATTTTTATGTACAATTGTGGTGACTAATTCTTCGAAGTATTAAAATTTATTTAAGAGATTGACTTCTCTCAATAAATATTTTTCCATATATATTACATAGAGTAGGTATTTAAGATTGAATTTAAATAAAATAGGACAAAGTTGATCCAAAGTACAAACAAAATAAAATTATTAAATTATCTTATAATAATAATGTACAAGAGAACAAATTATTATGTAATAATGTACAAGAGAAAAAATTAGAAAATTTTTTATGAGTAAAAAAATAATATAAATTTTTTATTAATACATGAAGTGTTTTTATACTCCATTATAATTTTAGAACACTACTATCAGGGATATGAGAAAAATAATAGTAATACATAACTTAATTTATAAAATAAAATATATATGTTTTCAAATAGATAATAAATAAGATTAAAATGTACTCGACTTTGTCTCAATTTCGTTGTGAAATAAGATCAAATCCAACTCTTTTTTTTTTTTTTGGAATCTAAGAGGAGTCATGAACACCTATAGTGGGAGTGGAGCCCAGAATGCAAGTGGCTAATAATTGTTGCCGCATGTTTAACCATGGTTTGGAACTGTGATGAGTTGACCGTGGTATTACACCGTGTTCACAGCGTAGAATTGAAGCAACAGAAAGGATAGAACATGGGAGCGGCACGAGACAAGCTCTTCAAAAAATGCGGCGCCTGTAATCAAAATGAAATCAGATAGTTTAGTTCAACGATGTATTGATTGATGAAGATATATTAGAATCTATAAATAAATTACAAGTTGGATTATACTTCACTGAAATAGAATTAATAATAGTAGTAGTAAATATTATTTTAAAACTATATAATATAATAAATTAATTAATAATGTAGTGCTTATCCAAAAAATATATATAATACTGTAGTAAAACGTCTAAGTCAGATAATGCGTGACTATGAATGAATTCATTAAAAAAAAATAGATATGACAACTATTAAGAAAAAAAATGGTAAAATCATACTTAAAATAGATTATACTTGTGAAGAGAAGACATAAAATTCTCAATCATTTTTTTTTTTGACTGAATAAAATTCTCAATCATAATAGTAGTTGATTAGATGAGTGGACACTCAATGATCAAAGATAAATAAAAACACAGAATATCTCAAATTAAAATTAATAAAATGTTTTAACTTTGAATGACCTCGGGAAATAGTTAATTGTTAAGATAATATAGTGGCTCAGACTAATTTCCCCAAGTAGAAAAATAATTAGATGGCAATATTGCTGTGTTTTATAGTGTTATATGCAGTATTATTGTTAGAGTTGTCAATTTTTACTAGATCTAATGGATTCGTGTTTTAGGTTGGGTTAAACTCATTAATTACAGACACGAAAGAAAAACAATGTCATTTTGGCTAGGCATGTGGTCCACTTGCTTCGACACGACACGACATGTTTTAGGCCATATTGGTCCAAATATGTGTGCTCCAAAAGACATATGGTCTAGCTTGACTTGTCCCATTTTTGCAATTTGACCAAATTCATTGGGTAGAACATACTACCGATTTGACAACTCTAATTATTGTAAACTTGTTTGCAGATATATAGAATTAAATATATGTTTTAAAGGGAGAAATTGTTCAATCTTTTTATTCGTTTTCTTTTTTATCATTTAAATGTGTATGTAAATTTAGTCTGAGTTGAATTGAACCAATTCTTTAAATCATGATCGATACCTAATTCAATCTAATTACATAAAAGAAATCAGTTTAATTGACATACTATTGGTATTGATATTTGATTTATTCAGCTTATATATATTGAATTAAGGCCCTTACCAAGAAAAATATATTAAATTATTAAGGCTGCATGTGAAAGAACTTATTCATAGCTTATTTGAACTAATCTAATCATATCGTAAGTACTTGTATATGTATTTAGGATCGAGTTTATGAAAATAGTTTAGAATATATCTATAAATTATTTCCATCTTATTTCAATTAAGAAGCTTCCATGATAGTTTATGAAAATAATTTATAGCTAATATGAATATCTTTAAAATAATTATTTTTTATAAAATAATATGAAACAAACGGGTTCATAAAAAATAAGTTATTCAGGAATGCTTGTTTAATAAGTAATAGTTCAATAAATATTAAATATTCCGCTTATAAATATTTAATTAAATCATTTACTCAAACACATCTTAAATCCGCTTATAAATATTCCGAATATCATAATGATGAAAAGAAAAGTAGTATTAAAAGTTATGTGTAATTGTACACACACAAAAAGATATATTTCCATAAATAAATTAAGGCTTAAATATATTTTTGGTCTCTCATGTTTGGCCTAAGTTCGTTTTTAGTCCCTTAAATATCAAGAATATCATTTTAGTCCTTAATCTTTTGAAAATCAGTCACTTTTGGTTATTTTCCATGAAATTTGAAGGACTAATTGTGACATATTTTTAAAATATTAAGGACTAAAATAATCATGTAAGAGACCAAAAATGACTGATTTTCAAAAAAATAGGGATTAAAATAATATTCTTAATATTTAAGGGAGTAAAAACGACTTAAGCCAAATATGAGCGACTATAAACATATTTAAGCCATAAATTAAATCATAATACTTAAAGTAAAATGTGGATTACACGCATACGGATCTAGTAGCAAACTTTATGAAGTGGCAAGTATTTGGTTGTATTGTTTATTTTCTCAGTAAGGTATCCAATAGGTGTAGTTTAGTAGCCAACACATGTGAAGTTTGTGGGTGGAATGGTCAAGGTTTAATTGATTCCTACAAAATACACTATTGGGAACGAGTGAGAAACTTTAAATGTAATTAAACTCTAATATAAAAATTAATTTCATAACCGGCTCAAAGAATCCAAGGAAATTGTGTCACTTTGGTTTACCGAAAAGAAGTAAGGTGAATCGCACAATTAGTGGTGGGAAACTCAACCACACATGTTGGTAAGCTTAGTTGACCAAATTGGGTCAACCAAGAGAGTTCTAATAAATTAAAAATATAAAATAGTAAGGTAAGACTGCTATAATAATTTAATAATTTTAAAATAGTCATACACTACTAATTAATAATTATGGTATGGCATATATAGTTGAATCTTTTAAATATGATATTTGATGTTCGATATCAGCTATTTATATGAAAGAGCACCTCGAGGGATAAATTTTAATTATTAAATATGAAATTATATAAGCTATTAAATAAATTCAACGATTAAAATAAAATCATAAGTAAATTGATGAACCATTTTTTTGTGCTGACAATTGATGAACCATTTTTATACATTGCAGGTGTCATGCCTAAAATAACCTCTTCTCACACTTTTACCAATTTCAAGAAAGATAAATTGCGGCATATTTCTTTTTTCTACGCCACGCTAAATTAGACAGATTCCCTTCATACCTATCCTCTCTCATGCATTATTTCAACTGGACAATAATTAGCACAATTGATGAGAGTCCTTCTTAGAGTTTATAAATAAATACATGTGATGCCCATATTGAGATTAATGATTCAACTAGTTTTTGTTTATTATAATGAAATGATGGTATAAAAATTTGAGCTTATGAATTCTCCTTGTGTAAATTATTCACTGACTTGGACATGGTATATAAATTAAGTAACATTCTGACCATTATAATAAATTTCAAATAATTTGAGCATCCAAAGTATGTCATCTATCATTAAGTATTTACTTATATTTTGAATAATATATTAGCCTTTAAAATAAAGTAACATGATGAAGTATCATATTCAGTCAAAAAAACTATGAAGTATCATATAGTTTTTTATTCACATAAAATTTATAAACATGATATACTTTATAAGTATTATTTTCAATTCAATGGTTAAATCGATTCATTTTGTATTCTAAAAATTAAGAAGTTATTAATTAATGTAAATACAAGAATTTGACACTTGATGTTAATTGATTATGTCCTTATATATGTACACAAAGGATTTGACTCCTCTAAAATGACTAAAGTGTAAAGTAAGTAATATCATACATGGTTGATATTTGAAAATGCTAGAGAATCCATACCCTCCATAAATATTAGGTCTCATCTCCTAAAAACAAGCTAGTTTCTCATGCATCTTATTTTAATTAGCCTTAAAAACTTCACTTTAAATCTGGATGTATGTTGAATCAACCCTGATCCAAGCTTTCCAATGTCATTATTCTTATTTGTTTTTTAGTTTGAGACTTTCCATGTCTAGAAATGATCATATTATATTTCGACGAATATGAATCGAGGCATACGAGCTCAATTAGGAGGCAAAGCTTTACATCATCATTCATATGATAGAATCTACACTCACAATATAGACTATAATGAACAATTATTGATATCATCATGAACCGCGCGCAATTGTCAGTCACATTCTTAGGCATCTGTTTTGAAATATGTTACGGATTTTGTACAGTGAATACATTTCATAATAAAAAGACATTATAAATTCTTAATTTTAAGAGTATTACACCAAGAATATAATGGTTCTTCATCTTAATTAGTATAAGTTGTGATACCGTAAAATTATCGATTAAAATGAAACCGTGTCATTCAATTATCATGTGCCCTCCGAAAAGGAATTGTTAATGTTGTTGTCAAGACAAATACTGACCGAAGCATATAGGAAGTTCTAACAAGAAAATTCTCGATTTTTCCTTTCAAGGCAGTACCTACCTAGCTACAGCTGAGCTCGGAATTGATCATGTATAAAGTTAGATTAGAAGACGTACGCAAGAGATTCATGAAATTTTCACTATGTTTGAATTGTATTCAATGACCAATATTTTCAAATTTATATGTGGTATATATGTAGTTGCTGGGGACAAGTTGATGGAAATTTAGGACACAATGTTAATGTTTAATCACCATGGGAGTGAAGACTAATCAAGCAAGGCAAGGAACTAGGAAGCAGAAAAATAATCAAGATTAGAGTAAAGCAGGTAGACGAAGTCAGAGTATGGTCACAAAGTCCAATTGATGGAGATGTACATTTCTCATGAAGAATTAATTGACTTTGTCACTTTGCACCCCGATTTTCAACAATTTGAGCTGGAAAGATGGGGAAGACAGAGTCATGGGTACTCATTGATTAGAAGGCTTGCGTTGTTGAGAAGTGTAGCAATTGAATTTTTGGACCATTCAGCAAATGGAGTAACAAAGCCAATGTAACCGTCGTTTTCAAGTCACGGCCAGAGATATTTCGATCCGATTTGGTGGGGGCGCAAGTTACTCCAATTTCAACTTTATCACGGCACTACACATGTGCTTCTCAGTCCCAGATAATCATCTTGGGTCCATGCCTTCTATGCCATTCTTTTTTATATTCCCTTTGCGCTCTCAAAAGGCTTAGAAAGAGGGCGAAGAAATGGGCTTTTTATTGAATGGTTTTGTTGGTGGGAATTCTAAGGGTATGTTTGGACAAACAATTTATTTAAGCACTTATAACATAAACGTTTATGTATAAGCTATTTTTATAATCGAAAAGAGAATATAGTGAAACTAATTTCATATAAGTTGTAAGCTGTTTAGATAAGTTATCCTGAGGAGCTTATGAAAATAAGCCCAAAACAGCTTATGAACCAGTAATAAACTATTTTCATAAGTTCTATCAAACACGCTGACAAGTACTTATATCAGTAAATAAGCCCATATAAGCCCTACATAATAGGACACGAAGCCCACCGGTGAGTGCTGGCTGAAGGAGAACCAACTTTAAACGTTAACCGAGATATCGATATTTTTAATACAAATATGGTTGGAATGTTTCTCAAGAGTGAGCAAGTTGCATGCGCCTAAAGTGCTCTTTCTTTTGTCATTCACCTCTTTTCACCACAACTTTTTCTTTGCCTTTCTTCCTGTTTCACAAGGAAACGCAATCCATTTTTTGTCTAATTTATTTATATGAATCGGGTACTTACCATATATATAAAGACTCCATTTTGCCTTACCCACAACGGGTACATGTGCCATGTGGGGAAAGTGGTTAACAAGTTAATCTACAATAACTGATTGAGGAACTTATATAGTGAAGGTCCAAGTGTAAGAAAACACTAAATAAATTTATCAACAAAAAAAAAACACATAATAAAAGGGCAATTTATCACAAGTTATGAAATTAAAGATAAAGTCCAAATCCGTCAGACATTAAGATAGGCACAAACCTTCCAACATGCTGAGATTGTAATGCCATAGATTGTAAACTGATAGGGTATAGAGTTTGGTCATAGATTGGATATCATGTTTTGGTCAGTTGGATTTACAGGGTTCTTCTATATAATTAACTTCTGATTTATTATACTACTTGTTCAATTTCCATTCTTTATATTAAGGTCTCCATCTCTAGCCCATTGGTGATAATGAAGCTGCTTAGGCCCCTTATACGCATTGATCTGCAACAAGATGGCTCTTCTGATTTCTCTCTTTCTTTTCCATAAAAGATGAAACCGTTTGTTGATTGGGTAAGGAAAGCATTTTTAGCTCTAGCTCTCCTATAAGAGACAGTACTCATGATTTGCGCCCATACATGTAAATTTTGAATTCAAATCCATTGCCTATGATTCTTCACCTTGATACAGACTTGATAAAAACAGAAACCATGAAACTTGTTGGAAATAAATTTGGAAAAATGGAAACTTGCAGAGAAAATTGAAGATGGGAAATTGCTTATTATTCATAGAAGAGAATGTCTATTAAATAAGCTTACTCTAATTTGAAACTTTCTAAAATATCTAATTAAACTACCATATGATTTATTGGGATTGCAACAACTTAACTGAAGATAAAACCAAAGCTACTAACAAAATCAAATCTACAATGATAACTAAAACTCTATCTAAAATTATTCAATACTTAAATTTCAAATGAGGCAAAATTTCATTAAATCTAACACTCCTCCTTGAGATTTGTCACAAACATGCCAAACTTTAGCTTTATGAACTCCATATCGCAGAAGCGCTTTAGTCATTATCAAAATAGTCATTTAGCTTAACTCCTCCTGTCTTTAAATACCATATGTCATGATTTGTCATCTCAAATTCATCTTCCATGGATTTTATGGACTTCAAATTGATGTGACCAAATCTTTTGTGCCAAATAACACTCATCAATCTTGGAAGCAAAATCATGATCTTCAACCAAATCAAACTTCAAATAAAAGTTATTTTCGATCATTTCAATCTTTGCTACCTCATTTCCATGTTCATCAATGATAAAGCAATAATCTTTTTTGAAAAAGATTGCGTATCCACTTCTTAACATTTGTGCAACACTAAGAAAATTCTGATCTAATTCTGGAATGTAAAGAATATCTTTGACAATTATCATACTTTTCTTAGTTGACATAGAAATTGTCCCTTTTCCTTTGGCTTGCACAATATCACCATTTCCCAGCTTAACTTTTGGTTGAATTGATAAATCAATAAAGGTAAAAAATGATAAACATTTGGTCATGCGGCAAGTGTAGCCACTGTCAATGAGCCAAGTATTCAATTCATGTGAATTGAGTTCTTTTGATGCCATAAATAAATACTTTTCATTGTTGTCTTCTTCAATCACATTTGCCTTTTGTTCTGGTTGTTGTTGAACATGCTTATTCTTGATTCTGCAATACTTTTCACTGTGACCATGTTTATTGCAAAAATTACAATGAAAAATAGGTTTATCTTTGTACCAACAATCTTCTTTAGCATGGTTGGTTCTTTGGCAATGAGAACAAGGCATAAAATTTCCTTTTCTTGAAGAATCTTCAGATTTCCCTTTGTTGCTATTGAAAGATTGTGGCTTTTCAGAATAACTTACCTTATGTTTTGCTCGAAAGGCACCTTCAATTGCTTCATCACTTCTCATTGAGATTCTTTGCTCTTGTGCATGAAGCTTGCTGGTTATCTCTGTAAATGTGAGACTTTGCAAATCTTACGACTCTTCAATTGCAGATATCTTGGCTTCAAATTTTTCAGGCACAAAAACCATAATTTTTTCTACAACCTTTTGATCGGTAAATACCTCGCCAAGAAGCCGCATTTGATTTACAACATCCATTAACCTGCCAGAATAATCTTTGACAGATTCATTGCCTTCATCTTCATCAATTCAAATCTCTCTCTTCAATATGAGGAGCCTAACAGATTTGACTCTGTCACTGCCCTTAAATTCATCTTGGATCTTGTCCCACACCTGTTTAGGTGTTTCCAAGTCCATGATTTTTGTAAAAATGTGATATGCAAGTCCTGAATGCAAGCAAGTGATGGCTTTGTCTTTCTTGAGCTTCTCCTCCTCATGAGCTTTAATTTGAGCAATGATAGGATTATCTCTCAATGGAGGTGGATTAGCTTTAGAGATCATAACGTTCCATAAACCTTGAGACCTTAAATAATACTTCATCCTGGCGACCCAAATGTGATAGTTTTCACCATTAAACATTGGAATTACTGGTGAAAAAATACAGGAAGTAGACATAATTCTCACAGCCCATAGGAATTTGAGCTCCGATACCAATTGTTGGAAATAAATTTGAAAAAATGGGAACTTGCAGAGAAAATTGAGAGAAAAAATTGAATTTGAAAAATTGTTTATTATTCATAAAAGAGAATGCCTATTAAATAGGCTTACATCTAATTTGAAACTTCATAAAATATCTAAACTACCATGTGATTTATTGGGATTGCTATAACTTAACTAAAGATAAAACCAAAACTACTAACAAAATTAAATCTACAATGATAACTAAAACTCTATCTAAAATTATTCAAAACTTAAATTTTAAATGAGACAAAATCTCATTGAATCTAACAAAACTTCAATGATGAAGGGGCTGTTTGTTTATTGTTCTTTAAATCTATTATTTGGTTTTGAAAATAACATAAAAAGCTAAAATTAGATTGATATGATATATTGTGGAAGGAGTGAATCTAAAAACAGTTTTTAGTTTTTAAAACCAACATTTGAGAACTGATTTGAGTTGTTTTTGTTCTGTTTTGTGACTTTCAATTCTCAAAACAGTGAAAAAAACATAGAGAACATCAGTTTTCATTATTGGCCAATTAAGAAGCAAGACAAAAGTGGAAAGCTCCATAGATTCCCAAACGACGGCCTCCATGAAGTGCACCGGAAGCTGCATGTTTAAGTGTTCTGCAAAGATGGTGACTTTCTTTCTAAGTCATGCCATCTAGCTAATGTATTTGTCGTGGCTTTGGTTTTTGTCTAATGTTGGATTAATTTTCAAATTATGACTTGTATGTTCTATCCATCAAGTATTATTTATTCTTATTTGTAAATATTAGAATTTGGTACAGGTGATATTTAGTGATTATTTTTTTTTCCTATTCTTTGATATTGAATGTTTTCTTGAGCTTATACATCAAAACTTTATTAAGCTTATATATTCTCAACCACCCCTTGAATGAGTATGGAAAGACAGTTGGATTGGGTAATCTACAAATATTAAGATTCTGTTTTCTATTCGGACTGAAGTATCAAATCAAAATTATAAATGGAAGGTTGATATATGTGACTCAATTGAAATTCACTAAATATTTTGATGTGTCTCGGTCCATAATAAAGTAGGGTGTCCCAAAACTCATCTACTAAAATAATTAATAATCTTTTTTTTAATTTAAAGGTAAATTATTTCCTCTTATCATTGGAAGTGTGATCTTTCATTCTTTGGAAGTGTGACTTGAGAGAGCTTTACCTTAGCTTGAGTTCAGATTAATAGAGGACAAATGTGATATGATACCAAGAGTCTAGAAAAATCATCCCATAAGATGAATAATGAATAAATAGTAAACCTATTGTATTTTTACCGAAATTTTCTGGCAGAGGCCACTAAAGACGATTTGGGTAATTGGGTATGAGTTTAATTGATACTGGCACTCAGAATATGATTTAGCATTTGGTCTACACCCAAACCTTCTCGTGCAGATTTAGGCAGGGAGAAATCCAAGATAGCCATTTAAAAACTCAGAACAAAGAAACTAAACACTCTCCAGATCAAATAGGTAGAATTTGTAAATCCGTTATCTTATTTATTGCTGTTGTGAGATTGACATGCTGCAAATGATTGTTAATGTTTGTGGTGCCGACTTAGTTGGAATCACTTTTGTTATTGTGATGTTTTTGCATGTCTTTCTTGGGTGGACTGTATAAGGAATACTCTATGAATGATGGTGGATTTGTTGATGTAATGCCTAACTTAACTACAACTTGTAGTTGAGTTGTTTATATCAATAATATTGTTTTTTGCTGATAAAAAAGAAAAGGTAGAATTTGTGAGGTGTATGTATATATAATGATTAAAATTACCCTTTTCATTAGTTTAGAGTTTAAATTTGATGAACTCATACTGCGTTAAGGTTTAGGTTGGTTGAGATTAGATTTCTGGGTAAAACTAAAAGTGTTACCAACCCAATACCATTGGATTTACTCAGGCTCGTCTTAAACACTTTAAGGGCTTTGTTCTAATCTTAAAAATTGGCCACAGCTGTCACCAATTAAAAAAGTGTTCTCACGGTTTCAGTCAAACGTGTTTAACACTCAACAGAGTGAGAGAGGAAAAGCAAGAGACGCAGCTATCAACAACTAACACAGGTCACATAAACTCAAAAAAATAAAATCTTGGTATGAAATTGAAAGGCAGAAAACCAGAATTAGAAAAGCAAGGCAGAAGCGAATAAGCGATATACCTGAGCTTGCATTGTTATATGTCTTCTTCTTTTGGTATTTTTATGGGCTATATAATAAGTAAGCATTCTAAGCGTGTGTGCGTATGTTTTACTTAGATCGATTAATAAAATCTCTGTAAGTTTTCTAGTGTCACGCTTCGCTTAATTAAACTTATACATCATCAGGTTGGTGAAAGTTGCAAGTTTTCAAGAATTAACTATATATATATATATATATATATTGTACATTAATGATCTCCTTCTGCGCCTCCATGCGCACGCTTTCTTTCGAACCTTTTGGCTTTCTTTTGAACCTTTTGAATTAATATCCTAACTTCTAGAGTTCACAGCTAGGAGCTAGGACATAAATTAAGCAGCAAAAAATAAAGACTATATGATGCAATTGAGCAGGAATATGAGATGTTACCAAACTAATCCGTTACTCGCAATCGATAGTTCTTTGTTCTGCTCCACCTTGATCATAATTCTTAATGAATGCCTGTGTATAATTATGTAACGGCGCTGTGTTGAAAATTAGCTACTTGCTTTAATGACCAAAATGGATAAATGGAAGGAAGTTTACAACTTAGCTAGGTAGCCTATATTATAAATTCATCCGTATGCGTGAAATGAAAATTAGTACTCCTACTGCAAGTTAAGCTATATTGTTCTGTTTTGGTTAGTACTGCAGTGCAGCCAACTCAAAAACATCTTCAACATTAATCCCACCCCTTTCGGAACAATGTGTATTGCTTTGTTTCTTTGGCAATCCCATCCACTCTATCCTTTTCTTCTTTTGAATAACAGAGATGAATATCACAACAGGCAAGAATATTTCTTCTTCTCTTTCAAAGTTTTTTGTCTTGTTTGATTTGTGGAATATATGCATGCATTTGCATGACAGCATGAGGTTATCTTTATTTTTTTTATTTTTTTGATGAAGAGAAGACCTACGAAGCCTGTGTCATGGTGGGACGGTTGTGATATAGTGGGAGGAAGGGACGAAATAGCAGGGGGAACATGGTTGGCTTGTTCTACAGAAGGAAGGGTGGCTTTTCTTACCAATGTTTTGGAGCTTCATACCCTCCCTGAGGCCAAAAGTCGTGGAGACCTACCCGTCCTATTTCTTAAGGTATATATTTCTTGATTTATACCTACAATATCTTAGAAGGAAAGGGACTCCTAGACTAATTTGTGTGTAGCCAAGAGGTAAGTACAGTCTTGCCACGGATTGTTCTGTCTCCGGGGATCGAACACAGATACCGGCCATGCCCGTCCCTTAGACAGAGCGCATTAACCACTTATACATAATCTCATGGATTCTCGAGGTATATATATAGGACAAGGGGATTGATTTTTACCCGAAAATTTTATATCTATTTCATCTTAATTAACAATCAAAGCTATTTTTCACAAAGCAATATCATATAAAATATTTTATTGGAGAATTGCACTTCCCTTAAAATACGCATAAATGCATACACCCCTATATATATTTTAAATAAGAATTTAATTACTATATATCCACCGTGTAAATATTTTTTATATAGACATCTAATCATATATCACTATGTATTTTTTTTAATTTATATAAATATTGTAAAAAATAATATTATGAAATAACATCATAGATATCTGTAAAAAATGTATACTACCATGCATAGTTATTAAATTCTTTTTTTTTTTTGGTCAAAAGTTATTAAATTCTTTAAATAAACACCTACAACACTTATTTATTAAGAAAAAATTGCGTGCATCCATGTCGGCTAACATAATGACATACACATTTTTTGGGGAACAAAGAGGGGTCAATGTCTGATAGGAGTATAGTATACTCCAGAGAGAGTGTACTCCATTTATTATTGGTTTCCGTCGGTCTTAAAGGCAAAATTTTTATTTTATTTTTTTGGTCAAAAAAGGCAAAATTAATGAACCTCCTTTTTAGACATTTTGTACAAGGCCCGAATTCTCCTCCAATCTCCATCTTATGCATCGGTATCATATAATTGTTCGCATTAACTTCCAAACTGATCATCACTGTTCATATTAATTAGTTCACTTTTCTCGTTCTCTGTTTTTGGTACCCATGTTGATGAATGGCAGGGCAGCAAGCATCCCAAAGAATTTGCGGAAAGCCTAAATAAAGAGGCCCAATACTACAATGGGTTCAACTTAATCGTGGCCGACATTACGTCCAAATCCATGGTGTACATCTCCAATAGGCCCAAGGGACAGCCCATTACCATTCAAGAGGTTCCTCCCGGGCTACATGTACTTACAAACGACAAGTTAGATTCGCCATGGCATAAGGTTAATTTGTTAATGACATTGTTGTTACTTGCCTGCCGTCACTTTCTATTCAAGAGCAATTTTTATGAGCATGGATTTTTTTTTATTCATTCATAGTTATAAAGATAATAATAAATTCTTTATTAAAATTATTATTACTTTAATATTCATGGTTCTGAACGTTGTATGAAGGCTATTATTAGAAAAAATCCTAATTGGTGGTACTTATCCCCTTTGCAGGCTCAGCGCCTTCAATTCAGTTTCATAGAACAACTTGCTAAATATGGGGAAGGTGAGATACCTGTGAAGGAGGTAACCCAGAAGCTAATGAAGGACACGGTTAAAGCTGACGAAAGCATGCTGCCTCATATATGCTCACTTGATTGGGAGTTCAATCTGAGCTTTTTGTTGAAGTAGAAACACCACTGGTATGTTTCTTGAGAGTCTCACGTCAACTAGTTATTTGGCTAATATAGTGCTTATAAAGTTTGGACAGTCATCGCCTTACAAACCAATTTTGTGGGGTTGAATTAAGCTCTAACTTCAAATTCTAAGAAAGTTAGTTATAATTGAGATCACTGCAGCAATTTGCACCCACGGTACAGTCCAATTAGAATCATTGAATCTTATGGAACCTTTGTGTTGACTTAATTATTGTCCAGTACTCCATCTATGTACTGCAGGGTCTATATGGCACTAGGAGTAGTGCTGCCTTAACGGTAAGATCAAGTGGGGAAGTAAGCTTTTATGAGCTTTATCTAGATGACTGCTTGTGGAAGGAGCATGTTATCAATTTCTATATCAGCAATAAGTTGAAGAAGACAGGACTATATAGAGCTGTCATGGATCAAGTTGTCTAGGCATTCAAAAACAATACAAGAAAAAGCAGTAACACATTGCTTGCTTTTCCTATGCTTGCTTAATCAGTGATACATGAGGAAGGATCAATAATTGATCCCTTCTCTTCACATTTATATATTATGCCTATCTTAAAATTATGCAGCCTTATCTCGCAAGCGAAGATGTTGTTTCCAGATTTGAATTCGTGATCCTCAGGTCACAAAGCAGCTACCTTATTGTTGCGCCAAGGCTAAATTTCTCTTTTCCAATAATATGAAGATTGTGTATGAAGATTTAGTACCGGCATAAACTTAATGATTGATAATGTATAAAATCTCCAGCCAAACTCATATATCAGTCTTTTTCTCTATTTGTGTTTTATTACTTTACTATGATTATTTTAACAAGGGATACTTTTAGCTGAAAACAGACCAACTGATAAGCCCAAAAATAAAAGACTGTTCATTTAAGACATGTAACTAACTTTGCCGAGTAAACTCAAAATTGACAATAATGCCAACAAGAGAATCACAAATTAGACAAAAGTAATTCTTTTGGTAAGAATCTTTGCTGAGCAAAACTTGGCACAAGAAACTGATCAGATAGCTTTTTCCATAACATTTTATAGCATTTCTCTTTATGTAATTATCATATGAGAGTTTTGGGTTGGATCATTTCACCCTCTCATTTTGTACAACAACTGAGCTAACTAAACATTATGATTTCCCCCCACTTCAAATTTTCCACATCATATCTTCACATTTTTGTAGGCTTAAGTTCCTATTCTTGCTCACCGAGTTCTTATAAGAGGGGTACTAGCCAATACATGTACTTATCATTTATCAAGGTTTGTTTCCCAGTTCCAATTCTTTTACCTCAGTGAAAGTGCTTTTTTTTCAAAGAAAATTTATTAATAACGGACAAAACCCGAAGCCCAAAGGGTCGTACAAATGACTCATTAGTCAGAGTCAAGTTTAACGCAGTATCTCCTAACATTCTAACGTCCGCCCAAAGATACGCACCTAACAGAGCGATAAGCGAAAACACAGAAAACTAAAAATAAACCCACTTAAAAAACATATCATCCTTAAGTTCCTATTCTTGCTCACCAAGTTTCTTCGTGAAAGTGCATCACCCAGCAATTTTTTCACCCGTCTTTGCTTTTTTTTTTGGGTCATTTGGGGGTGGGGGGCTTTGGGGGAGGGAGAGGGGGGCTGGGTGAGGATCGATCCCCTCACCCATTACATGTCCAACCCTGAGCATCACCACTTGAGCTACTGTGTTCACCCGTCTGTTGAACACAAGAAACTTCCATGCCTGTTTGTTTTTTTGGTCAAAACCTCCATAACTGTTTAAAGGCTTCTTCCTTTGATAAAGCCCCTGATCATTAACAGCAGTAGGCTATGAAGAGCTTAGAGCTTGACCAGTAAACGTTTAACATTTTCCAGAGTAGCTCCATGAGCCCGTCTTTGCAGCCCAACATCTTTTTTTTGGGTCAAATTTGCAGCCCAATATTACCTAAACACATTACGAATGGGCCTAACTATCAGTTGGATTAATTTATTGTGATTTTTTTGGATAAATTAGGAATTTATTAATATCCTCCACCGGTAGCTCAAGTGGTTTGAGCTTGGGATGATATGTTCAAGGGTGGGACCCCCACCCTCTCCAATCTCCCCCCAAAACCCCCAAATGACAAAAAAAGAGGAATTTATTAATAAAATGAGCAAATATAATTTATTATTTATTTGAAATTGAAATAATTTGTAATTAAATTTTTTGAAAAAGGTAATTTTCTTCCTATGGTAGGCAGAATAATCTGGGACTTGAATCCATCTTCTAAAATCATATCATCAAATTGATCGGTTTATGGTATCAAATTTCAATGTTGACAACTCAAATTTTAATATACTCACAATTACAAAGGAAAATTCATAGAATAGAGAAACAGGAAATAAAGCAAAGACTATCCAATTCGGAAACCGCCAAATAAAGAAAAGGTGGGGAATATCGCTTTCAATATATATATTATATATACATAGAACAACCAGATATTGTTATGTGGTTCATTCAAATGTATTCTTAGCAATTCTTAGCAGGTAAGGCAAACTTGTTTATTTTGAGTGAATTTGAAACTTAAAAAAAAAATCTTTACATTACATCAATTAATCACGATAGCATACAACTAAGTACTGACTAATGACTCCTTTCCATCTGTTATCATTCGGAGCTACCCAATGTCATGATAGCGAACGACCAGGCTTGGATTTCAAGATATTTTATTTTATTTTACTTACGTAAATATCATCTAGGTAACTCGTATGTTTCAAAGATCCAAATGTTTGCACAAAAGAAGATGGTCGGTTCCTAAATCCAAATGTTGAACTTCTCATATACCAAATTACCCATTCCTCATACTCTTGAAAACGACTTCCTGTTCTTAAGCCAGTATCACCAAGGTGGTTGAATTCCAATTCATATCCCTTAAAGAAAACTAAGCAGGTTATATTTAATAATGTAGATGTAGATGTTGATCATAGAAATCTAAAGTGGACTAGTAGCCTGTCTATAGAATTGGGCATTAACTAGTAACTACGCAAGCGCATGCAGAGCTTTCGTGGGTCACACTATCAGGACATATACATATTGCCTACAGTTTTCAGTAAACCACAATGCTTCATATTTTATAGCCTTTTTCTCTCTAAGTAGATATATATTTACGATCACAACACTTCCCTTTGGTCAGTTTAATGTAATTATATACAGTTTGGAGAAAACTGAGTTTTTCGTATTACAAATAACTTTTTCCTTTAATTTAATTAATGTGGCATCAAAAGGAAAAAGGGAGGACAAAATATTAAAATTCAGGCTCGTCATGCTTTCCAGAGATTAGGGGGTTTCTTGCATGACTTTTCTTTCATTTGCCTATGGATGGGACCTCCATTCACAATTGACTGGAGCTTCCATGGCAAGGGCCACGAAGTTATAGAATAAAAACAACGTCAATTCTTTATTTGTTTTGGTCGGTAGCAATTTTTAACATTTGGACACCAAACCCATCCAACAGCATCCACAGCATAGATATTTAAAATGAGCTATTGCCCACATTTATGGCACTTCACCCCACTTTCCTTACCAGTCAAATTCCCCCTGCCCTCAAGAGAAAAAGAGAGCAAAGGAACATGCCTTGTTTTCCACGCTTCGTTATTCAGATCCATTTAATTTTCTGTTTTTGGTCAAATTGATTTAAGTTTCAGATGAGTTAAAATAGAATATAACTGCCAAGACAACGAGAAAAGTAGGCAACCGGGGAACAAATATCATAATAGATCGCACGACAAGTTCGCTTAATGGTTTGGGGCATACAAGTGTGCAACTGTCAACTAGCGACAGGTGACATACCCAAGCTCACTGGAAATGAGTTTAGAATCACGGTTTTGCAGACAAGAAGAAGACCTCAAATGGGAAGGGAAAAATAAGTTCAAAGCAATATATTGCTTCATTCTATTGTTTCAAATATACAATAGCAAGGAAGGAAGCAAAATTCATCAACTATTCAAGGTCCAATAAAGGGGGGGGGGGGGGGGGAATTTTTTTCACGAAATTAGCTCCCTAGAGCCAAAATTTGCAACTTGCTTCACTAGGTTCACGGTAAAAACTAACCTTGGAAAAACATATTGCAAAAGAAAAAAAAAAATTTGAAGCTGTTTTAGAAATCCTCCAGTTGATATTCACATGGAACAGATTGGTGTACATCTTGAAGGCACTCCACTCCATTAAAGCATGACGTCTAGATACTTGTTATGACGTTTTCTGGTGAACTCTAACAAGCTACCATAGGTTCGGTCTGCAATACCAACAAACAAAGCCTCTGTGTCCGGGCTAAAGGATACACCAGCAATCTCACCAAACAAATCTATCTCTTGACCTTGTGCATAACCAGAATGTGAATCAAAGATATGGACGAAATCTGCTGGCTCAGCCATGGCCAAAAACCGTCCATCAGATGTGAATCTTAAGGCTCTTATTGCACCCATTCTTCCCTTTAGCACCGCTATGGACTGTGAAAGATTTCTTATGTCCCACAACCTGCATGTTGTGTCCTGATTCCCAGTAGCCAATATTCGTCCATCAGGGTGCCAAGCAGATGCAAAAGAATAGTCCAAGTGCCCTTTTAGGCTTCCAATAACCTGGGCGATGCCATAAAATATATAAAATCAGAATCTAAATAAAACATTAAGGATGATAACACCTAAAAAACAACTGCAAAATAAACAACCTTTCCGGTGTTAGCATCGGCTACCAAACACTCGGTACTGTCCCCAAGAACAGCTAACAACTTTCCGTCTGGACTAATAGAAGTATTCTGCAAAAGTCAATATGTAAATTGTCATCAAAAAGTGTCCTTAGAGATGAAGATCAAATAGTAACAGGAATATCAGTTGATGACACTCACATTGACAGACCAATCATACTTGAAACAACCAAGAGAAGCAAAATTTTCAGCATCAAAAACCCGAACTTGGGAATCATTATTTGCTGTGACGACTCTCAACGACCCACTGTAAAAGTGAAGGTTGAGTTACAAACCAAACCAACCAAAATTTCAAACATAAGCTTTCTGCATTTAGATGCTTACCTGGGATTGCGGTAAACATCCACTGCATTGGTTATGGCAGTATCATCTGTAGTTATTTTACTGCAGAATGCAACTTCAGAATGATTCAAATTCTGGTCCAAAAATAATTCACACGTTAATAAAGGGGCTTTCATATGGTTGATTTTGATTATTCAATTAAAAGAAATCACGATCTCCCCTACCTTGCAAATAAGCTCACCATGGAAACCACCTGCCACCATCAGATTTTCCTTAACAGCCATGGTGCTTATTTGCACACGGGACACAGGCGGAGCTAATCCATGACGCTTCTGCAAAAGAACATAAAAACACTCAGATACAACGCATTGAGTACAAAGACAGATTGGATCAACTAAGCAAGCTACGTACAAGGGTTGGAATTATTGGTTTGGCCACATTAAGCACTTCTTTACCCCTTCGTAGTAATGAGGACCAATGCATCACTGAGTAGTTTTGCATAAGGTATACATCATGCTTTGATGTTGCCCACAACAAATTCCTGAGCTGCACAGACAAGACACATATTGATGACATCAATATTAACACGCAACCAGGAAACAGAGAAATATATGATCATAAATAAGATACTGATATCACTCTAGACAAATCCAGCACCACATTCCAGCATTGAACATGGCCCGTTAATTAGAAAAGTATCTATGAATAACGATTAATCTAAATGTCATAACAATGGGTATTTGTATTAAGTTATTGTATTAGTACACTCTGATATAAGGTCAGTATTATGTCGAACAAATTCTCTTTCCCTTTTCCATAATAATCCCTAAAATTTCAACATTAGATATATTCCACGAGTTACACTATTACTGAATTCTGCACTCGTGAGTAACTGCAATCCTATTTTTCTTGATTGTGAATAGCATGAATTTTAGTCGTGGGAGTTGATATTGGTCTTAAAACATAAAATTATAAATGATAGAAAAGGCCGCCTTTTATTTTCCCTTTTCTCTCTTTCTAGAAAATAAGGTAGAATTCAACAAATAGGAGTGTTAGAAGCGATGAACATCGGGTATGCCAGTGGCCAAACTACAGATGCCGAGAGAAAGTGGGAGTCAAAGACAGAGAACAAAAGGCTATGGTTATAACAAAGTGTAAACACTGGAATGGTCACTACACAATCAATCACACGATATCATGGAATCAAAAAAATGTGGAACCAGTAATTTATACAACTTTCCAACACATTAAACCAAGTTCTTTATGATGATAAAAATGTGGAATTATTAATTTTTATAAAATACTAGAGAATTTATCAAAAAAAGCAGAGCTCCATGGAGTAAGAGTGACTTTATATAAAAGTCGAATGAAACAATAGCTACAGCAGTAATCAGGTAATAAACTATCAAATTAGGAAAATAAAAGTAAACAGCAATTAATCGATAACTATTCTAATATTTCTATATACAAGAAGACCGGCAAGACACAAAATCGACATTAACTAATAACAAATATTGTTAGAGCCCTCTCAAATGTGATCAGATGTTTTCCTATCATACCATAAAATAACGTCCTCCCAAGCTGCTCACTTTCCACCTGCTTTAAACAGAGAAATAGAAGGCCTAAATGCATAAACAGGTTAAGCAATAAATTATATTACAGAAGCAAAGAATGCAACAGTCATTACATGCACAGATATATATCAATAAAAAGGTAAATGAATACATATACATAAACTATACAAGGGAATGATCATACATATAAAGCATAAAGCAGCCGACATAATATGGGAAACAACCATGGGATCCAAAATTAATCAAGGTGCCGAACTTAGCTTAAGAATTATTAACTAACTGTTGTTGCAATTACAATGGCTATTCTGCAAATGTATAAGTACAAAGTTTATCAATATTATAGTCCTACTCCTCGTGACACAAGTAGTAACTAAGCCCACGTAAATTAATCCTTGCATATAAAACGAGGTTTTAAGACAATCTGTCAGCCATGTAAGCTTTCCTCTCCCAGCATCATAGCTTCACATGACTTATCTATTTGGCCTCATAACCCCAAACAGATTGTTGATTTAATGAAAAATTAACATACGGTGGGCCAACTTTTATAGTGTAATACTCTGCTAAATCCAGTTAGAAACGGTACTGGTACAATACAATTCATGTGTACTGAATCTTAATAGACAATCCATTTCAAATACTGGAAAAAGATGGTATGAAGTCAATAAAGCTCTGATCGTCTGATCTCAAGTATTGTATGCGGATGTGGATAGGTGCCCGTGTGTGAAAAGTCATTATGTTGCATGTAAGCACATCGTACAAATGCAAAAAAAAAGACTTTTTTTTCACAGGAAATCACCAAAATTTTAAGCATGCCAAATCATACCATAGCCTTGATGCATCCATGTCCATAAATTGGTATGAAACCGGCTTGGCTGTCGAAAAGAATATCTGGTGTCCAATGGAGATATTTTTTTATGGAAATATGACTTCGTTTTTAAGAAATAAATTTGAGGAACAGTTATGTACAAGACCAAAAAAAAACCATCCTTGAGAAACATTTGGCCCCAAGTAAGAAAGGATTTAATGAATAAAAATCTAGCTCAAACGCCTAAAGTTAGGCAAATTATAAAGAACCTGCTGAAACATCTTTATCAAGAATTTATCATAGAGAAGATTCATTTCTTTTTTAATCTGGGCATTGCATAAATTTAACCAAGACAGAGATGTTTATAGAAATGGTTTCATTGACATAATTTCTATAGGTTCGCGTGGAAGAATGAGGTTTTCACAAATTAGTCTTGAAAATCTCTCAAACTTGAAAGTGGGTTGTGAGTTTGTACATGTGAAATTCCGAAGATGTTTGGTTTAAATCCTTATATAAATGGGGCAGCCATTAATTCCATCCCGTAAAGAAATAATACAGATTAAATAGTCCTGCAAAACTAGAATACCAAAAATATGCATAGAAAAAACGTGTTAGAGTCAGGTAATAACATTATCACAGCCAGGTATGGCTACGAACAACAGTAAGAACTAAGAACTACCATGGATGTAGTAAAGCAAATAAAATAATCCATCAATATGATAAAATAGTTCATAAAAAGAAACACAAAATCAGCACTGATATCACAGAAGTAAAATAAAGATGATAACAATAGCAGACCAATGAACGCGAGGTGTGATTTTTAATTTTAATAAGACAACAATTTCGGTTCTAAAATCCAAAGGATAGCAAGCAGTACCGCAAATGAATCAGCCCAATCCCACCAAATGTAGTAATAATAAGTATCAATGAACAAAATCTCTACCTGAAAGTGCACAACTGTCGATTTGACAAGCCTGGTATTGAACTGGAAGTCATAGAACGTCTTCCCTTTCTGCATTTCCAAGCATTCCTGGTAACCGAAAAACCAAACAAACAAACGGAGAAAAGTTTAGAAATACGCAACAAAAGTAGTAATTGTAACTCCTTTTTTCTTCTCTGAAACCAAGGCGAGTAAAAACTGAAAACTCACCTTGTCTAGGTCCTCACGAGAGCGCGAGAGGTTCTCGTAGTTCTTGTACTGCTTCAAACGAGTTTCACGGTATTCCTCTCTGCTATAATTAAGCCTCTCCCACGGAATTCCCTGGATATCTTTCCCGTTTCTGGCTTCCGAAGCAGAGGTATCAGTTTTCGCATTACTCTGCTGCAAAATCGAACGTAATCTCAAACAAAGCCTAAATAAATTAATAAAATAAAAAAATAATCGCGAAGCAAGTGTACGTACCGTTTCGAAATCATCTTCACAGTCGGAGTCATGAGAATCAGAATCGGAGCTCCGTTGAGGAACATTGCCGGAGAAGGCGTCTTCGTCGTCGAAATCAGAGACGTCGTAGTAGTCATCGACAACGTACTCGAGATCATCATTGTTGAACTGCTCCATGGTGGTTTTGGAGAAACGAACGGAAAGGAAAGGGTATTTTAGAATGCGAATAAGGAGGGAGGCGTTAGCGAAAGAGCAGAGAAAGAGGTTGCCGGTTGTTGTACTTATAGAGAGTGGGGAAGGTGGAAGAAGGGGGTGGGGTGGGGTGGGGGTGGGGCCCGTTTCGGTATTAAGAGGAAGTGGAATCCGCGGGCATGGTTGTGGGCTCCACTTAACTGCCCGTTACTTTACTGGTTCTGCCGTTTACCATCACGTCACGATTCATTCTGGTGAACCGTACGACTTTTATTTCTTTATTTTTTTTGACGATAGAAACTTGTATTTCTTTATAAATATAAATAAATAAATATTGTCTTTAATTTGATAATTAGTATTATTTTATGTTTTACTTTAAACAATTTTTCAAAAAAAAATCACTTTTATCATTCCATTTTTATATATTAAATTCGAGTTTTTATTATTAAAATACATGAATCAAATCATACTATCAAAAGTATTTGTGTGTGGCATATATTTGCTAATTATTAGAGTTGTCAATTTTAATTTGGCTTGATGGGTATTTGATCCGTATTTTAGGCTGAATTCGACTCTTTAATCACAAGCATGAAATCAACTGAGCCATTTTCACACAGCCCTATTGGCCCGCTAGACTAGGCTAGCATGCATTTTATGTACTTTTTTTATTACTTTTGGCTTTTATTTTTTGTAAATATTTTGGACTGGCCAGACCAAACTCAACTCAATATATTTTAGGCTAAATTGGATTAGAAAATATATAGTTCGAATAATATATGAGTTAGTTCAACATAACACAATTTTGCAATTTGACCTAATGAATCAAACGGAGCTCGGCGTCCTGATTTTACGGCTCTAGTAATTATACACTGATAGGTTTTTTTTTTTGATAAAAGATACACTGATAGGTTTAACAATTATGGTATACACCCAACAATTATTACCTAGCTAAGGATTAATAACTTTTCTTGAAATGGCAAAATGGGTTGGTGGATTGAATGCACCAACTCAATTTACCAGAATTGGTATGTCAGAAGAGTCTATCTAATGTGTCAAATCCATTTTAGCACTTTAAAAAACAAGAGAAATTCACCCTGAAAAGAAAAAAGATAAAAAGCTACGTGTTCATCGAGATATAAACAATTTAAATTTTAGGTTTAATTGTATTTTTAGTTTTTTAATTATTATGATTGTATAATTTTGATCTCTCAATTTTAATTGTTGCACACGTGACACATATGAGACTAATTAGATACTAAGTTGAGTTACCTTGTCACTGATGGCATGATAAAGATTCTCACATATTAAAAATGTAACATAATAGATTTTGCATCATGTGTATTACCGATTTATTTTGAAAAAATTTTTAGCAACCTACATTGTGTCAATTAGACTTGAATCAGTATCAAATCAATTCTACAAGTGTCATGTTGGCTCTGGTTGTTCGAAATTGGATGACAAAGTGTTAGAGGGACCTAATTACAACAATTGAGATAATTGAATATCCAATTGACTTAATTGAAAATTGATAGACTAAAATAACACAATTACAATAATTAAGGGATGATGATCTCACTTATATGCTCCCTAGCACACGGGATACAAATAAATTCCGTAAAATTTTGCCGTTCAAAAAGTGGTTTCCTAGCAACAAAGTTCGACCCTGTTTGGAGAAGGATTGAAGTGTGTTCCCCGTTGAGCCAATGGTTTTTTTGGGGGGAAAAAGGGAAAGGAAGTACAGTCCACCACCAGTTAAGATTTGTGGATCCACGTGGCTGGCCGAGAGCATAGTTCACAAAGCCTGGCAGTCAGCGGTTCCACCACGTGGCCTTGTGAACAAGGACTCGGGTCACATTACCTTGATTTGCCCGATAGCTAACACCGTTTATTCAGCGTTTATTTAACCTTGATTAATAATTTGTTTGAGATGCACAGAGGCCACAGGTTTCATTCATGGTGGATTTCATTTATTATTAGAGACTGATTTATGGACTATCAACTAACACCCACTTAATACCTGCAATGTGACATATTATACAATACATTAATTGGATGTTAAATGAGTGATCAAGTGTTCATGAAACATTTTTGTTATTGTTAACTCCTCTGAAATCAAACTAAGAGAGTGTTTTAGAAGACAAAAAAAGTATGCCTAGTTATTATTATAGTATTAATTTTATCAATTGAGATCGCAATTAAATAAATGCATGCTTTATAATTGTAGATTATAAAATTACTAAAATTTTAACCTTAATTTTTAATAAAGAATTATAAATTATAAATTTACGTTTTGTTTTGTTTTTCTAAAGAATATCACTTATTTTATAAAAATTAAATCTTATATCACCGTCTCATCCAAATTGATATGAATGGAATGATTTCTTCCTGCATTTATTTTACTATCGCTGATTGGACTTGGACTCGCTTAAAAGTTAATTTTGATCAATTTTTTAAAATGCATTTATAAAAAAGAAAAATTAAAATAATATTACAGTAATTATGACTTTTAAATAATATTTTTTTGTATAAGCTAAAATTAATTTATACACAACAATCTTTTATATAAATTCTCTCATATAGTTTTTCTATAAACACCTGTAAATTCATAAAACGACAATAAATTTAAAATATAAATATATCTTTAGTTTTGGGTTTGAATCCATATCCTAAAAATACAAGTAGTTCTTCCATGTGCATAGTGAATATCATAGTTAGACAAAAATTTAAAATTTGTAATATAAATAGAAAAATGATTAATGGACACTCAAACTCTAATTGACACCTAAAGAGAGAGAGGAATAAAAGAGAGATAAGTGATAGATGTGATAAATAAATGATATGATAAAAAAAAAAAAAAAAAAAATAAGTATTAAATGGGTGTTTAAAAAAAGTGAGTGTCCATATATAATAACCCATATAAATATATGATATGACCACTATCTCAGATTTTTATTGGCTATAAAACAAATTGCTAATTTAGCAATTAGCAATGCATATAACACGGTTCTAGTTCGTAAATATATATTTTAATTGATCGTGAATATGTAAATCTTGACTTGATCCTCAATTAGCATTCTAGGTCGGCCCCAGCACAATTTAATACTCTGTCCGTTTTAAAATTATAGTTTTTTAAGGTTAACACATACAGATTAAGAAATATTTAATAGAAGTAAAATATAGTTATAAATAGACTAAAATACTCTTATTTAATGAAAGAGTATTTATGACAAATTATCTACAAATCTCTATATTATTAATGTCAACTACTCCCACTAGTAGTTATTAAATAAGGGTATGGGTAGAAAAAAATAATTAATAATACTTTAGAATTATAAAATTGCAATAATTTTAAAACAAAAATAAAAAACTATAAAAGCTATAGTTTTGAAACGGAAGGAGTACTCTTAAAATGTTGCTTTTCTCGAGAATCCTACTTCTATCCATTAAATATTCACGACAGTAACCACAAGCCAAACATGATTCTGAACGGGGGGAGCCGGGTAAGAATATTAAGGACAAGCTTGAGACAAACAAAAGGAGGAAGCGGGAAAGGAATGGCATTATGAGCCTCTTTAGATTGACTTATGCAGAGCTTATAAACACAATTTATGATTGATTCATAAGTTATTTTGGGCTTATTTTTTATAATTACCTATGATAGCTTATCAAAACAGCTTATGACTTATATAAAATAAATTTCACTGTAATTTTTCTTCGATTATAAAAGTGGCTTATACAACTTATGTCATAAGCAGTAGATAAGCTTGTTATCTAAACCGGGTCTAAGTAGGAAACAAATATAAAATCATTAATATGAGTATTTAAAACCGAACCGATCTAAAAAATTGTCGCAAATTGACTTAAAATAACCAAAAATTGATCAAAACCAAATTATTTTGAATTTTGTTGGATGACTCTTTTGGAAAACCAAATCGAACTGATCGATTTTTGGATCTCTTTACTAAAATTGAACCGAAACATAACTTACACAAAAAATCAAATATTTTTTTATAGTTTATTTTACTTACTAAAGTGATGATATTCTAGCATGAGACTAGTGTGTTAGATAAACACCACCACCATGATATTGACTTAGAGTTTTAGAATAACGAAAACAAATATAGACACTTTTTTTTAATTGTGGTCACGTACTTAAATATTGAACAGATTAAATGTACACATTAAAATGAATAGTAAACAATGAACCTATTGTTATAATAAAAAAAAATCGGCAAACATGAATTGATCTTTAATTATTTATCTTATTGTTATCAAGAAAATCAAAAATCGATTCAATTTAAACCATATTATTTTAAATTAGATCAATTTTTTTAATACAACAAATTCGACCAAACTGAATTATATGTTATTTTAAACTTTAAATGGGCAGCAAACACCCCTGATTAGGGGTGTTCAAGACCCGTCCTGTCCCACCAACCCGTCTCGGCCTGATCACTTCGGGCCGGGTCTAGCCTGGACCCGTCAAAAGAAATAGGACAATAGGACAGTCCAAAATAATAACCCGGTTTCGGGCCGGGTTCGGGTTGACTCTCGGGTCACCCGGCCCGTCCCCAACTATATTTATGTGATAATTTTACTTATTATACTACATTTACAAACACTTATTGACATTGGAATCAAGTAAAATTATTATAGCATGTTATTTGTTAGTACACTTTTTACAAACTTTTTCACTCATGAATGCACTTCACAATTATTTTCATATGTAATTTCAATATTTGTTGTCTCTTTTAAGCTCTGATTCAATAATATTATTTTTAAGTACTTGGCAAAAGACCAAATGATAACAATCTAGCAATATAACATTTTATTATTATTTTTTAAACAAGTTAAGTTAACACTTTTTCTATAGAATTGCATGACTTCGGGTCAACCCGGTCTTGTCCTTCTTGGACCCGGTCTACATTGAACCCGTATTCCATCGGGTTATATCGGGTTAAGGACAGGGTTCGAGTCTAAAGAATTGGCTTGATTAAACTTTAAGGCCGGGTGAAGGTCAGACACAACCCGTCCCAACCCGTCCCACGAACACCCCTACCCCTTATCATTACTTCCTCCATTCTGAATATACTGCACTTTAAGGCTGGCTTTTGGAGGTCTGGTACCGACGTACCGTATATGGAGCATGTCATATCTTTCCCAACGCACAGTGAAAAGATACAATTTAATTTAAGAATAGAAACACACGAAGCTCACTGGCATTCTTGGTCCGCATGGTAATTGTCCCAAGACAATTCCATTGTGTTCCAGGTTCAAATGCCGGTAAGGGGAAGAAGAGAAAGAAGAAAATTCAACAAATGAGGTATTCTATAATACCTCTCTTTTTTTATTTCTCTTTCATATTTTTTGTGTTATGATCAATTGTCAGTTAATTTTTTTTTCCCAAAACTTAGTGTTTGTTACGGGAATAGATATATTGGTCATACTGCAAAGTTAATGAACATAAAATAATTTCTCTATTAAATTTTGCTAATTATTTAAAGAAAAAGTTCAATATTTTTTATTTTGCATATATTGATTTTTTTAACTTTTTGTTTAATTACGTGAGAATTATATACCTGTTAGTAAATGTCATAATTACATTCATTTCCATGAATTTTTTTTGAAGGAATGAATTTGATTTGTTAAAATAAATGAAACTGGCTTATTTTCATTCAAAATATTAAAATTACCTTCCTCCCAAAGCCTTTTTTTTCGGAATTAAGGATACTATTAAAAATTACCTTACATGTTATGTGAAATTAAATTAAAATAGATTTAATGGTATATTTGATTAAGTTATGTACTTTTTGTAATTTTTTTCATTTATTCTTTTATCATAAACTATAAATAGCTAGGCAGCTTGCTTTAAAATGATTTTAAAATAGAAAAACTAGGTGATGAAGTCGTGGTATATATTGTTAAAAAATAGAGATGAATACCGTTTTGTTTTGTTCTGTTAGCAAAATATGAGCTAGCACATTTTTGTTATGAGAAGTTTGAAGAGGATATGTTCGTTTACATTTATTTTAATTTTTCAGTTTGTTATATTGCCAAAAAAAAATTGAACTACTATCACGTACTATACAAACATTAATGATCCGTAAACATATATGATAATATATAAATCAATTAAAAAATCTATATTGCAAATTGTAATTAGGACTTATACATGGGTGAGAATAGCTCAGACTGCTCGATAGGGGTCTATTGCTTAACCTATATTAGGTCAAAATAAGCCAAATTTTTTCTTAAAATAAATCATGTCAAGACCTTAATAGATCAGATGACCAATCTAAAAAATTGAAGACTTTAATAGGAATAAAATATTTAAATAGACTAATAAGTCAAACTAAACTCTAAAAAATACCAAATCAAACCTAAAAAATAACCTATAATAGATAACAGACCAAATTTAGGCATTAAAATTTTAAAGAGATGAAATCTATTTGGACAAAATCTAACTCTAACCACCTATATGCAATTGTTTGCCGGCCGGCTCACTTTTTCTTGTTTGGATGTCCAAGCTGGCAGTGGCGGCTACCTTTATCGTATTTTGTCTCTCCGACCCGGGCGGCCGATTTAGGACGCAAGCAATATAAAAGGACAAAGCTTTAACGGGATAAGCCGATAAGATGCCTATCCTGGTTTTCAATTACCATCAGGGGCATCCATCTATTTGGAGCATTTTCAACCCACAATCAATATAGAATGTCACCAAAATCATTCGTTTAGTTAGTCAGTTATCCATAGTTACAGTGAAAGGGAGTGATACTGCCACTAAATTTTATCTGTAATCTTATCTCATATCATATAATAATTAATTTCACGGTCCCAACTATTTACTTAATGTCAGAATTAATTCCACAGCTATTTGGTCAAAGATAATTACTTGGTTTTGCCACTTTTCCTCTTAACTTTTTTTAAAATAGGAACAATATTAATAATCAAGAAAGAAAATAGCAAAAAAAATCAAAAAAGAAAAAAATCGTGGAATAAGACACATCATTTTGATGAAATTCTTACGATTAACGGGTACATGAGATTTAGAAAAATGAATATTATCCCAATATAGAATAGAATGCATATCATCTTAGTTATATAAAACATTATTATTTTTATGTTTATTATATCTTTAATATTATAATTAAAGTGACATGAATTTAAAAAATAGAGTAAATTAAATTGTTTTATGCGTTTTGACTAAGCTACTAAAGTGGGCTTATGAAAAATTGTGATAAGCTCTTATGAAAATCCCACAAGCTCTTAAAAAAAATTTACCCAAACACTTTTATAAGCTCTTATGGTAGAAGAGAAGCTCAAATAAACCAGAAATAAGCTATCCAAACAGGCCCTAAATCTTCTTAAAAAATTATCTTAGTAATATTTATAATTATTAAATATATTTATCTAATATATTAACCTAACTTATTCAGGAAAAATATCTAAATTAAGAGATAGGCCAAATGTGAGTCGAAATTTTAATTCAACTTATACTTTATATTGAGTTCGGTCAATTTTGACACTCTTTTAAATAACCAAGTTTTCCCCCTTACTCCTAGCGCAATTAGCAATTTCTGATATTACAGTAAGCATTAGCATAGATAGAAGGCTGAACCGCACGTCTTAGCGACCATCAGGGACTACCGTGACAGGTCTTAAATTACTTGAACTTGAGCATAAGCACATGGAAGATGACAAAAAAAAAATCAAAGAAAAATTGTAGTAGTGCCTAAGGTTAAATTGGGACTAGTCTTCCAAATGAATTGAGGATGCTGCCAAAAGTGCCAAGGTGATTGTAAGATTTTCTTTCTGATTACATCCAATCATTTTAATTTCATTTGTGAAGATGCATTATCAATGGTTTGCGTGTGTGTGTGTGAGTTCTGCGGGTAGAGACGATCTGTAATTTCAGCTAGTCAATTGCTATACCATAAGCCAGTCCCGAATAAACACTGTTTTTATTATTTTTGAGTTTTTGAAACGCCAGTTTGGTTTGGACTTAGCCAAAATGCCGAAACACGAACAGCATAATTTGCTTTTGCATTTTAGTTAATTAAATACTAAAATTATTCTAACCATGTATATGATAAATATTAACTACAATTACGCCCGCCTGATACTGTTCCATGTCTATTTCTCAGTTTTTCTCTTCTTATTTTGATAGTATTTGACTTTTCATACATACACAAATTTTATTAAAACTCGGGGAAGCCAGATATGTATCTCTCCTTTTTTTGTTGTTGCATAATTATATATAATTATGTAATAGTTGTAGTTATGGATAGTTACTTTTAAATTTAAATTTAATATTTCAATAAAAATGACAATTTAGGAATGTAAGTTAAGAAACCAAATGAGTTAATTATTTTAGGATGTTTTCTTTATAGGTATAGATAGATAGATAGATAGAATAGATTAATCCTAATTATAAAACGGAAGGAGCCTTCCCTTATTTTACTTTTTTCAAATATAATTAAACATTTTTTTTATGACAGAAATATAATGTGTCTAGGGTGGACAAGCTAATAAGTGGTCTATGTGGATCACTTTTATTAGCAGTTGGATTGATCCTTTTTTTGCGATTTTACCATGTATCCTCAACACTAGATTTTTCCCACCATTACAACACGACACCCTCCGCCTAACAAAGCTTCACCCGCTCTCTAGATATCTATATTTCATGTCTGTAGTTGGATTTCTGCTTATGCAATATCCATATCATTATGAAGCAAAGCTAACCGGAAACCCATTGGACGGAAAATATTGATTTAAGAATATATTGGTTTCTAAAGGTAGACATTTAAACTAACGGAAACAAAGCCCCCCAAAAGGAAAACTGTGGATGGTTAAAGGTGTCTCTATTCTTAATTTACCTGGCTATAATTACCCCTCTTTGGCTCGTGCCCTAGTAATTTGATATAATTCTTCATTTGATCATGGAGATCTAGGTGTTGAACTACCTACGTTTATTTGTTTGCAGCACGCGCTGGAGTTTGGATTTGCGATTACTGATATAATGGATTAGAATGACAAACGGCTCAGATAAATATATAGTTTCTATAATCAGTTGTTTTGTATTTTTATTATTTTCTAGCTTTAGACATACAAATTGAATCTGAAGAGGATATGGGTTCGGAGTTAATGTCATAGACAGAAATCGCAGGCAGCGATGGGTTGGGGAGAGAAGGGGAAGGGATAGGGTAGGGATTGTATAAGGCAAAGTGTAATTGTTCTCATTTTAATTTCTATTTCATCTAAACCCTTTAATTTTTTTTATTAAATCCAATGGTGTATATTATTAGCGATGTCATGACGAACAATTTGATATAATGATTCACCTTAAAAGCCACCTTAAACATGACACATGAGCATTGAGTACCAAGAAATTACTTGCTACCATTTGTCAAAAAAATATTACTTGCTACAATTATCTATAATTATTTTATAACCGACACTCCAAACAATAACAACTGCCGAATTATATATACTATATATATACACTATAATTATAACGAAGAAGACATTCATTAGATAAGGTAATTTAATTAATTTAGCGTTGATGGGACACATTGCACTTACAGTGGCAGCTTCTTGATTCGGGGTTGTTTTGTTCAATTAATTTTATAACTTTTCGGGGCAGATGCTTTTTTTTTTGGGATACAAGTTCGGGGCAGATAATTTTGAATAAATTTTTTTTTGGGATACAAGTTCGGGGCAGATAATTTTGAATAATAGGTTAGTTTAAACTTTAAAGGTGTATGTCACACGCAACATTGTTTTATTTCACTGTCCAAGGATTAGTGTTCTATTATAATTATAATTATATTAAACTCGTGTCATTATGTGGTTTGCAATTTTTGGTAGAGAACTTGAAATTGGTAGACCTTGAAATGGATGGCGACCTCCCTGTCTGTGCAAATGTCGGCATGCAAAATATCTCAAAGCACTGTAAGGCTGAGTTCGGATTTTTTTTTGTTTTTGCTTCAGTTGGGATATTTGATAATGGATAAAAAAAAGAAATATAACAAAACTAGGTAAAATTAAATAAAATCACTATGTTGCTTTTTTTTGACAGAAAAATCATTATATTATTACATGTGAAAAGAATGAATTAATGATGAAAAGATTAATAAATAATAGATTAAGTTACAATTTACATTTCATGTAAGAGAAAGAAAAATAACGACGTGATAAACTAAATTTATCAAGTTAATTTTATTTTATTTCAATTTATTTTAAACTATATAAATAACAACAACTAATATCATTATTTTATTAGCTCATTTGAACTTTAGTGTAGTGTTTGCTTCCAAAAAAACAAATACGGTTACTCATGTTTTAGCCACTAGAAGTCTCTTGATGGATGTTACTCAGATTTATCATCTAGCTCCTTGTATTGGTGAAACTATTTTGAATAAAATGCTATGAGTTTGTTTTTGTCAAAAACAACTAATATCATTAATTTCATTTTCTTTCTTATCCTAATAGTTTGATAAAAACGTGTTTTTCTTTTTGTTCATGATTTGATGTAATAGTAGAAATTCAGATTAGTACTTTATTTTACTAAATAATCAAAGTTAAGTTTATTAGTTAAGGATCACATATTCACATGAGTATTGGAACTTTTTTTTTACGGAAATTCTTCAACCATTTTTTTCTGTGTTGCGTTTCAGCACGTAATAAATTGCAGTCATGAAAAACTAATTATGATAACCAAGTTTCATAATTTTTTTCTAATAAATTAACATCCCTTGTTATGTATTCCATTTATTAGCAAGAGCTGGTCAATGTTAAAAGAATATTTAAAACTCACACTATATAAATAAATAAATTATTGGTCAAAATAATTTTTTTTTTGGTCCAAGTCAAAATAAAAATTCTAGAGACGCGTTTTTCTTTTTTCTTTTTTTTTTTGGGTCAAAGTGAGATTGATATTGATAAGGGGTTAAGCCCAACAAATACACAGAAGGGACCCTAAATACATAGGCCATAAACAGATATGTTATAGCTACCCGATAAACATTAAGCTCTATGTTATGCTCTGACAAACCTATCCAGCCCTCAACTGCTTAAAAAGCAAAGGAAAACAACAACAAAACAAAAAAAAACAACAAACGGAAATGGAACCAAAACCAAGAGACACAACCTAACAACAAGCCTAACACACCACAGACATGAAAAAGATACACTTGAGCGGGAAAGGCCCATTTGGGGCACCTACAACCTTCGATCTCAACGAATTTGCGCACATGTCAGGATCCAGCCAACACACCAGGAGAGGCCAGGAGTGGTAGTACATCGACTAGTTGTTCAGCAGCGCAGATGGCAAGGGCACCGAGGAAAACCTGAAAAAATAGAACAGAAAAAAACACACAACCACCCACCAACACACGAACCACACGGAGCAAAAGCCAAAACACCACCAGGACGAAACCAAAGGACCCGTAGAGAGACACCTTGTTTGAGAGAGGAGAGCCACGGGTGGAACACTTCCAAACTCGAGCGGCAGCGGCGCCCTCCAACTCCCAGCACGGGATCCCACTTGCAGCAGTCCAAGGAACAACACAGCAGTGGCGGCACTACCGGAGGCAGCATAGAGGGTGGCTGAAAAAAGCAAAACAAAAACAGAAAACACCAAAAGGAGAGGAAACCAAAGCAGGAAAACGAAGAAAAACAACAAAAAAACGGAGGAGAAGAAAAAAGGAGGGGAAAAAGAAAAGGAAAAAGGAAGCAAAAGAAGAGGAAAGGAAAGATCAGGAATGAAAAAAAGAAAAGGACGAAGAGGAGAGGAGGGGAAACGGGAAAAGAAAAAAAACAGAAAAACAGAGAAAAAAAGGGGAAAGAAACGGGAAGGGAAAAGAGGGGGTGGGGGCCGCTCGCGCAGTGGTGGAGGGCCACCGGCGCGGCGGGCCCCATCAAAGATCAGAAAAATTGCGCAGAAAACAGAGTAGCGGCACTAGGGTTGGTCTAGACGAAGCGGCGCAAAAAAAAAAAAAGAGACGCGTTTTTCACACGCTTAGCTTGGCTGGTCCAAGCTTCTTTTTTTTGGTCAAAGCTTCTTTTTTTGGCCGAATTTGGTCAATGCTTTTTTTTGGTCAAAGCTTCTAAGGTGGGTTTTTTGTCAATAGTGATTTGTACTATCCAGGCCCAAATCCTAGAAGCACAAAGGCTTACAAGCCCAAAGGTGGTTTATCACTCCCAGCACCAAAGCAAGCCCGTTCATCGGACAAAAGATATGGGCTAGGCGCGTGCACAGTGACAAAAAAAGGCGCGTGCAGAGAATTCAGCTCCTTGCTTAAGCCAATTTTTTTTTGTAAGAAAGCTAATATACTCTCGTTAATTGGTTGAAATACATGTAGGTTCAACTACTTTGAAAATGGATTTCACTAAATTGGATATGAAACCCACATGATTTAATAAGACATATATACATTTCAACTAATCAATGAAAGTGTGTTTAAAATAGTGTGTTACTATAACTCTTTTTTTTTGGTCAAAGCTTAAGCCAACTCTTGAAAAAAGCATTTTTCTTCTCCGACTTTGGCATATACTTTGTCCAAAAAACAAAAGACTTAGGCTAAAATGTGATAACGCATTACCAAAAAAATGCTATAACATTTCATAGATAGAGATGTAAACGAATTTTTCTACCTCAATTCAAGTTTTACGAGTCATAATCCTGGATATAAATTTTTACAGATTTTATGACTAAATATTCATGACTCATGAGTTCAGTTATTGAGTCCCATTTTCTAATTAAACAATTAATTTTGATTTAAATATGATTTATAACCCCATAAAATTGGCAATTTTTTTTTGGTCTTTAGTTAAATTTTATAATTTTGTAATAATTCAATAAAAATTAAAAGTAAATATAACTTAAATTGAGATTAAAACAATACTCCTTTATATTATTAAAGATTAAAAACATACTTAACCTGCCTCCATCTAAAAGCTACTTTCAATAACTTTTCTGCTACCGTGCAGTGGCGGTGAACCCATTGCATATGTAAATAAACACTTAATATAGATTTTTATTTGAATCATCCATTCTATTAAATGTAATATAGGAAGGAAATATAATTCACTTTTTATTTTTAATAAACTTAAAAATTAAATAAATATAACTAACTTTCTTAATTAATTAGAATATGCGATGCGCGGGTAAATTATGTGTGTGGATTAATATTTTTATTATTTTAAAAATAAATTATTTATAGAAAAAGATAACATTTTTTTTATAAAAAAGACTAACATTTGATGTATTTTTGTTATAATTGAAGTAAAATAATAACACAAATAAGTTAAATTATTTAAGTAACACATTAATAATATAGTAACTTGAAAGTCATTAAAGTCACACAAATAATAATAATCCCCCACTAACCATCTTAACATTGAACACAATAGTTAAGTCATGTTGAAATAGTTACTACAATTAATAACAAAAAAATACCCCAACTACCTCAATTAATGACGTAAAAAACCAATTACCTTCGATTAATGTAAAAAAAATAACACAATTATATATTTTCTAAATTGTCTCCATTTTAAGTGGAAAAAATTAACCTCAAGTGTAGCCTGTTTTATATATATATATATATATAAAGATAAAAGATAGATAACTTTTTTTTTTGATATAAAAAATTTAAAAATAGATATTTTTTTTTATATTTGAGACCGAAAAAAGTAACTTTAGTTATATTTGAACATGGACAAAGTAATTATTAGCAAATAGGATAAACTAATAATTGAGAAATCTGACTGTAATATCACGTCTTTATTCTCTATATAACCTTTCTTGGCTGTGCATTTCCAATTCCATAGAATATCAGATCAGTTTCACACTATGGTCCTCCTCTCATCAGCGACCTTTACCTTTGTCACTACCTTCCTTTTCCTCACTCTCACTCTCACTCTCACTGACACTGACAACCTCGTCCTAGCCCAGCCACCTCCTTTCGCCTGCGATTGGTCGAACCCATCAACTAGATCCTACCCATTCTGCAACCCCAAGCTCCCCGTCACCCAACGAACCAGAGACCTCGTCTCAAGGCTCACATTGGACGAGAAACTCGCCCAACTCGTCAACTCAGCCCCTCCGATTCCCCGACTCGGCATTCCAGGCTACGAGTGGTGGAGCGAGGCACTGCATGGCGTTGGAAGCGTTGGTCGTGGGATCCACTTCAATGGCGCCATCAAATCCGCAACTAGCTTCCCTCAAGTTATCCTCACCGCAGCTACCTTCGACCCCCACCTCTGGTACCGAATCGCTCAGGTACCCAAATCAGTAAAGTTCATTTCTTTTTCCATTTTTATTTGTGGGTCTTAATTTTTTTTTGTTGGGGTTGCATTGAAGACTATTGGAATTGAGGCGAGAGCAATCTACAATGGTGGACAAGCTACGGGGATGACGTTTTGGGCTCCTAATATTAACATTTTTAGGGACCCAAGATGGGGGAGAGGACAAGAGACAGCTGGTGAAGACCCTTTGATGACTTCTAACTATGCAGTTTCATATGTCAGAGGGATTCAAGGGGATTCCTTTCAGGGAGGGAAATTAAGGGGTCACCTTCAAGCTTCTGCTTGTTGCAAGCATTTCACTGCTTATGATTTGGACAACTGGAAGGGTGTGAATCGCTTCGTCTTCGATGCTCGCGTAAGTGATAAGTCCATATCTCACTACTCAATTTTTTGCTTTGCATTTTTGCTTTTGTTTTTCACTGTGTTCACTTGCTGCCTCTGTTTTTGCCTTGTGATGATTCAGGTCACTTTGCAAGATTTAGAGGACACGTATCAGCCTCCATTTAGGAGTTGCGTACAGCAAGGACGATCGAGTGGTATAATGTGTGCTTACAACCGTGTCAATGGGGTACCAAGCTGTGCTGATTACAATCTGTTAACCAAAACCGTCAGAAAACAATGGGAATTTCATGGGTGTGTGATTATTATTATTAATTAGTCTCTCTCTTTTTCCCCTTCTCTTTTTGAAGCAATGGCTTAAATGGAACGTTTTTGGGGTGAAACAATATTCAGGTATATCACGTCAGATTGTGGAGCGGTGGGGATCATACATGACGAGCAAGGGTATGCAAAATCAGCAGAGGATGCTGTAGCCGATGTTCTTCGGGCTGGTAATATATTGAGGACCTAACTTATTAACTTAACCCTCTTTTTAGATTGTTATTATTATTATTATCTTTTTCTTGCTTGGCTTTATGTGATAAGAATAAACATAGACACATAGTATTATGCCAATAAATCTTGGTTATAGGGTCCGTTTGGATTGGCTTATACAGAGCTTATGGACACAGCTTATGACTGATTCATAAGCTGTTTTGGGCTTATTTTTCATAAGCTACCCATGATAGCTTATCAAAACAGCTTATGACTTATATAAAATAAGTTTCACTATAATTTTTCTTCGATTATAAAAGTAGCTTATACAACTTATGCCATAAACAATAGATAAGCTTGTTATCCAAACAGGGCCATAGTCTAATTGAAATCACCAAAGTGTAAAGGTTAATTACTTATTACCTAATCGCATGTAGCTTTTGTCAGTTGTCACTTGTCTTTTGTCGGTTTATTTTACATGGCTTTGAATAATTATTCGTAAGACTATTAATGGCAACGTCACATGGTTTGGTCCACACCACCAGTACGCCCCTGTGCCAGCCCACTACCCATATATGTCCTTCAGTCTTATCCAACCATCTCTTCTCTTATGTTCTTCAGGCTCTATCATTTTTTTAGTTATATTCCTTTTTGAAATTAGCATTTCACAAGTTTGAGCGAGAACGTACAGTATAATTTTACATTACTTGTAGTATTTTTTATCTTTAAATATATGTTTACATTTTTTTGGTGCATTGAAATTTTAACTCATTGGCTAAGCTAATCTGCTCTTGTCCGTATGTCTTTCTTCAATTCTGTCTCGATTTGCCTATCACATTCATCTATGACTATTTATTAGCCCTCAACCAATACTTTCTTTCTTGACTTTACTTCCTTGTATAATGACAGTTACGCCCTTACAAAGTAAGCTCTTTACACTTTTTGTATACAAGTCCAAAGGGAAATAATTCGGAGTCATCATTGGACTCGATTCTAAAATCCATGTTGTCTTTTATGCAAAAACAAAGACCAATCGTGCGTTGGGCTAACTGTTTTAGTGGCTTACATTTTAAGATAAAAACGCATGATTGAAGTTTGACAAAAAAAGGTTGGGTCCAGACCATGCTCCTGAGTCCGGACAGAAATGAGCAACGTTAATCGTATTAGAGCATCCACAATGGAGCATCTCACTTTGGGTGCTTAAGTGGATAATATTAGTATGTATCACCCATTTTTACTTTTTTTAATTTAAACATCTCATAAGCATTTATCCTCTCCAACCCAACTCCTCAAAAAAAAATCTTAAATGGACCCCACCAATACCTTATATCATTACATTTCACCAATTAGTAATTTTTAAAATTTTTTAATTTGACTTTTTTAATCCATAAAGTAAGACATGACCCACCATGCATTTAATGGAGGAGTGCTTAGGAGAAGTGTTTAACTAAGCACCTATGCTTAATAAGCACACCAAGAGAAATACTCTTCAATGCATAGTTCTTAATAAGCATTGATGCTTATTTGGTGAAATGCTTAATAAGCACCCCCATCGGAGATACTCTTATACAACTAAAATAAATTATTTTGACCAAAAAAAAACTAAAATAAATTATTATTACGTTCCTTATATTGAATTTTCGACAATGTCTTAGCTTTATTTTCAATCAGAAATTACATTCACTTATATTGGTTAAGTATGATTAATACCGGATGTTAAGTTATTAAGAGTACTTTCGTTGAATTCATGTCTAACAATAATCCTTTGGGGTGCAGTATCTAATCTAATTTGCACGAATATCTAACTATATTTATTACGTACAATATACTACCTCCGGTCTTATATATAAGAAATATAGTACTAAAATTACACAGACCAAGGAATACATTGAAATGTGTTATTTTTCATTAATGATGTTATCATTTTAAATTTTTTTTATACAAATACCCTTACATTAAATAACTAAAGGTGACATAGTATAATTGAATGGTATGATAATTAATAAGGACAATATTGAAAAGAAACAATTAATTTTGTTGAAAACAAAACATTTTTTCTTATAAAAAGGATCAAAGAAAAATCAATTTTTGTTTCTTATAAATAGGACCGGAGTTAGTATAAATTATTTAAGTATTTGTAAAGCTCAAATATCTCATTATAGCGATTATGGACTTCACCTTTGTCCTCTGTGTAACCCATTTTTTGGATGTTAATGACAATTGTAGGAGAATAAACCGTTACGGCGTTACCATATTGGCTAAAACAGTTCGAAGTAATTGGGTTTGTATCACTGCAATCATATTAGTCCTATGGCCTACTCCCTAAAGTCTATTAAATCAATACATCTTCTAGGAAAGGAAAAGACTACTTTTTGAATTCATTTACGATAGCATTGCCATTATAACTTAGATGGATGGTAATGATTGTTGCTTTCTTAAATTTTCAGGGATGGATTTGGAATGCGGTACTTATTTAACGGACCATGCTAAATCAGCGGTGCTGCAAAACAAGTTACCTATATCTCAAATAGACCGTGCCCTTCACAATCTGTTCTCCATCAGAATAAGGCTAGGCCTATTTGATGGAAACCCAACCAAGCTCCCATTTGGCATGATTGGCCCCAACCATGTGTGTTCCAAAGGGCACCTTTATCTAGCTCTTGAAGCTGCAAGAAACGGCATTGTCCTTTTGAAGAACAATGCTGCACTCCTTCCACTTCCAAAGACAAGCCCCAGTAGTACTATTTCCTTAGCAGTGATAGGTCCCAATGCCAATGCCTCCCCGCTAACTCTTCTAGGAAACTATGCTGGCCCTCCTTGTAGATCCATGACTCTACTCCAAGGGTTTCAGCACTATGTTAAGGACACCATTTTCCACCCTGGCTGTGATGGTGGGCCAAAGTGTCCTACCGCTCAAATAGAACAGGCAGTGGAAGTTGCAAAGAAAGTGGACTATGTGGTGCTGGTTATGGGACTGGATCAAAGTGTAGAGAGGGAAGAACGCGATCGCATTCACCTTGACTTGCCGGGCAAGCAACTGGAACTCATCAATAGTGTTGCCGAAGCTTCTAAGCGACCAGTTGTTTTGGTGCTCCTTTGTGGGGGCCCTGTAGATATCAGCTCAGCCAAATATGACAACAAAATTGGAGGTATCATTTGGGCTGGTTATCCAGGGGAAATGGGAGGCATTGCGCTTGCACAGATTATCTTTGGTGACCACAACCCAGGTAAATTTTCTTCTATACTAGTCAATGGACCCGTATAAAGTTTGAGTTTTTTTTTTAACATAAACAATAAAAAAAACGAATGAAATAGTTTTGGTGGGAAATAAAAAGACTATAGAGGTGACATGTGTCCCAGGCCAGGAGGTGACGCATGTCTCAGTATGGGAGATGACAAGCGTCGCAATCCAGGACCTACTTTTCTTATATAGTAATTGATGATTGTAACCATAAACCATTAAATAAAAATATAGAGTTAATGCACAATTTGGCTTCTGAAAATGAGAACTTTTGTTACAGCTTATTAATAGCTGCTGACAAAAGGATGGATTTGTGAACCAATTGACATATTCAGAGAGTACTTTGTATACACTGACACCTTTGGAGTCTATAGCAATGCAAGTTGTCATCTTCAAGACCAAATTATATATTAACTCTAAAAACTACAAAAGCAAAATAGTTCATAGTATATTTACAAGTTTATTACTCAAATAGTGTGCTATGTCATCAATGCAATGCAGGAGGAAGACTACCAATTACTTGGTACCCAAAAGATTACATCAAAGTGCCAATGACAGACATGAGGATGCGAGCTGATCCTTCCACCGGCTATCCCGGGAGAACTTATCGATTTTACAAGGGTCCCAAGGTCTATGAATTTGGCTATGGACTAAGCTACACAAAATATTCCCATGAGTTTGTTTCTGTTACACACGACAAGCTTCACTTCAACCAATCATCCACTCATTTGATGGTTGAGAATTCAGAAACCATCAGGTACAAATTAGTTTCCGAGTTGGGTGAAGAAGCCTGCCAAAGCATGTTGGTGTCAGTCACCGTGGGAGTTAAAAACCATGGAAGCATGGTGGGGAGGCATCCTGTGTTGCTGTTTATGAGACCGGGGAAACAGAGAAGTGGAAGTCCTATGAAACAGTTGGTGGGTTTTCAGAGTGTGTTGCTAGATGCAGGGGAAATGACCCAAGTTGGATTTGAGCTAAGCCCTTGTGAGCATCTCAGTAGAGCAAACGAGGCTGGTTCAAAGGTCATAGAAGAAGGGTCTCATTTGTTGCTTGTGGGTGATGAAGAGTACCCAATAGATATCATTGTCTGATTGATGCTACGGATTTTAGCGTGTGTTTGGCAACTCTTTATTCTCGCGTTCCAATGCAATTTTAGCACAAGCTAAGAAATAGAGCTTCTAATTGGCCGCGCGTTAGAGGAGTGTCAAACGCGAATCCAAGCACACAGTTATTCTATTCCTCAACAACAGGTAAAGCTAATTAGTGAACCTGTTTATGAAACATGATTTACTTTGGGATTATGAGACCATAAAATGTATTATAATGTGATTCCTGGCTCCCATGGCATTAATTCGCATCTGATATTCAGATGAGCGAAGCACTTTTTAAGCATTTTGAATGTAAAAGTTGGTCCTGTTTGATTATTGACCCGGATAAATCCGGTCACCGAATTAAACTGTATGCATCATTTAATAAAATTCTTTTATCCTTTTCCGGTCACCGAATTAAACTGTATGCATCATCTAATAAAATTCTTTTATCCTTTTCGCCACTAGAGAATGCTTCGTATGTATGGTTACAATTATTATTGACACATTCCACGATACTTGTGTTTGATTGTTCACTCAACGTATGAATCCTTTTTTTTGTGGGGGGGGGGGGGGGGGGGGGGGTGCGGGGTTGGGATTCCATTTTCTAAAACATATAGCTAACTGCAAGGTGTGTACATATGACATTACTTTTCAAAATGACATTTTGCTCTTTCCCCATTTTCGAAAGCGCGAGAAAGCATGAAATGGTAGCCGGAGAGGGTCTGAAAGTTCAAGGGTTAATGGTGGTAAAAATAGAGTAATGATCAATTTTGTTACTTTGGAACAAGAGCAGTTGCATGATCAATGTAGTTATTATTTCCTAATTTAGGAGATCTAATTACACATGATCAATGTAGAAAAACAAAAAAGAAGAGAAGAAATACAAGAGTGCATTAGATATTCCAGGGACACAGGTATATATATATATATATATATGTTTGGTTTTCTAGTTCACTGTTTTTCCATCGCACCTGCATGTGGACTAGTTGGTTTGAACGTTGCGAAACGCTCACTGACTGCCACATCTTTGGGTCCAACAATGGCCTCATGCATCTTTACTGCATGAGTCTCAATCACAAATTCGCAATCACATCACATATAACTATAAAAGATATATCAAACTCCTATTAAAGATGCCCCGCGGCAGTTCCAGCAAATGAAAATTATTAATGGTTATTGGAAGGGTATAAGCCCCAATCACCACATGGTAGAGGAGATAAAAAATAAATAAATAAACTGTCGGAAAACATGGTAGATGCTACATACAATGACATACAACCACCACCACATTATTCCAAACAAGTCTGTGTTATAGCATTTAGTATGATGACATATAATTAACCACCATGTCCGCAACATTATTCAAAATCGGTAGATGGACTAATCATAGTAGCTTTCGCCGATCATGACTCATTTATAGCTTTAACATTCAGAAAAATGAAATTTTTTAAGCTCTTTCAATGAATTTTGTAAACTCTTTCAATAACATTAGAGTAATGTAACTATGTAAGAGAACAAACAATAAAATAAATTATAATTTCATATGAACCATTCTTTCATTAGCCTCATATTGTAACCTAGAATGCTCACCAAAAAAAATATTGTACCTAGTTAAAATACAAAAGAAATTTATCCACCTTTTAGTTAATATTTTTAAAGTACTTGTTCGTAAAATTGTTTTTTCTTAATTAATTTGCATGATTTTTTATTGTTTTATAAACAACAAAATTTGTATATATCTAATATACGATTTGTATTTTTTTCCATATTCAAATCACATTTTTTTATATTTTTTTTGCAAAGTATCCATCGGCTTTGTTAATACACAAGACTCGAACCCGAGACCTTGCTTAAGGAATCCAAGCCCAGTGCCACTCAAACCAACGTAATATTGGTTATACGGTATATGCCCTTTAAAGAAATATTTCTTCTCCCCTAAAAAAAAAAGGGGGTCCGGCACAGCATTAATTGACCATCACATGAAAGATGGGAGTTGAGTTGTAGTGAGTACTAGAACCTAAAATTCTTTCCACTATTCTTTCGTCACTAATTGCTTTTGAATTGTATCTACCGACTCCATTTAAATGCTCCGTAATTGGGTTCTGTATGCTCGGTTATTCTTCAATTTTTCTGTCTCTGAACCTTACTCATGTTGTTTATCTGGTCTTCATTTTCTTGATAGTCAAGTTTTTCACCTTATCAGCTTTACGTTGCAAAGGTTAGAAACAAAGCAAATGTGAAATGTTTGTTAGAGTGCTAACGACTTGTGTATAATATAATGTCAAGATTCACAAATAATAGAACAAAAAAAAAGATGTTGTCACAGTACTAGGTACAAGTTGTTCATTAAATTGAACCAAGGGAAGTTGTTTATACAAGTTTACTTACCACATGACATAATGTAAGGGTGTAAGTAAGCCCGTAACTACCAAAAAAATGAAACAAACTGACCAACGAAATAATTGAGCCAACTAAGTAACTAACTATGCTAAGGCAACTATATGGTAATAACCGAAGTGGCTATAAAATAAATGACATATTTCAGTGAAGAAACCAAATTAAACTATATCCCTTGAGTTCACTTTGGTTCCCTCGAAGTTTCGTAGCGTCAGTGAAAGGGTACACGCGTCGTTGAAGGTAATTAAGCTTAGTTATGTTATGGTTTGTAACTATATATATATATATACTAGAATTTACAGGCCTGTCCGCATAACTTGTTATGCTGTACATTGTAATTATTTGGAATGAAGATAAATAACGATTACTAGGATATAAATTGTTACTGGTCCTTGCAGGGTTCATTATATTGTTAATTTTTAGTGTGTCTCCACAATGAACACTATGAGTGTAGATCTGAAAAAACCTGCCTCTGACGACCATAAGAAAATGTTATCAGTATCACTGTCACAAGAACAGCAGGAAAAGGTATGTGACATGTCCAATTATTTCACATATATCAAACAGCAATATATATTGAGTAAAGGATGTAATAACCCATAATAATTTGCTGCCTTCCAGATCACTGAGGTGAGAAGGTTGATAGGGCCATTATCAGATAAGGCTACTGTGTATTGTTCTGATGCATCCATCTCAAGGTATTTAAGATCACAAAATTGGGATGTCAAGAAGGCCTCTCAAATGTTGAAGCAGAACCTAAAATGGAGAGAAGAATACAAACCTGAAGAGATCCGCTGGGTTAGTTACTACTTGTCCTTCACTTTTTCCTTTTGTCTTTCAATTCAAGAGATGAAGCATGGCTGGGATGTGTCCTGGTTGCTATATAATAAGAGATTTATGTTTTATTTTTTAAAAAGTGTTTATTGTGATACTGAGCTTTTTTCGGCTATATCTTATCAATATTCTACATGGACTAGCAGTAACTGATTATGTTGACATATTGTTCGTAAGATTGATAAACTGAATCTGGTTAATTATTGTGTCACGTGGAATGTGTGTTCTGGACATGCTCTAGAAGAAGGTCAAGTTCCACACGTTGTGATATTTTATTCTGATAAAAGTTGTTTGACGTGTATTTCTTTCTTGATGAAGGAAGAGGTTTCTGATGAAGCAGAGACAGGGAAGATGTACAGACCAAATTATTGTGACAAGCATGGGAGATCAGTGCTTATAATGAGACCAAGTCGCCAGGTTTCTTCAGAAAATCACTTTTAATTCTATCATTGTCTATTTTGACTTCAGGGTTTGTGCTTGGAATGAGTGAAAATGAAATACACACACACACACACACACTGGCCAACTACCTTGTTGATTTTCATTTTCAATGATAGAAAGCACTCTTGAAGTTCAACACTTTACAGAGCAGTGCATGCCCTTTTACTCCCTGCTTTCAAATTGACATCAAGGGTTTATAGATTATTACATGCATAGTTGGTTAAAATCTGATTTATAACTAATCTTTTTGGAAGAATGTTATCCGTGTTTCTATTTCATTTGTCTGTCTTTATTTATATTGCAGAACTCGAAGTCAATAAAAGAACAGATGAAGTATTTTGTTTACTGCATGGAGAATGCCATTTCAAATCTTCCACCACACCAGGAAGAGGTGATCTGGCTGGTTGATTTCCAAGGTTTCAACTTTTCAAATATATCATTCAAGGTGACACGTGAAACTGCCCATGTATTACAAAAGTATTATCCACAGAGGCTGGGTCTGGCAATAATGTACAATGCACCCAAGATTTTCCAACCATTCTTCAAGGTAACCAAATAAAAGGCTCATTATTATTTATTATCTTCTGGACAGTGCTTTTATATACATATTGCTATGGTATAGGCCATATTTGATATATCTGCATTTTACCTTGAGTTGGTGAAGTGTTAATGTTGAGAGTATATACATTTTTTATCTGTAGACTTTGATGTTAGCTTCTATGAGTCTGGTCATGAATCTAGCACTATTCTTTGTAATGATAAAGAATGAATTGCTGCAGATGGTAAAACCCCTGGTTGAGCCTGAGACTTGGAATAAAGTGAAGTTTGGTTATTCCAACGACCAAAACACAAAGAAGATTATGGCGGATTTGTTTGATATGGATCATCTTGAATCCGCATTTGATGGGAATGATGGCACAGGATTTGATATAAATAAATATGCCAAGAGAATGAAAGAGGAGGAAGACAATAAGATGCGGACACCGCCAAACTCTCTATCATCAGTCTCACACAATATGCCTTCTTTAGAATGAGAAAATATATTATACTGATCTATATATCTTGGCTACTTCCGGGGACAGAAATGCCATGGCATTAGAATGAGAAATTACATGCCTAAATCTTTTTTAAGGAGTGTTTAGTTAACTGTAATGTAGCAAGTTACTATGACATTCTAGTTTGGAACCTAAATTCAAGAGGCATGGTGTGAACTTCATGTTGGATATATGTTGATAAATGATTTTACTTTGTACCTTTAAGCTTCTGACCTTAAAATTAAAACAGGCATAGAATACATGCCTACGCATCCAGCAGTATCTACCCTCCCCGATGGGGGAAATGCTTGGTTATTGTTAAAATACTTCAATGAGTAGGGACAAATTTTAGTAATTCTAATATTGTTAAAATAGTTTGGAAAAAAAAGCTAGTACTACAACTTGTGGAATTAATATCATTATTCTCTATCATAAGTAATCGATAGAGTTTGATGTGAAAAATAAAATATGAAAATAATAAAAATAAAAAGTTTATTGCCATGTCAACATGGTTAATTCATAAGGAGTTAATTAAAAAGTTTAAAATTTATGAAGAGTTTTTAAAATCGTTTTAAACCATTAGAAATTAATTAAAAATTTAATAAAACTATAGAGACTTACAGAGTAATTTAACTTGTTTGTTCTTCTTTGTGCAAGGAAGAAGGGAGAAATGAGACGTGGAAGAGAAGAGTACTCAAGGATAAGTCGTAAGATTCTAAAATAAAACTTCCAGGATATTATCCAGTAAAATTCACATTAGAACTCATTTACAATTACAATAATGGAGCTTAGTTGAAAGTATTACAGGATTTCCACATTCTTAAATGCATAAAGAACGGGCTCATGGAAACAATCACTTGCTCACCATATGAGATAAATATACCTAACAATGAAAGCTAGTCTATCAATACACACAGGTTCAAAACTGTACTAAAACATCCAATCCAAAACAACCTAGCTTTGGGATAAATGCGAATATTCATGGTACCTAAAAGTAACACTGAGAACACCTCCCGGCCCACTGCCCCCCTTGTGATTCAACTGTAATGCTTCTGATTAATGGTAAAGGTATTTCCTGAAACAGTCAAAGAAAACGAAATGTATCATATTAAGAGAGAAGCAAAAGGAGAAGAAAAGAAATTCCAAAAAAAAGGGAGAAGAAAAGAAGCAATGAGAGTTTACCTAAACAATATATCATTAGAGCATCTCATCCAACTTCTGCCTGTAAAGAGCCAAACGCTGTGACCAAGTAAATTTGTCAGTGCCTTGCGAAATTAGTTTAAAATAAGATTTAAGAAATGAGTAACAAACTTAATTTCAGCATCATAATAAAGCATCAATATAAAAGATGATTAATGACTAATGAAATAATAGATCAGAGCCAGCAGAAAGTGCTGACTTTATTATTTATTTTTTGTTCCTTACTATCAAAGTGCAGTCAGGAGTTTGAGGAACGACTGCCACTTTATTTTCAGGTATCAAAGGAGACTAGAAACTCAACAGAGTTCATTATCAGTATTCCTCCACTGTTTAATACATATTACTCATGCCAACCAACCACACTAGAGAGCAAGGGAGAGATTTTGATCAAGAAAATCAACGGGTCAAGGTGCAACAACATGTTTTTTTTTTGGTGAATAGGTGCAACAACTTTCTCCCAGAAAGAAAAAGGGCTTAAAATGGATACATAAAACTTGATATTACTATCATATAAGCAAACGTCAAATTAAGGAGCCAAGCTAGTAAAAATTCAAACTATAGCCATCAATCTTGAAATTCAATTAATATATATATCTTGTAGGCTTTTTCAACTTTCAGTCTGAGACCTAGTTGTTGAGTACAAGGAGAGTAATAATGAAGCTTGCTTAGTTTAACAATAATAGCATTATAAAAAACAAGCATAATACCATTGCACATAAAGACATGAGACAAATAATTTCACAAGCCAAACTCTTTGGATGTTCTATTCTTTACATTGCTAGTGGACTGCAAGTGCCACTGCAGCCTTCTAGACAAACAATATCTACCCTTGAATCCAAACTTCTAAAATCTTAAAAGGGATGAAATATAAAAGCTGATATAAGATGCATACCTTGGTATAGGCATAAACTCCAGCTTCAGTTGGTCCTATGGGACTCCCCCTCCTAATGAATCTTCCCTCTTTGAAAATGTAAAGCATTGGAATTCCAGTTGATAGTTCTAAACTAATGACCTGTCAAAAGGTGGAAAAACAAATCATGCTCATGTAGTGTCATATGTGAACTTAAGAGTCATGATAATTCTGAGTACTCCAATCACCTCCTGGGATGTTAATTTGTCAAGATACATGATAATGGATCTCAATGAATTCCCATGTGCTGCAATCATAACATTCTTTCCAGATAAAAGTTTGGGTTCAATCTGCAGCATTGATATCAATGGGATCAGTTCCGTTTCAAAGTCATATGGTGATCACTTCAACCATGCCAGAAATTTGGCCTTACAACATATATCAAACTATATACATACTTCCTCTCCAGCACAAATAGACTTGAACCTAAATGTGTCCCATAAATCATCAAACATATAGCGATTATATAAATGAACTAAAAAAGCAGAGCTACTGAGTTGAGAGGAACATCTAGTTTAAAGATTCACCACATTTATCTGGATAACTTAAATATCAAATTTAACAAGGGAAATAGGGAGGGAATGTAACAAAAAACTAAATTTGCACCTACTTGGTCTCTGAAATAGGCAACTGCTCTTTCAGCACACATTTCCAAGCTTTCACCATTTGGAGGAGGTATGTCATAACTTCGGCGCCACTCATGGACTTGTTCTTTCCCATATCTGTCTGCTGTTTCTTGCTTATTGAGACCCTGTAGTTCCCCATACCTGAAAGGATAACGATTATGATATACCAATAATATGTTCATGTTATTCATGACATTGTTAAGCAGAAATTTAAAACATTGAGAACGGGAAAAAAATTACTACATTCTTTCATTTAGTTGCCAAGATGCTATGACTGGAATGGACTGCTTCTTTGTATCTTCACTAAAAACTTGACTCCACGCCCTTGCTTGCTCATTCTCATTGTGCATAATGATAGGCACCTGCAAGGAGGTTGGTGGTTAATTTTAGAAAAATGATATTTAAATACTACAGTGCAGCAGATATTTGTTGGGACGGTGTAGACTGGAATTTAGTGCGCTACTTCATACATAATCAGCAATAACAAGTATAGCAAAACCTGTCAATTTTGCTATTGCCTAATTTTGTGGATTGTTGTGCCAGTGCCAGTATTAAATAGCTTCTTTTCAGTTAAGTACTAGTGATTTGGAGTATGGCATGCTTAATACAATGCCCTGAGACTTTTTTAAAAAATTGTTAGTTACATGTGTCACTTTTGACACCTAAAGATAGTTATCTACTCATGTTACCTTCTTACGACGGTGCTGGGTCATGGCAAGCATGGCTGTCATTTGTGCACGGATCAAAGCAGATGTAAATATGACATCAACAGGAATGCTGCTAATTCTTTTTCCAGCTTCAATTGCCTCATCTATACCCTTCTTGCTTAGCGGGACATCAACACAACCCGTGAACAAATTCTTTTCATTCCACAACGACTCACCATGCCGAATAAGGATCAAAGCTGCTTCATCTGAGTTGGAACAGGTTGAACAGTAGTTAGATTAGATAATACCTAACCATGACAACAACAACTTTTTGGATGTCTAACCACCTAAACCTTGGTGATCCAACTTCAAAAAGCAATCAACACAAACACGTTTGGAGCAGAAGGATGTTCAGCAATAAACATAATTGACAGGAAAGTTAATCTTACTTGATTTCTTGGAAGTGTCACCAGTGTTGCTTCTTGAAGGGGATAACACTGGATCAACAACTGATGTCTGGGAAGCTGAAGATCGTATGCCACGGCAACTCCTCTGGCCAAAGTGGCTACTTCCTCTCCTTGACAAGCCATTACTATGGATAAAATCCTTTGTCACCAATCTTACTAAATTGTTCCGGAGCTTTTGGTGATGATTCAAACTATTATTAAGAAAAGAGTGGGACTGCAAAGTGCCAATAGCATGGTGACATACTTCAGCAGCCATCATCTGAAGATTGAAAACAAACAACTGAGTAAGGAAATACCACTTAATGATAGTGTTGCCAATTCATGATACACAAAAAGATGCAAGTAACATGTAGGTTCATTTGCCCAAACGAGTTTCACGATGTACCCTCAAACGTTTGAATCAAGGAAACAGGAAACGCATACGTGTCTGCTTAGAAGAATGTTCAATGCAAAACGAAAGGAGAAAGTTAAAAATCATTTCAAACTAAGTGATTGCAGATCTATAAGGAAGAGAACAATGAAACAAGAGGAAGCCCACATAGAATAGAATTCATATACATATATCAAAAAAACCTCCCTTTTATCTTTTTTTGCAACAAGTATTACTATTAAGCTGAAAATCATGAATACAAATGGAATCAGCATACCCCAGATGCAAATGATCGAGTAAAAGAGCGAGACGATGCACCAAAGGCAAATATGAATGAGAAAATAGGCAGGAAAATTTATATACCTGGTCCTGGTTTATATAGGCGTAGCGAGGAAAACGAGGTGGAGGCAATGGAACAATGCGTAGAGTGGGGTTTATTACGAGAGAATGTAACGGAGTAGGAGACGGAGTTACAGAGGAGGAGCAAAGGTATTGACTCCAACAAGGAAGAGAAGGAAGAAGGTGTCGATTTTAGAGAGGGAAAGGAGGTTGTTGGTATTTGTCACAAAAGAGTCTCAAGTGGCGACACAAGCAGAAGGTCAATCTCAGAACGTAGTTAGAAAATAGAAGAAATCGGAATCGGTTTGGTTGCGTTTTTTTTTTTTTTTTTTTTGGTCAAATGGTTTGGTTGCGTTCGAAAAGGGTCATACTTACTGACATATATATGCGCAGAACAGGCTCCGAGAATTTTTGTTGGACAAAAACCAAAAGAGCTGCCACGCCCCCCACGCCACGTACACTACAAGGCAAGGGAAATTATAATTTCTTCATGCTATTTTTTTTAATATTTTCCCTATTTTTTGTCTCATTTTGTTTTTTTATTGCATCACTCATCATGCATTTGTATTTTTTCCTTTCCTTTCCTTTATTTTTCATTCTTTTTTTCTTTATTTTTTATAATTTTGTCTTTATTTTTCATGTTTTTTATTTTATTTAAAAACATAATAAAATTAAATCATAATATTTGATGTTCGCAACTTTAGGGGGCAAAACAAAACAGCTATGAAATCATAATCAAGACTTGCAACTTTATGTAGTTGGCATTTTTTTTTAAAAAAAATGCATCAAATGATTTAATAATATTAGAAATTAGAATGCTATATATATTGTACCAGTTAAGTATATAAAGCTTTCATTTGCAACTCAAAAATAAATTAAAGAATAAAAAAGGAAAATGTCGTTTTTTTTCAGCAGGAAAATGTCGTTTGTTTTTGTCCAAGATGTCGTTTTAATGCACGCCTGTGCACAAGTCCTGTAACTAGGGGTGGAAAATACCAGGTCGGGTTAGGTTTTGTAAGGCCTAGGCCTGATGTACTTTGAAATTTTAAGGCCTAAAGCATGACATATTAGCCTGATATAAGTCAATTTTTAAGGCTCGCTTTGGCCTGACCTGCTTTAAAGTCTATTTAAAGGTCTACATTTCAATAAAGTTTTTAAATAGACATCCACCTATTAGGTCTTTACTTGTAAATAAACTTGTAGGTCTCTAATGATAAATAGGTCAGTAGGCCTCTGTTGATAAATAAGCCTCTAGGCCTTCACAAATAAATAAACAAGTATACCTATTTTTATTATATTATATTATATTTTTATTCTATATTTTTATTATACATATATATATATATATAAATATTGGGGGTCCTGACCCCCGTTTGTTCACCAATATATATATATATATAGGCTTACTTGATAGGCTTAATAGATTTTTTTTTATACTTGCTTAATAGACTTTTTAAAAAAGCCAAAACTAAACCTTTTTAATAAATAGGTCGAGTCAGATCAAACCTTAAATAGATCAGACCATAAACTCTTATCGAATGACTTAACCTATTCCAACCACTACATGTAACAAACTCGGCCACTTGTGGGGATTATTTAACACACACCAACTTCATTGAAATTGAGGTACAAAAAAGAACAATCCTTCGTTAAGTTTATGGGACACTAACAAATACTTATCCTCAACTCAAATTTAAGTAAAAAATTAGCCAAATATGGTGGACTTTTTTTTTGACAAACAAATATGGTGGACTTAAATATAAATAAAATTTAACTAAATTTATCCCATTTAATGTTTTCTTTTACAAAATACAAAATACTATTTATTTAATACAAGTTTTAATTTTAATAACCCTTTTTTATTAAAGACAATTTAAGAAATAAAGTTTATTTTTTTTATAAGATTAGAAAAATTAAATTAACTTAACTAACTTTATTGATAAGTATAAATTTAGGTATTTTGTTTATAATTAAGTCTGGGGAAAAAATTAAATAAATAAATCAAATCCCAAACCAACCCTAGTAGCCTCTCTCCCTCATCTCTCCTTCCATTCCACTTCATTTTCTTATGTTATATTCATATTTTTTGTTGGTCCCAAAATAGGAAGAAAACACCTAACGAAGCGAACATTCAAAGTGTGAATTTAACACCACAAAACACAACCACACCACAGTGCACCTTTTCTTCTTCATTTTTTTTTTGGTCAATTTCTTCTTATACTATAAGGTGGGTTTGACAGTTGACCCACAAAAGGCACGTGTTTAATGTCATCCCAAAATTTTGTGAAGACCAAACTTGCCAAAAGCATTCTCCCACCCACCTAATCCCTTTGTTTGGTTTCACCGTTTTAATTCAACGACACTGAGATCAAAGGCTTGGACATTGAAATTTTCAAAGACCGTGTACTAGTACTAGTAATTAAACAAACACACACAAGGCAATTTCTATCTACACATACATGATTTTCTATCAACACATACATGCTGCGGAACTATTAGTTCCGCAGGTGTATTTTTTTTCTGACACACACATACCGCGGAACTATTAGTTCCGCGGGTTGTAATTCACTGCGGAACTAATAGTTCCGCAAGCATTTTTTATTCGTTATGTGTGTGTCCGAATTGAATTACAACGTGCGGAACTATTAGTTCCGCGGTGAATTACAACCCGCGGAACTAATAGTTCCGCGGTATGTGTGTGTCCGAAAAAAAATACACCTGCGGAATTAATAGTTCCGCAGCATGTATGTGTTGATAGAAAAACATGTATGTGTAGATAGAAATTGCCCACACACAATCACCACGAGGCCCATACACACAACAATCAACAACCACCGCTATATCTATCTACCTTGCTCCTGGTAGCACCAAAACGAATATGCTCTCATTGTGCTAGATTGGTGCCTTGAAGCCGAAAGGAGAGAAAAGTATATACCACCATGACCATACCGTACCAAATTATGAAAGGCTCACAAGTCACTATGTACGAATAACTATATGGTTGATATCAAATAATCAAATCAAATATAATCAAATAATAATAACAACTATCTGTCCGTTCAATTTTCACAACTATAAAAAGTCCATCTTCAGTCCTCCACCAACCTCTTCCCTTTCGATTTTCTTGTCTTCCATTTCTTCAAGTGGGACCATCAAGCCAAATTAACTCACATTTGAAAATAATTGTGGTAACTGAAAAAATCGATATATGTTTAAGAAAAAGCTATGCATGTTGGTAATTTAATGCAGGGGTTTCTGTATATTTCAATGGACATTTAAATAAATCTTAATTGATCAAAAAAAATCTAAATAAATCTAAATTAATATTTTTTGCTTTTGGTGACAACCCAAGAAATAATCGGAAAGACGTACACTTTTGTGGAGTGACCTACAGACCTGGTCATTTGAGGAGAATCAAGTAAGGGGCATAACTTCTATAGTTCTATTTTTTGTGAAGGAGCTCAATTTTATTGAAAAATGTTTGTTAATAAAAAGTATTGAAAAGGTAAAAATATCTAACTTGCAATATTTAAACAGTTGATAATGTGAACAACTGACATTATAAATACTAGTGTACAGACAAGTACCACAGTGCATGTCTGTCCACATTTTTTATTTTTTACTTGTTTATAGTTATTTTTAGTTTTTTTACATGCAATTATTGTTAAATTTAAATTTAAAAAATCAATTATAAAAGCATAATAATGGAATAAAAAATAGGACATCAAAGTAAATAGTTAAAATGAATATCTCCTTTATATATAGTTATAGATAGAAAAGACTTTGGGGTTTCTAAGTGGACGTGTCAAAGACTCAAACGCCTCGGAGGGCGGCCCTTCAAGATCTTTTTTGTTGTTGTCAAAGGCCCTTTCAAGATCTGTCCAATGCATTTTTTTCTCAATGGGCTTCTCTTAAATCATGGGTTTAGCCCCTTTTACTTTGGCTCGTGTATCTTTGTTGTTAGTGATTTCTGAAATTTGGTTCAGGAAACCTGCCTGCCGCCTGGCTAGTTGGCACGCCCAGAGATATATATATTTATTTTAGATTTTGATAGAATTAATTTTAAAATAATTAATATTTAAAAATTTGATTTCGAAAAAGTTGAAGTAAAAAAAATTTTGGAGTTAGAAATGATATATTAAGAAGAGTTGATTTTGTTTGGGTAATCTATACCTATTAATAAAGAAAACATCCTAAAATAACTAACTCATTTGGTGTCCTAATTTACATTTCCAAATTGTCCTTTTCATTGAAATATTAAATTTAAATTTAAAAGTAACTACCTCATAACTACATTTTTCATTGAAATATTAAATTTAAATTTAAAAATAACTACTCTATAACTACAATTATTATATAATTATATATAATTATGCAACAATAAAAAAAAATGATACATGCCACTATGCCAGGCACTTTGTGCCGGACTCCCTCTAGTATAGTATAATCAATTCTTACTTTCTCTAAAAAATTATACTTACCACAAAGTTGATTTTACCTACTAGAAGACATGTAGTGAGAAACTGAGAATGAGATCCAAATCATCATAAAGGAACTAATTGAATTTAACCGTGTTTTTTGTAATACCCAATTAAAATATTATTGGTTCGGAAAGTAACCAAACTGATGATACCAACAACTTGTGCTCTGTTATAGAAGTGACTTGTTATTTTGTTTTGTTAGTTGTTAGTGAGATAGGAATTAAATTTCCCACAACCCGACTTCAGAATGAGGAAGAAAAAGAGCAATCCGTTAACAGTCACCATATGTCAGAACACTAGTAAAGGCCAAAAGAGAGAGAGAAATTCTGCGTTTTCTTAACTACATATAACTCGCATTCGTCGCTCTCATACCATTGAGTATTGATTCATTTCACACCATGTCTTCGCGGAAGGAAGTCAATCCAAGATTGGCCCTTTGTTACAAATCATTCTTGAAAAATAAAACCCATTCAATGAATTCATTAATTCATCTATGGAGATATAGAAATTAAAAAAATATTATAGCACAGCAACACAAATGAGACTACATCCTCTAGTCCAAGACAGATAGATCTTAGTGGAAATAATATAATTAAGCAGGATCCATTAACATATATAAGCATAAACTGAATGTCGAGACAACACTCCAAGATTGAATTAAATAGACATCATATCAGGAAACCCCAAATCCAAAAGTAAATTACAATAAACTGGAACTTAGTTCTCGTTATCGAACTCCTGGTATTGCCTGAAGATCTCAGCACAGCCAGAGGCAACCTCCTGAGTCATGAATCCCATGGCATTGGCGAACCTGTCGTCAGAGGAGATGCCATTGTAGCGAGTGAGGATAACGCGCGCTTGGTCGCGGCCTGGGGTGGCTTCTTTGCAATCATGCTGAGGGCTGCTCACAAGCTTGGCATCACAGATCTGGTCTGCGTGATCCTCATCCACGTACATTGTATATGCTCCTGTTGAGTCAGTATAACCCCGCTTTGTGTACACTACTTCGTTGCTATTCTTGTCCTTGCATTGCAGCAGAACCTCCGCACCTGAAAGAGAACCATTAATTAATGAGTCAGACAAAAATATGTTACATACAAGCTTGCAAATGTACTCCCTCAGTGATTTATAAATGATTGTTTAGTATGAGAAATTGAGAAGACTTTTGTTTTTTTTTTACCACATTATTTTTAGCTTCTTTTGATTTGCATATAGAAAAGTGCGGAAACAAAATCTTTATTAAACAACAAAATGTAAAATTGAAGGGGGAAAAAATAGAAAAGTAAATACTTTCTTAAAAAACAGTTGTAGCCTAGAAACAACAGTCAGCAAGGGCAAACATTCAACATGCATTTTCAGCTTAATTAAGCACTTGTATACAAATTATAAGTTGTTTCTATAATCAAAAAGAGAACATGAGTTCTGTTCTTACAATCAAAGAGGTCATGAAAGGTTATGAAAATAAGTTAAAACATAAATTATTTTTATAAACTTTTTCACATTGTTTATAAGCTCAAATGAACTCTTCCAAACTAAAGAAAGTTCAGCTTTTATGATCTGGGACTAATGTTATTAGATCCAGCACACTGCAGAATGAATGGATCAGACAAAAGCTCGGATTATAAACCAATCTAAAATGATCTTCTAAGCCTATATTATAGCTACTTGTACATTCAGATCAGATCTGATACCACAGTAACGCAAGAGGCTTATCTCAAAAAGAGTGGGAATGAATGAACAATTTTGATCTTGTCCCTTCATCCCACCGTCACTAAAATCCCAAATAACAAGTAAAATTCGAAATGAAATACCGCATTTCACTAAGTTGAAAAGTTTAGAAAGTAGAAGACAAGACATGAACGAAGAGCTCAAAATTTTGTCATTGAAACAATTGAACTTCACTTCAGGAAACAGATCTGAGATTTAGCATCATATAACACCAACACTAGTATATTTTTTTTCCTTCTAATTTAAGAGAACATATAAATAAAGTGATGAAGGGGTTGGAGGGAAGAAGAGTAAAAGGGGTTAGCAGTTAGTTACCAGCAACGTAGGTGGTGGCTGGGGTCTCAAAACCAGCACGGCAGGGGTCACAGTAGACGCGACCCTTAACGCAGAAAGGGTTCTTCGCTGGGCGAATGGCTGCAACCATCGCCGGAAGCACACACATAACCAACAACAACGCTACTCTTGAGGCCATAATGAGCAAACACAGATAGAAGGAGAAGGACAAGAAGAGGAGAGGGTTATGGGATGGCAATGGCAATGTGTGGTGGTTATTATTATTGTGGATGAATGGGCACAGAGCAAGTTGAAATTGAGGGTTTTCAATTAAAGGAAGTGTGTCAGTGTGGTAAAGTTAGGGGAGGGGAATGGGGTATGTACAGAAAAGAAAAGCGCGTGGCATATGTTTGGCTGCGTCGGTGCGCACCGTAAAGGAACGTGGTCTCTCAACTAGGACGCGCCACGTCATTAAGATCAAATCTCTTATGGCTTGGTGGGGTTACGTGGAAGGGTGTAGAGAAAGAGGGAAAGTAGAGGAAAAAGAACAGTGGCGGTGTTGGTTAATATATTATGATGTCTTTAGCTGGCGCTGTCGGTGCGCAATGTGACTCCAAATGAACACAAGCTGTTCTTTACATGAAAGTGCATCTATGAATGCCGCGTGACTCGCCGATAATTTTGCTCTCTTCTCTTTCTCACTCTTTTTTTTTTTTTTTTCTGGACAGTTGAGTAGCCTTGTAATTGATGGCTTTTTTACGAATCTACCACGGTTTCAAAGTTTAATTTGGAAAATATCACTTTTTTTAGATTAATTAGTAATTTACCACTGTTTTTTTTAGGTGAGAAGTCCCCTCCCCCAAAAGGGACTTCTCACCATCGTTTTATTTTTTTTTTCAAAATTTTCTATGGGAAGTCCCTTCCTCTAAACCCGACTTCTCACCATTGTTTTAATTATTTTTCCAAAATTACCTATGGGAAGTCCCCTCCCCCAAAAGGGACTTCTCACCATGATTTTTTTATTTTATTTTCTTTTTTTCGGTTTGATTTTAGTGGTTTTAGGTTTTTGTTAGAGTGGTTTATGGTATTAAGTGGTTTGTGGTTTTAGGGTTTAGGTGGTTTTAGGGTTTTGGGGTTATTTAAATTAATTAATTTATTTATTAATTCATAATTATTTTAGGTTGTCTGAAACATTTGTTAAGAATGGAAGGCAAGCGGCCTCAATGATGGCATCTGGCCACGTTTACACTGAAATTCTGACCAAGGCTATTGAGAAGGAACGGGAAAAAGCACATTCTCACCACGTTCATACTTTTAACCGACAACAAAGTATTTTCTGTGTAAAAGAGACTATTAACCCACGAGAGGGGCGACCTGCGGGAACATTCAAGGTAGATCTAGATGGAAGAAAATGTGACTGTGGTAAATTTCAGGCAATACACATCCCGTGTTCACACGTCATCGCTGCTTGTTCATCAGTTTCCCACGATTACATGATATATGTGCCTCCCGTGTATAAGTTGGAAAACGTCTTCAACGTTTACCGCGAAGAGTTCAGTGTGTTGCCTAACGAAGAATATTGGCCAGAATATACTGGACCTCAAGTGTGCCACGATCCGCAAATGCGAAGGCTACCACGGGGTCGGCCACAATCTACCCGCATTCGCACTGAGATGGATCAGGTAGAAAGGAGTCGTCACAGTAAAAGGTGTGGATTGTGTCGAAATGAGGGTCATACTAGGAATAGATGTCCTAATTACCATCCTAGACATTCCACAGAGTAGGAAATGTGAATCGTTGTACCTCTTTTAAAATTTCAATCGTAATCATTTTATTGTATTATTATTTACTATTAAGGTTCTAGACCAATTTAATTATGATAATTATGAATTAATAAATAAATTAATTAATTTAAATAACCCCAAAACCCTAAAACCACCTAAACCCTAAAACCACAAACCACTTAATACCATAAACCACTCTAACAAAAACCTAAAACCACTAAAATCAAACCGAAAAAAAGAAAATAAAATAAAAAAATCATGGTGAGAAGTCCCTTTTGGGGGAGGGGACTTCCCATAGGTAATTTTGAAAAAATAATTAAAACAATGGTGAGAAATCGGGTTTAGAGGAGGGGACTTCCCATAGGAAATTTTGAAAAAAAAAATAAAACGATGGTGAGAAGTCCGTTTTGGGGGAGGAGACTTCTCACCTAAAAAAAACAGTGGTAGATTGCTAATTAATCTGAAAAGAGTGGTATTTTCCAAATTAAACTTTGAAACCGTGGTAGATTCCTAAAAAAGCCTGTAATTGATAGGGGTGTTCGTAGGACGGGTTGGGACGGGTTGTGTCCGACCCTCACCCGGCTCTAAAGTTTAATCAGGCTAATTCTTTAGACTCGAACCCTGTCTTTAACTCGATGGAATGCAGGTTCAATGTAGACCGGGTCCAAAAAGGACAAGACTGGGTTGACCCGAAGTCATGCAATTCTATAAGAAAAGTGCTAACTTAACTTGTTTAAAAAATAATAATAGAATATTATATTGCTAGATTGTTATCATTTGGCCTTTTGCCAAGTACTTAAAAATAATATTATTGAATCAGAGCTTAAAAGAGACAACAAACATTGAATCATTAAATTAAATATGGATTAATTTATTCTATATATAATATATATGTGTATATACATATGAAATTACATATGAAAATAATTGTGAAGTGCAATCATGAGTGAAAAAACTTGTAAAAAGTGTACTAACAAATAACATGCTATATGATTCTAATGTCAATGAGTGTTTGTAAATGTAGTATAATAAGTAAAATTATCACATAAATATAGTTGGGGACGGGCCGGGTGACCCGAGAGTCAACCCGAACCCAGCCCGACCCAAAGCCGGATTATTATTTTGGACTGTCCTATTGTCCTCTTTCTTTTGAAGGGTCCGGGCTAGACCCGGCCCGAAGTGATCGAGCCGAGACGGGTTGGCGGGACGGAACGGGTCTTGAACACCCGTAGTAATTGAAGTCTCCAATCACGCCCAATTGGGTATTTTTTATTTTGTTATTGTTTAATTTTTCAGTTATTATTGTTTTCATCTTATGAAACATATAATATGACTATTTTGTGTTTTTTTATTTTGTATTTATATTAAATAATTGCTTAAAATATTTTATAATGTTAAAAATATATAGTTAAATACTATTGGTTCGACTTATTATTAAACAAAAAATACTATTGGTTCGACCGTGGGTAACTAAAAAATTGTTAACCAGTAACTCTTATGGTTTAATAACCATACAATTTTTTAAACATGGATTTTATACTTATTTCATTTTATTTTGATTGAAGAGTGATTATTAGGAAGAGAATTATATTTGTCACGCTAATCATGAGAAATAACCTTATAACCTAACAACATGATCAAAAACTATAAATATACGTTTGATTTGAGAAAATAATTCTTTTTACCATTTTGTGTGTTGCACGATTTTTTTTTTGACCAAAGTTGCATGATGTTTTTAAAAGATAGAAATAATATAAAAAAAAAACTTTTTTTTTGTATAGTTCATAGTAAAAGAATGTTTTTTTTATGTAGAAGAAAGAAAAGAACAACAAAACAGGAACAGAAAAACCAAAACAAACTATACCCTCTGCCTAATTACACCAGATGCATCAGCAAGCATGACAAGATGTAAAGATTGAGGGCAAGCATCCCAGATGTCCAAAGTTGAATCCATATTCGCTCCATGCTTTGCAAGCCAGTCGGCACATTCATTTCCCTCCCTAAAAACATGTTGGAAGGTAACCTGCCAAGGGTGAGCAACAAGTTGGTGGATGCTCGTAACAACAGCTTGCAAAGGGTGAAGCTGATGAACCCCATCCTGGATTAAAGAGAGTGCGCTCCTAGAATCCGATTCACAAATAAGAGGAGCATATCCTTCCTGCCAAGCTAACTTCAAGCCTTGGTAAATTGCCAATAACTCTGCATTAAGATTATCAGTAAACCTGCAAAAACCAGAGAAGCCTGTACACCATTCTCCTTGCCAATTGCGAATAATTCCCCCAAATCCTGATTGTCCTGGATTACCCAGTGAACTCCCATCTACATTCAGCTTGTAACAATTCGATGGAGGTGTATGCGAAATGATCTCTTTGGGCAAGTGTTGTTTAATGGATCCTGTAAAACAATCTGTAACAACCTGCGAAAGAGTATTAATCTGGTTAATGATAAACCAGTGATCCCAGGCCTTGTCAGTAAAGATTTCTGCATTACGTGCTTTCCACAAAATCCAACATGTGATGGCGAATTGAACCCCATGTTGACCATCAATATTCAAACGCATCCATGAAACATGATTATGGTCCTAAAAATTCGCTCCACCATCCAGATGAAGGATGTGCCAAATTCTGCGAGCCTTATAACAATCCCGAAGAACATGTAAAATAGACTATGAAATCGCTCCACATCTCACACACGACTGATCTCCTGAAAGATGTCGATAGTGGCGTAATTGGTTGGTAGGAAGCTTCCCATGTAGGATAATCCAAATGAACTGCTCGATATTTTCTGGCAGACGTAGTCTCCACACCCAAGACCAATGAGAGTGGTCATTCGATTGGTCACCACCGTGAGATAAAAGCCAATTATACCCAACCTTAACAGTATAATTTACAGCAGGTGCACGACCCCAAATAAAGGCATCCTCAAACAACCCATCTAAGAATTTACACATAATTAGATGTTTAATATGAGAATCAATTGAAGTGGCACAATTCTGCCAGTGTCAGTAGCCATCATAAAAAATGTCACGGACCATAAGTTGAGAATCATGAATAAAGACAAAAGGAACTTCATGGCAAAGAGGACCACTCTCTAGCCATTTATCATACCAGAAGGACACTTCACCCTTGCCCAAACGGAGCACAAACCCATCAGAAAGCCAGTTTGCAGCTTTAACAATAGAAGACCAAGTATAAGATGTGCCCGAAGACACCTCCATGTGAAGAATATGGTTATTCTTCAAATACTTGGATGAAAGGAGGTGCACCCCAAAGTTTGTCCTGATCATGCAACAGAGACCAAACATGTTTTCCAAGCAAGGCAATATTAGTTTCTCTTGCACGGTGAATTCCAAGGCCCCCCTTTCCACGCGGCTGGGTAATGGTAGGCCAATTAACCCAGTGAGAGGATCGTCCACCCCAAATAAAGCCTCTCACCTTGGTGTCAATACTGTCACAAATTCTAGTTGGTAGCCAATAATTATGCATAGTATATACGGGAATGGCGGATACAACTAGAGGTGGCAATTCGGGCTTTCGGGCCGGGCTCGAACCGGCCCGCATCGAGTTCGGGCTTTATCGGGCCGGGCAAAAAAGCTCGGATTGAAAACGGACTCAAATTTGTGTGTCAAAGCCCTCTATTTTTCGGGCCAGGCTCGGGCTTTGGCCTATGTTTTTCGGGTGGCCCGTTTCGGGCTCGGGCTTTATCAGGTCGGGCCAAAAAGGCCCAGATTGAAAACGGGCTCAAATTTGTGTGTCCAAACCCAGTGTTTTTTCGGGCGGGCTCGGGCCGGCCCGGCGGGCTAAGCCCATTTTGCCAGCTATAGATACAACAAACTTAGCCAGAGTTATTTTCCCTGCTCTGTTAAGGAGCTTACTCTTCTAACCTGCCAATCTAGAGTCAATTTTATCCAAAATGTAAGCAAAATCTGATTTAGTAACTCTACCTGAGAGCATAGGGAAGCCCAAGTATTTGCCTAATTTTTGAGTATGTTGATACCCAACAATGGAGGCAAACTAAGAAATCTTGGATCGAGGTACATTCCAGGAAGCAATAAAACTTGATTTTTGAACATTGATTTTCAACCCAGAGAGGCTAAACAAAAAGTATGAAGCACCTCTTGAACCAATCTGACTTGAGAAGATTTGGCTTGAGTAAACAATAAGCAGTCATCTACAAAAAACAAGTGAGAGATAGCCGGACCATTCCTATCTATACGAATAGGGTTCCACTTTCTATCATGCACCTTCTCCTGAATAAGCAAGGCCAATTTTTCCATATAGTTGACTAAATTTAAGTAATTACATTAAAAATTAACAACAACGATAATAAAAGATGATATATCAGATATAGAAGAAGTCACATGTAATATTAAAATGAGAACAAATTAATAAAATTTCTTCAAAAAAAGATAACACAGAATTAATATATAAAAATTATTTGTTTTGTGCTAAATCCTATCATATTCATTGCTTTTTTTTTGTCAACTATTCATTGCTTCTCAAAGCCCCATCTTCATAGCTTTTGTGAAGGCGATTTCTAAAGGTACATATCTACTTTTCTAACTACACATACATAGCAGGTTAAATGCTTAAAATACCCTTATTGTGTCTATTATTTTTTTTTCGTTATCGTACGGAACTATTAGTTCCGTATTACAAATAACACATGCAAAACTAATAGTAATACAAGTATTATTTGTAGCAAATACACAGACAAATAACACTGTGGAACTGCATGTGTTATTTGTAGTACAGAACTATTGCATGTGTTATTTGTATGTGCATATGTTACAAATAACACATAAAGAATTATTAGTTTCACATGTGTTATTTATAGTGCAGAATTAATAATTTCGCATGATAATAAAAAAAAATAACAGATGCAATAAACATATTTTAAACATTTTAAATTTGAGTAATGTGTGGTTAGAAAAGGTGATACGTGCCCTTACAAAAACCCTTTTGTCAATGACTTAAGGCCCAGTTAAATGTCTGCGGGCGGGAAAACATTTGGATGGGCCTAACGGACAAACTTGGAAGACTGTGTTCAAGGAAAAATAAAATGTTGACCAAAAAAAATGTTGACCACAGATAAAAAATAAAAAAAAATTATGACCAAAAAAAGGAAAAATAAAAATAAATTTGTATAAAAAAAATCTACGAAAATAATAAAAAGAAAAATAAAAATGTAACGATCAAAAAAAGAGAAAAAATAAAATGTTTGACCAAAAAAAGAAAAGGAAAATGTTTATCTAAGAAGGTAAACCCAGACAAAAAAAAAGGAGAAGGTACTCCCTCTGTTTTTTTTATATTATCCATTTTCAAGAAAAAATTTATTTCTATTCATGTCATTACGATAGTTTAAGGTTATATTTTGTCAATTATATTCTTATTATTATTAATTGTTATACACATTTTTCATACTATTTAATATAGAAATAAAGTAAATGGATATAGTGGAATTGTGAAAATACAATTATATAATAGGAAAAAAATTGTCGACTAAATGATCCATTGATTAATGTGAAGCAATCTTAAAATACGGATATTAAGGAATGAATGAAATAAATATATATGAACCTTGCGTCACGGCAGCTGTGGTTTTTCTCTCCCCAATAGTACTTAAATTTAATATAGCATAACGAGCACCAATAAAAGAGTTAAGAACTTTTAATAGTATTTACTGTTTGGGAATGCTCTTAAAGCTTTGATTATGCAAAAACTAAAGTTTCAATGACGTTTTTAAAGAGGAGAAAAAAGAAGGAAGAAAGTGTCTGGTGCACAAAATGCCGTAAAAAATACAACACTTATCGTGCCACATTAGTCTCTACGGATATATGATTGGGAGTAACAGTTGGACCATTTTGTCCGATGGAATGCATAAGTGAGACTATTTTTAGAATTAAGGCGTGTTTAAATTGGTTTATGCAGAGCTTATGAATACAGCTTATGACTGATTTATAAACTGTTTTAGGCTTATTTTTCATAAGCTACCTATGATAGTTTATCAAAACAGCTTATAGCTTATATGAAATAAATTTCACCATATTTTTTCTTTAAAGGCTTTAACATGTTTTTGGTCCCTTTAAATATCGGCGTTTTGAATTTAGTCTCTCTAAAAAAAGTCAAAGTTTTTTAGTCCCTCAAGAAATCAATTTTTTGATTTAGGTCCCTCTTTGGTGTTGACCGCTAATATGACACACTGAGGTCCCTGTAAAAATGCTGACATGGTCCTTCTAAATATATTAAGTTTTGATTTTAGTCCCTCTAAATATATTAAGTTTTGATTTTAGTCCCTCTAAATATTAAGTTTTGATTTTAGTCCCTCTAAATATTAAGTTTTGATTTTAGTCCCTCTGCATGTAAGCCATGTCAGCATTTTTACAGGGACCTCAGTGTGCCATGTCAGCGGTCAACGCAAAAGAGGGACTTAAATCAAAAAATTGATTTCTTGAGGGACCAAAAAACTTTGACTTTTTTTAGAGGGACTAAATTCAAAACGCCGATATTTAGAGGGACCAAAAATATATTAAAGCCTTCTTTAAATATAAAAATAGTTTATATAACTTATGTCATAAGTTTTAGAATTTTAAAGTAATTTTGAAGACCAAATCGCCATTATCGTCATACAATTTCTAAGACCATCTTAGTAATTCACACATTCTTCTTTTATTCCACGTTGCTCCCCATTCCAAACGGAGGGTAAGTGATCCATCCCCTTAGAGATGGTGGATTTTACAATGAACAAACACTTCTTTTTGTGCATGTGCACAAGTGAATCACAAACTAGCAATAGAGGGTTTGGTCAGTCTTATATATATTTCAGTTTTGACCCACAATAGAAGTAATAATCTATCTATTGGCCCAAGGTTTATTTTATTACTTTTTGACCCCAGATTAGAAATTGAAATGTTTTCGTCTTCGTTAATTGACCTCAGATTAATTTTTGACCCCAATGTTTTTCTCATATTTTTCTTTTTATGTGAAGAAATCCATTCTCTCTCTCTCCCCCTCACCCTCTCTCCTCCCTCCCTCTCTTTCTCTCTCTCCCTTCCTCCCTCTCTCTCTCTCTCTCTCTCTCTCTCTATCCCTCTCTCTCCCTCCCTCCCTCCCCTAGCCATACAATATCATTATGTAACCACCGGTGGGTGTTAATATTGTCTCTATCATTAATTATGTCATGTTATATAAATGTAATCTTTGTACTATTTTAAATCTATTTATTTTCTTGTGACAATCGGTAGATACAATATCACAAGAATAATCCAACCAAATTAAGTATTTTTTTGTATAAAAAACATTAAGTATTTTTTCTAAGCAAAAAATTAATAATAATCCATTATCTATAAACTAATTTTCCAAATAACTTAATCACAAAATATCTTGACCAAATAAAATAAAAAAAATCAATAAATATCATTTTTTAAATACGTAGGCCAAAAAAATAAAATTTCAAATATGTGGGCAAAAATTAAATTTTTATAAAATATTAGATTTTTTAGTAATTAATGCCTTCTTTAGACACCAATCTGTAAATATTTATAAAACTTGCACATGACCTCTTCAAGAGGTAGCCCTTCTCTAATATCCACCATCGGATTAAAAAGTACAAAAATAGACATTTTGTGATTCACTTGTACACATACACAAAAAAAAGTGTTTGTTCATTGTAAAATCCACCCTTACAGATATATGGGGCTAGTAAATGCAGTAGATTCCGATCTTTCCTACAATGATGGGAACATTTGGTTGGCCAATGAGAATCACACAGAGTGACTTCTATTTTGGACAGTCGAAAAGTATCCGAAGTTCCTATTCCATGTCCAATTGGGCATTTATTTTAAAAGAAAAAAGAAAAAAAAATAACAATAATAATAATCAAATGAAATTAAAAAGACGGTAATGTAAAAGGAAGGGTTGACGTGAGATATCATTTCTCGTTAATGATGAACATCACTCTCATGATCTCAGAATCAACGGCTGAGATTCACTCCTCGGTTTTAGGCTCTTGTTTTATTCCCCCTAAGCTTCGCTGTTTTCTTCTCCAACCTGCTCCCACACCCTCTCAATGAATCTTCTTCTTCTTCTTCTTCTTCTTGACAGTTCACTCCAACAGAGAAGAAAGCAGAAAGAAAAGCATTATTATAGCAGCTTCGCCCTCAGAGACTAGCTAACAGTACATAGACAGAGTGGTGGACGAACAGAACAGAAGAAGATGATGTTGGGGAAGAGACATCGTCCTCCAATGAAGAGAACCACAAGCATGTCAGAGATAACCTTCGATCTGAACACAATCACAGACGATGTTGATCCAAACAACCCCTTGAGCCGTCAAGGACCAGGAGGAGGAGGAGGAGGAGGAGTTGGGGTTGTTCCGTACGCACCTCCTGCTGCTGGGTTCAACGGTTCAGATCAGAGCAGGGTTTTGGCCACTGTTTCACCCAGAAACAACCATACAAGGCATTTTTCCACTGATTCGGCACACACCCCTCACTTTTTGCGTGCTTGCTTCCTCTGCAAACGCCGTTTGGTACCTGGCCGTGACATCTACATGTACAGGTTCGTAATCGTTGGTACTCTCTTATTTATTCACACATCTGGTGTTAATTTCAATTTCACTGACGTATTTTGCATAAGTCAATGCCAATATTAATCTTTGTCTTGCAATAATAATTGTATATTAATATATAATAATATAGTAATTATTTTGTTTGATGATATATAGAACGCAGGCTACTGAGCCATGCACTTTTTTTTATTTAAATTTTTTTGAGCTCTGTATTATTTGGGAAATATGTAAAAAAAAAAATCACAAATTGCAGAGGGGATAGTGCTTTCTGCAGTCTAGAGTGCCGTCAACAGCAGATGAACCAGGATGATAAAAAGGACAAGTGTTGTGTGGCATCAAAGAAACAAGTTGTGGTTGTGGCTCCACCTTCTGGCTCTCACTCCACCAAAGGGGAAACCGTGGTTGCCACAAAATCTTAGCATAGCATCCCAACATTAATGACTGATGCAATATGTTAATTATTATATATATTATATTATATATATATATATATACCTCCCTGGCTCTGTTCCTGATCTCTCTTGGATCTTTTTTCCTTTTGTTCTTGTGGCTCTGTAATTTTTATGGTGGCGCCTTTTTGGAGATTGGTTTCTTTGTTTGTTAATGGGCATGCAACATGGGCCAGTGTTTTTGAGGTAACTGTAGTAGTTTCCATGGGATTTTGAATCAGAATACGTAAAAGGAAAGAAAAAATTGTAACTCATAATTCGTCCCCTCTGTTTTTCTTTCCGGCTATACTGACTATGACTACTAACGGGTAAAACTGCATTCATGTCCTTGCAAATGTACGTTTGTGTCTAAAAATATGTTTATAAAAATAAACTCTACAATTAATTGTGTTCAAATGTATTTTTAAAATTTTCTAATTAAAAAAATAAACATGCATTTATATTCTTTTACATCATAGCGTAATTCAATGGTGGACTGGTTCTACGTGTGGAAAATTTAAGGATGGTGATGGGTTTGGGAAGTCTTTATAGCGTCACCACTCCACTGATCTTCTTCCCCTTTTTCTTACGAGATGAGATGTTAACAACGAAATATATATTTTTAACAGGTAAGTTGCGTAATCTGACCCCGAATTAATTTTTATAATAAAGTTCTTCTATTTTTAATTATTCTTGTGTTCAATTATGAATCCACATGACATGCTCAACCCACCGAATCTTTCTGCTGTTTATAATTTATTTATATTAGTACATGTCATGATAGTAACATGGATGCATGCTGATGCTCAAGCCTATTCTTGTTTCATGGATAATATGAATTAGAATCTTCATTGAAGATTATTTACTTCAGGGCATCGAATGAAGTTGTAACTTTTCCTTTGCACCCAATCAAAGGGGATGCACCTTAGTACAATACAAGCGACTCAAATCGTGAATTATATTGTTGACCAAAAAAAAAAAAATCGTGAATTATATCTTACTTTAAAGATTTGGTGCTTTTATCCACTTGATGATGTTAAGTGCTTGCAAAATTGTCATGTGGAGATACCAAAAACTTGCCCCTCTAAAAAGTATTTTCTTTAAAACTAAGAAAATGTTAACTAGTCGATTTGTAAGAAAAATGTTAACTAGGAGTGCTGTTTTAAAAATTGAAACATGAAAGTTTTTAGTGGAAAAAAATATTTATTAAATCAAATATAAAATTTATGAATTAAAATTAAAATAATAAAATTTGGTAAAATATATTAATAACAAGTGGTTTATGGTGGTGGAAGAGGATGCAATGGGAGGGAATCTGTGGCTTAGTCAGCTTTGCATGAAGTAGGACCCACTTTGCATAAATACTAAACAGCGATGGGAAACAGATTCATTTTGGAGCATCTGGGAGAGAAAAGAGGAGACACGAGAGACCCCAAATTTCTTTTGATTTGCCAACAGAAAAAACAAAGGGAACCACTCCTTGTAAGGACGGGAAGAGGAATCACCTTAGCCTAAATTATGGATGCGGTGTTGTGGTCGTTCTGTTGTAGTTCGGGACCACTCCCAAGTATCACTTCAAATAATTACGGTATTTTATTTACATAATTATGAGGAGAAACTCATTTACTATAGAAATAAGTCTTTTAGTGTGTGTTTGTTTTAGATTTTTGGTATGGGTTGGAACAATTTAATCTAAGGATTAATACAATTTAAATTTAAAATTTTAAAAATCTATTGCTTAAATTTCTTTAAAACTTAAAATATTTTTATTTATTTATGGTTCTGTTTTTGTTTTTAATATAATACTATTTTACTTATTTATTATTTGATCACTAACAAAATTGAGTACTTACAAGTATTAACAATTAATGCCACTATCTTGGTAACATAGTGGGCTAGTGTCGCCAGCGTCTTGGGGCTAGTAGCTACATATTTTATGTATTTGACGTAGTTTAGATAAATTTTTCTATAAGTATTTTTAGCACGTATAGCATGTGTTTTTTAATTAATAACTTTTCACATAAGTTGATATTAACTTTTGCTCTTTATATTTTTTAAAAGTTATCTTTTTTAATTTTTCCAAAAATACTTATATATCTATTAATGACTATTTTACAACATTCTCTCTTTTGTATGTATGAGAAAAATAAGAATCAAAATAAGACTAATTTCTCCATAACTCAAAAGCTAAAACTTTTACATCCAAACAGAACCCTTGCTAATGAAAAGGAGAAAGAGAAGGATTTGGATCCTCTCCATCCTCATTGGTCTCCATTTCTTTCCATTCCCTCTATTGCTCTCTCTCTTTTTTTGTTGTTGTTTGGTTCTGGAAAGAAATTAAAAAGAAGAGAAAGTGAAAGAAAAAAAAAAATCTCTACCTTTGTTTGATTGAGTAGAAATTGAAAGGAAAGGAAAAAACATGACGGTGAAATGACGTAAATACCTTAAATAAAAATTAGATGTGATAAAGAGAATAAATAACAAAAAAATACCCTCACTAATATAAAAATTTAAAATAAAAATTTATTTTAAATCCAAAACAAATGGAAAAATTTAAAAAAAAATTATTTTATATTTTTAAAATATTTATATAATAAATAAAATAAAACAAATATCATAAGGGTATGTGTGTATTTTGATCGATTCCACTCAGTTTTCTTTCTGATTTGGATGGAAAGATAATTAAAGTGGGACCCACGTTTTATTCTCCTTTCTCTTCATAATTCTGTACAATCAAACTACGAATTTTTTTTCAAAAAATGTGTTTTCATTCCTGCCCAATCCGTTCCCTTGCTTTTCGCCCCAACCAAACTCAGCGTTAGTTTTAGACCAAAAAAAAAAACTCAGCGTTAGTTTTTTCCTCTCCCCATTTATTTATCAGTCTTTTCTCTTCTCGTATCTCCTCCCATCATTGTTTTCCTTATTGTAGAGGAAGGAGAAAATGAGGAGTCCGGATCCTCTCTTGCATGTTATCCTCTCCATCTCTTTGCATCTTAAATCCCAGCCGTTAGATTTAAAACAATATTTGATTAAAAAATTTAAAAAATAAAAAATTATTTATAACTTTTAATTATGAAAAATTATTTAAAAATTTAGTAAGATTATAAAAACCTATAAAAATAGCTAACCTTTCAATTTTTTAATGTCTATGTTCAGGAGACAAATCTAATGGGATCAAATGATGTCAAATACCTCTCAAACATTTTTTATTCGTTCTCTCTTTCTCAGTACACGGTAATTTGGTTTACTAACGTAAGTATATGTCCCTGCACCCTTCATAGTGTACACGTCATGTGTATCCATATCCATATTATTTATAATCAATTGTCTTCCAATGCACCCGTGCCTGTCATAAATGACTAATCAAAAGTAGGAATACATATAAATAATCAATACAGCTTGATTATTTTTTTATGAACTTGGCTCTAATTTAAATTATGGTGTTGGGGTCTTCCTGTGCTGAGATGAAAGCCAACACTGGCCATGTCCACAATATATAATTGTGCTTGGCTGGGAATTGATGAGATGCGCATAAATTATTAAAATGTGCAAGTAGGCAGTACGTCTTCATCAATTACTAATTGAGTTGATTATTGGTTATGTTCACTATTAACTTGTATGATTGGTGGTTAGATCCAATTAGTTGCTTATCATCTTATTACTCTATCTAATTTTCTCTAGTGTGGCTACAGAGCCCACATTGGCGATGCTTACATATTATGTAGCTGGTCAGGGTCTTATTAACTGCTGGAAAGGATAGGATTCAGTTATATGTTAGTAGGAATTAGTTATCTGTTAGTAGCTCTAACTGTTTCAGTTACTGGTGTGTAACACCACCTCTCCTATATATAGAGGTTCCCAGTATCGATTACATTAGAATGCCATTATTCAATATTGAGTTTTTCGTTTCTCTGTTTTCTCTTTTTCTTTTCCAGACTCTCTATTCCTAATTGGTGATGAGATTAGATAGATTTTGGATAAATGAATGTGTCATTAGACTGCTGCCCTTTTCATTTTTATATATATTTTTGTAGCATATGTAACCATTTGCAGAATTTACATTGAGATTCTGAAATTATTTTGATTTGCTATACGATTAGTGGCATATTGGATAGTCTTTTTTTTGTCAAACCATCATTAATAGAAAAGCCCAGGGGCATTTACACAATCATAGAATGCTAATACGACTATACTAGAGTATTACAGCAGTGCACAACACATATATAACAAAGAACAATCCAAACACTTATACTCTAAGTAAACTATTAGTAATATTGAACCAACAAACCAAAGACATCACATCCCCTATTACAAAAAAAAAACTTGATAGAGCTACGTGCTTTCTTTCTTTTCTTTCATCCATTCCGGATCAGCACATGCCCAACAGCAACTTGTGACACAACCACCATAGCAAATCTGAGTAGAGCAGTACAGTGCTAAAGAGCTCTCGGCAGCATATCTGAGTAGAGCAATGCTGCATAATAGACCTCTAGTAGTTAAGATCTAGTTGCAAAAATTAGCTCTAACAAGTATAGTTGAAAAAGAGAAATGTGATATAGGTGGAAGAGAAGACATAGGGCGGAGATGAGGTGGTGATGGAAATAAAAGGAGGTGAATGAAAGAGGGGAAAAAAAACTCCCTAATTCAAGAAAGCGAAGCGTTAAATTGTATGCAATTTTTTGTTGTCAATGGGAATGCAGGGACACCATGAGGAATGTGATGAGCCTCCTTTATTCATACACATGTTTCTGAATATTTGTAAATAAGTTTATGCAAAGAAGGTTACCCGCCAACTACATTACTCCTTTATCATTTTTTTGACACATTACTCCTTTAATTTTAACACAATTTCCTACAACAACCAGACCCATTTGGAACCTTTCAGTATTTCTTTGGTGGGGGCCCATTGTCATCAGGTTTATATGATTCATCGATCAACTGTTGTATTGTTTGGATATCTTAAAACAGTTTTGGCTCATATATATGAACAGGTGGTAGTCAGGGCGGTCTTAAACATTTCGGGGGCCCTATTCTAATCTTAAAAATTGGGCCCCTAATAAAAAAGACAATTTTAATAATTAAATATTATTTCAAAATATTATTTAAAAAAGACAATTTTAAATATTATTTTAAAAATGGCAATTGCTCTAATCTTAAACACCCACTTTAGGACAATAAATGCAAAAAAATTTATTAAAATCTTACCAATACAACTTCAAGCTAATATTAACATTCTAGCTACTTAAAAAGAGCCACAGCTATCACCAATTAAAAAAGTGTTCCCACGATTTCAGTCAAACGTGTTCAACACTCAACAGAGTGAGAGGGAAAAAGCAAGAGATGCAGCAATCAACAACTAACATAGGTCACAGAAATTTTGGGGCCCCCAAATTTGGGCCAAAATTTTGGGCCCAGTGTTATTGCACTGTTTGCACACCCAAATTACCGGCCCTGGTGGTAGTAGCCACGGATGGAGGCAAAGACGGGGAGAAGATGCAGTTCCCCTATCAAGGTCTCCTTAAAGGACCTTTACCTTAGGACATCTAATTAAGAAGCTCTTGCAATCAATAAATATCATATGTTCAAAGTGTAGTGGATGGGGATCATAAGTGTTTTTATTTTAATTTGATATTATTTTTTGGGGAAAATTGCCATTTAGTAAGTTTTTTAATATTATATTTTATGAATTTGTCATAAACTACATGCATGCATTTGGCTGTGTTGAGGTAGGTATTGGGATTGCATTTGCCAAATTGTCTCCATGGTCAGAGAACACAAGGTATCTATTTCAAAGTCTTCAAAGTTGTCACTAACTCTTGCATTGCCAATGCTTCAAGCCCAGTACTTCAAAGAGAAAAAAAAGGTAGCAACAAGTTTGCAAATGTGGGTGTAGTTATATAATGAGACGTGTAAGTTTAATGGGTGAGGGGAGACAATTGATTCATGATTGACAAACTAAGCTATTGGATGTTGAGTTTGAAGTTGATATTATTAGAAGATAACCACATTCTATGCTAATTAAAATGGTTTTTTATAAACCATTGGTGGGTTATTTGAATGGATAAACTCCCACAGTTGAGTTGAGTTGATTCTCATCAACACTGATATATTTACATCAGAACATTATTTTTTACATATTTCTTCAAGAAGAAAAAAGTGTGACATTTTTACTCTTTTAATTATGTGATTATTTTTAACTTTAAATATAAATTAATTTTTAAGATCATAAAAAATATTATTTTCTATCCTTAAAATACTTGTGCATCGCACGGGTCACGTTCTAGTATTAGATAGTTTAAATATATCGTGTATTAGATGGGTTGGTAAATTGCAAGTATTGGACTTTTGTTTTTGTTTTTTGCAAGTATTGGACTTTTGGTTTTGTTCCAATTGGTATAGGATCTTTATTAAAAGGTGGCTTCTACCGCGAACCATTGCGTCATGTGGTTCACCGTGGACCATGAAAATGAAGGGCTCTGATCTCATCCTCACCTTAAACCACCATCAACCTTTCCTCATCATATAAAAATAAAAATTAAATATTATCGAAAAAACAAAAATTAAAATAGAAATCCTGACCCTCATCTCTCCCAGTCCACAAGCCACGGTTGCCATACTGCATTTAGAGGCTGTCATTTCATCACTGATATTTGCCTGACATTCTTGTTCGATCTGATTTTCAATATAGCGGCTACAACTACATGGCTCAAATGGGTCAGATGCTTGCACATGGGGATCCATAACCCGCAACTGGTAGTGAACAATGATATGTATGGGATTGATTGATGAGGTTACAAATGGGGAGAAAGGGAACGAGAGTTTCAAGCGTGACATGAGGGATTTGGAAGAGTTGTTTGAATTCCATGGCTGAGGAATTTGTGCCCCCATCACTTGCCAATAATCATGGCTAGCACTACTTAGCCAAATCACAAGCTTTTTTAATCTTTGGATTGTATGACTTTTTGTCTCAAATCGATCAAAACTGAACCACAAATATCCCTAATTAATTTTTTTTATTACACAAATATCCCTAATTTCTAGAAGCATATGATTTTTGCTATTTTAATTGTGAATCTTTAGGGGAATGTCTGGAATTAAGTATTTATAAAAAAAAAACATTTTACAGATGATATCCCTTCTTTTTTTTTTGAAAAGCTATAAAATAAGCACTGATTTGTTTTGAAAATAAAATCTCTTGTTTATAGAATTGTAAAATAAGCACTGACTTGTATTTTTAATTAATTCATCTAACCAATTTAAGAAAAAATAACAAAATCTTTTATTAATATAACATTTACCCAATTAATTCTTAATGTTTTTCTATAACAGACTTCAATTTACAAATCAATTTAAATTCCATGTTTTTACAGTTACTAAAGAAATAAAATCTTCCGAATCAAATCAATTTAATTATTCGATTTTTTTTTATTATTCTAAACCAAAAAACAGATTGACTAATTGATATATACTTTCCTCTTTCTTTAATTTTTGATCTTTTATGCTGGAAATCATAGGAAACACCATCCATCCTCCCTCCGATTATTTTGTGATCGTTGTTGTGGTTGGTTGGGGTTACCACTCACCACATAACTAAATTCTTTTTAGTGTTATTACCTAGATGTTAGTAGCAGTACTCGTGGGTTGCGTTACTGAACTTTTTTTACGGTACTAATTAACATTCATTGTCATTTCATTTTAATTCCCCAAGGCTTATAAAAGGGCTTATGATAATACAATAATCTCCATTCACATTCTTTGGGACTAGTTTAGGTTAACTAATTCTCATCACCTAAACTGTCTCCAGAGAATTTGTGTACAATATATATCTAGTGCCTACCAAATATTTTTCATTAGCATCGCAATGAACTCTATGTTTCGCCTCAAGCTTAGTGGTCTCTGGGTCTTGGATCCAAAACTCCATTGGAAAGCGCATGATACTCATCACCACCAATCTCAACAATGTCTTCAACGACATAGAGGACAAAGGTTGGATCTTCCTAGAAAAAGGATCGCTGCCATGACTACAATCCCCGGTGTTTTCTATCACTCTAGCTTCTTCTATCGTGACAAACTCCGACATGCCAGGTTCTACACTTGCACTACTGTTTATTACATTAATTTTTTTTAATCTTATGTAATTTTATAAAATCTATATGATACGATTCACCATCTAACTAAAGTTTACTCACCAGAAAAAATACATATTTCTTTTTTGGTTAACTACCGTTATGGACTCAGTCTGTTTAAAGTTTTTCATCTCTCCCCGAGAATATATTATGTGGGGATCAAACCTTAGTCCTCTCACCTACATCCATTGGGTGAAAAAAATTTATATTTTTCTAGGTATGTTTTTATAAAATCTATATTCATTCGATTTTCTACATGGGTGCATAATACGTGATACATACACATGATCAAAATGATATGGGAGTTTCTATGAAAGTGAGATGTTTTTTATTAATTAATTAGTTGACACATTTGTGATGATCAATTTGGTAACTTTTAATTAATTTAAATCATTTTATTACGTATTAATGTCCAGATCATTTGTCATTAATTTTAAATTAATTCTTCATTGTCAATACATTTAAAATTAATCTTGGCCATACATACAATTAAGTTATTATTATTCACTAAATTGATTATGTTAAGTTAATTGCTGAGAGAGAACACATTCTACAATTTCAACGAGTGATTTCAGTACAATTTTAATAAATGAATTATTTCCTTATACGGTTTACTGCAAATTTTGGTAAATTTTTATGATTACCTTTACGAATATCCATAAATTGAGAAAATGAGAGGCACAATTGAGCCAATTAAGTAAGAGTCATTAACTATTGGGGTAATAATAATGATGTATTAACAGTCCTTCTAAATTTAATTAGCCAATGTATAATGTGAGTGGGCTCCAAGAATTAAAAAATACTATTATTATAATAGTTAAGAGTTTTAATGGTAATTTATTATTGACTTATTACTAATTTAAATTTACATTTAATCATCAAAAAAATTTAAATTTAGCTATGTATAATGTGAGTGGGCTCCAAGAATTAAAATATACTATTATTATAATAATTAAGAGTTTTAATGATAATTTATTATTGACTTATTACTAATTTAAATTTATATTTAATCATCAACAAAATTTAAATTTAGCTATGTATAATGTGAGTGGGCTCCAAGAATTAAAATATACTATTATTATAATAATTAAGAGTTTTAATGATAATTTATTATTGACTTATTACTAATTTAAATTTACATTTAATCATAAAAAAAATTTACATTTATTTCACTTAACATATTAGCTAAAACATAATTCTCTGGTTTGATATTGCAAAATGATTTTTTCCTGTAGAATGTGTTTTTTTATATGCAAATGTTAGTAAACTAGTGTGTTGACTCGTGTGTCACACGAGTTATATGTTTGCGTTATCAAATTATATATGTTATATATGAAATATTAACAATAAAAAAAATTAACAAAAAGGGAGTAAAAATGGTTATCAATATAGAAATAAATAGAATCAAGAATTTAAATTTAAATATAAACTTAAAGAAGTAAAATAATCTTTATAGAATTATTGGAAAAGTAGTTGATTAATGCATTAAAAGTAAAATATTATCATAAAATAATATTATAAACATAATGAAATCTGCCAAAAAAATTTAAACAAAAATGAGAATGTAATTTATCCATAAGAGAATTTATTTGTTATACATAAAATAACACTAATAGTTATAAATATTTATAAAAAAATAAAATAAATACTCAAACTAAGATATAGCCTATGCAAAATGGTTTGATACATTTAATGTTATGAGAAATTAACAACAAAATGAAATGAAATCTTTTAAGCTCTAACATTAAAAGAAGACTTTCATAAAAAATTTGTGAGGACGTATTATAATAAATACATGATGGAATAATGAGAAATTTGTGAGAGCATGTCATAATAAATACATAAGAGCATATAATAATAACCAATTTTAAAAATGGTAATAACTTAAAACAAAGGAAAATAAGCAAAAAGATTAAAATTAAGACAAATTTATACCAACAAATTAAACCTAAAGTGTAATTTTTATTATGCAAATTTAGATATTAATTGATTTAAATTATGACTGAAGTGGTAAAATAGTTTAAATATTTGTTGTGAGTAAGCATGTCAAAAACTCAAATCTGTACTTTGACGAGTTTTGGGGCCGAGTTTGAGTTTTTCTCCTTTTTCAAAGGCGGAGACATTAGCAGGAATATATATTGCACTTGCCCTCGAACCCATCCCGATACTTAAAATATTCTATCAATTTAAAAATAATAGAATTGTAGGACTAAGTTTTTGGTCATAGGTTGGTTATAGGCAGAGCAAAAATTAAAATTAGATAATAGATTTTGAGAAAAAATATACGAGAACTAAAACAACCATGCATAATTGTGTTGTTTACAATTAGAAAAGAAACTTTTTTTTGAAGGAAATAATTAGAAAGAAACTTCTATTGCATAGAATTAGAAATATTACTATTATCTCTATTGAGGTTTCAGTTTTTCCCCCAAAGGACTAACACAATGTGCTCTCTAGTTTTTTTTTGACAACAAAGGTATTCATTCATTCAAATCGAAAAAATACATCGAAACAACACAAATTCAACAACGCTAAAAACCAAAAAGGATAAATCCGCGAACAAACTCACAGTACCCAGGTTAATGGCAAACACACAGCATAATGCCTACAATAGCAAATCGTGGCAAAATGCCTACAAAAGAAACATAATCATACTGACCGGAATACCTATGTCTCCGGGTCTGTAACTTTGGCGTCCAAATCACCTGTGAATTTGTACTGGGACGAAGCAGATCAGCCAATCTGAAGCAAACGAACACTGCACCAAGACGGGAAAAACAAATGTTGCACGAAGACAGGAAGCACCGCCGAACGCAAACTACGAAAATACAAAAAAAAAACACAAAAGAGAAACTAGATCTATGTGGAACAACCACTTATTTAGATAAAAGTAGATAAAAAACGATGTAATTATCAAACTTTTTACTCCAATGATATAATTATCGAAAGTCATCAAACTAAAAATCTACACTTAAAATAGGATTTTCGTAAAGGGCTTGTGATACAAAACTTTGGCTTCATTGTTTCTTTCAAAACCAATATGACTTGTCAACAAAAAATGGTCCAAGAACTTTGGATACACCCATCATAGAATTGCATAAAGTAGAAGCAGCGAAACAGTGCAAGAGATGAACAAATTTTGAGCTCACATAACCTTCTAAATTTTTATTGGAAATGTGTTGTCAATCCACGATATGCAAAATTAAATGGAAATGACACAAAACATGTTGCCAACAAAAATCATATCTCGGTCACCAACTAAAAAACGAAATAGTCATAATGACAACAAAATGAATAGATGAAAATGTAAAGAGATCAAATATTTGAAGTTTTTTTTACTTAATTTGAATTTTAAAAATAATTTGAAAAACAATTAAAAGATTTTGAATATAATTTATCAGAGAAAGAATGGATGAAGAGAGAAGATTGGGTAAACCCAAATTTAAAATTTGAAAAAATTATGCAATTGAAAAAGTAGAAAACGATATTTTACTTATAGACTATAAATTATAATTATAAATTAATTACAAAGATAACTACTAACTGATTTGTCTTAATGTTGATTTATATTTGTATGTAATAAACCTGAGTAAATGTTGATTAACAATGTCACAAATGGTATAATATATCAATTATTGGTAAAAGCAATATATTGTCAAATGTCTAAATAATAATATATCAATTATTGTCTTGCATTTAGAATAAATTTTGGAATAAATGTGGGACAAAATTTGTCTACTTATCCAGTGTTTAAGGAGAAACTGACACGTGTAGAATACTCTCTCAAATTCAACGCAGTACTGATACGTGTTAAATTTCATTTTTTAAAATATTTTCCATTGTATTAGATTTAAATTTCATTTTTTAAAATATTTTCCACTGTATTAGATTTAAATTTAAATTTAGATATAGATATAGATAGGGTTGGCAAAGCGGGCCGGTCCGCTAGAACCCGCCGAAAAACGGGGCGGGCCGGTCCCTTAGAAAAAAAAAAAGGGTTGGGGTATCTTAGCCCGACCCACCAACCCGCTCAAAAAAAAAAAACAAATGAGTGTTGAAGTGGCGGGTTGACTTGTCTAACCCGCCCAAAAATTCGAAAAAAACACAAAAAAAAGACCTTTGGGAGGGCCAAAACGGGTTGTGGGTTGAAAACCCCAACCCTGCCCGCCCCCTTTTGGTGGGCTGGCTCGCCGGGCCCAGCCCAAATTGCCACTCCTAGATATAGACATAGATAGTATGTTATGTTAGTGGAGAATTTTTAAACTCAGAACCTCTTTATCACTCCAATCCCTATACTCCACACATAATTATCAGTTTTGATAATTATCAGTTTTTTTTACTCGCACAATTCCATTTTCTTTGGTCAAAACACAATTTCATTTTGAATAACACACACAAGCACTGCATAATTCAATACCTTAACCTATAAATGTGTTTTGACAAAAAAAATACCCATAAATGTGTTTGTTTCCCGAAATAAGTCTCACCTTGTTACAATTTAACAAATTAAGCAAATCTTTGCATGGCAAGGGGTGCCTTCGCGACAATATGGGTCAAACACCTAATTCACACGACCCACATCCCTAAAGGCTTGGGATTTGAGGGGTTGTGTGCACCCTTCATTTTTTTTGGGCCGGACTTTCTAGGCATTCACCTTAACCGAATAATCAAGCCATATTCAAAGACTGTTGACATAAAAAAAAAGCCATATTCTTAGACCACTAAGTGGATTGACTAACAATTTCTCGTCCATAATAATGATAATATAATAATATACTCTCTCCGTTTTTTTATCTATCGATTTTTAAGAAAATTTTTATTTCTTTTTATCTATCATTTTGATAGTTTAATATTATATTTTGACAATTATACCTTTAACTCTATTAACTATTTTATACATTTTTTATAAAATTGATTAATGTAGTAGTTGAGATGTTCAAAGGCTAATTAAATATGATACATCCACTACCAAAAATTATTTACTTTTCAGCAATATAAATTTATTACTAATACACACGTGTGAATGTGAATGCAACTAACACTAATTGTTTCACTATGATTCAAAAAAAGGAGACGAAAATATTTAGAACGATGAGACACATTAGTGTAAAGAGATAAAATGAGATAGTGAAAAAATAAAGATACAATAAGAAATTTTTTATCAATTAATTGATTCATTGGTTATGCTTAAATAACCTTAAACATAGATAAAAAAGAACGGAAGAAATAATAATTTTTCGATAAAATATAATAATAATATAATATTTTAATAATATATAATACATTTAAAAATACATTAATGCGTTTAATATTCTATACATTTAGAAAGACATTAATGGGTTTTTTTTACAACTATAACAGGGATTTGTGTTAGGAAAACGAATCTTCACTCACACCCTTTAGGACTAGTTTAGGTTAGTTTTCTTTTATCAACTAAACTTACTCCACAGAATTTCCATGAATACACGGTGAAAAAATTATCAACTTTTGACATTTTTCCTTTGTCTTTCACTCACCCAATTATTTAAGAGTATTGCCAAAAGAGCATTTAAATAATGAATAAATGTAGTGCATAAAATAAATGTACAAGTATGAATATCTATTAAGAAAAATATAGTTTTAAAATTATCAATGATTTTGAAATTATCAATGAATTAAATATTATTTTTTAATAGTTACTCCCTCCATTCTTTTGATATGTCTTTTTAGGTTATTTTACCATAACCAATGAATCAATTAATTGGTAAATTTTTTCCTATCATACTCTTCTTTAATTAGTCTTTGGGAGTAGATGAATCAATTAATGTGTCCCATCATTCTAATCATTTCCAACTCCTTATTCAATTATCCAATTAGTCTTAGATACATTCACATTCACATGTGTGTATTAGTAATAAATTTGTGTTGTTGGAAAGTAAAATAATTTTTGGGAGTAGATGTATCATATTTAATTAGTCTTTGAACTTCTCAATTACTACATTAATCAATTTATGAGAAATGTGTAAATAATTAATAGGATTAAAGGTATAATTGTCAAAATATAACCTTAAACTATCAAAACGACAAATAAAAATAAACAAAATTTTTCTTAAAAACTGACAGATAAAAAGGAACGGGAGTACATTTTATTTCTTAATCATTTGACCATAGTCTTTAACATAATATGAATATTAATTATTATAAAAGATAAGTATTGATTGAGTAATTTATATATTTTTAAATAATATATGTTTTCAATAATCTTCTTTATTCAGTCGCCAAATAATAATAATAATAATAATAATATTTTTTATTCAAAGCAGGGGGAAAGTAGATGATCTGGGAGGCAAGGATGACATGAATAAACCTAACTCCCAACTATAGCCCAAACCCATGCTATAATAATTGATATCAATATGAAACCCCCACCACCTACATAATTAATTGAAATGCTCCCTCTGCTTATCGTCGCTATCCTTTTCTTTTCCATTAAAAAAACCAGACCCTGCTTTCACCTCCCCAACCTTCTCAACAGGGGCGATCATCCCATGTAGCATAGACACAAAAAAAGTCAAAAGTTTGAAATTAGGAACAACAGTAATTCAAGTATACCCTTATTATTATTATTATTATTATTATTACGTGCAAGAAATCTTCTTATATAATCATTTCTCATAAAAAAATCTGAATGAATTATTTTTCATCATTATATGACTAAAATACTACCTTCATTGTCTATTATAAGAAAAAGAAATAACTAATTCATGAAGACAAAAAAAACAATTAAGTTACTTAATTTTAATAATTTGTTGACAGGAAATTTTTTCACATAAACTATCTTATTTTAGGACAGGTACATATAACACACCGTAACGAAAGGTTACAATATTGTAAGTGACGGTTTATCAGAGTTAGTGTAGGAGATGAGATCGTGTAATATTATAATATAATAATAATAATAATAATAATAACATTAAAATAACTTTGCACAAATTTTAGTGGATAATTTCAAGCTTTGGATTAACTGTGTGTACGAGACAAATATACTCCTTGTTGTGTACACTACACACAACTTGCTCTGAAAAGTGTTCATGAAATTATTGTCAAACAAAAGGAATTAGAGTGGGCAGAAAAAAGGGAACGGTTAGAGGGGCGTAATGGATGGTCATGGTGTGTGTTGATTGAATTGGAGCTTCAGCATCCATGTTTGACTCATCTACTTACAGATGAGGAAGAAGGGTTGGTGGGGAACGCCAGCCAACAACGCATAGTCAAGAGAGGCGCTCATCACACAACATAACTTACAAAACAACACAAACAGACAAACACTACAATAATACATTAATAATATATTTATTATTATTATTATTATTATTATTATTTTATTCATTATCATTGTGTGACGTGCGTCTGCGCTTCCTCATCTTCCTCTTCCACCTTCTTAGCCAACCCCAATTCATTCTTTGTATCATATATATATATATATATATATATAATCCAATTTTTACCGGGTAAGGCTGCGTTACCCGTATTTGAATTAACAGCAAGCAAATTAGTCTTGAATTGAATTGAATAGTGAGAGAGAGAGAGAGAGAAGTGGGTAGCTGGGAACTACTACTACTACTGCTACTACTACTACAAGAGGCAGGTACCACGTGCAGCCTTCATTGAAGAGACCCACACACCTAGTACTCCCAACCCAACCCAAACCAAACCTACCTCCTTCCCCCTTTCCTCTGGCATCTCATCTAACTATTTGGCCCTCTGGTTGGTTTCTGCGTGATCATCTATTATCACCACCGTCAATTTCATGCACTAACCTCCAACACCCCTTCCACTTATTATAATTCGTACCTTCTTCTAAGCTCTCTATGCTTCTCAAACACCATCCAATTCCGTAAAAAAAAAAAATTATTGAGTTCGTCGACACAGTTTCCATTCCAAGGTCTGTCTCGGTGATCCGTTTGTTCTTCCTTCTTGTCTCTCCTTTTTTATACTAATTCCCTCTGTGTTTAGTAATTTTATGTGATTCATTCCCCTCCCTTCTTCTATTTTAAAAAGCTCAAAGTTCAAAGCGTAGTTGAATTTTATAGTGTGTTGTTCACAAACGAAGGGAAAACCATTTATACCCCTATTGTTTGGAATTGGTTCTGGTTCTTTTTGTTAGGTGGGTTGGTTTTGACACTTTTTCTGTGGGATTATTTGATTGAAAAAGCTGAGTGGCAGCAATAAGTGGATGCTGCCTTTTTTTTTTTTTGGGTTTGCAATTGATGTTTTCGCCTTACCGCATCTGAGAGTGATAGAGAGAGATGCTGAACTTCTAGGCTGTTTTTGGCTCTTGTTTATATCTTGCAGTCAAAGCTCCGAGTTTGGGAGCAATTGGTTTTTTGCCACAAAATTTTACGGGTTGAACCCTGATTTGTTTAAATGAGTTGAGTTCACCATGTCAGCCACGGTTCTGATTGCTTATTTGCTTCCTAAACTGGAGTTTCTTACCAAGTCCATATATGGTTGACCAAACAGAACCTAACTATTTTTTTGTTTTTTTTGTCCATTTTCTTTTACTCTGTGTCAATCTTGCCAGATAAGTTAAGATGGATATTCTTTTGCCTAATTATATGCTTTATCTTGAGTTTTTTTTCTTCTATAAAAGAAGCTAGATGAATAGTTCTTATGAACGTTTTCTGGAATTCTACTTGTGAAGAAGCAATATAATATAAATAGGAGAAAAAAATGCCTAATTTCTAATTGACTTTCATATGCTTTGAGCTGCTGGTGGTAATCTATTTTTTTTTACTGTGCAGTACATTGGAGACATCTGGAAGGGGAAGAATAATGGCTGGCATTGGGCGTGGGAATGGACACATAAATGGTGTTGTGTCACATAGGAGCCCTGCTACAATATCTGAAGTAGATGATTTCTGCAGCGCCCTTGGGGGAAACAGGCCAATTCATAGCATATTGATTGCAAACAATGGAATGGCAGCGGTCAAGTTTATACGTAGTGTTAGGGGCTGGGCCTATGAGGCATTTGGCACAGAGAAGGCTATCTTGTTGGTTGCCATGGCTACTCCAGAGGACATGAGAATCAATGCAGAACATATCAGAATAGCTGATCAATTTGTGGAAGTACCTGGTGGGACCAATAACAATAACTATGCCAATGTGCAGCTTATTCTAGAGGTGCGTGATCGATGTTGACATGATCATCAGGTTTTGTACTTTCAAGTAGTTGTCAAAGCAGATTTTGTTAAGGAGAGTAGCAGGGAACAAAGTATGAAAGGCAATTTATAGTTGGAGATGTTTATTTGTACTATACTATACCATTCTGCTTTATGTGTGTTTTCAATTCAAATGTCATCAAGAAGAAAGCATACTTTTAGACTTTCCCACAAGAAACTTAACAAATGTGCTCATCCCAAGACATAAATATACATTTGATTAAATACGAATTGCATTATTTGTTCCTGTTGCTAACTATCGTTTTCGTTGCCTATAGGTTACTGAAGCTTATTCTTGTCATTCTAGTGATTTCAGTGCTTATAACCTATATAACTTATATAAAAATTGCTGACTGCCATGCAAGGTACTTCCCAGATTGCTGAGATAACTCATGTTGATGCGGTGTGGCCTGGTTGGGGTCATGCATCAGAGAATCCTGAGCTTCCAGATGCTTTAAAAGCAAAAGGAATTGTATTTCTTGGACCTCCTGCTATATCTATGGCAGCACTGGGAGATAAAATTGGTTCGTCATTGATTGCTCAAGCAGCAGAAGTGCCAACCCTTCCATGGAGTGGTTCTCATGTAAATTTCTATCTCCCATTATAGTGTATTTCTTTAGTAAGGGATGCCCAACTTATGACTTTGATTTTTTTCCATACAGGTGAAAATGCCTCCTGACAGCGACTTGATTACTATTCCTGATGAAATTTATCGGGAAGCATGTGTTTATACAACAGAAGAAGCAGTTGCAAGTTGTCAAGTTGTAGGATACCCTGCAATGATCAAGGCATCTTGGGGTGGTGGTGGTAAAGGCATAAGAAAGGTTTGCTTCTTGTGTGGTCAATACATTAGCATTTAGAAAATCTTGTAGCGTCCATGCTGATAATCTTGTAAACTAATTTTGTTGTCCAGGTGTATGTGATTTTTTTTTTTCAAATGGAAAACTGCATAAATAAAATACCTACAATGCTGAAAAACTTTGTGCTAATCTTATTTTTGAGTGATTCTTTGGGTAAAGTTTAGAAACTAACAGGCATGTGGATATTTTAGGTTCATAATGATGATGAGGTAAGGGCATTGTTCAAGCAAGTTCAAGGTGAAGTTCCGGGCTCACCTATATTTATAATGAAGGTTGCATCCCAGGTTAGACACTCCAGTGAACTTTGATCTGAATGAGCATGGTTCTTTGAGTCTTGATCATATTATTCTGATGATCCTCTCTTGTTTCTAAATAGAGCCGACATCTGGAAGTCCAGTTACTTTGTGATCAGCATGGAAATGTTGCAGCTTTGCACAGCCGTGATTGCAGTGTTCAGAGGAGGCATCAAAAGGTATGGAATTTTTCTGTAACCACACCGAATTGTCATGGTGAAATGAATCTCACAAATGGCATAATCAATCATCTGTTACAGATTATTGAGGAGGGTCCCATTACGGTAGCACCTCCGGCAACGGTGAAACAACTAGAACAGGCAGCTAGAAGATTGGCTAAATCTGTAAATTATGTTGGGGCGGCTACTGTTGAATATCTTTTTAGTATGGAAACTGGCGAGTACTACTTTTTAGAGTTGAACCCCCGACTGCAGGTGTTGTACAACATAATTAATTTCTTTCTTCTTTTGACTTTGGTTTTTCAATTGATTATGATTAATATGTTAGCATTTTGTTCTAAAACGGACTTTAGAAGCATAATGTGCTTTATGAAAATGCTTAGAATTTTGTGGTTGCTTAGGCATTTTTTTAGCTTAGTATTTACTTTTGGAAATTTTGCGTGGATGCTTGTAATGCTTGAAGTCAGTTTTACCTATTTTCCATACCCAGTTTTGTTTTGTTTTGTTCTTAATAATTTTTCCTTATTTTGTTTTCACCATCGTGGGTGATTGTTTTGCATTGGTTCTTATATAGGTTGAACATCCTGTTACTGAATGGATTGCAGAGATAAATCTGCCAGCAGCACAAGTTGCCATTGGGATGGGTATCCCACTCTGGCAAATTCCTGGTAAAACTTCTGATATATTCTTTACTATTATTACTTCCATCTTGTTTGCTTGCTGATTTGATTTCTTAAATTTATTTCATGTGTCTCACTTGACAGAGATTAGGCGTTTCTATGGGGTGGAACATGGTGGCGGGAATGATGCTTGGAGGAAAACGTCAGTTTTAGCTACCCCTTTTGATTTTGACAAAGCACAATCTAGAAGGCCAAAAGGTCATTGTGTGGCTGTGCGAGTGACTAGTGAGGACCCGGATGATGGTTTTAAACCTACAAGTGGGAAAGTGCAGGTTAACTACTACATTCAACAGCAATCTCATCTTTTTCTTCATTCATCCCATACTGAGTTAAAATGTTTGTGCAGGAGCTCAGCTTTAAAAGCAAGCCAAATGTCTGGGCATATTTCTCTGTTAAGGTAAGGCTTCTATCTCTTCATATGTATAGGTTTAACTTGAATGTCGAGGTGCTAAATTTTGTCAATTATATTTATATGCAGTCTGGAGGAGGAATCCATGAATTCTCAGATTCTCAGTTTGGTAAGTAGTAAATTATTAATTAATTAAACAAATAACAGTGAACAAGTTAGCTCCTATTTATTATCTTCAAATGCTGAGGACATCATTGTGAACATCATTGATTGGGAAATGGCAGATTCCAGGCTATCATGTTGATATATTAATGTATGGATCTTTTTTGTTCATTTTTATCTTCATCGTTTTCTTTTGGCACATAATGAGGAATCCACTTTGCCTTGTTATGGGAAATGTGTTTAACTTTGGAATGCATGACCTTAGTAGTGCAAAAGCTAGGATGTAAAGTTGGCTTTGATGGGAGGATAAAAAAAAAATGAAAATTTAAATAAGTAAGTCAATTGGTAAAAATCAATTAATATCAGAGAAATATAAATAACGACACTCTATGTCCCCACGAAGAGCTAATTTGCATGTGTATATATGAGTGTGGGTATGCGTGCGGAATTTTTTTTTCCCGATGGGTCTTGATGTTTAAAGCGGCTGGTTTGTTAATAATAGTGATCAATAACTATTTTTCCTTTTGTGCCATAAATGCCCATGTAACTAAGTGTTGATATTCATTGCATTTTTCTGTTGGTTATTATAATTTTTAACTGTGTAGAACTTTTTCATCTATTTAGAAATGTATATAACAAACTTTATAATTTGTGAATTTTGAACTGTAGGTTGTCAATTCTCCGTAACATGCTTTCTTTCTTGTTCTTACATTCATGTATTCACACAATTCCCATACTATGACTTACCTTCTATTAGCTTCTAATATCCCATCTTTTACCTCAGGACATATTTTTGCTTTTGGAGAATCTAGGGCTTTAGCAATTGCAAATATGGTTCTAGGGCTGAAGGAGATTCAAATTCGGGGAGAAATTCGTACCAATGTTGATTACACCATTGATCTTCTGAATGTAAATCACTCACATGATGACAAATTATTTTATAAGAAGTGAATATAACGAAGAAGTGACATCATTACAATATTTGATCTCAGGCTTCAGACTACAGAGAAAACAAAATTCACACAGGATGGTTGGACAGTAGAATTGCAATGCGGGTTAGAGCAGAGAGGCCTCCCTGGTATCTTTCTGTTGTTGGAGGGGCACTCTATGTAAGTAAACGTTTTTTTTTTAATCTTTTTCTCCTTCAGTTTTTGTTAGTTTCACATCCTGGAATTCATGACCTGTGCTTCTTCCAATGAATACAGAAAGCTTCCGCTAGCAGTGCAGCTTTGGTTTCAGACTATGTTGGTTATCTTGAAAAGGGGCAAATCCCTCCTAAGGTATTATGTCTAAATGGGAGGAAAAATCTAATTCATAGTGCATTTAACTTCTTTCTTATTTTCCAGTGATACTAATTTTAGTTAATAATTATTCCAGCACATATCTCTTGTCCATTCTCAAGTGTCCTTGAACATTGAAGGAAGCAAATATACGGTATGCATTTGTATCAATTTCAATTTGATGGACAATTTCTGTAGTTGCCTTGCCTTTTTAGGACGCCTTCATAGGCAATGATCAATTTGTATAATTCATATCTTCTAAAACAATTGTAGATTGACATGATACGAGGAGGACCTGGCAGTTATAGATTGAGAATGAATCAATCAGAGGTAGAAGCAGAGATACATACTTTACGTGATGGAGGTTTGCTGATGCAGGCAAGTATTGTTCTCTGAACTTCCTATGTATGGGTGCTTTTGTACTTCTCTCAATTACCATATTACTCATCGTAGTCAACTTTATAGTATCAATTTCTTTGATATGGAGTATGTACACGAACCATTGCTGATATGGCTTCTAAAATTTAAGTAATAGTATCCTAATTAAATCATTTAGCATAAATCTTTGTGGACATGATATGCTTCACTATCTTTAGGTCCCAAAAAATGAAAAATTATTATATATGGAAAAGCACTTCCTGTTTCCAGAGATGCTCAAACTTTTTGATATCAAAAACATAATAAGGGATGTGGATGTGTGTATTTATGGATAACTGATTTATGGGTAATTTAACAATTTCATCATTAGATAGTACTTTAGCATGGAAAGTGAATGATAGGTCTGTATGTCTGGATATAAGTCGTGTTTGCATAAAGTGTATCTTGTTAATTCATTCTAGTTTTCATAAACTAAAATTTATTATGCTTCATCCGTAATTTCTATATCTCTATATTAGCATTTGATACAAAGTTAAAGAAAACTTTATCTCCAATTTAGCCAATACCGTGGTGTTTTTTTTTTCTTTCCAACATTGCTATTTTATAGCTGGTCCTTTGTTCTATATCTGATTCTTGAGTTCTTAACTGGTAGTTTCCACTTGTTACAGTTGGATGGAAACAGTCATGTAATATATGCAGAGGAAGAAGCAGCCGGAACTCGTCTTCTAATAGATGGAAGGACTTGCTTGCTTCAGGTGAATATAGTTTTTTTTCACCTTGAAAGTTCTATTTCTTTTTATTGTGGCTGAGGCATGTTTGTAAACCCCTTTTATATGCAGAATGATCATGATCCCTCGAAGTTAATTGCGGAGACACCATGCAAACTTCTGAGATATTTGGTTGTGGATGACAGTCACATCGATGCCGACACACCATATGCTGAAGTTGAGGTCATGAAAATGTGCATGCCTCTTCTTTCGCCTGCTTCTGGGATTATTCATTTCAGAATGGCCGAAGGTCAAGCAATGCAGGTATATAGTGTTCTACATAGGAAGTATAAGTGCACAAAATGAAAGAGAGGATAAGAAAGAATTATCTTTTGCAGGCTGGTGAACTTATAGCAAGGCTTGATCTAGATGATCCTTCTGCTGTAAGAAAAGCAGAACCCTTCATTGGGAGCTTTCCAGTCCTGGGCCCTCCAACTGCGATTTCAGGTAAAGTTCATCAGAAATGCGCCGCAAGCTTGAATGCTGCACGGATGATTCTTGCTGGCTATGAGCACAATATTGACGAAGTGAGTAAACTCTTCACCTTGATTCATTAACAATGTAATTTGACAAGATTTTTAGGCGGTTATATTCAGCCATCATACATAGGAGATTTTTGGATTCTAGTATTATTCTGAGACTTGTATATGCTTATCTTATTAACAAGCTAGATATCTGTCTCAGGTTGTGCAAAGTTTGCTCAATTGCCTTGACAGTCCTGAATTGCCTTACCTTCAATGGCATGAGTGCTTGTCAGTTCTTGCAACCCGTCTTCCCAAAGATCTAAAAAATGAGGTAAAGGGACACCCTTCTGTTTTTCCCCTCTGGTTTAACATTTTCAAAGTGATCTAAGCTGGCATTCAACTATGTGGTTTGTCAGTTGGAATCAAAATGTAAGGAGTTCGAGGGGATTTCAAGCTCCCAAAATGTTGATTTCCCTGCCAAATTATTGAAGGGAATTCTTGAAGTGAGTTGCTATTCCTGAATTACTCATTCTGATATTTTCCCCTTTAATGTGAAATTGTGAGTAAATTTATGGGGTGTGTTTTATACTGCAGACTCATCTTGCATCTTGTCCTGACAAAGAAAAAGGAGCCCAAGAAAGACTAGTTGAACCTCTGTTAAGTCTTGTAAAGTCTTATGAGGGTGGAAGAGAGAGGCATGCCCATTTAATTGTTCAATCCCTTTTTGAAGAATATCTTTCGGTCGAAGAACTATTTAGTGATAATATACAGGTTAGTATGATTATTTGATTGCTCGTACTGATATTGCGTTTGTAATTTAATCTGGGGAATTTCTAATCACACATACATCGTTTTCTATATACACATACATAAGTTCCGCGAGTTTATTTTTTTTCAACACACACATGTCCGTGGAACTATTAGTTCCGCGAGTTGTAATTCTCCGCGGAACTACTAGTTCCGCGGGTTTATTTTTTTTCTAACACACACATGTCCGTGGAACTATTAGTTCCGCGAGTTGTAATTCTCCGCTGAACTATTAGTTCCGCGGGTTTTAATTCTTCGCGGAACTAATAGTTCCACGAAGAATTATAACTCGCGGAACTAATAGTTCCGCGGACATGTGTGTGCTAAAAAAAATAAACCCGCGGAACTATTAGTTCCGCGGAAATGTATGTGCACATAGAAAACCATGTATGTGTTAATAGAAATTCCCTTTAATCTGTTATGACCTTTTGACTTCTATCCACCAAATTAGTTTTTCTAGGTGATGTTCAGACTTAAAAGAATCTGTATTTCATTGTTTTTCTGCCTTATTTAGTTTATACAAGATGCCGATTAATCATTCAGTTATTTATTTATCTGAATCAAATTGTGTGTCTCGGGGTGCTTATATAAAAACTGGCTAACACATTATAGTTTTCTTCATTTGCCTTATTCTTTTATCGTACTAACAATTGGTTTATCATGCAACAAAATCTAATATGTTAGGAACCAACTAAGCAGCTATTTTATAATAAAAGATTTTTTCTTTATCATTTAGTTTTCCAGAATATTCATAACCTTTTCCCTTTCCCTCGACATCTAGGCTGATGTAATTGAACGTCTCCGTCTTCAATACAAGAAAGATTTATTGAAGATTGTTGACATAGTGCTCTCCCATCAGGTATAAACCTTTATAATATGCTCAGCCTGAGAGTTTTACTTCCTTGATGTCTTGTTTACATTATACTGCAAATATATTAACTGCATTTCATGGGTTTCAGGGTGTCAAGAGTAAAAACAAGCTGATACTGCGACTAATGGATAAACTGGTTTATCCTAACCCTGCTGCCTATAGGGATCAATTAATCCGTTTCTCTGCACTCAACCATACAAGTTATTCTGAGGTTGGATATTCCCCTGAGATATTCTGGTCAAGCTGAATAATAGAGGGTTATATGTTCTTCATCATGTTATATTTTTAGGAGTCGTAGTGTGTCTTCTACTGGGAGAGCATTGTGAATATATATCCTTCAATTATCTACTTTTGGTTTCATCTTGTGGATGATACTCTTAATTTCTTTAGATTATTTTGAGTGGAATCCTGATATGTGATTATCTTGATGCAGTTGGCTCTTAAGGCAAGTCAACTACTCGAACAAACTAAATTGAGTGAACTTCGATCCAGCATTGCTAGAAGTCTTTCTGAACTAGAGATGTTCACTGAGGATGGTGAAAGTATTGATACTCCTAGGAGGAAGAGTGCCATTAATGACCGAATGGAGGACCTTGTGAGTGCTCCTTTGGCAGTTGAGGATGCCCTTGTGGGTTTATTTGATCACAGTGATCACACCCTTCAAAGGAGGGTTGTGGAAACATATATACGCAGGCTCTACCAGGTATATCAATTTTACTGCTATGATTCGGTAACATTTTGATTCTTCTTGCTCTTCTTGGGGGTTGGGGGGAAGGGTGGAAGGGAGTGGCCGTGTGTTTTTTTTTTTTAACTTCTAGTGTTTGCTATTAGCCATATCTTGTCAAAGGGAGCATCAGGATGCAGTGGCACAGATCTGGTCTTATTGCTACATGGGAATTCTTAGAAGAGTACATTGAACGGAAGAATGGTGTTGAAGACCAGACATCGGATAAATCACTGGCGGAGAAACATAGTGAGAAGAAATGGGGAGTGATGGTTGTAATTAAATCTCTTCAATTTTTGCCTGCAACTATTAGTGCTGCGTTAAAGGAAGCAACCAACAACCTTCACGAAGCACATACAAGTGGTTCTGGTGACTCAATTAACCATGGTAATATGATGCATATTGGATTAGTGGGCATCAACAACCAGATGAGTTTACTTCAAGACAGGTACAGTTTCAGAAACTGCTTATATTATTTTGAACCCAATTTTTTATTTTTTTAGGGTTTAGAGCATCAATGGTTGTATTGTATAGCTTACAGTTTAATTTATAGGACCTGTTTGGATTAACTTATGCAGAGCTTATGAACACAGCTTATGACTGATTCATAAGCTATTTTTGACTTATTTTTCATAAGCTACCCAGGATAGCTTATCAAAACAGCTTATGGCTTGTATAAAATAAGTTTCGCTATAATTTTTATTCGATTATAAAAGTAGCTTATACAGCTTATGCCATAAGCTGTAGATAAGCTTGTTATCCAAACAGGGCCATAGTCTAGTTCTAGTCTTTTAGCTTAAAGGCTTCTTAAATCTTACTGGTTTGATGATTGGGATCAGTATTGAACAGTATTAAATTCTTAGTTTTCTTCTATAAGTCAAGTGTCAGGTGGACTAGTGTTCTTTTTGTTGAACTACTGATTGGAACATCCTTTGTCTTCTTGACAAGCAACTTTTTGGTCTTTTGCAGTGGTGATGAAGATCAGGCTCAAGAAAGAATCAATAAGTTGGCCAAAATACTCAAAGAGCAGGAAATAGGCTCCACAATACATGCTGCAGGTGTTGGAGTAATTAGCTGTATCATACAGAGGGATGAAGGGCGTGCCCCAATGAGGCACTCATTTCATTGGTCAGCAGAAAAGCATTATTATGAAGAGGAACCTCTGTTGCGTCATCTGGAACCTCCCCTATCCATTTATCTTGAATTGGTTAGTTATTTTATGGTTCAAGTCCCCCATTTTATTTTAGAAGGTGGGAGAGAAGCACCTTTGATTTGTATGCGTGATCTTAAACTCATTAATATTTGTCTGATTATAGGACAAGCTTAAATGCTATGAGAATATACGGTATACCCCATCTCGAGATCGTCAGTGGCACCTGTACACAGTTGTGGATCCCAAGCCACAACCAATTCAAAGAACGTTTCTTCGAACACTTCTAAGACAGCCAACCACGAATGAAGGATTCTCTTATCAAAGGCTGGATGCAGAAACATCTCGTACCCAATTGGCCATGTCCTTTACTTCGAGGAGCATCTTTAGGTCCTTGATGGCTGCAATGGAGGAGTTGGAACTTAATGCACACAATGCCACCATTAAATCTGAACATGCTCATATGTACCTCTATATCATACGCGAACAACATATAGATGATCTTGTGCCTTACCCCAAGTAATTACAGCAGCAAATATCTCCATATATTTTCTTTTTATTAGCACATGATAAATAAGCTTTCATCTGTGTCTTACATTTTGGATGTTAATGCCAGGAGAATTAACATAGATGCTGGCCGAGAAGAAACAACAGTTGAGGCAATCTTGGAAGAACTGGCACAGGAAATTCATTCCTCTGTTGGTGTAAGAATGCATAGATTAGGAGTTGTTGTGTGGGAAGTCAAGCTCTGGATGGAAGCTTGTGGACAGGCAAATGGTGCTTGGAGGGTCATTGTAAACAATGTGACGGGTCATACATGCACTGTACATGTAAGTGTTTATTTACTTAAAAGTTTCAAGGAAAGTTTTCCTGCATGCACAACTTTTTCAGATTGTTAAAAGGTTGCTTTTGGGGTAAAGACTATAACATACAAACCAGCAGATTGGTTATGTTAAGAATGAATATGGAGCATTTTTCTGTACTTGATGGAGAAATGCTAATCAGCATCTAATGCTAATTTCACAGTCCATACCCTTTTAGGTATTTACACTCGTTAAGCATTTGATAAATACAGCTCATGTTAGCAATTCTTCTATTTGAGTTTCTTCATAATCATAAGATTTGTGATGAAAGCTTTTGATTGACAAGGCTCTTTAGACGGGAGGAAAAAAGTCAGAAGAATATATATTTTTTTTAACAAGGATGTAATGTATTCTCCTTTTGAAGAAATTTTAGCAATGCACTCTTTGACATAATCTTTCCAAGTCCAACACCATTATTTGGTAAATCACATGTAATGATTTAGGCCACAAAACTAAGATTAAAAAAAAACCATAAATCTAACAACTGGGAATTAAAAAATATATGACAGTTGGCATCTTCTACTTGTTCTGGTGAATATATTCTCATTGTTAGATACATCTAACCTTCTTTACTGAAAGTATTATTATTTGATTCTTAATTTCTAAAATTTCAGATATATCGAGAAATGGAGGATGCCACAACTCACAAAGTGGTATACAGCTCAGTCACTGTAAAGGGACCACTGCATGGTGTACCAGTGAATGAAAACTATCAACCCTTGGGTGTTATTGATCAAAAACGTCTTTCAGCAAGAAAGAACAGCACCACATACTGCTACGATTTTCCCCTGGTAAGTGATATTTAATGAATTTAGTTGATAGGTTTTCTTTTGTCTGTCTGTTTGTGTGGGCATATATGTGTATTTCTGTATGTGTAGTTGTGTACCATTTCCTTTTAATGAGTGGATGACAAGAGATGTCAAGCTATGATTCCTGAGGATAAATGCTTCTTGCAGGCGTTTGAAACAGCCTTGGAACAGTCATGGGCAATCCAACAGCCAGGAACTCAAAGAGCCAAAGGTAAAGATCTCCTAAAAGCAACGGAGCTTATATTTGCTGACAAAGAAGGTAGCTGGGGTACTCCTCTTGTTCCTGTGGAGCGTCCTCCTGGGCTCAATGATGTTGGCATGGTAGCCTGGTTTATAGAAATGTGTACCCCTGAGTTCCCATCTGGAAGGAATATATTGATTGTTGCAAATGATGTGACCTTCAGGGCTGGTTCTTTCGGCCCAAGAGAGGATGCATTCTTTCAAGCAGTAACTGAGCTTGCTTGTGCAAAGAAAATACCCTTAATTTATTTAGCGGCAAATTCTGGTGCCCGTTTAGGTTTAGCCGGGGAAGTGAAAGCTTGTTTCAGAGTTGGTTGGTCTGAGGAATCTAACCCTGAGCATGGTTTTCAGTATGTATATTTAACACCTGAGGATTATGGTCGTATTGGATCATCAGTGATAGCACATCAATTAAAGCTCGAAAGTGGAGAAACCAGATGGGTTATAGATACCATTGTTGGCAAGGAGGATGGCCTGGGGGTTGAAAACATGAGTGGCAGTGGGGCCATTGCTAGTGCCTATTCAAGGGCATACAAGGAAACTTTTACATTGACATATGTGACTGGTAGGACTGTTGGAATAGGTGCTTATCTTGCTAGGCTTGGGATGAGATGCATACAGAGGCTTGATCAACCCATAATTCTTACTGGTTTTTCAGCATTAAACAAACTTCTTGGTCGGGAGGTATACAGCTCTCACATGCAACTTGGTGGACCTAAAATCATGGCAACTAATGGAGTTGTTCATCTAACAGTTTCTGATGACCTTGAAGGTGTTTCTTCTATTTTGAACTGGCTTAGCTACATTCCGGCTCATGTAGGTGGCGCACTTCCTATTATAAAGCCCCTTGATCCTCCAGACAGATCAGTGGAGTATTTACCTGAAAACTCGTGTGATCCTCGTGCTGCCATTAGTGGAACTCTGGATGGAAATGGAAGATGGTTGGGTGGCATTTTCGACAAGGACAGCTTTGTAGAGACATTAGAAGGATGGGCAAGGACAGTTGTTACAGGAAGGGCAAAGCTTGGAGGAATCCCTGTGGGAGTTGTTGCGGTGGAAACACAAACAGTTATGCAAATAATACCTGCTGATCCAGGCCAGCTTGATTCTCATGAGAGGGTTGTTCCTCAAGCTGGGCAAGTGTGGTTTCCTGATTCTGCGACCAAGACAGCCCAAGCGATATTGGATTTCAACAGAGAGGAACTCCCACTTTTCATTCTTGCAAACTGGAGAGGCTTTTCTGGTGGGCAAAGGGACCTTTTTGAAGGAATTCTTCAGGCTGGTTCAACTATTGTGGAGAACCTTAGAACATACAACCAGCCTGTATTTGTGTACATCCCAATGATGGGTGAACTCCGTGGCGGGGCATGGGTTGTTATTGACAGTCGAATCAATTCAGACCACATTGAAATGTATGCTGAGCGAACAGCTAAGGGTAATGTCCTTGAGCCAGAAGGAATGATTGAGATCAAATTTAGAACAAAAGAATTGTTGGAGTGTATGGGCAGACTTGACCAACAGTTGATAAATTTGAAGGCAAAACTCCAGGAAGCCAAGAGTAACAAGGACCTTGGCACAGTTGAGTCCCTGCAGCAGCAGATTAAATCCCGTGAGAAACAACTTTTGCCTCTGTATACCCAGATTGCTACCAAATTTGCTGAACTGCATGATACTTCTTTAAGAATGGCTGCAAAGGGTGCAATCAGAGAAGTTCTGGACTGGGGTAACTCCCGTGCGGTCTTCTACCGGCGACTGCGCAGGAGAATTGGTGAGCATTCACTGATCAACGGTGTGAGAGATGCTGCTGGTGATCATTTGTCACACACATCTGCCATGAACTTGCTCAAAAACTGGTATTTGAGTTCTGATATTGCCAAAGGTAGAGAAGACGCTTGGTTGGATGATGAAGCGTTCTTCAGATGGAGGGATGATCCTGCAAATTACGAGGACAAACTAAAGGAATTGCGTGTCCAGAAACTGTTGCTTCATTTGACAAATATTGGTGGCTCAAATCTAGATTTGCAAGCTCTTCCTCAAGGTCTTGCCGCCCTTTTAAGCAAGGTAAAAAACACACACTTCTTGTTATTTGGTTGCATTAACTGTTTAATGTTTATCATTTGCTTCATCATATCTTGAAACATGGAGATGATTATTTGAATTCTTGTGCAGTTGGAAGCATCAAGTCGTAAGAAGTTGACCGATGAACTTCGCAAGGTACTTGGTTAGAAGACAATAAATGTTCCTGTGATCTGCCTTTGCACTCATGGCATGGCCATGTAAATGTACCCATTTTATTTGTTCAATCGAGTATTGAATCATCCCTTGTCTAAGCTGTTATCACCAGTAGCAGCATCCCTCAAAAAATGGACTCTCACTTGAGGGATCAAATTGTAAATGACTCCAGTCTTGGCTAGATATTTAATTTATGCAGTTAGAGGATCACAACCAGCATCTTCATGTTCCGTCTATTTATTTATTTGCTGGTTGATTGATTCTCTTCGTGTATCTGAATAAATATGTAATAATCTGTAACATTGAGTATTTATGAATAATAAAATTTTGGGCAGTCGACATATGCTTTCCAACAAGTTTTTAGTTTTGTTTGAAATTTTTACAGGCATTTTGGCTAAAAATGAACATTGCCACACAGAATCTGCAAAAAAACACGATCTGAGATAGAAGGGCGGGAGATAGAATGTGTAAAATTTTTGGAGAATTTTTGTAAATAATTTTTATGTAGATAGAAGCATGGTGTCTTTTACCAGAGGAACTCAAATTAGAAAATTATATATTAGAAGCATATTATCCTATACTGGTAGTGGTTACTATAATCTGCATCATGGAAAATGGATTTTGCAATATTGACGAGACACAGGGCCTTACTTCACAAATGTGGGTTTGTTGGAACCATCAATTGACACTATTGCGGGACCATCAATTAACGTATGTCTACTTATTTTTTTGAAAGGAATACGTGCGTCCATTGTTTTTACTATATTAATCATCTTGCCCTCTCAACATTTATTCTCACGAAAAAGAAAAGAAACATCAATAGGGCCTTAATGATATATATATATATATATTTCTCAGGGTATCCTTTGCGACAACTATGGAGACTATTCCCTTCGAGAATTTGGAGTACATTTAAGAGTCGTCTCTCCCAAACAGTGTATTTTCATACACAAGATCCGGGAATCAAACCCCCAAACCACATATTTAAGGAAACCGAACCACTTACCACTCGGATCACACCAGTTTGGTGCCTTAATGATATATTTGTTAACATCACTAAACAATATTTTTTTATCAACTAAGTCAATTTGAGTTATAATTTGCTAACGTATTTTCTTTTGAAAAAGAAGTAGATATACGTTAACAAATTTTATGGGTAATTGCTAACATACACTAACTTATTACATAGGATGAGTACGTTAGTAAGTTATACCTTTAAGTATGTTTAACAAAATTTGTGTTATAATCTTCTTAAATACTCCTAAAAAACAAGTGGTGTAAATTAACCAATCTTATTTTTAATATATTTTTTTTGTTAAAAAAATAATATAAACAAGCGCCATGCATAGCACGAGGGATTTTTTTTTCTCCGATTAAGTACACGAGGGGCTTTCTATATAATGATAGATTAGGAATTTCAATGGTATCTGATGAGTATGATGGCCACAATGAATTGTCAAGCATTAATATAATGGTACCTGGTGGACGGACTGGAAAGAGTGAGGTCATGAGTGGAAGATAACATGTTGAGCACTATTTATATACATATTAGAGTAGTATAACACACACACATACATATATATATATAAGGAGACTTTTGAAGTTTTGTTTAGTATTGAAAGACTTAAATCATTCTCTAATTAGAACTTGAAATTATGTTACAAACATCTTAAAACTTATCTAAAATATGATAATTGTTATGATCTTTATGGTGAAATTCTATTTGAAGAATTAAAAGTCATTAGAAAGATTTTAACAGTTGAATCAAAATCAAGCTTTATGATATTGAGTTTTTTGAAAACATTTAATTGTTTACCTAATGTATGTACAACTTATAGAATAATATTAACTATCATTGTTATTGTTCTATCTGTCAAAAAAGTTTTTCTAAATTGAAATTGTTAAAATTTTATTTACGATTACTATGTTACAAGGTAAATTAAATAGTCTTGCTTTGATTTTTATTGAAAATAATTTTTTAAAGAACCCTGATTCTGAACATATTATTAATGATTTCACAACAAAAAATTGCAAAAAAATGATAGGACATCATTTTATCGACTCGCCTATGGTACCTCAAATCTCAGGACCGCCCCTGGTCTTTGTTATAGTAACTTTAGCATAAGCGAACGATTTGAGGAGAAATCTGGAAGAGGAGAGTGGAAAACGTAGATTAACCACGAAGCACGTTGTCGAATCGGGAAGCACGTTGGCGACGCAGGAAGCACGTTGATGGTGGGCAATTGCATGTTGGAAAAAGAGAAATAGAAAAAGTGAAGCCGAAGGGAGTATTAAAGGGTTTTTTTAAAAAAATAAAAAAATTTAGGCAAAATTGCATTTTTGGTTCTATAACTTATTTATTTGTTTCAATTTGATCCTATAATTTTTTTTTGTGTCATGTTGGTCCCGTAACTTCGAAAACGTTTTCACGTTAGTCCCTTCCGTCTGTTTTAAAGAGATGCTGTTACTAACGGGCTGACGTGTCCGTTAACGTGGTGACATGGCCTTGGTGAGCTGGAACATGACTGTTAGGGGTATTTTCGCAATTAGATCTTCTTCTTCATCTTGCTAAATGTACTAAGCTAGGGTTTTAGATTTTGAGATCCCCAAATCGCGTCCTTGCAAAGATGGCTCAATGTCAATCTGATTCTGTCAATTCAAAGCATGGATGTAGCAGAAACAGCTATGGGAGCATGGATTGTGACACAAACCTCAATCAAAATCCACATCCCCATAACCCCATTAGTGACATAAATCGCAACCAACAAAAAAAACCTCATCAACCTGAACCTGAACCAGAACCCAAGTCTCAGAAAAAAGAACAACAACACAACACTAACATTTCAGAAACTCTGTGGAAGAGAGGAAATGTACCTTGAATCACTGCCACAGAATGAACCCTAGGAGAAGAAGAAGCGAACAACTGTGTCTTCGTCGGCTCCCTAATCGTCTGCAATTTCGACCTCCTTCAACCCTAACCTCGCGCATCTCGTCTTCTCTTGGTCCAGAACTGGTTTCTCTTCCCTCCAATAACACAGGATGGTGCTTCTGGGAGAAGTTCAATCACACTGAAAACCAGTGACAAAACGGCGTCGTTTCTCAACTCAGACACAAGTAAGTCCAACTCATCAGCTCACTAAGGCCATGTCACCGCGTTAACGGGCACATCAGCGCGTTAGTAACGACGTCTCTTTAAAACAGACGGAAGGGACTAACGTGAAAACGTTTTCGAAGTTATGGGACCAACTTGACACAAAAAAAAGTTATAGGACCAAATTGAAACAAATAAATAAGTTATAGGACCAAAAATGCAATTTTGCCAAAAATTTAAGTATGAGGCACGTGTTTTTACTTTGAGCCCGCTTTGCAGCGTGTTCAGGTTGTGTTCGCATGGTGTCTCTACTGTGTCGAAGTCAAAAAATTAGACACTTAAATGGAGTGTCCGACACGTGTTGTATGAATATCGGTGTTCGATGCGTGTCGGACACTTGCATACTTCTTAATAAAAGAGATACTTTCAAAAATCTCTTATAAAACTTGATAAAAAAAACTCTTATAAAGGGACAAATTTTTTTTGGATCAGAAACTTCTTATATTTAGGGACAAAGATAATATGATGTATTGTGACGTGCGTCTGTCTGCTTCTCCTCCCCCACTTCAACCTTCTTAGCCAACCCCAATTCTTTGTATCATAATTTTTAAAATTCGACTGGGGCTCACATTCACCTCTCAAAATTGGCTTGAAAGGTGGGGACTCCCCCGGCTATATAAACACCACACAGACGCCCTCTCGAGCCTAGGTTCCACACCATAGGCAAGGGCTAGCGGCAGTATCCACACCACCGAGAGGAATCCGGACTTTGATACCATTTTAAAATTCGACTGGGGCTCACATCCATCCCTCAAAATTGGCTTGAAAGGTGGGGACTCTCCCAACTATATAAACACCACACAAGCCCCTTGACCATCCAACGTGAGACTTCCAACAATAATCTAATTTTACTGGCTAAGGCTGCGTTAACAGCAAGTAATTAAGCTAGTCTTGAATGAATAGTGTGTGTGTGTGAGAGAGAGAGAGTACGAAGAGGCATGTACCATGTGCAGCCTGCAGCCTTCATTGAAGGGACCCACACATGACACAGTGAGCTGGCAAAATGGGCTTAGCCCGCCGGGCCGGCCCGAGCCCGCCCGAAAAAACACTGGGCTTGGACACACAAATTTGAGCCCGTTTTCAATCCGGGCCTTTTTGGCCTGGTCCGATAAAGCCCGAACCCGTAAAAGCCAGAGCCCGAAGCGGGCTGCCCGAAAAACGTAGGCCAAAGCCCGAGCCCGGCCCGAAAAAAACCCAAAAAATAGAGGGTTCAGACACACAAATTTGAACCCATTTTTAATCTGGACTTTTTTGACCCGGTCCAATAAAACCCAAACCCAGCGCGGCCCCGCCCAAAAGCCCGAATTGCCACCTCAGTGACACACCCCTTGTCCCAACCCAATAATTAACTTAAACCAAACCTACTCCCTCCTTTCCTTCCCTCGATCTGCTTTAATTAATTAATTAATGGCCATGCTGGTTGATAAATATTGCAACGTGAAGCAGTAACCAATATGGTCCCATCTCACCTAACTATTCCACCCCCTCTGGTTGGTTTCTGCGTGATCAATGATTGATGAGATCACATGCACTATTACTTGGCCGACCCCTCAACACCCTTTCACTTATAATGCACACCTGATCTTCTTCCTTAAACAAACCCAAAAAAAGATACTATTCGATTTCGTCGACTGATGACTGTTTCCATTTCAAGGTCTGTAGTACTCCGCGATCTTTCTTACTTGTCTCTCCTTTTTTATGCTGATTCCCTCCTCTGTCTGTGTTTAGTAATTTGCTGTGATTCATTCCCCTCCCTTGTAGCTAGCTTCTGTTTTATAAAAAAAACTCAAAGCGTAGTTAAATTCCATTTTAGGTAGGTTAATTGGTCGACACTTTTTCTGTACGGTATGCCAAATGCCAGCAATAACTGGATATATACTGCCTTTCTATTTTTGGCTTTGTGCTTTGCAATTGATGTTTGATGTTTTCCCCTAAACCGCATGCATCAGAGAGTGATAGAGAGAGATCGATCCTGAACTTAGAGTTGGCAAAATGGGCTGGGCCTAGCGGGTCGGGCCGAAAAAGTTCAAAAAATAGATGACTCAGACACACAAATTTGAATCTATTTTCAATGTGGACTTTTTTGGCCCGGTCCAACAAAGTCCGAATCCGGTAAAGTCCGACCCGACCCAGAAAATTCAAAAAATAGAGGGTTCAAGCACACAAAATGAGCAGAGCAAATGCATAAATGGATAGTGTTAATAATCCTATAATCCCATTTTAAACGTCACCGAGCTCTTCATATCTTGCAGTGAAAGCTGCGAGTTTGGGAGCAATGGGTTTTTTGCCACAGAATTTTACGGGTTGATTGAACCCTGGTATGTTAAAATGAGTTGAGTTCACCATGTCAGCCACGGTTCTGATTGCTTCCAAATCGGGGTTTCTTACCAAGTCCATATATGGTTGACCAAACAGAACCTAACAAATATTTTTTTTTTGCCCATTTTCTTTTACTCTGTGCCAATCTTGCCAGATAAGTTAAGATGGATTTTCTGTTGCTTAATTATATGCTTTATCTTGAGTTTTTTTTTTCTTCTATAAAAGAAGCTAGACTAGATGAATGATTCTTATGAAAGTTTTCTGGAATTCTATCAGTGAAGAAGCATTATAAATTGGAGGGAAAAAGAGCCTAATTTCTAATTGAGTTTCATATGCCTTGAGCTGCTGGTGGTAATCTATTTTTTTTTTTTTTACTGTGCAGTACATTGGAGACATCTAGAAGGGGAAGAATAATGGCTGGCGCCATTGGGCGTGGGAATGGACACATGAATGGTGTTGTGCCACATAGGAACCCTGCTACAATATCTGAAGTAGATGATTTCTGCAGCGCCCTTGGGGGAAACAGGCCAATTCATAGCATATTAATTGCAAACAATGGAATGGCAGCGGTCAAGTTTATACGTAGTGTTAGGAGCTGGGCCTATGAGGCATTCGGCACGGAGAAGGCTATCTTGTTGGTTGCCATGGCTACTCCAGAGGACATGAGAATCAATGCAGAACATATCAGAATAGCCGATCAATTTGTGGAAGTACCTGGTGGGACCAATAACAATAACTATGCCAATGTGCAGCTTATTCTAGAGGTGCGTGATCGATGTTGACATGATCATCAGGTTTTGCACTTCCAAGTAGTTGTTGTTGAGTCTCACATCGACTAGGATATGGCCAATGTAGTCCTTATAAGGCTTGTGCAGTCCTCATTTTATAAGCCAGTTTTGTAATGATGAGTTAGGCCCTAAAATCTAATACCACAAAAACTATTAGTTAAGAAAGCATACCTTTAGACTTTTCCACAAGAAACTTAACAAATGAGCTCATCCCAAGACATAAATATACATTTGATAAAATATGAATTGCATTATTTGTTCCTGTTGCTTACTGTCTTTGTTGTTGCCTATAGGTTACTGAAGCTTATTCTTGTCATTCTAGTGATTTCAGTGCTTATGTAGTTATATTGTTTTTATTAACCTAAGTAACTTATATAAATTTTGCTGACTGCCATCCAATGTACTTACCAGATTGCAGAGATAACTCATGTTGATGCAGTGTGGCCTGGTTGGGGTCATGCATCAGAGAATCCTGAGGTTCCAGATGCTTTAAAAGCAAAAGGAATTGTATTTCTTGGACCTCCTGCTATATCTATGGCAGCACTGGGAGATAAAATCGGTTCCTCATTGATTGCTCAAGCAGCAGAAGTGCCAACCCTTCCATGGAGTGGTTCTCATGTAAAAATTTCAGATAGTGTATTTCTTTAGTAAGGGGTGCCCAACTTATGACACTGAAGTTTTTTCATACAGGTGAAAATGCCTCCTGACAGCGACTTGATTACTATTCCTGATGAAATTTATCGGGAAGCATGTGTTTATACAACAGAAGAAGCAATTGCGAGTTGTCAAGTTGTAGGATACCCTGCAATGATTAAGGCATCTTGGGGTGGTGGTGGGAAAGGCATAAGAAAGGTTTGCTTCTTGTGTGGTCCATCCTGTATTACTTCCTCCAGACTCAAATATAAACAAAAAATAACTCAATTGTGGCGGACTCAAATATAAGTAAATTTTAACTGATTTCACCATATTTAATGATTTATTCTACAAAATACTATTCATTTAATACATAATTTAATTTCAATGATCCTTTTTATTAAGGGCGGTTTAGGAAATAAAGTTCATTGTTTGATAAGATCAAGAAAATTAAATGAATTTAACTAACTTTCTTAATCGGTGTGGATTTAGCTATTTTTGCTTATATATGAGTGAAAGGGAGTATTTAGAAAACCTTGTAGCATCCATGCTGATAATCTTGTAAACTAATTTTGCACTCTAGGTGTGTGTAAAAATTATTTTCAAACAGAAAACTGCATAAATACCTACAATGCTGAGAAACTTTGCCAATCTTATTTTTGTGTGATTTATTTTGGGTGAAGTTTTAGAAACTAACAGGCATGTGGATATTTTAGGTTCATAATGATGATGAGGTAAGGGCATTGTTCAAGCAAGTTCAAGGTGAAGTTCCGGGCTCACCTATATTCATAATGAAGGTTGCATCCCAGGTTAGATAATCCACTGAACTTTGATCTGAATGTGCATGGTTCTTTGAGTCTTGATCATATTATTCTGATGATCCTCTCTTGTTTCTAAATAGAGCCGACATCTGGAAGTCCAGTTACTTTGTGATCAGCATGGAAATGTTGCAGCTTTGCACAGCCGTGATTGCAGTGTTCAGAGGAGGCATCAAAAGGTATATATGGAAAAAATTTCTGTTACCACACCAAATAATTGTCATGGTGAAATGAATCTCACAAATGGGGTAATCAATATTCACATGTTACAGATTATTGAGGAGGGTCCCATTACAGTAGCACCTCAAGAAACGGTGAAACAACTAGAACAGGCAGCTAGAAGATTGGCTAAATCTGTAAATTATGTTGGGGCAGCTACTGTTGAGTATCTTTATAGTATGGAAACTGGCGAGTACTACTTTTTAGAGTTGAACCCCCGACTACAGGTGTTGTACTATATAACCTTGATTTTAGGCCACACCATACCTTTTGACTTTGCTTCTCCAATTGATTATGATTAGTATTTAGCATTTTGTTCTAAAATGGACCTAGAAGTATAATGTGCTTTAGGAAAAAGCTTAAAGTTATGTGGTTACAATAGGCATTTGAGCTTAGTATTTACTTTTGGAAAATGCTTATGTATATTTTTAGACATTTTGAGTGGAAATTTTCCCAGAAGACTATTCTAAAAATATTTTGATTTTACAAGAACTAAAAACAAAATTTTGTAACTCAATAAAAACAAAAATATCAAAATCTAACGTGTAACTCCACAAGGCATCAGATGTGTCAACCTGTTGACATGTGACAATGTTGGGGTGGACTTCTATTAGCTATGTCAACAGTTAATAGAATTATCCTAATGGAAGGGACTAAATTGGATTAAAAATATTACAAGGACTAAATTGGAAATTTTTTCAAAAGGACTAAAACAAAAAGCAGTATATATTACAAGGACAAAAAATATATTTAATTTTTATTTTTTCTTAATATTTTTTCCTTATGTTGTTTTGATCATCGTGGGTGATTGTTTTGCATTGGTTCTTATATAGGTTGAACATCCTGTTACTGAATGGATTGCAGAGATAAATCTGCCAGCAGCACAAGTTGCCATTGGGATGGGTATCCCTCTCTGGCAAATTCCTGGTACAACTTCAGCACTTCCTTCTTGTTTACTTGTTGATTTGATTTCTTAAATTTATTCCACATGTGTCTCAATTGACAGAGATTAGGCGTTTCTATGGGGTGGAACATGGTGGCGGGAATGATGCTTGGAGGAAAACATCAGTTTTAGCTACCCCTTTTGATTTTGACAAAGCACAATCTACAAGGCCAAAAGGTCATTGTGTGGCTGTGAGAGTGACCAGTGAGGACCCTGATGATGGTTTTAAGCCTACAAGTGGGAAATTGAAGGTTTGTGCATACTTGTACAAGTGAAGGTCTCATCTTTAATTTACTTCATTCATCCCATAACTTGTACTGATGAATTAAATGTTTGTGCAGGAGCTCAGCTTTAAAAGCAAGCCAAATGTCTGGGCATACTTCTCTGTTAAGGTATAAATACATGTATTTCTTCAAATGTAGGTTTAACTTGAATGTTGAGGTGCTAATTTTTTTTTTTCAATTTATATGTTTGCAGTCCGGAGGAGGAATCCACGAATTCTCAGATTCTCAGTTTGGTAAGTAGTAACTATTATTAATTAATTAAACAAACAACAGTAAACAAATTAGCTGTTATTTGTTATCTTCAAATGCTCAGGACATCATTGTGAAAACATTGATTGGGAAATTGCAGATACCAAGCTATAATATTGATATATTAATGTACATATCACGTTGCAATTGCATGACCTTAGTAGTGCAAGAGCTAGGATGTAGAGTTGGATTTGATGGGAGGTTGAAAAAAAGAAACTGAAAATTTAAATATGCAAGTCATTTGGTAAAAATCAATTAATATGAGAAATATTCCCTCCAATTTTTAAATTTTTTTAAGGTTATTTTACACTAATTAAAGAATAGTTTTATTGACAAAACAATTTCTTATTATACTCTTTTATTTTCACTATCTTGTTTTTTTCATTTATTCTCTCTATATTAATTAATTAATTAATAAAGATACAATTGACAAATTAAAATATTAAACTATTAAAACTTCATATAAATAGAAACATATTTGGCTTAAATAACTTTTTGGTCCCTATAATATAGGGGTATTTTGCTTTTAATCCCTATAAAAAAAGTCAAACGCTTTTAGTCCCTATAATATTTTTTTTTGCTTTTAGTCCCTCAAGTGGGTTGACCGCCGATGTGTCCAATTTTTGAGTCCAGTCAGCATGCCTACGTGGCCAAAATTTTTGCCACGTAGGCTACCACATCAGCATCTCTCTTCTCCCTCCTCTTTCTCCTTCTTCCACCTCCTCTCTCTCTCTCTCTCTCTCTCTCCCCTCACTCCACCCCCACCCTACGAGCACCACCGTTTCTCTCTTCTCCTCCCTCCATCTTCTCTCTCTTCTCCTCCCTCCACCCCACATGGATTCTACCATTTCAAGGCACCAACACCATCAGAAGCAATAGGGAAATCCAGGGCCTTTTAGACTCCCACTATTTGAAGCCAAAAAAGGTAGCAACCACAACTAAAAATAATAATAATTATAATTATAGGAAGGACACACAACAAAGTGGGTGTTGTAGCAACACCATTGAAGGAACTTAAATCGTCATCAAGTTGAAGAGAAAAAAGAAGATTTCGATCTACTGGGCCAGCCACTCCTGTCTCTCCCACCTCTTCTCTCTCTATCTCTCTCTCTCACAGAAACTCACACACACAAAGAGAAGAAAAGAATGGAGCTTTCCTTCACCTTCACCTTCACCACAAGTACCGCCATTAACAACAACAACAATAACAGCAACATCAACAATGGTGAAATCGAAATCGACCCACCGCTATTAACAACAGCAATAGCAACAATGGCGAAATCGAGATCGACCCACCGCTAATCGAAATCGAAAACGACATCGTCGTCGTCGATGGTGGTGGTTCCTCCTAAGCCACCTCTTCTATACGTCTACTCTCACCTCTTCTATATGGTGGTGGTGGACCTTTTCACCGCCCATTTGGGAGAGAGCATTGAGGACGTGGTGGATTGGATAATGGAGGAGAAGGAGAAGAGGGTTGGGTACGGGAGGCAGGAGATCGAGAACGAGGTTGAGTTTGGGGAAGGTGAGGTTGTTGTGGTTGGCATAGAGTGTGGTGGTGGAGGGAGAAGAGAGAGAGAGGAGGTGGTGGGGTGGAGGGAGGAGAAGAGAGAGAAGGTGGAGGGAGGAGAAGAGAGAAATGGCGGTGCTCGCAGGGTGGGGGTGGAGTGAGGGGAGAGAGAGAGGAGGTGGAAGAAGGAGAAAGAGGAGGGAGAAGAGAGATGCTGATGTGGTAGCCTACGTGGCAAAAATTTTGGCCACGTACGCATGCTGACTGGTTCAAAATTGGACACATCAGCGGTTAACCCACTTGAGGGACTAAAAGCAAAAAAATAATATTATAGGGACCAAAAGCGTTTGACTTTTTTTATAGGGACTAAAAACAAAACACCCCTATATTATAGGGACCAAAAAGTTATTTAAGCCAACATATTTTTTCTAAAAAATGTACGGGTGAAATAAAATGGAGGGAGTATTAAATACAGGCACTCTTATGTCCCCACGACAAGCTAATTTGCAAGTGTTAAATTGTTTATATATATGTGTGTCACAGTGTGTGGGCGTGCGTTTGCTTATGTGTGTCACTCTATGTTAGTTATGTCACCACGAACATCCCCATCTCGGGGGAGACTCTATAATTCTGCGACGTTGCTGGGCCACATTCCGGTGGAGGGTCCGGTAGCGGCGGCGGCGACGGAGGAAGTTGCTGCGAAGGCTCTTCTGCTTCTCGGATGCATATCTGCAATTGTCGCCATGGAATAGATGTTGGTTACTCTTCTCCATTTCGATGTTAGTGGAAACGAGGTTATCAACTACGTACCATCAGATTCACAGAACACAGAGAGCAGTGATGAACCAATTACTCATAATTCTACAATCAATTTCTGGACACTCATAAGGATTTCAAAGAATTAATGAGAACTTCTGATAATGATTTAGAACTATTGATTCATCTATATAGAAGTATATATAACAAACTTTATAATTTGTGAATTTTGAATTGTAGGTTGTCAATTCTCCATAACATGCTTTCTTTCTTGATCTTACATTCATGTATTCACACAATTCCCATACTATGACTTACCTTCTATTAGCTTCTAATATCCCATCTTTTACCTCAGGACATATTTTTGCTTTTGGAGAATCTAGGGCTTTAGCAATTGCAAATATGGTTCTAGGGCTGAAGGAGATTCAAATTCGGGGAGAAATTCGTACAAATGTTGATTACACCATTGATCTTCTGAATGTAAATCACTCACATGATGACAAATTATTTTATAAGAAGTGAATATAATGAAGAAGTGACATCCTTACAATATTTCATCTCAGGCTTCAGACTACAGAGAAAACAAAATTCACACTGGATGGTTGGACAGTAGAATTGCAATGCGGGTTAGAGCAGAGAGGCCTCCCTGGTATCTTTCTGTTGTTGGAGGGGCACTCTATGTAAGTAAACTTTTTTTTTTTTTGATCTTTTTCTCCTTCAGTTTTTGTTAGTTTCACATCCTGGAATTCATGACCTGTGCTTCTTCCAATTAATACAGAAAGCTTCTGCTAGCAGTGCAGCTTTGGTTTCAGACTATGTTGGCTATCTTGAAAAGGGGCAAATCCCTCCTAAGGTATTATGTCTAAATGGGAGGAAACATCTAATTCATAGTGCATTTAACTCCTTTCTTATTTTCCAGTGATACTAAATTTAGTTAATAATTATGCCAGCACATATCTCTTGTCCATTCTCAAGTGTCCATGAACATTGAAGGAAGCAAATATACGGTATGCGTTTTTATAAAATTTCAATTTGATGGACATTTTCTGTAGTTGCCTTGCCTTTTTTTAGGATGCCATCATAGGCAATGATTAACTTGTATAATTCATATCTTCTAAATCCATTGTAGATTGACATGACACGAGGAGGACCCGGCAGTTATAGATTGAGAATGAATCAATCAGAGGTAGAAGCAGAGATACATACTTTATGTGATGGAGGTTTGCTGATGCAGGCAAGTTTGTTCTCTGAACTACCTATGTATATCGGCTTTTGTAGTTATCTCAATTACAGTATTACTCATCATAGTCAACTTTATCAATTTCTTTGATATGGAGTATGGACATGAACCATTCTGATATGGCTTCTAAAATTTAAGTAACAGTATCCTAATTAAATCATTTAGCATAAATCTTTGTGGACGCGATATGCTTCTCTATCTAGTAGGTCCCAAAAAATGAAAAATTATTATATGGAAAACCACTCCCTGTTTCTAGAGATGCTCAAACATTTTGATGTCATAAACTTAATAAGAGATGTGGATGTGGGTATTTCTGGATAACTGATTTATGGGTTATTTGACGATTGCATCTTTACCTCTGAATTAAGAGCAGACCATATATGGAAAGAGTTTTCTTAAAGCATTAGACAGTTCTTTAGCATGGATAGTGAATGATAGGCCTGTTTGGATAGAAGTCATGTGTGTGCCTAAAGTGTATCTTGTTAATTCATTCTAATCATAAACTAGAATCTATTATGCTTCATCTGTCATTTCTATATATTTTTATAATAGCATTTGATACAAAGTTAAAGAAAACTTTATCTCCAATTTAGCCAATACCGTGGTGTTTTATCCTTAACATTGCTATTTTATAACTGGTCCTTTGTTCTATATCTGATTCTTGAGTTCTTAACTGGTAGTATCCACTTGTTACAGTTGGATGGAAACAGTCATGTAATATATGCAGAGGAAGAAGCAGCCGGAACTCGTCTTCTAATAGATGGAAGGACTTGCTTGCTTCAGGTGAATATAGTTTTTTTTCACCTTCAAAGTTCTATTTATTTTTATTCAGGCTGAGGCATGTTTGTAAACCCCTTTAATATGCAGAATGATCATGATCCCTCGAAGTTAGTTGCAGAGACATCATGCAAACTTCTGAGATATTTGGTTGTGGATGACAGTCACATCGATGCCGACACACCATATGCTGAAGTTGAGGTCATGAAGATGTGCATGCCTCTTCTTTCACCTGCTTCTGGGATTATTCATTTCAGAATGGCCGAAGGTCAAGCAATGCAGGTATATAGTGTTCTACATAGGATGTATAAGTGCCCAAAATGAAAGAGTGGATAAGAAAGAATTATCTTTTGCAGGCTGGTGAACTTATAGCAAGGCTTGATCTAGATGATCCTTCTGCTGTAAGAAAAGCAGAACCCTTCAATGGGAGCTTCCCAGCCCTGGGCCCTCCTACTGCAATTTCAGGTAAAGTTCATCAGAAATGCACCGCAAGCTTAAATGCTGCACGGATGATTCTGGCTGGCTATGTGCATAATATTGATGAAGTGAGTAAACTCTTCACCTTGATTCATTAACAATCTAATTTGACAAGATTTTTAGGTGGTTATATTCAGCCATCATGCATAGGAGATTTTTGGATTCTATTATTATTCCGAGACTTGTATAGGCTTGCCTTATTATCAAGCTAGACATCTGTCTCCTCAGGTTGTGCAAAGTTTGCTCAAATGCCTTGACAGTCCTGAATTGCCTTTCCTTCAATGGCAAGAGTGCTTATCAGTTCTGGCAACCCGTCTTCCCAAAGATCTACAAAATGAGGTAAAGGGACACCCAGCTGGTTTAACATTTTGAAAGTGATCTAAGCTGGCCTTGAACTATGTTGTTTGTCAGTTGGAATCAAAATATAAGGAGTTCGAGAGGATTTCAAGCTCCCAAAATGTTGATTTCCCTGCCAAATTATTGAAGGGAATTCTTGAAGTGAGTTGCTGTTCCTGAGTTGCTCATTCTGATATTTTCTCCTGTAATGTGACATTGTGAATAAATTCATGGGGTGTGTTTTATACTGCAGACTCATCTTGCGTCCTGTCCTGACAATGAAAAAGGAGCCCAAGAAAGACTAGTTGAACCTCTGCTGAGTGTTGTAAAGTCTTATGAGGGTGGAAAAGAGAGGCATGCCCATCTAATTGTTCAATCCCTTTTTGAAGAATATCTTTCTGTTGAAGAACTATTTAGTGATAGTATACAGGTTTGTATGATTATTTGATTGCTTGTATTGATATTATATGTGTAATTTAATCTGTTATTACCTTTTTTTGACTTCTACCCACCAAATTAGTTTTTCTAGGTGATGTTAAGACTTAAAAGAATCTGTATTTCATTGTTTTTCTGCCTTATTTAGTTTATACAAGATGCCGGTTAATTATTTTCAGTTATTTATTTATCTGAATAAAATTGTATGTCTCGGGGTGCTTATATAAAAACTGACTAAATTGGTTTATCATGCAACAAAATCTAATAAGTTAGGAACTAACTAAGCAGCTATTTTAATATAGCAGATTTTTTCTTTATCATTTAGTTTTCCAGAATATTCGTAACATTTTCCCTTTCCCCCGACATCTAGGCTGATGTAATTGACCGTCTCCGTCTTCAATACAAGAAAGATTTATTGAAGATTGTAGACATAGTGCTCTCTCATCAGGTATAAACCTTCATAACATCCTCAGCTTGAGTGTTTTGCTTCCTTGATGTCTTGTTTACATTAAACTGCAAATATATTAACTATATTTCATGGGTTTCAGGGTGTCAAGAGTAAAAATAAGCTGATACTGCGACTAATGGATAAACTGCTTTACCCTAACATTGCTGCCTTTAGGGATCAATTAATCCGATTCTCTGCACTCAACCATACAAATTATTCTGAGGTTGTGCATTCCCCTGAGATATTCTAGTCAAGCTGAATAATAGAGGGTTATATGTATTTTATCATGCTATATTTTTAGGAGTCATAGTGTCTCTTCTACTGGGAGAGCATTGTGAACATATATATCCTTCAATTATCTACTTTTGGTTTCATCTTGTAGATGATACCTAAATTTCTTTTGAGTGGAATCCTGATATGTGATATCTTGATGCAGTTGGTTCTTAAGGCAAGTCAACTACTCGAACAAACTAAATTGAGTGAACTTCGATCCAGCATTGCTAAAAGTCTTTCTGAACTAGAGATGTTTACTGAGGATGGTGAAAATATTGATACTCCTAGGAGGAAGAGTGCCATTAATGACCGAATGGAGGACCTTGTGAGTGCTCCTTTGGCAGTTGAGGATGCCCTTGTGGGTTTATTTGATCACAGTGATCACACCCTTCAATGGAGGGTTGTGGAAACTTATATTCGCAGGCTCTACGAGGTATATCAGTTTTACTGCTATAATTTGATAACATTTTGATTCTTCTTGCTCTTCTTGGGGGGAGGGGTGGAAGGGAGTGTCTGTATGTTTTTTTTTTTTTTAACTTCTAGTATTTTCTATTAGCCATATCTTGTCAAAGGGAGCATCAGGATGCAGTGGCACAGATCTGATCTTATTGCTACATGGGAATTCTTAGAAGAGTACATTGAACGGAAGAATGGCGTTGAAGACCAGACGTTGGATAAATCACTGATGGAGAAACATAGTAAGAAGAAATGGGGAGTGATGGTTATAATTAAATCTCTTCAATTTTTGCCTGCAATTATCAGTGCTGCATTAAAGGAAGCAACCAACAACCTTCACGGAGCACATACAAGTGTTTCTGGTGACTCAATTAACTATGGTAATATGATGCATATTGGATTAGTGGGCATCAATAACCAGACGAGTTTACTTCAAGACAGGTACAGTTTCAGAAACTGCTTATATTATTTTGAACCCATTGTCTTTTCAATTGTAAAAGCATCAATGGTTGTATTGTATAGCTTACAGTTTAATTTAGTCTAGTTGTAGTCTTTTAGTTTAAAGGCTTCTCAAATCTTACTGGTTTGATGATTAGGATCAGTATTTAACAATATTAAATTCTTAGTTTTCTTCTACAAGTCAAGTGTCAGGTGGACTAGTGTTCTTTTTGTTGAACTACTGATCAGAACATCCTTTGTCTTCTTGACGAGCAACTTTTTGGTCTTTTGCAGGGGTGATGAGGATCAGTCTCAAGAAAGTATCAGTAAATTGGCCAAAATACTCAAAGAGCAGGAAATAGGCTCCACAATACATGCTGCAGGCGTTGGAGTAATTAGCTGTATCATACAGAGGGATGAAGGGCGTGCCCCAATGAGGCACTCCTTTCATTGGTCAGCAGAAAAGCACTATTATCATGAGGAAACTCTGTTGCGTCATCTGGAACCTCCCCTATCCATTTATCTTGAATTGGTTAGTTATTTTATGGTTCAAGTCCCCCATTTTATTGTAGAAGGTGGGAGGGAAGCATCTTTGATTTGTATGCCTGATCTTAAACTCGTTAATATTTGTCTGATAATAGGACAAGCTTAAATGCTATGAGAATATACGGTGTACCCCATCTCGAGATCGTCAATGGCACCTGTACACAGTTGTGGATCCCAAGCCACAACCAATTCAAAGAACGTTTCTTCGAACACTTGTAAGACAGCCAACCACAGATGAAGGATTCTCTTATCAAAGGCTGGATGCAGAAACATCTCGTACCCATTTGGCTATGTCTTTTACTTTGAGGAGCATCTTTAGGTCCTTGATGGCTGCAATGGAGGAGTTGGAACTTAATGCACACAATGCCACACTCAAATCTGAACATGCTCATATGTACCTCTATATCATACGTGAACAACAACTAGATGATCTTGTGCCTTATCCCAAGTAATTACGGTGGCAAATATCTCCACATATATTCTTTTTATTAGCACATGATAAATAAGCTTTCATCCGTGTCTTACATTTTGGATGTTTATGGCAGGAGAATTAATATAGATGCTGGCCAAGAAGAAACAACAGTTGAGGCAATCTTGGAAGAACTGGCACGGGAAATCCATTCCTCTGTTGGTGTAAGAATGCATAGATTAGGGGTGGTTGTGTGGGAAATCAAGCTCCGGATGGCGGCTTGTGGACAGACAAATGGTGCATGGAGGGTCATTGTAAACAATGTGACGGGTCATACATGCACCGTACATGTAAGTCTTCATTTAAAGTTTTAATGCCGCAGCTTTTCCACTCATTGTTAAAGGTTGCTTTTGGCAAGCAAAGTAGTTGTTAGCCCACATATCAGCATCAACAATTAAGGTTTCTGGGGCAAAGACTGTAACATTAACATATAAACCAGCAGATTGGTTATGTTAAGAATCAATGCGGAGCTTTTTTCTGTATCTGATTGAGAAATGCTAATTAGCATCTAGTGCTAATTTCACAGTCCATACCCTTTTTAAGTATTTACATTCGTTAAGCTTTTGATAAATAGAACTCGTGTTAGCAATTCATCTATTTGAATTTCTTCATAAGACTTGTGATGAAAGCTTTTGATTGACAAGGCTTCACTCAATAATAGTGTATTAAAAGTGTGTGTTGCTTGCATTGCTCCTCTTTTCTTAATGTCTTTAAAAAGTTCAGTATTCACTAAGAAAGTATGATCTTTACAGTGTTTGGTTCACAAGGGGAGAGGAGGGATTTTAATGGAGGGGGGACTAACTTACTTTTTATATCCTTATGACCGTTTATTTTACACTTATGTAAGGATAATTAAGTCACTGTTTTTAAAATATTTTAAACTCATCTTGACTCATCTCCAAATCCCCTCCAATATTAGAGGGGAGCCAAAATTGAGTTGAGGGAGATTTTGCTCCCCTCCATTTCCCTCTAACCAAACACTATGACAGGGAATTAAAAAATATGGCATCTTCTGCTTGTTCTGGTGAAGAATATATTCTCATTGTTAGATACATTTCAACTTCTTTACTGAAAGTATTATTAATGGAGATTATTCTCTGATTCTTAATTTCTAAAATTTCAGATATATCGAGAAATGGAGGATGCCACTACTCACAAAGTGGTATACAGCTCAGTCACTGTAAAGGGACCACTGCATGGTGTACCAGTGAACGAAAACTATCAACCCTTGGGTGTTATTGATCAAAAACGTCTTTCAGCAAGAAAGAACAGCACCACATACTGCTACGATTTTCCCCTGGTAAGTGATATTTAATTTGATAGGTTTCTTTTGTCTCTGTCTGTTTGTGTGGGCATGTATGTGTAGTTGTGTACCATTTCCTTTTAATGAGTGGATGACAAGACAAGCCAAGCTATGTTTCCTGAGGATAAATGCATGTTGCAGGCGTTTGAAACAGCCTTGGAACAGTCATGGGCAATCCAACAGCCAGGAATTCAAAGAGCCAAAGGTAAAGATCTCCTAAAAGTAACGGAGCTTATATTTGCTGACAAAGAAGGTAGCTGGGGTACTCCTCTTGTTCCTGTGGAGCGTCCTCCTGGACTCAATGATGTTGGCATGGTAGCCTGGTTTATGGAAATGTGTACCCCTGAGTTCCCATCTGGAAGGACAATATTGATTGTTGCAAATGATGTGACCTTCAGGGCTGGTTCTTTTAGCCCTAGAGAGAATGCATTCTTTCATGCAGTAACTGATCTTGCTTGTGCAAAGAAAATACCTTTAATTTATTTAGCGGCAAATTCTGGTGGCTTTTTTGGTTTAGCCAAGGAAGTCAAAGCTTGTTTCAGAGTTGGTTGGTCTGAGGAATCTAACCCTGAGCATGGTTTTCAGTATGTATATTTAACACCTGAGGATTATGGTCGAATTGGATCATCAGTGATAGCACATGAATTAAAGCTTGAAAGTGGAGAAACCAGATGGGTTATAGATACCATTGTTGGCAAGGAGGATGGCCTGGGGATTGAAAACGCCGGTGGCGTTGCGGCCATTGCTAGTGCCTATTCAAGGGCATACAAGGAAACTTTTACATTGACATATGTGACTGGTAGGACTGTTGGAATAGGGGCTTATCTTGCTAGGCTTGGGATGAGATGCATACAGAGGCTTGATCACCCCATAATTCTTACTGGCTTTACAGCATTGAACAAACTTCTTGGTCGGGAGGTATACAGCTCTCACATGCAACTTGGTGGACCTAAAATCATGGCAACTAATGGAGTTGTTCATCTAACAGTTTCTGATGACCTTGAAGGTGTTTCTTCTATTTTGAAGTGGCTTAGCTACATTCCGGCTCATGTAGGTGGTGCACTTCCTATTGTAAAGCCCCTTGATCCTCCAGAAAGACCAGTGGAGTATTTACCTGAAAACTCGTGTGATCCTCGTGCTGCCATTAGTGGAACTCTGGATGGAAATGGAAGATGGTTAGGTGGCATTTTTGACAAGGACAGCTTTGTAGAGACACTAGAAGGATGGGCAAGGACAGTTGTTACAGGAAGGGCAAAGCTTGGAGGAATCCCTGTGGGAGTTGTTGCGGTGGAAACACAGACAGTTATGCAAATAATACCTGCTGATCCAGGCCAGCTTGATTCTCATGAGAGGGTTGTTCCTCAGGCTGGGCAAGTGTGGTTTCCTGATTCTGCGACCAAGACAGCCCAAGCGATATCGGATTTCAACAGAGAGGAACTCCCACTTTTCATTCTTGCAAACTGGAGAGGCTTTTCAGGTGGGCAAAGGGACCTTTTTGAAGGAATTCTTCAGGCTGGTTCAACTATTGTGGAGAACCTTAGAACATACAACCAGCTCGTATTTGTATACATCCCAATGATGGGTGAACTCCGTGGCGGGGCATGGGCTGTTGTTAACAGTCGAATCAATTCAGACCACATTGAAATGTATGCCGAGCGAACAGCTAAGGGTAATGTCCTTGAGCCAGAAGGAATGATTGAGATCAAATTCAGAGCAAAAGAATTGTTGGAGTGCATGGGCAGACTTGATCAAAAGTTGATGACTCTGAAGGCAAAACTCCAGGAAGCCAAGAGTAACAAGGACCTTGGCACAGTTGAGTCCCTGCAGCAGCAGATTAAATCCCGTGAGAAACAACTTTTGCCTCTGTATACTCAGATTGCTACCAAATTTGCTGAACTGCATGGTACTTCGTTAAGAATGGCTGCAAAGGGGGCAATCAGAGAAGTTGTGGACTGGGGTAACTCCCGTCCAGTCTTCTACCGGCGACTGCACAGGAGAATTGGTGAGGAGTCACTGATCAACAGTGTGAGAGAGGCTGCTGGTGACCATTTGTCACACACATCTGCCATGAACTTGCTCAAAAACTGGTATTTGAGTTCCGATATTGCCAAAGGTAGAGAAGACGCTTGGTTGGATGATGAAGCCTTCTTTAGATGGAAGGATGATCCCGCAAATTACGAGGACAAACTAAAGGAATTGCGTCTCCAGAAACTGTTGCTTCATTTGACAAATGTTGGTGACTCAATTCTAGATTTGCAAGCTCTACCTCAACGTCTTGCCACCCTTTTAAGCAAGGTAAAACACACTCTTGTTATTATTTGGTTGCATTAACTGTTTAATGTTTACCATTTGCTTCGTCATATCTTGAAACATGGAAATGATTCTTTGAATTCTCTTGCAGTTGAAAGCATCAAGCCGTGAGGTTACCGATGAACTTCGCCAGGTACTTGGTTAGAAGACAATAAATGTTCCTGTGCTCTGCCTATACACTCATGGCATGGCCATGTAAATGTCCCCATTTTATTTGTGCAATCGACTATCGAATCATCCCTTGCCATTGAAATTGAAATTTGTATTAATATAAGAGTATTTTGTAGAAAAAATCAATAAATATAGTGAAATCAATTAATATTTGCTTATATTTTGAACCTCCACACTTGAGTTATTTTTTTCTTATATTTGAATCTGGAGAGAGTATTTTATAAGCATACTAGTTAAAAATTAAATCCATGCACCCAGATAGAATTTAGCGTCGTTTATATGTCTGGGAAAGAAAAATCACCAAGCACATATATGGAGCTTTCTATTATTTACCAATACAGAACTTGCCAAATATATTTGATAAAACCTCCTCCGATATATCTTCTCCACTTATCTGTCCAAGGGACAATGCAGCATCCCTCAAATCAATTGTCCAAAAATCTAGAGGCAATTCCTCCTTTATTGATGATTGTAACCTTGTAAGTGCTTCCTTGGTCCGAACAAGTTGTTCACATTGTCTCTGCAACATCGATATATCAGACAGAAACAATCATCTCCCACCCCCCAAAGAAATATTTTCTACTTTTATTTGTGTGTGTACATGCATCATGCAAGCCTTTTCCTATCATGTAAAAAGTCGAGCAGTAAAAGATCAACACTTGGGCCATGCTGGATGAAGTGAAAATAGAGTCATAGAAAATAGAAATGTAACTAAACTTAGTGTCCAATTATGTTATTTTTCATCATCTACCCTTTTTTTTTTATCTTAACTAAGCATGAACTTACCTTTTACCTCTAGTTTAATTTTACCGAATATAGATACATGGTCCCAGCAGCCTTTTGATTCCTTCCCATTCAAAAGGTTAAGACTTCGTTAAGAGACAGAAAGCCAATATGACATCTTACCTGATTTACAGTCCATCTGCGACCCCCAGCATGAATGCCATCCAGACCTACAATTTCTAAAACTGCCCTCTCTAAGTCTTGTAATCCTTGACCGGTCACAGCACATGTAAACACACGTTTGCTGAAAAAATTGTGATGGTGGCATCCGTTGTCCCATTCAGTCTCAGCACAAGGTTCACAATCTATCTTGTTGACCACAAGGATGACTGGGGTGGAAGATCTAGTTGACCCCTGTTGTTAGAGAAAGGTTAAGTAAAGATTACAAACTAATATGCATCTTTTATTATCTGACACAGTAAGGTATAAAATAATAATAGCAGGTACCAGCTCAACATCAAAAGAAGCATATCAGGTGTTATGTACGGTCTTATGCTATAGGATGTCCTTTTCTTAGGGGGTAACTATAGGATCTAATGGCTTTTTTGAGGACTTGGCTTTGTATAATCTATGTAGTTGATCCCACCTATTAGGAAAAGACTTTTTGTTCCTGTAGTGACTATAGGATGGCAATATTTATAAGGAGGACAGGTATTTACCGGTAACCTGTCTAGTTCTATGCTGCCTAGTCAGCAGCAATATCCTCATATCAACATTTATGTCAAATCTTTACCCATAAAAAAAGGGTTATATTTCTATCTATATCAAATAATATTAAATATAATAAGAGGAGCAGTAAAGGGAAGAAAGAGAATTTTGTGGTGAAACCTTAGCGGATTGAATCCTTTCAAGAAGATTGGTGTCTTCAGAAGTCCACCCTTCAACAGCACTCACAGTCATGATAATCAAATCAGCACCCCGAGCAACTGCTTCAGATCGCTCTACACCTATTAAGAGGATAGATTCATGTGGAGTAATATGGTTAAAGTAGCAAAACACTGACAGACATGCATGCAACAAGGTACATCTCAATACTGCCTAGTAGGATCAAGCAAAGTCGCTAACCCCATATCTAACTAATTTTCACTTGATTTTCCAAGAGTTCCATTTGAAAAGAACGAGGATTATTTGAAAGAATGCAAGCCTATATAAAATTATTCTACTGTTAGTGATAGTTCCTTTTTTTAGAAAAAAAAATGCATTCAAACAAGTTGAAGACAAGGACTAAATCACGATGAAGTCATTTTATTTCAATTGTAGACATTATAAAATCACATTTGATGGACACCAAACAACCTGTCCTGTACAGTACAGAGAAGTGAAATATGGTGCCACAAAAAAATTTATACATGTCTTGATCTTAAAGGAGGAAAAAGAAAGCCTCACCAATCTTTTCCACAATGTCATCAGTGTCCCTGATGCCTGCAGTATCAAGAAGGGTTATGGGGACGCCATTGATGCTGATACTTGCTTCAATCACATCACGAGTGGTTCCAGCAACTTCCGTAACTATTGCCCTCTCACTCTGTATGCTACAAGAAGACCGTGCTCAATAAGTTAAATAATCATAAAGTTAAATATGCGAAGATGATCACAAACTATGGGATCCCCTTTCCCCCAAACACACACACACATCTACTAGTTCTGCTCCTTAAATAAATTATGGACTTCAGAAGCCAATTAAGAATAAAAATAATGATGAAGTGAATGGTTTCAATCTGCTAATACCAAAGCTAATAATATCTATACAAAAGATTCAATAAATGAACAAAATATCAAATTATAGTATTGAATAAGTAAAATAATTGAGACATACTTTGCTCCATGCATTAAGAAGGCTTGACTTGCCAACATTTGGACGGCCAACAATTGCTATCTGCAAGAATTTTATATCAAGATTAATAACAGGAAAGCAAAAAATAGACATCGTGAAATTCATATATAAATAGACACAGGTGTAGTTGTCTTAGTTTAAAAGAGCAAATATCTATACCTATTACAGCTTTATAAATAGTAAGCACTTGTACAAAGCTGAAAGCTATCTTTTGGATCATACCTGTAATCCAGATTGCAGAAGCTTATCATAATTTGCTGTTTCCAATGCATTCTCAACATCCCGTGACATGTCATGTATTTTATCCATAATGCGATTCAAATCTAGAGGTGGCATCTCATCTTCAAAATCCAAACGAGCTTCAATCTCAGTGAGCAACTCAATGCACTGAACTCTCAATGATCTGACAAGAGAAGAGAAACCACCCTGTCCAAGAAGACAACAGTTTTTTTCAGTATCACTTATCCAGGTGTCAAAAGTAACAAGAAGAAGGGCATCAAACACTCACAGATGGAACTAACAAACCAAGCCTTACATACATCTAACCACAAAGCACAAGCACAAGCACATGACATGATGATGCGGTACAAAAATATAAACAAAGTCGAGTTAGACATGCCTGGATTCCTTCCAGTGCTGCATCAGCAGCAGCCACGGATTTGGCCGTGATCAGCCTCGCAACGTTTTCCGCTTGGGAGAGATCCAAACGACCATTTAGGAAAGCACGAAGAGTAAACTCTCCTGAAAGAACAAAACACAAATCACCAATGCAAATATGCAATGTACTTCATTTTATGTGGCATCTACCAATGAAGTTTGTTTTCAGAGCAAGTAAAGTAAAGCATAACTAGGTTTAGAATTTAGTTAAGAAGAGACCTGGCTGAGCAAGTGTTGCTCCAGCTTCCAAACAAGTTCTGAGCACACGACGCAGACACACTTCATTCCCGTGACATTGAAGTTCAACCACATCTTCACGAGTGTAGGACCTCGGTGCTAGCATGGGTACTGCCAAAACCTAACATCACAACAAGAAGAGAGATTTGAGTTTTTCAATTAGCGAACCCCCAAACAGCACTTAACTTAGTGTATGTACTGTACTAACCTCATCGACGACATTCCCATCGGAATCCAAGACGACGCCGTATTCGACAACATGGCTGGTGGGTTGCCAGGTGTTCCTGGCGGGTCGAAACACTCGACCCGCAATAGACACCGCGCGAGGACCCGAGAGCCGAACGATTCCGACGGCGGCAGGGGGACCCCCTAACGATGTTACAATGGCAGCGATTGTTGTCGGATTCGAATTCCCAACATCGCCATTGTTGTCAACAACTCGCTCGTCTTTCTTCACCACCACCCTGTAACTGTAATTAGCACGACAAGAAAAAAGACGGTGCCGCCACATGGCACGACGATTCAAAAGGAAACCCGTGGCCATGGGTGGTGGTGGCGGAGTGAAGAAGAAGTAGTTGTACGTGTTGTTATTACTGTGTATGTGACGAAACGCAGCCCGGAAAGCAGCCATAGCCATTCCTCTCGCTCTGCTTTTCTCTTCCTTAGGTTGTCGTCTACTACCTATCTATCACCTTCCTTCTTCACCAAACCTTAGCAGCCCAGGCCCATACTCCACAACACCCGTTGGCCCATGACATTGTTTTTTACCCAAGCCCATCACCCCCTTCAGACCGAATAATGTGATAAGAGGGCTTCTACCAATGACCAAAAAAAAAACCAAGGAGGGCTTCTACTATCATTCCAGACTAACGACCAAAAACAAAAACTTTTGATAAAAAAACATCAAGAAAAACATTTTCCAAATTTGATCAAAAAATAGGGAATTGGTATATACACCACAAAAAATTAGCCATACACCCCACTTAATTATGAAAATTTCTAAAATACTCTCCATTTTTACGTATATTCCGGAAACTGGAGTTTCCGAAATGTAATTTTGTATTCCGGAAACTCCAGTTTCCGGAATGCAAATTTTTTGAATTGTGGGGTGTATTTCGGAAACTAGTTTCCGGAATGCAAATTTGTATTCTATACAATTTGTATTCCGGAAACTCCAGTTTCTATACAATTTGTATTCCGAAAACTCCAGTTTCTGGAATGCAATTTTGGATCCAGTTTCCGGAATGTAAAATTGCATTCCGGAAACTCCAGTTTCCGGAATGCACGCGAATTTTGAGGGTATTTTTGAAATTTCAGCATTAAGTGGAGTGTATGTCTAAAAAGTGTGAGGTGTATTTACCATTTCCCAAAAAATATATTTCAAATCATCTCCTAAGCTGTTGACCAAAAAAAAAATCATCTCCTAAGCTTTAAAAAAATCAAATAAACAAAACGAAAAGCTTCAGTAGAGCCAATTGTTTAAAGAATTCCTACACTTTTTATATTCGAATCCCTGGTTGGAAACTTTTTACTTTTCTTTTTTTGACTTTTTACGAAGTGTGGTTGCACTTGCATGAAGTATGAACCTGGTCTTCCTTTATCTCCACGTTCATGCAATAGCAAAGATAACTTTTTCAGGAGCACTTGCTTTACTAATTGGAGGAGATATAATATTAAAATTTCTGTACTTTTATTTTTATGATTAAATAATTTATAATTCGATTCTTATCATTTTGCTTTTCAAGATGGATATTATTTATTTATTTACGCTTCAATTAAAAAAATTACTTAAAGAGGTGTGATAGATATAAATAAAAACTACTCATGTACTTCCACTCAATTACTTAAATTTTTCAGTTAGCCTAAATGCATGTTTGGAAGCAAAGATATCCAAAATTGATTTTACCTTCATTAAAAGTGATTTTGGTAAAAATTTAGGTGTTTAGGTTTTTGAAGAGAAAACAATTCTACCTGAAGTAAAAATTTATAGTTTTTATGGTAGGTTGAAATTTTACACTATGTTTTACCTCAATTGTACTTTCAAAATAAAATATTTAAATATAAATCACTTCACTTTAAACTCAATTTTAACCAAACTAATTTTACAAAATCAAGTTAAGTCAAAATCACTTTTAGTAAACCCTATTCCATACACACTTTATTTTCATCCAAAGCTCAAACTGATCAGTCCACTGCAGCAAGAATTGCCAACACGAAATGGAAGAAAAAAAGTTCATATTTTGTTGCATGTTACATATAAATCTTTGTTTAGGACCTGCCGGGGCAATGAGGGAGGGACTGAGGGAGGGATGAACAGCTTCCCTTATAAAATGGAGACCATTCTTCATACAATTACACTTACAGGCACCTGACTTGAGTTAGACCCTATGGACAATCAAGTAAAAACAATACAATGGGGGACGTGTAGTTAATGCTTTATTAGAGTGGAGTGCACAATTGGCGCACCTTTTATATTTTTCTTTGTATTGTATAGTATTTGATTTGATTTGATTTGATTTCCCCACTTTAGGATAAGGATACCGGAGGAGCACTCATTTGCAATGTCAGAGAGAGAGGCCACTTCACTCTACTAACTTTTTTTGTAGTGCATATTATCTATCTCATTCTCATCTAGGGATGGCAAAAAAAACCCGTACCCGTGGGTACCCGCGGATAAAATCCGCTACGGGTACGGGGCGGGTACCTTAACGGGTACCCGCGGGTAAAGTAAACGGGTATTTGAAGTACCCGTTAATAAACGGGGACGGGACGGGTAGTGAGGTATCCGTACCCGCGGGTACCCGTACCCGCTAAGACAATTAACTACCTTTATTTTATATATATATATATATTCCTAAAGTGGTCAATACAAGTGTTGTAGAGTGATGTAATTTTTAGTTGTTATTTTTTTTTGTTTTAGTATTAAACAAGTGACTACTACATATGTATTATTAATTTATTTGTATTAATTCTCATGCTATACTTGTAATGACTTTTATTATATGATTTTTATTATAGACAATGTTGTATGGAAAAAAAATTGTTTAGTTTTTTCTAAAAAAATTTAGATTTTTTAAAAATAGTCGTGGATATCTATAAATATGTATTATTAATGTATTTGTATTAATTTTCATGTTATACTTGTAATGACTTTTATTATGGACAATGTTGTATAGAAAAAAAAAACTTTTTTTTTAGTTTTTTTTAAATATTTTTAAATTTTTTTAAAATACCTGTGGATATCCGTGGATACCCGCGGATATCGCGGGTACCCGCTAAAGCCTGGATAGCGGATACCCGCACGGGTATGGGGCGGGTAACGGGGGGCGGGGGTACCCAACGGGGCGGGTAGCGGGTAGCTACTACCCGTGCCCGCCCCGCCCCATTTACATCCCTATTCTCATCATCCTTCCTCCTTTTGACTTGCTTGCTGCTACTATCTACCAAGTTGAAAGCCATTGTGGTCTATATACACCCACACTCATTTCCATTTGCATCCCAATTTTCTCTCCCAAAGGAAGCAAAAATACATACAGAATCTTAATTTTGTTGTTTTCATGGGTCCTCAGCCAGCTTTGGAGAACAGTATGCTACAGCCTCTGCAACGGTGAGGAAGATCTTGTCCTCCCCAATTAAGTTGGCTAAATTGGATGTGTAAAGCTTGTTTGTCACTGCAGGGCCAGGATTTGCCAGAACTAGCTGCGCAATGCAACACAAGGAATTGAACACCTCTTGGTAAGATATATATTATACTTGCCACATGATCGATCATATATTATATATCGTGATCAGTTTGAATTGTTTATTTTCTAATCAATATTCTTCATGCATGTATATAAATCCTAGTAGAAGATATATAATTAATTTGGTTAATTACCTCAACACCTCTCTTCTCTAGACTTCTGTGTAACTCTTCAAAGGCTTGGATGCCACTGGTATCCACGTCAGTTACGGCTGCACAAAATCACCAACATTAGTAGAAAAATTTTATTAAAAAAAAAAAAACCACCACGAAAATGATGTTTTTACTAGAGGAATTTGTTTGAGGCTAAAAAAAGGAGAAAAGTAGAGACTCACGTGACATTTCAACTATCAAAAACTGGATTTTTGTGTGGTAGTCTCTTTTCATTTCTTCTTCATCTATCAGCCATCTTAATATCCTGCAAGAGAATAACAGAACTCAAGCGTCAGGAATACGCTCTAAACTGATTATTTTTAAATCCTTTTTTGTGTTAATTAGTAGATGTCTAATTTATGAAGAAGAAAATCAATCCACAAATGTAAGATACAAAATATAGCATAGTGGCCAACTCAGTCAGATTATTTTAATTAACCATCCAACCGATTCATCCTTCATTATTTTGTCATTGACCACATGTCTTTTTACCTATAAAGAACCCTAAATTAATCCTCCCTCTTTCCCACATATTTAAGATCTAATTGTAATTATTAGATTACTCTAATACTAATGCCTTGCCCATATCAAATATTATAAAGCTAAGCGGATCCTAATAGATATTTGATAGAAATTGGGTATTCTTTTCCTGATTAGCAATTGATTGTATTTTTATGCCCACATTTAACCTTCCTCTTTCTGACATTTTTGAATCACATGTGTGACTCCTCCTTAGGCTATTAGATTATTGCCAAAAAAAAAAAAACTGTTTTATTCAATTAATATACAAATTGGATTGTTTCACTCCAGTTCATTCAAAAGAGTCCTTGGAAAAAAAAAATCTCTTAACTGTCAATGTATAACTATAAACAAAGGAGGAACACATATTTACCTTTCTTTAACATAATTGGAGTTGGAAAAGTATATTGCAGAATCGACTCTTACAATCAGTACACCCGGAATCTTACTAGCCTCAGGGTATTGTAGGATGTTTCTATAGACACAAGTCCCTGGAATCTTCCCCAAAATAGCAGTTCTGGGCCTTGTGACTTGTAGTAGGATCTTTGCAAAAGATATGGAAACCTGCCACAGCAAATAGCAATAACCAAGTGAGCAAGACTATAGTCAGGAATTACTTTTGACATGTTTGGTTTTCAGTTGCTAAGTACTATAGTCAAAACACGTAATTTTTTAATTTCCCAATTGAAAACCAAATATGCACTTTAGAGCATAGGATAACTACTAAGCCTTGGGGTACCTACAGCAATTAGAAGTCCTATCTCAACCGAGACAAAAACAACCCCAAAGAATGCTCCCATGCAAGCAACAAAATCAAATTTATCAATCTTCCAAATCAAAATTGCTGCCTGATAGTCCACAAGGTTGATGACTGCAGAAATGATGATGGCAGCTAGAATGGCATTTGGAGTGTACTTGAAAAGGGGAGTGATGAATTGCAGGGTTAAAAACACAACTACTGACATCACAATATTGGAGACTGCAGTTTGGCAGCCAGCCATGAAATTAACCGCAGACCGAGAGAAAGAACCTGAAAGTAACAAGAAGAAGATAGATCAGATGCTAAAAAAATTAGTCTAACACCCGATTAGTTATGAAGCAATTTACAATTTTACAGCAAGATACTTATAACCCCAACTTCTCTTCATGTTCCTATAGGGCTTAAACTCAACAGTAATAGACCCAAATTCTCTTCTCTGCTTTGACTTTTAGAAGTTAAAAGAAAAGAACAATGATATTCTCACATCTTCTCTCGCTTAAGGCTTACATCTCACTTTTTTCTCTATTTCTTTTTCTTTTCCTATCACATTGCTCATCACATTTCTCACTTTTCCATCTTCCCTTTCTTTATCTAAAAGTAGATGTTTATTACTTAGTTCTTATAGACACCATCACTTAATACATCTTTCTTAAACTTGCAAGTTGCAATGGGTGACAAAAAGTAGTAACAGCCATAATAAATCTTGTCTTGGAGCTTACCAGTTGCCACATAACAGGAAGTCATAGAACCAACAACATTCATTGCTCCTAATGCCACCATTTCTTTGTTTCCATCCAGTTGATAGTCCTTCATAGATGCAAATGTTCTTCCAATAGCTATGGCTTCCTGACAGCCAAAATGTAATGGTTTAATTAGAACTATATATAGGAGCAAATGGCGAAATACTCATCAAGAGAGGTATGAGTGTCAATTTTTACTTACAGTCAATGCTATCATGCCTGCCATGACGCCAATTTTAAAACCCTTTCCAAGGTATTCACCGCTAAAGTAAATTTGTCTAACAGATGAAGGATTGACCCCTTTCTCTATATGATTTACCTTCACATATCAATGGACAAAAGCTTTAGTTCTGCACTCTTGCCATCACTTAACCATAAAATACAGTCATATTCTGAAATATTCAGGATGAGAATGGAAATCTATCTATCTAATAATTACAATTTCTACTCCTTGCTTATCTGCACGTGTTATGAATACAAAAATGGTGGACAGCACAACGGATATCAATGGGGCAATTGCTGGCACCCAGAAGAATTTCTTGTTTTTCTTTCCCTAATCCACACAACATGAAACAATTAGAAAAAACTTTGTAGTCCTAACAATTAATTAAGGAATAATAGCTAAATGGAGTAGGGGGTCTAATGTCATACGATATGTTTTGCGACCAGAAGAAAACCCAAAAAGCTAGCTCCGATTAATATAGTTTGCCAGTTCCACTGCAAGATGTCATATATTAGATCATTAATCAATTTTGTGCTTACATACACACGCCAGTTAATAATTTGCATGTGCGCGAATAGATAGATAGATAGATAGACAGACAGACAGATAGTTATATACATAAATATATATAGATAGATAGACGCAGAAAGAGAGAGAGCATACTCCATGATGGGCTGTTGAGAATACTGAATGCATCACAGAGACAATATCAGTTTTCGTTGTGAACATTTTACTTTTAATGCCAAGGAAACCCTTAAGCTGTTGAAGGGCAATTGTGATGGCAGCACCCCCCATAAAACCGACAATAGCAGCATGGGATAGGAAGTCAATCAAGAATCCTAACCTGTTTTTTTTTATAAAAAAAAAAATGGAAAACAAAAAACCCAACCATAAGATCGTCATAACCTTCGTAGCAGAATAAACTATAGTAGTGGGAAATTTAAATGAAAAATCCCTTCTAGACCATAGGGGTAGAGGTGTCACACCTAAAAATCCCAAGCGTTGCTTGGGTAATCCCAGCAAAAAAAGTGGCTGTAAAAGCAAGTCGCCGATATTCTGCTGCATGTGTAACAGGGTCAATCTCATTACTAAGTAAAGTCCCCAACAAGAGCGAAACCACTGCCACTGGTCCTATTGCAATATCACGAGAACTACCCATCACAGCATAAATCAGTGGTGGAACAAAGCTTGAGTCTGTAAAAGGGTAGAACAAAAAGGCAACAAGATTTCAGTTCAACACATCTAGGAGGGAAAAAAAAACACGTGGGCAACTTGAGCTATTGGAGAGAAGACTCAAGAGTCTTACATAGTCCATACTGTGGAGCCAAATGTGCAAGCTTGGCATATCCAATATCCTGTTTTACAAGCCAAAGTATTAGATTTAGAACCATAATTAAACTATGTATTATTTTCCTGTTCCTTAAAATCTCAAAATTAACATCATAATAAAGCAAACTTACCTGAGGAATACAAAGACTTGCAATAGTGAGACCAGATATAACATCCCCTCTAAATTTTTTAAGGTTGTAAGCTCTCCCCCAATTAAGTATAGGGAATATGGCCTCAATACCAAGGATGAATTTCCGTGATTTGGTTTGGTCTTTGAAGGACCGTAGAGGATCATCAGCAAAGAATGTTTCTTTTATAGTGGCTTGGAATTCCTTGAGCAAGTTCTGTCTTGGAGGAATTGCCACTTTGTGGGCATATGGTGCAGCTTGAACATGTGATGGTGACAAACTTCTAGCGTCCATCACGTTTTTCTCAAGATCTTCATCACCTGGAGGAGGACCCATTTTCTGTAATAATACAGGGAAAAGTCATAACCAGTGATGGCAAATTGCCAATAGAATCTGACTTAAGCATTAAAATCACAAGAATATGGTTTATAGTTGCGTGTGAAGTCTACCACGTTGCTTACAGCTATAGTAGACAGTTCATAAATGTAGATAATCACGAACGTAATTGGGATTTGAGATGTGGATTGATGATAAAAAAATATCCTACTATGAAAAAGTTTAACCAACCTGAAGAGAAGGAAAGGGATATGAGACAAAAAATTTGAATGGTCACTGGTTCAAGCTGTATAATGCCTTCTTGAGCAGGAAAGCTGCTATGAAGCTATTGGATTATATAACTCCAAGGACTTCAGCTTTGAGTCAATGTTCTCAAGCTGAAACTAGAAAGTGAAAACCAAACTGAATTAATTAATGTGTGAACCGGATCCGCTACATGTCACAATCATGCACTGCATTTCAATGCAAAATTTTCAATCCTGACTAAACCGTGGAATTTTCCTATAGTCAGATGGCCATCTAGCAATTTGACAAATGTAGTAACACAATAAGTATTGTGGGAAATAAATACATAAGAGTACGAGTAGTATTGTCTACTCTAGGGAGCAAAGTTAATTAGACCTAGTTTGGATAAACTTTTCTATAAGGACTTCTAATTTGTACTTTTTAACTAACAACTTCTCATATAAGTTGAAATTAACTTTTGCTCTTCACATTTTTCAAAAGCTATCTTTTTTAACTTCTCCATAAGCATCTATCTACCTAAAAATGTCTATTTAACAACTTTTTCCTTAGGCATATATGAGAAAAATAAGATGCAAAATACAACTAATTTCTCTATAAGTCAAAAGCTAGAGTTTTTACATCCAAACAGGACCTTAGTAGCGGCTAGAAATTGCTAAAATCACATGACAATATGCAATTGCTGTATTGGTTTGAAAACCACAAAGTCAATAAAGTTCTAAAAATGAGAGACAAAGAAGTTAAACCTAGCTTCAATCACAATCGTTCATTGGAAATACTAGTTCTTGAGTGATGAAATGTGTTAAGTTTCCCTTGTCAAATCTCAAGACTAATTTGAAAAAAAAAGATCTAGAAGGAAGACAAAGATAAACTGACAATCGGGTTGATATTTATGGGAAAATTGATTGCCAATTCTGCCCATTGAACAGTGAAAGTCCCACTCCCAAGCACAGATGAATCTCACGCAAAAGTTACACACTTACAAAAGCAGAGATACACAATTTTTAATTATCACCTTTCTAAAACAGAAATGAATTTAAGTCCTGGTATGAAACATGTCATTCTCAGAAAAAACTTAGAAAGGAATCAAATTCTTAAATCTCAAGTTTTTTTGACTGACCAAATAGAATCAAACAGTTCACTTCGCTGATTACTAATATGATGATCGATAATTAATCCATTATGCTATCTGGTAATACTAATATTCTAGCAGTATGAGTTCTCATTTACATAGCGCCGCAGCATTTACTTCCACTTTATATGAATGCAGCATAACAAAACAGAGAATACTTATACGAACGCACCCTTCATTCAGAAACCAAAATCTGGACTTATCCTACTATCCCTTGTGAGTTGTGCGTTATTGTGGGCCACTAATTAGTGGCTATTGAAGATCATAAGTTTGGGGAATAAAGTCTAAAAAATAGACTATTGACTCACCCATCATTCATTCCTATGTAAGCTTCTCATGCAAGCCATTGATAGTGGAGGATTCCATTTATATAAACACCAACCCCGAAAGTGTATTATTCTCTTTTGTATTTTCACGAATGCACTTTAACACTCTTCCCCTGTCAGAATTCGTGTAAAAAGCACAAATCAATACATAAACGGAGAATGATCAACATCACAATGAAAAAGTGTAAAAAAAAAAAAAAGGCTTATGACTTATGAGAGATTGTATTGTACCCAGAGATTAAGGTTAATAATTACAGCTTGGCTTTCCACTCCACAAATTCGACGGTTCTCATGTGTCTTTTCTGAAAAGATTCTATTTTTCACTTTGAATGTGACACCCATAACCACAAATATTATGGAGCAAACAACAAAGTGACAAACACGGCAGGGTTTAGAAATGGGGAAGTTAAATTAAAGAAAACAAACAACCCCCAAACTTAGTCCAGGTTCGATGAATCCTTATTAACCGTAAGGAATGACGCACCGAGTGCACATTACCGGTTTTTGCCTTGAATCAGGACTGCATAAAGGGTTTGGTTAACAAATCGTAAACCTCGGAGTACAAGCCCCATTGGCGGATCTACATTAGAGTGAGGGTAGACACATGTCTCCACTCAAATTTAAAATATTTATTTACTATTCATATGTTTTTAATTTTAACCTCATTAAAATTTTATTTTTTACCTCAGCATAGCTCTCAGTTGCTTTCAACTCTCAATTTTTCTAATTTTGATATCTTAAAATTTCATTTTTGCCCCTCACAAGCTCTCAATCTCTCCTCCGGGCTCTCATCTCTCTCCCTCTCATCTCAATCTCTAATATCTCTTTTCTCTAAAAAATTTGACCACGTTTGCCATTTATAACCGCCATCGGACCACAACGAGAAACTTACCTCCAGACTTAATAAGGTCCTAGATATGTCCCTTTCAAACCCTGTTCGGTTGCCGAGAAAATGTGTACTGCAAAACATCCGACAACAACAACTAACGACGAAGGGAGAAGATCCCCAGGGTTAAAAAAAAGATTAAAAAAATTAAAAATATGGTTAAAGCACTAACGTCCCCACGATGCCTTTATGAGGAGACTGCACTCTGTTTTTTTTTTTGACGAAGAGACTGCACTCTGTTAGCAAAGTCTTTTTTAAATTATTATGTGTCATTTAGATAAGTAAAAATTTATATATTTTAAAAAATGTAATCATGACATATCTCAATGATACATTAATTCATAAAATAATTTTGAGGTGAAATTTAAAAGGTAATTTTTAATCCAACATGGATTGTAAAATATAATTATCTGATAAAAAGATATTAACATTAACCGTAAATCATTATTAGACCAATTATTTATTAGTAACTTTTTTTTATACAAAGGTCAAGTGTTGTAATTACTTCCTTCGGTATCAAATATAAAAAAAATATATACATCCAGACCATATAGGTCTCAAATATAAGAAAAAAAATACATATATCTAGACCATATATGATTCATATATATGTATTTTTTTTTTATATTTGAGACCAGATGAAGTAATGCGCTGTAACGCGAGCAATGGCATGGTATGGTAGTGCAATGAAATTGAAAAGTCACAGAGGTAGGAAACATCGACCTTGCTATTCTTTTGTTTAAAAGTCGTTGGGTCAATGCAATGCTGCTGTTTGCTTTGATCTTTTTGGCATTTGCCTCCCGTGCTGCCCCACACGTGTAAGACATTTCGATACGGTTTGAACAATGAACCAGGTCGCCATTGCGTCCATATTCAGCTTCGGCATGTGGGGATGATGCCAAATTGCCTTTGAATGCCCTTTTTCCATGTTCAAAACAATCAAAAGTTTTATGTTTTCAAAAAAGAAATCTGATTTCATTTCTGTCCAAAGTCTGGACTCTGAGCTTTTTAACTTCACACAGGCAAAAATAATAAATAAATCAACGCCCTTTTCAATTTGAATTAAATTAACTACTGATTCTTTGCTAAAAGAGTAGAACTGTAGAAGAAAGCAGAAAACCAAAATTATTTGCATTTTTTCCATGACATTCAGCTTATCAAGTAGAGCATTAAAAGGACCATGAGCCTAACCTCATTCCACAAGATAACATATTGGTAAACTTTTTAGTAGAAGGGCTATTGTTCATATTTTTTATCTTAGGTTACTGTTCATATTGAGATTAGTAAATGCATGTGTCTTTGGTAATTTTAATTACTATATAAAAAAAAATAGGTTTTGATTTTTCCAACTATGACACATCATCTCTTAAATTGTGATATGTATTACTCCTTCCGGTCTCAATTATAAGCAAAAAAAAAATTCATGTTTTGTGGTTTCAATTATAAGAAAATGTAACTATCTTTTACCCTCTTTAATGAGTCTATTCCAAAAATACTCTTATTTAACTCAAATTGTATTTCTAATGTAAAGGAGGTGGAATGAATAGTTTTAATTGGCAACCACTAGCCATATTGGGAAAATAGAAAAAACTTTGTCCTATACATTAAATATCATTAAGGACAATTTTGGAATAAATTTTATTTTTTAGCTAAAATCAAGAAAAATTAATCTAACTAACTGATTTTCTTAATCAATATAAAATCAATTTTTTTTCTTCTTATAATTAAGACCGGAGGGAGTACTCTTTTAGTTTTTTTTATTTCTAAATTAAAATTATTTTGTTCGTAATAATTTTTATTATTTTTATTAAAAAACTCATATTTTATACGGGTAAAGTACATAAACCAGTATATTGATAAATGACATTGCAATTGCATTGTTTAGTCATTGTAAATTTTTTCTTTCTGGTGTGGTACTCTGTTTTTTGGTTTTGGTTAGGTGTGGAGAAGTGACTTCAAATAACGAAGAATAATGACAATTTAAATTTAACAATTATAAAATTAAGACATTGAATTCGTTCGAAACAAACCTGCAGCGCCTAACGAATCTGCAGTCCTTCCCCATAATTTAGTTGGGCTCTTTGCAATTCTTCTCAGCAGTAAGGAGTAGTGGTTCTAAAAAGGTTTGGGGCATGACTTGGACAACTCTAATTTAGTATATATGGGAACTTAGAAATAAGGTGATTTTCTCACACTCTAAAGTTGATTTCATTCATCTTATAGTTAAAATTAAGTTCATCTCTTGGCTGTGGTTATTTTGCCTCTAGACGTGATTTTTGGCTTCAAATTTAATGCATATTTGGTAGAGTGGCTAGAGAAGTTGAACACACATTGAAGGGGTCAAATGTGATTTCTTTTTATCTCAAATTTGATTTTAGAATAAAAATATTCAAACATAAATTATTTCACTCTAAATTCAATTTTAACCAAATCAATTTCATTCAAAATCATTTTTAGCAAATGCTCACCAAAATACACACTTAGTGCATGTTTGGTAATATGATGGGAGGAACTAAATTCAAGTTTATCTGGTCAAACATGATTTGCTTTTTATATAAAGGTGTTTCAGATTTGCAGTAAAAGCAATTATGTTGTCCAGAATTTATTCTAGTAGGAGCTAGAATTTGTAACTTTTGGGTTGGATTAAAAATTTTACACTAAGTTTTATCTCAAAATTTCTTTCAAAGTAAAAATGTCTAAACATAAATTACTTTATTGTAAACTCGATTTTATATAATCAATTCAGTCAAAATCAATTTTTGTCACTATAGTACCAAATACATACTTATTGTTCAACTCATTTTTATGTAAATATATCTAAACAAAATTATTTTATATTCTATTCACTTTAATTTTAATAAAAATTAATTTTACAAAACCAATTTTCGGTTGCCTTAAAACTAAACACATCTCAAAAATTTTTACAGTAAAAATGAGTTCAAGTTTTTATTCATACGAGTAAGGGACAGGATCAGGTTGAGCAAAAGTCTGACCCTACCTGCGCAATTGCTAACCGAGGCTTAACTTGTCCATTGACCATCTCATTCTATATATGGAAAAGGTTTAATTTTTTTTGTCTCTCGTAAAAAAAATTTGTATTTGATCCCTATGAAACAAAAAAAATTATTTTTAGTCCCTGTAATATTGTTTTAATCTATATAATATTCAATTCATATTGAATTAGCTCCTGTAATGCTTAGATATTCGTCAAATTAGTCTCTATAAAATAAAATTGACAAAATTATCCATATATTATAATGACTAATTTAACATAAATTGAATATTACAGGGACTAAAACAATATTGTAAGGACTAAAAATAAATCTTTTTGTTTTGCAGATATCATAAACAAAAAAAAATTATAGGGACAAAAAATAAAACTCGATTTATTTATAGGGACAAAAAATATATTTAAGCCTATAAAAAAATATAAAATAATTTGGTCCTTATTAATTATTTGGGGGATGCTTCCATTTGATTGCATGGGTTGCAACTTGCAATGATTGATTTCATAAATGGAATAATTTCCATTTTTTAAAGACTATATTATTATGTGTAATAAAACAAAATCAACGTGACATGAAATGCGAATTAGGAATCAAAACAAGCGTTGAAGTGACCGATATGACTAAATAAAACGTAAATCAATATTTAATACTACATTCGGTCTCATATATAAAAAAATTTAAGATTATTTTCTTAGTTTAAATTATAAGAAATATAGACTCATTTTAAATATATCAATTGTATAAAAAAAATTTTATAACCATTGGAGAGAGAATAATATGCTTGGGAATTAAGAGTAATTTAATGTCATTAAATGTAGAGTAAAATATATTCTCCTCCCCTAAGAGATACTGATATTACACTTTTCTCCCCTCTTGTTTAAAAACGCACACTCTCCTCCCCTGAGAGATACCGATATTACACTCCCCTCTTTTCTTATTTGAAAACACACACTTCTATCCCCTTAGAGGTACCAATATTACACACTCTTCCCTTCAAAGATAAAATATGATACATTTTTTTCCATTTTTGTAATTTTTCATTGACGTAAAAGTTAGTCTCCGTTAAAATATTTTTTATTACCATAATAACTTTTTATCTTTCATTTCATTTTCGTTTTTGTCCCATATTATTTCCCATTCCAATTTCAAAATCATCGTTTCAGCGTCGTTCACTAGCACATTTCACTAAAACCAAAACGAATCCATTGTTCGTGGAATTTGGTGGTGAACGCAGTGAAATTGTGATTCTGATTTCAGGAACCAGAAATTGGAATGAGAAAGGAAATGAGACAAAAACAGAAATGAAATAAAAAATTATTATGGTAATAAAAAAATATTTTAACGAAGACTAACTTTTACGTTAATGAAAAATTACAAAAATAGAAAAAAAAACGTATTATATTTTATCTTTGAAGAGAAGCAAATGTGTGTTTTCAAACAAGAGGAGATAAAAGTGTAATATTGGTATCTCTCAGGGGAGGAGAGTGTGTGTTTTTAAACAAGAGGGGAGGAGAGTATAATATTAATATCTCTCAGGGGAGGGGGAGTGTATTTTACTCTTAAATATATAAGCAATCATTTTAATCATTTATTACGAAGGGTAATCTTGGAATAAAGTTTATATTAATTACGATTAACTTATTTAACTAACTTTTATTGGTCTTTGTGAATTAGATATTTATCTCTTATATATGGGACTAGAGGTAGTATTTATTACCGATAAGTTTGTGATTGGACAGGAAGGGAAGGGAGTACCTTTCCTAAAACAACGAGGATATAGTTTTTCATCCAAAATTAAAGATGTATAAATAGCTAAACAAAGACCAATAAATCCGTAAAGCCTAGCACAAATGGCTAGTATCCATCTGCCGTTGCTAGATTGGATATCGATTGACTGGGGCTCGATCTCGGGATTTTTGATTTGTGTGTGTGTGTGGATTACCATTCTTACCGGACCAAAAAAAACAAAGACCAATAAAAGAGAGTAAAAGTGAATTACATATTACAAGTTATCGTGAATCATAAAAAAGTTTAGTATATATTAAAATGGATTAAATTATAATACATATTTATTTCTAAGGAAGGGGTGTGTAAATTTTAACATAAAAAGAGATAAAATTTTAATTCAAGATTGTCTCAAGAAAATGAAGGATAATTGTACTTTTGGTCTCTAAGTATTATGATTATGCGACTTTGTCCAATTTTTAACACAAAGAATCTATATGACACATGCGAGATTGATTTGACAATGAATTATGTCACTTTGACACGATGTGTATTTTTTATAAGCAACATGGTGTGTGTTACAAAAAAAATTCTCAAAACAAGTCAAGTAACACATGAGATGCAACATGTATGTTGTTTAAAATTTATATATATATATATATATATATATATATATATATGAGAGTATTTTTCACATCGTTAGTGTTACGATGGTTTGACTGATCAATGCCAAATCAATCATATATATGCCACGTAGGCTCCCAGTATCAAAAATTGGATGACACAGTGACAAATGGATCTGATTATAATAATTGAAATAGCTAATGACCAAAATTACACAATTAAAAGAGATCAAAAATATATTTTCACTTGTACTTATATGATCAGAGAATTTCGAATGGCTCATAACCATCCCAAAAAACCCCAATATGTGAACAAGGCCTAACCAAAAACAAAAATAATATATATATATATATATACACACACACACACAAGACCCCAACAACTTGATTACTTGAATTGAAGTTGACTTCCACTAAAGTTGCAATCATTTACAAAGCAAGGCATCTTTGAATTTTATTGCATAATTAGCATATTTGTACAGCCCCGTAATTAAACTCCAAAATATATGAGAGCATATATATTGCAAACTACATGATCACCCTATTACAAGCTAGAAAGTGTCACACTAGCTAGAGAAAGTCTTTAACAGCGATCGATGCTATATACAAATTGTCTTTATCAATATCCGTTCTCTGTAATCGATCACCACTTAATTGGAAATGGGAGAATAACTTTAAGCAAATGGTGAAATGACAAGGAAGAAATTGTGTGGATTTCAATCGGTAGCTAGCGACAATATATATCGATTTCATCAACTTCCCTCCAACCATAAACGAGGGTTTGGATGGATGGAGCTTTCATTTCACAATGAATTGGGAGAAGAGGAAGGGGCTATAAAGGGAATGTACATACGTGGAATTAATGTGTCACAAAGACTTGCTGTTGTGATATGCTCCGAATATTAGTTAGTGGGTCGGCTTAAAAAGTCAGTTATATAGGGCTATGGTTCTCATGATATGCCTCTTTTCACAACCACAGAAAATGAGAACAACCAAAGGCCAGGGGTAGGGGTATAGGGGACCATATATTATATGACACAAGCAGATAGATGGTAGTTAAAATAAATATATGTACATAGTTAGCAAATTAGAAATTAAAGTTGAATAAAAATTGAACATCTCACATGCATTAAATCATACTCAGAGTATGAATTCACAATATGAGTGGTTTTCCTCCCAACCTCATCCATACATATGTGTCAAATTTAAGTGGCTCCTCAAACTGGTCACTATATATATATATTCTGTGCTTTATGCGCATGACATGACGCAATTTCGTGGGTTTTCATCGGAGTCTTTTTTGCTTATAAGGCTTGGATGTCTCCAGTACTCACGCATTTAGTTTACCACCCAAGAGCTTAAGCTATGAAGTTAATCAAGCACATATAAAGTGGTCAATGCCTTCAGTTCCGGTTTTTTTTGTTGGGAAAAGCCAAATTGAATTAAACAGGGCCAAAAGTACAAAAAGTGTCCGGACTACAAGCTAATACAAAGTAATGTACGTAATGAATCATCTTCTCCCTACAAACAAAACAACTCCCACCTTCTAAAAAACATAAACTCTTTAAACATTACCTACCTAACACTGTAAAAAGAGATAACATTTTCATTTATGAGAGTTTTTAAGTGAAATAAATATTTAGTTTCTAACACATGAAAAAATCTTTGTAAATTTATAGATATATATAACAAATACATGAGAGAACTTTTAAAAATAATTGATGTGTAGTTAACTTATAAATTAAAGAAATTGTTAGTTAATTGTAAGATCATCTTATTTTATAAGTACTTATAAAAATATAATGTGTGTCTAATTCTAAAATGTCCGTCGATCTATTTTATGTTCCAGCAATATGGGTTATGCTTATCTCTTCAAATTATATATTTAGCAAACAAGAACTATAATTAAGACTGGGATTAATTAATAACTCATAAGTTGATTGATTATATACGTAATGAGAAAGCATGCACCTACTCAGCTTAATTACGTAATGTGTCTAACCAACATGGCGTGGCGGGTGATATATTCCTCAAATACGATGTTAGAATTTGATGGATTACTCTCTACAATTATGCGTGGAAAATAATCTGATAAACCAATATATATGTGTGTGTGTGTGTGTGTCTACATATAGTATAGCTGAATACTTAAATGAATTAATTTATCAACAAAATAATTAAATGAATTCATAACTCATAAGAAAGCTGGGGGATTAAAAGCATCGAAGATAAAGGGTCGAACAGTGAAATCAAATAAAAAAATAAAATCAACCATAAAAAAATGTTGCTTTATATAGATATAGGAAGGGAATAAAGTTAATCTAGAGATAACTATTGGCTGAGTTATTCCATTTAATATTTCTAAATATCCATTAAATAATTTCATCAATTCAATGGTTGAATATTGTGATATTATCTCAATAATTACACACACTAGATTTTATTAAGAGAATTAGATAATAAACATGAAGTCATAGTTCAAATTAAACCTTATTGTTGCCATTGTGTACACACACAAAAACAGAAGACTTAAATAACAGAACAAAGATATGGGTCCTTAATTATCGTCACGGCTTGCATAATGAGCAGGTGATATGAAACTCTTGTACACCGGCATCAATTATTTTATTCAAAAATTTTTTTATAGCTTAATGCAATTATTTAATTCCATCTAATTTTTATTTGAATATTGCAGTCCCAATATTGTGACCACATACACACATGGGGCCTGGGGGTTTAGCAGGCTTTTCAGAGCAACCACATACTATACTTGTTTATATTCTCCTTCCACAAAATGTAAAATGATGCAAGAAATGGGATTCCATCAGGCCAGATAGTCAGATACTAACTTCATCCATTTAAAAAATACCAATCATTTAACATTTTCTTAATTTTCTAAGGATTGTAAAATTTATTGACATTAAATATAGAGAAAATGGAAGGACAGAAAATAGGTTGAAAAAATAAAAAGAAGATATAAAATAAAAGAATAAATTATTTTTATACATAATTTTATACATCATTTGAAATAAAAAATAAGTAAATTTTATACATCATTTAATGGAAAAGATTAATAGAGGGAAAAAGTTAAAAAAAATGTACTTTTGTTGTTCGATAAAAAGGTAAAATAATAATTGATGTAACCTCGGGTTAGATAAAAGATACGTAGAGTTAGGATTTGAAAGAGTGAAATAGTATCATGGGTTTTCACCTGAGATAGAAAACTACAGTACTTAGATATCGATTTCACCATTTTTTTTTTTCTCTGCTCAGTATTTTCTTTCTACAATCAAACGATAGAAATTAAAATATTTCTTTCGTCCCTCTTTCAACTTTGCTTCTCTCATTTTCCTTCAAAATAAATGAAGTATAAATTAAATATCTTTTAATGAGTATAATTATATATATTTAATCAAATTATCCTTTACTATTATTTTCTTTTCATCCAATTTAATAAAAAAAATATTTTAAAAAAAATAATAATTATGAAAAATTGAAAATTCATCATTTGGGAGAGATAACCCTTAAATGCGTTTCAGATTCTCAAAGGGATTAATCACCGTAGTTGCGCGCGAAAGATACCCTAAGAAAAAAAAATTAATTAATACCTTTTTGTTGTTTGAATCAATAGAGAAAATAAAAAAAAATTAGTTTCTCAAATATAACACAGATGTTTTAATCAAAGAGTGGGACAAAGGCAATAATAAGGTAGGCATATATGTAAGGGGGGGAGGGGGAATTTATACCCATGGTCAGACATTCCCAACTTTGAAGAGATTAGCCAATCTAAGCTGTGCCACAAGCATCCCTCTCAGTCACAGGCTTAATTCTAAGGAAGCTAATTCTGCATCCCCTTTCAAGAAATCATCCAAACAAATTGACCCATCATGCCAAAATACTACTAGTTGTGTGTGTGTCACTGAACTGACATGAAAACAAACACACATTAAGTAGTACTGCTTGAAAGAGTTCACCCAAACACTTCAAAAATAAAATAAAAAACATAAGTTATGAGAGATAGAGAGCAGGGACAGGATAGTGATCAAACAGAGAGGTCACAGTGGGTACTGAGTCCTCCCAACCCACCTCCTCTATGGAAGAAGCTAATTACTCCACTCAAGAACAAGTTGTTCTTTGTTTCATCCAACAAGAAGAAAACTTGTCATGGCCATGCTGTTTCATTCTTGCAGAGCTTATTCCCAATCCTTAGCTGGTTCAGAAATTATGATACCTTTAAGTTCAAAGATGATTTGCTAGCAGGTTTAACTCTTGCCAGCCTTAGCATACCTCAGGTATATAACTATATATATCATTCACAAATATTACTTCTATCTTCAGAGCAAATGTTTCATATATGTGGAACATTACTTACATATTTATATTCTTCTAATTTGTTATATGATGTTACAGAGTATAGGATATGCTAATTTGGCAAGACTTGATCCTCAATATGGCCTGTGTAAGTATCTGAAACAAGAAGAAGTTTTTATGGTATTAACATTTTCTGATATATATAGATCCTTTCTTTCCATGGTTTTTGTTTTATTGGTTTTTCATTGCATTCAGACACCAGTGTGGTTCCTCCTCTGATCTATGCTGTGATGGGGAGCTCAAGAGAAATTGCAATTGGACCGGTAGCTGTAGTGTCACTTCTGCTATCCTCCCTGGTTCCGAAAGTGGTTGATCCTGATGCAAACCCTGATGCCTACAGAAATCTTGTCTTCACCGTGACCTTGTTTGCTGGCATCTTTCAAGTTGCATTCGGAGTTTTCAGGTGGAGATTTTTCTTGTAATTAAATGTGTAGATTTTCATTTGCACTATATAAAGTAATAATAATGAGTTGTTTATTATTAATTCACCAAAATGAATCTGCAGGTTGGGCTTTCTCGTGGATTTTCTTTCACATGCTGCCCTTGTGGGATTCATGGCAGGCGCAGCCATCATTATTGGTCTTCAGCAGCTCAAGGGGCTGCTTGGGATTAGTCACTTCACCACCAAAGCTGATGTTGTGTCGGTTGTGGAATCTGTTTATAAGTCACTCCATCAACAGATTACATCAGGAGAAGTCAGTAGCTTTCTCTAAATGATTAGTGTTCCTGAAGAATTTAGTTAGTATTGGAGAAAAAAACTCAAATTTCACGTCAATTTTATGATAATGTCTAAATAGAATATATAAATTTTGGATAATATTCACTTTATGAGTCGGTTTTACAAACATAGTTAATTGGGCTGCTAAATCTGAAATACAAAATCCAAGATAAAATCTGTCCTTCATAAATTTGAACTCAAAAAGAGAATTATTTTTTTGATGGTGGAAAAAAAATGGAAAACAACTAATAAAGTGGGTGAGAAATTATAAATTATGGAAAGAATTAACGATTTATGTGAGTTTTGTTGATATTTGACATTATGCTTTGTTTATTCCATTGACAGTGGTACCCTCTGAATTTTGTCATCGGGTGTTCCTTCCTGATTTTCCTTTTGATTACTCGATTTATGGTAGGTAATGAAATTTATGGCATCTATATTCCACTACTTACAGAATACCTCTGATTAATTTGAGCTTTCTGATGGTGTTTTCAGGGCAAACGAAACAAGAAGCTTTTCTGGTTGCCTGCTATTGCTCCTCTTGTATCAGTTATATTATCAACTTTTATTGTGTATATATCGAGAGCTGATAAGAACGGGGTTAATATAGTGAAGCATGTCAAGAAGGGTGTGAATCCAAGCTCGGCTCACCAGTTACAACTCCATGGTCCACTTGTTGGACAAGCAGCTAAAATTGGATTGATTTCTGCCGCTATTGCTCTAACTGTATGCTAATTAATTAAAATTTCCCCTTTTTGGTTTTAATTTTCAAAATGGTAATTTCTTTTTCTTTTTTAATAACAAAAAGTTTTTTTTGTGTGTTCCTAATGGATATGATTAACTTTTCTGTTTAGGAAGCAATCGCTGTTGGTAGATCTTTTGCTTCTATTAAGGGATACCATCTTGATGGGAACAAAGAAATGTTGGCAATGGGCTGTATGAACATTGCAGGATCTTTCACTTCATGCTATGTGGCAACTGGTGAGTGGTGACCGCGAGTCTACCACTTATTTTCCAGAGTTATGATTTTTAAACATTTTTTAATTTTTAATATTTATCTGACACTTATTTCTCTTATTTTATTTCTCTTTCTTGTCATATCATTCATCTGTCATATTTGTCATTTATCTCTCTTTTATTTCTATAAATATCCATCTACAAGTGTGAATTGGATATTGGATATGTATAGATCATTTTTATATTTACAATTTACGATTATTATATAAGTATATTCATAATCAGGACAATGTCACCGTCTGATTTTTTTATTTTTTATTAAAATTGTTTTGTTTGTTAGGTATTTTTTATTATTTATGTGGGTCAGAAGAATACTCGGTAATTTGTACGAGTCTATAGGGTAATTTGCAAGTAATCTCAAATATTTGAGGTGTACCAAATTTGTTCATAGTTTAGTTTCGTTTTGCAGGATCTTTCTCGAGGACTGCAGTGAATTTCAGTGCAGGGTGTCAAACATCAGTGTCAAATATTGTGATGGCAATAACGGTGCTGCTGTGCCTGGAATTGTTTACGAGGCTCTTGTACTACACTCCAATGGCCATACTTGCTTCTATTATCCTCTCTGCTCTACCAGGATTAATTGACATAAGAGAGGCTTGTTATATCTGGAAGGTTGACAAGTTGGACTTTCTTGCCTGCATTGGTGCTTTCTTCGGCGTCTTGTTTGAATCGGTAGAAATTGGTCTTCTTGTGGCAGTAAGTTGTTGACCACCTTCTAGCGATTTAATTTTATTATTGTCCTAATTTATATTAAGCCGAGAGACTAGACATGCTTATAAATTAGGTAAAAAAAATTAAAAATTTATTTAACGAAAAAAGTTAAGATTTTAGCATATTTAAAAAGACTTGTAATGAAGGGAGAGATTTTAATAGGGAAGGAAAAAAAAAAGAGAAGAGTCTAATTAGACATTCTATTTGGTTGAAAAGAAGTGAAAAAGGAAAAATAACTCTCTTTGATTCACAAGAGAAAAGAAGGGATAACAATAATTTATATATATTTTAAAATAACATTTCATATAGTACAATAAAAATATTTTAGTCAATATAATTAAATATTTTAAATCTATCTTAACTCTCCTCCAAATTTGCTCTATTGGTTCTTATCAAAAAAAAATTGCTCTATTGGAGGGAAGGCAAAATTGACTAATTGAGTGAGGATGACTCCCCGCTATTTTTCTATCATTTTCTCTAAAAAGTTGAATCAATCAACAAATATTTAAAAAAAATCCTCTCCTCCTGTTCCTTCCGTCTTCCTCCAACCAAACATCATATGTAAATAAAAGCAAAAATTTGATTATTTAAGTAAATATATATATATAATATAATAATATTTTTATTATTGCAATTATTATTATATTATATATTTATTGACATTTAAACACATTCATTTACATATAAATACTTGAATTTATAAGCCTATTTAACCATAGATTTATCATTTATTTAAAGATTTTATTACAAAATATACTTTTAAATAGTCTTAGCAGGAAGGTCAAACTTTCAAAAACATCGAACTAAGACTTAAATAAACTTATATCAAGTAAACAAGTAGTTGGAATGAAAATGAACTATAATCCCCATTTAAACTTTTATCATATCAGGCTGTGTTGAAAATATGATAGCGGACCCAGTTCAATTCCTATTCCCCAACACTTTGACCATGAAATCGTCACTTTGAGAAAAAAAATTGTACTCGGATATCACTCATCAGAGAGCTAATCCAATAATGCTTGTGAAAAATCTCGATAAAAAAGACCGGGAAAAAATTAACTGAATAGTGGGAATTGGATCGTTGGTTTTGTCACCTTCTAATGGTGGGTTCCATATATCTCATAATTTGACTTTGATAATTGTATTGTCTTGCTTGGTACTGCCTTACTTGTCGGGCTTCCAGAGTATATCATGACCCACACATTTGGCCTCACATTCGTAGTTGTATGATTGAAGTCAGATTTTATCTTTCGACCAAAAAAAAAAGTCAGATTTTATGTTGGCAATTTGGCATTACTACTCTAAAAGAATCACAATTTTTCATTTGCAAAGTATGATATATTTTTTAATATAAAAATGTCCAACATGTGGTTGGATAAATAGACAGTAGGACTAGGAGACCTCACCCTTAATTTAGTTTTAATATTTGATTTGATAAATGAAAAAAGAGAGATACGAAGAGAGAAAATGAGAGAGTGACAGAATTGAAAGAAAATCAATACTCTTTCAAATATCATGTGTACTCAATAATTTTTCTTGTTCCGTGTCCACAGAGTTTTTGTCTTCTCAGTTATCACATCTGAAGCTTCTCCATCACTCATTTTTCTTCCAATTAATTACTAGCTCTACAGAGCAGGTATACAACAAAGTATCAGTATCTCTAATTGAGAATGTTTGTTTGTGCAGGTGTCAATCTCATTTGCAAAGATACTAATACAATCAATTCGGCCAGGGATAGAAGTTCTAGGTCAAATCCCAAGAACAGAAGCCTTCTGCGATGTTGGTCAATATCCCATGTCCATAAGCACACCAGGCATCTTGGTCATTCGCATAAGCTCTGGCTCACTCTGCTTTGCAAATGCCAATGTTGTTAGAGAAAGGCACGCACCTCCAAGATTATTTATTTGTAGAGTCAGATACATGTTATGTACTTAATGACTAAACTTTGAGACTAATTATTTATCATTATTATTCAATTTTTTTTTTCTTCCAGAATCCTGAAGTGGGTCACCGAGGAAGACGAGCTTAAAGAAACTACTGCCAAGGGAAGGGTCCAAGCAGTAATCTTAGACATGACCAGTGAGTCTCAAAACTCATGATTAATAATAAGAGTTTAAAAATTACTTCATAAAATATCAACACAAATATTCACGTGATGAGATATGATTAAACGTATCTGTAAAACTCTTCTACACATTGAAGTCCGTGCATAGTAATTAAATACCAAATGTTCATAGAATTTATTGTATCCTTATGAGTGAATATGACCGGCCCCTATACAATTTCTCTTTGATAGACCTTATGAATGTTGATACGTCCGGAATTTTAACATTGGAGGAACTGCACAAGAGGTTGCTTTCGCGTGGCGTACAAGTAAGTGAGACTGCCATGGATCTATAATTGGGACCTAACAATGTTGTTGTCAATTTGATGTGGTTTGCTAAAGCCTATATATGACTCTAATCTAGCGGTTTTTGTTAATTGCTATGTGTGTTTTTGCAGTTGGCTATGGTCAACCCGAGGTGGCTAGTAATTCACAAGCTTAAAGTAGCGCACTTTGTGGATAAAATTGGAAGAGAATGGGTATTCCTTACAGTTGCTGAAGCCGTGGATGCATGCCTGTCTTCTAAATTCGCTGACCCATGATTACACGGGGCCTTCTCTGTATTGTAATATTATATATTATATTATACGGTGCATAATTTCATATCTAGGTCCACACATAAGTCAATGCCTACATAAGATGTAATGACATATTCATGTACACCTAGGATTGTGGAATTCTGTCCCTGTTTGGAAAGCATCGTGTGAGAGTATTATGTTACGGAAAATCTCCTTCCACATACTATACACATTTGCCTGTGCAGTGCAGGACTCACATTCAAATATAAATAAGCCTTTTGTTTGGTATTCCTCAGCCAAGAAAAAATGAAAAAAGTGCAAGAAAAATAGAAATAGGTATATTACTCCTTTTATTTGGTATTTAATAGTAAAAAGTGATGCTTTCCTTTTTAGCTTGGTTAAGAATAACATATATATGGAAAAAAAATGTGTTAATATATATAGTGAGGCTCAATTTTCTTTCTTTTTCGTTTCATTAAAAAAATGATGGGACTTAGATTGTCAAAATATTATCCCTTTGTATCTTTCCTTCTCTATCTAAATGAAAATAGCAACCACATATCCCAGCAACCAATATCAATAAACTCCGTAGAATAATTTATGAGACGAGGACTCATAAACTTCTTATGTTAATTACTACTACCAATTCCTATATCTTATTGACAGGACAAAATGACAGTGCCAATCATGGGAGAAGCAAATACCGTAATAAATACTCGTTCATCAACGGTGCAAAGTGTAAAATTAAAAGTAGCTAGCCGCTACTTTCATAATATACGAATTATGAAAACCAGACCCAAGATTTCAACAAGAAGCCGCTTTGTTTTGGGTCACAAGAACTGAAAAGATCAGGCCTTTTGGCCCAAAACAAGGCATTAAATAGCAAACAGCTACCCAGTGCTGATTTGTAGAAGGGAATTGGTATATACACCATCAAAATTGTCCATACATCCCCACTTTAGAGATGAAATTTCAAAATTATCCATTTTTAATATCACGTTTTGGGCCATACACCCCACAATTTCGCGTATATTCTGGAAACTGGAGTTTCCGGAATGTAATTTTGTATTCCAGAAACTGGATGCAATTTTTTGAATTCTGAATTGTATTGCATTCCAGAAACTCTAGTTAAAATTATATTCCGGAAACTCTAGTTTCCGAAATATACGCAAAATTTGAGGGTATTTTTAAAATTTTCACATTAATGTGGGGTGTATAGCCAAAAAAGTGGGGTATATTTACCAATTCCCTTTGTAGAACTGGTAGACCCAAAAACAACATCTAGGCCCAAATAATATTGTTTGCATAGCAAAACCTATTATATAGTTTTTAAATATTCTTTCTAGTTATATCAGACTTTATATGTACAAATAATAACATTGCGGAGAGCAAAGAGTCTTTTGTAACATTTTTTCTGAGAATTGTCTGAACAATAAGGAGTTTTTGAGAATCCAGGCACTTGATGCTTCCTCTTGGAGCAGCAGGCTTGGCACATTATTTATCTGCACGGAGGAAATCACCATTCTTAATAAAGTCTGAAGTTTTATTAGCTTAAATATAAAGCTGTGTAATCTAGATTTATTATAGCGTTGTAATCTTACAATAATTAATTACAATATTGCTCAATAAGATAATTTACTAGTAGTTTAATATCGAATTTTTGCATGTTAGCAACGAATATTCCTTCAATAAAAATCTCCTTAATTAAAAATGTATATAGAATTTGAAGAATTGTAATTACCGGGTGGTGCTTCGAATAATCTAAGATGGGGGTCAAGGGGAACCCCATTACTCTCATATTTTGAGTGATATACTGTATTTACAAATTTCCTGAAAATTCAAAACCATGATAAGTTGTCAATTAATCTTTATGCATCCAAGTTGTGAGGGTTATAATGCAAAAGTCAAGAGATGGTAAGAAATGACAGCTGAGAAGTGAGCTTTTGAGCCAACCTCGAAACAGAGGTTTCATTTATATCGTTGGCATTTTGGCCGTCAATATTCATTACATTTGCTGGAGTCTTAGGTGTTCCTTGAGATTTAGTCGTTGTTCCACCTTTTCGTGTTCCAGATGAACTCTTCTGCGACTACACACAAGAAAAATGGAACTAAACAAAACAAGCACAAAAACCTCATAATCTCATTCTAGGTTCAAATTAGAGATCAATTTCATTTTTGTCTATCTCTAATTTTATTTGGTAATTCAACTTTATTCTAGTAGATATGCATGATCGAGAGAAATTAATGACTACCTTTCCATGGCTAGATTCTCCTCCTTGATCACGTCGCTTTGGAGGACGACCACGACGTGGGGGTTCAAATCTTCCCTACATTGCAACATGCATATCGCCATGTTTAGTTATTTAATTAAACATGCATTCTTTCAAAAATGGTATTCTTTCAACAAAAAAAAAGAAAATCTATATACATTTGCTCGCACAAAAAAAATGAGAACTTCTTGGGGGAAATACTATATGTATTCTTTGTAATTAAATTACAAGGAAATAAGGATGAGCTATTTTACGCACCATTTGTTTTGCCATAGTCTCGCAGAATATTCTTGCCCTTCCTCTTCGAAGTGTCTGAGGAGCAACCGTTCGATTACCACCCATGTCTAGTATTCTACGAATTGCGTTGGAAGCTTGCGGCTCCCTATATATGCGGCAACACTCATGATTCAACCACTCAAACTAACGTGAACAACGAGTATCGAAGGCTGTTAACTCATAACTCATTAGAAATATATGCCATGTGTGTGTATTGTTTTTCTTCTTGGCTAATGCCTCAAGCAAATCAATCAATCAAAAACACGTTCAGATTTCACTCATTTGGACATTTGTTTACTCTAAAGTGCAACATAAATTATGAATATATAGATATATAGAGAGAGAGAACTTCTAGGTAATATAATTACCTTGTTGATGAAGATTCAGGAACTTTTCCTTTTTCACATTGGGTAGGAACTCCACTTGTTGGAACAGGAGCCACTTGATAATTCGGCTGGTCTCCCGTTGCTTTTATGTGCCTAAAGAATTAAATAGTTAATTAATATTTCATCAAAGATACAGAAAAAAAAAACCATGCTGTCAAAAAAAGATACGAAAAAACATGAAATTTAATTATCTGTATAATCAATTGAGTGGTGTTACTACTGTAGTACATCAATATTTTCAAATCATTATAATGTTTTTTGTTGAGAAAAAACCAAAACAATATTAAAATAGACTTATATATATTTTTAATCCTACAAAACTAGCTAATTTTTATTTTTATTTTATTAAAATTTTATACGTTTTGTGTAAAATTTGAATTGAGACCAAAACCAAATTTGACCAATTCTATAGGATTAGAATCATATTTAACTACATATTTTTTTATTTCATTACAAAAAAATGTAAAAATAGTTCAAAAAAAAAAACGTTGTATGGATAGTATTATCACCGTATAATCAAGTCAGTGGACAATGTTTGTAACTGTATAATATTTTAAAATAATTTTTTATTTCTATTCATACGTTTATTTGTAATTTTAAAACGACATTAATTATTATTTTACTAAATATATAATTATTCTTATTTATTCAATTAATGAAAGAGATAATTTAAAAAATTAATAAAACATATAAAATACATATCAGACATTGAAAATAATTTAATATAAATAAATATTAAATATATTTATTAATTTATATGATATTAATTCAAAAGACATTTATTTAAACTATAAACTTAGGCACGTGACGTTTTTATGATTAAAAAAAATGTGATACCTTAAAAGGAGTTCAACCTGAGCCTCCCTGGAGTTATGTGAACTTGTTCCTTCAGTCGGCCCAGTACCTGAAAGGCCCAGAATCGGTGGGCTCAGAGCCTGTGGACTAGTGAAGGTGGAAGACATAACTGTAGGCCCATGCAATGTGTCACCCTGCTGCTGTTGTAAATTATTATTATGTGCATTCATCCCTCCATTGGAGATACCCTGGGACCTTTATTTGGAAATTAATGAATTATTAATTGTCAAGTAGAAATAACTGTTGCGAATATTTAATGACTGGAATCTCAAATCAATGCATGCAGCATACTTCCATGTGGGAGTAGCGGTTATTGGGTAATAAAGGTTGCTTAATGCTTAATTACCATGAGAGTTTCCCAGCAGAGGCATCGCCCAGAGGCATCATGGGTTGAGAACAATGTTGACGAATATTCGTACCATCATACAATATTGGAGGAAACCTGCAACGAGAAAACCCGTTCAAGTTAAAAGTTTTAGTTTATTTTAAAAAGTTCTAGTGCTTTCAATATTAATTTGTTCCTGAAACCAACAAATTAAGCCTAATAATTTAGACAATTAAAACATCAAACAGAAAATCTGATAAGAGTACCTAGGAGTCACTGGAGATCCTGGGCTAAACGAACTGCTTGTTGAGGCCAATAGGCTCGGTTGTTGACGATAATTAGAGAACATTGGAGACCTATATCCATAAAATTAAAAGTTAATTAGCTAGACCATTCAGTCTCATTATAGCTTGATTAGATAATCAATTGAACTGAGATAAGCAAGTCAATATTAATTTCCCAATTTAATTATGAAAAGTTGAGCGAGTACACAGAAGGAGCTGCAGGCCCGGCAGACATCATGGGTCCATGACCATGTTGATGAAAATTCGGATTTTTTGGCGTTGGTATAAAAGTATTCTGAAGATCTGAGTTTGGTTGGTTGGACCTGAAATAAAAAGCAATACTTTAATTTTGCTGATTCATTTTTTGATAAACTAAGAAATTTATTAAACTAGAGAAATATAAGTGAAACCATGAGAAATACACCCAGCACTGGCCCTAAAAAAGTTATAATGAAAACATAAGTATACTCTATAATGGCTACAAAACAAAGGCTTCAACCCAATCTACTGAAAAACAAACTTCCCATTTTAGATCCGTCGTTCACACTTGGGAAAATTTCATACCTTAGTTGTGAACACGTGAGACGAATTATGCTGATTTATTAATTAGTGCCCAATTTGTCAGTGGTGACCTAATACAGTAAATTCCATTTAAAAGGATTTTTTTTTTTTAAAAAGGGACTAGATACCTGTAACTGGGACCAATTGGGAAGGAAGGCTGCATGGAATTTTGAGATTGTGAATAAAAAATCTCCTGCATTTCAGAGGCATGGCCTACTTGATGCGGCATAGTAGCGAATGACTGGGACGGCCTGAATATAAAAAAGAAAGAAAAAAAATTGAACAGTAGTTCTTGCATAGTTCTTGAACAGTTGTCAACTTGTTAATAAAGTGATTGCTATAAAGAAGTATAGTTCGATCGAGGAATCAATCATACTGCATGTTGTTGGGGGCGTATTGTGAATCAAAGACACTAGGAGCTGATAATTGGTTCTGTTCGGGCCTGCAATTCAAAATCCTCATTCAATTGAGTGTCATTGTCAACAGAAAGGGCACCCTTATACCATATAATTAAACGCAAGTCTTTTTAGGAAGAGACCAAATCGTGTGTCTCACACGGAGAGATGAGGTTCACATGTGAGAGGCCTAGTTTTTTGTCTCTTTCTGGGTTATACAGTGGGGCTGGCCTCTATTGCATTTCCCAATATTAATTAAATATCTCAGCTTTACCGGATAAGTTTTAATTAAAGTAATGGTAAAAAGTGTAGCTACCTTGAATTCTGCGCGGTGGTAGAGTTGACGATAGGATTTTGATGAGGAAATAACGCAGATCTTTGGGGTGTAATAAATTGTCCACTTGAATGTCCTGTTTCCATTTCTGGCCTTGCCTCCTCTACCTGCGCACGAGTTCACAAAAGCACGATTCAGTATATGTTTAGTTTTCAATTGAAAGATTAAAAGAGTTCATTTTAAACTTAAAGTAATTATAGAGTTTCTTTTAGATAAACATAGTTTTAAGACATACATTCACAATTAAAAAAGAATTATACTCACGGGATTTTGGTGGAACAATGCTGGATATGGAGATGATTGTTGATGGATCCCACTGAAATTATAGTTATCAATTGTATTTGGTACCAATTGGGGATTGCTCATGTTGTGCTCTTCGGGCATACCCATATGTTGAAGCCTACAGCATATATAGGAATTAACATTACAGAGTACATATGCTCAAGATTGGCAAGATATGAAGAAAAAAAAATAAGAAAGGGCCGGATACATGTACATTTTAAAATTTGTTATGAGATAAGATCAATGATGACAACATAATTCATCAAATGAGATGAGGAGAAACCTACAATTGCAAATTCTCATTTGGGACGGAAGAAAATTGATCAATGGAAACCATTTGGGTATCTTGGTCTTGAATAGATGAAACTGCTCCTTCCAAGATCAATCCCTGTGCCTAATCAAATTATTAAAAAAAAAGAGAGTACAATTACTTTGTCATCTTAAGAGATATAATGAGCTGCATTATACAAAGTTGCAAATTGCTAGTTGCAACTTGCTAGCTAACCAAGTAACCAGTAATGTTGAGTATGTATATAAGGTATAGAAGTGAAAAGAAGTGTTAATTATTCGTATGGATAATTTGGTACAAAAATAACATGAATAAATTTTTAACCAGTCATTGAATGAGATTTTACAAGATAGATAGAAGAGGGTTGCTAATTTGTACGAAGAATTTAAAGTGCGAATCTATACAAATACATATGGTGACAGTACGCTGTTATTTTTTGAAAATAAATTAAAGCCAGAATATTGAATTAAAACCACAACGCAATTAAACATCATTTTCCAAAAGTGGACAATCACTTACTTACATCAAAGCATGATGTAGTAATTGTATAAAGTAGGGAGAAATGATTTTTGCCACACAGTGGTCTAAATTTATTACTGAGATAATTAATTTACCGCGGATGAGGAAAGGTTGCCTGGTTGTGTTTCAATCAGTGGTGGAGCTGGAGAGTTTGGTAATGGCAGCTGGAGCAGCGGATTAGGATCATCCAGGACAAGATTGCGAATGGCGGAGATTTCGAGGGCCTGCTCAGATGTAATAGGCTCAGTGTGAGTGTTTTGGACCTGGTTTTCTGATGCAATGATTGATTCCACCCAGTCGTGAACCTGCGTAATAAATAAATAATAAATGGGTACAAACAAATCCCCATCCCCATCCCCATCCCCATCCCCATCCCCATTCCCATTTTGTACAAAGAAAACCTTTTTCGGTTTCGTGTCATAAGGATGTTTTTTCTGCGACTATGATATTGGTGTAAAGTATTTATAGATTTTATTGATGACTAAAACTTAGACCAATTTTAATAGAGCCTCTCCTTTTAATTATATTTTTTCTATCCACAATATTCGAACATGAGACTTTAATGTCAGAAGGATGTTTGTAAATTTGATTTTAGTTAATTAATGAAAAGATTATACTACCTCTGGTCCCATATATAAGAGAATTTAGAGTTACTCCCTTTGGTCTAAATCTTTAGTAGTTTTAACTTTTTATTTTTGTCCTAAAGCTTTGGTTGTTTTAGGATTTCAAGAGATAATTTATCACCTTTTTTCAACTATACCCTTAATATAATTAATAAGTTTTGAGTAGAAAAATAATTAGGATAGTTGAAAATGATGAATAATAAATATGGTCATTTTAGTCTAAAATTTATTCAATTAATTATTTCTTAATCTATGTGTCAAAATCTTAAACAACCAAAGATTTGGACCGGAGGAAATATTTTCTTTGTCCAAATTATAAGAAACATAAATCTATTTTAAATGCATCAATTATATAAAATTCTTTTTATATTCATTAGAGAGAGAATAATATGCTTGAGAATTAAGAGTGATTTAATGTTATTAAATGTATAAATCACCATTTTAATCATTTACTACGAGGGATAATTTTGAAATAAAATTTATATTAATTATAACTAACTCATTTAACTACCTTTTATTAGTCTTTGTGAATTCTGTATTTATATCTTATATATAGAATTGGAGATAATATTTTATAAATTTTAAATTATTAATTATATTTTTTAGTTCCGCTAAAACAATAAATAATAAATAAAATGGGAGAGAGAAGAGAAGAAAATAAGAAAATGAGTGCGTGCTTACTGCAGGCGCGGGAGTCGCAGCCAGCTCAGTTACTGACTCCTCATTATTTTGCGTTTGAAGAATTTCAGGAAAACAGGATTGGAGGCCCTGTTGCTGTTGTTCCTGCTAAAACAAACATGTTTCCAAATAAAGAAAATAAAAAAAAAAAAACGATTTGGTAGGAATAATAGCACAACATCAACGAAGACTGTCGTACCGGTATTGGTCGGATGTCTAGGATGTTGTCCACGTTCCAATCATTGTACACATCTAGAAGAGTGTCGAAGTCAACGTCCACATCCATCTCCTGAACTCATTACATCACCCATTTTCAGTTAACCAAAAAGTTTTAAAAAATGTGTCAAATAATAAATTACTAATAAGCAAGAACAAAAAAATTTATGTCACAATAGCATTCATCAAATTAGAAGACAGCATGTAGTAGTAGGGTGGTTTGTTGGTAAGAAAAGAGAAAGAAATATGGCATACTTCTTTTTTTTTCTTTTTGTAATTCTTCAAGATATTTTTTCATTACTGGATTAAATTTTATATACTAACCTTATTGTGAGGCTTGCAAGATATTTTATGTAATAAAAAATAGAGTACTAAAAAAGTCTGGAAAATATTTCAATATTATTATTATTATTTATTTTATATATATATAAAAGGAAGTAAAGGTAAGAACCTAACCTTATTCCCTTTTTCACAAAAGATAATATAATAGTGGTACAAATCCAAGTATAAAAATGAAACAAATGCTAACGAATGTCGTACTTGTTAAAAACTTACAACTAAAATATATTAAATTGAAAAACGCAACTTTTTAAATTACCAAAATATTATGTTTTTAATTAATAATTCATATGTAGATAAGAATAATAATCAACAAATTTTAAAAAACAACTTTTTTTATAATATTTTAAAACAGCATTCTGCATACTCTTTATTATTTAACAAAATTTATATAAAACCAATTAAATAACATTCTCACCTTTATTTAGTGGGGCCATATATGATTATTTACTCTCTCCGTCCTAAAATAATTATCCTTTTATCAAAGTAAAAATCTCCCTATATAACTGTTATTTTTCTCAATGAAATATTAATTACTTTTTTAATTTTATCTCAAATAATAGTACTTTTTAGAGTGTTGTGTATTAGTTTTCGAGCGATATAAATAATAAGGTTAATTTGGTAAAATTATTACTCTCACTTATTTATTTATTATATTTTTTAATCTATGTGAAAAAACTTAAAAGACAATTATTTTGGGACAAAGGGAAATTTAAAAGCAAAATTATATAAAAAATAATTATAAAAAATATGTTATTAATAATTAATTATACTACTCTGATAATTTATTGTCACGTGTATATTCAACACTGAGCTTGTATGAAACCGAAAGAACTGTCACCAAAAAAACCGAACGAAATTTAAGAAATATTTTAATAAGTTTGACTTTTAAATAGCCCCACCGAACAGCATATAAAATTTATTATTGCTGAGCATATCAAAAAATCAAAATCAGACATACCATTTTCTGAAAGTTTAAAGCAGGCAATACCAAAAAGAAAAGCGGGAGATTCACTGCACTTCATTTTTTGAAAATTTCTTTTACATCTTTTTAATGTTTTTTTCTCAAACACATTTCCTGCCACTTTTTTTCTTTAAAAAAAAATAATTTCCTATTGAGGGAAAAATATGCCTCGTGGCTAGCTGGTAGTGCTACTGCAAGTGTACACCATTGCACCAACCAAGTCTCAATAGCTTGGTCTGTACAATTGGGTAAACGTTGATAAATTTTATTTTGGGTTACTAAAATAAAATTTTAAAGTCTGCAGAGAGATCGAAGAAAACCAATGAGAAAAGGAAAATAAGAGTATAATAATGAAAATGTCATAAATTCTTAACTATTCAATGCAAAAGCAACTCTTTATTGCTTCGTACCAAAAGTAAGCTTAAGAATAAGGTTCATTTTGAGTTTATCCAATGACAAAAAAAATATTTAACAAATGATAAACTTGTTTGGTCATTAATTTGAAAGCACTTGGCTTGGTAACAATACCCATCCAAACACCCCTTTAATTTATGCATATTCACATTAGTTGATGCAATTCAGTATTGCGTTGTGAAGAGGAAGACACAAGGATAAACACATAATTTCTTTGTAATGTCTCAGTCTGAGTATATGATTATTACCTCAAAATTAAGCATTTCTTGCCTAAAAAATTGATATGCCGATTTTGACCCTGCAAACGACCCAAAGAGGAAAATAAATGAGTGGCTGAAGCGAAATAACATACATATATGTTTGTCAATCAATTTGAGAAAATGATGAGATCATAGAGTTGAACTACCTTTTTTGGGCAAACCGTATCTATAGAAACCCAAAAAAAAGGGATAAGGATGACAATAAAATTGATAACAATGAAAGGAATTTAAAACTATATAAGCATATATCCTTCAAAATAAAAAATAAAATAAAAGACTCACTTCAAGTCAAAGGAAGAGAGGGCAATTGATATAGCCCTTCCACCCTCCCCAAAGAAAGCAAAAATTAAAGGATTTGTATGTGAAAACAAGACTTGATCGGAACAGAATTTAATCCAAGCTACAAATATGAGGGAGATTAGACAAAAGAAATCCGAAAGGTATAACCTTGTGATCAAGAGAGCCCAAGATGAAAGGATACAAAAACGAGTCTGTGGCTTGACTCCTTTTGCAAGTCCTTATGTTTTATAAGGCACAAAGGGCAGAAAGTGGCACATGGTATCGGCTTAGGTCACTCATTTCTTATTACTAAATTTTGTTGGTTAGCAAATTAGAATATTAGAAATATTTGATTACTTAATAAAACGCCCACCAGTTAATATTATTTTATGGATACAAAATTCAAATTTTTTTGTTTTGAAAAAGAGTGCATGAATCACCGCCAAAAAGATAATGTGAAAAAAAAAGATTAATTTGTTAAATGAATATTTTAAAATATTTTATTCATTGCCTGACTCATCATATCGGTTATTGTTCTTTATTTCTTAATCAAGATAACAGTATAATAAAATAAAAACGGAAGAGGTAAAAATAAATAAATTTTTTATCGTATACTTTTTATTAATTCATAAGAGAGGGCTGCAATATTATACAAAGGAAAATTACAAAAATATTCACAAATTGTATTTTGTTACCAAAAAAAACCAAGTTTGTATTTATATTTTACATAATAGAGAATTTCTTTTGTTAGTAACCGTAAGAAGATTGTTGTGTCCCAAGACATATATATCCTAAATCCCAAATTTTAACAAACGTTGTAATTAAATCACAGTCAGGTCAACTTTGTCCCTATAAATATTAATATTCCAAATTAGTTCTTACGAAATTGAAAACTATCGATCATATTAGTCCTTTTGGATCAGTCAATTTAATCCATGTAATTGTTCGACATAGACTAATATGATCGAATTTTTTTAATTTGAAGTATTAATTTGAAATATTACTAATTTTAAAGACTAAATTGATAGTGCCCTACAATTTTAGAAACTAAATTAGTAATTCACATTTTTTAATCATTTATATTGACTTACACACACATACAACCACTCACTCGCACATAGAGAGGACATGTGTCTAGTGGAAATATATGTTGTTTTGTTAAATATAGTATTGACCATTCAATTTGAGTACAATTATAACTTGAGATATGCAATCTAAATATAGTATCTAATGATTTTTTTTTAACCATGTTATGGTGGGAAGTATCGAACAAGAGATCTTATTTAAAGGATGTGAGCCCAAAGCTCCAAAGAAGGTTAACTAAAATCCATGCGCGAATCTTATAGAACTAACATCTGCCAGTGGTGGTAAAGAGTCAAAGGAGGATCAGAATCAAAAACTTAATTTGCCCAGGAATCCACCACTTGATTCGCCTCGCGCAAAATATGCTACCGTGTGAGCTGCTGTTCGTTTGCATGGACCGCACAAATCTCTTTCACTAGATTAAAACAAGGATGAGATCGCTCACATATCTGATGAAATAACGATCCTCCGATATCCGTGTTGCCAAACCAACTTGAGACCGTGAAGGATTGCCCAAAGTTCCGCCCCAAGGACTGTACAAGCACCAAGATTACATGCATATGCAACAATAAAGGTACCCGGAGTCTCGCAAGATGCCACCACACACAGCCACCTGACCGTATATCCTGTCACTGCTCCATCACAGTTGAGATATATATATATTGACTCAGCTAGAGGGGCTTTCCAACCCACTTCAACATGCAGTTTTGTAAAAAGAAAATGGAAAACACATATAAGATAATTAATATTCTCTTATTTAAAAAATATTTAAAAGACAGTTTATATACTATGAATTTTTTTCATTATTAAATAAAAAGGATATTACTTGTTTTTTTTTGTCATTTCTATTAATTAAAAATAAGATAGAGGAAGTGAATAAGAGCATGAAATAGTTAAACGAATTTGTATAATTAATTTAAATTAAAAATAGATAAAAAAATTTACTAATTTTCATATGAAATTTTAAAATGACATAGGGGACAAAAACAGAGGATGAAAAGAAGAGAGTATGGAGAGGCAGCTGAAAATCTGAAACTGTACCAATTACGAAGCAGAGCAGAGGTCCCAGGCAGCGGTGAGGGATCGATACATTGTATTGTACTAATGGGCATGAATCGGTGTGCACGCAATTGCTCACCATCACCAACATATATATGGGGTGATGATACACATACACTCAATCAACCATCCCATGCCTCATGGTCCTGCTGCTGCAGCGACTCACTCACAAAACCACTATCCCTTCTTTCGCTACCTCCATTTTGTCGCCCTCTTCCCTCCATATATATACGTGTGTCATATTGTAACATTAATTCCCTTGTGATGTTGGCCAGAGAGGGTGGCCTGGTATATATAGCCTTTTAATTAACTGTTGCAGCAGGGAGAGCACATGCAACTATATATAGAATAGGAGAAGTGCATGCATTTATGTTGGCTAAAATGAATTGTGAAACGGAGAATGCATGGTTGACCTGTTTGTGAAAGCGACCAGAGACGGTGGAGGGAGGAGGAAGGTGACGGCTGAGGTGAGGGAGGGGTACTGTGGCAACCCCTACAAACCAACAGTGTGGATGCTTTACGGTTTTCTCACTTACAAATCAATCAAAGCGAGCTTTTAAGCTAATTAAACAAACAAAATGAGTTTGATCACTTTCAAGCATTTAACGAACTAAATAGTCTACGTACTAATAGCTCAGGCACATATATAGACTCTAAGCATAGACTCTAACTTAATTCCATTTCTAATCACTTTTGATACTGAGATTCTTAAATGGATCTCATTTAAGGATCTTAATAGATGTTCTTTTATACACCCAATTTAGATATTGTACTGAAAGGGCTTGTATTTAAGAGATCAATCTATCACGGTATTACACCATTTTGGTGGCCGATGTGATGGAATTGAATGTGTGTTTCCATCAATATATAGGCGCAGCAATTACCTTTTATTGACTACTAGAAACATGTTTGCATCAAATTATCCTCCATCCCCTCAATCAAGCACCAAATCAAATCAAAGGATTATATTTTATTTGGCATTTCCCTTCTTTGAATTACCCCGGAAGGACAATACTATTATTTTGAGATGTTGAAGATATATATCGACCGAAAAACTACACGTCATAGTCAAGATCAGAAGAATAGTTTTATTCCATCTAAATATCGATAATAGCATGTGATGTTTGGTATTGAATTGGTATATATTTAATAATATATAGTAAGAAATTAATTTCTCGAACATTCGCAAAAAAGATCTCTAGTACGCTTCCTTGCAAATTTCCTTTTTTTTATTAGTCCTTGCAAATTTCCTGTACATTCTGAGCTTGATATATTGGAGTGTGTAGCGAAAATTGTGTTATTTTTAGGCTCTGTTTGGATAACAAGTTTATCTATTATTTATGGCATAAGCTGTATAATCTACTTTTAAATCGAAGAAAAATTATAGTGAAATTTATTTTATATAAGTTATAAGCTGTTTTGATAAACTGTGTTTTAAACATAGTTTATGACTGATTCATAAACTCTGCATAAGCCAATCTAAACAAACCCTTATTCGTATAATTCCTCATGAGATATTACTAAATCCGTATAAGCAGTATATGGGGCTATATATCTTAGAACGATGTAGAATATAAATCACTAAACATTTTGTTTCCATACAAGAATCGTGATATATAAATGAAATATGAGGATCCGATAGAGCAATGGAACAGGTCAAAAGTCAAAAGTATATCAATTGTTGGAAATTAATCCCAAAAAATTTGAAATTTGAAAAGGGAAGAAAAACATTTGGAATGGTATATCCATGGATTCAGATCCTCTACTGCCCTGCTGCCTCTGCATGCAGTAGGGGCTTGTGAGTGTAGAAAAGAGAGAGAAAAAATGAGAGAGAGAGCAAGTTGAGGAGAGAGGCAGAGAGAGTGAATCCCTCTGCCGCCTCTGCAGCGCTGCAGAGGATCCACACAGTATATCCATAGAGGTACAGTCCGAGTTTGTTAGCGACAAAGTCGGCGTCGCGTGTGCACACTGCAGTAATTCAAATCAATTCCATGTTTCCACTTTTCCCATCCCATCCCATCCCAAATCAAATCATCATCACCACTCACCAACACATTTTTAAGATTATTAATCAATTTATCAACAATATCAGCGGAGAGTGAAGAGGTTAGGCTTGGCAATGGGCCCCGAACCCGTGGGTACCCATCCGAACCCGTTCCGACTTTGACGGGGAAAACCCTTTTTGACCGGGGTCGGGGACGGGTTCGGGTTTTCCCCGCATTTAAAAGTCGGGGTTGGGGTCGGGGTTGGGGAAACTAATACCCACCCCGAACCCGCCCCGTACATTTATTACACTTATAATATAATATTTAATGTATTAATATTATAAAAAATTACATTTTTAATTCTTTATTTCTTCATTATTATTTGTCTAACAAAATATATTAAAAAAATGTCTTAAAAAATAGAGTATTAAATTTCTTTGATTCTATCAAAATTAAAATTCTAAAATAAAAATTTGAATTCTAAAGTACTAGATGCGGGTGCGGGTGCGGGGGCGGGGCGGGGAAACCCGACACCCACTGGGGGCGGGGATGGGTGTTGATTTTTCAACCCCGACCGAGATCGGGGGCGGGGCGGGGAAACCTGAGCACTATCGGGGGCGGGGACGGGGAATGTAAAACCCGCCCCGCCCCGCCCCGTTGCCATGCCTAGAAGAGGTGATCAACCATGTCGTCGACGTGGAATTCTCCGTGCGCTGCGTGCAAGATACAGCGGAGGAAGTGCACAGAGGAGTGCGTGTTCGCGCCGTATTTTCCGCCGGAGAACCCGCAGAGGTTTTTGTACGTGCACAAGGTGTTCGGTGCGAGCAACGTGGCGAAGCTGCTGAACGAGGTGAGTGCGTCGCAGCGTGAGGACGCCGTGAAGTCCCTCGCCTACGAGGCGGAGGCACGCCTCCGTGACCCCGTCTACGGTTGCGTCGGCCGCATATCTCTCCTCCAGCACAAACTCAAACACCGTACCTCCAATCAGAACTCAACCACGCCAAAAAGGAACTCGCCTCCTACACCACCGTGACCGTGATTCCACCACCCACTCCCACTCCCACCCTTCCTCAACCACCCCGCATTCGTCAAGATCTTTTCCCCTTCCACCTCGAAGGACCTTCATCTGGTTCCTCTTCTTCCCTCCCTCTCCGCCCCACAGATCACTCTTTTCCTCACATGATCCAAACACACCCTCTTCACCTAATGCTCTCACCACAATCACATTCCCACCACTCACTTTTCTCCTACAAGCTGCTAAAGTCCGAAAGCGAGAACCATCTGGAAGAGGGTACCACCACCGCTCCCTCTGCAGATTGATTGATCTTCCACTCTCCATTTTTTTGCGCCTGCTTCATGCTTTTCTCTTCAAACATTTTTTCGACCTAGGTATATTCGTCGCCCTTAATTTCTATTCCTCATTTTCTTCACTGTTTTTTGCTTCAGTCTTCATTACCAAACTTGTATGCTGCCACAATAACTAACTTGTTGAAATATTGTAATTCCTCATTTCCTTGTGTTGTGTCCCCATTTGTCATTTATGCATCGTTGGATTTTAAAAGGGCATGTGTACCAAGGGACAAACAGAACATCAAATTATGCCTTGAAGATGATTAGATCATTCGAACACATTTGCTGGTCCAAGTTGTTTCATTGGATCTGAAAAACTGCTATCAGTTCAGAAATTAAACTTGCAGGTTTGTGTATTCCGATTCTCATCATTCCTCTTTCTTTTTATGGCCTTGTTGCGATGGTCTTGCTGTGAGTAATCAAGGGTTGTATTGGTATCCTTTGATCTTTCTCTCAAACACACTGACAGAAATATATATGATATGAGAATGTCAAAAGTCAAAATTGTCTCTTTTGTGCTGGGTCAGACAGGGCAGTGATTGGAGTTGTTTTATTCTCTTTGCCCATTCTTATATGAATCAATTTTTATATCCTTTCTGCTCTGTGCTTGCAAATATGCCTCGACGCGCCATTTCAATAAACATATCTATCTCTTCTTCTGATACCTTTTCTCTTCTGCAGCTTATATTCTTACCAGTCGGGCGCAAACTTGCAGTCAGAAAGAGAAAGGAAGATGGCGGAGAGAGATGGAGGAATAGGGATATGAATTGAGACTGACTAATCCTGCATATTGTTTTTCGGGTTTGACCTTTTTGTACATGATTTTCAAGGTAGATATGCATTTTAGAAAGTGGGATCTATCTGCATAGATGTTCGATAACGGTTTTTCTAGTATAATAACTTAACTTCTTTTATCCCTTTTATAAACAAAAATATAAAATCACAAATCACAATATCGTTAGTTCTGGAGTTATTTAACTGAAATAGCCGTGTATATCGATTAAATTTTCCTATATTCTGTAATTTTTTTAGACACCAAGAGGAAAGGTTTCATGCATATATAAGTGCACAAAATATGTGACTCATAATTTTTTAATATTTTCTAATATCAAATTAAGTGCATTTGTACTTTTTTTTGGTCGAAAGTGTATTTGTACTTTTTTTTGGTCAACAAGTGTATTTGTACTTCAATCAACATTATTTGTTTTAAGGAAAAAAGTGTGCGTCTCTTTAGCTTCCGCGTATCTGGACGGGTCTTGTTTATAGGCCTTGGGCCTTTGTTTCCTTTTGGGTTTGTCCCAGGTTCAATATTATGCACTTCTTCGACCAGAAAAAGAAAATAATTTCCTTGGGTTTAAATTATTTTCTAAACTTATTTTTGTTTTTCGACCAAAAAAACTTATTTTTTTATTTTATTTTTTTTATGTAGGACTTAATGGGGTCATAAGTTCAAAAAAAATTTGGTCAAAATAAGTTCAATTTATTTATTTTTGTCGAAAAGTTCAATTTATTTATCTTGTTTTTTGTTTGGTCAACAATTTATTTATCTTGTTTGATTTGCATTTTGGAAGCAAATGGCCTCACAGGCCCAACTCATTTTTTACACTAAATGGGCTCTAAGGCCCAAATCAATCCCCACCCCAAACCATAATGGGGGCAAGCACATGGATCCGCCGCCGGCCAATAAAGGGAAAGTGTTTTCCTTGGCTCCCCAGTACTAGATGCTAGATGTTACTAGAGCTAGTAAAATGGGTTGGCCTGACTAAGCTCGAAAAAACATAGGGTTTGGGCACACAAATTTGAGTTTCTTTTTAATCTGGGTTTTTTTGGGCCGTCCCGATAAAACTCAAACCTGATAAAGGAAAACCAAACCGGGCTGGCCCAAAAAATACAACGTTAAAGCCCGAGTCCGCCCGAAAAATGGAGGGCTCGGGCATGCAAATTTGATCTCGTTTTCAATCTGAGTTTTTTTTAGCTCGGCCCGATAAAGCCCGAGCCCGATGCGGGTCAGGTAGCCCATTTTGCCACCTATAGATGTTACAGGCAAATTTCTAAAAGAACGGAACATATATAGGTAGATAGATTCAGTTGGTTGGGCAGTTGGCAAACACGCTGACCTCTATTTAGCCAATGAGTATGGTTCAGTTGGTAACATATGCTGAGTTTGTGGGTAGAAGAATCAAGATTTGATCTCCACAAAATACAATTGAAGAGGGGTGAGGAGCTTTATGTGCGATCACTAAGCCCCGAACCTTTGGTTCTAACGATAGCTTAACAAAAAAAAAATTCAAACCCATACCATGGAATATGTATGAGTAGGAGGCCTTTTAATTAGCAGTTAATTATTAAGGCTTAATGTTTAGGGGGCTCTACGGTCCCGATGATAAAACAACGGTTTTGGAACCGTTGTTTTATTAACCAATAATAAACGAGAGTTTTGTCACGTTAAATTATTATTTTTAATGACTATAATTTTTTTATATTATATTGTAGTTTTTAATTTTTTTATTTTACAAATTTGTCCGTATAGAAAAGACCTATATCTGCAGGTAAAAGTCCTATTTTTCTCTCTCCTGTATGGACTCCGATCAACCACCGACGAAGGTTGCCCTCTCCGCCACCGATCTGGTCTCTGACGACGACCGTTCCATCGCCACCGACTCGTGGTCCATCAAGACCGAGTACGACAGTACTCTCGACGACGATCAACGCCAAATTGATTGAATTGAGGCATGAAAGGGATACACATGGGAGAGATAGGAGATACCTTGAGTTTTGTCGAGCTCTGTGCTCCGAGAGAGAGGTGGATTTTGTGAGAAAAAATACGAGAATTCACCAGTTTACTCGTAATTTTAAAATAAAATTTGAAATAAAAATAAATCTAAAATTTAGGGACTAAATTATAAAATATTTTCACTAACGGGACCAAAACCGTTGTTTTTACGACGGGACCATAGAAATTGCCTAATGTTTATTGTTCTATAAATCACATCTCATTCTTGTCCAGGTTAATTTAAACCTTAATTAGAGTTGGGATAGTAGTCTCCCATTTTTAGAGTTCAGTTCATTAGTTTTCAAGCTTGAATAAGGGTCAGATCAGGATGTAAAGTTTGTATATTGAATATCAGAATTGTTCTAGGCCATAGAAGGCATGATAATTACATAATAAAAACTAAATCTTGCCAAAATCATTCCAGATTCTGAATGGAATGGAGGAGAAAACCACCACAGAGACAGACCAATGTCCTGCCAAACACGAAACATATCGTAGCCATACACGTAAGATTATTGAACAGGTCAATAACAGAAGAAATGTGTAAAAATGAGGTGGGCCGGCGCGTCCCTTGACAATACATCGCCAAGTGTGTTCCATTTCAATTCAACTGCCCCCCAACAATTGCCTAATTAAGATTTAGATAATGATACGAGTCATAGCAACCAATCATATCATGGTCGTATCTGTATGCAAAAGCCATGCAAAAGGTGATATATAATCATCTATCATATACTACAATAATTTTGATTTTTATCTCACGGGTCAATTTTTACACTCCCTTCACACATTTTTATCATATAATCACAATAATTTACACAAGAGAGTACAAAAACGCTGCCCCCCATATAAATATATTTTAATGTGTAACGAAATACGCACACATTAATATTAAATTATTATTAACCAATTACATGATGGAGCAAGCATTTGGGTTTTCATCGCTGAACATTTGGACGTAGCTATCATCGACGGTGGTCTCTGATATGTTGGCAGTGTCACCGACCTTCCTAACCATATTAGGAGGAGCCTTCTTGTCGTAGGCCTGAGAAACATAAGGGTGAGCCACCATGGTGTATGGAACATAGGGCCACAGCTCTACCTTCTTCTTCGTTGATTGAGCAGCCTTCAGCACTTTCTTTGGCTCAACGTACCCAGTTACCGTTGCTTTCTGCTGCTTCAAGTCCACCTCCACCTTCTTAGCTCCTGTTACATATATTTTCCAATAACAAACAAAATATAAAGTTTAATTAAGGAAATAACAGCATAATCCTTCAAATTAAATGATATAGGAGAGAGTGAAGAATTTATGATAGGGTGAATTGCTAATTTAGTACTTGAAATTATAGGATATTATTAATGTATTTAGTCTCTAAAATTATTAATATTTTAAATTAATATTTAAAATTAAAAAATTTCGATTACGTTAGTTTCTATTAAATAATTTTATGGACTAATTAACCTACGTACTCATGAAAAAAAACTAATATTATGATTGAATGATCATTCAACCAGATGAACTAATTTGAAATATTAATAATTTTATGAATTAGTTAATAGTAAGATGGAGATAATTTTTAGTGATGAATAGAAAAAACACTACCTTTAACGCCAGAAAGGACTTGCTTAACCTTGCGCGCACAGCCTTCACAGTCCATTCTGATTTTTAGAGCCACAGTTTGAGTCTGCTTCTTCTTCTTTTTTGTGGTGCTACTGAGTAAATCAGACAAGTATTCCAAAGTGCCCTGTACTCCCATTTTCTGTTTCTCCTTGCTTCACGATGATATGAACTTGCTCTTAATTTGAAGAAATTAAGTACTAGGGCGCCTTTGATTTGAGTGTATATATATATATATATATAGAGAGAGAGAGAGAGAGAGAGAGAGAGAGAGACAGCAGAGCACACTCAAGTTTGGTTCATGTAAGAAGAAAATCCATGGCTTAACTTGAAGATTTACTATTAAAAAACGACTGATTGAAGTGCCTGAAAATGACTAGTCGTTTTCTCTTTTTGTTTCAAACGGTATAGGGGGTGCGGTGGGAAACAAATATGGGTAGTGATATATATATATATATATATATATATATATATATATAAGTAATTAGAGAAAGGACAGGAACGAATTAAATTGACAACTGATATATGAATTGAGGAGGATGCCTTAAACTCCTGGCCTTCCCTTTGCTTTATATATATGTATTTTACATGTCATGATCATCTAACAGGTGGACCAATAATATATCTATACACACATCATGCATTCATATTTCATATACGTGAATTTATTTTATATATATTTTATTGAATGATTAATAATAGAGAAGTTGGGCTGTCTTTATCTACTAGAATATTCTTGGACTTGTATTCAAATTTAGTTACCACCTTATAACTAAAGAGCAACATGAAATTAGAAGAGAAGAGATTGTATACTTTATGGTTCTTTCTTGAGGTATTTATCGATCGATATAACCCTTTTAAGTTTCAATAAACCTTCTTCTGTTTTTCTTATATATATATATATAATCGCGGGCGAGGCAGGCAGCGCAGGTGTGGAGTTGGTGAATCTTTAGTAACGTCAAAATAAAACGCGGATTTGCCTCCATAATATCAAAGATTCAATTGTGTGCATTACAATTGTTTTGGAGAAAAAAAGAGTTTAATGCTTTGAGTACACGAAATTTGGGAGTAAGTAGGAGTACATCATCAGTAAAAGTGGGAGATCTATGTTGGGGGAAAGAGTATCCCGGGTCAAAAAGTTATGAAAAAATCCACCTAATTTTTGTAACAATGCATGAATAATAATAATAATAATAATAATAATAATAATAATAATAATAATAATAATAATAATAGTCTATAGACTTGGATGGCACCGGTAGTCGACACGTTGCAGAAAGATATGGCTGACACTTGCCAAATGGAGACATCGATGGTAGCTTTGCAAGCCATGTGGCACCATGATGACAACAGAGCTTGCTGAAGTTCATATTATAGTCTGTCCAGTAGCAATTGTCCACTTGTGAAATTACACGGTGCAGGCTATATGAACAATTGAACATACATGAATACTTTTTATGTTGTATTTTTAATATATACTTTTATCTAATCTCTAATATCTAATATTCAACTCATTCCATGCCATTTATATTACAATAAGGATTAAAATTGGTCTATCTAAAAAAAATTAGAGACTAAAATGAGACAGAAAATGAATATTTATGGACTAAAAACTTATTTAACCCTTAAATTTTAATGAATTTGAAGCATTAACAATGAATATCATCTAGATGTTATATTATGTTAAATTTCTAGCACAACTCATTATCTTTAAACATAAAGCGTGATAATGTACAGATTCACTTGATATGTGCTAATAAAATTTATTTTTTTTTATTGAAAAAAATGGGGACTACGAGGATAAACTCCAAACATAATCGATTTAATACTTTGTCATCAACATATTATTTTAAAAATACGTGAATAATTTTTATATTGTATCTTTGACAGGTGACACCACAGAAGACATTAAAAATTAAAAATTAAAAAAATTATGAAGAAAGGTAACACAACCATAAACAAAGGCACAAATAACGCATTTTGTTGTGATACGTGTCTGCTTGAGGATGAAATAATGAAAAGCTCTCCATCTTCGGGCATTTTAATTTTGATGTGTGGAGGTGCAGTATATCCATGAAAACGAAGTTGTCCCCTGTTTTTTTCTCTGATTCCATTGATTGCTAATTTTTTGAAAATTTCTTCATAATCTAATGGTGATATGGGAAATCTAATACTGTATCAATAAGACAAAATTGTAATTTAAGAGAGACTATCTAAGCCATATCCTGTTAGGCAGGCAAGTATATCTCATTCAATTAGGAGGATGCGTCACTTTTGAGTGTTTTATTGCAGAAGAAACTTAAAAATTAAAAAAAAAAAAATGAATGCAAATCCAAGTTCAGGGGCCACCCCAATCCTATATAATAGGCCACTCTGCCCAATTATGAATTGATAGAATCGCGGTGTGCGTTTTAGTCGTATTTAGGCACTTCAAATTTATTTTTTGTGATCCTTGGACCACCGACAATTAGATAAAAAGGAGAATATTATAATACTTGTCCTATCGTATGTGAGTGGGTGACGGTCTTTCTATGTCAATGTACGTAGTTAAGGTCCAACTACCTTAGTATAGTAAACATTATATGCTTGGACGTTTGGAATTATTAATATATTGAGTGGATTGTGTCATGCAAAGTAGGTCGCTAAATTTGCCTTGCAGGTAATAAGCAGTAAACACGTCAAGAAAAAAAAAAGTAGTAAACATGTTGTATTCTACAACCACAAAATTGAATTCAAGGCACAATCTTGTTAAGTTTATAATCAGAGCAATGATACACATACACCCAAAAAATATATCCACCCATCCAACACCTCTCATTTCTCTCTATCTCTCTCTAACTATCACATCACATATCACATTATTTTATCACTTTTCTCTCATCTCTCTCTTTCTCTCTCTAGTGGTAGATTGACATTGGGTGTCCACCAATCATTTTTCTTATAATTAAGGGGTTAAAATATGGTCTTGGTTGATATTGTCTCCAAATTATGTCCGTGCTATTTGTGTTGAGAATGAGAGATGCCTATAGCTTCTAACGCTCAAAAACGACACTGCTATATTGAGTAGCAGCATGTGATGGGCTGGGATTTACATCATCAGTCATCACGCGACTAACAAGTCTACTTGCGAGCACGCTTGTACTTGGTATTTTACCTTTTTAGGCATAGAGATAGAGGAATGAGTGCGTATTGACTTTGTGCTGCCTCTCTATATCTATAGCTGAAAAACCACATTCACTGGATTCATCCTGAAGAATTATTGATAAAAAGTGATCGATTCACTAGCATGCAGAGGCTGCCTATATAGGTCCCGTTTGTTTATGGAAAAATCACTTTTCAGCATGCTATTATGGGCTTGTAGCTTCCTGTGAATTGAAATTAAGGTGAGAAGCCCCTTACAGTAAGAACAATAAAGCTACTTGTTTTTTCTTGGTGATTGAGCAATAAAGCTTTTGCCCCAGGGGAAAGTGAAAGCAAAGTTCTGCGGGAGGGTAAGAACTTGGGAAATTCTATTTGCACATACATGCTTCGTTAAATACACATACACTTAAAAGCTAAAATACCAAAATACCCCAAAATTTTCATCTCCCTCTACCTCCCACACTTTCCGCACAGGCACCACACACTACTCTCATCACACTTCCGCAGCCACAGTCCTCGTCAGAAACCCAGCTCTTCTCCTTCTCTCGGCAGTGCTAAAACTCCCAACAACAATATGGCTGCCTCCACAATCACAATCTTCCCTCTTATAAACTACTCTTCTTCTTCGTAGTTCTTCATCATAAATTCCAAGTTGGAATTTTTTTAATAAATTAACACATACAAAAAATGGGGCTTGTAGCATAAGATCCTTTTTGTAAATCACAGAAGAACAATTATTACCAGAAGAACAATTTTTTAATAAATCGCAGAAGAACAATTATTACCATCCTCTATCTTCTTCAAACCTTGAGTTAAATATTGTGGAAACCTTAAAAAAATTAACAGTGCCCAAATCCGAATACCCTTTTTCGATTTGGTTTCCAAAGTTTTCAACTTTAGCTCCGTTTCAGTTCATGTGATTCCTCTCTTGTTGGTGGGTGTTGTAGAATTCGCCAGAGCTAGGAAAAAAGAAGAAAAAAAATGCTGCAGCTTTTTTTTTTACGGTGATGGGGAAGAGGTGCGAGGAGTGTTGGGTATAATAGAACATACGGAACGGAACTTAAAGTTCCGTAATAAGAATTAAGAATAATACACCAACAGAACTATTAGTTCCGCATCAGTGCAGAATTATTAGTTTTACATGTGTTATTTGCAGCACACAAATACAAATAACACGTGCGGAGCTATTAATTCAGCATCAGTGCAGAATTAATAGTTCCACATGTATTATTTGCAGCACACACATATAAAATTATAAATAACACGTGCGGAACTAATAATTCCACACGTGTTATTTACAACACACACATACAAATAACACGTGCAGAAATATTAGTTTCGCACTTAGGCCCTGTTTGGATAACAAGTTTATCTACTGCTTATGGCATAAGTTGTATAAGCTACTTTTATAATCGAAGAAAAATTATAGTGAAACTTATTTTATATAAGCCATAAGCTGTTTTGATAAGCTATCCTGGGTAGCTTATGAAAAATAAGCCCAAAACAGCTTATGAATCAGTCATAAGCTGTGTTCATAAGTTCTGCATAAGCCAATCCAAACAGACTCTTATACAAAATTAATAGTTCTACACGATACGATATTAAATAGAGTATTTTAAGTTTTGTACTGTTACGTACGTGTGAATAACAAAGTGTGTATGTGCATTTGAAAATTCCCAAAGAACTTTGGGTCATGTAGGATAGTTGGAGTTTAATGAATTCAAAAAGAGGCCCGGAAAAGCCCAAGATAACAATACAGCAGAGCCCATTTTTGCTACGAGTCCTAGCCTGACTTAATGCTTAATGTAAATTTGGATTGGGTGAGGTGAAATTTACTACTTGGACAAAAAAAAGGCGAAATTTACTACGAGTCCATTTCTCGTTCGTGGTCCAAAACATTATATTTGTGGGCAAATATTTTGAACCAGAAAAAAAAGAAAATATTTATTGACCAAAAAACAAAGATAATATTTGTGGGCAAAAGCTGCACCTACCATTTTTCTATTCACACCCTCTTTATTATCTTTTACATTTTTGTTCCATAAATATCCTCACACATCGCATGTTATTTTTTTCTCCATGTTTCCTTACATTCCAGAAATTAATTTTCAGAACACATAAATATGAATTCTGGAATTTAATTTTAAAATACATAAAGGAAATTAAATTTCAGGAAATTAATTTTTAGAAAATCAACAAATCACAAAAAAAAAATAACAGAACAAAAACGAGATATTTTGGAAAACAAATTACAAATAAAAGGCGAAGGGGGAAGGGGTGTATAAGTAGTACTAGTAAATAAATTGAGAGATGATGATAGCAAATATTTGTGTCGGATTATTTGAATGAACATATTCATGGTGTCTTAGTGTTGCTCATGACGTGGCCAACCAAAAACTAATTAGGTTGGGTTTGGGAAAAGATCCTCCCCACATTTTTCCTCATTTCTTATATTACTATTCTTTTGGAAAAATAAATGAAATAAATGTGAACTAATATACAGTGCAGAGTATTATTTACGCTTTGATTGGTTGTGAGAAGAAATAAAAAAGAGAGAAAGAGGCGAGAAAGAGTATGAGAAGAGAGAAAGAGGTGAGAAAGAGTATGAGAAGAGAGAAAGAAGTGAGAAATAAAGTAGATTTATTGGGTTGTTTGGTATAAGAGAAAGAGAAAAGAAATAGAAAAGAAAGAAGTGTGTTTATCTCTCTCTCTTTGTTTGGTTTGATAGAAAATGAGAAGAGAGAAATGATAATTTTTATGAAAAGACAAAAATATCCTTCAATATATAATATTATATTGGCATGGGACGCACTCATATATAATAATACACGCGGGTAGGAAAGGAAAGCAAAAATTTCAAACCTCTCTCTTCGCCATTTCTTCGCACAGCAGCGAAGAAACAAAAAAGTTGTAGGTCCCACTTGTTTTTATCTCTCTTTCCCATTTCTTTGATAAACCAAACGTGTGGCTCCCCTTCTCTCTTTCCTACTTCTCTCGTTCCTGCTTCTCTTTTCGCTAAATCACTCGTTCCAAACATAGGCTTATGGAGCTTGCACACCTAACATAATATACCCGCCAGCAAAATCTTGAACTGGCATCGCCACCACTGGCCTGCGATTATAAAATAGAATAAAATATACTCCGCTCCCTTGAGATATATTAATATTATATTTTCCTCATTTCTTATTTGAAAACACACACTTCTCTCTCCTGAGAGATACCAATATTACACTCTTATATCCTCTTATTTGAAAACACACATTTGCTTCCTTTCAAAAATAAAATAAAATATATTTTTCTCTATTTTTGTAATTTTTTATTAATGTAAAAGTTAGCATCCGTTAAAATATTTTTTATTACCATAATAATTTTTTATTTTTCATTTCATTTTCATTTTTGCCTCATTTCCTTTCTCATTCCAATTTTCGATTCCTGAAATTAGAATCACCGTGTCACTGCGTTTACCACCACATTCCACCAACAATGGGTTCGTTTTGGTTTTAGTGTAATGTGTGGTGGTGAACGACGCTGAAACGGTAATTTTGAAATCGGAATGGGAAAAAAAATAGGACAAAAACGAAAATGAAATGAAAGATAAAAGGTTATTATCGTAATAAAAATTATTTTAACGGAGACTAACTTTTACGTCAATGGAAAATTACAAAAATGGAGAAAAATGTATCATATTTTATCTTTGAAGGGAAGAAAGTGTATAATATTGGTATTTCTCAAGGGATAAAAGTGTGTGTTTTTAAACAAGAGGAAAATGAAGTATAATATCGGTATCTCTCAAAGAAGAAAAGTGTGCATTTTCAAACCAAAAAAAAAAGTGTAATATCGATATCTATCCGGAGAGAAAAGTATATTTTACTCTAAAAAATATCAAAGGCGAGGGTAACACTTGCACAATGTACATACACTGGATCCATGCATGAATCTACACTCGGGAGCGAACCAAACAACAAACGATTAGTACATTTTTTCACATAATAAAAAACGCACGACATTTCCACTGTTCAAGATATATGTACAGACAATACAACGAAATATTTAATTTGAAAATGGCACATAATTAATTAGGGTATAATTTACATTTATTCCTTTAACCATCGTAATATAATTATATGATTTCCTTTTTTTCTAATAATATAATAACACAAAATTTAGAAAAGGGGAGATGTGTTGTCAAAAAAGAAAAGGGGAGATGTAAATCAAATTTGAATATGAACAATATTACCATGTAAATGTAAATGTAAACACAATTTAATAAAATAAGACTAGAAATTAACTTACGTGTCGCCAAGAGTATAAGTGAGTAGAGAATGGGAGGAACAGAGCTGGCAGATGAGATGGAAGCCAACCAGAGATACAAAACCCCTAACAAAATTGTTGACAGAATAGAATAACATTAATGTTACACACACATCCATGACACACCTATGACACATTCTATTTTTTCATTTTACGGTGGGTGTGGTGTGGGTGTGTAGGTGTTAGTGTATCATAGCTCATAGAATAAGGCTCTGTTTGGATAACAAATTTATCTACTGCTTATGACATAAGTTGTATAAGCTACTTTTATAATTGAAGAAAAATTATAGTGAAACTTATTTTATATAAGTCATAAGCTGTTTTAATAAGCTATCCTAGGTAGTTTATGAAAAATAAGCCAAAAATAACTTATGAATCAGTCATAAGCTATGTTCATAAGCTCTGCATAAGTCAATCCAATTAGGCCCTAAATGCAATAAGATGCTTTTGCTTCTCTCTCTCTCATCCCATGCGGCTGTGCACAGTGTTATCATCTCCATTCACTACCAGCAGTAGGGTCCCTCCAATATGACGGGCCCTTTGATTCATGATAACGCTTGGCTTTGGGCATGGGTATTCTGTATTCATTCACACCGAACAGGGGCACCATAAAGAACCAGGTGTTTCGAATAATAAGCAGAAAAACTGAAAAGGACCTTGATATCCTCGAATCTTGTATAGTGTGGGGTCGTGTCAGCCTGTATTGGTGTCTCTGTCTCAACAACTCTATAGTGAAGCCAAAAAGGGGTATTTAAGGTAACGTTGTATGCCTATGTCTATGTATCTGTTTATGTCCCATCGTAGACTGTAGTGGAAAACCAGAATGTCCTCCTATAATGACCCCTTCTAATCATTTTGAAGAGTGGGTTGGGTTGTGCTTTTTCATTTGTTTTCTCTGTCCTTTTCTGATCTTCCTCAAAGGCAGAGAAAATGAAGTGATGCAACCTCACCGACCTTGAGTACTCAGTAACAACGTAAGATATTCCTTCTTTCATTTCTTCTGTATTATTGGTTAATCAATGTCGTAATATGAGCCGAGCCTCATTCTTTTTACAGCACCTGTTTCATATCGTATACTTATGTTTTTCTTATAGACAAATATTAGTAAATTAGTATGTTATACTAGTGTGGGAGGTTTGAACCTGTAACCTCCTTATCACTCTGATCCCTATATTTTTCCCCCAAATCAACAAACCACTTTATGACTCCTTACCGTATACTTATGTAGTCAATTCAGCGTATGCATATTGTTTTGTGGTTCAACATCCATATGTGTTGAACCTCTTAAAAGCAATTTAATTTTCAATCGTCCATTTTACATGCATTTTTATCCATCAAACTTTGCCCATTCATTTCAATTCTGATTCAACTCTTTTAATTCTTTTAAATACTGTATTTATATGCATATCTTACTCTTATGAGATGAGATATATATAACTCAGATCATTTCTAGATGTTCTCTGTCAGTTTGTTGAGTCGTTGATTACATGTCATTGTTGCACTTGCACCCCTTGCCACTGTATTGAAGAAAAGGCACAGTGTAACTTAGTCTTGATTTCTCTCTCTTAATTTTTGAAACAAGTGAGGCGTTTGATAATTAACCCATTATTGCACTTATATTTTGTTTTTTTATTCTCAATTTAATTTTTGTTCTTGCTCCATCCGCCTTTTATTCATGTTACTACCCTTGCAGCTTTCCCGAATGCTTGTTTTGTGAATGCCACACACAGGAACGGTGTTGTCTGTCTACACATAGAAACAAAAAACAAAATTAGAATTGCTAAGTAAAATGCATAGAAAAATATAGTTAATGATCACTCCCAGCGCCATTTGAAGTTCAGTGTGAAGTGAACCAACTTATGGTGGTTTTGGTAGACAACTATATATATGCCTATGTAGCTAGTTCCCTTCATCTCCAATTCAAATCCTTCATCAGTTCCTTCCAAATGTGATGCATTTATTACATTTTAATTAGCACTGTATATCCAAATGTTATTTAATAGTAGTATTTTCACTGCCAGTTGTAGCTTGGCAACCAATGCACACATCTAAGTTTCTCCTATTAATTTGCTTTCAGGATAATCGTTGGCTGGCTGGCTGGATCCGCCTCAGAATATCTCTAGTGAGTCTGACATATAAGATAGTAAGAGGAATGAAATTAAGTCCCTAATTTCCAGGAATAAAAACATTAATGAAACAATATGGATACGTTATCAAGCAAGGTGGAACACATAACTTCATCCCTTTATAGCTACATATTGCTGTGGGCACCCAAGCTACACTTTCCTCTGAAAAACAACAATAATCAAAAGCAACACCGCAATGGATATTGTGTTTACGGTCTCCAAACCATAGTTGATTCAGAAGAAAGAAAACCAGCCCAGACAATTCTACATTGCTACAATATGGCCGCAGTAGTAGCACCAAAACCATTTTCTCCGCCGCGGCGACAATGGAAGTCACTATTGTCACCACCATTGTCACCGGTGTTGCAGTCCACTGTGATGGGAGACGTGATTGGAACCGAGAGCGGAGACTACATGATCAGTGATGTAGCAGAGGAGGAGGCAGTGAAAACCAGACCAGAGGGCCAAAGTCAAAGTCAACAAAGCAGGGGCAGAGAGAAAAGGAGGAGTACTATGAGGCAGTTTCGACCGCCAATAACGTTGCTGAGAGAAACAAGAACAATGGCATGGACTTTCAAAAGGGAATATAGCGATGATGGAGGGCTAATCATAAGAGCGGAGAGATGGGTGAGGCGTCACGGGTATGCGTTGGAAGCTCATCGAGAAAATGGTAGGCTCGCCATGGAAGCTCATAGTACTGATTATTATTGTGAAGAGTGTGGGTGGCCTATCGATGAGGTTGAGGATCAAGGATTGGACTTGGAGTGTGTTGAATCAAGGATCAAGGATTTCAAGAGCTGCTTCTTTCGTTAAATATTTATTTGAGGACACAAATCATTATTTGATGGATGTAAAAAAAAAGTAATTATTTGATGTTAGTCGACGGGAAATTATGTGGGCCTTCATGATGATGGAATGCTTGTGAATCATCAAAATGATTAATGAAACCCTAAAATGATTCCCACAATTGAATATCCTCAATTACAATATTGGTCCTTCGTGACAATTTCAAATACTAGATTGATTAACACAAAAAAAAAACTAATGCGGTTAAGAAACTAACCAACCCAATTGTTAGATTAAAATTCTTATGAGTTCTATCACATAAAAATAAAAAATTATTAGATACTCAATCACACTATTTTATTTTAATATATAATATATTATTTAAAATATAAGTAAATATCTATTGTTAGATAATATACCTGTAAATGTTTAAATCATATATATATTGCAGTTTTAGTCCCCTTAGTATTGCCATTTTGTGATTTTGGTCCCCCTATTTTTGAATTCGCAATTTTGGTCTCCCTATTTTTAAAGTTAAGCACATTTGATCCCTCCGTTAAGCTGCCGTCTATTCGTTAACAGCAAGGATGACGTGTCCCAGAGGAGGTGACGTGGCAGTGTTACACGTGGACACAGGTGGCATAAATTTAATGATATGGCAAACATCTCATGAAAGGGGTTTTCTTAACCCTAATTTTTAACCCCAACTTTTCACTTTCTTCCATTCTATCCGTACGTGACCCTTGTGTGTTTAGTTTTTTTTTTAATTTCTTCATCTTCTTGAAACAATGAAACACCTTCATCATTGTGCGCAGAGATTCCCATCATTATTGACCCATTCATTTTCCTTTTTTTTTTGGTCGAAACCCATTCATTTTCCTTACTGTGCCTTTGTAGAGATGGATCCAAAGGCTAGAAATCCGCCAGTTGGTTTCGGTCAAAGTGACCCACGTTCTTGCATCTTCCATTCATTTTCCCTCTTCAGTTCATTCTCCTTCTTCAATTCATCCACATTCCTCAATAATGCTGTAATAACATTCTTTTCATGATGATTAATTTCTTCATCATACCACTCATGTGCTGTCGTCTTCTTTGTGAGATGGATGTCGGTGAATCCTGTTGCTAAACTTAAATATATTTATGAAGAAATTAAATGAAATAAAAAACTACTATTAAAGAACTCATACGAATTATAAAATTATTTTAATTTATTTTCACAAGTTCTTCTTACCAACTTTATCTAAACTTACTCATAATAATCATTAATCAAAAAAAAAAAAAACTTACTCATAATCATCATGTGTCGTAAACTTGTAATGGAAACTAAACTCAATAGTCAATTCTAAGCCCCAAAAGTGACGGCCACTGACGGGGCCTAATCTACGTGCCCAAGACACGTGGGGGCTGATGGAATCATAAAAATCAAAGTGACAATCGAACCTATGACCGTGACATGACTTTTTTTTTTTTGACTTATGACATGACTTCTTTTAGATATAGTAAATTTGTGTATACTAGCAAGTATTGAAAACTATCTAAAAATTTAATTTAGTTGATAATCTTTTTAATGATAAATAAAATTAAAATACAAAATTTGTAAACAAAAAAGACCATTAAATTTTTTTAATCATACAAATAATTATAATAATAATTTAATAATATTTTATTTTATTTAATATTAGTCAAACAATTTAAATATTAAATAAAATTTTAATTAAATAAAAATATCATTTGATTGAATAATTAATTAAAAATTAATGTTAAGATGTTGAATTATGAAATTGTATCATAACACGAAAAGGAGCATTTTTTTAAACTGTCTCAAAAAGCTTGAATTCTATTTTAGTTCTATTTTAGTTTGAGTTGAAAGAGTATTGTGTGAGAAGAAAAGTGTTCTTAATAATGAATATTTGAATTTACACACACACACACACAAGAGGATTTTTTTTTTTATATGAAAATGAGAGCCAAAATCATATCATGAATAATTAATTGCTCAAAAAATAATATCATGAATAATTAAAATTAAATATAAAATATTAACTGATATTTAATTCTCTTCTCTTTCTTTAGAATAATTTTTGGTGGTTTTGGGCTCTACTATTTTTTTTTTGGATGAAGGATTTTGGGCTCTACTATAGAGTAGTTGTTCAGTAGCTTTTGGTCCTCTACAAAGAAAAAAAACAAATAATTTTTTCATTGGGTGTCGACGGGGTGTGGGGAAGGTGGTTGGGTAGGTTGGTAGGTATAAATACATAATAAAACACACACAGAGACAATTTATATACACAAATACTACCTCCATCCCTAAATATAAGAATCTTTTAGTTAATAGCAATAAATTTGTCAATGATTTATTATACTTTTTCAAAATTATCCCTAACACTTATTACTATCTCTTTTCCCCCTCTCTCTCTCTTCACTTAATTAATGTATTAGAAAAAGTAGAGTGGTTGAGTGATTTGTTTTTATTCACCGATCTTTATAGGAGAGAGAAATAATATACAATAAATATATAACATTTATGATTTATTGGATAAACAAAATTGTACAATTAATAAAGGTATTTTAGTCAAAAAATAATTAATACAACTGATTTTTTAGAAAGGTTCTTATATAAATGAATTTTTTTTTTGTAAAAGTTCATATATTTAGGAACGAAGGTAGTAATTAATATTAATTCTTTTTGTCCGCTTTTTATATTTTTTTTTAGACAAAATACAAAATTATATAATGATATATAAGTTTGATAAAATATGAATAAAGTTAAAGTTATAGATAATAGTTTAAAATAGAAGTTATAGGGGCATAATGGATAAAATAGACGTTACAAATTATAATTTAAAATGAAGTTATAGGGGCATAATAGTCCATAGAAATGTGTACACCAAAAGTATGTATTCTCTTTATAATAGTTATATATATTATAGATAAAAATATATATTTAAAAGGAATAATATATTAATTATTAATTGATTCACTTTGCTTGCATAAATATCTCTCTTTGAAAACCTTTACAAAAACAAATCAAATATTTAGGCCATGTTTGATAAAAATTAATTGATAGTGGATATCTTATAGTTGATAATGGACAAACTAGCTAACTAAAGTATTTTTTTAGTACCATAGCATTAGCAGAAGTATTATCCGGCTACTAGCACAGAGACTAAACCTCCACCTCCACCTCCTCTCTCTCTCCTCCCACCACCCCCACCACCTTCCTTCTCCCCCCTTCTCCACCACCACCCCACCTCCTCTCTGTCTCTCTCCTCCCTCCACCCCCCAAAGGAAGGGCACTCACAAAAGATCTTGCTGCGCAACACTAAATACAGATTTGATTTCAAAGTTCACGTTTTTTTCTTAAAGTGGAATTACAATTAGGTTTATGGGGTGGTTCAAATGTGTAGCATGCTTTGCTGCAGTTGCAGCGCCTCTTTGTTTTTTTTTTTGGTTCCTAATTATTGTTCACCATTATTGTTCATTATTCTTCTGTAATATCATGGATTCCGAAGCAGTAGGATTTCGAAGGCAAGCACTTGAAGGAGAAGGAAATTGAAGGAGGAGGGGAGAGGGTGGTGGGTGGGTAGATAAGGAGGGGGTGGTGGTAGAGGGGGGAATTGCCATGAGAGGATGGAGGAGAAGGAGGGGGTGGTAGAGGAGAGGGGGAAGCCATGGGAGGAGGGAGGAGGGAGGAGGTGGTGGTGGAGGACAGTGGAGGAGGGTGGGGGTAATTGTGACATGAGATGTCACATAATCCTTTTAATCGTATTAAGTTATTAAGTTAGTCCCTGTAAAAAGTACATGTTTTGATTTTAGTTCTTATAAATAAACATGCAAGCAGGTAAGAAAATAGGAATTAATGTATAAATGACGTGTCAGCTGACGTGGCCATGAAAATGTGTCACGTAGACATTTCAGGGAGATATCAGAATGTCATGTCATGAGTCAACGCTAGATAGAGACTAAATTCAAAAACTTTGATATTTAGAGGACAAAAAACTGTTAACTTTCAAAATAAAGATTAAATTCAAAATACAAATTTTTAGAGGAACTATTTACATATTTAAGCCTTATTTTTTTTAAGAAAAAATGGGGTAAAATTGGGTGCTTTCAACAATTTTTATTGATTTAATGTGAGAGGTGTTAGAGATTAATTGTTTTGTTTAATTTATTAAAGGATAAATTAAAAAAATCCAAACCTTAAGCTACAAATCCAAACCTTGCAAAAAAAAAAAGCTAAAACCCAAACGCTACTTAAAACTGCGTCTGAAAAAGTAATTATCTACTATAAACTATCCTCGTAAACTAGAGGTTTGGCATTGCCAAACAGATACTTATTAGCAGTTTGATGTGGAAATGTCCAAGCTTCGGCATCCAATTCAACTTAGAGTTTGAACACAAGGACTTGACGAACTGTACGTGACGCGATGACGATTTACGCCAATGCAATGCCACTTTCCCTCATTTTCACGTTTCCTTCATTCCACCCTGGATTCGATTCCTCAATCCATTTCTTCACCAGCCCCAGGTATCATCACTTCCTCCTCCTCCTCCCTTTCTTATATCATATCTGATAATCTGAATCAGTAAGTATCTCTTAGATGCCTTTGTTTTTTTTTTCCATGTAATTTTTTTTAATAATTTCGGTAGTGGATTATTCAATTTGTACTCTGATTTTACCCTTTCATTTTTCTCTGCGTGTGTTGGTTTCTCCATTCGTTTGGTTAATCAACCAGGGGAAGAAGGAAAGAATGAATAAATAAATACATACATATGCATTCATACAAGTGTTGCTTGAGAATTGTGATGTGTCTTTTATACAACTTGTCTGAAAAATTGAAATTATTGATGCCCTCCCTCAATTACTGCAGGGTAAAAGTGAACTTCTGAGACTTTGTATTTTGGGGGGTGGGGGGGTTTGTGCTTCAAGCTCTAAATGGCCTTGGATCTACGTCTTATGATTTCATGAATGATGTGATACTTACTTTTTCTTTCTTGTTTCCATCGCCTGCTTCTGGTAGGTACTGTGGTGGAAGATTTTTCAAGTTCTGTCGTTAATTGATTGTCTTTAACAAGTCCTCGGAGGAATTGTTTGGAATTTCATTTTTCTCTCTTTTATTTAGTATATATAATTGAGGGATTGTTGTCTGCCGATACTGCTTTTCTGTCTCTCTTTGATACCGATGGATAGAAAGTGATCATTTGATGCTTATGATGATGCCTTTAGTTTTGGGAAGTCGAAGTTCCTCTCTTGGTGATTTGGTTTTCATGCAGATATTGAGTTTTGCCAGGTATGGGCTCGTTTTTTAGTGTGGCGAATACCAAATCTGATCAGAGTGAGTGGGATAGAGTCTCTCCAAGTGAGACATGTAAGAGGCAAAGAATGTCGCCTACCGTTGATGAAGAGAATCCAAGACTAATTCCTAATCTCCCTGATGAGGTATCAATTCAGATTATTGCTAGACTTCCTAGAATCTGTTACTTCAATGTAAGGCTGGTGTCAAGGAGGTGGAAGTCAACCATCACGAGTTTGGAACTGTATAAAGTGAGAAAAGAACTTGGGACAACTGAGGAGTGGCTATATCTGTTGGTTAAGGTTGGAGAAAATAGGCTCCTGTGGCATGGTCTAGATCCTCGTTCTCAGATATGGCAGAGACTGCCTACTATGCCTAATGTTGTTGAGGAAGAGGAATCTAGAAAGGGTTCTTCTAGGCTTTGGATGTGGAACATGGTGGAAGGTATCAGAATTGCTGAAGTTATTAGAGGCTTTCTTGGACAGAAGGATGCGTTTGATGACATGCCCTTTTGTGGTTGTGCTATTGGAGCTGTTAATGGATGTCTCTATGTTCTGGGTGGATTCTCTAAAGCTTCTACTATGAGATGTGTCTGGCGATTTGATCCGATACAAAATACGTGGAGCAAGGTGAATTCTATGTCTACGGGCCGGGCATACTGTAAGACAGGCATCTTGAATAACAAGCTTTATGTTGTTGGTGGGGTTAGTCAAGGTCCAGCTGGACTGGTACCTCTTCAGTCTGCTGAAGTTTTTGATCCCTCTACAGATACATGGTCAGATGTGCCTAGCATGCCATTCTCGAGAGCTCAAGTCCTGCCCAGCGCTTTCTTGGCCGACATGTTGAAGCCTATTGCAACTGGGTTGACCTCATACATGGGAAGGCTGTTTGTTCCACAGAGTTTGTATTCCTGGCCCTTTTTTGTTGATGTTGGGGGAGAAATCTATGATCCTGAAACAAACTCATGGATAGAAATGCCAACTGGAATGGGTGAGGGTTGGCCTGCACGGCAGGCAGGTACAAAATTGAGTGTTGTAGTGGATGGAGAATTATATGCTTTTGATCCTTCTAATTCTATGGATAGTGGAAAGATAAAGGTATATGATCAGGGAGAAGATGCTTGGAAAGTAGTTATTGGAAAAGTCCCCATATATGGTTCTGCTGATTCAGAGTCTCCATATCTACTTGCTGGTTTCCATGGAAAGCTTCATGTCATCACAAAAGATGCCAATCACAATATTGCTGTCCTGCAAGCTGACCTGCGCAATAATTTGGATCCTTCACTGTCACCCTCAGCTCTGTCACAAAGTTCCTTGCATGAATTTCCGGAACCGGCCGCCGAATCAGATGCAGTTGTTTGGAAGATAGTTGCCAGTAGGTGTTTGGGGCAGGCTGAACTTGTCAGTTGCCAAGTTATTGATATCTAGCTGGTAACCAAGCATTAAACGTGACAAACAATCTTTGAAGGTGTTTTGTTTTGTTGGAAGTTATATGAGTTAGCCTCAGCTGGGATTGAGTCCATTTGGATTTTGAGTTGGGTGTCAGCAAAATGACGAGTGGCCGAGTGCTGTAATAGCTTGCATGTACTTGTTGATATTTTTACGAGGTAAATAAGTCCCATATATAGGAACTGTCAGTTTCGACACTGATATGATAGTATAATATCAGAGCAATCCATAATATCCATTGTTCATCTCATTAGATATCTATATCTATACCTATATTTATATATAAAGGCAATATCAGATTTTAACTGCCAATTTGGTGTCCTATTTTTTTTCTTCCATTATTGCCCTTATTTAACTGAAAGCTTGAACTTAAATTTAAATATAACTGCATAATAACTATATCTAAACTGTTATGTAACAATTTGTAAAAAATGCCTATAACAAGCTGAATATGGTACCTATCTTTTATTTTTTTGGTTGAATATGGTATCTATCTTGGAGTAAGGTAAATATAATAATTTGTGTAAACCAAGTGTTTGAGTGTGAGTGAGTGTTCCGGTGAATAAATTTGAATCCTCGATTTACAAACCCAGCTGCGTTTGTTTTTCCTTCATAGCTTTTGCAGTCTTTAAATCAAATTGTGCTTCGTGGAGAATACAGATGATAACTAGACTCAACCTAATGAGTATCCTTAAATTTACCCACAATTGATAGGTTTTTATCCATCAAACTGTAAATGAAAAATGCATCTATTGAGAATGAAATTTTGATGATGTTAAACAATGAAGAAGACAACATCAAGTTACCATCAAGTTACCATCTTAGTAGGAATCATACGTAAGAATCACAACTATAAAATTATATGGGTCATTTATTTTAAATTAATTAAGTCCCTAAATATTTCTTTCATTAAAAATAATTTTTGAGCACGTTAAAAAATTCAGTCCTTAAAAATGTTGAGGGAAGTGAGTTTACAAGTTTTTAATTCGCTTGAACATGTTTTTAGAAGTGTTTTTTTTATTGATTTTGACAGTCAAATAACTTACCCTTGTGCATAATCGATTTTGATAGTCAAATAACTTTTTAAGTTAAGATAATCTCGTGTCCAGAGACTAATCGAAGTTTGGTGTAACCAGATTTTAATTTTAATGATATACATTAAAAGGTTAAAAACATGGTTCAGCTGGATAATAGAAGGGAAGGGAAGAAAGTTTTCATAAAAAAAATTAAATAGAAATATTCTTGTAAGATCTTGTTCCTGTACAGAAAAACAACTACAACACTCGGGCTCGGGTAAAAGATACATAACACTATTATATTTACACAAATTATTATCTGCATTTTAGAAATGATGAATACCATACCAACTCTTGCAAAAATATAACTCTTGCCATTGCCATAGCTAATGGGGCCCCTTATATATATATATATAGCATAATCTATATATTCTATATATATATTTCATAAACAAAAGGGAAGATATAATGGGGCCAGGAATATCTTAACCAAGCATGAATTATTGACCTGTGCAAGGGTGGGTAAAAAATGCTGCCCCTATAGTGTGGCTATAAGGAATGGTCCCCAAAGTAGGTTGATGAGTTTGGAGCCTTCTTGGATACTCGAGTGTTCTTAAGAGTCATCATGAGTTTCTGTCTCTCCCCTTCAACCTCTGCAAACTGAAGGCTCAATTGAGAATAACGCTCATGCATCTCTTTCAGTTCTGTCTCGATGGCAGAATGTCTTGCCTTTAGTTCCAACATGTCTTTAATTAGCTCATTGATATCCCTGAAGCTTCGGAACACTGCTTCTTCATCACCATGTTGTTTCAAGAAAGAACTGGAACAAAGGAAAAAAGAATGTCTCAAACATTGTGGTTGAATGGTCTCAAGTGCAATTTTTCATTAGATCCTTATGCATGTGATGTGAGCATGTAAGAAAGTCAACTACAACAGAAATTCTGATACACTTGTGTGCATTAAACATTTAAGGATAGAATTTGCCTTCAGGTAAATATTTGATAGTAGGGAAGAAACACTCCAAGACAATAAGTAGGTATTTGTCATGTCTATGGTTTCAAAATGGCAACAGAATTTATAAGTGTACCTCTGAAATTGGATGCTTGACTTCTTGGCCTGCAATGCTTCAGCAAGCTCAATCTCCAAAGCAAGCACCCTTTCTAATGCATTACCACTGACATTGATTTTATTGAACACTGGGAACAAGTTCCCTAACTCTTGATTGGCCTGAGCAAAGTACAAAATTAATAAGAATCTAGACAAAGGTGTGCTTCACTAGTAATCAATGCAACGGGAATCATTTACCTCATGTAGCTGCATCAGTTCTCTTTGCAGACCTGGAAACCTTGGCTCATGGTTATGACCATCTACCGGAGGAAGCGTATTCTCGTTTTTCATCCTTTCCAACTGCAAACAGAGGACAGAACCTAGAGATCACATTGGCATTGGACACAACTATAAAAGTAGCAGCAACTCAAGGACCAGGAAAATGCAAATGCTATCTATATTCCCTTGTGCATGTTATTTTACAAGGAAAGTACTACTTTTAAGAGTAAGGAGGAAAGGAGGAATAAAGAAAAGAGTAATGGAAACAAGAATAGATGAAAAGGGACAAATATTGAAACCTAACTTGTTTATGCATTTAAAAAAAAATACCTCCTTATTCAAGTGGTCAATGCTACATTTCAAATTTTCAGCTAAAGCCATGTTCTTCTTTTCTTCATTTTGTTGCAAGTCCTCTTCAGTTCCCAGAGTTTGGCATCCATTTGTAACTCTAAGTGCAAGAGCATCCTATAAAATAATTATGCAAATAAATTGTTAAGACTTGCTGCTCAAGATTGTCGAAGGAAGACATGCATTTGATATTGCACTAAGAGAAAGTACATAACCTTTTACCACAAAAGTAAGGCTTGGTTTGAGAGCAAATAGGAAATAAAGACAAGAGGAAGGAAAAGAAAACAAAAAAGAAATGATAACCAGTTCCAAATTTTTATCATTCAGTTTCCTCTTTCTTCTCTGTATATTCCCTAGTGCATGTTCTACGAAATAATAGAATTTAATCATCCTAGAAAAAAAAGGTGATTTCTTCTTTTATCAATTGGGAATTAAAGATGTCTTGTAAAAATAAATAAATCAGCCAGTTACCTCTGGTTGTAGATTGAGGATTGAATTTTCACTCTTTGGTTCATGACCGCAAGCTGTGCAGATAGATTTTTCTTGAGGATTCAATGAAGAAGAGAATGTGCCATTGCCCTCATTCATAACATTCACATTAGATTTCAAAGTCTCAATTGACTCTTTCACCAGGGTAAGCTCGACTTCAATTTTGGACTTCTCTTCATTGCATTTGAGAAGAGAAGCTTCAAGCTCTTGCTTTTCTTGCTTACAGCATTCAAGGGTCATCACTGAGCACTCCTTTTCAGCCTTTAACAGATCATAAGCATTTAACAAATTGCGTTTGTCAGAAAGTACAGCCTGTAATTCAGCCTCCAATTCCAAGATCTTCACTCCCAGCTCATCATTAATTTTTATTTGAGAAGCTTCAGCCTTTTTTCTCTTTTCATTTTCATCAATTGCATCTTGTAGTTTCCACAGCATTTCTTCACTATGCTTCTTTGACAAAGACAGTTGCTGTTTCAGTTCTTGCAACTTAGTTTCATATTGTTCCTTGATAAATGCAATTCTCAACGACTCTTGCATAGCAACTGGTGGCCCTTCATGTCCTCTTCTTTCACGGGCATTGAGACTCTCAGCTTCAGCCTTGTCTTTCAGTTCCTTCAAATGAATAGACAAATTCTTGAACTCCTCTGTCTTAAGAACCTGTTCAGAAAGCCTCCTGCTAAACTCATTACATTGGTTCTGCAGCCTTATCAGCTCATCATCTGATTGTTTCAGTGAACTAATTGCAGTTTTCAGTTCATCCAATTTGGCCTGGAGAACTATACATTTGACTTCAGCTTCTTCCTTGGACAAAAATAGTTCTTCCTTATTTCTACTACAACTTGCCAGCAATTGCTCCAGCCTTACAACCTCAAAGACACACTCGCTTTCACGCACATGAGAAGTATTGCTGGCATTTTCTGTCCTACTCTTGTGCTCCTTGAGCTCGCATATTATTGCACTGTTTTGATCAATCAGTGCTCTACACTGAGCAGTATAGATCTCTAACTCAGATTTTAGGAAGTCGAGACTTGTCAACAATGTTATATTTTCTTCAATGCAAATCAATTCTCTGCAAAGACAGGTATTCAATTCAGATTCTGCATCAAGATTCCTCTCACGAAGCACATCCAGCTGCCTGCAAGTGGAATCAAGTTTCTCAGTCAGCTCCTCTATATGACCCTCAAACTGAGCTCTGGTAAAGGTCATAACAACAGCTGTAGCTATTGACAACTCATGCATTTCAGATAGGTGAGTTTCCAGACAACTAATAGAAGAAGATTCCCTTACAGCATCTTCAAGACGTTTCTCGGATTTCTGTAGAAGATCTGAAACTCTTGATTTCTCAAATTCTAAGTCTGTGACCAGTTGCTTGAGATGGACCACCTCTTGTCTGTTCATATCAGAATCCTGCAGCTGGCATTGCTTCTCATTCAATTCTGTGGAAAGATCTGTAACTGTGTTCTCCAATTTTTCTCTGAAGATTTTTTCATCATGCAACTCATTGTGCAGAGAAAACAAGTCTTTTTTCAAAAAATCAAGCTCAGATGAAATCTTGGCTGATTCTTCTGTTTTGTCCCGTAAAGACAACTCCAAAGCTTTCTTTTCCTCTGTAATTGCTGCTAAGGTCAGCTTACAAATTTCGAGGTCATCAGATGAAGTACCTAGCTTTACAATTTCCTGAGTAAGATCCTGATTTCTGGAGTTAAGTTGCTGTAGCTCAGCTTCCAAATGATCAAGACTGGACAAAAATTCATTGTGATGCTGAGAGTATATTTCTTCAGCTTTAAAACCAACATTGATCCTGTCAACAAACACCTCAAAATCTGACTGAAGTTTCTGCAACTGGACACCAGACACACTTACGTTATTCACCATCTGCTGTAAATTATGCTCAAATTTCTGTTTCATGACTAGAACATCTGATTCTGCTTCATTTAAAGATACTTGAGCCATATGGTTTTCATTCACTAAAATTTTCTTCTCTTCAATGAGTTGCAGGATCCTATCAAAATCACTATGTTGCAGCTCTTCTAGTCGCAATAAGAGACCTTCTAAGTCTTCACATTCTGAATCCAAACAAGCAGATCTACTACAAAGAGAAAGTTCATTGTATCTATCATCATATGATGTCACCAATTTATGCAACTTATTAGACAAAAAGTCGACATTACTCTGCAGATCATCCTTCATAGAAGTCAGCTCATCAAACTTAGTTCTGATAGATTTTAACTCTTCCCGCAGACTGGATATTTCATCATGAAGATTATCATTTTCTAGGCTCACTTTTGTCAATGAACTCTTCAAATCTGAGTTTTCTGCACTGCTTGCAATGTATTTTCCCTCATAACTTCTATAATCTGTCAGAAGAACTTCCATCTCATTAATTTTCTGAGTAAGAGATTTGTTTTCATGAGCAAGATCTTTTAAGTTTGCCTCTAAAATTTGGTTCTGATGAGCAATTTCGTTGTTCTTCGCTGTGCAAATCTCTTTGTACTCTTTTAACGAGAGGACCTCATCCATAGCATTTTGCAACCTCAGCACCAGTAACTCATTGGATTGATTTGTAAGATCCAGCTGCTGAGAGAGTTGAACAATTTCCTCTTTCATGAGTTGAATGTTAAGATTGCCTTCAAGCAGCGTTTCTTGCAGAGCCTTAGAAAACACATCTGAGTATATATTTACAAAATGCATCTGGCAGATTTCTTCTTCAACCTGTTTGTATAACCCCTCTTGCAACTGAAGTGATCTTTTCAAATCGCTTAGTAAAATGTCCTCACCCAAATGTTGTCTATGTATGGAAGAGCTGTGATTTTGACATAGCAATCGATTGGAAGTATGACCTTCTGAATTTTTAGCATGTTTCACTGGTTCTGGGCAACCATCAGTGTTTGAAAGTGAAGAATCAGAAAAGGTCTGCTTTAGGAGATTCTCGTTAGTCTCATGCATAGAAAGAACCTGGCTAGAAAGAAGTTCGAGATCTTTTTGCAATTGACCAACAGCAATGGAATAGTTCAATCTAGCCCTTTTAAGGGCTGCTTCTGCAGAAATAGCCCTTCTTTCAAACTCACTGTTGAGAGATTCCAAAATGCGCTTGTCTTCAGAAAATTTCACTATCTGCTCATTCATATTTTGATGCATTCTCTCTATCTCAGTCTTACCAGCAGAAATTGCATATAGGCAAGTAGAATGTTCATTCCTGAGGTTCTGCAACTCAGCCATCATCTGCCTTTGACTCTGCTCAAGTTCCTGAATAAGAGCTTCATAGTAGCACTCCATCTGGTCCATTTTCCGCACAAGGCTTTCCCTTTCAGTTTTGGACTCGTCTAGCTCCCTTAGAAGTTCAAATATTTTCTCTTTCATAGCAAGGGTAGGATCTACAGAATCAAACTCGTGAGACACAAGGCCAGGGACGGTAACATAACGAGTCATGCTTTCAGGTTGAAATAAACCTGCATCAGACCTGATATCTGTTAAAAATTGCTCACCCATTTGTAAATCCATTTTCTTATTCTCTCTTCCATCGGAAACATTAGTCCCTGAAATTGGATCTCCAGATTCTTGTTTGAGATCCTGCAAAATCTCAACCAGTCCTTGTAACTCCAAGTTAAAGAACCTAAAATCTGTTTCAGGAAATCCCATAGATACCTTCTGAATATCTCTCAGCTTATCTTCCATGAGCAAAAGCCCCTTAAGCCATTTAAGCTGTAAATTATGAAATAATTTATCTCTATCTGTCTCAGTAGGTTCATTGCGAGCAAATGCTAAGCTTAACTTAGAACTTTTAAGCTGCTCAAATTCATCTTTAAACTTTGAACATTCTGATTTTAGTACAGCGACCTCTTTTGCTAGCTCTTCTCCTGACAAAATCTCAGCAGTAAGTTGCTCGGAAAACTTTTTTGTTTCAACACCTATTTCATCGGCATCATTTTGCAAACAGCTCACCTTCAGTTTTAGATCAAGAATAGATGATTCGACTGCTTCTACATTTCCCTTAAGACTGCTACTGCTACTATCTTCAGAAGCAACAACAAAATTATTGGCAGCTGAGTAGTCTATGCTCCAACCATGGACCCGAGCATTGCTCTGTGACGGAAACTGAATATCAGATGCCTCTCCTTTCTCTGGCTGAGGACTTTGACTGAGGGATAGTGCACCCAAGTCACCAGAGATTGTGCTTTTAAGGCTGTCCACTTCATGCATACTGGAGGTATCATGCTTCTCAGTATATATGCTTTCAGAAGTAGTAGAAGAGCCATCAAATCCAGCAGCTGAGTCTGCATACTCTTCATTTACCCCGGATTCTCCTTCGAGTGAAGAAATACGAGGGAGATCTTTAGATTCTCTTTTCAATTTTACTCTTGAATTGACCTAATTTCATGAAATAAATAAATGGGGATCCGTCAAGAAAATGAAAGTAAAAAAGATTATTTTGTAAGTAAACCAAGCCAACAAACATTATTCTTCATATGGATACTAGATGGTGCATCATTTTTTTTATACAAAAATTATGTATCATGACAATAACATAAAATTGCTAAGGAATCATTATTAATACTTAAACAGGAAATAAATATATTCTGTCTGTAATTTTTGCAAAGAATGCATTAGGCTCTTGTCGAGTATCAAATAATGTGTTTATCTTTTACCAACCGACGGATAGCATGAACTAACAAAAAGCACCAAAAGTAGGGAAAACAATAGATATGTATGATTTGAGCAGGGAGGTAGAGAAGGATAAAAGGAGTATGTATATATATATATATATATATATATAGTGATAATTGTAAAGTAGAGGAGGCATGAAACCTTATTTATGTGATTATTGACATTCTGGTCAGGAGATGACTCTTTGCTATCAGCAGATTCATCATGAGTACCTTGGTCAGACGTCGCCTGTAGACCCCTCTCTCTGAGTTCCCTCTGCTGCTCAAATTCTCTAAAAGTAATAATAACATTAAATAAGTATATTGTTTTTGGCTAAAGCATGGCCTAAAATGTCATAACTCATAACATGGTACCTAAAGCCGGTTTTGGAAGTGAGAAGCTGCACTGTGACCTGGCTTCAAACAAGAAGAGAAACAAAACATTAAAAGTGATATCAATGATATCTCAAGGACCTGAAGAACTCTTAACAAATATGTAAGAGTGATATGTCATTGCCAAGTAAATAGAAATGCATAAACTATTAGATTGTACAGCAACACATCCATGTAAGTGCATAAGGAATGAATTGATACACAGAAGAAAATTACTTCAGAAAATATGTAGTTCAGAGATCCTCACATGTAGTGTGACTCCAAGCTCACTTCCATTAAGAGGCAAAGCAACAGCTGTAGGCTTCAATGCATCAACGAAATCTGCCAGATTTATGTTGGCCTCACCAAGGATGCTAGATCGTGAAGAACCCTGAAGTAGTTAGGCCAAAAAAAAGTCAGAGAAGTTCTCACTCCTAATAAGACTACTGGCCACAAGAATCTCTCTCATTCGAAAACACAGGCAATGCTTAGTTATTTCTAATAGTGGCAAGCAATAAAACTCAAATTTTATGGTTATGTTCTTTACATGAGCCATAGTATTTTATTCTCAACATTCAAAATCTCATTATTTTGATCAACAAATTTAATACATAGAAAAGGAATGATTCAGAAGTATCTGATTATAGTGTCTCACTGTTAGAGAATATAATCAAGATCTCAAAGCATAGATAATGTAAACAGCCAAAAAATAAGCTTATTCGTACCATTAATGTGAGTGATATAATGGAGCCATGGAGGGTTTTGCATTAGGCCATAAACAATATCATTAGTTTTGTCTAATTGGGGCCTTTCACATGTGAAACTTCTATAAATGCTATGGCAGAATAGAACATATCCATTAAAGAGTCAGAAAAGAATGTTACCATCCCCACAACAAGTTTGTAAAGCTTTTCCTCATATTGTCTTGTTTTAATGTCTTGGAGGAGTCTTGTAGTTTCATAGATTGGATCCGACCACTTGCAAGTTCCATTTCTCACATTTGCTTTGGTTGTCTTTGATGTAACCTTCCCAGAGTCAGCCGGGATGAAAGAGATAAACAGTTTATCCCATCCAGATTGTGGAATCTAGACCATACAGAAACAAAACTTACCGTTGGTAATTGCATAAACATAAACAAATAGATCTAGAACTCTGGAAACAACAGCAATACCAATAATTCGGTCACAAAGCAAATCTAATTTAATATAGACCCGTGTCACGAAGATTCAACAAAGTTTTACGTTGGCAGTCCAGTGCCTTGATTTATATAGACTCCTTAAAAAAATTCACCTAATCATGATGACTGCTCAAATAAAAATTCTCTCCACCAAATAGAAATAAGAAGTTAAAGCCGAGTACTGAACATTTTATGGGCCATGTAACTCTTTACCAGATACGAACTTGAAGTAGCTTCTTTCATATTTCTACATTCTCAAGATGGCATTTTGGAATGGCACATAGTCAAGATAGAGGTAGGAATAACTTGAAACAACTAATACAAATGAGCTGATAAAGAACTCAATACTTGGACTAAGAGGCCTCAGATACTTTCTAGAGCTAAGTGGGTCAGAAATTCTATTTATAGCTTGTTAACCAATAAGCCAAGGTTACAAACTGTCTGCAGGTCAAGAGGTCTTATTCTCTCATTTTGCATTTCTTTCTCTTTGTCTCCATCCAAAATTATTTACTCTCTTCCATCTCATCTCTTAAGTCATTTTATACACATGCTTGGTCATTATGTCCCCATTGACCCCAATGTAAGGAATAATCAGTAAACATTTTTCATGTTTTGAGCATACTATGTTTTGAGGCTGCTTTAGGAAAGACCAAGTACCAACTTGAAAGTCTTATAATTTTAAATTTCTATATTGCATTCATTATTTCTGTATTGCATGCCATCAAACGGTATAAATACATAAATATGAGACTTAAAACATTGAGATAGGCTATATTAATTCATATGCAAAATAAGATGAAGTTTTCGGTATGAATTTTCTTGTCATTAATTCTAACTAGAAAGTTTCCTTCCTTTTTTTCAATAAAATACTTCAATCTTTTTTATACGTATCACTTCTTCGAACCTGTAACTAAGACCACAGGTAGCCACCACTTAATCATGTCATAAGACGAATTCAATTCAAATTACTATTAAATTCAAGTTGTTTAAGCTGCTTAATTTCTTTGAGAAATAAAATGCCTCTTAGGGGAAGACTTTGTTCATGGCTACATTAGACAACAACTAGTCAAATAACAACTAGAAGGATATGTATATTCTCTTGAGTCAAATTAGCTGGGTCATGTTTGAGTTTCGGATTGGAGTTCTCTAGTTCAAATAGCAAGTTACAGGGATCCTACTTTCCCCCCTTCCAACAACCAAAAAACAAAAATTTCTTGTGGGTTGAAATTTTAAATTACCAACCCAAAAAAAAATGAAGGGAAAGTTGTATAGATAGGAAACTTACATGTGTGGCATGGAATTGGAGCCTGAAAACCACCTTTACTTTTGTTTTCTCAATCTTCCACTTAGTAATTCTCGACATTGTTCCAGAAAATTAATCACGCCTAACATGCATTATTGCAAAACTTGAAGGTTCCCACTTTCATTCCCAGCTCCCACACCAAGTTAATTGTTTGCTGAGATAGCCACCAATGCCAAAAAAATCAGCATATGTAGTCACCTGAATGCAAAAGAAGCAAAGAATCCCATAAACTTAAGTGATTGGTTCTACTCCCATGACTTAATGCTCAATTAAGCAAACCTTAAAAGCAAATCAGCTATTAAAAAAGACCCCTCAACCCAATTTAGAACCTACTGATCCAAAATTACAAGCAATAACATCAGCTAAAGAAGCTACTTGACATGTCTTAATAATGGAATGAAAATACTAGATCTCCAAAGTCAAACATCAGACAATGCGTGTGGTTCCTAAGAAAGTTAATTTTTATCTTTTTTCTTTTCTTTTTTTAGAAAAATTATATGAGTCAACCCATCTTTCAATCTGACAAGAGTCATTCCAACTGAACTGAAGCTACCCTTCTTCTGAACTCGCATGGCTAAGGCTAAACATTTTTCACCAAATGGGGCACTAAATCCAACACTTCTTCTCCATTTTCAGAACAGAATAAAAGACAGAAGGAGGGTAGTAGCAGTAGCAGAACCAGATTAGAAAGTAAAATTTGAAAAGAAAAAAAAAACATTTTTTTTTTGCCATAGCATACCTTGCTGAGAGACCAAAGGTGGAAAATTTAACCGGGAAAATCCTCGGATCGAGCAGAAAGATTTCAAATTTGAGGAGAGGTGGAAGTGGGAGATGGCAAAAGGAGAAGGACCCAGAAAGATGCTGATTTCAGACAATGGCGCTCTACTATAAAACTGAACCCCAAAAAAACTCAGAACCCAAGGACTGACAAAGGCAAAGAGTAAAAAGAGAATCCTAAACAACCGAATGCTTACACAAAGCTAGAAAAATGATGTAGCTGAAAAATGCACAAATTTTAGTAATTTTTATTTTTATTATTTTGTATTTTCCTCATTATAGTATATGTAGATATTGTTGAACATCAAATTCAATCCAGCATATTACCAGTGAGGAATTACCATTACCTAATTACCTAATGCCACCAAAAGGCTGACATCTAAGATTTGTCAAAGTTTAGTAACCAGATGCAAGTTTAGTATTAGTATTAGTATAATTATTGTTATTATAATAATAATAATAATAAATCAAATTAAATAATGTGTAGTGTGGGAGCATTGGATTTGGAAGGTGCACAGCACAGCAATGTGGGCATATTGGGTAGGTACCTTTTGTGTTGCCGCAGATCTGTGGACTGTGGCTGCTTAAGAAGCAAGAAAAATTCAATCTTTCAAGGCAAGTATGAAGATTGAACTAAGACCCACTCACTATTGTGCTAAGAGAGAGAGAAAGAGAGATTTGATTTGAGGTGTGTGTTGTGCAGTGTCGTGTGGGTTTTGGCTTGTTAAGATTTTCAAAAGAGAGAAGAGGTGCTGGCGTGGCGTGAATTAGCAGTAAATATTGCCATTAAAAAGTAAGGTGAGGGATTAATCATTAGATGCTCTATCAACTTCAGAAACCTGCCAAGCCTCTCATAATCCCATTAGTGACTTTCCTTCAACCACTGTCTAATCAAACAAATAAGTATGATTAGGTTCTAAGAGATAGATTCTCTCATATTAAAATTTAATTTAATTTGACTATATATATAGTGTTACATTAAAATTCAGTGTATATCTCTTTTTAATTAATATTTACTAATTTTAATAGGACTTATTTATTTAATATCTTTGAAAAGAGAGAGATATAGACACAATTTTAACATTACAACAACATCATTTAAAATTTCAACACATAAGTGGAGACTTGGGGTGTTTTGGTAAATATGTTCTCCTCATTTCCTCAAATTTTCTTGCACAATGAGATTTCAGTGTTGTCCCTGCTTCAGCGGCTGTGACTAAATTAGGAAACGATGAAGACAAGTATCCTTGTCCCTCCTTGATTTATGGCTGGCTTTAGGGTGGATTACAAGCATAAAGTCATTTCGGTGCTGGTTTTAGATCAATTTATAGTGTTTATAAATCGATAAAACTGATTTAAAAAATGTTATCCAAAATTTTGTTTTTCTTATTCAAAAAAAAGAACTTTCTTTGTACCGAAAGACGTTTATTTGTTTAAATCAGTCCTTGATGACTCATTTTCGTTTGGTGTATGTTCACATTTTTTTTTCAGTATACAATAACTAATTATCAAGGTAGGTATGTAGTTAATTCGATACCCCAATGGAATTATGAGAAGCAAAATCAAGTCCGAGAACTAATCTTATTCATTTTAGAGATGTTGTAATTAAACCAACCAACAGATAAAACAAAGAAAATTCCATTGAAGAGTATATGTTGGGGACATGCAGACAATTGTGGCTTCAGCCATATATATATATATGCGGCTTCGATTGCTTATGTTGCTTGATCGATCATGTGTATGTGTATGTGGTGACTTTTTTTTTTTTTTGACTGAATGTATGTGGTGACTTATACTTACCATATAATAATAATTTAAAGGAGGAATTGGGATTGTGGGGGTCATGTTTTTAGTGGTCTCCATGGAGACCATGCACATGGCTTTGTTTTCATGGAGCCTCTATTTTCAACTCTAATAGTCAGAGGAGTATTGATCATGTAACACAGCTAAGCCAATACTCTTTATCACGTGATGGCACTCCCATCACGTGCATGGTGCACCGAGGACATATATTGTGCCAAAGATGAACATTTAATGAAAAAGTGTAAAGGCTTATTAGAATGAAGATCACCGATCGAAAAGAGAGATCCAATTATTATTATGCGTGTGAAAGAAAAGCTTTTTGTTTAGGGATGCAATTAGATGGTTTTTTTTTGGTCGAAGGAATGCAATTAGATGTTTTTTTTTTGGTCAAGGATGCAATTAGATGTTAGATAAGACATTATTATCTTATGGGCCCAGCCTTTAACAAGAGACATATTAGCATCTCCGCGGGTCAATTCAATTCTTCAATTCTACTTACTTTAATCTCAATACTAATAAATAAAGTCGGAAACTTTATGATGATATAATAATAATATTAACACAATAAAATTAGTAAACCATAATTATAGTTAGGCTATCAAAACTAGTTTGCACAAATTTGAATTAATTTTTTTTTCTGATCTGATTAAAGACTAGTAACTTACTTTGAGACTAGAAAATCCAGCCCCCTTTTACCTTCGTCCATTATTACTTATTAGACAATCCAAGCCTTACCTTGGCGTCACAAATCATCATAAAAACCTTGGTATCACAGGGTCATGCTTTGAATGGTGACAAATTACTGTTCAAGTTGTGCCACGAAAATGGTTTTGCTCGGAAACGGAACAAATGTTCATGGCTTGACAAGGGAACAATATCAGTATTTTTGGCACTTGAATTCGGTTAAGACACCGAAAGATCAACTGGATGAGATGTGTATTTTGGTGATGTGGATTATTGTGATATGGATTTTTGTCCAAATCTTCTGTGGAGAATTAAATTAACTTAGAGAGGATTTGGAGTTCATCTTCAATACATGGATGAAGATTAATTACCTTTGTAGTAATATTAAATTTGTGACATATTTAATGAAATATCTTGTACTGTACTCTATTTCTTTTTTCTTACTAGAAAGAAATAGGAAAATTAAAGAACAAAATGAAATTTGATAATATAAAATGATTGATTGATGTCAAACACTGTATTGGGACAACAAATGATCAAGACATCTGTTTTTTTTTATTAGATGATCAAGACATCTGTTTTTTTTTTTGGTAAGTATCAAGACATCTGTTAAATGCGTTTGATAGAAATACTTCAATAACCAATTATTATTATTATTAGGAGGCGACCCCCGATTAGGACACAACAACCTATATATCTACCCATAAAACAAAATGTTACCACATGTATTTTTCATGACCCGAATCTGACCCCGGTTACCTTCGACCAAACCGGGTTTTTGTTTAGCACGACTAGCGTAAAGGGTTCACTTGAATCACTTCACATTTCACTCAAATACAAAGCACCAAGGTTTCCAAACCCACTTGATCAAATTAAACCCGTGATGTTCATGATTGCCTCCATCACTCATCTCTCCCGCGTGTGATGATTGAGAAAGTTGAATCCTTTCTTCTCCATTCACAATCCCACCTGGTAACTGGTAAGCAATTATTTACATTTTTGCCCTTTTAGTAGATTCTCCTGTAAATTCTCCTTCCCCAAACTTAGAGCTTTTGAAAGTTGAGACTTTTGGTGATTCTGAGTTAACCCTTCTCATCTCACTCATAAATGAGAGACACCATTTGCATATGTTGATTTTGGACTTTCATATTTGTATATGAATGAAATGATAGATGATAGATTAGGTTAGATTTTTATACATAAATGAAAGATACCATCTGCAGAATTTGCTTATAACTTTATGCAGGTGATCTCTGGCAGGTTAATGGTTCATACTTATAGTGCCCTGAAACTGAAAGCAACCAGACTCCTCTATCAACCGAGGGAAGCTCTCAATTTGCCTATTGCCATCGGTGGTTGTGTCTTTCATTCAGGATTTGGTTCAATGAAACAAATGAACTCTAAAGTGGTTTCTAGTTTGTGTACTCTTACCCCCAATGGGGAACCCTGTATCACAGACTCCTCATCCATCAGTGATATCCCCACCACTTCATCTATGAATGTGCAATCTACCCCTGAAATTGAAAAAAAGTTTGTTCATCATGTATACGATGCTATTGCTCCGCATTTCAGCTCCACTCGGTTCGCCAAGTGGCCGAAGGTTGCCGCGTTTCTGTCATCTTTGCCTCCGGGATCTCTTGTCCTGGATGCGGGATGCGGGAATGGGAAATACTTGGGTTTGAATCCTGATTGCTTTTTTATAGGATGTGATATAAGTCCTTCCTTGATTAAGATCTGCTCAGATAGAGGGCATGAAGTTCTGGTTGCAGATGCTGTGAATCTTCCTTACAGAACTGGTTTTGGTGATGCTGCAATATCTATAGCTGTGTTACATCATTTAAGCACTGGAAATAGAAGGAGAAAAGCGATAGAAGAGTTGGTCCGAGTTGTTAAAAAGGGTGGTCTTGTTCTGATTACAGTTTGGGCTGTAGAACAAGAGGATAGATCTCTGGTTACCAAATGGACTCCCCTTCCAGAAAAATATGTTGACGAGTGGCCAGAGCCAGGAAATCCTTGTGCTCGGGCCCCTTCATCCTTATCATTAGAAAGTATTCCAGAAAGTGAGGAGAGTAGCTCAGGTGAGCACATGAAAGTTTGCAATGAGTCAAACATTTCAAGAGATTTGAAGGAAGAAAATAATATGACCAATCAACAGGAATATTTTGTTCCTTGGCATTTACCTTATCATCGTGCCGAAGTCAGTGGTGCTTCTGCTCATGCTCTTGCTACTGGTCTGGCGACTAAAGATGACAAAAAGGGTACCGTAGTGTATAATAGATATTATCATGTCTTTAGTCAAGGCGAGCTTGAAAGGTAACATCCCCTCCATTAGAATTTTTTCATATGAATTTGGAACTAATATTTAGCCCATTTCTTGTTTAGTTTATCCTAGCTTGTAAACCATTGAACCGAGTCTTTAGCTGTAATAGTTTTTTGAGAATCATTTTATTGAAAGTTTTCTTTAATTTTCCCCCCATGTAATAAGTTGCTAAAGTTAAAATCGGCTTAATGTTTGGTGTGCTTGATCTCAGATGTCAATTCTGCTGAGTTAGCATACTTCATAACTGAATCTAGGATTATAGATTGTATAAGCAAAGCAAAGTAGGATGAGATAGAAACATTAGATTCAGTAAAAGCAGTTCAAATTTCAAGTTTAATAGTGTTACTTGTGTTAGCTAGTTGTCGAGTGATGAATAGTCAAATTTTGTCCCCCCCCCCCCCCCCCAAATCACAGAGATTGAGTTGCTATTTATTAAAGGAAAAGGTATCTTAGAAATCATGATATTTTGAAAACATAAGAATTGGTCTTCAAAAGTAACAAAGAAGAGACTCAAGTATTCTGAAATAAAGTGGGCAGTGTCATGCCACCATGCGTCTTCTTTACCACTTAAATTAGTCAGCTGGATCGGAAGGTGCATGACAAATTTATAATGGCCTTTTTATTTGTTAGGGCCCTGCTGCTCTATATTTCAGAATAAATATTTTAATAAATATTTTAAATTTTAAAAGGAGGATATTGCATAACTATGTTTCAGATGCCTTGACATGCTTATGTGCAAGATGGAGTTTTGGTTTCTAACTTGTTTTCATATCTTTTTGCAGCTTGGCAAACGGAATAAGCAATGCTAGAGTTGTTGATCAGTTTTTTGATAAATCCAACTGGTGTATTATTCTAGAGAAGACGTTTTGACCAAGAAATAAACCTTGCTAATATGTCAAGGCACAAATTTTGGTTGCTTCCCCCTTGTGCAACTTATCATCCTCGAGTGAGTATTGTAGGCCAGAGACAATTGCAGTGTTTATCTTGCATCATAGCTTCCCCTAGCTTCTAACTACCTGCTATCAATAAAAAAAATGGACAGCTGCAGAACTTGGACAGTGTTGATTTTCTAAGCATTTTATCATCCAAATCAAGCGACATTCTTCAAGCAACCCCAATTTATTGTTTTTATTGTTCTTTCTTTTTTATTTGCAAAACCCAATTTTGGTTGTAACAATAGAGCAGGAAGGACACCATTGTTGTCTGTTATGAGTGTGCTGGTGTTGCTTCTGGACATTTGTCTGCCCTAACAATGCTGAACATGTTTTAGCCACCTACACAACAGGAGCAATTACAATGTTCTGGACATTTTATTTGATGGTTGGATTGAACTATTTTGTCATGAATTGCGCTATCTTATCCGTTTTGTGATTTTCTACATAAGCAGACAGGTTCTTGTCTTGATTCTCTGGTAGCAGAGTCCTAAACCAATGTTCAGCCTCTAATTAAAATAAAATAAAAAAAAGATTATATGAGAGATTTAAAACGTGAACACGTATCTACGTAGTGAATGTGGTAAAAGGAGCTGAATGACAGCTTAGACAGCAGCCATTTCAGAACTTATGATTCTGTTATGCCTTTGCCGCAGTGGCCTATGTTTGTGCGGAAGATACTCGATTGGCAGTTGCTCACCAGATAATGTGCAAGGGTGAGGGCATCTTTGCCGAAGCCAAACTGCGTTTGCCACTAAACATGCACTTGGGGCTGCCATGTAACGTATTTTGACAGTGATAAGGTTGTATGTCTAACAGTGGTTGAACAAGGATAAGGAGGCCATATACAACAATAGTTTCATTGCTTAGGTTCTTTTATTTCCCCTATATTCTTGTTTGGTCATTACCTGTTTCCGAAGTTTCTTCTACATCCTTTCTTAAATTTCTTACAGTTGTTTTTAGTAAAAACGGTCCACAATGTTGTGCCTTTATTATAGTATAAATAGGCAATAAGCATATAATAATAACTTAAGATTTGAGACATTATTTCTGAATTTTGACATAATGAAGTACAAGACCATCCATCTAAAAAGAAATGGTTGGCATCACTCACAAGCCCGAGAGTAATGCCGCTGCATCATAAGTTCAAGCTCTTCATGCAGACAGCAGAGTACATGTGAGGTGATGGACCATCATAAGTTTGCATCGAACAATTGTAGGAAGACATTAAACAGAGAACGGGAAATAATGGAAAAATATTTTCCTTAGGTCCTGTATCTTTCTTCTCGTCTATCCTTCTATAGGATGTATGAAATGGTCAGAAAAGCTAACATACGACATTGATTTCTTGGTGGTAATTTGTATAATAAGGATCGGTATCAATCCATGTGACATATTTACAGAACTTTGATCGCACAAGCTAGCAGTTTAAGCCCCAGTCATAAGGTTGATATGTCACCTTCAACTCAGAAGTAGCGAGCAGGTCCAATAATATTTCTGAGTCAGCTGGATCTAAATAGTTTGACACATGCTTGATCACCTCTATCTCGCTTTTGCCAAAATCAATACTATACCTGGGCATGAACAAGGAAAAATAAATATTTTCAGGTTTCAATATCACCAAAATAAAACACTGCTTTTAGCACTGCTCGTTATCAAGTATTTCATTTAATAACCATTGATAAAAGTGAACACATGTACATATTTAAGTTTACGGGCCTGTTTGGATAAACAACTTATTTAAGCACTTATAACATAAGCGCTCGCTTATCATATAAGCACTTATGTATAAGTTATTTTTATAATCGAATAGAGAAAGTGGTGAAATTGATCTTATATAAGTTGTAAGCTGTTTTGATAAGCTATCCTATAGAGCTTATGAAGATAAGCCCAAAATAGCTTATGAATCAGTCATAAGTTGTTTTCATAAGCTCTGTCAAATGCACTGACAAGTGTTTATGCCAGTAGATAAGCCCAAATAAACTCTGGATAAGCCAATCCAAACAGGGCCGTAATATGACATTAACCATGAGAAACCGATATTTTCTTCATTTGCATTTCTGCAAGATCATGTATTTTTAAGTTCAAATGATACTACCCGTCAGTCAAACTAACAAAATTAAAGCTAAGTACACTGAGATTGAACCATTCAGTCAAGTATAGAATTTGAAAGGCGTGCTTTCTCAAAGGGAGAGAACAAAGATGTATAAGAAATATTCAAATGAGTTTTCTTTGCTTAAATTTACCAAAAATCACATCAATCATATTCAGAATCCTCCGTTGAAAGAACTTACCATTTCAGGATCTTACTAGCATATGCAACCTTTGCAGTGAAATCAATTACGAGGCCTCCACTTCTCAAGAAGTTACGGGCTGCATCCAATAATTCTTCGTCAATTTTTCCAGGAGAATAGCACCGAAGTGCAGGCCCAGATCGGGTGCCACATACCAAAGCAAAATGAATCAGAGACTCAGGGTAAGGGAGTGCCACCTGTCAAATAAATAAATAAATGTGAGCATCAAAGTTAGTATGCCATTCGAATGATTTCATGGTGAAAAACCGAAAGCATGTGTGCAAAACAACAAAAGTTTTGTGAAATGCTGGCAAATTAATTTCTGGGATGCAGTCCCGAAGGGATTCAGTATCACATATCACACGCCAAAAGTAAAACTTCTACAGTTAATGTTAAAAAGTATTTTTACAATTAGTTTATAGAAAACAAAATAAAAACTACTTATATATTATTTCCAAATATGGCTGTTGAATTGATTTTATTTCGAAATTTGAAATTGCCTGAACTATGTTGTTTAAATAGTTTACAGTTTACACGTATTACTAACAAATTTAATTTATTAACAGAAATATAATTTTGAATTGCTGGCAGTAACCTGATATGAATATCAATAGCTTACCTTTGAGCGTTTATCTTTTGCACCGAATGGCTTCTTAAGGTTATATGGAGGTCGCTGGTTTCCCCTCAATATGCCATTTTGAATAGCTGAAAGTGAGTAGGTTGACCCACCAATAACATATTTGAACTCTCCAAATAATTTCCTTCTTTCCAGTGTTCCATCTGGATGACCCAATACTAAGATTGCATGGATGGCCATCATATTATAAAGATTAATAAAGAACGCAAGCTTCTCTTCTCTAGACAGATCCCATATTTCCACTCTCTGGAGCTCTTCGACTATTCTCAGATACCTATAATGGTAATTGTAAAATTATCAGTGGAAAATTCCAAAATGACTGAATGAATTATCAAGATTGGATGGCACATCTAGGTTCTAAACTTCTAAAGCAAGGCAAAAGACTGAAAACGTTAAGGACACCTTGCGAACTCCTCACTTCCATGCATACTTGTATAATCAACGTGACGTCCATCTTCAAAAACATAGGCTTCAAACATTGCATAGGCCAGAAACCTCAGCCGTGATGCAATTTCTGTTATAGGCTTGGGCTTGACGGTAATTATGCCCCTAGGAATGTTGTGACACTGTGACACGATAATTGGATCATCATCCAAAAACCGATACAAGTGATTACCATCCTCAAATAGATCCTCACTAAAGCAAAGCAAAAATCATTAAAAATAAGGAAGGATTATCAAATCTGTAACAGTAAAAAAAGTTTAAAACATTGAAAAGTGGAAACACCAAATAGAGTATTTGGACTCACTCGAGAACATGTCGAAAGAAAAGTTTGCTGGCAAGCTTTCGTGCAAATTCAACAGCCTATACCACCAGACAAGCATTAGAAAGATAATGATAGCATTATGAAGCTAGAAGGTATTTAGTGGATGATTTGTTTGATCATGTGATTGAAAATATAGCAAGACCAAATTCTATGCAATACATGATTATATATGGTATGGGGAATCATAGATGGGGTGTTTACGGGCATTAGCCCCACGCTTGAGACTTGAGACAAGCTTACCTCCTGCCTTTCCAAATATTGATCTTCTGATAAGAAGTCTACAGCATCTGAGGCCAGAAAACAGTTGGTGAACCTGCGCATTTTGTACAACCGGTCCTTCACAGTAATAGATTCTTTCATTTTGCGGACAATAAGAGCCATTTCATCGAGTGCCCCACCACTGGACACGTCATCCTCTCCAGAAAAAGGCGGTGATGGGGTTTCAAATAATGGTGCTTCAGTAATAAGAAAGTCAATCTTCTCATCAAGCTTACCAGACTCATCTAAGGCTTTTAGCTCACTCAAGCCTCCAATAAGTATTTCATTGAAATAAACCTTGGGAATCGAAGTAGATCCAGAAATCTTCTCCAGCTCCATCTTTCTATTGGGGTATACATCTATATTGATTTCCACATGCCTAAGCCTTTTCATACGTAAAAATAGTCTAATCTCTTTAGATTCTTGGCACCCGAGTTTCGTGTACAGTATAACCCTTCCTTTCATGGCTATCGGTTGTGGTGGACCTTCTGTTATTGAATCCCTCTGCTCAGTTTTGTTTTCCACATCAACATCAGATGACTTCTTAATATAATTTAAGGGATTCCAGGAAGATTTCTCCACTGGCTTCTCAGAAACCACTTTGGCTTCATTGACTTTTGAGATGTCTGAAACATCCTTGCCTTCATCATCAGAAATACCCACAGCAGTTTCATCACTTTTCCCAGAAAGGCGACGCAGCATAGTGGAGACTGCTACTGTGCTTTTCACCTTAACAAAATTTTTAAGAGCTACTGCCCTCTCAACCACACCTGGACTGTCCTGATCTGCCTCCAACTTAGGTGTAGATGGGATCCGGATAGGTTCCATCCCTGGAACCTCTGTTCCATCAAATACAGGCTCCAAATTGTTGTCCTCACTTGGAATTTCATCTGCCTTCTGATACACGTGCGTTGATTCCATGTCTCTACCGTCATCCTCCTCTTTAGCCAAGGCATTCTGTCCTGAATTGTCATCTAGATTTGTTTCATGACTTTTAGGCTCAAAATCTCCGCTGGCCTCCACCTTATCACCAGAATACTCTTGCCCAACAGTATTGACTTTAGTTTCAGATTTGGTCTCTATGTTTTCTTGTTGAGTTCCAGATTGCAAATCCTTCCTCCGAGCCAAATCAGATTCTCCAACGACATTGCCGCTTTTTTCTTCATCAGTATTAGACTTAGACCTTCCATCTTTCACGTCCTTTATCGCGTCTGATACACCATCCAGCTCATTGTCAAACCCGGGGCCACCGCGACCAATATTCTGTGCATTAGCCTCCTTATCCCGATCTTCAATCTGAATGGCAGAAGCATCTACTTGCAGCTGCTCAAATGCTTGAGGACTTGCTTCCTTTGTCTCCAACAATTGCTGATTTTCCATGGCGAAAGCAAGCTATGGTTCATATGCTATGCTTCACTCCAATTAGAAGACCTGCAAGAAATCCGACAACAAAATGTTATTGCAGGCATAATCGCGTTATTTGTAATCAATTGTCTTTCCTTGTTTCCATTACAGATTGATCATCCTTCCTTATTTGATTTCCAATATTTATCACTACACAACCTTAGAGGACAATAAATGAGTACAGATTATTATATAAACATTTAAAATAAAACATTCATGATATTATGCCCCATAACTCCAATACAAAAAAGGCATAAAAAAATTAACCAAATTATCCTCTTGGTGATGAATAACAAAAACTGAAAAGGCATCCAGTGACAGATATATAAACATTCATATATGTCTGTATATAAATCATCGGATTCTTCAAGTTTTAGACAGTAACGGAAATTAAGTTGAAGCGTGAAAGGTGAGTGACACAGTAATAGAGTTCCGATTCATTATAATAAATAAATACGATATACAAAACATACAGCAACACGTGGCTTTCGAGAAATCTGAATTGCAATTTCCTTGTTAGTGATCTATATATTTTGTGTGTATCAGTATCAGAAGATCCAAATGAAAAACCCTTGCCTCCCTAAACCCTTGCCAAGTGTGATTAACATAGCATGTATAGTTTATACTGAATCAAATGAATCGATTAATGAGAAAGGGAGAGGATGAGAACTTACAACGGTGACAGATCGGAAAGGGAAATGAAGAGGACGAAGGAAGCTGCTCTGCTTATGCGTTACGGAGAGGAATATGGTGTGGTCTGTTTCTAGTTTCTTGACTTTGTAGAGTTCAAAGTTGAAAGATGAAACGGCAAGTCGGGTTGACGATGTCGTTCATTCAGACAAAGGGAGGAAGAAGCGGGAAGTCCGTGGGGGCGGCTCCTCCCAAACTCAATTATATATATTTTTTACCAACAAAAAAAAAATGACAAACATAATGTTCTACTACTATCTAACAATTTTATCCTCATTTTTCATTTTCTTTCGGCCTGAATTTTGGGCTAATGCAATGGAGAGAATCAATCAATCAATTTGTAATATAAAAACCAGCTTTGTTGTTAATCACATCACATGTATCTCAAATATTACATAAATAACCAAAATTTAGAAATATGTAAGAGTGTGTTCCATATACTATATATATTAAAATAATACTATATTTGTCGCGTATTATTTGTCAATTTAAGGTAATGCACATATCTTAATAAAACTATTAATTGTACTATTTTTTTTTGTCAAAATTATCTTTATTTACTAAAATACCTTATCAGTTGTAGTTATAATTAGGTAGTAGATAAAAATAACTAATTACTAATTGGTGAATTGTGAGTTAATGTACCATAAAACAATTAAGTTTATAAAGTAAATAAATAAAGGTGTCGAGCTGTGATGACAACGATAGTGGAAGATGTTAAGTGGTGGCATCGAGCCATAAATAAAAATTATAAAGGTGGATTAGTAGGATGACAAGTCAAAAAAAAGATAAAAATTGAAAATTTCAAAATATTGTAAAAATCCAAAATTAAAATATTAAAAAATAGATAGATATTTAAAAAGCAATAAAAAATTGAACAAAATATAAAAATAGGTTGGCAGATCGGCCGATTGATGGGCTTTTGGTTTCATTTTTTTGGTCGTTTGCTTTTTTTGTAACATCACTTTTCTACCTGTGACTGGAATAACTTGGGCTTTTGCTACTCCAACGAAGTGTTTTTCTATCTATACATACATACTTTTCTATCCACACATAGGGGTGACAATTTGGGTTGAGCCCGGCGTGCCAGCCCACCAACTCGCCAAAAAAGGGCGGAGCCAGGTTGGGGTTTTCAACCCACACCCGTTTTGGCCCGCCCAAAGGTGAGTTCAAAACGGGTTAGCCCGGCTGGTTGGCCCGCCAGCCCGTTTTTCTTTTTTCTTTTTTTTCTTGTGTTTTTCGAATTTCTGGGCATGTTAGGCGGCCCAACCCGTCACTTCTACACGCATTTTTTTTTTGGATGGGTCGCCCACGGGCGCGGGCCGGACTAGGGTACCCAACCCACTTTTTTCGGCGGGACGGGGCGGGGCCGGCCTGCTTTGCCAACCCTATCCACACATACATAATGCGAAACTATTAGTTCTGTAGGTATATTTTTTTTCGAACACATACATGATGCGGAACTAATAGTTCCACACATTATACTTCAATGCGAAACTAATAGTTCCGCAAATATTTTTTTTTAAAACATATATAATGCAGAACTATTAGTTTCGCACGTTGTAATTTTGATGCGGAACTAATAGTTCCGTAAGCATTTTTGATTCATTATGGGTGACAATAAGAGAGAGAGAGATAGATAGAGATAGATGTGTTGTACGAGTGGTAGAAAATTTTGAGTGTTTAAGTATGGTTGTTGTATATTATACTTATAATTGTCCGCTTGATTTGTTCCTTCCACGAACACAGGAATATTTTTATTCTTTTTGTAGTTTCCACTTCACTTCTCTAGAGTTGTTTTATCTGTACTGTCACTACTCAACTTATGTATGCGGGAGCATTTTGTCATAAGTCAGGTATACATGTTAACGGTTGACCAAAAAAAAAAAAGGTATACATGTTAACGAGCCTAAAAAGAAGAAAGAGACACCAGATCTAAATGGTAAGAATTTCATGTTTTCTTTAAATAAGGTTTTGACTTTGAGTAGGTGAATAAAAAATAGTTATAGAAGAGTTTTATCTCTCTTTGAATGTGTGATATCATTTTTTTCTTTAATTTCTAAAATTCAATACAAATCAATATCTCTCTTACTGCACTTGCAAATTGAATTCCAGCACTGTATTGTTATTCCTCCCAATTCACTATCACATTCATCAGAAACCCCAGTTTCTCTTTTTTCACCTATACATGATCAAATAATTGGTTCTACAATCGAATTAAATTGTGACTTTGTGAGTATTTTCTTACCTAAAATAAGAATATCTCAACAAATAAAATTAAACGAATTAGTTTTGTTGTCGATTAATTAACTATCAAATGAAATTAAATATGACAATTTATAGGTAATTTTAGCATCTAAAAATCCAAAAGTTAAAGTTCAAATAAGATTATAAAATTTTCAAAAAAAAAAATTTTACTTAATTTGCCGTCAAAAAAAAATTCAGATTCTTTTTTTTTTGACAAAGTGAGATTCTTTTTAAGCAATGGAGATACACATCAGGTAATAGGTATAGTCAGTGCGGGGATTAAGAAAAAGAGATGCCACCCGTCGTGAGAAATCAAATCGAAAAAAAAAATAAAAGGCACCATCCCAAAGTAAAAGTTCTGCAGAATGACCTGACCTAATTTTATGTTCTCCATCATAAATCCCGAACATAGATCTTTCAATTTGCACATCACTTATACTATTATTGTTATTCAAACAAAAGATTCGGTTGTCACTATAAACTCGTTTTGTACTAAAATACTTGGGAGTACAGCATGGACTTGTCATATATATGCAGAGGCTCTATGATTTATTATTTAGTCCTTATTTAGCTCCACCACCGGGGCTTGGGTAAGATAACACGGGTCTCTCCCAATTTAATCAAAGATCTTGGGTTCAAACCCAGGTCATGAGAATACAGCAGCCTTAAAACTTGTGTGGTAGAGCTTTGCCGTCTAGACCAACAAAAGTCCCTATTTAGCTCCACCATCAAGAAATTATTGTGTTCCTAAATAAATTAATGACGTAACACTGTCTAGTGGAGGAATTCTTGAAGTGCTGCCGCATCACCAAAAAAGCTTAACATTACTATATATAATTTACATAATAACTTACAAATTTAATCTAACAATTGATAATAAAATTAAGGACTTACAATTTCATAAATTATAATCATTTATTGTTAACGTATCTCAATGATTCATTAAATAATTTTAAATTAATGTAAAATTTTATATAATTAATCTATGTGATAGTAACTATTAATCCAATGGTGGATTTTAGAATACAATTCTATTCAATGAAAAGTTATTAACAGTATAACATTTGTCCAATATTACATTGATGTAATTTGATCCCTCATTTTCTTATAATGGAATATCCGAATATGATAACGTACTTAATTAGTTCGTCAGCGATTATAATTATTTACTTCACTATATCGTCTAAAATACACACTATGCAATCCGGATAGCTAAATGAGTGGGTAACGTGCAGCTCCACCTGGAAAGAAGTTACTACTTTTCCTTTTCAATCTTTTCTATCTTTAAAGAGTGTTTGATGCAATCCAATTCCTTTCCTCGTGTCAGCTGCTTACGCATATATTATACACTACTATATGAGCCACTAGGATTTGTCTAAAAGTTTATTATAAATAAACACGGGATCATATACTCCAACGTTAAGTTATGTGATGTTATTTTTGTGATTATGTATATAAAAATTTAGATAATGTAAAGGTTTATAGGTGATTTAGTCTAATAATTAATATTTATTTATATTTTAAATGACATATTATACATATATTAAAGTAAAACAACACAATAATTATAAAATAGTCTTTTTTATTTTATGAATTTTAATTTATAAACCTGATCTATATAACATCTTTTAATATAATGATCAAATTCACATTAAATATGAAGTTAATTGTTATGTGGTATATATACACTTAAAATTAAGTTTGATGATCTAGCTAATATCAATTGATCATATACTTTTATGTGTATGTAAAAGTAAACTTATAGAGAGGGACATCATTTATGAAATTCATTAATAACAAAAATATCTACATCAAATATTATCTTAATATTTTAAATTGCATATTAAAAATATGTATAATATTATATTTAACAATAGTTGGTGCTAGACGTGAATTAAATTTTTATGTATGAATTAATACATGCATTCTTTTTTTGGATAAGCAAACATTGGTAAATTAGTATGTTAGGTTTGAACTCATAATCTTTTTGTCACTCCATCCCCTATATCCTTTCCTCAGACCACCAAAATCATCTTATGACTCCCATTAATATATGAATTCTAATTCTTAAATTGCACGCTGTTGATCGAATTGAAGAAATCTTGGTATAGTATAAGAGTGAGTTAAGGTTCAGGACTAATTTCATGGTACAAGTATATAATTAATGTATACATGCAAATTAAAACTTTTTGTTTTTTTTGCGGTAGTTATCTAAGCATGCAGGGCTTTTTGGCAGCAGATTAAAAGGTGGCCGACCTAGTCTAAAAATGTAAATTCACATTAAGGAGAATTAAGATGAAACATACGAGCAAAGTTGATCATATAATTGTTCTCATAATTGGAGCCAGGGGCGGTTAATTAAAGTTGAATTCACTGTAATATCTCTTTTTGGCTGATGGAAAAAGGGTGGGAAAGGTAAGAAATAATATATAAAGAAGATAACTGCCTACTTTTGGAAAATCATTTATCCTCTTCTTTATAAAAGCATATGTGGAGTGGATGTGGACGTCGTTTTATGAAGCGCCATTCCTTTCCCTATGAGGTTGGAAGGGACAACTTAATTTGATTCAGCCTACGCATTGAGATCATATATATATATAATATATACTTCAATATTATCAGAGTTTATCAGGTGTCAGGTTTGTATCACTTTAAAGCAACTTACTTTGCCAACTGACCATATATATATATATATATATATATATATATATATATATATATATATATACTTCAATATTATCAGAGTTTATCAGGTGTCAGGTTTGTATCACTTTAAAGCAACTTACTTTGCCAACTAAAACTTTTCATTTCAAACAAATTATAGATAAGGTTTATTATAGCATGTTTGTTTCTGCAGTGGAAAGGAAATTGATATGACACACATTGTAACTGAATTGTTCTCTCAAACACACTCTTGGAGGAATATTATTACTACTACTACTAGGTATGACAATTGGATTAATTCACTATTTAATTATAAGTTTAATATAGATTTTGGGTTCGGAAAAAAAAATATTAGGCGAGGAGAGACTCTCCTTACTCTAAAGTCAAGGCTGAGTAAACCACCATATAATGAGTTATTTTCATAAGCTGTTGTAAAATGTTATTAAAAGAAGTTGTAAATAATTTATAATCATATTATAAACAACATTTCTATAATTTTTTTCTAAAAATTTACGTAAGTAATTATATCAAAATAAACAAAACTACTATTTATTACGAAGAATTTGCACAATGAAAACACAAATAAACATGTGGCTGTTTTTTAACAATTGGAAAATAGTTCAGTGCACATTTTACAAAAAACATGAGTGGTTAGACATATAAAAGTGACAAATTACATTCTTTCGTGCGTCTTTGTGTAGTATTTTTTTCGTAAGAATCAACATTTTCCCAAAATAAAAATCCAAATAAACTCAAAATAAAGCTCTTTTCAAGTGTCTCCTTATACATTGTAAAAAAAAAATGTCTCCTTATACTGGGACGGTGGCATTTACGGTGGTCAGATAGGAAAATTGGTGTACTGTGGTCAAATGAAAAAGTCACCCCCAAGCACCGGTTTTTGTGTAATTATACATTCAACCCCAAAAGACTTACAATCCCCTATTTTACCCACTAGTAATAAACAAATTAGACATTATTTCAGGCATTTATCCTTTCATCGTTTTGCCCCCAGTTTGTAGCAACACTACACCTTACGTCGTTGACATATGGAAGATAGACTTAGATCTGGAGCTCTCCACAAAGCTCTGGTTAATCCAGAGTTTTCATTTCTTCTAGTTTTATATAGGTTCTAATATAAATAAGGGATTATTGTGGCTCGGTTCGATTCAGTTTTGAAATAAAAAATTATCAAATCTAAAGTTTAAAAGAGCAAGTGGTTCGGTTTAGTTTGCTCTCTTAAAAAAATCTGATTCGATCTGATTTGAAATAATGCAATTTAGATTGGATCAGTTTTCGATTCTCTGCGGTTATAATTTTTTTAATATAAATAATTAAATATCAACTTATATACACTGTTAAATTTTATCGACTATGACAATCTGTTCACTATTTATTTCAATGCATAAATTTAATCTATTCAATATTTAAGAACTTGACCACTAGTTGCAAAAATTATCCATATTTATTTTTATTTTTTGTTATTCCAAAGTTTCAAGTCAATATCATGGTGGTGATGTTCATCTAACACATTAATCTCATGCTAGAATGTCATCATTTTAGTAAGTAAAATAAATTATGAAAAAATATTTATTTTTTTGTATAAGTTACGATCTAGTTTGGTTCAATTCGATTTTAGTGAAAAGACTTGAAATTCGAGTTGTATGGTTCGGTTCTCCAAAAGTCATCCAAAAAATCCAAAAATTCAATTTTTGGTTGATTTTTAGTTGTTATCGGTTTACTGTTATTTTTTAAATCGGTTCGGTTTTAAACGCCTTATAAGTGGAATAATACTTTTTTTCATTCTTTAATTTTTTCTTTCTGCCTTGTTTGTTCCTTCTGTTTTCATCAAAAGTAAATATTAATCTTCATGTGATAACTTAATCTTTGAATAGTTGGTTCATGAGAAAATTAATGATTAAAATGTTTGTGATTGTGAAACCAATCAATCTATAGATGGCCAAACCAAGCACGTGTTGCACAAAGTGGAAGCAATAGATGAGGCTAAGTGGGGTACAACTCCAACAAATGCACAATGCAACAATGTTGCAAAAAATGAGATGGACACAATTTTCATCGAATTTATAAGTTTCCCGTAATAAACTTCTTAATGGCCTAAATAATAAATGTTTTATGTTTTACAAGATTTAATGAATACCAATTTTTTAAGACCCTATCGACAAATATGTTTTAACCTTCTTAAGAAGTATCTCCTCCCAAATCATATCCATTGAATTGTTTATTGAATAAATCAATGGTGATTTTTTCATTTGACCACGGTACACCAATTTTTCTATTTGACCACCATAAATGCCACTGGGACTACATATTCCCAACTCCCGGTTGAGCCAATTCTCATTTGCACATGTTTATTTTTTGGTCAACTTAATTGCACATATAGACAATGGGACTTTAGTGCCTCTTTGTTCAGGTCCTTTTCTCCACTTGCAGCCACGAACAGTGGTTTGCACGGTATTTGTAGTCATTCGATAGTTTTGTTTTATTTTCAAAATTTATTTTACGAAGAGTGAAATTAATTTTTTTTAAAAAAGTGAAAACTTTGACTGTTTTTTATTGAATGGAATCAATTCTAACTATATAATTCACAAAATATATCTACATTTACAAACTTTTAGTTTATGATATATATTAAAATCAGATCATGTCGTCACTGCGGTCAATACAATTTGAGCCATTGATTTTGTTCAATTTTGAATCCTGGCCATTCATATTTTTTGCCAAAAAAAATTATAAAAATGGAAGAGGAGAGAGATAGAGATGAACGAATGTAGGGAATTCAAATCCAGTCTCAACACATGTCTGTACTTGTTCAAGTCTAACTTGTCTAATTATTACAGCTGTTTTTTTTAATGACACTATGACAGAGCAATTGTTGTGATAGTTTGTTCGGAAAAAAAAATGTTAAATGGATTTTGTAGTTTAAATGAAGGTTTTATAAGAAGCAATAAATAGTCACTTTTCTGGTGCAAGAAATCACGTTGAGCATGTAGAATAGATTTTATACAAAACTAGCTCAGTAAACACTAATTCAAGTTAGGCTTGGCAATGGGGCCCGAACCCGTGGGTACTCATCCGAACCCGCCCCGACTTTGACGGGGAAAACCCATTTTGACTAGGGTTGGGGACAAGTTCGGGTTTTCCCCGCATTTAAAAGTCGGGGTCGGGGTTGGGGAAACTAATACCCACCCGAACCCGCCTCCAAACCCGCCCTGTACATTTATCACACCTATAATATAATATTTAATGTATTAGTATTATAAAAAATTACATTTTTAATTCTTTATTTCTTCATTATTATTTGTCTAACAAAATATATTAAAAAAATATCTTAAAAAATAGAGTATTAAATTTCTTTAATTATATCGAAATTAAAATTCTAGAATAAAAATTAAGATTTCAAAATACTAAATGCGGAGACAGGGGCGGGGCGGGGAAACTCGACTCCCGTTGAGGGCGGGGATGGGTGTTAATTTTTAAACCCCGACAAAGATCGGGGGCAGGGTGGGAAAACCCGAACGCTATCGGGGGCGGGGACGGGGAATATAAAACCCGCCCCCGCCCAGCCCCGTTGCCATGCCTAATTCAAGCACACTATAAATTAATTTTTTTTGACAATAAAAATGATACTTACTCTTTGATAGGAAAAAAAAAAGATACTTCCCCGACTTATTTTTAAGAATCGATCGTTTTAGAAGAAAAAAAACTAATCGTGTTTTGAAAATTTTAAAAAATAATAATTTTTATTATATCAATATGTTATATTTTTTCATTTAATTAACTAATAAGAAAGATAATTACCTGAATAAAGAGCTTATTCATTTTTATTAACATAAAATTTTCTAGAATTATGAAAACTTACCCTACACGTAAGTCGCGGAATGAATCACAATCGTGTCAAGTAAAGACGGACATGTGAGCTAAGTACTTTCGTCCATGTAACCTTTTCATTTTCTTAATGCACTAATGCTGTCGCATTCACCGTTTTCTCATCGGAGTGGGAACTTAAATAACATCCCAAATGTTGGATTTTATGTGTGTTCATACGCATAAATATAGTTTTTATTTTTCATAACATTGGAACTAGCTGAGTTGACTGTCACGTATAAGAATTATTCTTATATAAAAAATAGATAATTAAGATTTTGGGGTCAATTGTAATACTCACTACAAGTGAGTTAAGAATCTAAGTTGAATTTTATTGTTGGAATGAAAATTAGTGAGTGTCTTTAAATCTTATATATCATTTTTGGACCCATTAAAAGAGAATTAAAAACACAAATTGGGTTCTTCAATTGGAGATACTCTAACAAAGCAAGTTGTGGCTTCAAAATATAGTTTTTTTTTGTTGGATTCAAAGTATAGTTTTCTAAACCATGAAGAAAAGGAGAAAAGTTGTGATGACTGATTATAATTATATTTACTGTCGCTTTTATATCTTGTCATCTATAGTCCCCAGCGTTGCTTTTATACCTTGTTTGCATGCGGGAAAACAATAATAAAAATAATATTAATTCACAGCAACTATAAGCTAGCCAGTGAGTTTGTCCAATATATATATATATATATTCAGTTCAGTTCAATTCAATTCTCAGCATCAATCAGGATTCAGGGGTCTCTCATGGACTAACCAAAACTTGAGGCTGCAGATTCTATCAACTTAGCCAGATAGCTATAGCTTATATATAGGTTGGTATTCTTCAATCTGCAGTACTAGCATCTATTTGGTTTGGTTCCAATTTCTGGAAACATTATCAAACCAGTCATGCAAGACTTTGAAAATTTGAATTTCCTTTGACAAAATGAATATGATGGTTTTGATTATTTGAAGTTGAACTCTTTTCTACTTGTCTTTATATGGGGTTGTTGCTGTTGAATTTATTTTATTTTTTTAAATTTATTTATGCATAATTATTGTTATTATTTTTGGTTGCTGGAATAAATACTCTGTTGTGATTTGTGAATCTGGCTAGATGTTGAGAGGTTTGCTTACTTGGCCAGACTTTGGCGCCATTCCTGGAAAGAGAAGTGTTGAAGTACATCATATTGGATAACGACATATAAAAGCTGCAATTTTTTGGATCCAACAACTGATACAATTAATCTAACCCCTTTTCTTTGTGTTTTTAGGGAGAGAGAAAAGGGGGTTGGGGTTGGCTGGGGTGTGTGTATTTGAACTTTTTGAGTATTGGAATCATAGCAAATTAGAATTAGGAGACAGCTGTTGATTATCTGTTTTAGAACTTTTTATAGTGATTTAGTTTAACATTATTCATACCAGAGGTCTCTTGTTTGGTGGTAATTAACTAGTAAGTGGCATCAAATTAATGTTTTTTTTTATGTTTTCAATATTATTATTAGGTAGAAAACTCCTCTTTTACAATTTGGACTTTGCGGGAGATAATAAAAAGAAGGAAAATCAATGGACATATACAAGCCATTCCAGCAAGTTAGCATGTGGAGTGACGGCTTTAAAGTTGAAGGTGGCCTGAATTCAATTGCTTCCCCAATGTTACTAGTGAGTAACACTAGCATGGTGGAGAACAAGGTGAGCAAGTATATGATGTTTTTTATTATTTATTTTATTTTTATGTCTAAGAGTTTAGCCTCATTTTTATGTGGAAACTAGATCATAACAATCTTTTGAATTTGAGTTTTCCAGGCTGAATATATTCCTCATGAACCAAGGGAGCATGAACCAAGGGAGACTTCTGGAGCAGATCAAGAGAGTACAAATAAAGATGTTAGTAAGGTAATGAAATTTCGTAGTACATTATTGTGAGTTAGTGTTTAGAAGTCTGAAGAGTGTGACCTTTTGACTTTTGTCCAAAATATTTGAGAAAAAGAGAATTGACTTCAAAGGGTATATAGAGCCTGTTTGGATATAATATCAAACATGAATGATTTTGAATTGTTCATTTGTCTCTGACACCAAGTGTAGGTGCGAAGACGCCTTGCTCAGAATAGAGAGGCTGCTCGAAAAAGCCGGCTGCGGAAAAAGGTAGCATAAAATGGACTTACAGGAACGTAGCCAGCCACTAGCCAGTATTTGTCATCTGATTCATTTGCACTTTTGTTATGTATAGGCTTACGTTCAACAATTAGAGACAAGCCGATTGAAGCTCATGCAATTGGAGTTGGAGATTGGGAGAGCAAGAAAACAGGTGAACCAAAACTCAAAAGTCATCACCTTTACTTGTGCTTTTTTATTGTGATTTGGTGTTTATATTCCTTCACTTGTCATATTTAAGCATATACTAAAAATGTTTAGTCTATTTGCAGGGTCTGTACATTGGCAATGCATTAGATACCGGTTATATGGGATCATCTGAAACAATAAACCCAGGTTTGTGATTCTTAATATCAGTTTCAAGCTTTCTTAAAATGTGTTCTACTAATTGTTAGATAGATATCACTTGCTTGTTCTTGTCAGCATGCATTTGAAGAACTTAACTATTTCTTTTTCTGTTTCTATATATATGGGTATGATTTCCCCTTGTATGCATCTAGTTGATCCCTTCTGCTCTGTAAACCAGGGATTGTTGCATTTGAAATTGAATATGGAAACTGGGTCGAGGAGCAACATAGGCGGAGTCAAGAGCTTAGAAATGCATTTCAAACTAATGCATCCGAAGTGCAGCTCCGTCTACTTGTTCAGAGTATCTTGAACCATTACTCAGATCTTTTCAGAATGAAAGCAGATGCTGCAAAGGCTGATGTCCTCTATTTAATCTCTGGTGTGTGGAAAGCATCAGTAGAGCGCATTTTCCTTTGGATTGGAGGATCCCGCCCGTCGCAGCTTCTAAACGTACACACCACAGACTAAATCTGATCCTGACAAACTGCTTAGCTTCTAAACTTTCTTTTTCTCAAGTTGCAATCTATGAACATAGAGGTTTAGAGAGATTTAGAGGTAACTGGTCTATCTATGAACTCAATACATGACAGAGTAGTGTGGCATCGATTGATCCATATAGCTGACTCTACTTATTGGTAAAAGGTTTGGTTGTTGTTGTTACAATCTATTTTGATTTTTAAATCGAAAATTTTGCATAACAAGAGTTAAGCTGGTATGCTTTTACCATGATGTTTAGGACAAAGATATCTTATCAGTCTGATGTTGCCTGAATTGCTTGCTGATTAGAATGGTTACTACTTTTCATGTCATTGTCCAATTTGCATATGATGGTTAAAAAGAGTCGTACTGTGGAAACCTCAATAAACCACTAACCACTGGGCCTTTTTCTTTCTACAGCTCATTGTGCCACAACTTGAGCCTTTGACTGATCAACAAATTGCTAGCATTAACAAACTTTGCCTATCATCTCAGCAAGCCGAAGATGCTCTTTCACAAGGATTGGATAAACTCCAGCAGAGTCTGGTCCAGGACATGGCGGTTGACGCATTCGGTGTAGGAAATTTCGGAATTCAGATGGCTGTTGCTATGGAGAAATTTGAGGCGCTAGAAGGTTTTGTAAACCAGGTAATGTAACACCAAACATTGCATGCAGTGTAGTGTAGTGTAGTTTCCAATGAAGAAAAGTTTGTCGCAAATTACTATAGAACTGGATGCCTTTTGTTTCTTATGAATCTTTTCTAGATATTATCCTCATTTGAGAAACCAATTTAGTTGATTCAAATAGGAATGGCCTAATACTAACCACTTATACTAAATCCCTATGTTCAAATTATAACTAGACCATTACTCATTATTCTCCATATTCATCATCACATTATTAAATTTGGTACATTGTGAATTATTGCCACAAATTTACTATTTTTACTCCCCAGCCACACCAAGTGGCTTCATCATTATTTTAATACTAGATTGGTGCAATGAAAAATGCTAACAATACACTCTTTTCAATATATTCTTTATGATTGGGTGAAATTTACGTGTGTCTCATAAATCATGTGGGTCTCATACCCTATTTGGTAGGACTTATTCCCAAAGTAATGAAACCTACATGAATTTCAATCAGTCATAAAATATGTTGAAAAGAGTGTGTTGCTAGTATTTCTCAGAATATAATTGCAAATGCACCCCAACCATGCAATGTTTGTAACAAAATTAATAGCTTCAAATGAAATGATTTGTGTTGTTCACTCCACAGGCAGATCATCTTAGGCAGCAAACTCTGTTGCACATGTCACGCATCCTTTCAACCCACCAAGCTGCTCGGGGCTTGCTAGCTCTCGGGGAACACTTCTACAGACTTCGTACTCTTTGTTCTCTTTGGGATGCTCGTCCATGTACTGATCACTCCATATCACCAGCTGAGAATAAAGATTTCTCCTAATTAGAGGAGGAGACCTGCTTCTGCTTCTATTTCAACTACATAATCTGCTGCTATGTGGTTTAACAGAGAACAGTTGCTCAAGTTTTGGGATGAACATATATGTGTATGAAATGAAAGTTAATGCCGTCTATCATGAGCCAAATTTATGTAATTTGTTGCTCTTTAGTGTATGCTTGTACATACAATATTATGAAAAAGGAGTTATCTTCATTTTAGTATCTTTTGGTGAAAAACATAAAAATGTTAAGTGACCCATTTGCTCTTCTGAGTTTTTTTTTGGTTATTGAATAGAAAGGGGAAAAATCAATACATTTCAATAGCACAGGTAGACTACATACAGATATATTTAAATTAAAGATTATCAATGATCAAAGAAAGATATAAATTACATAATAAATATCTATAAACTTATTATAAAAAAAATTTAAGTGAAAAACTATAAATTTATTATATGAGTTAGAATCTAATCCAATTGAATTGGAATCTTTCCTCTCTTGTGAAGGAAGAGTAACAAGGGCATAACTGTAATACTATCCGGCAACATGTCATGGCACAGAAAAAGGAGCCAAAACTATCCACAAATTTCCCGGGAAAAAGGAAAATGAGATTCCCGGCCTAGCATTCATCCAAAAAAATGAGAAAATAAAATCAGAATTTCCTCTTCGAGAAAAATTAACAAATTATAGATAAAAAAATGCTAAAATTGAAAGATTCTGTCAGATTCATGGGCGTTGGTTATCAGTGAGGGCCCAGAACCTCTTCTCTCCGTTCACGTCTTCCACCGCCAAAAAGAAAGGACTTTTACATCTGGGTCGTTGTTAATTCTTCCCGTTGAATCGGTTTCGGAAACTATGAGCAATCTGAAAACCCTATGCAAGCCCCATACGGTGTTCTCCTTCATTATTTGCACCAGACACCAATTTCGATCTAGGGCTTCATTTCGGAACCCTAATTGCAAGTCCCACTTTCCATCTCCATCACTGTATTCAACATGGCTCGGTTCTTCGGGTTCGAGCAGAGATGGACCCTGGTTTCGCGTGAATCAGAGGAGAACTGTTGCTAAGGCAACAAACTGGAATGAACAAAAATCCCCATATGAAACCCTTGGTAATTTTTGCTTTCAAGCTTGTTCCTTTTCCCTCACAACTCTCGTTATTGAGAAAAAAAAAATGAAGATTTTTAGGTCAAAAATACATCTTCCAGCTAAAATGATTGCCAATGATATAACATTCTCGGAAAATTTGCTATTATAATAATGCATCCATTCATGATTTAAAGACTAAGGTTGTGGTTGGTTAAACAACTTAATCAACCATTTATCACATAAATGCTAATGAATAAGTTATTTCTATAATTGAAGAGGGAATGAGATTAAACTATTTTTCATATAAGCTGTAAGCTGTTTTCATAAGTTATTTTGAAATAAGCTCTTCCAGATACATCCTAACTATTTTAGTGATGGGTAATAATGCTGAAAATTCCTTGGAAAGAAAAGAAATGAATGTATTTGGATCTGTCACTGTCAAGCACGCTTGTGTAGTGTTAGCCTTTTTTGTAGGAAGAGAATAGAGATGGGAAATTCCTGTGCATACTTGTTTTGACAGTTTCTTCTTCAATGGTCTATGCTGGAACAACAGAATTGGAAGGAGATGCTGATGATGAGCAGATAAAGAATGCTTATAGACGTTTGGCCAAATTTTATCATCCAGATGGTATGAATCTTACTTAATCTTGGCTACTTGTTTTCTTTAAAGTGTCTTATGAACCATATCTGTCAACTTCTTGTCTGATCATGCTGATGGTGGTGGCCCGATGCTATACTTAATCCTATATTAAGCATATCTAGGCGCAATATATTATTATCTTCATTCAAGATGAAGCTAAGCAACTGCAACTACTCAGGAGTTAGCTTTTTGTATTTAACATCTTGGTTTGAATGCTAGTCTGCTAGAACTCGTGAGATATTTTTTTCTCCACAAGCATTTTCCACAAAGCAGTTTTGGCTTGTGAGTAAGTGTTTCTTTAACCGTGTGCCATACAACTTAGTTGTGACACGGTTCTTCTGTGCTGGTGTTGTTTGTTAATGAAGAATATGAACTCTTAATACATATTACATAATAATCTCATTTTACTTTACTCTTAAAGTCTATGATGGTAGAGGAACCCTTGAGGAAGGTGAAACAGCAGAAGCTAGGTTCATCAAGATTCAAGCAGCTTATGAATTGCTTATAGATGACGAGAGGCGAAGACAGTATGACATGGATAACCGGGTCAACCCTATGAAGGTAATATTTTTATTTGTGATTATCAGTGGTTTACTAGGCACTTGTTCTTTTAAAATGGATAATAATGAATGTATTTTTTCTTCTGTTATCATCATAATACATCACTTTTCTTCCTATTGTTGATTGATGTTCTTTGTTTTCTTCAGGCATCTCAGGCATGGATGGAGTGGCTTATGAAAAAACGAAAAGCTTTTGATCAGCGGGGTGATATGGCAATTGCTGCTTGGGCAGAGCAGCAACAGCGCGAGTTGAATATTCGCGTGCGCCAACTTTCTCGTTCAAAGGTATTGGGGTATGCTTGAAAATGTTGTCAGCTTAATGTAAAGCTTAAATGATTGTGTCAAGATCAAGCAGAGTTGGTCATATAGTTATTAGCAAATTTTCTTCCGACCATGATGTAATAGTTGTGTTAGGCAGTTGATAGCTAACGTGAAACTGAGTCGAATCTTTATGACATGGATCAACGACGTAATAGTTGATTCATAATAGACCACAATGGAGTGATCTATATGGCCGACCCCACCTAGTGGGACAAGTTCTGGTTGTTGTTGTTGTTCTTCCAACCACGATCAACCTGGTTTTCTTTCTTACAAATGAAGTTAGATCAAGTTGTTGTCACTTTTCACCTCCATGTTTGAGTGAATTTAAAAAATACATGATCCTAGCTTCATACATAACCATCACAGATAGTTGTTTTTCACTTAAGAATGAGAGTGAGGAAGTGTCAGTAGCAGATATTTCATCTTTTCTCAGAGCCATGTTCCATTGTTTTTCCCCCTTGCATCTGATTGGAAGTATTTTATTAAAACTCAGATTGATCCAGATGAAGCAAGGAAGATCCTGGCAAGAGAAAAGAAGGCTTCGGCTGAATATTTCAACAATACCCTTAAAAGGCACACACTTATACTGAAGAAAAGAGATTTGGTGCGAAAAAGGGCTGAGGAAGAAAAGATGAAGACTATCAACCAGCTCTTAGCAGCAGAAGGTCTTGAGCTTGATACAGATAGTGATGAGGCATTGTAGAGAACATGGGACTTGGTTTCCACTTATACCAGTAGCCAATATGTGATCAATATATAATGTCTCCCTCCACGAATCTGATTATTCTTTAATTACTATTATACAGAAGATATATGTACATATATTTTGTACTCCCACACTAAATTGAACGAGGATTTAGCTTTTCAGTTAGGGTCATTTGGATTATGGAACTGAAATAATTCAAAATTTTAATTTCAGTTCTAATTCTATCAAGATCAAAATTGATTTAGAAGAATAGATTCTTTATTTGAGTTATGCAAAGAATTAGGACATAAAATTAAAATTCTAAATTCAATTCTAATTACCAACGTCTGTTGGTCTGACTGACAATTGCGATTAGTCCTCATCTCAAAGTCTCGTATTCGAGCCTTGGGTTTGATAAAAAAAAACGGCTCTGGGAGGGATAGTCTTAATGCAGCCAAGGTCTTGAGGGAGATTAGTCTCTTTGTTAGTAGCTGGAGGATACTCCCGCCAATGCCATGGTACAAAAAAAAAATTCAATTCTAATTCTAATTCTAAAGTTAATTATTAATCTCCCGTCAAAAACATTTTTGATGTCATAATCTAATATTCTAAATATAAAAAATAATTATTAGAAAATAATAATTTAAAAATAAAAAAATAATTTCCTTTTTAAATTTCTTATTAATAAAAGAAGATTCTCACAATGTAATGATTTTAGCAATATATATTTTTTTCAAAATACATGCTGAAATTTATTTTTACTTCTCAAACTTATACTAATGTCATAAGCATTAGTATTTTGGTTTTTTGGGTTGAACATTTTAATTCCTAAATGTGAAAATAATATTTTTTAAATGTGTTGGTTAATAATTAGAATCGGTTTAGACTAGTTATTTTGAAATTCAATAGAATTGTCATCTGGAATTACATAATTCTGAGCATAAAGCTTAAATTCAATAAACTCAATCTCAGTTTCAAACTTCAATTTCAAATTTAATTCCACATACCAAACAGAGGGATGTTCACATATCTCAGACACTGGGGTTCTTTTGGGGTCAGGAAGAGAAAAGATTTTATTGAAATGAGAGTCCCATAGAGGTACTCTGATCTGAATTCTTGAACAAGGCAACCAGCCAACATAACGTTTCCCTGTATAACTAAACAGAACTATAGTATCAAACCATTGAAAAGCATGTCTTGGGGATTTTTCCCCCTTGCACCCATCCAAAAAAAAAAAAACATTCAAAAGCATAAACCCTCCATCAGAAACACATCCAATCCAAGCAAAAGAGCAGAATCGACCCTGGCAAGATTTTCCTTCATCATTCAACCTTCAAAATTTAATTCTGCAAGCAGTAAAACCAGACTATGACATCCAAGCTTGAGGATTTAATTCTAGCCTGACGCTTGACCAGACCATAACACCCACCAAAGAACAAAAACACATAACTAACCAGCAGTAAAACCAGACTATGTCATTTAGCCTTCAAGATTTTATTCTGAAGAGCAGTAAAACCAAACTATTAATGTCCACCAGAAAAACATAACCTACACCAACAAATTTTGTCATTCCCTAGACTCACCTAGTGGAATCCTCAACGTAAGTGGCGTGTCTCTCCGAAAGAAGTTTAATCAGGGGATTCTCTACATCATTAACAGACTCACTATTATCTCGCAGAACAGTAATGTTCTCGACACTAGTGACAACCACCACTTGCTCCTTGCGAGTTGAGAGTTCATTTGCAACAACTGCATGCATCTTGTACTTTTCAAGAGCCGTCTTAGCCTTATTTAGAAGAATGCTCGAATCTGTCTCTAACTGTCAGCCAAAGAGGAAAGGTAAGTTTTAATCAAATCATTCACAATGTGTCAAGGTACTTTAGCCATGTCATTCTATTTTTTGGATGCCTGTTCTGTTATTGTAAAACAGAAAATAGCCTCACTAGCACGAATGCCTTATCAGAGATCACTACCAGGAGGTATTTTGATCCTCTCACACAGGATGCTATTTCAGATCTCAAACAGTTTGTTTTCATTTCTACATATCCTTAGTGGAAAACATAGATAATGCAGTTCCTTTAGAAAATTAGTATTAATTATGTTAGTTTATTCTTCTATAACCGTGGAAAGGCTACTTGCTGATATGCAAGGTATCATCACATGTAGAGTTAGACTAAACTAATTTTCACCCATGTTCTTTGAGCGAAATTCTCTCAACTTCCCATCAAGATGTTTTTTCTATGTTAATTAGTAATAACTTCAATTTAGTGTTTATCAAAATGGTAAAGGTCCATATAGATTTTTATAAAAGAAAAGAAATTGGTTTTTGCTTCTTATATTTTTTTTCCAAATACCATCAATACCTTGAAAGATATGCAGAAAGCCAGAGGATCCCAATCTTTCCTAAGCACTGACAACATTTTTGGAACTTGAACTAGTTTCACATCCAAGAGGTGAGATCCTGACTGAATTTTGTGCTCTACCTGCAAGATTAAAAATCATTGAAATGTTATAATTCCGACCACCTAGCATTATAGTGCAACTTTTATGTTAATAATCGGCCATATTAAACCATTTTTATTTTTCTTCTGCCTATCTTGACATCTTTCTATTGTACTTATCAATCTAAAGCTATGGGAGTTTTAAAAGTTCCACACACTTCTGGTACATGAAAAAGGATCCAATAGCATCTAGAATGGCTTTAGAAATCCATCCAGTTCTAGGGTGTTGCAAGCTATTGCCTAAAGTCATCATACCACTAGAAGGAACACAAGCCACCATTCATAAATTCCATGCTTACTGAAATAGAAGCACTATGTTTAAATTTCATCTCTAATGCAAGCAACACTGAAAAATTCTTCAAATGATTAATCTCTTGTCCCTTAACCATTACATAATCTTTTTAACCAAGATTAAAGTCATATGGCATCAAAACTTTCATGGAATGAAGAACTAACATATCATATTCATACCATATCCTTCCAAGGAACATAATAGTCAGATACCGCAGCAGCAAGATAGAACATTCCACGTGGGCCAATACACCTCATTGACATTGCAACCATCTGCAGCATCTGCAAAACAGAAGGCAGCCAATTAGGAATGACCGATTAGCACTGGCAAATATACTGATTAAACACTTACAATTGAAATTTACAATATAAAAAGAAACAGCTTGATCTTGCAATCTAACGAACACATTGAAAGAAAGCACAATCATTTAATCCACCTCCATGGTTGATTGCCAGTAAACACCCACAGACAGAAAATGGAAATAAATACCATATAGGAGATTTCAATTTCCATATCTGTTGCATCAAAGGATACTTACAATTTACAAGCATCGACTAAAGCTAACCTGAAGATACTCAAATATGGTGCTGAAAGGAAGTTTTAACAAGTGACCACCTGCCACTGCCTGCGGTGGAATGAAAACCACAATGAGGCTATAATTATATCTGAATAATCTAAAGCTAATGTACCATTAAATAAAAGAGAGAGAATGAAATTACAGAAACAAAAAAGGAGACAAATGTAAAGTACAAAATCCAATCTACAGATCATACAGTATGATGATCCACAATAGCCTTCTTCACTGCTTCAGAATAAGCCTTGCGAACTGAAGTAGAGAACATAATTCAGCAAAATCAAGAAAACGAGAGTTGTTTATGTAAAATAGCAATAGCAATACAAGAAAGCAATGAAGTATGCATACTAATTAAGTCACAAAATAGCCAATGAAGTATAAATCTTTAAGTAGCCTTCATTCGAGGAATAGGAAAAATATTAACAAAAGCACATTCTATGAAGAAATCATATAGGTACATTTTGGTTAGCCTTTGATGAACCATAATAAAGAGTAAGACTCATCTACAAGAAAATTTTGCTCCCAAGACACTTAACACAATTCCATATTACATGCATTGTCAAGTATGTAAGTCTATCAAGATATCAAGTGCAATGTAAACTAAACGTTGTCTCTAATGAGAAAACAGAAACTGAAAACCTTGAATATTCAACTCATCATCGGTGGGCTCGAAGCATTCAAGTAAGGGATCATCAGGAAGGGATCTGCAAAATGGCTGGAAACTTCCCCTGCATAAATATTTATTGGTAATCAACACATCAAATCAAACACAAGACAAGGCTAATTGCAGGACCAGAGATTTACTTCCGGTGCAGAAAGATAACAGCATATCCAGCTTTCAGAAAATATCTGCAAAATAACCATCAATCAATTATTACTCTCAAGAGAATGAAAACAAATATTTACATGTTTTATTTGTTTATTTTTTTCAACAAGAACAATGCGAGTGCAACAACATACTCAGTGGATGTGGCCCCTCTATGACCTGAACTGAAGTTGTCAACATAGCGGACACACCGTTGCTCCAATGGAGCTGTGGTACCACCAGACGTGACACAAACAATTCTCCTAGCCTCCACATTTTCTGAAGGGTCCCAAAAACCACCACACACAGTCATTCAGAAACTCTGCAATTCTGCAGGGAAGCATCACAAAGGAAAAAACGAAAACAAAAAACAAAACTGAATGTTGTAGAAGGCAACGTGCCTGATGATGATGAGGAATTTCGTTGAATGAATTGATTCAATTTTTGAGTTATTTCATGACTGTTGTGCAAAGGAGGAGCAGAGTCAAAAAAGGCCTTGATTTGTGCTTCAAGGGTTTGCCCCGGATCTTCCAATCCGTTTACAGCATCCATCAAAATCAAAATCTCCTACACACACGAGTTATTCGTCAGAAACATCGAACCCATCCATCATCATTCAATCACATGCAAACCCATCACACTGTACCCACAACACCTCCCCAAATCATCCAAAAAATACTTAAATTGAACCAAATTAAATAAGTTAACAGCATATAATGAAGCTAAGAAACAAACCCACCAAATATGAACTAAAAGTTAGGGCTGTGCATGGATGGATTTTTTAAAAATCCTATCCATATCCACATTCAATCCATTTAAGTGGCTTGGATTTAAAATCCAAAACCACATTCCTCAACCAAATCCGGTTTCATATCTGGATACAAAACCGGTTTCATAACTGGTTTTGTCCAAAATCCGGTTGTGAAACCGGCTTTTTCCAAATCCGGTTTTCAACCTTAAAAAAAAAAAACAGTTTTAGCCTTGAAAATCCAGTTTTAATCTTAAAAAGTCCAACTTTTAAAACGGTATACTTTCAAAAATCCTATTTGAAAACCAAGACAACACCATCCAGTCAAAAGATAATTTGATATATTATGACAACTAACTAATCTGCATTTTCTACAAAAAGAACAATATAATTGCATAAACTTTAGTGCACAGCTGTTAACTTCAGTAATTTATAATAGCTAACAGCAACCTCCCTAATTCATTAGTTATGACCAAACCCCCCGCCCCCAAGTTCTGGTCAAGTTACAATTGCATGGAATATTAAAAAGTACCAATTGCTCCTAATTGCATGGACACTCTCATCTCAAGCAAATTAATTAAGGCAACTAGTTATTTATTTATAATTCAGGTCTCAGAGGATATCCTAATACACCTATCATACCCAGAAGTGAAAAGCAGTATACCATACCAATGAAAACTACCCCGTATACCTCTAGCAAAGCTTATCCAATTTGCCATCACAACACATGGATACCATCCAACTTACTTAGCTTCGCATTTGTCATAACATGGGCCCCAAGCGTAACAATACAAAATAAAGAGAATGTAGTCAGGGCTGCAACTCAGTGCTCCAAATTAATCAATCAGGGCTGCATAAAATAATTTTCTGGAAAATGGCAAATTCCACAAACGAATGCAGCCGCCACAAGTAATATACTTCGCAAAAACGTTTGATCTGTACTCCCCCAAACCCAGAAATAGACTAAACTAGTAAAAACAATTCATTGAAACGCCTGACAAAAGCTCTGTGTCAGTTAAAATTTACCAACAGAGAATTGATTTCCCTAGCCAACTGTTCCCTGACAATATCAAGCAGCACCAGAAAAGAACTAAGTAACTTTCATACATGACTGGAATTTGAGATGCATTAACTACCTAACAATGAACACATCATAAATAGTACTGATATAACTTAGATGTATACGGCATTGAACACAAAAACAGTAGCATAGCCACATGAATAATTAGGTGCAGAATTGGAACTAGAGAAGAGTATAAAGTTAGACTGATATTGAATCCGTATAAGTAGAGGAATTGGTTTTGAAGTTAGACTGATAATATAGTCATTCAATCATATATTGAATCATATTGAGTCCGTATAATTTAATATTGACCCACTTTATCATTGATTATCAAAAAAAAAAAGTGAGTAATTGTGAAAGAGCATTACGTGCATAGGAAAAGAATGGAAAAGAAAACCAAAATACTATGTAGTGTTAATCAGACAAATAAACATAAGAATGCAACCAGTCCTTGAATGTTTCATCTAATCTGCTAACCCTGTCAAGCAGATTATTCATTGTAATGGCAAATGCATCCTGAGACTTGTCAAGCTCAGCATTGTGATCCCCATATACTAATCCAGGCAATAGTTCATATATAATATACCTCCTCTGTAAACTTGTTATACACTATTTGTGCTCTGTTATGGTTTCCCCTCTCAATGCAACAGAATCAAACAGAGAACAAGGATAGACGTGAAGTGAACAACTCAAATCGAACGTGGTCAATGGGAGAGAAATCACTGTGTAGAGCTAGAGAAAACAACAAAGTAGTGCAGAAAATCGGAGCTGAAATCGTGAAAGAGATCGAGAGATTAGGAATTAGAGATTGAGAGAGATGAAGAGATTAGGAATTACGGATTAGAGATTGAAAATCTGGATTTTTTAATATGGATTTAATTTGGATATGGATTATTTTAGTAAATCCGGTTATTTTGCACACCCCTAGTAAAAGTTCACTTCACTGGATGGAGATTAATAATTTAATATAACCAGAAATCAGGGTGTGGATGGACCCCTAGCTCATTTTATCTAACAGTGTAATGCAGACTAAATATGAATCTAACGAGGAACGAGATTGGAATAACTACTCACCGGGCAAAGAAGGATATATTTGGCGATGAAGAGTGAAACTGGAATGTGTCACGCAACATCGAGGGAGCGCTGCATCTTATTCTTATGCTCATGCCGTGGGGGCTTTTTCACTTTATTCTCAAAAATTAATCAGTAGCAGCAATTGGTGACTTCACAACCTCCCAATAAAAGCCAATTAATTGATAATAATCACAACAATATCCGAATTCAAGCTCATCTTATATTTTGACCAAAAAAAAAAGCTCATCTTATATTATACTACTCCATTATTATACTTACATTACTTACTTTAATTATAATTAACAATTAAATTTAGGTGACTATGATGGGCAAAAAAAAAAAAATGGCGACTATGATACTCAAAACAACATCGTTTTTAATAGTTTGAGCGGCTATGATTCACGGCTTTATATCTTGTTTGTTTGGGCTATCAAATTCATGTAGTTTGGTTTAGACAGTTAGGCTACATTTAACACCTACACCTCGTGGGTAGCTTGTTTCAAAGCTACTTTCATCCAAATTTCTAACTTCCTACATTACTCAAATTGAACTTTCTACATTCATGCACCCCACCCTAGGTTGCCTCGCCTGTATGTTTCGCAAGGAAAGCACGTCTCTCGGGGCTAAAAAAAAAATGAAGATTTCAAAAGTAAAATAATCATGGAGTAAATGGTCAAATTGCCCCCTAAAAGATGTAGGGATTTGCAAGTAGGTCCCTGAAAGATGGAAATAAAAAAACATGTCCCTGAAAGATACCTTTCGCTGTCAAATAGGTCCCTGACGTCATTTTTGACATTATTAGGGGTCATTTTGAAATTCTAAAGATTTAGATGGATCAAAAAAAAAATAAAAACACTTATTCTTTCCCTCACACAATCCTTTCTCCCCACCCCAACACTCTCTCTCCTTTCCACCGCCCTCTCACTCTTCTGTCTCACCATCTTCCTCTTCCTCTTCACCACCACTCTCACAACTCCCTCACCTCCTTCTTATTCCCCCCACTTACACACATACACAAATAAGAAGCTCCCTCCCACGGTCCCACACACACACACACACGAGACCCCCCCTCCTCTGTTTTCCCCTTTCCACACAACAACAACAACAACAATGATAACAACAATAATAATATATAATATAATCAAGCTAAGTTAGGGTTTAATGGTCAAGGTACTACGAAATCCCCGAAGGTGAGGCAAGTGGGTTGATTGTTGCGGGGGGTTATTATATTCACTCATTATTCAGTTATTCTTTTGTTTTTTGGCGGTTGAGTTGTACTGCGATTGTGATTGTGCTTTGTTTGGTTGTGTGCGGCAAGCAAGGTGGGTGGGTGTGGCGTGGCGAGGGTCGGCTGGGAATGGGACGGTGGTGGTGGTGGAGGGGGAAGGGGGAAGAAGAAGGAGGTGAGGGAATTGTGAGAGTGGTGGTGAAGAGGAAGAGGAAAATGGTGAGACAGAAGAGTGAGAGGGCGGTGGAAAGGAGAGAGAGTGTTGGGGTGGGGAGAAAGGATTGTGTGAGGGAAAGAATCAATGCTTTCATTTTTTTTTATCCATCTAAATTTTTAAAATTTCAAAATGACCCCTAATAATGTCAAAAATGACGCCAGGGACCTATTTGACAGCGAGAGGTATCTTTCAGGGACGGGTTTTTTTATTTCCATCTTTCAGGGACCTACTTGCAAATCCCTACATCTTTCAGGGAGCAATTTGACCATTTACTCAATAATCATGTTAGGTTGTTTTGCACGGTTGCCAAAATTGAAGTCAAGTATGAAACGAGAAAAAACAAAGGTTAGTTAATAAACTAGTGTTTGGTGCTCACATCAATCCATTTTATTATTCTCAGTTAAGATTAAAATATATAAAGAAATATTGTAAAGATAAAAAAAATGTATTTTTCTTTTAGAAATTAAGAATTATTTTGATCAAAACAATAATAATGGCAGAATAATAAGAATTTGTAATTTCTTTCAATATTTTGGAAACAAATGATCCAGAGGAAATCCTTTTTTTTTTGTCAAACTGAGGAAATCCATTTTAGAATAGCAAAGAACACGTATACATAGATGATGGTAGATAATAATATAGGCAAATCAACAACAATTATGTTTCACATCAGCATACGGAAGAAATTGTTGGGCTGATTTATGGGCCGGTTTGCCAGCTATATGGGCCCAGCCCTTTGTTCCTCTTCTATATGAGAATTGGTAAATACACCAATATTTTTAGACATACACCCCACATTTAAAAAGGAAAATACCATTATACCCTGGTTGATTTGTTTGTTTTTTTTTCAATTTCGCGTTGTTACCGGAAACTCCAGAAAAATTTACATTCCGGAAACTCCAGTTTCCGGAATGTATTTTTGCATTCCGGAAACTCTAGGAAAAATTTACATTCCGGAAACTCCAGAAAAATTTACATTCCGGAAACTCCAGGAAAATCCAGTTTCCGGAATATATTTTTGTATTCCGGAAACTCCAGTTTCCGGAATGCAAATCTGTATTCCGGAAACTGGGGGTGTATGGCCAGTTTCAGGAAAAGAAGCAAAATCAGAAAAAAAAAAAACCCAAACAATGAAGATATAATAGTAATTTCCTGAATAAATGTGGGGTGTATGGCAAAAAACTAGGGTGTATTTACCAATTCCCCTTCTATATTTAAACACGGGGCCCAAAAGACAGTAAAAGGGCAAAAAATTACGGATCAGGGATTTGAACCCGACGTGAATCGAACACGCAACCTTCTGATCTGGAGTCAGACGCGCTACCATTGCGCCACGGATCCGTTTGGTATACTAAAGGCTTATTAATACTTACTAGATGGTAAAATGTGGTCCCTGCCCAAACAGCAGCCACAAAACTAAATAACGGAAGAAACAACATTTCCCGCCAAACTCAACGAACTAATCGATTGTTCTCTTTCTCTCTCTCTGCCTCGGAGATAGATAGAATAGAATCTTGAACATTCGCGGGAAAAATCGATGGCGGAGAGTTCCGAGTTCATTGACATCAAGCTGTCTCCGGCGAAGTTCCCACCCGATCTCCCCCAAGATCCGTTGGTGAAACCTACCTGGCGGCGGCGACGGCGGCGTGGCGACACGTGGGTGGTGTCTGTGTTGGTAATAATCGACATTGGGGTTTTCATAGCGACGATGCTGGTCAACGATTGCTGGACCAATTCTCACGGTGACTGCGCTCTCCCAACCCTCGGAAGGTTCTCGTTTCAGCCTCTCTCTGAGAATCCCCTCTTAGGTCCTTCCCAGTCCAAGTAAGTCACTATGCTCTGTTTTGTTCTATTACACTTTTCAAAGTGATTCTGTTCCGTTGATTCTCTAATCATTTAGGTTTGGAAGCAATTAAGTAATCAATGATATCAAGGAGTTTAGGCACACAATTATTAGTCACGTATGTATGGCTGGTACCAGTAACTGATTTGATTTTGTCATTGGATTTGTGCTGTTACTTAACTTTCCATTGTAGCTTTAGTTTTGAAGCTCGGTCCAATTGATAGATTTGCAGAAACACTGTTGAAAAATTTGAAGTTTCTGGTTGGTTTGAGATATAAATATTAAGGAATTGTCCGAAACTACTATAAACTATAAGACACTGGCTCTGATAGTTTGTTGTTTGGAGGACATGAATGGTTTTAAATTGCGATCTACAATTGCGACTGTGGATGCAACGTCATGGTTTTCAAAGTCACCGAAATTGCATTGCGATTGCAATTGTGGCCGTATTTGTCCGCGATTTTCCATGGATCGTGGCGTAATCACAACCACTACCACGACCACAATTTAAAATATTTGACATGACTTTGGTGTGCTAGATAACTTGGATAATATGGTGTTATACAGTTCTCACCACGGAAGTAAACAGCCTTAGCTTGCTAGATAACTTTGTTTCATTAAAAATGTTTGAAGCTGTTCTTACCCAGAGGAAGTAAAATTGAGTTGCATTTGATGGCTAGAGTGCTGTTGTTATTGTAGGTTGGATGAAATGGGAGCTCTTCGAAGGACCTTCTTGACGGAATATCATCAAACTTGGCGTCTTTTCACGTTTCCATTCTTGCACGCCGGACTGCTCCACCTGCTCATCAACCTCTGCAGTGTGGTCTATGTCGGAATTCACCTAGAGCAGGAGCTTGGCCAGCGTAATTTTCAATCTTTCCATTTCAAGTGTTTATTTTGATTGAAGTGATACAAATATATTATAATTGAAATGGTTTCGTGATGTTCAAATATCTTTTATTCGCAGTAAGGATTGGTATAATCTATATGCTTTCTGCTTTTGTGGGTGCCTTGGTGGCTTCTCTTTTTCTCCAAAACACCCCGGCTGTTGGTTCTTCCGGTGCTTTATTTGGATTACTGGGAACACTGCTCTCCGAACTTGTTTGGAACTGGAATTTTCATTCCAATAAGGTGCTTCCTCTTCCTATTCCCCTCATTGGCGTTTCTCATGTTCTGCTTGAGTATTGATCGATTTTCTTTGGTTGGATGCAGATCTCAGCAGTAGCATCATTAGTCTTTGTCTTTGTGTGCAATTTCGTCCTTGGTTTTCTGCCTTATGTAGACAATTTTTCAAGCATTGGAGGCTTTATATCAGGATTCCTTCTTGGATCTGTTCTTTTATTCAGCCCCCAGCTCCCACAATTAGCTCCAAATAAAGGAGGTCTCATTGACTATGGTGTCAAGAGTTACATCAAGATGAAGTTGAAGCAAAAGCTAGACAGACCAGTTATCAGGATTGTTTCTCTTATCCTCTTCAGCCTATTGTATGTTGTTGTTTTTCCCCTCTTGTTTTATTGTATTTAATTTGCGTGGCTAGCTGGCTTCTATGACTCAGTTCTTTCCGGCATGCGTCAAATCTTAGATGAGAAGCTTCTTCCATTTGCAGATTGGCTGGTTGTCTTTTAGCAGTTCTTCATGGAATCAACATCAACAGTTATTGCACATGGTGTCAATATGTTGACTGTATCCCTTTCACAAGCTGGCACTGCAGAGACAGAGAAACCTTTTGCGAGGTATACAGCTTACTTTTGGCATTTCCTAAATTAAAAATACCTAACAAAATTTCTATCACCAAGATGAATTATCTTTTACAATTTCATCTGAACAATAATAAACGGAACTCCAAGATAAGTGTGGCATTATGTATTTGCCAACTTTTGACTACGAAGAGAAGTCAATTGTTAGTTTGTTAATATTAACCACTAGGTGATCAATCACATTGAAAAAAAGTTAAATAAAATTAAACCATAGTGGAATGCCAACATACTAACATAGATGTGCTCACTGGAACTTTTTCTTATCTGTTAGTTTACCTGCTTTGACAACTAGCTATTTAAGTATTTCAATTTCCTTTCCACAATAATTTTTTTTAAGCGACTAAATAGCTAGGAGTATTAAATATAAAATTCAGTGGGGGCATGCACTCTATTAATTTACAGAAAGTCGCTAGTTCGTAAAACGTAATGCTTCATGCTAATGCTGGTTATGTACTACAACTGCAGACAATGGTGAGTGATGTTCAGCTGACATTGACCTGTATGGGGAATGGCAACTTCAAGGTCTTTCCTTATACAAACATCTCTCAAGCAAGGATTAATGATTTGTGCAATCTAATATGCTGATGAGACAAGTTTCAATAATTCCTTTTGGCCCAAATTACCAGGAAATGCTGGATAGCTGAATATAGCTTTATATCTTACCAAATTGTCCTATTCTTTTTCCGAATATAAAGAAATACTAGGAGCTTAATTAGAAACTCCGGGAAACTGATCTGACCATCTGATGCAAGAGTTTGTGGATCTTGTCTTTGATTGTAAAAATACCAATTGGGTGTAACATTTCAAGTTCTTGAGCAAGATGAATCCATTTCATGATTGTAGAAAATTGAAGTTGGGGGGGGGGGGGTGATTTCATTTCTTAATTGTCGTTTTTAATAATTAGATAAAGTAGTAATATTTCACTTCAAAAGCTTGGTGTTTCTCGCTTTTCCCACATTAGAGGCTTGTTGTCATTTTCATCCTATTTTTAAACCGAAGAATGATGGCTATGACACTTTGGAATCACTATTCCAGTTCTGTTATTACAACTCGAAAGTATCTAACTTCTGCCGTAACTGCATAATTACATGTGGATTGTGGCTGCAGCTGAAAGCCTGTGACCTGTGAGTTGTTTTTGAGTATACACCCGCCGCCGCCGCCTTTGCAGTTAAAAGGCTACCAAGCCATGATACTGTAAATAAGTGCAATAAAGACTTAAAAACATCCATTAGCGTGGGCCTATACCCTACCCCGAATTTGTTGTTTGGGTTCAAAGTTTCTGCACATTGAAGTGCCAAAGCCTTCTGAGCAAATTGTAGATCCGTTAAATAAATGGAGTAGGTTTTGGTACATCGTACTCACCACTCATTGCCAAACCAGCCAAGCAGATGTGGGGGAAAGAAAGCATGCTGCTTTTGTTCTTTTTGGTAGTTCTGAGTTTTTTGGATTACAAAACAATTACTGGGCTCCACTTTTATTTAAAATAAAAAAGAAAAAAAAATTCGGCTGAAAAATTCAAGTCTTTTTCATTGGTCCGTGGTACTGTCGGCTAAGAAAATATACCCACTGGACCAGTGTACCTTTGTCGAAAACCATTAAATATTCCCTCAAATACTTGAACTCAACTGTGCATTTATATATATATGTGGTGGATATTTGAACTGTGCATTATATGGTGGTAGCAGTCTTTTAGCCCACTTCAGAGTTAAGACCCACTTTTCTATCTTTGCGCTGGTACAGCTGGTTGCTCCTCATCCATCTCAAATGATCCGTCAAATTTTAAGTGAAATTCAAGTCCCAAAAAATACACAACTTTGATGGGACTAAACTAACAAAAGATTTTAAGTCATCACTCGGGACAATTATCTGAAAGCATTTGTCCTGTAAAAAAGGCCAATATTTTAAGGCACGTAAAAAAAAACAATATTGTATTGTATAGACGAAAGTTTGATTGTCCAAGAATCGTTGGGTCCCTACTTATCAAGATCAACTAGAGTGTGAGTGTCATCTATCAAAGTGGATCAATGCTAGGTATTTTTTTTTTTGGTGACATATCAATGCTAGGTAGGTTCTAACTGCAGCACCTTCACAAGGCATCCTCACCATTCAGTGGCAACCATTAGTTTTGTCGACATGTGGCATCTTCTCATCACCGAGTCAGTTACATATGAGGTGTGACTTTAAATTAAATAAATAAATATAAATACTTATTATAAAGTGGAAGAAGGTAAAATTCACTCATAGATCAAAATCACAATCATGAAAAGGGACAGTTCCAACACCCCCGCCAGCCCACATAAAAAGGCCTCCCTAGTAGTCCCTAATTTACAGTGCCTACTAGGAGCACTAGCATTCCTTGCATTACCATAAATGCTTTGATGGTTTTAAGCCTTTTCTCGAAAATCTATAGTAATAATTATTATGGAAGCCTCCCTTTTTAGGGGAGGAGAAAGAAAGAAAAGGACTAAAAAAGATAACAATAGTGGGAGGGAATCCTGAAGTGGGTGAGTCGCCACTCTTGTTGATTGTGTTCAACCCAAAACAAAATCAGTCTCAAAAAATTACAAAAAAAGAAAAAAGTATGAAGTGGCAAGGATTTTTTTTTGGGACTTTTGCAGTCCAGTAGATAAAATAATAGTTTTAAAATCGTTATTTTATTAATTAATGATAAATGAGAGTTTTGTCACATTAAATTATTATTTTTAAGGATTATAATTTTTTATATTATATCGTAGTTCTTAATCTCTTTTATTTTACACATTTGTTCATATGGAAAAGATCCATAATCATATATCTACAAACAACTGATTATATTGAGGCATGAAAGGGATACACATGGGAGAAATAAGAGATACTTTGAGTTTTGCCGTGCTCCATGCTTCGAAGGAGAGGTGGGTTTCGTGAGAGAAAATACGAGAATCCGTCAGTTATCCTAATTTTAAAATAAAATTTAATTTGAAATAAAAATAAATCTAAAATTTAGGGGCTGAATTGCAAAATATTTTTACCAACGATACCGAAACCGTTATTTTTATAACGGTACCATAAAAATTGCCTTTTTTATTTAAATAAAGTCTCGAATTTGAAACTTATGAATGAAAAAAAATGGTATGAAAAGATTTATCTTTTTGTATAGATCCATCCGACTTGATCAAATTAAACTGAGGCTATGTGCTATAAAAAATTATTAAAAAAAAAGCCCTCTCAGCATCAATGTTAGTCAAACATGGCAATATATATAGGTTTATATCATGATAGACCCTAACCTAAAGTATACACTTGAAATTTGATCATTGGGTCCTTTCTTCTCATATATAATAATAATTTCAAAACCCTTATACTTGTTTCTCAACAAGTAATATGCTAATAGGTTGACCCTTAACGAGTCCATTCCCTTTTGCTTCTCTAGTTTCTCACGCGTTCTCAAGCACACAGGCAAAACTAGTCCCACACACACACAAAGGGAAGGGACCCATGGATATCAACTAGACTAGATGCCGGTTGAAAGGTGTGGAAATGATGGGAATTTACGTATCTGCTTAGGAAGCCATAAGAGAGATATTGATAGTGGACGTGTTTGCACGCACATACACCTATATTATTGTATCCTCATCTTTAATTAATCTTCTCTATGCCTCCCACTGTGTCCTTGATAAGTATATTCAAGTATAATCGCACACAAAAAATAAAGGTTACTGTATTTTTATCATCAAATCTCTTATAGAATCAAATTACCCGTATCTTTACTCTGTCCCTTTTGTCATGTTTCTAAATATTAAATTTGAGTTTTTTTATACCATATAATTGCAAGAAGTATTTTTGGTCGTTCACCGAAACTAATCTTTTTTAGGGGATCTAAAGGCACTCAAGGTAAGATATTTTTTCTCAACTAATTTTTCTCCATACATAATAGTGAGGATTCGAATGAAGGATTTCTCTTAATTTACCTTCTTTCTTAATACACCACCAACTTCTTCTATGTTAAAAAAATCAATTTTTGTTTATTTTGTAATGTTTAATTTAAATTTATATTATTAATTAAAATTAAAAAAACATATAGTACACAAAATACTTACTAATTACTAATTATTTACAATTTTTATTATAATAACGGTTAACAATTTAGACCTACGAAGGAAAAGACCTCACAAATAATTGCACTACATGATTGGCTGCAGAATATTTATTTTGTTTTCATTAATATAATAAAGTATAAACTGTTTCCAAAATGAAATGTGAAGTGAAGTTTTTGATAATAAAGTCATTAGGTGGTGGCCCATATGCGAAAGGACATCTTTAGCTTTAGAAGGTTGAGAATATAATTATGATCTGGTTGTTTTAGTTTGTGTGGGTGCCACCTGCCTCATAATGCTAGGCTACATATTACACCTTTACCTTTGCTTTATAATACTTTTTTTCCTTTTCCCAAACAGGTTGCTCATGTTGATGATAAGTTGGTAGTGGGAGAACATCTTCCTCCTCTCCTACGAATACAAAACTGCCCTTTATGATTTTAAATAATTGACAACAAAACGAAAGAGTTAGTTGAATCAATTAGTTAATTAAATTGAATAGAGAGGGGAAACATTAATATTAATATTTTTATTTCTCTAATTAATCAATTATTTTTTATTAATTTTGCTATTTTTGCTTTGGACAAACTTAAGTAAAAATAAAAAGAAGAAGAAATTAATCATTAACAATCAACCAACTGAGATTAACGTGGGTGGTTAAGGTCTCTCGCTCTTTAACCGACGTCTCGGGTTTAAACTTTGAATATGAAAAAAATCTCAATTGAAAAAGATGTCACTCGTGCATGCGGGAATCAAAAAATCATTAACAATCGTGCTAACAAATTCGCCTAAGTTTTAGCAAGTGCATAAAGAAGCTGTGTTACAATTTATTTTGTGCAATATTTCCAAGCATATAGAATCACCATCAGCATATCGTAATCCATTCGTCCAAATCGAAATCACATCACACTAATCACGACCTATCCTTTCAAATTAACACGAACGTACGTACACATAAAACCAAACATAAAATGGGTAAATATATAACTCGTGACAAACTCAGTTTCATTAATGAACGGCCACATTACGCTATACCAAAGTCTTAGTTTCATTTAGTTGAAATGAAATGATGCATAATTTAACAAGCATTCTAGGCCTGCTTTAAGCGTTAATCTCAATAGGGGAAAATTATTTATTTATTTATATAACAGTAAGAATGAATTGGGGAAAATTATCACCATATGATCTAATAATTGAAATATTCAACATCTCAACGAATTAGTAAATGGAGCACCGAGTAAATGTTTTATCCTTTTGAAATTAGAATCGTCCTTATAAACCAATAAAGTGAGCCTAATTTACATGAAATTCTCCTGTCAGAATTTAAGACCAAGAAGAATGAAAGTGTCAGTGGTCCCCTGCTAACCCAATTAAATTGAGAATTAATACGATAAGCAACCTGTCAAGATTAGATCACTCACCAAGCTGCAACTTCCCCACACCCTTCACCAGCCAGCCTTACTCGTCGAAATGGTTGGATGCGCTCATGTGATATAGGAAATGGATTTCCTACTTTTAGGGCGGAAAAGTCACCATGATTTTAGTATATTTTATAAAAAAAAATGAGAGATAAAAGAGAGTTTAGATAAGAGAGAGAATGATATAGGAAAAAGACAGAGAGAAAATTACGGTGATTTTTCCCACCTAAAGGTAGAAATTCCGTGTCCTCTAATATGCACTTTTTTTCCAACCCCTAGCTTATATGCCGTTGTTATTTTCTCTTTGATTAATTTTTCTAGCTGAATTGATCTTTTGTCTAAACAATCATTCCTCTCTCTGTATCCTTTTCAATCCTTAGAAGCCGTGGACCATCCAGTTGTGTCCATCTAAGAAGGGAATTAAGAAGAAAATAAAATATTCTTCCATAGAGACTTTCTCTTGGTAAAAATCATGATAAGAAATGAAAGAGATTTGGACAGGCAAATCCATCCGTCCAAAGTGTTTACTTTTTTGGTCAATTAGTGGACTCACATAAGTATAAGTATTGGCACCCTATTTATATTTCATTGAGGAGGCGCTACATACACATACACATTAGTAATACACCTTTTTTTAATATATTTTCTATGCATAGATGAAATTCATATGGGGTCTCATACTGATCTATTGGTGAGACTCATTTTCAAATTAGTGGTTACCTGAATTTCAACCAATCATAAAAAATATATTGATTAAAATAATGTGTTATTAGCATTTCTAATATTTCTCTCCATTCCAAAACTTTGGTTGTTTGAGAAACCCGAGATAGAATTATACTCTTAAATATAAATTAATCACTGCTAGAAAAAATTGAATTACGATGGAACTTAAAGACGGAAAGAAATAAAATCTATCTAATTTTGTCAATAAGTGTTAAAGACACAAAATTAGAGACCAATTTCATTTTTTCTCTCTAATTTTCATCGATAATTCAACTTTTTTTAATAGTGAATTATATTTCACTTTTTTAGATAGCTACTAATGGCAAGGTTTTAAATTACGATCACAATTGCTGATACATCACATTAATCCTTAACATTGCAAAAACTTGCAGACAAATTAAATTAAATGTGACCACAATTGTGGCCATAATGCGGTTTCAAAAATTCTTGGGGAAAAATGACGTTGTAATCACAATTGCGATTGTCAACTACAATTTATAACCATGGCCTATGGAGTATTAATTTCTAGTGGTATATTTGCATTGTAAATAGACACTACCATTATTAAAGGGACACCTATGCTAATGGATGTAGGTCCCAAATACACACCAAACGCCCCCATCAAAAGGGTGTGTGCATGCAACTAAGACTGAATTCTCATTTGACTTTGAAGCTGAAATCAGTTTAGAATAATAAAGAGTATGGGAACTTATAAAATAATTCATAACAAAATTAGGAAAAATAATTAAAGACATTTTAGTCCAAAATTTATATACTTAATTATTTCTTAACCTATTATCAAAACTTTAAACAATTTAAAGTTTTATAATGGAAGGAGTATTTCATGATATTAATTGCAAGTTGCAACATATGCAATGCATGCACAAATGCTCATATATAATTTCATTGGCCCCTACTCCACCATATGGGATATTTAGAGCAATTCCAATAACTACCCCGGCCCGCTATTCCTTTTAGTTATTTTCATTGATTCCCACATGGATATATCATAAGAGTTTTCTCTTATCCGATTAAGGAAACGGAATTCCTTTACCATAGATGAACAAACAAGCCCTTGCCCACCACCAGATCCTATATCCTCAACTACCTCTTTTTACTAAGCAACGTTTGGATTTTCATCAGTTGTTTTGTTTGGCACGCAAGAATGGAAGGGGTCCTTCAATTTTCGGTTTTGTATGAAAATGGCAGCCTTAAATACTCGAGTTATATACATTTGCAGTTTGTGGGCAATACTACTCTACTACCACTAGTTTGTTTTCTTTTTCATTTTAGGGAGGGCAAATACTAGTAGTTGAAGGTGAGTTAATCCTAAGGTAAACCGTGTGATTCAAAACTATATTTAATTGTCATGTATAATTAAGATGGATTATAATGTTATTAGTAGTCAATTTTGCACCTTGCTAAGTTATAGAGCTAGTTTGAGATTCAAGGTTTGTTGGGAATCTGAACATCCAACAATCAATGTAGTTAGAAATCTTTTATTGAAAAAAAAAAAATATTTGATATTGCTCCTTCTATTTCTAAATTTTGATGGTTTAAGATATTTTGGTATACATGTAAATTAAGAAATATTTAATTGAGTTAACTTTAAATTAAAACATTGCGACATTATTTTACAAATTTTCATACTTTTTATTATTCTCAACTATTTTCATCAGTACTGTACTCTCCTTGATGGTCGGACACATATTGATCCATTTTCAATATAAATACCATTAAAATTTACCCAGTAAAAATAAATTTGATTTATTTATCCTTTTAATTAAATCTAAGGGTATATAGTTGAAAAAAATGTTTAATTATATCATGAAATTTTAAAGCAACCAAAGTTTTGAAACAAAAATGAAAAACTAAAACTATCAAAGTTTAGTGGTATGGAAAACTAAAACACAAATACAGACTACAGTCATAAATATTTTGAATGTTACGATTTTTAATAATTGTTCATTTCTTATTTAATGACCTTAACCAATATCTATAGGAAAAAATCACTTTTGATAAGAGTTGAGGTTAACAAATCCGAAAAAGAAAAATTATTATTTTGGTCTCTGTCCGTATCTCTATTGAATGATCTTTCATCTATCCGTGACATTAAACTGATCTTTCAATAAGAATTAATGCCATCAATTTTAATTTTAAAAGACCGATTCGATATCATTTTAAAAATAATTTGATGGCAAAGGTGTGATATTAAAATATTAATTTAATTTAATGTGGTTTATATTTTTATAAGACTAATTTGATATGTTTACAAATAAAAAACAAATGTGATGTTGCATAGTATATATATATTATACATAGAGAAAAAATATTAAGTGAGATATCTTCTATTATGAGAGAGTGAAAAGAGTGAACCTTGCCTTAAAATAAAATCAAAGATTAAAATTAAAACATAAAATCATGTAACTTTTTTTTTAAGTGGTTATATGATTATCAAATAATTTTTAATCCTAACCATCCATGTATGATTATACATTCTTAATTTTTTTTTATTTTTGTCCTATCATACAAACACTTATCTCACTTAATACATCCCTATATATATTGTACCGGTCCTAAGTTAACAATTTTTTCCCTCGCTGTTTTTCCCTCTGTTATTGCCAAAACTGCTAGAAATTGATTAAATTTTGATACTGTGCAGATAGTAGTCCATCTCGCATCATAAAATTAATCAATGTCACATGAAACTTTGGATATTGATAAGTTTATTCCTTCAGTTTGATTCATTAAAGACTGCATTAAGTTGCCCCTAACATGGGGGACTGTGGACATTGCCATTTTTTTTGGGGAAAATAGTCTCAATGAAAAAAAAAACTTTTTTATGATGAAATGTCCACTCATTTCATACTGAAATCATTATTTATAACAAAATTATCACATTGGTATTATTCCAATTCTATCAGACACGTTGTGGACACTTTAGAAGATGATTTAGTTGTTTGAAATAGTAGTACAGTCTAGTGGTTCTTACGCATGAGAATTTGCAAATGACAAATTCGTTTTAAAAAATGTAAAACTCAAGTAGTTTGATAAGGCTTTTAGCAATACACGGTGACTTTGTGTAATAAATAAAGATGTAAAATGACAAAGAATATATGTAAAAAAATAAAATGACTCACATTAACCATGAAAAAACATTTTAATCTTAATACAAGGGCATTCAGGTCGGTAGCACTCAGCATCATAGCGTACTTATTAATGATCGTGATAAATTTCTAAAATATATATAAAAAAATTATAAAAAAACGAAAGATGAATGAAAGTAAATTTTAATTCCTTTGCGTCTTAGTCCTTTGCAGAACTTCAAAATATTTTCAATCTTCCAGTAATAATAATAATAAATCAAGAAAACCATAATCCATTTTTCCACTTCAGTTTCACTTGCTTTCCAATTTCCCCCTCAAATAAGCCCAACCTAAGGATGGTGGTAGGGATGGTAATTGGACCTAGACCCGATGGGTACCCGTAAAATTTACCCGCAATGGGGAGGATAATTACCCGTTTAATGGGTATGGATACGGGTATGGATAATTACCCGCAAATTTTAATGGGGATGGGTGCGGGTACGGGTACCTTAGTACCCACCCCGCCCCATACCCGCACTATATATATATATTATGTATAATTATTTATATATATGTATCAATCTAATAAATATATACGTATCCTCTGTTGTTTTGTTTTTTCCTTTTTGCGTGTTTGCTCTTTGCTATTAGCATCCAAAAAAATTAAATATGCTACTCATTGTTCAAAGATTATCAAGCTAAGTCCAACGGGATACTTGATAATTTAGCTGAAAAACATAATGACAAGGAGTTGGATTCAAATATTAGTATAAACAATTTTCTTAGCGGTTATGACTCATTTGTCAATGATACAAATGAGACACAATCAAAGTCTGAATTGGATCTCTACTTGAAAGAGAAGGTATTGCCTAGGAGTGTCACATTTGATATTCTATGGTGGAAAACAAATGGGATCAAGTATCCAACATTGAAAAAAATTTGCCAAAGATATTTTGGCCATCCCAATTTCAACAGTTGCTTCAGAATCTGCTTTTAGCACAGGAGGTAGATTGTTGAGTCCTCATCGTTGCAGGCTTTATGAAGATACTTTGGAGACGCTTATGTGTGCACAAAGTTGGTTGAAGAATGAAAAGGAAGGTAATATATGTTGCACTAATATATTTATTCAATAAATTTGTGTTTAGTTTATTAATTAATTTTGTTTTAATGTTATTGTTTCTATTGGTATTACTGGACCCAAACAATATCTACATGTGAAAGATAAGCGTTTGCAATCATTCCAAGACTCAGATTCCGAAGAGGAGGTAAAATATATAGTCTAATAATTTTTGTTATTAATGTTGATTTTATAACTCAAACTAATTAATGTAATACATTATTTTTAAACAGATTTTGGATAGTATTAGCTCAGCCTCAGCACCTGCAAGTTCATGAATATATTATTTTAGAAGTTTATTGTAAAATTTATTTAATGTTCGGTTGGATTTTATGTATTGTATTTCAAAACTTTATTATGCATTATAATATGTACTTAATTTTTGCCATATATAATATTATGTGTTACCTTTGAGAAATTAATTTTTTCATTTTTCATCGTGAAAGTGCGGGTAACGAGTACGAGTACCGAGATACCCAGAGGGTAAGGGTACGGGGATCAAAGTTGCTACCCACGCGGGTATGGGGCCGGGTACGAGTATTTTTTCAAACTGCGGGTATGGGGCCGGGTACTATAGTACCCTACCCATACCCTACCCATTGCCATTCCTAGATGGTGGCATTTAGGGTGGACCACCCTTAAAGTGGTCCACGATGGACCATTGAGTGTCCACGATGGACCAGCAGTTATCAGAACCATAGATATATTAATTTTTAAATCCAAGGGTCAAGATTGTTAAAGGGTGTTAATTTCATTAAAAATAAAAAATTAATTGCTCTAGTGCCCCTTGTAATTGTGGTATTTACAAAAATGAAAAAAAAATAATATATTAAAAAAAATCTCCCTCTCCCTCTCTCTTCCCCCTCTCTCACTCTCTCACTGTCTCTATCGCTCTCTCCCTACCCCCTCTCTTGCTCTATCTCGCTTACTCTCTCCCCCCTCTCTCCCACTCTCTCTCACCCTCTTTTTCTCTGTCACTCCCCCTCTCTCTCTTTCTCTCTCCCCCTCTCTCACTCTCTCTCTCTTCAACCTCTCTCACAATCTCCCTCTCTCAATTGCTCTCTCCCTCCCCCTCTCTCCCCACTCTCCTCTCACTTCCTCTCTCTCCCCATCTCTCATTAATTACCTCTCACTCCCCCTCCCTCCCTTTCTCCCTCTCTCTCTCGCCCACTGTCATTCCCTCTCCCTCCCTTTCTCTCTCGCTCTCTACCCGTCTCTCTCACTCTTTCCCTTCCCTCTCTCTCTCTCCCTCACTCTTTCACTCTCCCTTACTCTCCCCCTCCCTCCCTCTCTCTCGCTAGAGAGGGGAACAAGAGGGAGGGAGTGAAAGAACGCACTAGAGAGAGGGAGTGAAGGAGAGGGAGAGAAAAAGAGGGGGAGCGAGAGGTTTCTCAGAGAGTGGGAGAGAGAGATAGAGGGGGAAGGAGAGGGAGATGGATAGGTTTTTAGAGAACGCCAAAGAGAGGGGAGAGTGAGAGAGGAATGGGAGAGAGGGAAAGAAAGAGCAAGAGAGAGGGAGGGACATAGAGAGAGCGAGAGAGAGGGCGAGAGCAATCGAGAGCAAGGGGGAGAGAGAGGGAAAGAGAGAATGGGGGAGGGAGGGAGGGGTGAGAGAAAGGGAGAGTGAAAGAGAGAGGGAGAGCGTGAGAGAGGGGGGAAGAGAGAGGGCGAGGGAGAGTTTTTTTAATATATTACTTTTTTGTTCATTTTTGTAAATATCACAATTACAAAGAGCACTAGAGCAATTAATTTTTTATTTTTAATGAAATTGGCTCCCTTTAATAATCTTGACCATTGGATTTAAAAATTAATATATCAATGATTCTGACAACCGCTGGTCTATCGTGGACACTCACTAGTTCATGGTGGACCACTTTAAGGGTGATCCACCCTAAATGACACCCCTAAGGATCATAATAGTCCAAATTCAAAAGAGCGTACACTTTTTTACTTGGATAATTATTTTCTTCAAAAGAGATGTTTACTGATGAAAATGAAACTTCCAAGGTGAATTAATTTATATACATAGTGTAAGATAAGAAATGAGAGATAAATATAAAGGGGACCCTTGTGACATCATCTTTTTTGTAATCTGCCTTTGTTGTGACGGGTGTGCCCATATTAATGTTATCGTGCAATCCCCTCTTTACCTATCCCTAAATTCAATTTATTTACTTTCCAATGAAATCTTAGAAGACCAACATCCTTCTAAGATGTCCCATTCTCCAAAAACCCACGAGCACTCGTCTCAACCAAATTTAATAAGATGTTACATAACCCGATGCATAATTTTAGATTGCTTGGTAATGGAATGGTCCCCCATTCCATTCCATTCCCCTTTCTCTCTCTCCCAACTAAGAAAATTAAATTTTTTTAAAAAGTCATCCATATAAATAGCAATTAGAGCATATATATATATATATATATATGGAAAAAAGAGAAAAAGAATCGCATACAATTCCATATACTTTTGTCAAATGAAAATAATGGAAAGGAAACATTTGGTGGCCAGCCTTCAACTAGTGACTAAAATGGATCAATCAATTAAAACCCTTTTGGTATTATGCACATATTATGGGACCCAGTTGCAATACTGAACAATCATGAAGCTATGCAGCTCAAAATCTTTATTTTTCCCCCTACCAATATATCTGTCGCTTGATGGGTAGTAAGGCCTACTCAATCAATGGCATGGATACATATTATTTACTCCCTCGGACTGAAATATAAGCAAAAAAATCTAGAGGAAGTATTTTGCTAATGGCTTGAACAATATGCAATTAGAATTATATTATTTTGTTTTTTCAAGATATTTTTCGCGCACAACTGCGGAGACTAATCTCTTCGAAGATCTAAAGTGTATTTAAAGATTGTTTCTCTCAAATAATGTATTTTTATACATACGACCCCGGGAATCAAATCTCTGACCACGTAGTTAAGGGACCCAAGAATTATACTACTTCAGATTTGGATTATAATACTTAGAAGTTAGTGTTTGGAATTAAATATATGCAATACAGGGGATAAAGGGTGTGAGGAAGCATAATATATCCTTTTTTTCAGTTTTTGGTCCCGAAACTAAGGTTGATTGATATTGATACTTAAATTAATTAAAATCGGTGAAAGAGCATATATGGCCTCAAAAGACTGATTAATGTATGGTAGAGGATTAAGAAACACACAAGTACAAGTAGCCTCATCATTCCAATTCTCTCCTTTTTGGAAGATTCAACAGGACAATATATATCTAGGAAAAACAAAACTGCAAATTTCAATAGAATGGAGTTGAACAAGAGCCAGCAAAAATTCAGGAGCTCGAGGAAGGAATTGAGGAAAGAAGAAGCCAAAGAGCACTCAAAACAAAAGCGTGATGTGTGTGTGTGTGTGTGTGTATCAGAACGGAAAAACTGATGTTAGAAACAACCCAGTCAAACTTTGCATGACCCATGAAAATCTCAATCTGACTTAATGTATGTGAATGTGTATAAATAAAATACATCAAAGTCTCACTAGCTTGCGCCCTCTTCTACGGTTTTTTGTAGTAGTCCCTAATATATATATAATATGCAAGTATACAAATAAATAACACTAATAAATCGAAAGAGTTTGGGGAAATCTTTGTTTAAAGGTCGACAGAAAACACAAAAAGGAAAAGGAAAAACTTAAAGGCGTTTACAAAGAGGATTTTGTGTCATTGACTTGGCTAATGTTTCTCCATCCATCCCTCCCAGTCTCCCACTCAACTCAGATCATTATTTTCTCTAAATATTTTCCTTACAAACCCTTTTTTAATTTTTGGTGTTTTTTTACCCCTTTTTTTTGCTGTCCATTAAACAATGAAAATGGCATATTACCAATCATCCTTTCCCCTCTGTAGGAAACACCCATCATTGCCCCCAACAATCCTTTTCAACCTTAGAAACCTGAGCTTCTAAGATATTCCACTCTTTCATTCTTTTCACTTTCTCTTCTTTTTTTCTTTTAAATAAAAATTAAAATTTTGTTCTCCTTTTTCCCTTATGCTTCTTCCACTCTCTCTCAATTTAAATATCACCTCCCTCTTCACAACCATCTCTCCCCTCCCTCCTCCACTTCCCCTTCACCACTCCAACTAACCATCCACTTTTTTTTTTTTTTCTCTTCTCTTCATCCCCATTTATTTATTAATAATTCCCATACACACAGCTGTGTCAACACAACAAGAAGTTAAAATCAAAATGGATCCTTCTTCCACCAACTCTGTGAATGGATTCTACTCGTTTCTGACAAGAGGGATTGACGATCTAGAGAGAGTGTTCCTCAGCAACAACTTCATGTCAATCCAATTCCTTCAAAGGGCACTTTCCCTTCTCCGATCCTTGCACACCCAATTGACCCTTTTGGTCCAAAAGCTGCATCTACCTGTTGGTGATAAGTGGCTCGATGAGTACATGGATGAAAGCTCCAAGCTTTGGGAAGCATGCCATGTCCTCAAGTCTGGCATTTCAGGCATCGAAAACTACTACTCTGCCGCCTCCAACATCACTTCCTCCCTCGATTCTCACCGCCACATCACCCCTCAACTCTCTCGCCAGGTCAGCACCACCACAACACCAATAAAAATCTGATTTTTTTTTCTTCCATTTCTCTGCATGTTAACACGAACAAAAACATATGAACTAATCTCTTTTGCCTGACTAAAGTCTGGGCACAGATTGTTCTTTTACTAAGGAATGAACTCGGGTATCAGTCGAATCCTTCCATCTGGGCAAACTCAACTGGTACCCGAATTCAATTCAATCTGTGTCCAGGCTCCCGACCGAACGCAGATTAGTCTAGAGACAAAAAACCTAAATAAACCCAGAAAAAGACATTTTTTTTTTGTGAATTGTGGGTTTTGTGTGAAGCAGGTAATTAGAGCAATCTCGGGGTGTAGAAGAGAAGCTGTTGGGTTGGAGGAGGAGAATCGTGCGTTGATGGAAACGAGGGTACAGCCACTATCATTGCGTTTAGAAGAGAGGGTATCGATTGAGTCGAAGCTGAACGGTTTCAACGGGTTCAGGGGTGTACTCTACGCAATGAGGAACGTGAGTTCGTTGCTTCTGATGATCCTGCTATACGGGTTGGTGTATTGTTGGCCAGAATCCTCGGATTTATTTTTGGGCCTCGGAGGGTACGAGGAGTACGAGGAGGGGTACGGGGAAGGGTGTTTGTTTCTGGGATCGGCGTTCATGATGTCGACGGCGAGGCTGCGGCGGAGGGTGGCGGCGGAGATGGGGAGGATCAACGGTGGTGGTGGTGGTGGGGCAGGGATGTTGTTGCATGAGTTCAGGAGATCGAAAGTGGCGATGGAGGATCTGAGGGGTGAACTTGAGAGGAAAGGCGGTTCTTCGGTGGTTGCGGAGTGGGAGAATGAGGTTGGTATTAGGGACAGAGTGGACAATGTGAGAGCATCTTTTGGGGTTCTCAGATCTGGGGCAGACAACATTATTGCTCAGCTTGATGATTTCTTTGATGAGATTGTTGAAGGAAGGAAGAAGCTTTTGGACTTTTGCAGTCATAGATAGATAAGATAGATAGGTGAAAAAAAAAAAGTGAGCGAGTATTTGAGAGTAAGTAATGGTGGAAGAATTGGAGCAGAAATAGACAGTTGCTTGAAGGAAAAAAAAAATAGAAAAAAAATGAAAGGAAAGAAACAAAAACAAGGTAGAGAGGAACAGTTGATGGGGTTGTTGTACTTTTTTTTTTATTAACCCTTTTTTTATAATTATTATTATATCTCGTGGTCTTTTTTTTTTTTTTTCACAGTTACTACCTTAGTTGTGAAACTTAAAAATTTGGTGCCATGCCACTCATTGCCAAGTCTTTTAACTTCCCACAGCACAGAAGCCTGTTAAAGAAGGTTCTCAAAATTGAATGCGGTTTTCTGGATTTGAAAACAACAACATTGACAATAGATTAATTACTATTATTATTTTTATCTTCTTGCATGAGAAGAGAGGCTAATAATCCTTTGGGAAACTTCGATTTCTCCTTCATTCCTCTAATTACAGCCAGGGAAGAAAAAGACAAAGGGAAAATAAAAGAGAGTAACCAAAAAATAAAGAAAAGTGAAAAAGAGGCCCATTATCTTTCGACATAAGAAGACACAAGCACTGATGACTACACAGTATTTTCGGGTTAATTTTAAAATTCCTTTTTTTTTTCTGTGGCAGTGAATGATTTCTCTTCTCTTTAATAATAACATTGAATTGAATTTGAAAGAGTGTTGTGTTACAGCTACTGGCTGCTGCTCCTCGTGAGTTTTGGCACACAGAAAATGACTAATCATTCTATTCTAGTCCTGAAAGAATATAATGGAAAGGGATGCTTCTTGGGACTTTAGAGATGAGAGCACTCTCTGAGATTCCTGAGAACTGCTTTAACATCAAAGGCAGCTTCTTTTGCTCTTGGGGGAAAAGCTTTTGTCTGATTCGGTTCAATTTTGAAAGCAATGGAGATGATGATAGATGATGATGAAACAAAAACTAGTGTTCCTCTCACCACATTCTCTCCCTCCCCATTTTGCATGACAAGTCTCTCTCTTTCTCTCTCTCTCACTCAGAATTTTGTTCTGTTTCAAAATTCTTCAACTTCCCCTTTTTGGGGTTTTGTGATGTTTTAAAATATATATATATATAGAAATTTTCAGCGGTCACTTTCTCATTTCTAACCGTATCTCATGCTTTTTGTCCCTTGCCGCAAATTCATGCCTTGCCTCCTTACCAGGGTTCCATATGAGTGATGCCTTATAACCAAACAATAAAATAATAATAATAATAATACTCAAAGTGCAAACAAACAGACAAAAAAATAAAAGAAGAGTAATAATAATATATTGAGATATGATCCAGGCAGAAAAAATGGTGGTCAACCGAGCCAACCCTTCAATAAAGCAAAATGGCTGCAGTGTGCTAAACAGCCACTATACTACCCCCGCATTAAAAGCCGCATGGTAAATGTACAAACAATGACAGCTTCTTAGGCTATGTTTGATTGTCCGTTTAAAATAAGTTATAAGAATTTTAATAATTGACTTTGTGAGAAACAACCAGACCGAGATCTTCTACTGTCATGCAGCCTCTAAAGCAGAAAACTCAACAGTTGAATTAATCTAACGATCGAGAATATAACACTCTCAATCATTGGATTAATCCAATGTATGAGATCTCTAAGTAGAGACCGCTTGCAGCAGAGGATTCAAATTCAAAGCAACCAAGTTTTGTTGGCCAAATTGTGTTTTAAGGCCTTGGAACTGAAACTCAAACATAGACTTAATCACAACAAAAGATAAACTTTGGTTAAATATGATGCTAGTGGCTATAAATAACCCCATGCATTAGGCTCCAAGCACAGAAACACAGATGAGTGATGACCATAAAATAATCTCATGCTCACTTCAAATAACTGAATAGTAACACTGTCATGTAATTGCTCAAGTTTCTTTAAACAAAGGGTAGCCACACACAAGTTGTGGTTAAAGCAAAAGGGTGTTGACCTATGAATAATTTGTACAAATCGCAAAGTGTAATATTCCGGAGTGTGATGTATGGCCGTGCCGTGATGATAATTTATTTGACTACTTCCATTTGGCATACGTAATTTACAGGAGCTATAACTTGATAAATATAAAAGCAAGGGGATAAAAAAAAATGGATGGGTTACCATGTAAAAAATCATTCAAAACATGGTAAGCCAAGACGCATGTATCATATATAATGATGTCATGTCGGGGATGTATGTATGTATGTGGAAGGTGCCTGCTTTATTCTTTCAAATCAAATATCGAATCCTGGCATTGTGAACTTGGAACTAAATGTCTCAACCCGGTTTCTGAGCTCAGAAATATCTTTATTATTGTGAAGACCCTTGAGGAAATCTTTGCATGATTTCCCATGTTCCCTCTGTACAATGCTGGTAATCTGAGCTGCCCTCAGAAGAAAATCGGCCATGGTCTCAAAATCATCCTCCAAACACCCTCTTGATGTCATTGCAGGAGTACCTGAATATAACAATAAAAATAAAGGATTTTGAGAAGACCCAATAGTAGTTTGTTAAAACATGGAAATTATTTGAAGTCCAAGAATAAATGTGACTTGAAAAATGCACGGATCATCTATGGTCTCTTTCTTTCAAAAGAATAGGGTAAGCTGCGGGCATGATACATATTATTTTCTTTCTTTGCATCAATTCCCTAGAAAATGAGAGATTAGTGTTTGTTTACTAAATATGTGGAAACTGGAGCTTAATAGGAATTGGTAACATTGAGTTTGGATCAAGTACTTGCTGCTATAAGACAGTCACAAGCTAAGCATGGACTATTAAGGGTGCATTCGGAATAAGTACTTTTGTTTAGGTGTTTCAGAGAGCTTATGACATTTCCTAAGCTGTTTTCAGCTTATTTCAATAAGTTCTCCAGAATAACTTATGAAAAATCTTACAGCTTATATGAAAACATTTTAATCCTGTCCCCTCTTTGGTTAAAGAAACAACTTATTCATAAGTGCTTATATGATAAACACGTCAAATGGAGGTATATACTGCACTTGCAATTTGCAAACACATTCGACCAAAAAATTAACGTAAATTGAAACTGTAATAACAATACTATGACTTGTGCGTACTATATGGGAGGTACTCACCAATTCTCACTCCCCCAGAAGAAATAGAACCGTAAATGGCACACTTATTGAGAGTGATGTGACATGCCTCGCAGACCTTCTCATAGTTTCTGTCTGTATAAACATGAAAAAATTATGTACAGAACAAGCTCATGTCAACTTTAAGGACATAATTCATAAGGGAAAATGTTAGGGCCGGTTCTGGGCCAGTTTTAGGGTTGTTATCAGTTTGTTATCAGGTTTAGGATTTCCATTATTATCAGTTAATTTTAGGAGATAGACATAAAGTTTATATTTTGTTATTATCTGTTAGTTTTAAGGGGTAGGGATAAGATTTATTATCTGTTAGCTTTAAGGGGTAGAGATAAGGTTTATTTTCTGATTAGCATTAGTCTTTTCTATTATCAGTTTGTTACCTAGAAGTTAGGGGAGGATAGAGTTCTATAAAAGGGAATTCGAATGAAAGAGAGAAGGGGGAGAGGAGATTGTTATTGTGACTGGGTTAAGCCAGTGTGAAAGGAGAGTGCTCCTTTGTGTATCTTTCATTCTCATTCAATAAAGATATTCAGTTTCTCCTTATTTTCTGTGACTAATTTTGTGAGGTTTTTACCATCAATTAAGAGAGGTTCCTAACAAATTGGTCTGACCTGCCCTTTTCTTCTTGATCACGATGGAACAACGTATGGAGACCGTGGAGAAGATGACCAGCGATCATGCAATCAAACTGGCAGAACTGCAGAAAGATGTTGCTTACATCAAGGCAAACATGCCCGATTTGAACCAACTACGCGGACTGATTATGGAATGCCTCACCAAGAAGACACCCAATGGCGAGGATGGGAACTCCAGCACCACCAACACGGGTTCGAGCGAGGACGAGGAAGAAGATGAGGATGCTACAACGCGTTCTTGGTTAAAGAAAGTAGTATTACCTGCGTTTGAAGGGAGCGACCCCCAGGGTTGGCTCGCCAGCGCAGAGAAATTCTTCTAAGTACACCAAGTTAAACCGTCGGAGCGTTTGCGCGTCGCCTTCATCAGTATGGAGGGTAACGCATGCCACTGGTTCCAATTTTGGCGTGACAAAGCCAAGAACCCATCTTGGGAAGATTTCTCGGCAGCCTTGATGAAGAGGTATGGCGAAAATGGGCGTGGTACTGTGTACGAAAGACTGGCAGCCCTGAGACAGACCGGCAGCGTGGAAGATTATGTCCAAGAATTTGAGTTACTGGTGGCCCAAGCCAAACCTAGCTCCGAGGAACAAGTCTTGGGGTATTTCTTGGCTGGATTACATGCTGACATTAGGGGCCAGGTCCGCCCCCATGATCCAAAAGAGTTGCATCGCGCTATGGAGATCGCGCGCGACATAGAAGAAGCTATGAAAGAGGTTCTCAATTATGGCAGTTCACAGGGAAGAAATTCAAACTAGGGGTTTAGGTATCAAGGGAGTAACGGGATCGTTTCACAGGTTGAAACCACGGGCAGCACCACTATAGCGAACAGTAACTCAACCGCGAGATCGGAAGAATACAGCAACACCACCTCCAGAAACAGGGGAACCAGAAATCTTCCTTACGTGGAATATGTGAAGAGAAGGAAGGAAAGTGCTTCCAATACGGTTTGGATTTTGGCCCAGGGCACCGCTGCCCAGAAAAAAATCTGAGGGTGATCATATTGGCAGAGGATGAAACTGTTACTAACGAAGGAGAAATTACAAGGCTGGAAACGGAAGAAATTCCAGAGGGGAAAACTAGAGGAAGCAACCGGGAGGAGACAGCAACTATCCAAAGTCAGTTCCCAGATCTCCCCTCTCTCCACGCCCTCTCTCTCTCTCTTAGAAAAATCTCTCCCACTACCTCGCTCTCCCACATCTCCCTCCCTCTCTCCCCCTCTCTCCCTCTCCCTCTCGCTCTCTCTCCCCCTCTTCTCTCTCTCTCTCGCTCCCTCTTGCCCTAGCTCTCTCTGTCTCGCTCTCCCCTCTCTCCACCTTCTCTCTTAAAAAAATCTCTCCCTCTAACTCGCTCTCCCACTCTCCTCTCTCACTCTATATATCTCTCTCCCCCTCTCCCTCCCTCTCTTTCACTTTCTCTCCCTCTCGCTCTCTCTCATTCTATATCTATCTCTCTCCCCCTCTCTCTCGCTCAGTATCCCTCCCTCGCTCTCTCTCACTATCCCTCCCTCCCTCCCTCGCTCTCTCTCACTCTCTATCTCTTCCCCCTCTCGCTCTCTCCCCCCTTCTCGCTCCTTTCTCTGGTGAGAGAGAGATAGAGCAATAGCAAGAGAGGGGGAGAGAGAGAGTGAGAGAGGGGGAGTGGCGGAGAGAGAGGGAGCGGGGGAGCTAGAGGGGGAGAGAGCGAGAGCGAGAGAGAGGGGGAGAACACGAGGAAGGAGGGGAGAGATCAAAATGTGTGACAGAAAGAGGGGAGAATGAGAGGGAGAGGGAGAGAGAGGGGGAGAACAAGAAAGAGCAAGAGATCGGGAGAGAGAGCGAGAGAGATAAAGAGTGAAGGAGAGAGGGTGGGAGAGAATGGGAGAAAATAAGAGAGGAGGGAGATAGAGAAAGTGAGATAGAGGGAGAGGGGGGAGAACGAGAGAGCTGGGAAGGAGAGGTGGGAGAGAGAGGGGGAGAAAGAGAGAAGGAAAGAGATGCCGAGCAGTTATAATTTTTTATGGGAAAATTTGTAATTAATTAAAATTAAAATTTTGGCTAGTAATTCTCATTTTACAAAAGTGGGTGTCAATAGTCTAAATAAGTAATACATTTTGACCTTTATTGCAATTACATTAATCTTGGGTCCTTACCTGTTATTCAGTTATCCAGTAATTGATCCTATCCGTATAAATATAAAATTATTAAATCAAAAGCCATTATTATTACTGGCCCCACTTCACCATGGTGGTTCACCACCCTAGACGCCACCGACTCTTTATATCTATTCCTTCTTCTCTATTCTTTTCTTCCACCTTGCCCCCCTGCTTCTCTCTATTATGAATTACTTTAATCTTGTAAACCAAACTTCTATAGGAGCTTCATGGATACAATCACGGGAAAAAAAATGGAGGCAGATATCCGTGAAATAAATATCCTGATTTGCAAAAGAAAAAGCATTGACGAAAAAGCAGCATATTCATTTCAAATTTAGTTATAACTTTAACAGATACTAGCAAAAAAATAGAGGCAGATTGTGAAAAAAAATACCAATTAAGCCAAGTGCAGTTAGATCCCAGAGCAAAAGATGATTGTCAGTCCCATCAGTCACCAATCTACATTTTCTTCTCAACAAGGCAGATGCTAATGCCTGTGCATTTTTCTTTACTTGCTGCATGTATGCTTTGTACTCTGGAGTTGCAACTTGTTTCAAAGCTATTGCAAGAGCAGCAATGTGATTATTGTGAGGGCCTCCTTGTAATGATGGATATAAAGCAAAGTTTATCTTCTCCTCAAAATCATAATTACTATCATCTCCATGATTAAGAGCAAAGCCTTGCTTTCTTGGTCTTGTCCCTCTTCTGTAAAAGATCATACCTCCCCTTGGACCTCGGAGACTTTTGTGGGTTGTTGAGGTTACAATATCACAGTGATCAAAAGGACTAGCAACTTCCTGTAAAAACAACTGTCAATATAATTAAAAACACATTTAGTCAAGCAATGGAAGATTAAAATTCTTTACAAAGAGTCAATCAGCCAAACAAATAAAAAAGAACAGCACATTTGGTACACAAGCAATTTAAAAAATGAAAAAAAACTCCAAAAATGTACCCAGAATTCAAACACATGAAATTTCTTCAATTAACAATATTATATACCAGGAAACCAGGAGTGATAAGGTGGTTTGGGGGGAGAGACATAGGGGTTCGAGTGATAAAGAGGTCATGGATTCAAATCCCCCCACTAACATAAAATACTAATTACTAACATTTGCCTATCCAAAAAAATATACCAAGAAAACCAGACTAAAATCAGACACACAAGCTCAAGTTATCCACATAAGCAATTCAACTTCCACCAAACATGTAAAACAGTAAACCACACTGCCATTAGTTTGCTTCATGAAGTTGATTAATGGAAATAAAAAAAAAACAATTATCCAATTTCATATAGAATTTTATTCAAAGAGGCGATTTGACCAAAATCCCAAGCATAAAATATTCAGGGGAGGATAGGAAAGAGCAATGAAAGAAGAGATCATTTTTCTTACTGTGCCTCCTACCCTACCAGCTAGAACTTAATTAACGGGAATCTATATCCTTGTCTCCAGAGATATTGCCAGCATTTGCTTCTATGTCTAAATGTCAAATTCTTTTGAATTATCTTTACTTTCATCAAACACATAGTGATTAGTGAGACAGGAAAAAAAATCTAAAGATGTTGATAGTACACGCAGCTCAACTGTTCTAAGCCCAAATGTAAAGCAAAGGAACTATATCTTACGAGTCCTAAATCATATATCTGCCTCTACCCTCCAAAGAATACTAATTCATAGGTCCATTGATCTCACAAAAAGCAAAATTCACAATTTTAGTTGGAACAGAAATAAGAGAATAAGATAAAGCAGATCACCTTAGCAGCCACAAGACCACTGATATGAGCCATGTCACACATCAAGACAGCCCCACATTTATCAGCAATCTGCCTGAACCTCCCATAATCCCATTCTCTAGGATAAGAACTGCCACCACAAATAAGTATCTTTGGTCTAAAATCCACTGCTTTTTCCTCAAGCTTGTCATAGTCTATGTAACCAGTCTGAGGATTGACCTTGTAAGGCAAAGTCTCAAAGAATATGGAAGCAGCAGAAACCTTCTTCCCACCATGAGTGTAATACCCATGACTCAAATGCCCACCAGAGGGTGAATCCAAACCCATAATCCTCTCCCCAGGGTGCAAAAGACCAGTGTAAACAGCAAAGTTTGCAGAAGTACAAGAATAAGGCTGAACATTAACACCCCAATTGTTTGGATCAAGATCAAATGCCACCAGTGCACGCTTGCAACAAAGAAACTCAAGCTGATCAATGTACTGATTACCAGTGTAGTACTTTGCTCCTGGCATTCCCTCAGAGTACTTGTTGGTTAAATGGCTACCCAATGCTTCCATCACTGCCTTACACACAAAGTTCTCAGAAGCAATCAACTCTATCCCTTTGTACTGTCTCAACTTCTCCTTCTCCATGATTTTGTGTATCTCAGGGTCAGCAACACAAAGTGGTTGGTTCCCCCAATCCAAAGCCACACGCTTCGATCGAAAACACTCTCTTCGTTCCTCTATCTGTCTCTTCCCGCACACAGTAACAGACCTACTCATGAAGTCAATCGTTTCACCATCACCACCACCACCTTCACTTTCTTCTTCTTCTTCAGGTTTGATCAGAACCTTGTCGTTGTCGGGTTTCTCATCGTGTAACCGCCGCCACGAAAGAGAAGGGGTGGAATTGGAATTCACCTGGAACGAGAACGAGTTATCGCTGAGTTGGGTAGTTGGGGCGTTCAGCCCGAGGGATAGACCCGGTTGAGCATCCATTTGGGTCGACCCGGAAATAAATACCGAATAGGGAAAGATTGGATTTTGATCGGAATTGAGGTTATGGGTAGGTGCAGAAACAACAGGAACAGAGGGTACAAGTACAACAACAAGCGCAGTAGGAATAATAAGGGAAGGATGAGAAAGATGTTGTTGTTGTTGTTTGCATAGAGACTAGGGAATAATGCATGGAAAACGAAGAGGGGAAGAGTGTGGAATTGAGGAATGTGCAAAGGGTAAAGGAGAATGAACCTGGATGATATTAAGGGACAAGGTACTGTGTTGTGTTTTGTGTTGGTAGCGTAACAGCTTATGCATATGCAGATGCCATGCGAATGCTGGGGTACAATAAAATCAGTGTTCCTATTTTAAACAAGCATTAATCGTCAATAAATGATATTTATGGGACGATTTGATACGATACTAGGAGAGATAATTCCCCAAGATAGAGGGTTCACCAGGACGGAATACTATCTAGGTTCATTTGGTGGGGTTGATGTCGTTTATTAGTACTATTATTTTTTTTAGACAGAGGGTTGATGTCGTTTATTCATGGTCAACAATTCGCAAAGGGTGGCGTTTAACCTGATCCTGCAGGTTAAACGGACCATCGTGGTGCCTGAGGTGTAGACATGGACATGCCATGCGCCATGCACGTGCACCGGTTTCAAACAGTAATATAGAAATTGTAAAAATACCACACAATTTAACATAATTATATTTTTAGCCCATGAGTAAAAGTTGTTGCCGTAAGTGGAAAAATGTTGCCGATACCAAAAAGCTGGTCCCCTTCCTCCGTTGCCGCCTGATTCCAGTTACCACGGCTCTAGCTACGACCTTCTCTATTTGCGCGATTCTAGTTATCACGGCACGGCTACGACAGGCGAATATGGTAATGGTGACTTCCGGCCACTGTGAATCGAAGTTCGAAGGAGATGGACGGCGAAGAGACGGATGGCGTAGCGGTGACGGAGAAGCTTCTCACGGCGGTAGCATGACTGTTTGCAATTGTTTCTCGATTCTTGAACGGCGAGGAGTTTGGGCATCGAAAGGTGTCGGCTCGGAAGATGATGAGGTGGTAGTCGTCGAAAACAGGAGAGGGGTGGACGGTGACATTGTTGATGGAGAGTCAGTGTTTTGAGGTGGTGACGGTGAGGGAGTGGCCATTGAGGAGGCAGCCCCTTGCCCGAGCCATAGTACTTGCCGAGCACCACCTCGTCGGAGAGCCACAGAGTTGTCGCGTTGGGCTCCCTTTGGGTCATCACTGTTCCCTCGCGCTTTACCGGAGAGCCACCGTTGCCGCTATGGATGTTCTCGGCACGTTTGGGTTTTGTTTTTTATTTTACTTATTTTTGTTATTATTTTCCATTTACGTTTGTGGGTCCTTGCATTGTACTCCTTATTGCAAATAAAAAAACTTCCTGCAACCTGATAGCAGCAAGTACCCAGTACATTATCACAACCACTCATCCATTTAATGAAAATATCAGTGGTTTTAGTTTCATGCATGTGCATGGCACATGGGAGGTCCACGCCTGCACCTCAAGGGACCATGATGGTCCGTTTAATGTGTCACTAGGCTAAACGCCACCTTCACAAAGATTGCCCCACTCTTTCACTTTTTATTTTCTTCTGGACTATTGCAATTTTCTTTTGGTGACTTGCCATTACCCTTTTTTGTGTTAAGATATGTATGTGAGTTTCTGTTTGTTTTAGATTTTGGTAGAATTGTGTTTGAAGAATTGATTTTAAAAAAATTGTGTCGAGAAGAATTGATTTGTGTTTGGTAATAATATTTTAAAAATGTGTTCAGAAGAATTGATTGTATTTGAATGCTAAAGGTAAAATCACTTTTGATGTGTAAATATAAAGAATTTTGTGAATCCCACATCCAAACGTGGTTTTACAAACAGAAAAACAACACAGGACATACTTCCACTAGAATTGATTCTGGACTCCAAAATCACGTTTCAAATTTTCATATTTAGGTAAACAAACACACTAACTTTTAGCCAAAATCGTGTTTGACTGGTCAAACACGATTTTAGCCCTCAAACGTGTGTTTCAGAATATGAAACAAACAACGCCTGAGAATCGTTGGCTTTAAAATATCTCATTAGGACCAGCAAATGTTGCAAATGACGTTCCTTTGCACTTTGTTTGGATTTAAAAGAGGTTATCAAATGGTAGAAAATAAAAGGAAAAGAAAAAAAAATAAGATTATTTTATATTTTGTTTGGATAAAGAGAGAAGAAAAAAAAAGTGAAAACCTTTCCTCGCTTACTTGGTTAGAAGAAAAAAATATTTGAGAATACAAATTGCATGATTTTTTATTATCTTCTAAAAATAACAATAAGTTATATTCTTAGTATGCAACTTGCTGATTTTTTTAATTTAAAGAAAAATAACAGCCTGGAATACAACTTACATATTTTACAAAAAGAGTGTGGCTGTTGGCGTTCTGCTTTTGATGTAAAACCAGATAACCCCGAATGCCATGATAGGGAGAATGGAAAAATTACACGTATTCATAATGATTTAGAGAGTATGGCTTGGGGCCAAAGCCTGAGCATTTTCATTGCACGGTATATGATCTTCTGGGTCGACTTGGTCAGTTAGGTGAATTTTATACATGGCTATGGTTTGAGTCAAACTGATCTTATTTTACTTAAACTCGGTCTTAATTAGACTAATAAATATTAAATTATCAGGTTTTTTTTAGTATAAAATGGGCTTTTGAATCTAAAAAATTGACCCAATCAAGAATTAGAACCAGACAAAGGACAGGCACAACCAACCCATCCATGACCATGAGCACCCTTATGTGGAATTACCACCATGAGAGGCTGCTTCACGTGCTTTTAGTGCAAAAGATTCTAGATTCTCTGTCTTACTTAGGAACAAACCTCCCCAGTTCAAACGTATTACATTTTTCAACCCCAACAACGCAGTAAGTATTTTTGTCATTCTCCTTTAGTTCTTTGAGAAAATTATATGAATTGAAAAGACGGTGTTCCTAACAAATATACTAACTACATCATATACAAGTAACATAGAAGGTGTTGAAAACTATAATTCCATAAAGTACGTCAATTATAGTTAACCACCAACATGACAAAACATGTCTGACAATAGTAGTCCCGCGTATTATGTACAGAGCCTATGGTTACATATTATATTTAATATATTAGAAATGCAAACATTGAAGTAGGAAACAAAAATATTTCATATATTTAAAAAGCAATTCCCGAAATTATTTTCATACTCCAACCATAAATTGAATATAATACCAGTATTGAGTATTGAGCTATATACTGGTATGCATGATTATATGTATAAATGAAAGAAAAGAGTTCTACCCTGTAAATCTAGTTGGCATTGCTTTGGTTTCATGAAAGAATTTTGCTAGTTAACAGTAGAGAGATCTAACGCTAGACTTTTAACATAGTTATCAGGCAAAAACGTGCGCTCCACATATTGTTAGAACTCAAACTGCAGTGTATGAAAAATAAAGGCGTTTCTACAGTCAAACTTTCTCTAGTGTTACCCTTTGCGACATGAGCGATAATAACAACAGAAAATTTCAATAAAGAACCTTTTCTGGCTCATAAAAATGGATTGCACGATAAACTCACCAATTTTTTTGTGATTAAAATGAATTCCCTTTTTCCATGATGAAACAAAAATTGTAGTGCAGTTGGAATGGACACAAGTTAAAACTTGTGAGGTCCATACTACAAGGGATGGATTACACTCACCTGGGGTCAAAATACGGATAGAACACCAAAAGTATTTCAAGTTGAGTTGACTAATGACAAGATATCAGGTATGCAGAGAGAAAGTTCAAGAGACTATCTTTCATCAATTCCGGCAGCTGTTGAAGGCTGCTCCGCGGACTTGGTAGGAGCTACTGGAGATTTCTTATTGCCAGGACCTAAGGAAACCTTCACAAGTGCTGGCCTTAAAACTTTATCTCTGAGCAAGAAACCTCGTCGGGATTCTTTCATTATAATCCCGTCCTTGAACTCTGCGGACTCCTCACGCGCAACGGCTTCATGTAGCTACAACAAAAATAATCCAAAAACAAATTAAAACAATAGTAATTGTGGATAACCTTTTATAAGCTTTCATCAAATATGCCTTCTACAGGCAGGAAGGTTTTAGTTTCAAGCATGATTTTCCGGTGAAGGCCCTCATGAGATGTGCAAAACAAGCAGCAAAGTGGCTATGAGAAGAGACAAAACAATCTACAAAATAATACTCTCTGTGTGGCTTAAAAACAAGAAGGGATACAGTCCTCACATAAGATCAACACAGGTGTTTTCAAATTTAACTTACCAGGGGATTAAAAGGCTTGCCCACTGTTGCTACCACAGAAACATGATGGCTCCTCATAACCTCTACAAATTGCTTGTAAATACCTTGATAGCTCACATCAATCTTTTTCTCTTTCTCCGTTGCTGCTTTATTTTGTTGTTTAACTCTCTCAAAATTGTCCACTAGCAACAGAAGTTTTTCAATTAATTCTTCTTGGGCGTCCGATTGGATGCTAAGTCTTTCTTTGTCGGATTTTTTCCTAAAATTATCAAAATCTGCTTGTAAGCGAAGAAGTTTCTCCTTAGAAGCAACTTTGTCCGCCGATAAAGTGGATACTTTCTGAATCAGTTTATTCTTTTCATTTGCCATTGAGTGTATTCTCTCTTCAATCTGTGCTACAGTTTTTTCATTGCCATTGAGAAAGGCTTCTTTGTATGCTTCAATAAGGACCACTAAGCTGGGTAAAGGTCTTTGATCTTCATCATCATTTTTCACTCTTGTATCATTCTGAGTCACCTCTGTTTCATCATTTGTCTATGAAAGACAAGACAGAGAGGATTTAGCTAGGGATATAATTCAGGAACAACTACTGAAACGAAAATAACCTATTGCAGCTTAAAATAAAACAAACATCGTGAGAACCAGTAATTTTAACACATGCAAAGTTAGTGAGATGACTTTTTAAAAAGTGGGCCAATCATGAAAAGTGTGTTCAAAAGAGTGTGTTGCTACTTGCTAGCATTCCTCATTTAAGTAACAATGATATTATGATATCACTTATCCGTATCATAACAAAAGGGTAAAAGACAAAAAGAAATATTGATGTTTCAATATCTATTGTAATATGGCAGCAAGTAAAGTACTACTATCGTCTTATAGTTACAAACTTGTGACAAATCCAAGGCATAACCCTGTGTTTCTGACTTGCATAATGATGAATCAGACACACGACCAACATATTTGAAAATGCTTTATGGTTTTATTGAAGTATGCATCAAGCTACACCGAGCGGCAGAGTTAGTCAGTTTAAGGGATTATATATATATATATAGTATCTAGAATCCAATTATATTGAAGATGAGACTTTATGATTGAATACTGAAGTTTTAGGACACTGGCATTAGATCATAAGAATAAGATAAGACATTTATGAGGGTAAAAAAAATGAAAGCATGGTGAGAATTTTATCCAGAATCCACACCACCTTCATTACTCATTACTTCCTACCGATGAGAAAAGAAGTGAGGCCCCTGAGACCTTCATCACTAGTGTAAAATTACAACTCGGTAATACATCATTAGATGGATAATACAAAATAAATTATAAAATATAATAATCTCCTACTTAGCTAAGTAATACATCATTAGAATTTTCAAAACAGCACCTTCGCTTAAAATTACAGGCAAAAATGATATGATATGATGAGAACAACAGATATGGGTTGAGATGAGAGATAGTGAGCGTACGGTTGGAAGGGAATCATGGGAAGCGAGGAGATGAGACTTGAAGAGGGGCCTTCGATTGAATTTGAGAGAGGAAAGCGGGGTTGGAAACCCTAAGATGAAGTTGGAGGCAGAAATGGGGCGAGATGGAAAACGAGCGATTTTGGGTTGTCGGGATTGAAAGGGCTTTGAAGACAATGAAGTGGAACAGGGACAACTATTCGTGAGAAAAATAGCCATTGTTTGTTTTTCTCTCTTTTGTTCTTTGTAACAACAGAGAGAGAGAGAGAGAGAGAGAGAGAGAGATGTGTGTGTGCAGTGTGTTCTGGAATGCTGTTGGTCGAGAGCGGAGAGACAAAACCACTGTTTTTCACTTCAACCATGAATGATATACGATCATCATATCTTTTAGGGTCAGTCTAGGGTGGTTCACCGCGAGGAAGTTAGATTTTGAAAAAAAAAATAAATGGTTTACGGTGGACTACTAATTTCATTAATAATGTATACCGTTAGATTTGTTAAAACAAAAATTGAAGGTCTAGATCGTTTGAAAATTAAAATGAGAATAACTACACCTAACTATACCCCCACTCTTTCTCTCCTAACCACTCCCTTTCTCGGACCTCCAGCCTTCTCCCCCCTCTCTCTCTTTCTCGCTCTCTCTCTGCCTCCACCGCGTCATCCCAAACTTCATGTGCTAGGGCAGTGACTTCACCGCCAGCAACAGCGCCGCCAGTGAGTCCATCTACGACGCCAAGTTCGCCAACGAGAACTTCATCAAGAAGCACACTGGACCTGGAATCTTGTCAATGACAACGACGGAGTGGCTCGAGACTGGCGACATCCACCCGAAACTCCGACATCCACCAACAATAAAAACGGGTCACATGAGCCTTAGTATGACGAATCTGGGTTCTTAGTGTACATCGCCACCATGATCTTCCCTCTCTCCGTCAAAACCTTCAACACGGGAAGAACGCGAACTTCGCCGCCATCGATGATGTCACCGCCCCCATTCCACCAACCAACAAAACAAAAAATAATAAAAATAAAAAAGCTAACGAGAAATCCAGTGCGTTCTGCGTTTTGGTTTTAGAGTTTTCAACTTTTTTTTTGTTATTTTTTTGTTTTCTGGAGGTTTTTTTTTTGTTTTCTGGATTTTTGTTGTTGAATTGGTTGAACTGTGTACAGTGTTTGGAGTGTGGTGTGTGGGGTCTTGGATGGAGAAAGTGAAGAGATGGTGGACACGGAAGGGGGGAGAGTGAAGAAGGAGTATTGGTGGTGGGGGTGAGAAGTCTCCGCCGCTGGCAACAGAGAAGAGGAAGGAGGAAGAAGAAGGTGGCGGTGGCGGAGAATCCAGTGATGGGTGGTGGTGGTGGTGTCACTTTCTTCTACAACCACTCTCTCAGTAGCAGCAAACATAGAAAGAAAAAAAATCAAAGGAGTGGGGGTGGTAATGATCTGACGGCGGCGGCGGGGATGGTGGTGGACGGTGGAGGGAGGCCGCGTAGGGAGGAGAGTGGGGATGGGTGGGGAGTTGTGGTGGAGGCACGTGGGGGACGCACCGCTACTCGCAATGGAGAGGAAGAAGAAAGCTATGCGTGGTACCGGCGATGGGGGACGGTGGTGATGGGTGGGGTTGGTATTGTGTGTGGAAAGTTTAATTGTTATCATTTTTATTTTAACTCATCTCAACCCTTTATTTCTTTAAAAAAATCCAATGGCATGTGTTGCGGTTCTTACTGTTCACATTAGTGGTCCACCCATAAGTTTTAAAATTAGGGGTCCACCCTAGAACGACCCTATCTTTTATTGGAATCATAAAAAAATTATATTTTTTTGGTGTACTATATATCAATTATTTTAGAGAATCGAGTATATTCCAAAAATATATTACAACATAAAATGACATCTAAAATTATATTTTTGTATCTTCTGGTTTTTATTATTATTATTATTAGATTTAAGTGCACTTTTAGTCCAATTAATATGATTATACGATTTTGGTCTCTAATTTTCATTTTAGCCAATTGAGTCTTCAAGTATCTCAATTATTGTAATTAGATTTCTCTGTCATTATGTCGTTCAATTTTTAACATTGGAGGCCTACGTGGAATTTGACAATGAATTAGGTCGTTTTGGCATGATGCCAGTGGCTGAAATTTTTTTCCAATACAGTTTAAAATTTCTAATGTGTGTCACGTAGACTATAAGTGTTAAAAATTAGACAAATAGTGAATAGTGATGGAAGGAGCTGAATATTGCAACAATTTGGATACTTTGGAAATCCAGTTGGCTCAATTGAAAATTGAGAGACCAAAATCACACAATTACAATAGCTAGATGACTAAAAGTGCAATTAAGCTTGTTAATAAATACCATTTTTGAATAATTTGTGTATTATATAATCTTTGAGATTTTTTTACAACAATTTTACTCTTTTTTATGTTTATGTAATAAATTAATGAATTTATCATGAATTATTGATGTAGATGTAAAAATAAGAGAACTTTGTCCTTTTATATAGATTTATCTGGCTTGTATATAGATTTATCTGGCTTGACTCGGATTAAACCGAGAGTTTATAAAAATAAAAATAAAAACAAAAACTCTTGAGTTGGCCTCCATGGTATTTAAAAAATAAACTGCCACTAAGTGACTGTTTGGTTTAGATTTTCAAACCTCCTTTGAAGCCCAAAATCATGTTTGACCGGTCAAACACAATTTTGAGAAAAATTGTGGGTGTTTGTTTTAGAATGTGGTTGCTACAATAACGTGATTTTGGGTCCCAAAATCAATTCTAGTGGAAGGAGATTCTGGGTTGTTTTTCTGTTTGTATATTTACACATTAAAAATGATTCTACCTTTATCATTAAAACACAATCAATTCTTCTAAACACTTTTAAAATATCATTACCAAACACAAATGAATTATTTTTAAACACAATTATATCAAAATCAATTATTCAAACACAATTATATCAAACACAATTTTACTAAAATCTAAAACCAACATACCTTAAGTAGTTTTTTTTTGGACAGTACTTTTTTTTTTGGACAGTACTTCCACTAAGTAGTTGTAGATAACAAGCATGGACATTCGGACTGAAGTATCTAAGTCCTTGTAATGATATTTTAAAGGTAAAATTAGTCATTTAATTTTTTAACTTAATCGTTGATTTCAATTTAGTCTCATAATTTTTTTTACTTCAAATTAGTCTTTTATGCTTTTTTACTTATTTTTTCATTATCATAGACATACATATTGTCTCTATCTTTATTTGCATAGCCTAATCCTACTCTATATTGCTTATATCTTTGTTCATATAGCCTAATCCTAATCTATTTTAATTTATTTAAACATTTTACTAGCTTATTTTACATGCTTAATTGTATTACAAAAAAATTATTTTAACTTATTTTTAAAATATAAAGAGCTATTTTGTTAAAACAAAAAGATAAATGACCAAATTAAAAAAAAAATTAAGTTAAAGAACTAAAATATAATTTTACCTATTTTAAAATAGATAAAATATGTTTTCACTTTTTGCTGCACATATTTTTAATTTACTTTTTTAGTGAATTTTTTAAGTTGATATTTATATAAAATTAATTTTAGTTTAATCATTATAGTCCGTAGATTTGTAACAAACAAATATAAAAATAAAATTAAAACATGTATATTGTTTTTTATCCATATACATTGCATGTCACGTTGACACGATTTAGTGTCAAATCAATCATATGTATGTCACATAAACTATAAGTGTTAAAAATTGAACATAATAACAGAAACATCTAATTACAACAATTGAAATAATTAAAAGACCCAATTAGCTCAATTAAAAACAAAAAAACCCAAATCGCACAATAAAGAACTAAAAATACAATTCAGCCAAAAAATTTAATATCTATATTTATATCAAAGTTAATATTGAACTTCTCAATATTCCTTTCATCTCTTTGTTGTGCCCTTTTCTAAACTTGAATTTTTTTGAAGAGTTTGTTTCAACTTTAAATAATTTCTTTAAAAACTATAATTATTTTTTAAAGTGAAAATACTTTTTATAATTACAACCAAGCATAAAATAACTCATATTTTATATAAAATCTCTAAAATATAAATTATTTTATACTCATTTCTAAAATCATTTTTTTTAATTAAACAAATCAATCCATTATATTAATTAAGTAAAAATAAAAGTATAATTAAGAAAATACTAGTATCTTCGACTTCTAAAAAAAAAGCGATAAAGCGCAGTCAAATGTTCTACGGATCATTCCATAAAGTATGAAATAGCCTGATTAGCCCTGTCTAGAGGCAAAATAAGTAGTAGCAGTAGACCAGTAGTAGTGGAGGATAAGAGATACTAAAGCTCGTGTTTTGGAAATATTAGAAATTTGTCAGGATATTAACATCACACACTAGACCAAATATTAAGAAGTTAGTTACGTTGTTCCAAGTTTCAACAAAGACAAACATAAGAAAACCGGCATACTGCAAGGTCAAAAGGGTAGTCAGCTTCCTGCCTGCGTGAAGTACCTGCATGAAAAGCACCCAAAGTTAGGCAAAAATTAATTGAACATGAATCTTACATATGGAGTGCCCCTTAAACCAAACAACAAATCATGCTAACCAGTATAAGCTGTTCAACAAAGTTAAAGACACTCACTTCAGAAGCGAGAGTTGCAAATTCCCGTTTTTAGCCATTAAATTTCATTGCCATGAGAAGCTGCACCTTTTTTTTTCGTCGAACAAAGTACTGAACACAATCAAAATGAACATTCATTTTTTGTCTTGCATTATGCAAGTTTCATAAAGAGTAATCCTACTCACAACCAAAACTTTATGCGGTCAACTGAATACATGATATGCTAGTTTTGGTATGAGATGCTCTATATTCTCAAATGATTTAGACACGACAAATCTCAAATTCTACAAAGATTAAAACGTCTTTTCAAATCAGTCAGACAGCAGCAAACAGATAGACAATGAACATGTTCAGAATACTCTGGAAGTTAGATCACTCACCTACCTGCCATGATGCAATAATATTATCCAAGTTAAATATGCTGTAATGCCATAATCAAAATAAGGAAGATGAAATTCGCATTATGGTTTACCACTACAATGTATTGCCAATGTGCATCAGAATTTTTTAAGACCCAATGTTCAACATGCAAGAATATGCTAAAGGTAATCCAGTTATAGCAAAAAATTATAATTGAAGTCAATCAAGATCCAACAGAAACAAGCATCATAACTATACCATGCTTATTGGGGGAAAAGTAAACCTACGCTATGGATTAAACAATTCATGAGAATATATATACAGAATCAAATTTACTCAGCACTTGATCAGAACAATCCCTAAAACATATGTTATGCATTCCAATAAGATTACAAACAGAGCAATAAATACCATTGAGCTTACACAATCCTTTTTTTAAGTAAAAAATTTGTCAATAATGTAACAATATCTGATTTTATTGTTTGACATGTTTCTAGTGAGAAATTTGATTCAGTCAGATAGAAGCATACCTGTACAGCTACTTATATGCATGACACAGTGACGACAACTTTCACAAATAACACGCCTCTACTGTTGAGGCTCTTTGGCATTGACCATTTAGCCTGCCAAGCAATTTCGAGTAAGTCAAAGAATCAGCAAGAGGGTTGTCAATGCCTTCAGTTTCATTGCAGCCCTTACTGCTATCATCTCCAGTGCAACCAGTACCATGTGAACCACTTTCAACAGGTTGTTCCATTTGAACGGCTGAATCACTTTCAACAGGCCGTTCTGCTTGAATGACTGCACCAAATAGCTGAAATGAAACAGACCCAGGTTTTGTTGAGTTGCAGTTGTGGTTCCGAACAAATTCTGTGCCAAAGGAATGCAAACTACTCTGGCTATCTGGTGACAAGTCACCAGATTGAGAACTGCCAACATTTAGATCAGTTGACAAAGTTTTCAACCTTGCTGTGTTGTTCCCAAAGGAGTTACCCATACATAGACGCGAGTTATCACCTGGAAAGTTGGTAAAACTTAAAGCAGAAAATAGATCATGCCTGGCTCCCTGCATGCCAGCAGGAAAAGTACCATAACTCAACAATGTTTGATTCAAGTGTCCCATTGTTGAATTAGTGAATCCTGTCATGGAAAAGGGGTCTCCCTCTCCATCCCCAGAACCCTGAGCAGCTTTAAACCTTTTCATTGGGGGAAATGCTGTATGAAGCGCAGGTGTGGTAGAAACAAGTTCGACCTGCCAAGGGCTGACCCACTTGGAATTCTGACACATATCAGGTTCATCCCATGTAACCTGTCAGAAATATTAAATGCCCAATATCAGTCATTTTAAATAGATGATAACCTCTTAAAGTGCAACTTCTATGACGAGAGTTTCTTTCAATGTAAAGAATATTTTGTCACCACAGAAATAATACTAAGATTCAGCCATAAGAAATAAAAGTCAAGCAATAGATCCCCTAGGGAGAGAGAATCCCAATGATACTTCTTGAGAAATTAACATGGCACAATCAAGAACTACAGATAGTAACAAAAGAAAGAAAACATACTAATTGCTCTTCTGATTAAGTCTGAAATGAAGATTGCATATTTGGTAAAATAAATATAAAAAATTGATGCCACCAGTAGATTTCTTCAATTGTCAACATGATGCACCTTTATCTCCATCAAAATGAGCACGACCATAGTTGCTAGTTTTGAAATATCACACATGTTTAATAGAAATACCAATCAAACTGATAACAACATTCAAACAAAACCCATAATATATCCCAAGCATAGCATACAAAACACTATTTGGGGGCTTTCCTTTTTAACCAAACATGACTCATGCTTACACAACTAATCCGACAAGGGGCTTAGACCAACCAAGGGACTAGTCTGCTGGTTTATTAATCTAACCGACCAAATAACTGTAAAACCTGATAGTATGGGTATATTAGTATATATTCAAATCAAATGTGACCACAATTATAAAAAAAGAAAATATGCCCGTTGCGAAAGCATCTGCAAGGTTATCCTTGTTTTAAAAGTGGTAACCTAGATTTTATTGACATCTGAAACTTAAAAAGTGATAGTGAAGTAGTCATATTTGTCACTCATCACTTCTCCTCTAAGTCAAATTTTCTTGATTGTTCGTGCTGTGCTCTCCATGTCAAGAGGAAAGCTGCATTCCAAAAATGTCCTAAAAGCTAACAAAATAAGTTACAGCCAGAATAAGTGCACCTACTCCTGCAGATATGATGACAAAATACATTTTGGCAAATTGAAGAAGTTTGACATAGTAAAATTCATTGCCGCAAAATTGAAGAACTTCGTTTTGTTAAAGATGAGTATCCCAAATAAAAGAAATATACATTATAAAAGTAATAATAAAAGAAAGCTTGCAATCTGAGTTTAAAAAAAAAAAACAAAAGACAACCACGGGAGCAAAACATAATCAAGCCAAAGAGAGAGAGTTTTATTCTAGCAACTTCAATGTCCCAAGAATGGTATATATTGTTTTGATAAAATTTTACTAATCCTAAAATTACTTCTTCTAACTGACCCGAGTCTCATGAATTAAACAAAGCAGAGTAGAACATCTGGACAAAAATGTAGGAATTCAAGCTGCATGACAGAAGCAACAGGACAACAAAACAAATCAAAGTAAAAAATGCTACTCATTACCTAAAATAGAGGATAAAAATCATTATCATACTGGTACCTATCCACTTCAGTCTCTTCATGTGAATATATTAGCTAAAATGCAAAATATAAACTACCTCAAACCTTCTACAATGTTTCTATGCCCAAAACAATTCCATGCTTCCATTCTCAATTTCTCATATTTCATCCAGCTATATATATTTGGTTGCCCAATTTCCATCATCTTGAAAGCAACATGAAGTAGAATCATAACCCACAAAAGCATTCTCAGTCAAACTTTATTATAAGACAAAATAAAATGTATAATTCCGTATGAATCTCTCTCCACAGCAGCAACAACTGAGCCTTATTCCACTACTAGGTGGCACCAACTACAGGGATCAAATCACACAATTAGGCTATAAGGCTAGGTTTTTGGGCCTTTCAGTATCAGTTTTGTGCTTTTGTAAACTACAGGCAAACCAACACGGTGTTAACAGGGAAACTTGGTCCTCGTGAAAATGAGAGATAATTGAGACTCCACAACAAACCAAGAAGTATGATGTCCTACTAATGCCAAAACATTTTCCAAGCAAACGTACTCAGTGTGATTGGTCATATACAAGTGATTTTGAATCTTTACCGTTCATCAAACTTTCACATCGGAAATCAGAGTAATAAAATCTACCCAACCAATCGAAATTCATACTCCAGCCAAATTATTCATATAATTATTGTATTATATAACATATAACGCACATGGCAGATGAAGATGCAAAAGAAACAACATGGTAGGCAAACCTGAAGCATGCGCCAAGGGGAGCCTTTCCAAGGGCCAACATCAGGAACAGCGACGGAAGAGACAACACCCTGAAACCATGTCATCCTGGAGGAATCATCAGCCTCCACAGCCATCTTGACTCTCATCCCAGGACTCCACACAACACTCATCGCTTCGTCCACAACCTCAGCCTTCACCACGAAATCCGACCACGCAGCCTTAGGATAATACACGACCTCGAACGGCATGTTCTTAGCCGCCAATTCCGCTGCCTCCGCAACCGACTTCGCAGAGAGCTTTCCCTTCCCGTTCCTGGAAAACCCCTCTTTGCACTTCTCTTCCTGTTGCTGCTGCTGGTGCTGCTCCTCCTCCACCCTGTTTCTCACCCCGCTGAGAGGGAAGCACCACCTTGGCCCGTCGCTGTTGCTACTTCCGGACGAGGCGAACCGCGTGGCACGGCGGATTCCGACGAACATCTCCCCCCTGGAGTTCTTCATGAAGACAACAGAGTCGCCGGCGACGAGCTTCTTACTGTTGACGAACTTGCTCCAGCCGGTGGTGAGCAGGTGGCGCCTCGGCGTGCCGCGGTAGATGTGTCGGAACTCCCAGGACACGCCGTGGACGTCGGTGATGGACAGGTTCTGCACCGGCGGGTCAGCCTGGAAGTCGAGCGCCGGGAAGATGGAGTCGGCGCAGAACCTCGGGACGGAGAATCCGCCGCCGTTGTTGGCGTCGGAGGGAGTGAGAGTCTTCGCGAAGGACACCACCCTGTCGCCTTCGTCGGCGCCGCCGTCAGCAGGTTGAGGAATTGCGGAGGAGAAATCGATGAGAGGGTGGAGGAGGAGCTTGGCGAAGACCTCGTCGGTGAGTGGATCGGCGAGGAATTGGACGGCGGAGATGCGACAGAGAATGAATGGCCTCGAGAGGAGTTGATGGGAGAGGTTCTGAGGAGGTGAAGAGGCTTGGTCCATGTGTCCCTGCGGGAAATAGTAAACCCTAGAATTGACGGTGGGGATTTGCGCGCCGGCTCCGGCGCATGCTCGCCAGATTTTGGGTTCCAGAAGGCGAGGCTGCGGCGGCGGTGGCTGAACTTGGCGAGGCATGGTTGTTGCTTCTGCTTCACACACACACAACAACAGAGAGCGACTCCGAATTGGTTACGGAAAAGAGTGAATGAGGGTTTGGCTAGGGTTTTCAAACATAAGAAGTAACGGAATCGAAGGAGAGTTTTGTGTGTGTGGGAGAGAGAGAGAGAGAGAGAGAGAATGTGTGTGTGAGTGAGTGACAGGTAGAGTGAGTGAGGTTCTCTCTCTCTCTCTCTCACTCTCTATTTAAAGTTTGTTGTGTCCGATTTATTCGAGCTAAGACCTGAGTCTGATAGAGAGAGAGAGAGAGAGAGAGAAACAGAAACGTATTGGGGTCGGAGAACAGGCGCAATGCGAAACTAGGGGAATAATTAATTCACCCAGGAATTACGGTTTTACCCTCCTCACACTCCTTCCCTCTCTCTCCCCCCGTCTTCGCTACCGGATTGGATTCTGTTAATCTGTACTCTCTGCAGTACAAACAGAACCATTCCCTTTTTAAGAGTATATAAATATTCATTAATGCTATCCCTTTATTATTATTATTATTATTATTATTATTATTATTATTATTATTATTATTATAATATTATATCTGTACTAACATGATACGTTTATCAAAGATATACGAGTAATGGAACACGTACATTAATTAAAGAGTAAGTGATCAATAATTTTTTTTTTAAAGAGTACTAGTGTATTGGCTTGTGTGCGTTTAAGTTTTTTTTTTGTCTCACAATGACTTCATTTAATTTAACACGGGTGTCATATAGTGATTCAAATTGCATTAATCTATGTTACCAAAAAAAAATTTGCATTGATCTATCTAGATTAGTATTTAAGTTGATGAGGCGGACGTGACCAAAATTCTAAATAATTTTTGAGAGCTAAATAAATTTATAACATAAGAGTACCAAATAGGCAAATACTGTTGTCTCAATATCTGTACTTTGAACTGATAATTACCGCATAAATAAATAAGTGACATAACAAATAGTGGTAATAGGTAGGTAGATGGAGATGCGAGTTGAATGGAGGATGATGTAAGTGTGCATTACATTAAGCAGGTCTTAATTGGACTCTGTTGGTCTGGTCTGGACCCTGGTGATGTTATAAGGAGGGGAATAATGTCGCTAAAGAGTAGCAAATGAGTGAGGCACGTACATACAGTGTACTTGAAAAATAAACGATAATGGTTGATAAATGATGATTCATATTTGAAGTGTAGTGTGTGTGACTCATACGATAATTATTGTGTGTGAGTGTGTGCGCGCGTAATGTGGTGTACGCACCCGGAAAAGGCGGCAATGTGTAAAGTCGCAACGGCCTAGTAAAGGTTTGTTGGAGTGGAAGAGGGGATTCAAAATATCCCCAACCAGATAACCCAGTCTAATCTAGCGTCTTCATAATCATGGGTTGTTGTTTTTATATTTCAAAAATGGAATAAAAAAACTGTTGACAAACGAATGGAGTAAAATTTAAATTAAATAAAATAAAATAAAATAGCCGGGTTGGTTTGGTTCGGGCTCACGGGTTGTTCGGGCTCACGGGTTGTCCGAACCGCTGAACACCCTAGCCATAGACCAAGTTAAACATCTCATGATCTTAATCGTAATGATATTCAAGACGTCCATCTAATAATGTAATTCCAATAGAATATTTTTATTAAAGAAAAACAAAGGAATTAAATTTATTAAAATATAAGTGTATTCTTTAACCTAGTTTTCTTTCTTTTTTGGACCCGTAAAAAATAAAGCCAGTCTAGAGACTAAAAATTGTTATTTTTTTTACCTGTAAAAAACAATTTTATAGATTAAAATTGTTTTTAATCTATAAATAAATGGGAGGTAAGGATAATTTGGGTTAAGATTATAGACCGATCCCAAAGAGAGAGACCAATCTCTGTTTTTTTGTCGAAAGAGAGAGGCCAACATTTATTTGGGCTTTGGCCTTGGTTCTCTCAATATATAATCCGTTCACATACACAAATTTCTAACATTAAAGGTTTAAATATCTTTTTCGTCCCTGTAAAATGATCGAGTTTTATTTTTTGTCCCTGTAAAATTTTTTGTTTGTTTGTGATCCCTGTAAATCAAAAAGTTTTATTTTTAGTCCCTGCAAAATTATTTTAGTCCCTATAAAATTTAGATCATGTTGAATTAGTCCCTGTAATATTTAGATAATTGCCAAAGTAGTCCTTGTAAAATAAATTTAATAGGGACTAAAAACAAAATTGTTCACATATTACAGTGACTAATTCAACATGATCTAAATTTTACAAGGACTAAAACAAGTTTGCAGGGACTAAAAATAAAACTTTTTGTTTTACAGGGATCACAAACAAACAAAAAATTTTACAGGGACGAAAAATGAAACTCAGTCATTTTGCAGGGACGAAAAAAGTATTTAAACCAACATTAAATGTTAAAGTTGACCATCCATCCCCCAACATAGCTCAACCTCAAGTGGAAAAATGAGCTGGGGTGATACTAAATGGTGGGGGTTCGATTTTCCACCTGTCCAAATTCCTCCAAATGACCAAAAAAAAAAGTTGACCAAAAAAAATAAACGTTAAATCTTAAATAATTTTATACACGTAAACTTTTATGATGTATCAGGTAAAAACTCCTATTTATTGTGAGAAACGATAACTATTAACCACAACTACTCGATCAAAATAAACGACTCAGGTTAAAAAATCAATTATGAAATAAGGTGAGTACTATCACATGACACCATTGCCTCTTTCCTATTCTCTCCTTTCATTGGTTGCTCATCTCCACACATCGCCTTTCCCTTTTTATCTTTTCCCCTTTCATCAATCTTCCAGGGAATGATACCGATTGCGTTGTTTAATTATAAAAAGACATGTTTCCTTTGCATCACCCTGATTATAGCAAAGTATAGCCCAGAAATTCAGGATCGGTGCTATGCAGTTGAGTATGAAGGCCTGCAGCTTCTTTGCCTTACATGTGGGCGTTTTGGTCACTACTTGGATGGCTGCCCCAATAAGGTTGACAAGGTGCCAGATGGGGGAGTAGAAGGAGATGGCAGAGGCATAGAGCAGCCAGGGAAGGATGATTCTCCACAAGCTCGGCCTTGGACGGTGGTGCAAAAACCCCGGCGGCCGCGTAAGATTTCGGCTACGGCGATGAACTACAGTGGTTGGGGAATGGGTAATCCGCAGGGAGCTCCTAAGATTTTGGGATCAAGATTTGGTGTACTAAATGAGGATTCAAATTTGAATAAGGATCCCAATCATGAGGATTCAAATTTGAATAAGGATAAGGATCCCAATCATGAGGATTAAAATTTGAATAAGGATAAGGATCATGATCCGGTTGAACCAATTAATGAGGAAAGAGATTTGTGGATTGTTAGGCGAGAAGATAAAGGAAAGGATAAGGTGGGAGTGGATAGAGATAATTGGAAGAAAATTCGTGCAAAAAAAAAGGAAAATCAGCGCAAGGAGAATAAAAAGAGCAACAAACAATCAAACACGTGGGTTCAAGAAACGCGCAAAATTGTGGTGCAAGGGTCTGTTAATCTTGACAAGGATTTAAGCGTTCTTGGTGCTAATAACATGGGACCCAATAAAGTCATTATTGAGGTTCCACGTGTGCACTCAACCTGTCCTAGTGAGCCTAATGTGGAAACAAATGGAGTGGGTCATAATGCAACCGAACACGTGAATGTTTTGCATGGAGGAGTTGGTGACAATACGGCTGGGGTCCACCCCACTAGGCCTCCAGACGTTGTGGGACGTCGAGACCATGCCCAGAACCGCTCCACGTCTTCCTCTCCCCTAAAGACTGATGGAATGGATGGAATAGGCAAGGATATGGAGTATGATGTTGATATGGATGTTGCTCCAGAGACAGTTGAGGCTACTCCTTTTGGGGTGGCTGAGTGCCACATGGCCCTTGATTAAATGGTTTTTATGGATTGTCCTCTCAAAAGCATTTTTGTCTGGAATTGTAGAGGAGTAGCGAGTTCCTCTTTTGTTCGCATGTGTAAGCAATATTTGGATACTCTCCGTCCTGATATTGCTGTCGTAATGGAAACAAGAGTGGACCCCAATAGATTGAGGCGGTCTTTTCAAATCCTTGGGTTTGATGGGTTCTCTTACTCTAATGTTCAGGGGTACGCAGGGGGTATTATAGCTGCTTGGAAGAAGGATAGAGTTCGTGTTCAAGTTGTCCAAAGGCACTTCCAGTTTCTCCATCTTCAGGTGCAAGCTAGGGATGGTGTTGACTGGTTTTTTACCCCAGTATATGCTAGTCCTAGCGAGGAACTGAGGCGTGATTTATGGTAACAGCTTCATGACATTGCTTCAAACATGAGGGGGCGATGGCTTACTGCTGGTGACTTTTATGAGATAGCCAATGTGAGTGAGAAGAAAGGAGGTGCGCAGGCTTCTCAGTGGAAATGTGATGCTTTCATGCGGAGAATTAATGATTGCAGGCTTATGGATTTGGGTGCTGTGGGCTCGCGGTTCACCTGGAAGGGACCTCTTTTCAATGGGTGGTCTCGTATTTATGAGCGATTGGATCGTGCTATGTGTAACTCTGATTGGAGGTTGAGATTTGATGAGGCTTTTGTGAAGGTCCTCCCTAGAGTGGATTTCTCATACCACCACCCGCTTGCTATTTTCCCTTATGGCCAGCAGGTGCATGGTTCTACTCCCCCTTTTCGCTCTGTCAGTGCTTGGATGACTCACCCTTTCTTTAAGGAGGTAGTGGAGCAACATTGGCTCAACGACCGGGAGTGCCTCCATAATGTGAAGCATATGGAAGCTATCTTCAATGATTGGAAGAACAACGTCTTCAGGAATGTTCGGGCGCGCAAGAAATCCTTGCTTGCCCGGAATTGGGGGGATTCAAAAGAGGGTGCAAGAGGGGTGCACCAATCGTTTTCTCCAAAGACTAGAGAAGGAGCTGTAGAAGGAATTGGATCAGGTGTTGTACCAGGAAGAGCTTATTTGGTTCCAAAAGTCCAGGGCCAAGTGGCTCACGGAGGGGGACCGAAATACCAAATACTATCACTTGAAGACTATTAATAGAAGAAGGAGGAACCGTATCTTGATGCTGCGCAACGGGGATGGGCAGTGGATTGATAATGTTGATGCTCTCAAAGGGATGGTTAATAATTTTTATAAGGATCTCTTCTCTGTGGGGGATCATCATATTGAGTGGAGTCTATCCCGGTTATCTTTTCCTACTATCTCCTCCCACCTGTTGGAGGATATTGCTAGGCCTATTGCGGAGAATGAAGTTAAAAGAGCCGTGTTTGCAATGGGTCCTTGGAAAGCCCTCGGTCCTGATGGCTTCCCTGCCGGTTTCTATCAACGCAACTGGGATATTGTTGGTCCCAGTGTCTGCAGGTTAGTTCATCAAGCTTGGATTGAACCCTCAATGATAGAGCATATGAACTATACAAATATCTGTCTTATCCCAAAGATCGAGAGGCCAAAATTTGTCAATCAATTCCGGCCCATTTCCCTTTGCAATTCAATTTATAAGGTGTTGAGCAAAGTGTTGGTTGCGAGGCTCAAAACTATCATCCCCCAGGTGATCTCTCCCTACCAAGCTGGGTTTGTTCCGGGTCGTAATATTCATGAAAACATTGTGGTGGCCCAAGAGCTTAGCCACAGTATGAGGAGAATGAATGGGAAGAAAGGATTCTTTGCTATCAAGGTTGATTTAGCAAAAGCGTATGATCGGCTCAACTGGTCATTTATCGCTAATATCCTGGTAGAAGTGGGGATACCTGATGACGTTGGATCTCTCATTATGCATTGTATTACGAGTGTGCGTACTAACGTCCTGTGGAATGGTGTGCGGTCCGATTTCTTTCGGCCTCAGAGGGGTATTCGGCAAGGGGATCCCATCTCTCCCTACATCTTTGTGCTTTGTATAGACAAATTGTCCCATCTTATTTCTCAAGTAATGGAGGATGGTGAGTGGGTGCCTATGAAGGTGGGTCGTCAAGGGCCTCGGATCTCTCATTTGATGTTCACTGATGATCTTCTCTTATTTGGTGAAGCTACTGAGAGACAGATGAGTTGTGTGCTTCGGGTGCTTGACCACTTTTGTTCTATGTCTGGTCAACAGGTTAGTATTGAAAAGACTTCTATCCTGTTCTCCCTTAATGCTGATGAGCAATCCAGAAGGCTTTTAGCTAGACAGTCTGGCTTCAAGGAAGCTGCATCTTTGGGGAAGTATCTTGGCGTGCCGTTACTTGGTAGGGCCCCTAAGAGAGCTGATTTTCGATATTTAATTGATCAAGTTAAAGGTCGCCTTTTCGCTTGGAAAGCTAGAGAACTTTCATTTGCTGGAAGGGTCACCTTGGCTAAATCCGTCATTGAGGCTTTACCAATTTATCCGATGATGTCTGCTGCCATTCCTAAAAGTTGCCTCCGGGATATTCAAAAGATGCAACGAGATTTTATCTGGGGGCATGATCACACTTCTCGTCGACATCATGTTGTGGGATGGCCAATCATAAGCCTCCCCAAGCACTTGGGAGGCCTGGGAGTGCGCAATTTAGTGATTATGAACAAGGCCTGCCTCATGAAACTAGGTTGGGCCATCCGTATGGGAGAAGATGGGCTTTGGTGTGATGTCCTTCGAAGCAAGTATGGTAGAGGGGCTATAGAGGTGAATTCGGTCCGCACAACCACAACAGATTCTAGTCTTTGGAAGGCCATTAGCAAAGCTTGACCTTACTTTGGGGAGAATGAATTCTGGATAGTGGGGAAGGGTGATACTATCCCTGCCTGGACGTCTAGATGGGTGGATCTTCACACCACTATTGCTAATTCAGGTGTTAATGTTCCTTTGGAGTACCATGATTGGACGGTAGCGGACTTGGTTGATCAGGATGGTCTTTGGAAATTTGATGTTCTGCAGCAGTTCCTTCCCATGGATGTTCTTAATCGAATTCTTTCCATCCCCACTCCTCATTGGAGGGTGGGTGAGGATTTGTGTGCTTGGCCTGGCAACAGGCTTGGACAGTTCTCTGTTAGCGCTGCTTATAATATCCTCCATAGGGTTCTAAGTGCCACTGCTTCTTTCCCCTGGAGCCGCGTCTGGAAACTCCAGGCTCCGGAGAGGGTGCGTGCTTTTATTTGGCTCGTGGTTCATGGTAGACTGCTGACGAAGGCTGTAACATGCCAAATTTTTACTCTAAGAGACAGAATGTTAATAAGGGAGGATTATTGTTAATATTGGGATTTTGATGGGATTAAAAATGGGTTGGTGCTGACATGGAAAGTCAAACGGAAAAGTCTGTAGACGATTTGACTGTTAGAATAAGAATGTAATGATATAGAAACCCTAATTGGAGTCAGAAAAATGATTTGAGGATACCAATAGTGATTTTACAATATTTGAGGATTTTAGAAATTATTTGGGAATTTTCTGAGAAGCGGATCAAAAATGTTACTGTTTTGGTCTCTATAGTTTGACTAGGCTGAACTGTGAGTTGGTTTGGAGACCAGAACGAGTTAAGAAATATTTTTGGAGATATCAAATGATGTTTTATATTATTTTAGAATTTTAGAAATTATTTTAGAAATTTTTAGAATAACAGGCAAAGAATTGCTGTTTTGGTCCCTATAAACTGTGAATAGGGTAAACGGGAGAACAGATGTAGGTTAGAAGCTTGGAAATGATCCAAAATCAACCAAAAGAGTAACCAATGATGTTTTTATAATATTTATGATTTTTAGAAAATTTTTGAGATTTTTCAGAGAAAGTTGATTTTAACCCTAATTTACGGGTCACGGTAAAATCGAAAAATTACCGTAGTGCTTCTAAACTTAATTTCTATGAACCAAGACTTTTGTGGCACCTTATTTTCATGGCTTAGGACTTATTTTAAGATTCATGAGAGTTTTTACCTCAATAGGTAATTTTTGGACAATTTTACTATGTAATACAAAAGTTACCACACTTAATTACCTTGGAAACTTACCTTTTACCATGGTTAAGGTGAAAAATTATTTTTACCCATCCTTAGGACAGCTGCAGCGCCCCAGCCAGCCAAGAGAAGAAGAGTGTAGAGATTGTTAAAATATCTTTGACTCATAGGCTTTGGCCAATGGGAAAAGTCCAAGAAGTGATATTTGGCTCATGACTCATTAGTGTAATAATGACTTAGGAAAAAAATCTGCACAAGAGGTAAAGGGGAGAGGGAGCTGGCCGAGACATAGGGAGAGTAAAGAGAAGAGCTTCTTGTTTCATTTTTTTTCCACTTTGCTCTCACACCATAAACCTTTTCCATACTTTTCTCTCCAAGTTTTCACTCAAAATAATCAAATTTTGCAAGGTTTGCTCTTGAGTTAGGAATCATCAAGCTATCAAGGTAATTGCTAAGAACTCCATAGATTAAGTTTTCATTGTTTTCTTCATGGGTTAGGAGCTTAGGGTTGTATTTGATTCATTTTAAGTTAACTTTCATGTGCCAAGGATTAACTATGGATGAGTAAACTTATTTTGGTATTTGGGATGTGTTGTGTTTGGATTGGAAGGAAATAATCAAGAGGAAGGAGAAGAGGGTTTGAAGCAAGGGCTTGTCTTACATAGGATAAAGGAAGGAGGTAAGGGGAGATTTTCTTGTTTATGGTTATTAGTGTTTGGATGATGCATGAGTGGTATGCTTGTTATGATTTTTGGCAAGAAGCTTATAACTTTAATTAGAGTATGATTTGAACATGAGGATATGTGCTATTTTGTTCATGTGGCTTGGATGACTCAAGAGATATATATATATATATATATATTCATGCTTGGTGGAAGGATTTTAATTTGCTTGGATGTGGTGTGCTTGGGATTGAGTTATTTTTTATGGGGTTTATCCTTGGTGGAAGAGAATAATATGTTTGATGGGTGATGATCTTGTTCCATGTTTTGATGAGTTTGAATCCATGGCTTGTTATTGAATAGTTGTGCTTTTGATTGATCCAAAGATGGTAAATTTTGCTCACTTGGATACAATTGGTCTTAACTATGTAAAGAAACAATAATTTGGTATGAACTTGGTAAAAATCGGATTCCAGTTATGCCCTGGGTGTGAGTATTTTCGAAGCTGGGAAAGGCTGAAAAACAGGGGACAGAGCCGTTTACACCGCTGGTGTGAAAACTCTCGCGCCTGTGAACAGTTCTGTAATCTGGTAATTCAATAGTGCAGAATTTTTCTAAAATTATTTCTTTCAGTTTTTTAAACAAATATTGTTAAGGGAAAAATGTCATTTTTGAATTTAAGGATTGGCAAGTATTTTAGTTAATTTATTTTAGAACTTAAACATTAGATTTGGAAAATGCTATTTTTGTTAAAAAGACAAAGATTGACAAAGGGTATGAATGAAAGAGGAAGAGACATATGGATGAGGATGTTATAAGAAATGGAAATATTATGAGAGAGAAGAATACCATAACCAAGAGAGAAGGTTATAGGTAATGGTGCAAGAGATAACCTAGAGAAGAGATTAATGAAATTACAAGAGAAACCAAAGCTTAAAATGTTTGAGATAAGTACTCTGTGTACATAAAGTGATAATAATACTATGTGACACGCACTAGGTGATGTGAATACTGTGTGGTTGAGAAAATCTATGTGATGGGAGAATTGCTATGTGCCATTAAACGTTGTGTGCTATGTGAAAGGTTGTGTGTCATTGGATTGAATATCTATGGATTGTGCCATAGGCTGTGTGCCGTTTTTACTGTGTGCTATGTGAAGGGTTGTGTGCTATGCTGTGTGCAAATGGGTTGTGTCATGCTGTGTGCAAATGGGTTGTGTGCCATGCTGTGTGTAAAAGGGTTGTGTGCCAAATATTGTGAGCGAAGCGCTATGCGCACAGTGCTTCGGGAAATGCTAAGTGACATTTCGTGCTATGTGAAAAAGTAATCTCCATGAAGTGCGGGCTAAATGTTCGTGACTGAGTGTCGAATAAATGAGGACTTTGGGGAAAAGTAATCTCCATGGAGTGCGGGCTACGTGCTCGTGACTGTGTGTCGAATCTGTTATAAAGAAATGGCCAATAGAAGTGTCCTGTGTGACATCCTGAGGCCGACGGGGGAGGGGAGTGATCACCGGTGCAGAGAGGCACGAACAAGGAGCGGCTCCTGGTAGGCTTCTAGGCGAAGGGGTACATGAATGAACCGAAATCATACCTGAATGAGAGGAATTCCAAGACTGTGCAGGTATGGGACTGTACAGTTGAGGAAAGCTTAATAGAATTGATTCGCACTACTCATACCAACAAGATGCATCTTCTTTTCGGTAGCCTATCACTTAAGAACTCCACAGTTAAGTGTGCTTGACTTGGAGCAATTTCGAGATGGGTGATCTTCTGGGAAGTTTCCTAGAAAGCATGTGAGTGAGGACAAAGCATGTTGAAAAGACCCATGTTGGTGTGTGGGGACAGTCGTCAATCCGAAAAGCAACCGGGATGTTACATCTTGTGTGTATATATATATGGAATTCTTATGATATGTTTCTGTATGAAACGGTGATATTCTGTGTGAAGTTGTAAAGGTGAGTCTGTGTGACATATGATGAACATGCTATGTTGTGCATATGTGAGTGATTTTTGCTATATATGGTAAGATACGGCTTTGCATGAATTTTTATAATGTGCTACTTGTATGATTGTGGTGATAACTGTAAAAGGAAAGTTCTCACCCTTGCCTATATGTTTTGTGCTCTTTGGAACATGATTCATATAGAGGGACCACTAGCTGGGTGGACCAGTCAGGACTTGAAGAGTAAGACGTACTCTGAGGATGTGTTAACCTAGTGGAAGGACGTGCGGTTCCTAGTTTCGAGTTAGAATTTTCTTATTAGAGCTTCTTGCAGAGGTTCGTAATGCTTGACCAGCATAGGGAGTCAGCACTCTTTTGTAAAGGAAAAGATCCTTATATGATGTATTATTTTCAAACTTTGGTTTATAAAGAAAGATGTAAATAGTATTCAATGACTGTATTCCATTCTTATATGTTGAGTGTTAATGTATTTATGACATCTGTTAATATCCTTAGAAAAAAAAATGGCAATGAAAATTCATTTGTGAAAATTAAATAAGTTTGTCAGTATTTTTCCGAAAGAAAACCAGACTTAACGAAATTTATTTTCCGCATTTGGGTTAGTTACTTAAGTGTAATGCCCTCTGAGAAAGAGGGTGTTACAAAGGCCCGCATGCATAGTATGGGATTAATGGATAATTCCTTCTGTGATGCTTGTGGGCGGTTCTCTGAGACAATAACACATGTCCTGCGTGATTTGCCATCTTGCTGCTGAAGTTTGGCACCACCTCATCAAGGTCAAGGCTCGATCCCGTTTCTTCAATAGTGAAGTGCATGAGTGGGTGATCATGAACGTTTCAGATGATCTTGGAGGGAATGAGGAGTTGCCTTAGGCCACTACTTGGGCCATCGCTTGTCACATGTTGTGGCGTTGGAGGAACCAAGCTATGCATGATGCTCACTTTACGCGTCCCTCTCGGCCTTGGCACTGCATCTTGACTCATGGCATGGCATATTTTCATGTAGGTGATATGGCTAGAGTGGTGGGTGGTAACTCGCCTAGGTGGGTGGAGATCCGGTGGAAACCTCCTGACACGGGATGGACAAGTCTGAATACTGATGGCGCTGTCAAAGGAGAGACTCAGAGAGCTGGTTGTGGGGGGCTCCTTCATGCTCCTGATGGCCAATGGTTGGGTGGTTTTGCCAAATTTGTTGGCTATTCCTCCGCCTTTGTTGCTGAGCTTTGGGGAGTATTTACAGGGCTAGCTCTTGCTTGGGAGAGAGGTGTGACTCAAATTGTTCTTCAGATTGACTCCTCCTCAGTGGTTCGTGCTTTGGAGGGTGGCTTGGTGGGCAGTGTGAATGGCCGCAGGTTGGTTCAGATGATCCGAGAGTTGCTGCAACGTAGATGGAGTGTTCGAATTGTCAACATTTACCGTGAAGCCAATGCCTGTGCTGATGCGTTAGCTAGTATTGGGTGTAACTTGGGTTGGGATCTTGTGGTTTATGAGCTACCCCCAGCTAATCTTGGGCAGCTGTTACTTGCTGATCAAATGGGAGTCTCTACTCCTAGACTCGTTGCTGTGTAGTTTTTCTTTTCTTTGGACTTTGTCCCCATTTATTACCAAAAAAAAATTAAATAGATCATATTTAATTGGATAAGTTTGTTCTTTTTAGAATATTTAAATTAAACTAATCAAATTAAAATTTGGATTTTGGATAGTTTGATTCGTATCATCAAGTTAAAATATAAAACAAATCATTAATTTCTTCGATTGAGAATTTTATCTCACATTTTATTTTATCTTATTTCTACATAAAACCTTGAATCTGGTTCTAATTAATAAAATTTGATTCTAATTAAATTACTATGAGGATAGTACGTATATCAAATTTAAATTTTTATTATGTTGGATGTAAAAACTTTTGAATTTTTTCCGCTCGTCATTTAGGAATGTCAATCAATATACCACACTCTTATGTCTTTTGAGTTTTGACTTTCTTAGATGTTATTGGGGGAACAAAGAGTAGAATGAATTAAAGTATCAGTTTTTATCTCTTCCTTTATTTGTGAGAGTAGACGAAACTAGAGCTGGCAAAGCGGGCTTTAGGGCCGGGCTCAGGCCGGCTTGCATCGGGTTTGGGCTTTGTCGGGCCGGGCCAAAAAAGCACAGATTAAAAACGAGCTCGAATTTGTGTGTCCGAGCCCTCCATTTTTCGGGCTCGGGCTTTAGACTATATTTTGCGGGCGGCCCGCTTCAGGCTCGGGCTTTACCGGGTTCGGGCTTTGTCGAGCCGGGCAAAAAAAGTCCAGATTGAAAACGGGCTCAAATTTGTATGTCCAAGCCCTCTATTTTTTGGGCTTTTTTGGCCCGGCCCGACAAGCCCGGCCCATTTTGCCAGCTCTAGACGAAACGATGAATATGGTCTTGATGTTAATACTCTTAATCTAAATTTATTTGTATTTAATATTAAATGTTGACATATTAAAATAGTATAGTCTCTTGCATACTATTAGTTATTAAAATAGTTGAATTTCTTGTGATTTAGCTATGAATATGATAGTATACACGGAAAAAATGTTTATATATCGAGCAGTGAGGGATCCAAGGGGTGGCCTTGGCCCACCCTCCCTCGCAACTTTTATAATTGACTATATACATTAGTGTGTTTGGTTTGGGGTTGACGAAAATTAATTTTGACTTAATTTATTTTTTAAAATTGATTTTGGTTAAAATTGAATTTAAAGTAAAGTGATTTATGTTTGAATATTTTTATTGTGAAAGCAAGTTTGAGATAAAACTTAATGTAAAATTTTTAATCTAATGCAAAAACTACAAATTCTAGTTTCTCGTAGAATCAATTCTGCACAGTAGAATTGTTTTTATTGCAAGAATCCAAACACCTTTGTGTAAAAGGAAAATTTCGTTTGATCCCTACAAACTTGAGTTTAGGTACTCTCACTAAATAACCAAACACGTACTACATGTTTGTGCAAATGTATTAATTAACACCATCTTTTTCTTTTGATAATAGACATATTAGTATTAAGGTTATTGGTTCTATTCGTCTCAAACACATATATATTATTATAAAATATCACACACACATATAATATTATATTTTAGTTGAATATTATATCAATTTATATTTAACTACTATGATTTAGTCTTTAATTAACTATTATTATCAACAACAAAAAAATTGGCCCCCGGCCCGCTACCATAAATTTCTAGATCCGTCTCTGACATGAGCCAGTTCAAAACAGATAGTAAAACTAAATAAAAACATGAAGTATACATAAGTAATTCAATCTAAACTAAACCATGCATATATAATTTTATTCGTGTGAAATTATCATATTACTTATATTTATATAATTTTCATATCAATTATTTTTTGGTCTTATGATCTCTAAATTACATCTTATTATTTTGATGTATTTGTAAATTTACTGGTTTTGAATTAGTTTGAAATTTGTCTTACGCCCTCGTATCCTCCTTTATTAATTGTACAATATGTTTGTTTTATGTTAAAAGTAAAATTTGTTAAAATGTGTGCAAGAAATAAAATAAAATAACACATGCATATATCACTGTTAAAAGCCACAAAATAATGCACATTAAAAAAGAATCAAACAGGTTGTTTTGTAATAAAAAAAACATAAGTTGTGACATTTTGTAGATTATCTTTCAATTGTCTGCATTTGAAGAAGCTTAAACTGAATGACTTAAGGGGCGAGATATTTTATAGTTAAATGTGTTTTTGTCATCTTCATAGTTATTGTGTATTTTCAGTATTTGTAAATATGCAAGATAAATTAGATAATCAAGTGATCATGGCCTAGATAGGTTTTTCACCTTAGAGAGAGAGAGAGAGGAGAGAAGGCATAGCAAGCATGTTAATCCCCGGGACAAATTTGCGCTTGCGAGACGTGGTTTCTACTAACTAAATATTTTTTTAATGCTATAGGAATCGATCATGTGACCTCTAGATCAACCCCCCGTGTTCTGTGGCAGGCCTTAGAACCGCTGGGCCAAGAGGCTTGGTTGCCATCAAATTGAATTCCAACACACCCTGGTTTATAGTGGGAATTCTTGGAAAAGTTGATGTTAGCCTATGGATTTCATGAGAAATGGGTCAAATGGGTGATGAATTTAATGACATCAGCACCGTATGGAATTAAGAGCAGTGGATCTGTTGGTTTATTTTTTTTTTTTATAATTGTTGGTCCTAAATTTTATTTATTTATTCTTTTTTATGACAATTGTTGGTCCTAAATTTCGACCACATAAAATTCTACCTTTTTATTTTATTAGTGGATGGCCCCTCTCACATTGTATGTAATAATTAATATAATTTCCTAGCAGCATGTATGTTATTGCTTTCAAAATGCTCAAAACTATATGTTTTTCAACCGTCCAAAACAGGATACATCATTACTTCTCCGTTTCACTACATTGAAACGTGTATTGATGATGAATCCATTCCACTCCTTTTCATCAATCCAGACAGAACCCAACCATTGATCTCGATTATTCAGTGTAATCAACCTATCAACCTGGCCGTCAACTTTTAAGCGTTATCAACCGGCACATGAATTTGTCCTTTGTTTTGTAGTAAAGACAACATTAATCAAATCCTGCCACGTCGAACTTGAGCAATGTCCAGAAATATACATACAGGAATTTCCTGGGATGCAACAAAAGTTTGTCAGTTAGTTGTAAATAATTTATAATTCATTTGAGCAATAAAGACAAATGCAGCTTTGAAGCAAAATGCATACTGTCTAGACTTCTATGTCTTTTAAACGGAAGCTCTATTCTATTTGAACTTGGTTTGTGTATCTTCGAGACTAGACATGAAACACGTCCTTTTTTATTCTTCAAAAAAAGAAGGAGTTTCTATTATTTGATTTGATGGGTCTAAAAAATATGCTGCTTGATGGGTCTAAAAAATATGCTGCCAACAGTAATATGCACAAAGGGAATTGTTAAATACATCCCAGACTTTTTGACATACACCCCACGTTAATGTGAAAATTTTAAAAATATCCTATAATTTTGTGTTATTTCCAGAAACTGGAGTTTCCAGAATACAAAATTGTATTCCGGAAAACTGGAGTTTCTGAAATACAAATTGTATGGAGATTGGAGTTTTCGGAATACAAATTGGACTGGAGTTTCTGGAATGTAAATTTGTATTTCGGCTAAAAACTGAGTTTACAGAATACAAATCGATTTGCATTCGAATACAAAAAAGAGGATATTTTTAGAATTTCAGCATTAATATAAAATACATGCCTATTTCTGTGGAGTGTATTTACCAAATCCCCTGCACAAAATCTTGTTTTAGCTTGGGCCTTGTGGGGGGAGGAGGGGTTGGGTTAATGGGTTAGTGAATTAGGCAATTTCTAAAGGCACGTACTTATTTTTCTAACTACACATATATAACAAGTTAAATATCTAAAATATCTTTATTGTGTCTGTTATTTTTTTTTTCCGTTGTTTCGTTATCATGCGAAACTATTAGTTCTGCACTACAAATAACACATGTGGAACTATTAATTCCACATGTGTTATTTGTAGCATATGCACATACAAATAATGCATGCAGAACTATTAGTTCCGCACTACAAATGACATATGCGGAACTATTAGTTCCGTATGTGTTATTTGTATGTACATTTGTTACAAATAATACCTGCAGAACTAATAGTTCGACACTAAAAATAACACATGCGAAATTATTAGTTCTGCAGGTATTATTTGTAGCAAATGCACATACAAATAACAGTTCCGTATGTGTTATTTGTAGCATATACACATACAAATAACACGTGTGGAACTAATAGTTCCGCACTACAAATAATATATGCAGAACTATTAGTTTCGCATGTATTATTTGTAGCAAATGCACGTACAAATAACACATGCGAAACTAATAGTTCCGCATGTGTTACTTGCAGTGCGGAACTAATAGTTCAGTATGCATTATTTGTATGCACATGTGCTACAAATAATATCTATGAAACTAATAGTTTCGCATGTGTTATTTGTAGTGCGGAACTATTAGTTCCGTATGATAACGAAATAACGAAAAAAATAACAAATGTGATAAGGATATTTTAGACATTTTAAATTTAGTCTATATGTGGTTAGAAAAGGTGGTATGTGGCCTTAGAAAAACCCAGTGAACTATGCCATGGATATGGGGGTAACAGATCAAGGCTTGGGTCAGACGTTCATCAGCTATTGGGTTGGGCCAACAGGAAATGAGAGCATAAGGGATTGGGCCGTGGCTTGTGATCAAGACTAACATCCGAAGTATTTATGACTGTTTGAAAAAACATATGAAAACAGTTTATGAATAGTCATAAGTTGTAATAATTATTCAAAATAACTTATAATTTATATGAAATTAATTTCACCATATTTTTTCTTCAATAACTTATACATAAATACTTATATAATAAATATTTATATCATAAGTGCTTAAATAAGCTGTTTATCCAAGCAGACCTTAAATGATACAATTTTTTAAAATAATTAATATTACATATTTGATTTGGTTTTTAATTTTTTAAGAGAAAACAAAATATATTTGGTTTGGCTTTTTTTTGGTCAATTTTGGTTTGGCTTTTAAAAGTTCCAAATTAGTATGATGTAAGAAAAAACTTGTCAATTTTCGCAGCCTCGCAGGTATCTTTCTGTCCCAATCTCGGTTTTAAGAATTTCGAACACCAATCCGCCCACACTTCACGGAGGAGTCACATTGAGACTTTTTTTTGGGTCGAAACATTGAGACTTTTCTAGAGGCCGTGGATTGTGATGAAGACTAAGATGGGCCACGCGGCCCACGCCCATTGGTGGTTTCCAACTGTTCAGAAGGTTTGGCCAAAAACTGTTCAGAAATAAGCACGCAAGCAAGTAAGCAAGCAACCACGTCAAGGGCCTCTATTAATTATTAATTATTATTAAAATGGTCAGTTAGGAGTAAAAGCTAAGAGTCTATATTCAACATTCCTTTTTTTTTTCCCACCAATGTTAGTGCAGTGTTATACAAAATTGTATATGTGATTCGTGATTAACTCAACTTTAAAATTTACTTTTATTTTGTCCCATCTGATGTTAATTTTTTAATTTCATTTATCTTATATTATATCCAGGATTCGACTCCTTTAAAGTGAATAACTCTCTTTAGAATATAAAGTAAGTAATTTCATTCATTGACAAATAAATTATTAATTGACATTTACATAATAAATCATAGATGTGTTAGATTATTAATCTTTAATTTTCTCATTAACTTAACGATTGAGAATAGTTATTTTAAGATTAAATATATTTTTAGTCCGTCTAAATTGAGAAATATTTATTTTTTGTTTCCCAATTTTAAAATATCTTATTTTGATTTCCTATTTTCAGAAATATATAGCCCATTAAAATATCCTCAATGGAGACTACATATGCAAACTAAAAGACCAAAATAAGACTTTTTAAAATTGAAAGAACAAAAACAAATATTTTCTTATTTAAGTGAACTAAAAATATATTTAACCTCTTATTTTGGAAAAAAAATAGTTATATTATGTGGTCATTTTGATCACAGTATTGTTAAGTTGTTGTCTATAAGCTATATCCATGCATGTTTGGAAATCGTTGACTATTATTTCCAATGCTCTCTAAATTCAATTTGGAGAAATAAATTTTTTATTACTTATCCTTTCACCAACATTAAAAAAGTGCTACAACAATTTAAAGTGCAATCCATACATATCCTACTTTGTATCTCTTGTACAATGTTAAGGGATTAAGATACTGTGTGTTGTTTAATTCCCATAGTTGAATCCACTTTAATACCAAAAAGTTTTGGTTATTGAATTGGCTGTTGTGTAATTCAGGTTAGGTTTAGATTGACAAAAAATCTAGAATGAAGTTGCATAAAATAAAATGATTTATATTCTACTGTTTGAAATGTTTATTATAATAAAATAAAATAAAATACATTTTCTGCCATTCAATAACATCTTATTGTTGACAAAAAAAAAACCTCTCTTATTTTTCTCTCTCTAATTTAAGGACCTGAAATGAGATTCCCCGCCCCCCAAAAAAAAAACTTACTACTGCATCATAAAAGTATTATGAATAATAAAAATCCTTTTTTTTTTTTGGAAATCTGAATAATAAAAATCCTTTACTACATCAACGCACACCAAAATGGTCATGGACTTGGACTCATGGGGGTGGGGTAGAACACAAACCTAAATTGAAGCAATGAAATTCGAGGAAGGAGACGCCATTTCTCACGGGGCACAAAGTCGCACATGCGACATTATTTTGCCAAACCTTTGACATTGCGTGTCACGACATGACTCGCGACTTGACACTGTAACTCATTTTACCATTTATTTTACCATTTATTTCCACCATTCACTACACACGATTAAATTCCAAATCTTACAGTAACATTCATTCGTATTTAAAATCACGCCAATAACAATAATGACACAGACTTGCGTTTCTGCATAGACTAGTTGTAGCAGTCCTTAGATTCATTTAAGACCAATTCCTCTTTTTGACATTCCCAGCAAAAGGAGCAAAGTTACCTATCATTAAATTAAACTCCTTGTTTTCTTCATCTCCCAATCTGAATGAAGAACAACTTTTCCGAGAAGATGAAGAGTCGTCCCTCTACCAAAATCTCTGCAAAATGGATTCCCATTTTCTCTGTCTTCTCCTTCATGCTTGGCATGCTCATCACAACCAGGTCTCTCTCTCTCTCCTTGCCCTCTTTACTTTTTCATCAATGATATGATTCATTGTGCTCTGGAGTCAGATTGGTCTGAAATTAGAAACATGGGGTGTGCGTTTTCCTTTTCAAAATTTGAACTTTATGATCCGATCCTGTAGTTTTATTTTTTTTCCTCCATTTTGGCTGGTTGCAGGATGTGGGAGCCACCTGAATCAAACGGTGTGATAATTTCGAAGCATCAGCGTGATCAAGAACTGCAAGTGATCTCAGGGGACTGTGCTACCAAAAAGGCATGCTTAAACCATCCCAGATTTTTTTCTAATTTGCTAGTGCTTTTTTATTTTTGTAATTATTATTATTATCTCACTTTTATTCATGACAGAAGCAGGAACAACCTAAGGACGAAATGAAGGAGTTGTACAAAACCCATGAAGCCATTAAGTGAGGAATCTATTTCCTTTTTGCTAGATTTGTTTGCAATTGAAGGTTTTTCTATTTTTTCTATTTTTTAATAATTGTTTTATTTTTTAATTTATTGGGAGGCATGGCAGAGAGCTAGACAAGCAAGTTTCCATGCTGCAGATGGAATTAGCAGCAGCACGGGGTTCTCGTGAAGGCAACTCAAATGGCTCAGCCAACACTTCCGGGGAAGGCTCTCCTCCTAGGAAGAAGGCTTTTATAGTGATTGGGATAAACACAGCTTTCAGTAGCAGGAAGCGGCGTGATTCAGTTAGAGAGACTTGGATGCCTCAAGGTAAAACATAAACTGTCTTAGGGCCTGTTTGGATTAGCTTATGCAGAGCTTACAAACACAGCTTATGACTGATTCATAAGCTGTTTTGGGTTTATTTTTCATAAGCTACTCAGGATAGCTTATCAAAACAGCTTATGACTTATATAAAATAAATTTCACTATAATTTTTCTTCGATTATAAAAGTAGCTTATACAGCTTATGTCATAAGCAGTAGATAAGCTTGTTATCCAAACAGTGGAAGAGTCAATTTGTTATCAAGTGAATCATCAAAGTCGTCTCTGAAATTGTAGTGTACTGTCAACTAAGTCTCTGAAATTATTAATATTTCAAATTAGTTCTTGAAATTAAAAATCCTCAATCATATTAGTCCTTCTGGATTGGTCAATTTAGCCCCTGAAATTGTCCGACAGTGACTAATGTGATCAAGATTTTCATTTTCAGTGACTAATTTGGAATATTAATAATTTTAGTAACTGAGTTGATAACACTCTACAATTTTAAGGACTAAGTTGGTGATTCACTCATTTGTTATCCTGTAATATTGGGCTGAAGAATTTAAGGTTTATTTTTCAACCCTATTTTTAAGGGGTCATTGAGTGTAATAATGATGGATTCATTTCTGAAAAGTTATGTTTTTTGTCCCCCCGTTTTGATCAGGTGAACAACTTCTTCGATTGGAACGGGAGAAGGGAATTGTTATCAGATTCATGATTGGCCACAGGTAATGAATCTGGTTGTGTCAATATATGAAATTAACATAACAAAATTTGGTGTGAATCGGGAGATAATAGCAATGAAGGTGGTGACCAAATAATAAATTACGGGTACAATGTGAAGCTCTAGCCTCTAGGATCTTTCTTTTTGTTCAACCGAACACTGGCATTTACTATTTCAGTTTGAATATGACAACACAAAAAGATTATTCCTGGCTGCTTAAACAAAACAGAATTAATAATCAAAGCATTAGAGAGAAAGTTGGGATTACACCTACTGTCTTGTCTTTAGGTTATATGAGCATGTGTGGAGAAGACCCGTAGAAGTACAAATTTGAAGGGTAGATCAAATGGAGGATAGTCCAATAGTTAAAAATATAAGGAGACCGAGAAAAACTATAGGTCAAACCATTAACAAGGATTCATATTCAGATTTAAATGTTATGACATTAGGCATGATTTAAGGCTATTATGGCATTATTTGATCCATGTAGTCGACCTCACCTAATGAGAAAAAGGCTTTAGTTGTTGTATAATGAATCAGGATCAATATCTTAGACGTTAAAGTATCATATGATCAATTGTCTATTTGTAATTTTGTAAAACTGGGGTATATGTTTTTATGTGGCTGTATTTATGAATTTTTAGTCTTTTGAGATCTGAAGGCAGAAGGGTACTAGTGTGTGATTCAATTTCTTTGCCTTACTTTTTACATGTTCCTTTGTAATCAATATTTTGTTTGTTGGGGGTAGATACTAGAGGGGTATATATGCCAATTCTGTTCTTAGACACAACATTCTTCCGGTTCCTACATGATCTGGTCATTTATATGGATTCTACTTAATGAAACTAACATGGGTGATATTGCCATTGTTGTCTCAGTGCAACTTCTAACAGCATTCTAGACCGAGCTATTGATTCAGAAGAAGCTCAGCACAAAGACTTCCTTCGCCTGGTAATTAAAGAAGACTGTTATTCTTAAGAATTTTTTACATGAGAAAAATATGGATAATCCGGCAGGACTGTGAGTGATATTTGATTTTACATTCTTCTTATAGGAACATGTTGAAGGGTATCATGAGCTGTCTGCAAAGACAAAGATTTTCTTCTCTACTGCAGTTGCATTATGGGATGCTGATTTCTATGTCAAAGTGGATGACGATGTCCATGTCAACTTAGGTATGTGCTATCTTTAGGATTCTTGACTTCCATTTTTTTTTGGTGTGTTTCCTTGCCATTGTTTCCTTTAAAACCTTGCTTTTTCCCATTTCCATAAAAAAATTAACTTTGTTCTAATGTGTTGCTGTTTAGGTGTCCTGGCAGCAACCCTTGCTCGTCACCGGTCGAAACCCAGGGTCTACATTGGCTGTATGAAATCTGGACCTGTTCTTTCTCGAAAGTAATTCCACTGGACTTTCTTCTATGCATATATAAGGCTACACTCCTCTTCTATGCTCCTCATTGTGGCTTTATATTTATTTATCCATTATTGGTTTTGTTTCTGCATATTCTAGGGATGTCAAGTACCATGAACCTGAGTTTTGGAAGTTTGGAGAAGAGGGGAACAAATACTTCAGACATGCAACTGGGCAGATATATGCAATCTCCAAGGATTTGGCCACTTACATTTCCATCAACCAGTATGTATATGTTTTTTCATGCAATACTTGATTGGCTATCTTCTGATCTTTTGGCTACATATTTTCAGCAAGGATATCATATCAGCAATTGTTTACTATCTTTGCAGCCAAAGAACTTTTTTGAATGTGAAACTAAACTCTTTAAACTAAATATGTCTTTGTGCAGAATGATAGTTCTGCATATTTTATTGGAAGCAAAATAGTTATTTCCATAATTTGATTGAAGCAAGAAACTTTTTTTTTCATGACAAGTTAAAATGTTTCCATAGATGAAATCTCAGCTTGTGGATCAGACCATATTATTATATAACCAGCAAGAATATTTATATATTTGTCAGATAATATTCTGTCCTACAAATTTCATGGGGGTCCTTATTATGACTGCAGGCCAATTTTACATAAATATGCCAATGAAGATGTCTCACTTGGTTCATGGTTCATTGGTCTTGAAGTTGAGCATATTGATGACCGCAGTATGTGTTGTGGAACCCCTCCAGGTATATAACCGTACTCTCTACCTATAGTTCCTTTGCTGTCAGATTGTCATAGAAATAGATAATCTATATTGGTTTCAACTAGAGTACCACTAAAAAGTTCTGGTCTGGCACTTGGCATGTTTTGGTATCGAGTGAATCACCAAAATCATCCCAGAAATTGTAAAGCGATGTCAACTTAGTCATTGAAATTATTAATGTTCCAAATTAGCCTCTGAAATTGAAGATTCCAGACTACTTTAGTCTTTTTAGGTCAGTCAATTTAGTCCCTAAAATTGTCCGATAGAGACTAATATGATTGAAGTTTTTTGATAGTGCCAAACAATTTCAGGGACTAAACTGGTGATTCACTCTTTTGATATCACTAGATGACTGACTTCCTAAATATTTCAACCATCAAATTTTCTTCTTACATAGATCTTCAAACTTGATAAGCTGGAAGCAATCATAAATGTTATTTGTCTCTAAAATTTAAAGATGATTTGAAGTTAAACCAAGTTTCTCAATCCCCCCTCTCTCTTTTTTTTTTGGCTATGGTTGGTTCTTATTTGCAACCAATGTTTTGTGTAGACTGTGAGTGGAAGGCACAGGCAGGGAACATATGTGTTGCATCGTTTGATTGGAGCTGCAGTGGAATCTGCAAGTCGGTGGAGAAGATTAAATATGTCCACTCAAAATGTGGTGAAGGGGATGGAGCTGTTTGGAGTGCATTGTTTTAGATTAGATTTGATTCAAAGGAAGATGGTTTTTACTGGTATGAAGAAGAGGGGCCTAATTGTTTAATGGCAGCTAGACCAAATGCAGTTTTTTGGATTTGAGAATGAGAATTCTCTGCAAATAGATACAACATGAAAGATCTCATCAACCATACAAAGCTGGGAGGCAAGGCTGGTTGCTTGGTTGATCATTTTTGTGGAAGCTGTTCCCTTCAGTTAACAATTGCTTGAATGTGGAAGGATTTTAAGGAAATAGATCTATTCACCATACCCTTCAAGTCTTAATTTATGACTAGTATACACGGTGTAATAGAACAAGGGCCTATTCTATGTTTATAATAATTTTGTTAATTTGTTACTTTTATGCACTGTTTTTTCTTGTAGTTGTGTGAGATTGGATTTTTGTTCTTTGTAACGAAAAGTAATGTATTGATAGATCTGATAATATGTTGAAATGTGATCATTTTGATGTAACGAAATGACAAATTTCAGTAGTGGTAAATATTTCTCACTTGCCATTCACAGTATGTCCCTTTTCTTTCCAGAAATCGAACCTCAGTTTGATCTGATTTTGACTTTTTGCCTGGCCATGTTACATTAAAATAGCACAAATGAAAGAACTAAATATGTCCATGCTTAATGAATAACGCTAGGGCTGCGAGTGCTAGTGGCACTATCCACAACAATCGAGAGGAGTGACTCTGATACCATATTAAAATTCAGCATTGGGAATCTCGAATCTCTTAAAAGTGTCTTGAGGGGATGGTACGATCTTAGTATAAGCAAGATCATACTAGGTGCACAACAATGCGAGTCCCGTACATGTTTTCTTATGTAAATAAATCTTTCACAGAAATCATTTTTATCAAACAAAAGATAATAAATTAAGTTGACCTTTATTTATATATATTTTTATTTTTTAATGAAACCGAGTAAAGATTGTTACCTACATTACAAAATTTATCACTGAATTTCATCGATTTAAAAATTATGAAAACTTGATTTAAGTAATTGAAACTGCACCATCAAAATCACTTATCTACCAAACTACATGTACAAAAAATACAATTAAGCTAAAAAAATTTCACTTTAAATTTCTAGAGAACACTTAGTAATCTATCTATTTACTATTTTTTTTTTTTAGGACCATCACTGGCTATTTACGCAGTGTCCCAACGCTTTTAACGAAAGACTAATCTGCGCTCGTCCGTAAAGGCTTGGACTAGCCAAGGTGTTGTTTTTGCCCCCGAGTGGAATCGATCCTGCTATTTTCTATTTACTATATTAGAAAACAAACCCCCTCCGCTACAGTATCTATTTATCTATTTACTTTTACTATATTTAGAAAACAAACCCCTCCCCTACAGTAATATACACATGTCAGCTCCACATAAAATTGTTCTCAACGCAACACGCGTCAAAGCGTTACAGCCGCTACAGTTAATGCTGCTACAGTAAACGCTGCAGCTCATGCAAGTTACAGTATATGCTACAATACCCATGTCTACTCGCTACGGTGTAAGAGTATTTGCGGCTTTCTCACCAAACTGGTGTAATTTCATCTTGAAATTACCAGTTTGGTGTAGTTTTTAAATTATTTACCAAAATAGAATAAGTCGTATACCCCATTGGCGACTTTTAATTTTTTTTTTCAAAGTCGTATATGTCAAATACAACTCCACTTTTTAAATTTTTTTTTCGCGTTTAAATGCAAGTCATATATACCATATACGATTTTGCATATTTTAATATTTTTTTCCTGAAAGTCGTATAATAGAAATACGACTTTAGCTTATTTTAATTTTATTTTTTTTATGTTGAAGGCAAAGTCGTATACTATGTATACGACTTCCCTTCCATTTTTCAATTAAAAAAATTAAATATAGACTTCTTGTTGAAAACAATTTCGTTCACCAAAAAATATTAAAAAGATATGCTAGACGCTAGATGTCATCGGTGATTTGTCTTGCCAATATTAAAAAGATGTTAGAGCATCTCCATTGGAGTATTCACTTTTGGGTATTTAAGTGGACTCCACTTATACACATCATTCATTTTTATTTTTTTTAATTTAAGTACTTAATAGGTATTCAACCTCTCCAACCCAATAACTCCAAAAAATTTACTAAATGGGTCCCACCAATAACTCTATATCCAATTATAATCCACAAAAACACGTAGAACCCACGATGAGAGAGGAGAGAGAGGGTGCTTGTATAAGCACCCCTCCCCAATAGGTACCCAAGTTTCTTTTGCTACAATAGGAATACCTAATAGATATCCATTAAGTACCATTTAGGTACCCTCCAATGAAGATGCTCTTAGATAACTTGACTCAATTAGATGTTACATGACTTGACTTGACCGTTTGGTGGTCGTAGCATATATGGTGTAGCAGTGCACTATTTAAAATTATGACACCGTATAATGCTCCCCTGTTTTGCATGATTATTTGTTTTGTTTTTGTAAAAGTCACATATTGCATGAATATATTGGATGAGTGCGTATAAGTGGAATATAATGACATTGAATTTGGAGTCATGGCCTCATGGCCACTGATAAGCAATTCCATTGCGTGCGAAAAGGGAAGGGAAGTCGTATACATAGTATACGACTTTGCCTTTAGTATAAAAAAAAATTAAAATAAGCTAAAGTTGTATTTCTATTATACGATTTTTGAAAAAAAAATATTAAAATATACAAAGTTGTATATGGTATATATGACTTGCATTTAAACGTAAAAAAAAATTTAAAAGGTGGAGTCGTATCTGACATATACGACTTTGAAGAAAAAAATTAAAAGTCGCCAATGGGATATACGACTTACCCCATTTTGGTAAATAATTTGAAAACTACACCAAACTGGTAATTTCAAGATGAAATTACACCAGTTTGGTGAAAAAGCCGAGTATTTGCATACAAGTACCATTTATTTATTTGTTTCAATAACTTTTTAAAGGCTATAAATTTATTTTTCTTTTAATTTTATTTTTATTAGCAAAATAGTGTTTGTTTACAGATTTCACTAATTTATTTGTTCTGATAACTTTCTATGGCCAATAAATTTATTTTTCTTTTAATTTTATTTTTATCAGTAAAAAAGTGTTTGTTTACAGATTTCACTAATTTATTTGCTTTAATAACTTTCTATGGGCAATATTTTCGATCAGCAAAACGACGTTTGCTTTCAGGTTTCACTTATTTATTTATTACAATAATTTTCTACATGCTATAAATATATTTTTCTTTCAATTTTATTTTCGCTACAGTATAACAGTGTTTGCTTACATGTTTTACTTATTTATTTATTCCAATAACATTTTACGGGCTATGAATTTATTTTTCTTTCGATTTTATTCGATTAGACAAAATTGTGTTTGCTTGCAGCTTTTGCTCAATTATTTGTTCAAATAATTTTTCTACATGCAATAAATTTATTTTTATTTTATTTTTACTACAATAAATCGCTACAATTTTTCACTCATTTATTTGTTTCAATAACTTCCTACGTGTTATAATTTTTTTTATGTCCATTTTATTCGCTACAGTAATTTCACTCATTTATTTGTTCAAATAATTTTCTATGGGGTATAAATTTATTTTTTTTTCAATTTTATTTTCGCTACAGTATTTCACTCATTTATTTGTTCCAATAACTTCCTACGGGCTATAATTTTTTTATTTCCATTTTATTTGCTATAGTAATTTCACTCATTTATTTGTTCCAATAATTTTCTACAGGGTGTAAATTTATTTTTCTTTCGTTTTTATTTTCGCTACAGTATTTCACTCACTTATTTGCTCTAATAACTTCCTACAAGCTATAATTTTTTTATTTCAATTTTATTTTCGCTATAATAATTTTACTCATTTATTTGTTCAAATAATTTACTACGGGGTATAAATTTATTTATTTTTCAATTTTATTTTAACTACAGTAAATCACTACAATATTTCACTTATTTATTTGTTTCAATTACAATTTTTTTTATTTCGATTTTATTTTCGCTATAGTAATTTCACTCATTTATTTATTCCAATAATTTTCTATTGGGTATAAATTTAATTTTCTTTCGATTTTATTTTCGCTACAGTAATTTCATTCACTTATTTGTTTCAATAAATTTCTACGGTCTATATGTTTATTTTTCTTTTTATTTTATTTTTGCTACAGTAAATCGCTACAGCAATTGCTACAATATTTTACTCATTTATTTGTTCAAATAACTTCCTACGGGCCATAAATTTATTTTTCTTTCGATTTTAGTTTTAATAGAGTAAATTGCTACATTATTTTGTCTCATTCATTTGTTTTATTACGGGCTATAAATTTTTTTTTATTATGATTTTATTTTCGCTACACTAAATCGCTACTCTATTTTACTCATTTTTTTGTTTCAATAACTTCTTACAAACTATAATTTTTTTATTTTGATTTTATTTTCCCTATAGCAAATTTCAACATTAATTTTACCTGTTTATTTGTTTCAATAACTCTCTACAGTCTACAAATTTATTTTTCTTTCAATTTTATTTTTACTACAGTAAATCGCTACAATAATTTCACTCATTTATTTTTCTTACTGGCAATAAATATATATTTTTTAATTTTATTTTCTATCACCAAAACGGTGTTTGCTTACAAGTTTCACTCATTTATTTGTTCCAATAACTTTCTACAGGCTATAAATTTATTTTGCTTTCGATTTATTTTCAATCACCAAAACAGTGTTTGCGTGTATATTTTTCTCATTTATTTCTTCTAATAACTTTTTACGAGCTACAATTTTACTATTTTTTTGCTATAGTAATCGCTATAGTATTTTTACTCATTTATTTGTTCAAATAACTTCCTACGGTCTAGAAATTTATTTTTTATTTGAATTTAATTTCTGTTCACCAAAATGGTATTTGCTTATGGATTTCACTCATTTATTTGTTGAAATAACTTCCAACGGGGTATAAATTTATTTTTGTTTCAATTTTATTTTCTATCACCAAAATGGTATTTGGTTACAGGTTTAACTCATTTATTTGTTTCAAAAACTTTTTACGGGCTATAAATTTATTTTTCTTTCGATTTTATTTTCAATCAACAAAACGGTATTTGATTACAAGTTTCACTCATTTATTTATTCTAATAACTTTATAGGGGCTGTAAATTTATTTTTTCAATTTATTTATTTTTGTTACAGCAATCATTGCTATAAATCGCTACAATAATTTTACTTATTTATTTGTTCTAATAACTTTCTATAGGTTATAAATTTATTTTTGGTAAAGTAAATCGTTACAGTAAATTCACTCATTTATTTGATCTCTATAAATTTATTGGAACAAATTTTTTTCAATACAGGAATCACTATAGTAAATCGTTAAAGTAATTTCACTCATTTTTTTGTTCTAATTACTTCCTACGTGCTATAAATTTATTTTTATTTTGATTTTATTTTTGCTACAGTAATTTTACTCATTTATTTGTTATAATAACTTTCTAGGGCTGTATATTTATTTTTATTTTGATTTTATTTTCGACGACCAAAGCGGTGTTTACTTACAAGTTTCACTCATTTATTTGTTCAAATAACATTCTACGAGCTATAAATTTATTTTTCTTTTAATTTTATTTTCGATCAATAAAATAGTGTTTGCTTATATGTTTAACTCATTTATTTGTTTCAATAACTTTTACGGACTATAAATTTATTTATTTTCTTCTACAACCATCACTATGTTTTTATAATTAATTTGCTTTGTTCTATTTTATTGTTTGATAAAATTTTTATTTATTTATGATCAATAAAATAATTTGTTTATGAGTTCATCTTTTTTTATTTTTGAGAATTTTCATGTTAAAAAATTACATGTCAACCAACAGAACCCGTGCTGTCGCACGGGTACCTGGCTAGTTAGTATTAATATTTACCCATAATACTACAAGAAGTAAAATAATTCTTATAAGAGCTCAATACTCAGTGGACACAAGCAAACAAAAGCAATAAAAAAAATTTGATATCTCTAACGTGAACAACTCACTTTAGAACATAAAGTAATTAATTTTAACCATTAATGAAAAAATTAAGAGTTAATATTATAAATATATGTATAACAAATCATGGATATATTAAAATATCAACCCTTAATTTTTTCATCAATAGTTAAAATTAATTACTTTACACTCTATAATGAGTTGCAGAGCCAAATCCTAAAAAAAAATGTTTTGGTGACTGATTTCTCACTACTACTCTGGAAATTTTACAATGGCACAAATAACACGTTGAGTGTCACGTGTTAATTATAATTTGGGCAATTGTGTTGGATCGCGTCACCGTGTTGGTGTTGTCAACGAAGACGGAGCTGCAAGCAACTGTAACAGAGGGAGAATGGAAAACGCCGACGTTTTCTTAGGCTTACACGACTTCCTGGAGCGCATGCGGCAACCCTCCGCCGCCGATTTCGTCAAAGCAATCAAAAGGTTCTTTTTTTTTTTTCTCTTTCTGGTTTCACTTTGATCTCTCAAAATCCTCAATTTTTGGTTAGGACAGAACAGAACCCTAATAATCAGTAGTACAATCACACACAAGTGACTTCACTTTTTTTTTTTTTTTGCAGTTTCATTGTTTCGTTTTCAAATAATGCTCCGGATGCTGAGAGGGACAGTGGCGCGGTACAAGAGTTCCTCGCCAATATGGAAGCCGCTTTCAAGGCTCATCCACTTTGGGCCGGTTGCTCCGAGGAGGAGCTCGAAAGTGCCGGTGAAGTCAGTTTCTACTCTTTCCCATTATTATTATTTTTAATCCAAAAATGTTTAGCTGTTTTATATTTCTACAACAATAACTAATCAATCAACTAGCTTACTCTACTATGAACTGACACTGAAGTGTGAACTTCCTAATCTGACTGGCACTATATTTACATTGCAGTTTTGATCTCTGCTCTCTATATTGGCATGGTTGAACTGGGTTATCTATATGTAGTTAGGTACCATTTCTGATAGGGTTTTCTTTTTTCTTTTTCCAATAATGATTAATTCTTTAAAGCACAAGTGAAGATGCAAAGTTTTGTGAATAAAAATTAGAATTAAGAAGACAGAATTTAGACCAGCAATTGGGATGCGATGCCCACATGGTTACATCTATCTATCTCAGTGCAAAAAATGCTGTATAGCAATGAAGGCAGCAATAGGAAGGCCTGATGCCATGGCTGTTGTTTGTTGCACCATGTTAAGGAAGACTAGCCTGCCAATAGCAATGTAGCACACATTAATAAATTGCAGTTTGGGGGTTGTTGTGAATAGTCAGAGGTCTTATCTCCATAAATCATTATTCTACCATTTCTCATTCATAAATCCGTGGAATTTGACATGTTCATGGGCACCAGGTTCATAAATCCATTTTTCATTCATAAATTCTGGCAGTCATACAGGTTAAATAAGTCTCAGTAGTGCATGTGGTTTTTCCGGAATTCTACATGAATTCTTTCAACTAGAGAATTGAATGTTAGTCCTCCATCTTCGTACTTTGTTACTCAGAAAACTTTGTTTTGCGTTCTTTTCCTGGTAAAATTCCATTACTATATAATGCTTCCTATATTTGCTGATCGCTTTACCTCTGGGTTTTGATCATATACAGGGTCTTGAGAAGTATGTCATGACAAAGTTATTTGCCCGTGTATTTGCTTCAATTCCAGATGATGCAAAAATCGATGACCAACTTTCAGAGAAGATGGCTTTGGTTCAACAGTTTATTCGACCAGAAAACTTGGACATCAAGCCAGCATTTCAGAATGAAACATCGTGGTTGGTGAGTATATAACTACACATTCAAAACTGTTTTACTTACCCCTGTATAAAATTATGTCATCTAAGTACATGTTCCTCACGATAACAATATTTTATCATTTAAAAATGGATCACCAAGTGTAATTATGTTCAATGAATTCTGGGATTTTCATCCAACATTGCTACAGCATCAATCTCAAATGCTTCCAAATTCTTCTCATGTCTCTTGTAGTTTGGTTTTAAATGCAACTGCAATATTTTCAGTGTTACCCATTAACTAGCAATTAAACTTATTGAGTAATACATAGTTGAGTTCCAAGTCTAAACCCCACATAACAACTCTATTATACATGGGACATAGGCACTGTGGACAATATGGTCCAAGTTCATATAATAGGGGTCCCTATTCTTATAATTTAATTTTATGATGTTCTCCATCTTTCACATTTTAGTTACCATTTGTTTTTTTGTCAACCTTTCTCAATGCCTTTAGATTGAGTGGTTCTTGGGTACATTGGATTTCAATGATTTTAGATGCATGGTTGTTGGGTTTGGTATAAAGTTTGATGGGATAATATTCTTGATTGGCCGAGCTTTCCCTATGAATCAATTTTCTATTTGATGCATCGTTGGGCTCTCACTAGTCACTATATTAGTTTGTAAATACTGAATTTGTCAGTTGCAGGCAGAAACACCACAAGAATTCTTTCTGATTTGTGTTTTTACTATGGCTTTGGCTACTAAAAAAAATAGAGTTTTGACTTGTTTCTGGTTTTCTGTATATTTTCTGCTTCCTTTAAATCTTATATTTTCTGTCTCATTCTTATGTTGGCAGCTTGCACAGAAAGAATTACAGAAGATCAACATGTACAAGGCACCCAGAGACAAACTTGTATGTATCCTGAACTGTTGCAAGGTTATCGGCAACTTGCTGCTTAATGCTTCTCTTGCTTCCAAAGAGAATCCTCCTGGAGCTGATGAATTTCTTCCGGTGCTAATTTATGTTACCATAAAGGTAATCTCAATATTTCATAACAAATAGATACATACATAATTCTTGGATAGAAATAATTTGGTTTTAAAAAATGGTGCTATCACTTATACAAATAAAGCTTGTAATTCTATGAAGCTATGTAAAGTCACCTGTGACATATTTCACAAGACAGTCGGATGGTATCATAAAGAATGGTGAAACTAGACAAGTGAGACAGGCATCTGTGAGAGAATTAATAGACAGATGTATATTGATTATTGAGTTAGTGCATCCTTGAATTAGGGAATTTCTCTTTTATACATGTTACTTGAAAATAGTAATCATGCAGAGCAACCAAATATTCTCATAAATTCTATCTTAGGTGTGATTTTAATGGGGATATACTTGCTGTTACAGCTAAAATAATATCTTCTACTGATGATACTATGCAGGCAAACCCTCCACAACTGCACTCAAATCTACAGTACATACAAAGGTTTAGACGTCAATCTCGTTTGGTTGGGGAAGCATCATATTATTTTACAAACATGCTCTCTGCCGAGTCCTTCATCTCAAACATTGATGCAAAAGCCATTTCAATGGATGAAACTGAGTTTGGGAGGAACATGGAATTTGCTCGTGCTCTTATTTCGGGACTTTCAGTTGATACGCAAGATCCCAATTCACCTTATCAAAATTATGGACAGCATCCAAGAGCAGAACCTACTACTAAGCACCAAAGTAAAGCTTTGAATGATAATAAGGACCCTGCATTACGAACTCCATCATCTGTTGCAAAATCAGAAAGCAAGAAAGTGACTTTTGCAGATGAATTAACGATCACAAAAGTTCCATCCCTCTCAGATTTGGAGAATAAAGGGGCAAGTATGATCATAAAGGAGGATAAGTTGAATGATGTTTTCAGGGAGTTCCCATATTTGTTTGCTAGTGTAGGTGACCTAACAGTAGGTGATGTGGAAGACCTGCTAAATAATTACAAACAACTTGTTTTCAAGTATGTATGTCTTTCCAAAGGGTTAGGTGTCTCTTCTACATCTCATCTTCCATCCAATTCCCAAAGTAATGCTCAGGACCAAGCTGAAACCACAACAGATTCTTCAGACGGTGAACCTGTGGGTGCCAATGATAAATCAGAAAAATCTACGGATTCGACAGAGGATAATTCAGATCTTGAGGAGAAAAAATGTGAATCAGATCTGCCACAGGAAGAGGCAGTTGCACCCGAGGGTGGTGCCCCCTCTTAACCAATTGGAGCTAGCTACAATCCTTTTTTTCATTATATACCCCTCTATTTTTCACTCGTCTTCGTGTAAATTTATTTGATATTTTTCTTTATGTGGTAACTGTCCTCTTTCCTTATGATGGGGATGGTAACACCATGACCACTATGCCCTCTGTAACATTATTCTTAAACAGATTTTGTAACTGCCACTAGAGAAATTTTGCATTTGGTTTTGCGATGGATAAAAAAGAATGTATAGAGGCAAATCTAGTTTAGTTCGGTTAACTTTGACTGGTTTATGTAAGTTATCTGGGTTATTTGGATGTCAAGACATAAAAATGGTGGTTCTCTGTCCATCTCACAGTGGCAGTAGTGTTTGGCTGGTGTTTCTAAGCTGAGGGGGATGTATTGGACCATTTTTGGTCGAAGGTTTGGATCTTAAATTATGTTTGAAACGTTGTATTTATACACAAGTTACAGTCTAGCATCATTGAACTCATAAAGAACCAATGGTGTACACTTTAATTGTGTCTCACCACTGTTGTCTATGGTTCAGTTTGCATGGATTGTATGTTTCGTGAATTATTTCATTGGGAATTGGTAAATACACCACAGTTTTTGGCTATACACTCCATATTTACACAGGAAATTACTATTATACCCTATTGTTTGGTTTTTTTTCTTCTTCTGATTTTGCATCTTTTCTGGAAACTGGAGTTTTCGGAATGCAATTCATAAAGACGCAAAAATGCATTCCAGAAACTCAGTTTCCGGTAAAAACGCGAAATTGAAAAAAAACAAAACAAATCAACGAGGGTATAATAGTAATTTTTTTAAATGTGGGGTGTATGCTCAAAAATATTGGTGTATTTACCAATTCCCATTTCATTTCCTCAGATGCAAACTATGGTAAGGGCTGGGAAACATGGAAATGGAGCCGTCAGAGTTGGAAACCCAAACCAGATCACCCTCCCCCTACAGGTGCATGCTTCTTGCACCAACCGGATCTAATTACCCAATCTCCAATCAATATAGAAAAAAGCTAGAAAATAAAATACTCTATGGAATGGATGAAAGGTCATGATTCCATATACAGTTCTAGTTGTTCCTTTTCCATGTCTTAACTAGAGGGAGCTTGATTAGAAATATGGAATATAACCAATACATATATGTGAAAATCTTGCCCACCATATCAAGAAAATAGCTTATGCTTCTGATATGACAACGCTGGATAGCACCAATGCCTTGTCTCTTGCTGTTATATTCTTATGACAAGTTTTATTCCCTCTAATAATGCAATATTATACAGAGTATGGAGTCTCACTCGTTGCTGCCGCCCTCTTTCTAAACCCCATATATAATATATTAACTAACTAATATATAGTTGTGGGTATTTTGAAAATGAGTGCGAGTTTTTCGAATAAATAACCCCAATTTCACTGTTTTAATTAGGATCTTCTTTCTGGGGTCAAATGAACGTTTCACTGACCAACCTGCAGCTAAAGCTTCTTCAACCTGTCACATAGATACCTTCGGTAAACGAGCATTTCATTGAATAATAAGCTATGAAGTACGTGTAGCCTAGCAGATCGAGATCCCAGTTTTGAGACAAAACATGCATGCATGTCCTCTTCTTTGAAGACAATCTAATTTGGCGATATATAGCTATCGCTAGTGGTTTACAAGTATAGGTTTACTTTTACTGGCCGGATATACATGCCTTACTTTATCACTCCACAATATCAATAAGGATAATGCATGATGTCACGACGAAATCACTATACGAATTTACACAAAAATTTACATGCCTTACTTTATGTGGTGACTACTCATTGGGACGCGAGAACTAATAGCAACCAAACACACAATAAGATTATTATCAATGCTAATTGGTAAATTTTTTTTACCAAAACAACTTTTTCTTACTTCTATTAGAATCATTTATGAGACTTTATATAAATTAAACCTAACTACTCATAATATAGTAACTTTAATCAATCCAAACCTAGTTTGGACACATTCTTAACAGAAAGACGAATATGCTATAAGTTTCAATTAATTTCTCAATTCCAAAAGCATAGTTATGATTGTAGATTGATAACACAGAAAGTTGATTCCAAAAGCAAATTCCCTTGCTTCTCTTCGAAGTTATTCAGCCATGATAAAACAAAGCAAAATATTATGAGGGAGGAAAATGACATGATCACATGACCAAAAAATAAAGATATGAAAGAGTGTGTGAAGCATGGCAACTACGTTGAGCGTGCCTCCCACTTTCCACAACTCTATAAGCTTTGAAGTAAAGACATGGACACGTACACTGGACAGGAACATACATGCACATATATAAATGAGCATATATTATTTGAGAGGATAAGAGGAATTAATCTTAACATTTTGTGTGTGTACGGTTGTATGACTAATTAAGGCACTCACGTATTGTATCCAATGAGTGTGACTCAATTGGCAACACACGCCGAGTTTGTGGGTGAAAAAATCAAGATTTGATCTCCACAAAACAGACTTTTAGAAAGGAATAAAGAACTTTAAATATGATTAAGTCTCGAACCGGAGTCAAAGACTCTAACGGTAGTTTAAACAAAAAAAGGCACTCACGTACTGTATGCGCCCCTGAGTGACATGAGTCGGAGGTCACATTGTTAAATAACTTTAAAGATTACCTTAGTGTTGAATAAATATTATTTAAAAATAAGAAATGTTAAAACTATAATTTTAATGTTTCCCCTAATCAAGTTTCATGACATGGAAATTAGGGGGTCACTGAACAGATCTTCCATTCATCTGAGTCTAAAATGGATGTGATATTACAATGTACATTTTAGACAATTAAGTTCTAGTCAAATATATTAATTATGCATAAAGACTAAATCACTTCATATATTTATTTAACTCGAATAAATAATTAGAATTAGTGTAAAAAAGTTTGCTTATATTTTATAATACAACCTAAAGACCAACCATAAGTATCATAAAAAAAAAAAGACCAACCATAAGATTAAGATCCCAAAAGGGTGGTATATCAACAAAAAAAAAAAGATCCCAAAAGGGTATGATCACGTGCCTCCCACATGTAGACATTGATGGCGTGTCGGCCGCAAACAAATGCATCAGCCAACGCTCCTAATCAATTTTCTTCCCACGTGATTGGTTCCCCCCCGTTTTAGTAGATTCTTTTTAGTTTAATTACATCATTATTATGTGTTCCAACGTAGCCCAACTTTATATTGATGCACATTATTTTTAAAAAATCACTATATGACTAATATATACTGTATATATATTAAATTAAATGTATTAAATAAGATATTAATACAAAATAACAGCACAAAAAATTACAGTAAAAATTTATTAAATTCCCTCCTAAGGTATCCTAAATCCTAAATAGCCAATAAATGAAACTGATCTGTTATTAGATTTAGGATTTAAAATCTAAATAAATTTTCCGAACCCTGACAAGAGGACAGTGAAAGTGAAAATGGAGTGTTAGCCATGATTCCAATCAATCATTACCGTTTCGGCCATGTTAGGAAGCTTTGATTAGAATGGATTAGATTAGATTAGACAGGGTTACTTTGTGCTTTGTTTTGCTTACAGAGAAGTTAATTGCTGCGCTGACCACTCACACACTCAATTAATCTTAGCCAGACCCACAGAAGATGCTCTCTTTTCAGTTTTTTTTTCTCATCACTGCTTTTACTCATTTTATTAGTTTTTTAGTAGGAATAGTAAAGACACACACATACAAGTGACCCAACCGGGATCAAATTATGTCCAATTTATCAACAAAAAACAATTTTAACCATTTGTGCTAGGCTTTACAGAAATACTCATTTTATTAGTTTAAAGTAAGAATAAAATATTTGTATTTTAAATTTATTTAAAGATAGGGAAATAGGTGACACGTTTGCGTGGCAAATGTAGATGAATGCCAAGTGGCAACGATGTGATGGCATGGTGGGGCCACCCCGCAAAACACGCGAACTAGTTTGACTGTGGAGCCTCAAGTCAAATCTTGAGCCCATCTACCCCCTTCACCATATTCATCACATTGATGAAACACCAATCACCGTCACCATAGCGAATACTACTGTGAACTTATACATAAACATAAAAATAACTAATTTACACTAATTAAAAAAATTAGTTAATTTTATTTATTGATCTTATAAAAAAAATAAACTTGATTCTTTATATTGTCTTTAATAAAAAAGCTATTAAAATTAAAATTTATATTAAATAAAAGATATTTTATAAAAAAAATTCATTAATAATGTGACCTTGAAAATATTTGTATTGAATCAATCCCCCCCTCCCCTCATTTAATACACTAAAAACTTACATAAAGTATGCTCTCTTTGGACTGAAATATAAATAAAAAAGTACATATACCGGAGAGAGTACATATACTAGCTTACTAATTAATATTGTCCTCGATGAAAATATTTTCAGGTCAAACACTAATTGTTATGTTTTATATTAAATTAAATTAAATTAAATTATTCCAATTTATTTTTTTAAAATTTAATTAAAAATTACTAATGATAACAGTATTGTAATAATTGCCTAAAGTGGACCTTGACAATTTTGTTTGTTTTAAGAAAAAATAGGAGAGTCAATTGGGAGAAAATGAAGAGTATTATTATATAACTGTTTCTTGTTTGGTTACACAGAAGAATAGAGAAAAAGGAAAAAAAAATCAATATCAAACTTACATGATTTTTTTTTATGAATGGAGAGAAAATTCAAATTCTAAAGAGACAATTCATTCTTTTCAATCTTACTTGTCTATTCATCTCTTTCATTTACCATGGAGTTCACTTGATTCTTTTTCATTTCATCAAGGTAAAAAAAAAAAAAGAAGTATTATATCACTTTACTACTTGAGGATTTAATATATATTTTTCTTCTAGGTTCTTTTTCTCCCTCTTATTCCAAATTACTTAAAAATCCACTTTATTTACTAATAATAATTTTTCCACCCGGATTCATCCCTGCTTCTTTTCTTTCTACGCCCAAAAAACAGGGGGGGGGGGGGGGGGGGGGGGACACAGAGAGAAGGATGCTAGCTGGAACCACTAGTCCTCTCCAGACACAAACTTGTACTACTGAAGTGGCTAATCAGAGAGACAAATCCTGATATCACCCTCTTCCAATTCCCAATTTCCCAAATAAAACCAATCCATAGTGGTCCTGCTTTTGATTCATGTACACACACACAGTCTTCCACGAGGCTCCTTCCTTGCAAATGCTTTTAATTTATTCTCTATTTTGTCTCCTTGTTAATTGTTTGTTCTTTCTACCACAAAACTACACATGAGCCTGTACAACATATTTGACAACTTCAAACACACCCAAAAGACCTGGTCAGTCAAATCTTCCTTTGACATTGTCCCAATTCCTCCCCCTCCCATTCTCTTGTTACTCTCACTTTGATCTTCACTCCCACTACTCTCTCTAGAAATATTATATACACCCCATCTTCTAATTTGGTCCTTCTAGTTAGAATTAAGAACCATCATGAGGAATGAAAACCACCACCACCACCACCAATTTTACCATCGCAACAAAAACACATTCCTTCCAATCCTCTGCTCACGCCCTTCAATCAAAGATGTGACTCTTCCAAGGTGTAATAGAGGCCTTCCATCATCCTCCTCCAATGACCCTTTATCCCCAAGAATAGGTTGCATGGGTCAGGTCAAAAGGAACAACAAAATTGCTGGTTTTCCAACCTCCTCATCACACTACAGACTCAGTTTCAACAGCACAACTTCCAGAAACAGCAGCAACACCGTTTCCCCAGTTGTCAAATACTCAAAACTCAAAAGCCTTTTCTCTGGTAAGAACCTTATTAGTATAACCCCATCAACTACTACTACTGCGGCTTCAGCAGGTACTAGCTGTGGAACTAGGCAACAACGGGTGGTGGTGGGGCCCAGAAATCAAATTAGGTGTAGTAGTAGTAGTAGTAGGAAAGAGAAGGATCTTCTTCTTGTTGCTGCCAATGCTATAAACATTGATGATTTGGATCCTCCTTTGCCTGTGATCAAGAAGAGAGTGACCCCAAAATTGGAGGAAGGGAAAAACCAAATGGTGGATAATAGTCTTTGGAAAAGAAGGTCTGGTGGTGGGCCTCCATTGAAAAGTTTACAGCTTCAACAACAGCAGATTCACCATCCAAACATTTGTACTCTTCAGCCCCCAACTGTTTGATATCAGATGAGACAGATCCAGAGTTTAGTTTTTTTCTTCTTCTGTTTTTTTTATTTACCCTTTTTTAGTTCAGATTTTTACATACATCAGATATAATGTAAATGTTTATTTATTTTTTATTATCCATCTTTTTAGTAATTTCTCAACTTCCAATTTCAAAGAGTTGCTTTGCTTGATTTCTTGGGGGCATCTCACATGGGGGAGTTATGCATTGCAGAAGAACATGGTCATATTTTGTGTGTTGGATTTGGATATATCAGTAAACAGGTCAAAGTCATATTGTCAAAAATTTAATGCTGTTGAATTGATTTATTTTTTGTGTTTGAAATGGTTTACAATTTTAAAATAGCCATGATTAAAAAAATCATCAAAATCAAACATAGATCTGTTGTGTATTACCAAAATCATTAAAAAAAATTAAAAAATGATATCCTAAGCTTTATGTGTGTAAGAGTATGAGTGACAAGCTTGAGAAATTACTTAGAAAAACAAAAATTGCTTGGTGCATGTCAAAATGCAATTTAGCAAAGAAAAAGTTTCTTAGACATCCCTATGTTCTTCTACACTTGGAGAGAAATAGAGATAGATGAGAGATAAATGATAGATATGATAGATGAGTGATATAACAAGTAGTGAGAGATAAAAAAAAATAAAAGTGTTGGATAGGTGTTAAAATTTATTGAGTGTTTATAAATCATAGCTCTTTAGCAAAATAGTGTTGAACAAATTAAGATGAATAATAACAATAACATGGTAACAAACAACCGGGCATTGTTTGTAGAATTGTAGAGGGGTCACTGTTCCATAGAAAGGACGGTTGTCTGTCCGGCCTTTGAAGCACCCTGCCAATGCCCAAAACAGAAGAAAATTAGTACAAATATTTAGGTTTTGTTTGGTGGCTAGTAAGATAAAGGAAAAAGTAAAACATCTATCATTTACCTTTTTTTCTTTATTATTATTATTATTATTCCTCCCAAAATGGGAGGGAAGTGAGAAAGACCCACACATTATCTGTCCATCCAAAATTCCAAATTCTACCTTTTTCACCCTCTCTCCTGCCACCAAGCAAAAAGACCAATTTTTTCCTTCTCTCCCTCTTGTAAATTTTTTTGTCTAACTTTCTCTTTACAACAAGTATTGAATAGACGAGACTCCGTTCAAAGTTGCTGTTATTTAAACACAAAATTTGATCATGTGTCAAATTTTGACATAGAGGATCAATTTCCTTCCAAACACAGTATGAGTAATTCTTGCTAGAGTTAGACACACTCAATTTTAAAAGCCCAGGGTAGATTAAAATAGTAAAAGGAAAAATAAAACTCATACTAAATTTATTTTAATATTATCTTAAACTTCTAATTGATTGTGTCTACTCTATGAGTTCATGCAAGATTTATTCCGCAATATTTGAATCAAAGGCCTACCAAGCAGAACCGTTTTGGAACTTGGGGAAGTCAACACTCCCCATTGTGTAAGCGAAATGATAAAATTAATGATTTGTGAAGCTGGAGAGAAACAGTTGGAGGATCACCTAAGACTTGTGCTCATGGTCAACAATGTCATGCCAATAGTATGAAATCAGCTGCAATACAAGAATCAGTCGGAATGAATAAGGCTGTGTTTGAAAGAACTTATTTATAGCTTATTTAGGTTTATCTTATGACATAAGTATCTTATAGGTGTTTGAAAAAGCTTATAAAAATAGTTTATGACATGTCCATAAACAACTGTTTTCAGCTAAGCTCTATAGAGTAGGTTATGAAAACAGTTTATATCTTGTATGAAAACGGTTTAATCCAATTCCCTCTTCAATTATGGAAACAACTTTTATTTTGAAAGGATTATGAAAACAACTTACTCATAAGTACTTATATGATAAACACTTTTTCAATAAATGCTTGATTAAGATGTTTATCTATATGGAGCGGTGTAGATCAACTACTTTACATGTTATTGAATTTCATGGATTTTACTTTCTAGCAGCAGTGCATCACAATATTATTGAATGTCTCCCAGTCCTACTAATGGCCTTCAAAGTCATCATTGACAACTGAGACATCCAAAATAAACAACATAAATAAATATGAGGGCGTGCAAAATTGTGTGTACTTACCTCAACTTGACAACATTAAACTAATAAACCCAAGAAACTTTTTTTTTTCCAAATTGGGTGCTATTACCTACTTATTTATATCACCACAGCAACGGCCGACACCATACAACAATGAATAAAGACTAAACCAACAATTTTTTCTTTCTTCTCTCTATAGCATAAATGATTAGCAGTGATGGCAAAAATACACAAATGCTAATGCCAAAGGTTCAGCAACTCACGGGCTCAATTGCTTATGATTGTAGGCCATTATCTTATTTTGGCATGATCCAAGCTGAAGCTAGATCAGAGTCAGATAGAAGGTAAAGTCAAGTAAAAAAGGTTTTATAATAATTGAGACTAAGATAAAACTTCTAGTTTAGTAGTAAGCACTACTTATGTTAAGGTCACGAGTTAATTATCCAAAAGACATGCTAGAATGGTTTGGTTGGGGTCTTGGGGATAGTGGTTATAGACTTATAGGCCATCATAAAAAAGGTTTGAATGGTGATATTGTCGGTGTGTCTGTTTGTCCATCTATAGTTCATGTATCATCTTTGAAATAATAGGAAATTGTGAACATATATATAGATATATAGATCAAATGTGTAGGATCCACAAACAGAACAGCAAGAGAGAGATTACAAAAACAATTAAAAATTGCCGTAGGGATATGGTGGAAGGGTGATAATAAGATTCATCTAAATGTTTGTTGTTCATGATGAAAAATAGTATAGTAGTGCATATCAATGAGATTATGTATATAAGTACAAAAGCAATAAAGAAGGAAGCAGGAGACGCAGGTATTTGAATTAGAACCAAATTCATGCTTCATGCACGACTAAATTTAAAGGTCTGTTTTTGAACAACACAAACTTAACTCCTCTAAGTGAGAGCTCATAAATAAAACAAGCTGCTGCATGATTAATGGCTCTGCTCCTTTGAAAGAAAGCATTTTAAATGTGAATCTAATTTCTGCTGATAAACTTTATTCCTTTTGCCAACCACCTCTTACAGAAATAAGGTACTAGTAGTAATAGTTAACACAGTTATGAAAGTCAAGTTGAATCAATACCTGATCCAAATAAAAGAAATATCTAAATGTTGAAGGCAAAGTCTGCCAGACAACACTTAGCTACAAATCTTATTTTTATTATTTGTAGCTAATTGTGCTATAAACTTTATATTATTTGGTGATTCTATTCTATACTGGTTATATAAAATAGACCATATAGAATATAACTTTCTTACTTCATTCAACATGTGGACTCTGTAAGCAGCAGATTAATCTGGGGACTTTGGGAGAAGGGTGTTTTCAGTTTTCACTGCCTTTCGCAATGATCAGATTGGCAAATTAGAGGGTGTTCTAGACACCAGTTATAGGAGAAATGAATGTCTGAATGATATCAACAAGAGTTTGATCAAAAGCCTATCGAACATAAATCAAGAATTCAAACTTTGACTTCTTTCAAAACAAACAGAGATAAAGGAAATGCCCAACAGAGTCAAGTGGTGTCGATTGCCAATAATTACTTATAGCAGAGTCTCAACTCCAAACACACAATAAACAACATATAGCGTCACCTAAATAATATAAAAAGTAACTTCACGAGAGATGGAACATATAACATCGTCTTCACCCCTAACTTTTGTGTTATTGCGCAAACAATTTCAAGTTTTAAAACAGAGTATTGATAAGATAATATCTTCCCATTTTAATTTTCTTCTCTTTCTTTTTCATATTGTTCAACCAGTGTGCTTATTTTGCACTAATGAGAAGCAACCAGCTGCCATTCTGCAACTTCAACAGTGCACAACAGAGAAGGGAGTCTCCCAAAAGCGAGGGAGCATGAAAGGGGAGTGAGGGGGATGATGATGAAAGCGGGGGCAGGAGTGGAAAAAGGATGGGGGTGAGTTTCTATGTACCGTATAAACCAACCCACAAACGAATGTTTAGTTCATGTAAGCTCTTTCTCAATTAAGGATATTTAAGTTATGGTCTATGGCAAGGATCTTACCGGGAAAGAGAGCAAGGGTTATCAACAATGAAAAAAAAGAAATAGGATCTCAATTATCATTAACTACATTAAAATATCAGGGAATTTGGCAGTCACAATGATTACAAATGACAATCAGCGTTAAACTCAAATGAAATGGAGTATAAGAAAAACAAAATTAGGAGGTAGGAGGTTACATAATTTATATGCCCGGTGAATCTGATGCCAAGCACGAGCCCTTTTCAGAATTAATACGACTGTCATAATATGTACACATCAACTTTACATAAAAACAGGTGATTTCCTGATCTTCCCTTTTGTATGGTTACAAGAGGGAATGCTTCTGTTCCGCCCCTTCACAGAGTGTGTCCATAAAAACGGAATGCATGCCCTTCCAATACAAGTAAATGCAAGAAATGCTCATCCACTGTACAGCTTACTCTCATAACGAATATACAACAATGCTAACAAAACTTCACCTCGCCTGAGCAGAATGCAACGTTCTGCAACAATACAGTGACCAGAGCCCTGTCCCTACATTTTGCCATGCTCAAAAATACAACTTCATGTGCAAAAATGGCATGGTATGGCATCGTCTATTGTGGATGTCAGCCTCATGAGCAAAATAAAAAACCAGGCTGACCGAGCTGGGATCCAACACTCTACCCGTCCTGTTCCCCTGGTCCATTAGCATATACATCCTCGTTAGACTGCTTGTCATTTGACAGGCAATCAGCAGGAACATATGCATATCCTTTAGGTAGCCTTGAATTCTTCATAGATGCTTCATCGGACGTCATAACAAGCTCTTTTCCAAACGTTTCAGCATGCTGTAATTGCAAATAAGCATGATGCATGAGGGCTTGTGCCACTACATTACTTAAATATTTCAAAGAAAAAATGAGAGAAAAAAGAAATAGAAAAAAATCAGTGTCTTAAAGTAACTGCAGACCTTTCTAGCTTTGGATCTCCATCCACCCTCATCCGAAATATTTCGTGACATAGCGGAAGCTCTATGAGGAATCTGTTTGCCAGAAAATTGCATCCTCTCCGGAACCTTGTGGTTATAATGACTTTGTGAGGTTGAGCAGTCATCATCCAATTTTGGGTCTGTGTCCATGGATACGGCAACTCTGACACGGTGCTTAGCAGAAACTGAGCTATCCACAGTTACATCATCTGATCTTTGGAGCACATCACTGCACGATCTGTATCCTTCTGTGTTCGCTTTAAGGGATGTTGTAGCTGATTCTGAACTACCGTCTGGAAGAATGAAAGGACTACGAACCAGCAGAGACCTAGCAACGTGATCTCTCTTAAAGGCAAGTATGTCATGTGAGCACAGAACCAATTCCCGCTGTAAATGTCCACAAGACCAGAAGTTAATCATCAAAATGACTGCAAGACAGATACCACATAGATAGAGATTCCACATATTACTCTAGAAATGACAAAAAATAAAGTCATAAAAAATAGGCTTAAATATATTTTAGGTCCTTCCAAATTGAATCGTTTTGATTTTAGTCCCTAATAATTTTGGTCAAACTTTTTTAGTCCAATAAAAAAAAATTTGTTTGATTTTAGTCCTTTTAGTGATTTAGGGCTGAGGTGGCATGGACACGTCAGCCCAGTTATCAGACGTGGCATAATTTTGGGCCAACTAAACATGCCACGTAATTTCAAATTTAGAGGGAAAGCTTATGTTATGCACGCACAGAATGGTTGTTAATTTGAAGAATTTATCACCAATTGAATCTGTTTTGTCCTTCGTGGTGGGAAAATTTTAATATAGATTGTTTTTTTCCTATGTGGTTTTTTTCCAGATAAAGCACCAAAATCAAAACCTATGCAGACCTAGAGAATTAGAGAAGAAAATAAATGATAACCATTGTCTCTCCATTCTCTTCTTCAATCCTCGTTTTATTGTCTCTCTCCTATGTGCTTTTCCCTTTTCTCCACTCTCTCTCTTCTGTGTGTACATTTCGAAATTTTAGGGATGGAGGGAGGAGGAAGAAGGTGGTGGCGGTGGGGGTGGTGGACTGGTGGTGGTGGTTGTGGTGGTGGGGGTGGGAGGAGAGGAGAGAGAGAAAAGGGAGGAGAGAGAGAGAGAGTGGGTGGGGGTGGTGGTGGTGGTGATGGAGGGAAGAAAAAAATTTGGTCTGTTTTGATTTTAATCCCTGTAAATTTGGCCTGCTTTGATTTTAGTCCCTGCAAATTTGACCCTACGTACGTGGCGTGGTTACGTGGCACTTGAATATGACATGTCAGATTAATGAGGTGACGTGTCCATGCCACCTCAGCCCTAAATCACTAAAAGGACTAAAATCAAACAAAAAAAAATTTATTGGACTAAAAAAGTTTGACCAAAATTATTAGGGACTAAAATCAAAACGAGTCAATTTGGAAGGACCTAAAACATATTTAAGCCTAAAAAATATATTAGAAATGGTTGAAAACCACTTGAGCCTTAACTCTGAGTTTTGAAAAAAACTCGATTATTACCTTTATTTTTTCACGTTTGACAATTCTTTCACAAAGGAGACGTAATCTCTCAAGTTCAACCTGTTTCAAAAGCATTTAGATAGAAAGAATCAAATTATTTGTTAAACAAAAAGGAAGACACATCGCTTGCAACCCACAGTGCTTACTAATACAGATCCAATATCATGCACATATAATTATACCTCTACATACATGACATTGCTATATTAAATAGATGCATGGAAAAAATATTCGCATGGGTGCATTTGTGACTTTAACTAAAAAATAAGAAGTTAGGGCCAATGGGTGACCGGCAATCCAAACTGAGTAAGGAACACAAACTTACATGTATGCAACTAAAACTTATTCCATTTTCCAATAACAATATATCCTGTTCCCAAGCCCTAAACAAATGAATAAGGAATTAAGAAGAAAATATGGAGAGGAAAGTCTCACCCGAATTTGCTTGATGCTTTTTAGCTCTTCAATTCCATGTTTTTGAGTTTCAGCCTGGGCAAATGCGGGACAGAAACTTAAGATCTTGTTGTGCTACGCCAACAAAGAGGACATTTTACTATGAAATAAAAAATCAAACCTTTGCCTTCTGCTCCAAACTGTGTTTTTCACAGTAAGCCTTGTGTTGCAGCTTGCCACCAGTAGTCCTCACGTTCATGAACAAACCAGCACTTCTAGCACAGGACGGATGGAATGTGGTCTGGCAATGGCCATAGCAACACTGCATTCACCATTTCAACATTTGCTAGGCAATCAGGAATATTAATTCCAAAAGCTTGCTGATTGAAATAAAGGATAGAAGAGGAAAATAATCTCTGATAGTATCATTACCTTCATGCATACACCATGCTTGCGGTGGCAGATGCAACAAACGTCAACTCCTTTTGGCACAGTCTCCTGGCATCCAACAATATACATAGATGGGTGTTACACAAGATAACTAAATGCTCCCCGTTTAGAGTAAAAAAGCAACAGGAGGCTGGAGACCAATGCACATACCATTCCTTCAATAGCATCTTTTTGTCCTCTTCTGAATGTAGACTCAAAAACCCACTAGTACATATTGCAAATATCAGGACGTTAAAACTTAAGAAGCAAACAGGTATTGAAGGACGACAACAACAATCCCAAAGGAATCAAATGTGGAATTAATAACCTCAGCACAGAATGCATGAACCCATTGACCATCAGACGACTTCCTAAAAGCACCAGTAGTACCACCGCAGAGAGCACATTCTGCAACAAAATAAGGCTTCTCCCAGAAATTTATAGCAGATGCCCCAGAACTTCTAGATGAAATATCTTCACATAATTCACAGTACCATGGACCCGTCGTTTCTTTCAAACTACGATAGCAATCCAAGTGCACTGCAACCTGCAACTAAAAAAGGTTAATACGAGGCATAGATCAGACAAACAAGTACATGAAAAGGGACCAGTGCTAAGTCCTATAACCTTGCAGCCAGAGCAGACTAGGATAGGATTTAACATTGTCTCAAATCGTCTGCAGATATCACATGATTTACGTTGCTCCTTAGAAAAATCTGAGGTTGGCAGGCAAAAATCCGAATATTTCTCTGATGAAGCCCTAGTCACAGCTACTCTTGAAAGTGTCTCTTTGGCTCGTGGCATTGGCTGAGAACAAGCACCAGTTCGTCCACTTAAAGCATCCAGCTTCAACAAATTCTGAAAATAAGTATATTCTACTGTCAATACAATTAGCTTACTACTAAAAAAAAAATATTGACAAAACAAAAGCACATATGACCTCCTTTTGCACAGATTCATCTATGGTGTCTTTTCGGAAAGAAGAAACCCTAGAAGATGCGGCTGCGGCAGCAGTTGCTGCAGCCAACACTGCCTGTGCTTCCTTGTGCTTTCTTTCTTTTCTACCCTGTTTTTTTGCCTCCCTAAGATCACGTAGATATTGATTAACAATCACAGCATCCCATCTTTGCTGATGTGCTTTATCAATCTCCTGTGGCAAACTCTTAGTAACATTGAAGATTAAGTTATCTGCAATTAGAAAATCAAATACAATCAAATACTGCTATAAATGATAACAGGCGGGGTTCCTAGCTCTAAATTTGAATGTGGGATAAAAAAACTTGATATTGCCAAATGCCAACTCCAGATTAATTCAAAAAAATGAAGCACACACCAGTAAGCCTCTTCTTTGCAACTTCATTCTGCAATAATCTATACTGAAAATATATAAGTTCCCCCTCCAAATCCTCTTCTGGATAAATTTCCAAAAGTCGCATTTTTTCATCCCTACCCAACTGCTCCATCTTTACTTGATCATGCTTGGAAACGTCAATGCAAGTTAATTGCTGATTTTGGCTACTTGAGCAACCATTAGCCCCAGAGGATTCAACCAAAGAATTTCCATTACCATTTAAACCTGCTGAAAGAGGAATTTATTAGACTAGTCCAAATACTTGGAAACCTATGTGTTTTATATTTGGATATAAATACCATCCCAATGATGGTTCTGACATATTATACTGTGAGATTTGACCCTTTTTAATATATTTTTTATCCATACATTATATAAACATATTATGACATACTCGGGAAATTAGAGCAATCATGCCAAAGGCCTCCTAATTCCTAAAGATATTCAAATCTGCTCACCTATAACATCCTCCAAGGGCAACCCATTATGAATCTGCAGCAATTTCTTGTTGATGTAAGGGTGAATGTAACTAGAGATTGCTTCTATCTTTCTGTATTTCAAAAAACGAAACTTGATTTAAAGGAGAATGCCAACCTAAGTCAGCCACATCAAAGGTTGTCTACTGACACACAATAAGAGACAGAAAGTAGTACATGTTGCAAATAACAAAAATAGCCACTTTGAGAAGCTCACATGAAACCAGAATCAGGAGGTACTGAAGCAGAATGAGCCGGACAGTGCTGATCAGAAAGCATTGTAGCATTCTGCAAACAAGCAGAAGACTTTTGTTCTGAAACACGTGCAGATAAGCTGGATTTGTTGGGTTCATCAGCATTGCCTGCATAATGTAGCCATACATTATTAAAAAAACAGCAAGAAAAAAAAAAAACAATAACTCAATATAGGAACAAAGATGCCATAGATCTCATAAAAGTAGCTCAGACACATTTGCAGTTAAAAGCAAATGAAAATCCTTAAAAACTAAGCATTTCAATACACATAAAACAATGCTCTTTAGGGAAAAGAGGGAAGGAAGAAGGTAGGAAATTTGAAAAGAAATTGCCAAAGTAGCTCTCGATTTCTTAAAATGACAGTTTCAAGATGAAGTCATACCTTGAACTTCATGAAAAATATCCTCGGACCTGGTTACATTCTGCATGGAATTAAAAACAGAACAATGATTACTTTTTCCACCTTTTGGATTGTATACAGCAGATGGCAAAGGAAATCCCTTGACAATGTTATGTGAAGACAGAAATAAAAAAAAATTATGACAACTCAGTCGCCAATGAATTTAAGTTGGGGGCAACCAGTGGAATGATAATACAAATATACTTTCTACCATTCCATTCTTTCAACAATAAACTTCCAAACAGGTGAAAAATAATTCCATTCCAACAAGTTTACCCAAAACATATACACAGACAGCCTTATATAGAAGCATATGTTGTCATCCACCTCTTTCATAAAATTTCTCTGGTTTCATTTTATTCACACCCATTTCCTTTCGTCATACATGTCCAATTCGAAATCACATTCTAAAACTAAACAAGCAAAAGAATATTTTGAAAGAGGGGGTTCCAAAGATCAAAAGGGAAGAAAGGAAGAAAACAGAATTAATTGTGTGGTTCAAGATTGACAGAGACAGAACCACTAAAAGGCCTATTTAAATCATCCAGAATTATGTATTGGAATAATATTTTATTACTCAAGGAGTCAAAAGGAAAATAAACTCTAGAAGATAAAGGCCTGTTTGGTTTGAGAAAACATTTTCTAATCTCATTTCTTGTTTTCAAAACTAATTGCAAATATGTTACATTGTTCACTTAGTTACCTGTACAAATATTTGAAAACAAAAAACAAAATGAGAACAATGTGGTGTTTTGTAATTATTAGTAAGAACAGGAAATAAAAATAGAAATTGTTTTCTTAAACCAAACAAACCCTAAAATTACCATTTCGGTGGCATCAGGGGTTGATGTTTCATTAGAACTTCCTGGATTTTCACACTCAGGCTGACATACTATGAACTTGTTGTCAATTGGTATCCCATTCTCACTAGTAACTCCCTCAGACGAACATACAACTTTATTATCCTTCAAAATCCTAATGTGACTGATAGTTCTTCTCCTTGGTGGTACTGACTTAACCGCGACAGGATCCAGCAAGCCTGAATCTGATATTGGTAAAGTATCAGAACCATCTGCGGTTCCACTTTCATCCGTAGATGCATTGGCTGGTTTAAATTTGAGTTTTAAACCTTTATGAAATGCACCAGTATATACATGGGCTTTTAGCCAATTGACTATTTTGTGTCGCAAATCAGGGGCCATACAAGCTTCCTGCAAGGGAAAAGTTTTAGAGCATAAAATTAAGGAATATTATATGTTCAAATAATCATTTTTCAAAAAAATCGACAAGATAAATTTCAAGCATTACGTTGATATTTGCTGTCAATGTATCTGGTGAAATGCCAATCTCCAGTGCTACATCTTTTACATCAACTTTTCCTCGATCTATCAGCTGTCAAAAAGTGAATGCTGACTTAAAATAAGCAGAGAATAAAATAAAATCATAAAATCAATTGTTTACAAAATGATATTTTGTCCTAAACACACACACATGCATATACTTATAATGCAGAATACCTTCTTTAAAACCAGTGCAAAACTGAGGGAGTCAGAGGCATCAACATTCTCATTGGTTCTCCCTGCCACTCCAATATTATGTTGTGGCACATCACCACATCCCAACATATTGTGAGTACTAAACCTACAATCAGACAATCCTCCATCTGGTGGTTCATCATTATGGTTCAATGTGTCTGGATTACCATCAGACACAACCTCTCCATTGCCACAGTCAATTTTCACACAGCGTTCGCTGCTCATTGGCAATGTCACTGGAAGGTCATTGGCTTCTGAAGATTCACTGCCAGGGACAATAGGGCCTCCCAGAGGCAATATGCTTCTGTTCTCTTGTAGATCTGAATGTTTCAAGCAAAAAGCCCGCAACTCAACCTGACAAAGCATAACATAAAAAGGTACATGACAATCAACTCCTGCAACAAAACGGTGACTAAAAAAAGGGACTATTGACAAATTAGGGACTGTTCCAATATTGATATTGAACATCTTGTTTGATTTGACTTTTACATTTTTCCTTGCAAAGAGAAAGGGGGATTTAGTTGTGAAAGATACAGATAACTCACATTATCATTACCGTACTTTGCCCAAACCTCCATTCTATGCCTAGCTTCCCTAGCACATAAAGGATGGAAAGAACTTCTGCAGGTTCCTGAAAACACAAGATATAAGGAAAAAGTTACAAGGTAAAAGAATTTGAAGAGAATAATATAGTTATGAATGTCAACTACCAAATACAAGTCACCTACCAGATCAAAAGGAGCACATTGAAATTATCCACTACTTATATTAGAAACAAGGTAAGAGACAGTTGCTGAAGTGCATATTATCACAAAACCCTAATCAAACATGAAACTATGAAAAGGAAAAATAAAAATAAAGAAGGCTGTATACTCATATTCACTGTTCAGAAAATCCTACATCAAGAAGACTGAATCCAAATTCAATATCTCAATGGACCAAAAGATTAACAGATAGGTAAAAAATGAGTCTGCTGAAACCATGTCATTTGCCGAAAACATTTCATTTTTAAAGAGAGAAACATGCATTATTTTTACAATTTGTCATCGAACAGAGACATTGCAAATTCTGCAAAGCCCCACCTTCCACCTTCCTCTTAAAAGGTAAAAAAGTGTTCTTGAACCCGAGTTTCATTGGCAAAAAGAATATGAAAATTACATAAATATATCCAGTACACATAAGCAAGAAATAGATCTACAAGCTACCTGAAAAAAATAATCCCAACAACATCTAATTTCCAATTTGAATTCTGCCTATGTTACATAACCGGTCCCAAGCCCGGAGAAAAGAGGAGGATAGTGCTAGGCAGTCAATAGCCAACATAAAACCTTGTAGAATCCTTATAGCATGGATCTAATTTCCAGTTTAGATTAAAAAACAGTCCAATGTCCAATTTCGTTTCATACATAAAAAGGTTAATTGAATATCACGGTATCACCAGAAGCAGAAATGAACCCCGTACAGAAGCAGAAATGAACCCCGTGTCCAAATATCTACACTTGTCAAGCATGTCAAGCATGTTGGGTAGTTTAAAAGAGAATAAGAAACACTAATATGGGCATCCCCAACAAAACATCAAATTTCAGTGTTAATAGATTCTACCTAAAATCACATTGCTTGAAAAAATAAATAAAGAAGACTGGGCCCTGGGCACAAAAGACATAACAAGAACCAGGTCCTATTTAAACACTACTCCCAATCTTACATTAACAAATCCTAAGCCCTACATAAAAATAACCAACTACGCAAAAGAAATTTCAAAATCTTGTCTTGCATTTTTCAATAAACGAATAAGCACAATCAATGAGTCAATTATTTAGAGTAGATACTACTGAGGAGATTCTGTGCAAGATTAAAAAAAGGATTAGGATATTCACTTTAAAATCTGGTCTTCAAGATAAAAAACATGAAATGGCTCCAAACACTTGCATTCTTGAAGAAGGCATGTAACAACGTAATGTATAACAACGCTAATGCTGAACCAAATTAATTAATATTTTAACAGTTATCACTAGAATAGGTCAGACCAAATAATTAATGTTCTTCAATTTTGGTCAGATGGAATAACTCTTAGCGTTTTTATTAGGTCCCGGATTCTCTGCTGTAGAGAGTCACGCTGTTGAGAGATTGAGACCATTGGATGGAGATCGGACAGCTCACGTTTTTATGTATTAAAACAGATAAAAAATATATACTTGAAATGTGAACCGTCCGATCTCCATCCAACAATCCCGATCTTTCAACAGCGTGATATTTTCCCTACAGTAGAGAACCTGTTTCTGTTTTTATCAATCTTATGTTTGAATGCTTGATCAGCACATGATTATATTTGTGAAATCATGCAATTAATGAACAGCGAGATTTTGTGCACATATACTGCAAAGGTATTAAAACATATTGGTCTGCACCAAGATAGGATAAAATTGAAAAACCATTGAACATAAGGATCACTATTAATCACAGCAAAAATTGAGCCTATTTTCATCCATTAGCTTAGTTTAATACACAAAGCACAAAGTAACCCAACCACCGTATTACCTATATAGAACCAAACAATCGAAGTGCAATAGACAAATACAGAATTATGTGACTTCAAAACATTGTTGCATGCAACCAGATCAGAGGCATCAAGATGAGTTTATAGCTTTGAAGAACTAAAAAAAACTGGCCTAAGAAATGAAAAATGCACAGTACAAGAAGGCAATAAAACATACCATGACTACACCGGACACATGCACCGCATTTCACTTTGCAAACATTACACACCAATTTTCTACGGGTTTCCTTGATGCCTCCCACATTCATAACAGGCTCCATCTTCTTCAAATCATCAATGTAAACCTCGGGCGTCCACAGACAACAAAACAAGTGCACAAACTGGGCGGCAGACCCAACACCTTCCACAGTGCTGCTATTATTAACTGGTTTTAAAGCGCCACCCTTCTTTGGGCAGAGAACACATGGATTCACCGAGTCATCGACATCATCGCCCTTCCGCTTACACCAAGAGCACACCCAGGCACCATCCACGTCTTCCTCCACGCCGTAGCACTTCCGATGAACCGCAACTTTACACGAAGCGCAGACTATCAACCGATTGGAGGAATCTCTGCCAGTTCCAGAGTCTCCCCTGCCGCAATAATGACAAAACGGTTGGTCCCCATCACAGGGACTGGTCATTAACACTTTCTCCAAGCCAGCATCGCCACCCAAAAGCTTCCTTTTCTTCGAAGGGCGCTCTGAGGTTAATGAAACCTTATTCCTACAACCTAAAAACCACTCTAAACTAACACAGGAATCAGAAACATCGCGATCTTTTTCATCATCCTGAGGCAAAGCTCCTTCAGCAGCAGCAGCAGCAACATTTTCAATTAACTCATTGTTCACCTCTTCACCAGCCTTCTTCTCATCCTCACTACTAATAACTACATTGTCAATTGGAGCAGGCTTTTTTTCATCCTCACAACAACCAGCACTAACTACATTGAACCTTTGAGCATTTCCCAAAAGCGGAATCCTGAAACACTCACGAGAAGCTAAACTAGAAGCCTTAGAAGAAGAAGATAACTCGAACAAGATGTCTATATCAGACAAGGTCACGTCCCTGAAGTACTCCTCTGTTTCAGCCCAAATGTTGTAACCGCGAGACTTCTCGTTCGCCCGAGAAGAAGACGATTTCTTCTTCTTCTTCTTATCCCCACCGCCGGAATGAGACTTCTTCTGGCGCCTCCGGTTATCGCCGTGGCGGTTCAACAGACTAGCCAACCCTGTCGGCAGAGTAGCCGCAGCAGAAGTCGACGTTTCCTCGGTAGCATCGAAAGGCGAGCGCTCGCTGAGCGCTTTCCTAGCCTGGGAGAAGTAATCAATCTCAAACACGGCGGGAATCTCCGGTCGGTCCGCCGGAAAATCGGCCGGAGAGGTCCTCTCGTCGGCGGAGACACCACCTTCTTCGGCCATGTTCTTCCACCGGTGACATCGGTCCCCGGTCATCGCCGGCAACAACAAGGTACACAGGAACGAAAGCATTCCATCATAGAAAAACCGAAACCCTATCGTGATAACAACCTGTGGAGACGAACCCTATGTAGCATGCACCAGTGGAGAGACAGTAATGAAACCCAATCGAACTTTGGTTTTGATTTCCGTTTCGCAGTGAAAAAGGAACGAACGGAGAAGGGGGAAGAAGAAGAGGATAAGCCCCGTTTTCTAGGGTTAGGGTTCAGTTATTGTTTGGGATCCGTTTTCTTAGACTCGTTAATATTTTTTGTTTCGTGCAGTTCAACAAGGGGCTAGAGAGAGAAAGAAAAAAAAAAACGGGCGAGAGTGAGAGGAGCGAGAAGAATAAAAGACGAGAGAGAAAGAGAGAGAGAATTCGCGTTTTTTGCAGGCTGTTGGAGGGGTGGTTCCCTCGCGTAGATATTTTTATAACCAGGGTATTTTCTACGGTGTTGTCACGCAATACGCTTCATCTCGTGTACCACAAAATGGTGCACACGTGGCACGCATGACGCTGAAGGGTGCAAACGTGCATCTTACCCGCTACCTACTGTGTCAAACACTCAGCAAGGTAGATAGATCAATGTAGCACTCATATATAATATAATAGGAGCAATGTGGAACCGAATATATATTCTTTCTTTTTTATTTTAAGACACAAAATTCAAACAATTCAATAAGCTCGACTATTTTTAATTAAATCATAAATAAATTGGCGCGTATAAGAACAAGGAAAGGTGAATTGTTTAAGGGAAGAATCCAAATCCGTGGCACACAAATTATGGAATGAAATCTTTGCTATAATTCACACGGTTGCGCTTATAAGGAAAAATCTGGATTAAGATTCGCTGAATTAGTGAATGTGGTACTATGTTAGAATCTTTAATTATTTTTAAAAAATAGTAATCATAGTGTTTTAAAAAATAAAAATCATTTAATTGACTTTCATGTCCAAAATTATCAATTGTACTCTATAGTTACCGGTAGAGTATGTTTGATTTACGCTACAAACTTAGCATTGTTTTGTCGGGAAAGAATTCTATAATTGTTTTGGTCTAAATATGTAATTGAACATATTATCATTTGAATTCAATGAATTTGTAACCGACCTGATAGAGAAATTATTAAAAAAAGGGTTTAACATGAATTAGGTCCCTCTAAATATCAGCGTTTTGAATTTAGTCCATCTAAAAAAAGTCAAAGTTTTTTAGTCCCTCAAGAAATCAATTTTTTGATTTAGGTCCCTCTTTTGCGTTGACCGCTGACATGGCACACTGAGGTCCCTGTAAAAATGCTGACATGACTTACATGCATCTGACGTGGCTTACACGTCAGAGGGACTAAAATCAAAACTTAATATTTAGAGGGACTAAAATCAAAACTTAATATATTTAGAAGGATCATGTGACATCAATTAGACCACCACGACCACCACTCTCTCTCTCTCTCTCTCGTTTTTCTCTCTCTGTCTCCCCACAGCCCCCACCCCCACCCCCCACCACCACCCTCTCTCTCTCTCTCTCTCTCACAGCCCCCACCCCCACCCCCACCCCCACACACACTCTCTCTCTCGTTCTCTCTCTCTCTCTCTCTCTCAATAGATTATGGCATGAACGCTAGCCTCGGTATGGTGGGGGTGAGAGAGAGTGTGGTGGTGGTGGTGGTGGTGGGAGGGGGTTGTGGGGAGAGAGAGAGAAAACGAGAGAGAGAGAGAGTGGTGGTGGTGGTGGTCTGATTGATGTCACATGGTCTCTCTAAATATATTAAGTTTTGATTTTAGTCCCTTTAAATATATTAAGTTTTGATTTTAGTCCCTCTAAATAACTATGAATGACATGTCAGCTGACGTGGCAATGCATGTAAGCCATGTCAGCATTTTTACAGGGACCTCAGTGTGCCATGTCAGCGGTCAACGCAAAAGAGGGACCTAAATCAAAAAATTGATTTATTGAGGGACTAAAAAACTTTGACTTTTTTTAGAGGGACCTAATTCATGTTAAAGCCTTAAAAAAAACATAATAAAGTTCAATTCAATTACTTCAACTTGTTACAATGAACATTTAAGCTCCCAAACTCAAAACTTAAACTTTCTACTCAAGGACTATGATGCAATTGGTAAAACCTAATCCTAAATTAGTGTTCAACAAACCTTAATCCCAAATATGTTTCTTATTTCCTTACCAAGTACAAACCCTAATTCAAATCCCAATTTCAATACAAACCCTGAGAATCGAATGAAATCTATTAGAATACACAAGTTTCACATCAAATTGGTTCTTTGCTTGGTGAACCCGTTTTGATATTATGTATTTTGACTTTTTACTTCACCTTTGCTTTTCATTTTCTCCGATCACCATTTGTGCTCTTTTTCCCTCCTCCCACCACTATTTGATAAACCGCTTTGATGGGAGATAAACCTTAACTTGACTTTGAACATTATTTCTCCATTAGTGACACATACAAACTACAAATAACAACAATGACAATGATAGACGATTAAACACAAAGATTAGTGATGGAAGGAAGAATGAAGTTGAAGGAAAAAGAAGCAATAGAAAGGAAGGAGATTGTGAACAAAAAGATGGCATCACATAAAACAGGAGAAAGATGATGTACGAACTATAGGTGTTAAAGTGAGTCAATCCGTCTCACCCGATTGGCTCACCACGTGTTGGGAGAAAAGTGGACCGAGCGGGATTGACTCACTTTTTTGGTGAGCCAAAAAATACAAAACCTGACTCACCTACCTGGGTTGATGGATTATGTGGGTTGGCTCATAGGTTGAATCGTGAATTGACCCACTACTTTTACAAAAAATACAAAATAATAAAATTAAATACAATAGAATTTATTTTTCCAAACATAAGTTTATTTTTTTACACGACAAAAAAGTTAAAAAAAAATTAATCTTAGAAAATAAGTATTTTTACATAAGTCTTAATTTTTTTAAAAAGACAAACACAAGTCTGTTTTTAATTTTTTTAATACAAAGGAGTCCCTCAAGCAAAGTTTATTTTTATATTAACTTTGAAATTAAACCCACAAGTATTTCATGCACTGTATATACAGGTGTTTTCGTAAAATTAAAATATTAAATCCAAAATAAATTAGAAAATTAATTTAAATGTAAATGTTTATTTTAAGAATATTAAAAAATTGTAATATAAAATGTTTGTTTGAATCTCTTTAATTTTGAATGTGTAAAAGTTTGTTTAATTAATAGAAAAATATTTTTTATGAAGATTTGGGAGCCATGTGCTTATTACATTATAAAACTAAAAATTATGGCATTTTATGCACGAGTATTTTTATATAAAATATTACAAACCAAATGAAAAAGTATTTGTAAAAATTAAGTTAATTGGTGAAATATAATTTATTTGGACGTGTTCCTTAAATTATTGAATATTTTATTACATATTATGTATTTATGAGAATAAAATATTTGTAATTATAAATTCTTGTATATATTAGGATATAGTGTTTTGTATTTTTTAAAATTTTGTTGTTTATACAATGGTTGAAAATTCTGTGTGTAAATACTTTAATATTTATATTTATGAAAATAAAATTTGTATATAAAATTATGTTAATTTAACATTACTAAATATGAAAAAAATTGTTTTATATTTAATTAAAATATGATGATAAAATTTAATGGATGTGAGGTTAAATATTATTTAATAATGATAAAAATTAATGGATATGAGTTTTAATATTTTTAATAATGACCCAAATAGAAATTAGCTTGGTTTCCCTCAAAATCTTGTATTCAAGAAATTAAAGTTTTTATGCATTATTTTATTTTTATTAAATAAAAATACTTATCTAGTGTATGTATATTTTTATGAATATAACATACTCTTGTGTTGCGAATCAATTATCAATTAATCAATCAATTAATGAACAGCAGAACACGACGAGTAAAGTAGACACAAGATTATCCCTGAGTAACAGAAGGTTGCGTTTGTTTGGGTTTTGAGAAGAGAAGATGGACGTGATGGAATTATGGGCAATTTTCGGCCCCGGCGTCGCCGGTGCCGTCTTCGGCGCCGGCTGGTGGATCTGGCTTGATGCCGTCGTCTGCAGTTCCACCACCGTTCCCTTCCTTCACTACCTCCCTGGTGAATTTCACATCTCTCTCCTTCTCTCTCTCTCTTTTAGTTTTAGGGTTTCAACTAACTAATAAATCGATTGTGCTCGCTTTTGATTGTTTGTTTTTGAAGGAATTTTCGCATCTCTTGCGGCTTTGATGTTCAATTGCGTCAGAAAAGAAGACATTGATTATTCTCCTTACGACGAAGGCGAGTGGAGGTACTTGATTACTTGCTTTTTTAGTCGTCTTTTAACCAATCTTAGATTCAATTCAACCATTGGAAAGCTCGTAACCGTTGCCAAAACTTATCAACCATAGCGGAGGGTTTTATTCCTCGGTGATTTTGGTGTACCAGTATTTTGAGTTAGAGTTTACTTCACACACGAGTCACGAACTTCGAAGCTAGGGAATGAGGTCATTCTCATTCTCCAAATACTGCGTTCCCAAACAATACATATTTGCATATTTGTCCTGTTTGGATGTAAAAGCTCAACTTTTAGCTTATGGAGAAGTTAGGTGTTTATGGAAAAGAGAAAAGAAAAGTGAAGTGCAAGAGTTAATTTTCACTTATGTGAGAAGTTATTAATTAATTAAAAAATACATATTAAAAGTGCTTATGGAAAAATTTATTCAAACAGGGCATGAACAACTTTTTAAAGAGTGCTGCTGATGTCCTTGTATGAATGGAATGTGTTTGTATGTGTCCAAGCTATTGAGTTTAAAGAACAACCGAGAAGTGATGCCCTTGGCCTTTGAACGTTACTAAAATCATGTTAAACACTTAAAAAGTGTAGGCAAAACTTTGTGTTCTCCTGCAGGAGAATTCCCATATACAAATTGCTCAATACACGTGATATTCAGCCTTGTAAATTAGCTAAACTGCCATATATATATATATATGATAAGGGGTTTACAAAATTATAGCCATGTGACTTTGCTTTGCTGGCTTTGCCAATCAATTCCATCTGACATCTCCACTCTCAAGTTGACGCTAATAAGTCTACAAGCATCATCTTGCTAACTAGAGTAATGAGTTTACAAGTCTATGGATGCTCCATGAGTTTAGGTAGAGTCTTGAGTTTGACAACTTTGTATATATCTATCAGCTGGACTATCCTAATTTAGGAGGGAATATCAGATCTACGAATTTACAGTCATAAAATTGTACAATTCTAAAGACTTTGCTGACTTCAAATGTCCAGCTATACTGTACTGTGAATTTGCTGGTTTTAAATGACCAGCAGTTTTGCCACTCTAGTGCATGTTTGGATTTCAGTTTGGAAGGCTCAAACATATGTTTGAGCGAATTCGTCAAGAGCAATGGAATGACTTGAACATATGTTTTTGAGACATTCCAAATTGAAATCCAAACACATGACTATTCTGTCAACAAATTATTTGTTCTGGCCCTTTATGTCTTTATTTTATACGTTCATTGCTTCAAATTTGCTATTTTTCTCCTGAAATACTGATGACTAATTAATTGTTTTGAGTGCTAAATGGTAGTAGATGTCTGACACTATTATCCTTCCTCCAGAACTGCCATTAATAAGAATAGATAAACAATGTATTTTCATGCCACCTTACAAACTCCCAATTTGAAGTCCCAGCATTGCATTATGAGGAGATATAATAATCATGTTACTAGCTTAAGCTGTACAAGCAGATACATACATGTCAAAAAAAATTATTTTATTAAAATATTTAATATATGTTTTTAACCACTTACTCCTGTTAACAGACTGAAGCTGTGGCTCTTCATCGCATATGTTGTATCCTTTGTTTCTTTAGCTGGATCAGCAGGTCTACTAATCCAAGACTCGATTGATAAATCTGCCCCATCAGTGTGGACTGGAGTTGCAGGTGTTTTGCAGTGTGCTTTGGTCTTGATCAGGTAAGAATGACAAGCTTATTACTGTATGAGAACTTGTTTTTCCCTTCAGTTGTTATGCAAAAGTGCCTTGTTTATGTAATTGAAGGAATTGTGTTGAAAGTTGAAACCATCAAAAACAGAAAACGTTGAATTTGAATAAGCATTCGTGATAGTGAATATTTAGATATCTGTTTGAAAATCTGTTTCAAACAGCTAGCATTTTAAATCTCATTGGATATATGTACCTAATTTTTATTTCAAATGTTTATTTAGGATAACCTGAAATCATTATGGTACTGATTTCTGAAAGTCCTGACTGTTAAGTAAATAAAAATTTTACATAGCTTCAAAATGCAACCAAATATACCTGCTGCCAAGGTCCTTTCTGTGAAAATCATATTCGTGTCTCTCCCAATTTCATCACTTAAGTCAAAAGCTTGAAAAGGATTGATACCACCACTTGTGTAAATCTTGAAAATGGTTAACATTTTACTGCCTACTTGTTTGGTGATGGCTTCTAACATGAACGACCACAACTTTTTTTCCTTGTTGATTACTTGTATTCTAAATCAAGTTTCGTTGCATACAGTGGACTGGTTTATTGGACTTCTCATCCTGAATAAGGCGAACCAAGATATGACTTGGAGCTTCAAATTATACCAGGTTATGCCTACCCATGTATTTTGTCTTTTTAATATGGTGAGAAGTAGTTGGCCTCATGTAAATCAGTAAATGTAAATCATCCTTACAATCTTGAGCCTCTGGGTAGATTCATATTGCATCTTTCATATGGTTGATCAAGATCTGTTACCCAAAGTAATTTCAGTCGCTTGGTGTTGGTATCTACCGTGAATTTTTTCTTTCTTTCACATTCTTAATATTTTTATTTTGAACTCAGAGCATACCAGAACGGAACCAGTTATGGTTATAACCGAGTATATCACTGCCGTTGGCTACATCAAGTTTTCTTATATTTCATTCATATTGAATTCCCGGCACACTTTTAAAATTTTCTTGGCTTAAATATGTTTTTAGTCTCTTATTTTTCATTGAGTTCCGTTTTTAGTCCCTCAAAAATAAAATGCGTCTTTTTAGTCCGTCATGTTTTAAAAATGGTCACTTTTAGTCCCTCGAGTCATATTTTAAATTCGAAAAGTATTTTTAAAATTTATACTTTGATCCCTCCCAAGCCTGATGCTCACCTTAACCCATTTTTTTGTTATCCTCCCCCTTCATTGATGCACCGCGGCCCCCATCCCCGTTAGGAGTAGTTCAAACATCCTCCCTCGAACCCTCCATGAGATGCGGCCTCTCTCTCGTTCTCCTCCCTGTGCAATCGCGGTGGCTGCCTCCCTTCCCGCCATTGTGCACCGCCTCCCTTGGCCTCGCGGGGATGGGGGGCCGCGGTGCATCAATGGAGGGGGAGGAGAACGAAAAAAACGGGTTAAGGTGAGCATCAAGCTTGAGAGGGGTCAAAGTATAAATTTAAAAAATACTTTTCAAATTTAAAATATGGTTTTAGGGACTAAAAGTGACCATTTTTCAAAAATGAGGGACTAAAAAATGCGTTTTATTTTTTAGGGACTAAAAATGAAATTCAGTAAAAAATGAAGGACTAAAAATAAATTTAAGCCAATTTTCTTTTAACCAAAAGTGCATCTGCACGAGAGGCAGAAAATAATTCTAAACAAACGTTACCAGCGATGAGATCATATTTTCCAATATATGTCATTATCATTGATAATTAAAAAATTGATTCCATATGCAAAAAAAATTACCAACAACAATTTCATATCTCCCCCTCATTTTTATATTTTAATCTGATACCGGAATCATTTATGAGGATGCTTCTTTAGAAATATTGGCTATTGATCTATAGGCCTCTTCTACCGTGAGCGATTATGCCATAACCATCAGACATATTAATTTATTTATTTTTTGATTAACATCAGACATATTAATATGTAATTGAATGGCTGAGTTTAACCCATGGAAAATTTATTTGCCAATCCCTAAACTGTTTAAAATTTATAAAGTTGACCCTAAGGTAGATTATCCATTACAAATATAAATTATCCATTGTAAGGTAGGCCTTCATTTAATCAAGCTCCACCGATTTTCTTAAGCTTCATATATTTTCCATATAATGTGCACTGTGCAGTGAGTATAGTGGGCAAAATGTCACGTTCACGGTAGATGTCCATAAAGCAGTACCACTGTTTTTGAGAAGTAGTAAACGTTTACCACACCGTAAAGCGTACTCATTTTCATTTAAAAAAAAAAAAAGAGTGAAGAATCATTTTAGTCTCTGAGAGTGTTAAACGGTATTATTTTAGTCCCTGATAAATACGAAATTAAAAAAAAGTCCCCAACTATCCGTCGATAGTCACTTTGGTCACTGAAAGTGATTACTTATTGTCATTTTAGTACCTGAAAGTAATTACTTAATTGTCATTTTGGGCCTTAAAAGTGATTATTTTCCTAATAGGAGGGACCAAAGTGACTAATTTACATCTGTTAAGATTCAAAGTGACACCGTCTAACATTCTCAAATACCACAACAATGGTATACTAAAAAAGTAAATAAAATGGTACTGATAATTTTTGTTAAACTAAACCTGCTAATGAAATCCCCCTGGTGATCACATATCCCTAGAAAGTGCTTGAGCCTTTGTGCATGGAAGGCAGTGACAAAGAGCAACCCAAAAAACCCACCAGGAAGAAGTGATAGGGAGAGTCCTATCCTAACCAAAAATTGGAATTTTTTATAATGGCGGTCAATAACAAAGGGAGGAAGACGACGGGACAGGGAAGCACAAACTGGCCGTTGCGCGCAGAAAAGAAGGGAATCCAACAGTGAGAAAGAGCAATGCGTATGGGAGAGAAAAAATAGAGTCCTTATACAATTTTATTGAGAAGTTAAATCTAAACTATTTATTTTCATCTAAAGGCTATTATTTATTTCTCTCGCTTGATATATCCCTATATCAGTATATATAAATATTTGAGTATGAATATAAACATTAAAATTACTCAAGGAATCGTACGGTGCTTTGCGAGTCAGATTCACAAACCGCATTGCAAATGCTCAAAGAAGGCGTTCCACCCACCCATCCTTATGCACCGCTCGTGGACCATATTCGTCATTACATGGAGAATGATTGAGACCTCTCCTTTATTCACTCCAACATGTGTGCCGATTGGCTAGCTAAATATGGTAACAGCATGACAGAAGGACTCATCTCGTGGACCACCTGCTCTCTCTTCAACCCTTTTGACAGATGTCATAGGAATTAAACGTGTTAGATTGTAGTTTTCTTTCTGTTTTTTTCCCATTAATAAAAAAAAACATTAAAATTACTAGCCTATTGATGTGGTTTGTTTTTCATCAAATACAAGTATCAAAACGGAACTTTAATACCCCGTCCAAACACAAAATCAACACTGGCTGCTCGGTTTCACTTTCATTTTCTATTCTAGAAACACGTTTCAAATGTTTTTCTTTGCAAATTAGTAATTTTAAATCAACTTACATTTTTTTTTTGCTCAAATTTAAAATAAAAAAGGATGCTACTGTATCATGTGTTTTTGGAAGAAAAAAAAATTAGTTGCACCTGCATCAAAGGCGTTATTGTTAAAATTAGTAACTATTTTTAAATCATGTTTTTTATAGGTATATTGTTTCTTTTTTACCGAAAAGGAAGTGTACAAATGTTTGAAATAATAAAATTTCGATTTTATCAATGTTAATTTAGTGAAAATACTTAATTTTAACAACTCCTGTATATGAAACTAAAGTTTTTGTTACTTGATGTGTAAGAAAACATTTTCGCAAATTCCAGCTAATATGAAGATGGAGAAGGAGATAGAGGGCCAATCTGGAATCCTTGGTTTTTTCTTGCAATTCTCGCACTTCATTACACCTACACTCCGCAAATCTCTCAGCCCTTCCCCTCCCTCCAACCATTTTTCCAAATCACAGCTTAATGAAATTAACTCTTTTTTTTTTATTTTTTTATTTTAATTTCCATTATTGTCCCTTCTTCTTCCTCATTGTCTTCAATCTTCTAACTTTTGATTTGTACTAAAGATTCAACAATCATCTATTGGTTTATTTTGCTTTCGATTTGAACAAATAGAAAGAAGAAAAATCCCCTGCATTGTGATTGTGACTTTCAGTGCTCGATCATTGCAAGAAATTCTTATCACGACACTTTAGCATTTTGCACCATTCCCAACCCTCAAAGGTCAAGGAATTTGAGCATTTTTCCTTCATTCCTTTTCATTTATCCATTTTCAATTGAATTATCAACCTTTCCTTTTTTAAATAGCGCTTGATTTTCAAAATCTTCTATCACATTGCGCTTGTGTGCTCATTAAGATTTTGTCATCTGCGAATCTAGCGAGGTTATACAAGCATTGAATTTTGAAAGCTATTATCCAAATCCGTAATTTCCATTTTTTGGAGACACGAGTCACATTGATATATTGCAACATTAGTTTTGTATGGTGGATTTTCCACTGGTATGATCGTTTTTCCCCCTTGACAAAGGGTATTGAATACAAGTTTTCGCGGTAAATGGCTACTTGATTATAAGAATCAGAAGAGTGGGAGCATCTGGGTTCCCAAGAAAATACCCAGTTGCTTAACTATAATGGTTGGTAGTCACAGATTGATTGATTGAAACAACACGCTTTTGTAAGGAGGGGAGTACCTTGGGTTAAGAATATGGGGTGCATCTGCTCAAAACAATCCTTAAACAAAGACATAGTTAATGAATACGAGAAAGAAAAGGAGTTGAGCAAGTCTTCAGTGCAAGTGCTTGCTCCTGGGGTATCAGTTGGACAGTTAGATGCAGGGGATGGCATGGATGGTTCAATTCCTCATTTGGTTAAGTCATCCTCACAAGTAATTCAACGACAAGAAGAAACAAACAATCACTTGGATGCCACAAAAAGCCAGCACCAAAGATGTATGACAATAGATGTTGGTGTAGGTGAAAGAAAGGCAGTAATGAGTAGAATACTTAGTGTGCCACATTGTGTAGGAGAACATGTTGATGCTGGATGGCCATTGTGGTTGTCTTCAGTGGCTGCAGAAGCCATCAAAGGCTGGGTGCCTCGACGGGCAGACTCTTTTGAAAAATTAGACCAAGTTAGTTCTATTGTCACTTCTTTGAGCCACTTGTGTGTTTCAAAATGTTTAATTTAATTTACACTCAAAATCAAATCAAATTATATTGTATATATGCAGATTGGACAAGGGGCTTATAGCACTGTACATAAAGCTCTTGACCTTGAAACTGGTAAATATGTGGCTTTGAAGAAAGTTCGTTTTTCTTGTACAGATGCAGAAAGTGTCCGTTTCATGGCAAGGGAAATCTATATCTTGCGTCAACTTGACCATCCTAATGTCATCAAACTTGAAGGCCTTGTCACATCAAGAACGTCCACCAGTTTGTACCTTGTTTTTGAATACATGGAGCATGACCTCGCGGGACTAGGAACTAGACATGGCTTGAAGTTCACTGAATCGCAGGTATATATCTTATATGTTATGACTTTTAATGCATCACAAAGTAGTTTGGAAGTTATTCTTTCTTAAAACATATCCAAGGAGTCAAAAATAAAATAACTTAAGAGAATTTCGATCACAAAAAAACTTATCTTTTTTTTTTTCCTTTTTAAATCAGTCAAGAGTTAATGTGCAATCTGATTAAAAGTCAAAGAAAGTTATATCTTGAGACACACCTTTAGTCTATGAGGAATGATAAAATTCTCTAGTCTTCTTAAACTGTATACTTTATATTTTGAGAGGCATTTTGTTTGAGCTATAGCCAGGGACTGACCCACTTGAAGCATAGTGGGTGCAATTGCCCCCACTTAATTTGTGATTTGCTTGCTTATCTCATATAGATTTGTGTATTATCTCATAGTCAATGAGTTTTTTCTTTATTAAATGTCTACCTAATGCCCCCACTTAGACATTAGGTATGTATACATTTTGAAATGTTATAATATATTTTATATGTTGCAAATTTATATATGAGTTTTGTCTCCATAGCATAAAATTCCTGAGTCCGTCCCTGAGCTATAGATTTTATTGTTTTTATTGTTTTAGTTATGTTATGGCAAATAAGTAGGTGTACTAGTTTAATTATAACTACGGATAGAATAGTGAATCTTAATTAAGGACACAATTGTAACTTGTTTGGTAAAAAGAGTGGTTGTAGTCTTATGGTGTCAAATTATTTATGCATGAGCTTTGCAGATTAAATGTTACATACAGCAACTGCTTTGCGGGCTTGAACATTGCCATAGTCGGGGTGTGTTGCATCGTGACATCAAGGGTTCAAATCTTCTGATTGACACCAATGGAAATCTTAAGATTGGAGATTTTGGACTTGCAATTGTTTATGATCCTGATAAAAAACAACCATTGACTAGTCGTGTTGTGACTCTATGGTATAGGGCACCTGAACTTTTGCTAGGTGCTACAGACTATGGAGCTGCCATTGACTTATGGAGTGTTGGTTGCATTTTAGCGGAATTACTGGTTGGGAAGCCTATCATGCCTGGAAGAACAGAGGTATTTTTCATGAACCAATATGATTGTTACATATGTACTTTTATTACGAAATATGTAACTACTTGAAATGTTGGTTGTTGAAGTTTGAACAATCTTTATCCAAAATATAAGTCATATGAGCATGAGATACTGTCATACTGCTGTAGTTTGGTTAAAACTTTTCACAATACCATTGGCATTTTAAAAATCTCAAGTCTGCTACCATTTTGGCATGTTTTGTATTATAGTTCTAGAATTTATCGTTGTAATGAAACTCTACCATTTATCTAAATTATGCCTAGTTCAATAATCAGATGTGACATTTTTTGAACATATCCTACATTCCTGAAATGATTCCTATTGATGTATTGCTGTCACTACTGAGCATAGGAAATGAATTGTAATTTGATAATGACAATCATTTAATTTTTGTAGGTGGAACAAATGCACAAGATTTTTAAACTTTGCGGATCCCCATCTAAAGATTATTGGAAGAGAACAAAATTCCCACATGCAACAAGTTTTAAACCACAACACTCTTACAAACGTCAAGTCACCGATACATTTAAAAACTTCTCTTCTGCAGCACTAGCTCTTGTTGATAAGCTTCTTTCAATAGAACCAGAAAATCGAGGATCTACAGCTTCTGCACTTGAGAGTGAGGTAATTCTTAGTAGCCTTTATGTCTTTTTTGATTTTTTTTCCCATACATACACTGTGTGGCAAATAGTTTAGATCAAATCAAGCTTTTGATGGACTACTTGGTTTATTTCTACTCCAATAGCAAGCAATTATTGAGTATGATAAACATCTAGTTCTTATGACATTTTATCTATTGTTATAAAAACAAATTCATTAGACAACCACATTCCAGTGCTAATGTGCTAGCGATGTCTTGATTGTGATTAAAAGTTTGATTATAAAATAACTAATTGGTTTATCAAGAATGCTATGCAATTCTACCCAGGACTTGATTCTCCCCGGTATCCATCAAGAAAGACAACATTGCTTTTAATTCAGTTGTTCAAAATTTATAGTGTGATATGTTCTAGATTGTGGCTTCTATGGTTAAGGATCCAATGGCAGAAGTTATTTTGTGTTCTTCCCATATGCTTAACCCGGAGTGAATTTTGAACAAATATTATGTTTGTTTAGATTAATTAATTGCTATGTGAAATTTATTAAGTCCAATTTCTTGTATCATGACTTGTTTTTCAAATAGTATAATCACTTTATGAATTTTGAATTTGTCTATGAACCCCGATTGTCTTTTTTTTTTTTTTTAAATCTCCTTGTAACCTCTTAGTTTTTTTTTCTTTCCCACCATACTTTCAAATTGAGAGTGTTCTATAATTGTAAGAATTATTTTTTATATTCTATTTATCTTGTTACTTTTCATGTTGGATATTTGCCAGTTCTTCACTATAGATCCCCTACCTTGTGATCCTTCAAGTTTACCTAAGTTTTCGCCAAGCAAGGAGTTTGATGCCAAGCATCGACATAAGGAAGCACTAAGGTATTCCAAGTTTTAAACTCGTAAGATATCTTCTAAAAAAGATGTTCTGTCTGTTAGTTAACTAACAGATAGGCCATCACATGTTTGCAACTAAGATTAAATTATGTTGGTTGCTAGTTTATTTATTGTGTTGACTACATTTATTTGACACTAATGACAAATTATGTAGTCCTAGATGAGTTTGTTTGTCACATATAATATCTTAAAAACAAAAGGATTAAGCGTTTTGAAACTTTGTAACGCCATGCACATAGGCTACATTTCTAGAATTGATTGATTTCAAACCAAGCTTTCTCTGGGAGATACACAGTTTGTTGGAAACTCATAATATATTAAAACATTTACATCGAAAATGATTCCCTATTAATGATCACACTTTCTATGTTAATTTTTACATTTGTTGTTGTGATTATAAGTGTTGTTTACATTGATGGAACTTTAAATTTTTCTATACCAGAAAAAATACTGAAGCTATTAAAGGACGTGGGCCAGTATCAGTTTTACGGGGAGCAAGAGATACCAAAGTACGGGAAACACCAGAGTATAATGCTCGGGGAGATATATCTTTACGGGTAATATATTTGTGGAAATATCCATAGTGATTATTATTTACAATTTTACTCAATTCTCATGGCCACTTTAACATTGACAGGGCATGCCAAATGCTAGAATGCCCTGTCTTAAATATGACTCCGAGGAGGAGGATGGATCTCACAGGTGTGATCTAAGTAGAGTTTCTCTACAGAATGGCGATATACATTCTACTTCATTGATGCACGGTAGCACAGTAGGGCCATCTTCATTGTGTAAGAAATCAGAAACATCTGCGAAGAAACCTGAGTTACAGACACAGAGATCTCAGTTGAATCAGGCACCAACAGACTTATCTAACTTTTCTATTAAAAAGGAACCAGGCATGTCAAGCCGAGAACCAGAGATGGTAAAAAACAAGCTTCTTTTGATCATGTCATTTCTAGTTTTGTATAATCATGGAGTAAACCATAAGATGCGTAATGTAAATTTCTCCCCATAGTAAAATATTGTCTTATAAAGTGAATGTTTTGATTTTTTTACTAGTAATAAAAATTAATAAGCATAATATATTTGTGTTGCATAGCATCCTTGTTTGGTTCTGGTTAGCTAAATGTTTGGTATAAATTTAGTGATAGAGGCATATAGAGTAATTTGTCAATATGTATAATATTTAAGTGATGGATATTTTATATGCAAACATACTGTTACCTTTTAAAACAATATATCAAGGATGAATGTGCCTCACGGTTTTCTCCAAATGACTTAAAGAAATAAAGCAAGAATATGTATTGATAGTTTCTTTTTACATGACAGAATTGATGTTTTTGCACTCCATGATTGTTCGAATTATGATAAATATTCATTAATGCTTTTAACATCCATGTTTTGCGTACATGCAAGAAAGTATGCATCGAAGACAAAGGGAGTGTCTAGTTCTTTGTCTGAATGTGGAAAAATAAGGAAAATAGGAGATATTACACACACACACACACACAAAACAATGTTTTTTTTTTTGCATATGGTATTTTTTCTCCTTCTTAGGATTATTTTGATTTTGTTTTATATGATATTGTTTGTGATTTCAGGGTTATGTACCCAAGAAAAATACGATTCATTGTTCTGGACCATTGATGCCTCCCGGTGGCAACATTGATGACATGCTTAGAGAGCATGAGCGGTTAATGCAAGATGCTTTTCGTAGTGTCAAAAAGACCAATCCGGGAAAATGAAGTAACAATTAAGGGAGACTTTTGGGTGTTACTCGAACGTGAAACTCTACTTTGACATTAGATTATACCGTGTAACAGGTCTACCGAAGGGGAGTTCAATGTAAAATGATAAAGGAAAAGAAACTGAAAAGTTTCTAATGGCAAGAACCCATATATGTACCATGGATGGTTAATTATATATTATTGATGCAAAAGTATATATTATGATCTCACTGTGGGTTCTTTCTTGCTAACTTGTTACCACATACTGACAAAGAAATTTCCATGGAAATTCTTTCGTTTCTTGTACATTTTGTCTAAGGATATATTTTATGTTAGTCAAAAGTATTTTATGACTCAAGGCTAGCTATCAGACATTTCCATTATTTTCATTTGTTTTTGTATATTTTTTTTCTAAAAGTTTCTGCAATACCTTTGAAAATGGAAGGGTTTGGTATCCAATTGCTCATGTATTCCAATAAAAATTCAATAATTTTGTCACATTTTAATTTATTTTTAATCTATTGTTTTGAATCAAAAAGACACTCAAACTCTTCCATTTTTCATAGATATATAGAAAATCCCCCCCCCCCCCCCCCTTCTTTTTTTGGAGGGGGGATGGGGTTGCATGCTAGGGTGATGGACTTTTAGGTAATCGAGATGATTGGCTTAGCCCCTAATTTTCTTTTTTTTTTTTTGATATACTGAGCCCCTTATTTTCTAAGGTCCAATAATCTTTTATATGTTTAAATAATGGAAATTGGTAAATACACTCCAGTTTTTTGTCATACATTCCACATTTATTCAGGAAATTACTATTATACCTTCATTGTTTGTTTGTTTGTTTTTTTTTTTTTTTTCTGATTTTGCTTCTTTTCCGGAAACTGGCCATACACCCCCAGTTTCCGGAATACAAATTTGTGGAGTTTCCGAAATGTAAATTTTTCCTGGAGTTTCCGGAATGCAAAAATACATTCTGGAAACTGGATTTTCCTGGAGTTTCCGGAATGCAAATTTACATTCTGGAAGCTGGAGTTTCCGGAATGTAAATTTTTCCTAGAGTTTCCGGAATGCAAAAATACATTCCGGAAACTAAGTTTCCGGTAACAACGCGAAATTGAAAAAAAAAAAAAAACAAATCAACGAGGGTATAATGGTATTTTTCTTTTTAAATGTGGGGTGTATGTCCAAAAATATTGGTGTATTTACCAATTCCCTTAAATAATTTATACTTATAGTTAATTTAAATTATTAGAAATAAATTTTAGAGAATTGGTAAATACACCTCAGTTTTTTGTTATACACCCCACATTTATTCAGGAAATTACTATTATACCCTCATTGTTTGGGTTTTTTTTCTTTCTGATTTTGCTTCTTTTCCGGAAACTGGCCATACACCCCCAGTTTCTGGAATACAGATTTGCATTCCGGAAACTCCAGTTTCCGGAATACAAATTGTATGGAAACTGGAGTTTGCAAATTTGCTTGCATTCCGGAAACTGGATTTTCCTGGAGTTTCCAGAATGTAAATTTTTCCTGTAGTTTCCGGAATGCAAAAATACATTCCGGAACCTGGATTTTCCTGGAGTTTCCGGAATGTAAATTTTTCTGGAGTTTCCGGAATACAAATTTACATTTCGGAAACTGGAATTTCCGGAATGTAAATTTTTCCTGGAGTTTCCGGAATGCAAAAATGCATTCCTTTTGCATTCCGGAAACTCAGTTTCCGGTAACAACGCGAAATTGAAAAAAAAAATTAAACAAATCAATGAGGGTATAATGGTATTTTTCTTTTTAAATGTGGGATATATGTCCAAAAAAATTGGTGTATTTACCGATTCCCTAAATTTTATTATGAACTTAACTTTTATCCCAACAAGGGTTTGGCCCATGCATTATTTGACTACAGTTTTCTAATTGAGGAGTTAGGACTTAGGAGTGCTTTTTTTAATGAAAAATTATAAATATAAATATCCAGTTTTTTATTCTTTCATTTCAGAAAATTATGAAAATGAATTAAAATCCAATCAAACAAGTTTTTCAATTTTTATGTTTTCAAAAAAATGTTCTCAAAACAAATTTACCAAACAAGTTAATACTTAGCAATCAAACAAGTTTTTTTTGTTCTAAAAAACAGTTTTTTAAAACTCTTGTACAGATTTTTTTTTTTGAAAAAAGAAATACAATCAAACAAACAGACCCTAAAGTTCCCGCTTAACCATCTCTCTTCTCTGATTTCTCACTCTCCCCGTCGGCCACTCGCCACCGCCGCAGCTCGTCGCCACGCGCCACCATTTTCTCGGTTTGTTCTCTCTCTCTGTCTCTCTGCTTTAACTTTTAAGTGATTATTAGGCATTGTAATTGATTTGGGTTTTGAGTGCCTTGTTGTTGTGCTTGTTTCTAATCATCCTTGTAATAGAAAGGGGAGTTGGGAGGGTGAAAACAACTACATTACATAGTGTCGAAATTTACAGCCTCAACATCTCTCGTTTAGGAACTTGTCTACAGTTGATGTGTGTTACTGTTTTGCTTGGTATGAAATTCAGTGTGACGTCAAAAGTTGTTTGATTTGATGTGTCTCGAATTCTTCTTGCACGTACTCTGTTTGATGAATTGTCAATGCAACTATGTGTTTTACATCTTGCTTGCTGAGTTCTTAGTTATGCTGCTGGTTCAGTTTTACATCTGTTCAAGCTGCATTCTTGGCGGGCTTTAGTTTCCCATGACATGTCAATACAAAGACGGGACTGTTTGGCAATATTTGTTCAGTTTAAAAGCTTTAGAGGACAATAAGTGCATTAATTGACTTTATGTTCATTCCTTAAACTGGAAGCTATTGAGAGACTTTGTAAGCCTACCATAGACGATCGGCAAGAAAGAAAATGCAGCATACAATCAAAGCTTGGAAAATATATTATTAAAATGTGATACATGGCTTTATAAGTTTTCAACAAGCCTCTTTGTTGTTCTTTGGGACAACATGTTGGTCTTATAATTGTTTTAGGACAACTTTTTAAAATCTTTGTTGTTTGAGGATCCCTTCTTTTCTTTCTTTCTCAATTATCATCTATTAATGTTCATCTGAAATATATATACTTGTTTATTTTATTTCGCAGATTGGTTTCTGTTTATCATCATCAGTGCACTCCTGGAATTTGACAAGATCACTGATTTTACAGGTATCTGATGCTTCATCTCATCATTCCTCATTTTTCACTTCCTTGCCTTTAAAATACTACCTCCGTCCCTAAATATAGGAACCTTTACAAAAAAATGAAAGTCCCTTTATATAAGAACCTTTCCAAAAAATCAGTTGCATTAATTATTTTTTGACTAAAATGCCCTTATTTATTGTACAAATCACCCAACCATTCTACCTTTTCCAATGCATTAACTAAGTGATAAGAGAGGGGGGGGAAGAGAGATAGTAATAAGTGTTAGGGCTAGTTTTGGAAAAGTATAGTAAATCATTGACAAATTTATTGTTATTAACTAACTTAACCAATTTTCTTAAATGGTGTGAATTAGTTAAAAGGTTCTTATATTTAGGGACGGAGGTAGTATACAAAAATAAGGAGTAATCTGTTGATAAACATTAAACAAAGTGGTGTTTTGTTCATATTTCCTTTTTTAAATAATTCTTCCATGTCTTTCTCTTTGAAGGAAGTACAAATTTGGTTATTGCCTAGCCACATCACTCTCCATCTGGCCTCTCCTAGGTCTGGCCTTGTTTATTGCCTTATATGGTTGTCGGCCTTTTTTCATTTCGTTAAGCAGAGAGGCATGGAGCAGAGATTAGCTAATTGTTGGCGGTTGACGGTTAATGAAAAGAAATTCATTGAAAGTGCTCTGCTTTCAGAGCTTCGAGTAGACGGTCGTGGCCCCTTGGAGTATCGCAAGCTGAGCATCAAGTTTGGGAGGGATGATGGGTCCGCCGAGGTCCAATTGGGTGAGACGCGTGTGATGAGTTTTGTGAGTACTGAACTTGTGCAGCCTTACAGAGATAGGCCCAATGAAGGCACGCTTTCCATCTTCACCAAGTTTGCTCCCATGGCCGATCCTTCCTTGCAGCCTGGCTGTCCTGGTGAATCTGCCATTGAGTTAGGACGTGTTATAGACCGCGGTTTACGGGAAAGCAGAGCCATTGACACTGAGTCCCTCTGCATTCTTTCTGCCAAGCTTGTCTGGGCCATTCGCATTGATATCCATATACTGGATAATGCTGGGTGAGAATTAATCAGCTTTCAACCTTGCTTCTATTCTCTTCTTTCTTACTCAACATGTTAATTTGCTTAGCTGCAACTAAGGCTAATTATTATTATGTTTTAAATTGTGAATTAGGAATCTTGTTGATGCTGCAAATATTGCTGCATTGGCTTCTCTCTTGACATTCCGGAAGCCTGAATGCTCTTTGGGGGGAGAAGATGGTCAGCAAGTTGTAGTGCATCCTCCTGAGGTTATCTTCCTCAATTTAACAATGTGTCCTTTTGTGCTTATTTTCTATTTTGCTTCTACAACTCTTATCTATAAATTGCATCACAGGTGCGTGAGCCACTCCCTTTGATTATACATCATCTTCCTATTGCTGTCACCTTTGGGTTTTTCAGTAATGAAAATCTCGTGGTACGGATTTCTCTCTCTCTCTCTCTCTCTCTCAATAATGCGTGATTTTCTTGAGCTTGGTTCATATCTGAGGCAAGGTAAGGGTCCTCTGATTTTATATGATGCTCTCTAGGTTATGGATCCGACATACCATGAAGAGGCTGTAATGACCAGACGCATGACTGCAACGCTTAATGCAAATGGTGATGTTTGTGCCATTCAAAAGGCTGGGGGGCAGGGAGTCTTTCAGCGGTTTATTATGCACTGCTTGAAACTTGCTCATGTTAAAGCTGGTGATATTACAACTAAGATAAAGGATGCAGTGAGTTCTCTCTTTTATCCTCAGGATTTTAGGACCTCACTTGCTTTGAATGCTTCTAAACACTGAACAACACATTTAGTTAATATCACCAACCATTTTGTGTTGGTGCTAAACTCTGCTGCTGCAAAATAAATAAACAAGTCTTCTTAATTATTCTTGGTGTAAGATTCTGCTTATAAGTCCTGCTGTTTGGTTTAGTTATAGTTATAGGAAGGACTATGGTATGATTTGAACTCTACTAGCTTGATCTTATATGTGAAATTATTTCTAGATGCCATTATGAAAATTTTCCTGCTTTGGATATCTGTCTCAATTGCCATACTATGGAATGCCTATCCTATGTCAATTCCTTTTTTGTTGTCCAAATTGGTGTAGGTTGAAAAACACAACACTGAAAGGGCACTACAGAAGATTAAACGTCATTCTTCTTCTGTTGCCGTGGATGTATGTGGAACCACTGCCAGATTATCGGAAAAACAAAATCAATTAGATGCTGGTAAAGAAGGTAGTCATTTAAACCAATTGAAGCTGAAAGATGAGGCTAATTTTATGGAATGTGATGCCACATCATTTAGATTTCATTATCCTACGTAATCTTACTGATTAGAATTGCTGGAATACAAGCAGGACCGTCAGCTCCTAGTAAACAAAAGGATGCGAGACGGGAGACTGAGCCGGAAGAAACAGCACAGGAAATTAAGACAGATTCTTTACCAATTGACACAGCTCCAACTGATGGGCAGAATAATGAAGGTAAGACTCTGAAGGATGCTGTCAAGCCCAAGAACAGGAGCAAAAAAAGAGCATTTTCCAATAACTGAAATTAAATGATGAAATGAGTTGTTGTCGGTGGAGGTATTACTACTGACCATGTATTGTAATCTAAAGTGAGAATCTGTAAAGCTTCAATGGACAATGACAAACTCATCAATTTTAACGTGACGTTTGTTTTGCTTATACTGAATTATTATTCCATTGTTCTTGTACACTTTTATTGGAGAGAATGAGAGGTTTGGTTGTGGAAAGAAAATAGAAAAGAGAGAAAAAATATAGTGAGATTTATAAAAAAAAATTCTCTTTTACAAGAAAAAATGGGAAAAAAAAGATAAAAGTTTGCATAAAATGATAAATTTATACATTTACTCGTTTACTGACTGTTACTACTCAAAAGAGAGTAAAAGTCATTTATTTAATGTAAATACATTATTTTTTTTCATCTAATTAAATGAGGAGAGAATTTTACACTTTATATATTTTTCTCTCTATTTAAATAATATATAAATATAAAATTATTCTATATTCTCTGCTGTTCTTTTTTTTTTTATTGTTTTCCACATCAAAATAAACCAGTAAATATTTCATCAATACTACATTAGTTGAGTAGAACTAGATTTATTTATTTATTTTTTTGAGAAGAGAGTAGAACTAGATTTAGATGTGATGACATTATACACCATAAGGGGTCTCTTTGGTTCAAAGAAGGGGAAGGGAGGGGAGGGATTTTAATGGAGGGGAGGGGAGGGAAAGGGAAAGGGAGGAGAGAGATTTAAATAGAAATTGTGTTTGGTTGGGAGGAGGGGAGGGGAGAGATTTTAATTGAGAGAATAGACTAATTTACTTTTTAGACATTTGTAAGTTTTTATGTTTAATTTAATTTAAAGTTATTTAAGTAAATATCATTTAAAGCCTTCTACTCTCCCTCCAAATCCCCCAATATTGAAGGGGAGCCAAATCCCTCCATTCCCCTCCCCTTCCCTCCCCTCCTTAAAAAAATGAACCAAACAAGAAAACTTGAAAATATTCCCTCCCCTCCCCTTCCATTCTCTCCAATTTCCTCAAACCAAACACTATGTAAGGGTTACAAGTAAAATTTGAATACCTGCAGTACCAAGAAAATTCTTCTTTACCGAAACAACATAAAAAAACTTAGAATATTTTTAGAATTTAATTAGTATGCATATAGGTGTAAAAAAAATTTATATAGACATCTAATCATATTTTACCATATAGATATTTTAAGAAATATTATTATAAAATAGCACCATAGTATAATATAATCAGATGCATGTACAAAAAAAAATTATACTGTCAGTGCATGAAAATCAAACTCATTTTTAAAATAAAAAATAGGTCATTATCTCCTGTTATGTAAGTTTTGCATGACACGATACAGTTAATTACTTAATTTACTCAGTTTTTAAAATACTAATTTATTTTTCAGGACGAGATTTTTCTTCCTATTTTTAGACAAAAAAATAATAACCAAAATGCTATACATTATAGATTGATATTTACATTTTTAAGAGTAAATTATATTCCCCTCTTCTAGGAGAAGTTTGAATTATACTTTTCTTTTATTTTAAAGCCTTATAATTTTATTTTATATTTTTATTTTTCTCATATAAAAAAAAAGTTAAGTAATCATTAATGGATAGATAAATATTTATGAAAAAAATTATAAAAGATAACTTTTTTAAAAAATAAAGTACAAAAGTTAATTTTTACTTATATAAAAAATGATTAGTTAAAAATACTTATAGAAAAGTTTATCCAAACAAAACCTTTTACTAAGGTGATTTTTACAATGCTGAGAGAACTACAACCAGAAATTGAAACGGTCACAGAAATTAAAAAAAAAAAAAAAGACTTACAAGAATCATCATATCAACATGCACTAAAATTATAAGTAAACTTTTAATTTCTTTTTTTTTTTCGTAAATTGACCAAAAACATCATAAACCTTATCATTTAGAATCAAACCCTCGTGAAAGAAAAACGTATCAAAATAACCCCCCAAAAGATGCAATTGCCAAGCACCTTCCTGCAGACAAAATAGGCCCTACGCTACCCAACCAACCTATAACTTTTATCCCCGCCCCCCCCCCCCCCCCCCCCCCCCCCAAAAAAAATCCGGTTAACCAGGCAGGCTTGAGGCACCTGTAAACTTATTGCAATATTTGCAAATGCAAGGTTCCAAGCAAAACCCACCCTCTTTTTTTCGCTCCCAAATCATCAGCCTTCTTTAAAAACAAAAGAGAAGAATGCTACTTAGCCATCTGCCATCAAAAAATGCAACTGGGATCTATCCATTATACAACCAAACATCAAGCTTCAGATCCGGAGTCAGACGAGCTCGATTCAGCAGTAGCTCCATGCAAGTTAGTGGCATAAGATTCAAAAAATTTGGACAACTTTGGCTGCATGCCCTGGCATAGCTTTAATTTAGTGGTGCCCAATTTCATGCACTACAAAACAGAAGTCAACAAAAAATAAGTCAAACAGTTGGCCAACATGAATTGATAACATCATTAAATTTACCCAGAGCCAAGTCACTCAGACCAGTTGCTTCCAAATGCCTCACTCGAGCATCTAACTTGTTATTATATATTACAAACCAATTAAGCCTTGATTGACAGAAAAGGCAGTTTTGAACCCATTTCGTTCAATCAAGAAAGGCCTTTAACTTCTAAAGGTCAAAATCACACAACAGATCGATGCATAAAAAATTTAAGAAAATTCCAATACAAAACAATCTCAATTAATAGAAAACTGAATCAGAGTATTAGATGCTCACCTCCTGATAGAAGGCATTGATCTCCTCTTCTGTAAGGCCTTCATCCTCACCTGAATCCTCCTCCCAGCCAAGAGAACGAAGGAATGCAGCTTCTTCCTCATCAGGAATTGCATCTTTCTCTTCGTTATTAGGGAGCCGGCGAACCTCTATATGGGCATTGCCATTGCTAGTCACTTCAGCACTGTTTCCAAGATCTTGAAGACTTGCAGGGGGTTCGACTGCTTCCCTATTTACTTCACCAGATTTGTCTATTGTGGGAGATGAAACCACAGGGCTAGAATCTGGAAGAACTGAGGAGTTCATCAGAGTTTTCTTCTTAATGAGATTGAAGAAATCATTCCGACTCTGCACTTGAGAAATTGAATGTTTCTTATCAGTAGTGGAACCTAATTTCAGATCCAAAGAAGCTGGCTTCCTCTCCGTGGGGGATTTAAGGTTATTGGAGTTCCTCAAAGGTGTGGAAGCAACTGCTGAAGCAACCGCAAGATGATTTCCGGGTCTGCTGTTAGAATGATTTGTTGGACTTGAAGCATCCTTTGACGTAGGGGAAACACCATTTTCCCACACCACTGATTTTAGATCAGTGAACTTTCCAGATGTCTTTGGAGCATCACCTTTGGCATTTCCACTGCGGACAGAATGATTGGCAATGTGCAATGCAGAGGGTGGCTGTGGCACATTCTTGGCAGCCATATTCATCTCAGCATTTCTGACTGTTGTCTTCGGCTTTGATTTCTCAGAGGAATTATTGACCTGGCAAAAAAACAACTATCAGAAAATCACCAAGGATACAAGAAAATTAGAATCATATATCAAATAAAAGACAGAAACATGTACAGCGGTGGAATCTATCAACTTTCACTACTTAATATCACCCCTACCAAGAAAGAAGAATGGATCAAGGACAAGTGCAATATCAAATTAAGAAATCAAGTGCCCTGATAAAATCAAAAAGTAAAACAAACCAAATTTTGCGATTTATAACCAATAAAATAATATTTCACAAGCTAATTTTCTCACCAAAGCCTTAGGCATTGACGGTGTTACTGGAATCAACTGTCTTGACTGCTTAATAGCCAGTTCCTCAAGCCTTTGGGTTTTAACTGACACCTACAATTGATTTAGGCATTATTAATTAACTGGTCATGAAAATAAACAAAATCATTAATTTATAAGGATTTTATAAGAATGAAGTATAAAGTGACAGACAACTAGCTCAACTACCTGAGGAGCAGACCGAGCTCGCGATGGAGTCTGTACCAAAGCTTCAGCCATGTTAAGACCAGCTGATGTACTTGAAAGTACAGGCCCAGAGGTTGGGGTAACAGTTTGTTGTGCCGTTAGAGATCCAGTACTACTGCTTCCAATTATAGTAGGTACCTCTGCTAGTGCTGATGTCCATCCCTCCCCGCCAATCAAAGCTGAACTACCAACAGGTAGAGTTTGACTAGCAGAAGCACCCAAACTGGGAGATGAGACTCTCCTTATTTCAGTTATCCCCGGCCTCTCATCAGCTCCAAGTGATGGAAAATCCTTATCAAAAACAGCTTTGTGAATGCTACTACCAATACTACCCCCAGAGAGTACATCATTGCCGTTATTCTGGTTGCAGTTGCCACCAGATTTTGTATCTACTGCAGCTCTGTGGGTCAAAAGCTCACTCTGTTTCCTGGAGACCAATGAATGAGAACGCCGCAGAGTATCCCTCTCTATCCTTCCAGAAAAGAGGTCAGCCAATGGTTCCAGAACAGTCACGATCCCAGTTGTCTAACAAATTTGATCTATCTTTCTCTCTATCACGGTCCTTATCACGATGACTTCTGTTGAAACTACTATAGGCATGCTTGGCAGAGCCATTGATAGAACTCCTCCGAGAATTTGATGAAAATGTCCGTTCAAGAAACACAGAACGAGGACTATCATAATCACTAGAGGTCTTAGAAGATCTATTCCTTGCGTGATGGGCTACATAAGGAGCATCTACACAACAATGTTATGAGTTATTGACTTATGATTCTTCTCCCCTTTTCATGGAGATAACTCTGTTATATAAACTTATAAATAAATTCCAAAAATCATGTTTCTTATATATATGCATGCACAAAAAAGGGAATAAGATTCTAATTCTATTGTAATAAAAATGCATAATACCTAAGAACTGATTAAACTAGAGCATTAAAAATACTTAGACAATTTGGGACATTTGAAATTACCCGTGTGAGTTGATGGTGATGCAAAATGGTGGGCTGAACTGCCAGCCCCGGCGGCAACACTTCCAGCACTTCTCAACCATTGTGGAACTAATGCGGGTTCACTTTTTTTCCATAATAACGAACACTGAACATCATCTGAATTAACGAAAAAAGCACATGCACCTTCTTCACCAGCCCCCACCCCGATAACAGCACTGTTATCCCTTGATTTGAATACTAAACACTACTGACTCTGATTCACACCCCTCATCTTTTTCTAATAACCCTGCCTAAACACAAAAACTGTTCCAAATGAAAATGGGAGCAATTTTCCACTTAGAAATTAGGTTAGATTAGTCCACAAATAAGCATCCTCCGGCAATTGAGTAACCTTCCTAACCGGTTACCTCTGCAAAATTAATCACAGATTCAAGGCCGTAAACGCCTCCAACAATGCTGAACTGAAATGTGCCCCCTTTAACGAACCAAAAAACAGACACTATTTCCGCTATTCCTCAGTCGATCAACGCGCCAAAACAACGGAGACGGAAACAATAGGCCCGTGACTTGAAACACAAGACAATGCCGTGAAGGGAAAAAATCTTCTTTCACGCCTCCATCTCCAAATAGAAAGATGGATTCACCCGAGAGACCTTGAAAAAACTCAGAGAGACACCATCTCTCTCCAAGGGGTGAAAAAATAATATTGAAAAAGGAAAATCGATTCCCGTACCAAAAAAGGCACGACTACGGAAACAATGGTGGAACTCTTAACAATCGTTGAAGCCAAGCATCGACTACTAAGATAGAGAGCCCTATGGAGCGAAGAATGCGTTGAGAAAACAGAAACCCTAGAAGATACGCACGTGGGGGGAAAAACTACTCCAAAAGCTAGGGTTACAGAGAGGGGGAATTTTTAGGGGAATTAGAAAGCGAAAGAGAAAGAAAGGGAAGGGAAATCAATGAAAGGGGAGAAAACAACCCTAGAGTTTAAAGCGGAGGGTAGTGATTGATAGGGATTTAGGAAACGCAACCGTTTTAATAACCGCCAAACGTAACAGTGGTATTGGGAATTAGGAGAAAGCGTTTTCAGAGGGCACAGGAAAGAGGGAGAAGAGTTTCGGGAATAGCAAAGTGTGAATTTGAAGAGAGAGATAGCGGAATGAGGTTTGTTTGTTAAGAAAGATAGAAGAAGAAGAAGAAGAAGAGACAAAGAGAGTGTGGAAATAGAAAATAGGGTTTTGTTTGTGCGATGTGGTGTGGGGGAGAGAACGCTCGGTCGGTCGCTAGAGAAGGTATAATTTTTCTGTTAGTTTTGGGGATACTCAGGATGAAACGTATGAAGAACAGCCTCCTCTCCTAAATGCAATTAAAATCAAATTTGGATATTATTATTAAATGTTAAATTAATATATGAATATGAATATGGTATGTATGTGTGTGTGTTTCTTGTTTTTCTTCTCTCTTTCTCTCTCTATCTCTTTCTGACTTTTCCTTCGCTGGGCCTCTCAAATTCTAACCTAGCCTTCTCTGAACCTTCAGTTTTTTTTTTTTCTTTGTTGAAAGAAAAAAGACCTTTTGTTTTTTAATTTGAGCTCCTCTTTTCCTGAATCCCTGAAAATTGATGTATGGTTAGGATTTGCCCTGCCCACGGACGGATGGTGTGTGGGTGAGGCATCGTAGCGGCATCGCTCACTCTCCTATCACATTTTGAATCTTTTATTATTCTAGGACTGGATCAATTGATATCAGTCATCAGATATCAAACTTTTATATAACCACAATATTGACCATAAGTGATTAATATATTTTATCTAAAGAGATAGACTTGATTAGTACCTGTATTTGATTCTCAATGATAGAACAATATGTGACTAGGTTTTACTTACCTCTGACTGAACACAAATTAGTTTTAGTCAAGTCTATAAAATTTCATGTAAATAAAAAATTAATTAATATTTTATCACACTACCTTAATTTAATGGACAATATGTTATTAAAATATAAGTAAATGATCTTTATTCAAAAACATAGCTACAAATATCTAAATTGTCTAAAATTTAATATACACGATTAGGGTGATAATATCACATGATCCAACTGTTGGACCGGTTAAATTTGAATTCTATATAAAGTTATTAATTGGTGTAAGTGTAAAAATATGACACTTGGTGTCAATTGACTCCATCCCTTCTTGTTCAAAAAATTAGTTCTAAATCACCCTCTTATCTTTTATTCTTATTAATCTTCCTAATTACTAAATTGAAAAACTATTAAATGTTTTTTTTATATTTTTAAGATATTAAATGTATTCACTTTTCATTTAATATACTCACTTTATAAAGTAGTAGAATGATATATATAGGAAAGTTTAGCATTAATTTGTGAAAACTATTTTCTATAATATTTTTTATTTTTATAGATATTAAATTGTATCAATTTAACTGTTAAATATTATGATACTATCTCAATCATTCGGATACAAAAGTTTAAGGGTTAAATATATTTTTTGTCCTTATAAAATATAATTTTTGTTGTTGTAGTCTTTATTTTATTTTTCTTCTAATTTTGGTCTCTCGTAATTCCATGTTTGCACAATTAGTCCATGTTGTCAATTGGGTGTCGTTTTTTAATGATATGGCTAACAATTCTCCATATCAGCAAGTGCTACATTGAAATTTAATGGTGTGGCATTCACATGGGACATAACTTAAAATTTTTTTTATTTAAATTTAAATATCTATTAACTAAATAATAGATATATTTAATAAAACAAAAAAATTAAAAACCCTAATCCCCAAATAAAAGACCCACGACCCAACAACCTTCCCCTTTCCTCCCCCCATTCCCATTCCACCATGCTCCCCTGAAATTACTCCTCTCTTCATCGCCTTTCCATCCCCTTTTATTTTAAATCATAAGATTCATATTCCGATTTTCCCTCTTTTGCAATTAGTTTCGCTACAGAACCTGTTGCTCTAACTAATTGTCCACCCTTTCCGAGTGTGATAACCCTTCTTATTGGATGACTATGATACTTCCCAAAAATCGAAATTATTGAACAATGGAGGAACAATATGAGCAATTTCAGCTACTCTACTTGTGATTGTAGTTGCTTTGCTTTAGCTAAATAATTTCTACTTAAACACAAAATGAAAATGGGAATGGAAATGAAAATGGTTTGATTTCCCTTCTGGGTTTTTTTATTGGGACGAAACTATTCAGTTGAAGCAGAGCAATACAATCAGAAGTGGAGTAGCTTAAATTGCTCAAATAAGCGCAAGAAAATCATATCTCTTGGTGAATGAATTTCTGAGACAACAATCGATGAACCCCACATGCGCATCATATTATGAACCTTATAATTTAGAATAAAAAGGATGGAGGGCGCGAAGGGGGAGAGTAATTCCAAGGGAGCATGGTGGAATGGGAATGGAGGAGGAAGGGAGAAGCTTGCTGGGTCGCGAGTCAATTTTTTTTTGGGCAAAATAAATCAACGGCCAGGATTTAAGATTGAGAAAAATGAATGGCTCAGATTGCGCGACTGCGTGCTTTTAGCAACTGCAGTGAATCCGGATTCGATTAGGGTTTTAATTGTTATTTTTTAATTTATTTGTTTTATTAAACATGTTTATTATTTAGTTAATAGAGGTTGAAAACACTTGGGATCTCTCTTTTACTTGCAATTTGAGTATCTCGCGTTGGGAGCAAGCATGTTTATGGTTAGTTATTGAACCATTGTTGTTAACTTGTGACAACTTTGCAAAACTATTTTTTAAGGCACTAGATGCACTTGATGCAGAGATAAGAAACTCTTTGTAATGTAGCTTTGAAATCTCTGGAAGAGCATGAACGAGAAACTAATTTGGGAAGGACACCGTGTTACTCATAGTCGAGTTATGTGCATTATCGATAGTTTTCTTCGTGAGTGGCAGGTTTCTGAAAGGCATAATATCACCCAACAACTTGGTTATTCCATTGGAGCAAATTCATCTGGTATGACACACAATCACCATATTTGGATAAGGCCACCAATGGGATACTTGAAACCTACCATTAAGGCTATGTTTGGCAAGTCCTATCCGCTAGCAGTTAACGGATTTGACTAGTGGATAACGGATTTAAAAAAATGAAGGTGTTTGGTAACGGGTAGCTTATAGCATTTTTTCAGTAGCGTTCAACGTTTTTTCAAACGCTACTTCAAGTAGCGCTTGAGTTTATAGTGGATAGCGTATGTCTTTTTATGTCATTTTTGTCCTCATTATTTTTATTAAATTCATTCCCTATCATTTCTTAAATAAAATAAAATAAACCCTAATCTATCACTCTCACTTCTCACTCACGTTTAATGCTCTCAGGTTCCTCTATTTTTCACTTATTGGTTCTTCTTTTCTCTTCTAATGATTCTTGTTTATAGAATTTAAATTGTTTGTGATTCTTGTTTTATTTTTGTTGTGGAAGAGTTTGATTGTCTCATATCGGGGGTGTAAATTTTTTCCCGAGTGTGATTATTATATGTCTATTATTATATTTGTTAAAGAAATGTAAGTATTTTTGTAAATAAAAAAGAAGAAATGTAAGCATTAATTAAAAATGTCATTTTATGTCATTTTACATTTATCAGTTAGTTTAATCGCTAATTTTAATCAAATACTATAAATTTAATCCATTAGCTTATCTGCTATCTATTACTTTTTGCCAAATAAAGCCTAATACATCATTTGATGAGAGGCAAAGAAGGACGGTTTTTGGTTGGTGTATCCAAGATAACTATGGTGATTTTGTGGCATCTCACACATCAGTTATTGTCTCTATTGCCTATACCTGAAGGTGAAGCATTGGGGTTGTTGAAGGCTATGCAGTGGGGTGTTTCTTTATACTACACCAACTTTATTATTTTTGAAATGAAATGGATTGTAAAAGTGTCACTAATATACTTATCGGGAAGGTTGATAATTATTCAGAGTTTGGAGATATTGTTACTAAATGCAGAAGATTTTTGTCTTTATATAGTCATTTTCATGTTGTTTTTAGTAGGAGAGAAAGTAATCATGTTGCTCATAGGTTAGTAAAGAGAGCTACCACTTTAGCTCCCAACTTGTAGTGCGGGAGTAGTTTTCAATAAAATGAGATGAGTCTTGCACTATGAGAAAAAAAAAATTAAAATAGAAAACTGCGATGATTGATACTCCACAGAAAATTTATTGTATGTTTTTTTAACAGCAAAAACAATGTAAAAAAAAAATACTACCTCCCATCTAAAATATAAACAATAAGTTTACCAAAAAAAAAATATAAACAATAAATATTTTTTTTTCTTAATCCAAAATGCAACAAATGTACTTTTTTTTAATCCAAAATATAAGTAATATTTATTATTTTTTAAATAAATTAAATGTTAGTTTTTTAACTATATTATTTATTTAATGTAGTATTCATATTTACGAGAGACACAAAATGAGATATTTTTGAAAAAAAATTTAAAACTAGTGAGTATTAATTAAGATTATCACATTTTAAAACATTCCTTAGTCTATATATTTTTATACTATATTGCTTATATTTTAGACAAAAAAAAATTTCGGCATTGCATAGACTAATTAATTTGTGATTTGTATGAAATATATGGACTAATTAAATATATATTTATTTAAATATAAGTTAATTTTATTCAACACAAAAACTAAAAAAATTTATTTCATCAAAATCAATTCTATTCACACCAAAATTAAATTAATTTTACTCATGATTTTGCATCCAAACACTCTAGCAAAATCTAAACTTTATTTTGGTTGTCTCAAATATGACTGGAAATTGGTAAATACACCCACCATTTTTTTCCATCCACCTCACTTGTCACTATTTAAAAATTTTAATACCAAAATACCCTTTTATACTACCGGAAATTCGAATTTCCGGTAGTTCTAAAATTGAATTTTATTGAATTTTAGAACTACCGGAAATTCGAATTTCCGGTAGTTATAAAAGTTTAATTTTACAACTACCGGAAATTCGCCGGAAATTTGAATTTCCGGTAAATTTTTAATATTTTTTTAGAAATTTGAATTTTCGGTAGTTAAAAAAATTGAAATTTTGTGCTACCCGGAAATTCGAGTTTTCGGTAGTTCAAAATTTGAACTTTTGAACTACCGGAAACTAGAATTTCCGGTAGTTCAAAATTGAAAATTTGCACTACCGAAAATTCTAGTTTCCGGTAGTTTCATGAAATTTTGCACTACCGGAAACTCGAATTTCCGGCACAAATTTAAATTTTTGAACTACTGGAAATTCGAGTTTCCGGTAGTACAAAATTTCAAATTTTGAACTACCGAAAACTCGAGTTTCCGGTAGCAGTGGGGTGTATGTGGAAAAATAAAAAAAACAAAAAAAAAATATTTTTGTATTTTTACATTGATCTGACTTTTAAGTGAGGTGAATGACAAAAAAGAGGGGGTAAAATTACCAATCCCCATATGACTCTACCCACCCAAAATCTAAAACAAACACACACTTGGTCGTCGATGTGGCACCGCGTTTTCTGTTTCCTGTTCAACAGCGTTTACCAGTCGCAGTCTTCTCCCCCTTTTCTTTTTCCTCTCCATCCTCTCCTCAGTCCCCAACCCCCTTTCTATCTGGTCAGCTCCGTTTACTCTATCTCCCGTCTCAACTCAATGCTTCGGTTTCTCACCTGAAACCGCAAGAGAGACAAAGAGAGAATCAATAAAACCTCCCTTCCAACTTCCTTCAACTTTCTCATTAGAACTTAGAAGGAACCACAAGTCCAAAACCAGCTCAATAATTCTCGAAGCTATTCCTTTTACCGTTTTAGATGGATCTAGGTTTAATTCTCCATGCATCGGATTTTCGGCCATAGAAAGCGAACCACCACAATGGATTCCAACAACAAGAAGCTCCGAAGGAAACCAAAGCTCGAGCGCCGTAATGCACTCAAGTACTTCGAATACGACGCCGGATCGTCCTCCTCCTCCCTCGACTCCTCCTCCTCCGGTTCGCTCTACACTCGTTCCATGGACTTCTACGACCGTACCAGCTTCCGTATTGAAGGTGTCGAGGGCGAGTTCGATCGAATTTGTAGGAGTTTAGGGCTCTCTGGACCTGAAGACTTCGCTATTCCCGCTGCTGCTTGGGAGGCCATGAAGGTCCGATCCTCTTCGGATGTTCTCCCGAGGTTGAAGCTCGACGAGCTTGATCTTCAGGAGAAGGAAGAGCCGAAGGAGGGAAACGTAGCAGAGGAAGAAGAAGGTGAATTATTGAGTGAAGAGACGGTTAGGGTTAAGGTTAGAGACGTGGATGATGATTCGGGTGGTGGAGATGAGGTTGTTGCTGAGACTGGAAGTGTTGGTGTTGGTGTTGGTGGGGGTGGGGGTATCAATGGGGTTCGTCCACCGATGCTTAAGCCACCACCAGCGATGAGGGTTCCGATTGTTGATAACACGAGTTCCACTTGGGACCTTTTGAGGGATTTGGGTGGTGGTGAAAAAGGGATTTTCCACGTGGCGGAGAGAGAAGAAGACGGGGAAGTTGGTAACAGAGAAGAGGAAGTTGGGGTGGTGGTGGTGGTGGATAATAATGCGGCAAGGATTGCGGAGATTGTTGCTGGCCTCTCGGAATCGTGTTCGTTTACTACGTCGAATGAAGATGATTCTTCTAGCTCTGCAACGGAACCTAGGTCCAATTATGTTTCTCCTAACGGGAGAATCAAGCGTGTTATTACCCCTAGCCGCTGGCAAAAGGGTGAGTTCTTAGGAGGTGGCTCGTTTGGATCCGTCTACGAAGGAATTTCCGAGTAAGTGTAATCAATCCCTTTCTTTTCCGCTTTACTAGTATTACTTTAGTGTATATATATGTGTGTGTGTGTTTGTGCATGTTACTCCTTTTTTTTGTGCGGTTATGACTGAATGATCCTTTCATGTAATAGAAAATCTAGTATATCAAATGCCATTTAGGATAATTTTAATTTAAATTCTGCACGATAGCAGGGCAGGATTAGAGATGGGGTTAATGCTTTCAGGTAGTTGAGGGGTTTATAACTGGGAAAGTTAGTTCAAGAACGTTGCTGGGTGGGTTTGGATATGGAAATAAAATACTCTCTTTTCGGTAAAAGGAAGACAGGAAGAAATACTCTCGTTTCTGCTCTACTAACGTTTATTCTCTCAAAATTATTATTTTCAAAATAAAGAGTAGCTAATCCTTATAACGAGTAGAATAAGAAAGGGAATGAGCTAGTTGAATCTGACAGGTCAATGTATGTTGAACTAATTGCTCAGAAAGAAACCATCAGTTTGTATCCTGAAATGAAAGAGAACTTTTTTTTTGGGGGTGGGGGTTGCTTGGATAATATTTTGCAGCAAATTGGATGATATTGTCAATTTTTCTTTAATTCTTTTTCCTTTTAAAATAGTTTAATTTTTGGCCGTCATAGGAGCACAAGGGTTTTTGAACCCTCCAAATTCAATTGCTTTCCTTTCGTTGAAGACTTCCTTAAAATGTATAAGCTGCCAACTTGATTTTGAAATCCCCATAAAATGTAACGTACTGTGTGGACGACCACGTAAGTAAAAATTTTTGTTAGTCAACAACCTGCTGAGAAAGAGCACGTGACTAATGAAGCCAACCTTTGTTATACGTGTGGGATTCATGCCTTTGTTCCAGTGTTGTACGTTTGATGTGAGATGAAAGCCATAGTTTTGAAGGTTGTGACCTTTCTATTGCTTTAATTTTTTTGGCCAAGTTTCCTAGATTCTCTCAAAAGATAATTTCAAATTTGGCATCTTCCTAAGTTGCTTACCATAGGGCATAAATTATCATCCAATGTTTTTCATTCAGAGCCATGGCGCAATGATCGAAGTTATTGTGACTAGGAGGTCATGGGTTCGAGTCATGGAGTTAGTCTCTTGCAAATGCAAGATATCACTGCCTATATAATACACCCACAATGGGTCCGTTGTAACTTGCAAATGCAAGCTTCCCCCCCTTTCTTTATTTTCATTTGAGGTGCTGCTTCTTTTGGATGTTTTCTGTATAAAGCTCAAGAGCAAAGCTTTACTCTTTGTACTGATGATTTAGTCATTTATTTTATGTTATAAGTGATAACTACTACCATGTTATTTACATCTTCTGAATGACTGCAGTGATGGATTCTTTTTTGCTGTAAAAGAAGTTTCACTGCTTGATCAAGGGAGTCAGGGAAAACAAAGTGTCCTTCAACTGGAGCAGGTGATGGGTCACGTTTTTATTCCTTTATAATTTATTATACTTTACTTTTCCAATAATGAGCAGTCTTTGATGAAAAATAAATAAGAAGTTTCGTTACATAAATATTACACTAATTTGTGCAATATGTCAAATAGTTCGGGAGGTTACTATCTCCTTTATGTTTCTTATGCTATACTTATTTTCTCACATTTTTCATTCTCTTCTTTATCAGGAAATTGAACTTTTGAGTCGATTTGAGCATGAAAATATAGTCCAATACTATGGCACTGAAATGGTAATTTCTTCTTGTCATGTCTTTTCTCTTTCTTATATGTTCAATTTGATCTTTTATTGTTATTTACCATTGTTGAAAATCTTTGTTGTCTTGTCGTCTTATGTTCAATTTGATATTTTCTTCTTGTTAACCATTTTTGAATTTGTGTTGAAATTTGCCATTACAGATTAAGTCAAACGTGAGAGGTCTTTACGCATCTCAAACTTTTTACAATATGTTCAATATAAGTGGAGTGTGTGTAGTTAGAGTTAGAACATGATGTCATGATAGGCAATGAAATGCCGTCTAATGTTTGCATGGCAAAGGATCCACAAGACTGCGATAATTAGTAATGTAACAAACAATTCAGAACATCAGGCATTAAACTATTTTTGCAACATCTTTGTACATGTTTGGTTTTCAGTTGGAAAATTGCAAACACACTTTTGAACCCAAACGTATTTTGCAACTTCAAACCAGACATGCTCAGTCTCTTATTATTATCATTTTAAACATTTTCATTTCGGGGGCAGGGTTCATTGTCTATACTTGTGCATCTAATAGAGTAAGCTCATGATTCAAAATGAGATTTGCACTTTACACTGCTTGCTGTTTATGCAGGATGAATCAAAGCTGTATATCTTTCTTGAGCTTGTAACCAAAGGTTCCCTTAGAAGCCTCTATCAGAGGTATACTCTTCGAGATTCCCAAGCATGTGCCTATACAAGGCAAATTCTGCACGGTTTGAAGTATCTTCATGATCAAAATGTGGTTCACAGGTGACTCTAGATTTTATTTTTATTTTAATATACTTTGCTTTTCTTTATGTATACACGATTAGTGCTTTTCTGTGTTAATCCTGGTCTTGTATCGTATGGTTCCCATTTCTAGAACAATGCTGATAAGAGTCCTGTCCATGGTTCTTGCTTTCCTTCCTTCAAATGAACTTTCACTTTTATTTACCGTCTCATCATTGCAATATAAATATTCTTTGTAAATATTTCACTTTTGCTTGCCGTCTCATAATTGCAAGATTAATATTCCTTAAGATGTGGAAAGAAGAAGTATCCAAGGGGAAAAAGGATGATTTCTCATCCTATTATTGTCATTGCTATTCTTCTAATTCCCCAAAGATATGCCTGATGCTAATATGCAGTCTAGTATTTGTGGACGACATATTAGTTTTTTTTACTGTTATTTATTACTTTGAGCTTTGAATGTGAATTTTCTAACGAAACGATTAAAGGAAAATCATGTTCATCTGTATCAGAATAAAGCAAGGGTAAGAGGCTGAATGGTTGCAAACTTGCAATGCATGTGTGGTTGTCTGTTTTGGAAATTTTAGTTGGTAGAGTTTTTTTTTTTCCTTGGTTAAGCTCATGATATCTTAAACACCCTCTTTTCTGCATTCCTGTATCAGTTATGCAATTAGGACGAAGCAATCATTATAAATATAATCTAATCATATTTCCCAATTTAAGGGATATTAAATGTGCAAATATATTGGTGGATGCAAGTGGATCTGTCAAGCTTGCAGATTTTGGGTTAGCAAAGGTATTCCTCAGTTTATACTTCTCTTTCTAGTCTTTTTTCCCTTGAACATCATTTGAATAATGTTGAATTGCTTACCATTTCCATTTGCTGATATTGCTTTATGAATTGCTTTCCAGGCAACCAAATTGAATGATGTTAAATCAATGAAGGGAACAGCATTCTGGATGGCCCCTGAGGTTTGCCTTTATTCTTAACTTATGAAGGGAAATACTGAATAATGGTTCAACTGTTCAAATTTATAAATAAATGGAATGTACATAGTTCCAACTTCTAAATAGTTTCATCAACAGTAATTATGTTAATAATTGAATGTAGAGCAAGATATATTGGCCTTGGCCTGCGGATGGTCCGCTTAGCCCGTGATCCACGCGAGCTACGGTCTGCAGGCTAAACTTTCATTTAATTTTTAACTTAATTAAACTATTTTTTATTAAGCATGTGGGCCGGCCCATTTATATGCATGCCAATGCGGAAGCAATATGTAGAGCAGCTTGATTATCACAAATTAATTTCACACTCTCAATGTCTCCTAGGTGAAGCTCTTGAAGTAATTGTTTTATCCACACAAGTTTACATGTTTCCATAGCACCTACTTCGACACTAGCTCTAGCAACAATGTTTTGCTTGAGTTTTTGAGAATACGCATGCGAAGAATGAGATTCCATTCTAAAGATTATTAATCTGGAATATGCAGGTTGTGAAAGGAAAGAATCAAGGTTATGGGCTTCCAGCTGATATGTGGAGTCTAGGATGCACTGTACTGGAGATGCTAACGCGCCAAATTCCGTACTCCGAATTGGAATGTGTATGTGTCATATTATTGCTATTTTCATTCCCATTACCATTGGCAGGTCATAGTAAGGATGATTATGTAACTGTTGATTGTATTTCTCTTCAGTTCTCACAATTTCAGTTCTGATTTTAATTCCACTCTCAGTCGTCTTTTTTCTCTACAGAAGTTTTTGTTTTCTTCATTATTATGTTTTTCTGATCCAAATTCTCAATGTTCCTGCCTTTTATTTTGTAAATTTACTTGTGGATTTTGTTCATGTTCCATGTCCTGTGATTTGAATTGGGTAGAAGTGTTGGTTGATTTTTATAGTTATTATATAAACAAAATGAGTATTTTTCCATGAAATATATCTGTAACTGTCAAAATTGCATTACTGCTGGTTAGGACTTTTGATTTTTGATTATCTCCTCTAACAACAGATGCAGGCATTATTTAGAATTGGAAAAGGTGAGCGACCTTCTATTCCTGATTCTCTTTCAAGAGATGCACAGGATTTTATCCTGCAGTGCCTTCAAGTTAATCCAGATGATCGTCCTACTGCTGCTCAACTCTTAAACCATCCATTTGTCCAAAGGCCAATTTCCCAGTCTTCATTTCCTTTGAGCAACCATGGCAGAAGGGGTTAAACTTTGTCATCTTCAACTATGAAACACAATGGAGGTAAAGATTGTTATATATTATTTTGCTACTCCGTTTTTCTCTTTTTATCATGACACCTGAATTACTGTTTTCATAATTTTTACATAAGAAAAGGAAGAAAAGCAGGAAACGTTTTAACCAGTCTCTGGTGGAATTCTCAAATGACAAACTATATTGTTTGCATCCATTTGCGCAAATCATTGTAGCATGGGTTGAATTTACCTCTCAGTGGTTTATTTGATTATTTTACTCTTGCAGGCAGTTCTGTCGGTCATTGCATGTAGCAATGTAATATTTCCAATTTTCAGTTTGCTGGGAGTTGATATGGGGGTCCATTGTTGCAGCAATTGCGCGTGATGTGGCACTCAGGGTTTGCTTGTTTGTAACTTAAAATAGATTTTTGAGCACTGCTTCGGATCAAGTGATATGGCGCTCCAGAGAACCAAGTTATCAACTTGGCAATGTGCTTCTGGATAATTATGCTCAATATGTGTTGTTTAATTACTCAATGATGATTTGTCCATCGTAGCAAAGGTAAAATATCAACGTCGAGCGGAAAGAAGTTACCGCCGCCTTCCCCTTAAACTAGCTAACCGGTGAAAAAATCTACAGGGCTTAGCTTTCGGAGCAATTGTAGCAAGAATCGGAGAGGCATTCTATTTGTACATATTATTATTATTATTATTATTATTATTATTATTTATTAGCATGCCATTGTTTGTGTATATTTATATTTCGAAGTTTGTAGTTTTCTAATCTTCTTTTTCCATTCCATTTGTTTTAATCCATGTTTAATGTTTCCCACTTGCTGAATGGTCTCTGAAAATTTGGTCTTTGGGTGAATGCAATAACCGACCTATTTAGCGGGAAAAAGCTCAGTTGTTTTTTGCTTAATGTTTTATTGCTTTTCCGAACCAGAAATCTGATGTGGTTTTCTTTTATATTTGGTATGCTCCCGGACTGTAGGAATTCTGTTTAGAACGATATCACGATTCAATCGGTTTGTTCAAGCTCTTAATTGCACATTACTTGGTTTCGGTGAGTTTGTCTAGCTCTTGCACCGTCTCTGAAAATTTGATCTTATGATAAGACCAATAAATGAAAATGACAGAAATATACTCTTGGATAAATCATCAAATTGTGAGAGATTCTGTTAAGGATTCAATAATTGATCCAGATCCAAATAGAACTCAAGCGAGCAACGATGTCCTTTCCTAACTTCTAATCCAAATTAGCAACAACTAATAAACACTGAAAGATAATTGCTAATAAAACACCCTAGCATATCTTTTAATATATTTTTTATTATTTAGTAATAGAGAATATATTAAAAAAAATGCTGTAGAAAATTATGTGGTTAACAAAAAGTGCTGAATCCACGACCAGGAGGAAACAATGATATCAAGTGAATGGGCTTGAAGAAAGGAAGTTGGGGTTCGATATAAAGGGGCCCATGAGCCCAATAACACAGCACTACACTAGTCTCTTTTTATTTTGATGGTGTGATTATAAGAAGTGAAAAGAAGATGAGAAAAAGGAGCAGCACAACATAGAGGTAGGTGTAGCAGCACACGTCACCTCCGCGAACCAGCCAGTTTTTTGGATTTTGGAGAACGTGAGCGCGAAGATCGGGCGCTCTCTCCGATATCCATCCATTCACACACAGTTCCATCCAATCCATCCAAACGATTCCTCTCTCTAACCATATTTCGGAGGCTTCCAGTTCCAGGTATTCCTCGCTTCCGATTCGTTTCCTCTTGCGAGGGTTTTTCCAGATTTCCTGATCTCCGATTCCTGTTGTTTCATTTAATATGAGATCTCGCTGGTTACGATTTATGAATTGCCTGCTCTGGATTCCATTTTGCGCATGCACCTTAGACTAAAGTGCATTCATGATCTTGAGTTGAATTGCTCGAGTGTGAAAAGACATGGAACTATCTCTTATAACTTTGTTTTTTCATTCTCACTCTGCTTTTCCTACAAGTGACGGAAAATATCTGCTTCTAGGTGACGATCCAAAGTACTCGAGAATTTAGTCCGTAGATGTATTTTCAAAACGTATTGCTAGGTAAATATATTGTGTGCAATTTGATTTGTTTGAATGATTACTTTTTGGTTCTGTACTTCATGTCGTGTCCTGGAAAGTGCCACTTGGCTTTTGTTTTGTTATGACATATATATATGTGTGTGTGCGCTCTGTTACTTCCTAGAAGCAAACAGGAGGACTTATTGGCAGAAATTATGAGTTTCTTTCTCTCTTGGATCTGGTTTGAAGTTTGGTATCTTGTTGTCTTGACTCTTGATGATCTTAGTTATTGTCAGAGAGGAATATGGATGCTTTGTTTTTCTCTCTCAGTGTGAAAATGGTGAGTTTTTTTTTTATGTCTGTGCATCTGTTGGATGTGACCATCAGTTTACATCCCAAACAGTTAATTTCATTTACTTTTGAGTTGCTCTACGTGAAAATCTTTGGACATTGAAATTGAATGGAGAACATTTGGCTTATTTTTTCATGGATTGTTTGCAGCGCACTACATTGAGATTGTGCACAATTGTTCCTAATTCTTTTCTTGTTATCTGCTTACTTGAATGTCTTCATTTTTTAAGGTTAAATTACACTCCCATCCCTTGAAGATGTTTAACACTGCTCTCCTTCTAATTTTAAAAACTATAATCCTCTAGAGACGAATTATTACACTTTAGTCCATTTTGATGTACAATTAAATTTCTCTCTCCTCTATAGTATGCTTTGGAGTGGACTGAATGACTTTGATATAAAGCTGTTAGTTACAGAAGACACTTCTATTCTAGTTTATATTTGATTGGCATAAATATCATATGTAGGAATTTGTTGACAAGGTCAGACTTCTCATAAGTCTATTGAATGCTTCTAGTCCTGCTTTCTCTGCATCTGGTTGATGCATATAAAATCATCATCAGCACTTATTGCCATATTTGTGCCATCACCTGTTTTTAGTAACTACTACTAGTTTACCCTCAATTGCGATGAATGATGTTCTAGGGTCTGGGCAAGGTCCAAGTCTTTCTGTGACAGAAGTCATATAAATTTTTTGTTTCTGTCATAACTGAATTTTGCTTTATCCTTTTCAGAAGATAAATTGTCATGATTCATATATCAGAATTCAGAAGTGTAAATTATCAAGATAAAATTTTCTGGTTGTTGTCATGTTGAGTCAATTTCCACTAATTTATGATGTTTTTTTTATGCCTCAACATGATTAGAAATTCTCTCAAGTATGTTAGAAATGTTTTTTCTTTTTTAAGCTTGATCTCAATCAACTTCAACGACCTTTTATGTTGGTATAACTAATAAAGCTTACTTTTATCCTTCCTAATGAGCATTAAAAAATAGTTATGTATGCAATTCCTTATTTATTTTTGATATGTAGTTTAGGTTTAATTTATTTCTTTTCCATTGACATTTTTTGGGTTCATTAATTAACATCTAAGTTAAGGATATCTATGAGCAATATTATTACCATTAAAATTGTAGGGGGGATCATAAGGAAAACCCAAGCTTATGTGAAGGAGCATTAGATATACAAGTGTGTTATTAAATGACATATTGGATAGTAGTCAAGTGTAGAAAATGAAGGATATCTGAATTTACGGTATAAAAAAGTCAACAGTGCATCATAAAGTATGTGATATTTTGTATGTGCTGATTTTGCTTACATGCTGCGTGAACTTTCTGGAAAGGTTATTCATGTGGTTTGGTTTGTTGTTTGGAATGAAAACATGCATAAGGGTCTTGAATATATGAAAGAAAAAAGTGGAATTTCTATTATTTGTCCTTTAAATGATGGAAATCCCCTATCACAGTTTTTACTCCATATATATTGTAGTATTTCTATTTACGAGTGTTAGAGAGAGTATTACATGGGCATGCGCTTCACGTGATTTTCAACCTTAATATTACCATTTTAGCTTAGATCTGTGTCTGCAAAAGCTGTAGACAATAATTGAATTACTTGATCGTTCTACATGCGAGCTTAAATTACTACAAAGCCATCTAAATGATATTAGTATCACATCACAAATGTACTTCAGAGTTAGACTTGTGATCTATTGTGTTTGGAAATGACCATCTTAACATTGTTTTAATTTATTGTGTTAGAATTTCTTTCTTTTTTATATCTCTCTCTCTTATGATCAGTCTCAGGTTCAGTTTGTAAATGGCTAAAGTTGGTAAGGCACGGTGCAAGTCCCGATCTCAAGGTCACAGGGAAAACTCGTATCTTTTATCTTGTGCAAGAAAAAATATGAAAAATGTTAATGTAAAGAACTTTTCTAAAGCATCAGAAAAGAAAGATTGGGAAGATGCAACCTGCTCTGTCTGTATGGAGGTCCCCCACAATGCTATTCTACTCCTCTGTTCATCTTATAACAAGGGCTGTCGCCCTTATATGTGTGCTACTAGTCATCGTTATTCAAATTGTTTTGAACAGTACAAAAAGGCATACACAAAAGCTACTTCTGTTCAAAGTTTGCAGCAAGAAACAGACTATTCAAATTTTGATTCAAGTGCGGGTGAACCTAATGACAATACAGAAGTTCCTGAGCTTCTTTGTCCCCTTTGTCGCCTGCAGGTGAAAGGTTGGACGGTGGTTGAGGCTGCCCGGAGGTCTCTGAATGCCAAGAAAAGAAGCTGTATGCAAGATGACTGCTCTTTTGTGGGGAACTACAAGGAGCTTAGGAAGCATGTTAGATCTAAGCATCCATTTTCACGACCACGAGAGGTGGACCCTGTACGAGAAGAAAAATGGAAAAGATTTGAGTGCGAAAGAGAACGAAATGATGTCATCAGCACAATATTGTCTTCAACACCAGGGGCTATGGTACTGGGCGATTATGTACTTGAGCCAAATGATCATGCCTTTTACAGTGATGAGTATGATTCTGATGAGTATCTGGATGATGATGATTTCTTCTCCATGAGGTCCATTGGTTTGGGGAGTACTAGCCGCTTTTTGTCAAATATCAGGTATAATCAGGGCCATGTCACTGATTCTTTCGATGTTGATCATTTTGGTTTGCGGAGTGTTGCTCCTACAGGTTCTGCTGCCGTCCCTGGACGTAGACTCCACAGGCTACTGTTAGGAAGGTCTAGAAGACGACGGAGGCATAGGGTACCAAATACAGGCAGGTAAGTTCAGAGAGGAACTACAGAAATGTGGGAAAGAGATGCTCTTCTGCAATAGTACACCAATGATCTTGACATGGCTTGTTTTGTTGCTATGCCAGAGCATTTAATAAGTTAATTGGCTGAGTATAGCAGTTGACCCACTTTCTAGCTGTGTACCATCTCATCTATAGATTGATATGGTATCTATCTCACGACATTCCCTGTTTTTAGTTTTTCAAATAGACTGTACAAAAGGCAATTTTAGAATGCTCGTTGCCTCTCTGATTTTTAGGTTTAGGATATTCATGTCATTATGGTTGTTAGATCCCATAGGTTGGACTGGTTGTTTTTCGGTCATGCAAAGTGGTGAATTGAACAGGTGATCAGGGACAATGAGATGTCCCAAATAATTTCATTTTGAAATGATGCTTTATTCTTCCTATGATGATTTGTTACTGTACAGTTTGAATTATTGTATAATAATTCATCTTTGATAGTATGAGGAATATGGAATGGATTTGTTTTGTACTGCATGTCCTTTGACTCACTATTTCTAGGGGCAGTGTTTGAGTTGATGCGATAAGGTAATTTGACTTTCCGGCAGATGGTCCTGAGAGATCTGGATCGTATTGAGGTAAATAATGTAGTATTTGACTAATTTTTTTTATTAATAAAACGATATGCTTAAAAGAATATCCTGCTTTAGTTATATCAGAGACTTGGGCTCTCCCATTTCAACTCAAAAAACTAAAGACTCTCCTCTATCATTTCCTTCCTATTAATTATATCTAATGGTTGGAGACTTGGAGATTTGCTAACAGTTTTAAACATTGTCAAATCCTGGCCTATAGAATTGAGTGTTTATTACCCTATTATATCACGATCATCGTGGATATGACCACCACCGAAAATGGTAAGCATTGGTTGAAGTCCATACTGATTAGTGATTAAGACCCCCGAGGCGAGCTTGGGATGCGAGCACCATGCAGACCGTTAAGAAAGAAGTACCCCTCTCCCAAGGTTAAAATCATGCTCTTAAATGCAAGGCAAATAGTAGTTGGTATCCGGGCTAGCACCCCCTAGAATTATTTATCTAACTCGGTACCTTGCTTGACCTGAGGGTACGGGACTTGAAGACTTGCTAGTTAAATGGTCTTTCTGATAGGGGTGTCAAAACGGCCCGTCCCGCCTTGGCCTGCAGGAAAACGGGTCGGGCCAACCCTCCAAGCAAAAACGAGTCCGAAAATACACCCTGCCCCGTTTAAGGGTGGGTTGGTGGGCCTGTGGGCTAAAGCGGGCTGGCATGTCAAAATAATAAAAAAAATGTATTTTTTTTTAAAATGGCCCGGCTGGCCCGCTGAATGTTTGTAGTTACCAATTTTTTAGCTCTAGGTGATGTAGGCACCCACCCGAATTAGCAATTTTTTTTGCTCTAGGGGATGTAGGCATCCGCCCGAATTTTAACCCTATCTTTGAGTTTTGTAGCTCTTAAAGAACTAAAGAGTGCATTTTAGAGGGCAAGTGTATTGGAAAATCGATGGATTGATATTGTGATAAAATTCTAACCTATGATTTTATATCTCTCCATTTTATCTTTTAAAGTACATTTTAATTTTAGAGGAGTTAAATACTTGCACCCATTTGATAAATTCCTTGATAGAATAGTAAATAAAAGCATTGTCAACTGCCTGTTAGTCATCAAATGCAAGAGGATATTATATGTATGGGAAACAGGTGGTAATGATATGCAGTTTTTCTCATACAAAAATGTCTGGACAAATATGGATAATATTATCGACATGGATTTTAAGTTGCACATGTTGCATCAGAGTACTATCTTTAGAGTTTGCTACTATTTTGTTTTAAAATCTGGCATGCTGTCTATCGCAAAGATTTCTTAATATCATATATTTTCAATAACCGTTAAAGTAATTTTAAGTTTAATGATTATGCACTAAAAATAAATATTTTATACAGATGTTCAATTATGTTTTATTGCATTGACACATTATATTTCACTTATGGAGATGTTTCTATAGGTGTAGTAAAGTGATAAAATATAATTATGTGTAAAGTATGTTTATATTGTAGACGTGTTTTTATGTTGGCTTTTATTTACAATTTACAATATATAATGGATTATTTTGAGAAATTAATGGACCTAATGCAAGTAGTCTTCAAGCTATTGAAGCAAAAAATATAGACATTTCCAGTTTTCCACACCTTGGATTTTCTTATTTAATTAGTTATTTTAATGTCCATCAATTTTAAATTGGAGATTTCAGCTAATGAAACAGAAAATGTCAAATGGAATTGAAATGCAGAAGAAAAAATCATGGTATTGAAATTTATCGGTTTCTCCATATAAGACTGATCTTTTTTGCTACTAGAATTCTTTGCATGAACACTGTTTCAATGTATTCTTCATTTTACTCTGTAAATAAATTAAAACCACAAAACATACAAAAATCAAGGACTTGAAATCTGAATCAAGATAGTGAAATACACAATCAGGTCAGAGTAATATAAAAGGAAGCACGATGAGTCTCAATCTTTCACCAAAAATGGGACAGAGTTTTTCCACCATACTTTCTCTGCTTGGACTGATTACCTCCTTTGCTCTCTTTGGATGCCATTTATTCATTTCTGCATCGGATAGTTGAGCTTGGATTTGGAAGCATTTCCGTTGGCAATGAGCTCAATGCAGATTCGAATTGGTTGATTTAACCATATACCCTTGTGCTAAATTTGCAAAATTCCAATTATGATTATGTTGCAAAATTCAAAAAAAAAAATACTTTATATCTTTTTTTTTTTGTACAACGGTGACAATGAGATTTAAATGTATATATGATCCGATATAAACGACTAAAACCTCTCACCACGATTCTAAGTGGCTTGAAGCTTTTACATTATTGAACATGCAAAAACGTTTTCATCACTGAAGGTTTGATCGGGATAAAGATATTGGGTAGAGTATTGAGGAGGATAATTAAACATAATTATTTGTTGATAGTGATCTTTTTCATTGTTTTTCACTTCTCTTTTTTCTTCTCTTCTATTATCTTCTTTTATTATCTCCGCATGCTTTCCCAGTTTCTTCTGGACAAATTCAACAAGCTTTGTTGACTCCACTGCTCCTCTAACAATGACATGTGATGTTTCCTTGTCCAGATCCACAGAGACAACACCTATCACACATTAACAAATTAGATATTAAAGACACTATTTAGGTAATATAATTAATCAAATATATAGGGTCTTAGAGTCCTCTATTTAATATATATATATATATCTTGATTATTTCAATTTATTTATTTTATACAAGTATATATTCACTTACAGGTATTATAGTTGATTTGAATTTAGCCTTACAAGAATTTAACATTTTACAATGTCATGTTTTGGAAGGGAAACACTCATACAACAATGAATAAGAATACTTTACCTTCCATTTTCTCAATCTTTCTCTTGACATCACTTGCACAACCTTCGCAATGCATATACATCTTGAGCACCACAGTTTTCACTTTAGCCTGCTTACACCAATTAAAAAAAACAAAAATAAAGTAACACTACGAAAATGAACAAGAAGATATGAGAGTATTTTTTTTAAAAATAAAACAAGAATAATAACATAGGAGTCACAAAAAAAATTTGAATATAGACCTGTTCCTTTTTTTCTGCTGGCTCTTTTTTCTGTTGGTTGTTGGGTTTTGGTTTTGGAGTAAGCAACTCCACATTTTTGCTGAATTTCTTTTGAAGTCTTTCCAAAACTTTCAATGGATCTTTCACAACATCTCCTTTCACAATGATCCTATGATTTTCTCGATCAATCACAATATGATTTACTCCTAGTCATTGTGCACAACATTTCATCATTTGATTAATTCTATAACAAGAGCATACAAGACACAAGCATATATGGATCCATAATAAGGTCTATAGTAAACAAAATATATTTATTAATTACCTTGAAAACCTTTCAGGCACTTGGAAATTTTGTCAGAACAACCTTCACAATGTATAAATGCTTTCAACACAACAGCCTTATCTGATTCCTTGTTTTCTTCCTTATTCTGTCCACAAAGAAATAAAACAAAATTGACAATGTAAAATATGCAATTAGAACTGGCAGAATTTCTTGAATCGATCCCAAAGACTTGATTGAAAACAAATTTTATAACACATTTATAATGAAGAGAAATGTAACTTAAACTTCAGTAATAAAATACAAAGAATATGAGTTTATCTCAAATCTCTAAAAGAAAACAAAATGAAGAGAGGCTGCAAATAATGAGTCTGGCAGTCAATTTTTCATACATTCTTCCCCATAGCAGCTCCCCCTCCACTAAGATGTAATATTGGTGTGTGTGTGTGTGTATATACTATTCATTTTAAGCCAAATAAGGTATACATATTATTGTTATATGACTTACATGGAAAAGATGGAACAATATGGAATTTGCAAAACTCACAATTACATCTCTACATTAATACTTTAATGTTCAATGAAAACAAATCTCGAAGTTTTTATATAGTTGTGTTAGACTTGGTAAATTTTAAAGAAAAATTATAAGACAATAAAAACCTGAATAAATTATGGAGATTTCCTAATATTTTTGAAATTGAATTTGTTTTTAACTAGGGAGGTTAGCAATATCAATATACAACGTATTTTGCTTGTGCATCGCAGGAGTTAATTAAGTATCAACATTTATCGATTTAAAGATGCGAGGAGAGGAGCAACCCATTGAGTCATCCTATCCATTCATTTTAATATTGATTATTTCAATGGCTATAGTATTCTGACTCAAAAATAGGACAAGTGACCCACCTAAGACATCACCGATAACTTATATGTATGTTACACCCTCAAAATTTAAGAGCAAAATATTTCAACAATTGAGTCTCTATTTATTTCAAGATTTGAGAATTTGATGGTGATATACCGCCAATTTTGTATTGGACATGACGTGTCTTTGAGCCCAAAAAAATTAGTAATGAATTGTAGGGGACAAGAGGAGTGTGAGTGGTTGACCCAAAAAAAAAAGAGGAGTGTGAGTGTGAGTTGTATTTTATTTTAGGCTTAAATATGTTTTTAGTCCCTTAAGTTTAAAAAATTGTTGTTTTTAGTCTCTCAAATTTAAAATGTGTATTTTTTGTCCTCCATTTTTAAAAGTGTGTCACTTTTAGTCCCTGAAGTCATATTTTAAATTTAAAAAGTATTTTTTAAATTTAGGAGGAGTCAAAATATAAATTTAGAAAATCTTTAGAAGTTAAGAGAAAGGGGGTAAGGTGAGAATCAGGATTTGGGAGGGGTCAAAATATAAATTTAAAAAAATTCTTTTCAAATTGAAAAATGGCTCCAGAGACTAAAAGTGACACATTTTTAAAAATGAGGGACCAAAAATACACGTTTTAAATTTTAGGGACTAAAAACAACAATTTTTCAAACTTAAGGGACTAAAAACATATTTAAGCTTTTATTTTATGGTAAAGGGTTTAGTTTTGACGTGTAAAAAACTAGTGTGTATTAATATGTGTCAACTAAAAAGTACTTAACAAGCACCAAAATATATTTACTATTTAATATTTGTCCATTAATAGTAAAGATTAAATGTAATTTTTTTTGTCATAACTCACACACCAAAGGTTGAAGAAAGGGGCTAAGTGAGGATTGAATTCTCACCCTTTTACATATTACCCGAACTCTTTAACCACTTCAGCTACATCACGGGGATAAATGTAAAGATTTTTGATATTGAAAAGATCATAATAAAAAAAATTATAAAAACTAAAACCAAATTTAACTAATTTTATTGGGACAAAAAATGTATTCAATTTTTTCTTATATTAATTCACTAGTTACTTTTTTCGATAGCTTAATTCACTAGTTACTAGTTTCACCCTTGATTCAAAAAAAAAATGGGGGCACTAGACACGTGGTCCCCACCTAATGTTCCTCATTCCAATTCTCATCCGTCCGATGCAGAAACGAATCTAACGGCCTGAAATCGGTCCACGATCTCACATATCAACCTTTGATTAAGTAGATTCGACATGGTTCACGTTGCTCCACGATCACCACTTCTTTCCCGTCAGATCCTAACAGATCCAACGGCCACAGTTGTGCATAGAACCACAACATGGCAGCGGGAACAACTACAGAAGAAAGGAAGATAGACAGAGAGAGAGACAGAGAGACTTGAGCTGGCCAAGAGTTTGGAGATGATGGAACAACATGGTGGAGTGGCAACTGGGTCGCATGAAAGGAACCAACTTGTTCGAGTTAGACATGGTTCGGATAGTGGGGTTGGTGTTTCTCACAACACCTTTTGTCTGAAACACTTCAGTTCATAGGACTTTCATCATATGCTTGCAATGGAAATGGGTGATTGGAGTTTTAGTATTTTTAGAGATTATTCAGGAGTTGCTTCTTTTTCTTCCTTTCCTTGCTTCATTTAACTAGACTTCTATATTGATTGTTTGAATCTGATGTTTATCTTAATATGGGGTTTAGGAGGAGAATTTGATGCTTTCTGTAATTTAAGTTTATAATTTGCAAATAATATGTGGATGGATTTATAGGTAACTTGTGACTGTTATAGGCCAGGTAGAAGCCTTTGGATCAGGCCATTGGCAATGGGTGGAACTGTTATTGTAGTTTGCAATCTCGTAATGTTAATGAAAATTGAGCAATAAGTGTAACTGATTGCCAGATCCTGCTACATTTCATTTTTAATTTTGCAAGATATCTTAGTTATGTTGAAATCTAACTTGTTTGTCATTCTAATTTTTGTGGATGGAGCATGTCATTTTTACTTGTCATCTTGTGAGAAATTGATCTGGTTAAGCTTATGCTGTGCTTGTATATAATTGTAATTCTAACTTGTATAATTCCTATATTCTGCAGTCTAAACCCTTAAAGAACTTGAATGGTCAAATCTGTCAAATATGTGGTGATACTGTTGGATTAACAGCCACTGGTGATGTCTTTGTTGCTTGCCATGAGTGTGCCTTCCCACTTTGTCATCCTTGTTATGAATATGAGCGAAAAAATGTGAGCCAATCTTGTCCCCAGTGCAAGACTAGATACAAAAGTCACAGAGGTTAGCTTGTGCACACTTGTTTTTATTTTTGCCTTCTCCTCATCAGAATTTGCAGTGAACAAGTTGAATCTGGATTTCAGAGGGTGCTCAATTGAAGGGAGATGATGATATTGATGAAGATGATGTTGATGATCTTGAGAATGAGGTCAAATATGGTCAAGGAAATAGTACCAAGGCAGGGCGACAATGGGACGATGATGCTGACCTCTCTTCATCTTCTGGACATGATTCTCAAATACCAAATCCCCATCTAACAAATGGGCAGCTGGTAATCTATTAAACTGATTTTTAGACTCTCAACTTGGTAAACTTGCATGCAAGTATACCTGCAAATATGTGTGATCTTATAAACTCACAATTGGTCAAACTCGCTGCGACTCGGTTAAACTTGGACAAGCTTGAGTGAAGTTTGAAAATTTTGAAACCTTGCTATGTATAACAGTGTAAATATGTGACTATGCATATCGATAATATTTTATTATTTTTGTTTGAACTTTGTAACACATTTTGTTATGGATATTAAACTTTATTGAATTGTTAAACTTAGCACATTTATGATTCAAGTTTACGTGCTCTTAACAAGTTTATTTAAGTAAAATTTTGTGTATGTTGCTTGTAGACTTCATTGACAACCTGTTGTTAAATAAACATATGCTCATATTAGGTGCTTCATTTTGCAATAATATACTAATATTAACCAATTGTTTCTTTTTATGGTCAGATGTCTGGTGAAATTCCATGTGCTACTTCTGATACTCAATCTGTGCATACCACATCAGGTCCTTTGGGTCAATCCGAAAAGTTTAACTCTCTTCCCTATGTTGATCCAAAGCAACCAGGTATGAAGTTAGCTTGAAGTGATTGTAGCATATCATATTTCATGCTTAGTTTGAATTATCATGTGAAAATATCTTTTTGTTACAGTTCCCCTAAGAGTTTTAGACTTATCAAAGAACCTAAAATTCGTATTTCAATTCCTTCAAAATAGTAATAAAGGTAAAAGTCTTTATAGAAGCTACAATTTTTTTCTGCATAATACCTATATTATATGCATTTAAACTGATTAAATAACAAAAATTTGGCCTAGATAATTTACTTGGTTTTGAACTTTTAGTAACTTTTGGCATAATCCAGGTCTTGAGAGCGATGAGGAGATCAGAAGAGTGCCAGAGATCGGCGGTGAATCTGGTGGAACTTCAGCCTCTCGTCCGGACAATGGTTCAGCTGCTGGTCCAGATCGTGCTCAGGGGACCGGGGAGGGTCAGAAGAAGAGAGGGAGAAGCCCAGCTGACAAAGAAAGCAAACGGTTAAAAAGGTATGCATGCATGTAAACTTGATTCAGTCTTGCATTGACTCTTGACACTTTTTCCTGGAATTGATTCATTGCATTATGTAATTTGTTTGTTTGTAATAGGCTACTGAGGAACAGAGTTTCAGCTCAGCAAGCAAGGGAGAGGAAAAAGGCATACTTGACGGATTTGGAAACAAAAGTCAAAGACTTAGAGAAGAAGAATTCAGAGTTTAAAGAGAGACTTTCCACTTTGCAGAATGAGAATCAAATGCTGAGACAAGTATGTCAATTTCTCACATCTAGCTACCATGATGTCATCATCATCATCATATTATACATGTTCTCTGAATCATCAACATCATCATATTATGCTGAAACAAGATCAAATTTTCATGTAATTGGTCTTTTGCAGATATTGAAGAACACAACAGCAAGCAGGAGAGGGAGCAACAGTGGTACCAACAATGCCGAATGAACTTAACGATAAAAAACGGCAGTCAAAACTTATATAGAGATAGAGAGAGAATAAAATAACAAGAAAGATAAAAAAAAAAACAAAGAGAAGTTAAACATTAGTTCCTATGATTCTTTCTAGGTGTGCATTTGGAATATCATGAAGGATGAACATAAGACATGCTCTATCCTAAAATTGTGTGTTCTGATGTACAATTTCGTTTTTATGTTTATACCTCATTTTCTTAACCACTTTATCCTTTCTCCAAAATCTGGTGGTATGGATGTGAGTTGCTGTGATGTTTTGGAATAATGGCACCATGGCAAGGCAAATGTATAATTTGGTTACAATAATGTTAATTATACAAACAATTGAAGTTTTAACAGGCTCCTCAAAGACCCTATTTTAACCAATTATCCAACTACTTAAATCACTTATCATTAACCATTTGATGATGAGATAAAGGGTGGTTGAGAGATATTTAATTATAGAACTAATGTAATTGAAAGAGATTGGTCTTGGCTTCTTGGTAGACTATACGTGTTATGTGGTGAAATTGGTTTGATAATTGGTTAAATACCACGTCTATAAGGAAAAACCTAGGTGAGATTGTTCTTATGCAACAAAGGATACCAATTAATTTCTTTAACAAGGCATTATCGGGGCAACATTCTTAACTAGTCTTTGTATGAGAAAAATTTGATGGCTTTGGTGTTGATGATTCATCAATGAAGGAATTATTTGTTAGGGCAAAAGTTTCTGGTTTTTACAAATAAAAAAAATTATTTTTGATTTGCAAAAGAATCTCGCATCTCAATCAAATTATTCTCTGCATAATAGAATTCAATTATACAAAAACAGGTTAGTTATTCCCACAATCTCGCCTATTGTTCCCACTGTGTTGCAAGAATACCTACGGGAGGCCATTCAGGATATATAAGATCCTTACATATGATTGGCAAGTAATTTGTATTGGGATGGAACAAAAAGTCATTATAATGGAATATGTTCATTCTTGTGATACGCGTCAACTGCAAAAATATATGGCCACATCACTAGTGAGCCTTTATATATTCCAACTCAAGTTTTGAATCCTCGTCGGGAGAGATACTCACATTTAGTGGCCGACCGTGCCTCAAATAAGATTGTCTTTCATAATCTTACTTGTGGGAAAGCAAAAAAGAAATAAATATTCCAACTCAAGTGTGGGAAGATATATCTATGGATTTTATCATTGAACTTCCTAAATCTAAGGGTAATGATGTGGTACTGGTAGTAGTGGATAATATGGGCACTTCATGCCCATGAAACATCTGTACACAACACAGAGTGTAGCTACCATATCTGTTAAAGAAGTCGTTTGGTTATATGGGGTTCCACAATCCATTTTGAGCTATCATAATCCATTATTTGTTAGTAATTTTTGGAAGAGATCTACTGTAGTAATAATGGCATTAGTGGGATTGTTATATTATACCTTTGGCATTGTATTCTTTCTTCCGTTTCCTACTTGGCCTTGTATTCCTTTATTCCTTTATTTCTTTTATTCTACCGTTGTCATTCCGTTTGAAGCCTTTCTTTTTATTTGATTTTATTAGACATAAATTGTGGATTGAAAGCTTCTAATTCATTGTCCAAACGGAGTAAACAAGTACGCTAGCTATATATAAGGTTGGTCTAGTAGTGTTCATGGCTATGGACAACTTCACTTCCGTGACATTCAATCTTTCTCCTATTTTTTTCTTTTCTGGGCATTGTTTGTGAGACACCATCGTGCTTTTGGCCTCAAGTGCACGGGTCCAGACACGTTGCTGTGTAAACTTTGGGGGGCAAAATCGGATATCGGGTTGCACCGGAGGTCCGCCGGAATTTTGCTTTCAGGGCAGTGGTTCTTGCCATGGCACAGTTATCACTCTTATTCTCTATATTTCCAACAATCTGAAAGCAAAACTGATTTTTGTGATTTGTTGTTCCATTGGCACTGCTGCTCGATCAATCGGAATGGCTTACACGTAAAAATCAATATTTATGGAAGGAAAAAAATTGTGGTGGTAGAAGCAAACTTGGTCAATAGATGAATGACTGCATACAAGACACAGGAGCTACAAGACATATATGTGCAAATAAAGGGCTATTTTAAAAGTTAAACGTGAACGCCGAGGAAGCCACAATCTACATTAAAAACTCAATAGCCGGTAAAGGAAAAATTCTACTTAGGCTCACCTCTGGTAAAACTCTTGCCTTGATCAATGTCTTGTATATTTCTAAAATGTGTAGAAACTTAGTGCTTGGGGCTTTACTTAACAAGGCTGGTTTGAAAATAATGCTTAATTTTGATAAAGTTATGATAACTAGAAATGAAGATTTTGTGATTAAGGAATATATGTTTGATGATTTGTTTATTTTGAATACCATTGAAATGAGTGACAATGGCAATCACCAAAACATTTCTTTTGGTGTGGAATGTTGGTTTGATTGTTGATTTTGGAGATTGAGTTCTTAGGGTTTTAAGTTTATATATGTGTGTTTTTATGTTGCTCAAGATTTTAGCTTAGATACATGTTAAGTCTTTGTTTGTGGAGTTGCATGAATGTTAAATAAATGGTATTTGAGATAGTCAAGCTTGCTTGTGGATTTGAATGACTTACAACATGTTGAAGGTGAACATTATGAATTTTTGGATTTTCCATGAAGAACATGTTTCTGTTTGAATTTACTGCGAATGTTTGAGATATGATTTTAATGAGACAACTTGGAGATTGTTTATATATGTGTTAGGATCTTTCATATTAAATTTGATAATTGTTTGATGAGATTTGACCCTCCTATGAAATTATATATCACATATAGTGCTGGCTGGAAATTGTTGGGCAAAATCTTAATTTTATATGATTTTTCTGTGTTTAATGGTAATAGATTTTTACTAAATAAAAATATGGAAATGCATACTTGTATGCTTCAATTTTGAATTTATTTGAGGACTATATAATTTGTTCCTGAGTTAGGAAAAATTATTTTTAGAGTCTTAACATATTATATGATGACCTGAAATTTATTTATAATTTTTTGAGCTATGGAGATATTTTCCAAAATTCGTGGAAGTTACTGCTACCAATATTTGTTCATGCTAATTTTAGTAGATATTTATGATAAAATTATGTGTAACCTTTGAGGGCGAGAAAAAAAATTACATTGGAAAAAAAATGTATTCAATCAACAGACTCTATTGTTTGGGAAGAGACAATTAAAAGTGAACGAGATTTCGTAACATGTGGATTTGTCTAAAGGTAGTAAACCCATTTTTATGAAGTGGTTTTTCGAATGGAAAAATAGGATCTTTGAGAATATGTTGAATGCTAAATGGTGATTATATTTTTGGTATGACTGGCTATATGTGAGGGGGAGAAGTAATATTATATGCATGTTACATGCTAAATATGATCCCTTATAAGAAATTAATCAAACACCCTATAAGTTGTGGAAAGATCATCTTCCAATTTTCTTAAGTGTGGGGGTTTGTTAAAATTGAAGTACAAGTGTTTTAAAATTAAGGACAAAGAGAGGTCCTAAAATTGTTGATGTTGTATTTATTGGTTGTGCCCAAGATAATACCGCATGATCATGAGCTTAAATGAAATCTATGTTAGAATTTTGAGATGCTAAATTTCTTAGCATGATTTTTCTATGAAGAAATTGATTTTTTGTGAATGAGGCTTAATGACAGATATATCATTGTGGGGGAGGAGACATACACCTCTCATTGATTCACAAGTCGCAATTGGTGTAGTTAATAACAGTGCTGTAAGAGAATGCACATATGTATGAGATAAAGTGCTGCAAGAGAAGGCACATATGTATACGACAAAACATTGTCAGACACTTAATTAAAATTGGTGTGATCTCACTTGAGTATGTGAAAAGTGAGAAGAAAAAGAAAAAGAAATCTTGCAGATCCTTTTATAAAAGGATATGATTACCCAGGAAAGTTGTCCTGGATATGTCGAGGGGGATGGGCTTAAAGCCTTGAGTGGAAGAAAGTATGGTGGATACCCAGTTTGTGGTCAAACGAAGCCATATGAATACTCTTATACACTACATTTCTCATCCCTATGGCATGTGGTAGTGCTTAATGTGAGGTTGAGCCATGAGCTCTTAATAGATACATAGCCCTTGGGTAGTGTTATAGAGACGCACTTGATAACCCTTGGAGTGGTGCTATAGAGACGCACTAGATGTATCTACCTACGTGAGTGTGAAGGGCCTTAATTATTGTGTGAATATATTATCGCGGAGCTATCACAATTCTAAAGGTAACGTGTGTGTTGTGGGGGTCTCATCTTAAATCCATTAAGTTCAAGAGTAATTCACTTTTTGGTCATAAGGTGTTGCCTCACTTCACTCCGTGTTAATTCAATCATCAGGACATTAACACTTAAGCACTAAATATTTCTTTGCCCAGAAATTCCTTTTATTTTCCCACTTGCTTGCCATTAGTGGGGGATTGTAGTAATAATGGCATTAGTGGGATTGTTATGTTATACCTTTGGCATTGTATTCTTTCTTCCGTTTCCTACTTGGCCTTGTATTCCTTTATTTCTTTTTATTCTACCGTTGTCATTCCGTTTGAAGCCTTTCTTTTTATTTGATTTTATTAGACATAAATTGTGGATTGAAAGCTTCTAATTCATTGTCCAAACGGAGTAAACAAGTATGCTAGCTATATATAAGGTTGGTCTAGTAGTGTTCATGGCTATGGACAGCTTCACTTCCGTGACATTCAATCTTTCTCCTATTCTTTTCTTTTCTGGGCATTGTTTGTGAGACACCATCGTGCTTCTGGCCTCGAGTGCACGGGTCCATACACGTTGCTGTGTAAACCTTGGGGGGCAAAACCGGATATCGGTTGCACCGGAGGTCCGCCGGAATTTTCCTTTCAGGGCAGTGGTTCTTGCCACGGCACAGCTATCACTCTTATTCTCTATATTTCCAACATCTACTTCAATTACATGGTGTTGTTTTAAAGATGTCCCCTTTAAGATAACTTGCTATATCAGGTTTAGTGATATATGTTTCTTTCAAGATGACCACAATTCATGGTTTTTTTTTCAAATAATAAATCAAAGGTGAGGGAAGATGGATCACTTATGTTCCCTTTTTAATAAGGCACACCTTAGACTGTACCCTATGGGCCCCCCTTTGCAGTATCATGATTGTAGTCCTTTATGTTTTATGGCAAGAGATAGAATATTCTACTGTCAAAGTGCACCAGCAGTAGCACCATGGAGTATAGGACGAAGCTTATAACAGCTAACAGGTGATAAGAAGGCAATGGATATAGCCCTATATGTTGTGCACAAGACAAGTGATCCTAAAATTTTATAAATGCAAAACAAGGGGCAAGAGGAGTTGGTGGTGGGCCAACTTTGAGGGAGAAAGCAAATGTTGGTGGGCCTTATGTGGAGTGGAAGAAGATGTTGGTGAGCCAACTATAGGATTAGAAACTAGAAGGTTTGCTGAAGATAAGGTTGTGTTTGACCAAAAAAAAAAAGATAAGGTTGTGTTAGAGGGCTATATTGATAGGTTAGTTATTGAATGCAGTTCTAATGCATGTGGTGGAAGGGGCAAATGTAGTTAGAGGTGGTGTTGATGGTTTAGAGATATATAGTTAGAATTTGAAAATGATAATGGATATGGGTCTAATGAAAGTGCATTAATAAAAATGATAATAAGGGAAGGAAAAACTTCCATAAGTAAAAAGGGGTAGTAGCATTACAACCACCAAATCCCAGGGTTTATCCAATTCTGGAGGGTCAGTGGCAACTTGCAGCCCCACATTTCCATTTTTTAATCCTTCAAAAAGGGTGTCAGGCAAGAGAGAGGTTCCAAGGAAACTCTCCCATCCCTCTTCTTCCCCCTTTATCCAGTGATAAGCAAGAGATTGGCAGTTCTATCTGTATGAATGAAACATCCCATTGTACCCTTATCTTTTTCTTCCTTAGACTAAACAATTTGACACATATGTTAGTTTGAGAATGATTAAAGAAATGGCCTTTTCCTTAGACCAAACGTATTGGAAACTTGTTATTGATTTACTAAACTGTCATACTTTAAGATTGTAATACACATTTCATGAAGAGTAATCCTACATGCATAGCTAATAACATACATTAAATATTCACAGATCTCTTTGCTGAGTGGGGAGTGTTTAGTATTTACTCCTAAGAATATGTGTACTCTTAGCCTAGTGACTTGAAGATGAGTTTGATGTCCATAACACAATCTCAATTCTCAAATGAGGGCATTAAATTAAATTTAGTAATTTCTGACATACAGGACAATGAAAGAAACAATGCATTGAAAACCAAAAGTAGCGAATATGTTCATCATCTTCAAGAGAGTTGCATAATATGTATTTTACAGATATCCTGAAAGGGCAGAAAGAGAAGTAATTACAAGAGTGGATTGTGACTCAAATCCTGGAAGGGATCAGGGGAATAGTGTTCTGTAAGTAAGCACTGGCAGCACCAACTCCACTCCCAAGCTTTACAGGGTAACCCACATCTTTGAGTATCATCTCCACACCAGCAAGACAACCCAAGAGTTGCACCTGGAAAAATATTTAAAAGAATTAACAATTTCAAACCGTGGAAAGCATTTACTGCTAGTGCTATTCCTATCATGCTATTGAACCTTGGGAGATTGAAGTAGGACAAAAATTACATCTAAACCAGGATGGTTAGAATTTTAAAGGATAATATATAACAACCATGAACAATAAAGAACAAATTTATGACCTTTTAACATGTGCCCTTAAGATACAGGTTAAAAATAATTAATCTTTTTCCTATCTAATAAATACATTTTCTTTTGCATAAGTTTAATAAGTCAAATATTTTAAATATTTTCATGTATTGATTATCCAATGGTCATTTTTCCCTTTTCCTTTTGACATGAGCCTTGATTTTTAAACTTTAAATTTCATTTGATTGTGACAAATGTAACCTGAACAGATTAGTAAGACCCTAAAAGGTAATTGAGCTAAAAACAATGTGTTTTGTCAAAGTATTATCCATGAATATGCTGATGAGAGTTTAGGAAATCAACATTACCTCATTCATGCTGCCAAGGTGCCCGATTCTGAATACCTTCCCAGCAACTTTGTTTAGTCCCAAACCTAAGCTCATGTTGTATCTCTTCCATGCCCTTCTAACTACTTCTGCACTGTCAATGTAAGGAGGAACAACAACAGCAGTCACTGTGTCACTGAACCACTCTTCCTTTTGGGTGCAATTCTTCAAACCCCATGCCTCTACAGCAAGTCTGCATTTAGCATATTGAGGACCTATCAGATTCTTATTGACTTAAACCAAAAGTTGCAACCACGATAAAACTTTCAGAAACTTTTACTCACTTGTGGAAAAAAAAAAAAAGCATTTTCTTACTTGTTGAAGTCCTTAACAATTATTTTAAACAAGCAAAATTATGCTCTACCTGGTTGCTCTACCTAAACGACTGTGCCTCGCAATCACATTTTCAAGTCCTTCCTCAAAAATCAGATCAAGAGCTGCTCTCAGACCATACAGCAACTGAATGGAAGGAGTGTATGGCCAATAGGTACCCATCTGGTAGAATTTCAGGTAGTCCTTCCAGTCAAAGAAGACTCTAAGTGATCTAGCAGATTTTGAAGCCTCAATGGCTTTAGGGCCTGCAACCACAATGCCTATCCCAGTGGGAAGGGAAAGGGCTTTCTGGGAGCCAGTTATGGCCACATCTACCCCCCATTCATCCATGCGGAAATCGAGAGCACAGATGGAAGACACTCCATCAACAAGGATGAGGGCTGGATGCTGGTAGGCATCTGAGTGTCCAAAATACAATGTTAGGGACATTTCATAGAGATAATAAAAGCAAAATATGATGTTGGACCCAAAATATAGCACCTAAAGTCCAATTATGATGTTCCAATTGAATAGCATGTGATTATTCTATCCAAGTTTTAGATGCATACTTAGGTCATAAGAGTCAAGTTAAATGCTAATGATCTATTCACCAGCATATCTGTCACTTTTTGAAAATACACAGCAGATGGGGAAGTTCACTTATATTAACTTAAATAATACTATTCTACCATTCTTCAGATCTTCCCCTATTATTACTACTTCCCAAGGAGTCTTTGCATATAAATCAGCACTGTTCAATGAGAATGGTGCTGAAGTGTTTATCCAAATAGTATGTCAAGATATACCAAGACATGATGTTCAAATATCATGTGAACATATATCAAAACATCAACATGCAAAGGTAAATACGGTAACAAACAGCATCTTACCACCTATGTAATACTTCTAAAACTAACATATATTAAAGGACAAAAGCAAACAAACAACAGCTAAAGCTGCATTTTCTCATCAAATGTCCAGAAAGAAATTTTTATAAGAACTGTTCATTGAGAAATGGAACTAAGAGCAGTTGTGTACAATGACAACTTGGAACATCCAATAGAATTAGATTTTGTGGCTGTGGCAGTGGATTCAATTGTGTAGGCTTCAAGAGTAAAAGCTATCATTTAAGACCATTAGTTGACATGCTCACCAAGAATTTGTCTCACTTTGGCCAAGTTATTGGTAACCCCAGTTGCTGTCTCATTGTGAACAATGCAAATTGCCTTTATAGTGTGTGCAGTATCCGAAGCAATTTTTGATTCCAGAATGTCAAGATTGGCACCCTGGCCCCAGTCACTTTCTACAACATCAACATTGAAGTTAAGGCGTTGCTGCTGATCAATCCAAAGCAAACTGAATTGGCCAATCAGGAAAGACACAATGCGATCCCCAGGAGACAATGTGTTTGTCAGAGCACTCTCCCAAGCACCAGTACCTGAACCAAATGCCAAATCATTGCTAGATAACAAGATAACTATAACCAAAGTAAAAAAAAGAAAAACTAATTATTTGTTATTATTGGACCAATCTTACCCATCTGCTTGTAACCTCCAAAACACAAAAAATAAAATAAAGATAGATAGATACAAAAAACACACACAATAGAACCTCTACTCTAGAATATCATATAAGAATGCTGCAGTCAAGTTTCATCTAGTAAAAAAAAATTCAATCCTCAAATCATGGTCCCAAAAGTGAAAGTAATCTAAGGAGTAAACCGAGTATGGATGATTAAGAGAGTTGATTAAGCATGTAGCTGGATGCATCTAAGTCATCAGTGTCTATAAGGTAACTATTCTAGTTAATGCAATAGTCTAATTGATTTTATGAAAGTATGAAACTAAACTATACACAGTTAAAGCAAATGAGCAGTTTGGCTTGTTCATGTATACAATACCAGTTGTAGGGATAAGAAATGGGATTCCAGTAGTAGTCTTGAAAATCTTCTTGACATCCTCAAGCAGAGTTTTTGTCAGAGCCGGAATTGCTGGAGAACGGTAGTCCTCGTTGTTTCGGTTCATTGCCCGGATGACCTGCTCAGGTATGTTAACTGGCCCCGGAACAAAGAGCTGGTTTCTTCCTGGTCCATTGACATAATCCATCTTCCCCTCCTTGAAATTGCAACCTCTTTGGATTCAAGCAATTCTTGGCTTTTCCCACCAAAGAACCACCTATGCAGTATCCATTATAAAGTCAGTATTAACAACTTTCTGAATTTTGGTCATATACTATGTGCTTTTAATACTGAATCATTGTTTTATTATTCCATGGTTGAAATTTGCAACTGAAACACCCAACTATGCATGCTGCATAATGAAATTGAAATTTGAGCTCACCTTGACACCATTTGGTAACCAAAATTATGAGTTGCCAAGGCAATAACATGAAAGAATCCCGTTTGATTGCTATTAATTCTAGACGTTAAGGCAAATAACATAAAAAAGTTGATGGCAAGGATTGTATCATTAAATAGTAACTTTATTAAGAAAAACGGTTTAAGGTGGAGATTGTATCATTGAATAGTAACTTTATTTTGGTCATCAATTAGTAACAGTATTGATGGCCTTAACAACAAACATAAAAAAGAGAAAAATAAAATAAATTAACCATCCTTTTGCCATCAATAGTTTTATTCTGCTTTTAAAATTATCATTTAAAATATGCCTGGTGTTTGTGTATGTCTGTGTCTACCCTTTGCAAACTCTTGCATGGAATTAATAAGAAAAAAATGACCATATTACGAGAAATACTAAAATTAGAACTGGTGCTGAATTCTCTGCTTTGCATAATATAAAATAAAAACAGGTGGTAACAAAAATTACCCCGTGTATTAAAACATTTATATTGAGATATTACAAGGATAGAATCTTGATTCATTAGCATGACCAAAAGGGGAAGTTATAGAAAATTATTTTACCCCAGAAGAATGATTTTATGCTAATTGGCAGACTAAATAAGAGCAAACAACTGCTTTGGGCTGTAATTTCCACACCAATAACAAGATTAACACATGAAAAACACATTTTCTGCCTACTAACCATCTCCACTTGATTTTTCCCACTTCCAAAAGGGAATAACACAAAGCATGCATGAGTAGTAGGGTATCATTCATAACAAAAATACAATTGAAAGAACCAAACTTAGGACACTCAAATTTAATAACAAGGCAAAAGATAGCATATATGATATAATATGAAGCTTAGAATGAGAAAAAGTGGATGTACTTGGATGGGAGAATCTTCAGATGGTTTGGTGAAATATGGCACAAGGAAGAGCTGTGTCAGTGCCTTCTGCTCTTAGCAGAACTTTATTATATAAAAAGTGTAAATGTAAAAATTCATTTTTTTTATGATCAAGAGCGCGGGAGAACCAATCAAGTGCTAAGGTGGGGCCAAGTGATGCCCCAAGTAGTAGATAAGAGGGAGAACCTGAGAAGAGAACCTTGAGGCTGAGAATGGATGAAGAGGGGAACACTCAGTTCTGGCTTGGATAATTGGATTTGCTCTCAAATGCTATACATTATATCAACACATCTTTTGAGCTTCATCTCTAACAATTTATCCATTCTCCAAATTTTCTTGCCCCTTCATTTCTTTTTAATTTATTTAATAGATACTAAGTTCTATCATTATCATTATAATATATATTGACAAGACAAACTCACATAATATAAATAGTTTTCACTTCGGTTTTATAGAATGAGATTCTCAATTGAATTTCCAATAAATAAAACTACCTTTTAAAGTAACACCTATTTAAAATTACCACAGGCCATAATACATTCTTGTAACAAAAATAACCTTTTGAAGTTATTCTTTATCTCATAAGTTTTAGAAATCCTATAAAAAAAAGTGAGAATTAATAGAAAAAGGTTAATTAAAATTTGAAAACTTCACGAAGTTACCAAGTGTGTGAACATTTAAACTTAATGTGCATTGAACTTAATATGCAATATTGCCATAGAATTTTGGGAACTACAAAGTTTGAGGCTGAGAAAGCAGTATGGAAGATAAGGAGATAATAGAATGCCAACCACACTTCACATGTGGGAAAGGAAGCTACACTCCAATCTCTTTTGTGCCTAGCTATGTGGATTCCTTTTCTTTTCATTGTTTGGCCGTATCTCCCTCAAGTTTTGTGTCTGCTTGCGTGTGTTGTATATATGTGCGAGCAGTTAGCAGTGTCCACAGTCATGAGGATTCATTCATCGCTTAATTTGTTTCTTTCCTTTCAATTTCATTGATGGGCTCATCCCAATACCTTCACTTTCTCCTTCTCTCTCAAAGCGCTAGTTCAACAAGATAATATATAAAGTAAGGTGAATGTCGGGAAAATACATGCACACGTAAACACCCTCTTCCCCACACACACATAAATTATGAGTATGTAATTATATACGAGAGTAAAGAGGAACGAATATTGGCCATGATATCAAGTAACGCAAGACTAAGATTAAAACATATGTGACTTTTTTAAATGATTATGTGAACATTAAATAATTTTTAATCATAACTATTCATATATGGTTATACAACCCATGTTTACTTCTCTCACTCTCATATATATGCTTATATTTTAGAAAAACATGTATTATATATCTAAAATAAAGTTATCCCATGAAATATCAAATAGTTTTTAGATTTTATGAAATTTTATATATTTAACTTATTCAATAAGAACTTTCAACCAATATTTGTTAAATTCGTCTTTCTAGAAATTTATTGAAAAGAATTAGAATATTGATATTTGGACACCCATTAATCTCCTACACCCATCCAACATCTCTAATATCTTTCTATCTCTTTCTTCTTATCATATTATATCACCATCACATCTATCAATTATCTCTCCTTTATTTCTTTATCTCACTAGGTGTAGATGGATTTGAGGTGTCTATGAAACATTATTCATAGAATTAATCCAATTTGTGGATGCAGGAGTGTATGATACTCTTATTTATTATAATCAAATCTTTAAATTTCAATTGAAAGCGCATATCTTCCATGTCCACATTTCAAGATTGAAGAGCTCGTGTGAATTTACATGTTAACCATTAAAACTATTGATGAATTTTCACATACCAGCTTAAGCTTTTAAAATAATTAATGCACGGCTCAAACCAGTCCATCGAGAAATTCAGATATAAGTAGTTTGTCTTGAAAGATTTATTATTAAATATATGATATTATTTGACCCATAAACTCAACCCCACTTGATGAAAAAAAAAATGCTTTTGTTGCTCTGATTGTAAACTGAAGAAAGTAGTTCTTGAGAAATCCAAAAATATTAGCCCATGGACCAACGTTACGATGATTCATCTGGCACACACGTTACTGGAAATGAGTCACATTTTTTTTATAAGTGGAAATGAGTCAAAGCTGGAATGAAAAACTTAGAGCAAGAAGCTGATAATTCATTTCATTCGCTAATGAAATTTACTTGAAAGAGCTACACAAAATCTCGAGAGGTTATTGCTGAACTTAATACAAAATACATTTTTGTGTGCATCTAACATAAGTTGGATGGTGCGAAAAATTAAATCCAAGAAAATGGCAAAACTTGAAATGTACACTTTCCTAAGTATCTCTAGCGGGTAAAATGTATTTCTTTTCAAGATTTTCACTATATAGGTAACACTTTGCTCGGCTCATCTTCAAGGAAGGGTAAAATCAAAAATAAAAAAAGGAAAGAAAAAATGGGCAAGACTACATTCATCTTGCATAGTAAATGTCAGAACATCATCGGCTTCAGCCACCTTGTACAAGGATGCAAATCCCATATCAAGGATATTTCTCAGATCACCACAGGAAACCAAAAAAGGGATCTGCAATATCTTATTCCCATTGGTGGAAAAAAAAAATATTCCGGAGAATTTACAATTTGCTGAAGCTGAGCAAATTCAGAGTGAAAGCTAATAGCCAACACTCTTGGAATCAGCCGTTCTGAACCCACATAACTAACTAGTCGATTCCTGAAGAGAATTCTTGTCTCGAAGGAATCCCACCAGGTCTTGTCTTAAATGGATTTTCACTAACAAAACGTTTGTCAGACGGTCCAGCCCCAAGGATCCCCAGCGAGCTGGGATCCAGAATCTGAGTTCCATTACTCATGATTCTTTGAGGTGGTGGCTGACCCTGGAAATGACCATTACTTTCATCTCTTCTTCTTCGTTTCCATGCCTCAGACATACCTGTATTATTAGTTGGTTCAGGCATTTGGTAGGTAGTCACATTTTTGTATCCTCTTTGCCTCTCCATATGGCGAGAGAATGGATAAGAATGGTTTGGGTTTCCATTCCTACTAAATGGACCAGAAATTGACCCATTGCCATGAGAGGGGCCAACCCCTGCCACATTTTGCTCCAGTTTTAGTTTTGAATAAATTTGGTGAAGCCTCTCCCCTGAAAGATGGGAAAAGGTGGAAACATACTTCCACAATCGCATAGTCATTCCTGTAAACCAATAAGGAAAAATAAAAATTCAATCATGTACTAAAGAATCCTAAAATATAGACAAAGCCAGTCCCCTCTAAAAGTAAATATGAAACCACGAGTGTTCGAGAAAATAAAAGGACCCAGGCATGCACAAAGCAGACTCTTCTCCAAAAACATGAGGTTACCCAAACAGAAGTCAAATGGGAATAAAGCACATACTATCTTGCTTATAGGGTTCCACTTCATGTTCTGACACAATTTGATCTATCCTTCGCCCAAGAAGCTGCAAGTAACTGCGGATTTTTGAAAGGACCTAAAGTAGAGGAGGAAAAGCAAGTAAATAGTGTTTAACAATGTAAATAAAAATAATAAATGGATAGAATATCCAACAATGGGTGAACCTTTTCCTTTGGAAGATTGGCACTGGTTGTCTGCAACCTGTGAAGACGTTTCAAGGTTTTCATTTCTTCAATCATCACATCTTGACACCACTCCATCCATTTTACTTCCTTGAACTGCTCATATACTTCCTCGTCATCAGACATTTCACCCTCCTCTTTTGCAACAGGTTCAACTGTTGGTTTCTGAAGTTTATCCTTTCTCATTTGGACATTAATTGTATAAGAACCCATTTTTTTCTTTTTCTCCTGCCCACGTGTCAATGAGATGTCCACAAAATGTTCTCTCTCTTTCTTGGAAGTCTTCCTTCCAACTTTGCTATAGGCATTTTTCACACCATGAGCAGCAAGTTCCTACATGATTTCCTCGAGGCATTAGCTTGAGTTGTCCATGGACAGCGACAAAATTTGATTGCAACAGAGTATATAATCATCAATCAAGTGAGAGCATAAGAGGTGAGAGTTAATCTTAACCATATAACCATGCGTGAAAGATCAAGATTGGTTTTACTTAAATCTAAACTTGATCATTCATGTATGGTTTTGTGGTTTCGATTAACTCCTCACACACTCTCAAGTGAGAGGGCTTTTATTATGAGAGGATGAGAGGGGTGAATCATAGCCATAGATCATGAAAATTAAATAGGAAGTATAAGAGGAAAGGAAGCATGTAAAGATTGAGAGGGGGCAAGATTTGAAGACACTCATTACCAATTGCTGATATGTAAGAAGCATATACAACAACAAAAAAGGCCAAACAAAAGAATGTGATTTAAGTGATAGCATACTTGCTCCAACAGGGCATTAGCTCGATCTCTCAGATTTGGAGCTCGTGGCAAGAAAGTTTCGTGATGTTGAAGTTCCACCGGTGCAATTTTCTTCATAAGGCCAAGCTTTTCATCTAATCTTATCTTTTCCCAATTACCAAATCCATGACGATGTACTCCAAGAAGCAATCTTGCATCATCAACTATTAACAAGTAAACTAGAATTAGAAAAGGCAGCATTTAATCCACATGTCCGAATGAAAATACAAACGACAAAGAAGTTAGCACCTACTTTGATTCCATCCACAACCTTTTGACCAGTTCGAAGGTTTGAGATATGTTAAGACACGGAATTGTGCAATGGGATCTTTATACTGACTAATGCGCTTTGCTAGGAGTTGAAGTTCTTGTACACGGGTAAGTAAATCACTTGCCTTCACTGGGACACCAAAGAAATCCAACAAAGGCCCCTGGATGCAATATTACATGTAATAAGCATCTAAGCAAATAATGAGAATACAAATATAAAATCAATTCCACACATGCTTTGAGAGAGAGATCTTAATGTTATATAAACCTTCGGATCAAGACTTCCAAGTTCCACTGCTTCTGTACAGCCATCAATTAGAGCATTGAAGAGTTCAATTTGTGCTTCAAGTGGAGCTGCTCCTACAGCACCACCAATCTCAGCAGCAATTAAGTTGATCTGGCTCTCATTCCCAAATTTCATAACCTGGTGATTTAGTTGGGGATAAGCATATGATAAAATATACAGCTACAGCGAATAACAAAATGAACCATACATCGTAAACACAAACAAGCATATAGATAGCACAATTTCAGAAGATAAGACATCATTAGCAAAAAAAGAAGAGGATGTCCATTAACTTAAGAAGGGAAATATTAAATAAACCTGCCCAAAAAAACATAGGAAAAATTGTAATCTACTCTTTTGGTAAATTGTACATCACTATATAACAATTAGTATATATAGGTCTTGAGGTGAAACTTGAAGATCCAATATTCCATTGCTCTTTGGCTCAATTATGCCCCTACTGCCAATTCCATCCTTAAAATAGAAACTTGTAAAGTTCAGTCTGATATTTACAATGTAGCACCCAGTTAGCTACTTTTTCTTGGCTGGCGAGGAGAAAATAGCATCAACACTGTGAATGATGCTTATCAGCAACACACATATAAAGGAATAGTTACAGGGACTCCAAACATTAGTTCATACATTTTCATTGAGGGAGATCACACTGAAAATTGCCAACAGTATAGAATCTTACTGAACGAGAAAAACGGAGTGCATCTCTTTTAGACAAATTCCCATATGACCAGCTTCTCACTTGGGCAGATGCTCCATCAATCATTGGTGTTGCAGGAGCTGAATACTCTGCTTTGCGGCGTTTCTGAACTCGCTCAGGTAATTCACTTTCCTTCTTTTTTCTTTTACTACTTCTTTCAGGTTCATTAGCCTCTGCATAGCTTTTAATATTCCTTGCAGCACGTGGAGCAAGAGCATCCTAAAACACAGGAAAATAGAAAAACAAGGCAAGATAAAAAAAAATTATATTTTAAACACGGGTGACACAAAATGTTGTATACACTGTACACATTATTTCTTAAAAACTCAACAAGCAACATTAAAAACAAAGACTTCTTCAAAGAATACACAAGCAGAACAAAATCAAACCTCTGCTTGAGCAACAGCATCAGGCTTTATCCAACGGCTCCAGAAACTTCCATCATCTTCATCATTACAGAAATTAGCAACCTGCAGCGAAGAAAAATATAAGAGAGAAACAACTTAGCAATTTCCCACTACAATCCAAATCTATCCTATCTCCATCCTGAAAAATAAAGCAACCTTAACAATGATTACAGCAGAGAAAAATATATAAGAGAAATAACGTAAAACAATAAATTTCATGATGCTGTCAATGTTACTTGCCTTAAAGGCACTTAATAACTCATTCCCCTGTTCTCCTTCATTTTCTTTCTCTTCAACCTTCTCCGCTCTTTCAAGAATCTCATCGATGTCCATACTTAAGAGTCGTTTCTTGCTTTCTTCATCATTTCTTTCTTCCTTAAAAAGCTCCTCTGCTCCAAATCTTAAGATTGCTGACAGCTCACTCTGTCATGCAAGAAGCAAATATTTGATAACAGTAATTGTGAAATAAAGCAAACAATAACACCAGACAATGTAAACTATAATGATTCGATGCAATCCATTAAATGCTAATGGTAGACAATATCAGTTCGTAGATTCATTTCTTGTATCTTCTAAGAAGACCTCATATAGTACAATGAAAGCATGTTAACCAGCGAATAACAAAACCGTTTTCAAGTATGACCTTACCTTGTCAAAATAACTTCCTCCTTTTTTGGCTTCTTTCTTCTCCAGTCTACCCTCGGCATTTAGTTTTTGAATCACCAAGTGATCAAGAACCTATAGAACAAACATGAAGAATTATGTAAATTTATTGACCCCAAAACATGTCAACAAGAAATAGATAATTTAAACATAGATATGCATGAGCAGTACAGGACAAAAAAGTCAAAGAAAACACAATACAATACAAATATTTGATATCCAATGATTTTGATCATACCATCTTCTTCTTAGCACGTTCCAAAATATCTTCCTCAACACTTTTGCTTGTGACAAATCTATATATGTTAACAACTTCCTGTTGCCCAATTCGATGAGCTCTACTCATTGCCTTAAAGATAAACAGAAGTAAAAGTAAGTACCCAAAATCCTGTTGAGTGGTATAAAATATAAAATAAAATAAAATTAATTCAACACCTGCAGGTCATTTTGAGGATTCCAATCTGAATCAAATATTATAACAGTGTCTGCTGTGGCAAGGTTGATACCCAAACCTCCTGCTCGCGTTGAAAGAAGAAAGCAAAAATCATCACTACCTGGTGCATTGAAATGATCCATTGCCTGCTGTCGCAGCTCAGCTTTAGTACTGCCATCAAGCCTTTGAAATTGAAATCCTCGAAGTGACATATACTCTGCCAGTATGTCTAACATCCTAACCATCTGCATTATAACACTAATAACTTAAGTATAAAAAATTTCATGACTAGTAGAATAAAATCTTTCCAGCCCCAACCCAAAGAAAAACTTATAGCATTCATGTTTTCAACTTAAATCTGACAGATACTAAAAAGAGAAACAGCAATAGTAAAGAGTCCTTGGTGAACAGTGAACTTCATGGCCACCTCTTCATGAATCTGCTACAATAAATGGTTCATAAATTCGGTACCTATATGTGGCACTTCAGAGATCAGCAGTCATCTTTTCTCACACTGCAAAACTGTTTGCCAGCTGTGGAATAGACTGTTTGGTATTTTCTATGATCCCTAATAAATTAAATGAATCCTTGTCCAATCATTTCTGATGTTTGGGGAAATTAAGCAAGTGAAATGTACTATTTTTGAATGTCTGCAGAGTTTATGGCCACTGAAATGTAAGGCATTTTTTTCAACTAGGAATTCCTTCACAATTGTTTTTGAGATGGAAGATTTTTATATCTTCCCAACTTTTTTGGTTTTAGCTCCTGGATTCCTCAAGGGGTTCTTTTTAATAAAGTTTCAAAGGCATTGGAGAACTCCATTGATCTAATGATTGTCCCCTTTCTACCTTAGCTTGTTTGAAAGAACTGTACTGTTTTAGCAGGGTTTGTCGGCATACTCTTCATCTCACTAACATTCCTACTTTATTTTGAAAAAAGGTTAAAAATTCACACGCCCAGGTCCAGTCTAATCATATTTGATGTGTCTGCCTATAAGAACTTAATTTTCAAGCATTAAAACTAGAACTCCTAACTAAAAGATCATGGCCTCTGCTTGTCATAAAAAAGCATATGAGGAAGCACAGACCTAACGACCTACCCCACCAGCGATGTGCTGACCTAAAGCTAAAATTTGATCATGAAAAGAGAAAAGGCCAAAATTTGACCTGTGGACCATTTTGATCAAAGAAGCTTCAATACAATTCAGTAATCATATGATCTAAAGGCTAAAGCTGTATCATATCAGGCAGGGTCAGAAAAATCATTCAACCAGCATAATAGCAAACTAAACCATTCAGTCAAAGTATGATGTAACATAGTTGACCACTAGAGCTAAATAACTAATAATAAGACATCCAGTAAACCAGTTTCAGCAACATACCTGAGAGAAAATCAGAACACGATGCTTCGTTTCATGCAATTTGACAAGTAGCTTATCAAGTATGACAAGCTTGCCACTGCTAAAGACAATTCTCTCTAGTTTACTGCTGTCACTACCTTCAGAGTCTCCACCATAACCATGATCAGCACTTTCAAACAAGAAAGGATGGTTACAACACTTCTTCAATTCTACCACAATATTTAGAAGTGAAACCTGAAACATAGCAGATAAAGAATACATTTGAACTCAGTGGTGATCTTTTATGGAAAAGATAGCAAACGCAAACGAGTGGTTTCATAATACATCTGTAACAATCAAGGATAGAGGAAATAGGAATCCATATAAGTATTTATGAATGAATATTACAGAAGCAAGAGATAGAGAATTAGAGACTATAACCTGATTCCCTCGAACTCCTTTGTTCAAATCATGAAAGTTGCGTTCCAAAATCCACTTATAATACCTAAATTATAGCAAACAGCAGCAGAAATGTAGAAAGTGAATTTGTAGGAAAATCTAGATTATTTTTTTTGGAAATAAAAATTGCACTTACTGCTTCTGAAGAGGAGACATATCAACCCTAAGAATACGCTCAATTTTTGGGGGTAATGATTTCTCCACATCTTTGATAACCCTTCTAAGTATGTGAGGCCTCAATTCCATATGAAGATTAGCAAGCTAATAAATAATATGTGGACAATTTACACAAAAGGCAAATAATCACGACCAAAAAAATTAAGGAACAAGGAAAATAAAGTAAAATATTAATGGTAATTTATACCTCATTCTCATTGAACAAACTTAGATTCTTATAGTTTTGAACAAACTCATCCTTGCTCTTGAACTTATCAGAATCAAGGAAGTGGAGCAAAGCCCTAAAAACAAAAAAGGGGAGGTATACAGACGAGGAAATACAAAGCAAATAAAATTAAACCATGGTTTCTTATATTCACATAATACTTCATCATAAAGCTAACTTTGCCACGTGATATCTCTAAATAAGTATCAATTTCAAACAAACTATGGGCCCATTTGTGTAAGCTTAAAAGAAGTATTTTAAGGTTGTGTAATAAAACAATTTTTTTAGAGACTATGCAAAGCAAAAGTTATTTTTCATTTGGTTACAATTAAAAAAAGCACAGCAGTTACAATTAAGAGCTTTTTTTTAAGAAACTGCTCAAAGTAGCATCTTAAAATAATCAAAAATCTGATTTTTACTCAGATCCTGATATTTTTCAAATGCATAACCAAACGTTCTAAACTTTTAAAAGTAATTATGTCAAGAAAAAAACTTAAAAAAACACTCTATATATGTCACTTACTATCTTTCAAGGACTACATTGATTCCCTTATCTCCCTTATCTTTGAAAAAACAAATAGATGTCATCCCAATCTTTCAGGGACTAAAAATTTTAGTTTACTCAACATTTTACGCATATTAATATGTTCATAAACTTTATCTTACAATAAATTGATTTTGTTAGCTTACTGTGGAAAAAAACCACAAATTGGTTCAAACTTCAAAATAGAGGCAACAATTTCAGATTAATTTTGGACTTCAAAAACAAAAATGCAATCATGTTCACTAAGCCAACTTTTGCCCCATTAAATGCATAATATTGATGGTAAAATATTCTAACTGGTAAATCTCAAAGGTATGTAGTGTGACTTTTAAAATAATACTGCCACAGAAAGAAAAATGTAAATCCACAGGAGCTGTAATTTACTGAAATATGTAATTATCATTTACTAACTTGCAAAAAAAATGAAAAAAAAAAATCTAACAATTCCTCAAAAGAAGCAAAGGTACTTTTGACAAGTTTAAAATAAAGAAAAATGCTTACCATAGCTCTTCAACACTATTTTGCAGTGGAGTACCAGTGATCAGCAACTTGTTCTTGGTGCTAAATTCCTAAAAGATTCGGGTGGAAAGTGGAAACAAACCAAGATTGAAAAAGATTAACCTCAATAACATAAACAATGGCTCAAAAATATAATTAAGTGGAGAAGTTGCTTACTAAAAGTGTTGTATACAACTGTGCCTCACTATTCTTTAGCCTATGAGCCTCATCTACCATCAGATAGTTCCATTTGATCTTGGAGAGAACAGACTTATCCTTCAGAACTACTTCATATGTAGTCAACAGTGCATTGAATTTTGTTGGCCTGCCAGCCTTTTTATCATTATAAAATTCATATTGTTGGCAAACCTACCACAAAAAGGAAAAGCCAAGAAGAAAAAGAATAAGAAAAAGGTCAAAAGACATAGGACAAGCCAAGAAACCAAAGTAAAACAAACAGGATTAAGTAAGACCTTTGCCTGGTACCAAACCCCACACGAGATTATCCCCTTATTCACCTATTTTGTGCATATTGGACATGTTCCTAAACCATATTCACACTTACAGGAGATGCCAGACATAGAAGCTGATTTACAATTTTAAAGATTGATGTAATAAAGGACTGGTGGATTGCATCCTGCTCCCTATTGATGTTATCTCAATTAGCATACATATCTATAGTGCCTCTAATCTAATAAGTAATAAAAATTCGAGTTGCCACACCATCTCAAATACCTTACAGATTTTGAAACTTCATTGATATATGAACCAAAAACTCATAAAGAAATGTCTCACCTCTCTACTTGCACGAGTACCAACATAGACAATAACATTCATATCAGGAAGCCACTTCCTGAATTCTTTGGCCCAATTCGATAAGGTAGACAACGGGACAACTACAAGAAAAGGACCATGGATTTGCTGGGCATTCTGTATCAGGAAACAAAAATAAATTTATCAATTACATTGCAAAGACATTGGTAACTAAACAGATGTATACCATACCTGTAGAAAACCAAGCATTGAAACTGACTGAACAGTTTTACCAAGACCCATTTCATCAGCTAAAATCACATTTGTATCATTTCTCCAACTGTCAAATTGCAATGAACAAAGATTCAGAACACTAAATAACAAAAAGCATACTTTATACACACAAACAAGTATACCTGTTAACAAGAAAATTCAGACCCTCAAGTTGATAATCACGGAGCTTTCCACCCTTTAACCATTCAGGTTGTTCATCAAGTTTTCTCAAACTTGCTACACATCACAAAATCATAGATCAAAACAACATCACATGTGTAAATATTAAATAATATTATTTGCATGGAATTATGACACCAGATATTTCTTTTATTGAAAAAGTTCATAGGCAAGGCACATAAAAAATGTTCCTAGTTTTAATGAAAAGGAGTTGAGCAGAAGGAACAAAAACATGCAAATTACATTAGCATTATGCACTAGGCACTAGCCTCTAAGAACAATACTGCCATTCTCAAACTTGTATTATTCCTAACAGGTACCAACCTTTGCTCTTCCTACGCTGAAGATCTACCATCTTTCCTTGAACTGACATTGCAGCCTCACGAGCCTGTTGAAATATGACAGAAAAAATAGCTTATTATCTATAAAGTTTTCCTGACATTGCAGCCTCAATGCAAGTTTTAATCTCCTGGTAACACCACGCCCTCTTATGCCGTGCTAACTATAGACCAAATAGTGGACAATAACTTCCAAAATAGGATTATAGTGTGCAATCCATTTAGACAACAATTTTGCAAAATCAACAAAATTTAATATGGAAAAGATAGAGTATAATTAAAGGGCTACCTTATATTCATCAATAGTGTGTTGAGCAAAAGTAATATTGATGTCCTTCTCCCTAGTTATATGAATAAACAACATAAGCGTGTCAATTTACATAATATCAATAAAACTGGACAAACACAGAAAAACTACAGAAGCAACACTAAAGAAGAACCTAAAACAGTGTATCACCATTGCATAAAGATCAACCCAACCTCTTTTGTAATATGAAAGCATTGGATTTGGAGAAAAATGGAAATATAAATAAATAAATAAATGATAACTAAATATTTTGAGCAGCATACCAAGTAACTTCAGCATAAGATAGTCCTTGCCACTTGACCAAGTATTCTGGAATAACATTGCCAGAATTATCTTTGCTAATCCTATCTGCAATAATTCTTTCCACCTAGAAAAGCAAGTAAAAAACCAATTAGGAATGCATCCAAGGTAACAAGAAAAAAGAAACACCGAAGTAACCAAATGCAGGGAAAAAAACCTGACTGTTTTGCTTGATAATATCTAAATCCATCTCCTTACTCACATCGTTGATCTCAATCTACATACAGCACCAAGAAATGATTAAAAATAAAAACACAAATTAATAATTTAATATTTAATAATATTAATACATTCTGAAATTTCTTTTTTGCCTAAATGTAAATTTTCACAGTGCAACTTGCGCAAGATTAATGCATAACTCTTAAAGAGGAAAATATATGATAAACTTACCTCAAAATAAAATAAAATATGTAATTTTTCAACTAAAGATGAAGCATAAATTTAATAAACTTTATCAGGGTAGAAACTTTCTCTTTCAAGATGCAGAAACAGAGAGGTGATAAGAGAAACGACAGTACACAATCAAAACCACAAAGAACATGACATTAACTAAAAACATGATTCTAATGAACAACCAAACAGATCAGTAAATCCATAGATTAAACACTTATTTTCAACAAATTAGCCAACACCACTTCTTTTCACATTCTTTTTTGAGGCCAACACCCAGTGCACTATATATTATCAGCAAATAATCCATGAATCACAATGTATAGAAAAGCTAGGCAGTTTGCCTCTTAGAAAAAATTCAAACATCAGTGGAGTAAAGTGATAAACTAATTCTTCCAAATCCAAATAAATATCATTACTAGATATGTGATAAATTAAATAAACGAGGATGTCAAGAAAAGTATCTTCCAGTAGCTGAATCCATTTACCTCCTCTCTCGAGATTGCCATCCTGTGCCTGATGTCCTCTGTCACTTTTTTTGTATAATTCAAAACTTTCTTAAAACCACTGACCTGCAGTTTCATACAGACAGAATGTATTACAGTACAATAAAAAGTAAAAGAGGAAAAAATCTCAAAATATGATAGACTAAGAGCGGTTTGATTCAGATTATTTTATGAAAAAAAACCATTCTTTTAAAGAAATAATCATTTTGAAGGATTTTCTGCAAGTTTGTTTCGGTTTTTAAAAAAAATCAGAATCTAAAAAAATAATCTAAAATCTGACTATAATGGAAAGCTATTTTGAGTAGCTTTTGAGAAATAATATGATTTTAATGAGGTGAGAAATGAGAGAATATTAAAAAAAGTGATTCTATGATTGTAAGCAAACACAAATTAACTTCTACTTTAAACACAAATCTCTAAAAAATAATCATTAGATTATTTTATATAAAAATCAATTTAATCTTAAACAAACGGGCCCTAAATCAACCAAAATAATAAAAAACAGGATTATTAATAGGAGGGAAAAATAGAGACACGACACAACAGCACAACTATTACTATTGCATATAAACAATACAAATAAAAAGCATACATTTTGCAACTCAACAAATGACTTCCACTGACAGTGCAAATGTGACTGGCTTTTCCATTTTATCAAGAATTCCATATCATCCCAATCAGGTACAGAATCAAACAAATGACTCATTAAAATAGGCTCAGTCGATCTATTATGCCTTTGTGCCTCTGCAGCCATGCCCTTCGGCTGATGCCAAAGCACCTTTTCAATGGAGTCCCCATCATCCTCTTCAATTTCTTCCTGAAGAATATTTAACTTGGCTAAGTAATATTTCATAATATTTCATCATCAATAAAGATATATCAACAGTATACATGCAAAGGGGCAGTATCAGTGTATCACATTAACTTTGCAAGGTAATATCCCAGAGTCCCACCTTGCAATTTATGCCCATACAAACAAAAAACAATGAAAAATGCTCGAAAGAAATCATAATTATTTTGCACAATACAATCAGCTTTGCAGATCAGAGTATGCTGATTCCTTTGATAGACACAACAAACTAATATAACTTGAATAAAGCACCTGCACCTTAGACAAATTTGATAGAATGCAGTACCTTTTGGGACGTCTTCTTCTTCCCCTCATCAGCTTCTTCACTTTCTTCACTTTCAACATATGATACTTTCCTAACTGTCCTGCTAGAAGTGCGAACCTCATTGCTGTGCCTAGAAATACTTGTGGATGCAGCTGAACGACCACTATTCTTGCGTACATGCACACCTCTCTTTTTCAAGCTTCTGAAATCTTCATCACTCTCACTGTTGGAATCCTCTGCTGTAGACTCATCATCTTTACCTTCAAAGGATGATTTAAATTTTCTCTGTCGACTAGATGCAGTATATGATTTGCGATCTCTGGTAGATCTTACACTTCGTCCAACTTTCCCTCGTTGCCTTCCCTTTGCTTTCTTATCAAAGAAAGAATCATCGTTATCCGAAACATCTATGTCCTCATCACTATCATCAACTTCATCTGAGTCTTCGCCATCCCAATCTTTATCCTGAATTATAGTTCAACCATTTAACTATAGTCAGAAACATCCAAAAATAAAAACAAAAAAATATTGTATGTTTACACCAAAACTAACAGTAAAACAACACAATCCCTAAACAACATAATAAATCCCCTTCTCCAGCTAAAAGAAATTAAGATATCAAAATATTTAAAGATGTTGCCCGGCGAAAACCATCAATATTAGAATTTGGGCTAGGCCTAACTCAACCCCAAAAGCTAGCTTGGGGTGAGGATTGTCCAAGCCTTGTAATGACTACTTGGCCATATCTCTAGCTAATGTGGAATCTCAACACAACCAGGGTTTGACATCTGCAGCATGAAGTTTTCAACACTGAACATTTGTGTTTGGCCCAATATCAAATCTAGCATAGACTTTGATACCATACTAGTATTTGGGTTAGCTCAAGGGGTGAATATTGCCCAAACATTATAAGAAATATTTTAGCCATATCTCTAGTCAACGTGAGATCTCAACAATCAACAAACATACCATGCTTTTCAGCATGATCCTCTAAGAATCAAACGAGACATATGTATGTTGAGCTTCAAGATAGGATTATATACTTAAAGGTTTAGCAGTGGAATCCAAATGTTACATATCACTTTACAAACATATCTTTCACATTCCGTAAACTACTCATTTTTTCAATAAATGTGTTCATCACATGCAAACTACAAGCAGACCACCAATTTGATCCAACCAATTAGCTTCAGCAGGTTACAATTTGATGCCCTCTCAAACAATGTTACTCATGTATCACTGAAGGAGCCTTCTGTCTCCAATTCCCACACTACATTGCCAACAAATTCCTTATCTCTGCCACCTCCTTCACCTGACAAATATCCTTTTCGAGTTCAGTTTCGGCAGCAATCAGGACCATCAGCGCCACCAATGTCTCCACATGGACCTTCTGTTGGGGTCATGCCTGGCACTTCAACCTTTGCCTTCCCTACTTTTCAGAAATCTCCTCAGGCCCTGCTGACCAGTTAAGAGTCTTACTCATCTTCAGCATGGTTGCCGAAATCAGGGGCCAACCATCATGTCACAGCTGGCCCTCAAAATCAACAACAGGCCACATCTCTCAATGGATCAGGCCATATTCTCATGAGTAATTGTCAAAATTTGTCAGTTCATTCAGTTCTTTCCATTTGGCTTTCCTCTCCATTTCACCCATACACTTCCTTAGTCCATCAGAGTCTACTTATTGTTCCTTCCATAACTAAGAACCTTGCAAGTGTTAACAAATTTGCCAAGGATAAATCAGTCTACTTTGATTCACCCAATTGTTGTTTTGTTAAATCTCAGGACTCTAATGAAGTTCTCTTGGAAGGTACCCTTGCCCCAGTTACCACCACTAATATAGACTGACAAATTCAACTGTTTTCTTGTCACACAATCCAGTGCTTCAATCTAGCACAAAGCATATGGGATTGGGCCTCCTTTGTCAGAGAAAAAGCGATAAACAGAAGTCTCAAGGTTTTCCACATCTCAGCACGAGGTCAGTTTGCAGACATTTTAACCAAGGCTCTATCTACCGGCATATTTTGTGAACTTTGAGACAAAGTCAAAGTTTATAATCAATTTTCATTAATCCAACTACCCTGAGACCTGAGTTTGCCGGGGGGGAATGTAAGTATATGTTAGTAGTTAGTGTTCTGCTGTTAGAGCAGTATCCTTCACCTGTAAACAAGTATGCAGTTACTGACAACAGTCAGTCTCTGCCAGTCAGTTACAGACGGTTACTCTGTTGTTTAGTTAGAGAAGTAGTTCTAGCCATATACATCTCTATTGGTGTCTGTAGAACAAATTAAAGAATAATACAGCTCTTAAGTTTTAGATTTCAGAGAGTCTCTTATTCTCTCTCTCATCTTTTCCCTCACTTTCTTTCATTTTCTCTCCCTTTCTCTCTCAGTTCTTGAATACTAAGAATCACAAATAAATGTAAAAAAAAAAATTAAAACCCTGAACCCATGTTTTGCAACATCAAGACTGCCAATCACCAAAATAACAACATGAAAAAATTACATTATTTTTTCTCTTTTTTTAGAAACAAAATCAAACAAAAGCCGCACTTAATGAACTTCCTTGTTTTGTTTCTGCAAAAATAAAAAATGACACCTTAATATTTTAATGGCCACTGAACTACTTATCAATTGTTACAAATTAAAAAACTGGAGATGCTTGTCAACTAAGTCAATGCTAAGGTTGACTATATATTTATGCCCTTTATATACAGAGAGAACACTAACAGGATTTCCCACATTTCTCAGTATATATCTTATAGAATGTCTCCAAAATTAACAGAAATTTCCTACCCAATATACCTTTTTCATTTCACTTCATTCCACTTCTTTAAGTAATCAATTTTTTTTAATCCACCATCCCTAATTCTCTATCATACAAACGCTGACCAAATTATACTACTCTGTATTTTTCTATCCAGTATCGATTTTCTTTTCACAAATTATGTTTTCTCCTTTTGAATTCATCCCACTTCTTCACAGTTATCAAATCTTTTTAATCCACTGTCCCGAATTCTCTATCACAGAAACACTGACCAAATTATATTTCTCTCTTAATAGCATTATCTAGTAATATTATATTATTCAAACCATAAATTAAAAGAAATGCAAGCCAAGAGTGTATTTCAATGGTAAATAGTAAAAACCGGATCTGAATACAATTAAATGAAGTAATATCTTAACGAATTTATCCATTAGTATTACTAGTAATAAAGTTTAGGATTTCAATGTTACCAAGTATTTCTAAATAAGAAAACTGATAACAGATCTGATTTCTATACTTAATGGCACTTTTGGAAGGTTGAAATTATGCATGGAGGGCATTCAAGGAACCACAAGAAACGAAGTCACCAGGTTTGGAGCAACGGAAAGAAATATGGTTACAACTGCAAATAATGATTTCCTCAAGGTTGGTAGGAATGGCATCCATATGGCAATATTTAAAATCTTGTGTGTTTAGACAGAAGGTAAAACGCAAATAACATAGAACGTATTAACTATGATAATGGATATCCACAAATAGACAACCTTGTTTGCAGCACGACCACTTGTTGCAGGCTCAAAGTCTGCATCATCAGGATCATCTTCTGCAAGGTGTTTTAGAAAAAGTTAGAAACTGCATCACAGGAGTTCAGCTCTAATAAGAGCAGCAGAAGAAAAGGGGCTAGATTAGCTAATGTCAAAAGTGGAACTTCATCATACAGCAACATCCTATATTTGAATGCAGTGTTCACATACCATCTGCTTCATCCTCTTCTTCATAATCAGCATCACCATCATCTTCTTCATCATCTGAAATCCTAGATTTCCTATGCACACGCCTGTTGGCAATAGTAGACTTTCGTTGAGGCAATGAATTTGATCCAGTGGGTTGATGAAAACCCCTGTAATGCAAGGAGTCACTCTGCTCTTCCCCTTCCTGTTCATAATACTCATCAGATAACATCTCTTCAGCAGGAACATCAGAATGGCATCTTGGACCTTTTCCTGAATCCTTTTGTCCATCATCATCTTCTGAGTCTAATCTTTCCCCTCTTCCTTCTGACAAATTATCTTCAGACTCATCTGCATTTCTATAGTCTGATCCACTTTTTGATTCATGCCCAGATTCAGAACCATTCTGAGGGCACATCGGCTGGCAGTCCTTCCAAAATGAAGAACCCCACCTTCCAACAGCAGATGCTTTCCTGCTGGTAGTTTCTACGTTTGATTCTCTTGTATCATCTTGATCATCAGCAGTTGCCTCCTTTTGCTGCCTACTGGCACCATCAGGTTCACCGTCACTCTCATACTGTGCCTCCATGTTCATATCAAATTCTTTTTCACTAGAAGTTGCATCAGCACATTCATTACCTACTGAGCTACGAATTCTATCAGCATTCTGTCCTTGGACTTTATCTTCCAAGACCCCAGGTGAAACTGCATCGTGTGGAAAGTCCTTAAAGAATGCCATCCTGACATGTAAGGCTACCTTATACTTTCCGTTTCTTCATTTAATACCCTCACTATAAGAGCTATTGAAAATAACCGAAAGCCTGGTTTATGTCACCTGCTCATTCAGCTATCTTCGTCTCCACAAAGTCTGAACAAGAGAGTGATAGATGATCAGTACGACCTTGAACCAAGCTCAACATATTAGCCACACAATGATGATACAATACCGAAATGATGCAAGTTAAATTAAATAACAAAAAAAGACAAAACTCGCGTTAACTCGCGTTACGACCCTCCGACAAGTCCAAAAGAAGCATGGTGACAAAAACACTTTACATCTTATACACTACTTTAAAAGAACTAATAATATAAAGTAAACAAGCAAGCATACTCAGCCGTTACTAGCAATACTACAAGTACAAAGCCCAAGTACCAGCAAAATCCCTTCCCAAACCACTGGTTAACGAGTGTCTCAAAATCAACATTCCTCTGACAAAGTGTTTCCGTACATTTTCCAGCAAAACAAGTAATTACAACAGCACATGAAATTCCAAAAAACCAGTATCTTTCAGCTTAAATTCAAAAGAAGAGTTCGAACCCCGACACTCAAAATTACTCTAAATTTTGACTTCAAACTTCAAATATTATAGTAAAACAGAATTAGAAGAAATATAAAGTCATATCCGCTCCAAAATTGAATCCCATTTATTAAGGAGGGAAAAGGCGCTACTTCAAACTAGCGCCCCAACGGTCAAAACTGAATTCCACTAACACTACGTTGGCCAAAATGCACGAACACGACACCATGCAATCCGAAACAAGTTCAACAAGCAAAACGATAGCAAAGACAAATCAAAACGGCGCAGCCATCGGATCAACAAGTAAAATTCATAGGAAACGAACGAAGCTCTCGCCACTAAAACCCCTACGAGCTTCCAACCGCGACCAAAATCCACAATCGGAAACCTAATTCCGCAAAACCAAATCGCCGCGAGCCGCGAATAACGAATCTCACAAGCAGCAACGACGACTACGACGGCAGGAGCTAGAGGCTCACCTTTCCAACAGACAGGGAGTTCGGCAAATTAAGAGGACCGCGCGAGGAACGATGGCGAGCAGGTTAACAACGATCGTGCGCACCTTCGCCGGCGAGGAATCGCCAGAAACCGAATCGCCGGGGCGCGAATACTCGGGGAGGAACGAGGCGCGAATGCTCGGATTGTGTTAACGAAGCTAGTCGCGAGCGAGATTCTGAATGGTCATGCTGCGGCGACAAAGGTGACGGAGATTGGCCGGTAGCGGCGGCGCGATTGTGACGTCGGATTTTGAGTGGAGGAACGAAGCGATTTGGGTGAATCGACGATGGTTGTGTTTGTGTTTGTTTGTGTGCGTGCTGCTGCAGATGAAACGAGAAAGAGAGAGAAAGCCTTTTGGTTTGCCCCTTATTTTTTTCCGGAGAGAAAGGGTGGTTTTTATTTTTATCCTTAGGGTGACTCACGAATATACTCCTTCTAATTTATAAACAAAAATTAACTATTTCACACGTATTAAGAAAATCAGTTAATCTCATTTAATATTGTCAATCAGCAAATTTAAATTCCTAAATTACCCTTTAAACTATTAATTATTACTCCTCACATATATTGTATATGCAAATTAAATTAAATCTTTTTATCTTCCTCACATTTTCCTGACGTCGTTGACAAGGATTCCTCACTATCGTTCTTTCAACTTCCTACTGGTATTTGGCGGGTATGGTACAATGAAGTTTTAAAATTGAATTTTCATCAAAAAATAAAAACACAAAAATTTGCCTTTAAAATTTCACTAACTAAATCTTATTAGCGCGCCACAAGCATATGATATGAAGCACTCATAGTGTCCTTTAAATTGGATTGAAATCTGACTTTTCATCGGCGTTTCTAATCCTTTACGTGTGAACTATGTAAAAATGCCTCTAAACATTGATTTGAACATTTCTTACAATGATTCCTATGTTGTTGACAATGAAATATTAGTGCTGGATTGCAATAATGAACCTCCAGCTAGGGGTGGCAATATGGGTTTGGCCCAACGGGCCAGCCCGTTTGGCCTGTAAAACGGGCCGGGCCGATTTTTTAGGCCCTGGCCCGTTTAGGCTCGTCAAAAAAGGGCCGAAAACGGGCCGGGCTGTCCCTTTTTTTTTTTTTAAAAATAATTTTTCTTATTTTTATTTAATTTTCAATTATTTTTTTCAATTTTTTATTATTATTTTGACGGGCCAGCCCGTTTTGGCTCGTCAAAACGGGCTGGCCCGTCACCCCGCATAGCCCTCCACGGGACGGGTTGGGACAGATTTTTTGCCCATTTTCAAAAACTGGTCGGGTTGGCCCGTTTTTCGCACGGGTCAACGCGGGCCGGGGCGGGGGCGGCCCGTTTTGCCATCCCTACCTCCAGCTAGAGTTGTTCCTGATCTTAATAGTGAGAAAAACAGAGCACCTTCCATTGACTTAAATGGAGCACCATCTTCAAGCATCATTGGTTTGTATCCTATTGATTTAAATGTGTGTTAGTCATATGGAGGAGGAGGAGGAGGAGAAGAAGAAGAAGAAGCTACCCTTTCTAACAATAACGTAGACAACAACGAAGTTGACGCCATGCTTACTGGTATCTGGGTTTCATGTATAGCTTGAAGAACTTGTAGAAAGAAGATGAGATTGGCAACCTAATATAAATGAGTTTTTTTGTTGTTGAAAAAAACAAAAATTGCAGGAACCAAGCATGATCCAAACATTAGAGGTGATGAAGAAGGAGGTGGCACATTATTTGAAGGTGCTGCAACTTTTAAAATTTTGCTTATTGGTTTTTTTGTTTTTTATCGACATGCTTACTGGCGCTTGGGTTGAAGGATTTCTAGAAAGAAGATGAAATTTGCTAATGTAATTAGCGAAGGTGTACTAATAGTGGCTGCACGAGAGTGACTTTTGGGTGACTTTTGCCATTTAATTATTATTGGGAATTGATTGAAACATTCTCTCTCCCTTTTGAAAGCAGTGTAACAATGGAAAATAAAACAAAGGGTATTTTGGGGATAATAGCATTAAATAAGGTAGATTTAGTTAAAATTTACTTATATTTTGGACCAAAAAATTAGGCTTCAAAGTTGCTTATAAATCAGTCCGGAGGGAGTAAGTATGTGTTGTTTGTGTGTGAAGGAAAAATATAATTTTACAAGGTTTTTATTTAAGGATAATAGTGCACAGGTTAGATAATTAAAAGATAAAAAAAATTATTAAAAATTATTCAATACAATGATGATGATGATAATTGAAAAAGTTGCACTCTAATAAAAAAATCTACTTTTGATTTTTTTTGTCAATAAAAAGTTCATAGCATGAGTAACACTTAGTTATACAGCATTTACCGTAAGGAAGACAACATACGCAGAGTCACATGAAATACAATACTTTTGATTTCTTTAAAAACACTAATTAGCATTTGTCGTTATTTAAATCTCTTTTTTTTTTCAAGATGAGAATGTTTTCATGTTGATTGATTTTTACATCCACTAATAAATACTGAATTTTGCTGAAGAGATCTTAAATAGGTTTGTCAAAAAAATAATCTTAAATAGGGAAATTTCTAAATAGTGTATTTATGAAGATTTATTTACTTTTGCAGAATTTAGAATTTTGGATAAAGTATTTAAAACAACAAATATAATAAAGTTTTTATTTTTAGGTATTTAAAGAAAAACTCATAAATTTTTTTAGAAAAACATTTCTAGACAAAAAATAGAAATTAGTAATTTTTTTAAAAATAATTCTAAATAAAATAACCTGTTTGGATAATAAAAAAATCAAATGTTTTGAAAACATGCATCACATTTTTAGACTTCACCTCCTCACTCATTTTAATGACTTTATTGTTACCTTTAAGTTTTTATGTTAGCTTTATCTCATTCGACACGACTAGCATAGCTTAAATTATTACCATGAGATAATAGGTGCAAATATACTGGATGGCTTGGGCACTTGAAAGATTAAAAATATCATTGATCTCATATGTGAAGCAATAGATCAAAGAAATAAATCTTCAGTGATTTAATGGATGTTCTTGATAAAAGAAAAAATGATTTTGGATAAAACTGAAAACATTTTTGCAAGTTGTTAAAGTTAACATCCCGATCAAAACAATGGACAAAGAAGTTACTATTGGTGAAATTAGTGACAAAATCTTAAAAAGTTTTAGTTACTAGTTGAGAGTTATGAAAAAAAGATTGTGTAACATGGCTATTACCCATTAGAAGGTAATATTGAGAGGCATCCAAATAACAAATTTGCAAATGAAAGCAATTTTATTAACAAGAGGATTAAATATATTTTAGTCTCTAAAATTATCAAAATTTGGTTTTAGTGTGTAATAAACTTTTTATCTAAATTACTTTGATAACATTATAAATCTTAGACTTTGAGGGGTATCAGAATTGAGGCAATTGATGGGAAAATTTTGAAATATTTTTAAAGGCGTTTCAAAGGATACGATGTAGATTGGCATTCATGAGATAAGCGGAACACACAATTGCATAACACACACATAGTTGACTCACAAGTCAATCCCATTTAACTCACCTTGTAGTCAACTCTATGGTTAGAGGTGGTATATGGGCAGACTCGGTCTCCATTGCTATGCATATAAACTGGTAGGACCGGCCCAGTTAGTGAAGTTAATGAAGCTCTAATTTAATGGTCTGCATTTGTTTCGCATAACCGACAGGCTAAATGGGCCAACCCACAAACTTAATAAAAAAAATAAAAATTTAAAAATAGTAAAATCAACTTTAAGTTTTTAAAAAATTGAATTAAAAAAATAATAATAAATAGTCTACGGCCAACCACCAAGATACAGGTCAAGCCCACTTAGCCGGTGGGTTAAATGGATTGAGCTAAAAGCCCCACATTTAAATCAATTTGGATCCTCTCCATCCCATATTCCCTCTAGCTCTCTCCAACCAAGATTCCCAGCCTTTAGATTAATCTAACGGCTTGGAGACAACAACCCCAGAGTATTATTCCTTGCATCCTCTTCCTGCTGCGGAAACTTTCTCAGACGACCATGTCCCTATTTACCATCGTCATCTACATGTCTCCTTCACCTTCGTGCAAAAATCATCGCTCAACTTTCACAGCTCCGAACCCCGTCAACAATCGGCACTGTCACAAACCACTATCAGAATCACTACAGGCACCATCTCGTCGCACGGTTTTGCCTCTGTTGGACCCATCACAAGCACTCAAGGTTCGCCGATTATGCCATCGACGTTGAGGCGGACTACCACCCTCGTACACTTTTTGTTCCTCCACCGCATCTCTCTCGATCTGCGAAACTCATCATCGATCACCGGCGTTGTGCCATTACGTTGGACACAGTCTCTAACCTCCACGACAAGCCGGCGCCGGCGCCAATAACCACAAGCTGCTGCAAATCACTCCATTTGTCACGACCATGAATTGACTCTGCTGATTTATATCAGTTTATTTATTAACTTAACTTTTGTGCTTTAAAATGCTCAAATTATCAAGGATTAAACTTAACTTGTTTTCAAAACAATGGCTTTGAGTATTTGGAAAAGGAGCGTCTCCATCTGATCTGAAGCCGAACCCAATTGAATATGCCTTCATTGTTATTGTTGGTATATCTGATTCAAGCTTCATTCAGATTGTGCTTCAAAAAAAAAAAGCTTTGTTCAGATTGTATTTTCCCATGCTCCGCATTTCATTTTTGTTTTAAATCTCCTAGGAATTAGGAACCGTTAGATGAATCTAACGGCTCGGAGGCTTGGTTGGAGAGAGATGTATAGCAAATGTGCGGGAGAGGTTCCATATCCCATTTAAATGGGTTTACACTTAGTTTTTTTTGTCATTTATTCCTTCTTAGTTTGTAGCCCATATAGATCGCCGATTAAGTGGATTGTCCATGGTTCAAAGCCCATATACCTAGCTATACTTGTGATGAGAGTAGGATCGGCACACTTTGACACCTCCTCTTGGACATTATAGCGATGCTATTACATTAAGTTTAACATTTAAAAGATGTGTGAAAATTTGACTTTCAGATTTTCATCAATTGCCTAAGATACTGTGAATAGTGATTCTGGAAAACTGCATATAACTAGTAGATGCAAGGTTAAGGGGTCCAAATTCAATCCCAATGCATCACACAAACTCTTGATATGTAACATGGGCAGCAGTATCTTAAATTGATCGTGGCTGCAATATTAAAATCAATACCTTGTAACCAACCCACAACATGAAACACAAAAACTATGTATAGAATATACTATAGACCCAACCCCCCCCCCTTTTTTTTTTTCTATTTTTGCTTTTCTAGATCACACTGCATTTGAAATGTGTTTGGTTGCTTTGCTTGTGCAAGCATTTCAACAACTTCCCTCATGGTTGGTCGCTCCACGCTGTGTTCATGAACACATAACATGGCCACAAAAAACACCTGCATTGCTTCCTCTAAAGGAATGTGATCAAAACGCAGCCTCTCATCAAGGATCTTCACCACCATCTCTTTGTCCCAATTGGTTTGCATCTTGGCCCATTGAACAATGTCTAACCCTTCTTCCTCAAAATCCCCCACTGGCCTTTTCCCCGTTACGAGTTCTAGCAGCACCACTCCAAAGCTATAAACATCACTTTTCTCATCAACTTTCAATGTGTATGCATATTCTGCAACATAAATTAAAATTCAGTAAAAAATAAAATAAAATGCTAACGTACACATGAAAGTATAATATTTTTTATATTTCAAAAAAAAAGTTACACATAATAATAAATTAATAAGGAAGGAAGTGTAGCAAAGATTGGCCCAATATTATTTTATAGATAAACAAGGGGAAAAGCTTCATTTCAATATTCATTTTCTCCCAAGTAACAAATCAAATTTGTAAAGAAGATATCCTAGGTGTGTATTGTGCCTATAAATTCTTCATGTTTATTTATTTATTTATTTCTTGGGTTTTGAGAAAGTGAATCAATCTTAGATCCCAATCAGAAACTTTGAGGGGGGAAATATATGCATTTGGTTTTTAATGTGCATTTTGGTCAAAAAGGGATGGCTGTGATTTGTTCTGGTTTAAATCTGGGTTTTGTAGTTTCAATTTTCAAGGCATGCAAAAGCACAATCCCAGTTAGCGTGAAAAAAAGGCAAAAAAGAATGCCCTTTGTGTTAGTAGAGCCTTTGGCTTTGCTCAGTCTAGGAATCCACGTAGATGGTGCTTGACAATATTGTGGTCCCCAGAAAAAAGAGCAAGTACATACATGATGCTAAAGTGGTGAAGGTGAGAAAAAAGTATATTTCTTTAACCCCAAAAACAAATGAAAAGCATATTTAACCCATGGCATGGTACTTTTTGCTATGGATATTTTTTTATTTTGATTGTTACATTGGAAAAAGAAAAAGACCCTGAATCCATCATTCTTGTTGTTGCACGTTAGGAATAGGATTTTTACTCATTTCACTTTGTCAAATCAGTAATCTAAACAATAATGTCCTCTAAGTACTGTGTGTCTTTTAGGGGGTGCTAGATAGTAATAATGTCTCCTGAAGTTGAATTCAATGATGATGCTAACCAATTAGATTAAGACACAAGATATAAATCTACTTGAAGTACTAATCATCATTCAAACTGATTAACTGGCTTATATATATTTGAAAGTAAGTACCTGGAGCTATGTAGCCATAAGAACCAGCAATGGAAGACATGCACTCCGATGCCCCATTATCTTGCATGAACTTGGCAAGCCCAAAATCAGCAACATGAGCCTCAAATTCAGAGTTCAATAATATGTTGTTTGACTTGACATCCCTGTGGATTATCAGAGGGGAACAATCATGGTGCAAATAACAAAGTCCCTTTGCAGCTTCTGTAGCTATTTTCAGCCTAGTGTCCCACTTGAGAAACTCACCCCTCTTCCCATGCAAGACTCCACCAAGGCTTCCATTTGGCATGTAATCATAAACAAGTAAATTGGTCTCTTTGTTTGAACAAAATGCTAGCAACCTCACAATGTACCTGTGCCTGATTCTACCCAATGTCCTTATTTCTGCAGAGAAGCCATTATCATGATGAGAAGATCCTAATTTGTTGATATTCCCCAAGAGTTTCTTCACTGCCACTTCCTCTCCATTTGGCATGGTTCCTCTATACACAACACCAGATCCACCTCTTCCTATGACATTGTTCTCTTTTATGCACCCTATGATGTCTTCACTTCCATATTCCAGCTTCTGGAATGCTGTGAGCTTCCATGAATTGGAGTTCCTCCTTGATTTTCTACTCTTGATTATGGCTAAGGTTGCAAACACCAATGAGCACCCCAATAACGCCAATGCAAAAAGGAACTTAAACTTCCCAGGGATACAAGATTTTGCACTGCCTTTTTGTTGAGATTCCAATGCTGCTGTTGAAGAAAGGTGGCATGGATTGAAGTCATATCCACATAGCTGAGGGTTACCAACAAAGGATGTAGAATTGAAGATTGAGAACTGTCCCCCCTCAGGTATTGAACCTGAGAAGTTGTTGTGAGAGAAATCTGCTGAAGTTAAGCCCTTCATGGCCCCAAGTTCCTTTGGAAGACTTTGGTTTAGGTGGTTCCATGAGACATTAAGGTAGTTCAATATATGAATGTGAGAAACTTGAACTGGGATGGGACCTGATAGTTGGTTTTGGCTCAAATCCAAATAGGTGAGTAAGGCACAGTTACCGATCTCAGGAGGAATAGTACCTGAAAAGTTGTTGCTACTCATATCCAACTTGAGGATACTCTTCAATCTCCCTATATCTGGTGGGATTGCTCCTGAGAATCTATTTCCACTAAGAAGCAGGATTTGTAAGTTGGGAAAATTTCCAATTGAGGTTGGAAGAGACCCTGATAAGCGGTTGTTTGATAGATTCAACTGTCCAAGTTTGGAGGTTGTGTTGCTTGTTCCCTGTGGAAGCACACCACTGAGATAATTGTTCTGTAGTTCCAAAAGAGAAAGCTCAGGCAAATAGAGAAATCCATGTGGCAGTGGACCAGTCAAGTAGTTTTGACCAAGACGAACTCTTTGGAGTGTGTGGCATTGACCAAGATCAGCAGAAGGCAAAGATCCAAACAGAAAGTTGTTTAGCAAGATCAAAATCCTCAGCCCCTTTCCAAGGCATAGAGACTTTGGCACCAACCCAGTGAGCTTATTTGTTGACAGGTCAAGCTCAGTCAACTTGCCATTCTGGCCAAGCCTTGGAGGAATCACCCCAGTGAAGTTGTTCCTCCAAAGCTTCAGCACCTCCAATTTAGGCAACTCAGCAATGAAACCAGGAATCTCTCCATGGAACCTGTTGATGAAGAGGTTCAAGAGGGTAAGCTCATGAAGGCCTGAGAACTCATTTGGGATGTCTCCTGTTAGCTTATTGAGTGATAGATCAAGAGCTTTTAAGCTACTCAAGTTTCCCAGCTGGGGTGGGATTGTACCACTGAGCTGATTGGTTTGCAAAAAGAGTGTGTCTAACTTGGAGAGTTTTCCCAACTCAGCTGGAATTGAACCTTTCAAGCCACAGTTTGCAAGGTCTAGATGAACCAAATTGTTCAACTTCCCAAACTGAGGTGGGATTCCACCATCAAATTGGTTGAAGTATCCTAAGTAAAGATGGGTGAGGTTAGTGAGATTTCCAAGCTCAATAGGTATGAAGCCACTCAAATCATTCCCTGCAAGGGACAGAAAGTTGAGCTGCCCCATGTTTCCATATCTTGGAGGGATCTTCCCAGAGAAGTAGTTCCCTCCAAAATTCAAGTGCTTGAGCTTTGGGAGCTCAGTGACACCCTGAGGGAGTGAGCCATTGAAGTCATTGTTGTAAGCATCAAGCACCTCAAGCTCCTCCAACTTGGAGAATCTCCAAGAACTCAAGTTCCTACTGAACATGTTGTTTGATATGTTGAGGAATCTCAGCCTTGATAGCCTGTGAATATCATCACCTGGAAACTCCCCATAAAGGCCATTTCCCTGGATTGACACACTGACAAGGCTAGAGAGTCCTGTGATGGAAGGTGAGAGTGACCCAGAAACATTTAAATTGGAAATGTCAAGTGACACCACAAAACTGTTACTTTGGTCACACTGAATACCATACCAAGTACTACAAAGGGACAAGTAATTAGACATGTCCCAACTGCTCAAGGAAGAGTTAGCACTAGCAGCTTCAAAATCTTGTTTCATAGAAACCAAGATAGAAGCTTGGCTTCTCAAGGAAAGAGGGAGTGAAGAAACAGAAGCAGGACTAGTGATGAAGCACACAAGGAGGAAGAGGAGGAAGCAAGAGGGTAAAGGGGTGGCCATTTTGTGGGATAGTAACTGATCTAGAGGAACAAAATACAATAGGAGAATTAATTGAAATTTGAAAGAGCAATGAGAACATCTCATGGACCTTTAAAAGTTATATGCTGAATATACACTAGCAGATATACAAAGAGAGTGTGTGATGATACTGATGAGGGGGCATAGGGAGCTGACAGCATCCAATGTCCTCTTTCTTTTCCATCTACCACCTTTTTTTTTCTCTCTTTTTCTCCTTCACATTCACGCACACACACACACTACTTTGGTGGTCATCTTTAGCTTTTAAAAAAGCAAAAGCAAAGTGTTAGGGATAGAGAATGGATAACCACAGACAGTTTGATCACCCAATTAATATTGTGTGTGGCATTTGTGTCTTGTTTTTGAGACCAGTTTCACCATTGTCCTTAATTTGCCTTTCCTTTTTTCTTTCTTTTGCTCTTTAATTTATAAACTAACTTCAACTGGATCCGACATGGCAGTTGATTCAGATTTGGAATCTTCATTCATGCAGCTGAAGGGATATGATTAAACCATTTTTAAGCATCAATCATGGCCAATCATATAAAACTTCCATAAGAGTGTTTTAAGCCAGCTGAGTGCACCCTTTATTCCACTTAAGAATAGATTCGGATACATATATACCCATTATATTAAACGGATATGAGAGTTAAAATGAGTGAATCATCAATTTAGTACATGAAAGTATAGACCATGGTTAATTTGTATTCTCTAAAATTATTAATATTATAAGTTAGTCCTTGAATTGAATATTTATATTCATATTAGCCCGGGTAGTTTCAGGGATTAAATTGACTAACCTAAAATGATTAATTTGATCAGAAATTTTCAATTTAAATGACTAATTTAAAATATTAATAATTTCATTGACGAAGTTGATAGTATGTTATAAAGATGATTTTGATGATTCACTTAAGTTAAAATATTACATATGTAAATATAAACTATTTTGAAAATTCTATGCAGATATAGACATCAATAGATTTTGAATACTCCTATTATACCTTGCATAAACTCTATCCATTTCCATCAGTATCACTAATTCAACTGGGTCAATGCCACGATATATATCATGGCAGATTGGCAGTGAGTTAAGCTTGGCATGATCCATGCTTCAAGACAAAGCATAATAGTTGTGGAATTGATTGCTGAACATGTTGGTCCCATTCTCTGAATACTTTGTAATGTTTTGGGTGGTGGGTATATTGGGGCCCATTTTCTGGCATCGCGCCACTCAAAAAACAAGTACTTGGGGTACACTTTCTGTTTCTGTTGAAGAATTGGAGAGATTTTAACCTGTTTCTTTTATTCCAACTGGGTAAGTCTCATCATTCAAAAATATATAGATGAAAATTTCAAAGTGGCAAAAACGAAAAAAAGAAATTCCAACGTGGACTGTGCCATGAAAAAACACATTACAAGAATCAAAGGGTGCATCCTACATGCTCTAAATTGAAAATCACATTATGGAGATTCCCTTTACCCACCCCATGTTTATCCCATTGTGAAAGAGGGAGGGGTCATAGTGGCATCAGGGAGAATAAAATTATAGCAGTGTTAGAAATGCAGAGAAATCATATTGTCCTAGCCTAGATTAAATCCTCGTTTATAGGCCTTTGTTTTATACATGGAAAAAATGGAATCAATTTTAGTGACTAATTTTATATCTAATTTTGATTATTAGTCTCCCTTATAAATCTCTTGAATGCCTAATGCTTGACAGAAATATTAAAGTGTGATACAATATTATGAACTAATCATTTCAAAATTTCTTAAACAGCCAGCAAAAGATGCATAAATAAATTGGCTTGGGAAGGGGGTAATATGAGACCCCTATTGGTATGTATGGAGCAGTCAAACCCAAAACTGAAAGCCTAATCACACTGAAATTTGTGAGGGTGGTTTTTAGGATAGACCACCTCCTAAGTTCATCACGGTGGGTTAGTCCAACATTTACCAACTATCCCAGGTTTTAACGGTTTTTAGGCTATTGATATTTTTTTCCCATAACTTTGTGGAAATAAAACATTTTCCCCATAACTTTTTGGAAATAAAAATTTGTCCCTTTGTTTCATCCCTCCGTTTTGTTCATCGTAGGTTTTTTTACCAAAATGGGGTAAAATGATCTCAAAATTACCAAAATGGTGCAAACTTAAAAGTTATTACCAAAATGGGATAAGTCGCAACTGCTAGTGGCGACTTTGCATTTTTTTTCTCTCTCCGCCAGCAAAGTCGCAACTAAGGCTGACGACTTTTTTTTTTGCCTGATTAGACAGAAGTAGTAACCTTCAATGGCGACTTTTTTTTTGGTGAAGTAGTCACTTTCCTTGGCGACTTTGCTTTTTTTTTTAACAAAGTCGTCACTCTCCTTGGTGATTTTGCTTTCTATTTTTATTTTTTATGAAGTCGCCAAGGAGAGTGGTGACTTCATAAAAAATAATTTAAAAAAATCGCCAAAGAGAGTGGCGACTTCATCAAAAAAAAAAAAAAAAAAACAAAGTCGTCGTTGAAGGTTGCGACTTCTATGTGATCAGAAAAAAAAAAAAAAACAAAGTCACCCGCCTTAGTTGTGACTTTTTTTGCAGAAAGAAAAAAAAATCGCCACTAGCAGTTGCGATTTATCCCATTTTGGTAATAACTTTTAAGTTTACTCCATTTTAGTAATTTTGAGATCAATTTATCCCATTTTGGTAAAAAAAAAACATTCATTGTATTATTCAAGATTGCACGGATATCTATTAGTCAGGTTTTTAGTGGGTTCAAGGGTATTTGTGGGTATTCATATATTGATTATACAATATTGCACGAGTATTCAAAATTATTTTTTACACAAAATTGACTATACTTGATATATATAAAACGATGGACAACATGAAACATATGGGGTAAACAAATTAACAAATATAATGCTCAATTAAATAAAAATAGATATTTTTTATTCAAACCTCCAAAATAATTTCACTAATGAGTATGACACTTGTGGGTACAAACACCTCAATATCTACCCCGTCTCATTAACTAGCGGGTAAAAGAAATGCTCATTACCCTTGCCTGTGCCTAATAGCATATTTCATCCGCGAGTGCCCACAGGTGTTGGTTTTTTTGACATTCCTAATCACAATAACATAGATCCCAATTAGCAGCAACATATTACGATATAAATGTCAAATTTCATATTACTAGAAAGTTGACCCGTGCATTTGCACGGGTTGGCAGGTCACTTTTTTCATATAATATAAAATAATTTAATTATATAGTAATGATTAATTTGATATATATCTTGAACAAATTCGGAGATCCATTAAGGGAGGGGCCAAAAAAATCACTGAGAAAAAAATTTAATGTCAATTCGTAATTTTTTTCCATATTGAATATGTAAAGAATTTTTAGATCTAAAGCTGAATAAAAAATAAATATTTTTATCACATTTTTACAAAATCTATTACTAATTAAGCTTGTGTATCTAAGTATCAAGTGTAACGATGAACAAATTAATATAACAATAATATTTAATTATAAGATAATATATAACATGTAAGTTTTTTTGGTGAAAAATATATAACATATATGTGTGTGTTTGTAATACTTTCATTTATTAAAAATAAAATTAACATAAAAATACTTTTACAGCGTGAAAATTTATAAGAACAAAAAATTTTGAATGAAAATCTACAAGAATAAAAAAATATGAATGAAACTCATAAGCAAATATTAATTTATCAAAAATAAAATAAAAAATAATTTGGTAACCTGATAATTTGCATGAACAAAAAGACATGAATGAAACCCGTAAGCAAATACTATTTTATTTATAAAAAATTCAAAATAAAAAAATTTGCAACTTGAAAATTTTTTAGGACAAAAAACATGAATACAACTCGAAAGTAAACATTATTTTATTTACTAAAAATAAAATAAAAAATAATAATAATTGTACAACCCAAAAATTCAATGGAATAAAAAAACATAAATTAAACATATAAACAAATACTAATTTATTTATTAAAACATTATAATTAAAAAAATGATTTTGCAATTAAAATTGGCCAGATAAATACTATAATATTAAGGTAAGAATGCAATGATGAAAAAAAAATAAGATATTATTATCAAAAAGGAAAAGAAATGAGATATTGAAAAATATAAAATTTGACACGTGTTTCAATGTATTCAATTTTTCTTAAACAGGTAAGAGCATATCAAATGGGGAGAGTTTAGTGGGTTCTTGAAATTTAATTGCATAGTTTACTATTGGAGTTCAATGACATGATATCTAAATTTAAGTTTCGTTGCTTATATAAGCTCTAATCTTTAAACAATAAAAAAAATATTTTTTATGTTATTAACCACTGAATTTGAAAGTAAAAGTAAATATATGATGTCATTTATGAGTTCCATTTTGGGTTCTTAAAGATTTTATAGAGTGAAAAATAGTTATAGTTCTTAAAATATAATATGACATGATAGGACTCGTCAAAGTTGATTAACCAACTCAACTTGAATTGTAAAATTGGAGATGATCTAATGGATAGGTAATAGATAAATGAGTTTAATTTATTTATTATTTTTTTGTAATCAATGATACTTATTTACTGAATCAACAAATGAATAAATAAAATAAGATATAAAATATATTCTTATCATTGTTTTTCCAGGCCACCAAAAAAAATTTGACACTCGATGAATACTGATTACCGAATTGATTTGAGTCATCGAATCAATTAAAAAATAATAATTAATTAAAGAAAGAAACTTAGCGCAGGAACATTGCACCTGTATTAACAAAAAATTATAATATAATATATCTCATTCCAAAATATAATATAATATAATATAATATAATATAATATAATATAATATAATATAATATACAAATTTTTTTTATCAGCCGCGAGCGACCTTTTATGGGGATGTGTTGGGTAGGAGTTTTATGCATTACTTGGTACTCCTTTTTTGCATTGTCATTTGTCTGTATGTGATAAAAAAAATGAGTTAAAAAACAATATAATATAATAAAATAATATTAAAAAAATGGAAAAACAAATGGCGGGAACACTCTTCATTGATGTGATATTATCATGAAATTATATAGTTATTGATTACTACTACATCAATAGATTATCTTTCACAAACATGTTATTTATTGACTTCTTAAATCAAGTCAGTCCTTGGGAATTATATTGAATAATAAAAGTTTTTTTTGCACTAAAGGTTTTATATTAGTGAAATATATTTGTTTTTATATATTAAACCACTAAAACACATAATAAAAAAAATTGAACTACATGCTTAAAAAATCAATGTTACCCATTGCCATAACAAAAAACATAAAGTATAACCCACTTCAAAACGGGTACATATCTTAAAAAAACGACAAAAAATATATAATATTAGTTAAATATTTGAGTATATTCATAATTATAATTATAAGAGAAATATTACAACAATCGTTATAGATACACACTAAAAAGCTTTTTCTGCAAATAACTTTTACTTACAATACAACCTATAGGGCAAGTAGCCCTCAACAAATCCTGCCCATTAAATTTTTAAAATGATTTATCAATGGATGGAAGCCTAACTTCCCCACCATGGTGAACTTAGGGGGTGGTCTACCCTAAAAGCGACTGTAGAACCAAACTCAGGTTTTGGGTTATCAAAATTTATTCCTAGGAATGACATTTCCGAGAATATCAATGATAAAAATGTTATTCCTAAATATCTTTTAAAAACATGTTTGGTAAACTTATAACATTTCCTGAAATAATGTATAAAATCGGGGTGTAGAAATTAAAAATACATATGAATTTACTTTTTCAACCCCTTTATTAGGAATAAAAACATAGGAATGAAGAAGTTATTTTTTTGTCTCGAAATAAGTTATGCCTAGGAATAAAATTTTTTAGCCTGATAACAAATATAGGGATACTCATTTCCTACTTATATATTCCCAAAAATAAGTTTACATCACTTCAAAAACACCCCACAAAGGTGTAACCTTTTGTTAGTTTCCAGTTATAAACGGCCGAATCCAAGTGCCAGAAATCACCAAAACAACGGTTTCTATTTGTACAGATCAAAACAGAACCGTCATAAACTATTTGAATATTTATTATTAAATTCGTTAATAATTTCAACCATCAGAGTGGCGCAGCGGAAGCGTGGTGGGCCCATAACCCACAGGTCCCTGGATCGAAACCAGGCTCTGATAAAAACAGAGAGGCTTTTGCTATATTTTGAAGCTTTTTTCGTCTCTCAAAGTTCTATTGCTATCAACACGGAGCGGATGATATCATTTTTTGTTCAACAATATATGGTCCACTGAGATAAGTTCTGTATATCCTCTTAAAAAAAATGCATAAGTTCTGTATATATATGTAAATGTAAATTATTTTAAAAAATAGTAAAACACAAATAATTACCCCACAAAGCTATTGTATTTAAGAGAAAAAAAATTGTGCGATAGCTATTGTTAATTTCCATTATCCCATACTAACATTTTCCCAAAAAACAGAGAGTTTACTGCTTTAATTTTTAATTTTTTTATATATTTATTTTTTAAAATTTTGTATATCAAGTTCATTTACTAAGAGGCATTTAGATTTTTTGGTAAACAAGAGGCATTTAGATTCTAAAACACTACATACACACTAATTAAAAACCTATGTATTTATATGTAAATAAATTATTTTAAAAAATACTAGTAAAACACAAAAAATAACCATAAATGTTTCTTCTTCTTGCGTAAAAATCACTCGTTTACCCATCCTCTGTGACATGTCGAGTGAATCCCCAATCACTCATTTTAGCTATTTTAACAAAGGTCGCAAGAAGAAGAACCTTGCATCCTCAACCAACATGCCGAAGAGGATATTTTCCATCATGTTTGAAGAAGTCGTACTGGTACGACCCCAATATAAAGTTGTCATTTTTGCAAGCATCTATCTATCTATAAATAATATATTTACAAATAATTTTTCAAACTCCAATTCATACATGTCGTTCTCGGAACATTTTCACAAACTCAATCCATATGTCACACTTAAAGGAAAAGGTGCACCAAAATCAAATCAAAATTAAAGCAATAATCAATTAATAATTAATTGGCCAAATCAAATATTTCTTCCCCACAAATTAATTATTGAAAATCAGATCTGAATTGTGAAATAAAATCGTACAGTATAATTTGAATCCAATTAATTGTGTCTCCAATTAATTATTGCATTAATTCTGAAATAATATTGTGTCTTATCTTCAAACCAAATAAAGTAATATCAGGAAAAAAATCGTGTCCCTAATTAATTATTCAATCTTTTCTAAAATATTGAAGCACCTGAGAAGAAGAAAAAAATAGGTCAAAAACGAGAGACCATCCACAATTTCACCAATCTTCAAACAATAGTACAAAAAGGTTTCCTATTATATTTCAGCACTAGAAAAAAATAAAAAAGCAAATAGGGAAAACACGAAAAACCACCCACTTTCTTCTTCGAGTAAATTTTACACGTGTCAATATTACGTTCAATTTGAGAGAATACTAACTCAGCATTTATTCGAAAGGTTAACAAAAAATGGAAACCGGGTGAATCTCTTTCAATTTAAAACGAAATCTGCAAAACATGATTAATCAAACATTATTGTATTTGAATCAACATTAAATGTAAATTTGAAATGAAATCAGAAGATTTTGTGTTTTTCTTTCTCTCACCCATTCATATTTAAATAGTGCATCCCGTCAGTGTCTCTACTGACCCTCCCCCACTCTCTCTTCCATAATTAGTCATTGTTGGTCTCCTCACTCTGCCATCACCTTCATATTTAAATAGTGCATCCCGTCAGTAGAGACTGACCCTCCCCCTCTTTCTTCCATAATTAGTCATTGTTAGTCTCCTCACTCTGCCATCATTAGTGGCGGCACTCTATTACCTGATCAGAAAAGAAAAATCTATCATTTTTACTTTCTTCTCCTTTTGTGTTGAAGTTGCTCATCTCAATCCACGTATTGGGGTTAATTTTGGTAATTTTATTTTTAAATATAGTTGCCATATTTCACTTCTTCCTGAAATGCTTATGATTATCGTTTTTGTTTACAAAATTTATGTGAATATTATGCGGCGTGGGATTAGCATCAATTTTTGTTCCTTGATTGACACTGATTTAGAGTTTTATTTGGCTTTGGTTTTCATTTAAATAAATTCAAATGTAATTTTGAACTTATTTGAAAGGATTAAATTTGATTGTTTGGTCCATCATAGAGTTCAGCATATTATTTTGGTCATTCAATTTTATTTATTTTTTCTTAGTTATTCAGATTTATAAGTGGCAAAATCATCTTTCAAAAATCCTAAGAAGTTGTAGGAATCGAGAAAGTGAAGAAGACAGATCTTCAAAAGGATAAAATCTTTGCTTACAAGCAATCATGAATTCAATCATGAATAGAGCTTCAAGAAATAAGGTCCACGAAGATCCTAAACTATTTAGGTTCCTGTGCTCGCTTGCCTTTTTTGTGGTTGTTTTGGTCTTGATGGTTCTTTTGGGTTAGTTTCTGTTTCAACTGTTTACAAACTTCTTTATTTTCAACATGATTTGAAATTTTTGTAACAACATCAGTTGCATAATCAATTGTATTTCGAAAATAAGATAAAATATATTATTTTTTTCGATTTGATTGTATAATGAAATTGATAGATATAATTATTTGTTTTTTATTTTCCTTATATAGAAATGATAATAATTCTTATAATTTTATGGATTCGAATTTAGATGGAAAAAAAATCTTAGATGAGTCTGAATGTTGATTTTTTAGGATCAGGAAAAATTTTTAAAAGATTTAATTTTAATGTTTAAGATTAGATAAACCAATAAAAAGTTCTCTTACATATTTTTTCTGAAAATATCTCTTTCAAATTGATTTGAATTTGATTTCTAAATTAGGTAATAATTTTATTTGATCTTAATTTGGATTTGGATTTGAAATTGAATTTGATTTTATTCAATATTATATGATAAATAAAATAATTTAATTTTATGTCGATTGAAATTTGATCTCTTCATGATTAGTATGAATTTAATTTTTTTTAAATTTAGGAAAAAGTAATAAAAAATATGCTTTCAAAAGTAATAATTTTTTTTCTTTTTAACCAATGTTGTAATGGTATATTTCTTTCTCATTTAACATTTTCACCTAAGTACTAATTAATTTATTAAATGTTTTCTTTTGTTAAAGCAAATTTTAATTTTCTTATTAATGTCTATAATTAAATTGATTAATGTAAATAGTCGGGATAAAACACAATAAATGAGGAAAAATAATTTTTAATTAATGATTTCTTGACAATATACAACTTACACTAACCTATAAACTCAATCAAATCAGTTGCTCATACATCAATGATTGAAATGCCATATTTTAAATTTTAAATTGATTATATTGCACGATATAGTTTTCCACTACGGGGTGAGATAATGTTTGATTAACCATAATTTGTAGATTTTGTTGTGAATTAGAAGAGATTCGCCCAGTTTCTATTTTTTGTTAGCCTTTAGCATAAAATGTCGAGTAAATTATGACTTAAGGGGACAAATAGGAGAAATTGATTTCCATTTTTGGTTTGCGCTTAGAATAAATGTGGAACAAAATTTGTCTAATTGGTCATTATTTAAGGAGAAACCGACACGAGTATTATATTCCCTCAAAATGAACGCAGTATTGTATATCAAGCTGATCATTAGTAATAGCAGTAGCATCAATAGCAGTAGGAGGAGCAGTAGCAGCAGTAGTAGTAGTACAATATCATATCGAGCAAATTAAAAAGGAAAGAATTTTAATTTGTAGAAACAGAAAATGTGAAATTCAAAATGACAACTCTGCCGTTAGTGTCAAATATGCTGAAAATGGGAATAAAAAATTACAAAGAAAAACATGAAGGAAAAAAATGACAATAGAGGAAGGGAACGTTGGAATGATTTGCATAAATTTGAAAGAGAATTGTGCAATCAAAATCATATACAATTAAGCACATTAATTGATTCATTTCCTTTATCGATTTAATTTGGCATGTAATGAGTATTTCGAAGAATCACAAACAATTAGATATTAATTAATTCATTTCCATTTATGGTTTTATTAGACATGCAATGAATATTTTGAAATAAAAAATAGAATGTAGATTAGACATATTAATTGTCAATTGATTCATTCCTATTTTTCAGTTTTATTAATTATGCAATGAATATTTTGACAACATCCAAGTTGAATATAAAATAAACACATTAATTGATTAAATAATTCTTTTCTTGAGGTTGAGGTTTGAGAAGTGGTGAAAAGGTGACACTGTAAAAAAAATAGACATGCATGATGACACCTAGACCTAGAATTTTTCTCAAGGCGATACCAATATTAAGGCATCCATATTTTGATACTTTTTATTTGTTTTCTCATAGCCTCCAAAACATTGATTTTTTTTGTTTTTTTATAGGTGGTAAAAAAATCTTTAATGAGTTCAAATTTAATCCTTTTAGGATTATGAAAAATTTTAAAATTAAAAAAGATTTGAATTTAATGTTTTAAGATTATAAAAAATTAAAATGTTCTCTTCCATTTTGATATGAATATGATTTTAAAATTTAGATAATAAATTTATTTTATCTTTATTTGAATTAATTTGATCAATATTTTTCAAGATTTAATAATAAATAAAAGAAGGCGGTGAATATTTTATACCATTATTATGGTTACAAAAATTGATCTCTTCAATATTAGTATGAAATCTAAATGTAAAATTTTATTTTGATATTTAGGAACAAGAAATAAAGGATATAAAATGAGAATAAATATTTATTGCTTTATTAGTATGTTATCATCTAACTAATTTTTTTGAAACAATCATCTAACTAATTTAAGAAAACATTTTAATTTTTTCTTAGAAAACTTGGAGTTTTTATAAATTAATATCTAGATATAAATTGATTAATGTAAAAATTATAAATAAAAAATAACATGCATGATAAATATTTTACGTGAATGTAAACAAGAAAATGTTGTGCCTTTGACATTTTGTCAAATATTTTATATGAAATCTTATTGACACGTGAATTACTCAAAGAATTAAACTTTAATATATAATTTAAATAATTTTTTAGTTCACTTTATGATAATTTATTGTAAATATATTTTTATTATTTTTATTTTATCCCCAGCTAATTTATTGGATACTTTCTTTATGCTAAAAAAATTTAAATCTTTTTTGCACATTAGTAACTATATATAAATATGCAAAATGACTAATTAGAAATTATAGATAATATATAACAACGGTGATAAAAAATACATGTAATTTTTTTTGACAACAAATACATGAAAGTATATATATCTACAAATTAAAGTTAATACACCAGAATGAATTTTTTATGTTAAACCATATTTCACGGGTTCAAGTGGGTATAACAAATTTTTATTTTTTGCCATGCCTACTTATAATAACTATTTAAATTATTTTATGGCTTCAACCATAATTATATAATTTTTTCATTGTACTCTTAATTAATATATAAAGTGGTTCATATACCCCATGTATGGCATAGGCCACCTAAGCTAGTAATATTACAAAATTAAATCTTGTGTTTTCACTTTTGTTAACTTTTATTACAAATTAGTATGGCACCTATGCTATTGCACATATCGCGCTGGTTTTTATGCATTTTTTTTATACCATTTATTTGTAGAATTAAAAATGTAACTAAAATAAAATATTAATTATATCAAGTGCGATAAATCAATTAGGATATTGATGAATTAAATTGAGAGCAATGGACGGTTTTTTAATTTTGTTTAATAGATAGATAATAGATTAACTCTTAAATTTTTATCAAACATGACATTTTAATTAATAAAAATAATTAAAAAAAACTAAACTCTAGTCTATGTACAAAGATTTTTCCATTCATCATTTATCCTTTTTTTTTAAAATTTTTTTTTTATGATTTTTGAACATATATTCACTTCTAACACTCGTCTAACATCTCCAAATCTTTATATCTCTCCACTTATCACTTCGTTCATTTATCACATTTTTCACTCATCCCTATTATATTTATATATATCTTTTTTTTTGTCAACATTTATATATATCTTTCAATGTGTTAAATGACATTTGGATGTACATCTAACCATTTTTTCCCTTTTTCAGCATCAATTGAATTTTGTTTTTGGTATTAACGGGGCCAAAGGCCCAAAAAAACAATTACATAGGAATAATCCTAGGAACTAGAGCACCCCTTGCATCACTTTGCAAGGCTAAACGAAGGAATGCTGGAATCTGATCAAACACAATAAACTCATCCTCTTGCTCACAACCAACATTAGCAAGAATATCAGCACAAACATTAGATTCCCTATAACAGTGACTAACTCTAAGCTCCAAAAAACTCTGCCTAACAAGATTAACCTGCTGAATTAATCTGCAATTGGCCATACTAGTCGACACCCCATTATGCAGAATGCTAACCACCGCTGTAGAATCTACATGCAACTCCACTCTTGCAATCTACATGCAGAATTCATCAATTGAATTTTAATTGTATACTTGTATGGTATCCTCATGTCCCCTGATCATCATTTAAAATCTAATTTAGATTTATATTTATATTTGCACGGTCATGATCAAGCACATTAACAAAGTGAGAAGACTTGCCCGCACAGGATCGTGACCCCTAAAACCCTGAACCTTAAAACTAAAACCCCTCCCAGAAGAAGAACCTCTCACAAACTTTAGCCGTCGCGTTCCGAAAACATCGGAAGGAAGAAAACACCACCACCACCCACTCATTTCTCTGTCCATTCCAAACAAACACAAACAGTGCCACATAACTCCACACAAGATGACAAGTGCACTACTCAGAAGATCCTCTTCCACATTCTCACGGCGCTTCTTCACCGCCGTCACCTCCGTCGAGTCGCTTCCGCACCATCACCACTTCCACTCCTCCTCCTCATTCCCTCGCCGTAACGATGTCTCCGGCGAAGGAGCCAGGGCCTTTCACGCGAAACCCGGACCATTGAACTTCCACTATTCGCTGGCTTCTCGTGCTGCGCTGCCTGCAGTGGTCCACGATTACGAGCACGACGATGAAGTTGTTTGCAGTGCGAACGGCGACGAAGGATTGGAGATCGCGAAGCTTGGCATCTCTCGGGAGATCGTGGATGCTTTGGCTAAGAAAGGGATCGCGAAGCTCTTCCCCATTCAGGTAAAGGTCTATGTGCTGTGTTTTTCAATCTTCAGATTAAATTATGACTTTTATTATTACTACTACTACAGAGAGAGTTGTGCTGAAATGGTTTGATTTACTTTCAGTTAACTTTTTTTTTTTTTGAATTTTAAATTTTGAAATAGCTTGGTTGAAAAGGAAAGTAAATGTTTGTAGAAATTTTACGAAAACCAGTTCTCGTGATATTGAGCTTGAGCTACTCTTTATCCTTATTATTATTAGTATTTAGCAGCGGCGGCATTAGTAGAAGACGATTGTGCTGAAATGAGTTGATTTTCTTTCAGATATTGTGTTTTTCAATTTTAAAATTTTGTTTGAAATATTTCGGGTTGAAAATGAAGTCAATGGTGTGGGTTCACAGAAATTTCAGGAAAACTTGTTCGTTCTTAGTAGCTCTGCTGTTTAGAAAATTTAGTGACCTTGAGCTTGAGCTCCTCTTCTTCATCATCATCATCATCTTCACTATTGTTGTTATTATTCTTGTAGAAAGCTGTTCTGGAACCTGCAATGCAAGGGCGTGATATGATTGGTCGAGCTAGAACAGGAACCGGGAAAACTCTTGCTTTTGGGATACCCATCTTGGATAAGATTATTCAATTTAATGCTAAGCATGGGTTGGTTATTTAATTATACTTACATCTTGTGTTTAATTCAATCTGTGGTATTGTTGCTCTGCTTGAAGGTGGATCAGGTAATTGGTAGATCTTGACATTTGTCTTTAACCATGCAAATTCTTGTGATTGATTATGGCAGGCGAAGAAGGCATCCTTTGGCTTTGGTTTTGGCTCCAACCAGAGAACTTGCACGGCAGGTTGAAAAGGAATTCAAGGAGGCTGCTCCTAACATGGAGACAATTTGTCTTTATGGGGGTATGCCCATCAGTCAACAAATGAGACAGCTTGATTATGGTGTAGATGTTGCAGTTGGCACGCCTGGTCGAATTATTGATCTTCTCAACAGGGGTTCACTGAAATTGAAGGATGTTCAATTTGTTGTTCTTGATGAAGCTGATCAGATGCTTCAAGTAGGATTTCAAGAGGAAGTGGAGAAGATCTTGGAGAAATTGCCTTCAAATCGTCAAACTCTGATGTTCTCAGCTACGATGCCAGCTTGGATAAAGAATATTACACGCAATTACCTAAACAACCCCCTAATCATTGATCTTGTAAGTATGCAAATCTGTTTTAGGTACCAGTAGGAGAAAGGATATTGCCGTTTTCAAATGTCAATTTTATTTGGATTGTGCCTGCCTATTCTGGGAAGATATGGACATAAGGGTATTTTGAGGAGTAATTAGAAAATACCTAACAAAAGCTTAAGATTCAGACTCCAATAGGAAACCAATTTTAACGAACAAAATCTTTTTGAACAGTAATCATATTGCTGTTACTCCAATTTGAGGTGAAAGTTTAGTGTGTGAAGTGTGAACTTGGAGAACACATATCATACTCAAGAAATCTCCCATTAAAATTTAAAAGGGCTAAAAGATTTTTTGGTGGGTTTCGATAGCTGTGTTCCCTTCAAAAAGAAAATGTAGGTTTCTATTTGTGTTTGGATAAATGTTTTACTAGGTTTCTTTATTATATATAATTTTGGAATTTTTGCTGTTGCATGAGATCTTCATTCAATTATTAGTTTGGTTTTAGGTAAATTTGATGGATACTAATGGTTTCTTTTCTTGAGATCTGGCACAAGGAACAAAACTGTACTGGATTTTCCTGTACACATTTTCGAATGATTACTTTATAAAAATGAAGAGGAGATATTAATGTTTGAGATTGGAAGGAAATCTGTTTGACATTGATGTGCAGAATTATTATAGTTGATTGGTAATAAATTAATTGGGAACTTATTGGTGCCATAGGTTGGAGATTCTGATCAGAAGCTGGCGGATGGAATTTCGCTGTACTCTGTTGCATCTAATGCGTATGCTAAAGCAGGAATCCTTGCACCTCTAATAACAGTATGACTTCAGATACTACATTTTGTCATGATTTTGTATTTTATATAATTGATGATTGTTATTATCATTGCTATTTTATTATGACTCTCAATTCAAAATTTTAGTTTCTTTTACTAGAAGTGATTACAATTGAGTCTGTCTGGGCTTTATTTACCTCCTTCTGTGCTTAGGAAGAAAAACTAGTTAAGTAGCCTGGTGATTAGACTTGCTTTTGTATTCTTCCCTAACGATATATCCTTTGATAGGAACATGCAAAAGGAGGAAAGTGTATTGTTTTCACTCAAACCAAACGTGATGCTGATCGATTATCATATGCGATGGCAAAAAGCCTTAAATGTGAGGCCTTGCATGGAGATATTTCGCAAACTCAGAGGGAAAGAACTCTTGCCGGCTTCAGGAACAACCATTTTAATGTTTTAGTGGCAACTGATGTTGCATCGCGTGGGCTTGATATTCCAAATGTTGATCTTGTGAGTTCTGATTTGTCAATCTTTTATTTAAATATTGTGTAATAATATCATGTTCTATTCCTTGGTTCTGGATAGTTAATTGAGGTTTAAGTAAAACCCTTATTTTCTACGTGATGGTTCCTCTTTTGTTTTTGCCTTTTTCTTCATAATATATTTGAGATATTATGCAAAACACATTGACATCCATTCCTTTTTTGTTTTTACCTTTTTCTTCATAATGTATTTGAGATATTATGCAAAACACATTGACATCCACTGCTATTCAATTTGTTTGTACTTTGTATGTGAATTTTTTACCGTTTTGTCATATAGGTAATACATTATGATCTTCCAAATTCTTCGGAGATATTTGTTCATCGATCTGGACGAACTGGACGTGCTGGGAAGAAAGGAACTGCTATTCTTGTTTACACAGATGATCAATCCAGGGCTGTAAAGACTATTGAGCGTGATGTTGGATGTAGATTTACAGAGGTGATCACTTTACTTCCTTTCAATATCCATCCTTCTCTCTTTTTAACTTGAAGTTTTCTTTGTTGTTATTTTTCTTGTTTTTGCTACACAAAGATGGTTACCCATCCTCTTGCCATAAATCCCATCCAGCTCACTCTGAACAGAATTTGAACACGCAACCTCTAAGTTAGAGAACTTTCTGCAGAATATCCCCAGTTTGTTGTTAATTTGTGATGGAATCATGGGAAACAATCTTTATTTTGGCTGAGATTTTCCACTACCATTGTGTACTAATCATTGATTAAATTCAAGTTGCTGAAAAATATTTAAGTTCGACCTGCAAACTACTGTCTCTAAACTGAGGAGTTCAACTCTAATCTGGTAGCTTATGCTGGATGTTATCTTGATGGATTCAAAGGATTGTAAATTTATAATGTATGTAACATGTGAACTCAGGTTCAAGTGGCTACTTTGCCTTTACCATTCAGAACATAATTGGGGAGGGGGAGGGACAGCGCTACAAAATTCAGGCTAAAACCTCTGAGAATTTTTTAAGCTGTAAATAGTATTACAATATACATTAATACTTGTTTTAAACCTAGTATTTACAGGTTCTTGGAATTTATAGAGCAAAGCGTTGACAGGGAACCTTTTTGGTATGATGTTAATGTAAAATCCTAAAATTCAAAACTGTGTGGGTTGGTTGGAAGTGATCTCAAAAAGGCTGAAGTTCTCTACATTTAGCCAGAGAAAGTTGAATCTGTTGTCTCAATGTTTAGGCGGTGGAAATAACTGTCCCATGCTTTACACACATCTTCTGTCCCATACATGTTGTGAATTCTCATTTTACCCAAATTAGATTAACAGACAATTGAGTCTTTATCAAACTGATAATCCATAGATTGATAATATCGTCCTTTGATGTTGATTGTCGTGTTACAATTGTATTTACAATGTGCACATTGTGCATTCTTGCATTTGGGTATGTGAAAGGTCAATCCTTCAGCTATAGTTATTTTTCTTGGTATGCCCTTTCTAGGTCACTATCACTAATCACTATGTTTTGTTTTGTATAATGATGATGATGATGATTACTGCTTGCATCTTATTCCTATATTTTTGTTCAGCTACCAAAGATTGCTGTTGAAAGTGGATCTGCAGACATGTTTGGTGGCATGAATGATGGTCGATTTCGCCCTTCAGGAGGTATGAGGGATCGTCGATCAGGTGGTAGTCCTGGATTTAGCCGTTCTGGGAGCTATGGTAACCCTGGATTTGCCCGAAACAGTTATGGAAACTCTGGTGAGATGGGGAGGTTTGGTGGATCAAGTCGTTCTGGTGGCCCAGGTTCAAGTCAGTCAGGGGGTTTTGGTGGAATTTCTGGTAATTCTTCTGGTGAAATGGGTAAATATAGTGGACCACCAAGCTCTGGTCGTTATGGTTCCTCTGGTGGCCTTTTTTCAGGTCAACCAGGTGGAAAATCTAGCCCAGGTAGTTTTGGGGGATTTGGCAGTTCAGATCGTTATAGTGGCTTTGGAGATTTTGGCTCGGGTCAATCTGGTGCATTTGGTGACAAGAAATATTCAAGCCAAAGCTTTGGTGATTCTCGAGGTGGTGGCTTTGGTGCTTTTGGGGATAACCAACCCAAATAATCAGAGTTACAATAAAGGAAGGCCATTTTAACTCCTGGTAAGTGCACACCATTTTCATTTCTTGGTGTTTTAATTTTGGCTTCTTGCATAGTTTAGTTAACTGTCCTCACCTAAAACTTCTGGCATCTTGGCAAATACTCCCGTATCACTTGACATGGAGAAAGTTATGGCATAAGAATAATGCATTCCGTTTTGCGGGGCATTGGATTTTTCATTCTTGGGACTGTCTTCAGCTCAACCTGAACTCTAGTGTTATTCACTCCATCCGTAGGAAAGGAAAGCGGGAGGGCTGTATCCTCTCCGTGTTCCAGCCTCTGCCATGCATTTGTTTGGATATTAATTTCCTTCGTTCTATTTTAAGCAGCTTGGTAGATAATGATTCTGAATATGCATTGGTATGCCTCGGCAATCTTGGAGAGCCAGCTTTATAGAGCAGTGCTGAATTTATTCAATACTTGTCATATGGGCAAAGATAGAAATGTTTGAAATAGGTAGAGTACTCTGCTGTTCATAATTATAATTGTTACATTTTTATTATACTAGGCAATTCTCATCTCCTACCTGATATGTAATATTATCACTAATTCGTTTTTGGGGCTACACCTTATGTTACTTCCGGGAATTAATGTGATATTCAACTGCATCTAGTTTGGTTTTTTTTTTGGTCCAAATTCTAGTTTGGTTAAATAACACCTTTCTGGGTGATTTGTACTGTGGATTAGAAACAAAAATTGCTTGACTGCATTGGATCATAAGGAACTCTGGATTGATGAAATATTACTTGGTTGAGGTCGATGTTCAACGATTAGATGATGGTAATTACTATTTAGGCCCTGTTTGGATTGGTTTATACAGGGTTTATTTGGGTTTATCTAATGTCATAAGCACTTGTCATCGTGTTTAATCGAGCTTATAAAAACAACTCATAACTAGTTCATAAGCTCTCCAAGATAGCTTATTAAAATAGCTTACAACTTATATGAAATCAGTTTCACCACATTCTCTTTTCAATTATAAAAATAGCTTATACATAAGCGCTTATGACATAAGTTTTTAAATAAGTTGTTTATCTAAAGAGACCCTTATTCTTATTTGTTTTATTCTTTTCTCATTTTTGAGTGAATTGCTCCAAAGTTTGAGGGGAACTTGAATCGTAGCGTCCATTGACGTTGGTAATAAAAACTTAAGAGGTGGAGTAATAACAAATTTTGGTGTGGCGAACAAAGTTTATTTAAAAGTATTAAAAAAATAATTGTGGCTGTTTTCTCTGAAAATGTCTTAGTTGCTTTTCTAATTTCCAAACTTGTAAATTTCTTAATTATTAATATAATCTTGATTGTATGTTGAATTCTAAATCTTTTAATTTTCTTTCTTTGTATTTTTTCAATTCACTTGTAAATGTTGTAATTTGGGTATCTATTATTATCTAGGATAAATTAGATTTATATGAGATTATTAATTCTTACACTGATTTTTTTGTTGTTGTAGAATTCTTACATTGATTTTAGGATAACCGTTTTATAACAAATGTATAAGGGAGCAAGTGGTTCTTGGTGGCGCAATTCTAGGTGATTTGGATCTTGGCTGGTGGTTCGGTCATAGTGGAGGTGGGATTTCACTGGTTCAGGGTAGCACGATCGTTTTGCGGCACTGTTATATATTGAAAAATTACAATAAAATAAAAAAAGGATTCCACTTAACGTGAATTAAATTTAATTACATAGACCAGCGTCTATTGGTCCGATTGGCAACTGCAGTTGGTCCTCATCTCAAGGTCTTGTATTCGAGCCTTAGGTTTGATAAAAAAATGACACTGAGAGGGATAGCTTCAAAAAAATTTAATTACATGGAGTCCATTTTTATTTTATTTTTTGAGTGGGAGGATAAAACAGAAACAAAGAGCCAAAACAAGAAAACCAACTACATCGTAATTCTAACCGTGCTAATAGCATCCGCTAGCATAATTGGACCAAGCTCCAAAGGGCAAGAACTCCCTATCTTGGAATCCTGAGAGGAAGTTGCACCATTTATAGCTAGCCAATCAACAACACAATTGTTGCTTTCTCTGAGGGTATGCTGAAAGTGCAGTGTCTAATCCAAGTTAGCCATGTGCCTAATGTGTGGTTAACCAGAAGAGCAAATGGGTGATGATTTTGAGCTCCATTCTTGACTAACGAGATTGTCATCGATGCATCAGATTCACAAACGACATTCTCGTGGCCATTCTTCCAAGCAAGATGAAGTCCATGCAATATCGCTTGTAGCTCAGCTTAAGGTTGGTTGTAATTCCAATAAGGCCTAGTTTGAATAAACTTCTTCATAAGCACTTCTAATATGTATTTTTTAACAAACAATTTTTCACACAAGTTGAAATTAACTTTTGTTTTTCATATTTTTCAAAAGCTATATTTTTTAACTTCTCTAAAAGCAGCTATCTATTTATAAATGACTATTTAACAATTTTCTCGTTGTGCATATATATGAGAAAAATATAATACAAAATAAAACTAACTTCTTTATAAGTCAAGTTAAAATTTTTGCATCCAAACGAGCTCTAAATCTAGCTAGAGAACCCAAGAATCCATTCGCCCAAGATGTTCCGCAAGACATGGAGTCTATTTACATCTGGAATCAAAGTAATTGAATTATACAAGAAAATAGATTAAATTAGAGTATTTGACTCTTTTTTTTATGTCAAAAACCATTCTAATTGAATTCGTAACGTTTGAGCATTGAGTGAAAGCCCCGCACTGTCTCTTTTCTTCTCTGATCCTCTCTACATTCCTGAAACGGAGACATAAATTTGACATCCTCCTTGTATTCTTTGTAGACATAAAGGAAGGACCAACTTAAAATATTCATTTGTGTCATGACATCGTGAGTGGCCATTTCCCATTCAGAACTACATGGCTTGTGGTACTTCAACTCCCATAAGATCTCTACTTGATTCCAATCATGTTCTGAAAATGCACTGCCCACTTTGCATGCTAGATCACATAGAAGTATGTGTCCCCTTAAACTTTCTGCAGAAAATACGTAGTTACATGAGGAAGTGAATTGCTTAGTGCCATTGATGAGTACACTAAACTTGAAATCCAACACCATATTGTCTTTATACAACATTGGAAGATTTCCAGCACAACATAGAGCTATATGGGGGAATTTCTTTCGGAACCAAAAACACATGGGTGATTCCTCCATTCCGAGCCTATACCAATTCACTCTCCCTTCTACAGCCCCGTTAAACATGAATAGAATATCCACAGACAAAGGAAATATTTCTATGACATTATTGGGGCATGTGTTAAGAGAACACACGTCAAGTAAGATCCTCCTGCCTTTATTATTATAAACAATCATGGCTTTTGGAAATACTTCCGGACCCACTTTTTCTTTGTCCTCAAATAACCGAAATCCCCTACAATGATGTGCCATTATTATCTTAAGTTTAGGCAATATATGAATGCTATTTGGTAGCTGAATCAGCTTTTGGCATTCCCTTAAGGATAATCTTTGGAGCCCAACAAGATTTCCAATTGAAAATGGTAATTTATCTATGTCGGTCCGGTCCAAATAAATTTCTCTTATATTCTCCATCACTCCCGATACTTCTGGGAAGCTCTCAAGACATGAGCAATCCCTAAGATCTAAAGTCTCTAGAGACGGCAAGTGGATGCATGGTGCCAAAATTTCTAGTTGGTTGCATCCTTGGGCACTTAACAACACAAGTCTATCAAGAAACCCAACCGAGCCATGGATTCTAATTAAATTAGTGCAATTATCAAGGCACAGTGCCTCCAAATTTGGTACTCCAGAGAAGCTAGGTAGTTCAGTTAAGAACTTGCAGTCTTTAAAATCCAAAAAATTCAACGCCTTAAACCCCTACAAAACAAAAACCAATGACTCATTATGAGCTTTTAATTAGAATGCACATTAGCAATTAAGACCAACAAAATGTGTTAAAGAAAAAAATAATAAAAGGTATACATGCCTTGAGTGTTTTGAACGGTTTAAAACAACTTTCAGGCAAGCTAAGTATCATAAGATTCTTAGGATTAAAATCAGCTGGTAAAGATGGTGATGGATATCCACTCCAGTCTAGAACTCTCAAACTATTTGGTAGATTTTGAGGGCCTATGGAAAAGCGTGCGTTTCTAATTATAAGAATCCTCAGGTTTTTCATCTTCTTAAAGGCTTCTCCACTCCATTGCACTTCTTTGTTTTCCGACAAGTCGATGATTATCACTTCAGTTGTATCAGTTCCCTTTCAATTCAAAATCATAATTTAAACAGAAAGTTAAATGTCAAGAATTTATCATCTACATATTTGGAGAATTTACAAATTCTAAATCATATTTTCCTATTTTGCTAACAATAATATATTTCCTCGAACATTTGGAATTTAGAATGGAGAACTATCAGTCCGATAAACTAATACACATCAATTAAAATGTGTAAGTACAAGAAAGCAAAGAGAAGACACATATTACCGTATTTTCTTCCAAAACATGAACAATGTCCTCATGAAACCATAATCTACTGCGTCTCCCAGGCTCCAATGTTGATTCCTGCCTCACAATTTCTCTACCCATGTCTTGAATTAAGTCATGCATTCTCACACAACCATTGCCGTCAATTTTTATCAGAGATTTGTCAGTCAACACTCGAATGACATCTTCCGCATGAAAGCCACGTAAGCATAGTATATCTTTGACATAGCTCATTTCGTAAGAATTGAAGAAACAAGCTATGTCAAGAAAAACAATCTTCTCTTTTTCTTCCAAACCATCATAGCTGACTTTGAGTATTTCGTGGATGTCCTTATGGAGAATTCTTTCATATTTATCCAATGCGGATTTTGATACATCTAAGCTTTTGCCAAACAAGTGGGAACCTATCACCTCCAAAGCCAATGGAAGACCATGAGCATAAAAAACTGCGCGGTTTGCAATTTTCATATAACCTGGATTAATTTTTTTATTTTTGAAGGCATGCCAACTAAACAATTCAATAGCTTTTTCATGCTTTAGTTGTTTAACCTCATATGATTTCACAATCCCATGAGTGGCCAACAAATGCTTGTCTCTTGTAGTGACTATGATCTTGCTGCCTAAGCCAAACCAATCATGTTGTCCCGCAAGTGACTGTAACTGCTTCACTTTGTCAACATCATCAAGAATCAAAAGGACCTTCTTTCTATGAAGCCTTTTTTTTAGTATCGAAATTCCTCTATAAACATCTCCCACTTTGATATCCTTCTCACAAAGTATTTCTGAAAGCAGTGTTTCTTGGAGTTGTGCAAGACCGTGATTTATTGCCCTTTCTCTAATGTTAGAAAGAAAACACACCCCTTCAAATTGATCAGCAATCAAGTTATGCACAGCACGAGCAATTGTTGATTTTCCCATTCCACCGATTCCATAAATGCCTACCATGTCGACTCTCTCGTCTGGCCCGAGTCCAAGGAGAGATGTCACCTCTAACACTCGAGACTTCAATTCAACTGGGTTATTTGCAACGTGTAAAGGAATGCGGTTGATCTTTACAGAGACCTCTTCAACAATCTTTCCAATAAACTTATATTCTGATTGAGACCTGCACATTATAGAAGTACATGTGAGTTGAAAATGAATGTACTTAGTTAATTTTCTTCAACCAAGATTAATCACCTACAAATTATTGTCTCTATTCACTATATTATGAGTCAGTTTGGATAATTTTTCGATAATCACTTATAAGTTTTTGAACTAATAATTTCTTGTACAAATTGAAATTAGTTTTTACACTAATTTTTTTAAAAGCTCTATTTTTTAACTTCTCCATAGAAGTCTATCTATTTAATAATAACTTTTTAAAAACTTTTTTTCTTCTTCTATATATGAGTAAAATAAAAATACAAAACAATACTAATTTGTTCGTAAACTAGAAGTTGAGTTTCTGAATCTAAATATATATTTCCTTTACCTAGAGTTACATGTGTATTTGATTTGCCTCGTATATTGATATGAACATCATTGGAAAAAAAAACAACAACAACAACAAAAAAGGGGGAAAAACAAAGGATGGTGTGAGAAGATACACACCCTTGTTGGAAATGCCAGCCAGACACGTTAGCGGCTCGATGCAAAGCATCTCTCCAAGTTTGCACCTTGCCCAAATCACCATGGAACCTCTCCTCATGTTTCGTCAAAGCTTGTGCATAGGCCCCACTTTGGTGCCGAACCTGTGATGGATACACATCATAGAAGACGGGCAAAAACAACCGTCCTTGTGCCTTGGAGCATTCAAGGATGATCAAGACGAGTTCATCCAAACAAAACGTTGAGGATGCATAGTTCTCTGAGAAAACGGCGATGAAGATCCTCGATTCCTTAATGGCCTGAAGAAGAGCTGGTGTGATTTCTTCTCCTCTCCTGAGCCCTTCGTCATCAATGAAGGTGTGGATGCCCCTTTGCCGCAGAGAACCGTAAAGATTACCGGTGAAGTTGTTACGGGTGTCGATGCCTCTGAAGTTGAGGAAGACATCGTAAGTCCACTCACAGGAGGTGAAGGAAGCCACAGAAGGGAGTGTTGTTGTTGGCAGTGCCATGAAACAAATTGAGATCGAGGATGCTAACACCAATCAATCAATTAGGAACTAACAAGCTTATCAAAAGAAAAAATTAGGAATGAACAAACACCCCTTTCCTCCGGCGATTTCTCTCTCAGGCTCAGCACAGCACTGCCTAATAATTGCAAACTAGGTGTGGCCGTGGGTGGGTACGCATTGACTTGGCAGTTGGCACGCGCCCAAGTCTCCTCTACGCCTACGCGTTATTATCATATCACAGTAGTAAGAGCGTGTATTGTATTTCTCTGGGGTGAGGGAGCAGAGAATTCCCTCTATTCACAGCCATAGGATATTAAGTTACTCTTCTCTTTTTTTTAAAAAAAATAAATAAATCAAATATAGTCATTATCTTCACTGTGATAAAGTCAAGTCGTGCAAAATGTCGTAGGAAGCAAGCAAGAAATTTCCCCACCTCAAATTAGGGTCTGTTTGGATTGGCTTATGCAGAGCTTATAAATACAGTTTATGATTGATTTATAAGCTGTTTTGGGCTTATTTTTGATAAGCTACCCAGGATAGCTTATCAAAACAGCTTATGACTTATATAAAATAAGTTTCACTATAATTTTTCTTCAATTATAAAAGTAGCTTATACAACTTATGCCATAAACAGTAGATAAACTTGTTATCCAAACATAGCCTTAGGGCCTGTTTGGATTGACTTATGCAAAGCTTATGAACACAGCTTATGACTGATTCATAAGCTGTTTTGGGCTTATTTTTCATAAGCTACCCATGATAGCTTATTAAAACAGCTTATGACTTATATAAAATAAGTTTCACTATAATTTTTCTTTAATTATAAAAATAACTTATACGGCTTATACCATAAGCAGTAGAGAAACTTGTTATCGAACACGGCCTGTTAGTCTTCTACTTTTACTTTTCCACTTCTTTCCATTTCCTCATTTTTCCCATTTATTTATATATATAAACTATATATCATTTCAACAGCAACAATTCCCATCGTTGCTCCTCTAAAATCAAAATCCATCATGGCCAGAGTGGTTATTTCCGTCGCCGTTTTCCTCTTCCTCTTTACCCTCTCACGCGCCCGCGATATCCAATACCAGTTCCCCGATTCCAAATCCGCGTCCTCAGCGGAGATCCACGAACCCGATACCACCACGCGCTCTCATAACTCCGAAACCAAACAACACGACACCGTTTCGCTCACCCTCGACTCCGTTGACCCCGTTCCGTTAACGTTCCTCACTTTCCGTCCCATCAACCGTCACGCCCAACCACAACATCCCTTACCGTTTCCGTTATCCATCCGCCGCTGCCGCCACGGCCACCGCCGCGAGATCCCCTATGGCAACGACATGATCGTGTCGAGAAACGACGCCGCCGCCGACCGTCGGATCCCGGCACGGTTGGCGAGATTTCACAGCGCCGAACAGAAGTTCCCGGAGATTATGGCTGAGCACGATGATGTTCACCACCACCACCACCGTCACCATATCCACGGCCAGCATCATCTTCATCATCACGAGAAGGGTTGGTTTGCGAAGAGGATTGGCGAGTTCCTAAACCTGTTCTGATTTTGATGCAACTGAACCGATGATAGGCGCCTATAGTTATTATATCTATAGATTTTGATTTGATACGAAGGGTTTGTGTATGATGATTGTAAATAAAGTTTTGCATCTGTTTAGAGATGTGGAATTAGGCATATGTATGTGTTTGTAGTTTTATACTACTATGATCGATATGTACTACTACTGCTACTACTAAGTTTTCATGCTACTTATGTATGGGTTGTTAGGGAAATTAAATAGAATAATACTGTATTATTGCTTGCTGCTACCAACTCTTATACTGGTTGATGATGGATGATGCATGATTGAATGCTATTTGCTCATCGATTTGTGTAGGTATTTTTGTTTACATCAATGAGCTTGCTCAAGATTAGGTTTTGTGCGAGGCACATCTCAATTTTTTTTTAATGGGATAAGGTCTATTGACACCAGCTGTAAGTCTTTTGACTTACATCAAATCTGGATCGTTAAAATTAATTGATCTGACGACTCAAAATATTTCAATTATAAAATTTAAAATTATTGATGTATAGTGTAAGACCTGTATTCTTTTATACGTATTTTCTTCTGTATTATTATATAAATAACATTATATTCAAATTATGATCAAGTGAGTGTTAGTTAGAAAACTAAAATCATAATTAGAATATAGTAGGTCATAGAAAGTAGTAGTACAAATTTGAGTTAAAAACTCAGACAAAGTCCGGTCTACGTTTTGTCTGTCAGTGAAGATTAATATTTGCGTAATACTTTGATTAAACCTAGAAAAGAAATATGATTCTTCAAATATTATTTTTATATTATTTATAATTTTTAGTAAATTTTCTATAATTTTTCTAGAATGTTGCAGTTTTGGTCCCTATAGTAAAAATAGGTTGAACCGATGATTGATTGGGGACCAGAACAAGGTCAGAAAAATATTTCACTGAGCCAAACATTATTTTTACATTATTTAGAATTTATGAGAATTTTTCTAGAATTTTTAGAAAATTTTGCTATCTTGACCCCAGTTACGGGTAACGGGTAAAATAATAAATTATCAAGAAACTGGTAAAAACCCAGAACCAGAGATGAGGCTACAGGGGAAATTTACCAGAAGGAGGATGATGACACAGGTGTGGTGATGCCATGGGCATAATTAGTCATAATTACTAATTTTTAGGAAAATACCATTTTACCCTTAAGTTTGTATTTAATTACCAACTTGCATTGAATTGATCTTATCCTATTTTCCTCTCCAAGATCAGCGCCCAACACCTTCAAATAGGGATAGATTTTTATTTATTCTTATCCTTGATGAATCCTTGATGAGTCATGACCAAGAAGATAAGCTTTATCCTTTCCTTGGTTAAAATTAACCATGTTATGATTACACAAAACCATGATTAACATAAAAACTAACCAAGGTTTGTTCCTTGGAGCTAGATGGTCGATCAAGAGGGCTTCCCATTTAGATATTTTCTTTCCTTACTCATGAAGCTAATTCACATATATCAATTATTGTTAGAAAACAAATCCATTCCAACAATTAGTTTATCTCTCTAAAGCAATTTTCTCTTCCTTCTCTCTAAGCTTCATCTTTTTCCTTCAACCATTTCTTCCATTTCCATGAAGCTCTCAATCATCATCCATCATATATTTTGATCCTTTACTCAAGCATCAAGTATAAAGTATCAATTTTATACACTTTAAACACTTTGTCTTCAATCAATCTTTGAGATCATCAAGTTTTGGTTCAAGTTGTTCTTATTTGTTTCAAGAGCACAAGGTAGGATCTTTCTCTTTTATTTTCTCTAAGTTTCATAACCAAGTAGTTCATGGTGGTTATTTTGATCTACCCTTTTTCCTAAACTTGTTTTTGGACCTCTTTGTTTAAGGCTTAAACTAGAAAGGTGTTGGTGGAATAACTTGTTCTAAAGGAGTTTTCTTTGGATCCCTTGGGGAGTCTTCAAGAGGTAGGGGTGAAGATGAACACATAAATTTATAGGAACTTGATACATTATGTGCAAAGTTTGGGTTTGATATTGGTGTGTTATCTAAAAAGCATAATAAGTTATAACTATTAATAAAAGTGTGATTTTTGATATTAATGATATTTATACTCTTATATATATATGTATGTATATATATTGAAGTGTGTTATGAGATGTTATAATTTTGTTTCAAGTATTTTGTTTGGTGTATGTTTAATTATGTACATGAAAAGTTTGATCTTTGAGTATGAATATTTGTTTGAAATGATTTATGCTATTTTATAGAGCATGTGAATGATTATGATTTTTATGACTTGTTTGAGTTGTGAACAAACTAATAAATCATGTGAAAATACCTTTAAGAGGTGGTCTAAAATGAAGAGTAAATCAAAGAGTGGATTGGAATATCACAAAGTTTCATTTTTAACCAAAACAGTGGAATTCGCACCACTGGTGTGATCTGTCCCTGAGGCTGTGAACAGTTCTGGATTTCTGGGCAGTATAAGACAGCCGAATCTATCCCCTGCTGTGGAAAATTTCATAGCTGTGGTCCTGCGAATTTTTGGAAAACATGTTGATTTTGAAACTACATGGACTAAATCTGTAAAGTAGTAATCTTTAGGGACTAAAAGTGTAATTTTGAGCAAAATTGAACTAAATTAGTAATTTATTTACGTAAAACTGAAAAAGGTGAAGTTTGGGGTAAAAGTAAAAATAAAAAGGCTTAATTGCATTTTTGGTCCCTCAGTTATTGTGTTTGTGCGATTTGGGTCCCCCAGTTTTTAATTGTGCGAATTAGGTCCCTCAGTTATCCTAATTGTTGCAATCAAGTCCCCCTATCACTATGTCGTCCAATTTTTAACACTTGGAGCCTACGTGGCACATGTGGGGACTAATTTATACTAAATCAAGTCACATTGGCATGATGTAGGTAGCTAGAAGATTTTTCAAAGCAAGTTGGGGAACACATGATGCAATACATGTTGCTTAAAATTTCTCACTTTTGAGAGTCTTTGTCATGTCATCAATGCCAGGATGTCCCAACTCAGTGCCAGGGTGACCTGATTTAGTGTAAAATCAATCCCCACGTGTGCCACATAGGCTCTAGGTGTTAAAAATTGGATGACATAGTGACAGAGGGACTTGATTGCAACAATTGGGATAACTGAGGGACCTAATTCGCACAATTAAAAACTGAGAGACCCAAATCACACAAACGCAATAACTGGGGGACTAAAAATGCAATTAAGCCAAATAAAAATTAGAAAGGTCAAAACGTAATTTTTCCTAAAAAAGACAAAAATGGTAATTTTTCCATAAAACTTGAGAATATTACTATAAGTGTAATTTTGCTAAGTTAAGAGGAAATAATCTCTAATTAAATTATTAAAGATAGTTTGTCATATGTGAGATTAATTATCACTTATTAATCAACAAGTGCATAATTGAATGAGTGTCCATAAGACTTAGGGAAAATTATTCGAAACTTAAAGAACTATGAAATTTGGCTAAGGTTTGGAACCTAGCTTGATGATGGAATCTTTGGCTATGGCTTGGAGCCTAGCTTGTTAATAATTGTGGTTATGGTTTGAAACCTGACTGGTATAAATCAAAGGCTTGGAGTCTGTTGATAAATTGATTAAGGCTTGGAAGCCTATGATATAGAATAATAAAGCTGGAAGCTTAAAGATCAATATGACAACAATTGTGATTGTGAATTTTTCATGTGCATACAAATTGCATTGATGTTGAAGAGAGAGCTACACCTAAGAAATAAAGGTGTGAGTTTGGGCAGTAAGGTCGCTGGTTGACCTTGGGGACGTTTGGGTGACCATAATTCCACAGGGGACCGGAGATTGGCCTCTTCGTGTCGTGGTGAGATGGATTCCCTCACACAAACGATCCTGACTTGGAACTGCAGTTCTCATGATTAGTAACGGTGACCCCTGAATAGCGGCATATATCTGGGATAATGCTTACCAAAATGGAATAGCTATGTTAAGGGCAAATCCGGCTTTTCGCTCCTCTGATACTGGAAGTCTAGATCCATGGATTAGGTCTGAGTCTAAGTCTCATGCATAAATAAAGGAATGACATACATATAATTATCATTGATGCTTTGATTTAAATTATGGGTTGTATATGTATGATTATATGTCTGGTTGTAAGTCTGTCATGTTTCCTATGGTTGGATTTATGTTGGAATTCTTACCCCTTCTATGTTATGTATATTTTGATTTATTCTGTGTTGCGACGTTTTGTTTTACGCGAAGATGGTGAGACGCAACCCTCTTTCTGAAACCCTCAGTTCTGAGTTCCTTGATGCGGGCAATGGACTACCGTCGGGTCAGATGTTTTGAGTAGAAGCGAGTCGCTCGTTGTTTGAATAACTATTATCCTTGGGGGTTAGTTCTATCAGCCAGCCTAGGATTTGGGGTTTATCTTTAATACATTCTGTTTTTAATTCCTGGTATGTAATATAATGCTATTGATGGCATTTAAAACATTGGTGTGTAAGGCCTAAGTGCTAAGACCTATGTTCTATGTTCTTGATTTTAAGTTTCATTTTCGAATTCAGTAAGTTTAATTCATGTTGTACAGTTGTTTTAAAAAGGTAATTACATTTGTGAAATATTTAATTAAGTCTTTAGAAAAAAAAAATCAAATTTACCTATATTTTTTAAATAACAAATAAAAGAAAGAATATAGTTTCCGCGTATTTTCCAACAATGTGATGTCGGGACGTTACATATAGTCACGTGCCCTTTTCCTATCACCAACCCTTCTTTCTCTCACTAAGGATTTTGCCGATCACATCTCGCCGGGGGAAAATACCAAACTTGCCTGAGCATCATTGTTCCCTTCTTTCATCATTGTTCCCCCGGTAATATTTGGTTGGTGATTTACCTGTATATCTATTTGGATCTGGGAAATTTGTTCTATCTTTTTATTTTGTCCATCCATCGTCCTGGCAAAAAATACTCTCTTTATTTTGCCCGATCCATTCACCCGAAAATTGCACAGTAAGATAAATCCAAAACTTGAAGACTTTGATCTGCAACTTTAGCCAAGGAATACAAGGGACTTTTCAGGCTACCACTCCTTTATTGTGATCCCATAACCTTCTTCAAATCTAAAATGAAAATCCACGATAGAAGACTTCTGGACATAGAATTCCGACTGACATCCAAATGACTAATATTTTAAATGCCATCAATAATGGTTTATAAAATTACTTTTGATATTTAATTAGTTAGAAGACTTCTGTACAAATATAACACAAGGACAAGGAAGAAGACACAACTTTGGTTAGAGAATTTCAGTTATCTCACACTGTGTCGTCTATCTCATACTCATCGACGCGCAATTCAAAAGTTTTATCTCTCAATTTTATTCCTATTGGATATTGTTTTATCGAAAGGCAAAGCTCTGGTTCTCTCTACAAATACCATCATAAATTTATCTTGGTCATGTTTGTCGCCCATGGCACAGATGACGGCGGCGCTGCTCTCCTCCTTGATCTTCATCACCAAAGAAAGGTCAAGAAAAAACATCACATGTTCCTATTTTATTTTGTTTTTGTTTTTTTGGTTGGAATATCGTGAGTCGTTAGATTAATGTATTTTAACGATTTAGATTTGGTGTAAGTCTTTTGACTTACCCCTGGTGTCAATGGATCTTGTCTTTTTTTTAATAATCGAATATGTTCTAGCCCTGGACTATATATGGCACGCAATAAGTTTAAACATGAGTTTTTTTTTTTGCAAACTATTAAAACCCTAAACAATGTGTTACTACCAATGATACTACCAACTTTGAAGATCGAGACACACATTTTATGAATTACGCAACATTGAAATTTAAATGGAATGTATTCAACATATTCTTGAATACTGAGGTTTGTAAATAAGACTTCAAGGATTGAAGATTAAAGAAGAGAAGCATTCAAAAGAGAATGTAATGAAGAGAGTAGTAGTGTTCCTGAACACATTTGTAATGAACAAGTAAACTATTCAATAATGAAGATAGGTTGCTTATGCAATCTAGTTTTTTAGGTGCGTTCTTTTTAATGCAGAATTAATCCCTGCAGAGCTTAAGTAATTTTGAACCGTCATTTAAAATTGCATTTTTGTGATCATGTTTGTTGACTTGTTACTGATTTTGCAAAAACATTCATGTAAACATCGACTATATTTTTGTTTCCATCAATGAGCGGATCTTGAGCTCCTTGTCCTGTGCTTCCGCGCAAATATCTATAAATTCTTTATCTTGAAAGTTAGCGTGTTTGGTTGCATCCTACACAACACTTAAAAGGAATTTAAGATCTTTCTTTCAATCAGAAAGGAGAATGTTATCACAAATTAACAACCAATAACAAGAGACTCTGTCTATGTAGTTTCAGTATTTTGGGCTTTCAGCTTCCCTAGCTAGTATAGTTTTTCTTCAGCCTCTTCAAAATTTCTAATGAAAAAGACAAACTGGTATTTAATGCATGTGTTCATCACATGATCCTCAACAGCCAACATGTATGGCTAAATTTACTTGCAGTTACACATCATATCATATAATTCAAAATGGGGGGTGATTCATTGCCTTTCATTGTAATAAATCAATAAAATAAGCACTTAATTAATATAGTACTCAAAGAGAGGAAAAAATCTCTGATCCTCAGGAATATTTGGCACAAGATCCAGGCTCTTGGCTGCTCAGCTGAGAACATGGCCAGGGGCTAACCTGATGAGCAAATCCAAACACATCAGAACACTTCCAAGGGGGAGATCCAGGTCCTGTCACACCATGAAGGTTGATATCAGAGAGACAAATCTCAGTGAAAGGGGAATCTCTCAACCCTTTAATCAAACCTGCCTGCAGAACTTTCACACCCCACACATTCTTAATTGTGATGCCCTTGACAACTGGGAGAGCATTAGGATTAAACTTGTCATCTGGATGGCCCCCCACATCCCCTGCAATTTTTATTCCTTGCCTTGCATTCTCAATATACACATTAGACACTGTTATGTTCTTGATAAGCCCTCCCCTGCCACTGTTTGTCTTAATGTGGATACCAACTCCCATGTTGAAGAGATTGATGTGCTCAGCAAGTACATTCTCCACTCCACCAGAGGTTTCACTGCCTACTGCAATTCCGGCAAATGGGGATGATCCTGTTAGACGCCGGATGGTGATACCATAGCTAGGGCGGCCATATGCAATCCCATATTCATCCCATCCACTCTTCACAGCCACAAGATCATCTCCTGTAGATATATATGAATCCTCTATGCAGACATTTGAACTTGAATCTGCATAAATGAATTGTACAGATGATTGAATACGAAGGCTTCTTTTACTTGTAAACCACCACATAGCAGTTCCATGATAACTACATGAAAAGATGGGCCCTGTTTGGATAACAAGTTTATCTACTGCTTATGGCATAAGCTGTATAAGCTACTTTTATAATTGAAGAAAAATTATAGTGAAACTTATTTTATATAAGTCATAAGCTGTTTTGATAAGCTATCCTGTGTAGCTTATGACAAATAAGCCCAAAACAACTTATGAATCAGTCATAAGCTGTGTTCATAAGCTCTGCATAAGTCAATCCAAACAGGTCCCTAAAGATACTTATCAGCTCTTAAGCTACTTATTACTACACTTGTGGAATCAACATTCGCAATTTCAATACTTTTGGACAGTTTATCTCCAGTAAGAGACAAGGCGCAGTTCTCTTTAAAGGAAAGAGTTCAATAACAAATAAGTGAAACTTAATGAGGTCAGTTGGTATAGGATTTTACTGTTTGTCACAACTAAACTGTTTGCACAAGAGATGGCTTATTTAGATAGTATTTACCTGGATCAATTCCATCAGTATTAGGGGAGTCATGAGGAGCCAAAATAGTGACAAATCGAACAACAACATTGCTGCAAAGAAGGAAGAAAGTTTGAAATTAGATCTCGGGGAGAAAGCTCTGCCTCTTTGATGCATTTTTTGTGTGTACAATGGTGACAATGAGGTCTGAATCTATAACCTTATACAAACTACACAAACCCCTCACCCTTAACCCAATTTCCAAGGCTTTGATCCCTTTATAGTTTAACATAGTTGTAATCAAGAAAATGAAATATAGTAAAAAATTAGTACACATTGACTCTATTATACCTGCAGTAAACTGGATGTATATTCCAGAAGGGAGAATTCTTGAAAATCACATTTGAAATAATAATATTTCTGGAATTGACAAATTCAACAAGGTTTGGTCTTGTAAATTGAAGAGTTCTCTGCCTCCACATGTTCCACCACACATCTCCTTGCCCATCAATTGTCCCATTCTCACCTATGAAAATATGAATAAGAATCAATCAGAGGGGGAGAGAGAGATTAGTTTTGTCATGAAAGCCTGTAGCCTTAGCCTATAGTATCAAGAAACTTGCAGCTTCTGAGACATCCAATCAATTATGGCTATACAGTATAAAGCATTATCAGCATGCAATTTTCTTTTCTTTATTTTACATTTCATTCTTATGCATTAATAATTTGTAGTCATTAATTTTTAGATACTCAGTGGATATGAACTAGAAAATCAGGTGAGTAATTTACTTTTTTCAGAAAATATTAAAGATTTGATACCCACCTGTGATTATTACATCACGAAGTCCATCTCCATGTATAAAACTTATATATCTTCCTCCAGGGAGCTCCCTTCCTCTTCCATAAGATGGTAAGGGTGCAATTAAAGGCCAATTCCACAACCTCTAAAGAATGAAGAGAGGAAGAACATTAAAAAGGGTATCATATTTCCTTTTATAATAGACAAACAATAAACATGTTTAGAAGGAAGAACAGAGGTATTTTGATGGTTTCCATTGAACTTTGAGCATTGACTTCAGATCATATTCTAGCAGCATCACCTAAGAATTTTTTATTTAATATATAGTCGTGCCAACTGAGATTGATAGTAGTTACTCCTATTCGATAGATTCACCACATACATCTAGAATTGAATGTTTTTGGGGGTTGACTGTCTTATGCAATCTGTAGCAAACTACGAGTATCAAAACAATAAGTAGCATTCTCAGACCCTAATATAATATGGTGCTTTTCATTTAAAATTGCTACCTGCAACACAAGCACACATGAACAGTACTCAGTTATCTTTTACATCAATTTCACCCTCACTTCAGATTTTGTAATTTAAACAAGTGTATCATATTCACATCCTACAGGCAATAGCAGAAAAAAGCAGTATTCAACTTCCACTTGAATATTATCAAAGAAGACAACAATAATGGCCAACAAACCAGCTGTGCAACATAGTAATTGTCAATGCAGTGCACATGCAACCATGCAGACCAGAGACCCACCAATACTTTCCATCCTTTCAGCCTCAGGCCCACCATAATTCATGGAGATGAGTTGTTTCCGACAATCCATTATCTATACTCCATACTCCACACTTTCAACCATACATTATTCAGAGGAACATATAAACACATACCAAACTGACCCAATTCATGATACATAACCTGGCAAACCTTTTATCATGTAAAATATTTCCATTTTTCAGTATCTTCAATTTCCATTTACAAACACTGAACCTTAAATTTTCAGAAACTATGCTCTTGTCATTTGCCAGTTTGTGAAGAGTTTATAACATGGGAGCAATGAAATTTTTTGCATAGCACCGATTATATATATCACTTATCACTTTCATTTTAGTGTCAAGTGGGCTCTACGTAATGCTCAGAATCAGATATTACTAAGGGTAAAAGAAGAAGAATTTAATATCTCACAAAAGCTCAGACAAATTATAATAATAAAAAGATAATCTAAAATAATTATTGTTTTAGTATACATCGAATTCAGGGTAAAAGAAGAAGAATTTAATATCTCACAAAAGCTCAGACAAATTATAATAATAAAATGATAATCTAAAATAATTATTGTTTTAGTATACATCGAATTCATCCGAGCAAAAAGTTGTGTGCCGACATAATCTAGATCTACCTCAACAAATAATAAATTTAAGATTTCAACAAAAAAATGATAATAAATAATAATAAATCAATTTTCATGCATTGTCGAAGTAAAAACATTTTACACATACCTCATCCAATGGTTATATCATTTAATGAGTTTAATTAACACATAAATTAAATGATTATAATTATGAGTTAAGATAATTAATGGTTTTATACTAAAAATATTTTATTTATAATGCTTTATCTTCAAAAATGATTTTTTTTTGTTAGGCTAACTTCTTAATTAAGAAGGGTATAAGTAACTTCCAAAAGATCAAAACAAATAACATCTTATATACAACCAAAGTGGATAGATATTTACTCGCGACCTGAGAAATGTAGTACTTTAGAGAACAAATTGCGTTGCGATCTTAATTGTCAATTAAAAAATTAAGTACTAAAATTGTGATAAAATCCATATATTTGTATAATAAGATTTAGTTTTTTTTAGTCGATATTATTGGCGCAAGTATCTACTAAATACATTTAGTGGGATCTCTCCTTCCAATCACGTTACCTAAAGAATCTAAGTTGAGTTCGAGTGGGACTAACATGATGTTGGTTGGTTAATAAGATTTACTTTAATGATTAAAATTTCATATTTTTTAATAGAATACATATTTTTTTACTTAAAAAGGAGCCAAATCTAAACTCAACAACATCTATTATTTACATTAAGATAAAAAAGTTTAGAAGAAAGAAAAGGAGGAATTAATAGTAGGAAAATAGCAATGAATGAAAGTACAGACCTGAGTGGCTTTGATAACAGCACCAGCAGCGAGGTAAAGGGTCATGTGGCTGGTGAGGTTGAAGCTCTCCGTTAAGTACACCCCCGGAGGCACGTAGAGTAGCGTCCCACCTCGCCTCCTCAGGTGCTGAATCCTGTATATGGCCTCCCTGAACGCCTTCGTGTTCAGCGTCCTGCCGTCACCGACACCACCGAAATCCGTTAATGAAATCGTGTCGTCGCGGTGTCGAAGCGGCACTATGCCGGAGCATGTTGCCGCCGCTTCGGAGTAAGCCGCGGCGACACATGAAAAGAAATAGATGAAGAAGAGGAGGGGGAGGAAGGGGAAGGAGAGGAAACGTGAGAGTGAGAGAAGCATCTTTTGGGATAGATGGATAGTAGGGAAGGGAGAAGAGAATAGTGGCCGTTAAAGCATTTAATGAAAGCAGTGAGTGCTACAAAAAGGAATCTGTTTCTCTGAAGCCAAACAACGGAAAGAAAACTGCACTGAAAACGCGAAATATCGTAGTTAAATGATATTTATAAGTGGTTTAAGGTCATTTCACCACGACTAAAAAATTAATTAATTGATAAATAGTTTTCTATTATATTTTTATTTATTTATTATTTTATTTGTTGGGAATAGTAATTAGTCTTTGAATTCTCAATTATGTATTAATCAATTTTATAAAAAATGTGAAGAATAATTAATAAGGTTAAAAGTATAATTGTCAAAATATAACTTTAAATTATCAAAACGACAGATAAAAAAGAATAAATTTTTTTTCAAAATCTGACAGATAAAAAGGAACAGAGGGAGTACTGAGGAGCCATAGGCTAACGGACGAGAGCGCATATTAGTCTTTCGTTGAAAGCATTGGGACACTGCGTGGGTAGCCGGCGATAATCTTTAAACCAAAAAAAAACTGGTCGGTTCGATTGGAAATGGGTGGAACGTTCGGTCCAGTAAAATTGACTGATTCTAAAATCGATGAAAATCAATCTAATCAGTCCAAAACCAATGGAGTAAGTAATCAGTATAAGAACCGGTTTGAAAGGGTATTTTTTTTTTTAACTTTTAGACTTTTAGAATAGACAAAAAAAATAATGAATAGACAATTTTTTTTTATTTTTGTCTCTTTTATTTTAAAAAACATTTTTAACTAATTAAAGATTTAACACATTGATAAGTTTATTTTAAAAAACATTTTTGTCTATTTTATTTTAAACATTTTAACAAATTGATAAGTTACAAAATATAAGTGAAATTTTTTATTATTTATCTTTTTTTTAATAATTTTATCATCTTTTTTTTATTTTCAATTACCGATCTTGTTTTAAAAATATTGGTAATTGTTAAAAACTTACAGATAAAAATTATTAAATAAAAATTAAGATTTTTTACTATATATTAAATATTATCTTTTTTAAAAATTCCTGACAAATATTTTAAACAATAATTAATTGTATTCACTGTTGAAAAACTTAGCTTTAATTAGTAATTACTTTTGTAAGAAAGAAGAGAAAACCCTTACTTTATTAGCTAAAAAATCATTCATATTATCGATTTAGTGTTTTATATATTATTTTAAAATTTTTGATTTGTTTTTCCTCTATAAATATAACAATTTGTAGTTTTGGCTAACATAGTCTTGGGACAACTCATGCATAAGATTGATTGAACTATCCAAAATCTACCAATGTCATTATTGTGGATATCATCGATCAAGATTATGGAAACTTGGGACTCTACTTAAATTTCCTAGTTCCTGATTCCTAAGCTAGCTAGGAGCTGTCATAAATCCCTGTAGCAGGACCCATGGCCAACATCATTGGCGAACCAACTACCCTTTACCCTCTTATGGTTTCCAATTACTCCTCCAGCCACCACTATGTCCTGGATTTGTAAGGGGGACCATGAGATTGTAAATGTATGTTGTGAACATATAAGGGTTGGTATCCTGGAAAAGGAAGATAAATTCTAATTCGAAGCATATAAGCAAAAATTGAAACTTGCTGGTGAAACTGTTTTTTTTTTTTTTGGTGGAATGCAAGTGAAACTGTTTATTGTTTAAAATTGTGTCATTTTATCCCAAAAAAAAAAAATCAATGAATTCTCCCAACAACAAGAAGGACGAAGGTGACTTGTGATATAATTGCATTTGTTTGACAAATAATAATTAACAAAAAAATTAGATGAGTTAATTATTATGAAAATGTCAATTCATCTTTGATTAATTGACTTTTTCAAGGATGAATTGAGTAATGTTTCATCTAGAAATCTGTAAACTTGATTGACTTTTACTGATAGGTATATGGAGGGAGTATAAAGAATTGCAAGGTGTGTAAAACATTGTAGGGGTTTTAGGGGTTAGATTTATCTACTTGTCTACATCTAAAGGAACATGAATGAAAACTGGTGGGTACAAACAAGAAACTGGAATGGTAGTTACAGAATCTTCACTTCAGTGGCATTGATATTCCACACATACCATTCATATAGTTCCACAAACTACTAGTTATTGCTCCTTCACCTGAAGTGAACTAACTTAATTAGTGGGGAGACATAGATAGAATAGAAGAACAATGGGATCAGAGACAGGTTACCAGCCATTACTACTTAGGCTTGACTCACACTCCCACATTCCAGACTTGTCAGCAGATACCATTGAAGAGTTCTTGGAACATAGGCCTATTGAGTTGAGATGGTGGCCTCAACTTGTTGCATGGGAGTCAAGGCTCCTTTGGATCCTCTCTGGGGCTTCCATTGTTGTCTCAGTTTTCAATTATATGCTAAGCTTTGTGACTATGATGTTTACTGGCCATTTGGGGTCTCTAGAACTTGCTGGGGCATCCATAGCTAGTGTTGGAATTCAGGGTCTTGCTTATGGGATTATGGTAATGCTTGTTTTATTTGTTATTATCCTCTCAAACTTTTACCAAACCATATCATTTTGAGTAACCTTGGCTTTGCATTTCAGTATATATAATATGGTATCCTTCTCTTGCTGTATTTTACATAAGCAACTGTTTTGATCTTTTCAAAAATTTATGTTGCCTTTTTTGGGGGTTGCTTTAACAATCTGTTAAGCATCAAATTGGTTCTTAAATCTTAATGTAACTTGTTATATGTAATACCAAACAGCAATTCAACATTAGCTTATAAAATTAACTTTCTAAAAAATTTCTTATTACGCAGCTTACTCCACTTGCATGTAACACGAGTAGTAACTGAAAAAGTGTGCTTTATTTTTTATTTTTTAACTTCATTTTGCACATTGTTGTTTTGTATATCTTTCATTGAGGGCAGTTGAATTCTCCTTAAACAGTTAGGCATGGCAAGTGCAGTGCAAACCGTGTGTGGGCAAGCATATGGGGCAAAAAAGTATTCAGCAATGGGCATCATATTGCAAAGAGCAATCATCTTACACTTGGGGGCAGCAGTGATTCTCACATTCCTCTATTGGTTCTCAGGGTCATTTCTAAAAGCCATAGGGCAATCAGAGAGCATAGCAGAGCAAGGCCAAGTCTTTGCACGTGGAATTGTCCCTCAACTCTATGCATTTGCAATATCCTGCCCAATGCAGAGGTTCCTCCAAGCACAGAACATTGTGAACCCTCTTGCATTCATGTCTGTTGGGGTGTTCCTTCTGCATGTGCTTCTCAGCTGGCTTGTTGTCTATGTTTTGGACTATGGACTCCTTGGTGCTGCCCTCACTCTCAGCTTTTCTTGGTGGCTTCTTGTCTTGTCAAATGGGCTCTACATCATTCTTAGCCCAAGATGCAAACAAACTTGGACTGGCCTCAATGTCAAAGCCTTCAAAGGAATTTGGCCTTATTTCAAGTTGACAGTTGCTTCAGCTGTGATGTTGTGGTATAATAAAAACAAAAAGTCCTTCTAATTCTCACTCTCTTGCATACACAAACACAAACACACACACACACACACAACACAAATGTCAATTTTAGGAGTGTATCTCTTAAGTTCACCCTATTTTTTTCTTTAACTAGCCGGACCTATGGGTCTTTTTCTAACATAAACAGTAAAAGAAACTCAACAAACTAATGACAGGAAATATAAAGAATTGGAGGTGACACGTGTCTAGTCTGGGAGGTGACACGTGTCTTGCTCCAGTCAAGGACCTATTTTTCTTATATAGTAACTGACAAGCTGAGAATGCTTTTTCATGTAGTCTGGAGATATGGTACAATCAGGGACTAGTACTTATATCTGGGTTGCTCTCCAATCCCACAATCTCACTGGACACTATTTCCATTTGGTATGTTATCAAGTATATCTGAGAAATAACCTTTCTTTGTATAGCCAATTAGTCATCCTATTATCTGACCATAATTTCCATGCTTTCCATGTCAATGTACTTTCAGTATGAATTACTTGAATTGGGACATGCAATTTATGTTGGGCCTGAGTGCAGCAGCCAGGTTAATGACAACAGAACAAAAAAGAGTATTCATTTAAACAACTTCCACACAAACATGTTAATGGGATGTTTTGGTGATTGCAGTGTCAGAGTTAGCAATGAATTAGGAGCAGCTCATCCAAGAGTTGCTAAGTTTTCAGTCCTTGTAGTGAATGGAACCAGCATTCTCATCAGTATAGTTTTCTGCGCAATCGTTTTGATCTTCCGGGTTGCTTTGAGCAAGCTTTTCACTTCTGACTCTGAAGTCATTGAGAACGTATCAAGTTTGACTCCCTTGCTTGCCATATCTGTTTTCCTAAATGGCATTCAACCAATACTTTCAGGTAACAAAACCTATAAGCATAAGCATCACTTTTGGTTTAATGGAATTCTAGCTTCCCTTGTAGGGTATTCCTACCCCATGTCATGTGATGAGGACAGTGGTTAAATCGCCTGGATGAATGGTTAATTGCATCATTTCAAATAGATTTATGATTTAAAGTTTGGTTAATTATAAGTAGTTAGGTAGTTAATTTGGTTCCCAATAAAATTTCATGTTCGAGTCGTGTGAATAGACATTGAGAGAACTTTAATCCTTGTAAGTAGATCCACTCAACTCGACTTAGATTAGTCAGAGTCCAAGATGGCTTCCAGATACCACCATAGGTAGCCTAGACCCCTTGTAGTTAGGGTAGGGTGACCTTGTCCATGTGATTTGTCCTACTTCTGATCCTTTCCTTTTGTTTACTTTCGTTTGGAAAAATTTCAGGAGTTGCAATTGGAAGTGGGTGGCAAGCTGTAGTGGCTTATGTAAACTTGGCTTCTTACTATGTTATTGGTCTTACCGTTGGATGTGTTCTTGGCTTTAAAACAACTTTAGGAGTAGCTGTAAGTTTGAAACATTTTCCTCACTACACAAACTAGCTCTATTTCTTTAAGTTTGCATGAAGATTGGTGTAATGGAATGCAATTGTGATTGTTACAGGGCATATGGTGGGGGATGATCCTTGGAGTTCTTGTACAAACAGCAACTCTAATAATTCTGACTGCTAGAACAAATTGGGATGAAGAGGTAAAAAGAAAACCTTAGAGTAAAAGATCTTATTTATGTTACGGTAATTGTTTGTCACATGTAAAGTTGTTAACCAATTTGTGATGCAATTGTAGGTTGAAAAGGCTATTGCTCGCATCAAAAGATCTGCAGAAAATGACACCCTAGATCACTTGATTGCCAACGAGTAGGAATTTCCCATTTTTCTTCCTTCAGGCTTGTATAAGTGCTGCTTACCTGTTTTTCGGACCACATGCCTCTTTGTATGAGTTCACATAATTTTGAGATCAAAGAACAAAACCAATTTTCACTCCCAACAAAAGTATCTGAGGATCAGGAAATGGATGCTCTGACGTTAAAATTTGAAATGTCCTTGTTACTGGGAAATTTTGTGTCTATGAGATCTTTTGTGCCTCATTCTTTATACATTAAATAAGTGAATCTCTTTTGTGTCTCGCTCTCTTTATATACATTAAACAAAGTGAATCTCTATTAAAATTTGTGAATATTTGTAAAAATGGGATAGACACAATTTTTGCTTGATGATCCAATTTTTCACATGTGTGAATCTATTTTTACAAGTTCTAAGACAAAAAAAATTGAGATTTCAGAACACAAGATAATCGGCGTGTAATCTTCAAATATATAAAAAAAAGTAAACTATCAATAAGTTTTTTCTTTTATTATCATCCCAATCTTTTGGTGCTAGCTAACAATTTTCACATTTACTTGATAGTAACAGAATAATGTTTGGGTTTTGATGAGATCCATGAGAAAAATGTTTTTAAGGTTAAATTATTGAATGAAACACCATCCATATTTTGTTAAGTCAGGCTAAACATGACCTTAATTAGACGCCTAATCTACTTTTCAAACGTCAAGCCTTATTTAGCTGATATAAATAATCCCAGTCCATCTTTTTCAAAAGTTTTAACATAAATTAGAAAAAACATATTTAAATATCTGTTTTTGTAATGATACTACTACTACATATATTAACATGCTTCTACATAAATTACTTAATAATAAGCTTAAACTTCAAACCAAGGATGTGCACGTCAGCCATTTTCAGACGAGATTATTCAAACTCTAGAGGTGCCAAAAGCCTCTCCAGGTACTAAATATTCAAATTACCAGTTCTTCACAACATCAACTACGGACATACAACACAGAATACTACCACACAAGACATTTACTTAAAGACTATATTACTGAAACAGCTGCTATAGGTCGATGAACAACGGGACAGCCAAATCCTAATGAAGAATTAGGTAGTGTGACCCAAAGTTGATGATTTATGATTACAGGCGAGAGATCTGAATGGGGATGGACAAGGAAGCCTCCTCTCCCATCACTGTCTGGAACAAATCTAACTCTCCATATCGCTCCAGCACACGCATCCTGCAATCTTCAGCTGCCATCATTCCAGTGGAGAATGCACCATGGACAGAACCTGGATAGCTCATACTTGTTGCTTCTCCAGCAAAGAACAAGTTATCTACCGGGACCCGTAGCCTCTCATACAGGTCGTGGGGTTTCCCTACTGCATCATAGCTATATGAACCTAGTGAATTTATATCTGAGCCCCACCGAGACACAAGATACTGAATCTGCATGGTGGAAACAAATTACCGCTTAAACATACTTCGATACAAGTAGTAAAATGCATTCACAGGATCCTAAATAAATAATATCAAGGCCCTCTGTAGCAGAGTATACACAATGGATACCAGCATTTATTTTTCTTGTGCAGTTAATAAGTGAAATAAGAGAGAATAGTATGGTTACTGGTGAAGAAGCATCGGGAAGAATCTTCTTGAGCTGCAAGAAAGCAAAGTTAGCAGCTGCTTCATCAGACATTTTCTCAATGTCTTTGGCCAGTTGACCAGAAGGCATGTAAACAAGGACAGGATGACTTGCAGCCTTGTGGAGATTGAGGAAGTAGCTACATCCATAAGATGTATCTGCAACTACTCCCAAGAACTCCACATTAGGCCAAAATACATTCTCGAAGTGCAAAATGATTTTATTCTCAAGTCCAACCCCAAGATCAGCAATGGCAGCTTCCTTCCAATCTGGGAGTTTTGGCTCAAATAATATGGTATTTGCTTTAAGGACCCCAAGAGGGACAGCAATAACAGCAGCATCAGCAACAAATGTTTTCCCATTTTCCACTGTCACTTTTACTCCATTATACCGCCTAACAATTTTTGTGACCCTGAAAAGGGGGCATTACCAATCCCAGTAAACATAATTAATTAAAGCAACATAACAGTACATGCAGTCTCAAAACAACAATTCAAACTATTATCTACCTGTGCCCCAGGCGAATATCAAGACCCTTAGCTAGGGTATTAATAACAGGCAAGTAGCCCCTGACCATAAGACCATGACCGCCAGGGAGAAGTACTTCCTGTCAGACCATATTTAAACAGGTATAAGATATGCAAAACAAAAAAATTAATAGAAAAATCTTGTGTTAATTAAGAAGTTTCTTGCAATATTAATTAGGGTCAAAATATGTCGGTCATCAATCTAATATGCATTCTTTTCTAACGTGCTTTATGTAGGCTTACACAAAGGGCAACACCACTTTCATTTAACTGCAAACCCTACAGCCATAAGTCGAGTTCACCACTTCTGCTGTCACTTGGTATCGGATCTTATCTAAATGGATTGTTTGCCCAGCACTCCTACTACTTCTATCTATCTGAGCCATTCTCTTTTTTTCAAAAAAAAAAAACAATTCCCCACAGTCAAGCCTAGTAGAGCTAAGATGGTCTGTCCAGATAACAGGATTCCTACATACTCCCTTCCCACCTGCCTAACAAAAATGCACCATCAATTCACAGAGGGGCAGAAAATCATAACGACTGTATGTACTATGCTGAATTTTGTTTCACATCTTAAATAGAAAGGAGTGGGGCAGCTGGCATTCATTTGACTCTACATGATGCGATTTACCCATGATTGACTTATTCATTTATTTGGGGTTTCACAGGCACAAAAATCCATTTGTATCTCCAGAACTAGTCTCTCTGTATTTCAATAAGATACATACTCCTATATGTAGATCAGGAAACACATTTACATGATCATCGGTCATAGAAAGGCTGCATGTTGAAGACTCATGCACCTGGCTATGAGACGACTTTACAAATTATTTCTTTCACTACAAGAGCTACCTGTATGTAACACCAAAGAGAATAGATCATTTAGTGTAAATTATGGGCGGGAAGGTGGGGCGGGGGGAACTCAATAGCTAACACAAGCAAAACATCTTGAACTTGATTTCTTCAAATTACCTGGTCCCATCCTTTCAGTGAAATTGTATCAGAATCTGCAGCAAACCATCCCTCCATTCTGCATAAATACCACTGAAGCACCTTATGGGCAAGCCCCTCCAACCTGCAGTCAAGAGTGGAAGTCATATTATGTTACTTACACCTTTTAAAAATAAAATCATGGTGTCAAAGAAATTATTTTTTATGCCAATAACAACCTGAATTCTGGCCTCCTTTCAAAAACAATTGAAAGACCACGCTGTATGGACATATCTTCACTGAATTCCTTTCTTACTTTATCTGTCTGCATTAAGTAAAGGACAATCATTAAGAGGATTCTCACAGTGATGATAAGCAGATCAAACATTAGAAGTGATAATTTGGAAACGCAATGTATTCCTGAAAATTTGCCTTCTACTGAGAAAATGCAGTTCAGTAGGTAAACCAAATAACTAGGAGAATAAATAAAATGACCAACCTCCTGTAAAATTGTCTCAAATACTTCACCAACTTTTGTTACCAACTCCTGGGGAACTTGATTCCCATCCATATCAAAAAGTGCATAGCTGCAAGAAGTTGATGAATTTTAATTATAAAAGAACTAGCATACAATAATTTCTATTGAAATATTTATTTGGCCACCAAAATCATTGAACTGATTATCTACTATGCACGTCTAGCAAAATTAGCTAATATAACATCAAAATCTATGTACCTACCTTTCCAAATCATGGTCATAGAGCACGGAGTTATCCCCACTGGTACGGTAAAGGGGTAGCCCCAGCCTCCCAATCACTGAAGCAAGTGGATTCTCCTTGGAAACTCCATGCAACCTGAAACATGTGTGGCTTTTAATAACAAAATAAGGAAGAAATTTCGCATTCTCATCAATATGTAAATTCATCAAAACATAAAGAGAATAAGCTTTACCATGATGCTCCTAGGTCAACAGGAAAGCCAAACGAGTAATCAGTGTGAATTCGACCACCAAGTCTTTCCCTTGACTCCAAGAGAACAACCTGACCAAAATTTAAAAAATAAAGCACCATTTACTCCCCAACTCTGAAAATGCATATTAATTAACTACAGGCTACATAAATATGTAGGTTCATGTTTCAGATAATTGCAATCATGTAAGGCTGTAAGCAGCCACAAGCCAAGGTCAGGCAACATAGATCAATGTTTTATAACAAAGTAACACACGAGTTCAACAAGAAATGTTTAAATTCACAAATCATAAAGCTCAAATACCTGAATTGAAGCATCATGAAGTGCACGTGCAGCAGCAATCCCAGCCATGCCACCACCAATGACAATAACGGAGGGTGACCTTTCCTGCTGCCTGCTATCGTTTCCATAGCAAAGAGCTACAGGAAAGGGGGGAAAGAACAGGGCATGCAAGTAAATAACATCGAACAAAGAGAATAAACAAAAATTTAAATTTCTAAGGTAGACAAAAGTCTTCACACATAGCTTGGGTACACAAGCACACCCCCCATTCGTACATAATTTTTTTTTTGGTCAATCATTAGTACATAATTTGTATAACCAATTGATCAATCAATACTAAAACCACAGAACAGCCCAGCTTACTACTTTCACAGTTTGTCAATTAGCACCCAAATCATGATTTAAGACTCAAAATAGTGCTCCAAGCATGATTTTACCAAAATTCTTACTTGAAAATAAGACTCGATTTACATATCATTGACTAAAGAGTTCGTTTGGTATTTTAAATATTATATGAACAAGCTTTTCATAATTTTGTCAGTTGAAAAATAGAGACGTCAATTCTATTCTGTACATAACCACCATATTTAGATTTACTTAAATTATAAAAAAATTATTTTAAAAAATTAAATTAAAATTATTTTAAATATAAAATAAAATAATCGAAACGGCGACATGTTCCCGTTTTTTAGCATACGCGTTTCTTATTTTTTGAATAATTAGTTTACATGAACATGATATTGTTTGATTAAAGAAGAAAATAAATCTTTTTCTTATTTTAATTTTAATTTTATACAAAATAATGATTAATAAAACTCAATTTACACGTCATGACATTTGAGAATTATATTGCATGCACAACACAATCATTATCCTACGTAGCATTATATATCATCGACCACACAAGCACGTGTCACACAGCTACTGGCCTAGAATAGACCATTTTTTCAAAAATAGAACATAATAATAAAAATAATAATTAAAAAACAAAAAAAACTACATTTCATTTTCTTACCACAACCAGGCACCGACATTAACAAAACGAAATCAATAAATCAGTAAAATAATAAAATAATTTAATTAAATATATTATATAATATCTATATATATGGTCAAAAGCAAACCTCTGGTTAATTTGGGATTACTCTTATTTCTTGACTCCATATTGCGAATAAAATTCTCGATTACGATTGAGATTACTGTGATTATCCGTTAACAACAGCTTGGGGCAACCGTCGTGGAAATTGGAGAGCGATTGAGGAGAAAAATGGAGGGAAAAAACCAACAAACAAGTAACGAAGTGATTGAAATTCAAGTTCGACGATAAATCCAGCTTCCCGAACCAGTTCATGCAGCTTGATTTTCCAAAAAAAAAGCTCAACCTCAGCGACAAGTCGCGAATCGGCGAGATCGCGATCCTGGGCAGAGGAACGAGAACGAGGAGGTTTCGGAGGATTGTTTGTGTCGGCGTTTGGCAACTCGGAAAAAAGTTCCGAGAAAAAGGGGGAAAGGGGAAGAGGAAAATTCTAGAACCAGAAAGGAGCGAAGCGAAATTGTGAAAGGTAATGTAATGAGGGAAAAGGAAGATGGATGGTTGAGTTGTGATTTCACAAATGAAATTTTGTCTCAGATTTATAGAGTTGGTTCGTAACGTAGGCCAAAAATTGGGTGGACCATCACAACGACGCCGTTCCATAGCGCGTGGTAACACGATGTTTGGCTTTTTCGTAATTTGAAACGAATGTAAAACGGGTTATTTTTTTATTTTTTGACGAAAGGTAAAACGGGGTTTTTGATATTACACGCCGCTCCAGAAATCAAAACCAGATCAAGAGAAAAAGAGTAGAATAAAGTTTTTATATTACCTGTTCGGTGGTTCGTTCTTAGTAGCATAAATACGTGTTTTTTAATTTAATTTTTATTATACTTATATTATTGTTTAAGGTTTTTTTGTAGAAGAAATGAATAAAAGGGGAAAAAATAAAAAATGAAAAGAAAGGAAAACAATATTGTTTAAGGTTTTGATCATATAGCTGTCAAAAAAAATGGTTTTGAGCATATAAATTTAAAATTAAGGATAATAGTTGTTGATAAAATAAATGTTAATATAAATTTAAAATAGCAGAATAATATTAAAACGAATTTAAAATATTTAAGTTAAAATCAGATAATTTCAAATTATATATATTCTTTAGGCTTAAAAATATTTTTGGTCCCTGCAAATATACCCATTTTTGCTTTTCGTCCCTGTAATTTTTTTTTTTTAGTTTTTTATCCCTGCAAATATCGCCGTCTCCATTTTTTGTCTTCGACATCAACTTCCGTTACAAAAAAACTGACGTGGCTAACGTCTGCTCAGCTGTCATTGCCACGTAATGCAACTGAAGCCATGTGGGACGCCACCTGTCATTGCCACATGGATAAGTGGCTGACTGGGCATGATTAACATTTAAACCCCTTTTTAATTTTTTAGACTTTAATATTAATTAATTAAAATTAAAATTAGCTTAAAACATATTAATTTAAACACAAATTAATTAATTAATTAATTAACATATTAGGGTTCCCCTTCCCCTCCATGCCTCTATGCCGCTACACACATCCGGAGAATCCAAAAAATTGAGGATTCATGAGAACGCCCAGTAGCAATGCAAAGAAAAAGAAAGGAAACTGGAAACCCCTCAAATCCAACAAACAAAAGATTCAATTGCTTAAAACCTTGGAGTGTCAAGTGTGAGTGGCAGAATATGCAACGTGCCTTGCTCCTCCATCTTCAATTTTAATTCCCTCACTCACTCAAAAATGGTGTCTTTGTAGCACACCACTATGTCATTTCACTCCAAACACATTTTCAGAAACACCCTTTCCCCAAAATCCATCTTCAACCTCTCCTTCACCCCCCTTGACCTCAAACTCGCCATCGACCACACCGGCGAGGACGGGGAGTCACGGCGGATGAATGTGATCACTGCTTCCAGCTACACCTCGGCAAACACTGACGTGGCCAAGTCGAACAACACAAATGATGTTGTGGGTGTCGCCTTCCTCACAACACAGCATCGCCTTCATCTGCACAGAACAGCGCCGATCGTCTTCCTCACATGGTTTTCGCCTTCTTCTTTGTCGTTGAGGGGCTTCTTGTTGTTTTGGTCTTTTTGGGGTTTTGGGGGACATGGGTCTTAGGTCTGTAGCAAGGATGAGATGGGTCTGCGTGAGTTCACGGAATGGGGAGTGGCGGGGTAAGAACGAAGGCGCTCTACTTTGGTCTTTGGGTGAGATGCTTTCTCTTTCCATCGTATTGTAACATCAGAGGTATATTGATAAAGACCAAGACCAAAGTAGAGGTATATTGATAAAGACCAAGAACCAAGCAAATGGTAGAACATAGCTCCAAGGTATTCGTGCTTTTTGGGTTTTTTTTTCTGGGTTTTCTGGGTTTGTTCCTTCCTTATGGGTTTGCTAAGGATGCAAGATAGATTCGTTTTTTCTGGATTTCGTTGGTTTCGTTTTTTTCTGGGTTTGCTAAGGATCAAGATAGATTCTTTAGGGTGGAGAATGAACAATGCTTTCTGGATTTCCTTCTGGGTTTTTTCTGGAAAGAATGAACAATGCTTTCTGCAAATATTTTTGGAGATGTTGAGTTTAGATTTGGTTGTATTGTGGTGAGCTTGGGGGTGGTGGCTGGGAGGGGAAAGAGGAGGAGGGGATGGGGGTCGGTTTTGGTTGGGGATGATGATGTTGCTGGGATGTGTTTCTTGTTCTTCATGGAGCTCTTCTTCAATGGCGGCTGAGAGGGAGGAGGAAGATGGGAGAGAAAACAAACCCTAATATAAATTAATTAATCTATTTTTAATTACATTTTATCTAAATAATGTGTTTAAGTTAAAGTTAATTTAAGTTTAAAATATTAATCCGTTAATCACGCTGACTCAGCAGCTTGTCTACGTGGCAGTGACAGCTGGCGTGACACATGACCTCTGTTACCTTACGTGGCACTGACAGATCATCAACCGTTAGCCACCTCAGCTTTTTTGTAACAGAACTTAACGTCGATGACCAAAAACAGAGACGGCAAAATTTGCAGGCATAAAAAAATAAAAAAAAATTACAAAAACAAAAACAAAAACAAAAACAAAAAATGGATATATTTATAGGGACTAAAATTGTTTTTAAGTCTATTCTTTATTAAGTTTTGAAATAAATGACTGTTTGAATTTGAATTTTTAAAAAAAATATGGGATATAAACTTTCTAAAGGGAAGAAAAATAGATGACGTAGAGATTTTTCTAAAAAGTAACATAATTATTTAATATGAAAACCCGCAATTCCGCAGAGCATCAGTAAGTCATTAAGGCCATTGTGTTAATGCATTTTGGGCATTTTAAGGCCAGTATATGGGGAAACTTTTTTCAAAAAGATAATTACATTTATTAAGAGACATTTCAGAAAGTTCTATAATTAACATTTATTTCTTTAAAGTAAATATGTAGATATGCACTAAGTGGGAAATTTTTCTTTTGGGCCTTAGCCCTCCCTGTTATCCAAAAATATATATATTTTTCTTCGCACAATTACATTACAAGTACCATGTTTCCTTGATGATAATAATGGACTTTTCTCTCAAATATGACTTTTACAGTTGTGGACAGTGAAAACAAGGACTCATCATGCACGGGGGTAGACATATCTCTTCATATATATGGTGTTATTAATCGGAGAAGGAACTGCACAAGGTCCATTCCCATTCATGACTGACATACCAGAAAGAGGCGTACATAAGACCCCAGAAAAGCGAAAGTTGTTTTTTTTTTTTGGCATTTTTTTTGGAATCTACCAACTTTCCAAAATTTAATTTGGAAAATAACACTGTTTTCAGATTAATTAGCAATCTACCATTGTTTTTTTTTAGTTGAGAAGTTTCCTCCCCCAAAAGAGACTTCTCACCGTCGTTTTATTTTTTTTTTTCAAAATTCCCTATAGGAAGTCCCCTCTCCCAAAAGAGACTTTTCACCATTGTTTTATATTTTTTTTCAAAATTGCCTATGGGAAGTTCCTTCCCCCAAAAGGGACTTCTCACCATGATTTTTTTATTTTATTTTATTTTTTCCGTTTGATTTTAGCGGTTTTAGGTTTTTGTTAAAGTGGTTTGTGGTTTTAGGGTTTTGGGCTTTGTTAAAGTGGTTTGTGGTATCAATGTGTTGCCTAACGAAGAATATTGGCCACAATATACTGGACCTCAAGTGTGCCACGATCCGCAAATGCGAAGGCTACCACGAGGTCGTCCACAATCTACCCGCATTCGCACTGAGATGGATCAGGTAGAAAGGAGTTGTCACACTAAAAGGTGTGGACTGTGTCGAAATGAGGGTCATACCAGGAATAGATGTCCTAATTACCATCCTAGACATTCCACAGAGTAGGAAATGTGGATCGTTGTACCCCTTTTGAAATTTTAATAGTAATCATTTTATTGTATTATTATTTACTATTAAGATTCTAGACTAACTTAATTATGGTAATTATTAATTAATAAATTGAATTAATAAATAAAATAAATTAATTAATTCAAATAACCCAAAACCCTAAAATCACCCAAACCCTAAAACTACAAACCACCTAATACCATAAACCACTTTAACAAAAACCTAAAACCGCTAAAATCAAACGGAAAAAAGAAAAGGAAATAAAAAAATCACGGTGAGAAGTCCCTTTTGGGGGATGAGACTTCCCATAGGCGATTTAAAAAAAATATATAAAACGATGGTGAGAAGTCCCTTTTAGGGAAGGAGATTTCTCACCTAAAAAAAATAGTAGTAGATTGTTAATTAATCTAAAAACAGTGGTATTTTCCAAATTAAATTTTAGAAATATGGTAGATTCCAAAAAAAACCTTTTTTGGTCATTAGGAAAATCTTCCGGTGGACATTTTCACTCTAATTCACAAACAGTACTAACTTAACCCCCGAAGAGGATGCTCAAAATCACGTAGCTTTAATTGGCTCCTGATTTATCAACCATAATTACCAACATCATATTCCTTTATATGTTATTCTATTAAAACTTTTTTTATTATTACTAGCGGACAGACTGACACGGATGGTACCGTGCCTATCTGTTCGTGTTTTTTTGAATAAAATATAAAATTATATAGTGATATATAAGTTTGGTAAAATATGAATAAAGTATAAATTATAGATTATAGTTTAAAATATAAGTTATAGGGATATATATAATGGATAAAGTGGAAGCTATAGATTATAGTTTAAAATGAAAATTATAGGGGTATAATGGTCCCTAGAAATGTGTACACAAAAAGCATGTATTCCTTTTATAATAGTTATAGATTATAGATGATAGATAATAATAGTTTTTACTAATAATAACAATAAGCATGTGCATAACTGTTAATTAACAGGTGAAAAAGAGAGAAAATAATTGTACACGAAGGGTAGTTTAGTACAAGGATATTCCATATTTTTTTTTGTGACCATTTTAAGCCATCCAAAACAAGCTTTCTAAAATTATTAATATCTATCGATCCCCGTTGTTAATTATTAAATTCTTTAATTAATGTGAAATGAATCCTATTGTTTAAAGAAATGGGATTTATTTTGTAAAAAAGAAAAAAGAAAATAGGACTTATGTTATCTGATAAAGAAAATAGGATTTTTAATATCTATCGATCCAAATGACATGGAGTTTAATTTCTCTTTCAAATTCGAGTTTTGATATATTTTATGGGTATAATAAAACCATATTTTTCTCATCATAAATATTATTTGTGCCATCCCCGGCCAACAAATATCAAATATGTGGTCATTGCACGTAAAAGATAGGGAAAGGATAACCTTTCAGGTTATTTTCATTTAATTTCTTGGTAGCAAATCTACAAAAGAACCAATAAGACAAACAAAATATGACAAACGTGCGAGTTTAACATCAAAAAATCCTGAATTCTTCAACATCCGTACGTGTTCCTTTATTTTTAGAAAAATGATTTCCACACACTTTATCTCTATTATATATCCATAGAGAGATAGTCAGATAGAAATAAGAAAAAAAAAGATATATATAGTGATAAATATGACAGATAAGTAATATAACAAAAAAATAAAAAGAGAGATCAAGACGCACAAGAAGCTTTTGAGGATTGTTCAAATTTTTGATAATGATGAATTGAGTGTCTCCTAATTACCCGATTTAGTTGCTTTGTAGTTTTTCTCTTTTTTAGACTTCGGCCGTTGTTTCCAAAAAAAGAAAGAGAGAGCAATATTAAATAGAGGGTTTTGAAATTGAGAGGTATTTAAAAATTAGAAGTCTTATTTTTATCAAAAATTAAGGTGAGAAAAACTCATATCATTGATGTGTGCGTAGCATAGTGATTTTATGAGCATATGGATATTGTGCTTCACCGACATGTACGAGTATTTTTAAATATAATAAAATCTCAGATTATTGATGTGTGGCTCAGCATAGTGATTGTGATTTCATGAGCATTTGGATATTGTTTTAGGGTCCATTTATTTTATATTTTGATAGAATTGATTTTAAAAAATTTGATGTAAACAAATTAAAATGGCAAATTAGTTTGTGTTTGGTAATAATATTTTATAAGTGAGTTTAAAAGAGTTTGATTCTTGTTTGAATGATAAGGGTCCTTTTGTTTTAGATTTTGATAAAATTGACTTTGAAAAAATTGATGTTAAAAGAATTGATTTTAAAATTATTGAGGTTAAAAAAATTATTTGTTTTTGTAAATGATATATTTTAATTAAAAGTGAGTTTACAAGAATTAATTTCGTTTGGATGATAAAGTAGAATCAGTTTTCATGTATAAATATAAAGAATTTTATGTATCACATGTCTAGCTGAATCAATTTCACTAAACAGAAAAACTAGAAATCGTTGTCATAATCAATTCTAACCATCTCAAAATTGATTTTGTTTACAACAAATCTTAACCAAGTGGTTACCGTAGCAATTGTATTTTGATGCTCCAAAATCAATTCCAAGTGCTCTGAAATCTAAAACAAACATACTTGACTCAAGTAGAGTTACTTTTGGTATACAAATATAAAGAATTTTGTGGGTCTCACATCTAGAATCAATTTTACTCAAGGGAAAAACTAAAAAATGTGTCTTCTCTTCTACCACCTCTAAATTTCATCATTTCGGTATTTCCACAACGTTTTTTCATCCAAACATAATAATTTGTTTCTTAAAATTGATTTTTAAGCTCCCAACGGAATTTTATAATCCTAAACAAACACGCACTTAATAATTTGTTTTATTTAAAGCAATATAGTACCTTGGACTTAAATATATATCCTCTACGTGCAACTATATATAAGTACAATCTATTTTATATACAATAAATATATTAACAAATTTACTCTATATAAAATAATAATTTTTTGACAGCTTTTAAAAATTTATAGTAATCCAATCGATATATATTATAGTAATAAATTATCGATCATAAAGTGACTTTTTTTTTATCCTCAACCGTGTACAAAATTATATATATAAACACACACAATTACAAACAAATTTTCACACATATGTTGCTTATCAAATCATTTGACTTAGTATCCTTAGGTTGAGTTTTGAAGGTTGCGTTTGGCGATTGAGTTATGCAAATTTTATTTTGATTTATCTAGTGATATATAAAAGTATTTCTGACAGTATTTGTGATAGTGTTTATGAAAAAAATTTATAAAGTATATGAATTTAGTTTAACTATATTTTTTCTTTGATTATAAAAATAGTTTATTCATAAATACTTATATAATCATGTCAACATGACATCCACATTAATATCTTCATATCCTCATTGATAATTGGATGTCAAGTTAAAATAGATAAACCAAAATTATGTAATTTTGAAAAATATAGAGACCAAAATTGGAAAACTTTTATTCTTTTTTATTTTCTCTCACAGTTATGTGGGTATTACATTCACGTCATCAGTCATGCCAGCATCGTATTCATATCAATATCTCGATTAACTATTGGTGTTAAATTAACAAACGTAACAACATTGCACAATTTAAAAAAATATAGAAATTAAAATTAAATAAATTTTTTGACAACGAATTAAAATTGAATAATAGAAAATATGAAAATCAAAATCACCCTAACACTATTGACTATACCCTGAAATAAGGTAATTCTACCACGTTGCAAATCTTGAAAAGACATGAGAAAGCAACATTAGCGTCAGTCACCACCATTCATCAGCCCATGTTGCGTTGGGTCTGATGCGCGTAAAATTTCAAACAAGTGGACCAGTACATGACCGTCATTTGCTCCGCGCTAATATACTATGGTTTTTGTTTAACTTTCTTTTAATATTTTTTTTACATATTTTATTTTAACAAAAAAAAAACATATATTTTGTTTTAATCTTTATTTAATTTATTTTGTTTTTTCTCAACCTATGATCTAAGAGTGTTTATTAGCTGATTATATTTTAATTTAGGTGATTAAAATACATATTTGGTTTTGACTGAATTATAATAGATTAAAAATATTTAAAATATAAGTTGTCTTTAATACAATTAAATTAACTCAAATCACCTCACCAAAAAAAATTTAACTCAAATGGTTATTAATGTGATATATTTTTCCTTCTTTTTAAATGTCACATTTTTTTTGTATTTTTTACTTTAACATTTTTATGCATATTTATATTTTAGTTTTTGTTTTTAATTTCATCATGTATTAATTATTATTTTTTAATACAAGTGAAGGAATATATACAAAATACCTAAAACGTACTTTTCAATTGTCTACACCAAGAAAAAAAAAAACAATGATGAGGCATGAATCTACAATATTTCTAATATTATCTCTCACTCCAATGATTTTATATAATAACTCCACAACTGTTGTTCTGAATAGTGATTCATCTGTAATTGCAAATTTAATATTATAATAATAATAATAATTTGCAAAGTCTTTGCAATCCCGGCTGTGACTGCACTAATATCTCATTGTCAATGTAAATTAAAATAATGATTTTAAATTATATATTTTCTATGTATTGGATTAGCCGATTTGTCTAGCTAGCTACTATTTTCAATATATGCCGATCTCTCTGACTGAGGATTTGGTAGAAACAATTATTTTTCTGGACATCTTTATGTATGTTTGCTGAAGAATATATCTACTTTTCTATTTCCAAACTACATTGTTATAGCTGCAATTGTGGTTATGCGTCGCAATTTAAAATTATACAACATACAATTAGTGAATTTTTATGTATTTAAATATCAGAATATATAAGGAAAATATAGAACCATTGGATTTCTCATTATTTTTCCTTATCAAATTTGCGGAAGTTAAATTTCTATTGTAGAATTTATTAGAGTACTAAATTTTAAGGATTTTGCTTGCATGACTATAATACTTACCTATAGAACATACACTTTTCAAATGACCCACCTTTCTCTTCAAAAACAACATTGTTTTTCTTATATATATTTTTGGTCATTCTGTTTTTCTTATATATTCTTCTATTTTTATCTCATTATATATATTGAAAAAAGTCTAACCCTTTCTACCTTATTTGATATCTGGTTGGACATTTCTCTTAATTTAACTACATCTATATGTGGCAAAATAGATTAGATCAATCGGATCAACCCGTTCAACCCACATTTTTTGGCAGATGCACGTTGGGGGATTTCAACCCACCAACCGGTTTTGATCCCGCCCCGCATAACCCGCTAAGAAAGCAAGGCGGGGGCGGGGGGTGGGTTGGATTGCCGGTTACTTATTTTGTTGCAATTTTTTCTTAATTTTTAGTGTTTTCTATTTTTTAAAATGTTTTTTGTGTCAACCTTCCAACCCATCTATCATTTTTTTTAATTTTTTGTTGTTGTTGGTGGGCCAACCCATCAATATGCCACATGGGAGGTTAGTATTTTCAACTCATCTATCAAATCAAACTGGCCTTATCGCCACTCCATTTTTATCAAATTGATGGCAAGGTGGGGCGGGTTGGCTTACTTTGCCTATCTATATGTCTGATCAGATATTTCTCATAAAAAGAGTTGAGCCTCTCCACGTACATTTTAACCTCCCAAAACCAACAGCCACATATCTCAAATAAAGGTGCCAAATTAAGATTCAGACAATTAATGCCTTTTGTCACATTCACATCCATACTAAAATATCCCATGAATCAAGGTACGTGGCATGGCTCCACGAACACAAAAACACACATGGGATTCTTCCACTTTCTCTCTTTGTGGGAATCATAAAAACTCTATTTGTTCATTGCTAGCATACATGGACCGAATTTTTCTTGCTTCATTGTGTACAAACACCTTACAAGTTTAAATCTTATTATCTCAATATACTTGTTTCTCGTCATCTCCACTCAACTTGGTACCAAAACAATTGGTAATTTCAAGGCCTACCCCATTCATACATGGGCTATATCATCGAACCCATAAACACTTGATAATTTCATAAGGCCTACCCATTTCATACATGGGCCATGGATTTCATCGAACCCATAAACCCACCTTCACAAGGGAAGAGGGGGATTCTAGCAACAACAGAACATTTCACTAAGGCTTTGTTTGGGAGGGGGTTTTTGGAGAGGAGAGAAATGAAGGGTTTATAACAATATTTTAGTTTAATAAAAAGAGAGGAGGGATGTGGAGAGCATTTTAAAATATTCCAAAAACCTTCAAAATCCTCCAAAATCCTCTCTCTAGTACATTTCTGGAGTTCCCCCAAATTGGAGGTTTTTGGAGGTTTTCATTTCTTTCATTAAAAACTAATTATCCATGCAAGATAGGGGATGTCCTCCCTTCCATTTCTCTTCATTTTTCCCTTAAAATGTCAAAACCCTCCCCTCCAAACTCCCAAACAGACCCTAAATGGATAAGAGTGGTTGCTCTTAAAGGAGTGAAGGCAGAATCAGAGCAGCTACTATATATCATCAAGGAAAACACATCATTAGTCATTTTAGTTCCCTCAAATAACAGTTTCTAATAATGGGATTGCTTGGGAACAGTAGATTTTATATTCGTATAATTGTTGTTGATTTAGCACATGCATGAGAAGTATTATTGATATGGATCGAGCTTAGAGTGAGCCCACCAAGCATTTTATCCACTTAAAAGGGCCCAAATGCATGAAGAAGCTCTATACCGACAGAAGCTAACTAGAAGACCATTGGGCTTGTGTCTCAAAAAAGGCCTTTTAACCAGTCTGTCTTCTAGCTTCGTGGATTAGTTGGACTGAAAAGATGTTAATCTTTGGAGCAAGAAAAATAAGTTGTGCACCCCCAAAAGTGCTTTAAGAAAAAAAATATTATTTATAATTACAAAAAATATCATATTGTTTTTAATTAAATTTTTTTACAAAATTTTTAGAAAAAAAATAATATGATGACTTTTTACAAATATATAATTAGTGAAAATTGGCAATAAAAAGCTAAATAGCCCTCTAATATATTCATTTCTCGGCCATGAGTAATTGAGTTAAAATCCAGTAATAACGTTTTAGGTAGTGTTTGGCCCAGCTTTTTTTGGGCTTCTCTTCTCCTTAAAAGGAGAAGCTGGGCCAAACACTATTGACAAAAAATGTCTTAAAAAAATAAGGAGCTTATTTTTATAAAAGAAAATAGTGTAAAAAGCGACTTTTGAAAAAGTTGATATTTGGAGCTTATTTTCAAGCTACACGGAGCTTGTAGCTTCTGATCTTCTTCGAATCCCACCGGTAGCCAAAATCATATTTCGTTTATTTTTAGTTAACGCTCAGGAGAGACTTCAATGGTGGACTAGTATATATTTATTTTATTACCCCTGTTTCATGCCTATTCTAACAATTATGAAGTACTGCATCTTTGCTCGTAGCGTGGCAGGATTTTGGTTATTAAATTTCTCATACTCCAATGCATGGTGGAGGTGTTGCCATTTGAAATATTTTTGCAGCACGTGAAAAATTTGTATATTATTGATAGGTTTTAAGTTTTTTTTTAATTATTTTATTTATTGTTACTATATAGAAGTGTGTAACTCCCTTCAAGAAAAAAAAGTGTAATTAAATTGGCCTTATGATAATTTTAAATAAGATTATGGATTTTATAAAAATATTTTACCAAACAAGTTTTAGCTTAAAAGCTATTTTTAAGCCAAGAAAAAATGAAAATTGCCAAACAACTTTCACTTTACTTTTAAAGCTCTTTTTTTTAACTTTGTCGTAAAAGTAACTTTTAAGCCAAAGAAAAGCTTGGCCAAACGCACCCTTAATTTATCTTATTGATAGTTTTGTTTGGTGGTCATTCTAATGAAAAGGTAAGATGATTTTTTTTTATGGAAGAAAAGGTCGTAGGAAATTAAATAGAAGAGATTCAAACTGTGAAATCAATTGGTCCATAATCTTCAATCAACTAGCTATTGATTGATACACAGTATGTGTATGTATACATGCATAAGCTATGAACAGAAGCCCCCATTTATACTAACTACTATCTAGATGCCAAGTAGCTAATTAATCATAACTCCTTAAGTATCACCCTTTGATACGTACCCTGCCCCGCCACAAGCTAATGGTTGATATATGTCAACTATATATTCCCATTTTATCAACATGTACTTCTGAAACTGTGCATGCTGGAAGTATAAGGCTGTGGTGAGTAAACCAGTTGTCTAATCAGAGCTAGACAAGGGAAGCAGCTTCTTAAGATAGAATAGAACTTCTCACCAACTATGTGAAGTCATATCTAAATGTTTAGTGCACTTGCGAAAAGAATGATTATCTGCAGTGTACAATGCAAAGCACTACAATTATTACAATAAAGTACTACTTATTCGCCAATTATATATATGGTTGGATTTTTTGATTATATTAGCCGTAACTTGAGTTTAAATATTGAAATTTTCCATTAGGTTATACATAAATTCCATAGTAAACTATTGTTAAAATTGGTGGTTCTCTTTATCCTTACATAGTAGTGTGAACTCATAGTAGTGTAGGTTGGAAAAAAAATTCCAACAGGGCACATTTAGAATTGATGACTTCCAAAACTCATCATTTTATAATTTTTCTATGGAAGTCACACATACAACAAAGTACAACTTTCACATTTTTATTATGTAAAAAAAAAATTTCACATTTTTATTTTCTTAAAAAAAGGGAAGTTATCATCCTTATCTACAACTTCCACAATTTTGTTTAATTTTTTTTTTCGCCTAAAAGATGAAATTGCTAACGCCATGTACAACTTCCACTTAATTTTTTTTTGTAAAAATGAGAATGTTGCAATAGATATTAGATGATGGTCACACAAGATAAAATAAAATTAAAAATAAAATTAATTATTAGAAAAAATGGGTATCTCCCATTGCAGAAAAGATGATAGAGTATTGTTTTAGATGGTTTAGGTATGTGTAGAGAAACCCCGTGGAAACACCGGTAAAGAGGATATATCAAATAAAGCATACTCCACTAGTTAAAGGGAAATATAGACTAAAAAAATGCTATTGTTCAAACTATTAAAAGAGGATTAGAAATAAATGGGATGATGGAAAATTAGTGCGATATAATCCATATACTCTACCTCATCAAATAGAAAAAGACTTTATTACTGCTACTGTGTTAAACCTTCGAATGTAATTATCGTTAATAAAAATTAAACTCAGGAAAAGTTAGAATAGTTGTGATTGCTTACTTTCGCACATCTTATTTCCAATGGTTAACGTGAATCTACCTTAGCGATTGTGAGAATTTTGAGAAGACAAAGTCAAGTATCATTATTGTTTTGTAATCATTAAAGATTAAAGATAACAAAGGGATATATGCATTTTTTTATGGTGAAGGCTAAGGTGGAATAGTTTTTAAGTGATGTATGGTGGAATAGTTTTGAAGTAGTTTTGAAATAGTTTTTATATCTCTTGGATTTAGCTAAAAGAAAATCAATGGTTCAGATCACATGGAAAAAAAAAAAAAAGAATAGCAACCTTGCCCACACATAATCACTACATCTCTCCACTCTCTCTCAAATGATTCATCAGATGCTCCATGTAGCGCCGATCGAGAACCGAAAACCCACCTCCGGCAATGGATCTGCCACGACAACAACAGTGCCGATGGCTTAGGGTGGTGCTCCGACGTCGCAATATGGTTGTCATTGACGGTGTTGGGTAGTTTCGGTGCGCAATACGCATTTGTCTTCTTTGCCACCACCACCTTCCGCTTCTTCTCCGTCGTCGGCGAGAGGCTGTGTTGGCAAATCAGGAAATGAAATGTGCACTACCTTGAGCTGAAAAACAACAGAAAACTCCTTCGTGGTTTACAAACAACAAACCCCATGGGCAGTCGCTCATGGCGGCAGAAAAATGTCACAGTCGTTGGCGGCAGGAGGAACAGTCGCGTGCAAAGGAGGAGGCGTTTCGCGGACCACAATGACAGAGATGAGGCTACCTGCAGATTCGGCTAAAGGAGCAACCACGGCGGAGGGGTAGCGATGGGCCATCGACGTCACAACGGCGACAGCCGGGCAAAACCCATTCTCCTTCTTTGATTTTTTTTGTTTTTATATTTGCTGCTATCTATTGTTCTTTTTTGGTTCTGCAATTCTTCAGTTGTTTGCTGGTTCTCATCGAGATTGGGTGTTCGTGTTTGGCTCGGCACCTTGTAATAATTCACCCCTTCCACTTCCACCCCACAACCCTCCCTTGTATCACCGTTGAGGTTGTTGGAGGAGATCGAGCTCGACGAGGGTGGGGCAGAGGCCTGCAGAGTGGTGGAGGGCGAACCAAAGGGAGGGATGGTGCGGGTGTCGTCCTCCTCTGGTTGCCTACAAAGTGTCGCTGAATTACTTGTTGGCAGAAAAGGAAGAAGAAGAAGGTGATGGTGGCAGTGACAGTGACAGTCTTATGAAGAAACCAAGCGCATAGGTGGGGAGGCGTGATGTAGAAATTGGGTGAAGATGTTCTCATTTTTTTTTCAAATTGATATGAGTCATTGATTTTCCAACCACTAAATCTACTAAATCTAAAGGCTGTGAAAACTATCAAAAACTATTAAAAACTATTTCATGGGTGCACCACTTGAAAACTATTTCACCCTAGCCTTCACCTTTTTTTATATAGAACATAACTTGTAAGTTCAAGGGTTTAAAGTTTAAACAATCTTATCTACTTTCGAATATTTTTTTTTAATATAAAAGATTCCTACTACTTTTTCACCTTTCATTTTATAACTTTATCATCAGAGATAAGTTGACTAATTTCTAAGCATAACAGAAACCTGTTTTGAGTTTTTGACTCGTTGCAAAAGTCATCCACTCTAGGTTGATTTAACTGTTAAACCATTATTAGAGAGAAAGAAAAGCCAATGATTAATGTGAAACTTTCCAATGCTTGCATTTTTTTGTGTTTCAGGTTAGTTAATTTAGCCATGTGGGGGCATGAATTAGATTCCAGCTATTGATTCGATAGTTACAGAGACCAGAAAGTGATTTTTATTTTTTTAAATTCATTATTTGTGTATATAAAATGAGATAAACACAATCTTTTCACCCAAAAATTTATGCAACTTTGTGAGGGTTGATATAAGTCTTTTTCCAACTTGCCACTTCAAGAAAGAGATGGGTGTGGGGTATATATATATATATATAGAGAGAGAGAGAGAGAAGAAAAGAATAGTCCATATACAACCAATTTGGATGGTTTAAATTAATTATATCTATCTCCTGTTTTGGTTAGATCTTCACATGTAGGTCCCATCTCAACCTTCTCTCTTTATTGTTATTTTTTTTTATTAGTATTTCACAATTACTTTTACATATAAAAAATATTATACCATATTTTCATTAGGAGATTGACAATGTTTAAATGAAAAGAAAAAAGAAAACAAGCGATAAAAATTCAGGTTCTTTTCATGGGAGAAATGATCAGGGCTAGTGAACATGGAATCAAACTGGTGATAATTGAAAGGAAGAATATGGAAAGAAACATGATAATGGTTGGATTTGATAGCATTTTGCAGTTCAAGTACAAACAGGGAAAAGTCCCCACACCCCGGATGCAAAAGGAGAGAACTTGTGGAAATTCCTAATTTAAAAGCAACTCAAACCAATGGTTGTTTTAAGGTAAGGATGTCATATCACTAACTCAAGTCATTCAAGAAGGCACTTGATTTTGAGTGCAGGATTACATCATATCAAGATATATGAGATTTCCCTCCTTCGAATGCATATTTATTCTTTAAATGCCTTTATTACCTTCATGGCCCTTTGTTTATCTTACTTTTATAACTTGGAAGATTTTGTGCCAAGGGCAAGCCTAAATACTACGGCTCTGTCTACGGTGCGCAAGTAACATAGGACGCGCACCGTAAGCCACCAGAAATGAAGCGGTGCACCATAGACCTCTAGGAAACATAGCCGTTGATATATGTTAAAAAAAATCCACGGCTGAGATTGAAGGAGTGCAACCGGTTGAACAGTAGAGACACTATTTTTTTTTCTTATTCGCTTTAAAGAAAGAAAGAAAAAAGAATAAACAGAAACAAGACAATAAAAGCTTGTCACGCTGCACTGGAGTTCTCATGGCATCCGAGAGTAGAATTCTAGCTATTCCCTCGGGGGGGCACTTCCCAAATCTTCATGTCTTCCTCCATCTCAATCCCCAATTTAGCTAGGAAATCAACTCCACTGTTCCCTTCCCTCAAAGTGTGTATAACAGAGGCCTCCCATTGTTGCCTGAGGAAACCACAAATGGATTCAATAATGGCTGCATATTAGCGCGTTGGAACAGGCAGCTTAGAGATGAGGTTAATCGCTAATTGAGAGTTCGAGTAGCAAACGAGCTTCCTTACTCCGTGATTCCAAGCTAAATGAAGCCCTCTTAGCATCGCAAACAATTCTGCTTGAGCACAATCTGCAATCCCTAAATGTCCCTTCCCCTTCACCAGTCCGAAGTAGGCCTCCTATTGCAGCTTTCCCCGAGTCGTTTGAGCGGCTTCCATCCACGTTCAGCACCGAAGTGTTCTACCTCGACGCATGCCAGGTAACCATTCTCGGCGGGTTGCTACTGGTCCTTGAAATGAATAGCGGTTTTGGTTGAGGCAGGTTGTGAAATCGATAATTTGGTTGTTGGGAAGAAGACGATGAACAGTGAAAAAGCTCCATGAAGAAGATGATGAACAGTGAAAAAGCTCCGTGAAGAAGACGATGAACAGTCCACGGACCAATTAATTAAATTTGACAAACTTCCAAAACAGGTACAAAGGGTCATTCTAGTGCATGTACACCGTGGACCTCCAGAATTTTTACTCGCTTACGATGTGCGTCCTACGTTGGTTGCGCACCGTAGACGGAGTCAAATACTACTTAATGACTATCAACATATCAATCAATCAACATATATTCTAATAAAATTAGGTCTTGCCTTTCCAAACTGTAACATGTGTCACCTCCAAAATTGTGACAAGCGTTACTTTTCCCAAAAAAATTTTATCAGTCATCAATTATTTCAATTACTGTATAAGAAAATTAGGCTCTGGTTTCCTAGGCTGTAACACGTGTTACCTTTCAAAGCGTGATACATATTACTTCCTAAACTCTTTATTTTCAAGTAAAATTAATTTATTTGTTGAATTTTTTACTGTTTTAGTTAGAAAATGACCCATATTTTGTAAAAGTCAAATTCATATACTAGTTTAATAATATATTGAGTTACTTGTATACAACTTCACAGGTAATTGTTTAAGAGGGAAAAAGAAAATATTTTGTGAGGCATGTAAGAAGTCTTAATTAGAGCCACGTTTACAGGTGTGTATATGTTGATGTTAGTTGTTTGTTTGTGAAAGAAAATAAATTCATTGAGGTGAATTGTTGTTTAGTGAAGAGAGAACAGACAGAAAATACGAGTCCCAAGATCTTGGTTAATAATTTATAGCATTGAGCAAAATACATTGTTCTCGTGAGAAGTTCAGACAAAACCATTGCTTCTTTCAGCAAAAATAATTAGCTTATCATGTTACAATACAGTGAATAATGCTATATATATACCTGATGGGACATAGGAGCTGAGAACAAAACTGGCCCATAGTGAAGGACCTGTCTACTACAATTTCTCAAAGTTAGACAACAAACTCGTGAATTAGATACAAATTGCATGGCCACCAAACTACACAGCTTTGAGGGTATATCTTGGAGCTTTCTCAGGATTGATTCCACCAGCCAAGCCCTCTGTTTAAGGATGTTTTGGGGGTACTGCTATCTAGTTAAAGGTGGAAGAACCTGGAAAGTAGAAAAAGTAAATGGAATGAAGGAAGGAACATAATAATAATAATAATAATAATACAGTGGAGAGGCTACTAGTGCAAATGGAATCATAAAGTATGGATTATGATATGTAACAAAACCATGGCCAAGGGTTTTCAAAGTGTAGGTTGCTTATGTATTGATTGTTCATTGGTGGTAAATATTCCGAGAGGGGGGGCCGCAGTTGCAAGCTATAAGCCATGGATTGAGCAAGTGTCTATTTATGAGGTCCCATGACAGGATAACAATTTGGTTCAAATAACTTAGTGGTATCCAAACTTTAGCAGTTAGTTGACTATCTTTAAATTTTGATGCAGGGGACCACTACCATAACATTTATTTGCAGCTTGCCTAAAGATAAGGCATCACACACAAAGTGGAGGGTACATATTCAATTTTCATGCCATTTTTACAGGATAAGGGAATTTTTTTTTTATAAAGTTCAGTATTCAACCTGTGAATAATTACAATCAGAAGACAGAAGAAAATTGTCGAGGAAGTCATTTATAGATGAGAGAAAGAAAGGTGCATTTAATCATGAATTGCCTAGCCTTTTCAAACTTATGCATGCTCACCTAACATATTGCTTTTGGTAAAATCCGGGTACTTTGGTCATGCAAACGCCCTAGGAAGCTAGGACATAAAAAAAAAGATGATCTAATCTAGTTGCTTGAGTCATCTCCATCTAAAAAGTTAGCATGCTAAAGGGTAGGGATGCACCTTAATTTTAATCCTTTCCTAATAAAAAAATATTACATCTCAAACAATGTGGCTCACATACCTTCAAATTATAGCTCTACTTTTACTGTGCTTTTTACGCACTTCCACATTAAAAAATCCACACACATATCATGTTCCATTTAACATCAAATAAGGAGGGCCCTTTCATATATCAGTGTCTACCGGGTTAATTTGTAATTATGAATGGTATGAAAAGACCAACTGTCTTACTTTTGGTAAGTCATCAAGGAAAGAATGGTCATATTATCTTCACTTAATCATTTAAAAGGTAGCCAGTTTTACAAAAACCAATTTCTGCATTATTATAGCATTGCAATATGGAAGGTATTGATTCTTCTTGAGGTATTCACCTCTAGATATCATAACTCATTTCTTTTGATATTCATTTTAGCCCATTTTTGTTGTTGCTTTTGTTTTGATTTGGACAATAATGTACAGCCACTGATAGATTCATATATAAGTCACTGTCTGTGAATCAAGTGAATTATATATATAGTTGAGCAGGCAGACATACTGTGAAAGCATACAAGGGCTTCTAGCATCTTGCAATTTTCTTGTTAGTTACACCATAGGTTCTCGTAGGCATGCTTCTAAACTAATTAACCTGTGAACAATGGCGAGTAAAAATGACAATGAAAGTTTTAGTATGAAAAAAATACTCGAGAAAAATGATTTCAACAAAAGAGAAATAAAGCATTTATATAAATAGGTAGGAATCAATAAAATATAAAACTGAACAATGCTATGAGATGTTCTTGACAAATTTATGTCAATGTATTACTGATATTAGACACTCAATAGAAATTATATGCTATGTGGAACTTTTAATGATGATCTATATCTTGTATATAATATGAATATAGCAGCGCGAGATGAGAACAATTATTGATAAAGAGCTATGCAGCAGCCAAAATCACAAGTGTATTCACTTTTAACATGCCAGTGCAGAATGTTATATTTCTTATCCCAGTCAAAGTACCAGCAATTGCTATAGAATAAGTTGCATAAGATGCATCTGTTTACCCACAAGAAAAAGATGAAACTTCACCATATAATTGATGTGGTGTCCTCATTTTGTTGTAAGCCATATAAAGGAGATGAATCATGTAAGTGGCTTACCCATTTTGCCACTCATAGCACCGTCAATATTAGCGGCTCCACTCATGGGTCCACTGCTATTGCTGGGTGGAATCATTGTTTGATTATGTTGTACTGCTTGGGGACCATATCTATACATATTCATTGGCTGCAAAGGTAAAGCCAACATACGAAGGCAAATTAATTTCCATAGGTAAACATGAGAAACTCACCAAGAAGGCATAAGGACTTTTATGGGGGAACAACTGAAATCAAGTTCCTTTTGAAAGAAATCAATTACCTGAGAGGAATTTTGCATAAGATGATAGCCCATGTAACGTGCATATTGCTCCGAAAGAGCTGGATTTTGTATCTGATTCTGGTAATTAAATGGACCCAAAGTAGGAGTTTGGCACATTAATGTCTGATTTGGCATCTGAGATGCTGATATGGACTGATCAAGTGGCACTCTTGGTAATTGCATCGGATTGTGAAGATGAGGAAATGAAGGTGTGGCCATCCCCATACCCATTTGTGACATATAGTGCTGAATTCCTGGAAGCATCATTGGTGCCATGCCACCAGATCCCATCCACATTACCTAGCAGCAAGATCAAAATTGTTTATTTCAGTTGTTATCAATGTGAGACAATTGTGATATGCAAGATATATCATATAGCACATGTACCTGAAGTTGTAACTGAAGTGATTTCAAGTATTCAATTGCCTCTTCTAACATTGATGCTTTGTCTGTCTGCACATACATCGCTTACTCAGTTTTTTAAACCACCATGATTGAATCTTATAAAATGGAGAATTGGTTTCTACACACATATTATTTCATGTACAAAATCTAGTACAATTGATTTGTGCTAAATATCACATCTCTTAACAGTAATGGTTTTATATTTATAAAATCATCTAATTCTTAAGTGAATCACTTTCAAACCTAACAGTCAATGAATTACAATAGTAGCTATATCTGACTCTGAATGCACCTCTAAAGAAAATGTTGTGACTTGTGACAGTATAGTCAACATGCATTATGATAACAAACCTTACTACTGTGAGGTATGAGTTGTTGTAATGCCCTCATCTTCTCATTAATCCTATCTCTTCGTCTCTGCATCAGTAATATGATATTGCCACTGATAAGAGTAAAGTTCTATAAAAATCTCAGTCTACCAGAAAAGTGTCAAACCCCTACCCTTTCTGATAGATTATGCACTTCAGCAGCACGGTTCCTTCGGGCCGACCCTGCCCGCTGAGATGACTTGTTTCCCCCAGCTGATTTGAGTTCTGTGTCCTATTACACATACATAAAGTGATATGTCTCAGTGTGCCAAAGAAAAAAGCATTTAATCATGAAAAGGTAAACAGAGAGAATGAGGCTTCACCTCACTTTGTTCCACTGATTCTTCAACATCCATCCCTTTCCTCTTTTGGCCCTGGTTTCTTGTAGATAGGGAACAAGTTTTTCCAAGACTACTGCCTGAGCCACCAGAAGATGAAGTAACAGTTGGTTCCAGCATCTCTGATTTCCCTTTCTCATTCTGAGGAACTGTTCTCTGGACATCATCATCTCTGACAGCTTCAGGCTCAGCAGATAAATTAGTAGTATTAGTCCAAACACCATTGCTTGATGCCCTACTTACAACAGGATCTTGGGGGATGTGGTTGCTACCACAGTAACTTGAGCCAACTGTCATCACTGAGCACTCTCTAATCTCTCCTTTTGACAGATTATTACCAGCAATTTTGTCTCTAAAATGTGCATTAACATTGGGGGGTGCTTGAAAGTGAGAAAAGTTTAGGACCTTGTGTGATCCACCCGAATCGTTGTTGTTTCTCTGAGACGAATCGGGAACATGAAATCTTGGAGCAGGAATAGGAATTCCTGGGAACTCCTGAACAAAGGAGGGTTTCATATTAGGTGGTTGTGAACAACTTACAGCCACATGGGGAGCACTAGAAGAAGTATCCAATTTGGTAAACTTTCCCTCTTCAAATTGCCTGATATGCTTATTATAAGACTCAACTTCACTATGTGGCAGTTCAGATAAAAGGTTTGAACACAATTCTTGTTCCAGTGGATGATCCTCAAGAGGGTATTGGATCCATGAGACTGTCTCATCATCTTGAATCAGGTTGCTTGAGTTCCCAAATGGCTCACAACTAGTCCTTAATGTTGTCTGAAGATGATTTTTCTGAACCTGTCTTGTTGAGGTGGTTGAATTCACCAGTGGTTTCCTATTTGTTTGGCTGTGCAATACTACCTGGCCATTTTGCCATAGGAGCTCCACAAGTTCATGGTCCAGCCTGTAGAAATTGACCACATGGATATAATTAAAATTTAATTTAAGCAAAGTTAATTTGGACAACAAGAACATTATTGTGTTATTGATAGAGGAAAAATTGCAGTATTGCACACACCCCATGTGCTTCTGTTGATTGGTGACACAGGTATCACTCCCAAAATTCCAATCAGGAACACTGTTGTTCATGGTTAACCAAACCAATTATCTGTTTGCAAAAAAAAAGGAAAGAACTTTAGACTTGAGAATAGAAAATAATAAAGACCCTTTTAAGTAGATTTTTGACTCCCTGAGAACAACCTTTAAAAGCAGAATAAAATAATCTGTATAGACCAGCAAAATGAATAATCAAATAAGCAGCATGAAACAGATTTTTTATATTGCAAATAAAATAAGGGAATAAAAAAATAAAGGATTTGGGAGTTTGGATCATGTGTGGAACTGTACTAGCAGGAGAGAGAGCAAACCAATGAAAATGGAACCATATGTAGTTTTTGTGCCATTCTGAACCAAAAATTCTAATTCCAAGAGTCCCAAAAAGGAAAGCTCAACTCTCAAATACCGTTGAAAAGTACATGTACATTCACAAGCCAAGAGAGAAAAACAATAAAATAAAAGAATAAAAATGAAACATTAAAAGCAACAAATTGGGCAAAGTTTGAGACAGCCAGCTTAGAGAAAGCTTTATTAACACTGGAAGAAGACTCCTAAATAAACACACACGCAGAAAGAAAAAAAAAAGGAAACAGGAAAACAAGTAAACAAAGAAATGGTTCACAAATCAGTGACTGAAGACTTTATTCACTTTGGTAAATGAAAAACATGAAGAAGAAAAAAATGAAAGTTTATTCATTTTCAGGCAAGAGAAGAGAACTCCATATATTTATTTTTTATCATCACTCCTTTTTTAACAATCACATTAAGATAAGGAGCATGAAAAAAAGAACTTCACCTGAGCTAAGGCCAAGGCAGTTTTTTCTTTTCTTTCTTCTGACTTGTGCTGAAGTAGAAGGTGTAGCTAGAACTAGAAGCTTGAAACAGAAGCTCCTTGTTTGTTCTGTCTTTAGCTCTCTCTGAGTGTGTGCTTATTCTTAGGGAAGTGTGAGAACAAAGCATGAAGAAGAGTTTTTAACAAGAAGAAGAAAGACAGTGACATCAGCTTAGAGAGAGAGAGAGAGAGAGAGCGCTAAAATGAAAATCCCATGGTAAAATGGTGTTTTGCGCTTCTAAACAGCGAGAAAAACATGGCTTCATGGGAATAAATGAACATGGGACCAGTTGGCGGCTAATAAAAAAAAACTCAAAATTACCTTTTTTTTTGTTGATGAGACTCAAATTTACCTATGTCTATTGGTATAAGTAATAAGAAACTTGCCGTTAAGTCACTATGATTGGGATAATCGTGAAGAATTTGGATAGTATGAGTTCATAGTTTCAAACTATAGTACCGCATTGATAAAAAAAAAAAAACTATAGTACCGCCTTTCTATACCAAAATTAAGAAATTTGCTGTCGTTAAAATTAACTAATGTGAAGGATTTAGATACATGAGATCATAGATTTTTTTGGTGGATTTGAGGTCACAGGTTAGTATCACCATTGTAAAAAAAAGTAATAAGAAAATTGTTTTTTTAAGCAAGTTATCAATTTGAAATTATGATTATTTGATTTAGTTGTAAATATATTAAATTTTAAAAATATAAAACTTCTTTTAAATATATTAAATTTTGAAAATATAAAATTTCATTTGAGTCATTAAATAATTATAAATTTTAATTATATTAATTTTTAAAAATAAAGTTAAAAAGTTTATATTATTGAAAAACCATACATGTATCATTTAATTTTTGTAATAATGAATTTCAATTTCACAATGATTAGGCATGGAAAATTTGCTTATCTGGTTTTTGGTTGTTCATTATTTAAAGCAAAAGGAAATCTAAAACTCCATGCACATGGTGGGTGCTACTATCTCAAGCTTGATGGAGGGTGATGCCACTTGGCAGTGGCAAGCTGTATTTCCATTGGGGAAATGATAAGGGACAGCATTTTGTCAGATAAAAGATGTGGCCCTCACACTCCTCCAAATTATCACACACCAAGAAGCTATATCTGGTTTTATTTTATTCTCTTGCTTTCATATTTTATATTTGCAGCCTGTGAATTTCCACATGTGCATTGTTGTATTGTAATTATATTATATTATTCTCAATTTGTTGCCCTGAATTTGGAGGAATTCTTCTTGTGCAGTACCGTACTTGCAAGATGCAATAGAGAGCTGTGTTGCAAACGAATGTGGACCTGACATAGGTTACCATTTTTCATGGGTACGGTTGCATAACACTTCCTGGCATGTATCCATAAGGGCATACAAGAAATTATTGTTATACTTGATTTGATGATAGGATAAGATTAGAAAAAAGTCTTTCAAATTTTGTTTGTGAGTAAATAATGGAAAAAAGGCCTAAATAAGTTTTTTTCACTATAATATAGGAGTTTTTTATTTTTCATTCTAAAAAAAAATCAACTTTTTTAGTCCGTAATTTTTTTTTTCATTTTAGACTATGGGTTGAGTTGATTGATGACGTGACTCACTTAAAACTATATCACTTTGAACACCTCAGTTAACATGTCATCAATTTTTGCCACATTAGCGAAACTCTTCCCCTCTCTCTATCTCGTCCCTCCTCCCCCTTCAACTTCACCCACAACCTCCTCCCCTTCCCCCCTCTCTCTATCCTCTAGTCCCCCAATTATCGCGATTGTGCGATTTTGGTCCTCAATTTCTAATTGAGCGAATTGGTCATCTAATTATCTCAATTGTTGCAATCAGATTCTCCCGTCACTACACCGTCCAATTTTTAACACTCGGAGTTGACACAGTTGTTTAAAATTTGTTATGTCTATGATGGTCTTTGTCATACTATCAATGCTTGTTATGTGTGTGATAGTCTTTGTCATGCTATCAATGTCAAGGTGATCTGATTTAGTGTCAAATCAGTTGTGTCACATAGACTCTAAGTGTTAAAAATTAGATAACATAGTGAATGAGGGATCTGATTGCAATAATTGAGGGACTAAAAATTCGCACAATCACAATAACCGAGGGACTAAAAGTGAAATTAATAATAATTAAACAATATTTTGTCAATATGGGTGAAATGTCAAAAGATAATAAAAAATTATTTAACAGAAGATTGATTTAATTGGAAAAAATGAAATAAAATATAAAACTGCAAGCATTTGAAACGTTCCTATCTAGAACAAACGCCGTCGTTTTGTGTGTTCAGCACATCAACTCGGTGGTAAGTGGTAACGCAACCCAGTGAACAGGCCCTATTCGTTCATTTCCATGTTCGCAGTTTCCGGGTTTTGTGATTCGATGTTGAATCCCTTTGAGCTGTGAAGAATGTGTGGAATGGAGCACAATCCTGCAAACTGAATCTGGGTGAGTTACCACTCATCACTCTACTACTACTGCTACTACTCATTAGTCATTACAAATGCACCATTTTCTGCTTGCTAGGTTAGTTTCTAGGACCCCTCAATTTGGTGTTCTTCACCACAATGCTTTCACTTTTTTCTTCACTTGTCGTGCTTTATCTGTTTCCAACACAAATCACCATCAAGGTGGCTCCTTTACTGTGTCTAGCCTCGTCAACTCAAGTGGGTTGTCCCCTGAAGTGGCCCTTAAACTCTCCAAAAGGTTGGAACTGAAAAGCCCAGATGGGCCAAATGCTGTGATCGAACTTCTCAGGAACTATGGTTTCTCTGAGTCCCAGTTATCTAGCCTTGTTAAGAAACTCCCTTTTGTGCTTTTATCAAATCCTAACAAGACCCTTTTGCCAAAACTCAAGTTCCTGCATTCCATTGGGGCTTCAGCCACTGATCTCCCCAAAATCCTCATTGGGAACACTTCATTTTTGACAAAAAGCTTGGAGAATTCCCTCATCCCCAACTATAAGATCGTCAGGAGTCTAGTTCGCAATGATAAGGAGGTAGTTTCAACTTTCAAGCATGGGTCATGGTCCTTTCACTGCGGTAGGTTGTTGAATGATTCAGTTCCAAACATTGAGGCTTTGAGGCAGCTTGGCCTGCCTCAAGGTTCCATTTCCCTCCTGGTATCCAATTTTCCTAGTGTAGTGTTTATGAAGCATTCCATGTTTATTAAGGCTGTGAAGACAGTGAAGGAAATGGGGTTTGATCCTCTGAAGTCAAATTTTGTTTTGGCAGTTCAAGTAATTGCAAAGATGAATAAAGCAACGTGGAAATCGAGATTAAAGCTTTTTGAGAGATGGGGCTGGTCCAGAGAAATCTGTCTTTTAGCTTTCAAAAAGCATCCCCAGTATATGATGGTATCAGAAAAGAAGGTTGTTAAAATACTGAGCTTCTTGATGAAGGATATGGGCTTTGCCCCAGAAGACATTGCTAGAACCCCTGGAATTCTGCTCCGCAACATGGAGAAGACAATTTTCCCTAGATTTGCAGTTGTTAAAATTTTGAAGTCAAGGGGTTTGATAAGGAGTGATTTGTGCATAAGTAGCTTTATTTTGATTAGTGAGGAAAGGTTTTTGAAGAGATATGTGACCCGACACCAGAAAGATGTGCCACTGTTATTGGAGGCATATAAAGGTCAGAAGTCAGATTGACCATCTGGATATACTCTACACATTGAAGTTTTTATAATTGGCTGTACTCGATTGCAGAAGTTGACCATCTGGATATACTCTACTTCGTTCTCTCTGAGAAGCATTCTGGGTGGCACTCTGGAGGGTAATACAACTTTTCTTGAGAAAGTAGTTTGGTTGGCTGCACTGCACGTGCTCAAAATGATAATGTTGTTGGCGAAGCTTCAATTTGTATACGGAGACTTCATTTCTCACTTTTTATGAATAAGACTAATGCTCCCAATCTGCATGTTATGTGTAATGTAAAAGCAACAATTTTCTGCCGTAGACGCATTATTTTAGAATCGTGTGTTTCTATTTGTGAACGGTTACACAAACACGTTAGGTTTGTGATAACATTGCCCATATGTGTTAAATGTGAATCTTTATTTTTGAATTTCGTAAAAGTTATATCGTACTCTCATTTTTCATGAAACCATGTGTCTCATGTATTTAAAATAAAATTTCCACATTAAATAAGGTCAAATCTAGCTAATTTCTCCTTAATCAACTATTCAATCAAACCAAAATTTTACTTTTTCTAATTTGTCATCAATACTTAAGTTTGTTCAATTTAACATTAAATATATTAAGATATGTTAGTAATTAGTAAGTTATGTTATCTGTTAATGTCTTGAAATGTTAATATGGCAACACTGCGGGGTCCAATGGTATAAGTTCATCAGAATTCATAGAGAAAAATGTTGTGACAGAAGTCACAAATGCTGTAATGCAAAACTGGAATGAATGAAGACCACAACAAAAGGGCAGAAAGGAACAAAAAGGGAAGTGGACCTTGTAGATAATGATATTCCATCAAGAACTATACCAAGATATCATTTTCTCTCAATTTCCAATTTGCTAGGGATGCAATTTCTTTCTCCCTTTTGCTAGACTACATAACTTTACAACTGATTTAGGAGGTGTATCTGCTGCAACTGTTTAGTGCTTAACCATATTTCAGAGGTTTTCAACTGGAAAACCAATAACAGGCCTGATTTTTGAAGCCAAACTTCGCAGCTCAGCTACCTCTTCATCGGTCAGTCTCCACCCAAGTGCACCTCTAAATTCCTCAGCTTGTTCTTTTGTCTTAGCTCCAGGAATTGGTACAATGTTTCCTTGAGCTACCAGCCAGTTCAGGGATACCTGACAAGAATCATTTGGATTTTAAGTGGCATAGGGAAAGTGAGAAAAGGGATCACTCTCACATGGGTCATTTGAAAAAGAAACTTTTTGTACTTAGGCATGTGGTGAAAGCTGGTTGAAAAAATAGACCCAAGCTAAGCACGAGTCCTATAGATTTAAGAGGTGTTTGGGTAAATAACATAATTAAGAACTTATTTAGTAAGCGTTTATCATATAAGAACTTAAGACTTGGAGATACTGGACAAAGCCTATGTATTTGGCAAGATTTTCTGTACTGATCAGTGAACGTCGGTGAACAAATTCTATGTTATATGAAGCTTGACTGAATTGTGGAGAAGTGTCACACATGGACAAAGTCATATTACCCATAAGGACTAAGTAGAAAAAATAAACTTCAAATGTTCAACTTGTATAATGAAAATAGTGAAAAGTATGAACCTGTGTAGAAGTCTTATTATACTTCTCTCCTATTTCAGTGATCTTGTTCAGCAATGGTTGGAGCTGCAAAATAAATGAACACTTGAAGAAGCAAGTACTGTTGAAAACTGTAAATTATAAAGTCTGCAAATTTAAGAAAAGCTGTACCCTTGTTAGGAATTCTGGAGTATAAATTCTTCCTCGAGGCCCAGTTGGCGGTTTATCAGGAGTATACTTTCCAGTAAGAACACCTGCTTAAGATAAGGATATTACATAAATTTTTATAGCAATTGGGTATGACAGATTTCATTGTATAGAGCGGGAATATATTATGGACATGCTTATAATTATGTTTAGGTATATTATATTATGTTTTCTAGATATTGTCTTGAAGTAGATAAACTCTTGAGAGTTTATAAGTCACATTTGCAAGGTAAGTTTACTTCTCCCCCCACAGTTTAATTGAAATCCCAAGTTTGACAACCAGTTCTTAAAATTAAAATATTTTAGTAGGCCTAAACAAGACAAAAACCTAGAAGAAGGGTGCTGCATTATTTCAACCATTAAAGATCAAGTGCCTCTGTTTCATGTAAGAGGTTTCTGTTTCAAGAGTTTCCATAAACCAAATGTAAGGTTATGTTTAAGTAACAAAACTTAGTATGCTGGATCATTATTTTGTTTTGCCAACTGTGTTTTTGGAAGATACATTAGTGTGATTATTTTTAAAAAGAATACAAAGTTGATAAAATAAACATGTTGAATAATGGAAAGGAATTCACCTTGAGCAATAGGTGAATATGCGATCAATGTAATCCCCAGTTCATCACAAGCAGCCTTCACACCATTTTCTTCAGGGGCCCTATAGATGAGGCTGTAGTTTACTTGGTTTGAAGCCAAAGGAATACCTCTCTTCTTGAGCTTCTCATAAGCCTCACGGAGTCGCTTTTCTAATTACATAGAAAAATGAATGTTAAATATTTATGCTCACAGAACTGGACCAGAACTAGCTCAATAACACTGTATTATAGTGATATTCTGCTTCTCATAGTGTATGCCATTAATAGTGGCAGGTTTGAACAGAAATAGCAGAACTCTTCCTCATCCTCTCCAGAACAGAAACAGAAAAAAAAAAAGATTGGTTTTGCATTTTTATGGTACAAGTTAATCATGGTTTTGCATAACATTGAAGTTTAGGAAGATTCCACGACAGTTAATAATCATGAAGAGTTACCACTATAGTTTGAAACTCCAACAGCCTTTACAAGTCCCTTTTCAACAGCATCACCAAGACCATCAAGATATCCTGAAAAGTAATTCATTGGTGAACTAATGATTTATGATAACCATATTAAATGAATGGTTTAATGAAATAATTTGCTACACTTGACAACCTTCATTTCCCCACACTCCAGGCCTGAAAAAACAGTACATTACTTCATCAACAAAGAATTCTTGGAACAAAATAATATCATTTAACAGGCTCATAAAACACAGACCAATGAAGCTGATAAAGATCCACTGAAGTCAGTCCTAGTCGACAAAGGGAATCTTTGAGGGCACTGAGAACACTTTGACGGCCAAATCTCCATGGCAGTGCAGCAAACTTGGTTGCAACTTCAACTTCAACATTTGGATCCTTTTCTTTTCTTTCCCTAATATATCTTCAGATGACAAGCATATAGAAGCACTAATGTTAACCTTACTTAATTACAAACTGCATATGAAAATCATACCAAAAATATAAGTGCTTACCTTCCAAGAAGAGTCTCTGAATTTATGGCTCCAAAAGCAAGCTGAAAGAGGATAAAGTCTTACCTTAATAAACTTACACTTATCAAAGAAACCTAGATAAGATTATAAGATATACACTCACCCCAGAACCATAAACTTCAGCAGTGTCAAAAAAGGTTAGACCTCCATCAATACTGACATTGAAAGCATCTCTAGCAGCCTTCTCATTCCTATCTACAATTACCATGAGAGAAGATGAATGCATTCATAATCTCACATTGTCATGTTTAGAAACTATTCCAATCCATTCAACTCTAAACATGATATATATGATGAGAGAGGAAAGACCACTCTGTGGTGTCTCAATTCTGCACCTTTTATAGATTATAGCATCACCTCAAATGAAACCTTGAATAGAAATTAAAAAGACAACTTTAAAGTTAAAAAAAAAATACTATAATTACATCATTGACAGTTGTGGGAGAGGAGTTATATGGAAGGGAACAATCACCTGTTATGTTTGAAATTCAGTTGATAATTTAAACAACATTGAAAGTTTCTTTTTTTATCTTTTGATAAAGGGAGAGGGTGAAAAAAAAGAGGAAGAATAATAAGTTACCATTCCACTGAAAATCGTTCCAGTAAGTAGTGTCACCCCATGACCAAGCTCCAATTCCAATTGTTGACACCTTCAAATCAGAACCACCAAGCTTCACCTTTTCTTCCACTGTCTTAAGAGTAGCAGCAGAACCCTCTGAAGCAACAGCTCTTATTCTGTGAACTCTCGAGTGACCCACCATAACGGTAGAACAAGCACTGCTTATATGAAGAGCCATGGAGGAAATAAACAAAAAAGAACCAGCTCAAATCCAATAATGGGTATGTGAGTATGAAATAAATAAATAAACTCCTAATTCTATTGATGTATTTATGAGGGTCAAACACTGGAACCCAGAATTTCCTTTGAAATTGAAGAAAAAAAATCTGGGAAAGATATTATTGGGTAGAATGAAGAGAAATTTTGTAAGTGGAGAAGAAGTTGCAAGTTTTGGAGGTGGTGGTGAAAGGGTGTACACGTCATATGTAATCCGGTGGAACACTGGACAGTTGAAGCTGACAAGATTACACGTGGACGTACGACAGTGCTTCCGGTGTTTGGCATTTCAAGGTTCATCACTCATCAGTGAGTGAGTGCCAAAATGCTGTGAATTCAGCCAATCAATAGCGACGAAATTATTATTATTATTATTATTATTACTACCTCCGTCCCGAAACTTTTAATTAATTCACACCCTTTAAGAAAATTAGTTAAGTTAGTTAATAATAATAAATTTGTCAATGATTTACTATATTTTTCCAAAACTAGCCCTAATACTTATTACTATCTCTCTTCCCCCCTCTCTCTCATCACTTAGTTTATGCATTAGAAAAGGTAGAGTGGTTGGGTGATTTGTACAATAAATAAGGGCATTTTAGTCAAAATATAATTAATACAACTTATTTTTTGAAAAGGTTCTTATATAAAGGGACTTTCATTTTTTTGTAAAAATTCCTATATTTAAGGACGGAGGTAGTATTACATTGTGTCATCTCACATATATCTACCTGCTGAAATATAATTAGTCGTAATTTTTTTTACACTATAAAAGCATAGTAATTAAATTATTATTAATTTTGTTGAAATTGTCTTCATACCCCTTTATAACGCAAGCATCCTCCAAGAAATAATTCATAGCATGCAAAAAACAAAAAGGAAGAATATATGGTAGCTAGTATTGCGTATAAATTAGAATTAGTGAAAGCATGTGACAACCTTAATTGGAACTTTCTTGAAACTTGCTTATAGGACTTTGGTTTCCTCATTTGAAGTGAATCAAAATCAAACTTTATAACATTAAATTTTTTAAAGATATTTAATTGTTTTTTTAATGCATGTACAACTATAATAGAATACTATTAACTATCGATGCTACTATTGCATCTAAGAAGTTTTTTAAATTGAAACTAGTATGTTAGCTACCCGTGGTTGTATGGGTAACATTAATTAGTAATTGTATCATATAATTTTATTGATTTGTAGATGAAAGAGCAATTATATAGCATTGAGACGTGTGTCCAACTCGGGGTAAAAAATTTTAATATAGAAATTGTTGTGCCACGTGGCATTTGTTTTATTTCCATTGTTGTGCCAAACTACAATGAGAAATAGATTTATTGAGCCAAACCAGGTGTTTTTTTTTAGACCAAAATAAATAGCACATTAAAAGAGCATAGTACAAGAAGTACTACCAAGCTCCAACAATACAAATATATAGTCTAATAATAACCACACCCAACCAAAACAGACCCCCCAATCATGTGATGATAAAAACATGTAACCAAGTAAGTAAACCAAACCACATGTGATGATCAAAACATGTAACCAAGTAAGTAAACCAAACCACATGTGATGATCAAAACATGTAACCGGTCGTGCCTAGAGCGTGTTGAACCTGTCTATGATCACTACCAGTCCAAATCCAATGATGCGAAATATATATCAGTAGCTAGGGATTCACCCAACCCTTTGGACATTCAACACATTTGGGAGAGATCTCAATCAAATTAAAGCTGGCATGGGATGAGAAACATATAATATTCCATATACTAAACCAACCTCTATCTCCTATTTTATATATATTGTGACAAAGTGACTACTAGCTAGTGTCCTGCAGGGTTTTATCTTCAGCTAGTAATTTTGTCTTGCGCGCGCTTTTATATATATCTTCAGTTGCCAAATGAACAAGTTTAGTTTAGTCAGTTCATGACATGAAGATCAGCAGCACAATTGTGTTATACAATGGTGAATTTAATTACTTCTTCTCAATTGATATATATATATGACTTCAATACCAACCATGCTTATGCTATCGATCGGGTAAAATACATAAATAGTTTATATTTTAACACCAATAATGTCTATATACTGCTTTCTCCAATTTAATCATAGCTTTAGGTTAGCCTATTAACTTGGATGATCAATTTGCATCAACTAATTAAAGGGTCTTCATCTTGGTTTTACTCTTTATTATAGTCGTTTAGTGCATGTTTGATTTTTAGTTAGAAAATTGTAAAAATATATATGTTTGAACCTAAAACAACTACATAATTTCTTTTAAGTAAATGTACTTTTAGATCCAAACATATATCTGCAATGTAAAATCAAATATGCCTTTAGTCTTATCACCTGCGTTTCCGCTCGTTTGTTAATTTGTGTCTTTGGGCATGAGCAAGTAAACCCATGTTTTATTCTCTCTCGAGAGAGGCAATTAACATATATAATTGTTAATTAATCTTTCTATCTGTATTATATGGAAGAATTAGCAAAATATGTGTAATTCCCCTTGACTATCCATGAGTCTGATTTTGCCAAGAATGAAAGAAACCTTTTTGATAAATTATTTCTTTATGTAATCACATAGATATATAAGTTGATTGAATTAAAGGAAACAGTTTATGAATTATAGGTAAAGCGTCCAAGATCAAAGTTTGCCTTGAACCCAACATATTATTGTTAGCAGGAGAGAGAGAGAGAGAGAGAGACAAAAAGATGACTACTAATAAAACCTCATATATATTAATATCTATATATAAACATCAGTGACAACTGATCATATATATAAGCAAGCAAAACACTATATATATTATATACTCAGTAACTGCAAGCAAGTCTATAGTAATAGAAGCTTACACATACTATAGATAAATAGCTCATCTCATATATGCTATATATATATAGCTAGTGTGTGTAGTATGCATTCTTCTTTGCAAAACGCCTCATACTGATGACAAATTCATTATGCTGCTGGTGCTACATCGATACCAGCATCATCATCATCGTCATCGTCATCACCTTCATTCTGGATGCGAAATCCAGTTGCTACCCAGTCATTGCCCATGAAAAACAAAGGCAGACCAGGTTCTGTGCAAGTTAAAACTGCCACCATTGTAGTGTTTGTTTTGACACACAGAGATGACAACTACACTATTGCAAAATACACGGTGTGAACTTGTTAATTTGACTCATGAGTGACCAACCTTGTCATTTATATACCCATAAATTAGTCCTTTTTCTTAATGTAAAAAATATTATATTTATATTCCGTGATATTTACAACTTTTTTATGATTTTTTTGTATTGAAAACAAAAAAGAAGAGAGAGAAAATGGGAAATTTTGTATTATTTTAATGCATCTTTAGTTTTTTTTAATTATAAGCTTAAATAACTTCTTAAGTCTCTCTCTTTTTTTTGGTCAAAAACTTCTGAAGTCTCTATAATATATACTTTTTCATCTTTAGTCTCTACAAAAAAGCTTGTGTCGGTTTTAATCTCTATAAAATAGGAATATTTATTTTTAGTCCTCACTGATTTGATTTAGTCAATGTATAACATTTGTTTCATGTTGATCGAAGTAGTACTCCTTAATTATAATATATGTTGACTATGTTGATTTTAGTCTCTACAATATGATATTAATTTTATTTTAGAATGACTAATTTAACTTGAGTAAAATATTATAAAGTCATAATAATTACGATGATCAAAAGCAAAAATTCCCATTTTTTAGCGATTAAAGCCGATCGACAAAATTTTGTGTAGGGACTAAAACTAATGTATATTGCAAGGATTAAAATGTTATTTATGCCTTGATTATATCTATACAGTACACTGTATAATATTGCTTAGAAAACTAAGTATATAAATAACATTTATGACATATACACTATTACTTACAATTTCCAATAATAATATTCCATAGCTTCTTATATTAAGTTGTATTTTATGTGGTATCTATGAACAATTAGGAACTTTTGTTTTTGTTTTTTGTTTCATTGCTAGATTGCAAATTCTTTATGCTTGCAAAGAGGGCCTTGGATGATCTGGGTCAGGCTTCTTCCATACAATTTTACTTAGTGGAGTGTGAGGTTCCAATTCCAAGCATGAGCAAGGCTCATGGCTGCTTGTTGCAGAGAGCATTCAACATGTGGAATTAAGAGTTTTTACACACGCATGAGTGCTGTGGTCGCATGCACAAAAGATGACTAGGATATACTAAAAATCTCGCCAATAAAGGTGAATAAATGTAGAGGCCAACTGGGAAAAATTCTGTAAGAGACATGTTTTAGACAAATGTGGCCTTGGGCTACAAAGAAAGATTAAAGTGTCTCATGTGCTTGTTCATTTCTCTCGTGACTTTTTGAAGAGTGTATATATGTGTGGCTCCAATGCATATATTCTTTTGTATAGTATAAGTCACCTTAATAACTTATGTGGACCAAAATGATTTGCTCAATCAAATGCATGGAAAATTTATTTTGAAAGAAAAGAAAATTGTTTTTGTAGTGTGAATAAAATTTGTATTATTATAAGAATGACATTTAATTAGTCCCTTTTTAGTGAATGCAGGCTGCCTCGCACGAGGAGGCAGCTCCTTGATCAATGAGGTGGTTATCAGTCAATCACAGAGAAAAATATTTAAAGGCTCAAAGGAAAAATAAAATATTTCAACTGCTGATTAAAAAATTAAGCTATTGCATTTTAACGAATATAATATCTTACCATACGTATATGTGAATATAATATTGACTATTAATTTACCAAATCAAAGAGAGAGTCAACCACACATGCAAACTGATTAATTAAGGTTCAACATTTTTGAGAGAAAAAAATTGACTTTTCAAAAGCAAGAAATTAATTTGAAAGGAAAAAGTAAAAAAAAAAATTGATCATTGATGAAAAAATCTAACTATTACATTTTGACAAATTCATGATTTGTCATTTTAATATGTGTATCTAATATTAACTATTATATATCTTACCAAATTAGAGATAGAGAGAGGTATAGTGGTGCCCAAAAATAAAAATAAGTAAGAATAACTTAGGATATCAAAATAAAATATAGATAAAAGTTATCAAATTTACATTTATAAGTGTCACTTTCCAAATAGTGTGGAAAAATCATGAACAGATCACACCTGACCCTGGATAAATAGTAGGATAGTAGAAAACAAATAGCTCACAATTGGATCATTTGCGTTAACCTATAGGGAACCATAATATCAGGATATGGGGCCATTAAGGTGACATAGGTTCATTTGCCAACCTTTTTTTTTTGTCAGAGGTTCATTTTCCAACTCAAGTTACAAACATATATATTTTACCCCTAAATGTGCCAAAAAAAGAAAAGAAAAGAATAAACATTTGTTAGGTTCAATGCAATAGGGAATTTGAAGAAGCACAAAATAATTAGAAAACATTGAACAAATCAAGCATACAAGCAAAATCAATATATCAATTATATGAGATGAGATGAAATTACCAACAGAGGAATTATGGGATCAAAAAAGGGGTGAATGACCATAATTTAAAAATGACAGAGAAGATTGATGAATAAGAATCAAATTCTACTGCTAAATTTCACAGATCATCTAATTGAAATATCATTTAGATAATGCAAGTTTCTTCCAGCCAATTATATAATTCACATGGCAGAAATGTTTTCATCCCACTATATTATTTCCTTCAACTATATATTCCCAATTGCCATCATGAGTGAGAGGGGAATTGAATGTCAACTTAATTTACACAAGCTTAAACCTAATCATGCTTTTTTCCTTTGAACTTTCCTGTGGGGATTCTTCTGAGCACACTAGTATCCAGCTTTCTATAGTTATTTTGCATCTGATCAAGGACCTTGTAGACAAAGTTGTCAACTTCATCCTCATACCTTTCATAGAGAACTGGGAGTGTATGTGCAGCAACAATACCTTCAGACAAAATATTTGCTTCAGTATTCAAGTATAACATGAATAATCAACTACAAGGGAAAAACAACATCATTGTTGAACTTCTAAAAGATGTCATCCATGTGGATGTTAGGCAAAAATAAATCCACAAAACAATATATTAGTCAGTATTTATTCAAAAATAAGACTCAGTTCTTGAGATGACATAAAGCACTTAACCAGGCGTGCCTTTGTGTACATGCACCATGTTAACATCAAAACCCCTTTGTCTCTGCATCTATGATCTACCCTCAAATATAGCTCAACATGTTTCCTATAATACAAAGTGGTGGTGCAGATTCATTTTATTGTTAGCATGCTAGCTGTTCTAATCATCTCTACTTCGCAATATAGCTCAACAAGTTTCCATAATACAAAGTGGTGGTGCAGATTCATTTTACTGTTAGTATGCTAGTTGTTCTAATCATCTCTATTTCGCATCATAAAAGTTAAGGTTGGTTTTTCCACCTAAAGGGGTGAATAGTATACAATTTCCCTAATTTCAACAGTTCAAGTTTTCAGGAGAAAAAAGATTTCACAGGGTTAGCTGAAGCATAAAAATGTATTTTTCAAACTTGCAGACCAATGCTTGTGGTTCCCTTGTTGTGGGGTCTAGGTAGGCTCAAATGTATACGACCTTCACCTTACCCTAACAAAGGAAGAGGCCATTTCCTCAACTAAAACCCATGACTGCTGGGTCAGGGTCATATGGCAGCAATCTTAATATCATACAAATATTTTGGTCATCATACATATTAATTAAAAAGAATAGTGAATCTATCAAAAGATGCAAATTAGAAAGCTGGCCTCACCAATGTAGATGACAGTCAAAAAATTGCACCAGCTCCCAATCACAGCACTAGCCAACAAACTTCCTACAACCTGGGGAGGTGTTTCAACCATTGATTACAAATTCCACGGATAAATACATGTAGCATTGTAGCATATTTTTTGCCATGGTAAAAAACGTTTTACGATTGGCTCTGGATGATAAATGACTATATCAAAGTAAATGAAGATAAGCACAAACATACAATGAGAAATTGCTTCAAGTTTCCTCCACAAGCAACATCTTGAAGAAACCCCAAACCACGGTTAACCTCATTACCAACCACAGTTGCGATATTCACAAAGAGTTCTTCTGGGAGAACAAGACGGGGTACTTTAGATGGCGTACTGTCAACATAAAGAACAAGTTATACTTATTTAACCAAATAATTATTTAATTAAACAGATAAATGTATCTGTAAAGTTGAGTAACGTATCCACATAAATTAAAGCAAAAAGAGAAAAAAGAAAAGATGTAAGGTTGCTCGGATCACCTGTTGAACAAGCCAGAAGCATTTGACCACAGAAACTGTGCAAGCATGCCAAGAACCAAAGCAAAGCATAACAGAGTAAGAAAATGATAATTAAGCCATTCAAAAAGCACCCATACAGTTGTTGCACCAGTTAAAAAACTAGCAGAAATCTTCTTGTTCCTCCATAACAAGACATCCGCAGCTATGGCAATCAAAGGCACACAAAAAAAGAAAAAAAAAAGTGATTTAAATGTTTTAGTTTATGTCAATAATGTACATCTTATATTAAATTAAGTTGACTATAAATACCATACATTTTCCACCTCCTAAAAGATGGTGTACGGGTTTCTGGCGTCCAAACAGTCTGTTGATCTGGGAGCTCACTGAGTTTGATTTATCTTCCTCGAAGAATGATACAGGTTTTTGCTTGTCCACAAATGTGTCCACAAGGTTGTTAAGGAGGTTTTCAGCTGTGATTTTCTCAGGCATTGTTCCTGTGCTACTAAGAACCAGAAAGAGCATTTTAAAATACTGTAGAAAAGAGCTTTTACACTAAGCATCAGTGTATCATTATAAATAATCATTTATGAGACATAAATTGAATGCATGAAGTTCAATTTTTTCCCAAGCTATAAGTGGTTACCATATTGCCAGCTTCATATTATGAGTTCAAACACTAAGGCTATTGTTACAGCCATCCACCACCAATTAATTCAAGTGGCTAATACTTAATTTACATCATTCACACTTGGCAAACATTTCTACAAGCAGACCTCTAAATATACATATTGTAAGAGTTAACAAACATATGGATGTAATTTCAATCTCAAATATATAGACGAGATGTGTCATGTCATTTGTGACCATTACCCATAAAATAAAGTTCTCAAGTACCAGCACTCAGTAGGGAGGGTCTTTTGATATGAATGGATGGAAAGGCCTAATGAGTAGGATTATTTTTAACAGGTTAGCCTGATGTATCGATATCCTTATGCTGCACTACACAGTTGGTCCCAAACCCATAAAAAAGGAGGGTTGAGTCAGTCAGTTAACAACCAACTTAAAACTTGGTCAAACCCTAACGATAGTCATGAGACATGACTTATGATAGGATACTACGGCATCGTTTAATTCATGTAGCCAATCTCATCTAGTGGTAAAAAGCTTTTGTCGTTGTTGCCCTAATGCATTGATCTCCTTGTGGCATTCCCTCTCTACTTCACAATTGAAGCAGGGGATGGACCATGGACCAAACAGTATAAAGCATAAGAGGTCAAAAACATTATAAAGCAAACACAAGTTAGAATTACTTAGGAACTATAGAGGAAGAACAAAGAAAAAGGCATGAACCTAACCAGCTAACTGTAAAACATTGATAGCCTCAGTGGAAAAAGTAAGACCATATTATATCTTCAGCTTTTGACATTCCTGGCACAGGGCAATTAATTTATTTATTTTGCTAAAAGAGTGCACAACCACACACACACCACGGACAGGCAGCAGCGGAAAATACGAAAGGATTTAGACTCAGAATTGTCAACCTCAACCTCATCACCTTGCCAACATAAAGCACAACGACACTTTGAGAAGATTGGCAAACAAATCTATGCGCAGTTATCTGAGATTGTCTAATCAAACAACTTCATCAAAATTTACCATTAATAATAAATCTCAGCACTAATATACTCATTTCTCCCTAACCACCGATTGCTATTGCAATAGGCAGGAATTTGAAACTACAAATCCTATTAAGGAAAATCAATTATCAAAAGGGAGAAAGGGATGAGATTATAAATCATTATGATTTCACTACTCGGGGAAAAAAATCAGAAAAGAACTCACTTCTGCATACAAAGGAAGCCAATTGCTTTTCATTACTAAGGAAAGCCTCAACCATGGAAAAACACTAAGGCAGATAATTAAATCAATAATAATACCAAAAGGTCAAGACGATAGACGAATATATATCCAATCCATATAGATATAGATATAGATATTAGATATTAGATATATAGATATATTGCCCGGAGTAAGAGTTGATAAGCCATGACCACAGATAGGAAAACAGAAATTTCTACCTGGAAAAAGCAAAAAGGAAAAGGGGTACCGCAGAATTTTTTTCCCCCTTCACAAGCATAAAGAGTATAAGAAATATCACGAAAAAGATCAATCAAAAGAAGAGAATCAGATATCATGCCTCCACAATCCAACCAACAAACACTTCCCTAGACAAACCAAAGCACCCCAACAAATAAATTCAACCCAATAAGCAAAATTAAAACAACAACAACAAGCATCGATTTCAAACAATTGAGTGAGACAGAAGAAAGAACAAAAGTTGGCAGCATAAGCAGATGAAATTTCACTAACCAGAGTCAGCAGAGGGAGGTTGAAACGAAACGGAGAGGCAGAGAGGGAAAAGGGAGAGATGGCGGCTTGTGCTTATATGTCATGACAATTGACGAGCTTATCCAATTCAATTCAAAGTCCAACACAACAAAAGCTGCACGCAAATGCTCAACAACAACAGTAACCGACCAACCCATCAACTACCAACCACGCCAAATCACCCGTTACTCCTTTTATGTATTTTGGCTTCTAATTTCACTTTCTGGAAAGTGAAAACTGAAAAGTCCTTGTAGTTTCGGGACATTTTTTTATTTTTTAATAAATAAATATATTAAAAATATATGATTAAATTTTCAAAAAATAAAATATGATTAATTTAATACATAAAAATATTTATTCTAGCATGTGTTTGGATATAAGTTTTTTTTCCTCATCCCAAGGTCATGTAACCATGAAAGCTATCTCTAATAGCTTCACTGTTATTGTGCATTAGAAGCTAATACACCGCGTTTCTTGGGAGTTATAAGGTTGGTGGTGGGGGTGTGGGAGGTATGGAGTGAGAGATATAAAGTGGAGTGGGTTCAAATCCTATCAAAAAGTTAATATTTACTAATATTATTTAACAACTAATATTGACTTACCAAAAAAACACTGCGTTTCCAAACTATATAGTTAATATTTTTAATGATATATATTAACTTTATAACAAATTGAAATAATCAGTTTCACAAATTTTGATACAACAAATTATCAAATATTATACAATTATACTTCAAACATCAAATATAATAGTTCCTTGTATGTTCAATATACGTGTTGTGACTCAAATATAATAATTGCTTACTTGTTGTGTAATGACCTTATGTATTGGGCAGACCACAATTATAAAATAGAATTATTAATTGAAAAAAATAAGAACCTTTTGGAATTAACCATTTTTGTGATTGAATGAATAAATTAAAGATAAAAAAATGGCAAAAAATGCTGCTTGTGTTTACTGTAGCAACTCCTATTTTTTTATATTTTTTTGGGTAGAAAACGGCCAAAGGCCAACGAGAACTAAATTAAAACCCATGCGGGAAATAAGTTTGGACTATATCAGCCAAAATAGAAAAATGAAAGAAACGATGGAACAAGATAAAAAAACACGACAAGGACCATCACAAGACACTTATCTAACGCATTGGCCACTTGATTAGCCTCATGAAGGGTGCAACCAGGAAAAAACACCCCCTTGTCTGCTAAAATCAATAATTTGCTACACCAGATTTTTTTATAAAATTATTATTATTTTTGAAGTATTTTTGTTCTAATTCTTACATCTTTTTTTGGGGGGATCCATTTTGTTAATTTCAGTCTTCTGGTCAATGTTTCAGCAACTGGCAACTGACAACTGTAACACCCTTCCTCTTTTTCAGAGGGCATTACACTTAAGTAACTAACCCAAATGCAGAAAATAAATTTCGTTAAGTCTGGTTTTCTTTCGGAAACATACTGACAAACTTATTTAATTTTTACAAATAGATTTTCATTGCCATTTTTTTCTAAAGATATTAAAAATATTAAAAGAAGGCATAAATAAATTAACATTCGACATATAAGAATGGAAGATAGTCATTGAATACCATTTACATCCTTCTTCATAACCAATGTTGAGAAATAATACAACATTTAAGAAACTTTTCCTTCCCAAAAGATGACTGACTCCCTATGCTGGTCAAGCACTGAAAATATACCTACTCTAACAAAACTCAAGTCTTGGCTTCTCACGTTCACGGCTTCCACCGTCTCAATGAACCCTCGTACTGGAATCCTCATAGACATCTAACGATGACTAATCCACCGAGCTAGTGGTTCGTCTATATGAGTCATGTTCCAAGGAGCACAAAACACATAGGCAAGGGTCAAAATCTCTTTCGCAGTTATCACCATAGTCATACAAGTAACACATCACAGAAATTCATGCAAAATCATACCATGACCATTTATAGCAGAAATCACTTACACATGCGCAACATAGCATGCTCATCATATGTCACACAGACGCACCTTTACAACTTCACACAAAATATCACCGTTTCACACAGAAGCATATCATAAGAATTCAATATATATATACACACAAGACACTTCTATGAGCCCTTTCTTTATAACAGATTCGACACACAGTCACGAGCACGTAGCCCGCACTCCATGGAGATTACTTTTCCCCAAACTCCTCATTTATTCGACACTCAGTCACGAGCATTTAGCCCACACTCCATGGAGATTACTTTGTTTTGCACACAGCAGTTGGCACACAACCCTTTGCACACAATACGAAATGTCACTTAGCATTTTCCATATCACACAGCATTAAATGGCACACAGCCTTTCCCATAGCACATAGCATGAAATGGCACACAGCTTGGCACCCAGCCAACGAAACAACACACAACCTCTCACACAACACACAACATTTAATGACACACAGCTTATGGCACATAGCCTTCCACACATCACACAACAATTATATCACATAGCACTTTTCGTGTCACCAAGCATTTACATTCCACAGTATTTAGGTCACACAGACTTTGCACCACACAGTATTTACATCACACAAAAGTGCTCTCACACAGTACTCATATCACACAATATTTGTCACATAGAATGTATATCACACAGAATTTATTTAACTCCCCTTATTGGCACTTAGTTTTCCGCAATCATTTTTCATCATCGATTTCACAACCCCCTTAAGCACTTAGCTATTCTTCCATTTAAACTTTATTCCAAATGTCCTTTTATGTACTGGATTCATTATTCTTGAAACCCCCAATTTATATTGTATTCTCTTTTACTTTTATAACTCACTTAGGAAAAATCTTTTTAAGGAAAACTTTCTATAATTATGTTTTTGACCCCAAAATATACAAATTTTTCATTTCTGCCCCAAAATTTCTAAAAAATTACACTCTTGGCCCAAAAATATTTCTTTTACAAATTAGCCCTTATATTTTCAAAAATTACATTTCCACATTCTGTTTTGAAAACTTTCCAAAATTACACTTTTGCCTCTAATCTTTCAAAAATTACATTTTGATCCCTGTATTCTCGAACACAGTATTTTCAGGGCAGAACAGTTCACACATGTGAAAACACTCACACCCGGGGCGTGAACAGTTCTGGAAAAACTTACAAAAATACGAAAATTCAGTTTTCTTTTAGGGTTTGATTCTTTAGTCCATTCCTATCATTTTTAAGCATCAAAACCAGATTTTGGCTTCCTGAAATTTGGTCCATTAAATTGATTTTCAAGAAAATAACTAGGTAGACATTTGAAGATTAAATTTTCTTGGAAAACATGGTTCAATTAAGCTTGATAATCCCTCTCTCTCATCCATATCAATTTTACCATACACCATATCACCTCTTCATTCACAACATACTTCAAGCTCTAAAGAACAATCATCCATTGCACATGATCCATAACTTAAAACAATAGTCCATCAACTTTAAATAATACCCACCTCCATCCTTGGAACAAATCCAAGCTTCAAGCTCATATATATATATATCAAACATTCATAATCACATAGGTATATATCAAACATTCTTAATCACATAGGAAAATCATCACCAACAACTCACAAGGAACTAATCTATTCCAAAATACATCACATCATCAAGATATAGGAAAATCACTTAAGATTATCAAAGAAATCATTTCAACCAAATATAAACATATTAAGGCTAATAACTTGCTAGAGAGAGTTTTCCCCTTACCTCTTTCCTTTTACTAGTATAAGAAAATCCCTAACTCCAAGCCCTCCTTTTCCTCTTCTTGATTGCCTCCAAATATCCTAGTAGCTTGATGATTCCAAAATCAAGAGCAAAATCCTTGGAAAATTTGATTATTTTGAATGAACTTAGAGATAAAAGTGGAAGAAATGATTATGGTGTGAGAGTAAAAGTGAGAAAGAAATGAGCAAGACTCTTCCTCCTTTTTTCCTTGTACCGATCGGCCCTCTCCTCTCCTTGTGCAACTTGTACAAGATTTTTTTCTAAGCCATAATTACACTAATGAGTCATTACCAAAATATCAAACCTTGGCTTGCTCCCATTGGTCTAAAATTATGAGTCATGGATTAAAATATTCCACACCCTTCTACCCAAGCAGCCAGGCGTGCAGCTGTCCCCAAGGAGCAAGGTAAAAATAATTTTTCACCTTAACCATGGTAAAAGGTAAGTCTCTAAGGTAATTAAATGTGGTAACTTTTGTATTTCATAGTAAAAATTGTCCAAAAATAACCTATTAAGGTAAAAACTCTCATGAATCTTAAAATAAGTCCTAAGCCATGAAAATAAGGTGTCACAAAAGTATTGGTTCATAGAAATTAAGTTTAGAAGCACCACGGTAATTTTTCGGTTTTACTGTGACCCGTAAATTAGGGTTAAAATCAACTTTCTCTGAAAAATCCCAGAAATTTTCCAAAAATCATAAATATTATAAAAACATCATTGGTTACTCTTTTGATTAATTTTGGATCATTTCCCAAGCTTCTGACACTCACCTATTCTCCCGTTTACCCTATTCACTGTCTACAGGGACCAAAACTGCAATTCTTTGTCTGCTATTCTAAAAATTTCTAAAATTCTAAAATATTATAAAACATCATTTGGCATCTCCAAAAATATTTCTTAACTGGTTCTGGTCTCCAAACCAACTCACAGATCAGCCTAGTCAAACTAGAGGGACCAAAACGGCAACATTTTTATCCGTTTCTTAGAAAATTTTCAAATAAATCTCTAAAATCCTCAAATATTATAAAATCACTATTGACATCCTCAAATCATCTTTCTGATTCCAAATAGGGTTTCTATATCATTACATTCTTATTCTGACAGTCAAACTGTCTACAGACTTTTCCGTTTGACTTTCCGCGTCAGCACTAAACCATTATTAACCTCATCAAAATCCTAATATTAACAATAATCCTCACTCATTAACACTCTGTCTCTTAGAGTGAAAATTTAGGGCGTTACAACAACCATCTAGATTATCTTATTTTATCTTATCTTATTAATTAACAATTGATCCCGTTGGAAAAGACTTATATAAATATCACAACAAGAAATGTTTGACACATTATGATAACTAGAGATTGGCCTGCGATTATAATGTAATTAAAGGGAAATGGGTGATGGACCACCATCCCACACCCATCACTTCATTGGGATGGGGTGTGGGATGGAGTGATGGGTGTATGTCTATCATTATCCGTAATTAAATGTATTTATTGATATCGTATTTTTTTTAGGTGTTAATGTGTGAAATATTGTTCAAACATATAATTTTATTCTATTTTACTTTCCTCACAATGTATAAACTATTTGAAATTGAATAAATTTGTATAAACGACAATTTCAAAAAATATGTATTATAAATACATTTTTGTACTTTTTATTTATGAAATTTAAGCTAAATACATAATTTTTTATTAGCAGCAATTAAAAATTAAGTTTTGAATACATTTTAAAAAAAATTGACCATATATATTACAATTAGTGTCTTTTGGATTAATGAAATAAAATAAGTGTGGTATTTAATTGAATTAATATTAATTAAACGCACACACTGATATCATCTCTGAATTGTGAATTCACACAATCTCATAAAAAAAATACTAATTATTGATTTAATTTTGTAAAAATATAAGGTTTTTTATGCAAAACCAAACAATTAAATTATGGAAATAAAAATGTGAAACATTGGACTAATTTACATGTAAACAATTTATATAAAATGGAGTTTTTTCAATATAATAAAAAAATGGTTAACTGACATTACGAAAGTGACAACGCAAGAGCTTGCTTTGATGATCTCTATAAATTAAGCGATTTTTTTTATAAGGGGAATTAAGCGATTAAATTAAAGTCCATGCTCACACAAGATAAGCCCATGCTTGAACAAAATCGAGCTCTCGAACACACCACACAACAAGTCATAACAATGTGCTTTTTAACACAAGAAACCCCAAAAACTATAGCTGTGGCAAGAGGAAAAATGAAAGCACACAAGTTGCCATGTGGAACCAATCAGAGCCCCTACAACCTTATCCCACATCAGAAATGCAATCAAATGTTACCAATCATCCACATCCAAATCCAATATCCATAAACATAGCCACATGTTCATTGCCACATCACCCACCCCACAATCTAAAGCCAATTCAAACAAATCCCACACACACACACACTCTTTGCCTACTCTATACTGTCTCTTGATTCACAGGGCTATAGACTGTGAGACTGAGAGAGCACAATGGCCTCTACCCAGTGTTTGTTGCACCACCATGCCCTCACAACTCCAACCAGAAACTCACCACAGCGCCAAATCGTGAGCACCAAGCCAAACCAGATCGTGTGCAAGGCACAACAGAAGCAAGAAGATGTGAGTGTTGTCTCTCGCAGATTAGCTCTCACAGTTCTCATTGGTGCTGCTGCTGTTGGCTCAAAGGTCTCACCTGCTGATGCAGCCTATGGAGAAGCTGGTATGACCAAAACCAACTGTACATGTTTGATTTTTAGTTGGGAAGTTGTAAACGTACGTTTGAACCTAAAGTAATTATAGAGTTATTTTGAGACAATCGTACTTTTGGACCTCAGACATATGTTTATAACTGGAAACCAAACATGTATGATCTTTGAAATGATGGGCATAGCTCATGCATGTTATTTGGATTTGAAATGAGATATACTCATATGTTACAGAGACAATGCGTAGTTTGATTCTGCAAATATAATCAGAATAGAATGGCTTGTGTGGAAGTTGGTGCTTCGTTTTCTTTAGGAAATCGATCACTCTTTCTTTGGTGCCATGAAATTTCTTGGAGAAACCAAATGATGGCAATAGCTTTGGTACTTTTTAATTGAAAGACTATTTGTAGCAAGGAAAGTGTAAAATTTTTACTTCTGATTTCTGTGCATTACTGATTCTTTGCTTCGTAAGAGAGTTTAAGATGAAGAAAATTGAGTGGCCATAGAACCAAAGCAAGAAATTTGCATAGATCTAGATAGTTTGTCAAGAGTTGCTTTTATTGGCCTTGAAGCATAATCCCACTCAAACATTGTGCAGAAATTGTAATTGAAAGAATGAGGTTGGTGAGGATTAAGAGTGTACTCTTGACAACTTGAGTATAGAGTCTCTCATAGCATGTCAATGAACAATTAACTATAAGTTTATACCTGAAATGGAAAGTGGTTTGAGATTAAGAAAAGTTTTAAGTATGACTGTTTTGGTTGCAGCCAATGTGTTTGGAAAGCCAAAGACCAACACAGACTTCCTGGCATACAGTGGCGAGGGATTCAAACTGTCGATTCCCGCAAAGTGGAATCCAAGCAAAGAGGTTGAGTACCCAGGTCAGGTTCTTAGATATGAGGATAACTTTGATACAACCAGCAATGTTACCGTCATGGTCACTTCAACTGACAAGAAGTCCATCACTGACTATGGTTCACCCGAGGAGTTCCTATCGCAGGTAAACTATTTTTTTTCTTCTAAATTTTTGCTTGTTTTCTACTGAATAAAGAAGGCTAACAATATAACCTAGTGAATGTGCAGTGGTTTTGTGTGAAACTAATTCAGATGGAATATAACCTAAGAATTTCAAAGGCAATGATTTCAGTTCTTGGCTGAAATTCAAGATTTGGTTTTTTCCCTCTTTGCAGGTGGACTATTTGCTTGGAAAACAAGCCTTCTTTGGCCAAACTGATGCTGAGGTAATTGGTTGATGATTTATGACTACCATTATGACCTGCACGGTCAAGCTTACAAATTGTTTTGTTTTTCCAAAATAAAATTATGATAAGGCTATTCTCTGGTAAGTTTTTATGTCAACAAAGATGCAATCTTAAGTCTGCAACTCCCCATCAGCAGAGCTATCCCCTTGAAGTGTTTCTTTATTAAAACTTCTGGCAGAATACAGAAAATTAAAAGTAACAATAATCCTAACCCTCTCAATTTCTCTTACAGATTCTATGAATTTTGAGTTTGACCATCCATCACAACACACCAAATATCCTTATAGGATAATGCTTATTGGTACAAAAGCAATTTGTAGCTTTTGCACGAAACGCGCTTAGTTGCAAAGGAATTTTTCTCCTTTTCTCTCTTTTCTCTTGCATGCAATTCATCTTGTACTAAATATAGAACAACTACTCATCCTCATATATCAAACTGTTTTCTGAACTTCAATTTCTCAGGGCGGTTTCGATGCGAATGCCGTAGCGGTTGCAAACATCTTAGAGAGCTCAGCACCAGTGATTGGTGGGAATCAGTACTACAACTTGTCGGTGTTGACAAGGACTGCTGATGGAGATGAAGGTGGGAAGCACCAGCTGATTACAGCAACCGTAAAAAATGGCAAACTGTACATTTGCAAGGCTCAAGCTGGAGACAAGAGGTGGTTCAAGGGGGCAAGAAGGTTTGTGGAGAGCACTGCAAGCTCTTTCAGTGTTGCCTAGCTATTATAAGAACTTAAGTTAGTGGAGGGTTGTTAATTACTCTACTGCATGTAAATCATGTTCTTGGAGTTGTCTAGTCCCTTTTTGTCTCCAAGTTTTCATTAAGATGGATGGTTGGAGTATAAGCACTTTTGGTTCTTAATTTTTCATGCTTTTAAGGCCTCCCTTCCCCCACCCCCCTGCTCTCTAATTAAGCATTTTAAGTTGCCAGATGCCATTGAGAAGCACTACTATATATATGCTTAATAAAGGGTTCATGGTTTGTATACAAAATGCTTAAAATATTTTATTAAAGAGGTCAGGAGGAAATCCTATCTTAAGGGATGTAGTAATGGGTTGGTTACAATTGATTAATAAGGGGTTCAAGGGTATGTTTACAATTGGTTGGTTGATTAGGTGAGGCTCCTAACATGGTAGAGAATCAGCAGTCTCTTCCCTCTGATGCTTTTGGGATTTGGCCATGATATCTTCATAGACATTGGCCTTTTCTACACTAGCTTTAGGTTAGGTCAGGCCAAGCTTATTTATTAAATAAACTATAGTCCATGACTTTTTTAAAAAACTATTTAGCTAAAGAGGTTATGGTTTATGTCATCCAAAAAGCCTTTTAGAACTAATAGACTGACCTATTTAAGTAAGTATATATAAATAATACAATAATATTTTTTGTTGCTATTATTATTATATTGATTTTTTTTATTAAGTGTTAAAATCATATATATATATATATATAAGCATGTTGACTTATACAAACACTTGAGCTGGTAAGCTTACTGAGGGACGAACTCATAGCCTATTTAAGGGATCAAGGATTTAATAAATATGACTATGAAGAGAATGAGAAGTATTATACGGCAACAATTAAAGCATTTGAAGGAATCAAGGATGAAGAAATATGAAGAAACATATCAAAGCTATATGTCGTATGATGTCCAAATAGGTGTATTCTTATATCACAAAGAGTGTTAATAATAAAAAGAAAATAAGGTTTATTTTTCTTACAGTACTACTCATTGATCTTCACTTTAAAATTGGCTAGTGAGAGCTCGATGGGTGGTGACAACTCTCTTATTCTAGAGTTCAAAGATAACCTTCCATCCCATGATATGTTTTTTTATTCTTCAATGTCTCATTGGTCTTTAGTTTACTAAGAATTTGTAAATCTTTATTTTTTTTTAATAGTTTAATCTGAATCAAAATATGAATTACTTCGATAACCCACTATTTTTGTGGGTAGAATTGAGTTAGCTTGTGGCCCAAGACCTATATTTAGCAACATCCAAAGTCAACTAACCTAAACAATGTTAAGACAAAAAATTGTGATGTGTCTCGGTGTGCATCAAACGCACCTCACAAGTTTTAAAAGTGAAAGTTATCTAGTGTTGTAAAAAATGAAGACTTTGTTTAATGTTTTATTATTCTAAGAACCTAAAATCAATCCTCTTTTTTATTGAGATGGAAGTGAGCGACTATATTACTTAGGTTAGGCAATAAAGGAACCAAAAGAGTAGTAGCTCACGATGGTTTGTGATTCAAGAGCAGAGATAGTGAGGGCGTTGGCATGAATCTATAGTAACTTGACTTCACATCATTATTGACTCCACCTATTCAACCCTCGACCTGACTTGGTTGTTGCTACTGCTCACATTCCTCGTCCAAAATTGAACACACCATCACACCTAAAGAAGAAAGCTTGGCCAAATTGAAAAACCCTCAAGTGTTCATAATTGAAAAGGCTTTAGTTTCTCTTAGGAAACTTATTAGAATGAGCGAGGAAACAAGGGTTCAACTATGCCATTGTTAGAAAGACCAACAAAGTGAAGATTGTGCGGTGATCAAGGATCGTTCTGCCATTGATCAAAGTGTTGAAATTTGGATCCTTAGAAGCAGAGGAACATTTTTTTGGATAAGATCCTTAGTTTGGCCTCTGAGGATGCCACCAAATGTCAAAGATGTTGATTCGAGATGTAATATGTCTTCTAGTTGGACAAAGCTTTGGTCATTGTGCAATGGTTCTAACAAAGATAATGATTAGCGATCTTAACCCATTTCAATGGCATTCTAGCAATGTTTTCTTTTTCTTTTTCATTTAGGAAGAGGGAGAGGTTAGGAGTAACTACTCGTAATAGAGGGTATGACTTTGGACGAGTTGCCATTGAAAATCACAATTAGTTGTTCCTTGAGCTTAAGGTATAGTTGTGTTACTTCCTACTTGGTGTTTATTTTAGCTATGAAGATAAGATAGTCACTCATTCATGCATGATGAGCAACATTACTATTACTTTAATTATAATTATAATTCTATGGACTTCATATGAGAACTATAATAAAAAAAAACCCTTTTTGAATGTATATAGAAAAAAAAAACCATATAACCATCTTATACCATGTCATATTATTTATTTACCAATGCACAAACTCTTATTTTGTACACGTTAAAAGTCACCCAAAAAATTATACCAAACCACACCACCAAAATAATAAATAAAATAGCAAAAGGTGGTGTGGTGAGGGAAGAAAGTAGCACAAGCTAATAGATTAATTAGATTAGAGGAAGAAAAGGAAAGAAAAAGAAAAAACTGAAAAATAAAAAGAGAAATTCAGTAGAATAATTGATGAAAATTTTCTCTCTATATATAAACACATATCCACACCATCCAATCCCTTTCTCCTGCTTCGGTAACTGCAAAGAGAAGGAAAGAGAGAAAACGGTGTGAGGCGCTAAGAAGAGAAGAAGAAAGAAGAAGCAAGCACAAGGAGGAATCGGCGGTGCTCCACCGGCGATCGCTCATCGGGCTCCGGCGAACTTCAGATCGCTGCTCCTGCTTCTCCGGTAAGTCGGTGGATCACCACCACCACCACCACCTTCTTCTTCATAAGCTGTTCCTGGATCTGCGATTCACGATGCCGATTGTTATGTCGCATCTGCTTTCGGTTTTGAAGTTCTGATTCTTGCTTGTTTCCTGAGAAAGTGGATTGTCTTGTTCTCAATTTCTGAGTTAGTTATTGCTCTTGGTATATCCGTGTTTAGGGACAGAAATTGTTGTGGAAGTGTTGTGCTTTGACGCCAAATACAGCTTGTGTGTGTGTCTTGCGTTTACTCTGGATTGTTTTTGTTAACCGGTTCAATTTGAGGAATTTTCTGGTTCTTGTAGACGAGTTTTATGGTATTTGATTATTTATTGATTGTTGCTATTTCTGTGCAGAAATTCGTTACTTGCAATTTTTCGGAGGCATTTGGTTGTTGGTTGTTAACTATTGCTGTACTGCTTTTTTGCTCACAGCTGGAAAATTATCATATATGGGCTGAGGTGCACTTTTCATGGGAGGTGTGGAAGATGAAGAACCAGCTTTAAAACGCATGAAATTATCCTCTAAAGGATTAGTTAGTCTCTCTAACGGTTCATCTTCTGTGGAGCCCGTTGTAGGCTCATCAAGTGACTTGATGGCTCGGCCCCTGTCATCTGAAGGGGACGGCGAAGTTATTGGTTCAAAAGGGATCATAAAAAGAGAGGAATTTGTTAGGATAATCACAAAGGCATTGTATTCTCTTGGTTACAAAAAGACCGGGGCACACCTAGAGGAGGAGTCCGGCATACCTTTGCATTCTTCTGTGGTAAATCTGTTTATGCAGCAGATACTTGATGGCGATTGGGACGAAAGCGTAGCCACATTGAATAAAATTGGTCTAGAAGATGAAAGCGTTGTCAGGGCAGCCTCATTTCTAATATTGGAGCAGAAATTCTTTGAGCTTCTTGATGGCGAAAAGGACATGGATGCATTGAAGACATTGAGGACTGAGATTGCACCACTCTGTGCTGATAGTAGTAGAATCCGTGAACTTTCTTCCTGCTTGGTGTCTCCGTGTGGCCAAGATGGTTCTTCTGGGCGGGATTTTGTAAGGGTGAGGACTCGGTCAAAACTGTTGGAGGAATTGCAGAAACTGCTTCCCCCGAAATTAATGATACCTGAAAAGAGATTGGAACATCTAGTTGAACAAGCCCTTATCTTGCAACGAGAGGCTTGCTTGTTTCACAACTCATTGGATAAGGAGATGTCATTGTATTCAGATCATCACTGTGGAAAAACTCAGATACCTACTAGAACATTACAGGTTAGAAAATGACGTGTCTAAAAGATTTTGTGAGGTTTATATAGGTATCTTTATATTTGACCTTTATACTTCTGAACTTCGCTTTAATTGTCTGCAAAATCTTTATTGCTGACTTGGTAGTTGGAGGAGCAAAATATCCTTTTTTGGTTGCTTTCTGCAAAGTTAGAACTCTCTCTGATGGTTTTTCTTGTTCCTTTACTTTTTTTCCCAATGGGGATTGTATGATGAGGCTACTAAATGGTTGGTTGCCTGTTTGTCTTTCCTTGTATTATCGTCCGTATTATGTTTTGAATGATGGCTTAATTATTCTCTGTTCTCTGATTAGCTGATATAGTCAGCATTGTGTTGGGCGAAGGATTGCTTAGCTTAAGTCCTTGTCTAGAAGTTATGGTAGCTTAAATTACATTAGTTTTCTGTTAATAGAGTTAGTTAGTTACAGCTAGTCTAAGCCGAGTTGGCAATTAACTGAACTAGTTAGTTGTTTAACTGTCAACAGTCTAGAATATTCTATTCTAGAACATTTCATTCTATTCTAGAATATTTCAAGTCTGTTACTCAAATTCTGGAATCTTGAATCTTCTATTCTCAGTTTCTTCACCTATAAAAACCTGAAGTAACCTTCACATTATGTAATGATGAAATCATAAGCGAAAACATCCGCACCTTTTCTCTTAATTTTAATTTGAGATCATTTCTTATACATCTTCTTTTCCTTATTTTGGCTAACCAACATAATTTGAGATCATTTCTTGTACATCTCCTTTTTCCAAGAAAGTGAGGTTGGCTACATGGATCAAAGTATCAAACGACACCATAATTCCCTTTCATGCATTAAGTTAAAAAGATAAATGTTTTGACCTATAGTTTTTCAAAGTCACTCTCTATCTTTAACTATTGTACTATTGTCCATCCTGTCAACCCACCTCACTAATACTTCCACAAGTCTTTTCCACACATGCCAAAGCAACCTAAGATTAGACTCTTATCATCTTTTCTATAATGGGACTATGGGCGCTACTTCAACTCTCTCTAATAATTGTATTCATAATCCTATCTTGTTTTGGGTAAACACTCATCTATCGTGACATTCTCATGTTTGTGATACTGACTTCACTTTTTTATCAGCTCTTTACCACTCTGCATTCAGTCCCATGCAACATTGTAGGTCTTATAGTTGTGTGGTAAAATTTTCCTTTAAACTTAAGTGGTGCTTTTCTTCTGTCCAAATCATTATAATGTATGTTTCAATTATTAGATTTGCACATGTTCTATAGTGTATGTTTTGATGATCCTACACTAAATATTATAGATGGCTATCTGAAACTGTATTGGACTATTAACCATGTACATTTTTATCAGTTGGACAATGACATATAATATAATATAATATAATATAATCCTATACATTAGCTCATATGTCTGAGCCTACATTTTAATCCCTGTATAATCCCTATTTATGTGGCTTATGTGGTCTTTTTTTTTTCACTTTTGTTCTCTCATATCATTGAGTATTCTTATTTACTGCAAAATCTTTTGAATCATGAATAGACAATAGAAACTGTCTTTTTTTTTTTAGCAATGACCATCTAGCATTTACTTTCTATAGCATGAGCGGCATCTATGTTCTAATGCTCTTTTCTTATCCTTCAAATATCTGACAGATATTAGAAGCACATGATGGTGAAGTATGGTTTGTACAATTTTCACATAATGGGAAATATTTAGCTTCAGCATCAAACGATCGAACTGCAATCATTTGGGAGGTAATATCTGATGATGAAATATATGCTTCTGTTCTGTTTTAAACATCAGACCCTCAATTGCTGAGATCAATTATAATGTTTTATTCATGCCACATACACAAATTGCCATGATACGTGCACTGTTTCTTTTATGATTTCAAAGTATATCTGCATCTGTTAGCATAATCCCTTGTCCAACCATGTCCAATTCTATGTTACCCTGTTCTTTACTTTAGCATAGGGCATGTTTTATTGAAAAGACATTGAGTTTACAGCATGACTGGGTGACCTGCTGATAGGAATTTAGTTTTTTTTTTTTGGGGTGTTTCATTCGTGTCTGATGTATCCTGCTCCTGTAAATATTGGTCAATTTACGCGCACAGACACAGAATGTCACTTAATGTTATGATATTAGGTTTCACATTTTTATTTTTTGGCCTTTTTATAGGTTGACATTAATGGTGGACTGTCTATCAAGCATAAACTATGTGGTCACCAGAAACCTGTTTCTTCTGTTTCCTGGAGTCCTAATGACCAAGAGCTCCTCACATGTGGAGTGGAGGAGGCTGTTAGGCGTTGGGATGTCTCTACTGGCAAGTGCCTGCAAGTTTATGAAAAAAATGGCCCTGGCCTGATCTCCTGTGCATGGTTTCCGAGTGGAAAATATATACTTTCTGGCCTCAATGACAAGAGCATTTGCATGTGGGAATTAGATGGGAAAGAAGTGGAGTCTTGGAAAGGACAAAAAACCCTTAAGATTTCTGATTTGGAAGTAACGGGTGACGGGGAACATATTCTCAGTATTTGTAAAGACAATGCAATACTGTTCTTAAACAAAGAAACGAAGGATGAGAGATTTATTGAAGAGGACCAGACTATAACTTCATTCTCTTTGTCAAAGGATAGCAGATTCTTGCTGGTTAATCTTTTGAACCAAGAGATACATCTTTGGAATATAGAAGGTGATCCTAAGCTTGTCAGCAAGTATAAAAGTCATAAGCGCTCCCGGTTTGTTATTAGATCTTGCTTTGGTGGGCTTAAGCAAGCTTTTATTGCTAGTGGAAGTGAGGATTCACAGGTACTAATCTTAAATTGTTAGTCTATAAAGACATGCTTTTGAGGTTGTCTTGGTTATGGTTGATTGATTTTCCCATTTCATAACCATTTCTAGTAAATTCTATCGCATAAATGTTGGCAGTATCCAATTTTGAGTTTAATGGATTTGCTTCTTAATTTGTAGGTTTACATATGGCACAGAAGCTCAGGGAATCTAATAGATGCATTGCCTGGTCATTCTGGAGCAGTTAACTGTGTGAGCTGGAACCCAGCTAACCCCCACATGTTGGCCTCAGCCAGTGATGACCGGACAGTCCGGATATGGGGCTTAAAGTGTCTGAATGTAAAGTACCAAAATGCATACAGCAATGGCAACCATCACTGCAATGGCGGGGAACTTAGATGAAGGCAAAACTATTCCCATTTCATTTCTTTTTCATCATTGCAATTGTGTAAATACCTTTACTCTGTCACCACAAGTAGACGACATTCATACTAAACGTGCATCTGACTTTTTCATCAATCTCAAATAAATTCATGTTTCTTTTAAGCGTTTGATCCGTCTTTAATATTTCCTTTGAGTTTCATTACTTGATTCTCATATATGTGATTAATCGATTCGCCAGCATATTAGATGACTAGACTATTAGTGTTTTTCTTTCTACGAGGCCGGTTTGTGATATTAGTTTCGTTCGTATAATAACTACTTTTTATGAACCGCAAGCAGTGGATGGTATTTCATTAGTATTAGTATAACTATATTCTTTTAAGTGTTATAAATGTCTATATTTTGTAGATGTTTATCCCATATTCTTTTGTTTTTCACTTATATTATTTAACAAGATATTAATAAGATTATATTTATTTTATGTAACTATCTAAGAGATAATCTGTTATTTAGGTTTATCTTTTAAGTTTCATTTTGCGCGCTTGCACACTCTTAAGTGGGGGGGATCCATGAAGTAAGATCGACAAAACTTACTTTAAATCCTCTCTCTCTCTCCCAATGTGAATAAAATTAACTCTTCTCCTTATATTATCCTCTCTCCACTTTTAGCTTATAATATTTTCATAACACAGATTGCATTATAGTTCTTCCTCTTAAAATTAACATTTACTAATCATCAAGCAAGCATCATTCATGGCATAACACTGAGTCTAGAAGAACTGTAGTATAGCACATATAAGCCGAGTTCAAAAGAATCATAGTGTAACTCATATAAGCTGAGTCGAGGAGAACCATAACATGAACGTACATAGACCATGGTTCTGGAAGGACTGTAGACTGTTGTTATAATTTTTATGCTTTAATTTATTGCTTTTTATTTATGAAATGTCATTACAAAATTGTCTTCTTTATATTCCGTGCAACATGGTCTTGATTTCTACATGGTATTATTAAGCAAATGTATTCTTTCCTAATGTATTAATAATAATGGATGGATACAGCCCGGATATTTTGAAAAAAAAAAGTAATTGAATAATGGCTCCTGAATTCGCTCATGATTGAAAGACTGAAGTGGAGAACTTGTGCCTGATTGAATGAACATTTATAAATTTGATTTGATGATTCAAAATTAATAGTGTAGAAGTAATAATAGCTTGGATTAAATTTAAGATTACAGTCATGAGTAAATTTAAAAGTAATAACTTAAATTTAAATTAAATCCAAGCTATATTCTATCCTGAATTCACTAATGTGTCTTCTCCTCAATCGTTCTTCATGAGAGTTATTGAAAATTTCAAATGATTGGACATGAACACAAGTTTCAGCTTCAGCTTCAGCTTCAGATGCCAAGGCATAACACTTTTACAGCAAAAAAATTGTTCTTGCAACAGGAGAATATCACCACTATGAACCCCAATGTATGCCCATTTGTAGGGATTTTCCCATTATTTCTTCCAGGCACCACACAGATTTTTCATGAAACTATTTTGCTCAATGGACCAACTTGCAACTTTAACAATTTACACTTCCTTAAAGTTTTTCTACCAGTTGCCTTTGTTTCATCCCCATCAATGATAAGATATATAATGTATTTAATATTTAATTAATAGCTCAAGAAGACAGGTTCAAAATTGGATTACTTCAACATCAAAATGATACATAAATGGTTTACACTCATCTTCCATGTGACTAGTGAGATATGAAAGGCACTTATTAACAAATTCTAGATGATAGTGTGAATTGTCTTCAACAAAGAAAGGCTGGATCTTCTGGTTAATCTCAATCCAGCTACACCCTGGATTCTTCTTTAATCCAAGCTCTTTCATCTTTGATCTCACCATCCGTACCTCATCCCATTTGTGAACAGAAGCATACATATTTGATAAGATAATGTAGGTTGATGAATCATCAGGATCCTTGTCAATAAGTATCCTTGCAATTTCAACCCCCAAATCAAGATTTCTGTGTAAACGACATGCAGAAAATAATGTGCTTAACAACCCAACATCATCCCTGATTTCAGGGTTTCTTTGTAGAATTTCATATGCTTCATGCAATCTTCCAGCACGTCCAAGAAGATCAATCAAGCACGAATAATGTTCAACTCTAGGTATAATACCATAAACATTGATCATTTGATCGAAGTAATAGAATCCATCATCAACCAAACCAGCATGGCCACAAGCAGATAATATGGCAAGATAAGTAACTCTATCAGGTTTTACATTGGACTGCAGCATCTCAGCAAAAAGCTCCAAAGCTTCATAGGCCCGACCGTGAGACCCATAAGCGGTAATCATGGAAGTCCAGGACACCAGATCTCTTTCTGGCAAACATTTGAAAACACCAAATGCTTCATCCACAGCACCACACTTTGCATACATATCTAGGAGAGCCCCCATAACCACTTCATTGTTTTGCAAATTTCTCTCAATGATCAGATTGTGAATTTCTTTACTCTTCTCTAGTGCTGCCAGATGTGAACAAGCTGCCAAAACACTGGTGAAAGTAATAGCATCTGGTTCAACATGTGATTGTCTCATTTCATTGAAGAGGCCAAGGGCTTCAAAAAATTTCCCTTGAGTCACATATCCAGAAATCATAACATTCCAATAAACTGTCACCGACTTTGGTATTATTTTGAAGATGTTTTCAGCTGATTCAAGCTTTCCACATTTGAAGTATAAATCAATGAGTGAGCTATTAATGAAAATATCAGGCTTCATTCTGTTTCGTATTATGTATCCATGAACAAACTTCCCCTCTATTAGTCGCGCTGATCGTGAACAAACCATTATCATACTGCTTAAAGTAGTCAAAGTTGGCTTGACTCCTTCATTGTACATCCTCTTAAAGAGTTGAATGCATGAAGAGCTGTCACCTTTCAAACCATATCCTGCAATCATGGAATTCCAAGCAACAACAGTCTTTTTAGGTATTTGCTCAAAAACCTCTATGGCCATTTCTAGGTGACTGCATTTTCCATACATGTCAACAAGAGCAGAGCTAATGAAACAATCCAGCAGAAACCCACTATTAATTAACTCCTTATGAATTTCCCTTCCCCTGTCCAAATCCAAAAGCCTAGCACACGACGAAATAGCAGTCGTGATTGTAACCGAATCAGGCTCGAATCCGAATCTCCTCATCATGTCAAAGTACTGTAAGGCTTCTTCAAATTTTCCACTCTGGTAGTAACAAGAAATTACTGTATTCCAGCATGCCACATCCTTCTCAGGCATTTCATTGAACATCTGGATAGCATACTCAAATGCATTGCATTTAGCATACATACCCACAAGAGTGCTTCCAACTACAATGTCCACCATTAAACCAGTTTTTACCAAACATGTATGAATCATTTTTCCCAAGACAACTCTACACAACCAGCCACAGGCCTTAAGAACACTAGGGTAAGTATAACTATCAGGTTTCAGGTAAGGATAATGTGTCAACTTCTCAAAAAGCTCTAAGGCTTCCACATACATGTAATTCTTAGTGTAACCAGCCATAAGGCCATTCCATAAAGATATCTCACATGGGTTTTCAATGGCATCAAAAACATGCTTTGCATGATCATACATATGGCAAGAAACGTATAGGCTAATCAGGTTTTTGCATATAAAAATGTCATTCTGCAAACCTAAAGTTACAACTTTCTGATGGATGAGCTTGCCTTGCTTCAATGACTTGGAATTCACACAAGCTCTCAAAAGGGGTATTAATTTTCTTGTGTCCATTTAGCAATGACCAGAAAAATATTATACAGATAGCTACAAATACAAGGGTGGCAGAATCAATAGGTGGAAGGGCACACTAACTTGTGAAAACAAACGGAGAAGAGTGTTAAGGTGATGAACAAAAAATGGGGTTGAACAAGCATAGGCATGAAGGCACAATAGGTCCTTAAAGCTTGAACCTTTAAAAGCCCCAGAGTCATTTTTTGAATTTGGGTTTTTTAGTAAGAAATCTTCGAGGTTTAGAACCGGGTATGGATAATTGGATGCGAAGGGAAGATTGTGAGAGGCTTGATTTGGTTTCTGCTGCAAATTTTTTATTGGTGCTTTCTGAAAGTGTAAACAATGGAATAGGGGTTGTGATAGTAACTTTTCCGGTCACCGGCGTTGGCTTAGGTTTCAGCCTTGGGCGGCGAGGCTCTTATTATTGTTAGAGTTGGTGTTTGGTTTGGAGGATGGAATCTTGGGACGTAGCTCCTCTTTAATCGACGATGTCCTGAAGAGCGAATTGTGACATTTTAGGCCCCATTGAGAATTAAGAGTGTGTTTGTTTCAAGTAGTGTAAATAGATTTTGGGAATATATGAGTAGAAAATGTATATTATCATGTTTATTATAGGGTTAGACAATTTATTATTGGGTATAAAAGATTTTTAAGCATTCTATAATTTTTAATATTCTATAGTTTTTATTCGCAAGAGAGGGGTTTGGAAAAAGATTCTCATAAAATTGGAATATAATTTTATATGCATTTTTTTAAAAATTCCTATAACTATCTTTATTCTCAAGAATATTACAACTGTTTGCCACACACTTTATTTTATAAAATATCCCATAATAAGATTCACATAGTTATATTCCAGAAAATATAATTCCTGGGAATGAATTTTCATAACCCGAAAACAAACACCCCATGTTTATATTGAAAATTGAAGTTAAGTTTTGACTAATCAATATAGAGTTTATTAGAAATGTTAGTGTCAGTGTAGAAGTTTGGGAAACCCTAGATGATAGGAATACTAGTGATGTAAATGGGGCGGGGCAGGGCACGGGTAGTAGTTATTCGCTACTCGTTCCGTTTAATATATCCGCTATCCGTACCGTCTCATACCCTCGCGGGTACCCGTTATCTAGGTTTTAGCGGGTACCCGTGAAATCCGCGGATATCCAAGGATATTAAAAAATTTAAAAATTCTATAAAAAATTTATTAAAAGAAATTGTTTCCACACAATATTTGTTATAATGAACATCATATTAATAAGACTAAATTATACCAATCATATAATTTTAACTCAATTGTTATATCAATAATTGTTCAATTAAATAAAAACAAATAAAACTATAAAATGAAAAATATGAGTGTGAGAATTAATACATGACACAACAATAATACATATTTTGGAGTCACTTTGTTCAATATTAAAACAAAACAAGACAATAACTAAAAGTAATGCATCACACTCTAATACTTGTCAAATTGTGCATTAGTGTTTTGGACTTTTAGATATGTATATAAATAAAAGGATATTTTTTGTAATTTTACTAACGGGTACGGGTACCCGCGGGTACGAGTACCTCACTACCCGCTCCCATCCTCATTTATTAGCGGATACCTCAAATACCCATTTAATTTACCCGCGGGTACCCGTTAAGGTACCCGACCCATATCCATAACGGATTTTATCCACAGATATCCGTGGATACGGATTTTTTTGCCCTCCCTAAGGAATACAATATTTAAAGATAGGCTAATAGATAGATGAAATGTTAAAGACCACAATTTTAATGGCTAATAAATGTTTAATTTTATTTTCAATACATAAAAAATAATATTTGCTTATAATTTTCATTCATATTTTTTTTATTTTTGTCTATTTTAAAATTGTAAAATAAATTTTTTAATTCTATTTTCTATAAATAATATAGTGCTTTGTTTTTTAGTTTTATTTATATGTTTTTGTTCGCGTAAACTTTCAGGTTCTAATGTTTATTGGTTTCATTTATATTTTTTGTTCGTATAAACTTTTGGTTGCAATTTTTTTTTAATTTTTTTCAATAAAATTAAAAGAAAAATAATTTTAAAACCTAAAAATTAAGGGAAAAACACAATAATGGAACCATATAAGCAAATATTATTTTTTCTTTTGATTTTATCTTAAACAAGTAAAGAACCATGAGGTTAGGTATAAGTGGTTAATGTGTTCCATCTAAAGATATGGACTTGGCTATGACCCATGTTTGATCCCCGGTGATAGAACAATCCGTGGCAAGACTTTATTTACCTCTCGGTCGAACACAGATTAGTTCAGGGTCCCTTTCCCCTGGGATACTGTGGGTATATAAACCAAAAATCTTAAATAAATAAAGTAGGGTTTGTTTATAAGTTTCAATCATTTTTTTGCTTGTGTAAATTTTTTAAGTTGTAAAATTATTTTTTTAATTTTATTTTTGATAAGTAAAATGATGTTTACTTATCGATTTTATTCATATTTTTTTTGTTAAATATTAAAAATTACTATGGACTGAAAAAATTTCTATATAAAAAAAAATTCTATATATTTATTTTATTTATCTGATTTGGTTTTTATTAGTAGCTATTGATCTCATAATATTGGTAATTAATACATGGGTCTTTTGTACAAAATGCAACAATTATATGAATGGAAAAAATGATTTTAAAAACAAAACAAAACAAGATATGATACATAATGTAGACCCACTTTTGTTCTCTATTACTGTAAATTTGTAGATTGCAAAATTATTTTTTTGATTTTATTTTCAATGATAAAATGATGTTTTCTTACAAGTTTTATTCATTTTTTATTTACATTTTTAGTTTACAATATTATTTTTCTTTTCTTTTGATTTTATTTTTTATTAGTAAAATAGTGTTTTGCTTATGGACTTTATTTCATTTTTTTTTGTTTTCGTAAATTTTCATATATAATGTCACAAAATCAGCATTATAATAAGAATAATTATCAATCCTCTTACATTTTATCCCTACAAATCTTTCCACTTACTAAATTGAGAAAAAATTAAATATTTTTTTATGTTTTCAAGATATTAAATACATCTATTTTTTTATTTAATACTTATTTATAAAATAGTAAAGAAATATATAGAAGAATTTGTAAAAAAATTTAGCATTACTCTTGTTATAAATTTATAATATATCTTATATTTATATATCAATTTATTGTTATATAAATAAGTTTGTTTCATATCATGTACATAATAGAAATCAAGAAGACCCCGCCAGTGAGAATATAAATGAATTGGGGGCATGAAAGATAGTACAGTACAGCACATCGAGGGAAAAGTATGTGGGGGGGAAAAAAAAGAAAGGAAAATTTTAGCGGGAATAGAATTGGGTGGTTACCCACCCTCCTTCCTTGGGAATAGAAAGCGCGCGAACGTGGGTCATAGATTTTCGTCCACCTCTGTGATGTGCATTTTGTGATCTTTCGTCTTCTCTTACACTGAGATTCATTCCGTCGACGATGTTCGCTCATTAGAGAAACTTGCTCGACCCGAAAGACGTGGTTCCGGATGGACTTCTGGTACCCAACAACCGAGTCTGCGCGAGCATCTTCCATTTCTTTTGTGTGCAAGTTTCAACCTTTTCCTGGTTCGGAGATGGTTCATGCTCAACAAAATCTACGAGAAGAATGAAGATGATGTGGGTTTGGTATCATCGGTTGATCGTGTTCTGCATTGTTTGTTGCCTCTGTTTTTCTCTGCTGTTCACAAGGGTTTCTTCAACCTCACCATTTCCACACACTGACCATGTAAGTATACAATTGAGAAGAAAAAAATTCTATCTTTTTTGTATTGTGTGGTTTTTCTACTTAATTGGGAATTGAGAATTGCAAGATGTGTTTTAATTCTTATTCTTTAGCTACCAACTATTTATTTTGGCTGAAGTTCACTTTGTTTCCATGGACTGTTTGGATTGCATGAATTTAGACGCTCATTAGAGAAACAATTGGGGATCGCCGGTAGGAATAGGAAGAATGGAGAATTCTGTGGCATTCTTGAACGAGATGGACCAGTGGGGTGATTTATCGTTCGTTCTAGCCCTATTGAACTCAAGAAGATGCCGGAAAATCAAGAAAATTAGTTTCAGTTTCTTTTCTGGTCGCTAGGTGCACAGTTATTGACTTATTTGTCACTTTGTAATTTTTTGTAATTAATTCTTTATATTGATATCGATTTGCTTCTTGATTGGTTACAGAGCGTGCATCGATGGAACAAACATCCGCCACTGCCCTCGCCAGAAGGGTCTCTGACTGAACCTGCAATTTCGCCACAACGAGGTCCTCGACGCCTGTGCTACTAGCTCTGTTTACTCATGCAAACGAGACAGTAACGAGGTTTGTGGTGTTAGTTTTGTGCATCAATTGAATTCTTGGGCATAAACAATATTTTCTAAAAAATTTGGGACAGAATGGTTCATAAAACAAAATCGGACTAACTTAATATTACAGAATGGTGATAGGCTTGTTTTTGTCGCCTTTTGATTTTGAGATGAATAGAGAGAGGTGTGGAAATCCTTTGAATCTATGCGATTTGTTTCGGTCGTCTTTTGATCTCTTGAGTCTCGTGACTTTATGCGACTACAAACACTCATTTTTTCTCACGACTTTTACGTAGTGTTTGGTTTGAGGGAATTGGAAGGAAGGGGAGGGGAGGGGAGGGAATATTTTAAAGTTTTCTTGTTTGGTTCATTTTTTTAAAGAGGGGAGGGGAGGGAAGGGGAGGGGAATGGAGGGATTTTGCTCCCCTTCAATATTGGGGGGATTTGGAGGGAGAGTAGAAGACTTTAAATGATATTTACTTAAATAACCTTAAATTAAATTAAACATAAAAACTTACAAAGGTCTAAAAAGTAAATTAGTCTATTCTCTCAATTAAAATCCCTCCCCTCCCCTTCTCCCAACCAAACACAATTTCTATTTAAATCTCTCTCCTCCCCTCCCCTCCCCTCCCCTCCATTAAAATCCCTCCACTCCCCTCTCTTTCTTTGAACCAAACAGACCCTTAGAGTTGCAAGATGAATTATTTACCAAAAAATGCTGAGAAATCGGAATGTTGTGCAATTTCCATACTGGATGACCTTTTTTGAGATAAATTATTTACCCAAAATGTATTTTCTTTGTGAAATCGGGATGCTATGCAATTTTCTGACTCGATGACTCTTTTCGAGATGAGTTATTTATCCAAAATGTCGATTTCTTTGTGAAATTGAAATCGGGATGATATACAAATTTCGGACTCGATGACCCTTTTTGGAATGAGTCATTTACCCAAAATGCCGATTTCTTTGTGAAATCCAATGCCGATTTCTTTGTGACATCGGGACTGAATGCAATTTTTGGATTCGGTGACCTTTTTCGAGATGAGTTATTTACCCAAAATGTCGATTTCTTTGTGAAATTGGGACGATATACAAATTTCGGACTCGGTGACCCTATTCGGAAAGAGCTATTTACCCAAAATGCCGATTTCACAGACTATATGCAATTTTCAGACTCAGTGAACCTTTTCGAGATGAGTTATTTACCCAAAATGTCGATTTCTTTGTGAAATCGGGACTGTATGCAATTTTCGGACACGGTGACCCTTTTCGAGATGAGTTATTTAACCAAAATGTCGATTTCTTTGTGAAATCGAGATGGTATGCAAATTTTGGCCTCGGTGACTCTTTTCGGAATGAGTTATTTACGCAAAATGCCGATTTCTTTGTGAAATTGGGACTGTATCCAATTTTCGGACTCGGTAACCCTTTTCGAGATGAGTTATTTACCCAAAATGTCGATTTCTATGTGAAATCGGGACGGTATACAAATTTCGGCTTCGGTGACCCTTTTCGGAATGAGTTATTTACCCAAAATGCCGATTTCTTTGTGAAATCGGGAATGTATCCAATTTTCGGACTCGGTGACCCTTTTCGTAATGAATTATTTCCCCAAAATGCAGATTTCTTTGTGAAATCTGGACTGTATGCAATTTTCAGACTCGGTGACCCTTTTCGAGATGAGTTATTTACCCAAAATGTCGATTTCTTTGTGAAATCGGGAAGGTATACAAAATTAGGACTCGGTGACCCTTTTCGGAATGAGTTATTTACCCAAAATGTCGATTTCTTTGTGAAATTGGGACTGTATGCAATTTTTGGACTCGGTGACCCTTTTCGAGATGAGTTATTTACCCAAAATGTCGATTTCTTTGTGTAATCGGAATGATATACAAATTTCGGCCTCGGACACCCTTTTCGGAATGAGTTATTTACCCAAAATGCCCATTTCTTTGTGAAACTAGGACTATATGCAATTTTCAGACCCGGTGGCCTTTTTCGAGATGAGTTATTTACCCAAAATGTCGATTTCTTTGTGAAATCAGGAAGGTATACAAATTTTGGCCTCGATGACCCTTTTCAGATAGAGTTATTTACCCAGTATACCAATTTCTTTGTGAAATCAGGACTGTGTGCAATTTTCAGACTCGGTGACCCTTTTCGAGATTAGTTATTTACCCAAAATGTCGATTTCTATGTGAAATCGGGACGGTATACAAATTTTGGACTCGGTGACCCTTTTCGGAATGAGTTATTTACCCAAAATGCCGATTTCTTTGTGAAATTAGGACTGTATGCAATTTTCGGACTCGGTGACCCTTTTCGATATGAGCTATTTACCCAAAATGCTTATTTCTTTGTGAAATCGGGACCGTATTCAATTTTCGGACCCCGGTGACCCTTTTCGAGATGAGTTATTTCCCAAAAATTTCGATTTCTTTGTGAAATCGGGATGGTATACAAATTTCGGCCTTGGTTACCCTTTACGGAAGTAGTTATTTAACCAAAATGCCGATTTCTTTGTGAAATCGGGACTGTATGCAATTTTCGGACTCGATGACCCTTTTCGAGATGAGTTATTTATCCAAAATGTCGATTTCTTTGTGAAATCTAGAAGGCATACAAATTTCAGACTCGGTGACCCTTTTCGAGATGAGTTATTTACCAAAAATGTCGATTTCTTTATGAAATTGGGAAGGTATACAAATTTAGGACTCGGTGACCCTTTTCGAGATGAGTTATTTAACCAAAATGTCGATTTCTTTGTGAAATTGGGAAGACATAAAAATTTCGGCCTCGGTGACCCTTTTCGAGATGAGTTATTTAACCAAAATGTCGATTTCTTTGTGAAATTGGGAAGACATAAAAATTTCGGCCTCGGTGACCCTTTTCGAGATGAGTTATTTACCCAAAATGCCGATTTCTTTGTGAAATCGGGACTGTATGCAATTTTCGAACTCGCTGTCCCTTTTCGGAATTAGTTATTTACCCAAAATGCTGAATTCTTTGTGAAATCGGGATTGTATGCAATTTTTGGACCCGGTGACCCTTTTCGAAATGAGTTAGTTATCCAAAATGTTGATTTCTTTGTGAAATCGAGGTGGTATATAAATTTCGGACTCGTTGACCCTTTTCGGAATGAGTTATTTACCCAAAATGCCTATTTCTTTGTGAAATCGGGACGGTTTGTAATTTTCGGACTCGGTGGCCATTTTGTGATGAGTTATTTACCCAAAATGTCGATTTCTTTGTGAAATCGGATGATATATAGATTTTGGCCTTGGTGACCCTTTTCGGAATGAGTTATTTACCCAAAATGCCATTTTTTTTGTGAAATTGGGATTGTGTGCATTTTTTGGAATCGGTGACCCTTTTCGAGATGAAGTTATTTACCCAAAATGTCGATTTCTTTGTGAAATCTTGGTGGTATACAAATTTTAGCCTCGATGACCCTTTTCGGAATGAGTTGTTTTCCCAAAATGGCGATTTCTTTGTGAAATCACAAGATTGTGTGCAATATTCGGACTCGGTGACCCTTTTAAAGATTAGTTATTTGCCCAAAGATTAGTTATTTACCCAAAATGGTGATTTCTTTGTAAAATTGGGAGGGTTTGCAAATTTTGGATTCGATGACCATTTTCAGAATGAGTTATTTACCAAAAATGTCGATTTTTTTGTGAAATCGAGATTGTATGCAAATTTTGGACTCGGTGACCCTTGTCGAGATGAGTTATTATCCCAATATGTCGAATTCTTGGTGAAATCAAGATGATATACAAATTTCGGACTTTGTGACCCTTTTCGAGACTAGATATTTACCAGGATTTCTTTGTGAAATCGGGACGATATACAAATTTTGGACTCACCGACTCGGTGACCCTTTTCGGAATGAGTTATTTACCTAAAATGCCAATTTATTTGTGAAACCGGACAGTATACAGATTTCAAACTCAGTGACCCCTTTCGAGATTAGTTAATTACCCAAAATGCCGATTTCTCTGTGAAATCGGGACTGTATGCAATTTTGAGACTTTGTGGCCCTTTTGGGATGAGTTATTTACCTAAAATGTCGATTTCTTTGTGAAATCGGGATGCTATGCATGATCGGACTCGATGACCCTTCTCGGGATGAATTATTTACCCAAAATTTTGATTTCTTTGTGAAATCGGGATGGTATGCAATTTTTGGACTCGATGACTCATTTCGAGATTAATTATTTACCAAAAATGGCTTCATCGTGATTGTATGAATCTATGAGCAATGGCATGTTTGCTTAGTGTTAATTTGGCTGCTACTGTTTACTTCATAAGATTAGAAATAAAGAGCGGTAGTAAAAAAATTGAAGTGTGATAGCCTACTTTATTTATCATTTTTTTTTGCATTTAGCATTTTTAATTTATCCCAACTAAATTTATGTAAACTCTGGATGTAATAGTCAATAATATGATCAGGAGTATGTGATATGAGCAAAAATGGTGACGTTGCGCTTTTATTTGGATTATCAGGTGCAGTTGGATGAATATTTGTAAATACTCATTTTTTTCCATTAGAAAATCGCTATTATGTTTATTTGGTTTTTCTTTTGCTTTTAATCTCCTTCAACATGGCTGGACTTTCTTTTTCTTCTTTTCTTTATATTTTCATTATTAGGAAGAGGATCCATCTCCAGCAGCTGCAACATGGCTGAAACTGAATTCTATTTTGAATGATCAAGTAATACTTCTATCCTTACGGAGACATTGCTTATTCTACATGCCATCTTTTATTGTTATGGTACCTTCCAGTTACTTTTTTTTATTTGTTTTAGTAATTTAAGATAGTTATTGCGGAGTTTATAAGTGAAACAGATATACTTACCAAGAGATTGGCTCTATTTATTAAAAGTTATGTTGATGTTGGTCTCTGATAATAGGTTATTCATATGTCATTTTAATAGATTGCCATGCCTTCTCGAATGCCTGAAATTAAATTGCCCCACATAACCATAAGAATACAAATAAATATTGTCAATTTTTTAAAATACACTCTAGATTGCCAATTTTTTTATTTTTGCCTCTGCCAATTATTTTGAAATACAATGCAAGTGACAAGGCAACTTCTATATGGTTCTCTAGAATTCTTATCTGTTGATCAAATCAAGTGACAAAGCAAACATCTTAGTCTGGTAATTTTTGGAAGACCAAAATGAAAATAGAAAATGCAGGAAAACAGCAAATCCATATAGGGCACTAAAAGATGGTGGCAATACTGGTTAGTCATTACTCTCCTTAGCAGTATGCAAGTAGTCTATATCTGCCTCCTTTCAGACAAATGCCAAAATGTTTCTCATATTGATTGATTGATTGTAGAGTGTAGACACCCGTCACACTTGAAAAGAAATAAATTAGGCACTTGAAAAGAAATAAATTAGGCATTGTCTTTTGCATTGTCTTTCAGCTACTATATATACTGCTAATTTATTATGAATGCTTTCTATAACATTCAGTCTTGATAATCAAAATGTTCATATAGACATCGCATGTTCTTTGATTGAGTGGTCTTTATACAAGTTCTTACATTCACTATTACCTTTATTATCAGAGATTTTAAGGGTTTCTGGAAAGAATGGATTGTTGCAGAACCAAGGATCTGATGACTGTGATAGAACGCATTTCTTAAGCCCGAGTCATATGGCTTCTTCAGACTTAACACAAAACTTCACTGCCTGGAACAACCTCTCACATGAAGTAAGTATCTCAGTTTTTGTTCCAATCAATGTAAAATCAATGGGAAAATTCTTTTGGGAGAATGAATGATTTTAGTTGTATATTCTGCCAATTTTATGTTTTTTTTTGTCTGATGAAACCAAATGGTTCAAATTTGATTGTTGGAACACAAATAATTCGGACACATACTCACATTTGACACTTCTATTCTTTAACATGAGGTATCATGCATGCATTATTTATCTTCTTTTTTTGCTACATGTATCTTACTTATTAGGGATTAGGGGCCCTGCAGTGCTGGTTTCTTAATCATTTTAGCTTACCTGCGGGAAAACATTTCAACTATGTGTATTGGAAGCTTTTGTGCTGCGATGTTCTTCACCAACAGGTACATGAATTTTTTGTACTGTCCTGTTTCTGTGTTTTCCTATTTATTTTTTTTGATAATTGCTTTAGGAACAGGGCTTTCTAGATTCTGTTTAATACTGTCTCTGAAAAAATAAGTTCATGTTGAGTTTTCTATGGTTTTCTAAGCCTGAAAGTGTCTGTTCCTATTATATTTGGTGTTTTCAGATCTTCATAGCACTTAAAAATATTTAGCACTGGTTACCAAGTGCTTAATTCACTGAGTTCTGGGAATTTCTAAGTGTCCCATGACTTTGATTTAGGGAACATGTTCCAATTTAATTTTATAAATTCAATTCTTTAAATTCCCATATATATGATTTATAAATTCAGTTCAGTACATGTCTGCTTTTTTTTTTGTGTGTTTGTTTTTTTGAATAGAAACCACACCAAAAATCACACCGTATAAACAGCAAAAGGTTTGCATGTTTAGCTTAAGTTATTGTTTTGGCAGGTGGGCTATTCAGCACCTCCTCAAGCAGCTATAAGGGCAGATCATAATCTATCTATTGCTGAGGTTAGTATTAAAGTTTTCCCTCCTCAACCTCATTAACATTTACATTATATATACTCCCTCTATGTTTTTCTTTTTTTTTTAAAAAAAAAAATTGGGGATTGGCAGTTTTCCATGTTTGGTTCTTTGGTGACCATTGGTGCAATGCTTGGGGCTATAACAAGTGGCCGAGTTACTGATTTCATTGGCAGGAAAGGGGTATGTGAAATTGAGAAATTCAAATGCATAAGGAATATATTCTGAATGAACCATGTGTATTGGCCATTACATGTTGTTATTACTAAGCATTAATTTTCATGAGAAACAGGCTATGGGAATTTCAACAGGATTCTGCATTACAGGATGGTTAGCTGTCTACTTCTCTATGGTATGCATCTTCTGAATAATGTGTTCATCTTAAGAGAAGTTGTTGCAAAATAAAAATAAAAGGCACTTATGTTGGTATATTCCATCTAATGCAGGGTTCTTACTTGACTTGGGAAGATTTTTCACAGGATGCGAAATTGGAGTTATCTCATACATGGTAATTAATTGATTTACATAAAGCTTTAATTTATTTTCATTCAGAAAGTTGAAGTGCATGCCATTTAACTTAAATGGTTATATTTTATATTTATATGTGTTGCTTCTTCATTATAATATTTCTAACAAAAATTAGTAAAATGGATCAGGTTCCAGTAGACCAGTATATATAATGGAAATAACACCCAAAAATCTTCGAGGAGGACTTGCAACAACAAATCAGATGAGGGAATATTAAGAATTAAGGTATTCTCTTCTTTGGTTAAGAGTTATAGAGTTAAAGTATTATTGAATTGGATTTTGGCACTGACTCTGACTCTGATTGTTTTGCAGCTTATGATTATTACTGGATCTATCAGTGTCATTCTTAATAGGAAGTGTCATCAATTGGAGAGAACTAGTACTATCAGGTAAGTAATAACATTAGTTTTGAATTGTTGGCTTGGCTTGAATTTTAAAGGGCTAGTGCCTTGCTTTTGCTTGCTGGTTGGTTTGTGCTTCATCCCTGGGTCTCCCAGATGGCTGGTAAGCCTTAATTAAGCTAGAATCTGAGGACCAAAGTGCTCCATTGCTTTCTTCTTCAAGATAAGAATAAGAGGAATTAATATGCCAATGCAAATTAATAAACTAGCATAATTCTTTTTTTTTTTTCAGGCAAAAGTTGGCCGCGAAAAAGAATTTCAACTATCTTTAAGGAGACTCCGGGGTAAAGATTTTGATAGCCACTGAAATTCTGGTACATTCCAAACCTTAAAAAAAATTCCAATTAATTTCACACGTTTGATTACCTGAGATGACTTCACTTTTTTTTGCCTATAGTATTATATTGAAACTCTTCAAAGCCTTCCTAAGACTAAACTGTTGGATTTGTTCCAAAGCAAATATGTATGCTCTGTAGTTGTAAGTAACATAACTTTACTAGCAGAAATTCAATCATAGTGTATCTCAAAGGGTCCTAACTATTTGTAACAATTTCAGATTGGGGTTGGATTAATGGTATGTCAACAATCTGAGTTTTCATATCGGGTGAGTGCTAAAAAAATTCTCTAAATCTCATATTTAATCAAATTAAGGATTTTTCTATTATTGTATTGTTACCCGCAATCCTGGTGACATATTTTGTAGATGCAGTCGTTAATTGTGTTGATTGTTGATTTCATGTTGGGGATGTGCCTTTGCAAATGAAAATTTGGGCGAGATTAAGTGTTTTTTTTTGCTAATGCCAAATTAAAGACTGCGTGTAATGGGCATGCCAAAATAAAAATACTGTTAATTATTTGCATGTCACTTTGTGCTTAGCACTTTGTCCATGGTCATTGGAGCTTAAAAAGCTCATTGAAGCAAATCACTTATTTTGTGACAAATTGCAATTTTCTAACTTTAAAAACTCGGGGTTGCGGACTCTCATCAATGATCAATCAAAAGGTAATTTTTCAAATTCCAAGCATTTTCATTTCTCAGTATATAACAGATTTGTGCTGTGAATACGAAATAACTTTTTGGTACATTATTTGATATTTACAATTGATGAAGACCAGTAGCCATTTGTAGATTTCAAATGAGGATTTGCCCATCAATTGCCAGTTGTAATTTCCAGATGAGGACAATGTGGTGCAATATTTGTCTGCTTCAATGTATCTTTGCTATTAAATTATAGATGATTAAGAAGTCATGGTGCTAGGCTTTGCGTTGGAGACACTTCTAACAATAGATTAGGTTGTGTTCTATCAACAATAAATTGGTTTTCTTTTCCTTTTTGTTTTTATTTAAAAAAAAAAATTACAGCGTGAATTGACAGTATCAACTTTACAAGAATCCACGCCCAAACCTCAATATAAAAACTCTTTTTGTGGATCACTCTTGTGGACAACCAAATGGTGCACGAGCTCCTTCAGCTGCTAACAATCCACTACTAGGATCCTTACTAAATGTTGGAGGATTTCCTCATTTTGGTGCTCATGGGGTAGATTTCTAAACTAATTATTCACCTTCATTTGGTATCATGGGCAACATTTAATGTATCTATGTTATCTTTTGATTCTTATTTTGATGCTGGACTTTTCTGTGCTTCATGTTTACAATCTTTTCAACCTACTCCGGAAGCAGGTATTGCAAATAATCCGAAAAAAATGTTCAATTTATAATAATTCAAAGGGAGAATGATGCATATTTTGTATGTGCTGTAGCAATTTCTGTGTATTATGATATCACAGAGCAACATACTGTAGAGTTTTATTATCAGGGAGACATTTTGTTCGACATGAAAAGTCTTCTAAGAGCATTTAAATAAAAGTCTTTTATACAAGACATTGTTAAAAGCTCATGAGTCATGGATACTTACTTTATCGACTTAATGCAATTTCTTTTCTAATTAATATTTGTTTCTTCTGTGCAGAGCAAAATGCAAATACAGTTTGTGTTTGTCATCATATATTCATTTTTCTCATCTCAATACCAGTTATATTCTGATGATTATTGTTTGCAGGGCGGAGCCAGGAACTGAACATAGGGGGGACCAAGACAAAAATAAATATATGACTAATTAAAAAAATTAAATTTTTACATGCAGTTATTTGAAAAATAAATAATATTGTGGTTGTTATTGTTGAGTGCTCTTGATAAACCCAATGGATAGAGGAAAAAGAAAAAAAGAAAGATATATAGATATGATAAATTGACAATGGGACTGGTATGAATATGGATACAAGCATTTGTAAAATTATGTGACAATTTATAGGAATTTTTTTTTTTTGAAGGAATGAAAGTTAAAAACATAAATGAGTCTACCCAACATGATTTGAGATAGTGGAGATAAATCAAACATCAAACATCTTAAACTAAAAGTAAACCAAGCAATACCAATAATTGAAAAGTGGATAAATGTTATTGATTGCTAGCTCTTCCAACTCACTATTTTATTATTTGTCTGTGTACATGTGTCACTTCCTCTGGGATCATCGCCATGCTCCAACTGAAATAGTACTTCACCATGGATATTACAGCATTAACGTATTTTAAATATAAGTTACAGGGGCCACATATTAATTTATATAGGTATACTAAGGTTAATCCCAATTTTGGGTGGTGCCATGGCATACATGGGCCACCCCCTGGCTCCGCCACTGATTGTTTGCATTCTTGGTTTATGACTTGATAATATATCTTGCTGCTGCTAGAAATAAATGCCATGCTTCATTAGAGATGTGTTTAATGTTTTCGTTCTTTCAGCTTTCTATTTGCTTTCCTACATTTTTTGTTATCTTCCTTGGTTTTTGGAGATAACAATACTTATTCGAATCAACAGAATAATGATGTAATCGCTGCTACAGGTGATGACAACCCTTTATCAATCTCTGCCATGAAAGTAATTTTTATTATGAAGAATTGTGCTTCAAATTTTCCAGAAAGGTGAGTTTGGTTTGTTTGTTTTCAACATGATTTCGGTGTTTACTACTGCATTGTTTTGTGAGGTTCTTTTTATCTCTTCCAAAATCTTTTTTTGTTTTTGTTTTTTAAATTTGAGTGTTTCTTTTATCTATTCACATTTTCATCTGCTCCGACGTCAGCGAAATAGCCTTGCTACAATTGGCTTCATTGAAAACAGGTCACAATATTTTTAAATTTGGTTAGTACTCATTTCTTTAAAAGTTGAAATGCGATTTAAAATTGGTTATTTAAGATTTGGTGGTTCTTCCATGGGTGAGTAGTCAACACCTATGGCGTTCTCTCTGATTTGACTATCGAAGTCCATGATAATGATTACAGATATGAGAACAAACACTGACAATATGTTATTTACTAAAAATGTTGATTTTTTTGTGAAATAATATACAAATTTTGGCCTCAGTGACCTTTTTCGGAGTGAGTTATTTACCCAAAATATTGTTTTCTTTGTGAAATTGGGATTGTATGCAATATTTGGACTCGGTGACCCTTTTAGAGATGAGTTATTTACCCAAAATGTCGATTTCTTTGTGAAATCGGGATGATATACAAATTTTAGCCTTGGTGACCCTTTTTGGAATGAGTTATTTACCCAAAATGCCGATTTCTTTGTGAAATCAGGACAATATGCAATTTTCAGACTTGGTGACCCTTTTCGAGATGAGTTACAGCCTCGGTGACCCTTTTCGGAATGAGTTAATTACCCAAAATGTCGATTTCTTTGTGAAATCAGGACAATATGCAATTTTCAGACTCGGTGACTCTTTTCGAGATGAGTTATTTACCCAAAATGTCGATTTCTTTGTGAAATCGGGACGATATACAAATTTTGGCCTTGATGACCTTTTTCAAATTGAGTTATTTACCCAAAATGCCGATTTCTTTGTGAAATCGGGAAGGTTTATAAATTTAGGACTCGGTGACCCTTTTCGAGATGCGTTATTTAACCAAAATGTTGGTTTCTTTGTGAAATCGGGACGGTATACAAATTTTGGCTTCGGTGACCATTTTCGGAATGAGTTATTTACCAAAAATGCCGATTTCTTTGTGAAATAGGGACTGTATCCAATTTTCGGACTCGGTGACCCTTTTCGGAATGAATTATTTACCCAAAATGCCAATTTCCTTGTGAAATCGGGACTGCATGCAATTTTCAGACTCGGTGACCTTTTTCGAGATGAGTTATTTACCCAAAATGTCGATTTCTTTGTGAAATCGGGAAGGTATACAAATTTAGGACTCGGTGACCCTTTTCAGAATGAGTTATTTACCCAAAATGCCGAATTCTTTGGGAAATCGGGACTGTATTCAAATTTCGGACTCGGAGACTCTTTTTGAGATGAGTTATTTACCCTAAAATGTCGACTTCTTTGTGAAATCGGGACGGTATACAAATTTCGGCCTCGGTAACCCTTTTCAGAATGAGTTATTTACCCAAAATGTCCATTTCTTTGTGAAATCAGGACTATATGCAATTTTCAGACTCGGTGACCCTCTTCGAGATGAGTTATTTACCCAAAATATCGATTTCTATGTGAAATCGGGACGGTATACAAATTTCGGACTCGATGACCCTTTTCGGAACGAGTTATTTATCCAAAATGTCGATTTCTTTGTGAAATCGAGACTGTATGCAATTTTCGGACTCAGTGACTCTTTTCAAGATGAGTTGTTTACCCAAAAGGCCTATTTCTTTATGAAATCGGGACGATATTCAATTTTCGGAGCCGGTGATCCTTTTCGAGATGAGTTATTTACCCAAAATGTCGATTTCTTTGTGAAATCGGGAAGGTATACAAATTTAAGACTCGGTGACTCTTTTCGGAATGAGTTATTTACTCAACATACCGATTTCTTTGTGAAATCGGGAGTGTATGCAATTTTCAGACTCGGTGACCCTTTTCGAGATGAGTTATTTACCCAAAATGACGATCTATATGTGAAATCGGGACGATATCCAAATTTCAAACTCAGGGACCCTTTTCGGAATGAGTTATTTACCCAAAATATCGATTTCTTTGTGAAATCGGGACTGTACGCAATTTTTGGACTCAGTGACCCTTTTCGAGATGAGTTATTTACTCAAAATGCCTATTTCTTTGTGAAATCGGGACGGTATTCAATTTTCGCACTCGGTGATCCTTTTCGAGATGAGTTGTTTACCCAAAATGTCGATTTCTTTGTGAAATCGAGCAGGTATACAAATTTAGGACTCGGTGACCATTTTTAGATTGAGTTATTTACCCAACATACTGATTTTTTGTGAAATCGGGTCTTTGCAATTTGCGGAATCGATGACCCTTTTCGAGATGAGTTATTTACTCAAAATGTCCATTTCTTTGTGAAATCAAAGAAATCAGGACGGTATACAATTTTCGGCTACGGTGACCCATTACGGAATGAGTTATTTACCCAAAATGTCGATTTCTTTGCGAAATCGGGACTGTATGCAATTTTCGAACTAGGTGATCCTTTTTTGAGATGAGTTATTTACCAAAAATGACGATTTCTTTGTGAAATCGGGAAGGTATACAAATTTAGGACTAGGTGACCCTTTTCGGAATGAATTATTTACCCAAAATGTCGATTTAATTGTGAAATCGGGACTGTATACAATTTTCAGACTCGGTGACCCTTTTCGAGATGAGTTATTTAAGCAAAATGTCGATTTCTTTATGAAATTGGGAAGGTATAAAAATTTAGGACTCGGTGACCCTTTTCGAGATGAGTTATTTAACCAAAGTGTCGATTTCTTTGTGAAATTGGGAAGGCATACAAATTTCGGTCTCGGTGAACCTTTTCAAGATGAATTATTTACCCAAAATGCCGATTTCTGTGAAATTGGGAAGGCATGCAAATTTCGGCCTCGGTGACCCTTTTCAAGATGAGTTATTTACCCAAAATGTCGATTTCTTTGTGAAATCGGGACTCTATGCAATTTTCGAACTCGGTGGCCCTTTTCGAGACGAGTTATTTACCAAAATGTCGATTTCTTTGTGAAATCGGGACGGTATACAAATTTCAACCTCGGTGACCATTTTTGGAATGAGTTATTTACCGAAAATGCCGATTTAATTGTGAAATCGGGATTGTATGCAATTTTTAAACTCGGTGACCCTTTCTTAGATGAGTTATTTACCCAAAATGTCGATCTCTTTGTGAAATCAGGATGGTATACAAATTTTGGCCTTGGTGACCCTTTTCGGAATGAGTTATTTACACAAAATGCCAATTTTTTTGTGAAATCAGGACTGTATGCAATTTTCAGACACGGTAACCCTTTTTGAGATGAGTTATTTACCCAAAATGTCAATTTCTTTGTGAAATTGGGAAGGCATACAATTTCGGCCTCGGTGACCCTGTTTGAGATGAGTTATTTACCCAAAATGTCGATTTCTTTGTGAAATCGGGACGGTATGCAATTTTCAAACTCGGTGACCCTTTTCGAAATGAGTTTTTTACCCAAAACGCCTATTTCTTTGTGAAATCAGGACTGTATGCAATTTTCAGACACGGTAACCCTTTTTGAGATGAGTTATTTACCCAAAATGTCAATTTCTTTGTGAAATTGGGAAGGCATACAATTTCGGCCTCGGTGACCCTGTTCGAGATGAGTTGTTTACCCAAAATGTCGATTTCTTTGTGAAATCGGGACGGTATGCAATTTTCGAACTCGGTGACCCTTTTCGAAATGAGTTTTTTACCCAAAACGCCTATTTCTTTGTGAAATCGGGACTGTATGCAATTTCTGCCTCGATGACCATTTTCACTATGTGTTATTTACCAAAAATGCCTATTTATTTGTGAAATCGGGACTGTATACAATTTTCGGACTGGGTGACCCTTTTCGAGATGACTTATTTACCCAAAATGTCGATTTCTTTGTGAAATCAGGATGGTATACAAATTTTGGCCTCAGTGACCCTTTTCGGAATGAGTTATTTACACAAAATGTCAATTTTTTTGTGAAATCAGGACTGTTTGCAATTTTCAGACTCGGTGACGCTTTTGGAAATGAGTTATTTACCCAAAATGTCGATTTCTTTGTGAAACCGGGAAGGTATACAAATTTAGGACTCTGTGACCCTTTTCGGAATGAATTATTTACTCAAAATGTCGATTTCTTTGTGAAATCGGGACTGTATGCAATTTTCGGACTCAGTGACCCTTTTCGAGATGAGTTATTTACCCAAAAAGCGTATTTCTTTGTGAAATCGGGACGGTATTCAATTTTTGCACTCGGTGATCCTTTTCGAGATGAGTTATTTATCCAAAATGTCGATTTCTTTGTGAAATCGGTCAGGTATACAAATTTAGGACTCGGTGACCCTTTTCAGATTGAGTTATTTACCCAAAATATTGATTTTTTTGTGAAATCGGGTCTTTGTGCAATTTGCGGAATCGATGATCCTTTTCCAGACGAGTTATTTACTCAAAATGTCGATTTCTTTGTGAAATCAAAGAAATCAGGACAGTATACAATTTTCGGCCACGGTGACCCATTACGGAATGAGTTATTTACCCAAAATATCGATTTCTTTGTGAAATCGGGAAGGTATACAAATTTAGGACTAGGTGACCCTTTTCGTAATGAATTATTTACCCAAAATGCCGATTTAATTGTGAAATCGGGACTGTATGTACTTTTCAGACTCGGTGACCCTTTTCGAGATGAGTTATTTACCCAAAATGTCGATTTCTTTATGAAATTGGGAAGGTATACAAATTTAGGACTCGGTGACCCTTTTCGAGATGAGTTATTAAACCAAAATGTTGATATCTTTGTGAAATTGGTAAGACATACAAATTTCGGCCTCGGTGACCCTTTTCGGAATGAGTTATTTACGGAAAATACTTATTTATTTGTGAAATCGGGACTGTATGCAATTTTCGGACTTGGTGACCCTTTTCGAGATGAGTTATTTACCCAAAATGTCGATCTCTTTGTGAAATCAGGATGATATACAAATTTTGGCCTCGGTGACCTTTTTCGGAATCAGTTATTTACACAAAATGTCAATTTTTTTTGTGAAATCAGGACTGTTTGCAATTTTCAGACTCAGTGACCCTTTTTGAGATGAGTTATTTACCCAAATTGTCGATGTCTTTGTGAAATCGGGAAAGGTATACAAATTTAGGACTCGGTGACCCTTTTCGGAATAAATTATTCACTCAAAATGTCGATTTCTTTGTGAAATCGGGATTGTATGCAATTTTCAGACTCGGTAACCCTTTTCTAGATGAGTTATTTACCCAAGATGTCGATTTCTTTGTGAAATTGGGAAGGTATACAAATTTCGGCCTCGTGACCCTTTACGGAATGAGTTATTTACCCAAAATGCCAATTTCTTTGTGAAATCGGGACTGTGTGCCATTTTTGACTCAATAACCCTTTTCGAGATGAGTTATTTACCCAAAATGTCGATTTCTTTGTCAAATCGGATGGTATACAGATTTCGGCCTCGGTGACCCTTTTCTGAATGAGTTATTTACCCAAAATGCCGATTTATTTGTGAAATCGGGACTGTGTGCAATTTCAGACTCGGTCACCCTTTTTCAGAATGAATTATGTACCCAAAATGTCGATTTCTTTGTGAAATTGGGATTGTATGCAATTTTCAGACTCGGTGACCCTTTTCGAGATGAGTTATTTACCCAAAATGTTGATTTCTTTGTGAAATCTGGAAGGTATACAAATTTAGGACTTGGTGACCTTTTTCGGAATGAGTTATTTACCCAAAATGCCGAATTCTTTGTGAAATCGGGACTGTGTTCAAATTTCGGACTCGGAGACCCTTTTCGAGATGAGTTATTTACTCAAAACGTCGATTTCTTTGTGAAATCGGGACGGTATACAAATTTCAGCCTCGATCACCCTTTTCAAAATGAGTTATTTACGGAAAATGTCCATTTCTTTGTGAATCAGGACTATATGCAATTTTCAGACACGGTGTCCCTTTTCGAGTTGAGTTATTTATCCAAAATGTTGATTTTTGTGTGAATCGGGACGGTATACAAATTTTGGACTCGGTAACCCTTTTCGGAATGAGTTATTTACCCAAAATACCGATTTCTTTGTGAAATCAGGACTGTATGCAATTTTTGGACTCAGTGACCCTTTCGAAATGAGTTATTTACCCAAAATGCCTATTTCTTTGTGAAATTGGGACGGTATTCAATTTTCGGACTCAGTGATCCTTTTCGAGATGAGTTATTTACCCAAAATGTTGATTTCTTTGTGAAATCGGGAAGGTATACAAATTTAGGACTCGATAACTCTTTTTGTAATGAGTTATTTACCCAAATTATCGATTTCACAACGGTATACAAATTTCGGACTCGGTGACCCTTTTTGGAATGAGTTATTTACCTAAAATGTCGATTTCTTTGTGAAATCTGGACTGTGTGCAATTTTTGGACTCAGTGAACCTTTTTGAGATGAGTTATTTACCCAGAATGCCTATTTCTTTGTGAAATCGGGACGGTATTCAATTTTTGGACTCGGTGATCCTTTTCGAGATGAGTTGTTTACCCAAAATGTCAATTTCTTTGTGAAATCTGGAAGGTATACAAATTTAGGACTCGGTGACCCTTTTTAGACAATTAGATTGAGTTAATTATCCAAAATACTGATTTTTTGGGAAATCGGGTCTGTGTGCAATTTTCGGACTCGGTGACCCTTTTCAATATGAGTTATTTACTCAAAATGTCGATTTCTTATGAAATTGGGACGATATAAATTTTTTGGCCTCGGTCACCTTTTTCGGAATAAGTTATTTACCCAAAATGCTGATTTCTTTGTGAAATCGGGACTATATGCAATTTTCGGACTTGGCGACCCTTTCGAGATGAGTTATTTACCCAAAATGCCTATTTCTTAGTGAAATCAGGACAATATTCAATTTTCGGACTCGGTGATCCTTTTCGAAATGAGTTATTTACCCAAAATGACGATTTCTTTGTGAAATCGGGAAGGTATACAAATTTCGGCCTTGGTGACCCTTTACGGAATGAGTTATTTACCCAAAATGCCGATTTCTTTGTGAAATCGGGATTGTATGCAATTTTCGAATTAGGTGACCCTTTTCGAGATGAGTTATATACCCAAAATGTCGATTTCTTTTTGAAATCGGGACGGTATACAAATTTCAGCCTCGGTGACCCTTTTCGGAATGAATTATTTACCCAAAATGTCGATTTCTTTGTGAAATCAGGTGAAATCAGGACTATATGCAATTTTCAAACTCAGTGACCCTTTTCGAGACGAGTTATTTATCCCAAATGTCAATTTCTTTGTGAAATCAAGACTTTGTGCCATATTCGGACTTGGTGACCCTTTTAAAGATTAGTTATTTACCCAAAATGGTGATTTCTTTGTGAAATCGGGATGGTATGCGGACGGGTACGGGTACTTAGGTACCCAACGAGTAAGGTTACGGGGATCAAAGTTGCTACCCACACGGGTATGGGGCTGGGTACTTTTTTTTTTAAAATTGAGGGTATGGGGACGAGTACTATAGTACCCTACTCGTGCCCTACCCATTGTCATTCCTTCTATTGAAGTTCATGTTAGTGATTATAGTTTTTTATAAACATGGGCATGCAAAGACATCGCAATAACGACTACGATCCCAACTAGGTTGGCACCCTAGCCGTCATCTATCATTTGCAGCACACCCTAAATATTATTAATAAAAGAAAAAGAATACAAAGAAAGCTTGGGGGGACCAAACCAAAACCCAAGGAAAAATTATTTAAATTTGAAACTAGGAAGACCAATCCTATTACGGTAAAAGTCTTCACTAATAAATGTAGGAACTAAGTCCCACCACAAGGAACCAACTATAGTAACACCGTGACAAGCAAGTTTATCTGCACAAGTATTCCCTTCACGGTAAATATGAGAAAGAACAAAATTCATTCTATTGGTAAGAGCAAGACAATTGCGTCACCTATTCCGAAGTTGCCATGGAACTACTGAAACTGCTTTGAAGGCCAATATAACCAAATTAGAATCACATTCTAGCCAAAAATTATGCCAACCTTTTTCGACCGCCTTCTCAATTGCCATCATGGCGCCTATTAACTCAGCTTGAAGAGCACTGGTGACACCCAGATTAGCTGCAAAACAGCCAACAATTGTTGCGCTATGATCTCTAAAAATCCCCCCACATCCAGCTGGGCCAGGGGCTCCCCTAGCAGCACCATCTGTGTTGCACTTAATCCAATTGCAGCTCGGAGGGAACCAATTGACCTGAATGATGTTAGGAGCTCTCCTTGGTTTCCCATTGATATTGAACGATTTGAGAATTAAAAGATCCTGGATATTAGAGGACATTACACCTGGGCTAAGCAAGCCAGTAAGCGGAACTTGGGTTGTGATCATATTAATGGCTGTAGCTAGTGAAACATGTTTGTTATCAAACCTCAAATTATTCCGGCAATGCCAAATAGCCCAGCTCACGCTAACAACAGCCGCAATACAGACATCCTTCAGCTGAGAGCTCCACTGTTTGTGGCAGATAGAAATAATGGAATCCATGGAAGTAGTGTCAATTCCAATATTTAGGATAGAACTCAGCCACGTCCAAAGGCTCTGGGCGAACCTACAATTACAAAAAAGATGATGAGTGGTCTCCTCCGCTTGCCCACAGAGGCTGCAGACCGAGACTGTCACACACCCTCTTAGCCAAAGATTTTCATCAGTTGGCATGCGGTTATGCATGATGCGCCAAATAATAAAAGATTTGGAAGGTGGAATGGATGAGTTCCAAATAACCTTGCACCAAGAAATCTGCTGCCCTGGAGGATTTTGGAAGAGAAATGTTTGTTTCATTGTTAACTCACTGGAGGTAGATGGGGTCCAGATACGGTGGTCCTTCTCCTGGAATAGAGGGATATGATTATAGTTATCATTACAGATATGAGAACAAACTCTGACAATAAGTTATTTACCCAAAATATTGATTTTTTTGTGAAATCGAGACTGTGTGCAATTTTTGGACTCGGTGACCCTTTTCAAGAGGAGTTATTTACCCAAAATGACGATTTCTTTGTGAAATCAGGACTGTATACAAATTTCGGCCTCGGTGACCCTTTTCGGAATGAATTGTTTACTTAAAATGCGGATTTTTTTTCTGAAATTGGGAATGTATGCAATTTTCGGACTCGGTGACCCTTTTCGGAATAAATTATTTACCCAAAATGCCAATTTCTTTGTGAAATCGGGACTGTATGCAATTTTCAGACTCGATGACCCTTTTCAAGATGAGTTATTTACCCAAAATGTAGATTTCTTTGTGAAATCGGGAAGGTATACAAATTTAGGACTCGGTGACCCTTTTCGTAATGAGTTATTTACCCAAAATGTCGATCTCTTTGTGAAACAGGGATTGTATGCAATTTTTGGACTCAGTGACCCTTTTCGAGATGAGTTATTTACCCAAAATGCCTATTTCTTAGTGAAATCGGGACAGTATTCAATTTTCAGACTCGTTGATCCTTTTCGAGATGAGTTATTTACCCAAAATGTTGATTTCTTAGTGAAATCGGGAAGGTACACAAATTTAGGACTCGGTGACTCTTTTCGGAATGAGTTATTTACCCAAAATACTGATTTTTTTTTAAATCGGGACTTTGTGCAATTTTCGGACTCGGTGACCCTTTTCGAGATGAGTTATTTACTCAAAATGTCGATTTCTTTGTGAAATCGGGACGGTATATAAATTTCGGCCTTGGTGACCCTTTTCGGAATGAGTTATTTACCCAAAATGCCCATTTCTTTGTGAAATCGTGAATGTATGCAATTTTCGGACTCAGTGACCCTTTTCGGAATGAATTATTTGCTCAAAATGTCGATTTATTTGTGAAATCGGGACGGTATTCAATTTTTGGACTAGGTGATCCTTTTCAAGATGAGTTATTTACCCAAAATGTCAATTTCTTTGTGAAATCGGGAAGGTATACAAATTTTGGCCTCCATGACCCTTTTCAGATTGAGTTATTTACCCAAAATACCGATTTCTTTGTGAAATTGAGACTGTATGCAATTTTTGGACTCGGTGACCCTTTTCAAGAGGAGTTATTTACCCAAAATGACGATTTCTTTGTGAAATCAGGACTGTATACAAATTTCGGCCTCGGTGACCCTTTTCGGAATGAATTGTTTACTTAAAATGCGGATTTTTTTTCTGAAATTGGGAATGTATGCAATTTTCGGACTCGGTGACCCTTTTCGGAATAAATTATTTACCCAAAATGCCGATTTCTTTGTGAAATCGGGACTGTATGCAATTTTCAGACTCGATGACCCTTTTCAAGATGAGTTATTTACCCAAAATGTAGATTTCTTTGTGAAATCGGGAAGGTATACAAATTTAGGACTCGGTGACCCTTTTCGTAATGAGTTATTTACCCAAAATGTCGATTTCTTTGTGAAACAGGGATTGTATGCAATTTTTGGACTCAGTGACCCTTTTCGAGATGAGTTATTTACCCAAAATGCCTATTTCTTAGTGAAATCGGGACAGTATTCAATTTTCAGACTCGTTGATCCTTTTCGAGATGAGTTATTTACCCAAAATGTTGATTTCTTAGTGAAATCGGGAAGGTACACAAATTTAGGACTCGGTGACTCTTTTCGGAATGAGTTATTTACCCAAAATACTGATTTTTGATTTAAATCGGGACTTTGTGCAATTTTCGGACTCGGTGACCCTTTTCGAGATGAGTTATTTACTCAAAATGTCGATTTCTTTGTGAAATCGGGACGGTATATAAATTTCGGCCTTGGTGACCCTTTTCGGAATGAGTTATTTACCCAAAATGCCCATTTCTTTGTGAAATCGTGAATGTATGCAATTTTCGGACTCAGTGACCCTTTTCGGAATGAATTATTTGCTCAAAATGTCGATTTATTTGTGAAATCGGGACGGTATTCAATTTTTGGACTAGGTGATCCTTTTCAAGATGAGTTATTTACCCAAAATGTCAATTTCTTTGTGAAATCGGGAAGGTATACAAATTTTGGCCTCCATGACCCTTTTCAGATTGAGTTATTTACCCAAAATGCCGATTTCTTTGTGAAATTGAGACTGTATGCAATTTTTGGACTCGGCGACCCTTTTCGAGAGGAGTTATTTTCCCAAAATGTTGATTTCTTTGTGAAATCGGGATGGTATACAAATTTTGGCCTCGGTGACCCTTTTCGGAATGAGTTATTTACCCAAAATACCGATTTCTTTGTGAAATCAGGATTATATGCAATTTTCAGACTCGGTAACCCTTTTCGAGATGAGTTATTTACCTAAAATGTCGATTTCTTTGTGAAATTTGGACGGTATACAAATTTTGGCCTCGATGACCCTTTTCAGATTGAGTTATTTACCCAAAATACCGATTCCTTTGTGAAATTGGGGCTGTGTGCAATTTTCGGACTTGGTGACCATTTTTGAGAGGTGTTATTTACTCAAAATGTCGATTTCTTTGTGAAATCGGGACTGTATACAAATTTTGGCCTCGATGACCATTTTCAGAATGAGTTATTTACCCAAAATGCCGATTTATTTGTGATATCAGGACTGTGTGCAATATTCGGACTCGGTGACCCTTTTAAAGATTAGTTGTTACCAAAAATGGTGATTTCTTTGTGAAATCAGGACGGTATGCGGACTAGTATGGGTACTTAGGTACCCAACGAGTAAGGGTACGGGAATCAAAGTTGCTACCCACGCGGGTATGGGGCTGGGTACTGGTATTTTTTAAAATTGCGGGTATGGGGACGGGTATTATAGTACCCTACCCATTGTCATTCCTACTATTGAAGTTCATGTTAATGATTATAGTTATAATTACTGATACAAGAACAAACTCTGACAGCAAGTTATTTAACCAAAACACTGATTTCTATGTGAAATAGGGACGATATACAAATTTCAGACTCGGTGACCCGTCTTGGAATGAGTTTTTTTCACCCAAAATGCCGATTTCTTTGTGAAATCGGGACTGTATGCAATTTTTGGACCCGATGACTTTTTTCGTGATGAGTTATTTACCCAAGACGGTATGCAAATTTCGAACTCAGTGACCCTTTTCAAGATGAGTTATTTACTCAAAATGTTGATTTCTTTATGAAATCAGGACTGTATGCACTCTTCAGACACGGTCCCAAAATGCCGATTCTTGTGTGAAATTGGGACAATTTGCAATTTTTAGTTTTGCTGACTCTTTTTTGGATGAATTCTTTACCCAAAATGTCGATTTCTTTGTGAAATCAGGATGCTATGCATGATCGGACTCGATGACCCTTTTCGGGATGAATTATTTACCCAAAAGGCATATTTCTCTTTGAAATCGGGACGGTGTACAATTTTCGAACTCGGTTACTCTTTTCGGGATGAGTTATTTACCCAAAATGCCGATTTCTATTTGAAATTGGGACGGTATACAATTTTCAGACTCAATGACTATTCTTTACCCAAAATGCCATCGGGACTGTATGCAATTTTTGGACTCGGTGACCCTTTTTGGGATGAGTTATTTACCCAAAATGTCGATTTCTTTGTGAAATCTGGACGCTATGCATAATCGGACTCAATGACCTTTTGAGGATGAATTATTTACCCAAAATGCCGGGATTGTATGCAATTGTTGGACTAGACGATCCTTTTCGAGATGGGTTATTTACCCAAAATGGCCATTTCTTTGTGAAATTGTGATGGTATACAAATTTCGAACTCGGTAACCCTTTTTGGAATGAGTTATTTACCCAAAATGCTGATTTCTTTGTGAAATTGGGATTGTAGCAATTTTTTTGATTCAGTTACCCTTTTTGGGATGAGTTATTTACCCAAAATTTTGATGCAATTTTCAAACTCGACGACTATTTTCGGGATGAATTCTATACCTAAAATGTCAATTTTTTGTGAAATCGAGACGGTATGCAACTTTTCGGACTTGATGACCTTTTTCAGGGTGGATTATTTACCCAAAACTTCGATTTCTGTATGAAATTGAGACAGTGTGCAATTTTCGTACTCAATGACCCCTTTTCGTGATGAGATATTTACCCAAAATATCGATTTCTTTGTAAGATCGAGACGATATGCAATTTTTGGACTCAGTGACTCTTTTCAGGATGAGGGACGGTGTGTAATTTTCAGACTTGAGGACCAATTTTGAGATGAGTTATTTTTCCAAAATGCTGGTTTCTTTGTGAAATCAGGACTGTATGGAAATTTCAGACTCGTTGAACCATTTCGAGATGAGTTATTTACCCAAAATTTTGATTTCTTTGTGAAATCGAGACTATATGCAATTGTCGGTGAGACTATGCAATTGTTAGACTCGATGACTGTTTTTGGGATGAATTCTATACCCAAAATGCCGATTTCTTTGTGAAATCAGGACGATATGCAATTTTTGGATTTGCTGATCCTTTTCAGGGTGGATTCTTTACCCAACATTTCAATTTTTTTGTGAAATTGGGACAGTGTGCAATTTTCAAACTTGATGACCCTTTTTGGGTTATTTATTCACCCAAAATATCGATTTTTGTGAGATCGGGATAGTATACAATTTTCGAACTTGATGACCCTTTTTGGGATGAGTTATTTACCCATAATGCCGATTTATTTGTGAAATTTTGGGCTCGATGACCCTTTTTGAAATGAGTTATTTACCCAAAATGTCGATTTCTTTGTGAAATCAGGATTGTATGCAATTTTTGGACTCGGTGACCCTTTTCGGAATGAGTTATTTACCCAAATTTTAGAGAAATTGGGACTGTATGCAATTTTCGGACTCGGTTACCCTCTTTCGAGATGAGTTATTTTCCCAAAATGTTGATTTCTTTGTGAAATCAGGACGATATGCTATTTTTGGACTTGGTGACCCTTTTTGGGATGAGTTATTTTCTCAAAATGCTAAATTCTTTGTGAAATCGGCACAATATGCAATTTTCGTACTCGGTGGCCCTTTTTGGGATGAGTTATTTGCCCAAAATACAGTTTTCTTTGTGAAATCATATGCAAGTTTCAGACTCAGTGACCCTTTTCGAGATGGATTGTTTACCTGAAATGCTAATTTCTTTGTGATTTTAGAACGGTATGCAATTTTTGGAATAGATGACCCTTTACGTGATGGATTCTTTCCCAAAATGTCGATTTCTTTGTGTAATTGAGATAGTATACAATTTTCTGACTCGGTGACCTTTTTTTGGGTTGAGTTATTTTCCCAAAATGCCAATTTCTTTGTTAAATCGACACGGTATACAATTTTCGAACTCGGTGACCCTTTTCGAGATTTTTTTTTACCTAAAATATCGATTTATTTGTGAAATCTTGATGGTATGTTCGTTTTAGACTTGGTGACTCTTTTCGGGATGGATTCTTTACCTGAAATGCCAATTTCTTTGTGAAATCAGAATTGTATACAATTTTTGGAATAGATGACCCTTTACTGGATGAATTATTTTCCCAAAATACCGATTTCTATTTGTAATGGGGACAGTATGCAATATTCTAACTCAATGACCCTTTTTGGGATAAATTTTTTACTCAAAATATTGATTTCTTTGTAAAATCAGGATGGTTGCGAGTATAAAGATGAGAAGTGGCGCAAATATATTTGTCTAGTAAAAAACAAATCAAGATTAAGATGTATACCTTTATATTATTATCATACTTCTAGATAGGTGAAAGACAAATGATGACAGAAACTATGCTTCTTTACATTCTCTCCTTAAAAGCTAAATAGATCTACACAACCCAATCATTAAGTCTCAAACCCAGATACAATGAATGTAGCATCAAGTTGTTTGGCTGCTTGCTTAGATATTTCATAGTAGAGGTATAAATAAGGCGAGCTATTCGTGAACTATTCGAGTTTGACTCGTTAAATACTCGTTCAAGCTCGTTTGTTTAATTAAACAAGTGAAGTTCAAGCTCACGATTGGGCTCCAATATTTAAGTGAGTCAAAATCAAGCCTAGAGACTCGACATTAAAGGCTCGTGAATAGCTCGTTTATATATATATATATATATATATATATATATATATATATATAAATTCAAAAATTAAAATTACATAGATCCTACATTTTGTATAATTAAAACTTTTCCTTTTGTAGTAGTCAAGAAGTTTAATTATGAACTTTTTATTTACTAGATTATTTAAATGTAATAGTCTAGAACTTTTGAATTTCATATACCACATGTTGAGCACTAATCTTTATTAAATACTCTCTTTGCCCCCTTTTGTTTGTTGTTTAAGGTTATGGCACAAGAACTAAGAAATACAATTAATAGTTCAGAATTCATAAAAGTTATTTTGGTCTTTCCTAATAGGCCATTTGTTACTCCATCTCTTTGACAGTAATTCCCAATCAATTACTCTCTTCCTTTCTCACGTAAACCTATAAATGTTTTAATAGTATAATAGAAAAAAAAATTAAATACTTCATTGATATTATAAAATGACAATTAAAATGGGACAAAATTTTTTGGCTAAAATAACAAAAATGTGACTAAGGAGTACTAAACCAATAAAGTTTAAAAATAATTTAATTTTTTTCATAAATGTAAAAATTTAAGCTATAAATGAGCTAGCAAGCCAAGTTCAAACTTTTTTTTTTACTAAGTCCAAGCTAAAACTTTAAGTGTTCGGTTTGACTCATTTACACCTCTACTTTACAATGAAAAGTTACTATGGCTACTTGCATTATCATGGTTTTGATATTAGAGTAGGGAAATGTGCAAGGGGAGCGAGCATGATCATCACCTACCCCTTTCATGTGAAAATCTATCCTATTTTTTTGGTTTTAGACGAATTTGATGGATATCTATAGGTATGTGAAGGCATTCATTGGACATTGGTATTTAGTAAGATATGAAAAATAAAAAATTGTTAAAAAAAATCTCAAACCAAAACATAATTTAGAGTAGCTTATAAAATATAAAATGACATATTTGAAAACAAAACAGAACACTTAAATTGTAACATCAATAGCATAATATTTTTGTTCACACACATATCAAGAGTAAAAATATTGAAATAAAATTTGTATGCATATAGTTAGAGTATTTAAATAAATTCATATGACCCAATTTGGATAAACTTCTCTATAAGCACTTCTAACATGTATTTTTTAGCTAATAATTTTTCACATAAGTTGAAATTAACTTTTGTTCTTCAGATTTTTCAAAAGCTATTTTTTTTAACTTCTCTAAAAGCACTTATCTATTTATAAATGACTATTTAATAACTTTTTTTATTGTGTATTATGATAAAAATAAGATACAAAATAAAATTAATTCTTCTATAAATCAAAAACTAGAGCTTTTATATCCAAACAGACTCTATACCTAGTCGTACCTGTGGCTCCATTAATCATTTCAAAAAAACCCAAAGAAGCGACGATTTTTATTATTCACTCAAAAAAATAACAGTGGATTTTAGGAAATGGACCGTAACATAATTCCCTTCTCCTCCCGGTTTAATTAGACAGTTCCCACTTCTAAATTGGACAATGGAGTAAACCATCACTTTCGTCCTCCATTTTGTAACTCGCTGGCAATTTAGTTCTTATCTTTAGGAAATAGGCAAAATCGTCCCTGACATTTATTCCCATCGGTCACTTTCGTCCCTCCGTCAGTAGGCATTAACTGACGCTGTTAACGGTGCTGATGTGGTACGTTAAGTGCCACACTGGCATGGACACATGGGAGGGACTAAAATGACAGTTTTTAGCAAACAATATACAGGGACTGAGGGATGAAAATGACATTTTATAACATCATCATCTTTCTTGTGAAATAGATGCTGGAACCCTAACCCCAAATCTGTTTCAGAAACGCAGATCAGAGAAGGAGCATGTGGAGACGAGTCAGACGTACATTTGTCTTAATTCAAAGTGGAGGTGGTGTCCAAACATCTTCATCTTGCAATGCCTCAACACCAACAATGGCTTCCTTCACTGAAGTTACAAAATCATCATAAAAGCTTGGTTCCAAATACGTCAATGTGGTCCCTGAGTCAATGACTATGTTGCCATTTGTTTGACCCGTCTTCATCGTCTTGGTTCCAACAGTGACACCTTCGAGATTGAGGTAGTAAAAGGGAGATTTGATTATGAGGTGTGTAACACCATTTCTCCAACAAGGATATTACACCATAGTAACCAAGAAATTTTGAATAACTTAGAAAATATTCGGTTTAAAGCTCAACATTCCTTCTCTGAAAATGCGTATAAATTTTTTTTTTCCTTTTCTTTAATGATGAGAAGGATGGAGAGTATGTGTTGATTAATTTTCGAAAAGGTTTTTTTTTAAGTGCGGAAGCATAAAACAATATTTGTAAGGATAACATCTCATCTCATATTCATAAGATTATCAAAGTTTTTACATGGAAGAATTTAAAGTAAGACAGTGAACATCTGAGCCAGTCTAGTCTCTAAACCTCTACCCAAAATAATACAGTAGCCACTTAATCTTCTCGGAACATCCATCAATCTATTCAGCATCCTTCATCAGATCCTCTCCTAAGAGCTAACCCACTTCTTGGGTCAAACATCTACTCCGTCATGCATCAACATAACAAAGCAGGCAAGGGTGAAACTTTAAACAACTTAATAAGTAAAGTACAAGCACAACCAAATCATAGATTATACATCACCCAATTCAAAGAACAGATAAACAACATATAGCAGTCATACCGCACCCAACAGATGAATCATTCAACGCCGTAAATAGAGAATTTAACACGGTAATATATCTCAAGGAATTATCAAACACCCACGAGAAAAGAACCCGCTGCTCCTGGAGACTTTACCACTTATATTCGGGACACACCCACGAGTAAGTCACCCGTTACTCCTGGAGATTTTACCATAGGAATTTCGGCACATAGCCACGAGCATTCAGCCCGCTACTCCTGGAGATTTTACTTAGTAACCACAAACCCCAACTTACGACTTAACTCTCAAAACACAGAATTCACAAGTAAACACAGAATCGTATTTCTCAGATAAGAATATCAATCACGTGTCTCAGGTAAAACACAGAATTCACAAGAAAACACAGATTCACGAGTAACTGTAGAATAAAAACGTATTCAAAAATAGTCTAAGTGAAATTAACTATTTATTTACGGAAATACTTAAACACTAGTTATTTTCCAAGATAAAAAGGCCCGTTAGAAGCCTACCTCACTAATTTTCACTGTCATAAACGTTGGAAATTAAACTGAGTTTATTGCATATATATACCGATTGGATACCCGCTCTATATTTCCCACTATTAATATAACAGTAGAATTCACCGAGAATCCATTACTGTTACATTAAATTCTGAAAGATGCTATAACAGTAGAATTCACCGAGAATCCATTACTGTTATACTCTTTTATCCAATCCAATCTATTTATATATACGGTATTAAGAAATCACTTCTTTCCTAGATTATCTTAGTCATGTATACCCCTGGTCCCTAGTGTTAAGATTTTTAAACAGCGTATTAATACAAATCCCAGGCTAGAAAGAGACAGACTTTATAATAGCCCCTTCAAAGGTCTCTTTCCTTTCTAGACAGATCCATACTAATAAACCAATCAAATCTTTAACCATCACCTTTGACCATATACATGTTAGATAATATCAGGGTTTTTCACAAAGAATAAAACGTATTTTCTTTACGGTAAAATCATATTTTGTGGTAAATCTAAATTTCGCAATTATAACGGTATGTTTACATAAGCTCAAAATAAAATTTGCCATAGTAACCTTACTTCCACGAAATCTTAAGAGAAATTTGGGCATTATAACCCTACTATTAATAATTAACACAAAATAATCATTTTAGAACAACAAAACAATTTATAAAGCATAACCACCATTTAACAGCTATATCACCCAAGGCATACAAGTCAAGCACAACCAAGAATCAAACATATACTTCTCAAATTAATTTTGCAAGAGGTTCCCCCTACCTTTCACCAAAAATGGATGAAGATCCAAGAACACAAAGAAATTTAAGACTTAAGAAGAGAAAAGAGAGAAAAGTGTATAGCTTCTTGATTCCTTGGCTTCTTGAAAATGTGTGTAATTTTTATGAAGCAAGGGGGCCTATTTATAGGGAGAGGGGGCAGCTAAGGGGTTGAGTTAAAGGAACCTTGGTTAGCTTAGAAAGTAATCATAGTTTGGCTTTTAATAAAAATCAAAACAATTAACTAATTCCTAATTGGCCTAAACCACTTCACAAGGATTGAATCCAAGTGAAAGATCATCATCCAAGGGTCCAAGTTGAGGAAGAGGGGCAGCCAAGGAGCAAGGAGAAGGAAGGAATAAGGAAAGTATGTGATGTAAGCCATGACTACTAAAACACACATTTATCTAATTAGTTTTAATCAACCTTTTTCTAATTGGTTTTAAAACTTTGACTCATGGACCAAATGCACCTAGTCCTCTTCTTGGCAAGGTGGTAGGACGGTTTATGAGGGCTGAAAAGGGAGGGAGTGAAGTTACATCTTTGCGCCTAGGGTTTTCAAGTGAAAACGGATGAAAATCAAGGGTAAAATTGACTTTTCACTAATCAAAAATTCCTAAAATTAATTTAAAGATTGAGAACTGATAAGAAATCTTGGGAATACCATGTAATAGCCCTAATAGCTTCATGGAAGAGTTTCTGGAATTTTACGGTAAGTGTAAGCTATGCGTGTGTAAGCTATGCGTTTAGCTCAAAGAACGGAAAAACGGACGCGCCATAACTGAAAAATAGACATTTTTTAGAAAATTCCCAGATAATTCTCAAAAATCACAAATTTAATTTAAACACTAATGATCCCTTTTGAAAATTGATTTTGAGCTCTCACTGATCAGTATAAATCCATTTTGGCCCAGAAATTCTCGTTTTACGTGTCTTACGGAGTTTTGAAAAAGTGACTTTTGATCTGTCTTTTAGAAAATTTCAAAATAATTTCCATAAATCTTAAAAAATAGAAAAACATGTTTTGGCTATTCAAAATCTTTATCTGACTTTAACTTGAGCTCTAAATCAATCTGTCAGCTCAATCGGTTTACTATTTGAACCAAAACGGAACTTCTAAATCTTTTTACTTCCAAAAATTCTAGAAAAATTCCACAAAATCTAAAATATTAGAAAAACCAACTTTTGTGAAGGAAGTTTATTTATTGAAGTCATTAGATGTTTTTAAGCTATTTAAAACTCTTTCTGTCAGTTAGACGTACTGTTTTCTGTAAAAAGACCTGATATCGATTGTAAAACTACCGTTTCAGAAGTATTCCGGAATATGTGTATTTTTCTCCTAATTTTAAGCAAAAAATAAATCACAAAACATTTACGTCACAAGAATTCATATAAAACAGAAAAGTACGATTTAAACAGAGAAACAGAGGTTGTAACTAGACCTGACAGAAGCTGCGAATCAACCGTTTTCAGAAGTAATCTTAAACACGTATATTTAAATCCTATTTTTAAGCCAATAATAAATCTTAAAAGATTTATATCGCAAAAATTCATATAAAACAGATTTTTTAAATAGTAACTCGGAAAAACGGATGTTACAAGGGGAGTAGACACAACCCCATTTCCCAAAATCGTTGCTTTGTCCCCAAATTTCAATTTGCTATTGAAGGTTGAATCAGGAGGAAGCAAACAATAGGAGAATTTTTTGCCAATGGAATCTCCTAGTTGTGAAACTAGTGACAATGGCCCTGCTCCTAGACCAACAAGCCCTGTGGGTCTACCACTTTTATCGCCTGTGAAATCATTGAAATTTCCACATCCAAAAATAAACTTTGGAAATGAAACAACACCATTAGTGGAATTAATCAGTAACCAATATTCCAACGGTGTACGATTTGTCACCGTAACTGTATGCGTATATGCACTCATCTATAGTCGACCCACAATAATCTTTGTGCTGGTTGAGTAGCGCGCAAGATTGTGAGTCGCATGACACATTTGTGAATGTGGAAGAATTACTTGGTTCATAAATTGGGGTGTCTTGGGGGAAACAATGCAAACAAGGGGAACACTGTACCCAATTGAGATCACTCCCTGTGTCAAAAATAACAAGCCTTTCCACTGGAGGGGTACCAATGTAGATTCTAATGAGGTAATCACCACTGTTTGGGATTAAGATGGATTCATTTGGTGATTCGTTTTCATTCAGTGATGATGAGAACAGATGTGGCCATGCTAGCAGAGAGACCAGCCAGCCCACAGGCAAGATCAGAGGAGAGATGTGCATAACCGTAGAAAAGGTAATAGGATTTGCTCTTTCTTCTCTGATCTGCGTTTCTGAAACAGATTTGGGGGTTAGGGTTCCAACATCTATTTCACAAGGAAGAAGATGATGATGTTATAAAATGTCATTTTCGTCCCTCAGTCCTTGTATATTGTTTGCTAAAAACTGTCATTTTAGTCCCTCCCACGTGTCCATGCTAGTGTGGCACTTAACATGACACATCAGCACCGTTGGCAGCGTCAGTTAACGCCCACTAACGGAGGGACAAAAGTGACCGACGGTGATAAATGTAAGGGATTATTTTGCCTATTTCCTAAAGATAAAAATTAAATTGCCAACGAATTACAAAGTAAATGACTAAAGTGATGGTTTACTCTAGGAGAGTGTCTTTGTCTGTGTAGGGTACTTAAGCAGCGACGGAGGGCAAGCGAAATAAATTAATTATATCCCGCCGTACCATAAAACCTACCAGGGTCGCGCGAGTTGCACCACCCACACCTTCGAATTCGATTCCGAGTCTCGTGCTTGTTATTGTGTTCTCCTCTCTGCTTCGTTTTCGTTACTTGCTTCTTCTCCCTCCTCGTTCAGGATTGTATCATGGAGAACGAAGAGCAGCCAGAGCAGCCTCAGCAGCAGCCCAACTCCTTCATTGACGAAGTCACCAGGATTCGCTTAGAAAAATACCTCAAGATATTGAAAAGCTTCAATGACTCCGACTACCAGGGTGATCCTCCAATTTACTTATCTACTTATTTTAAATTTAACGGCATGTTTGGATAAACAGCTTATTTAAACACTTATGCAGAAACTGTTTTTATAATCAAAGAGAACTGATTTCATATAAGTTGTGAGTTGTTTTTAATAAGCTATCTTAGAGAGCTTATGAGCCGTTTTCATAAGCTCTGTCAAACACGTTGACAAATGCTTATGTAAGTATATATATATATATTTGTAGATTTGTGTTTTTTAATTTTTTGAAATTTCTCTGCAGTGTACAAATTTCAAGGTGACATGTCTGGGGAAGATCGTTCCACAGTGGGCGAGTTATGCGAAGTGATGGGACTAGACCTTGAAGTTAGTGGGTGAGTGCTAATTGCAGCACATATAATATGAATTTGCCCCTTTAAATCTGTATGAATTGTAGTGTGTTTGGACTTTGTAATATACTAGTTGCTAATGTGATTTGTTTGTTCAGTTTTATTCCATTATGGTTTCTTGATGTTGGGCCTGCATTTTGTGTAGATTTGGGCATGATAGGATAATATATGTTTACAAGACAGAAGGGGAAATTTCAGATAAGGTATTTTGGGGGCTCTTTTAGGTTCGAGTCTTTTTGAGTGTTATTGCAATAAATGCTTGTTTCATTGCCCCTGAGGCTCTACATTTGCTTTGTTTAGATTCAGGACGTCATATCAAGGAAAAGGAAGAGGAGTGAGGAGCCAGAGTCATCTCAGAATAGAAAACCGATCGATGTTGAATTAAATAGGATATGGTTTTCCCAGATATTAGATAAATTTTTAGCTTCAAGTTATGAAGGTGAGATTAGCTTATAATATCCATGAATTGCTTTTGTGTCGTCTATCTGTCTTGTGCGGAAAATGTGATGTGGGCTGCATTTGTCTTCCATAGAAATAAAAGTATGTTTGGGTCAATTTTTCTGAACCTTTTTCTTTCAGGTGTCTGAATCAGGTGTTTCACTTGGATTGGGTATGCATTTTGGCTAGTTAGTAGTTGATAGTGTTTTTTTTTTGATGAAAAGTTAGTAGTTGATAGTAGATGCTTTTAAATCTCAAACCTTTTTGGCTTTCAAATGGGCTCCTTGACACTGACAACCATCAAAAGATGATTATATTAGCTTGTGTCACTTTTTATTGCTTGTGCATTATATTATTATTGGTATGCATTCATAATCTGTTATTTATTATTGTTGTTGTTATTGTTATTATTTTTTTTTTTGCAGAGTGCAGTTTTGAAAATAAATTGTCCGGTGAAGATCGATGTTTATTGTATGAATTCTGCCAAAATAGGGGGTTTATTTATACCCTTTCTTGGTGAGTTCTAAGTGGAGCTCCCTTTCTAAATCTATGAATTACATTTACATGATTGGAACAGATAGTTGCTAAGGAAATCTGTGTTTCCAGTTTCACATTTTGCTTTCTTGATATTGAACCTGATTTTTGTGTAGGCACGGGATTAAACCAATAGTATCTATTTGCAAAACAAAAGAGGAGGTTGACAGCACTACCTTGTTAGAGGGTCTTCCTCATGTCACTGTTTCTAAAGAATCAGATCAGGTATTGGGGCGCGGTTCCTTTGGCTTCAAGTCTTTGAGTATTCTTGCAAATATTTGTTTCATTGTGCCAGATACTAGACATCCTCTTCATTTTGATTCAGGTTGACATACTGAAGAAATTTGATAAAGAGAAGCTAGAGTCACTGCAGCGTGAGGGTTACACTGTAGTAGTACCCAAAAAGCTTCAGTTTTCCTTGATATTGCAAAATTTTTTGTCATCGAAAGATGAAGGTTTGGCTCTTTTAGGATGCCTGTTACATTTTTTTGGGTATTATTTCTGTTTCATGCAGAAATATGACGCGGGCTTCATTTGTTTTTTAAAAGAAAAACAGTCATTCTGGTTATTGGTTTTTTGAGTATGTATGCATTCTAGCTAGTTGTGAAATTTTGAATTCTTTTTGCAAGTTGAAGTGGGCTAATTGACATTGAATTTTTTTGAAGGATGATGATGTTGCTTATATCAGTTTGTATTTTATAGCTTATGTGGCTTGTACATGCGTCCATTCATGATCTGAATCTTGATTGCAGTGTACAATTTTGAGCATGAGTTGTCTCTTAAAGAACGTGATCTAGTGCATCAGTTATCCCAACAAATGGGGCTTAATTGTACATTTTTTGGGTGAGTGCTAAGTGCAGCAAATTTTCCCTTTTAAGGCTGTGCAAGTTATGGTATCATGCCTGGATCGGAATTGTTGCTAACTTTTTTTTTTCTGGTTCTGCATATTTTCTTGATATTGATTATTGAACCTGCATTTTGTGTAGGTGTGGGATTAAATGTAAAGCATTTGTTCACAAAACCAAAAAGGAGGTTGACACCACTAAGGTGTTGGAGATTCTTCCTCATGTAACATTTTCCAAAGAGTCAAATCAGGTATAAGCAGACTTCTTTTTGGCTTTAAGTCTTTGAGTATTCTTGCATTTAACTGTTTCTCACTAGTTCCACTTCATTTTGATTCATGTTGCTGATGAAAAATGCAGAATAAAGAAGAGCCCAAGCCACCTCACAATCGAAATTCAATTGCTGATGAATCCACAAGGATTCAGATTTCCCAGACATTAGGAAATTTTTCAGCGTTAAAAGATGAAGGTTTGGCTAACTTAGAATATCATGGAGTTCTTCTTTTTGGGTATTGTTATTTGTTTCGTGTGGATATATGATGTGGGCTGCAATTGTTTTTCTAAAAAAACTGTTTTGTATGGTTCGGTGGTCTTATTCTGAAATTGTTTTTCATCATCGTGAATTGGATGCTTGATTTGAATCGGGTTTGCATTTTGTTTTTTGGTTAAAATTTGAATCGTTTTGGTTATTTTCATAAGGGCTTTTAGACACTGAAAATCTTCAAAGGATGCGTATTTAGCTTATATCAGTTTTCATAGCTTACGTGGATTGCATATATGTCATACATTCACCAAATATTTATTTTGTCTGCAGTTTACAATTTTGAAGCTAACTTGTCTCCTGGAGAATGTGTTGCAGTGCATGATTTATCCCCAAAAACGAGGTTTATAGTTGGAAATTCTGGGTAGTTAACTACCAAGTGCAGCTCATATAAAATTGCACACACACACACACACACATTTAATCGTGTAAGTATTATATTTACATTGCTTGAATGGAATACCCGCATTTTGTGTAGGAGTGGGATTAAACAGAAAGTATCTGTTAAAGAAATAAAAAAGGTTGGCACCACTACCAAGTTAAAGAATCTTCCGCATTTCACATTTTCTGAAAAGTCAAAGCAGATACTAGGTGGTTTATTAATGCATTATCCACCTGGTGATGAATTTTGGGGAGAGATAACTGGAACAAGTAGTGACTCTACTAAAAGAACAGAACAAAAGGAAGATGATTTTTTTGGCAGGCCCAATATGAGCAAAGCTGATGTTGCTAAGCAATTAGAGGACCTTGATGCTAGAATGAAGAATCCCTCCTACTTGAAACCGGTCCATTTTCCCCTCTTGTTTTACATTCCATAAACCTTTTATATGGTTTTTACTGGTTGGATACTGTAATGTAATTACTCATCTTCTGTATGTAATATAACACTTGCAATTGAATTGTCATGGTAATGAACTGGTTATTTGCTTTTCATTTGTGCAGATTTTTGAAAAGAGATCTATGCTTCCAATTGCATCCTTCAAGGATGTCATTACATCAACTGTTGAATCTCACCAGGTTAATTTCTGCTTTGTATCTTGCAGATTGCAACTCACCATACTAATGCTTATTTTGATATTTCATTGACATGTTAAATGTTTCAAATTTTGTTGGGGGTAAGATTTTGGTTTTAGACCCATTTAAATATAACAATTTAATTGGATTTTTTTTTTAAGATTATATGTTTGCACGTTTTTCGGTCTTACTATTCTTTTTGTTGCGTTCCAAAGCAGGTGGTTATCATATGTGGTGAGACTGGTTGTGGAAAGACCACTCAGGTTACTAATTCTTTGTGTTATTACGTTGTTCTGTAGCTATTTCTTTATGGAATTCTTCGTTTGGCATTTTAAAGTCTGTTGGGTATGCCCTTGATAGAGACTAAAAATATAAGAATATGACAGTGACTGTATTATTTACTGAATAAGAAAGATTACAAGAGTTTCCCCCTATGATCTCCAGAGCACAGCTCCTTCAGAGGATATAAAATCCCTCTGCCCAGCTTACAGCCGGAAAAAAAAATGGAAACTGAATGTCTAAAACTAACTTCCCCCCATGATTCTACCTCCCTATATTCCCCTTTGTGCGTAATAGGTCCCCTCACCCTATAATTAACTATCCATGCAAGCTCTCACCTCCATTAACTTGTACGCTTCCCTTGTTACTCCTAGAATAAACTTGCCAAAATTTATACTCATGATTAAGTCCATCGATTGGGCCTAACAGCCCGAGGTCCTGGGACCTAACAGCCCGAGGTCCTGGGACCAGTTTCTGTTGACTAGCTGTACTGGTTTTGGTAAAGGAAAGAAGCCAATTTTTGTGGCAATGTGCAATTCTCGCCATGCTTTGGTGCATTGTGAGCAGCTTTCTGAAAAGATTAAGCATTTGGTTTTTACTTGGTATTAGCACATGTTCTTTTTAATAAGGATATGTTGAAGGTTTGGGTAGCTTTGCTTCGTTTATGTATTCTTTGTTCCTTATTGTTTGTTTACTTTTTCAGCTTTTAAGGAGGATCTATTATCCTCCTAACTCTAAAAATCTTCTCTTTTTAATGAATTTCTTTTATATATAAAAGGTGAAATCTAATCTTGCTTTAATATATTGATATCATGGAATGTCAAGTTGGAGAGAATAGTTTATCTCGACAAGGAGTTATTGTTTAAGAATTTGGCGTCCAACAGAATCTCATGTTTTTTTGTTGGTTTTATGTTTTGTGACTTTTGTCTTAGTTGTTATCAATAGTTTTCATATCTGGCTTGTTGGTTGATAATTGAAGACGCGCTTATAAGTTCTTGATGTTCTGTGATTTTGAGTTTGCCCAATGAGAACTTCACTATACATGAGCCAGAATCTTTTAATAAATTTTCTATGCATTGTGAAACATTTTTCTTGGTTTCTCTCTTTTTCAATGTCCCTTGAACTTAACATTGAATATGATTCAGGTCCCACAATATATTTTGGATCATATCTGGGGTAAGGGCGAGGTCTGTAAAATAGTTTGCACTCAGCCTTGGCGCATCTCTGCAACTTCTGGTTTGCAACTTTTCAACCTTAATTTTCTCAATTTTCCTGTTTTATTCAATATTGAAATGTTTTTCTGTTTGTGTATTCAGTGTCTGAGAGAATCTCCTGTGAGAGAGGAGAGACTATTGGAAACAATGTGGGGTACAAGGTAATTTTATCTATTTATCTTTGTATGTAAAGGTTTTGCGGTGCTTTTGTTCTGGATTCGAGACATTTTACAATCAGTTTTAAACACACTCATGATTCGACCAATGTTTTGTGTTCATGTGATGCACAGTTGCACATGCATAATTTTTATTGATTATCAGGAAGAAGTGTATTAAGAATTAATTTGTCATTGTTATATCAAGTACGATTTTTCCCCATTAGTACCATTTGTTTTGTGGTTGGCATTGAGTGTAATTGTGTTAGACAACTTAAACCTGATTCCTATTATTTTGGAACTTGTTTGGATGCCAATTTATCTTAAGAAAAAATGAATGTAAGCTTGAGAATCAATTTTGAATGCAGCTTTTTTTTTTTGCTTCTAATTAATGCAAATCTGATAGTAGTGTAAGATTAAAAGTTGAAGACACAATTGCCCTCATTCTTGTCAGCTGTCTAATTTTAAGAGAGGAATCATTGTGTCATTTTAGTAATTTCGTTTTTAAAGTGATTTCACTTTTTGTTTTGATGAATGATTTGTCTTTACTCTACCCAAACAAAATCAATTCTTTTTAACTAGATTTTAAAATATCATTTCCTAACAAAGATCAATTCAATTAACATCAATTATTTTAAAATCAAATTTTCAATGTCAATTCTACTAAAGTTTGAACTAAATGAATCCTGAATGATGGTTCAAAATGGTTTTCGCTTCCCCTTATCTTTTTCTCTTTTTGGATTGCTAAATCTTCTTTTGTAGAACTTGCTTTTTTTGTTCTTAAAAAATTCAGTACCCAATGTTGAATGTGCAAATGCCTTTAGAAGCCGTAGTTACCTTTTTTCTTTGTAAATGTTTTCTTGCATTTCTCAATGTTGCTGCTTATCATCTCACATGCTGGGTTTTCTTTTGCATAATATTCACTGCCTTTTTTTTTTTTTAAATAACCATCCAGACACTGCTAGAAAGCAGAGGTGGAAGGCAATCATCAATTGTATCATGCACTACTGGAGTTCTATTGAAGGTGTTGGTTTCTAAAGGTTCTTGGTGGTTAAAGACACAGTCGGTGAAGGATGACCTTTCTAGCATTACTCACATAATTATGGTACTTCATTAAACTTACCTTTTTTTTTTATTGTCAACTATGAGTAGAATACATTAGCCTGAAACTTTCATATTACTAATCGCTAATAAGTAAAATACATTAGCTTGGGAAGGTGGCTTATGCATTTGGTTTTGCCTCTGTTAAGGATGTTGGAACAAATTAGATATCCTAGCAGTTTCAGAGGACATATAGTTTATTATTTCTCCCCTTCTTTTATCTAGGACGTATAATGTTAGATTTTATGGTCTTTGGATGGCCTCTTTAGCAATGGATTGGATACCCATAACCCACTATACATATAGCTATGGTGAATGTCACAAGCAAGGAATAGAAATGTAAAATGTAAATTTGGATACTATTCTCCTAACATCCTTGCGGTGTGAAGTGAATTTGATTGTTTTTGTATATCGTGTCTTGAATTGTGGCCTAACTAGTGCACATGTTGTGCTTTTTTGCCTTAGCAATACATTCGCAAAATGAGATGACCTTCATTTCTTGTTCAGGATGAAATTCATGAAAGGGACCAATACTCAGACCTCTTGCTGGCAGTTTTCAGGTATACCCATGGAAAGGAACTTATTAGCTTTTCATTTGTAGTGTAGTTTTGTTAAATACCAAAATACAATTTCTATCACATAATTGGTTATAAAATTCAGTTGTAGGTTATAGACTTATTAGTGTGGGGGATTTCTTTTTTTTTTTTTTTTTTTGAGGGAAGTGTGGGGGATTTCTTGTTGATAATAGATTTAATTTTATTTTGTTGTTTTTACAGATATTAATACTCTCTCCTTTTGTATTTCTTGGCATTGCCATAAAAAATCTCGGGGGTAGAGACCCAAACCCACACAGAAAAAGAGAAGTCTTATTACTGAAATAAGAAAACAGATTAGAAAGAAAGTGAGTCTCTTTCACTGCCCAGAGCCTAAGGCTTCACAGAGATGGAATTCTCTGCCCAAGAGCTTACAGCTGAAAACTAACAACAATACACACACTGCCTGACTCCACTCCTCCGCACTAGCCTAACAACTGTCTCCCACAATGTGAATACCCATTCCAGCATAACTAACTTGCCAAGTCAGCAAGTTCTCCTAGCCTCCCCCCCCCCCCATTTTTTTTGTCTCTTCTAGTACACACCTTCCAAATCCTGCACCTTTGATCTGGCCCATTAACCAACTGTCCCTGAATTTCCCTATTAGCACCTTTGTTTACATTATTGAGCCTAACACTCTCCTCTTTCTGCATTACTTTCCTCACCAATTTTGTCTAAAAGAAATTCTTCATGCTTATGAATAATCTGTTTCATCTAAAAAAACTTACTGATTTCAGTTTCTCTGGTTTTTGGACTTATATGTCTGACTTTTTGAACTTATATGCAGAGAGATGCTCCCTTCAAATCCTCACCTACGTCTGGTCAGTTCAATGTTCTGTACTATTATCTTTTTCTGTTTCTTTCTCATCCAATCAATCAATTATTTAATTAATAACTTTATATGCATATTATTTTTCAACTTCTTACCAATATTTCTAACCTTTATCTTCCCTCCTTCTGTTGCTGTACTATTACAGATACTATTGAGTGCTACTATTGATCCTGCAAGATTTTCCCAATATTTCGGTGGCTGTCCAGTTATCCAAGTTCCAGGGTTCACATATCCGGTACCTATACAGTATCCTTTTGACAATTAACTACAACTTTATCCTATTTTACTGTAATGTCCACTTTTTCTGTCTTCAGGTCGAGACTTACTATTTGGAGGATGTACTTTCTATTGTAAAATCCAGTGAAGATAGTAATCTTGATAATAACCATGAGCTATGTCAAGAAGAGAAGCTTTCTCTAGATGAAGCCATTGATTTAGCTTGGTCTAATGATGAGTGGTGCCCACTGTTAGAGTTTGTTCGTTCTGAAGGAAGCACAAAGGTCTTTAATTACCAGCATTCATTAACTGGCCTCAGTCCGTTGATGGTTTTTGCTGGTAAAGGTAAAGTGAGTGATATGTGCATGCTCTTATCCTTAGGGGCAAACTGCCATTTAAGGGACAAAGATGGAACAACTGCACTAGAGATTGCTGAGAAAAAAAACCAGCAAGTTGCTGCTGAATTGCTGAAGCAGCACATGGATAATTATTTTTCCAACAAGGAAGGGAATACGTTACTTGATAAATATCTTGCAACAGTCAACCCTTCACTTGTGGATGTTTTTTTGATAGAGCGGCTGATAAGAAAAATATGTATAGATTCAAAAGACGGAAGCATCCTTGTTTTCCTTCCAGGATTGGATGAGATAAATAGAACTCGTAAGAGATTGCTTGCATCCCCATTTTTTAATGATACTGCAAAGTTTAGGGTCATATCTCTGCATTCAGTGGATCCATCCACTGAGCAAAAGAAAGTTTTTATGTGCCCGCCTCATGGTTGCCGCAAAATAGTTCTCTCTACCAATATTGCTGAAACTGCTGTCACCATTGATGATATAGTGTATGTTATAGACACTGGGCGTGTGAAAGAAAATAGTTATCCTTGTGATGTATTAACTGTTCAATCATCTTGGGTTTCAAAAGCAAGTGCCAAGCAACGAGAGGGGTGTGCTGGCCGCTGCCAACCTGGAATTTGCTATCATTTGTATTCAAAGGTTCAAGCAGCTTCATTGCCAGATTTTCAGGTTCCTGAAATTGAAAGAATGCCTATTGAGGAAATTTGTCTGCAGGTACCGTCTTCGCTAATTGGTAATCAAAGGTCTTGGTTATTCTTTTACTACATAATAAATGATGAAATTATGTATAGAACCCGGAAATGTTATGATAAAAATGTAAAAATGAGAAACATAAATAACCTTTTATGCTACATCATGGAATTCACATTGAAACCACCATTTCCACAATAATCTATATATCTGAACTCTGCAGGTCTCTTTGTTCCATAAAGATGTTCACTGAAGGAGTGAAAGTTGGTAACTTGCCAATCCATGCAAAATGGTTTATTAGAATTTCTAAATTCAAAATTGCATTCTATGGTGTGAGTGCTTTGTTTGGCATGATCATAATGAGGCTGCACTAAATATTACTGGTTATTATTAATGTATTAATTACCCCACTAATCCTTATATTGTATCACACTTACTGGGAATCTCAATCCATTCTGTTTTTCTAATTGTTGAAACAGAACTACATTCAAAATTAATCTGAATGGTGCCAGCTGACTGGGCCAATGTGTTAGGATTCTAATTCGATAAACCAATAGAAAGAAAAAAAAAAGGTCATGATCAATTGTTATTCTTTTGTAAAAAATGGGTAATGCTAAGTACATGTATAAAATGGAAGTCCTCTTCTTTTATTTCCCTTCCTGTCTTCCACATGGTTTATACTTGGACATGTGAAACTCTTTTAAGATACAGCTTAGGCACTACAGTCTTTTCAAACAATTGAAGTTTGACTACCTTAGCGGTCAGGTTTTATTGTTTGTGTGTAAAAGGAAGCTAAAATATGCTGACTAGACTACTGTGGTACATAGTGGTACAGATAATATGTGCTTATTGGTCTTGTCCATGCACGGAGCTAACTTGGAACAAGTCAATCAACATAGTGAAAGATTAGTGTTTGCAATTCTGGTCCAGTCCCCCTCTTTTATTTCCCTTCCAGTCTTCCACATGGTTTACTACTTGGACATGTGAAACTCTTTTAAGATACAGCTTAGGCACTACAGTCTTTTCAAACAATTGAAGTTTGACTACCTTAATGGTCAGGTTTTATTGTTTTTGTGTAAAAGGAAGCTAAAATATGCTGACTAGACTACTGTGGTACATAGTGGTAGACATAATATGTGTTTGTTGGTCTTGTCCATGCACGGAGCTAATTTGGAACAAGTCAATCAACATAGTGAATGATTAGTGTTTGCAATTCTGGTCCAAGGTCAGGCTGTAAGTTGGGGTCTCTGGGTCATTACTGCACTACTTTAGCTTTATTCTTTCCCAGATTCTATATGCTCTTGAAATTTCACATTTCCAAAATCTTAATGATAGAGGAATCTGGAGCCATACCCTCATTGTAGCCTTTTTCTATCACTTTCTCACTGGTTCTTGATTTCTAACAAAGGAGAATTTTCTTCATGTGCATCACCTGTGGATTATAGATGGTTTTTTTCGCTGGGGCTCAGCTAAGGGTTTGTGTAAAGGGTCTCCTTGATAGGTAATTGATACGCAACCCCCTTAGTTAGGGAGTTAATTAGGAGATTGTTAGAAGAAATAAGGCATCTTGCTATAAATAAGAGGAGGGATTGAGAGAGGGAAGGTGTCCGTGTCTTGTGATTTGAGAGAAGTAGGGCCTTTAGGCATTAGGAGGTGTAGACCCTCAAAGCTCTGCAATATTGTTTTGTAATCAAGGGCATTTTCCCTATTGTTTTCTGATGAGATACTAAGTTCCTATCAGTAATAAAGAGAGATTAGTGAGATTTGCTTTCTTGCTTTGCCTCCCTCTTTATTTTTTAGTGTTCTTGCTTTTTTTTATGAGGATTTCTTAATTCTTATCTGCATCTGTGGTATTACCCTATTTCAGTTTCTTATTCTATTCAATAAAAAATATACCAGGGCATTGATGAATTGAGTTGTTATTAGCATAACTACAAATTTCCCCTCACATGTCGTTTGATTCTCTTTTTTTTTCTTTGTTCTTTCTTTGTGACAGGTAAAGTTGCTTGATCCAAGCTGCAAAATAGAAGAGTTTCTGAATCGGACATTAGATCCTCCAGGTTTTGAGTCCATACAAAAGGCTATTGCAGTTCTTCAAAAGATAGGGGCATTATCATTTGACGAAAAACTCACCCAGCTCGGGGAGAAGCTTGGCTCTCTTTCTGTTCATCCATCAACAAGCAGGATGCTTCTTTTTTCCATATTGATGAATTGCCTTGATCCAGCTTTAACTCTAGCATGTGCATCTGAGTACGAAGACCCATTTATGGTTCCCATTTTACCAGATGAAAAGAAGAGAGCTGCAGCTGCCAGATCTGAGCTTGCTTCTTTGTATGGGGGTTGTGGTGACCAGTTTGCTGTAATAGCAGCTTTCGAATGCTGGCAAAATTCAGCAAGAATGGGTCTAGAAGCACAGTTTTGTTGTCAATACTTTGTTTCTCAAAGCACTATGCATAAGTTATCTGGCATGCGTAAGAACTTAGTGACAGAACTACGTCAAAATGGGCTTATTCATGACGCTGTTTCAAATTATTGCTTGAATGCTCACGACCCTGGTATTCTCCATGCTGTTTTGGTAGCAGCTATGTATCCAAAAGTGGGGAAACTGTGTCTACCTAATGAAAGTGGAAAAAAGATTTTTGTCAAAACTGAAAGTTGTGATAAAGTTTGCTTGAATAGTCATTCTACAAATCTTAAGTTGTTCTCACAGAAAAGTTTTGATTGCTCTTTAGTTGTATACGATAGGATTACTCACGATGACTGGGGTATGAGCATACGGAACTGTACTATTGTTGGACTACTTCCATTGTTACTGCTTTGCACAGAGATTACTGTTGCTCCAGCAAAGAACTGCAAAGAGGAAGATATGGTTATGCCTTCTCCCGATGATATGGTTAGAGTAATTGTTGACCGGTGGCTTGAGTTTGAGTCAACAGTAGTTCATGTTTCTCAGTTGAACTACTTGAGAGAGCGATTATCAGCGGCAATTTTATACAAAGTAATCAATATTTCTTGATTTTTCCTTACAGTTTACAGCTTATTTGAGGCGTTTGTAGCAATCTCTTTCCTTTCTCTCAATCTGCTTGACATATTTGTGTGTGTTTTCAGGTGGCACATTCCTCAAATGTTCTTCCTCCCATTCTAGGGGCCGCTATGGATACCTTAGCTTGCATTTTGTCTTGTGATGGACTCTCTGGCATACCACAAACATCAGATGGTGCGGACACACCGACTACTGTAAATGCATCCAAATTAGGCAAGCCAGCAACAGGGACAGTGCAGGTTGGTGACCGAAAAGAGCTTATAAATCGAGATGTCCCTGAGACCAATCCTTCTAAAGTTAGCGTATCTGCATCTCGAACCATTGAAAATCCAAGTGACCAAACTATTCCGAATGCTCCAATAGGGAGGCACATTAAAAAGTTTGCAGTTGGGTGGACCTTTCCTGAGATGGGATGGATAAAAGCTAACGTAGATGGGTCTGTGAAGGATGATTTGCATGCTACCTGCGCAGGAGTTTTTCGTGATTCCAAAGGTTCTTGGTGCTTTGGCTTTGCGCGAAATCTTGGGCCTAATTTATCCAGGTAAATTTTGCCTAAGCAAAGCAAATTACAGGATGAGAAATGCCAACAATACAGTCTAGTACACTCTTTTGAACACACTACTATTACTATCGGGTGAAAATCAAGTGATTCACTGATGAAGAATTTGATGAGTGACTCCTTATTTAGTGAAATCAACATGAATTTCACCCAATGATGAAGAATGTGTTGAAAATGGTGTATTTAAACTGTGTTGTTAGCATTTCTCTTAAGAGGAATATGTTCCGGTCTCATTCATAGTGATTTGTAGTATGTATGAATGTAGTGCACCATTCATTCTAGTAAAGCTTGTGTCTTTATTAGGTGTGACAACCTGCCACTTCTTTTCTGCATTTTCAGTGTTATCGCATATGAGCTGGTAGCTGATCATCATGAATACTACGTGTTAATGGCTGAGCTGTGGGGTATTCTCACTGCCCTCAACCTTGCTAGGGAGAGAGGCATTTCACAGCTGTGGATCGAGAGTGATTCATTAGATGCCGTGCAGAGTTCTCTGAGTCGAGATTTATGTAACCAAAACCCTTGTATTGCACCTATTATCCATTCCATAGCCCAGTTGATGAGAGGAAACTGGAAGGTTCGAATTTCACATGGTTTTCGTGAAGGAAACAGACTTGCTGACTTCTTGGCTACCTATGCACATACTACTGAGGTGGGTCTTCATGTGCTCGATGTCCCTCCTCCTAGATGTATCAAGATATTAACCGAAGATGTAGCCGGAGTTTTTAGACGTCGTAGTGTATGTCCTACCAATAGGGTTGGGCATAGGCTGCGCCAACCTAGGCTTTGCTTAGACAGGCTTGGAGTTTTCAGACGCCGTGGTGTATCCGATACCAATAGGGGTGGGCATAGGCTGAGCCGAGCTAGGTTTTGCTTAAATAGGTTTGGTCCTTCTAAAAGTGTGAAGGCCTAAACCTTGTCTACTACTTGTCATAGGTTTTTTTTAGGCCTGACATAGTCATTTTGAAAGTCAGACTTGGTGGCTTGATTTCTATTAAGGTTTTCAATTCTTCAAATTGGCCATCTTACTTATTCCTTAATAGGCTAATCGGACAATGAAAAATAGCTAAACAAATTAAAATCATTATTATTGAGGTCATGAGACTTAAGGGTAAGTTGACTTTATATGGGCAGAATTTTACTTGCTTATATGATATAATTTTAAACGTCTAACTTGACCTATTTTTGAAATAAAGCCTACAAATGGGTCATAATTTTATTCTTCAATTAGTCTTCATGTAAATCAATTTGTTTAAACATTTAAAAAGGTAAATAATTATTTAATTTTAAAACATTATAAAAAAATCTAATATAATAATACTATAAAAAATTATACATGTCTATTTAAATAAGTTGGTCTGTTAGACTTAAAGGGTTTTTTAATTGGTTTAAAGCCTGACATTTTTAGCTAAATAGATTTTTATAAAAGCCTTGGTTCAGTCTATTCCATGAAAAAGATAGATGTAAGCTAGGTCATATGTCCCTACCGAGTAGCCTAGCCTATTCCTCCCTCTAGCTGCCAAGCATTGTAACTCTTTGTAACCATGTAGATATATATTAAGAGCGTATAATTTAATTTCAATGTAGCATTAATTTTCTTTTTCACTATTTTGTCATGGTGCAACCTTGAGAAGTGTAAAGATAATTGTAGATGATATAATTATTAATAAATTATAGGGACAATTTGGTAAAATTGTACTATTTTTGAACAAATTACATTTTTTAATCTTGGTCAAATAACCTTAGTAGACAAATAATTTGAAATGGAGGTAGTAACACCTTGGATTTAATTAAGAAAATAAAATAGCATGAGTAGTTGGAAAAAATAAAAAATAATATTCTTGTCTAAATTTATAGTAATAACCAAGTTCTCTCTCTAAATAATAGTTTCTTATATCAATTAAAATTATTTTTTTATTCTTTCTTTTAATAACTCATTTAACTTTTCAATTAATACCCGCCAATTTGTATATTTTTTAGTATGTGAGGAATCATATCAACTTATTTTAAATTGGAAAGCTCTTCTAGTTAGAAATTAATCCAAAATCCAAAATGGTCTTTGTATCTCACTTTTATATGTTGTTCACATAAACATATAAATTTTTATGTTTTTTTTTCACAGAAACAGGAAATGTCAGTTTCCAACATCTGTGACTGGTCAATGTCTCCAAAAAATAAAGGCAAACAAGAAAATGACAGTCAATAGCATTCCTGCATATTTGATCCCTTGGTCGACGCGGTTTCTTCTCTCAATTAGCCTCAGAACATAGTTTGATATCCCCACTGTATTCAGGATGTCCAATGCCTTTCGATGCGCACTCTGTACCAAGATTCAAGCCAGCCAAATAAAAATAATTATCAGAAACATTAATAATGCATAACTAATTATCACTAGTCTAAACATTCTTTGAAATTAAAACCATCTAAATAACTTAACAAAGAGAGGAGAAACCAAACTGGATTTAGTATGACTTAAAATACAGAACACAAAAAAAAAGTAAGAATAAAAATAAACTACACTTTGCTTTCAATCGAAGAATAAAAACTACAATTAAAAGCATCAAACCTAGCTATATCAACCGATGACCTAACCATATACGTTTTCTGGGTACAGCAACTACTTCTTTAGCGCAAGAAACAAACATGATATATAATCCAACATCCACAACCAAAAAGAGATGGACAGAAATAATAAACTCTTTTTAACAAACTCTAGTCTTCTATCCGCATTTATTGTTATTGGTTCATTCTCTCTAAAAACTAATCTATTTACGGGACAACTAAATTGACCTTTAAGATAATAGACCAGTAATAGAGTGTGTCTTAAAAAAGAGTGTATTGCTAATGTTCCTCTTATAGATAAACCTAAATAATAGTGTCAGAATTTGTTGTCATATGCATCTGGCTATTAAGTATCAGCTATTAAGTATATTATTTGTCAACAAATTAATGTAAGAGGAAAAATACCTTCAAGCGTTCCCTTTGGCCATGTATTGAAGAAAGGATGGCCTCCCCAATTGCATTAGCATTTTCAAGCTCCCGAGCAGAACTACGAACTGACTGCATTGCTTGTGCCTCCTCATCAAAAATTCTCAAAACGTGAGCAGAATCCCCATTCTAGCAATTGGAAATGAACTTGTTATTTAGCAAAGGGAAAAAAACATAGTGAGTCATTAAACCAGAGCATGATAGCAATGACGTACAGCTCGTCCCAGCAGTTCCGCTCTCTCATTAGCTTCCCTAATCCGTTTCTGATTCCTTATGTTATATTTATCCAAACCTTCTTTCAGCGATTCAGCCTCTTCAGCTATTTGTTCCACTTTTCTGCACAAGAAAACATAACACCCCTTCATTAAGATGCTATCAACTAGAATACTGCAAGTCAAATAACAAACAAGGGCCATACATAAAATAATATAAATATAAACGAAAGAAAAAACAAATAAAATATATATAGATTTCTAATTCAATAGAAATAAACAAGTTCATTGGGAACAGGGTAAAGCAAGGAAATTTTCATTGCATGTATATGTCTCATACTTCATTTATTTAGAGGAAAGGATATAGTTATTTGCAACTTGCTTATGATTTATAAACACGGTTGGAACAGAATGAAGAAGCAGAGGCAAAAACTGACACTAAGCACACAACAACATCACAGAGTTCTCATTATTTAACAATGATAAATTGACAAGTTACAACTGACAAGTCTCTATTACTAGCATATAACTGAATCAATTGACAAACTAACGGTTTCCCATTCCCCAAAAGTGCTTGTCCTTGTCCTTGTCCTTGTCCTAGTCCTAGTAAAGTACCAAAAACTTGTACCTTGCTCTTGATATTAAGATTCCTGACACAGCTCTAAAAATGTGCATCTCGGTTAGCATATGCAATATCAAGCTTTGTTTATACTGAATGCAGAATTTATGATAACAAATCAGCTTGTTAACTATTGCAGAATTCACTCCTCCAAAGTGAGTCTTTACTTTTGAGGGAACAATAAGGAAACTCAACTATTGATGAGAAAGTCAGCAGTCATTATCACATGTACATGCATAACAAATAATGAATTTGTTAAAATCTAGTAATCTACTACCATTGCACTCGCATAATATCGCTAGACATTTTCCGGAGATCAATTATAAGAATCAACAAAGAAAACCAGACAACAGAGAAACATTGCTAAAATAGCACTTCAGAAACAAAACCACCTCACTTAAATCCACATTTTCCTCTAGTTTGTTAACAAAATTAATCAACTGCATTATGCACCAAATTTTCCCTCAAAACACACTAAAAGCATTCAACTCTTCTACTAAATTGCAAATCATCAATAATCCGTAATCCATAACACCCTACATTTCGCTGCTTCATTTTCCAAACAACACAAATAAACTGCATTCTGCATAATAACAGCAGCATGCACACCTTCTATATATAACTATCGAGTTTCATTCCCTCGGTTCACTTTCAAAAACGAAACTATCAATATCCTTTCCCATTCAAAAAGCACAATTCAGGAACTCGATAACTTCCATCGCAGAAACAAACTCCATAAAACCATAACAGCAAAAAAAATCGATAAATACAAAAACACGTCAAAAGCGAGTTTCGTCAAAAAGACAGATCCAAATCCTCAGAGAAACAACCAATTCGACAGGATCGGGGATCCGAATCGCCGCGATTTCGATTTGCTCACCTTTTCCAGAGGTCGCGCTGAGGTTTGGCAGCGACGGATCGCCAGAGGCGGTCCATCTCGACGCAGAGGGATTGGATCTGATTGATGTCCTTCTTGACGGCGAACGAAAGCTCGGAGTCGACGCCGGCGACGGCGGCGGAGGCTGAGGCCGAGTGCTCGAGGCGCTCGAGTCGTTCGAGGCCGTCGCGGCACCTGAGCAGTAGCTTCTTCGCGCTTTGGTGAACCTCCGAAAGCGTTCCACCGCCTCCTTCCATTGAAACGACGGCGACAGTGGTGGTGGTTTTCCGAGTGTTTTTCTCCGGCGGAGAGAAAGCTTCGCGATTACGTACGGTGAGTTTCGAAATTGGACAACACGAACAACTTGTAAACGCTAATTATCTAGAGCAAACGCGGAAAAGGAATTTTTTTTGGCTTAATTACATTTTTAATCCTCTAAGTATGGTTAATGTGCGATTTTGGTCTCCTACGTTTCAATTGTGCCAATTGAGTCCTCCAGGTTTATCAATTGTTGCAATTGAGTCTCTCCGTCAATTTTTCATCAAATTTTTAACGACTGTTGTCCTACGTGGCAAACGGTTCGGTGATATGGCAGTAACATGACCAAGTTGGCACAAGTGACGTGGCAAATTTTGTGCGACTCAACAATTTTTTTTTACAGCTTAGCCCTCCCTCCACCCACTCTCTCTCTCCCCCTCTACCCAAAAACCGCCCCCTCTGCCGTCCCCTCACCTTCCCTAATCCCCTTTCCCCTTCCAATGGCCACCCTCGGTCGGAGATGGTGAGATCATCTTCCCAAAGTACACATCGCTCGGATTCCCCAACAGGCCAACCCTCGGATTCCCCAACAGGCCAACCCTCGCATACGCCTTGTGCTCGATCACACCACCCTCCATTCCTATCTCTGATCTCTCTCTCTGTTCTCCGTCCTCTGTTATTACTTTTTCTTTTCCATATCCTTCATCTTCTTTTTCCTTTATAATATGATGATAATATTATTATGTACTATTAAATAAGAATTAATCTGCACTCACTATTTAGAAACATACTCCTTCCGTTTTAAAACTATAGCTTTTTAAAGTTAATGCACACAGATTAAAAAATATTTAATAGAAGTAAAATATAGTTATAGATAGACTAAAATATCCTTATTTAATAAAAGAGTATTTGTGACAAATTATCTACAAATCTCTATATTATTAATGTCAACTACTCCCACTAGTAGTTATTAAATAAGGATATGGGTGGAAAAAAATAATTAATGATACTTTAGAATTGTAAAATTGTAATAGTTTTAAAACAAAAATAAAAAACTAAAAGAGCTATAGTTTTGAAACAGAGGAAGTATATGATATGATACGTTTCCATAGTTATCCCTTTGAATTGAAACAAACAAACAACCTTATCCTCAAAATCCACGCAAACTAAATTAAAATCAACATGTGATTTATTAGCTGCCCTGCACCGGACTTTCGTATCTGACTTGTATTTGTATGTATTTGGGACAGACAGCGCAAACACAATGGCACAAACCACCTTTGCTTGGCTTGGCTTCGTGGAAGGGGAAAGGGAATTGGGGAAGGTGAGGGGGCGGCAGAGGGGGCGGTTTTTGGGTAGAGGAGAGAGAGACAGAGAGAGTGAGGAGAGAGAGTGGGTGGAGGGAGGGTTGAGCTGTAAAAAAAGTAAAAAAATCGCTTAGTCACATAAAATTCGCCACGTCACTTGTGCCAACTTGGCCATGTTACTGCCATGTCACCGAACTGTTTGCTATGTAGGATAACACCGTTAAAAATTGGATGAAAAATTGACAGAGGGACTCAATTGCAACAATTGGTAAACTTGGAGGACCCAATTGGCACAATTGAAATATAAGAGACTAAAATTGCACATTAGCCATATATGAGGGACTAAAAATACAATTAAGCCAATTTTTTTTTTATTTTTAGTTATATTCGTTATATTTTTTCTGTTAAGTGGTAAAAAGTTAACATATGCATGTGGCATGATATCTCTTCTATTTTTTTCCAAGTGGCATGCCACCTCATTTTTCCACCTCATTCACCCCGAATCCTAAATTTGTCTCTCTTTTCCTCTTTCATTCCTCTTTATTTTTCCTAGGGGTGTTTATGGGTTGAGTTTGCCTCAAAATATTGATTGATGTCAAATTCTACATAGGGGCAATATTGTAAAAAAAAATATTCTTTATCAATTCCTTAACTGTCAAATTTTAAAAACTTGAACACTCAATTTTGTCAAATTTTTAAAACTCATACAACACCTCCCCTTCTCACTCCACCATCTTTTAAAAACAAATCCCCTTTCTTTGTTTGAAATTTAACCCTTCCCAACAATTCACCGAGTATATTAATCCATCATTTCCAATAAGAATTTTATTGCACTAACTTCGGTTTGTTCTTCACTTCTTCCTTCAACCCATTTTTCCGAATTACTTAAAATATATTAAATAATTCTAAATCAAAATATTTAATATATTATTGTAGAAAAATTAAACTAATTTCTACATTAATGCAATTATAACTGATAAAAATGAAACGGTTGAATTAGTATAAATTCTACATTAATGCAATTATCCAGTCTAGTTTTTTTTTCTCATGACATGTTAATTCATGTAACAATTAAACTAATTACTTTACATTAAATTTTAAACTAATACAATTATTTAAAAACTTAAATTAATCAATATGAGTAATTAAATAGGGGCAGTTATAATTAATGAAAAATGTAACAGTTCAGTTAATATAATTAATTTCTACATTAATGCATTGATCAAGCCGTTTTTACTAATGTATCTATAATATATAAATGTTATTATCACAAAAAAAAACATAAACAATAGACTTGACTATAAATAAGTGTTGCTACGATAAATGGTCGATCAAGATTTCATACTCACAACAAAGTTTGGATACATATTCAAGGTAAGATGGAGGAGATGAAAGGTATGGTTCGTCTCATGCTTCTTGTGGCTTTTGGTTTGGTGGTAACAACAACACTTAGTGCAAATGGTCAAATATTTCTTGGATGCACTAAGGATCTACCCTTACTTAACACCTGCAAGGAATATTTCAAAGGTTCAAGCCCAAGAGATAAACCAACCCCAAATTGTTGTGAAGGATTAAAAGTAGTGTTTCAAATTGTCAACACCCCTCAAGATCGTAGAACCCTTTGTAAATGTGTAAAGCAACGTGTAGCCAAATCAGGTTTCAAACCTGAAAGAGTGAAACAGCTTCCTCAAATATGCAAGATCAATCCTCCTTATTCTATTGACCCTAACGGAAATTGTGGCTCGTAAATTTCTCTTTGATTTGTTATCATGTACAGAATTCCATAATGTTTCTAGAAGGATGAATCACATAAAAGCTTGAATGAATTCGTCTATAGTACTCCCTCTGTTTCAAAACTATAGCTCTTTTAGCCTTTTATTTTTGTTTCAAAACTATTACAATTTTACAATTTCAAAGTATCATTAATTATTTTTTTCCACCCATACCCTTATTTAATAACTACTAGTGAGAGTAGTTGACATTAATAATATAGAGATTTTGTAGATAATTTGTCATAAATACTCTTTCATTAAATAAGGATATTTTAGTCTATCTATAACTATATTTTACTTCTATTAAATATTTCTTAATCTGTGTGCATTAACTTTAAAAAGCTATAGTTTTGAAACGGAGGGAGTATTGTACAAATAAATGTGTGCAAAAATTAAGAATATTTATTTTATTCAGGGGGCTATCAATAACCTTTTGATCTACTTCTCACGTGTGCATACGCGAACATTCCGGTCATTTTCATTTTAACATGATCATATAACCTATCGAAATTATTTAAGGAAGCAATAAAATAGTGAAATTTTATCAAAATAATAATAAAATAGTGAAATTTGGTATTAATAAAAAGAGATCATCAACATAATTAAAAAAGGTACGTAATTGGATGGTGATGTTCTCCTATTCTACGTTTTACTCAGATTCAATTAGTTAATGCCCTTGCAGCTTGAGAGTTAACATTCACGTGTACTGATTGAGGTTCTACTTTTTTTAAAATATCTACTAGGGGGAGCTAGCCAATTCGTGTCTGGCGTATGGTTATCTAGCTTTTTATGTTTTTTTTACTATTTTGTTGTATAATTAAACGAAAGAGTAATTGTAATTATGAGGTAGTTATTAATATCTTATGGGTAGCTGTTTTTAAGTTTAAATTTGAGCTTTCAAGGGTAATAATGGAAAAGAAAATAGGACACCAATTAGTTAAACTAAAAAGACAAAATTGGAACAAAAAAGACTCTACCAAAAGTTGGCATTGCCGTTATATACAGTTATAGATAACAATATACAATGGTAATACCAACTTTTGGTATGGCCTTTTTTTTCTTCCAATTTTGCCCTTTTAAATTCAACTGTTGTTAACTACTAGTATTGAGTAATCTATTTTTGTTTCTGTTTTTGTTGTTTGATAATCTATAACAATATATAATAGCAATATCAACTTTTAGTTAAGCTTTTTTTTTCAATTTTGCCCTTTAAACTCAACTGTTGTTAAGTGTTATGGAGTGATCTATTTTTGTTTTTTAATAACTTCAAATTTAATTTAAATTTATTCAAAACTATGTGATAACTATAAGAAAAAATAAGGTGGATATAGACACCTGCTCGCCACTAGTAATGATAATCATAATAATGAAGTTTAAATTTATAATCTTATACAAGCTATTAAAACAATTCGTCAATACTCCGATCCATTTTTAAAATATAGCTTATGATTATGTTAATATGACATAGTTTTAGATTATAAAAAGTTACGGGAAAATCACAATTGGGAGTTCTCGGGTTATTTCTAATGTGTTTGTTTTATCACATTATGAGGAAAGGTAAAAATAAATAAATCAAAGAAAGTGAATATATAATCACACTTTCTGCATTTGCGGTGAATTTCGTTGGATTCGTTTTTTTGGATTTTGGTATAATTGATTTTGAAAAATTGATGTTAAAAAGAATTATTTTAAAAAATTTTGAGGTTAAAATAATTGATTTGTATTTGGTGATAATATTTTAAAAGTGAGTTTAAGAGAGTTTTTTTTGGAATAATTAAGTAAAATCACTTTTGACGTGTAAATGTAATAAATTCTGTGAGTTCTACACTTAGAATCAATTTTATTCAACGGAAAAGTTAAAAATGTTGTTTTTATATAAAATCAATTCTACGTACTCTAAAATCAATTTTATATTTCTTATCCAAACATATTAAGTGTGTGTTTGGTTCTGCGATGATAAAAATTAATTTTGATTAAAATTAAATTTGAAGTAAAGTGAACTATATTTGGATGTTTTTGTTCTGAAAGCAAATTTGAGGTAAAATTTTCAACTCAATGCAAAAGTTACAAATTATAGCTTAAGCTAGAATCAATTCTAGACAACAGAATTGCTTTTACAGCAAAATCCCAAACACAGTTATATATAAGGCAAATCGCATTTAACCCCACAGACTTGAATTTGGCTTCTCCCACCGCGCGTGTTAACAAGCACATGCACCGTAAAAAAATCAATTTTGAACCGTAACAAAAGTAGGTTTGAATAATGGCTATACATTGGCTTATTCTAGGGCAAGAATGAGTGACCTGTGAATATCGCTCATCATGCACGAGTAAAAATATCGACAATAGCTGGTGTTGATCAACTTATTTTACAAAAATTATAAATACATACACCTATATGATTGCAATCCCTTCTCTCTCTCTCTCTCTCTCCTCTAACCCACGTGTACCCCGTTTTAGCTCCCCCTCTCACCCCCACCCCCACTCCACCATGGAGGAAGAAGAGGCGGTCGTCATGGCAGCTATGCATGGAAGCCGCTTTCGCAGCAATGATGGAGAGGGGATGGTTGCACACGACGCAGAGGAGGTGAGCAAATATGAGTTGATCGTAAACAAGGGAAAAGGCCACCTCTATTTTTGGGGATATTATTTTGCTTTATAATTGGGCTATTCTTTTTTATCCACCACACAGGGTTATGGGGAAGACAATGGGGGAGGGGACTCCTGAGGAAGGGGGTTGAAAAATGGAATTTGGGAAGAGAAAAATGAATTTTAAAAATAATTTTTTATTTTAAAATATGACCCATAAGGAGTAAAGACTACATATGACACATTTTCATATAAATGGAGACTATTTTTCTATTTATAGGGAACAAAAACATATTTAACCTTATAGTTTTTTTTTTTTTATAAGCAAAGCAAATTTCAATAAAGGGAGTACAAGGGGTACTCCAACCCAAAAGACATGGTTACAAGCAGATCAACATAAAGCCCTCAAGCAATCCATTGGGCAAATACACCAATCAGAGAAAGATAGTCCTGTATGTCTACCCTCCCTATAGATAAACCACCCCCAAGATGAAACTTTAATTTGAGTTAAAATATAAGAACAACTAGCTACTCCCCCTTGAAAAATAATCTTGTTACGCAGCGACCAAATGTTCCAAACAACAGCGCACCACATAAGATATCTAACCTTTTTCAATTTTTTACCTCTGAAAAACCCCCCAAAATGGAAGAAATTACTTATGCAGTCATAGTGATGCACACCTTCAAAGCCCAACCATGCCAAGATCGAATTCCAGAGGTTGTATGAAAACGGGCATTCAAAAAACAAGTGACTGATTGATTCATCCATCCGAAAGCAGAAAACACAGCAAGATTCATGTGGTGAAGACAAAATACCTCTCCTGGATAAGGCGTCCCTTGTTGGTAGTCTTTGCCAAAGTAACTTCCAAGCAAAAACCAAGATTTTAGATTGAAGTGAGCACCTCCAAAGAGCCTCGAACGCTTGTCCCAATCTGTTATCGGAGGGAGTTACAAGCTGCAACTGTATGAGGTATGAGTATGCAGATTTTACACTAAAAGAACTTGAGCTGTCCAAAAGCCATGCCCAAGAATCATTCACCTCCTTTTGTGGACTTATTGCTGTCAGCACATTTTGTAGTTCAAGCACTAAATCCTCCTCCCAAGCAAACAAAACCCGCCTCCATGACCATTGCCACTCCCAAGAATTATTATTCCACAAACCAGCCCCCTCCACAGTTATATCTTTGAAAGATGCAATCTGAAATAATCTCGGGAATAATTCTCTCAAAGGCACAGTCCCAACCCAAGTATCCTTCCAAAAAGCAACATTAGACCCATTGCCTAATTTTAGACGAACAGAATCAGCAAACCAAGAAGGTGGAAAATTCCAATCTTTGTCCATAGTATGCAGGTCCCTCCACCAAAGAGATTGGTTATGTGAAAAAAAGGGCATTTCAAAACATTGCTTATTTAAAGGCCCATATCTAAAGCGAATCAAATCAGACCAGATTGCCTTATCATCAATCAAGCAACGCCATTTCCACTTTGAAAGAAGGCTAATATTAAAAAGCTCAAAATTTTTTACCCCCAAACCCCCTTGTTTCTTTGGAAGACACACCTTATCCCAACTCAACCAACTAACTTTCTTGATATCACTGTTCCCGGCCCACAAGAAATTTCTTTGGATACAAGTGAACTCATGTGCAACCTTCTTAGGGACCTTATAAAAAGATAAGAAATAAAGGGGTAAACTCGAAAGCACAGAATTAATTAAGGTTACTCTACCTCCAATGGAAAGGTGACGCCCATTCCAAGATGACAACCTCTTTTTCATTAATTCTACCACCGGTGCCCAGGTTGAGCACTTTCTAGGATTTGCGCCTACTGGAATCCCTAAAAATTTGAAAGGAATCTTCCCAACGCAACATGACAAAAATGAAGAGGCAGCATGCAAAAAAGTCTCATCAAGATTCAAGCCAATCAAATTACTTTTCAAGAAGTTAACCTTCAAACCAGAGGCAAGCTCAAAGCCCCTCAAGATCGCCTTAATGCTCCACAGGTTGTCCCAAGTAGCCTCGCAAGTCAAGATTGTGTCATCAGCAAACTGTAAAATAGGATATGAAATACCGGGGCTCACCTCAAAAGCCTTGAACCGACCTATTTCCACAGCCTTACCAACCAAGCCCGCTAAACCCTCAGCCACTATTAGAAATAAAAAAGGTGCCAGCGGATCACCTTGCCGAAGACCCCTCTTAGCTTCAAAATCTTCAGTGGGACTACCATTTACTAGGACTGAAACTGAATTTGAAGTGACACATGCTTTCATCCACCTTCGCCAAGTAAAACTAAACCCCATTCGCATCAACATATAATCAAGGTATTTCCAACTAACCGAGTCATACGCCTTTTCGAAATCAACCTTTAGGAGTAAACATTTATCCTTTCTTCTTTTTACCAAGTCAAGAAGTTCATTAACCACCAAGACCCCATCAAGGATTTGTCTATTCTGAATGAAAGCAGATTGACAAGATGAAATCACTTTACCCAACACACCTTTTAACCGTAGGGCCAGAACTTTAGCGATAATCTTGTAGAGGCTTCCGATAAGAGAAATTGGCCTATAATCAGATAATGATTGAGGGTTATCCTTCTTAGGAATTAAGGCCAGAAAAGAAGCCGTAATGGCCTTGGGCAGGGATGCATTAGCATGAAATTCCTGGACAAAACTACACACCTCCTCTTTCAAAAGCTCCCAACTTGACTTGAAAAAATTAAAATTAAACCCATCGGGGCTTGGACTTTTATTTCCGTCACAACTCCACACAGCTTCTCTAATTTCATCCATAGTAAAAGGAGAAATTAAACCAGCATTATCCAAATCAGAAATTTGTGAGAAATTGATACCTTCCAAGACTGGCCTAGATGAATCCGATTCCATGAAGAGCTGTTGGAAATGTCTTTTAACCTCAGCTTTGACACCAGTCACATCTTCAATCCAAGCATCCCCCACCTTTAAGGCAATTAACTGGTTCCTCCTTCGCTTCGCTTGTAAACATAAGTGGAAATACCGGGAGTTAGTGTCCCCTTCAAGAGCCCACTTAGATCTAGATTTTTGTAAAAGCAAGCTCTCCTTGGCATGTAGTTGATTCCAAAATTGAACAGTAAGGAATTTTCTTTCGTTCGCCTCAATCTGTCCCCCTTCTCCAAGGCATTCATTTCCTCCACAGTCTTGTTAATCGTCAAATCTATAACACCAAACACTTCCTTATTCCACCATTTCAACTTTCCTTTGAGCATTTTCAGTTTTTCTTTCAGCACATAACCTGTCCACCCTTCCACTTGGAAATCTCTCCAACAAGTGCCCACAAAAGAGCCAAAATCTTTGTGATCCAACCAACATATATAACCTTATAGTTGATTATACAATCAATTAATTCTTGATAAAAAACAAATTAATACACACACACATATATAATTAATTCAGTATACAATCAGTCAACGATCAATTAATTCTTAAAAAAATAAAAAGTAATTAACAATGTGGAATTATTATATTATATATATATATATATAATATTAATATTTAATTGAGTATACAGTAAGTAAACGAATCAGTCAATTTTTTAATGAAATAAAAAACAAATTAACATATGTGGAATTACCATACTCCATATATATAATTAATATTTAATTGAGAATGCAATCAGTGAATGAATCAATTAATTCTTAATAAAATTAAAAACAAATTAAATACACTTTAATTAAATTTATTATCACAAAAAACCGTAAACTATAGACTTAATTATAAATAAGTGTTGCTACAATAAATGGTCGATCAAGAGTTCATACTCACAACAAAGTTTGGATACATATTCAAGGTAAGATGAAGGAGATGAAAGTGATTATGGTTCGTCTCCTGCTTGTTGTGGCTTTTGGTTTGGTGGTAACAACATTTAGAGCAAGTGGTCAAATATTTATTGGATGCGCTTTGGAACAACCCTTACTTGTCAACTGTGGGACATATTTCAACAGTTCAAACCCAGGGGATATACCAACCCCGAATTGTTGTGAAGGATTGGAAGTAGTGTTTCAAATTGTCAACACCCCTCAAGATCGCATAACCCTTTGTGAATGCCTGAAGGAGGGTGTAGCCGATTCAGGTTTCAAACCTAAAAGAGTGAAAGAGCTCCCTCAAATATGCAAGATCAATCCTCCTTATTCTATTGATCCTAATGGGAATTGTGGCTCGTAAGTTTTTCTTTGATTCTCTCATATATGCCTAATTTTTCGATATGTAATTATTTTAGTAATTTTTTTGTTACCATGTGCAGAATTTCATGATGCTTCCAGAAAAGGACAAATCACATAAAGGCTTGAATAAAACTCATCAATAGTATTGTGCAGAAATTAAGATATATTATTTTTATTTATTCAGGCTATCAATAAATTCCTCTACTTCTCACGTGTGCAAACGCGTATTTTGTGCCCATTTGGTTTGAGACTCCATTTTTTGTTTTTATTTTTAATTAATTACTCTCTCTATCTCAAAATAAGTGTATTTTTAGGTTTCTTCACACATATTAAAAACGCAATAAATAAAGGAGTGAGAGTAACAAATTTACCAAATAACTTACAATAAATAATGGAGTCAGATTTAATTTTTATTATTTAAAAACTGATGCACTACAATTATTAGGGATAAATTGAAATAAATTAATTAATTCTTCATTAAAAACATAATACGACGCTTATCTTAGGATGAGGGAGTACAAAATTGTCATATTATGTTCAATCTATTTTTCTTTTTAAATATTTGTGCAAGAAACAATGAAAAAATTATTATTTTTCTCATTTCCTGTACAAATATATAAAAATAGAAAATAGACTAAAAATAATATTATAATTTTATAATTAATTTAAAATAAAAACAAGAAATAAAAAGATGTGCCTTAAATAAAACAGACCCTTACATTGTCCGGTCATTTTCATTAAACCAATTTAAGAAAGCAATAAATTGACAAGTTAATTATTTGCCTATTTTACGATTTTGAAAATTTGGTGAAATGATTATATGCGATTTATATGATTACTTCTTTTTTTTTTTTTGGTCTACATTTTGGGGGGGGGGGGGGGGGGGAGGGGGTGGGGGTTGGGTGGGGGATCGATCCCCTCACCCATTGGTGTCCTTCCCATGATTTTACCACTAGGCCACAAGTGGGAGGACATATGATTACTTCTTTTACTTTCCTAAATTGTGAGTGTTTTCTTTTTTGGTTGTGAATTTTAATGTAATTTTTTTTGGTCAACCAATTTTAATGTAATTGTGATGGAGTCAATGGCGGTTGTAGAGTTTTAAAAGCCCAATATTAAAGGCCCAAGAAGATGCTTAAGATTTACTAGGTATTTGTTTGTTTAGTTGTAAGTGGGCTGGATGTATGAACAAAAAGAAAAGGCTTTTCATATCTGCACATACACACATTATTATTTACACATACATCAACAGTATAAAACTTAAAATATCCTCTGCATTTCGTTATAGTTCCACAGCATTGCAGAAGTAATAGTTCCGCACGTGTTATTTGTAGCACACACATACAAATAACACGTGCGGAACTATTAATTCCGCACTGCTGCGGAACTAATAGTTTCGCACACATGCATAATTAATAGTTTCGCCCGTGGATTTAACAGTTCCTTGATTCAAAATATATAAAATGCATATACAATGTGGATTTAATAGTTCCGTGATTCAAAATATATAAAATGCATATGCAATGCGGATTTAACAGTTTCGCACGACTTGATTCCTCATATGGAACTTCAAGTTCCGTAAGGAAGAAAATGGCAATGATTGGAGATTTCCGCGTCTTCACCGTAGTCCCCATGCACCCGCGTTCACCATAATATCCCCAAAGGAAAGAAGGAGCTGAAACGCTCCGCATCCCCACCATACGCCCTCGACTTCGCTCACACGCCATAGCACAACCCAAATAGCACAGTTCCGCACACACGACATGATTGGAGATTTTCGCGTCCTCACCGTAGTCCCCATGAACCCGCGCGCACCGTAACATCACCCAAAGGAAAGAGGAGTCGAAACGCTCTACATCCCCACCATGCGCCCTCGACTTCGCTCACAGTCACACGCCATAGGACAGCCCCAAATAACACAGTTCCGCACACACGCCATTTTCTTCCTTACGGAACTTAAAGTTCCGCATGAGGAATCAAGGCACGCGGAACTGTTAAATCCGTGTTGTATGTGCATTTTATATATTTTGAATCACGAAACTGTTAAATCCGTGGGCGAAACTATTAATTATGCATGTGTGCGGAAGTATTAGTTCCGCAGCAATGCGAAATTAATAGTTCCGCACTTGTTATTTGTATGTGTGTGCTACAAATAACACGTGCAGAACTATTACTTCCGCAATGTTGCGGAACTAATACTTCCGCACGATAACGAAACACGGAGGGTATTTTAGGCTCTGTACTATTTATGTATGTGTAAATAATAATATGTGTATGTGCAGATATGAATTGCCAAAGAAAAGAGGGGAGGATGGTGATCTCTCACACTTACCTAAAAGTTCAAAACAAAAGAAAACACCCACCCTCACACACCCACTGATCTTATACGTAGAAGAAAGAAGAAAAGAGAGATGAAGGGAGCTCTTTTTTTTTGGTAAAAATGAAGGGAGCTCTTTAAGATGGGAGAAAGGAAGAGGAAGGAGAAGGAGGAAAGATCATAGGGCATTTTTTTTGTCAACATCTTAGGGCTTTTTTTGGGTCAAATCTTAGGGCTTTGTTTTTTTTTTATGGTCATGAATCTTAAGGCTTTGTTGAGTAACCCTTCATTAACATACATCGACAAGGTGATGGGTTGGAGTTTTTTTTGTATGTTTGGCCCGATTATTAATGGCAAAGCCCGTTTTTTGAGCAAATTTGTAAGCAATTGAGTTAAGGGAGTTGGTAAATACACCCCCAAAAATTAGCCATACACCTCACATTAATGTTGAAATTTCAAAAATACCCTCAAATTTAGCGTTATTTCCGGAAACTGGAGTTTCCGGAATACAAATTTGACTGGAGTTTCCGGAATGCAAATTTGCATTCCGGAAACTAGTTTCCGGAATACACCCCACAATTCAAAAATTTACATTCCGGAATACAAAATTGCATTCCGGAAACTGGATCATATACGCGAAAATATGGGGTGTATGGCCCAAAACGTGAAATTAACTAGGGGTAATTTTGGAAATTCAAGATTAATGTGGGGTGTATGTCCAATTCTTGGGGTGTATTTACCAAATCCCTTGAGTTAAGCTGGGTCACACCTTGTGTAAGCCCAGCCCATTATCGAATTATCTAAAGTAGTAGTTTCCCCTCATTTCTTATAAGCAAATTGAATTTATTGATGTATAGATTGAGTACCAGGGATACTCAAAACAGAAATGTTAGATACAATAAACATATCGATCAGCCCCTCGCTAACAATATTATATGGAACATAAGAAGCCACCTCACAAGCCACAGCAACATGAGTCAAAATTGCCAAAACAGAAAAATCAACCAAGGCCGCAAAGGCACATATTGAAGACATATATCGAATTAAGTTAATTACCTAGCTAGCTAGCTAGCTGGATTGAAAGCGATATATACTCGAAAGACATGCATATATATATATATATATATATATATATGTAGATATCTATCTATAATCCATCGATGCTTAATGTCAAAATTATTAAATTGAGGATAAGCCAATTGTGTCAGATCTCAAACCACACCCTACCTACTTTTCTAACTAACCCACACACGCAATACAGGTTTTCTTATGTCTGGCCGGGTGGGTATATATGGCCATGTTTCTTTTAGTTGATGAGGTGCCAAGATGCCTTCTACTTCTGCTTTGAAACTTTCCTTTTGATCAGCTTTTTGGGAGGGCCGTTAATTAGGAGTCACTTTGAGAAGATCTTACTGGCTTGCCTTTTACAATCAAGTTTATGTTGAATATAAACGCTAGCTGAGATTTTTTTTTTAGTCTTGACACATGTTGGAATGGTGATATATCTTAGAATTTGGACTTAGGGCCTAATTTAATCCCATAAAATATCTTGACAAACACGGGTGGCCTAATAACGGATCTATGATATAGGCTCTAATACCATACCATATTAGAATTTGGACTTAGGGTATAGCTCAACACCACAAAATTGGTTTGTACAGTGAAGGTTGCTCATATCTTATAAAGACTACATCGACCATATCTCTAGTCGTCATGGGACTTTCAACAATATAGCCTATCTAGATTATTAGTTTCGGGATTGGATTCATCGGTTTTGGTGCTGCTTTTATTTTTGCAGTTGTAGGTAGAGCTGGCAAAACGGGCTTTCGGGCTGGGCTCGGGCCGGCCCGCATCGGGTTCGGGCTTTGTCGGGCCGGGTCAAAAAAGCCCGGATTGAAAACGGGCTCGAATTTGTGTGTCCGAGCCCTCCACTTTTCGGGCTCGGGCTCAGGCTTTAGCCTATATTTTGCGGGTGGCCCGCTTCGGGCTCGGGCTTTGTCGGGTTCGGGCTTTGTCGGGCCGGGCCAAAAAGGCCCGGATTGAAAACGGGCTCAAATTTGTATGTCCAAGCCCTCTATTTTTCGGGCTTTTTCGGCCCGGCCCGGCAAGCCCGGCCCATTTTGCCAGCTCTAGTTGTAGGTGGGTTGATGCTTTTGTGCCTTGTATTGTATATTTCAATCATATTTGGCCTAGAATGAGTAAATTGGAAAAAAAAAAATAAGGAACTAAATTGAAACAATAATAATTTTGAGAGGCCAAATGAGTAATTTTACCAAGGCTTTACCATGAATTAATTAATATATATAAAATAGTGTTAAAATTCAGCTGGGCTCACAACTCAACCCCAAAAGCTAGCTCATGAGGTGAGGGACTCTCCAGCTATATAAGTAATGACCCCTTTAGTTAACCACATGATGTGAGACTCGCAACACTCCCCCTCGAGGGGAGCCTAGGCTTCACACCATAGGCGAGGGTTAGTGGCACTATTCACACCATCGAAGCAAAACAAGGCTCTGATACCATGTTAAAATTTGACTGGACTCACAGCTCGTGTGTTTTTTTATTATATATATGAAAAAAATCAGAAAGAGAGTAAGGAAATTTGTGTGGATGTGAGATGTGTTTTCCATGACAAATGATGAGGAAGCATGCGGATCCATTCAAGAATTGAGGCGGGTTGTTTGATTGGAATCGTGTGAGTGAAAGAAGGAAGAACATTCTTAATTTTACAATAATAGTGAAGCTAGCAGAACCCAAAAAGGAAAAGGAGATGCCATGCCATTAGTCATGACTCAAGACGCTAGTGGTGCTCCTTGTTTCTGCTATCTCTCGCAAGACAAGAGAAAGTGTTGGGAAATTGTGTACTCTAATTGCATGCGTCACGTACGTACGGCCCATTTGACATTGTGCCATCAAAATTGCGGCCATAAACTAGGGTGTATAGCAATATGATGCGCATAAATCATACAAACCTTTAATTTGAGGGCTCCCATATTATGCTTGCTTTAGATGTATTCAAAATCAAATTTTGTGTCTCAGTTTTCGTCCCTATTAATCTTATTCTTAAATCAAGATTGAAAATTAATAAAAAACAAATCTTGCTTAGCTATTAATAACTTTTCTTTTATATATATTATATCCCACTTTTTAATTAACATTTATTTAACTAGACGAATAATATTAGAGGCAAAAAAGGCGAACATTTATTTTTATTTCTTCTCATTAATTAACAATTTCTTGTCTACATATATAGACACAGAAAGAATGAGGATGGTGCGTACGTCCACTTTATAGGGACATTTTTAAAAATAGTGATCTAGTATAGTATTAAATAGAAAAAAAATATAAATACTTAAAGTTTAGCTGTGTTGTCGAGTCATTAATGCTTCGTGCTGCTTCATTCCAATAGATGTCACAATGAAAAAAAAATGCTTAAAATGAAAATTTTGCTCTACTTTGCTTCAAGAATTTATTTTGGATCGTGCATCTAGCAATCCTCTCATATGTTTAAGAAACAAACTGCTGTAAACATCAAAAACAATCCTTTTCCCTTTTACTAAAAAAAGTCAACTATAATCAGATGTCCCATTCATAACAAAAAATAGTTCAAGAAATAAGCATTCATATTTATACAGAACATGATTTTCAAAATTTTGATTAGTTGATATTTTGATATACCTAATGGTTGCGTTATTGCTTTGTTATTGAGCAAACTAAAAGACAAATTAATAAGAATGGGTAGAAAGAAAATTAAACTTGATGTATCCCGTACGCAACCCTTTAAAATTAAGCGCTACTGCAACAATTGCGGCAACAATATTCAAATACATTTTTGTTTTGTCCTAATGTCCTACATATATTGCTACTACTCGAATTTATTTTATATATACTTGATCATGTCTGAAACTATAGTAAACCGAGACAAAAATATTAGGTCATAAAATTTCATTGAATAATTATTTCATGAGAGTAGTTTGATGTAAGTTGAAAAGTGGCTACTCGCTATATGTCAGGCTGGGACCAATATAGCATGTGGAATTAATGGAAGCAATAGAAAAACCAAAAATTACTTTTCAAATTCAGAATTAAATTCCTTTTGACTGACATAATAAGGAAAACCCACGCAGTACTAGATAACACCCAACATCACATACACATTATCAACATTGTCGTTTAGCATACTTTAATTTTGAAGATTATCCTGTGACGTCACTTTCGCAATGGGAAAAGAATTAATGAACAATATCCTTGTATTGTTGATTTCATCCTTGCTTGTTTCCCTCATCAATTAATTAATTCCAGCTTGGAAAAGAAAACCATAGACATTCAATTCCTAGCTAACCCCCAAAAGAAAAAAAAAATAGAACAAAGTGGTGTGAATGCGAAGAAGCATACATTATATTTGCATGCTCTTTGCTAGCTAGCTAGTATAGGGCTTTTACGTGCATGAAAATGGGACCTCCTTGTGATGATATATAGTCAAAGTCTTACCATATCAAAGGGTGGCAATCAGTGGTGGTCCATGATTTTCTATAGACAGAGATGCATGGGAATGTGAGCCATAGATAATGAAACCATTGAAGAAATTCTAAGGTTAAGGCTCCTTTTTCCTTGGTGCTTGAATTTTGAGGGGTTATGGTTTAGTGTTAATAACACGGCAGCACAAAGACGGATATATGGGTCCAAAAGTAGGCACCGTCTATTATTGACATGAAATTGATAGGAATCAGAGAAAGGGAAGGAATTTGCTTTCTTGTATATAATCACAACCTTGACTAAAGGCAGATTGTTTACTTAGAAAAAAATCTATAAGAGATTTATATTCATGGCCATTTATATAAGTACAAGACAAATTTTCATTTTTTTAAATAATTGAATTGATTCCTTATATTGTAAATAAATCTAGTCCCATAGAGTTGAGTTTCATGACGACCGATCGATAGCGTATTTCAATTAGTTTATTTTGATATTAAAAAGGTTTAATCAAAAGTTTCTTAAGAAAATTTTCGACGAAACAAATAATTTATTTTCAAATATGCGACGATATATTTTGAAAAAAATTTAAAAATGCTTGTTTATATGATGTAACCTTTTTAACATTTTAATCTAAAGCTACTTTTTTATAACTTATGAAGTACTGTAGAAATATTTTTTTAAAAGATGCTTTTATAATTACTTTAAAAGTCATTTTGGTTCCTGAGAGTGTCAGACGGTGTCACTTTGGTCCCTAACTGATAGAAAATTATTAAAAAGTCCTCAATTCATGTTTTTCGGTGGTCACTTTGGTCTCTATCATTAGGAATATAATTACTTTTAGGGACCAAAATAACAGTTAAGTAATCATTTTTAGGGACTAAAATGACAGTAAGTAATCACTTTCAGAAACCAAAATGACTAACGACTGACAATTAAAAACCTTTTAATAATTTTCTATCTGTTAAATACCAAAGTGTCATCGTCTGACACTTTCTAAGACGAAAGTAAGTGTTTACTCTTATTTTTACTGGCTCTAGTTCCAATAGGGTCATGCATGACCACACATCCGCGTATTGAAAGCTGCATGTGATCTGTCCTCGGTTTTTCCCTCGTGGTTTTTCATATTTGACACGTGAGCTATACTTTTATTCTTATTCTTATAGTCTTATCCAAAAATGATCGATCTATGAAAATAATGATACAGAAAGAATTTTTCTGATAATTTTTTTTATATACGTGGATTTGAATATCCTTTATACTACTAATTTTAAAGAAATTTTTAGTTTTTTTTTATTTTCGGTAATTATAGCTCTTCTTCTTATATACGCAGAATTAATGAAATTAAAACATTGGTTAACTATGATTGGAATTTAAAAAAGAATTAATTGATTAATCGTGTTTGACTAAACTACTCATTGGCAATCAGATTTCGAAGTACAGCCATTGCTTAGACAGCAGTTCTTTTCAGTAAGCACATTATAAATTATTGACGATAAGACTTATCGGGTTAATTAATTGGGTGCTGCACTTGTGGAAAAATAAATAACTAGAGTGAAGATATTGTATAATAATCCATACTCTAATTGTTAATTAAAGGGTCTTTTATTTGCAATAATATTAATATCTAAAGGGTTGATATCACAATACTCCATATACACGAAAATGATAATATCTTGGTCATAAAATACTTATCGGCTACGTGCTGAACTTGAGATTGATTTATTCAACTTAACTAATTGTATCAATCAATTGCGATTTCCTTTTTATTTTTGGAAATTTTCTGGATGATCTTTTTGATGCAGTGCGGAAACAATGCGATGAAAAAATTTAAAGAAATCAAATGATTCCACAATTTAAAATTAGAAGAACCTACTTAATTATTTATTTATGTCTTCATCTGTTCCAGATTGTAGAATCTCTATTTTGTTATTAATTTATTTACATATAATTAATGAACAAATTAAACTACATATTTACCAATATTTAATTGTAAGGTTCAAAATTGCTTAATTGCCAATGTTTATACAATTATGAAAAATGTTGGATGGTATAAAAAGTAATTTGTATATTTTTCATGAAATTAAATGTGTGATTGTAAGAAAATCTTAAAACTTAATTTCTTCTCCTACTTTTTTCTCCCCCATTATTTTTATTTTCCCCTCTCTCTTCTCACTTATTCTTAATTACTATTCATATCACACTCAATAGCAAAAAGCTCTAGAATTACTCTATAATTATACACGTATCAACACACATATATACTTTTATTATACACTTATTATACTTTTCCTTCTTATTTGTATTTCAACAAAAATCAGAAGTACATATACTTGGAGACACTTCAATGAGGAGAAAGAATGCTAATTTTAAAGAAACAAAAAATTATTGAAATATTATATATCTTTTAATTTATTGGAGGAGGGAAAGAAGTACTAGTTGTTTGGACATAATTAATTTTCAAAGCATACAATGACCACTTTTTCAGAAAGATGGAAATACGTACATAGCTAGCTAGTGCAGTGTTTCTCAATGCGAACATTTTATTTATTTGGATATTACGATCTATATATTAGTAATATTTATATAATTACATATGTGGAATATTGTTCAAACCCAATAAGAGAGAAACACGAGGTTAGACGTGGGTGATTAATGCGTTCTATTTAAGGGAATAAACTTTGCTAGTATTCGAGTTCAATCCCCAAAAATAGAACAATATGTGACCAAACTTTACTTATTTTTTAATCGAACACATATTAACCCAACCAGAGAGAGAAAACATATTTTCTTTAAAAAAAAGGGTATAATAAAGAATATATGAAAAGTATATGTTTTAACAATAATAATAATATTAATTTTCTAAGGAAAAAAGTCATTGACCAGAGACAGTACTAGCTAGCTAGAAAACATTCTATGGTTGCAGCTGCATTTATATTAGACGCAAAAACCGGCCAGTCTTGTTTTGTTTATATATATGGCTGCAGCCTCTCTCTAAGTACTGCTGCTTCACAATCACACGTACATATCTATCTATCTCTTATATATATGTGTGTATGAAAGTGAATTCTGATCATCATATATCAGAAAATGAAGATGATGAATTCAAAGAGAAGCGGCGGCGTAAGGAAGTACCACAAATCGGAACACCCACGCCTGCGGTGGACACCTCAGCTCCATGAATACTTTGTTGAAACTGTGGAAAGTCTTGGTGGAAAACACAGTATGTAATTTCATTTAATTTCATATATGTTCTAGCTAGCTAGGGCTAGCAATTAGATCTCTTGAGAGGTCCATCTCCATTCCTATTTAATAGTTTTTTACTTTCTTTTTTGCCTTGATGATACATGCTTGTTAATTATCTTGCAGATGTGTGAATATCAGTTCCAATTTTGTGTTACTTTTTTCTTCAATTTCTCTCTTTTCCCCCCTTCTAATGTTTTTCATTTTATTTATTTGTGAGTGTGATGTCAATTACAAAAGGGAAATAGAGAGTCTTAGATTATATGCTAACAATTTTAGCAAACTATAACTGGTTTATTTTATGCAGAGGCAACTCCAAAGCGCATTTTGCAGATGATGCATGTGAAAGGACTCAGAATCTCTCACATTAAAAGCCATCTTCAGGTATATATATTTTATATATATAGACTTCACCCCATGTGGTCCAAATTAATTAATCCATCCTACTTAAAAATGGCTGACATATTAAAAACACCAAGATTTGAAAATTGTAATTAACTTTTTCCCCCTAATATGAGATATTTTGGGCCTGTTCCTAGATTGATTAATTCTCCACCAACACTGCGTTGGTCCGAGTGGCACTAAGCTCGGATCCCTTAAGTAAGGTATCGAGTTCGAGTCTTGTGGATAGAAAAAATGTGATTGGGAAGAAAAATCCCACTAAAGGTAGCCAACTAAATTCCCTGGCAAATATTAATCATCGACAAAGCCGGTGGATACTTCGCACCGTGGTTATAAAAAAGATTGATTAATTCTCCTTCCTTACAAGGAAATTCTTTCTTTCTTTTAATGATCAATTAAAGCATGAGACAAAAAATACGGTCTATTATCTACATACAATTATTGCTGGAACTAAAAACAAAAAGAAAGTACTGTATATATCATCGTTTGTGGAAACAACGATTTATTTATCTATCTATCTATCTCACACACTCCTTGCAATTGATGATTATCTTGTTTTCACTTTTGATCAGTTGATGACAAAAGTTCATCAAGAGTACTCAGTCATCTCTGTGACCCCATTATGAACCTCACTTCCTTATCTTGTTACTTGGTACCAAACAAAAGAGATATACATATTGGCTTTTTCTCATGTGAAGAAATTTAGAAATAGACAATAATATTATCTCATTTATGTTTATACTATAACTTAATTAAGGTTATCCATATCTTCCTCATCAAAAGAATAAACAAGCGATTACTTTTGTTTGCAGTTTTTTTATATATAAATGTATTTCGTGCATGCGCAACATATATAAATTAAATAATAATATAAACCATGTATACCAACAGGTTAGGTACATGTGCACAATGCTTGAAAAAGTAAATTTTAAAGACATGAAGAAAAAACTCTTTTTTTCCCCGTCTCTCTTCTTCCATAGCAGGATCTTTATATGAAAATGTGTTCCATTATTGTATAGCTTGCTTTTTTAGATGCCAAAAGTACACACCTGTGTAAGCTTTAAAGAAAGAGGATTACTTTTTTTTTTTTACTTTTAGGTTTGAAACACTACTCTTGATCAGTTTCAACTTTTAAGGCTACTATAGGCTAGCTAGCTTCAGCAAGATCAATACGTCTATGTTACTAATGTTACAACTTTTTTTTTTGGTCAGTAATTAATGTTACAACTTTATAATAATATAGTATGATTTAATTTATTAAACATCCTAGCTAGGTGAGTGTAATAACATCATGATATCTCCAGTCTCTTTATGTGATATTGGTTAAATCCAAGAACTCGAAACAATTTTATTTATCTCATAAGTTTCCATTTATATATAAAAGTAACATGATCTTACACGGCATCTGAAGAATGATATCTGCATTTTACATTTGAATGCCTTACGTAATGCTCTTTTAATTAGAATTGAACTAATCAATTTTAATTCAAAATCCCTTTCTATATATCCACCTCACAATCAGATACCAACTATGTTATCGACTTTTTTTTTTGGGATAATTAAGCACCAATTATGTTATCATCTATAATCAAGCCATGCGTTTTAATGTTATTAAATAAATCTGTGTAGGGATCATAAGAGGAGGCAAGACTACATAATATTGTAACTCATAATTTGGATGTCAATTAATGTAAATACACATCAAAATTAAACTCTTATGCCTGATAGAATTCTCTTTCTGATGACTCCTCCTATATTATTTGTACAATGTGATCATTATATATAATTGGCAAGGTAAATACAGATAATAATCAAGAGGCCACAATGTTCAATGTTCAGCCATTATAATTGGCTGGTGAATTAGATGTGTAATTATGCACATTATTTTCCTTTAATTTCCTTCTACTATATAAGTTTTTCAATGGACTAATTTATGGTGAAGTACTTTTCGTTCAAAATCTTAAGAGAAATCTGGATTGTTAATTAGATGTACAGAAACATGAAGGGACACACGGTTCTAGCACCAATGCATCAGTTGCTGGAAGAGAATGCACAAATCAACGATCTCCCAATCAGCTCCAATTGTTCACCCCAAAGGTAAACACGGACGTCTCAAAACAACAATTAGGATACCCACTTGTTTTTTAGTAGAAGTATATTAGCAAGTTAATTACAATAAATTTTGTTAAATACACTGAAAGTGTAATTAACTTGCAAGGTGTTCCTTTTAAATAAATTCTTATAATTTTATTAATTACAGTAAGGTTTGTAATTAAGTTAGTATTATCTCTGATCCTATTTATAAAAAATAAAAAATGATTTTTTTTGTCCTTTTTATAAGAAACAATGTTTTGTTTTTAACAAAATTAATTGTTTCTTTTCAATATTACCTTTATTAATTATTACACCACTCAATTATACTATGTCACCTTTAGCCATTTAATACAAGAGTATTTGTGTAAAAGAATTTAAAATTATAATATTATTAATGAAAAATAACACATTTTAATGTATTTCTTGGCATAAAAAGTAAGATGATTTAGAATTCTTCTTCTTATATATAAGACCGGATGTAGTATAATTTCAAAATGTTATTTAATTAGGTCATGTAACGCTCTAATAGTATAATGGGTATTCACGGACCCCATTCATGTGTTTTGAAATTGTGAAAGATTACAAATTTTAACCTATATATATAAACTTAGTTATATATTTTAAATTAAATCTGCAAAATGTATGGGGAACCTAAATATTAATCCAATTTTTGTTATTGAAGACAATTTCAGTATTATTACTTTATTATATGATCTATTTTTATATTACATTGTGATCATTAAAATGATCCTTTTCAGATCGAGGGTTATCAATCAAGAACACGAGCCGTTATACAATAAAGGACTTTCACAAACCAGTGAAACTGATTATGATCTAAATCAGGTACGTACTATATATTACTACACAGTGTCTCTTTCGTCGCTTAACTACATTGTGCATCAAAACCATTTGTTCAGAGAAAATTAGCTATATATACGTTGTGCCTGTCAATTAAGAAAGCCGGTGGAGTAATTATGTAGTTTTAGTTGAATTAATGAAATGGAGTCTTTATCGGTCCCTCTATGTGGTTTTATTCTCTTTTACAGGAAAATCTATGATATAAAGGGACTATTTTAACAATTCAATTATTCATGCTCATGCGTTAATTGCACAATTCATCTTTTATTTATGATGTAGAAATAATATTTATTCTGCTATATATGTCACAGGAGCCAGAGTCAAGTGCATACTTACTTAGTGAAATGTCAAATGAAGAAGAAAATAGTACGACAACAAAAGTTTCAGATCTCCCGTTCTCTTTCAGTACTCGGCAAATTCCAATGATGCATAGTGATCAAGAGAAAATGCACTTTTCTTCACCAAATACGGTAGATAATCATGTTATTGATTCTAGTTCGTCTATACAATCTCATGGGAGCAATTATGTAAATTTAGACCTAACAATCTAAATATGTATAAATTAATCTCATGTAAACTTACACGCAATAGTACTTATCATAGTTTCAGGTTTTTGACAAAGATTTTTACATATAGTAGCAAAATGAAATATTGTATTATATGTATCTCAAAGAAAAGATTTAAGTATAGTCCTACTTTAATTAGTAAGCATACTTAATTTATGTTATTTTTAGAACTTGGTTTTCATGTTTGTTAGTTAAGAGGCCGTTTGGGGTGGTTCTAAGTTTCTGGTTTTTGGTTTTAAAAGTTAAATTTGAAAACAAAACCTGTTCGGGTAAAATGGAGTTGAATTGGTTTTTTTCTTAATTTCAAAACAGTTTTAACCTAAATCTCAAAACCATAAAAATAGGTTTTGTTATTGTTGTTTCAGTTTTAAACGCTAAATACTCCTGTTCTCTCGTGTCTAGAGGTGGGTATGCGGGTAGCCCAGTCTGCATATAAACGGACTGGGCCGGTCTAAGTTGCAAAATAAATGGGCCTACATGATGTGGCTTGCGTCCGGCCTCCATAGTCCATGGGCTAAATGGGGTCGGCCCGTGGGCCTACTAAAGAAAAAATAATTAAATTTTGAAAAAATTAAAATAAAATATACATTAAAACTTTTAAATTTAATTAAAAAAATTGGTCCGCGGGGTTAAATGGACTGAGCTAAAAAAACTCGCATGGCCTATATTTAAGTGACTCATAGCCCGCACGGGCTACGGGTTAAACATGTCAAGGTCCATATACCCAGTTCTACTCGTGTCCCTTCGGCATCTTCTCGTCCCATCTAGGGATGGCAAAATGGGTCGGCCCTCCTAGCCTATTTTTTGCCCGTCTTGCCGAGGAAAGTGGGCAAAAAAATATAGCCGGTCTCGTTTAAGGGCTGGTTGGCAGCCCGACGGGATGACCCGTTTTTGGAGGCCCAAGTCCACGACAAATAAAAAAACTGAAAAAATCATTTAAAAAATAATATAATCAACCCGACGGGAGGGCCAAAGCGGGTCGTGGGTTGAAAAAACCCTGTCTGCTAGAAAAAACGGGTTAGGCGGGGCCAGCCTGTTGGGCCCATCCTGTTTGCCACACCTAGTGTCATCCCTCCCGTGCCTTCACCATTCATAATGAGGCGAGGTAAAGAAAGTGACTAAACTAAAAAAAACTGAAACTCAAAACTGAAACTAGATTTGATTTTTGAAATTTTTAAAATATAAAACCAAAAACTACCCCGAACGGGGCCTAAAATAGTAAGTAAATGTTTATTAATAAATTGCATTAACATACCCATGAACGTTTATTGTCTAAAAGTTAATTTGTATATATGATCATCCTGAGATATGGTCAAATTTGAATCCTACAAATTGAAAGTGTCAAATGGATGCAAAGCATGTGATTGAGCGCAAATGGTTATTGTGCTCCATAAAAAAAAATGGACTAAATTGATACCCGAGTTCAATGGTGCACCCTTTGCATTTGGGTGAAAACCAAAAAATTGAGTTAACTGTCATTTTGGCCCTTGAAACTGTAATACGGTTTCACTTAGGTCCCTGAAACTAACAAAAAAGCAATTTAGCCCCTGAAATTGTAAAATGTCGGTCAAATTAGTCCCTAAAATTGTAAAACGACAGTCAAGTTAGTCCGTCGTTTTACAATTTTAGGGACTAACTTGACCGACGTTTTACAATTTTAGGGACTAAATTGCCTTTTCGTTAGTTTCAGGGACCTAAGTGAGACTGCTTCACAATTTCAGGGGCTAAAATGACGGATAACTCCCAAAAAATTGGATGCCGACACAAATTATAATTTAAAATAATATCACTATAAAAGTATTTGTTAGAGTCGATAACTAAAATTTCTCTTATCATTAATTTCCCTTATTAATGTAGGACTGCATTATTCTCTCTAATTATAGAATGTGAGCCATTAAATTTAAACGAAATTAACTAAAAACTTAATTACTCGTGAAGTGGATCCGCTCTTGAATTTCTATATTAACACAGAAAAAAGAAGATGAAGTTTAGATCCATGTATATATGGGATCCAAAGAACATAAAAACTATAAATGGATATATACTGTTACATCTTTCAGTGCAGATCAGGCAAGGTGAGACGAATATCAACAGGGTAATCTATACAATTTTCTGCCAATAAGTTCTACTAAGCAGATTATTTACTGCCTCTTTGCCAATGTCTTCCTCAAGCCTTTAATAATCTTTGCAAACCAAACCAAGTTCATAACCGATAGCACCAATGGCACAACAATTACCAATATCTGCCCAAAGGTGTGCATCTGCTCAACCTGTTGAATGATTAATGAACAATAATGTGATCCTTACCAACAAACATTGTTTGACCAGAAATATTAGAATAAATATGAGCCAATAATAGCTATAGATTCCCACACAACAATATTACAGTTTATATTATAACCAAGTAAAAATACTTAAGTAAAATATAGGATAGTTTTACCCTCTGCATTTGCTTCCTCTCCACCATACCCCTCATGCACACTCTTGTATCCTTTATACGCCCTCCTTACATGACCATTTAGATTACCTCTCAGGAATATCTTTCTCCTAATGGTATTTCTCGAACAAAACCTTCTAAATCCTCCAAAACTTTGCTTTGTGGTGGTGCTCTTCTAACCCGACTTGAATTTTAAATTTTAAATTCAAATATGCAGATATATTTTAAATTTTAAAAGGCCAAATATCATTGTCAACATCTGCAGCCTATAAAGCACCACACAGCAGACAATTTTCAAATTCAGTGTGCTAATAGAAATTACCTGATCAAAATGCAAGTAGACATGGTAAAACATGTAAATGAACAGTAGTATTCTGGCAACCTGCAAATAGACCATTTCGATAAGCAAGTCCAATGGCCAAGATTGAGAATTCTATATATTCAACATGATATGATATATTGATATCTCACAATAAGGATACTGCACCAAACATGACAAGAGCTATATAACTATATTTCAAACTGCAAAGATTTAACCCACCAGCCAAGCAAGGAATATTACAACCCCATTGATGAGATAGGCTTTGGACCTTTTCAATCCAGCTACATCGAGATACCTGCACAAACACCAACAAAAAAATTAACAAAGAAAAACATTACATGACATATTAAAATTAACCATAAGAGCAAGATTACCATCTCAAATTGATTCCTGGAGTAGTTGTCTCAGAGATAAGGACCATGTATGTGTAAAGCTGTCCTTCCCCACTCAATATTGAATACGCTACTGCTACTAAAGAAAGCAGATGATGAGTCACCTGAACCAATGTTAATATGAAGTCAGGTTAAATCCCGACCTTAATCATCTCCAGCTGGGTTCCTATAAAGTGAAATATCCTAAAATTGAATAAGAGCGTTCGACTATATAAGACAGGTGGCTTAAACTATGCAAGTTAGAAAGATATTATCCTTACATACTCATATCCACCAAGAGAAGGAAAATACCAAAATATCATCCCTAGATCAGCAATGAAGTAACCAACAGAAACCTGTCACAATAAATATCAAATGTACGAAATAAGGACTATGCCAGATAAAAGAAAGTGCTGCAGGTCACAAATAGGCTGTTGAATGTTATCAGGTTCCAAAAATGGAACTGAATCATTTATCATTATAAGTAAAAAGTAGGAAGAATTAATGAAAAAGAAATCCGAGAATGAGATATGGATACCAAGAAAATGAGAAGAGCAATTAAGTTGAAATGTGACAAGCATACTGTCAATTTTAAAACACAGGAAAAAATAGCATTGCATGTGTGGTTGTGTGTGTGTGTGTGTGTTTGAAAAGGAACTCTTCAGAATTACATGCTATGTTCATATGAGTTAAGAAGATTCTTGGAAGTCCCCAATCCCCATCACAGGATGCGTTTGACAAGGTTTTATCTATCATTGCAAGTTCCAATCCCCAAATAATTAAAAACGTTAGCAATCAAACACAGCATCGCTGTCACCATTATGTAAATTCCTTTGTAACTAGTTGTACCTTTATCTAACCAGTACATTGCTGGAAAAGTTTCTAACAATATCTACAAAAACTGTGCTTGATCATGGCTTGAGTGATGCAACAGGCATCATTTCTTTATTGTCCCAGATTCCCTGCTTAGCTCTTAAAGATCGTTTATTTATTGTCACACTGTAATTCTTTTGTTTCTTCTCTCAGCACGTGATTCTATAGTATTTGAAACTCCACTCCATCAAGTAATTCATCCCATTGTTAGTATTAAATTTCATGCACAAAAAACCAAATGGTAATCAAGGTATGTAAATTATGCATAAGCCTCATACAAATACACTCTATCTCCTCATTCCAGTAATTCAGCGAACTTGATTTACAAAAATTACCTTCAGAGTGACATAACTACAACACACTATTGTTTCTCACATGTCAGACATGCAGAGGTAAATCACAAAGAGTCAACAGACAATACACCATTAATCTTAAGAGATCCAGCCTTATAGGTAATGCAGATTTCTCTTTCACGGTCACAATCTATATTTGAAATAAACTTCACAAATTAATTTTCCTTTTTTTTTTTGGGGGAGGGGGATAAAACAGCAGTCTACCTTTTTAGCAGATCTAGTTTTCACTTGACTAATTTTGTAGCCACCCAGGACCAAAAACAAAATATCGTGACCAAAAACAAAATATCGTGTCACAATTGACTTAAATACTTGCACATACAAAAATCACCCCAAAATAGTGATTCATAAAATTAACAACTGCATGTAATTTCTGAATGCAGCTTTTACTATTACAAGCTCTGGAGCTTGTGTTTGAACAAGAATCCCATGTAAGATACAACAGAGGGTGAATATAGGTTCCCCATAGGTTTATTTTATATAACATATTAGTAATGGCAGGAACTGAACAAGGAGAGAAGGGGGGAAAAAGTAAGAAGAGTTCCAGGTAATTCTTACCCCGAGGGCAAACGTGGACAATGAAGAGTTTCGAACTGTAATAGGTTCAGTAGACTGGTTGTCAGAAAATAAATTTGAGCAAAACACCAAGTATAATGACATAGCTGTTATGAAAATGGAATGAACAGTTGATATAGCTCTGCACAAATAATAAAAGTCCATAAATATCTTATATCATGAGCAACAAAAGCAGGAATTTTTCACTCAATGTAAACATCCAGTTACCGGTTATTCCACTCAATACGTTGGATTTTTGAGAAGCTGGAATAGCTCTTAAAGTAATTAGTACCAATAAGCTGTGTAAAATCGTAGACCTGAAAAGCAGGCAAGGCAATATGTAAAGATAATGAAATAACTATTTTTAATATCTCTTGAGTAACACATTAAGAAAACAGAATGACAACATACTAAGATGTAAAATACCATTTTGCAAACAATAATGCCACCAATAACAGAAGTATATGGAATCAAAGAGTCTGCTAGTAAATATTCCTTCACGAACATGTTAGCCTGGTTCTGGTAAGATTGGAATGCCATTATTTCTTTAGAAGCCAACAGTGCAGCGCTACCCCCTTGGTTGAGAAATCTCTTATAAACTATATTCAGTTTTTTGTTTTCCACGTCATGTCACCTGCCAAAACCTCTGAATTAATCAACAGCAAACTCCCCAAGCTCTGTACATAACAAATTTTCACCAAAACCATGTCCTGATTTTCAAATGTATAGCTACTCACCAATGTGAAGATAAGTAACAAAAACAGACTAGCAATAATATCACAGATCCTCCAACCAACAGAAGCAAAGGAAAATCATCAAAATCGTGAGACAAAGAATAATTCATCCTGAGAAGCTAGGAGAAAAAAGGAAAATTGTAATATGCTTCCATCTTGAAACAATGATAAAAGGTTTCACTTATTACGAATAATGGTAAATAACTTAAAAACAAGCCCAACCAGTTATCACAGTAAATAACTATGCCCAGAGAAGAATGAAGTTGGTCCTCTGAATATCAGTAACCAGTAAAATATGCAAAGCTAATTATTCAAAAAATTCGAATAAAATAAAAATAAGTTAGTCATTCATTCTGTCTGTCCCACCCCTCGCCCACCCTAAATAACATAGCCCCAGTGAAGAGGAAATTGATAAATACAAAAAAATATATATACACAAATAAATAATTCTTCGAGAAAAAACTCATTTTATAATGGAATTTTGACCAAAATAAAGGATTTTTAATATAAGGTTACGACTACCTTCATCAAAATTGCAGAAAATTTTGCTGCAATTTAAAACACTGACATCATTTATAATTCAATTAACGGGGTTCCCCCACCCCCCAAATCACCAACACATTTATTTCCCCTCCCACAAACAGAACCATTTTTACACAGTTTAATAATAAAAAAACACTTTTTTTTTCCTTTTCCAATTAAACTTCAGATGTGAAATTCGTGGGACGGGAATATGGATCAAAACATCGTACCCAGTCGAACGAGACTGTGCTGCGGAGATATATATCTTTGGGTTTCGAGAGTTTGTGGCCGAATTGAAACTACGGAGGAGTGGTGATCTTATACTGCGTCGTTTTGAGATGCATTCGGGAAATGGGTTTCAGAAACGCATCGATTGATTTGGAGGGATTCTGAAAACCCTAGAAGGATAGGATGAAGATCCTGGAGATTGTTGGGTTGGGATATCCAACAGAGGAATATCGTTATGTAACTGCCAAGTGCTAACCGTCATTTTTCATTCCCCTTTTTGTCAAGTGATGATAGGAAAATAATACTCTTCTTCATTATCTGTTAATTGTTATGTTATGTTATGTGATAATGTCTATAACAAATTAACATTAACAATATATCTACAATCTATAACTGGTATATCTATAATCTACAACTAGAAATAAAGCTGTCAGAAGAAAATAACTAGAAATAAAGATCTAATGTATCTATATACTATACTATAACCAAAGATAATAGAAATTTTGGTGTAGACAATTTTTTACAAGTTTATTCTTAAGCACAAATAAAATGAAATTACATGTTATCAAACAAATGAAATTACATGTAATTATTTTTAAATTTTAACTCCAGAGATAGTTTTTCAAAACAAAAAAACTCCAAAGATAACTACATAAATAATTATATAGGGTAAGAAATATGGTGAAGTCTAAGGTATAAGCCAAATTGCCTCCCAAAAATTCATAAAAAGTATCATAGATTACCATATCAGCATAATTAACAATGACATAAGTGATTTAAAGGAAATATTTTTTAAAATTTAGTAACAAAGTTTAGTAACCGTTAGATTTGGTGTTCTCATATTTTTTCTAGCTGATATGGACCATTGATATTCTTATCACAAAATCTAACGGTTACTAAACTTTGTTACTAAACTTTCAAAAATATTTCCACCATACATCATATGAAAACAATTCCACCTTGGACTTCTCCAAGAAATATAAGAAGAAAAAAATAGCAAAATGGGATAAAATATGGTGGGGATTAGATGAACATTTTTTTTTGGACAGAGGGATTAGATGAACTTCAACAAAACTTACTCGCACTTTTGCCCAAATACTATCTTTCGTGGAAAAGGGTTATTCTTTAATTTTGATATATATGTGTATATAATAATCCATCAAACTTACACGTTAATATATAAGTTTACAACTTACCCAAACAAAAAAAATGGCCATGTCTGCCTCTCTACTAATGACAATATATAAAGGCAATATCATTTCTTAATGTACACATCCCCCCCCCCCCCCCTCCCATTTTACCCTTTAATTGCAAATGTAACCCCACAAAAATTCAAAGTGTAGGGGAGAACAATTCAAAACTAGAGCCAGAAAAATTTCAAATAATCTCGTACTCAAAAATAAAAACATATTCCCTTATACCCCTTATATTAATTGCTAGTTTTCAACAACTAAATCAATTGGCAAACATCACATAATGTTTGACAAGTTTTATCATTATCAAGCAAGTTTTCAATGACATAATGCGTGTTTGGAACGGCATTGGCAACCCTTCAATGCACATTAGCACGGGTTAAATATGATTTTTTTTTAGAAGGTGTTTGGTTTTCTAAAGTGAAAGGAATTTTGCTATCCAAAATCAATTCTAACTAAAGTAGAGATTTGTAGCTTTCACGGTGATTAAGAAAAAGAAGATATGAGGTGAAGGGGGGTGACACACTGGGAGAAAAGCGTGATGAGAAAAATGGTAAATTAAAATTTTTAAGAGGGACCAAAGTATTTAGAGATGGAAGGGGAGGGGTAGGGGTGGGAGATTATACACATTTAGTGACCTCTTTTTTGAGGTAAGAAAAGTTTTTCCTCTTTAGTTATCGAGTTTTTTTCAAGTTAGAGATTTTTTTTTGTCAAGTTAGAGATTGAATCATTGATAGCAATGCTAGATATTGCCAATGCTATCATTTAATTTGTGTGCAAAGTGCAAACCCCAAGCTTTTCGGATAGACAAACTGAAGAAAGTATAAGAAATACATAATTAAAATAGTTTTATAGCTAGAGTGCCTGGGGCCTAGAAAGTAATTTAAATACGATGAGGAACAACAAACAATACAAATCTGACCACTGCATATAATATTGTAAAGTATTCTTCTAATGAACTAGATATGTAACTGCACAGTAACATAAATTTATTATTACAACACTACATAGGAGTGCAAAGGAAACCAATTGGGAAACATAGTACTTTGTGCACCACAATTGTCATAGAGTAAGGTCTTATTTGGCAGTGACCCGTGCCACATTTGCACTACAACTGATAAGCCTTGCCTTGCCAATAAGAGGCTTTATATGCTAGAGTTAACATATATTCTGGCTGATCAGTCCATTTGCCAAAATGGTATTCCATCCTTGATGCAATAAGAGACACTAGTTCATCAATAGCCCAAATCTGTAAATTCTGCTTAAGATTGTTAAGTTGTCTTTCTTCCCTTCTGTCTTGCAGATGCTGCAAAGATGAAGAGCTATAAAACTCTGAGTAATTTCTTCTCTTATCTTCTTGCAATAAAATTTAAAACAAATGGATTAGGAAGGCTTGTTATTTGTTTACTTTACTTCCATTTTTTTTTCTGTAGCAGTTTTGGCGGCCACCCAAGTGTGACCAATGCTATGGCAAAGGGAAACCATATTCAGTTATTCAGTTGCAAATACCATAACCTGGATTTGAGACAAAGTTGAAAATGAGAAGGGGAAGGAATTAAAAAATAAAGTAGTAAGTTTCAGATTATAAGCTGTCAACATTGACATTTACACTCCAAATTCCACCACTATACTATATAATGCTTAGATACCCTCATAACAAAAAGAAAAAAAAATCAAATTAATAGGAAAGAAATAAAATCACTTTTTACTACAAATTAACTAATTCAATTGGTAACATGACAATCTAACAACTGATAAGGATTGAGAAGAGAATCTAGGGAAGTTCAAATCCTAATAGTATATCAAGTTGATGATGACACTTATAAAACAGAAAAATTCACTTGAAAGGGCTATATGGCAAACTTGTAGCCCGTTATACCAGAAATTCTTGATTGGATTTGGAGAATGCTAAAACAAATTGAGACAGTCTTCCAAGGAGGAAATATAATTGGAGCTTGGTCTCCTCTGTATGCTGTCATAAAAAACAGTTACCTTATCTTAAGTAAATTACACAATACTTTCTTATATGTTTAATCTTTTACCATCATAGTGAAAGTGCAGAGGTAACAGGGCAATTCATCAATCTCACCCTCGGATGACGAAATAAAGTGGCTCCTATCAAACAAAACACGCCACGGGAGCAGAATTGAAGATAGCCAGCGAGTGGTGTAAGTAACATACTAATGATTCAATGCTCAAAACCACTAACACAAACCATTAAGCCAAAAATAAAAATTATTGAAAATGAATAGTCAACTTCTACAATCAAGTACAACCAATTAAAAACTTCAAAGCATAGAGTATATCCAGATGATCAATCTGACTTCTGACCTTTATATGCGTCCAATAACAGTGGCACATCTTTCTGGAATCGGGTCACATATCTCTCCAAAAACCTTTTCTCACTAATCAAAATAATGCTACTTATGGAGAAATCACTCTTTATCAAAGAGCTTGACTTTAAAATTTTAACAACTGCAAACCTAGGGAAAATTGTCTTCTCCATGCTGCGGATTATAATTCCAGGGCTTCTAGCAATTTCTTCTGGGGTGAAGCCCATATCCTTCACCAAAAAGCTCAGTATTTTCATAACCTTCTTTTCTGACACCATCATATACTGGGGTTGCTTTTGAAAGCTAAAAGACAGATTTCTCTGGACCAGCCCCATCTCTCAAAAAGCTTTAATCTCGATTCCCACGTTGCTTTATTCATCTTTGCAATTACTTGAACTGCCAAAACAAAATTTGACTTGAGAGGATCAAACCCCAGTTCCTTCACTGTCTTGACAGCCTTAACAAATTTGGAATGCTTCATAAACACTACACTAGGAAAATTGGATACCAGGAGGGAAATGGAACCTTGAGGCAGGCCAAGCTGCCTCAAAACCCCAATGTTTGGAACTGAATCATTCAACAACCTACCACAGTGAAAGGACCATGACCCATGCTTGAAAGTTGAAACTACCTCCTTATCATTGCGAACTAGACTCCTGACGATCTTATAACTGGGGATAAGGATTTTATCCAAGCTTGTTTTCAAAAAGGAAGGGTTCCCAATGAGGATTTTGGGGACATCAGTGGTTGAAGCCCCAATGGAATGCAAGAACTTGAGTTTTGGCAAAAGGGTCTTGTCAGGTTTTGTTAAAAGCACAGAAGGGCGTATCTTAACAAGGCTAGATAACTGGGAGTCAGAGAACCCATAGTTCCTGAGAAGTTCAATCACAGCATTTGGCCCATCTGGGTTTTTCCGTTCCAACCTTTTGGAGAGTTTAAGGGCCATTTCAGGGGACAACCCACTTGCGTTGATGAGGCTATACACTGTAAAGGAGCCACCTTGGTGGTGGTTTGTGTGGGAAACAGATAAACCACGACAAGTGAAGCAAAGAGGAAAAACATTGTGGTGAATATGAACACTAAATTGAGGGGCCCTAGAACTAGAAGCTAACCTAGCAAGCAGCAGAAATTGGAGCATTTGTAACGACTAATGAGTAGTAGTAGAGTGATGAGTGATGAGTGATGACTCACCAAGTTTCAGTTTGCAGGATTGTGCTCCATTTCACACATTCTTCACAGTTCAAAGGGATTCAACGTCGAATCACAAAACCGTGAAATTGCGAACATGGGAATGAATGAATAAAATGTCTAGGGCCTGTTTAGCACCGAGTTGTTGGAGATTCTGTCGTAAGGAAATCGGTAAATACACCCCACACTTTTTGACATACGCTCTATATTAATATAAAAATTCTAAAAGTATCCTCATTCAATATCACATTTTCCTTTTTGAGATTCTGTTTTGGCAATTTTTTCAAAAACTGGAGTTTTCATAATACAAATTTGTATTCTGAAAACTTCAGTCAAATTTGTATTCCAAAAATTTCAGTTTTCGGAATATAAAATTATATTTCGGAAACTCCAGTCTCCATACAATTTGTATTCTGGAAACTCCAGTTTCTGAAAATGATGCGAAATCGAAAAAAAAAGATATGATAGTAATTTCCTGTGTAAATATAGGGTGTATGGCAAAAAATAGTGGTGTATTTACCAATTCCCTTGTCTTAAATGTGGAGCTGGAAAAATGGGCCACCCAATAAAGCCTGAAAAAGTTTAGGACTCAGATACACAAATTTAAGCCTGTTTTTAATCTAGGCCTTTTTGGTCTGGCTTAAAAAAGCCAGAACCTGATAAAACCTGACCAAACCGGGTCCGTCCGAAAAAATATAATGTTAAAGCCTAAGTTCGCCCGAAAAATAGAGGGCTCGGACATGTAAATTTGAGTCAGTTTTCAATCTGAGCCTTTTTAGCGGAACTTGATAAAGCCCGAGCCCGATGCGGGCTGGGTAACCCGTTTTGCCACCTATATGTGCAGTACACCAAAACGATGGCATTTTCGCTTCCCTTTTTTTTAATTTCCTCGTTTTATTTTATTTTATTTTTGGAACAGAGACTTACGACATGTTTGGATAAACAACTTTTTTTGTTTATAAGGACATTCTTTGTGCACAATTGTAGAGACTAATCCCTTCGACGATCTAGAACGTATTTAAGGATTGTCTCTCCCAAATGGTGAATTTCTACACACATGGTCAGGATTCGAACCCCTGACCACATGCTTAAGAGACCCAAGTCGCTTACCACTCAGATCACACCGGTAAGCAGAGCTGGGTATGTGGGGTGGGGCAGTCTGTTTAGACCCAGACCACGAAGCCTGCAATGTAAACGAACCAAGTCGTCCTAGACTGCAAAATAAATAGGCTTTAATATATAGGCATGTGTCTGCACCGCACAGGCTTGCGGGCTACCGGGTCAGCCCGTGGCCTGTGATTATTAATTAATCAAAAATTAAAAAGGGAAAAATTGTTACAGAACCTTTCACACCTGGGGACAATTTCACACTCCAATGTAAAACCGCCAGACATAAAAAAAAACAAGAGCAACGGCACTAGGAATCTCAGTTTTCTAAATTAAGATCATTCTAATCCATTGATTAATGGATATAAAGTAATATAAAATATAAATATAAATTATAAGATTGCTATATAAAATATATAAATATATGATTCACGAATTCTTAAAAGAAAAGTGAGATTGAGTATGTAATGTGATTGATGATTGTATTGTGCATGCATAATTAATTAGGTTTAGTTTTTTTGTCAACTAATTAGATTTACTTAAAAAGCCCTATTTTTTAAAAAAAGGCCCACGGGCCAATCCACAAGTCCGCGTGTAAAATTCATTTTTTTTGTTTAATTCGCGGTTTATATGAACTGGGCCGAAAAAACCCACATTTATATGGTCCTTAATTTTTAGGACTTGTAGCCTGCACAAGCCACGAGTTAAACGAATGGCCAATGGGCCTCAGCCCATATACCCGAGCCTATTTGTAAGGTATAAACAGCTTATTAAGCACTAAAGCAACTCTAGTAAGAGAAAGAAATAAGTAACAATTTAGAATTAAAATTTAAATAAGTTTGTGCCCTTGTTGATATTATGCATCATTCCTTGGAAACCAATACTAAACATAAAGATTTTTTGTCTTTAATAAATAGTTATTTTGGACAGAGTTGTAAGATTAATTTTCAGATTAGTGGTGTAACAAAAATACTTGACTGTACATTGGATCCTGACATAGTTCTGATGTATACGGCTATTCTGTATATTAGCCATTTTCTGCAACATCATGTATTTTAACATCAGCCATTATATCACAGCATATGTAGTTCTTGTTCTCTGTTACTTACAACAAAGGTCTGTTTGTAGGTTTCGAAAATTGGGAAGGGAGGTTGAGTTGTTTGCTCATAAAGTAGGAATTGGATGAGGAGGTTGGGCATAGCAATGAAATTGTGAGCTTATGAAGCCACCATCACAATGCTTAAACAAACGGCATTTTACACTATAATTTGCAATACATAACACAAAATGGTGTGACAATCACAATGATCTCCTTAGTTATGATATTAGTATATGGCAACAATTTGAGATATCATATATCAAATAAAAAAGACATTCTTGCTGCAGAATGCATTTAATGATATCATCACAAGCACCAAAAATACAAGGGCAACAACATGATAGCAAAACCTAACAGAAACATCAGACACCCATTTATGTGGTTCTGATGTTCTAAATGTGACATATTGTCAGAGTGTCATGAACTAGAATAATATTTATAGAACAAAACTGCCTCGTGAGCTCCCATTGAGAATTTAAACCCAAACCAATATGCCCTTGAAGCAAGTACTATAGTCTTGTTTCCCCAACAGAATGAATATGAACTTCTTGTAACTAGAGTTCTTTGACATGTCTTAGATCCTTCTGAGCCCTTGTGACAACCACACTGCTGAGTCCATTCTCTCATCAGTTCCAGTTCTTATCATTGCATTGTACATAACTTCAGTGGGGGCCTTGCAAGGACCTTTGACAGTTCTATTAAATTCAACTTGTATGCACCAGCAGGCAATACATCACAATTTTCACGAGTTGTTGATGCACATGTTTCATTCCAAGCAACAAACAGATGGCGATAGCAATTATCTTTCTCACCACATGCTGACAAGTTAATGCAGTTATGGTCACAACCAAAACAAACTACGCATACAGCTGCATCCCCCCACCCCTAGAAAAAAAGCCTCTATGTTTACAATAAAACTAGAATGCATCAAGTTATACCATTTTAAAGTGAATTCTAATTCTATCAAAACTGGAATTAGTTCAGAATATTAACTCCTGTGTTTGGATTGCAGAATGAACTGGTAAGTCAAATTGCAAAATTTCAATTCTATGTAGAGATTAAGCTGAACATTTTTTTTTTCTTCTTTTGATAGAAATGTTTGATTTGAACAAAAGGCAAATGCTTTCACCTCTAACTATTAGATGACAATAGACATTAGAAGGAAATCAATGCCATCACGATGGAATTCACAAATTCTTCTAAGAGCAGAAACTGCAACATCATATTCTTTTGCATTCTTTGGAAGTGATTGATTTGGATCTCTAATTAAAATACTGAGCTCTGACAATATCCCTATAAAGCACAGAAAATACATTTAACTGTAAAAATATCAATAATATAGCGGGAGATTTATGGGGCAAACAACATACTGTTGACACAAAAGGTTTAAACTGCAGTGTTCCAAACTCAGCGCACATCTGGCGAATAAGGCTCTCACAGACAGGGGCTGACACGTGAGGACGCACGGTGAGGAGCTGATTGGCATTGAATGGCATGACCTTGAGAACCTCCTTGCTAAAGAACAAGCTAGCACACGGCTTACAGGAGAAGAATGAGAACAGAGGAGTCATCATGTGCATCACTTTCTAATCTTTTTTAGTGTTTTGGGTGAAACATTCTGAATCACAGAATATCTTTGTTTTAATGGTCAAAATCTGGTGCAGGTGTCAATGGATCTTATCTCTAAATACAAAGATTACTATACAAAAATAACTATTTACATCATCACTAACAAATAGAATAATAATTTTTTCCTATTCATCCTACTTCGATTTCATTTCATTCTTTTTATTGTAATTAAATATCCAAACAAAGCCAAAAACCAAAGCTCGAGGGGATCAAGTCTCCTTTTTAGATAGCCAATGAGTGGTGTAAGTAACATGTCAATGACTCAGTACTAAAACCTGGCCACACAAGACAAGCCCCTAAGCCAAAAATGAAAATCATTAAAAATGAATAGTCAACTTCTGTAATCAAGGACAGCCAATTAGAAAGAAAGTGTAGAATATATCCAGATGATCAATCTGACTTCTGACCTTTATATGCCTCCAATAACAATGGCACATCTTTCTGGAATCGGATCACATATCTCTCCAAAAACTGTTTCTCACCAATCAAAATAAAGCTACTTAGGCACAAATCACTCTTTATCAAACCTCTTGATATTAAAATTTTAACAACTGCAAATCTAGGGAAAATTGTCCTCTCCATGCTGCGGTCCAGAATTCCAGGGCTTCTAGCAATGTATTCTGGGGTAAAGCCCATATCATTCACCAAGAAGCTCAGTATTTTCACAATCTTCTTTTCTGAGATCATCATATACTGGGGATACTTTTTGAAAGCTAAAAGAGAGACATCCCTGGACCAGCCCCAACTCTCAAAAAGCTTTAATTTCGATTTCCACGTTGCTTTATTCAACTTTGCAATTACTTGAAGTGCCAAAACAAAATATGACTTCAAAGGATCAAACCCCATTTCTTTCACCGTCTTGGCATCCTCAACAAATCTGGAATGCTTCATAAACACTACATTGGGAAAATTGCATACCAGGAAGGAAATGGAATCTTGATGCAGGCCAAGCTTCCTCAAAGCCTCAATGTTTGAAACTGAATCAGTTAACATCTTACTATGGTGAATGGACCACGACCAACGCTTGAAAGTTGAAACTACCTCCTTATCACTGCGAACTGCACTCCTGATGATCTCATAACAGGGGATAAGGTTTTTCTCCAAGCTTTTTTTCAAAAAGGAAGGGCTCCCAATGAGGATTTTGGGGAGATCAGAGGTTGAAGCCCCAATGGAATGCAAGAACTCAAGTTTTGGCAAAAGGGTCTTGGCAGGTTTTGTTAAAAGAACAAAAGGGTGTTTCTTAACAAGGCTAGATAACTGGGAGTCAGAGAACCCATAGTTCCTGAGAAATTCAACCACAGCATTTGGCCCATCTGGGTTTTTCAATTCCAACCTTTTGGAGAGTTTAAGTGCCATTTCAGGGGACAACCCACTTGAGTTGATGAGGTTAGACACCCTAAAGGAGCCACCTTGATGGTGGTTTGTTTTGGAAACAGATAAAGCACAAGTGAAGAAAAGAGGAAAAGCATTGCGGTGAAAAACACCAAATTGAGGGGCCCTAGAACTAGAAGCTAACCTAGCAAGGAGCAGAAATTGGAGCATTTGTAATGACTAATGAGTAGTAGTAGAGTGATGAGTGATGACTCACCCAGTTTCAGTTTGCAGGATTGTCATTCCACACATTCTTCACAGTTCGAAGGGATTCGACATCGAATCACCAAACCGTGAAACTGCAACATAGGAATCAATTAATAGACGTCTAGAACCTGTTTACCACCGAGTTTATGGGGATTTTATTTTTGATGTGCGGAAGCAGCGGAACACACAAAACGATGGCGTTTTTGCTGAAACCTTCTTTTTTTTGGTGAGTTTTTTTGCTGAAACCTTCTGCTTCTTTTATAGTAATAAATTTTCAAGAATAATAATTCTAAATAAATACTTCTACTTTTATTTTGCTTAAATAAATACTTGTATTTTGTATTCCTAATAATCTTTCTAATTACTGAATTAAGAAAATATTAAATGTTTCATGTTTTTAAAATATTAAATGTATTTATTTTTTATTTAATATATCTTTTTTAAAATAATAGAAAAATATATATGAGGATATATCATTACCCTTTTTTAATTTCCTTGTTCATTTTTTTTTTCATTTTATCTTTATTCTTATTATTTCTTTATTTTCAGAATAAAGGCATTGATAAAAGTCCAAGCGCTTGCAAGAAGGGTGAGCATAACCTGTTCCAATACAATGACTTATCTTAGTCAAACCTATTAAAATCGAGTTCAACCCTATTCTATAAAAAAATTGAGACAAAGTCAGAGTATACACAAATCAACTCGGAGTTTGAGCTTTTGAATTTGTCTCTTGAGCAAATATCTTTCAGTACCTTGCACTAAATACTTGTTCACTCTTTTTTTGATCAATCGGAAATAAAATACTTGTTCACTCTTGTAAATGTTTATCATATTAGAACCTTTTTTCAGTCAGGCAAATACCAAATGTTAACATTGTGTCCCACGGAAAGAGAGAGCAAGGGAAAGAACAAAATGCATATTTACTTGGAAACTGATAATGAACGGAGTTCTCTCTTTTTTTTTTTAAAAGCCAAAAATGCATTAAAAAAGAATTTAAAACACAAGTAATGTCCACTTCAAAGAATATAAAGTAGTGTTCATGACTAGTTGACCAACCTTCACAAATGAAAACCCCCCACTCTCCTAATAACAGATTCATTACTGCACACTCAAGACTAAGCTGAACCGAAGTTATAAAGTAAAGCCCCAGAACCTACGTGATCTAAAAGGGTTCTAGTCAAATGTCAAGGTATATCCCAGTAACCCATCGGTCTCAAATGAGTGTTTTTATCAACCCAAAATCCAACCAAGTGAATTGAGGCTAAAAAATAATTCTCCAGTAACCTATGTAGTCTCAAAGGACACTTTTTTGCATGCTAATTTTAACCCAATAATTCATCGGTATGAAAAGAAAAATACTTTATAAACACCGATACTGACACTATCCCTTACGAAAACAGAACATATATATACTCTGCCAACAGTTGACAAGTTTTCTTAAACCACCCAACCCAATAAACAACCCCCACCTCTTACATTATTAAACCAACAAAACAGCAAAGATGTCCAAAAAAAAATCCATAGCCAGAGTGGTTAAAGACTCCGCCCCTGCATTCTCATAAATTAGAGAACAAATGTCCTCCCTTAAAAATGAATGGATTTCTCTTCAATATTGCTTAGTTGAGATGTATACAATTGAGCTAAAAAACAATATACATATTTTAATTTTTTTTTCCATTCTGATTTCTAGGAGCTGAATTTACACATCACTCTAATTTTTCATGGGCACAATCATATTCATCTTGTAGTCATTTTGGTTAAGTGTTTGTGGGCCTAGAAGTGCTCTTCCATAAGCAACAGGTAGTGATAAGAGCTTCTTAATTTTGCCTACATAAGCCCTTTTAGTGAAGTTATTGTAGTCATTAGCCTCAATAGAATCTAATATCTGCCTATACAACAACAAAGATGTCCATACTGGCCACCTGCTAGCAGAATTGAGCTCTGAAACTCCCTTCTCTGCCTCATCAAAAAACATTCTTGCTCTCTTTATTTGTCCCTTCATGAAACTGCGCCATTTGTCGGTGACTTTGCCCTGGAAAATGCCATCATCTGATAGGCCAGCTTGTGCCAATTCATCTTGTGGAAGGTATACCCTTCCTCTTTTAGTACTATAATAATGATCATGAACAAGAAGTCATTAGAGAAAAAAAAAATATTCGAGTTTTGTTGAATGCTACTATAGCAATCTCATAAGAAAGAAAGGAAAAATATATCACTATTTGGGGTGATAAAAAGTTATCACTTTTAATTTTAATTTTAAGATTTCCTCCTAATTCTATGTCAAATTGTATTGAAAAATGAATAATGCTATCCTAAGTCAAGTTGAATTGTAGAATATCACCCCTTTGTTTTTGCTTATGTTGTTATTTTTATCCATTTCTAGGAATTGAGTTTTCCAAGTGTCATACTTAAATTACAAAGTGTAATTGTAATACAATGCATCGTTGTATTCAAAGAGCCTTAATCTTCTCCAACGTCTCTGAGTATGTTGGTAAGTTGATTAGCAATGCCAAGTGCCAACGCAGCATTGTAGACGCTCTCTGTTGAAGCCTTTGATCCTGGTGCTATTCCCATCACAGGAACACTCATAAGGCCCACTGTCCCAGCAACGTAGTAGCAGTAAAGGTAGAGTTCATCAAAGTTGTTGTACCTTGACTTTCTCAGGTCCAGCCTCATCCCTTCAATCATGTCCCTGAAGGGCTATTCAAAATATAAAAAGGATCAGCTTTTGCTCATAAAAATAAGTACCCCTATTGTTGCTAAGTAATTTATACATAATTGAATATTAGATATTCTAATTTTAAGAACTCAATTCTCATAGTTCAAATTGTTGCTCAATGCAGATTCCAGTCACTACTCACAATTAAGTCATTAGCTAGTAATTAATTCCATTCAATAATTTTACCTGAATGGTATTTTAAGACAATCACTATGTCAGAAAACACTCCAATAGTGTTTAATTTTGACTATAATAATGCATAAAAGCGTTATGCACATCAGCATCATCTAATGCTTCAAAAGTGTTAAGTGTTATCCAAGTCGCACAAAAATCATGCACGTGTTCCCTACGACACATACAGATAATGTGCGACCAGACAAGTGTTATCTAAAGATCAGTCTGATAACGCTTGTCTAAGCACATATTATCAGGATGTGTCACTCAAATAATACTCGTTTAAGCAAGTGTTATTTGAATGTGTCATGCAGAAAACCTTTGATGTATCATTCAGAGAATGCATTGGGTTAACATTTAGATGACGCTTGCTCAAGCAAAGGTAGAGAGTTCAAATTCAAACTCCAGTTGTGGACATGTGGTCTACCTGTAAGTCAACAGGGTACTTTGAGACTGTATCTGAGAGAGCAGCATCATACATATCATAAGGACGGCCTTCAAAGACACCAGTTAATCTCTTCTCTTCTCTTTGACCAGTGCTGCTTGCTTCATACACGTTTGACAAGTTTTATCATTATCAAGCATGTTTTCAGTGACATAGTGCGTGTTTGGAACGGCACTGGCAACCCTTCAATACACGTTAGCACGAGTTAAACATGATTTGTTTTATTGGGAAGGTATTTGGTTTTCTAAAGTAAAAGCAATTTTGCTATCCAAAATCAATTTTAGCTAAAGGAGAAATTTATAGCTTTCACGGTGATTAAGAAAAAGAAGATAAGATCTCTAGTGGGGGAGTGACACACTGGGAGAAAAGTGTGATGGAAAAAAATGGTAAATTAAAATTTTTAAGAGAGATGCATAAATAAAGAAAAGAATGGAGGGACCAAAGTATTTAGAGATGGAAGGGGGGAAAGATGAAACACAGTTAGGGTTTGTTTGGGATGGGTTTTTGTAGGAGAGGGGAAGGGAGAGTTTATAGCAATATTTTAGTTTTATAAAAAGAGGAGAGGGATGTGGAAAATATTTTAAAACCCTCCAAAAACCTTCAAAACCCTCTCCCTAATACTTTTTGGAGTTCTCCCAAATTAGAGATTTTTGGAGGTTTTAATTTTTTTTCTATTAAAAACTAATCATCCATGCAAGGTGTGATATTCTTCATTTCCTTCCCTTTTACTTTTTTTTTAAAATGTCAAAACCCTCATCTCTCCTCCAAAACTCCCAAACAAACCCTTAGTGAGCTCTTATTTGAGGTAAGAAAAGTTTTTTCCCTTTAGTTATTGAGTTTTTTTAAAGTCAGATATTTTTTTTGGTCAAGTTAGGGATTGAATCAGTGATAGCAATGCTAGATATTGCCAGTGCTATCATTTTATTTTGTGTGCAAAGTGCAAACCCCAAGCATTTCGGATAGACAAACTGAAGAAAGTAGAAGAAATACATAATTAAAATAGTTTTATAGCTGGAGTGCCTGCCAGGGGTCAAGAAAGTAATTTAAATACAATGAGGAACAACAAACAATACAAATCTGACCACTGCATATAATATTGTAATGTATTCTTCTAATGAACTAGATATGTAACTGCACAGTAACATAAATTTATTATTACAACACCACACAGGGGATTTGGATTTGGATTTGGTGCAGTTCCTACAGTTGTGCAGTTGCAATCGGGACCGTCGATTTTGATCTGATGGACGAGGATAATCCGAGTTTAAAATTTGAATAAAACCGAGGATAAATCGTGAGCCGACCGATCTTGATCTGACGGTTATTATCGCGCTGACTGCATAACTGCACGGAATTGCCAACTGCAGACAATCCGGGTCCTTGCACTACAACTGATAAGCCTTGCCTTATAAATAAGAGGCTTTATATGCTAGAGTTAACATATATTCTGGCTGATCAGTCCATTTGCCAGATCAGTCCATTTGCCAAAATGGTATTCCATCCTTGATGCAATAAGAGACACTAGTTCATCAATAGCCCAAATCTGTAAAATTCTGCTTAAGATTGTTAAGTTGTCTTTCTTCCCTTCTATCTTGCAGATGCTGCAAAAGATGAAGAGCTATAAAACTCGAGTAATTTCTTCTCTTATCTTCTTGCAATAAAATTTAAAACAAATGGATTAGGAATGTGATTTGTTTACTTTACTTCCATTTTTTTTTTCTGTAGCAGTTTTGGCGGCCACTCAAGTGTAACCAATGCTATGGCAAAGGGAAACCATATTCAGTTGCAAATACCATAAGCTGGATTTGAGACAAAGTTGACAATGAGAAGGGGAAGGAATTAAAAAATAAAGTAGTAAGTTTCAGATTATAAGCTGTCAACATTGACATTTACACTCCAAATTCCACCACTATACTATATAATGCTTAGATACCCTCATAACAAAAAGAAGAAGAAAATCAAATTAATAGGAAAGGAAAAAAAATCACTTTTTGCTACAAATTAACTAATTCAATTGGTAACATGACAATCTAACAACTGAAAAGGATTGAGAAGAGTATCTAGGGAAGTTCAAATCCTAAAAGTATATCAACTTAATGATGACACTTATAAAACAGAGAAAAATTCACTTGAATGGGCTACATGGCAAACTTGTAGCCCGTTATACCAGAAATTCTTGATTGGATTTGGAGAATGCTAAAACAAATTGAGACAGTCTTCCAAGAAGGAAATATAATTGGAGCTTGGTCTCCTCTGTATGCTGTCATAAAAAACAGTTACCTTATCTTAAGTAAATTACACAATACTTTATGTTTAATCTTTTTCCATCACAGTGAAAGTGCAGAGGTAACAAGGCAATTCATTAATCTCACCCTCGGATGACGAAATAAAGTGGCTCCTAATTTAATATGCTCTGCCAATTCAAATCAAACAAAACAACCACGGGAGCAGAATTGAAGATGGCCAGCGAGTGGTGTAAGTAACATACTAATGATTGAATGCTCAAAACCACTAACACAAACCATTAAGCCAAAAATAAAAATTATTAAAAATGAATAGTCAACTTCTACAATCAAGTACAACCAATTAAAAACTTCAAAGCATAGAGTATATCCAGATGATCAATCTGACTTCTGCCCTTTATATGCGTCCAATAACAGTGGCACATCTTTCTGGTATCGGGTCACATATCTCTCCAAAAACCTTTTCTCACTAATCAAAACAAAGGTACTTGTGCACAAATCACTCTTTATCAAAGCCCTTGACTTTAAAATTTTAATAACTGCAAATCTAGGGATAAATGTCTTCTCCATGTTGCGGTTCAGAATCCCAGGGGTCCTAGCAATGTCTTCCGGGGTAAAACCCATATCCTTCACCAAAAAGCTCAGTATTTTCACAATCTTCTTTTCTGAGATCATCATATACTGGGGATACTTTTTGAAAGCTAAAAGACAGATATCTCTGGACCAGCCCCAACTCTCTAAAAGCTTTAATCTCGATTCCCACGTTGAATTATTCATCTTTGCAATTACTTGAAGTGCCAAAACAAAATTTGACTTGAGAGGATCAAACCCCATTTCCTTCACTGTCTCAGCAGCCTCAACAAATCTGGAATGCTTCATAAACACTACACTAGGAAAATTGCATACCAGGAAGGAAATGGAATCTTGACGCAGGCCAAGCTTCCTCAAAGCCTCAATGTTTGGAACTGAATCAGTTAACACCCCACCACAGTGAAAGTGCCATGGCCCATGCTTCAAAGTTGAAACTACCTCCTTATCATTGCGAACTAGACTCCTGATGATCTCATAACGCGGGATAAGGGATTTCTCCAGGCTTGCTGAAAAAAATGAAGTGTTCCCAATGAGGATTTTGGGGAGATCAGTGGCTGAAGCCCCAATGGAAAGCAAGAACTTGAGTTTTGGCAAAAGGGTCTTGTCAGGTTTTGTTAAAAGCACTCTTGGGTGTTTCTTAACAAGGCTAGATAACTGGGACTCAGAGAACCCATAGTTCCTGAGAAGTTCAACCACAGCATTTGGCCCATCCGGGCTTTTCAGTTCCAACCTTTTGGAGAGTTTAAGGGCCACTTCAGGGGACAACCCACTTGAGTTGATGAGGCTAGACACCGTAAAGGAGCCAGCTTGACGGTGATTTGTGTTGGAAACAGATAAAGCACGACAAGTGAAGAAAAGAGTAAAAGCATTGCGGCGAAGGACACCAAATTGAGGGGTCCTAGAAGCTAACCTAGCAAGCAGAAAATGGTGCATTTGTAATGACTAATGAGTAGTAGCAGTAGTAGTAGAGTGATGAGTGGTGACTCACCCAGATTCAGTTTGCAGGATTGTGCTCCATTCCACACATTCTTCACAGCTCAAAGGGATTCAACATCGAATCACAAAACCCGGAAACTGCGAACATGGGAATCAATGAATAGATGTCTAGGGTCTGTTTACCACCGAGTTTATGTGGATTTTGTTTTTGATGTGCAGGTTCTGCAGAACACACAAAACGACGGCGTTTCCGCTTAAGCCTTCTGTTTTTTTTTTCAAGAATAATTCTAAATCCTCTTTTATTCTTAATAATCTTTCTATTTACTAAATTAAGAAATTATTAAATATTTTTATGTTTTTAAGATATTAAATATATTCACTTTTTATTTATTTAATATATATATATATAATAAAATAATAGAAAAATATATAGAAAGATATAGTTTTACCATTTTTTTAATTTCCTTGTTCTTGTTATTTCTTAATTTTCAGAATAAAGACATTAATAAAAGTCCAAGCACTTGCAAGTCGCACGTTGGGAAAAGATGCAAATAAAGATGAAAAAACTCAGTAAAAAAAAAAAGCAAGAGAAAAAAATAAATGATTAAATATGTTCACTCTTGCACTAATACTTGTTCACTCTTGTAAACGTTTATCAAATTAGAACCTTTTTTCAAGTAAGGCAAATAACAGTTAATGACTAAATGGTGCTATTGTGTTGGAAGGGAAATGAGAGCAAGGGAAAGAACAAAATGCATATTTACTTGGAAACTGATAATGAATGGATTTCTCTTCAATATTGCTTGCTTAGTTGAGATGTATACAATTGAACTAAAAAAACAATATACATATTTTAAATTTTTCCATCCTGATTTCTAGGAGCTGAATTTACATGATCAAACCATTCTAATTTTCATGGGCACAATAAAACATCATATTCATCTTGTAATCATTTTGGTTAACTGTTGTGGGCCTAGAAGTGCTCTTCCATAAGCAGCAGGTAGTGATAAGAGCTTCTTAGCTTTTCCTACATAAGCCCTTTTGGTGAAGTTATTGTAGTCATTAGCCTCAATGGAATCTAATATCTGCCTATACAACAACAAAGATGCCCAAACTGGCCACCTGCTGGCAGAGCTCAGCTCTGAAACTCCCTTCTCTGCCTCATCAAAAAACATCCTTGCTCTCTGTATTTGACCCTTCATGAAATTGCGCCACTTGTCGGTGACTTTGCCCCGAAAAATGTCATCATCTGATAGGCCAGCTTGTGCCAGTTCATCTTGTGGAAGGTATACCCTTCCTCTTCTAGCACTATAATAATGATCATGAACAAAAAGTCATTAGAGAAAAAAAAAATATTTTATTCGAGTTTTGTTGAATGCTACTATAGCAATCTCATAAGAAAGAAAGGAAAAATATATCACTATTTGGGGTAATAAAAAGTTATCAATTTTAATTTTAATTTTAATTTTAAGATTTCCTCCTAATTCTATGTCAAATTGTATTGAAAAATGAATAATGCTTGTAGAATATAACCTTTCTGTTTTTGCTAATGTCGTTATTTTTATCCATTTCTAGGAATTGAGTTTTCCAAGTGTCATACTTAAATTACAAAGTGTAATTGTAATACAATGCATTGATGCATTCAAAGAGCCTTACTCTTCTCCAACGTCTCTGAGTATGTTGGTAAGTTGATTAGCAATGCCAAGTGCCAACGCAGCATTGTAGACGCTCTCTGTTGAAGCCTTTGATTCTGGTGCTATCCCCATCACAGGAACACTCATGAGGCCCACTGTCCCAGCAACATAGTAGCAGTAAAGGTAGAGTTCATCAAAGTTGTTGTATCTTGACTTTCTCAGGTCCAGCCTCATCCCTTCAATCATGTCCTTGAACGGCTATTCAAACAGACAATTCAAATATAAATAGGGTCAGTTTTTGCTCATAAAAATTAAGTACCCCCTATTGTTGCTAAGTTATTTGTACATAAATATTAGATATTCTAATTTTAAGGACTCAGTTCTCATAGTTCAAGCACTAAAATTATTGCTCAATGCAGATTCCTTAGTCAACACTCACAATTAAGTCATTGGCTAGTACTTAATTCCATTATTTTAAGACAATCACTATGCCAGAAAAGCACTCCAATAACGTTTAATTTTGATTCTAATAATGCATAAAAGTGTTATGCACGTTGGTATGATCTGATGCAAGCGTAACTCCAAATAACACTTGAAAAGTGTTATCCAAGTTGCACAAAAAACATGTGCGCATTCTTTGCGGGACACATACATATAACACTCACCTAAACACGTGTTATCAGGATGTGTTACTCAAATAACACTTGCTCAAGCAAGCATTATCTGAAGATCACTCAACAAGCATTATCTGAATGTGTCATCCAGATAATGCTTTCTCAAGAAAGCATTATGTGGTTGTATCATACAGAGAACGCTACTTGTGCACATATTGACATTCAGACAACACTTGTTCCAGGAAATGTAGAGAGTTCAAATTCAAACTCCAGTTGTGGACATGTGGTCTACCTGTATATCAACAGGGTACTTTGAGACAGTATCTGAGAGGGCAGCATCATACATATCATAAGGACGGCCTTCAAAGACATCGGTTAATCTTTGCTCCCACCTATCCAAGGCCTTGGGGGTGATGTGTGAAGCGTTGGGGCCATCCACTAGTTCATCTGTTCTTCTGCACCACACTGCAATGCACAACACAGAGAAGAGTAGTCAATTTCCAAAAAAAAACAAAAAGGACCACAATCCTTATTAGAGAAGATGTGGTAGCTAGCAGGCCATTTGAGGAAAATTAATCAACACATACCATAAATGGCCCAGATGGCTTTTCTGCGCTCTTGGGTCATCAATTGTGTGCCTGTTGAAGGAACCAATCAAATTGACAACAACATATACCAAGAAACATTAATTAAATAGACCAATAAATTGGATAGTCACTAAAATTTAAATGCATATCTTATCAATTGGTTTTTAATAAAAGAAAATTCAATTATAGTAACATTTTGCAACAAAGTGAAGACATCATCTAGGCATGGGAAAAAGTGAATTAAAAGATCCCCATATAAGGTTTAATTGAATATTCCTCTAGAATCAATTACTAAAAAGGAAGATAAAAGTTTGAACTGTGAAGGGGTTACGTTAGAGCAATCAGCTATCAATGACTAATATTTCTTTATATGGAACTGATATACAGTAATAATTAACTTAAAAAAGTGTACTAAAAAATATTCATTGGATCAAGATACAATGAATAAGAGAAAAGCCTGAAAAGGCCAAACAAGAGAGATAGAGAGAGAGTACATACCCAGATAAAATGTCTTGGCATACTCAGCACAGACTTCACCACACCTATCATAAGCAGCACTCAACAGATCCCCATTGGTGAAATCACCTTCAATAATGGGCTTGTTATCCAAATTGAGAGGTCTCTTTGTATGATCTCTTCTCTTCTCTTTGACCAGTGCTGCTTGCTTCAGCACCACCTCATAGACCCTCTCCTCTGAGGAGGATCTTGAAGGGTCAGCAACTGCACTGGAAAAGCTTGCAAAGCTAACCCTCCCAGAACACAGTCTAAACCTCCTTTTTGTTGTTCTGCCACCTCTGCCTCCTGCAAGACCCACCAAGGAGATATTGGGGTTCTCTTTGGGTCCACAACTCACCCAAAGAAGAACACCAGACATCTCTCTCAGGCACACACAGCACTTTGCTCCCTCACTCACTACTTCTGATATGCAGCTTTGAATTGTGGCTCAAAAAATGAAGTGCTGCACACCAAAAAGATATAGAAAGAGAGGGAGAAAATTGAGTGTAGCACCTAACTTTGTGGTGAGTGAATATACTTGTGTTGGGAGAAATTGATGCTTTCTTTGAGGCAATTACAAGCCTTAAGACCTGCCCATTATTCTCTCACTTTTGAGGATAACAAGAAAAATGTGATTGGAAGGCTATGTGTAAAGGCACATCTTCTCTTGAGGAATATGCTATGCTCAGCTGTAACCTTAGCTGACACATGTAAATGTATGGACTATGGTGTGGTGATCCTCAACTTGGGAAAACTTGTTTGTCTTTTTATTGCAGGACAATCCCCCCCCGCCCCCTCTATCTCTCTCTATGTCCTTTTTTTAAAACGCTTGTGTGCCTGTGGTCCAATCTTTTGTTTTGTTTTCAGTTGTACACTAGCATTGGGTTACTTGTCTTTGAGAATGACTTGTTAGGCATTGATTGTAGTCAATATATGTAGAGTTGCAAACTCTCATTTGTGTATTTACCATCTCCACACATCTAGATGATGTGGCTGAATTATGAAAGGGCAATATACAAGTTAAATATGTTTTAGTCCTGTACATAGAAAAATGTTTGCTTTTGTTCTCTCAATTTTAAAACATCTCATTTTAGTTTCTATTTTCTAAAATAGACTATATGTAGTCATTGTTGAAGGTATTTTGAGGATTACATATATATTGAGAGACTATATGTAACATATTTCAAAAAATAGAAATTAAAATAAAATGTTTTAAAATTGAAAATAAAAAACAAATATTTCTCCTATTTTAAGGAACTAAAAACATATTTAATCCAATACTATTTATATAACTGTTTGGACAGTCAAATTTTGATTGGTATTATTTCCATGAACCGTTATGGCGTGCGGTACGTAAGTATAGTTTTTAAGTCAATATTTTTCCTATTGTTAAATCATAATTAGACGCCTTAGAGGTGCACCCTTGTTGTTAGCTTGAAGTACACAAGGTCAAATTATAAATAGTTAAGACAGAGAACAATAGAACATGTCTCCTTAACTACGCTGGCCTAACTTTATTTGCTTATTATTTTGATAATCTGTACTTAAGGAAATAACAGTGGTTTCTGTAAAGAGAAATTTCAGTGCAATTGTAATACGCATGTACTTTTTTATTACTTAGAACCCCACCTAAAAGCTAATTGGGATGAGTAGAGACAAGAGAATAGATGCAACCAAGAGTAAGCAGATTTGCATCCCAAATGATAGATCATCTTAGATCTATGTATATTAATATATATGACAGAAAAGACAGCATCGAACACATGCACATGATTGGGTAGTTGTCCTGTGCAACTACAAGGCACTGAAACTAATTTCTTATGAAATCAGAAACATATGTTCACACAATTTTATACTCCTAATTACAGGTTTAAGTGGAGTCTATGTTGGTCATTTTGTTTTCTTGCACTCCTCATTGCATGTTAATGATCGAGCAAACAATAATTTGACTTGCATATGTTAGCATTGTTAAAAGTTAGATTTCTGATTTTTAAACATATCTCTCAAATCTCAATTTCCAATGTACATCTAACACTTCTATTGATCTTCTTATCACATTATTTATCTATCACATTTATCGCTTACTCTCTTTTATTCCTATCTTTCTCTATGTGTCAATTGGATCTTAGGTTTTTGAAAATCATTTTTCTAAAAGTTTTGGGTCATGGAAATTTGGCCCCCGGCCTACTTTTTTTTTTTTTTGACTGAATGGTACTAATTACGATATTTCATTAATAATAATTTCTGCAATGGAAAGAGGTACATACGGTGTCAAACAATAAAGCTCTAGAAGCTAACACAAAACTTTGGACTCCTACTAATAAGCAAATTTTGCGACTTCACATGGGATATTAATTATATTAGTTGGTATGATCATAGAGAGGCTATTATTATTATTACATATAATTATATAATAGTTGTAGTTATGGGATAGTTACTTTTAAATGTAAATTTAATATTTCGATGAAAATGACAATTTAAAAATGTAAATTAGGACATCAAATGAGTTGATTATTTTAGGATGTTCGAATAGATTTTATTATTAAATTGAAGGCTATTCCCAAGTTATCCTTGCATAATAATATACTCGCGCGCTTTCCTAATAGTCAGAAATTTGGTTAGACCTTTTGATAGAATAAATTGGCATCTCTTTATTCAATCCAAAACCATCAATTAATCTAATCAAAATTCAAAACTTAGCTTCCGTATTACCCCGGGCATATGTATTTGTTAATCATAAAACGTGAGGCACGCGCGCAGATATCAATTGACGTTAGCCTCCTGCTTAACCAAAAAGAACAAAAAAAATCATTTGATTTGAGGTGGCATCGATGTGATGGTTACGTATTATAAAGTGTCCTCGAAGTAACATCATTATAAATACATAAAATCAAATGTAAAACATGATAATGAGATAACTATTACAGAGGCATAAGGGAGCGGTTATGTGGGGAATAATGGGTGCAGAGGAAAATAGCTTTGAACGAATGAGATCTATTATCAAAAGGTATATAGGTGGCAAGTGTCAACCAGATTGCGGAAATGGGACAACAGAACTCTGTCAATGTTAGCAAAATTCACACATGGGGTGTGGTATAGTTCACACATGGGCTTTATCGAGCCTGGATGGTGTTATGTTTCTGCAGAACACTGGGAGTTTCACACCCGAGGTGGCAAATACTTCACAACTGTGATCGGGTGTGTTTGCAGCACAATAATAACATGCTGGACTGATAGAGCGTTCTACACTTATGTTGCGAAATTTTTCACAGGGTGTGGTTGTTTCTTTGGGCTGGGCCTTTATTTGTATAGGAGAGGGGCTAGCCACAAGACATCTTGGGCATACCTTGTGCTTTGGGTTGCTTATTCTCATCATTAACATTAATTTTTGCTTATGAAAAAACAATTTTATGGTAAAATGTTATTTTCAGAATGTTAGATTTATTGTACAAAATGATATAGAAATAAAGGAGATGTCGATCATATATAGAGTCTAAGTAGGTGGATGATATGAAATACAGAAATGTTCTGACTATAATTTATGAGAAGAAAATATTGTATTGGTTAAGTTTAGAAGAAAACTTAACACACAGTTATAAGATCTATTTTAATTGAATAATTCTAAATCCTCCTACCTTTTATTTCTACAAATTTTTCTAATTACTAAATAGAGAAAGTATTAAATGTTTTTATGTTTTTAAGATATTAGTTATATTCTCTTTCTTACTTTATAAAGTAGGAGAAAGATTTGTAGGAGGATATAGCATTTCTCATTTTAATTATATCTGACAACACCTGCAAAATGCGGGGCCTAAGGTTTGTAAATGTCGTGTCACGAAGGTGGCCATGACATGAATGAGTAGGCGCATGTGAAGAATCACAAATTGAGGGATTTGGATTAGGTGGAGTGGTGCAATCATGCAGTCGCAAATCGGGACCGTCCATTTAAATCGGACGGATGAGAATAAATCAAGCTAAAAATACAAACTAAAATCGTGAGCCGTCCGATCTTGATTCGACGGTTCTGATTGCTCTGACTGTATGACTGCACCAAACGGCAACTGCACCCAAACCCGGTCCCAAATTGAGGTCTTATTCCTCCCCTTGTCCGATGAGGATGCTTTCAAGCACTTTTGGAATCCTAGCAGTAGAACGTTTCATTCACTTTTCCTTTCCCAATTTTGTGGTGAATATATGTTCGTTGAAAGGAGTGGCCACGCTAGCCATTTTGAGCCAACGGCTGCTGTAGCTATCAAACAAGTTTGGGTTGGTTTTATTCTATAAATTTATTTGGGGAGGCCATATCAATATGGTGTGTGTTTTTATTTGGGGGGCCATACACAGCTAGCCACCAATTAATATGTTGCAAGAGGGATTCTTTTTTTATTCTTTATATTATTCTTTTCATTTTTTTTTGTTTTTATTCTTTTCAATTTTCTTTGTATATTAATTAAGGATCTTCATGTCACAGAATTCTAAATCTATATATAGATAATGTGTCCAAACATGTACAGATAAGTTTAAGCTCCTCTCAAAGCTTATTAATTTATTCCTTCATATGAAGTTCATATATGTAATAAAATAATTAGTAATTAATTAATTTTTATACAAATGATGATGCAAAGTTATAAATTCAAATAGTTAAAGTAGATCAGAGCAAGCATATTTCATCACATGTGACGTCCCCACTAAATTTCACTATAAGAATTTTACTTGAACAAATTAGAATTAAGATGTATATATATGGGCCTATTTCTTGCAAAGAATGCTCAAATCCACAATCATCATCAATTAAAATAATCAAACACACCCATTCAAATCAACTGTGTTTCACACATATAGATAGATAGATAGATTACAAACTTAACCAAGACCACATGACATATATACCTTTGTTACAATGACTAAACTGGTGATGCTTAATTAAAGACATGATACATATATATCTTTGCGAACTTTCCAAACTTTTAATTAACCCACTAGTACACACTAACATACCATGCGACAACAATATTGTTGATATACCATTGATCATTGATTTAGATAATCCCAAGTTAAAGGCCTAAAGACATGAGAAGCCTCAGACTCAATGATCTCCAAATGCTCCTTCACAAGGTGCATGTACACAACCCAATCACCATTCCCCAAAGGGCTTGGCATTGGCATCACATAACCAGCTTCACCACCCCAAGGAAAATGATAAGAGGCAAACACAGCCTTCCCCCACCCAAAATCCACCTTGTCCTCCGGGAACCTCTGCCCGGAGGACACCACAAAAGCCGGTCCCTCGTCATCGTGGCCACTGCAATAAATCCTCGCCAACCCGGGGACCGGCCGGTGTGCTTCCACCCAATCAATTAGCCCCAAGAAGTGCTCCTCCGTAGCCGCTACCGCCACGAAATCACGAACCTCATTCGCCACCCAACCCAATGACTTATCAATAAGCTCCTCCACCGGTTTCACACCAAAGGGTATGGAAAGAACGTTCCCAAAATAGCATCCCATCATTGTTGCTGATTCTTCTCTCCCTTTATCACCGAGCCTCTTTCTTCCATCAACCACTATACCCATTTTGGCGACGACCCTTTTGGTCTTTCCGCCACTAACGTCTCTTGAAGTTGCATGGGCAACAAGCTTCCAAAGAAAAGCAGAGAAAGACTCGAGCTTTGTGAGCTTCTTATTATTGGAGTTACCATTGTTGCTAGTGGCGGTGGCGAGTGACTGTATGCGGTGGAGCTGCTCCGCGGTGACATAGTAAATGCGGCTGAGTAATGGGGTGGTGGTGGCGGTTTCCGGAGGTGGAGGGAGGTCGGAGATGGGAATGTACATGTGGTGGAGGGAAGGGTGGATGGAACCTGGACGGCGAGGGTTGAGGAGGGAGCGACGGAAGCATGGTTGTTGGGGAATGCTGGTGGGCTTTGTGGGCCGGGCCAACTCGGCCCATGATACTAGGAACATGTTTGCTGAATAGGCATCTGCTATGCGATGATCAAATGTGCATGCCACTACTACCCCACCACATTTTAATGAAGTTGTCTGCAGCATAACGGTAGACTCATTAATTAACTATCACACTAATTAATTTCAATTGTTAGTAGTTTCAACCACTTTCACATAAAGTTGTACCTCACCACTTGTCTTTTTATGCCGAGTATAATGATCTTCGAATGTCATGCCAAGTATAATATTTATATCAATTTAATTTAAACTAAACAGGCTTCTTTTTATACTTTATAAAAACCTGAAACAACATTTGTTGCATCACATATGTTGTTGACTTGATTAGAAAAAATTTCTGACAATATGCACTATGCCAAGATGACATGATTGTTGACGAATAAACTTGATTGTAGCAATCGGAAAACTTTGAGGACCTATTTGGCTCAATTAGAAGCCGAGAGACCAAAATCGCCCAATTATGATATTTTGAGAACCAAAAGTGTAATTAAGTATAAATATTTATATCAGATTTATGGCAAGCCAGACTTTTTTCTTAGGTAAGTTTTACGGTGTACTAAACTAAACATTGTTGGTAAGCAGCATTTGCTATAAATGTTAACTAATTCTTGTTGTTTAGGTTTATACAGTTGTGGATGGATGTGACTTAGTTATATGAGATAAAAATTTAATTTAGTTTTCGTTGTCTGCTGGGATCCATGGGACAACTGCTGCTAAACTACACTTAAATATTATGCATGTGATGTTTGCAAAGGAGCTTAAATCTGATTTTAAGTTATGATTTTTTAACACTAATTTTTAACACTTATTCAATATTTTTTTTTATTAATTTCTATTTTTTTAATCACTCATTTATTACACCTATCACGCATTTCCCTTCTGTTAATCCTAACTCTCTAGGTATCAATTGGAATTTGCGGTGTCTAAACGTCATTTTTCATCTTGCTTTATCAAGCACTTCTTCCGTTCTAATTAAGTTTGTAAATAATAACTATTTCCTCAATCCAACATTATGTTTGTTTCCCGTAAAAAACATGCCGTTTTTTTAAGTACTTCTCTTATTCTTAATAATTTTAAAAAACAGTTGTTATGTTACTTCATTTTATAATTCGACTTTCATAGCATGAATTGTCCATTTTAGGAAAGGCAGACACTTCTTGCCATCTTATCCAGAATCCCCTAACCCTGGGGTATCATTTCCGCTTATATACAGTATTTTAATTTTAATTTTAAACTAGAGAGATTGATTAACTGTATCTAAAATTGACTTGCCTTCTTTGAGAAGTTATCACGATAAGTCCTGTTTGCTACTCATTTATAAGGATACTAAATTAAACCTACAATATATAATACATGACATCAACTATTTCATCATAAAAATATTTATAACAAAATAAAGAAAAGACCTTATAAATCTCATAATTTTACGAGAGATGATCAACCGTTGCAAAATTCAAATTTCGTAGCAATGTATGTAATTCAATGGAAAAATGTTTGCCAACAAAGCCAAGTTTTAGCTAGAAAGGAAAATAGAACCGGGTGGCAGAAAATTATATTTATGTGTTGGGGGATATTTCAACAAATTTTAATATACATTTTATAATTGAGTGAAATTTATGTTAGATCTATTAAGTAATGTGAGTTTTTACTCTTTATTTAGTCACACTCACATGTATTTCAGTTATAGTAATATTAATAATAAAAACTTAAAAGTGTAGATTTTTTTATAATTGAGTGAAATTTATATTAGATCTATTACATTATGTGAGTTTTACTCTTTATTTAGTGACACTCACATGATATTTCAGTTAGTAATGATAAAAAATTAAAAGTCTCTTGTTAGAATCTTTTTATTACTTATAATTTGAGTTTGAATCAATGATAAAGATTTTAATATTTTTTTTTGGTCAAAGATAAAGATTTAATTTGAGTTATGCATATTGAATTGTAGAAGCTTTTTTGGCATGATGCACATGGTGCACTGGGCCATCTCGACCCATGAAACGAGGAACACGTTAGCTGGATATGCATCTGCTAGCCTATATATATGCGATAATTCAATATGCATGCCACTTTCAACCAAAACAAGATACTCCCATGTGCAGCACAAGTGGTAAAAGTGCTGGGAGTTACTTGTAAGGGTCCCCCAAGATGACAAAAAAAAAAAACCAAAACAAAATATGCATGCCACTATTGACCAAAAAATATATATATGCATGTCACTCCTATTATGTTCCACACATTTTACTTTAAAGTTAATGTATATAAATTAAGAAATATTTAATAGAGGTGACACATTATTATATCTAGAGCCTGTTTGGATTGACTTATGTAGAGTTTATGAACACAGCTTATGACTGATTCATAAGCTGTTTTGGGCTTATTTTTCATAAGCTACCCATGATAGCTTATCAAAACAGCTTATGACTTATATAAAATAAATTTTATTAAAATTTTTCTTCGATTATAAAAGTAGCTTATACAGCTTATGTCATAAGCAGTAGATAAGCTTGTTATCCAAACAGGACCATAGGCTAAAATACTTTAATCTCATTAATTTACTTTTTTACATTATGTCTATGTAAAAAAATATACCATTGGTTATTTTTGACCAGACCATTGGTTATTAAACCGTAAGCTTATAATGCATTTCCAATGCATGTTCTTACGAGGTTCTTAAAAGCTAAGAATTGGTTCTTATAAGAATCACCATTAGAGAAAGCTGAGTTGGCTAACAACCAGTTTTTATACATTAAAAAATTATTTTTTTGCGAAAGACAAAGTAATTGTGGATCCACTAAAAGTAAGTTAAGAACCAATGTTTGGTTCTACCATTAGAGTGAAAAGTAATGAAAGTTCTTAAATCCTATGCAGCATCTTTATATCCACTAAAAGATATATAAGAACCCAAAATGAGTTCTAGCAGAGTTGGAATCCTCTCCATTTTTATTTCTCTCTATTTTCTCCATTACTATATTTTTGGGGGAAATAAATGACATAAATGTGATACATGAGTGTCATTTATTCTATTTATTATCCAAAAAATATAGTAATGGAAAAATTGAGAGAAAAATAAACAGAGAAGATCCTAATTAATTTATTCTAGCATTGGAGATGCTATGAGACAATCCCGAACTGATGGTTCTTAAAATTTAAGAACATTTAAGAACTGTTCTTATTTTTTGTTTGCATTGGAGTAATTTGAGGTAGAGGCCTATGTGATGGTGTGGCAACTCTAAAAATCTATGTGACAACCGTGGGTCCATAAAAAAGAAGTTAAGAATCCAAATATGATTATGATAGAGGCTTGCATAAGATATGCTCTAATTATCTCTAGAGGATCATAAGCACAAGCTGATTTAATGTGTTAATTGTACTTATGTTACCTGGACAGCGAGCACGCCACGTTTCTTCTTGGGAACGAGCTTTCCTTCAATGGTGTCATCAGGGTTATAAAAGTTGAGGCAATGAAGCTCAACATCTGCCACAGCCTCAACAAAATCAACCCCACGGTTATTGCAGAGGAGTTCAGGTTCACCCACAGAGTTGGGCACCACTTCACCCGCAAAGGCATAGTAGGAGACCAGAGCCTGAGACAAAGCCTTCTTGAGACACCCCACCATGGATTCAAAGGACATGGACATGGGGTTGTTGTTGTAGCAGAAGAATACCCCAACATCAACTTGAGGTAGAAGTAAGTCGAGGTTGGAGAGTGGGAGCCAATGCTGTTGCATTGGTAGCACTGCTGCCACCACCTCCTCGTTGGTCACACTCACTCTCAAGCACTGATCTCCCTTTGCAATAACACCCATTATTGGTTAGTTTTTGGGAGGGACACAAAAATGTGGTGGTGGTGAAGAATGTTGTGAAATTGATTCGCCTGTTGCTGAAGTTCGTGGATTTATAGCCATAATTGGAGAGAGAGAGACGAGACAGAGTGAGAGTAATGGAGTGGTTTGTTTGTTTTATGGTCAATGTTGGTTCATCTAGTACTAGTAGTGCTGGTATTTTCAAAACATAGTGCATCTGCGAGTGACAGCAAATCCTCCAAAACTTATTTCTAATCGATTTCTATTTTAGCTACATTTCTTTATAGTTTTTCTTTTTTAGTAATTTTTTCTCCTTAATTAATTACATTTTTTTATTTTCAAATTCACGTGAATCTCAATGCTTTAGGAATGGATTCCATTAATATATAGTATGAAATCTACATGATTTAACGATATCTACATGAATTATACCTAATAGTGTATTGAAAAAAATATATTAGGCCGTGTGTTACTATCACTCCTCAATTAATAATTGATAATTTATTACAATTTTATGAATGATTTTGGTGATACACTCCGTATGAAGACACAAACAAATTACTATTTATAATTAGAAATAATAGCAAGTGGCCTACATGGTGTGACACATGTAGTAGATATCTAGGTACCTTAATTATGATGTCGGGGGTTCGATTCCTACCATGTGTATATGGAAGAACATCTGTACCTTAATTATGATGTCAGTTCCTTAAATGGATGTTTGTACCTTGAAGAATTAATTTCCATATTTGCGCGTGAAGAATACCCAAAAGAAAAAGAAAAGAAATAATGGCAAGTGGTATGTGAATGAATATACAGATACCTTAATATTGAACCCACTTGCAAAATGGAACCTTGGAGGAAACATTAGACTGTTGACAAAATATATGAAAGGAGTGGTAAGAAGAGCTACCACATTGGCATGGTGAAGTGGCGGATGAGGAGCTGATGAAGGCCGTGACACGTGAACAATTTGCCACACGTCGATGCACCCTTCCGTACCGCATATGTGCTTCAGACACCCCATTGCGTTGCCTCTCTCAGGCTCAGCTGCGCGTACGGTCCCTGCTCCTCACTGTGCCTCCTCTTCCTCGGTCATTCCAATCATTTTAAATATTTTCTCTTCACTCAAATATAAGAAACAAATAAAATGTAGACTTAACTATTTTCATCTTATTTAATTATTTTTTTATAAAATATTATTTATTTAATATAAAATTAATTTTAATGAACTCTTTTATTAAGAATAATTTAAAAAATAAAGTTCGTATTTTTATAAAATTAAGAACTAGAAAAGAATAAATTAATAGTGACCAAAATTAGAAACAAAAAAATAAAATTCATGACTAATTCTAACGTCATAAAATTTAGGGAGGGAATTCATGTTTTTTGGCCCTTATTAATTTTCTCTTGCTAATTTGATTTCTCTAGTAGAATTAACTTTCTTAATTTGAACTTAACTTTTTTAATACTTTTTTTGATTCAAATATAAACAAAAAATACATAAATTTACACCGATTAAGAAAGTTAAGTTCATTCTCTTGATCTTATAAAAAAATGAACTCATTCTTTAAATTTTCTTAATAAAAGTGGTTATTAAAATTAAAAATTGTATTAAATAAAAGATATTTTGTAGAAATAATTATTAAATAAGATAAAGTTAGTTAATTTTTTACATTTGGGTCCACCACATTTGAATTATTTTTAATAGCATTAAACGTATATTATTTGCATCACACGTTTTTTTTTTTAAATTAACGTGTGGCCAACAAATTCTTGTACTAATTTACGCAGGACTCGGGAGGCTCATGCCTCATAGTATGATTTAAGTTTAAATAGAAATTCAATGATGCAACCTATTTAAGGCCAATTCTCAGGTGAGAGACCTTCTTAGATCTCTCACCGTGAGCAAGGGCATTTCAGCAAAAAATAAATTATATTTTGACCCCATAATTATTTTGAATTCTCAAATTATAAGCCCTTAATTTCTTTAAATTACAAAATTTAAAATCGCGATTTCCCCACACTCCACCCTTCTTCCTGCCCTTTTGCTTTCTTTATCCATCCAACAATATTAATAATAATAATAATAACAATAGTAATAATAACCCCCTTTTCCTCCTCCTCCTTCCTCTTCCCTTCCTCACTTTGTGTAGCTACTTTTATTCTTCCCCTTCCTCCCCATTTTTGGCACCACCACCTCTCCTCTTCAAAAATATGCAACACAGAACCCAATTTTCCATGGGAACCACAACGCCTCTCCTTCTCCTTCTTCTGCTGCACAAGCACAAATATAATTACAATTCAAATCTCAGAAAAAGCACTCGTGGGATGGCCTCCTCCGAGCCTACGACGGCAGCTCCGACAAGGCCCCTCCACCAACGTCGGAGGCCTCGTCGTCCTCCATGGTCGACGAAAGGATGGCGGTGGAGACGCATAAGAAGCATCGCCGGTGTCGGAGGCCTCGACGTCGTCCATCGTCGACGAGAGGATGGCATTGGAGACGCAGAAGAAGCAGCGTCGGCGTCGGAGGGGTTTTTCAATTATGGCCAATTTTTAATTTTAAAAAGTTAAGGGTTTTAATCTCTACCACTCATTATTATACTATTATATCAATGGACAGGACATCATTGCTCACGGTGAGAGACCTAAGACGGTCTCTCACCTGAGAATTGGCCCCTATTTAATTGTCTTTTGTGTTATAACTAATAGATTTCACTCACTCCAAAAACAAATAGCAGTTCCTCTTAATTAAGCAAGGGGGTACCCTCTGAATCTGAAACTTACTTCACTCAGCGGTAGCCGGTATCCCTAGCCAGTACGATCTCCTTTTTGTAATGTTTTGTGGCTTATATTATATTATTTGGTAGATAGCTTATCTTTATCTTCTTATAGGGTTAGGTCCGTTTTCTCTCTAGCTACATTATCAACTAACCAAAATTTGTTGGTTCCTCTGACCTGAGCTACTTACCCAATTTTCAATTGTTGGTATCTCCTGATGTCATTCCCATATTTGGCTGACAATCCTACTTTTCTTTCCCTCTTTTATTACTATTTTTGGTGCATATGGTTAGAATTTACACGATTGAAAATTTTCGATAATAATAAATGTTGAACAATTGATTATTAAATACTGGGTTAAAATATTTTTACTCCACATAATAAAAAAATATTCGTTTTTAATTATTTTTAAAATGTACCATTTGCTGCAATAGACAATTTGTAGACCTAATTAATTTTGTGATCAAAAACTAATAATGTGTCAAATAGAGTGATATAGTCACATTAATCTTAAATTAGAAATAATATTTGTGCATTGCACAAGTTTATTTATATTATATAATATAATTATATCATTTTTCACTAATAACATTTTTGGAAAGATTTACAAATAATTAATAGAAAAAATATATTTAAAAAATTTAAATATGCATCAAACATATTAAATCTTACATTATACATTCACTACAAGAAAAATGCCAATCACCGACGAACTTTACCGATGGAATTTTTTTCGTCGGTAAATCTGTCGTTACCGACGGAATTTTTCGATCGGTAAAAAAGTTTTTCCGTCGGTAAATCTGAAATTTTGACCGTTGACAGCTTTTTGTTTTTTAATTTTTTTAAAATTACCGACGGAATTATTCCGTCGGAAACGCAAAAATTTTGAATTTACCGACTGAATTTTTCCGTCGGAAACGTTACCGACGAAAATATTCCATCGGTAATGGCACTGATTTTAAAAAAATTTGAAATTTCGTCGGAAAACGTCACCGACGGAAAATTTCGTCGGTAATTTTAAATTTCCGACGGAATTTTTCTTCGGAAAATACCGTCAAAAACGCCAAATAAACTCAGCTTCTCTCTCTTTGCTCAATCATTATCTCAGTTCTCTCTCTCTCTCTCATCTGCAATTCTCTCTCTCTCTCTCTCATCCACGATTCTCTCTCTTGGCCGCGCCGGCCACCGCTGAATCCAGCCACCGCCATCGCTCTCCACCACTCCAAACTCGACCCCAAAGCCTCCCTCCCTCTCACCCATACCCTTCACTCACTCACACACTCAAATGAAGAAAGAAAGAGAAGAAAAATGTGAGAGTGTGTGCTGGTGTGTGTGTGTGCACCCAGAAAGAGAGGAGAAAGGGGAAGAAAGAAGAAGAAGAAAAGAAGAGACAAAAGAGAAGAGAAAGGAGAGAAAGAAGAAGAGGAAAATGGTGTGTGCTATGTGCAAGGTGAGTCCATCTTCTCCTCTAATGGTGGTGGTGCAAACGAAATTCTGTCACCCTAGGAAGAAGCCATTTTCATATGCTTAAATGTATGTTGTATGATTGGTTGTTGTTTTGCTAATTTTGAACTCTGGCAGTGACTGATGTAAAGCATGTATCTGTTTATGTGATGGTGCAAACGAAATTCTGTTTGTGCCATGTTAATCTAGACCCAAAATTCTTGAAATTAGGCTTTGGTTTCAATGCATTTGGAGTAGTATAGCTCTAGTAATTAGCTGTGCAAGTTTCAGATTAGGATGAAAAATCCTGATGCTGTGCAAGTTTCAGATCCTTTTTCTTTTTTTTTTTAAATTTTCGTGTGGTTACCGACGGATATTCCGTTGGTAACATATAATTTTCCGACGGATTATTTCCGTCGGTAATTACCGACAGAATTTTCGTCGGTAATAATTACCGACGAGCGATTTACCGACGAACTTATACCATCGGAAATCGTTCGTTACCGACGGTTTTTTTGCATTACCGACAGTAATGGCCGATTTTCTTGTAGTGATTGTATTTCTAGTATATGTTATTACATATTATTTAATAACACAATAAGACGCCATGAATATGAATTTAAAACTTTGCCATGATGCTAAGTAGCATGCAGATATTCGGTCATATATATATAGAGCTGTAGATATCATCTTAAGATGAAACTAGTGCCATAAGAAAGAAAATTTTGATCGATGTCCACAATTGTTATGCTTACCATAATTAAGAAGACCAAAAATGGAATAATAAACTATTTTTTTGGCTTAATTGCAGTTTTGGTCTCCTTAGTATAGAGTTTGGGCAATTTTGATTCCTCAATTTTTAATTGCTCAATTTTGGTCCCTCTATTAACTTGACATCCAATATTTAACGAAAATGGTGACATGGCCGTAGAGAGATGATGTGGCATGCAGCTAACGTGGCTATAAGTGCTGACATGGATGTACATGTGGAGAGCTGTCATAGTTGTAGAAATATTGAGATTTAAAATAAAGTAAATAATGCTTCCAACAGGATTTGAACACAAAATTTGTAATAGAGGTGGGAAATAGATTTATAAGACGTTGAAGATGAAAATAAAATTGATAATAAAAAATATGTCCTTAATATATTTTCAAGCAAATTTTCTTTTAACACATAAAATTACATATTATACTTTTTTTTCTACAATTTACGCAATGATAGATTTATATTATTATCAACAGTAAATGTTATTTAATTTGATAAATATTTTTTACGAAACAATTTTGATAAATATTTTATTTACTTACAAAATTTGATTTGTATCTCAATATACATATTTTTCCAGTTGTGTGTATGTGTGTGTGTATATATATATATATATGGAAAATTATTTAAATAAAATATGGAAAAAGATAAATAAAGTATTCTTATCATATAATTCAACAAAAAGACATATTAGTGATCTATAATAATTGTTTGGCTGTGAATGAATTAAATGATAAATTTATTTTCCTTCATCAAAACACATACGTTTTTACAGATAAAAATAAAAAGATTACAATTAATAATATTATTCACTAAGTCACTAAAAATGTCATTTGTTACTTTATTTTTTTATTGTTTTCCAATGATAATATATTTAAGAGGAAAAGTATTGAGTTTAGAAATAAAAATTAATCATTTCGATATTGATCCAAAAAAAATTAGTCATTTCAATATGTGTACTCTCTCCGGTCTCAATTATAAGCAAAACAAAATCTATATTTTGTAATTTCAATTATAAGCAAATTTAACTACCTTTTACCCTTTTTAATGAGTCCATTCCAAAAATACTCTTATTTAACTCAAATTGTATTTCCAATGTAAGGGAGGTGGAATGAATAGTTTTAATTGGCAGGCACTAGCCATATTGGGAAGATAAAAAAAACCTTGTCCTATACATTAAATATCATTAAGGGCAATTTTGGAATAAATTTTATTTTTTAGCTAAAATCAAGAAAAATAATCTAATTAACTGACTTTCTTAATCAACGTAAAATCAATTTTTTTTGCTTATAAATGAGACTGGAGAGAGTAAAAGTTTTTCCATGCGCATTTCAATAACTAGAAGTAGCCTAGTTGTACTCCCATTGGTACGTGAATGTCGCCTTATGCTCCTGCGTTCGAATCCTACATCTTGCCCTTTTGTTATTTTAAAAACCCAACCTTTCTAAAACCATATCAGCTTTCCAAGTGTACATCCATGTCAACATTCATTGCCACATCATCTCTCTGCGGCCACATCACCATTTCCGTTAACTATAGTGGATGTTAAGTTAAGTTAACGGAGGGACCAAAATTGTAACATTTGAAAAACATGAGACCAAAATTAAATAATTAGAAATTGGAGTACCAAAATTACCCAAATCCTATACTAAGAGGATTAAAACTGCAATTAAGTCTTTTTCTTTTATGCTTACCATCGAGATTCTAGATTGGGGCAATTATTTGACTTTCATTCTTTATCATATTCCATATTTTTCCACTATTTTTTTTGTATAAAAGCAATTCTTACGTATTATTTAGGGGTCTACCGGGGCAATACTTTCATTATCATATTCTTTGTATTGCCCAAGTCAAAAGAATATGATCAATGTGCACTCCCAAGTCCAAATTGGGGTAGTTACCCGCATGTCACTACAAACTGGCCCTCTGTCCGTGATGTGGGTTTTTAAATCAAAAGACTCCCTATTTGTAGGTACAAAAAAAACATATTTAAGCCATAATTTTTTGTTGAATGCAAACTTGATTGACCCGACTGTTAAATTTGGACATTTGTAAAACCATATCAGCTTTCCAAGTGTACATCCATGTCAACATTCATTGCCACATCATCTCTCTGCGGCCACATCACCATTTCCGTTAACTATAGTGGATGTTAAGTTAAGTTAACGGAGGGACCAAAATTGTAACATTTGAAAAACATGAGACCAAAATTGAATAATTAGAAATTGGGGTACCAAAATTACCCAAATCCTATACTAAGAGGATTAAAACTGCAATTAAGTCTTTTTCTTTTATGCTTACCATCGAGATTCTAGATTGGGGCAATTATTTGACTTTCATTCTTTATCATATTCCATATTTTTTCACTATTTTTTTTGTATAAAAGCAGTTCTTACGTATTATTTAGGGGTCTACCGGGGCAATACTTTCATTATCATATTCTTTGTATTGCCCAAGTCAAAAGAATATGATCAATGTGCACTCCCAAGTCCAAATTGGGGTAGTTACCCGCATGTCACTACAAACTGGCCCTCTGTCCGTGATGTGGGCTTTTAAATCAAAAGACTCCCTATTTGTAGGTACAAAAAAAACATATTTAAGCCATAATTTTTTGTTGAATGCAAACTTGATTGACCCGACTGTTAAATTTGGACATTTGTAGGTGTGTTATCTAAAAATAGACATTTAGTTATATTTTAAATAATATATTATCTATTAGATAAAGTAGTCTAATGAGTTATTCATTGATTTATGATTCACGTAAGATTTTATAAACTTGATATACTTTATAAAAACTTTTAATTCAATGGTTTGATAAATTAATTTTGTATTTTACAAAAGGTTATTAATTGGTTTAAGTGTAAGAATTTGATACACGTTGTCGATTGATCCCATTCCTATATATGGGACATGATCAATTGACGCTAGATGTCAAACTCTTATACTTACACCAATTAATAAATTTTTTGTGAGTGGTCCTTCCATGTCTCAGTAGTTAGACTTAGCGAATCATAATTGTGACACCTTGTGGTTGTTGCCTCACCTATACACTCTTCAGCTACATCAATTGTACCGCCAAACATAGTAGCACTTTGTGGTTGGTGCTTCTCACTAACACTCTTGCAACAATGATATCGATTCATTCACCAAAAAAAAAAACAATGATATCGATTGGACCCTCATTTTGTTTTTGTATTTTGTTGACCACTTTTTCACATAGGGTACGAGGATAACATAGGATTAGGCCATGTGTCATCGATGATGTGACCCTTGCACTTGTGCGGCACCAACTTGGTTAGATTTGGTGAATTTGATAGTGGTGAGTTATGAGAGGTCTGAATCTCTATTTCACACTCCCACAAACAGAGGATGGATGATGTTGTGTGTGGCCTTGGTGGCCCCATCTTACACAATTGGTAAAGCTTCTCTAGCTTTCTCTATTCCTATGCTTTGAGAGACTAGACCAGTGTGGAATGAGTTTCTCCTCTTTTTTTTGTCAACCCTTTACCTCTTCTTTTTTTGGTCAAACCCTTTACCTCTTTTTTTTTTGGGTCTGAATAACGGCCACTTCTTGTCTCCATAAAGATGGGCTTGGCCCATGGGTTTTTTGCATTGTTGAATTTTATCTGCCAAGATGAGTTTGAATATGCATGGTGGGCTAAATTTCAATCTACTTGAGATGTGCATGAATGAGGTGCTTAATTGAATTCGGAAGTTGGTAAATACACCCTCTCTTTTTAGCCATTCACCTCACTTAATACTGTTCAAATTTTTTAATCCGAAACTGCCCTTCTGCTAATTCTCTTCCTTTCTCGTTCCCTCTTCCATATTTTTTCGAAAAACACATACACCTCACTGAGAAAAACGAAAGCAAACCGCAGAGGCAAACCAAAAACGAAAGGAACCTCACTTCCCTCTCCCCTCTTCTCATCGCACGCCCCTCTTCCCTCTTCTCATCGCACGCAGGCCTGCAGAACAGGGGGATCCATTTTCGCAGAAGTGACGAGGTATTCTCAGTTCCACGTATCCCTTGCGTTATTTTGTTTTTTTGATTTTTTTGTGAATCACATTGATTATTTTCTGGATTGTTGGCATCTTCTGTTATTTGCATTTTATTTTTGTCATCTTTTGGATTACATACGTTTGCATAACTCGCATGTCTATTTCGTTCTGGTTCTTGTGTTTTGTTACCGGAAATTCGGATTTACGGAGAAAAATGGAATTATAAATTTCCGGAAACTCGAATTTCCGGTAGTACAAAGTTGGAATTTTGAACTACCGGAAATTAGAGTTTCCGGTAGAACAAATTTTCAACTTTAAACTACCGGAAATTCTAATTTCCGGTAGTTCAAAGTTGAAATTTTGTTCTACCGGAAACTCTAATTTCCGGTAGTTCAAAGTTGAAATTTCCAACTGAAATTTGAATTTTTTTTTTATTATTCTAATGATAATTACATTGTTTATTTAGGTGTAACTTGAAAATTTGAAATGAATTTTTTTTATATTTTTCAAATTGACATTCTAATTACATTATTTTTGTTTGTAATTGTTTTATTTTTTAGATATGGCTAGTCGACGACGGCCTACTGCATCTGCACGTAGAGAGCGTGTTGGTGGTCAACATGTTCATGAGGAGACACCCCAGCCTGTACCTATAGCTGGCAAAATGGGCTTAGCCCGCCGGGCCGGCCCGAGCCCGCCCGAAAAAACACCGGGCTTGGACACACAAATTTGAGCCCGTTTTTAATCCGGGCCTTTTTGGCCCGGTCCGATAAAGCCCGAACCCGCAAAAGCCCGAGCCCGAAGCGGGCCGCCCGAAAAACGTAGGCCAAAGCCCGAGCCCGGCCCGAAAAAAGCCCGAAAAATAAAGGGCTCGGACACACAAATTTGAGCCCGTTTTCAATCCGGGCTTTTTTGGCCCGGCCCGATAAAGCCCGAACCCGATGCGGGCCGGCCCGAGCCCGGCCCGAAAGCCCGAATTGCCACCTCTACCTGTACCTACACCTGTGTAGGCTCGATCATATCCTGGAGGGCCTAAGGATTTGTCATTACTGGGGTCCTATGAATCACATGTTGCTTATGACATATGGAATGGAGTCGTAAGTAACAGAGTCTTGATATTGTTTGATTTTTTTTTGTTACATTATAATTTATTTTTATATTTTTATAAAAATTTGACTTGTTTAATTGTGTCAGGATCGTGGAGAGTTAAAGATAGTCGCACATGGTCGAAAAGTGATAGACGACCCTCAACTGCCTGAGGAAGTTTCAAATCTTATATCTCATACAGGATTAGACACACTCCGCTTGTGCACGTACGCGTTGGGAGATAAGGGTATTGTCTCTGCATTTGTAGAGCGATGGCATAAGGAGACTAGCTCTTTTCATATGCCATTCGGTGAGATGACCATCACTTTGGATGATGTGGCGTCACTTCTCCATTTGCCGACTAGTGGCACAATATGGACAGACCCCGGCTTTGACAGAGATGGTTGTTATACCCTTCTTACCGAACTCCTTGGCGTCACACCTGCAAATGCATATGCAGAAATGGAGGCGACACGGGGGTTACATGTTCGATTGAACTGGCTGTTAGATATGTATGAGGAGAGGGTACAGGAGAAGAACTGGCAGGCAGCTACTAGGGCATACCTACTCTTTTTGGTAGGGTGTACTATATTTGCCGACAAGAGTGCTACGTATGTTAACATAGCATTCTTAGATCTTTTCCGCGACCTTTCTACTTGCCATGGATATGCATGGGGAGTGGCTGCGCTTGCATTTTTGTATGACCATCTTGGGGAAGCTAGTAAGGCAGAGACGAAGCAGATGGGTGGTTACTTGTCCCTATTACAGGTAATGACCTATATAAATTGCCTTGTATTGCTTAAAATTTTATATGTTAGTTTTTATAAATTCATGTGTATATATTCATGTTTTATGCAGGCATGGATTTACGAACATTTTTCCAATATTGGGCTTCGCTATGACACAAAGGAAAGACGTGAAACGGTGCCTCGTGCAATGAAATGGAGACCTAAAAGAGGTGATGGTCGGGTGATGCCCATTAGGAGTGCTTTAGACGCGTTGACCACAGATGATGTCATATGGACCCCCTATGATAGTCATAGGGGCGTGGTGCCGCTTAGTGATATTTCATTCTTCTCTGGGTATATAATGTGGGACAGAGTGAGGGTCCCGCATCTACCAGAGAGGGTTTTGCGTCAGCTTGGGCATGTCCAGGGGATTCTGCGGTGCCCACCAGAGATGCCTGCAGACCCAGGACAGATCGTTGACATGTGGACACATTATGCAGACCACATTATTGATATACAGACTAGAGGTCGTGTGGTGACACACCCACATGAGACTGAGGAGGGTTATGTGGCGTGGTATCGACGGGTTTCTCACCCATTACTCATACCCCCTATGGAGGATGAGGTAAGAATGCCGAGTCCCAGCTCCAGCAGTGTACCCCATGTGGAGGAGATTGTACCCCATGTGGAGGAGATTGCACCCAGAGGATCTCAGATAGCTGCGGTATTTCTAAAAACAAAATTATGTGTTTAATAACTTTGGTGTTTATAAATGTTAATGTCATGTATTTTGGTAATTGTAGGCAAGGTGTGACCAGATTGCAGATATATGTGAAGAAGCTATGGTGGCACATCCAGACATTGACTATTTTAGGCAGATATACTCTATTGCACGCGGTGCCCCGTTCGAGCGGACATATGAGAGGAGGAGGAGGAGGAGGGGGGATCGATCTACACAGTGATAGATCATTTTATTTACTTTATGGACTGTCAATACTATCGATGTTATTTTGTACCCAATGGTTCTGTACAGCAATCTAGTTGTTTCCGAGTTGCATCCAACCTTGGATGTTAAAAGTTGGCTTGGCTGATATGGTTGATATCAAAATCATAGTCTTTTTGTTCATGAATCTTTATGTTGATATGGTTCAATGCCCATGAAAACTCTAAGCTTCAGGATATCTGACTAGCGTTCTTAGACCACAACGTGAGAAAGTTAATGTCCAGCTATACAACGATTACTTTCTCATGTGTAATTAGATATTGGCTCTGTTTGGATAAATTTTTCCATAAACACTTTTAACATGTGTTTTTTAATTAATTTTTTGTATATAAATTGAAATTAAATTAATTTTTGCACTTTACTTTTTTTAAAAACTATTTTTTTAACTTCTCCTTAAGTACCTATTTGACTATTTAATATTTTTCTTTTCATATATGAAAAAAATAAAAATACAAGATAAAATTAATTTCTCTATAAGATAAATAACCATGTCTTACAATCAATCATCAGAAAGGTTAACATGAGCTGGTGTCTCTCGTGTAAAAAGTGAACTATAATGTTCCTGACGATGAATAAATACAAATTCCCAAGGTAGAGCTTCTGGACTAGCGTTCTTAGACCACAACGTGGCAGTTAAAGGCATCGGAGACTCATCCTGCATACGTACCTATAAAATAAGAAAAATTCATAAACCCGCAAAAATTTTACACGATTAAACTAAAATAATAATTAACACAATATCATACCTGCACCCAATGGTTGCCATTGACAAATCCAATGGCAATGACAGGGACATTGGCTTCGGGTTGACCTCTTAGTGGGAAAAATGTCATGCCATATTGAGATGACAATGCAACCAATATCACGTTATACCTAGAGGCAATCACATATCCCATTTCTGGGAGGGTCATCCACTTGTCAATAGTAGCATGATTTTCAATCCACAGAGACTCGATTAACTGGTCAACAATTTCAACCCCAAACATCTTGGTATATTGTTTTCTGTGCATTTTCAATTCTTTCATTAAGTCATTACGAACAATAGGCCAAGACTCTTCACCCATTCCCAGTAAAGCAGCAATGGAACGATATCCACAATTACCATCAGCCTCAACATTGATAATGTCCTCAATGTATGGATGAAGTTCCATTGGAAATTGTTTCAACATATGCAAAACCTTCCTAGGCCTGGACTTAGGCTTTTGGACTGGTTTTCCCGTCCCCGACATAGGTGGTGTGCTACCTTTTTCAGAATAAAGATTGTCAATATGTTCCCAATATGATGGATCACGTTTGGTGGATTTGTCTGACTTTGACATCTTACCCTTTTGTGGTGCCCCCTTTGTATTAACCTCTAAATTAGTCAAGTTTAATTAAATCATAAAAAATGACTCCAGAAATAGTTTAACACAATACATATATATATATAAACATCATAATTTACGATTTCTACCTTTTCAAATGGAGGACACATATTACTTGCTTCCGGACAAGCAAGCTCCAATACTTTGGTCTTCATAGCAGCTTTACCATAAATGTCAAGTCCTTCAAATCGATTTATCAATTTCTCCCACTCATATGTCAGTGTCAAACATGCCCCCTTATCCTCCTGACCTTGGTCGTGAAAGCTTAACTTCCTCCAATGTCTGTGCACATCACGCAGTGGAATTGGCTGCATACCCAGAGTCACATACCGGGCAATCTGACATGCACATGGTAACCCATGGGTCCTTTTAATACGGCAACCACGGAGGGAACAATCAGTACCTGTGAAGTTCACTTGATCAAGTTGCTTGGATATATGATCAAGTCCAGCTCTAGATACAAAATACCGCAACTCATTGAATATTCTTGGCTGGTGTCTGTGTTCAACGTGGTTGATGCTCATTTGGAATGACGCTTTTATTTCATTGTGCTGCAATATAATCATATTGTTGATAGCATCCCAACAAGTACACATGTCCCCCATGCTATCCTCAAGCAACTTTTTCAATCTCCCATGTGCACCTTCCACCCTAATGTGAGCAACAAAACATTTTGATCAAAACATGTAACAAAATGAAGTAACCATTAGTATGTCAGCATAAGTTTGTGCATACCTATTTGTTGTTGTGTTCCCCAAGTGCATCACCTGATCAGTCCATGCACACACAAACTTTTCCTTGTGGGGAATCAACCACGTATTCTTCACGTATTCACAAAAATTAGGCCACACTGAACAAATCCTTTCAAAAATGGCTAGACGGTCGACGTAGTCAGTCTCAGTAGGAGAGTCACAAATGAAATTCCATGCATCTCTAACTGACTGCCATACATCATTAGGATGAACATGCAACTTTACCTTCGCCTCTACATTTTTTCCAATATGAAACCGGCATAATAATTGAGTTGATGATGGAAACACCTCTTGCACTGCATTCATCAATGCAACATCTCTATCAGTCACAATCACATGAGGAACCATGTCAGTTCTCACAAAAAGCTCTCTTACTTTATGTAGTACCCATGTAAAGTTATCCGTCCGCTCTGCCTCCAAATAAGCAAATGCCACAGAGAATGTGAGCTCTGTTGATGTCTGACCAACAACCTCAAGTAGTGGAAGGCGATACCTATTTGTTTTGTATGTACTATCCATTATCAGCACAATGTGAAACATGTCCAGAAGCCTAATAGAATCTGGATGTGCCCATAAAATATCTCTCAAAATATTTGTTTCTTCATGCCTCCTAAACCAATAAAAATACTTATCACGTTCCAATAAACTGAGTAATTGTTGCATCTCTGTCCTTCCCCCTTTTTGAGACCGACGATACTTTTTTCGCTCATTATAAATATGATTTATTGTACTCAGGTTGGACGCATTGTTATCTTTTATGGTTAGTAGTATATTCCTAGGCTTAACCATGTTTTTGGTCAAACTATTAACCAAAAATCTCTCATCATCATTTAGGCGACCAGCATATGAGTGACCAACCAGTGTCTCTGCCCGTCCATGGTTGTGAGTTCCATTCACCATATTAATATACCAACCTTCACCATTACTCATGCGTCTTGCTCTTAACCTGAATGGGCACTCGCACTTTTGGGTAGCAGTTACCTTTTTCGGTAATTTGTTCTTGTATGGCCTATATTTACCACTTCTACTACAAGCCAAAACAACAACTGTCTTTCTTCCTGGGCCTTTGTCTCCGTCTTCTGATCTTGTTATAACAAGCACAAATCCACATTCCATAGCAAGTGGTCTAGCCCAGTTCAATAAATCATCTTTAGTATAGAAGACCTGATAATGGGCAATGACATACATATAAATCACCTTAACAATCAAAACAATATTTAAAAAAAAAAATTAAATAAATACCTCATTAGTTGTAAATTCTTCAGTGCAGTCAAATTTATTTAGTAATGAAGGGAATGCATCATTAGAATTGTCATCCATTATGTACTGAATAACACTACAAAAAGACACCTCAATTAGAAGAAATTGAAATTGAAATTTTTATAAATTTTGTAACTACCGGAAATTCGAATTTCCGGTAGTTATAAAATTAATTTTATAACTACCGGAGGAAATTACAATTTCCGGTAGTCATAAAATTAATCTTAAAACTACCGAAAATTCCAATTTCCGGTAAATAAGTAATTTTAAACTTTTCGCAAATTGGAAATTCCGGTTTAAATAGTATATTTGTTTAAAAAAATAAACCATACCTGAACGGCCAAAAAGGAAGACGAACGAAGATGAAATTTCAGCTGCTTATTCTTCTCTATCGTCTCTTCTCTCGTCTCTCACTGAAGTTGGGTTAAACTATGATCAAATAACCAAGGAAAAAGAAGCGGGACTGAGGAAGAAGAAGCGGGAACAGTAACATAAACAAGTGAGGTGTATGCGGGGAAATAAAGAAACGGAAAAAAGGGTATTTTTGTATTTTTGTATTGATATGACTTTTAAGTGGGGTGAATAGATAAAACAAGGGGGTGTATTTACCGATTGCCTTGAATTCATGCATTTGACCAAAAAAAAAACGAATTCATGCATAGACCAAAAAAAAAAAGTTGAATTCATGCATAAGAAACTTAAATTACTTGCAAAACTCGCATACTTGGTTTAGTTGATTTTGGCTCATGAGATTAATTTTCAAATATCTATTATACATTATAAAGTAGGGTTATGTCACGTAGGATTATGCCACGTGGCACTCCCAAATTCATTCAATTTTTCGCCTAAAGCTATTTTTTATTTTATTTTATTATTTTTTTAATTATTTTATGTTATTCATTATTAGAGATATCAATTAATTTCATTAATATACCAATCACAATTCATTAGTAATAATCATGGTAATAAATTAGCACTAAATGCAAACAAAATCCATTTTTTGAAAAATATATTAGTAGAGTGGAGGAAAAAACATGAATAAACATGAATAATGCTCACCTTAAAAATTAATTTTTGTAGAGTTATATTAGGTTAAAAATATAAAAATATATAATATTTTCTTTTATAATATCTATAAAATAATATAATTTTACATCCCGTGCAAGGCACGGGTTATTAAACTAGTAGCTTTCTATGTAAATATTAAATTTATTTTTTTAACTTTATTTATTAACGTCTTTCAAAAAAAAAAACTTTAATTATTAACGAGGCCTGCACGGCTATATTCAAACAGAAATTCTTACTACGCAAATAAAAAAGAAAAATGAAAACTCTTATTTTATGACAAGGAGAGAGAGACATTCTGTCAATCTCACCGATACCTTACCACACGCCACTTGCACGCGCCACCAATAACTCCACCGAGTCAACGGGAATACGTGCCACGTGTCCTCATACGGTAGCGAGTTTGCAAGACAGACAAATCCAAGTGAGTGGGGAAAGATAGCGCGAGTGTGTGCGCTCCATTCCCTCCCTCGCTCGCTCAGTCGTGATTAGTTCAAATTTCAAATCGACGCCGTAGTCCCACCTCACTCTTCACTTCTCACACACTCACACTCTCTCACACACACACTCTTTCTCTCTCTCACTCTCTGTCTCCATTTTCATTAATATAAAAAAGAAAAATAAATAAAAGAACGGAAAGAAACGTTACCTTACCGGCCTTACCTGACCTGGGTCCTCTCCTCAATGATATGCGCTGGTTAGGTTTGATATTGAGGTTCGTATTCCGATCCTTCTCCCGAGCCATCATGGGTTGCTTCTTCGCCTGCTTCAGGGTCCGCGACAACCGCCACCTCCCCACCACCACAACTGCCGCCACCACCACCGCCGTACATTCTCGTTACAACAAACCCAACGTAACTAACAACCAGTCGTGACTGTTTTTTTATTTTTTATTTTTTCTGTTCTCATATTCGTTGTGTTGGTTTTTGGGCATATTATCGGATTATGAAATGTTGGATGATTTGTTGGAATTTCAAATGTTATGGAGAGTTTGTGAAGTGCAAACAGTTGAAATGTTCACTGAATTCGGCCGAATTTGATTTTTTTTTTTCTCTTTGTGATGATGGATTTCGCTTGTTGCAAGTTCTGATTTCTGAAAATTTAGGATTTTTTTTGCTGGTAGCAAAAGTAATGAATAGTTCAGATGGTCACTGGATTCAGCTGATTCTATGAGAGTTTTGCAAAATTATTAATTTTAGTTTTTGATGTGAGGGTTATGATCTTGCTCTTTGTAAACCAGGATGTTGCGGTCTCTCAAAATCGTTTGTCTACTTTGTTTCTATCCGAAGGTAAAGTTTATTTTATTTTGTTATCATTATTGTTTTTGTTTTTAGTTTTTCAACATTAATGTCACCCATGTGTCTTTCTCGTTTGTTGCATGATATTTGTCTTTCGGAATCCAGTATATTCTCTCAGTGGCTACTAATTTTGTGCTTTACATTTTGAAAAGAGAGAGAAGACACTGCGCACGACGGTGGGAAGAATTTTGATGAGGGATCTCACAGACACGACAGGGAGCTTAAGGATGAGGTGTGTTTTTCTTTTCTCTGAAATTTGTTTAATTGTCTGAAATGCTTTAACTTAGTCATTGAAGAACCATGATTAGCATGCCACTCACCAAGCCTTGACTCACTACATTGTATTTTTCCATTTCAAGATACTGGCAGTAGGGTGACTTATACATAATACTGATTACTATCTTGTCACTGTCTCACAGCATCTATTGTTTTTGTAAATGTACTAGCACAGTTGGAGTTTTAAAATTCTGGTCATTTTTAATTGTAGCAACTGAGGCTGTATCAAGTTTTTATAAGGTATACTGGGTGGAAGGAACTACATTTTGGTCACACACCCGATCATTACTGCAATCTCGATTCATTCTATTTATTACTGTTGTTTGTGCTTTTTCTAGTTTTGAAGGATTTTTTTCGATAAAAAATGAATTTTTTTACAATGATAAGTTTGTGAATATTGCTGAGTTTAAGTCTGCTGGCTCATAATCTGTTGCATAACCCTTGGTTGCGTTTGTCATGAAGATAGCAATTTTCTGGTCATGTTGTGTGATTTCCATGATTAATTCTTGTTGTGTCATATATGAACCATATATCTACTGTATCATATAATTGCTAGCATACGCACGTTCAGGCACAGAAACCTTTTGTAATCTCAGGAACTAGGTCATCTAAAATAGCCGATGCCTTGCTGGTGGAAGAAAAAGATTCTTGACAGATTTTTTCTCTAGATTATTTTTTTAATTGTAAAAATTAAATTTTGTTTATTACGAGTGAAGTATGAGTTCATTATTTACGTGCAAAATTCTTAAAAAGCACCTGTTGATGCTTTTGAATTAAGTTTGTTTACATGATTAGATAAACTCCTTCTGCAGGCCAAGTTTCTAAAAGCTTGCGGTACCTTGGCTAGTACGCCTGCTGAAATTCGGAAAGCATCCAGGAAACTAAAAGTGTCACCTTCTTGTGGTAAAGATTCCGGTCCTTCAAGGTTTCATTCCTGGCTTCTTGATACTTCTGCTGATAAAGTTCAGATCGACGTTCAAGCATTCAATCCCCCAACTCCCATAAAACAGTGTGAAGAATGGGAAAAAAGAACAGATTCTTCGGACCACACACCAAGCAGGTTATTCATCTATGTATTTATTCTGTTCAATGCCGATACTGAATAATAATGAACGTGAAGAAGCAACTATTTAGTCAATTTAGGAGGTGGATATATTACTATTGGAACACCACCTTGTTAAGAACGGAAGCAGCTTATGACAGTTAAAGAATCTAAGAAAAATTTGTTCCTCTTCTTCTCAAAAGATGGTGAATCTGATTCTTACTTTTTTCCCTTTTGGATTTTTTAAGGGCATATTTTATGGGATTTTCACTGAATGTGCTCATATATTTTGATCATATTACACATAAGCTTTTGAAAAGTTAATTCCTTTTCATTTACAGCTGTATCTCCAACGCACACAATACTCAATATGACTCTCTTGACTCTACTGAAGGAAGTAGGGCAGGGAGCCTTCATCCTTCCGATAGGACTGAAAAGAATACAGCTTCTGTTTCACATTGGCCATCAGCCACATATACTAAGAGGAGGAACAAGTCGGTACGTTTTGAATGTGATACTGATATTTCATCCTGTGAGTCGTCAGATTATGGTGGATGGCACATGAAGAAAACTGACTCACCAAATCCTACCCCAATGAAGCTATCTGATGAGATGCAAACTCCCGGAACTGTTTGCCCTGCAACACTAGAAGACTTGCCAAATGGTAAGCTTCGAGTCAAGTCCCAGTTTGTGTATCCAACTAGCAACATAGGTGAGGATGTATCTCAGAGCAAGATACTTGAGGAAGAGGATGATATCCCTCCTGAGCAAAATTCAAGGAAGCTGAGTGAATCAATTGAGCTGTCTCACAATGCAACTTCTACACCCGAAAAGGGGTTAAAGAAAATTTCTGATGAAAATGAATCTAAGGTGGAAGAAAGCTTATCTTCCTGGTTGAAGCCTGCATCTGTCATCTTGGAGGAGAGAAACAAGAGAATGGAGATTGCTTACGGTCACATCCGCAAAACTCCTTCAGACAGGCCTATCATTGGGATGGTTGCTGCACACTGGAATGAAGATGAAGATTCTAATGTTCCTCCTCCCAAGTGGTGGGATGGCAATGGCATACCAAATTCAACCAATAAATATAAAGAAGTATGACCTGTGAATCTGTAATAACTGTTTGCTATGTGAAAGAGTTAATCTAGCTATTATATCTAATTAGTGCTGATTGTTTTCAGGACCAAAAAGTGAGCTGGCATGCAACCCCGTTTGAAGAGAGGTTGGAGAAGGCATTATCTGAGGAGAGTTTCATCTCTCAAAGGTATACCTATTTAAGCATCGTTTTTTGCTTAAACTCTATTCACCTTTAAAAATAAAAAGTATATTGGATAGTTTGTGTTTGTGATGCACTTTTTGGTAAAATATTTCTCTCTGAATGATATACACAATAGTCCGTTTCTATGTATCCTACAGTTACTGAGTTCTGCATGAGATTGAGGATAAAATACTATTGCTATTGGTCAAGGAATACCCATATGCATAATCAATTACTATTGGATAATGTCGTCCTTTCATTTTGTTATTTGATTCACAGGAAAGATGTACGTGGAAAACCAATTGCTTTTGATGAGAGTGAAGAAAGTGATACTGCACTATCTCAGCTGCAATCTTCAGCCCATCCACAGTCTGTGGTGTCGTTTTGATATCTGTAGGTGTTGTCCACCTCACATCACACTGCTCTGTCTGGTATAAGAGGTCGTACATATTTGGCATTTATGGTGTGATTGGTTGGAACAAGCAGTTGATTATTCAAATTTTGTGATAATATTAGTGCTATAATGCCGCTTGCATTGTACATAATTGAGAGCTGTTGGGTTATTGGGAGATTGGTTCTCATTCCTTGAAACACTTGAAGTTGTTCAATGTCGAGATTTACGTGAACTTAATTTCTGATAGGAGCTTGCGGAGCCTGAGTGCATAAACTTTGATTATGTCAGTCTTAGCGATTAATGTTAAAAATAGCCTTGATGTGTCAAATAGTTTGTCTATTAAATAAAAGGTGAATTAATGAATATGATAACCTAATAATACAAAATTAACAGGAAGAATTAAGATTTTGGTTGTCAAGCAAAATGCATAATTCAATTAGCAGGTTATTTTAACATGTGGAGTGCTATTAACACTCTCCATCTCTCTTTAGTATACTTCTTCCATTATACACTCTATAATTGGTTAAAATTTATTTGGGTTCTATTAAATTATGTGTGTTACATATACTATTTAGAGGGATTTATATGGATTTTAACTAATCAAAGAGTATGTAATCGTGTATTAGAAAGCGTCTTGTTGGTATTTTTTTTCACAACGTGGGAATAAAGGCAAATTTAAACAACAACAAAAAAATCAGCAAGCAAATTCTAACTAAATTAACTCTGCCTTAAAAAAGTCCAATTTTTAAAATAAAAAAAATATATCATTTGTTATTAATGATTTGATAAAGTCGACGTTGATACATGTATGATGTATCCTATTTTTATCGCATGTCTACTTCAAGAAAAAAAAAATCTAAAATTCAATTAATCCACTATGTAAAATTTATTTTTTTTTGGTGGAAAAAAATAATGATTTTACATAGTGGATTAATTATGCCACGCTATAGAATTATTAAAAGTATAAATTAAAATAAAATATTAATACGAGCAGTGTGGAGTAGAAATTCTAAGGTAGATTAATTAATAAAAAAAGGGAAAAGAATAAATATAAAACGCAGGTAAAGGAGGTGGTGGAGAATTAGGGTAGCGAGAAAAGTGGCGGCAGTGAGACGAGATACTGAGATGAGAGTGAGAAAGTGCTGGAAGCTGGCGAGGAAGGAAACATGCGTGTGGATAATGTGGTACCAGTCTGAAACAAAAAGGGGTTTATCATTCCGTGATGTTTCATGATAGTTTTCAATCTGAATCATGTTTCTCTCCTTGCTGCTCGCCTTCTCCTCTCTCTCTCTCTCTCTCTGCCTGCGCCCTTTCAACTCGCAAATACCCTACGGGCCTCGTGATGATTATCTGAAGGTTCTCATTTCTGTTTTACTCTTATCTCTTTTTAAGCTCTCCACCACCAACTTCTTATATTATGGTTGTTTTAACAGAGAAAAAGATATAAATTCATATTTGATTATCATTTTGTGTTGTTTAAAATTTTCTAAACGAAATAGGAGCTCTGTTTGAAAAATTCCATCTGGAAATTTCAACTTTTTTGGATTTTTTATTTTTTGTTATTTTAGTTCATTCCATCCTTGCTTTCAGCTCTTTGGTAATTAGTACTATTTTGAGTTTGCTTTGGACTTTGGTTGCCACTGCAATTGAGTGTTTGCTTTGGGATGTTTTTATCCACTCCAGAAATCATAATGTTATACCAAATTGATTTTCAATAAAGCAATGAGATTTTAAAATAGCACTTACAGTAGTTAAGAGTGCAATAATCTCTCACGATATCCACTCTCACTATGGATATCTAACCCCATGTTATGTCTCGGGTATTCAGGTACAACAGGGAGTTAACAATGAAGCTGAAATTTTGGATGCGGTGCTGTCATAGTATGCAGAAACGGTTTGCTACTGTCATATTAAGCTGACATATTTTGGTACTGTCATACTATGCGTAAACGGTTTGGTAAATGTGTATATCACATATTGTGGAATTATGCAGGTCGTTATTCAACTGACACAAGGCACATATTGCATAACAACATAATTTAGGATTGGCCTAGAAACAGTTTTGGCAACATTGTATTTTTGTTTGAGCTACTTTGACTCTGTAAATGAGCAAATCTTAAATCTGTAAATGAGTTACTTTGACTCATTGTATTTTTTGGCTAAATCAGCATAACTTGTGCTTATAAGTTTAGTCTTTTTTAATAAATTTTGGCCTTTCTAAAATAAAAAGAGTGTAATAATCAACGGAGAATATGGGGTTCGCAGTTCGGAAAGAAAGAGGGTGGTGGAATCCTAATCATTCTTGCTTAAAGAAAACATAAGCAAGAGACATAAAGTTGAGAGGATTACATACAATAATTTGTCTTTGTTTGATCACTATCATTGTATTATACTTTCTAACTTTTTCACTAATATCAAATGTATCGACACTTGATATTGGAATCTTAGTCATAGCATAACTAATGGATCTCGAGTGATTGGTTTTGAAATTTTTATATTGATTTTGTTTGGTTTGGATTGGATTGTTCTGATTAGTTTCTAAACATACCCCAGCCAACACATTGATAGAAGTAAAACCAATCAACGTAAGAGGGAATCATTTTTTTTTCCTTTAGAGCTTTAATAATTTTATAAATAACATTTCAAAAGAAATTGGTCTAACTTATGTCATGATTTTGTGAGGATGGGACATTTGGGATTAGAACAACAAATGTATTCTATTACGTTTTTTCAACCACTTTACCATAGATCCTTGATGCCATATGATTTCTTCCTAATGGAGTAGCTAATTCCATTCCTTTCTACCCTCCCTTTAATTTGGTCAAATTATCCTCAGATCTACATTATTTTCTTGAAGCTTTGCAATCTCGTTACCAATATGCTAAGGTTGGTCAAATTTTATGCTCTCAATTCATACCTCCAATTTTCCAATTTTATCTACAAGTCCTTTCATCACGGTCTCCTCCACGCAACCAGAAAATGAGCATGGCGAAATCCTCATGAGGTATCTACATTTCTGAATTAAAGCGATTCCATCTTCTTACCAATCGCAGATAATTCTTTGTCCCCTCCAAATCCAACAACATCCGCATACATGAGCTTTGAGACTACATCTTACTAGAGCTTCTGGATTAGCCACAAATCAGTCTAGTCTAATTTGAACATTTTAATCTTTACTCCAACTATTCATTCAATATCCTATAAATCATCAGTCACGTATATCATATCAATCAATAATTTTTCTGAACTATATTTATCTGAGAGATGTAGGAGGATCCTGTACTTTTCATACATACTTAAAATCTCTCTGAATTCACCCCCTTATGATGAACGAGTAATCAAATATCATTGCACTTTAAATCCTTGAGCAGTTACTCTGAATGACATTAGGTGATCCATTATAATAGGTTTCCCATAAAATCTCGTGAATCACCATGAACTACCTCCTTCATTCTCCTCAATCATGATATCGATATATACATCTATTTCAAAATGGTCTCAAACTTACCTTCACTTTGATCTTCAAAGGAATCAAAGCACGCCTAATTAAAGCCTCTTCTACGATCTTCGCTACTCACTTGTACTCCACAATTGAAGCCAATTTTCAAACATAGTTTTGTTTTAACTAAGCATATCATCTAGACCTTGGATTTTCAACGGACTAGGATTTTCATAGCTTTCATTACTTGTAGAGCACCCCAATCATCAACAACCACTCAGGTTTATCACTCCAATCAACGAATAAAATAAACTCAAAAGTAATGAAACCAAGCAACCATCATTGAAGCACTAGAGAAATAATCATTTGTAAGCGCCAAAAAAACAAAAGTTTCACTTTATCACTTCTCTTCAAATGGGGGTTTAGAGACATTATCACTTGTAATTTAAAGTGACCAAAAACACATCAAATTTTATTACTGAAATCAGGTTTGACAAACATACATACATACATACATACATACATATGGAGTTTCTTACAGCATATCCAAACATACTACCGGCTTTGACTAGAACAGGAGAGCACACTAGAAAGCAAACTGAAGTTCTGCATGTTGCAGTAGGCTCTATTTTATTCTCACACACAAACAGGTAACAGAAAACACTGAAGCCATTTCCCTGAAACCAAAGATCCTCTTACTGGGGTGTCTGGAATGTTGTTCATGAGCAGAACTAACTAAGAAGCTAGACAGGGTATTTATATAGCTGTAGAACCTTCTGCCAAGATGGCCTGCTGCTAATATCATCCCACCAAGCACTCACATGCTTCCTCTCTCTCACTAAATTCCCTCTCCCAGTTTGATTCACCAAATAGTGACCAAATGCGAGATGGCTAAGATCAGCAAGGCTGAAGAAATCCCCAGCCAAGTACTTGGTCTTTGACAGCCTCTCCTCATAAATGTCCAGCACCTTCCCAAGCTTCACATCACTCTCCTCAATCACTTTTGAGTCTGAGGGAGCACCAAGTAATGGAGCAAACAAAACATTGATAACCAAGTTGTAGATTGGTGGGTGAAAGTTATGAGCTTCCACTTCAAGCCATTGTTCCACAAGACCCCTTTCCTCTATTGTTTTTCCCAACAACTCAGTCCCTTGGCCTTTATACTTTTCTGCATAGTATCTGATTATTGCACGAGATTCTGAAAAATTGGTTTGAAATCAGTCCATTAGTATGAATAGATTATTCCACATTAGCAGATAGCAAAGAAATGAAATTTGGGATCAAACACTTTTTTGACAAAAAAAAATTCTATTAATTATAACCCTATCTGCCTCTTTATAAAATACAGTACGAGAAATGCTAGCATCTTTCTCTCTAACACACTCTTTCCAACACACTCTTTATGATTGGTTGAACTAAATAGGATATTGGGCACATGTGAATTTCAAGCAATCACAAAGAGTGTGTTGGAAATTGCATGTTAGTAGAGCTCCTCAACACAGGACAGGGCAAGTATGAACAATCCTAACCCCACAACTCAATCAAACATTTTGATCTAAAGTTTCAAATATTAGGGCTCTACGAGTACGAGGTGAGGTAATTAAGGAGAAAAATCAAAATCACCAATCATTAACTCCATTAGCACGAGAAAAAAGAGAGAATTGAAGAAAAGAGGAAAGGGGTTAGGTGGCTAACCATAGAGGGTATAATCACCATCTTGAATAACAGGAAGCGCTCCAAAAGGCTGCAGATTTATGAGACACAGGTATAATAATTACACATGAAAAAAAAATGATTTTTTGAGAAAAGATCCTGAGACCCAGTGAGGCAAACAGAGTGATGAAGAAATTGAACCTGCAGCTTGAGAAACTCGGGTTCTTTGTTCTCTCCCTTGAAGAGGTCAATATCCACTGGTTCAAACTCAATTTCCTTCTCAATTAGACACACCAGCACCCTTTTTGGGGAAGCATAGGTTGGGCCATACACCTTCACCACCATATTTTCTACCCAAATTCCCGTTTTGTGTGTGCATCGGTTGTTCAGTAAGTGCTTCCACTTATAGTGTCCATTTTGGGGTGAAAGGAAAGTTCCAATAAGGCCATTATTTTATCATCGTTATTTGATTCTTTGGAATTTATTTATGGGGAGAAAATAGTATTTATCTAACTAGTTTTTGCTACTGGCTACTGCTACGCGTGTGGTCACGACTCACGAGTGTTTTAGACTTTTTGGTTCATTACACATTGAGTAAACCACTATTTTAGTCCTCCATTTTGTAACTTAATGGCAATTTGATCCCTATCATTAGGAAATAGGCAAATTCGTCCTTGACAATGATCACTGTCTGTTGAGTTGGTCCCTCCATTAGTGGCTATTAAGTAACGGTGTTAACGGTGGTGATATGGCACGTTAAGTGTCACCTGGCATAGACACGTGGACAGGGACTAAATTGATGATATTTTTGAAACAATAGTATAGGGACTTATTTGACAATTAAACAATAATATAGGGACTTAAAAGATAACAAAACGTTGGATGGTTAAAACTGATCCCTTCTTCTTCTAGTCTTCTTCTTCGCTCCCTCCTCTGTTTTTCTCCTCTTGAAGTCGTCGTCTTCTCCTTGCTGCATATATCTTTTTGAGTGTTTAACTTAAATTTTCTTTATTTTTCCCTCTCTTGTGGGATATGTATGATGTGGTATTACCAGAATACCATCACAATGCACAAAGAGATGCAGCAAGACCCAGTACCTCCGTAGTGCTTGCAAGAACCCACTTTTATAATGCAAATGTCGACTGCACAAGGGGTTTAAAACTTTAAAACTTTAACACCCAACACTCAAACAAAAACATGCCAAATGTCATTCCATTCCAACCATTAACACAATTTAATTAACCCTAAAAGTGTCATCAAATGGCCAATGTAACTATTCAGCTGCTACAATTGCTTAACCCCAAAAGCAAATGTAAATGTAAATGGCATTGGCAGCAATGTGTCACCAAAGAACACTCACATGTCATGGAAAGGAATATTCAATTAAAACAAGGAACCACAATGGAGATGCATTAATTCCTTTTCATGTTCCTGCGTCAATTTCATCCTTTTTTTACAAAAATAAAAAAATAAAACAAAAATACGATGCCACTACAAAGGTCATCTCCATCTTCCAGTGAAATGTCCAACATCAGACCCCCCATCTCTTTTTTTTTCCTTCAGTTATCAAAAGAAACAAATGAAGAAAAATCAAAAGCAAAAGTTAATCCTAATACTGCAAGCACTACAAACTTCTCGGTTTAGAGAATAGAGATAAAAGCACAACTTCAAGAGGAGAAAATCAGGGGGCGAAAAAGAAGGGGAGCGAAGAAGACGACTTGAAGAAGGGATCCTTCAGTTTTAACCGTCCATTTTTTGTTATCTTTTAAGTCCCTGTATTATTGTTTAATTGTCAAATAAGTGTATTATTGTTTAATTGTCAAATAAGTCCCTGTACTATTGTTCTGAAAATACCATCAATTTAGTCCTTGTCCACGTGTCTATGCCAGGTGGCACTTAACGTGCCACATCAGCATTGTTAACACTGTCACTTAACAGTCACTAACGGAGGGACCAACTTGACGAACGATGATCAACGTCAGGGACGAATTTCCCTATTTCCTAATAATAGAGATCAAATTGCCAACGAGTTATAAAATGGAGGACTAAAATGATGGTTTACTCTTGTATATTTTTGAGTTATTTTTTGTTTGTATTCGTGCTCGGAGTAGAACTTTTTTTTGGTACTGAGCTCGGAGTAGTACTTTAATTAAGGGTACTGGTTAAGCAACATTTAATACACTCTATTTAATATTTTCTTATTACTCCGTTCATTCTTTAATATTTATCTTTTACGGTTATTTTACATTAACTAAGAAATTGATAAATTTTTTGTTATATTATTATCTTTTTATTATTTCACTATATCTATTTACTCTCTCGACATTAAATTATATAAAAAATGTATAAAACAATTAATAGTGATAAAAGTATATTTGCAAAATATAATCTTAAAATATTAAAAATACAAATAAATAGGGATAAAATTCTTCAAAAATGGAGAATTAAAAAGGGACGGAGGGAGTAGTTAAGTAACATTTAATACACACTAATAAAAAGAATTTAATACATCCTATTAAATACATTTTATTGGTTAAGTAATATTCAATGCACCCTATTTAATACATTTTATTAGTTAAAAAATTAAATATTATATTATATTTTGTATGAAAAATTATATTTAAATATAATTTTCCATTTTTATATTTAAATTATATAATTACTTAGATATAATTATATTTAACTACCACTTTTCATTTATGGGAATACCACTTTTCCATTTTTCATTTATCTCTAAATTAATTATCTCATTAACTTCTTTCCCAAATTTACGATTATACTTTGTTTGGTAGTGAATATTTATGTTAATATTTACTTTTTTACTTTTATACAATAATTTTTATCTCTCCAATTAATTTTCAATGAATTGAGTTAATTGGGATTCATTGAATACTGACCACTTTTGGCACTTTTTATCTTTTTTTTTGGGTATAGGTAGGCATTATATGAAGCAACAAGGTGAACCCCCAGATGCCTAACCAACCATAACATTATCTCATCAATCTTGCTTTCTGCAAATTAATTACGATGGTAGTGAAGGTGTATGGCCCAGACTATGCTTGCCCAAAACGGGTGATAGTGTGTCTGATTGAGAAGGAGATTGAGTTTGAAACAGTGCATGTCGATGGCTTCAAGGGAGAGCACAGGGAAGCTGAGTACCTCAAGCTGCAGGTTCTTTTTCATTTTTGATGCCCTTTTTGTCCGTTTATTTTTTTTCTGACTATTTTTCTCTGTCAATTAATATTATAGGTTTTTTTTTCTCGAGTTTAATAACCATGCACTAATTTTACACAAACATTCAATCATGTCTCACTATGCTGTCACACGATAACATTACTTCATACAATATCTGCATAAATACAGACGTATCGTCAATACATAACAATTAAATTATTTTTCCTCTGACAACAATAATGTCTCACAAATCTAGTTAAGCACCACGCTAATTATACTATTGCGATTGTGTATGTTAACATTGCAGCCCTTTGGATTGCTCCCTGTTGTTCAAGACGGTGATTATATCCTCTATGGTTAGTCCCTTCACTAGTTAATTAATTTCTACATTTTATTCCGTTTAGTTAATTAATTAGCATCGATAATTTTATTTTTTGATCTATCTCCTTAATAAATTTTGCAGAATCCCGGGCAATCCTTAGGTACTATGCTGAGAAGTACAAAAACCAAGGGACAGATTTGCTGGGGAAGACAATTGAAGAAAGGGGCCTTGTGGAGCAATGGCTAGAAGTTGAAGCCCACAACTTCAACCCACCAGTCTACAACTTAGTTATGAACATTTTGGTTTCCACAATACTTGGGCTTCCATCAGACCCAAAAGTGATTGAGGAGAGTGAAGAGAAGCTTGGGAAGGTGCTGGACATTTATGAGGAGAGGCTTTCAAAGACCAAGTACTTGGCTGGGGATTTCTTCAGCCTTGCTGACCTTAGCCACCTCCCTTTTGGGCACTATTTGGTTAACCAAATGGGGAAGGAGCATCTTGTGAGAGAGAGGAAGCATGTGAGTGGTTGGTGGGATGATATTAGCAACAGGCCATCTTGGAAGAAGGTTCTACAGCTATACAAGTACCCTATGTAATGTTAAATATGTAACTAGCTACTTCCTTTGTGGAAGTGCATGCCATTGCCTGTGGAGTTTTCTATATGGTCTTCTTTTTTTTTTTAATAAAAAAAATAATGTTGCATTGTTATCTGCATGGGCCAGTAGTCTATTTTAAACTTTGGTTTTTGTATTGGGGATCAACTTCAAACTTTTTTGAAGTTAACCCCCTTCAAGATGGTGCATTGCTTAGTGATGGGCTAGGCCCACTAAGAAATTCTCAATCCAACAACTGTTTGTAATATTTCCTATATAAATAAATTCAAATGTCTTGACCAAAAAAAAAATTCAAATGTTGACCCAAAAAAAAATCAAATGAAAACAACATTTTTATAATATATTAGAAGTTATTTAAAACGGGACGAGAAAGTGTATGTTTATTATTTTTCTTATATTGTAAAATCAACAATAATTAATAACCACTAAGCTGAAATAGTTATTAAATAAAGTTTTTAATTTTATATATATTTTATATTTACTAATATTAAATTACATTTTGTTGGTGGACTTAAAACAATGTCTTGGGTTGCCTTACCTTGGGCTGCCCTGTCCATTTTTCATTCCTATGTTGAGGGGCAAGAATCTTATAAATAGAAAATTTTAAAAATTATTTAACTATAACTTTTCACATCCACCTCATTCTACCATTTTTTTAATTTTGAATTTATTTTTAAATAAAACATTCATGAGAATATTGAATGTTTATCAAATATATTTATGAATTATATATGAAAATAATATTCTTATCAATAGAATTTTCAAAAATATCATTCCAAATAATATGATTAGATGCCTTAAAAAAAATGCCCCCATAACATTTGATAATGGCCATATGCAGACATGTAGAGTACATGACAGAAACATTTATTTCTTTCCCATCGTATACTAGTAACTAATTATTAATAATCGATAAATAACTTCAGACTATCAGCTGATCAAAAACTGAAGTCCATTCATCTAATGACTAAAACGTTGCAGTCGATCATTTTCACATTATTGTTTTTTCTTTGTTTGAGTAGTATGTACGAATACGTCTACTTTTATTATAAAAGTTATATCATTTCAAATTTGAAATTTTGTCTATATTACACACAGCCTGCCTTTATTTTGCCCCTAAATGTAAAAATTAAATGAGGTGAATTTTATCTCAAAGGCCATCCGTTAAATAATGAGTTGGGATCCCTTCCATTTCTTTTTCTCTCAATTTCCTCCATTACAATGTTTTTGGGAGAAATAAATGACATAAATGTAATACATGAATGTCATTTATTCCCCGAAAAACATAGTAATGAAGGAAATAGAGAGAAAAATAAATGGAGAGAATCCTAACTCCTAAATAATTCCTAGAAGGCTAGAACCTTTGTTTATTTTTTTTGTACATGGCACGCAGCCTTCCATTGTATGCGCGCAATTCTGATCAAGCAAAGAAAGACAAGTTTCCAGTGATTATCGGCTCAGTTGGCAAGAGATAGAACACAAGTTTTAATAAAAACACACAAAATTATATAATTGAATATAGTAGCCAGGAGTCATAAATTAACCCTAAATCATATCTTAAACTTACATGGATCTTAACATTAAGAACATTACCAATGAAATTAATGTTCTTGATGAGTTAGTTGGACCTGGAAATTTTCAAGAGGTGGAAAGAAGAAAAGAGTTGACTTCGCAGTTTTGGCAACAAGTCCATGCAAAAGAAAGCCTAATTAAACAAAAAGCTAGATGTAAGTGGTTAGCGGATGGGGATGCTAATACTCGCTACTTTCATGCATGTGTAAGGGGGAGGAGGAGGAGGAATCAATTGACGGCTTTGAAAAAGGGAGATATTTGGGTTGAAGGTGTAGATGAGATTAAATCCGAAGTGAAGAGTCATTTCCAGAATTTTTTTAAAGAGTCCAATGAGTGCAGGCCAGTTCTTGATGGTATCAATTTTGCACAAATCTCTAAGGAAGATAATGCTGTTTTGACTGCACCCTTCACGATGGAGGATATCAAAGAGGCGATTTGGAGCTGTGAGGGGGATAAAAGCCCGGGGCCAGATGAGTTCAATTTCACCTTCTACAAACAGTTTTGGGACCTTATCAAAAGTGAGGTATGTGACTTTATTCAAGAATTTTTCATTAATGCCCGCTTTCCTAAAGCTGTTACTGCCTCCTTTGTTGCTTTAATTCCCAAGACGGATCACCCGCAATCCTTGTTGGAGTATAGGCTCATTTCGTTAATTGGTAGTATGTACAAAATAGTGGCTAAATTGCTTGCTTTGAGATTTAATGGTGTCTTGGGAAAGGTTATTTCTACATGTCAATATGCTTTTCTTCCTGGTAGACAAATCTTGGATGGTGTGGTGGTTGTTAATGAAATAATTGATGTAGTGAAGAAAAGAAAGGATAAATGTGTGCTGATGAAAATGGATTTTGAAAAAGCATATGATTCTGTCTCTTGGAACTTCTTGGACTATATGCTTTTCAGAATGGGTTTTAATGAGGTATGGAGAAAGTGGGTGAAGGCATGTGTTAGTTCAGGTTCTGTTTCGGTATTGGTGAATGGGAGTCCTACGGAGGATTTTAGAGTCCAAAGGGGGCTACGTCAAGGGGATCCTCTTGCCCCGTTTCTTTTTTTGGTAGTGGCAGAGGGTTTATCGGGGTTGGTAAGGTCCGCTGTGGAAAAAGGATTGTTTGCTGGGTATTCTATTAACGATAATATTTCCTTTCCTATTCTTCAGTTTGCTGATGACACTATATTGATGTGTAAGGATTCTCAGGTGAATTTTTGGGCCATAAAAGCAATTTTTCGGAGCTTTGAGCTAGTGTCCGGGTTGAGAGTAAATTTTTCAAAGAGCTGGATGTATGGTATCAATATTGAGGAACATCGTTTGAACAGGGCAGCTGAGTTCCTTTTTTGCAGAGTGGGGAGCCTTCCATTTAAATTTCTTGGTATCCCGGTGGCAGCTAACCCAAGGAGGTGTAGTACTTGGGAGCCTATTGTCTCAAACTTGAAGAAAAAATTGCAAAAATGGAAAGGGCGCCTTCTGTCTTTTGGTGGAAGAATCACTTTGTTAAATTCAGTGTTGAATAGCCTACCGGTGTATTTTTTTTCATTTTACAAGGCTCCAAAGAAAATCTTGAAGGTTATTGTAGCGATTCAAAGGAGGTTTTTATGGGGTGGAAGTGAAGATTCAAAGAAGATTTGTTGGGTGTCTTGGAATAAAATATGTTTACCAAAGAATAAGGGAGGATTGGGTGTGAAAAATGTAGAGTTATTCAATATGAGTTTATTGGCCAAATGGCGATGGCGGTTTTGTGTGGATCACTCTGCGCTTTGGTTTGAGTTAATGAATTTAAGGTACGGTCCTTTACTGACCAATGGAGGGAAGGATTCTCAAGTCCCAAACACAGCTTCTACTTGGGTGAAAGACTTATTTTTGTTAGAAACCAGCAGGATGGAACCTAGATGGTGGTTGTGTGAAGCGTTAGGTAGAAAATTGGGTTGTGGGTCTATGGTGCGTTTTTGGCTTGATAGATGGGTGGGTAATGTGCGCCTAAAGGATATCTTTCCGAGGTTGTTTCAACTTTCGGAAAAGAAGGATGGGAGGGTGGCAGACATGGGAGAATGGAGGGGGGAGAGATGGTTTTGGCGGTGGACATGGAGGAGCAATTTTTTTACTTGGGAGGAAGAACTTTTTAGGGAGTTCCAGGAATTACTAATGCCGACTTCACCTATTTTGAATGCAGAAGATTCTTGGATTTGGAAACCGGATCCCATTAAGAAGTTCACTGTCAAATCCTGTTATGAAGTGTTGCTTGGCATGCAAAATTTTGCCCCTTATGATCAGTTGTTTTGCAGGGCAAGTAAGCTTGTTTGGCTTTGTGACATCCCCTCAAAGATTTCCTTTTTTGTTTGGAGATTATTACAAAATAGATTGCCAACTAAAGAGTTGTTGTGGCAGAAAGGTATTCTGGTTGTTCCCAATGATACTACATGCGTCTTGTGTAAAAGGGAAGTTGAAAGTGTCGTACACTTATTTTTTAATTGTGCTTTCTCTTACAACGTTTGGATGGCTGTTAATTTTTGGACTGGGGCGGTTGGACCACTGCAAAATGACGGTGTCAATCATTTTTTGCAATTCGCTGGTTGGGTCAGAGGTAAAAGAAACCGTAAAGGGAGGCATGTGATCTGGATGGCTGCAGTGTGGGTATTGTGGATTACGCGAAACAACTATTTTTAAAGATGGTACAACAAATTTAATTGATGTTGTGGCTGACATTAAAATTTTGTCTTGGAAATGGTTTACCAATAGGAATGGTAGCAACAGTGGGATCTTGTACTCTGATTGGTGTTCTAACTCAATGGGATGCCTTAATGGGGGATAGTTGTTGGGTTAAGTTTTTGCTATGTTGTAGTAATGTACGGGATGATGCTTCTTTGTGTTTTTCTTTTTGGGTTAACTCCTTGTATTTATTTTATGGACATGACACTTCTTGTGTTTTTTGTCTTTTTTTTAATGCAATTTGATTTATCAAAAATAAAAGAAAAATAAAAGGAAGTTTTGGTCTAGTTTGAAGGTGACATTACGTACGAAACAAGAGCAAGGATGATTGTACCGTTATGCGTTTGTACTTGAGAGGACACACCTGTCTGTAAAGATGTCAAAGCAAAGCATGAACGTCAAAAACCCGCTACTGGCTTGAATACTACTCAACGTTTCTCATCATCCTCACGTTCACCTTTCAAGGACAGCAACAAAAATTGTGGATATTGACTTATATTAATGCTGCAACGTGTTACAAGTTGCAACAAAATGTTTGAAAAGTTAGCAGTAAATTTATTTTAAAAGACAAAGAAAATATTATTGATATAAATATATGACACAGCACAAGGAGTACTATGTCACAGATATTTTACAAAGATAACAAATGAAATATAGAATCCCTAACCCTAAGATCCCAACTTAATGCTACGTACGTACATACAATTTTTCTCAACATAGTCCCAATGTAAAACATGACCAACTCTAGTAAAAGACATAAATCTATATTATCTCTACACTAAAATGAAGCCTTAAAAGAAAAATAAATTCATGTAGAAAAGCAAACTTCACATAATTGCATTGTTCACAAACCAGAACCCTTCACAGCTGTGAAAATATTCACACTCCCGGTGTGAGAGTGTCAGACACTATCCACGAATTCCAGAACCATTCACAGCTGTGAAAACAATCACACCCCTAGAGTGACCGCGTCAGACCCAAGCCACGAAAATGAAGGGGGAAAAAAAGGATAAGTCACGGAAAAGTTAGCAGCAAGTTGAAAAAAGGGATAAGCTCGTCGCCTTTTTTTTTCAATGTAATTAATTAATTAATTAGTAGACACAATTACATAATATTAATCCGAATACACCACGGGAGAGAGAATTAATTGAGTGAAAATAAGTAGTAGAAACTAACCTACTTCACCAATAAATGAATGTTTAGAATGTTAAACTGAATTTCCTCGATTTTCATTTCATCGTGTCAATAATGACCATTCTCTCATTTAATAATAATGGCTTTGAAATTTCTTTTCTTAATTCTTCGTTGTTTTTATGACAGTTGACATACTATATATATATATATAGAGGCAAGAAAATAAGATCGCATAATTTCCAAAATTAAGTCCCCACACTAGATCCCCCTCCACACACATCTCCGACCTAAACTTTTTTTTCCTCTCTTTTGAAAATCTACGACCTAACCTTCATGGTATGGTCGACGTGGTTCTTTATTCTTCGATCGTTTGGTTGATTTGTACGGATAGTGTACTTTCAACTGACGGTTTCAAACAAAGATATCCTTATGAATTTATATAAATTAAATAGTTACTTTATTGCATTGGAAAACCTTGTCTAAAGAAGAAGTTCATGAATAATGGAATGAGTTTATATATATATATATATATAACAGATTTATGTTAACTTTAAATTAAGAAAAGAGAATCGTAATTTTTTTTAAAAAAATCACAATTACCAAATTTTCATGTTTAAAGTTTCTTTCAGATTTTTTTTTTCTTTATCTCTTCCATTATAAAAATGTCTACTGAATATACTGATTAATAATCTTAAAAATACTTCAAGAAGAGTTTTGACAAAAAACTTCGAACTAAAATTTCTATGTTTAACAACTCATCCCAAAATTTTAAATTTGACTTAATTACTTAAATAAACGAGTTAAGCTTAAAAATCATCTCTATGGAGTGATAATGTGGTTTGGTGGGATAGACTTAGGAGTTGGAATGATAAAGATGTCATATGTTCAAATCTTCTCACTAACATAATATACTAATTACTAACATTTAATTGCCTATAAAAAAAGCATAAAAATCAACCTTTCCTACCAATGCGTGCAAGTCAAACTGGCCTGATCGAGTGCAGGGTCATTACCCTTATGTATAGTAGATCAAAATCAAACTCTTATCTATAGTATTATTCTAGGGATGGGTGGAACAGGCACAGGTAGTAGTCCTTCGTTATCTACCCCATCGAATAAAAAATGCCTCTCGATCTGCCCATACCCGCATGGGTACCCGACCACTAGTCAGATTTTTAGTTAGTTTTATAAATATTTGTGGATATCTGCATATATCCATGAATATTATTAATTTCTTAATAAAATGTATTTTGTATTAAAGAAATTTGAACCTCTTTAATTATAATTTTACCAATCATTATAATTTATACCTCATTTCTAATTTGTACCAAATATTATAAGAGTAAAATACACTTCCCTCCCTTGACAGATTTCAACATTACACTCCCCTCCTCTCTTGTTTGAAAACACACACTCTCCTCCCTTGAGAGATACTAATATTATACTTTTCTCCCCTCTTGTTTAAAAACACACATTTGCTTCCCTTCAAACATAAAATATAATACATTTTTTTTTTCTATTCTTGTAATTTTTTTTAACGTAAAAGTTAACCTCCGTTAAATTATTTATTATTACCATAATAATTTTTTATTTTTCATTTCCTTTTTGCCTCATTTTCTTTCTCATTCCAATTTCTGATTCTTGAAATTAGAATCACTGTTTCACCACCACATTCCACCAACAATGGATTCGTTTTGGTTTTAGTGGAATGTGGTGGTGAACAACGCTGAAACAGTGATTTTGAAAATTGGATTGAGAAAGAAAATGGGACAAAAACAAAAATGAAATGAAATATAAAAGGTTATTATGGTAATAAAAAATATTTTAACGGAGACTAACTTTTACGTAAATGAAAAATTACAAAAATAGATAAAAATGTATCATATTTTATCTTTGAAGGGAAAAAAGTGTGTAATATTAGTATCTCTCAAGGGATAGGAGTGTGTGTTTTCAAACAAGAGAGGAGGGGAGTGTAATATTGATATCTCTCAGGGGAGGAGAGTGTGTGTTTTCAAACAGGAAGAGAGGAGAGTATAATATCGGTATCTCTCAAGGGAGAGGAGTGTATTTTACTCATATTATAATGTTACTTCTTGTGGCCACCAGTACCTCAACACTCACCAGTCACCCCTGCCTAATTAACTAGTGGATAAAAGAAATATCCTTTTATTTATGTCCTTTTATTTTACCTGTGGCCCACCCATGCCTAGATATAGCGACTTTATTCACGGATATCACATGGACATGTATTTTTGCCATCCCTATTATTACCGGAATAATAAACCTTAAGCATGATCCTATGCAAATGGAACACTCAATCCTCAAGCAACACATGAAACAATTAAAAAGTAAAATAAAAGTTGTTGAAATTCTTAAGCAAACGTGGATTCTCAAGTGTTCTATAGTTTTTACATTTTATCCAATATTTTCAGAACCACATCAATAATTGACTTGATGGAGGTACTGCTCACAATTATAATAATTATTATTATAATTGTGATTGAATCGTTGTCGAAATGATAATATTTACATTTATATAAATATATGTTTAATATTATATAATATTAAGTAATACAACATATAATAATAAGAAAATTAAGGTTCTGTACGTTTGATAAGTCCAATCTGCTAGACATTAACGGATTTAACTAGTGGATAACGAATTTAAAAAATATAACTGTTTGATAACATATAGCTTATAAATTATAACGTTTTTCCAATAATTTATAGCGGTTTTAAATTTATGATTTTCCTTAATTAATTGAACAACAATGAACTTTGTTTGCATTGTTATTTATGACAATATAGTTTTCATGGGAGGCAATTTGGTCGATTAGGCACGAATCCTGTTATAGTAAGTCTTTGATTTAATTTAATTTTATTTTATTTTTTGTGGTAAATTAAGCCCTATAAGTTTTTCTACAACAGTATTTATGTCTTTAAAAAATTCTTTGACTTTTTCCTCAATTAATCGACCGTGTTGTTACATTCATATGTCTAATTGTCAAAATGATGCCCCCTTTGGTTGACTTTCCTATATGGTGTGGCAGTGAAGCTAGCTAGGTTTCAAAAATTCCGATGTCATTGGCTTTTCACTTTCAATGGCGAATTAACTACTCCCCCGTCCTATAAAAATAAGTATTTTAAGATTTTTTTTACATAAATTAAAAAATACAATAAATTAAGTAGGAAGAATAATAATTTTACTAAATTAATTTTGTTAATTATTTATATTGCTCAAAAACTAATACAACACTTTAAAAAGACAATTATTTAGGGTAAAGTTGAAAAAATAATTAATACTTTATTGAAAAAATAAAATGTCAATTATTTTAAAATATTTTTATTTTACTTAAAAAACTATTATTATGAGACAGAGGGAGTGCTGATGTTCTGACGTTGTGAGTACCCCCCATGCGCACCCCCCCCCCCCCCCGCGGCTAAAAAAACAAAAACAAAAAAAACCCACTTAATTGGTCTTGGTTTTAGCAAGGTTAATTGGGGGCTATTAATGTCTGTTGTTTTTAGATTAGTGTTGTTATGCTATATAGGATGTATTAATTCCTCTTGTTGGCCGATTTAGAGGCTATCCTTTTTTTTTCCTTGTAAAAAGGTTAGATCTCTTATCCTTTTATTAATATATTCATTAATTTGCTTATAAAAAAATATAATACCCACTTCCCGCCCAATTAAGAAAATTTGATATGTTTTAATTAAATTATAACAATAAAAAAATAAAAAAAGAGGATGTTATACTGTTTAAAAGAATAAAAAAAATCAATATCATTTTTCAAGCGAAAGCAACAAAAACAAAATAATAATAATAATAATAATAATAATAATAATAATAATAATAATTTGAATAGGTAATTTCAATCCCATGCATTTCAGTGGTTTAATTTAGAAACTTGTCTGAGATGGAACTTTCTTTTTAGAGATATATCTTAATCGAAATGTTTGACTTGACTCCAACTAGCAGCCAATATTCAACACACAATGAGACCAACAAAAAAAATATCTCAAAAAATGAATATAAATATGTGGAAAGGAGGTGCATTATTTACACATACAGCATAAGAAGCATCCTATATATCAGTTTTAAGACTTCTCATCAGTGTGGTTGGAAACAAATATATTATTACATACAAAAAAAAAAGAGCATGGATCATGTGGGTAAGTTAGATACCCCTGACCCTGATGATAAGAGGAAGGAAGAGGAATTAGAAGAAGGGGAAGTTGTGCTTCCTGGGTTTAGATTCCACCCCACAGATGAAGAGCTTGTTGGGTTTTATCTGAAGAGAAAGGTGGAGAAGAAGCCTCTTCGAATTGAACTCATCAAACATGTTGACATCTACAAATACGACCCATGGGATCTTCCAAGTAATTGCTTAATTATATATGATCTCTCTGCTTCCACTCAATTAATTTCCAATATGTGTTCTGCTTAATTATCTGCAGTTATAAACTTTTATGAGGGGTTGGTTTGCTTATAAGTTTAATAAGATTGATTCTAATATAATATAATTAAGGACTTGAGTGTTATTTGATGAAGATAAATTGATGTAATTGAATGATATGAGTATAGATAGCATAATTAAGCTAATTAGCCTGTCACAGAAAAAGGTACTTAATGATCTTCTGCAAAATCTTAATTATGCATATCAATAACAAAGACTATATATACTTTGATAGTTCAGGTTCAGTTGCTATTAATTTTCATGTGAATAAAACTTTCTCTAGTTTCAATATTATGTTATGCAATACACTACAAATTAATAAAGGAAAATAGAACTATAGACTTGGTATATATACATTTCTGGTCTAGCTAGCTATAGGATTAATCAATCCTACTTTACAGGAGTATATTTTAGTGCTGCTTAATTGTAATTAACTAATTAATTTATTATTATATTTCTTGGTGATTAATAATGCATTTGTAGAAGTGAGTTCGTTGTTGGGGGAGAAGGAGTGGTATTTTTTCTGTAGAAGAGGGAGGAAGTACAAGAACAGCGTGAGGCCAAACAGGGTAACAAGGTCAGGGTTCTGGAAAGCAACAGGGATTGACAAGTCCATATATTCATGTTGTACTGTGAAAGAACATCATCAATGCATTGGCCTCAAGAAGTCATTGGTGTACTACCGTGGAAGTGCTGGTAAAGGCACCAAAACTGAATGGATGATGCATGAGTTTCGCCTTCCACCACCCAATGCTAATAAAATTACCAACAACAACAACAATCCACATGATCATAATGCTACCAATGTTGACCTTCATGAAGCTGTAAGTCATCTATATATAGATATGTATATAGATATGTTTCCACGGACCCAGATTCTCTACCGTAGAAAAAGCACATAGTCTGATATATAGTCGCCACAGTCAAGCATTTTGGACCATTAGATCCATATCGAAAGGTTCACATCCTGAGTTTGAATATTCTAAATGTGATGAATTTTGATCTCGATTTAATAATCCAAAATGCTTGACTGTGGCGACTATGTGCTTTTTATGCTGCAGGGGATCCGGGTACATGTGTTTTTGCAAACTTCTTGTTTACGATGTCTATCTTTATAGCATATATTTCTTTGTATAGTATCTTTCTTTTTATTATGTTCTGGTTTTGCCAAGACAACATTGATCTAGAACCATATATAAGACAAAAATAGAGAGAACATATTTAAATTAAATTATTATAATTATTACTGAGATTTCTTGGTCAGAAATCTGTTCATGATCATGGTCAATTAACTATAAGTTAATTACTATTGTATGTTTTATTATTATAAATCTGAGGCACTATCGGACACCATATTATGAGGGAGATCGAATTATAAACAAACACATAAAAAACGATTATTTACCTTCAATAGCTATATAACAACATGAAATTGCGATTAATAAAATGTTTTGACTTTGGTCTTAAAGAGTTATTGGATACACATATGTCATGTATATATACAGGCAAACGTTGACCGGCCTCCACAATATATATATATATGGACAAAATATCTAGGCTGCTGTGGAAGTTTTTGGAAAAATAAAGAATGATGCATGGATGCATGCCACGAGACTATATATACGTATTTCAAATTTTTTAAGTTTGATCCAAAAACAATTAAATAATAGTGTAGAAATATTTTATAAAACAGTAGAGAAAGTTTTCGGAGACTCACATAAAAGGTCGTATCAAATGTATTTTTTTGGCTTTAAAGTGAGAGACATTTTCGGAGAAAAAAATACAGAATTATAAAGTTTGACGATAAAATTAGTAATTGAGATTGTGATAAAAATATATTACAATTATAATAAAATTACAAAGTTAATAAATTTTATTTTATTAATTTTTTAATCAATAATTATTACTTCATATTTTTTTCTCATTTTTATTACCCCTTACTTATAAATAAGCATCAAATAGATATAATTTTTTTTATTTACAAATTGAATATGCACTTACTGTATAAATATAGTTTATAAATACGTCCAATTATGTTTTACTGTCTTCTCATATTTATAGTAGTATTTCACATTAATAAACAAAATGATGAAGTATAATTACACGAACCAAATAAAAGTAGTATAAAATATGTTTACATAGTCAAATCTTAGAATTTTTCTACCAGTTGTACGTATGAAATACGTATAAATACTTCAAGGGTCGTCGCTGCTCTCATTAATGTGCAATGAATTGCATTTATTTCTCTTTGGTCCCATCTCACCCTTTATTTCCAACTGCATGACCAATTCCACAAGCAAAACATAAGCGTCATTTATGTCTCTATTTATGTTATGTCCTTTCATTAATTTTAATTAACGTTTTGTAGGAGGTGTGGACATTGTGCAGGATATTCAAACGCGTCCCATCTTACAAGAAATACACTCCAAATTTGAAAGACTCAGCAGCAGTACTCACCAAATTACCAAACGTCCAACAAGTGGATTGCAAAGACCCCTTAGTTATGCCACATTTAATTGAAAGGAAACCGGTACTTATTGAACATGTTGATGAGAAGAAGCACTTTTTTCTGGGTCCGTTTGGCTCTGTGGCCCATCAGGCTCCAGTAAGTACCGTGTCTCGTCCTAGTTCTAATTTGAACCCCAATGTTGAGGATGCATTAATTGGAAATCATGAGAACTGGGATGATTTGAGATCTATGGTTCAGTTTGCTATTAATGACCCATCCGCGGTTTATGATTGTACAGAAACATATATACCACCTTACTATTTTTAGGTTTGGAGTCAGAATATGCCATGATTGAAGTTACTATATTGTATGAACACACACATATATATATAAACATGATTTAACATACGGTATTGACATTTTTAGTCTCTCACATTTTTATTCTTTGTTAGAATCTGAATTTCATATGATATGATATCATGTGAAATATTTATATCTAATTCTCTCATAAAAATAAAATAGGTAATTAATGTTATTGGAATTTTTATTGTTTATTTGTAAAGAGAGAAATAGATACGAAATTTTCATATGATAAAATCATATAAAATTTTAACGCAAGAGGACTTACTTTTTGTGTTTTTTTTTCTGAATATATATATATATATATATATATATATATGTAGAACCTTCCTGATTTTACTGTGTTTTGTTTTGTTGTAAAGAGTCTAGTCTTTGACTTGTATCTTGTCACTATCCTTTTAAATTGATTCGTTCAATAAATACATAACCTTTCTTTAACAATTTGGTTTATTTGAATATTATCTTTTCAAAAATACAACACAGACTTGAACATACATTTTTTTTTATAAATGAAACTTGAACATACATTTAGTTAATTAACCACAACCACAATGATATTTAAATTTAAAATACAGCACACATCACAACATATGCATTGCAAATAAAAGCATAAATTAAACTCTACCACCGGGGTTTGTTAAAATAACAGTTAGATTTTATATAAGCTTGATAAAATTACACTTTACTTCACTATTTTAATCTACGATTAACTATTAACTTAACTTAAAAAAAAACTATTAACTTAACTTTATTAAGTGTTGTTTAGAAGCAAATTAATATTTAAAAGTGTACTCTTATTCTATGCAACTATGCATAAGTGTCTGCCAACATGGCTCTTGGACAATTCTTGCTGTGTTATAACATGATATGGCTGGGAGGAGTGTCATTTGTGCTGACAAGATTTTTGAGGCCCTACTATTTTGCCAATTCTGTTGCACATGTTGGCAGCTATTATTGGATTATTTATATATGTTGTTGATGGTTTGCTAACTTGGAAGTCCTGCTAAATTAGAGAATATTTGTTTGAAATAAAAAAAAATTACCCTCGATTTTCTTGTCCTCCATCCAAACATACCCTGAGAGGAATGATTTAGAAGATATAGAATTATTCTTAACTACTAGACTATCTTCCGTGTCTTCCCTTTTCCTTTGATTTTCTTGATCACATTTTATATGTATTAAAGAAAGTTTACATACCAGCTCGTAAGGGTGTTCAAAACTGAACCGATCCAAAAAACTAACCGCAAACCGATCCCAAAAAAAATGAAAACCGACAAAAATTGCTTTTTTTGGATGTCTTTCGGATGATCTTTTTGCAAAACCAAACCAAACCGCTCGGATTTCGGATCTCTTTACTAAAACCGAACTGATCCAAACCGAATCGCAATTTATAATGTTATTTCTTTTGAACTTGTTTGAATGTATTTTTAATTGTAAATTGTTGTTAAACATATGCTATTAATTAATTATTTGTGTGCAAATTTACTTTTACAAGTATTATGTGTGTTAAATATTAATTCATAGCAGCCTTTGTGTGTGTGTTAAATACTATTTCACATTTTTTATCTCATTTAGTTAATAATTGTCTTTTAAAAGTATTGTTTTCTATAACCATTTTTTTAGGAATGACCTTTGTGTTTAAATATTGGTTTTCGAAATGATAACCCAACGAAAATTATTAAAACAAAGGTCGTTGATTGGTATTTGATAATATATTAGAAGTAAAATGTAAGCAATAACATTGTAGTTGATATTTTTTTAAAAAAAAATTACAACCGCAAAAACCGAAAACCGATCCAATCTAAATTGCATTGTTTTGGATCGGATCGGATATTTTTTTTTGAGAAAGCAAACCGAACCGCATGCTCTTTTAAACTTTGGATCGGATGATTTTTTGTCTCAAAACCGAACCGAGCCGCGAACACCCCTACCAGCTCGTTGTATATCTACATGTTTTCAGGGCAGGGCATAACACAACCTGATTCATGAACTTGAAAAAGTGGTTTACATGGCCATCCATCAAAATGGTATAATTAAATTCCCAATGAGTGAAAAAAAAAATTCTATATGCTTCATGTCTGTGGATTGATTATATCAGGGTTGATTAAAAGAGTTTCCTCCTTGTTCATTGTGTTTGGTACCTAGTTGGCTAACCACAGGAATGTCCAAGCTGCTTCCTTCAGATTCAGGTGCAACTTCCCTTACATCAGCTGCCTGAATATCATTCCCCTCATTACTCTCCGCCGGGACAGGAACAGATCTAGAAACACTTAGGCATGCTTTATCCACATTCTCTTCTGTCAGGTCCACATGCTTTGTATCTGAGCAAGACTCAGTCACCTCAAAAACTCTGGTTGAATCATCGTGCGGCCTATTAACCAAAAAAAAAAAAAAAAACTAGTATGTCAAATTTGATATTCAACATTAAGCTACAGCTATCATAATTTTTTCCATTTTCATGAGAGAAATGCTAGTAACACACTCTTTCAACATACTCTCTTATTGGGTGTAGTTCATGTAGATCTCGCCAATTTGGAAATGGCCCCCACCAAATAGGAAATGATACCCAGATAATTTAGTGGGTCCGAGTTGTTGAAAACAATGTGTTAAAAAAAGTGTATTGCTAGCAGCCTAGCACTCCTCTTTTTATGATGACTCTGCAATTCATAGCTGATAATTGATATACATGAACATGGCCAACTCAATAAACTCAACAACAACAACCAAAGTCTTTCTAAACTATTATGTGGGGTCGGCTACATTGATTAAATGACTCCATAATGTTCTATCACAAATTAAAAATAAACCTGTCCCGTGTTTCCTTTAGTTCCCATGTTTTACTCATTGTCATGCTTAATATAATGTTACCACTTACCACCATGTTCGGTTATGAGCTCACTCCAGAAATCAAATTAGTGTAGCCAATGGTCAGAATAGGAAAGCTAAATTGAACCAAGTTAATGAAAATTTCATGTAATGCTAATGAAGATGAGGTGCTAAACCTTTGAAGTTGTTCTTTAAGTTTGTTCACGTATGCAAGAAGCTCCTGCTTCTCGCTTGCTGCTGCTGATTCTCTCTGTATTGCCTCCTTTATCCTAGCTTCAGCAATTGCCTCTGCAACCCTGACCTTTTCTTCTGCCCTTACAACAGTTGCTTCTAGGATTACATCATGCTCTCTAGCTTTTGCCAGCTCAGAACGCCACATATTTGCCTCCTGAATAGCAGCATTTCGCTGCTTAGCTAACTGTTCGTTTTCTTTGCTTAAGCCTATAATCTTTTCTTCAGACTCTTTTAGCTACAAAAAACAAACATTTCCACAAAATGAACAGGCAAGCCAATTTGACTGGAAGCAACATCCGTAGTTATAGCTGAGGGTGAAATGTTCATGTTATTTTATTGAGAATCACTCAAATTTTGAAAAGCCCAAAATCTACCATAGAAATTTTAAAGTATACCATCATAATGGCACACCTTTTGTGTAGAGAGCTCCAACCGCTTCTCTGAATCTTTCTTCAAACGCTCAATTTCTGCACAGGCAATTCTCCATTGCTCATCCATAATATGTGCTGCAGATGCAGCTGCCTCGGCAGCTTCAGCAGTCTCAGATAGTTTCTCAGCTATATCTCTTATAGTTGATTCCCGGGTACGAAGATCTCGAGCCAAATTCTGTAGCTCGTCATCCTTAACTCGTAGTGTTTCCTGTGGAACAAAGGAGCACCTTCAAAACCAAGTCCAAAACAAGAAAAAAACCATGTAGTAGGAACAAAAGGGTAAACATCCCCATACAGATAATCCTTGTCAAATACTTCTTTTCGTTATTCAAAACCATCATCCTTATTTTTCTTTGACATCAGTCACCCATTTTCTCACTGCAAAGTATGAGCAGCACAAAAAATGGAGACATGTACCTTAGAGAATATAAGGTGGTGCACTTGAGTAAAAACGGAACATGTTTTCATCTATGAAGCACCGATACGTCTCGATACGTATCGTATTCAATACTCATCGTATTTGTGCATCATTGGTTCAATGATCGTGATAAGGAAAGATGGAAGAAACCAGGACATGACCGTACCTTCATGATTGTTAAATCATCCATTGGACCATCAGTAGTCTTATTTACCATCATTCCCAGAGCATTTCTTAAAGAAATTTGCATTGCATCTTCAATTTCTTTAGAACATTCTAAGGCCATTGAATTGGCTGCAGCAACAACTGTTGCAACAGTTCCTAGTTTTGTTGAACCATTACCACTTAAGGAATTCACAGCCTCCTTGTGAGCTTTTAGAACCAATTGAGTTGCACTGATGTCAAATGGTGATATAGATCAGACAAAGAAACAATTGAATCAAATAATGCAAGAAAATCTGCAATAGAAGCAGTCTTCAAATTATTGAAATTAATTTATCACTGCAGAAAGTAAGAATAGCTGATAAAAACAAGTTAGAAAAAAAATTGAAATAACAACTGAACCATCACATGACATTAATTTTTTATTTTGGAGTTTTACTTCTTTTTCCCTCATGATTTGAAGTGCACAAACTCAAGGGGCAGAGATGGGGAATGCAGCAAGAACAGAGTCAAAGACCTAAATTTGAAGTACTTTAATTTATATCAACATTGTTGCTCATGGCATACAGGTTTAGTGATTGGGAAAGTGTCCATTCTGCAATGCTCCTTTCCACGCAACAGCCTATTCCAATGAATATAAAATACACTGTTTACAACGGCCAGAAAAATATGAAGAATGATACTGCAGTAATGATTCCTAATAATATTAACATGTTTGTGAATTATACCTGGGAATAATATTCCCAGCAATAGTATTTCTAGGAATGTATGGAAGTGCTACACTTAGTTGAGTGGAGTTAGAGTTACACTTCCAATTGCCAAACACAAAATTCAGATAAAATGGCCACCCCTTAAAACCATCAGCATTTCAGCAGCAACAGGAACAAAAGACTTAGAAGAGTTAGAGTGCACTCATTTCTCACCTTACCTCACACAGTCACACCTGACCACAAACTTTCTTTTTATTAAAACATTTGCATATTCCACAAGACCACAACAGATATATGGCACTATCCTTTTTGGCCAGAATCATACGACTAACAAATAATACCCAACAAATGAATAAGCTTTTACCAATCTTCCAAATATTACTTCTACAAAATAAGTAATCTCCATATTCCAATCAAACTAATTTACAATAATTAATCTAAGTTAAACCAACATGGCATCTAGTATTGTATTTAAAAGTGACACCTCTTCAAAAAGCTTTTAGATGGAAGTTTCTAAATAAGAAAAAAAAATTATCATATGCTGTACATTGCAAACCAATATAACTTGTAAAGGAAGATATTATTCCGTGAAACTTGTCATAAAGAGAGAGGGAGAAAGGGAGAAGAAAGGGGGGTGGGACTAGACTAGAAAACATACTGTAAAGTTGACACCCAGGCTCTAGCTGCACGAGGAGTCTCTGCACAGAGGAAGCAATCCTTTTTCTGTGGGGTCCCGATATCTTAAGGAAACAGTTAAGAAGAGCACAAGTAGAGAGATTTTCATTTAGTTGTTAGCAAATTAACTGACCACTGTTCTATGTAGCACCGACACTGCAAGTTGTATAATGATGTCTCTTAGTATTTTGATGTGAGACTCGTTATCATAGGGAAAATATAATTCTTAACAAGTTGCATAATGAATATATAAATCTTGATTCTCAATTTAGATATTTTATAAATGATACTCTCTCTCTCACAGAGAGAGAGAGAGAGAGAGATCTGTGTGTGTCACAGTATCCTATATTTTGGACATTACTGGTGTCTACGTGTCCGTGTATGTCCTTCATAGCTACTGTTAAGTGCCAAAACAGACAAAAATGACAAAAGGATACAAATGCAGCATCCATCGTACTTTGGTAGTCCACTGAAACACACAGATGTAGCAATACCATGTCAATGAGTATACAAAATAAACTTCATGGACCAGAATTTTGTAACTAGAATGTATACAAGACGGGACAGTTCTTACTGGAAGTTCACAGGAGATACAGTAATTGTACTATTTGTATCAAATACAATCGTTCCCTTAATAGTTGGTTCATTTCTTCTTGTCCTATTGCTCAGAGAAAAAACATAAAGGTATAGTAATCAGTGTTTACTGGAGTACATAAAAGAGAAACCAGAAGGAACAACACATATAAACCTACTTGTATTCCATTCTCCCAGTTGTAGGGTCCAAGACCACCCATCGCTCGTTCCATTTTCTTAGCTGCAAACACAAAAAAGAAATTGGCATGAGCTAGCTAAGAAGGACACACAGAAACATCAAGGCATTCTCTAAAGGCATCAGGATTCAAGACACTAGTGTACAGAAAAATAACAAAGACTATTCAAAGGACCACAAAACCCACAACAAATTGGAATTCACAATTCTCATATGATCACTATCATCTCCATGCCAAAAAAGGAGAACTTGGAGCTACATTTGCAAATATGAACAAAAACCAACACATGGGTCACTAATAAAACTACATATTGATACACTCAACTCAATTGATCAAAATTGAAAAATACTACCTCCGGTCCCATATATAAGAGACAAATACCTAATTTACAAACCAATAAAAGATAGTTAAATGAGTTAGTTGTAATTAATATAAATTTTATTTCAAGATTACCCCTCGTAGTAAATGATTACAATTGTGGCTTATACATTTAATGACATTAAATCACTCCTAATTCGCAAGCATATTATTCTCTCTCCAATGGGTATAAAAGGAATTTTATACAATTAGTGCATTTAAAATGGGTCTATGTTTCTTATAATTTAGACCAAGAAAATAACCCTAAATTCTCTTATATATGGGACCGGAGGTAGTAACATATACCCAGAAACAGAAAAGGCTAAAGAGGGGGTATTAGATTACTGTTTCGGATCGCTTGAGAAGTGGTCCTTGCAATAAGTTTCTACCAGAACCCGAAGCTAGCTGACGCTTTATCTTTTCCAAGCTATTCTCTGTATCCGTAGTAACTTGCTGTAACATTCCATTTCAGCTGAATATTCCAACCATCTCTCTCACACAAACACACACACACACACACACACACTCACACACACAGAGAGAGAGAGAGATACCGGAGAAGCAACATCGGAAGCCATAGACGTGAAGATCAAGAGTTGTCTGAATCGGGCATGACTAATGAGAAATGTACTATTTTTGGAATGCAAATTATTATTTTTTGGTCAATGAAAGACTGGTAGGTTCTTTTTTTTTGGTAGGTTCAATGGACTTGTAGTTGGTTGGAGCTTAGATAATAATTATTTTACAAATGAATTAATTTTGGATGTTTTTTTTGTGTTTTTATGATCTTATGTAGTATTAAGCAAATTTAATTATCGGAATAGAACTACCAAAACAAGAGTTGAGATTAAAATTATACTCCCTCCGTCTTTAATTATAAGAAATTTTTATCTAATTTTTTTCTACTAAAAAAATTAGTTAATATAATTTATAGCATTAAATATGTCAATAACTTATACTGTATTTCCAAAATTGTCTTTAATAATAGTATCTCTCTTTTCACTTTCTATCTCCCATTTAATTAATACATTACTACTTCTCTTTTTCAATAAATAAGAGTAGTTTGAGCAAAAATTAATTAATACATGACACATTTTTAGAAATCTCTTATAAAAAGGTACAAACAAACTTTAAAAAACCTCTTGTAATTAGGCACGGATGGAGTATTTGATATACATGAGAATACATGTTCAACAATTTCCATTGGCGAATAGAAAGGTACTACCTCCGTCCTTAATTATAAGAGATTTTTTGCAAGCTTATTTATCCCTTTTTATAAGAGACTTTTGAAAATGTGTCTTACATTAATTAATTTTTACCCAAACTATCCTTATTTATTAGAAGAGAGAGATAGTAATGCATTAATTAAATGGAAGATAAAAAGTGAGAAGAGAGAGATACTATTTATTAAGGACAATTTTGGAAATAAAATGTAAATTATTAACATATTTAATGTTATAAACTATATTAACTAACTTCTTTGGTAGAAGAGAATTAGGTAAAAACTTCTTATAATTAGAGAGTACCTTTAATGTGTCAACATGTTTGTTTTAATTTTTTTCTCCATCCCCAGAGCCATGTTTCAATCAAAGTTAAGAATTCTTGCTTTGAGAAAATAATGGAATGTGTAAAATATCTGTTTGTGTTGTTTCAAATCTTAAACAAACAGATACTTAATATGCAAAACAAATCGCATGTAGAATTTACAGAGAATAAACATGCCATGGTCGCTCGTCATGGCTTGAAGAAGATACATCCTTAGTGAAAAAAACAAACGTGCACCAATTTAGAAACTCTAATTTCACTCCCATCCTTACCGGAAACAATAAAGCTATTGAAGTACATTAGCTAATACAGAAGCAAAACATCTTAATAACAAATGGGAAATTCGCCAAAGAAGAGTCTTCCAATTAACTGGACCAATTTACTTTGCTCTCAGTGACCACCACCTGTGTGTGTGCCGATTTGCGATTTCAACCTTTAAACTGCCATTCCCGACGGCACATTGGGCAATGCGCTTGTGATGTCTGAGAATTCACCCATTTCAAGATACAATGCAAATGAAATGCGTGATTGCATGCACCCCAGACTGCAAGAAGTAGAAGGATGAGTTAGACCAATTACTAATTACTACTTACTAATATAAATAATTAAAGAATCCTACTATTTGATCCGTTAGAGGTATTTAATCTTGTTACATAGAGAAAGACAGAATATCCATATATTGATGCAATATTTCGGGAAAAGGGTGACGGACATCATGGTGATAACCACTCATCAAGCATGATTTCATGGCCCCAAATTACAATTATGTCATCCTACTGCTTTATCAATAGTCACCATGTATGCCACCAACAATGCATCTTTGTAGCAGTTTAACACATTCAAATCAGGGGAACTAGAGAACTTCAAACTGGTATATCATTATGAATGTGGAACCGCAAATGATTTTTAGACTTTAGAGGTATCCAAATTCCAAACCTATCTACGTGTTCAGGAAAATTAGAGAATCCTAACTCTATAGCATCGTAATCTAGATTATTCAACCCAGTGAGAAAAGGACAGAGTGATTTACTGTCCTGCATGTAAAGATCTCAAGAAGCAATAAAAGGGAACCCTTTGTAAATAAGATTAGAAAGGCACACACTTATAAACAAAGCAAAACTTCATCCACACCATGTTGATTTAGTTGTATAAGGGCCATGTTGTGGGTGATGTATTAAGCTAACCATTAAAAATCTCTTTTCTAAGGATTCCTTAAGACCCCATAGTATGAGACCACTGTCCACACAATTCATGCAGTTAATAGAAGCAATTATGAGAATAAATGAAATCACAAGCAATTACTGGCTCTGCAGTTGAGCTTACTACTGCTGGAGTAGCATGGAACTCCCAATATACAAAGATTAACTAAGAAATTAACTAAGACAATTTGGCACAAATATATTGGCAATTGAAAGTCCCCATATAATATTATCAGTAGCTTACTCAGTGGACAGTCATCCCCAGGAAGTTTACAGTCAGGACAACACCCATCAAAGGCCATCCTACAAATCCCACATGTTTCATCCTGGGCATCCCAAGTCCACGAAGAAATAGCATGCCATCTACATTTGAGAAAAGAGAATTAGAAAATTTAGTTGAAAATAAAAGATAGACATTAGGGAGGCTGAAAATTTCGAATGAAAATTATTTTGAATTAGCTTGGCATAACATCAATTTGGAGCAATTGAAAGTGCAATGTAACCAATTTCACACCAGCCATACAACCTTTATCTGTTCTCCCACAGCATGAATGTCGGGTGAAAATTATTTTCCACCCACTTTTGTCCTCCTGACATGTTTCACCAACCGAAAACCAAAAAACTTTCCATGACACTTCATTTCACTCCCCTCTCTATTTCCAACTCAAGCACAATCTTAACCATTCAACAGAATGGTAACATGAATACACTAGAAAGTTTCAGCCCAGGAATTATTCAAAAGATAGAGCAAAACAAGTTCATCATTGTATAAATGTTGAAGATAAGAAAGAGAACATACTCTTTATAGAGGATCAGCAGACATTGAGAGAGAGACCTTTGTCAAGAAAAACCATTTTTCCCACAAATACCCAATTCTTGATATATTGACAAAATATAGACTAAGAGTAAAAGAATGAAAATTTGAAAACATCACAGTGAAGCTGAGACACAAACATGTAAAATGCGAAAAGGATAAAATACATGATTACAAAATGAAAGAGGAACTGAAGAATAATGGAAAAGAATGGAGTTTTGAGAAGGATACGCAAGATCTTCACTTTCATATCTGTACCCAACAATAGATGATGAGGGTAGGGTTTGTGCAGATGCTAACTGGGGACAAAGATTTGAAAATCTGAAATGGAGAAGGTATGAGTCTATGATGCGCCTTCACTTAATGTGCACTGGTGTAACGTTGAACATAAACCATTGGATAAAACCGACAGTCTTTAATGACGTGATTTGGAGATTTGGTGCTCCCACAAATGCCAACTTGCCCGTTTGACAAAAAGTCTGAAACTCATTAAAATAATGTCATTAGGTTCTGTTAACTACAGCTGAAATACTTTGATAAAAAAGTAAGTGTTTTCTGAATCCCAATAAACTAAAACCTGACCCCAAAACAATAAATTTGATGTTCAGGCGTTGTAAATAGCATAATCAAGGATAGAGAAAGAGGTTAATACTTAATACTTAATAGTGGCTGGTGAAATGCAAAAGCCACTTAATTTAAGCAATCAGCATAAAGGCAAGCTTGTTCTACTATCAAGGCACACAGCCACAGCATATACAATCAGAAAGCTATTTAGAATAATAAAGATAATTACTATTGATGATAATCATAGTCCTATCTCCTTTTCTCATGGAATTAGATACCAAATTCATCCAGAAACCAACATTCAGCATGTTTAAGACTTACCGCTCCTCCTTTTGCTTTACAAAGCGCTAAATATATTAGATCCTCGAAAAATTCTTCGTATACTGTTTTGCCAAATCACGGATATTCGAAGGGCAATACACAATAGTCCAGGCAATTGGTAAGAACGATAAAATTTCTAAGGTAAAAAAAAAAAATATTAGGGGTATAAGCACGAGGGGGTTATAGTGCATAGAAATATTGTCAAACACTAGTATCACGAACATGCAATTCGTGAAATGCTACAAACTACAGTGGGAAGATGTTTCGAATTCCAGAGAGGCCATTCCTAAAACGCATGGCTAAGGGCTAAAGCAAACCAAACAAACATAAAAAGGCTTGAAACTGAAATGCAGAGTTGCAGAGCACACGATGGACATTAGCAACAAAAGTTGAATCAGAGAGAAACATGACTTCAATTATTAATTATTAAATTGACATATACGAAGGTACCTGTGTGTCTGTTGTTGTCTGAGAGAAAGACGACGTCGTTGAGCAGGGACGGTACTTGATGGAGGAGTTGGAGGCAGCCAACGAAGGGGTGGGAAACTTGGTGCACTGCTACAGGGCTAGGGCTAGGGCGTGGCGTGGAGCCTTTCGTTTCGTTAACAGGAGAAGAGTGGGAAATTTGATTTTCATTATTTCTAATGATTTGTGATTTATTATATTACTATTACTATTTGTACTGTTTATCAATTTATTTATGTTTTAGAAATATTTTTCCTGCAATTTATTTTCTTTACTATTTAATATTTATGTGAGAAATATATTTTCTTCAACTTTTTAACAATTTATACATTTTTTATAATTTTAAATATTTAACTTAAATTTTAAAATACTTAGTAAACATATTTGCTCTTTCATGGACAAATCAATGGATATATGATAAAAAAGTTTAAAAAAAAAAATCATGATACTTAAAAATGCATAAAAACCAACACGATTTGTGTAACTATACAGATACCATACTAGTTAACAAATAAAAATAGCATGTTATTATTATAATAACTAGCTGTTGGCTTTTTTTATTTTTTACATTTTTAGGTTAATAATATAGTTTACTATCAATAGTAGTATCCTCCGGCTACTAGCACAGAGACTAATCTCCCTCAGGATGAGGACCAACCGCAGTTGCCAGTCGGACCAACATACGTTGGTATAGTTATTAGTATATTTGAATTTGAATTCTAAAAAGTTAGTTTAAAAAAGGACAATTTTGGAGCAAAATTGGAGCACAAAAGATAATATTGGAAAAAAATTAGGACACCATAAACATATATAAAAGAATTTTCACTCAGACCAATGAATTACAATTTCACAGTCAAGGCTATCTTGTATAAATAAATTTCTCATCCGAAGAAAGAAAAAGGTTTCAAGCCTTAACTCCCAATTTAAAAAGAAATTAAAGAAACTAGTGAAAAACAATTGCTCGGTATTGAATTACAAAAAGGGCCAAAATGTTGAAACTAATAATAGCATTTTCAAGTTGAAGTTAGCACTTGGGAAGATCAGCCGGAGGTGGAAGCAGCTTCTGATTTGAGAGCTTTCCATTCAACACAATCCAAGCCATCTTAAGACCCCAACTTGTATGGACTTCCAAGTGACAATGCATGAACCATACCCCTGCACACACAATTGAACATAAATGCACATTTTTTTTTTCATTTTTGTTAATTCATGTAAATAAACCAAAACATTACAGACTATAAACTAACCTGGATTATCTGCTAGGAATCTAATAGCAACCCATCCACCTGATGGGACACCAACTGTGTTCCTTTCAACAGGATCAACAAGATTGAAGTTTGCTGGGTCCTTATTTGGATCAAAGTTTCCAAATCCTTGGCCTAGAACAAAGAAGTTATAGCCATGTAGATGGAGAGGGTGACTCTCTGCACCAAGAATGCTAGTATCTTGCATGACAAGCTCCACACTTGTGTTGAAAGGAAGAACCACAACCTTTGTTCCATTGCTCACCATGGTGTTGTTTGGTGGGGTTCCAGTATAGTTGAATGGAAGCAAGGGACTGTTTGGGAAGTTAGGGGTGTAAACCCCATTGGGTTGCCCAAAGAAGTGGGCTTGAAGAAGTGCAGTGGTTGGAAGTGTGAAAGATACATTGTTCACTGATGCTGAAAACATTGTTCCATTGGGTCCCTGGCAAGTTTGGTTGTGTTGGCAAGGATTGGTACCAAGGCCTACTGTGAAGAAAAAGTGCCTATCAACTTTCTGAGGAACATTAGCTGGGAACTGAGGACTTGCTAGGCTACGGAGTTTGTTGGTGAAGTTTGTTGCAAAAGAGGTGTCATTGAGTGCTGGGAGAATAGGCTTGAAGAGTGGAAGCTTTTTCAGTGAAGCAGATGAATGATGAGTATTAGAGGGGATTTCATATTCTAGGATACCGGCAACTGTTGAGTTGTCAAAAGTGCCTTGTCCAGTCACATATGGTCTAGCAGTCATTAAGAATGTGGCATTGGGATAGTGAGACTTGGTCTTGAGAAGAACATTAGAAGTTTGTCCAGGGGCAATGAGGATGGTGTTAGTCACAAAAGGTTTTACATAAACTGCATCCGCTTCAACAACCGTGAGGGTGTGATTTGCTATGCTGAAGAACAACTCATCATTTAGTGCAGCATTGATTAAACGCAAAAGGTAAATCTTCCCAGGCTTCACTTTCAGCTTGAATGTATCTGTGGAGAATAACCTCTTACAATGAGTAAAACCATGTTGCTGATCATACCATTTCATAAGTAAGTCTATTATTTCTACTAGTACTATGCTATTGCAGAAATTTGTGCCTAAAATAGTGAATGCACACTTGTTAAGAGTCATTTTCATGTTGGCTATTGTGATAAGTGAAACTGTATATGTACTTATTTATAATCTTCATCCATAGCTTCAATAATAGTAATTATTTTCCTTCAATCTTCCAGGAACTGGCGACTATTCCTAAAACATGTATTGATTAGTATACTCAATACCTTTGTCAGAGCAGTTATACAATGGCCCTGGAAGTCCATTAATTGTGTAGGCATCAGAGACATTTGGTCCTCCCCCAGTTTGTAGGGCTTGGGCTATGACTGCCTCAGGATCTGCATTGAACCATTCTCCTGAAAGCAAAATTTGAAGTGTAATCAGCTTATGCAAAATTAAGAAATGGGGTACAAAAAGGTTATTTTTCGTTTGGCAATTTTCCTTACCAAATATGATGGGAACTTCCTTGTAGGGTTGTGCAAAAGGGTATGGAGCATTGTGCTTGGGAAGAATGATGAGTGGACCATAGATTGTTGCCCTTAGCCAAGATATATGGGCATGCCAAAAGAGTGTGCCTCTTTGTCCTTTAATGGTGTAATTGTAAACATAGCTTTGACCAGTTTGGATGGGGCATTGAGTCACATATGCTGGCCCATCAGCCCACCCTGATTGAAGCTGTCTAATGCCATGCCTATTTGACACAATGCCAAGTTTTGACACAAAATTATTACTTTTACTATGCTCACAAAGCTTAACAAAAGTCATGTAACAATTATTCTTTTAGCAGTTCTTTTTTTATTGCAGAATAGAATGTTGTTTACCAGTGAATGGAGATATTGTTCTGCACATGGTTAACCACTTTGATAAGAAGACGGTCTCCTTCCCTAGCCACAATGCGAGGTCCTGGAAACTGACCATTCACTGTCACCATACTCTTTCTGTGGCACAGTCTTGTCACACTTTGGTACCGTATCTGCATCAGTAACCTCAATTTTGTTACATGCAGAGCAAACACAGAGGAGTAAAAGAAAAAATACCAAGGAATAATTGTACAATTGAAAAGGGTAAAAGGTTCTTTACATCAAAATGGTAGTGTCTGGTAGTTCCCGCAAGTGTAAGCTCAAAAAGACAAAAATTAATCAGTGACAAAAAGAACACTGGGATTTTAAGTGATGAAAGAAGGGAAACACCCATGTTTAGTTTCTCTCTAAATGAACGTGTGGAGGTTGATTCTGAAACTGTTGTTACTTTGAGTTTGAACTGTGTTGATGGAATGGGACAAAATTGCTGGTCTATATATATACACAGTGATAAGACATTGTTGTTTGATTAGGTGATAAAAACTTGATGTGGTTCAAAAGAGAAGCTGAACTCAATGTTGCTGTCATTGAACGAGAACAGTTGTTAGAACGACATACGAGTGGCCTCAAAGACATCCTATAACAAAATTCTATTGTTCTGATTATTATTATTATTATTATTATTACGATAGCTCCAATTAATCACGTTCATATTAATTATTTGTTTGATAAATTGACATTTGATGCACTTGTCTTGTGTATGTGAGTTGGGTATCTGGAAGAAACTGAAGTCAAGATTGAGTAGATCATTGGTCAGATGTAACTCTCTCAACCAATGTCCTTGTTACCTAAGTAAGGGAGTTCTATCTAATCTGTGTCACTTCAGAGTTCAGGGCCAGATATAATATTAGCGTCATGTTTTTATATTACCATAAAAATATTACAAGGTTAAGTGGTCATATATATGCATGGAATACCAAAAAAAAAATATCTGATCAATGTTGTCCTCACTTGTTTGCTTAGAAAGTGTTAGTTAGGTGATTGGTTACATCTGTATTTAATATATTTGGATTAACTTGTCTTAAGAAAATAATTAGTTTTTTTTTTTCCCAACTTTCTGAAAGACTTAAAAAAATTGTTTTAACCTCCACTGAAGATGCAGCAATACCACAAGAGCTGTTAGATCATGGGCAGGGCACGTGCAGCTTCAACATCACTTTGACATTTTTGAAAAATCATATATCATTATCCTTATAATATTGTCCTCACTTGAACACAGAATGATGGATTATATACTATACTATTAAAAAAATTACATTATTGTGTATGTAAATGCATTTCATACATGTATTACTTGATAAAATCCTAGAGTGACCCATATGTAGAATTGGAAGGACTTATAGTTGCTACTGTTTTAAATCAGCGAAACTTGGCAAGATATTTTTCTATTAAATAATTTGATAGTATCTGACTTGTCCTCTCTGACGGGTGAAAAGCATCCCAAAATACATATTTATTTGCATCTGGGCATGTAAATGGGCTTTTTGGGTCACATAGGTAACTCATCTCAAATCTCCCTGTTCCACAGCACCCCACTCTTGCAACTTCAAAACCTGCTAATTCAATTCAAAAACAAATGTATATTTGACCAAAAAAAAATCAAATAATAATAATAATAATAATAATAATAATATGAGAGAATGTTCACACTTCCAACATATTCAGTTCTTTCAGCTTAAAAACAACACCATCTAAAAAACTTACCAAAACGAGAAGGTTGTGTAATCATTTTAAGTAACATATCATAAGCACTCGCATCTACCAATTGAAGGCCAGGGAGGTCCTTGTTCAGCTTTGTCACTAACCATCCCAACTTCCCATTGAACTCCAAAGCCACCTCATTGTATCCTTGCACACAATCATGGTGGTCCAAAATGTTTATGGCCCTCTCTAGTGGCAGACACCCCATTGGAGGCAACCCTGTTAGAGAGATTTTCCTTGCTCCAAGGCCATAAATCTCCCTAAGGAAATTTTCAGCAAGTCCAATGAGAAAATCCTCATACTGCTGAACAGTGGTAAATTGGCACCTACGTTCAGGGAGTATGTAATAGTTCTCTAGAAAGTCATTTGTTCCTATGCTAACCAAATACAAAGCCTCCCTTACTATTTCATTAGCCTTCTCATCACCAAGATATGCCCTCAATTTCACTTGGTACTCCTTATAGAACTCTACTTCTTTCCATAGGGGAATGACATCCTGCAAAATACAAACTCAATAGGTTTAATTGATCGGTCACGGTCGTATCATGATCATTGATATTGTAAAAAATTGCAGATAAATATGATTGATATGACCACAATTGTGGTTGCATAGATCCCAAAATTTTTGACATTGTGACCGTAATTGTGGTTCCATATTGCAATCTAAAATCTTGTATTTCTTAGAGGTTAGAGCTATTTTGAAGAAGGTTCTATTTAGTTAGTACTTAGTAGTCACTTATTCTGATCCGATCTGTTACAAAAGTACGTTTGAGTCTAAAAATACGTTTAGCTAGAAGAAATTCTATAGTTCTTTTGGATTCATGTACTTTTGCAATCTCCTAACAGAAAACCAAACATATATACACTAACTTGTTGAAGACTTACAACAACATTTGAAGTAGCATTGTCAAATCCAGTACCAGCAGAGGCAAAGCAAACACCAGTAGCAAAATCTGATATGTTATAAGAAGGATCTAAGTAAGCAGGAACTGTTGACTTTAGGCCAAATGCCTGAGAGATGAAGTCAGGGGCAATGCGGCCATTGGAGAATCGACCAGTAGGATGGTTGCCACCTTGAAAATCACGACCATATGGCTCAAAGTTGCTCTTGGCAATGGTTGGAATGAAGTTGTTGTTACCAGAGTCCACAGAGGAGTCTCCAAACACTAGTATTGCGGGAACTTTGCCACTGCTACTTGATGTGGAAACTTTCACCATGATTTCAATAAAGAATAGCCACAATGTGTACGGTTTTCCCATTCCTTGCACTTGGTCTCATCAAATTGGTGCTGCCAGAAAGAGTATTGAGTGCAGCTTGAAGAGGGGTTGTGACAGGTACTAATACTATTTATGGTGGAAACTCATAGTACACCCACCATGTGTTTAGTTATATTGGTTATTTTTTTAATTAAAATATGTATCAATCTATCAACTAAACTCATGTTTTAGTTATATATCAATCAATCAAGTACTAGTATTATATTAAATAAAACATGTTTTGGTTAGGATATATATACTGTCATTTCTCGTATCTTTTCATTTTTTTTATTAAAACACATATTACTTCTATATCTTTTTTTTTCCCGTAAAAATTATTTCGTTTTTTGAATTTTTGTCCGAACTTGTGTTAATGAGAAACAACTTAGAGCATCTCTAATGGGGTGCTTATTAAGCATTTCATCAAGTAAGCATCAATGCTTATTAAGAATCATACATCGAAGAACATTTCTCTTGAGGTGCTTATTAAGGGTATGTTTGGCCCAGCTTTTATGTGGCTTATCTTCTACTTAAAAGAAAAAGCCGGGGTTTTCAACATAAGCTCTTCAAAGAAAAAGGAGCTTTTTTGTAAAGAAGGAAAACTAGAAGATAAGCTACTCTTAGAAAAGCTAATCCTAGGAGCTTTTGAGTTACTTTTGCGGAGCCTTTTTTAAGTGAACCTCCCTTCGAATCTGTCTGTCTCCGTTTTTCGTGCTTAGTTAAGCACTTCTCCTAAACATTTCTCTATTAAATGCATGGTGGGTCATGTCTTGTTTTATGGATTAAAAAAGTCAAATTAAAAAATTAAAAAAATTGCTATTAGTAAAATGTACTACCTCCGTCCCTAAATATAAAAACTTTTACAAAAAAAATAAAAGTCCCTTTATATAAGAACCTTTCCAAAAAATTAGTTGCATTAATTATTTTTTGACTAAAATGTCCTTATGATCACCCAACTACTCTACATCTTCCAATGCATTAATTAAGTGATGAGAGAGAGAGGGGGAAGAGAGATAATAATAAGTGTTAGGACTAGTTTTGGAAAAGTATAGTAAATCATTGACAAATTTATTGCTATTAACTAACTTAACTAATTTTCTTAAAGAGTGTGAATTAGTTAAAATGTTCTTATATTTAGGGACGGAGGTAGTAATAAAGTGATGTATTGGCGGGACTCACTTAAGATTTTTTTTTTAGAGGAGTTGGATTGGAGAGGTTGAATACTTATGAAATATTTAAATTAAAAAAATATAAAAATGAATAATGTGTACTAGTGAAACCTAATTAAGTACTCTAAAGCTGTAAAATGAAGGGAAAAAGGGGGGAGGAGTGGAGTGAACACTTGTTCAGCTACTACGTATTTGACCCAATTAGGGAGTAGCAGTTTTAGCCATTAAAGAAGTTGTGATGCCCGATGGAACCTTGCCACCGGAAAGCGTGATTGTCATTGATTCATTATGTCAAAATGAGTAAATGACCCTCTGAAATACTTCAATGCTGTGAATTTGATTCAGGGATTTTGGAAAAGAAAATTAAAAACATTTACCAAGAAAAGTTTGAGAAAATCATGATGGAGTCATAATGGACCAAATTGGTGTGGTTTGTATGGTAAGCCACTCGAATCCATTAAACATGTGGTCAGGAGTTCCATTCCCAGCTCTTGTATATAAAAAATTCACTATTTAAAAAAAAAACCTTCAAATACGCCCTCGAAGGGATTAGTAGATGTAGATTAATGACAACCAACTTATAGAATAGACGTAATACTTTACGGAGTCATTTAACAAGTTTTTAAGGGAATAGAATGAGTAAAGAAGTTAAAAAATAATTTAAAAATATATAATATTTAATATATTGGTAATTTAAGTCAATATGATTTGAATTTTATTGATTATTTAACTACTAATATTTCATTATTTTGTTAGTATTTGTTTTATTCTACCTTTTATTTGATTCTTTAAAAAGATAGGGAATTATTTTAGATAAATTTCTCAATAAGTATTTATCAGTTAACATAATCAGTTAGCATGTATTTTTCAAAAAACATGTGTATAATAGTTGTTTTACACAACTAATTCATTTAATATTTAATTTTAAATAAATACTTAATCATATACATAAGTAAATCTAAAACAACAACTAATATGACCTGTACAAAAACACAAGTACTGTGTAAATTTTTTAAACAATGGCTTTTATATAAATTAAAATTAATTTTCTCACCCTGAGTTCTCTCTAACTTGTAGCAAGCTCAAGTACTTATGAATTTCTAAGAGATTTTAGTTAAATGAAAACAAAATATTGGTCTAAATTTAAAAAACATGAAATTATCTTGTATTTTAAATTTCCCTTACGGTGAATTAAATTTTTCTGGGACCCCATAAGGGATGGCAGGTTGAGGGTGGTATTAGTAATGCAATCATACGTACAGAGATATAAGCCACCGCCCACCCTATCAATCCAAGTTGTTCTATTCTTAAATTTCTCAATGTATTTATTTAGATCTGCTGCAGGCATTAAATTCTTAACGACCAATTAGAAAACAAAAAAGTAAAGATAGAAAATGCATATAGAAGCAAATTCTAATTCTTTTTAGAAATTTCAATTAAACATTTTCTATTTTTTTGACAGAAATTAAATATTTTCTATTGAAAATTATATTTTTTAAAAATTATTAATACACTAAATAGTAAATACTGTAATTTATAATAATTTTTATATTAATTATTTAATCGGTACCTTTTTTTTAGTAAAGTTAGAAAATGCATATAAAACAAATTCTAACTTGTATTTTTAGAAGATTAATTAAGAAATTAAAAGAAAATATTTTCTATTGAAAATTATATATATTTTTAAATTATTAATTACATTAAATACTGTAATTTATAATAATTTTTATATATTAATTCTTTCATCGATACCTTTTTTGTTTCAGAAAAAAATCAGTTTGATTTCTTTAATGGATACCTTAAAAATAAAGAGATCAGCAAAATCTAAACAAATCAACATAGAAACTTAAATTTACAAGCTAGTTTCTTCACAAATTATACCCATTTTTTTATATACAAATTATACCTTTTTTTTTGTAAAGAAACGTTCAAATATATATTTCTCACTATATAGCTCTAATTAAATTAATATAATATTACATGAAGTATTTCACTCATTTCTGATAATTGATAAATAAAACAAAAAACAAAAGTTCCCATTTTTTTATATACAAATTATACCCTTTTTTTGTAAAGAAATGTTCAAATATATATTACTCACACAAAAATTCCGTTGCCGGGAATCGAACCCGGGTCTCCTGGGTGAAAGCCAGATATCCTAACCGCTGGACGACAACGGATGTTTGCTTCAGTGTTGGAAACTCATTAATATATAGGATTTGTTTCTTTGCTTCCACTGAATAACTGACTCTGTTACCCACTAAAAACGTGAATGTAGCGCAATATTTTTCATTATAGAGGATCCAAGTCCGTAACATATGCGGCCTATATCATTCAATTGTTCCTTAATTTCTCAATCAAAAGAGAGATCATTATATAGACAGCAACACATTGGATGCATATTGGTCAAGACCATAGTGGGTTACCTAATGCATCTCAATATTAATATTATCAGGAAAAATGTAGCCCACTTTCGAGGAACTCACATGTCTAGATTTTAATGATTAATCCGTTCAAGAAGAGACTATTCCACACACCAGTCATAATCGTATAGACTTTGTTGTATTCTATTTCAATATAAAAAAATTAACTCTCAGTTTTGTATGTTGTGCCAAATGTCACTTCCTAGGTTATGATACATGTTACCTCTATATTTTTTCATATTTTTAAATAAAAATATTTTTTTGTTTATGGTATTTTTTTACTATTTTTTATTAAAATATAACTCATACTTTATACGGATCGGGTCTATAGACCGGTTATCTTTATACTGTATACATGAGCCCCGACCGACATCGTAACCTTCCTTTCCGTCTTCCACTTCTACATTTTATGAAAAACACATGGGCTATTTAAGGATCGTTTGTAAAAACAATAAAATTACACTTTATATCTTACCAATTTATTATCTATTTATTTTTTATTATATTATATAAAATAAAGTTTTATAACTGTGGATCATGTCACATAATATCAAATTTATATGATCAGTTTAATTTCTGCTAAAGTCAATTTTATTTTTTAATTATTTTTCATCATCTTTCAGTGAATTAATTACTTATTCGATGTAATTACTTATTTTTCATCGCTCATATAATTCATAATAAATATTTAGAACATATACTTATTCGATGTAATTAATTTATTGAATTAATTTGGAATGCATAGATAATTATTTAGTTACAAAAATCAATAATATAATACAAAATTTAGAATAATTTTTTTAATTAATTGATTAGTTGATTACATGTAATATTTAGTTAAACGTATAACAATTTTATTACATCTGATAATAATATATGAATCCAAATTAAAATAATTTTAATTTAAAAATATAAAATATTTATACTATTTCTTTTATTTGACTGAAAAGGAAAAGAAACAACAAAAAAACTAACTACACAGACGAACCAACCCCTACTATCAGGGAGTAGAATGGGTGACAACTGAGGCGGGCATGTCTGCCTGCAACACCAAGTGGCTCCATTGCAAGCAAATATGCACATATGTTTCCCTCACGCAAAGGTATATATGACTGAAGTTAATGAAGTTACCAATCATACGGCATGAAATGTGGAATATTTTTCTTGCTTAACTCATAATTGTATTAATTAAAAGATATTGAATTATTGCATATATAAGAATACTGGCAACCTCGCCATAAACTTGAAAACATTAATGCCTTATACACCACGGATGTGGATCCTCTCCCGCACTTTAATATTTCATAAATTTCTCTCTAGCAGTTCTCCTAGTCGATAGATCAATGTAACGGTTGGACGATAAAAAAGCACGCGAAAGATTATTGCACCATTTTTCTAAAGTGAATTAACTTTTTAATTTATGATAGTTTCTCAATCAAAATAAATAATTCATCATTTTTCATTAGAGTTTTGTAGAAAAATTAAGATGCAAAAATTAATTTCAAACTCATATATACTTTTTGAGAAGTATATATATGATCATCAAATTAACCACTTACATCAACAACACTATCCACTTGCACTTGAAAATAAGAGCGCCATATATCAACCTAACATGCGAAATATATATATAGACAACATATGTGGAGGACCACAGATATAATTCACTGACAATGCATACCAATATGTTCACACCATTAGGGTTTAAGTAGTTAGTTTGGGCGCAGTATATAAATATAGTGCTTCCGCACAGTTGGGGGAAAGCACATTATATATATAACTCTGATTGATTAGAAGATCATCATGGAAGACGCTGGCGGTCGTAGAGGGTATGTTCCAGTGCTTGTGGGCATAGGGGAAGAAGATCACATGGAGAAGATTTGGGTGAGCATCAAAGCGATTCAACATGTCACCATTGTTGAGTTGCTGGAGCAATCTGCAAACCAGTACGGATACCAGCGAGGCTTGCTCAGAATCGTGTGTGACGTTGAGAGCTTCAAAGCCATACTTCACAACATATCCAACAAATAGGTTTTTAGATTTTAAGTTGTAGTGGGTCTAATTAATTGTAAAAATTTGCTTTTGGTTTTGGTGTAATTAGCTAAATTACTTGATGGTTCTGGTCTTATAATTAACAAGTTGTATGTACATAGATTTCAGGGACGGATGCAAAGGGGGCAAGGGTACGTGGACCAAGGCCCCCCCTCATCCATAATAATCTTTAACGTATTGTATTGTATGTTTATGTTTATATGTATATTATAATATAATACTTATTAGACATCTCTTTTTGTCATAAAACTTACAAGAGTACTGAAGCATAGGCTCGAACAAGTAGAGGACAGGGCAGAAGCTAGGCAGCCAAGTGTGTGTTCATAATCGTCAATTTTTATATTTATTTACATTCAGTTTAATATTAACATAATATATTATAAACAATAAACAATTAGACACATTTATTTGACTCATCCAATCTAAAACTTTTTAAAAATTCTAAACTTCATCAAATTTATTGGGATTACATTAATTTAATTAAAAATAGAATGGAATATTAAGGATAAAAATTTACAACAATAACAATTATCTATCCTTCAAAAAATCAAATACTCTATCTAAAACTTAATCAAAAATTAAATTTAAAATTTTGGTCCCTCCCTTTATGGATTCCTGGATCCGTCCCTGATGGATTTGAACTGAATACCATTATCCTAATTTGCAATAGATTTCATTTTTATTATCCAAAAAAAAAGTCATTGTACTATCGTTTGCTCTTTGCCCACTCTACCAATAATAGAGAAGTTTTATAATTTTGGGTGTTTTAGTATGAATTGATCAATGTTGCAACCAATATTCATATATTTTTTTTATTGACAAATGTTAGTAAATTAATATGTTATGTTAGTGGAAAAGGTTTGCGACCAATCTTTATATATATGGATCTTTTCTTCCATGTAAAAATATGAAGGATATATACATGAGGTTTCTCAACCGAGTTTACACACATGCCACCAATAATTATATATACTGATGACGCATTAGGATCTTTATGTAGCTTGCTTGCTCTTTGAATCTAACGTATTCTGTATAGTTTTTCAGTTTATGATTGATTCTAAATTTAATATTAATGGTGCTGAACAGCAAAGAATTGGCTAAGAGAGGTGTCATGGTGCAAAATGGGATATGTCAAGGATGCAAAAAAGAAGAAGAGACCGTAGAATACCTATTCTTTAAATGTGAATTTTTTGCTCCTTTGTGGTATGAGTGTTTGAGATGGTGGGGATTTCAAGCCCCTCTTCACAGTGATTGTAAGGGGTTGTTTTTTCAATTTCTGGACACACCGTAATGGTATTCTGTTTAAGGACAAAAAGGTGGAGATTGGTGAGATGGTGGAACAAGTGAAGTTGAAAACGTGGTTATGGATAACCGCTTTATGTCCGCAATTTGGGTATCCTTTCTCTGTGTGGTATGCAAACCCAGTTGGGTGCGTGGGCTGCTTGGACGCTACTATGCTTGGTATGGATTAAAATCTGGAAGTTATGCATTTTGTGTTGTGTTGAAAGTTGAACTTTGTGTCTTTCATATTATCATTTTCTTTGTGTGGGGAGTGTGCTTATAGTGCAGGTGTGGCGTCTTTTTTCAAGGAGGGAGGTGCGGAAGGTGTCTCTAATGTTGTTTTGCAGGATCACGTTATTGGAGGAGCGGAGGAAGGAAAAGGTTTGGAGGTGTAGGGGCGATCTTTGAAGGGCTCCTTGTGCGTGTGGGTACGTAATTTTTAGTTGTACTTATGCAGGTGGCCTTGGGCGTGATTTTTGTGGAGGAGTGGTTGAATCTTTCAATTATCTATATATCTTGAGTGTTTTTTAGAGATGCTGTCACTGGTTGTTTTGCTGTGGCTTTTTCTGTGGTGCAGGGGCTGCGTGTTGTTTTGAATAAAAGTTGGGATGGAAGTATAAATATACCTTGTTTAGTGGGATGGGAGCGCTTTCTTTGCTGCTGTGCCCTTTGTAGGCACGAAGGAAATTGTAGTGATTCCAATGTATTAGTTTTGGGTGGAGGTTGGCTTCAGAGTTTTGTAATTGAGCCCTATAATGGAAGATGTACACTTTTTTGTGTTTTAAAAGTATTTCTCCTGAAACTGGTGGGTTACTGGGTTAAAACTAGCATGCAAGTAGGTACCCCTTTGAGACTATGTAGGTTACTGGGGAATTATTTTTTAGCCCCAATTCTCTTGGCTAGGTGTTGGGGTTGATAAAAACACTCCTTTGAGACTGATGAGTTATTGGGGTTTACCTTGGCATTTGATTAAAACTCTTTGAGACCATGTAGGTTTTTGGGGTGTACTTTTAAGATTGTCTGTAAAACTCTTGTTTGTATTCTTTGGATTGAGTACTACTTGTGCTTCAATCCCGTTTCAATGCAATTTGGCTTATAAAAAAAAATATTAATGGTGCTGAACTGATATATGATCACTTTGTGACGATGAAAGTGGTTATATTTGAGAAAGGAGCGGTCATGAAGAAATTGGATATAGCTTGTGGACCCTTACATATTCCAACCACTATTTCTTGACTTTTGAATCAGTAGTTTTGTACGAGGTGCATCATGCATATGATCATTTTGCTGCGAAGGTTGAAAAAATATGTCAATGATTCCTGCGTGAATATCCCAACAATATATACCATATAATCAATGAGTAAGTATGTATATAGAAAGTAGAAACCAACAAGTTTCACATATTAAAAAAGGAAAATTAAAGAACCAACGAGTTTCATTAAGTGCATTTTAATAGAAGTGCTTTAGAAGCGTAGATCAAATCAATAATATAATTTGAGTCCATTGCCTAACACAGACATATGATAATCAATGAGTTCTATCTATGATTAGTTTGTTTTCAACTTTAGAATTTGAAATTTAAAGTAGTTTATAAAAATTAAAAAATAAATAATTAGAGGAAAACATTCGAAGATTTTGATGTAGCTTAATGAGTAGTATTTCTTATGCATCACTGAAATGTGTTTTAGATTGTGGTCATAAAGTTCGCAATGTAATGAATGAATGGGTTCCAATATATATATATAATTGAAAGCACATGCATGTTGACTTCATATATACCTACGTGAAGAAGTACGTACATACAAAGCCCGCATCGATCGATATGTTGCGTGATGCTTTTTTCTTTTCTTTTCCGCTTGTTTGTCATCATCAGATCCTAGCCTGTTAAATGGAGAAATAGTTGTTAAGTGTCTCCATATATACATATGATTTGAAAAATAACTCGAGCGCATGCAAGCATGGAGGGTGTTTTCACACTGCGCGCATTTTAATTGGTTGTTTTGAATCAATGGGAGGTGTTCTTGCTATAAGATTGATCTTTGACTTCCAGTACTGTTGAGTTGAATTTAGGGACCAACGTAGCAATAACTTGCTCCATAAATGTAATGGCAAGCATTTTAATTGGTTAAATACCATTATATATAGGCCGGTTAAATGCCTTGCTTAGTCCTGAGTTACTTCCTGATGATCTGTTCCTTTTTAATTGTGTATTTTTAAGAAAAATTTCGTTATTATTTATCTGTCATTTTGATGTAAAGAGAGTTATAAATGGATATAGTGAGATAATAAAAAGACGAGAGTATAATTAAAATTTTTTTATTCAATTAAATGATTCATTAGTTGTTGTGAAACAACCTTAATTAAAAGACTGATGAAGAGGAATGGAGGAATTAATATTTAGTAGTTGTTGGTTGGGAGCTTTAGCTACTTTCCATTCGTTGAAAAAAACTAAAATTCAGTGTATATGTAAGAATGAAAAAGATATATATTTAACCTGTTATAAGTATATATTTGGATTCAAGATACTTCTCTGTCTCAAAAATCTCTTAACTCAACATCAAATCTCAAATTTAGTTAGGACTAGATGCTATATATATCTGGGGAATTTTATGAAACCACGCAAGTGGATTCCATGTCCTTGTAGGCAAGGCTATGGACCCTTCACTCGAATAACCAACTTCTCGAGTATTGTCTAATTCTTGAGTGTTTTAAACCGTTAAAAAATAACCCAATTTAGGGAATTTTTGGAACCCTAGCGCTGCTCTTGGTCATCTGCGACCAAGAGAGTGCTTTTGCGGCCACTCACATGCCGGTGCACTGTCTTCGCACACTCAAGGTGTGCTGTTTCGCGGTCCCTGTGTCTCGTTTGCTGTTTCTTCTTCTTCTACTCCGGTCTGTCGGAGTTTGCTGCGATGTCTGTGTTTCCTGTTGTCGTTCACCTTCTCGATCTACCACTTTCTGCAACCCACCTTCCTTGTTGTCCTCTCTTCTCATCCCATCTTCATCGCAGCACCCAAAATCTCCCACCCCTCCTAAAGCACATGGATTTCGTCTCTTGGTTTTAAAGCTTGTAAGCTTGAAGGTTGTTTGGGCTTTGCCACAAATTCGTTTGCAGTTAAAGGTGATTACAGAAGCAGAACCCGGTAGGAAGCCCTTTGTTTTTAGTTCCTTCCTCTGCTGACTATCATGCTGTAGTTTGGAGGCTGCGTTCAAGGCATGGCCGGGTGTTTCAAAGAAACCGTCGAGCAAGTTGGGTGGAGATGAAGATGACCAGTTTGGGCTTTTTTCTTTGTGCTTTGTTTGAGGTTTTTTAGCTTTTAGTTTTTCAGTTTGGTTTATTGTATTTGTTAGCTTCGTCAGGTGCATGTCTATGCTTTGTTGTGTGTATGCTGTTGAGACATTGCATTAAACTTGACTCAGACCATAGTTGTGCCTTTGTTGTATTGTCTTTGGACTTTGGGCTTTGTCCGTTTTAATGAATTCTTCTTTGACAAAAAAAAAAGACATAGAGTTACCACTTACCACCCTCTATTCTGCCGTCACAATTGCCACACCACCTTGGGGGAATCAATTACTAGAGTGAGACCCATATACTAGCTAGAGTACCATATATCCGAAAAAAGAGAGTATATATTGTGTAAATTAATCTAATGAGATGCTTTTGTTTACACATTGAGTGTATGAATAATTTCTCAAATTGACTATTACAGTCTTTCAAATATATCGATGGTGAAAATTAAACATGATAAAAAAAGTTTAACAATTATATTTATCATTTGATAATATATATAATTTTGTATATAAAATAAAAATTTATCAACTATATGAACAAATTTATACATATGTCTAAATTGTATATCTTTTATAAAAATTTTTTTACACATATGTCCAATATATATTTTACCTTATAAGTCTTTGTACATGTATTTGAGGAATTATTGTTATGAAGTTGCACTATGATTATAGGATATGATTGGATGTCTTTGTAAAGTATTTTTACACTGTTTATGGATAGTAATTAAACTTAAAATTAGTCACAATATAACACCAATCACCTAAACTAGTCATAATCATGGGTATGGACCGAATATAATTAATTAAACTAGTAGGTCATAATTGTCGATCTTCTCCATAAAAAAAAAACTGTTGATCATAAAAAAATATTTCATAAATGCTAGTTCTATATATATTTTGTTATATTAGCGTAGTAATCCATGCAACGCACGGGGATATGACACGTTTATAAAAATTTATGAAAAAATATGTTTAAACAATTATAAAAGCTTTGAGTTCTTTTTTGAATTATGTTTCTTAAATAATATAATAAATTATAAATTATTGTTATCTATTGAAAATAGTTGATTAATTATTTGATTAATTCACAACTTTAAAGTAGAATACAACATAAAAATTGTACAAATTATGGTTGAAACAGTAAAATAGTTTAAAAACTTGAAATTGCGGTACCCACTTGAACTTGTCCCGACTTTTACGGGACAACCCATCAGCTACAATTATCTATAAATTTATATTTTAAATTGTCTCTACTTGTATCAATTATACCTATTGAGTACACGTCAAATTGTCGTGCATATTCAATTAGTATAAACTTATTCCATAATCTATTTTTCTCATATAACACCATAAATAATTGATTTTTATTACTACCAAAATCTCTCATCACTTGTAAACTATTAATCAAAACATTCATGTTCATTTATTTTATAGATAACAATGGCCAGAAAATTCAAATTTGCTCGTATCAAGAAAAATCTTTAGCAAATTACTTAAGTGAAAAAATAGTAGCAAATTAAAAAATAAATATGTTTATATTAAAATTACTGTAACAATAAAATTGTAATAAAGTGTAATTTTTTCTTTGTATTTCATATGTTAATATGTTTAACATAAAATGTTCATTCTCATGTATTAACTTTAGTTACTCCTTATATACTTTCTTTTCTTTTCTTTTTATAATTCCTCCACATATATTTTCATGTATTTCTTCATCCCCGTGTGTTATATATTATCTATTATTTCCAATTAATCATATATATATATATATATACTAATTTGAGAAAAAACTTAATTTCTCTTAGATTAAAGAAAGTCTTTGATTATGTATGAGTATCTTCATTTTTTTTAGGTCAGCTGCTGCCTGGTGACTTGTCGGGAGTTTATACTCTTCATAGTATTATCATGTAGTTAATTTTTTTGGGCTTCGGCCTCGTTTTATTCCAAAAGAAAAAGTCTTTGATAAATAAGTTTGTGAATAAAAAATAAAATAAAAAAAAATATTAAAATTATTGTAAAGTGAAATAGAAGATTATTTAAATTATATATTAAAGTTTAATTCTTTAAGTAATTCACATGTCGATGAGATTTCACGTAAAATATTTGACACAATGTTATAGATGCAATTTTTTTCTTGTATATTTTCATATAAAATGTATATCACATGTGTTATATTTTATTTATAGTTTTTAAATTAATCAATTTACATCTATATATTAATTTATAAAGTCTCCTAATTTTCTTACAAAAATAACATGTCCAATAAATTAGAAGTTAGATGATAATGTAATAATAAAGAAAAAATATTTATTCTCGTTTGTTATGTTTTATCCACAGTATTTAAATTTGATTGGACAAAATAAAATATTTAATGAATTAATTAGGTGAAAAATGTTAAATGAGAAAAAAATAATGATTACAACGTACATATATTAAGATGAAAGAAATTTTTTTATAACCATTTAAGGTTTCGCATTTTAAAAGCAGTCACTATCGCGAAGATATAATATTTTCAACTACGATTTTAAATTAATTGCTACAATAAAGATACACCTTTTATGAATTTAAACATGATTCTTAGAGACACAATTTGTATGATTTGAAAATTGAAACATTTATTATGATTTCTATAATATAAATTTATAAAATTGGTCGCTATCACTAGAGGTGCCAAAATTGGCCTGCCCCGGTTGGCCCGTGTTTTAGGCCGAGCCGGGCACCATAATCATAGGCTCAAAATAGACTGGGCCGTTTTGGCTCGGCCCAGTTGGCCCGCCGGGCTGGGCCCGATGTTTTATACTTTCATGGTATTTGGGTGTTTTTTCCTTTGTAAAAGATGTGGGATAGGCCTGCCCGGCGCCGGTGTGTTTTAGGCCAGGCTGGGCCACTAAATATGTGGCCTATGGGAAACATGGTCTGACCCAGTTTTGCAATTTGGCCCGCGGGGCAGGGCCGGGCGACCCGTTTTGATAGCTCTACCTATCACAAAGATACAATTTCTTTCAACTACGATCTTAAATTGATTTCAGCAATAAAAATACACCTTTAATGAATTTCGAGACAATCTCTACATATATAATTTGCATCGTTTGAAATTTGAAACATTTATAACGATTCTTAGAGATTTTTAAAATCGGTCCCTATCACAAAGATATAATTTTTTCATTTAACATTTTAAATTGATTCCTATAATAAACACATTTCTTTTATGGATTTCAACCAAATTTCTAGAGATACAATTTGCAGAAAACTAAAATTTGAAAAATTTATAATAATTTCTATCATAGAGATTTAGAAACTAGTCTCTACAATTTTAAATTGATTGAATCGAATACAATCAATACAATTTTAAATAATAATTAGGCACATTAAATTTGATTCATGAAATAATCAATCAATAAAATCTTTTCACATCCAATTAGTCCAATTAAGCCTTGAAACGCTACCAAAGCGACACCTGTAAAAATTTATCTAGAGAGGATTCGTCTTTATATATATTATAGATTGCATACGAATTATATTTATTACATTGTCTAATTTGACTTATTCAGGAAATTTAAGAACTTTAATTTTTTATTGTTATATCTTTCTATATTAAATATTTATATGATAAAATTATATACAAAATTTATGCTTATTTTTTCATTTAAATATAAATAGATAATGACTAATTAAAGCTCACTTATTTAACATTTACAAAGAAAAAATAAATATGAATTTTTTATATAATAATAAAACAATATAAAATCTTAAAAGAAGATCCATTTCTTTCAGTGTAAAAGTGTAGAATGTGTTACCCTTTTCAGCGTGTAAACGTGGGCACCCTCAGAATTTTTGAGCCACAATTTTCCATCAGCATCATCCATGTCATAGATCACTCACAATTACAAAGGTAGATTTGCTTTTCTCTTTCTTCCGTTCAGCAGTGGGACCTGTTCACAAACTTTGACCAGCGACCAGAGAGTTCCAAACTTCCACTACTTAGAAATCCATTTTTCACAAATTGACTTTTTGTTAGTTGGTAACACTTACGTTAAAGACCAAAATAATATTAAAAGAGTAACCTACTTGTCATAAATATATTCTTTTAAGATTTTAAGATAAAGATTGTATGAATTTTTTAAGGAAATCATAATGCAACTTATGCATTGTGGAAAATCTGTGAGGAATTTATTATCATATGTTATCATTTTCCATACGGTATAGTCCTAAATTTGTGACATGGGTCTGATCCATCCATACATGGCAATGAAGCAGGAAACTGAGAGGAAAATGTCCTGTAAGAGGAACAGCAGTTACTATATATCCCCAATTAAAAATTGATTTTTCATTTGTACCTTGAAACTGACGAGGTTTTGTGAGTGAATGAAACCGCGTTTTTGGTTTGTCTCATTTGTTCTTGATAGAGTCACCACCTCTTTTTTCTTCCTTTTCTGTCTGTCATTTTTGGCCTTCAAAGCTCCCATTTTTTGTTTCCTTGATTAACCCCTTTATCTTCATTCATCTTTACTTGAAATTAAGTTTGATTCTTTGTGGAGATTTTTGCTTCTGAATATTTGCTTTCTGGAAAAATTTCTGCTTGGTTATTGAGAGTGGATTCTGAGTTCTGACATCCCTCCCCTTTATTTTTCTCTTGTCTGAGCTCAGAGATTGTTGTAAAGTTTTGTTCTTTTTTATTTTGGGTTCTGTCAATTGTTACCCAGGTTCATTTTACACCCTGAGATTTTGCAAGGTTCTTGAAGTTGGTATTTTTATCACTATGGTTTTGAAGGTTTCTCTCATTCTGGTTCTCGTTGTGTTTCATTCCTGCACTGTGGAAGCCATTTCTGGGAATCACAATCACAATAGTGTCAATAAGAAAGGATATTCTCTTGCTGGAATCAAGTTACCAGATCATCCAAGCTTCAATGCTGTTTCTTCTTCAGTGGATACTGGGTGTAGCTTCTCAAATTCAGAGAAATTTGGCCATTCTAGAGTAACCATGAATGGTGATGGTGATGGTGATGGTGATGATGGTGAAGTGGAAGAAGCTTTACTAGCAGCAAAACAGCACAAGCAACCTGTGAAACTCCATTTGAAACACCAGCCAATAAACAAAGATGCTGATTTTGCAGTGAGAGACTTGACAAGAATTGAGACCCTTCATAGAAGGGTCAAAGAAAAGAAGAACCAAAACACCATTTCAAGGCTGCAGAAAAAAGCACAGGAGCAGCAATCAAAGAAGTCCTATAAGCCGGTGGTTGCTCCGGTCGCTCCTCCGCCTGAATACATCACCGGAAACTACTCCGATCAGCTTGTGGCAACCTTGAAGTCAGGGGTCAGTCTTGGCTCTGGTGAGTACTTCATGGATGTGTTTGTTGGCACACCACCTAAACATTTTTCTCTGATACTTGATACTGGTAGTGACCTTAACTGGATCCAATGTGTTCCTTGCCATGCTTGTTTTGAGCAAAATGGACCATATTACGATCCTAGAGATTCTAGTTCTTTTAAGAATATAAGTTGTCATGATCAAAGGTGCCAATTGGTGTCATCCCCAGATCCTCCTCACCCTTGCAAAGCTGAGAATCAAAGCTGCCCCTATTTCTATTGGTATGGTGATAGTTCCAATACTACTGGGGATTTTGCACTTGAGTCTTTCACAGTTAACCTTACTACCACACCTAATGGGGGAACTGAGATCAAGCTTGTTGAGAATGTTATGTTTGGTTGTGGTCATTGGAATAGAGGCCTATTTCATGGTGCTGCTGGATTGTTGGGCTTGGGGAGAGGGCCATTGTCATTTGCTTCTCAGCTTCAATCACTCTATGGCCATTCCTTTTCCTATTGCCTTGTGGATAGGAATAGCAATTCAAATGTCAGCAGCAAGTTGATATTTGGTGAGGACAAGGAGCTTCTCAGCCACCCCAATTTGAATTTCACTTCCTTTGTTGGTGGGAAAGAAAATCCTGTTGACACATTTTACTATGTCCAGATCAAATCCATCATGGTTGGTGGTGAGGTGCTAGAGATACCAGAGGAGACTTGGCATTTGTCAGCAGCAAAAGAAGGTGGTGGTGGTGGTGGTACAATCATTGATTCTGGTACCACTCTAACTTACTTTGCTGAACCTGCTTATGAGATTATCAAGGAGGCATTCAGGAAGAAGATTAAGGGGTATCCACTTGTTGAAAGCTTCCCTCCTCTTAAGCCATGCTATAATGTGAGTGGGATTGAACAAATGGAGCTGCCTGAATTTGGGATCTTGTTTGCAGATGGAGCTGTGTGGGATTTCCCTGTGGAGAATTACTTTATCCAGATTGAACCAGATGATGTTGTTTGCTTGGCTATTTTGGGGACTCCTAGGTCTGCCCTTTCAATAATTGGGAACTATCAGCAGCAGAATTTTCACATCTTGTATGATATGAAGAAATCCAGACTTGGGTTTGCACCAATGAAGTGTGCTGATGTTTAACATCTTTATGAATCAAAGGTGTATAGCCATAGCCATAGGAGAATAACTTTGAAATGGCAAGTCTAGGGGTTGATTTTTTTTGTTTTTTGTTTTCCATAGTGTTATATACAGAAGAAAGGAAAGGAAAATCAGTTTTTTTTTTAGATGATATAGAACTAGGCTTGGTAATTAGAGAGCAGGGTCATTACAAACACAAACATTGTTTTGTAAACATTTAATTGCTTCAATTATGAGTCCATTGTCTCTTTCAATTCTATATGACATTGTCTATGACAATCATGCTAGATCATCTTTTTGTTTATATATTCCCAAAAGGAAATTTGCTCCTTACATGTAAGTAGCCTGGCTTCATTAACAGGTCTGATTTGGTGCAACATTTGTTAGTAGTATTTTACTTTCTTGTGGACCATTCTCTTTTTATCTTTGAAAATCCTCTTTTTCTTTTCTTGAATAAATGGTCAAATGGAATATGGTTGTTTCCCATATCTGACACCACTATATTTATTCAATGGTTCATCTGTTAGGTATGCTATACAATTTTTTATATAATTTATATCAAACAAAGGCAGACAAAGACTAGGTCAACTCTATTTTTTGGTGTCTCTATATCATACTAAACCTTTTGCCATCTTCTTTTATTGTCTTTGGTAATGTGACAGGAACCTAAAATTATAGCAACACATTACTTTTATGAAACTCTACTTAAATATATCTCTTTCTTGAGAGTGACCTTTCTTGTTTGAATGATTCTTAGAATCGCATACTATATAATTTCATAAATATTTCATCACAATCATATAATTTTGTTCCCTTCACATTAATGAGTTGTATTTTTCTCTTTATGATTACATATGCACAAAATTATTTATAAAAGATAATTTCCATTTGAAAATTGAGATATGATAATGATGATATGAGAAGTGTAATTCTTTACTGGTCACCTACACATTTTGTTGAACATTCCATCGGTCTTGTGTTTCATAAAAGGGAAATAATATTCTTTGACCACTAGGCACTATGGTTGATCACACAGCCATATGTGTAAGCAAATACTAGTATATTTTTCCAACTCCTGAGACACGTTTCCCCACGAGTCGAGTTAGTCATCACCACTTAGTGGACATAACATAAATCTTGATGCAAAAAAATATATGTATGTGTGCTCACTAACCCTTTTTCTATTGTGGGATGCATGTGAATTGGGAATCCTCACAAAATGCACGGCACGAGCATCTAAGAAAAACAGAGAGTTTTATATGTTTACGAAACAAGAACTTTCAATATATAGAATTTTAATCCGTAAGGACTCATATGAGTCTATTGAAATTATCTTAAAGGAAGAAAAACTTCCTCTTCCATGAATATACAGGTATATTAAAAAAAACCAGCAAGTTCATGCACATAAAAAATCATAATAATCAAAATTCAACAAATCTATGTGTAACTGTGTGAGTGTGAAAGTGAAAGTGAGGGTATGTGAGGGGGATTTGGGGGGTCTTAAACAAGAGGATATTTTGGGGACTAAAAAAAATAAAAATTAAGTGTGTTTGTGTGAGAAGAAATTAATGTATGTGTAATAAGAATTAGCCTTAATGGAAATTGCATAATGGCATTTTTTTTTGGTCAATAAATTGCATAATGGCATGAAACATATAATGGGGCATTTTTATTTTGGTCTTGATATAATGGGCCATTTTATACGGCCGATAGAGTGGGTTTTGAGTGGGCCTTTTTAATAGGGCCAATCAAGTGGATCATAAATGGCCCAATTATAGCCAGCCTCAACTCCAACATAGGGTTTTGACATTGTCTTCATCCATGTATACACACTGCACACTACACAGAGTGAAAGACATTCCCACCAACTCAGATAACAGACAGCAGTTGCCACCACTCCAAATGGTCACCTTCAGGGTCATCCAATCAAAAGTTTTCTCCACCATACACACACCCATCTTTTATTTCGATTCATTGCCACCATTGTTTTATTTATCCTTCCTGTTTTTCATTCTAGTTGATATTTTGTGTCTTTTTTTTTTTTATAGTTTATAAAAATAGCTTTTTTATGAAGAATTGAAGAGTTTATAATGGAGGGTATTTCGTGTTTTTTTTCTGTTGTGATGAATGAATCAGTTTCACCAGTACCAGGTTGTGGGGAGAGGTCTTCCCACTGAAACTGATGAGCATCCTAAGATCTACAGGATGAAGCTGTGGGCCACCAACGAGGTGCGTGCCAAATCCAAGTTCTGGTATGTCTCTCACATCACAACCAACCTTAACATTATGTTTTTCCCTTTAAGCCAATGGTGTTTTGTGTTTTTTTTTTTTTTGATAGGTAAATGTTAGTAAATTAGTATGTTATGTTAGTAGGGGAGGATTGAACTCATGATCTACTTATCACTTCAATTCCTATGCTTATCCACCAAATCACCTTATGGCTCCATGGTGTTCTGTGTCATGCTTTTCGTTGGAAAGCTTTTGCTTTGCTCTTTTTGGATTGGATGAAAATGTTGTTTGTTTCTATTGATTCGTTAATTAATCACCCATATTTTTTGGGTGTAAATAGGGAAATATTTGGTTTTACTCCTCATTTTTAAAATGTCTCATTTTTTGAAATAGATCACTGTAGTCCCTCACTATAACTTCATTGAGATATAAGGGCCTGTTTGGATTGGCTTATGCAAAACTTATGAATATAGCTTATGACTGATTCATAAGCTGTTTTGGGCTTATTTTTCATAAGCTACCCAGGATAGCTTATCAAAACAGCTTATGGCTTATATTAAATAAGTTTCACTATAATTTTTCTTCGATTATAAAAGTAGCTTATACAGCTTATGCCATAAGCAGTAGATAAATTTGTTATCCAAACAGGACCTAAATGGGGTGAATTGAAGAGTTTTGACTATAATCTGTCATTTGGAATTAAGGTGGCCAAACCAGAGGTCTTACTTCATATTTCTGAAAAGCATGACCAAGTGATCACATTTTCTTTTTCATTATGAATTTTTGCAGGTATTTCTTGAGAAAGCTAAAGAAGGTTAAGAAAAGCAATGGGCAAGTGCTTGCCATCAATGAGGTATGCATCTCAATTGTTCTATTGTGTTCCTCTTGGCATCATACTGGTTGTAGCAATAGGGTGTGAATAAGCTTGGTTTCTACTTAGAACTTGACTTGAAGCATCTGTTCAAAGCTTCTTTGGGATATAGTAAGACAGGATTAGGAATGAATGTATCTGAGAGAAATTCAAGATAACAACTATTGTGAAAAAGATGGTAAAATCTTGCATAAGGTGGTTTGGGCATGTGGCGAAGACTTATAAAAGGCATAGTAACGAGAGTTGATCATATGTAAGGTAGTCCAATTGTTAGACGTAGAGGAAGACCCGGTAAAACTATTAGTCAAATCAATAAGAAGGGTTACTTTAGATTTAAATGATTTGTCTTTAGACACGATTTACAATAGGGCATTATGGTGTTGTTCGATCCATGTAGCCAACTGTACCTAGTCAGAAAATACTACAAACAATGCCATGTAGCTTTTTGCATGTTTGTTGGGAATTTGACTTAGGGAAAGTCATTTGTGCTTAATTTGACTTTTTTGTTGAGAAGGATTTTTTGCTTTTTTTGAGCTTCAAAATATAAGGTTCCAATTGCAGAGATTGAGGTGCAATTCCTTTTGCTTATTGCAGATTTTTGAGAAAAATCCTACCAAGATTAAGAATTACGGAATCTGGCTACGATATCAGAGCCGAACCGGATATCACAACATGTACAAGGAATACCGAGATACTACGCTGAATGGCGCGGTCGAACAGATGTACAATGAAATGGCGTCTCGTCATAGAGTCAGGCATCCGTGCATCCAGATCATCAAGACTGCCACCATCCCAGCTAAACTATGCAAAAGGGAGAGCACCAAGCAGTTCCACAACTCTAAAATCAAGTTCCCTTTGGTGTTCAAGAAGGTTAGGCCCCCAACTAGGAAGCTCAAGACAACATACAAGGCATCAAGGCCTAACCTGTTTATGTAATTCTTAGTTATTAGTCACATTTCCTGCTTGTCATCTTGAGGCTGTTTGGTTCATTATAAACATAGGAAGAGCTTAGAGAACCACAGTTTGCATTCTTTCAAGCCTTGAATCATGTCTTATTTTGATGATGTCTTATTTTAACTATATTTTTGTGAGGTCCTTATTTTGCTCATCTTCATGAATTCGTTCAGGGTTGGTTTTGAATCAAGAAATTCCTTTTTGTTATATGAATGCTGTTTTTTTTTCCTCCATATTTTTATTTGATATTAAACCAAGGCTGGCTTGCTTTCAAGTTGTCAACCATATCTTACATAAGTAACACAAGGCACACTTAGTGTACAGGGTAGACACTAGATAATTTTATAATATTCTTTTTCTAACAAATATATGCATGGAAAAGGGTAAATGGACTTTCTCAAAAAATTGTAAAGAGAGAGCAAAAAAATAAATAAATCATCGGAGCTGCCAGAAATACTATCTAAAACAGAATCCAGGATTACACATACGTCACGCAATTGAAGCAAAAGATGATTCCACCATTTATCTATAAATGATAAATATAAACAATAAACAATAAATAAACATTCATACACAGTGTTTTTTTTTTGTCGGGGGGGGGGGGGGGGGGGGGGGCTGGGTGGGGGATCGATCCCCTCACCCAGTGTTTTTAAAACCACACCTAAACGATTGGTTGTACTAGTAACCAGTGTGATGTTTGGCCCGTTAAACCTAAAAAACTGGTTGATTTCAAAATCAATGAAAATGAATTGGTTGAACCAGTTCAAAAATGGTCATAAACTAATGGTAAAAAAATTGGGCTGAACATATCATTTTTTTTCAAAATTTTAATTTTAAAAATAATTTTATAACTAAATAAAGGCTTAAAAATATTTCTGATCCTTGCAAATATAGCGGTTTTTTATTTTAGTCCCTGCAATTTTTTTTTTATTTTTTCATCCTTGCAATGTCCACCGTCTCCCTTTTTGGTCCTCGCCATCAGTTGCCATTACAAAAATGCTAAAATGGTTGACGGAGGCTGAACTGACACTGCCACATTAGCTAACAGATGCTACATGTCATCTGATGATGTGGCAAAGATGCTGAGTCAGCATCATTAACATTTTAAAACATTTTTAAACTTTTGAGGGTTTAAAATATCTCTTCAAAAATTCACAGAAGAACAAAAAAAAATCATACATTGAAGTTCGAAGAAGAACTTCATCTGGAAAATGGTGGATTTCTCAGCATCCAAAACCCCAAATGAAATGAACATGAATTTCTTTTTCCAATCCAAAATAAAAGAAAAAAACGAAAACCCAAAAAAAATTCCCAAAATTACACATTTAACTACACATTTAACCATCACCCAACTCCCTCAGCATCTGCATCACATCCAGTAACAAACATTTTCTAGGTTGAAGGAGAAGCCAAGAACAACCAAGCATTTTCTGGGTTGAACGAGGCATCTGCATCACGTCCAAACTCACCCTTCATTTCGTAATTCTTAAACATTACTCTCTCACCCTCATCATCATACTCACATTCACAACTCAGATCCCAAAACCAAAAATAAAATAAAAATGAAGGACTCAAACAACAGCAGCAACATAACAGAACTCATAGTGCAAACCCTGATAAAGCTGATAAAACCCAGATTCGAAGATGGATCTAGCCCCAAAGCACCATCCAGCTTCTGCACCGCCATGTTCGAGGTCCAGATCTGTTGGGTGCGGTAACAGGAGCTTCGCGGCGGTCGCCCCTTGTCACTCAACTGCGGCGGTAGCAGGAGCTTCGCGCCTCACCATCAACATCTGCCTCAGAAAGAATCAATCTGGGCTCGCCGTCGCTGCAGGAAGACGATAAGTCCGTTGCGGTGGCTGAGGGAGTGTTGGAGCGAGGGCTTGGTACCCATCTCGTCCTCGACTCTGGCACTGCACCGCCTTCAGACTTCTGTTTTTGGGTTTTTCTCCACATGGATCTCACAGTGCACGATGGTCGCGGTGGTGGCTCTCGATCTCGGTGCTAGGGTTCAACGAGGAAGAGGACGATGCTCTGAACCGCGCTTGAGGCGGCTTGAGATGAACCGGCTTGAGAGGAAGAAGACGATGCTCTGGACTCGGTCGTGACTGTTGTCTTGCTCGCTGCTCAGAGAGAGAGAGAGAGATGACGGTGGTGGTGGTTGTGGGTAGGGGTGGCGGCTGGGGAAGGGAAGAAGCTGAAGAAAGAGGGAAAGGGAATAAAAGGGGAAAATAACATCATATTAATTAACAATTTCTTAATTTGAATTAGTGTTTTATTAATTCTAATTAGTTTACGTTAATAATCATGTTTAAAACGTTAACCACACTAACTCAGCATGTTCGCCACGTCATCAGGTGCCATGTGGCATCTATTAGCCACGTGTCAGCTGCCAACTTGGCGTTCGTCAGCCACATCACCGTTTTTGTAATGGTAGCTGATGGCGAGGACAAAAAACGGAGACCGTGAACATTGCAGGGACTAAAAAGTAAAAAAAAAATTGTAGGAATTAAAATAAAAAACCGCTATATTTGCAGGGACCAGAAATATATTTAAGCCCTAAATAAAAGTCCAATAACAAATTATAAAAATTTACATATATGAATTTTTATTATTTATCCTTTTATGATTGATTTTCATCTTACAAAAAATATAATATGGTTATTTTATGCTAATTTATAATTTGTTTGATCTTAATTTCTAAATCTTTTTATGCAATATATTTAAAATAAAAATATATATTTAGTTCACAGTTAAACCATTGAATCCTAAAATAGTGATTTCGTCGATCCAATGACCAGTTGGTTTTTAAAAACATTATTTTTACATGTGGCAAGGCTAACATGGAATTTCACATACCAAACCAGTTTATTTACTTGATTGTTTAAATTATAAATTGTAATTAGTTGATTCCTTTGCAAGTTAATTAGCCTAACATGCCATTTTTTTTATGTAAATTAACCTACCAATTAAAATGAGTCAACTCATCTTGAAATTTTGTATAAGTTTGTGATGTGAAAGTTTTATATGTAAAAGTTCCTTTTCATAAACATTCATAAATTCTAATATAATTCTTTTTATTTATTATTTACAAAGAGAAAAAAATATAAAATATTTAAGTGATATGATTATGAAAATATATTGAGAAAAATTCATTTCTTCTCCCATCTTATTTTTAAAGTCACTCACAGTGAATACCTTTATCGTAATCCGAATAAACATTCTCGTATATTTCCATACGATTTTACTATGGAAAACTTTATATTTATATGATCCTTTAATCACATCAATTAACTAAGTAGAAATTTATCAAAATCTATGAATATTTTCGTAATAATTGTATAAAAATGATCTTTAGTACCTAACAAATCAATGTGAAAAATCTCACTTCCACGAGTTCTGATACGGCACCTCCTTCCTTCTTGTAAAAGTGTGAAATTCATAGTTAGGTGGTGGTTGGTTGGTTGGGAAAAGGGTGGTAGGTGGGGTTACTATTTCCGTGGAAAAGTATTGTTACAATCGGTAGGTGTGTTGTTCAGGTTTTTTTTGGGGTGACTTGTTGTTGTGTTGTGTTCAGGTGCTCATTCACCATATGTTTCAACACACCACTTTCTTTCTATTCTAGTGACTTAAAAAGGGACACCTGAGCTCACTTTGCAGTTCATCCTCTTTCCTCCATCATCGTCATCATCATCTTCTTCTTCTTCTTTGTGCAGCATTTACATCATCAAATGGCACCTGATGCTGCCATACCAAATGAACAGGCAAGTCATTTGCTTTTTGATAGAGCAGTTTCCTTTCTCTTTTCATATATACTATAACTATAATATGCTGATTTCTTTTTTTATTATTATTTTTGTTTGATTTGTATTTGCAAATTGCAATTGCTATAATCCAAAAATGGGTTTCTGAAATTGTTATTATCCAAACAAGATATGCTGGTAAATAATGAATGAGTGTTGTTTGGTTTTGATCTTAAAGGTTGTTCTTGGAGAAGAGATAGACCATGTAAGGCTCATCACTTTGAACAGGCCAAGGCAATTGAATGCTATCTCACCTGACCTGGTAAGTGTCTGTGTCTTCATCTACAACTAATATTTATTTATTTATTTACTTTTTTTTAATATTTTGAATGCTATCAGGTTTCTCTGCTAGCAGCATATTTGGAAAAATGGGAGAAAGATGACAAAGCAGAACTAGTTATCATAAAGGTTTTAATTTTATTTTATTACCCTCTGGAATTATTGAAACAACCCTATTAGTTATTATTTATATTTTTTGTTAGTTCATGACAGTCTATGTTATTCTAACTTACAAAAATGAAATAACCCTATTTATTTATTTTATTACCATCCTCTTGCATTTGTTACTTGCTTTACTTCACTTCACTCAATTGTTGTACAATTGTTCTTCCAGGGAGCTGGAAGGGCTTTTTGTGCTGGAGGGGATTTGAAAGTATTCTATGATGGGAGTAAGTACATCATTTTCTATATATAGGATTTAGGGGAATCTGTGCAAACAAGTTCACAGACAAATTTAACTCCTTTTGCTGAGTTAGCAATAGTAGATAATGTTAAGGATGGAAATAAGTAATAGGATTTTTTGAAGAGTAATGCAATTGTAATTCTTCTTGACAGAGGAAACCTGCCTTGAAATGGTCTACAGATTTTACTGGCTTTGCTATCACATTAGTACCTATAAGAAAACCCAGGTTCTGTTTAGGAACTTAATTCCACTGTCCATAAAACATTCAGAGCAATATGTGCTTGTGAAGTCTCATGTTTTCTAGAATTGTGCTGTTATGTTATATAACAGGTTGCTCTTGTTCATGGAATTTCAATGGGTGGAGGTGCAGCTTTGATGGTCCCATTAAAGTTCTCAGTTGTAACAGAAAAAACTGTGGGTACATTTATCTTGTTAGAGATTATTTTTCCAGATCCTTTTTAGTGTAACAATCATCAATATATTGTCATCCTTACAGGTTTTTGCCACTCCTGAAGCAAGTTTTGGATTTCATACAGACTGTGGCTTCTCATACAACCATTCTCGTTTGCCAGGGCATTTGGGTAACCACAATCTCACATCCTTTTTTCTTCTGTTTTGAAAACTTCCCCCCTTATACTTCTATCTCCCTAGCTGTTTATTCTTCCTTGACAGCAGAAGTTTATTTGAAAATTTTCATGAATCAGCATAAAATGTTTTTGAAAATGAAGAAAAAGAAACATGTTACTAAATTACATAGAAAACTTGAGAGATTTTGTCATGCATGTAATATAACAGGTGAATACTTGGCACTTACTGGAGCAAGGTTGAATGGAAAGGAATTAGTTGCAGCTGGATTGGCAACACATTTTGTTTCTTCTGAGGTTTGATGATTATGTTCTATATCTGGTCTACCTCTAGAAGTAATCATAGTTTGACAATTGATTGTTGGGAGGGGCAAGAAGCACCTGCTAGTTAATATGATAAAAACCATATGGAATCTGTCTCATCCTGTTTTTAAATTAACTTGTAATCTGAAAATAGATGCACAGAGAGGTTTTGGTTTTCAACAAAGCTATTCCTCTTAAATTATGTTAGTATCAATGTTTCTTGCTGTACACTAATTGTACTACAGGTGTCTTAAACCATAGCTTCCTGAACGATTTTTTATTGGTCAGTTCAACAATAGCTGCCTGAATTGATCAATGATTCTTACATTTTCTGTGTATCAGAAAATTGTTGAGCTAGAGAAGCGCTTGATTAGCTTAAATTCTGGTGATGAGAATGCTGTGAGATCAGTAATTGAAGAATTTTCTTCAGAAGTTAAGATTGATGAAGGGAGTATCTTAAACAAGTAATTACTCTTGTTATCAATGATCAGTAATTTGTTTTTCAGTTTTAGTCCTCACAGTTCACCAGTAAATTGCATTATACTCACGACAGTAACCTTTGGAGATTTTCAGGAAGTCAATAATTGATGAGTGCTTCTCAAAGGATTCTGTTGAAGAAATTATAAAATCATTGGTAAGTTTCTTACCATTTTCTTTGCAAATATTATTATATAATAACAGATACTCGTGTTCTTTCTGGGCCACTATATGTTACCATATGCTTTTGGTGTGAAGGAAGCTGAATCAAAGAAGGAAGGAAATGGATGGATAGGTCCAGTTTTAAAAGGAATGAAAAGATCATCACCTACTGCATTGAAAATAGCACTAAGATCGGTAAGGATTTTATAATATGAATTTTGTAGGATCTTAGGCAGGATTCTAGGACTATATCGAGTTCTTCAAATAATGATTGGCAGATATCTGAGGATATATGAAATCACATGTTTATCACAATTTTTTTTTTCCTGAAGTTTTGAGATGATAATCCTCTTCTAACTTGATAAGTGGAAATATCCTAATCTACTACACATTGGTAATTAAAATATACATTTGCACGCATATATATAACGTGATTGTTTTTAAATGTGACAATGGCACTAAATTTCCCTCCTAGGTTTCTTAAGCCACTTTCTTTCAAATCTTAAAAGAGACTAAATCAGGACAAATATCAGAAAAGGTTAATGCATAATCTTGTTGATCACTGAATCTCTGTACATGAAACTGAATGAGTTAAGGAAGGAGGGAAGGGCTGGGGGAGGAAAAAGCAATTCTGCCTTGCAAATGACATGCTATTTTTAGAATCTCATTCTTCTATATACTGTCTTGGATATGTGCAGGTTCGTGAAGGAAGGATTCAAACACTATCTGAATGTCTAAAAAAGGAATTCAGATTAACAATGAACATACTCCGAACTACAATATCCGGGGATATGTATGAGGTAAATGTCGCGGTCTCATTGCTAGAACAAGTTTTGACAGAAGACAGCTTAATGTCGTCAAAAATTGTTTAATTGTGTTCCCTACTAAAATCTGAAGCAAACTTTTATTGTCTTTTGATGAGAAGGGTATTAGAGCTCTCACCATTGACAAGGACAATGCTCCAAAGGTACTCTCTCTCACTCACTCACTCACTCACTCTTTTTAAAGAAATATTACTCTTGTTGCTTCTCTTTTATAATTTATACCACTAAATAATCAACTTGTTCAGTGGGATCCTCCATCACTCGAGAAAGTAGATGATGGAAAGTTGGACTTAATCTTTAAGCCTTTTGATAAGGATTTGGAGCTCCAGATTCCAGAAAGGGAGGAATGCAGGTTGGTTTCTGTTTGAGTTTTGAATCAATAAGTATCTTTTCCTTAAACTTAATTTGTTATTATAACCAAAGTTCCTTCCTCTAATTCCAAACAGGTGGGATGGTAAATTTGAGAATTCAGCTTATGCAGTTCCAAACTGAGCAACACCAATATCTGCTTAGGGGTTGCTTCTTTGAAAATTCCTCCAAAAATTTGTCATGGATTTCTCTACTTGCTGGGGTTTCCATTTATCCAGGATGTTCCTGAATAATTTCCATAAATTAAGAGCCCTCATTACTTGTTATTAATATTCTGAGGGAAAAATAACAATTATGTAATTTCAGCTAGAAGTATTATGGTATAGAGATATAATGCTTCCCCTAGTTTCCAAAATACCTTAAAATAGATGGACAATATAGTTGAAGTTGTCAATGCATTTGAGAAACATCCAGTAGAAGAAAATGGGGTAATAGACACTATTTAACGAAATAAATACAGTGCTTGGAAAAGATGGGGAAAAGGAGGTAACTTGGAAAATAAGAGGAAAGGTGACGTCTTGCAAACTGTGTCATAAATGAGTTGGGAATAAGGGAGTGATTAAGATATCATATAAACAGTCATCTCAACAGCATTATACAACATTTCACTTATCTTATCAGTAAAGAATCAAAATTGGATAAGAAATATCTTATCCTAAGCACCAAACAAGTCTTAAAAATATTAACCTACATAGAGTTGAACCTGCAAGCTTTTTTAGCGACAATGCTATGAATTATTTAAAGGCCTTATTACAGAATAGGCTTTTAGGCTATACCAAACTTTTAATAAGGTTAGGCTAAATCTTAAGAGAAAAAAAAAGCTTATACCATGTAAACAAGTCGGCTATGGTGTGCTTTTGATTGCCCATGTTGCAAAACTCACACCTTACAAAACTCAACCCAACTTATTTCCAAGCCAAACCAGAGTGAGTCCATAGATTCGTATAATTTCAAGGATAGAACGATGAAACATCGTGCATATTCAAACAGCTTCAATAAGCATAATGTCACAATTTCAAATTTTTTTTTTTCCAGAAGAATTAAGAATTTTGTGAAAGGCCTCAGTCACGTTCATATTGCATTGCGCAATATCACAAGACAGTTCCACGAGCAAAGATGGAAAACTACATGTCCATTGTTTGGCTGTCAAATGAAAAAGCCATAAAAGAATTTGCTCAACCCTTTTGATTGCCCATGTTGCAATCCTGGGTAAATAAAATAAGAGCCATGAGTCTGGAATAATGAGAGATGGAGTGCTTGAAGAATTGTTCCTGCGCCGCGTATGCAAATTCTGCCCATGAATTAAGGGCCCCTGGGGGGACTTGATCGATTCGATTGCTTATAAATTAAGAGGGTGTAGAACTGGACCTTTGTGTAGGGTTAACTTCAGAAATAAGCATGCACAAGTTCTGCTTTAATATGGCATGTAATGAAATGTTGCCTTACAATGTCTCTGTCTTAGAACGAAAGAGGGAAGCATTTTGGAAGCCAAGTGAAAGAAGCATTTTGGTAGCCCAAAATAAAGCCCGCATTGCAGCAGCATAAACAAAGAAAAATAGGGTGATTAATGAATTATAAAGGAATGAAATATTATTGACCCAAAAAAAAAAAGGAATGAAATATTGTAAATGAATGGTTCCGATGTCTAGAACAGGAAACACTCCTGTTTTAAGCTAAAATGTGAGGATCGAAATCGTATTTTAAATTTAAAATAACTCCGCCTTATTATTTCTAACGTTATCGTATTTAAAAAATTAAAAGGCACTTCTGTGAACTAAAACAATTCTTTTCTGTATCAGTGGTAGTTATCAGGACAAAAAAAAAATTGAAATGAAATAAGAACTCAAGCAACGATCTTTATAATAAGTAAACGCAGCTGTGGTCACTACTCATTAACAAACTGTAATCATTACAGGTATACTGACGATAAATCAAGCAATATAGAAGACACGAAAAAGTGAATGGCCTCTTGCAACATCTAAAGATAAGAGGGTAAAAACAAAAGGGCAACATTTGAGCACAGCACATTATCCTCGGCATTGGCAGATAAGATACATTTTTAACACAATATACACAATAAATATTTAAACAGGGGGACGATGAGTAGAAAAATCACGAAGCACCTTGGAAGGACAACCTATCTCGAAGAGTATCAAATATTGTTGAAGCTGCTGCATTTTGTGCAAAAGTCAATTTCAACCGACCAAGTAACTCACCATCTTTTGCCTGTGAAGCAGCATCGGCGGCTTCCTTGGCCATACCAATTCGAGCATATGACTGTCCAAGATTAAAGAGAAGTTATATAAAACTGCAATAAGCACATTATACATGGGCAAAAATATACTAAAAAAGAAAAAAAAGAATTCTATTATATGGCAGCCAAAGCTCTACTTTGAGCTAAAGTTCCACTTCCATGGCAAAAGCTCTATTTTCTGCAATATTGTCTCAATTTCAGCATATATTGTAGGCTTCACTTTCTGGAGACATGATTATTATTTATGAAGGAATTGGCTTCTCAATGGTAAGATTTATTTGAGAGAAAAGTGGAGAATTATAGCCATTGATTGGAAAATCAACGGTTGAGACTTGATGATATGCATGCATTATTTAAATCTCAACCCTTATATTTTCCAACCAATGGTTATTACTCCTCACTTTTTCCTCTAAAGTGAAGAAGTCAAATCCATTTATGAGGAGAGAGGGGGGGGGGGGGAGATTGGTTCAATCTATAAAATGAAAAATAAATAATGAAGAATGAAAATTGAAACTGACTACTTGACATTGGCTATTATAACATTTTAATCTTTTAATTTTACCGGACCTAAACAATGAGACAAGCTTAAAATACCTCAGCTCTTTCTCGAGGGTCTGCAATTTTTGGGATATATTTAATAGCTTCTCCCTTTTCATCTGCTTCAATGCATGCCTCCACAAATGGCCTATAACCTATGTATGCCATAACATATAGGTATTGAACATCAGAGTATAAGGCAGCAAGCATAGCCAAGAAAAATATAGGAAAAAACTATTCCTCCGTAATGAACATTACAACAACCAAAATGCTTGATCTACATCACTTTTATATTTCATAGGGTCTCACTACCGAGTGCCCTAAAGGCATTGGTCAAGGAGCATTTAATAGAGTAAGTATTAAATGCTGACCAATATTTATATTTTATAGTAACTCATTCAAGCCTTTTAGTTTGACCAGACCAACTACTGCTGACATTGAAGTTAATCAAATCTCAAAGCCTTTTGAATTCCCCACAGAATAACACTAGCAGTTTGAAAACTTACCTATTGGAGGTTTCTTCTCCTTCGAAAATTTTTCTAGGGCAACCCAATCCTTTATTGTAGCCAAAGCAAAAACTTTAAGCCAATACCACCTCTTCTCAGACACCTGAAGTAATACAACAACAAAATTGTGTGCCTTAGGAACTGATTTACACAGGAGAAGAGGTAGGGGAAAATAAAAAGTGTTCCTATTTGTTTCACATTTTTGGATTTTATTCTCAACAAATCATTCGTACAAAGAGGCACGAAATGAATCATGCCTTTTTCTTTCAAGAACAACAATTAAGATATAATTTCAAATTTACCAACCTTAAATTCTGTTTTCACTTTCATTGCAGCTCGATGATTTCCCAAGACAATACAAGTACGGATTGTATCACTTATACTTGAATCCACAAAAATGGCCTGCTTCGTAGTCACTTCAAGTTCATGCTGAATTCTGCAATAGCAACAGAGTCATCACTTTTCCCTTGATTGCATGACATGAACATTTATTCAACAACGAATTATATAACAGCTCGTAACACAGTCTGAATGTTTCTACAGAAAAATATGAATAATTGTTTCTTCATATTATCACGTCAAACCACAACAAGAGCCTAACAAATTAAATTATTGAAAGATTTATTTTATGGTCAAGTGATGTGACAAAAAATTGATAATCACACCTTAACAGTTTTGCATGCTCTTCTGCTGCCTTCGATTCAAAGACATGTTCCTTGGTTTCAGCAAAAAGATTCTGGGCCTTCTCAATAAGTTTTATCCTAGGACCATGAAGTGGAGATCCTTTGCTTGCCATGGGATTTTTTCCAAGTTCCCATGATTCTTTCCACAGAAGAAATGCCACATCCTACATGGATTGACTTCAGAATATATTCCAGTATTTAAATGGAAAGCTTGAAAAGTTGTAATACAGCATATAAGGATATAATTACTGAAATCCAATACAATGTGCATAACAAATATGCTTATGAACTTTCTGATAGTGATGTAATTAGTAAATTATTGAAAATTGCAAGGTAGAATCACTTGTAGACTAATGTCTTGCTTGAAGTAAAAAGCATTAGTGAGAGAGAAAACAAAAATTAAAATAAAAAGGCTTAAATATGTTTGGGGTCCTTCTAAATTTTGACATTTTGAATTTAGTCCCTACAAAAAAAAGTCAAACTTTTTTAGTTCAACAAATTTTTTTTTTTGAATTTGGTCCTTTTAGTGATTTGGCGATGAGGTGGCATGGACACGTCACCACATTAATCCGACGTGTCATATTCCAGAGTCACATCAACTTGACACGTCATTTTAAATTTGGAGGGACCTGATACGTCATTTTCAAATTTGTAGGGACCTGCCACCGCCACCACCACCCACACACTCTCTCGTTTTCTCTCTCTCTCTCTCAGCCCAGCCCCCACCACACTCTCTCTCTCTCTCTCACCCCCACAACCACCTCCCACACACTCTCATTTTCTCTCTCTCTCACAGACCAAGAATGATGCATGAAACAATTTGACACATTGATTTAAATTTTGTGAGGAATCTGCAAATCTGAAATGCATTTTTTTCATATGCTTATTTAAATTTTGTGAGGAATCTATAAATCTGAAACAATTTGACTCATTGATTTAAATTTTGTGAGGAACCATTTTGTGCTTATTTACTTAATGTCCAGTTAAAATGCTGGACTGGGGTGAAGAAGGGCATCGGACAGAAGCTGAAATTGCTGCACTCAGGTCCGCGTTCACACAAGAAGTTGTGGGTAGTGGTGGTGGGGGTGAGAGAGAGAGAAAACGAGAGAGAGAGAGAGAGTGTGTGGTGGCGGTGGGGTTGGGGTGGGGGCTGTGGTGAGAGAGAAAGAGAGAGAGAGAGAGAGAGTGGTGGTGGTGGTGGAGAGCCACGTGGCAGGTCCCTCCAAATTTAAAATTACGTGGCAGGCTGATGTGGAACCAGTATATGACACGTCAGATTGATGAGCCCACGTGTTCGTGCCACATCACCGGAAAATCACTAAAAGGACCAAATTAAAAAAAAATATTTGTTGGACTAAAAAAGTTTGACTTTTTTTTGCAGGGACTAAATTCAAAATGCCAAAATTTGGAAGGACCCCAAACATATTTAAGCCAATTAAAAATATAATATAATGCTAAGTAGTTAGATATATATGAATAGATAAATTGTCAATTCTACAAAAAAGTTTATAGGAGATTGAATGACTGATTATCAGTATTATAAGAATATCCCACTTAAGGTAATGCAACCTATGACATATACTGGATGTTTTCCACATATATACACATTCCAAATTAGAAAACATGCATATAATGCAAATAATTAAACATACTTGAAGTTGCCCAGTTGATAAGAAGAAGTCCTTCAGAAATTCATGTTTATAGCACCTGAAATTGAGATCTATTTATTAATGGCTGCATGACATGATTTATCAATAAAACATATTGAATACTTCAAATCACGTGTTTCTATTTTGATCATCTCATAAAGAAACTAGCATGCCCCCCAAGCTAGAAAACATGAACACAAAGATTCAAAAATGTGATTGAGGTTATATTTTAATAATTACATTTCACCCATCTCTCCCTCTTTCTAATTTTAATAATTGCATTTCACCCATCTCTCCCTCTCAGAGAACGGCAAAACAGAAATGCCTTCGGACCATAACAGAAGGGCTCAGACGGGAATGAGCAAACAAAATGGCATCATTTTGTGTAAAAGATTTTTTTCGAAGAAACTGGCTTAGGTAAACATGGACAGCCAGTAAACAGATCATGCTGCAAACAAAGCATGTTTTCTATCATTAAGCAAGTGTTAGAAAGTGTGTATCCAAGAAAGTATTGGTAGCATTGTTCTTAAAAAATAGTTTTCAAATTAAAAAATATGTATGTATCTGTATTCATGCATTTTTTTATGAAAGAGAGAAACAGGAAAAAGGATTGAAAATGAAGACATGGGTACAGCAAGCAATCCCCAGAACTTACTACTTTTATCATAATGCACAGCTTTTCCATGCAATGATTTGGTCAAAAAACATTTTATTGTATGCAGTTTCTTTTCTTCATTTTGTTAAAGAGTTAGCAGTGAACCTTAATATTACATAACCAGGAGATCCACAGTCTTGCCTTCTGAAATATGGTTCTAGGTCACATACCGTGCATAAGTTATAAATAAGTCACGTGCTAATGGTCTGGCCTGTATAGTTCCAAAGAACTCCAATGGCTGCCTCTGCATCATCAAACGAAGAATGTTCGCATGAGAGAGATACACTCACATTACTCCATATACATCACAAACCTGACAAAATTTAAAATATAAAGTTTTCTGGAGCCCAATACCTTTTGCCAAATATGAAAAAGTACAAGGTAAACAAGGTCTGTATCACCACATTCAGTCGCCTTCATCAAGGCTATATCTTCTTCTCCTATGCTTAACAGGAGAGGAACCTGAACAGAAAAGTTAACGAGGACAATTAATAAAATAAAACCCACCAATCTAATTCAGTGTCCTTGGATAAAACATAGGAGACAACAGACACCAGCCAATAAATCGGTTGTGCAGAAGGGGAGGTAAGCAAAAATTGAGACACCATTAATTCAATATGTATCTAAAATAACCAGAAAACAAGAACACCACCTGTTTAGATGAACGAGGTTCATGTTCAACAAGCATGGCAGCTAACTTCCGGCGGCCATTTTTGTCTGCATGAGCAGCAACTGCTGCATAGGATATGCCTTTGCACAGTTTTAACTGAAAGTAAAAAATGTAATTCAAAAGTAGTTGCAAATAATAGAATGATCAGAAAAGAGCTTGAAGTGGGGGGAAGGGGGAACCTTATCAAGCAGAATCTCTAGAAGAGTAGCATCGGGAATTGCCAATGATGCAGTTATCTTTGCGCATGCCCAGTGCATTATCACCACCTCCTGCACAAAAGCAGTCAGAAAAAACATCAAAACTTGTACACTTAAAGAACATTGCTAATGTACTGATGATATCAATAATTAAAAATTAAATAAATCAGTGAATCAATTGTATTGCTGTAATTCATTAGACTTGAACTATCAACAACTTCTACATAAGCACCTATACCCATCCTATAATATAAACAGGTCAGATTTGTGTTTAACATGTTTCTTAAAACCCTAATTCCATATTTCTAAACTCAGTTCCTAGTTTCCTATATCATTAAAGAGTAAAGACAACCAATACACTAAAAGCTAACCAACCATGTAATAAGTAGCTCAGAAGCATGATTCATTAAAGGTCTATGAACCATCAAATATATATGCTATAATAAATAGGTGCATTTGGTTCACATCTTTAAGGAGATTTCTTTGGATGAGCAGCTACTTCGGGATCTAATTAGGCGATTGGCTTCTGCTTTGTGTAAAGCACATGATCTTTGTATAGGAATTTTCCTTGCATGTGTTAAAGGATTAGGTAGCATTTCTTCATTGAAGCTTTCTTCGTACTATGTTGTTTGTATTTCCTTTTTATTTAAAGCAGGATTTCTTATCCTCCAAACTCTGTAATCATATCCTCATTTTCTTAACGAATTTCTTATTTTATCAAAAAAATGGCAAGAGGATCCATGACTTGACAAGTGATGCACACATTTCTGCTCATATAACCGGGGATACTTCAAGAAAATCAAGTTTCAATCTTGTATTTGATCAGTACATGCCACACATTTATAAAAAAGTGTAAAAATATGTAATATGCATACACTTACTTGATTCATTCCAAGATATTCTGATATCCGCAGTGCGAGCAGATGTTGGTGAGCATTAATCAGGCGACCAATCAGGACAGATGGTGTCAGCAACTGATTGCAATAAGCTAATTCAGTACAATGTCAGCACAGACAATTTCAGCACTACATAGACAAGTATGCCATAAAAACCTTATATTGCTGAATACTAAGAGGAATGCCAATCTCAGGGCTGCGCACTGCATTCAAGACCCGCAGAATTTTACACATCTCTTGGATACGATCACGATGAAAATTGCTGCCAAAGTCAACTGGATATCATTACCGAGAGCAAATATCAGAAAATATGCTTGTCCCTCTTAAGACTTTCACTACTGAAAAGAGTGTAATTAAGACATCAAAACAATTTTTATAACATTCTCATTAGTATACCCAACAGGAAATCCAAATCAAGCTCACCTACAAAAGGCCTGCCCATAACTGGCTGCCCTTAGGAGAGTTCGTTGGCGTGAAACATCGAATTCATGACCCCCAGCATCCACACATGCTTCAACAGCCTCAGGAAGGGATGATCTTATCAATCTCAAATTTTCATCTGCCTGGCGAATCATAAGAAAATCAGACACTCATCTACAAATCATACAATCAAAACTTTAGAAATAGAGTGAAAAAGATAAAGTCAGTCATGCAACGGTTAAAGAACAACAGGAATGAAGTCTCTACCTTTGCACTATGCCTATCAAAATGATCTAAGGCATCATACAGCAAAGCTGCAGGTGACGTGCTACCAATCGTGAAGACTGAAACTGTGGAATCAGGCACCCGCTGTAGAAATTCCATACTGGTGTTGGACAATATCCTCACTCCATCACACTCAGGAATAAGAATTATCGGTTCATCATAAAGGTAGTGAACCGGATCTCCCTCAGGACCCATCATTAAAAGCATATCATCCCAGTAAAGCAGCACAGTATCCATTCCACACCAAGCAAGCTGCTCCGGAGGAAGAGCTGACTGCACATATGAAAATAATTATTGAACTAACGGTGCCATATAATAAGCTACTGATCCCACCCTAAAGTGAGATTCGAAGTGGATTTTTTTTTTTGGGGGGTAGATCATAAACATTATGGATGTCTCTTTAAAGATTAGAATAGATACACCCCTTTTGTGTTACTTAGGACATGATGCTGGCAGCATATCAGAAGGATCAATAAGTTTGGCTAGCAATATCACTTACAAAACAGCAATCAATTGATTGACACGATACAAATTCAAAATTATGCTACATGCATACAAACACCAAATTCTTAAACATTCAACTATCAAGACTTTCACATATTCCTCAAATTCTACAAAATCCCATAATCACACTTATTTCACTGACATCAATGAGCATTTCAACTTTAAGACTGCAACTAATTCCCCAATCTCCCTACACTTTAAGGCTACGAAATTTCCAACGGTTCAAAGTTCAAAGCACAGAAAATTCACAATAACAACGAACCACATTTCAATCCAATTCACAACAGAATTTCAAACAACCAACCTCACACTCCCTCTCGATGAGGAGGTCAGTCAAGTCCGACGTGGTGACCAGAAGCCGGCCGTCATGCGTGAACGACGCGAGCCACTTGCCGTTGCGCGACACCACCATCTTCTGCAGCGGTCCCCGGAGCAAATCCCCGCCGAGCCGCTGCACGCCGTCCTCCTCAACGGCGAGCACCGCAGCATCCTCCTCGCCATCGCCAACACCGAGCAAAACCTCAACGTTCCCGGACACCGTGTACTGCGGCTCGACGACGGCCATACAACGCGGCGGCTCGAGGATTCCGGGATCGGCGAGCTTAACCGCGTTAGGGTTTTTGAAATCGGCGATGCAGAACAGCTGGTTGGCTTCGGTGATGCAAACGACGCCGTTTCCCCAGAAGGCGCAATCGGCGACGTTGTTCTCGAAGCACTCCTTGCCGAGCGATAGGTTGGGCTCGATGAGGCGAGCGTGGACGTCGTAGCGGTAGACGGTGCCGTCTTGTACGACGCAGACGAGGGTGTGGTCGTCGGTCCACGACATCCCGATGAGGCGACCGCCGGGGTGGCGCCAGACGGTGTCGGCGAGGAGGTGGCCGGAGGAGGAGAAGAGGCGGAGCTTGCGGAGGGCGGACTCGCCGTGGAGCTGGACGATCTTAGAGTCGTCTCGGATGACGGCGAGGGGACCGCCGAAGGGAGCGGCGGCGACCTTGTTGCGGGCGAGGTCCACGTGTCTCCAACGCATTGGGTAGAGCTCGGGCTTACGGTAGTAGCGGTTGTAGAGGAGCTGCCACTCCGCGGCGACCGAGACGTTCGCCATTATGTATGGAATTGGAAAATTGGAACACTGGGAAACGGAAGGATTACTCCTTACTGGCAAATTGCGATCGATCAAGGTGCAAGCATGGATCTATGATCCTCTCTTCTCTTCTCTTCTCTTCTCTTCTCTTCTCCTGTGTTGTGTGGGAAGAGGAAAGTTATGTCGTGGTACAGAGATGAAGATCAAGCATGTTGATTGGTGTTGTTGGATTGGATCGATTACTCCTTACAGTTACAGGCAAAAATGGCTTAATACATTAAATAACCTTTTGGTTATGTAATATACATATTTATTTTCGTTTTTTTTTTCTGTAAAATTTATTTTATTATTTAAAATTAGTTTTAAGTTTTATAACTTTGTAAGTACAAAATGCTTATAACACGTGACCAAGTGGCTCAATGCACTCTAAACATTCTGGGTTGGGTTGCTACATGTCACGGATATATTTCTTTCAAACCTAATAATAGGATTAGCGGTACTTTTCATTCATTAGAGTTCTTGCTTACAGAGAATGGAGCTAAATTTTGTTAGTTGAACACATGGTTTTTTTACAAATTTTATTAGCAAGTTAACCTAAATTAATTAATTGAGTTGATATACAACAACAAGAAGTTTTATCCCACTAGATGGAGTCCGCAATTAATTGAGTTGATATAATACTTCAAACTCAGTTCATCTTTAAGGGTCATTTTGTTTCCGCATTTAAAGGCCCGCAAACAGCCATTTGAAGAAAAGAGGTATCGACCTCCTACGATAAAACATGTTTTTGGAAAGCATGTTTCTCCATTGCAAAGCCGCGGAAAATGTAAAACAAACGAGCTACAAGTAATCAGGGTGGAACTTAGCTTGGTGAACCCCTTTGGTTCACCATGGTGGTGAAGTAGATGTTTTAGCCGTTGATATAATAATATAAATAATTGAGGGTTAGGATTCGTCGTGGGCTACCTGGGCTAAAGGTTTTGTCAGATGTAAAAGATATTTGCAGATTGGTCCTTATATTGTATGATAATTATGAAGATTCCATAATTCTCAATAATTAGTAAATTGCCCAAATTATCTCCTAATATTTAAATTGCCCAATTTTGATAATAAGAAAATACCCAATTATTGGATCGTAAGTAGCGCATGGTTCAGAAGTGACGATATAGCAATATGTAATTATTGAGTGATGTGTAATATATATGTTTTATAATAAATAAATACAAAAAACTTAGAAAAATGAATTATATATGCTAAAATTAATATAGTAACAAATGAAACGGTTTGGGCAAATATTGGTTAAAATTAATATGCTAAATTTAGTAGTGATTAAATAAAAATATAATAATAAGAGCAAAAGCAAATAGAACGAATATATTTATTGAGTGAGAAAAGTCTCATGTACCATTTGGGGTGCAGTTGTAAGTTGAATATGAGAATATGTTAGAAATTGTGTTAATAAGTTTTAATTTGTGTAGGGTACAGTTTTATTTGTACAATAATTAAAAATGTATTGTTGGTTAAAGTAGTTTTTAAATATAAAGTAATGCAATTAGATTTATAAATACTATATAGGTAAATAAGTAGTTTTAAATTTCGATTATTTTGTTGAAGTAGATTTTTTTTGGGCCACAGAAAAAGGCTTTTTGGCAGAAGCAGACTAGGCTAGGCAATTTTGAAGGCCCCAAGAAAATATAACCGAAGAACTGTTTGAATTTTGACGGAGAAAAAAAGCATAATTTCCAGAATGGTTTTTGGGTTTGTAGTATTCTGATTCGAATTTTTTTTTGGGGAACTACAACGTCCTCAATGATCATTTTACAAAGTTTTGAGGTTTTTATTAAAACCTACAAGAAATATTTTTATAACTTCTGGAGAAAATTTGTAAATATATCTAAAACTGACAGAACAGTCTATTCTAGGTTAAAAGTGGCCTTCACCACCGTGGTGAACCAAAGGGGTTCACCAAGCTAAGTTTTACCAGTAATCAGCAAGCAACTTATGAAATATGTTCCCAGAGAAAAATAACTTTCGGCATGAGTTTTGCACTTTTGCTTCCTTTTCTATTGTTATTTTAATGCATAATGAGCTTTGATTGGGTGTGTCTATGAGCAGCATATTTTTAGTAGTGGGCTGAAGTTCTTTTTCAATTTTGGATGCCCACAGGATAAGGTTGATTCTTTCTTATGTTTAAGGAGTGGCCTTGGGCTATATATGAATCTAGCCTTGTTAAATGACAAATGCAAAGGAAGAGGAATCAAAGTCTAGTAGGTGAAACACAGAATAAAGTCGAACTCGCCCCAATTAATCCATACCTTTTTTTTTCTTCTTCCTGATACGTGCCTTTCTCTTATATTCTACTTCTCTTCTACTTTGATCTAAAGACTAAAGCAAGACATGGTTGGAATATGCTAACTGAATAGACTACGTGAAAACAAAGTGACAATGTGGCATACTTCAATATCATGAAAGAAGAAAAGAAAATGCACTAGAAATTTTAAATGGATATATTACACATGCATAGTATATTAGGAACCTTGGGCCATTACAAGCTATATTAATTTTTATGGTATTATGTATAAGGGAAACTCAAATTAAGTTTTTTACTTTGAAGATATATAATGTTTTCAATTCCTATAAGTACATATATCTAAAAAAATACTGGTTGCTAATGCACTAGGGTCTAGGAAATGTAAAATCAGATATAACTTAAACCGAAAAAGAAAACTAATTGTGTGCATGAGACACAGTTTGGCCTCATCCGGAAAAGAGAAGGAGGAAAAACAAAACTCCATTGAAAACAGAGTGACATTGAAATAGGAAATAAATAAATAAATGTAGCATCATTAAGGGCAGAGTAAGAAGTTTCTATCAGTGACTATTTTCTTGCCACAAATTATTAGTGCTATGACTTCAAGTGCGGGAAAGTTTCATTAAGAAAACCCTTTTACTAATCCTAATCAGCTCAATTTCAACTCCGAACATATAAAGACGATAAAATGATAAGATATAAAGCAATCCTAATAATAAACTTTTTGAAAGAGAACAAGCTGTTGTAGGGTTTCTAATCAATTTAAACACTTTTTTTAAGATACCCCTTGATATAAGGAAAGCAATTTGTTGAAAAAGCGAATAATATATTGTACACTTGACCTTTTTTATATTCATAACTAAATTACTATAAAACGTAGTTAAAACAATAGAAGACATCATCAATCAATATCTTTGACAGTTGACACTCCTATGTCTTATTATTCACCTCATATGCTAAATAGGAAAATTTGATGATGATATTTTCTGTCAAGGAAATGATTGTTAGTGGGCAATGTTGTTTTAATTGAAGCATCTGCGACATTTCAACAACCTGATCTTGATCTCTATTTATTAATTTATAATTTTTGTTTTGTTTTAATTTGGTCCAGATTGCAACAGCCTCGTATAGTAATAGTAGAAAAAAAGATTTTATTTCTCTAAAGTGAGTAAAGTGTAAAGTAAATAATTTTAATTGTTAATGAAAAAATTAAGGAATAATATTCCAACACATTTATGATTTGTTATTATACATATACTTATAATATTTACCATTAATTTTTTTTATCAATAATTGAGATTAATTACTTTACACTATAAAGTGATTTGCTTACTTTAGAAGAGTCGGGTCCAAAAAGATTATGATAGGCTCATGTGTTGAACCTGGATAGATCTCACGGACCCATTAGGTCTTATCGCGATCCGACGGTGGTTGTGGCTATAATTCCCTTGTGTGGCGACATGCTGTTAACTTATATTTAACATCAGTTTCAACTAATGCAATTAGGAATTTCCATAATTTAATTAAAGAGCAATAATACAACTGCACAGTCAGAAGATATATTGTAATTTCATTTCAACAGTTGCGCAAAAAAATAATTTTCTTAATCTAGATAAAAAAATTAATGTTTTAAAAATCATACCAGTCAGTTGATCACTTATCGAACTAGTGAGTCACCAATTGATCCAGAATGTTAAAAAATTTCATTGGGAATCATCATTTGAGATCCATACATAAAAATTTTCAAAAAAGTTAATATACCATATTTTAAAAATTCATATTATACTTTAATAAATATTTGTAAATTAAATCTTAACTTCATGGTTTAGAATATTATATATGACTATTAACCATTTTAAGAGAATAAAAAATTACTTTTGCATAAAAAAATAGAATAAAAAATTACTGAACGAAAATAATAATTATTAAAAAATTTAAATTTTATATATTTAAAACAACAAAAAAACCAATGACTCATCAGTTCAATCATGAATAGACAGAGATCAATTTTAATTTACAGAAAATCAGTTAAGTTCGTGCATTTCTGATTTGATTTAGTAGCTCAAACCGATTACATAATTCGTCTGGCCACATCATTGTTGCTACATAAGTTCAATGTTAATTGCGCCTAGTTGTTTAACTCCATTTTTTCTCCTAATGAAAAAGCTTTACTTTTATAACCATTCATGTCAATTATCTATTATTTATTACTCACTGCTGAATCCATCCGGCCCCTAGCTAAATAATAAGCCAAATATACATTTGTTGTGGATGACAGCAACGGTATTGAAACGGGTTGTGTTAAAACTATAATAATTGGCAATTAATAGCTAGTGAATCACGTGCAAAACATAGCTGTAGACTTCTCTATCACTCTAAAATTAAAGGACAGTTTAGCAAATTAATCAATATCCTCAGCACGTATAGAATCATATTTATAATATATATATATATATATATATATATATATATATATATATGGTGTGTGGTATTTCATTTTCATAGAGGACCACTTAAGCTTCCTCGAGGCATTCTTGATTCACTTATAAAGTTGCATTCATGCATATTGGTTATTCTGTATTGGTCCACCCATACATTACGTTATGCCTTGTCCCTAGTCCATTCTGTATTGGTTATTCTATCATCGGCGCACACAGGAAAGTGAGAAAAAGACAGTGTCACATGTTGAGAATGGTGATAAATCTGAAATAAAATATTAATTAATTCCTCATAAAATTCACGGAGAGATAGAGAATAGGAGAATGCCAAAAGTTAAGGCTACTCACTTGAGATCACCGCAAAAAAAGTATAATATAATATTGTATGAGAAACCACACATTATTAATTGGGGAATTCTAGAGTCCCGTCGTAAAAATAACAGTTTTGGTACCGTTAGTTTTTAATCAATAAGATTTTTTAGCACAATTTAACAATTCAGTCTCCCAAATATTTAAAATTTATTTTATAATTTTCATTTAGCATTAAAACTATTTTATTTAAAATTTAAAATTATAGTAACAGCTAAAGGATGAAACCCATCTTCCCAATCTCATATTATAATCTCACAGATTCTCTCATTTGAATAACACGCTCCCTCCGATTACTTCCAAAACCGTTTTTTCCCATGATGGTGTGAAGAAAAAAAATGCAAAAACAGGAGAAAGTAACCATAAAATAAAAAAAAATTAATTAGAGATTAAGATATAATATTACAAAATTACAGTCCTTAAAAAAATAATCTGACGTAACAAAATTCTATTTTATCATTAGTTGTTAAAACAACGATTCCAAAACCGTTATTTTACCAACAGCACATTAGAAATTGTCTTATTAATAATGCACATGCATGCACAAAATAGTTAAATACCATGTCGGCTTCGTTGAGTTTAACTGTTTAAGTCGTGACTTTACCAAGCATTGATTTACACTTTTAAATAATAAATTCTGTATATTAAATAATTAAATTAGGAATTTGTTAACTTATACCCAATTGTTTTTAAAATTAAGAAATATAACAAGTTATAATTTGTTCAATATAATACGTTAGCAATATTGTGATTTTGGTTTCTCTTATTCTAATTGTACGGTTTTGGTGATTGGTATCATGGTTGTATGATTTTGGTTTCCTAAATTTTAATTGTGCAATTTTAGTTCACACAATTGTGCAATTTTGTTCATCTATGTATTTCAATTGTTATAATCAGGTCCCTTTATCATTGTGTCATTTTGAGTACCAAGAACCTTACGTGGCACACATGAGACTGATTTGACACTTAGTTTGTCACATATGACAAATGGATCTAATTGTATACCAACTGAAATATTTGGAGAACTAAAATTGCACAATGTGATAGTTTGTGCAATTGGAAACCCAGGGTCCAAAATTGAACAATTGAAACCCGACTAAAATCACACAATCGTAGCAAAGAATCAAAAGTGTAATTAAATTAAGCCTATATTTTTATCTCAATATGTCACTATATATCATTTTCATTTAATTCTGTTACTTCACAATATATCGATATCGATAGTGGAAATGACATTGAAAATGCTTGTACATATATATAATTGAGGAGGATTAATTAAAACTTTTTTTATGAAGCATCAAATTAAAAATGAGTACAATATATAGCGAGACAACTATAGTCGAATTTTGAATTTAATCTCTATATTTAAAGTCAACGATTTTTAGTCCTCTAAAATTTTAAGTTTTGAATTTAGTTTCTTATTTGCGTTGACTCGTGCCATGTCACCCTAAAATACCTACGTGACATATTGCCCTGACCACGTCATTTGACACGTCATATATTTACAAAGACTAAAATCAAAACATATAATTTTTACAGAGACTTTCACCACCCCCTCTTTCTCCCCCCTCCTCCTCCTCCACCACCACCACCACCACCCCCTCTCTCTCCTCCACCACCACCCCCTCTTTCTCCCCCCTCCTCCACCACCACCACCACCACCACCCCCTCTCTCTCCTCCACCACCACCCCCTCTTTCTCCCCCCTCCACCACCACCACCCCCTTCTCTCCAAAATCATTGAAAATGGTGAAATCTTCAAGGCGTGGGCGAAGGACGTGAGCGAATGCGAGGAGCACTTAAAGGTGAGAGTGAAAACGGGGTTGAGCATCGACGAGGTTGAGAATCGGCGCAAGATCTATGGCTGGAACGAGTTGGAGAAGCACGAGGGGCAATCCATATGGAGTCTGGTTCTGGAACAGTTCAACGACACCTTGGTTCGGATTCTCCTCGGCGCCGCCATCATCTCCTTCGTCCTGGCCTGGTACGATGGCAAAGAAGGCGGCGAGATGGAGATTACGGCTTTCATGGAGCCTCTGGTGATATTCCTGATATTGATTGTGAACGCAATTGTTGGGGTTTGGCAGGAGAGCAATGCAGAGAAGGTACTTGAGGCTCTTAAGGAGATTCAATCGGAGCACGCCTCTGTGATTCGAGATGGCACAAAAATCCCTAGTTTGCTGGCCAAGGATCTCGTTCCCGGCGATATCGTGGAGCTTAAGGTTGGGGATAAGGTGCCTGCGGATATGCGGGTCGTGGAATTGATAAGCTCCACCCTGCGATTGGGGCAGGGTTCCTTGACCGGAGAGAGTGAAGCAGTGAATAAGACTAACAAGCCTGTTGCTGAGGATACTGATATTCAGGCAGTTGTTGAGTTTCGCAGAGTGAGGATGATACCCCATTGAAGAAGAAACTCAATGATTTTGGAGAGAAGGGGTGGTGGTGGAGGGGGAGAGAAAGAAGGGGTGGTGGTGGAGGTACCTGTAAAAATTATATGTTTTGATTTTAGTTTTTGTAAATAAATGACGTGTCAAATGATGTGGCTAGGGCAATATGCCACGTAGGCGTTTTAGGGTGATATGGCACAGGTCAACGCAAATGAGAGACTAAATTCAAAACTTGAAATTTGAAAGGACTAAAAATCGTTGACTTTAAATATAAGGACTAAATTCAAAACTCAAATTTTTAGAAGGACTAAGTTCATGTTAAAGCATTTTTTTTTTCTTACCTTTCGGGTGATTTAGTGCCTCTTCTTGTACCACCAGGTAAGACTTACACGAGAGTGGTTATCCTCTTTTCTTTGAAATTACTACAGAGTTCCCTGTAATTGTGCTGCTAAAGAGAAAATAATAATATGTTTTTAAAAGAAATAATTCAGTGATATAAGATTGCTACGTCAAGTCGCAATATTATATACTCACGTGGTAGACAAATTATTCCTCTTTCAGCATTTCTTTATTAAGAGAGTCTTTAGCGTCGTCTTGAATCTATACACATATATATTAATATTAATATTAATATTAATATTAATATACAACACACACATGCACAGGCAGCATCGTGAATCACAGACTGGCGTGGGCAAATATAATATTTTGTTATTGACCCAAGTGGGGACTTAATTGAAACTCACCACAATCATTGGTGGTGGACGCAAATTTGTTTGTATAATTTTTTATTTAGGATCATTGTTGGCTATCTAAGGAGTGTATCAATGCTTTCAACGAAAAATTAATTTTCGCTCGCCCAAGAATCAAGTAAAGACTGGTCAATACATTTTTTAATTTTGCGGGAATCGAACCTGGAAGCACCAGGTCGACCCCCGAGTCCCAATTTGTTTGTTTGTATAATTGATATAGTTATTTCAAGTTGCATTGATAGATAAAAATTGAACGATTCATATTTTGAATTTGTGTTTAAATCCAATTTATTAAAGTTGGATATCGTCTAATCATCTTCATTTGCTGATCCGGGTCTGCTGTATATTCTTCATATCCTATATATGACACATTTTTTCTGTCACATTCGAGTGCCATGAAGCTACTCGCATTAAATAAAATATAGGAATAAAACCCGGATAATATTCTTTTTTTTTTTCAGGTCTGATAATAACACAAACTAGATAGGAACTTACCAAAAAAATGATAATATAATTAGCCGACAATGTTTAGAAGATATGGCTCAATTTTAATATAATGTGAATATCAAATGTATTGATCACTAATAACTACTAGGTTGAGTACAAGTGGTTAATGCGCTCTGTCTAAAGAACAGACTCAGCTTGTATCAAGTTCGATCCCCAGTAACGGAACAATATGTGCTCATATTAGTCTAATGGCCCTTTCCTCCTCGGATACCATAAGTATACAAAAAAATACATTGATCACTAGTAACCCCAAAATAGTTGACTGATATTAGTTTCCAAGGGATGTTAATTCATTTCTAGCGACGTGATCTTTTCATATGAGAAGGATTTGAATCCCTTTTAAGAGAAAGGGTCATTTTAAAGGAATTAATATGCTTATGAACTAGAATGTTATGCCTTATGTTTTCATTCAAAAGTTGAAAATCTTTCCAGAATCCGATTTTATTGACCCGCTTTTAATAATCACCTTATTTTTTTGTATATTGGCTCTGTATTTGGTTGGTGAATGAGAGTCAATTCAAGCATGTTATAATGATGTGTATTCACTAGTGGGAAGCAGAAGATAGTGTTTACCTTGTAAATCTACCATGAGACCCCACTTTGTCTTTCTCTGTGTATGTATAAATTTTAACCCCTCCACATTGAAATCCTGACATGCTTTTGCTCTGCAAGTCCACATTCTCCTCCATAAACCAAAAAAGCCTGTCAAAGTGAACCCCACAAGTTTGAAAAATCTCATTTTATTCCATATCCCCACCTAGGCACTTGCATTTATTTATAAGATCTTCTGGAATACTAGTTACTACTTACTACTAACCATCAATTTCCATACAACAACAGCCTATATTACCTTCAAAAGATTGTCACTTTAAGCTGAAAATATATACACTTAAGAATAACCTGGGCTTACTCATGAGTTTTCTCTGACCTCATATTGATCTCATTCTTTCTTGAATTGGTGACAACTGTTTAGTTGTGCCATCTGACAGGTGAGGTAAGATAAGAGTGCTCACTCCTAAGAATCCTTTCACAGACACACAGCAAAAGATAGGTAGAGAGAGAGAATGATAAGCACCACTAGTCCACGGGGAAGCACATTCAGTATTTGAAATGCTCTAGTTCTGCTTCCTTAAATCTTCACTAGCATTGGAGATTGAGTTGACCATTGATCACACATTTTCAACAAAAGAAGGAAGAATGAGAGGAATCCAAGTCCAGCAAAAGCTCGTTGCTTTCCTCTTTCGAGCAACTAGTCTTGTTTTCTTCTTAATCCCCCTTGTTAGCTCATCCTCCCAAGAACATCACCAGGAAATTATAGGCACTCATTCAAGAAACAAAGACAGCCACATTATTAAGGTATATATCCCCATTTCTGTTGCCTATTCTTCTTGACCTCTATCCAATCCAATTGCAGCATCATCTGTTCATTATGCTCCTTGCCTTATAATTTTTAACCTTATCAGTTAAATGATCCTTTATTTCATAAGTATATATGAGTATATTGTCTGTGAAGCTAGCTAACCTTTTTTTTCTCTGATTTTGTTTTATATATGAAGATGAGTCCTAGACTTCAGTTTGAAATTACATTACATGGCTTTCTCCTGTGGGCTTCAATGGGGTTCTTGATGCCTGTTGGTATACTTGTAATTAGACTATCAAACAGAGAGGAAAATCCAAGGAGGCTCAGAATTGTATTTTATGTTCATGCAATTTTGCAGGCAAGTGTATATATCTCATTATTGTGTATTCTGTTGGTTTCCTTTCCCTTTACTTGACATCAAATTATATTTATGGTTTGAATTAAACAGGGATGAAAGTAGGAAATAAGTGTTATGAGGGCAAATGCAAAAAAAAAAAAAAACATTTTTAAGTAGTTCTATCTCCTTTTAACTCCACCTATCTCAAATGGGTGCACAATTCTATTAGTAATTGACAATCATAAGCAGAAGTTTGAAGAAAGTATTTTTCGTTAAATAGCTTAATTACCTTAATTATTTCAGTCACATATTTCATAGTATCATGTAAAAGTTTTAAAATTTTGACGGCAACTTGTAGATGATCAAATTTTGTTCTATAACTTTTGAGAAGAAAATTAGCTAGAGTACAGAATAAGCTACAGGCTGAAGTGTTTGAGAGTTAGGATATTCTTTGGATCCGTCACTGGTTTTAAAACTAGTTTAATAGGATCAGTTGTCCCACTGGTTTACTTTTAATGATGGTTAAAGGAAGACCATAATAAGAGTAGCAAGATTCCATATTTTTAGTTATTTTATTTAGCCTAATAAAGCTTATTAGTTACTAATAAGATCATCATGTAAGGGCGATATTGCCTCCTTCTTGTTGACAAGGACTATAATGGATACTTTGAGGACAAGAAAGGCATTTTATTAAATAACTAATCTTCTATGTTATTAGAGGTTCAGAGCTTTCTCCATCCCATTTTTGAAGTACAGCCTGTGAAGACAACAAAATTATGCTACTGGGTGTGGTACTAACCAAGTCTTAGCTCAAGTTAAAATGAAGGACAGATCACAGAAGTTAATATAACCCCATTATTAACAGAAATAACATAAGTTAATTATCTAAAACATATTTTTTTCATTTATGAACTTTTCCTGTTTAATATGATGTATAATTTTGAGTGTCTGTTCAACAGATGGTGGCTGTACTTCTTGCCACAGCAGGAGCAATCATGTCCATAAAAAATTTCAACAACCTTTTCAACAATAGTCATCAAAGATTAGGAGTGGCACTATACGGTGTTATTTGGCTGCAAGTCCTAGTTGGTATTTTTCGACCACAAAGGTAAAACTATTGAATTCCCTTTTATTGAGAAAATTTGTGTACCTACATGATTTTATTTTATCCATGTTGACCTGGAATCCCAAGCTTAGACCATAAAATTACCCTTCATTATGATTTAAACTTACATGGATTTGATAACAAAAAAGGGCATTTTCATGTTCTATGTTCATGCCTTTTAGATAGTAAGTACTTTTAAGATAGGTTTTTTATTGATAGGTTTAATTTTTTTGTTTATAGAACATGATTAAGACAAAACTATTTGTATTGTTATTCACAGGGGATCCAAAAGAAGAAGTGTGTGGTTCTTTTCGCACTGGTTACTTGGAATTGCGATCTCATTCCTGGGTGTCCTGAATGTATATATTGGTTTAGGAGCTTACCATGAGAAAACATCAAAAGGCATAAGAAATTGGAATATACTTTTCACCATTCAGATATCTTTGGTTGTATTTTTCTACCTTTTACAAGAAATATGGGTCTACATAAAAAACCAAGGAGTGATTTTGGGCAATGAAATGATGACCCCCACAAGTTGTCAAGAAAGTCATCCAGATGAAAAGGAGATGGTATTGAAGGCTAACACTTGTTGAGGATGATGAACCAATGCCTTAATTACCATAGTTGACCCTGACTTCTGCATAGGATACTTCATACAAGTGTTTGAAACATATTATAGAGTACTGGTTGATGTGAAAATTTTCATGCTGGGAGAAAAAGGCACAATAGCCATTCAAAGAATATTGTAAGTCAAATATTTTTGTGACTTGAATGTTTTGTAATTCAAGAACTTAAGATACTAATTCATGGAGATCAGAAAATGAAATGTCCAATATGTACATTGCGATGGCGGTTGTGGTTATTTCACAATCCTTGATATTGCAGACAAATACAGTTGATACAACCATAATGATGGATACCTTTAAAACCTTGATGTTGTGGCAACAGTTGCGGTTGGACCACGGATGAAAGCCTAAGTCCATATGCAGGGGAAGAAAAGTATATATGGGGCACTCAAGATTAAGTAGGTTGTGGTTGTGTTTTTTTTTTGGTCAACAGTTGTGGTTGTGTTTGAGTATATGAATTTTGAGAAATAAATTGCATTTGAAAATTTAGCTGCTTCTGTCTAAGCCCTGGGGCTGGGAACTACTGCATTAGTTGTGATTGCAGTAAAAAGAAGTGGATATAAGTAGTAGATCTGAATAAATCAACTTTTTACTTACAATAGTCTCTAAGTAATTGCTTTGAATCAGCAATACCAACTTTCTTGATGTTAGAGTCCAAAATATGTGAAATTGAGTCATGTTTAATTTGTTTGGATGAAATAATATTGCAGCTTATGAAGTCTGATTCCTTCTAGTTCTTGAATTTCAATGAATCTAATTAACAGTATATACAAGGAGTAATAAGTATAGTCGTTATAAACACAAGCAAATATAAAAACTCAGGATATATTGAATTAATAATGAAAAGGACAACAAAGCCACATTGTTGAAGTTATTTTGATGTTAAGTTTTTTTATTGACTGTGTCCATAAATATTGTGCTCATATAAGAATGGCTCAAAGTCAAGTCCTTTTCACATTAGATTACAGTGTGTCACTGTGTTGTTCTCATGCTTATGTGTATTGTGTATATATATTCACACCACAGAGTACAAAAAAATCCTAGATAAAAAATTAAGACAGCTTTAAATCTATTATTGTATTTAATAGTCATATATCAAAACTAAATTTCCTTTATCTTTGTAAGATGTCTCATAGATTGAACAGCTCAACTACAAGCCAATGAGTAAACCCACTACATTTTTTGTGGATCATCAATGAGGCATTCTTGCAAAGGTGATGCTTACATAAGTATTGTTGTCATGTGATTTGTGGCTTGCAGTGGATCTCTAAAGTCTAATTATAAATGGGTCCTATTTTACAATAGCAGTGTCAAAGATTGGTAACTCTTAAAATCAAAAAGATATATCGTCCATAGTTTGTAAATAAATGAATATAACACACTTAGCTCTAGTGAAAATATATCAATCAATAAATAATACACTCAACTTTAGTTAACAGTTTTGATTAATTTTAGCTCCTACGAAGTTCACTATTTTTATTTTCACGATTTGAAAAGGAGAATATTGGATTCTAGACAAATGGAATACCGAAACAGATCAATACATCATCCATAATGCTTGTTCCATTTTTTGGGGACATTACAAGTGTAGCTCTAAGTTACCTTTTTTCTATTGAGCGTTGGGTCTTTTCATTGAAAAAGGAAATCTATGACAAGTTCGAAATTAGTAATATGATGCCCCGCAATGCCTTCATAATTTCTTTATGAAATGTACCACCACAAATTAAATGATTAATAATTAAAATGAGTTCTCAGAGTAAGGTGTCTTTACTTTAGGTAATTATCATTACAATAAAGAATATATTAGTTTGTGAGTTTATATAGTTACTAATATTTATCTTCTTCCGTCAACGGGGTTGGCTTAGATAGTCGAACCCTCCACTCTCACAAGTTTTTTTTAGGGACACTCGCACAAGTTGTTGTGTCTCTCTTAATCTAAATTTATTTGTATATAAAAATGCTTATATGTTCTTCCATGTCTTAATTAATTAACTCAAAGTGACATGGTGCTATGAGTGGCCATGGTGTCAATTCCTCAGCGGGAGATGTGTTGAGGGACCACCTTGGTAATTTTATTTTTGGTTTTGCTTCCTCCTTGAATTCTTGTAATGTTATAGAAGTCGAGATCCTTACGATTTCTATGGGTCTTAACCTGGTTAGGTTGAAAGGTTTTCGGAAGTTGGAGATAGAAACTCAAAGTGACATTTAATGTATTTTTTTATCATATATTTATTTCATTAATTTTATATATCATCAATACATATAGATCATTAAAGATAGTAATTTCTATGATTATAAATAAATACTTGTTTGCTACATATTACGTTTTATCTCGTTAGCTTGCATATTTCTAGCATCGCACTTCTGTAATTGTAACAATGGAAGAAGGACAGTGTCGTCCAAAATTCCAGATCCAATTGCCTTTCATTATTGTATTTTAAATGAAAATTTAAATAAATAAAAACGGAAGTCATCAAAGGAAATATGACCGTTGCACAGTGAGAATCCGAAATTTGAACTGTTCTGAATTTGGTCATTTTTTAAATATTTTTTTAAGGAAAAATGATCCCAATCTAATGAAGACGCTAAACAACTAGTTCCCACAAAGGAAAAATCTGCAACCTTTCCATAAACACAATACTTCACTTCACATTGTTCTCTCTCTCTCTCTCTCTCTCTCTCTCTCTCTCTCTCTCTTCTCTGCAGCTGCTGCAGAAGCAGGAACAGCATGAGCATGGAAAGCACAAGCCAAGTGTGCAAAGCAAAAGAAGAATTAGAAGCAGAAGAAGAAGGGACAAAGGTGGTGGTGGTGGCTCAAGCTCAACACGAAGAAGCTCACCCTTACGCCTTTCATGTCTCAGGACCTCGCAATTTGACCAACCTTAACTGGAGAGACCTTATCAGTTCTAGCTGGTGGGTATACCCATTTCACCTCTTGCTCTGATCCAACTGAATCTGATGCAAATTTAGCTTTTTGGGCTCGTGGGGTTGTTGCTTCTCTGTCTCTTTTTTTGCTTTTTTATGCTTTAAACTTGGTGTTGAAATGCAGGGACAGAGCAGTGTTAAGTAGCATCTTTGATTTCTTTTGTGAATTATGAGTGCTCTGCTCCAGCTTTTAAGTTTTTAGCATGATGGGTTTTAAGATTTGAGTATGAAGTTGCAAGCTTTAAATGATGGGGTTGCTGAGAATTTGAAGTTTACGGTTTCTGATCGAAGGAACTGTCAATAATATTTGAATTTGAATTTGCTGCTGCTTATGACTAAAGGAGCTGACATAAATTGGAAAACACAGCAGATTTATCAACTCAGTTTTGTTTATCATAGATAATTTTTGGTGTGTTTCTAGAATCTTAGCGATCTACATTCTGAATTATAGACTTAGATGGTAGCTTGAGCTTGGGATAATCTATCGCCTACAATGCTGGATCGGACCCCCTTTTTTAAAAAGTTAGTATTTTTTTTGTGTGTGGGGGCATTTGAAATAATGAACTATAAATAAAATGTGTTTTCAACTGGCTTTCCAAAACTGTAGGGGTCATGGATAATTGATATGTATCCATATTTTTTAGTTTCCTTATATGTATGTTAATCATTATTTGCATTGTGCGATCAATCAGGGACTAATTTTTTAATTTCGAAGGTTTAATTTTCGTAAATCTTGTGATTTGGTATATTTATATGCTGGAAGATCCGTTCTGATACCCAATTTCTTAGTTGCTTTAATTATTTTGTATTTGAAATAGAATTTTGGGGGATCCTGATTTAAAAGCATTTCCTTTATCATTAACAATAACATTTCCTTTAATTATATGGTTTTTTTTTTCTACTATGATTCGTCTACGACAAAGATTTCACTATGGACTTAGAATTATGCATTGGCTATTATATTAGCTTGGATTTCTTAATTCTCTGTTTAATGGGAAAAGGCTTTGCTTCTTGTTATTGAATTTTCTTAATTAAAATCCTTTCTACTGATTGGACCACTATAGTATTCATTTCCTTTGTAAATTTTAATTTTAATTTCATTTTTATTTTTGATATATAACATAGATTCTTGTAAGACTTGGACAATCATCACCTTACAAACCGATTTTGTGGGATTCAGTTAGGCCCTAAAATCTAAATTTTAAGGCATTTTATGAACTATTTTTTTCCTCTCAATTCCTTTATGTTTTGACCTTTTTCTTTTCTTGTGACTCTCAGAGTATCATGCTACCATTATTTCTAGCAAGAGTGCATTATTCTTCATCATTTCCCATCTTGAACCTGATGGAAAAGCATCCAAGCTTTACTAGCACTTCATACACATTCCTGATTACTGATATAACCATTTTCTTGTATGCAGGAAGGATGCAAATTACAAGAGAACTGTCATTGCTTGCTTTATACAAGCAGTATACTTGCTTGAACTGGATAGACAAGAGAAACGAACACAAGAAAACGCTCTAGCTCCAAACTGGTGGATTCCCTTCAAGTACAAGCTCACACAAACACTGATTGATGAAAGAGATGGGTCCATTTTTGGTGCAATACTTGAATGGGACAGATCTGCAGCAATGTCTGACTTAGTATTAATCAGACCAAGTGGTGCCCCAAGAGCTGTTTTAGCACTGAGGGGAACAGTACTCAAGAGCCCCACAATGCGAAGAGACATCGAAGACGACCTTCGCTTCCTTGCTTGGGAAAGCCTGAAGGGATCTGTCAGGTTCAAAGTGGCATTGGAGGTACTAAAGTCAGTTTCTGATGCATATGGGAGCAGCAATGTTTGTGCTGCTGGTCATTCCTTGGGAGCTGGTTTTGCTCTTCAGGTTGGAAAAGCATTGGCAAAAGAGGGTATTTATGTGGAGACACATTTGTTCAATCCACCTTCTGTTTCAATAGCCATGAGTCTCAGAAACATTGGAGAAAAAGCTGAGTCAGCTTGGAAGAGACTTAAATCTATGCTTCCCTCAAGTAGTAGTAGTGAAGAAGCTCAAGTCAACAATGATGGAAACAACAAGGCTTCAGGTGGTGTTGTGGGACTGAAGGGTTGGTTTTCTAGCTTGAAGAATCCTGGTTTTGGGGTGGGGAAATGGGTTCCTCATCTGTATGTGAACAACAGTGACTATATATGCTGCTCTTATACTGACCCTGAGTGCTCAGGAGAGAAAAAAGATGATGCTGACAAGGAGAATGTTGGTCCAACAAATAATGGCCAACAAGTTGCTGCAAAGCTGTTTGTTGTCACCAACAAGGAAAAGCAGAAGTTTCATGAAGCTCATGGGTTGGAGCAATGGTGGTCAAGTGATGCACAGCTACAGCAGGCTATCCATAATAGCAAACTCATAAGCAGGCAGCTTAAATCTTTATATACAACAAGTGGTACTGGTACTGGTACTCCTTCCCGCGTAGTGCAGGGAATGCCTCGATAACTATGGACTCGGTACATGTTTGGTTTTTAGTTGTAAAACTGTAAAAGTATGCTTGAATCTAAAGTAACCATTGAGTTCCTTTTGGCCAAACGTATTTTTAGAGCCAAATGTACGTTTGCAACCGAAAACCAAACATGTTGTACTCTGATTGGTTTGGAAAATGAATTGTTTTCATTTTTAACAATAGTTTTGCTTGTGTTCATATCTTGTTTACTTCTTTTGGTTCTCTTATATATATTTTTTTAACAAATTGTATTATTTTACCTTATAATATATATAAGTCATTCTTCTGTAATTTCATTTTTAACTGGTCTCAAACACAAATTTAAATCCATATTCTTACATCCATAATTTTTTAACAAATTGTATTATTTTACCTTATAATATATATAAGTCATTCTTCTGTAATTTCATTTTTAACTGGTCTCAAACACAAATTTAAATCCATATTCTTACATCCATAATTTTTTAACAAATTGTATTATTTTACCTTATAATATATATAAGTCATTCTTCTGTAATTTCATTTTTAACTGGTCTCAAACACAAATTTAAAACCATATTCTTACATCCTTATTAGCCTCAGTTGAGTTTAAAACATCATGGGGATGGGGAGATACCATGGTGATTTTCTTCAGTCCACTAGGGGAATGCATGTGTCTGCAACCAGCAAATGACAATTTAGTTTTGCTTCCTAATACCAATTCATGTTCTCTTCCTTTTATCGTGCGCCATTTAGAGTGTACACGTTAACACATATCCTCAGGTTTGTACTGGCATGAAAAAGTTAATAGAAGTCAATTTATGAAGCTAATTGTATAAGTATAAATAAATTGTATCAAATATTATAGCATGAACTCCTCCTATATGTATGCTGGCCTCACGGAAGCAAGGGGTTCTGAAAAGACAAAGGAAAATGTATATGAGGTAGAAGGACTTAGTAGGCACGCCATCAATGATTCAATTATTTGTCTACTTTCTGCCTCCTTAAGTTTACTCTCGAGTCTAAATCAACGTTATAACTTTTCATCATATAATATACTAAACTAAAGAGTGTGACATCATAACAAAAAATATCCTTTATCCTCTCCACATCAACTCCAATACCAACTACTTCTAAATTTGATGAGACTCAATACATGTTTAGTTTTCAATTGAAAGATTGCAAAAGTATATTTGAACTCAAAGTAACTATAAAATTTCTTTTGGGCAAATATACTTTTAGACCTAAACGTACGTTTATAACTGATGAAGAATTAAAATGACAATTCTGGGAAGTCATAATTTGTCTTTATTATGTTTGCTAAAACTCATCTCCTAAACATCATTTGGAGTATAGAGTGACAATCATCAGAAAAATGGCCTTTTTTTAAACAGAAAAAACTTGAGCTCAGTGCTTGATAAGTTAACCCAAGCATGGTACCAAACCAATACCATGCTTCATGCCTGCTGGAAAAAAATCTAAGGAACTAGTACAAAAGCATAAATATTTTAGGCTCTTTGAACATCAATCCATGGAAACAAACTCAAGTACCAATTAAAGAAAGCAAAATCATGTGTGTCAATGAACATAAGGACCGGCTACATAGTATATAGTGTATACATACAAAAGAATATTTATGCACATAGGAATCTTCTACAGATTATACAATACATGGACAGGAAAAGTAAACCAAGAAAACAAAATCATCGATGATCTTTCCATGGAAAGAGAGACATATATGTTTTTTATAGCAGTCCTGACAACTCATAGTCGTATATGCTAACATCTGGCTGTTCAAGAATCTGTTCATAACAGTTGTAGAAGGGAATATCATTTGGTTCTTCAACATCAAAAAGTAGTGATTCAAGGTTCTGGTCTGCAAGCAATTGATCAAGAGGAGGTTGGTAATTGGCCACTGATGAGTCTTGGAAGACTGAGTCATCCAAACATAGCTGGTCACAGACTTGGTTGAATTCTAATTCATTCATCAATGCATCATAGGATAACTCAGATGATGAGTTGCTTGTTGCTTCAGTTGAGGAAACTGAGGCATCAACACTGGTACTACTTTCAGGGTCACTGTTCTGAAACTGAAACTGATCAGTTCCAATAAAAGGGTAATTCTCAACCACATTTGGTTCCTCCAAAGTAGGTGGAGACAAAGTGGTTGAAGAGCTTCTTCCATTTCCAGTTAGCTCTTGAACTAACTTCTTGAAGCTTGAGCTATCAGTGATGTAGACCTTAGGCCTCAAAACCTTGATCAAGCTGTTGAATTGTTGTTGTTGTTTCTTTTCATCCTTAGATATTTTCACTGATGCTTGGTTTACTTTCTTTCCCATGATGATTGGTGGTGATTTCTATGTCTAATTACAACTGGCAACTTTGTAATCTTCTCCTACTTCTCGGAGGATACAAGAAGCTAATGTATAAATATACAACAACTTGGGAGTAGAAAGATCAAAATATGTATGATGAGGGAGTTAGCTAGATACTGATCACTGAACAAGTAGCAGCAAGGTTATAAAACACTAGATGCTGAAATTTGAAAATGATATTGATTCATTTTTTGTTTTTACAAAGATGCTTGTTTTATTAGGAAATCCATATATCCTCCTCTCTCTCTCTCTCTCTCTCTCCCTCCCTGTCCTTTTTGGAGTATGATGACTCATCAAAGGGAAATGTGCTGAAGTTTGTACCCACATGGGGATGTAGATGTTGGTCAATTCAATAAGATGGTTTTCAGCAATAAAATTAATAACTTGCCATAACAGGAGATATAGATGCCATGAAGTAGAAGGGCATTGAGGGCACGCAGCTTAATATATATTCAAGCAACATAATAATATATATGATAATTTTATTAATTAATTATTGCTTAACTTCTGCCCCTAGAAAGAGAAAAACAATTAGTTATAGAATGAGGTTAATTACAGAGATCAATAAACCTTACTCCCAAATCTCTCCTTTCTCTGTTGCCCAATTTGCTAGACATCAATGAATTCAAAGCATTATATCCTAAATGTTGTTGGAAACTAGTGTATTTGGGTTATAGACTCATCCATATATACCTGAAGTGTGATAAACCTTATACAATTGATAGCTAGCTAGGGATTGCTAATTGCAAGAGTCCTTTTGTCTGTTTAATTAAATTTGTTTATGCTCAAAACTGAGTGCAACCTTCCTCATCTACTGTTTTTTTTTCTTTCTATAAAATATTATTGGTAGAATATTAGTGATTGCTTGTAATGCATAAATCGGTTTGAAAGTGAAACGTTTTCTTTGTATCATACTTAATAGCACTGTCTGTATGAATGCTCGCGCACACCATGTCATCATCATGCTACCATATTAAAATCTGTAGTATAATTTTGGCATTGGCTGTCGATGGTGCATGCTGAAAGGCACTCCTAACTGCCTAAAACATTAAGTTAAGATTAAGAGCAAACAACACCTTGCCCAACATTCAATTCAATAATATAAGAAAATAACATTTTAGTCATTTAGTATGGATATTTTTTTGTTATCATTTCTATAAAAAAATTGGTTTTAGTCTCTCGAATTTATTTTTTATATTTTGGTGCTTCTCGTTTTTACTTTAGTTCCTGTAGTATTTTTCACATTGGAATTAGTTCATGTAATATTTGAATTAGTCATTATATTGTTTATTTTTCAAAGTCAAAATCAATAAGGTCCACGCATTACGAAGACTAATTCTAATATAGAAAATATTACTGGGATAAAAATGAAAATAAGGACAAAAATAAAATTTCCTATACTTGATGAAGTAAAAGCTAAAAAGAAATTTACACAGACGAAAACCAAAAAAAAAGTTCTATATACATAACAGAGACTATGATATTATTTAAGTCTATAAAAAAACTATAAAATTGCAAAGGTTTTTGTGACTTGGATTCGATATCCTGAATTTTTCTATTGAGTAAAACGTTATTTTGGTCCTCCATTTTGTAACTCGCTTAGGAACTGGTCCTCCACATTAAGAAATAGGCAAATTAATCCCTCAATTTGAAAATCGTCGGTCATGTTAGTCCTTCCGTCAACCCAGTCAGCAAACGGTGTCAAAGAAGCTGACGTGGCATGTTAAGTGCCCAGATGGCACCCACGCGGACACACACGTGGCAGCCTAATCATCAGGGACTAAAATGACATTTGTCTCTAATCTCTCTCTCTTTTTAAAAATTGCAAAATGATCCCCCAATCTCCCCTCTCTCTTCACCTTCCACCTCCACCACCACCACCACCACCACCACCACCCTCCCCCTCCCTCAACCCCACACCTCCACTCCGAACCTGTAGCTGCTCTGCCCCTTTAACTCCAACTCCAACTTCCACTTCCATTCCATTCCACCACTCTCCCTCTCTATGTGTGAGTGTTATGTTCATCATCATCATTCATCAATCAATATGGATCCCTGCCCCTTTGTGCGCCTCACGGTAGAATCTCTGGCTCTCAAGCTTCCCTCTCCAACAAAACCCGCTCCCCTTTCCGGCGTTCACCCCTCACCCACTCCCTGCTTCTGCAAGATTCGGATTAAGAATTTCCCCTCCCACACACACCGCAACTGTGGACCTCTGAACCCTATCTCACTCTACGATCTCTCTCTCTATCTCTAAACTCTTCCTCCGCAGTGCCCTGGTCCCTTCCTCCGCCGCGCCTGCACTTGTCCCTTTCTCTGCCGCGCCTTCACGGTGGTTACTCGCAACCCACAGTGCCCCCTCACAACTCCTCAGAACCTACGATTTATCACTCTAAAAAAACCCTCCCAACCCATGCTGTCTCCCAACCCCTCCCTTCTTTGTCTCATACTCTCTCTACCTCCCCTCTCTGTCTCACACTCTCTCTGATGTGTGTGTCTGTCTCATAGTAAACCAGCAACATGTCAAGTTCAAGTTTTGGTGACCAAGAAGCGATTCGAGGAATGCTTTAAAACCAGCAAAAATCGATGATTGTTCACTAAGATCAGGATCTGAGGCATTATTCCATTTATCGATCCATCTCTAGGGTTTCATTTTGTACTATTTTGGATTGTTGCTTTGTCATTACTATCATTACTTGTTTTCGGTGAATTTTTATGAATGTGTTAGCATTATTTGGTGGAAACTGAATCTGGAAAAAAATTTAGGTTAGGGAGTTTGGGATTTTAGTTGACTTCAAGTTCAATTGAATTTTTATGTAATATTGTGATAGTGATTTTTTGTGTTTTTGAAATAAAAGGTAATTTTTCAGGTTATACGCCTTCTTCCTCTTCCTTTTTCCTTTTTCCTTTTTTCATTGGTTGTTGTCTCTGGTTTTTTCTTCCTTTTTGGAGTGTTATTTTTTATTCCTCTAGTGGTAGTGTTATTTGGTATTAGAACCACGAACATAGATGCAGCTGGAGTGGAGGTGTGGGGTTGAGGGAGGGGGAGAGTGGTGGTGGTGGAGATGGAAGGAGAAGAGAGAGGGGAGACCGATGGATCTTTTTGCAATTTTTAAAAAGAGAGGGAGATTAGAGACAATTGTCATTTTAGTCCCTGATGATTAGATTGCCACGTGTGTGTCCACGTGGGTGCCATCTGGGCACTTAACGTGTCACATCAGCATCTTTGACACTGTTTGCTGACTGGATTGACAGAGAGACTAACATGACCGACGATTTTCAAATTGAGGGATTAATTTGCCTATTTCTTAATGTGGAGGACCAGTTCCTAAGCGAGTTACAAAATGGAGGACTAAAATGACGTTTTACTCTTTCTTTATTGGTAGATTATATGTAAATTCTATTGTATATACGTAAATTGGTAAAATCTCATTGGTTATAAGTGTAAGCTCTTTTACCTTGACCGTGGACATATATAAATTAAATCCTATTATATTTGTCAGACAACAAAAGATACACGGCAAAAATAAAATAATTTCAAGTCAATCTCGTTAATTCGTTGGTCCAAAATAATTAGTTTATCATATAAGCATAATCAACACTTAGGTAACAAATTATAATTTGTTGGTCCAAAATGGCGATTATTCACATTTTTTTTATCAAATTCACCAAGTTTTCAAATTGAAAAACTCATGAATATCAGTAACTATATAATTTTTAAATTTAGCCAATCTTAAATCAATCAATCGGATAATATTTCTCTTTTTTGACTTTTATCAAAATAATTTTGCAATTATTTATACCTTCATATATTACCTTCTATATACATGGTCAAACGTTACTAATATATTGGCGCAACAATATCTTCATAAACTATATATTATAAATTTTATTCAATGGTTGACCATGCAAAAAAGATATATAAAAGGGAAATTAAAGGAAAAACAAACAATTAATTTACCATAAAATGGTAAGAGCCCTTGCCTATAAATTGAGCAATGCTTCTAATGGCCAATCGATCATATATTGTTCAAAGAGAAAGATACAAACAAGTAATTGATCTCAGTCAAGAATGGAAGGGAAGAAAATTGTTGCTCTTTTGGTGCCTATGATGATTTTAAGTATGTTAGTTCGGTGCCATCCAACCTAATGACATCACATGCCATCAGGCAATACCATTATTGGTGCCTTGTATGCCATATTTGGAATTGGAGGGTCTTGTCCAAGGAGTACCATCTCTTTGTTGTCAAGGTGCAAACACTGTATCTCAAAGTGCCAACACCACTCAGGTTCGTAGGGATCTATGCAATTGTTTCAAAAGTGCTATAACAACAATAAATGTTGATCCTGGAAGACTAGCACAGCTTCCCCAAATCTGTCACATTAGTCTTCCATTTCCTCTTACCCCTCAAGTTGATTGCAACTCGTAAGTCTCTCTTTCTCTTTCATTGCTTAATTAGTCCCACGTGTACACATACATATTTAATTATAATACTACCTCCGGTCCCATATATAAGAGAATTTAGGATTATTTTTTTGGTCCAAATTATAAGAAACATAGACCCATTTTAAATGCACCAATTGTATAAAATTCCTTTTATACCTATTGGAGAGAGAATAATAAGTTTGGGAACTATGAGTGATTTAATGTCATTAAATGTATAAGCTACCATTTTAATCATTTACTTTGAGGGGTAATCTTGGAATAAAGTTTATATTAATTACAACTAATTTATTTAACTACATTTTATTAGTCTTTGTGAATTAGGTATTTGTCTCTTATATATGGGACCGGAGGTAGTAATTTTAAATTCTTGTTAATTAACATGCATTGCGTTGCTAATGTACAGGATTCCTTGATACTACTGCAAGGAAGCTTGAAGAACTATAAAGAAGATATATATAGTAGAAATAATAATTATATGTAATGTGAAATATTTGTAACAAGTGTTTGAGGCCAAATATATATGTGTACAAACAATATTAGTAATGGAATCTTGAATCATCACTTTTACTATCCAATTTCAGTTTCAAATTTACTATAATACTTATTGTGTTGTTTCGTGCAATAAAACGCATACACAAGAAAGTGTCAACTAGCATGCGCAACCCGTACGTGTAAAATAAAATTAACAATTAATGTCAACTTAACCAAACAAAACAAACAAAACATATACAAGGGAGGATGACTAAAACATATTTAGTTATAATTTTAAATTCTTCTTTACTGTTGCGTTGATATTATGTATAGGATACCATGATATCGATATTACTGCAAGGGGGAATGACAAGAATATATGAAGAACTATAAAGAAGATATATATAGTAGAAAATAATTATATGCAAAGTGAAAGGATCTTTCTAACTAACTTTGATTCTTGAAAGTTAACAAGATACTGTCATTGATCAACCAAACGATGCTGACCGGTGATAGGTTAATATATTTCTTATTGTTATAAGCATTTTGATAACAAAGGCAGGAGCCAAGATGCTACTTGCTAGTAGCTGATCTTGCTACGGACCCCAGTATCGGTGTAGTCATTTTTCCTAGCAATTCTTCTTCATGAGTGAGGAATTTGCGAGAGGTTTACCTCTAAGATTCTATCATATGTTTTTGTAATTTTTGGCCTTTGATGCTGAATAGAACTTATTGTTCCACATGATGATATATAGAATCTATAATAACATTAATTAATATATGGGACAGAACGAATTGAGACCGAGTGTCAACTTATACCAATTAATAATTTTATGTAGAATCTAAAGTTAATCAATCCAATCATTGAATCACGTGATATTATCATCTTGACTGTGTATATTAAATTTCAAACAATATTTAGATATCCATAATTATTTTATCTAAGAATGAATATTTACTTATATTTTAATATATTACATATTATCCATTAAAATAAAGTCAAATGATGATCAGTATTGATTAATTTTTTATTCACATGAAATTTTATAGACTTGATCTACTATATAAGAACTTTTAATTCAACAGTTGAATTGGTTAATTTTGCATTCTAAAAAAAATATATTAAGTAACATAAGTATAGATCAGTTTGACATCTGATATATTCAACCGTTATAGTCCCTATTGATTAATATATAGTATATTAAATATAACAGGAGAAAAATATATTTTTAGTTTATTACATGACTCGTATACATATTCCAAAGACCGAGAGTGTTATTGAAGAACCGCCACAAAAAAAAAAATTGAATGAACAAATGAATTTGAAGGTAATAAACACATACATATATAATTAATATACGCTTAATTAACTATAGTGATCATATGTATACAGAATTAATTAATTAATTAATTCAGAAATTGCAACCACAGCAAAGGTAGAAGAAGGCAAGGGAGGTGACAAGGACAACACCCTCGACCACATACTGTATCTTGAAAACCACGGTGTCCACGATGTTGGTGTGTAGATGAAGTCGTTTCCAACGAAACGACGAATTAGAGAACCTCCTCCCTGATGATGATGATGGCCACCACATGAAGTGCTCCTTGCTCATCATCACCTTCTTCTTAAACGACCACCTGCTGCTTCTAGTACTTTTCTCTTCCATGATCATATGATATGATATATGAGAGAGTGTTGATCGATCGATGATCGATGAAACAAATTAACAATACTCAATGAACTGATCGATCAACTTAATTGCTCTCTCTCAATTTAATTTAATTTTCTTCGGTTTGGTCGATCGTTTTTAAATAAGATATGCACATAGAGAAAGGGAGTGTGTGAGTTGCGTTTTATATGTATGTTGAAAAGGAATATTGATGCTTGCTAGCTAGCTAGCTAGTTAGTGCCTTGGACGCTTCAACAACAAGGGTGGTACTGTTTTGCTGGCTCTGGCTTGTTTCTTGCATGCTGGCCTGGCCTAAGATTACACGTAAAATATATATATATATATATATATATATATATATATATATATATATATATATATATAGCAGTACTCTTTAGTTCTGGATTGGTCCTCCTCCCCGCAGATTCCCCACAATATGATATTTTGGAATTGCCTAGTGTTTTAATTTCATACGTATAAATTGGGGAAAATGAAAAATTACTTTGTTTTTATATTTATCATTAACTTCATTTAAATTTAGATATGCATGTACTATTATATCAATTTTTTTTATAAATATAATCGGTGGTTTAAGTGATCAATAAAGTTAATCTCAGTAATTAAAACACCTTGGCACTGTAGGATTCAAACACCTCCCCCCCTACAAAATACTTAGACTTATAATTATGTGCATGCATAATATATCAAATATCCTACATACACACATATAATTAAAAATGTAATTTAAACGGTTGATTTTAATCTAATAATATAATTAATAATTAATATTTTTATTTTTCACAATAACCACGAGTTCTCGTAATATTCTATAATACAAAATCTATAAAACTCTTACTTTAAGGAAAATACCTAAATCTTCTAGGCTACTTCATTAATTTATTAATTTATCAATTAATCAAACACAAGATTTGAAGGTTTAATTACATATACGTACGCAGGAATTTGTCCTCCAGACCAGAGGCATCTTCTTTTCTGAACTGAATGAACTCACTCAAAAAGCCTGCTAATTCCGCGTGCTTTCCTTTGCTTTGCTATGTTCACAAGAACCAAGTGATTAGTTTCTGACTTTTCACACACTCAGATTCGTTTCACTTTCATTTCTCTTTTGAGATTCTTTTCACTTTTATTTTCAATATCATCAATTATATAAATTAAAAATTCAAACCCCAATCAAAATATTGCGCCAAAGCAAGCAGCATTCATTTTGCGTCCATGAAGAAAGAAATTAAAGGATGGATGGGTATACCGTATACGCTTCTAGAATTTAATTTTAATTTTTCATAAAAAAAATATATCAAGATCGATATATTAAGCACACACTATACTGGAAACTCGAGTTTATCTATGGACCAAACCAAACCATCGGCAAATATAAAACAAATAAAAATCGACAATAATATAAATAACCAAATTAAAAATTGACGATGAAGGAAAAAAGTTGTAGGTGAAATTAACGAGTGTCAACCCCAGGAAAATTTAACGAAAACATTTGCTTTTCTTTGGTATATTAATTGCTGCTGGCAGTATATTCTGTTGGCACTTTCAAATATTTCGTCCACAAGCAGCCAACCCCCTATAAGCAAAAAAAAAAAAAAAACATCAACTATCATCCACATTCTCCAGCGAAATTGAAGTCGTTGATAATAAATTAGTATTAATTTCTAGTGGCCGAATCCACCAGAAAATATTCAGGAAATTCTTTTCTTTAAAAATACTCTGAAAAAATCGGTGAAATAAATCACCAGAAAATTATTAGTGTTTTATTGGAAACCTTTAATTTCTAGCAGTAAAGCCGATGGAATGAATGCAACCTGGAAAAGCTTCCAAGGGGCATGGTTTTCTCTTTACGATGATTTTTTTTTAAATCGCAATTTCGCTTCACTTGGATAATCGAGCAATTTGGGACTCAAATACAGTCTTTTATGAGAACCTCAAATTGATCGGTTTATGGTGTGTTTAGTGGATAAGTTTATGGTGTGTTTCTGATTAGGTGGCTTCTAGCACGAGGGACCTCACAAGGCCCTCATGGATGAGGGGGCAAAATTACCGGTAGTTGTAGGTAATATGAGGTACAATCTATAATATTAAAGTTTGTAATGTCAAAAATATAAAAGTAGGTAAAATTGCAAAGTAGTACAACCGGGTGTTTTTCCAAAGAAAAAATAAGAACTTTGACACTCAGTCAGACAGTCACTCACCTTTTTCACCTCATCGCTCTTCTCTTTGCCTTCTACCTCGTTTTAAATCTATTTGCACCTACCACAACCATCATCGTCATCTTTCTGCAGAACCCAAATGCTTCTGGAGATACCAGCACAAGAAAATGATAATCATGCCGAGAGACTACTGGCTTAAAAAATTTTATAGTTTAATAAATTTATCCATTGATGGGTCTAGACTCTAGAGTCTTTGGCTGACATCGACACCAATGATAAAAAAATAAAATGAAATAACATAAATTGAGATTAAAAACTTTATTGTCAAAAAACATCCATGATGCACAACTGGGGTTAATTTGAAGGTTACTATATTACAAGATTTAGAGATATCTTAAAAAAATCAAGGTAAGTTTAATTTATCTGCAAATTGAGTTTCTAATCGAGTTAACTGTCATTTTAGCCCCTGAAATTGTGAAACAATCTCACCTACGTCCCTGAAACTAACGAAAAGACAATTTAGTCCCTCAAATTGTAAAACGTCGGTCAAGTTAGTCCCTAAAATTGTAAAACGAAGGACTAACTTGGCCGTCGTTTTACAATTTGAGGAACTAATTTGACCGATGTTTTACAATTTCAGGGACTAAATTGTCTTTTCGTTAGTTTCAGGGATCTAAGTGAAACCATATTACAGTTTCAGGGGCCAAAATGACAGTTAACTCGTTTCTAATCCTATTGGCTACTTGTTACTTCTATGCAATCATGTTACGGTACCAACCCTTTTAGCCAATTCTTTCACCATTTTATTTCCTGGTTTTGTCCCTCTGATGAGCCAAACGAACGAGGGTGAAGGAGGTGGGTGCAGAGGCCGCAAATCTCGGCAAGGGCGTCGACGACGTCGAAGGCATTGAAGCAGAGACGCCGACTCGGTGCGGGAGAATTCTATACAAGATCCGACATATTTTTGTTTTACTTTTTCTGTATTATTTTTTTAAAAATATGAACGATGAGCAATCTCAAGATGGAAGCTCTCATTAAATCAAATTCACAATTCCCTACGGCACTGTCTTTCTCAGTCACCAAACAAAGATGCATATGCACATAGAAAACAGAGGCACTAAAAACACAGCCACACACACTATAAAGAATGAAGCGAGACAATATTTATGCACCCATAAATAATCATGAAAGTATAGTTAAATTGAATGATTGAAGCCATTTGTTGCTCGTATATACTTTTTTCAACACCCCGACGACAGCAACTTATGCGATTAGATCCATTTGTAATAACGGATTTTGTGAGGGATGCTTTCAGATTTTACCATAAACTTGTTATAGCATGTTACTAACTGATTGTTTCATTCAATCCTGTCCATTCATTAAATTTATATTATATCTGACAATCCTAATGCCCCCTCATTAGTGAGGGCATTGCAAGGGCCCTCACCTTAGAAGCCACCTTCTGGTTATACTCAGAGTGTGTTTGTTTTACAGCGTGTTTGGTGATGTGGCAATATTGCTTCCCAATATGTAAATCCCACCGCAGAAGCGAAAGAGAGAAAACTTCTCACTGATTGCACGTTTGAAGGATATCCAAAGTGATACCAAACATACTATGAGAGTTTGGGGCACAGAGAACTGATTTTGGAGTATCAATATGTGGTTGTTAAGGTAACTATTTGTGTTGTATAAAATCAGTTTTAGGTTAATAGAATTGATTTTGAGAGAAGAAAAAAATTGTGTTTAATTCTGTGGTGGCGAAAATTGATTTTGACTGAATTGTTTTGTAAAATTGATATCGGTTAAAATTGAGTTTTAATTAAAGTGATTTATGTTTGGATTTTTTATTCTGAAAATAAATTTGAGGTAAAACTTAGTGTAAAATTTTCAACGTACCCAACGCAAAAGCTACAAATTATAGCTTTAGGCATAATCAATTCTAGACAACAAAATTGTTTTTACTGCAGAATGCCAAACACCTTTATATTTAAAAAAAACATATTTGACCCCACAAACTTGAGTTTAAGACCTCTCACCGTAGTACCAAACATGCACTTAACTTTTCTATTGAGTAAAATTGAATATATATATATATATATGAGATCCACTTAATTCTTTACATTTATACCTCAAAATTAATTTTACTTTATCATCCAAACAAAAACAATTCTTTTAAACTCACTTTTAAAATATAATTACCATTACTAAACTAAGAGATTGGACACAAGTAGTTAATGCACTTCATCTAAAGGGACATGATCGACTAGTATCTGAGTTCAATCATCGGTGATGAAACAATCTATGACCAAGTTTTAGTTACCTCCTGGCCGAACACAGATTAATTGAATGGTTGACACAGATAGTTGGACCACCCGCTCGCACTAGCATTGTGAGTTGTGACTTGGGTTCGTAGGTTATACGCAAATTTTACTATAAATTCTCATTAAAATTGATAATTCTTCCTAGCCATACACATGAACGTGTCTCCCCAAATCTAAATTTATATTTTATCAAAAAAAAAAGACTTGGATAATGCAGAAACTATTTGCTTTCCTTTCCGTAACAAACTCACGTACAGGGGGAACCGATCTCTCTCACTCTCTCTCATCTTTATAGTTTACACGTGTATATCTCTGTGTCCCACCATCCCATGCCACGTGGCACTCTTCCCTTTGCCATCTCCTTCTCCTCCTCCACCACCCCCTCTGCTCTCTCTCTCTCTCTCTCTCTGTTCTCTCTCACTCTCACATTCCCATCTCGTAATTCTCCCAACACAACGAAAAACGCTTCCTTTGAACTCTTCCACACCAATCCCCAAACCACCCTTTTCCTCGTTCTTACCCCATGCACAACCAAAACAACTCAAACTCAAAGCAACAAAACACGTTAATTTCCACTTCTTTCATTCACTCCAAACAAACAACCCCTTAAAACTAACCACCACGTAACAGAATACACTTTCATTCCTCTTGCTTCCTTACCATTCAAGAAACCTTCCTTCACTCATTGCACTGTGCCTTATACACAACACACACACACACACACAAAACTTTTCTCCCTCATTCTTTTGTTTGTTTTCAAATTTTTTTCTTTCTCAGAAAATTATTGAGAAAAGTAGTCGTAGTGATCTATGGCTGGGAATGAATGGATTAATGGGTACCTTGAGGCCATACTCTCAACTGGGGCATCCACGATTGAGGAGCAAAAGCCAGCAGCAGTGACACTTGGGGATGGAGGGCATTACAACCCCACCAAGTACTTTGTGGAAGAGGTGGTGACAAGTGTTGATGAGTCTGATTTGTATAGAACTTGGATCAAGGTTGTTGCCACACGCAACACCAGGGAGAGGAGCTCAAGGTTGGAGAACATGTGCTGGCGCATTTGGCATCTTGCACGCAAGAAGAAGCAGGTTTCATTATTATTATGGACATATTGAAATGAAATGAATTCATTTAAAATGAGACGTGATTAATAGAATTGTGATCATGATGGCATGGTTTGTAAATTAATTGAATTCTGAGGTTGGTGTGATGTCAAAGAAGTTTCATAATCATTATATATTCAGGAAGCCATTTGTGATCATGGAAATGATGTCTTTTGTATGCATGCATAGGAAACATATTATTTGTGTTTTTGTTCACTGATATTTTGATCCTCTTTAAAGGATTTCTTTTATTAATTTTTCCTTTTTTTTATCCCTTTGTGATTGGGGTGAATTTTTTTTAAGGGTGTTTTAATAATTAATAAGACTTAAGCTAGGGGATAACTTACTATTCTTAGATAAGTACCAAAAATTTGGGGTTTGGGGGGGGGGGGGGGGAACCTTGATGATTTGTTACAGAGATTTCAAGTAATTTCTATTGAAAGTTGAGATTTTAGTCATATGTATATGTGTAGTGTGCATTAAGTTGACATTGCCCATTTGTTTGGGGATTGAATCCAGTTTATTTATCTTGGCTTTGCCACATTTTCTCATGCTAGCATGGTTCAGACTGTTTTTGACATCATATATATAATAAATCTCTTGTCACCAAACATTCAATAAACATGGTCCTTCATCCAACATGAATGTGTTAACACTTGTGTGGTTTGTGTAGTTGGAATGGGAGGAAGGCCAGAGATTGGCGAACCGAAGATGGGAGAGAGAACAAGGACGCAGGGATGCTACAGAGGACATGTCTGAAGACCTGTCAGAAGGAGAAAAAGGTGATAGTATTGGGGAGATGGTGCAATGTGATACCCCAAGGAAAAGATTCCAGCGTCAGGTTTCTAACTTGGAAGTATGGTCTGATGACAAAAAGGAAAATAAGCTCTATATTGTCCTCATAAGGTATAATTTTCACACTCCAAGAGTCATTTTGAATTGAAATCTCTGCTAATAAATTGTGTAGACAAATTTATTAGGCTGTGTCAATATGACAATTGACAAGGATTGCTCATTAATCATAGTGGAAGACAGATTCAAATTTATTCCCTTTATCAGTGGTCAGCAAAATTATTTAGCTTTGCTTCAGATGTATTGTACTACTTAAATAGGAGTCAGTTGTCATAAACCAACCATAATGACATTTTTTTTCCTTTCAAAACTAGTGCAGTGAAGTGCTTCAGGAAATAAACTCTAGAAACTAATGGTTTCCATAATTTTGTCCTTTTTTCCACAGTATGCATGGATTGGTTCGAGCAGAAAATATGGAGCTTGGTCGAGATTCAGATACTGGTGGACAGGTACATGACAATCATCATACATGTATAATTTATAAATTACAAAATTACAATAGAACTTTTTTTCTCCTCCCACTGAAATGGCAATTAATGCTTGAAGTAATGTGTTTCCAGATCAAATACGTGGTAGAACTTGCTCGTGCACTTGCAAAAATGCCTGGAGTATATAGAGTTGATCTGTTTACACGCCAAATCTCATCACCTGAAGTTGATTGGAGCTATGGTGAACCTACTGAAATGCTAACAGCAGGTGCAGATGATGATGATAGCATTGGGGAGAGCAGTGGTGCATATATCATAAGAATACCCTTTGGTCCACGTGATAAATACCTCCAGAAAGAACTTCTTTGGCCCTATATTCAAGAATTTGTTGATGGAGCATTAACACACATTCTCAACATGTCAAAAGTATTGGGTGAACAAGTTGGTGGGGGGCAACCTGTCTGGCCATATGTAATTCATGGACATTATGCTGATGCTGGAGATAGTGCTGCTATTCTTTCTGGTGCTTTAAATGTACCAATGGTGCTGACTGGTCATTCACTTGGAAGAAACAAGCTTGAACAACTTCTTAAGCAAGGACGCCAATCAAAGGAGGATATCAATTCAACATACAAGATGATGAGGAGGATAGAAGCAGAAGAACTTTCCCTCGATGCTGCTGAACTTGTTATCACTAGTACAAAACAAGAAATTGAGGAACAGTGGGGACTTTATGATGGATTTGATGTCAAGGTTGAGAAAGTATTGCGTGCTCGTGCTAGACGTGGTGTCAACTGTCATGGTCGATACATGCCAAGGATGGCGGTAATGTATTAAAATTGAAGTTATAATACTTTTAGCTACTCAACTCCACTGCATAAAATTCTCTGCCAATTATTCTTTTACTTAATAACTTCGGTGAAACTCCCTTTGGAAATGGCAACATGAAAATGTTGGTTGTTTTCTTTGTGGTTTTAATATGCTCAAACGTTTTGCAGGTTATCCCCCCTGGTATGGACTTTAGCAATGTTGTGAACCAAGAAGAGTTACCTGAAGCTGATGGAGAGCTTGGTCAGCTTACTGGTGGCGTTGAAGGGTCTTCACCAAAATCAATGCCTGCAATTTGGTCAGAAGTAAGTAACTGATATGTCTACATCTATTTCACATTAACAATTACTGTTGTTGGCTTGCAACTGACAACTTTTGTGTAGGTGATGCGTTTCTTTACAAATCCTCACAAACCTGTGATCTTGGCCTTATCAAGACCAGATCCAAAGAAGAACTTAACCACTCTTTTAAAAGCATTTGGAGAAAGCCGTCCCTTACGAGAACTTGCTAATCTTGTAAGATAGCTTAATTTAACTGTCCTCTCAGTGGAAACTGTTGTTAAGTAACTGTAGAAGGACTAATATGTCATCAAACAGATGCTCATAATGGGAAACCGGGATGACATAGATGAGATGTCTTCTGGGAATGCCAGTGTGCTCACAACAGTGTTGAAATTGATTGATAAGTATGACCTTTATGGGCAAGTGGCATACCCTAAACATCACAAGCAGTCTGATGTTCCAGAGATATACCGGTTTGCGGGAAAAACAAAGGTATTTTGAAGTTTACTAGTTTACTCTATATAGAACTAACTTTTTATACTTTAACGACTATGAACAGCTAATAATTTGGAAATTCTTGCAGGGTGTTTTCATAAATCCAGCTTTAGTAGAGCCTTTTGGTCTTACTTTAATTGAGGTAGGTTTTAACTAACGAGCTACTTTGGTTATATGGTTCTCATTTTAATGTTAAGTGATCCCTACTTTTTTCTAAATATGTTCATGCTCATGCAGGCAGCAGCACATGGGCTTCCAATGGTGGCCACTAAAAATGGGGGACCAGTGGACATTCATCGGGTAAATGAAGAATTTACCTTTATATTAGTTACATGGTCCATGCATGGAACCTCCTACGTATTTCTAAGTGAACTATTTTCTCATAAAGAATTGAAAAACATAAAATTCATATTTAAATGCAACAGTTCTTGACACAAAGGTTGTTGTAGACTCTGAAATTTAACTTACCTGTTATGTTATGCAAAGGATCCTTGGGATATATAATGACCTTGTAGTAGCCTCTTATTATGTCTCCTTTTGATGTGTTAGGCCCTCAATAATGGTTTGCTTGTGGACCCTCATGATCAGCAAGCAATTACTAATGCATTGATCAAGTTGTTGTCAGAGAAAAACCTGTGGCATGAGTGCAGGAAAAATGGTTGGAAGAACATACACCTTTTCTCATGGCCTGAACACTGTCGTACTTATTTGACCAGGGTGGCAGCTTGCCGGATGAGGCATCCACAATGGCAAACTAATACTCCGGGGGATGATATAACTGTTGAAGAGTCTTTCAATGATTCACTCAAGGATGTGGCGGACATGTCCCTTAGGCTCTCTATTGATGCTGACTTGGCTGCAGCAAGTGCTGGACCTGAGATGCAAGACCAGGTGAAGCGGGTCCTAAGCAAGATGAAGAAGTCAGATTCTGTTGGTTTGAGTGACACTGATGGTGGGAATAAGCTGCCTGACAATGTAACTGGAAAATACCCTCTATTGAGGAGAAGACGTAGGTTGATTGTTATAGCAGTTGATTTCTATGACAAAAATGGAGCTCCTGATAAGAAGATGATCCAGATAGTGCAAAGGATCATTAAAGCTGTTCAACTAGACCCTCAAACTGCAAGAGTTTCAGGATTTGCTTTATCAACAGCTATGCCAATGCTAGAAACAATAGAGTTCCTTAAATCTTGCAACATTCAAGTAAATGATTTTGATGCTTTAATTTGCAGTAGTGGGAGTCAGCTTTACTATCCCGGTGCTTACACGGAGGATGGAAAGCTTCTTCCTGATCCGGATTATGCAGCACATATTGACTATCGATGGGGTTGCGAGGGTCTAAAGAAAACCATTTGGAATCTTATGAATATTGCTGAAGGTGGAGAAAAGTATTCCAGCCCCATTGAAGAAGATTTGAAATCAAGTAATGCACATTGCATCTCATACAAAATAAAGGATCTTAGTAAGGTACGTGAAACTCACTTCTGTATTGCATACTGGCAATATGGCAGTAGGTTTGGTTTTGTTGATTGATATGATCCTGCTAATTGTCATTTTCAGGCAAAGAGAGTTGATGACTTGAGACAGAAGCTTAGGATGCGAGGCCTACGTTGTCATCCTATGTATTGCAGGGGGTTATCTTATATGCAGGTCATTCCACTCCTAGCATCTAGAGCACAGGCACTCAGGTAACAATGCATAATAAACAATAGAGGAAATTCTGTAAGAACTCATCATTCAACACTTTCACAAATTGAAGGCTCTGATGCTAGCATACATGCTATGAGAGTTTGTAGAAATCTGGAAGTGAGCCTCAAGAAAAAAAAAACTTCTAATTCAGTTATTTCTTTAATAAATAATTTGTATATTGTTCTCTTAAAGCCATTGAAAGATCTGTGAAAACTAATCTGGACAACTTTGTGCTTTGTTTTATGCTTTATGTAACTTTTCATAATTTAATATTGAAGATAATATATTTTTCAAGACGGTGGAAATCAAGTTGGATGTAGGTAGTTCAATATGATGGAATTGGCTAGTACAGTATTTGTGCAATCTTAGCTTGCTATGGTTTTGTAACTGCAAAGTGCAAACAATGCATAGTATTCAGTAGCTGACTGTCTACTTATTTACTTGTGTTAGGTATCTCTTTGTCCGTTGGAGACTGAATGTTGCAAACATGTATGTCATTCTTGGAGAAACTGGGGACACTGATTATGAGGAATTGATTTCTGGAACTCACAAGACCATAATCATGAAGGGGGTAGTGTCTAAGGGTTCAGAAGAAAAACTTAGAGGTCCAGGAAGCTACCAAAGAGCTGATGTTGTACCAGATAAGAGTCCTCTTGTTGCATACATTAGTGAAACAACTGAGGGCAAAATTGCTAATGCTTTGAAGGAACTATCTCGATCTGGGCTAATGTGAATTGCTAAAGTAGGCTGCTAGGTGCAATTTTTTTTTTATATTTTATAAATGCAGGTAATACTATGCCATTTACCTTTACAGACCACAGACTGAAAATTGGATGTAATTCCTCTGCTATTATGAAGCATAGAATCTGGCAAAACTTATATATGGCTTACTGTGTTATAAAATGCATTTTGTTAATACTTGTTAGAACTTATATAGAACAACATCAGCAACAACAACCGAGTCTTATCCCACTAGATGTATAGCAAACCCGGTCTCTTTTAACAACTAAACAATTTACCCTATTGAACTTGTGACTGACTGAGCAAATTCAACTATTAATATAACACCTAATAATTCTCAGTGTGATCCAGCTCTAGTGAGTGAATTTGTTCATTCTACTACTCTTTAGAGGACAATTTGTAAGACTCTTCTGCACGGGCTTCTTCCAACATCATCGAGAGTTCCTTCACGAAAGGTGTATTTGAACCATGAGTAATCCTTAGTATATCCACAGCCTTGGTCAGTGATTTAACAGCTTCCTCTGTGTCTCCAAGGTACCTATGTCAAGACCATTGAACCCAAGTCACAAGTTAATTCCTTACTTTTTTTACATATATGGATTTATTTTTGATAAATTGCCAGTGTAAATTTTGTTTGCATTATTATCCAATAGTATTTTAACCACGGTTGGTGAACGATGAGAGGTTTAACTATCCGTGTACTGATTTAACAAAATCAAAGATTCAACATTACAAATAAGTGAATAACATGTATTTACAGACAAAGCTATAATACTGGTAATAACAATTCTAGTTCAACAGAAGCAATTTATTGTTTTGTACGTAATACTGACTCACAAGCATCTTGAATCTTATCCTTAACTACTAAGCTCAAGGAAGCCTTAACCAGAACTCAAGACAATCCTTTTTGGACCAACATTATATTTATAATCTAAATATCTCAAAATGGAGAATTAAATTCGAACACCAAAATGATGAAGTATCTTTATAGAATTAGATTCCGGTCAAATCTGCATCTTTTGCCATTCACACGTTGATACCAACTTACTATAACAGAGCTGTAATTTATTAGAATAAAATGTTTGTCACTCAGGAATCTTTTTCCTACATTGTTAAATTGTTAGATATTAGAATATAAGGAAATATCTTAATATTATCCTAGTTTATCTCATAGGATTAGGATTAGTTAGTTGCTTTATTTTATCTCATAGGATTAGGATTAGTTAGTTATTTTATCATGATTTGTTTCTCTATTTAATTAGGATTAGGATTCTTGTATCCCTATATATAGGGGTTAGTGGTCATTCATTTGTTATCAAGCAATCAAGTTATTATCAAATATTGTCCATCATATTTTAGAGTTCATTCTGTCTCCTCTCTTTATTTGAAACCCTATAATTTCAACATTAGATACCTACAGTACTTCAGCCTCCATGTATGTTACCAATAATCGTGAGTTTCTTCAGCTTTTTGTTGGAATGTGTTGTAAAATCAGTGTAAAATCAATGTAAATAATTAGGAGATATTTGTCATAATTAGGAAATATCCTATCATTATTAGGAGAGATTTATGCAGATTGTTTTTCCCTTTATTAGATGATATTAGTCCCTATAAATATGTATTGTAATTATTCAGTTGAAATACAATTAAAAGAATTCCTTTCAATTCCTTTCAAGTGAATGTGATGTAGATATTATGCATTTATACAAACAAACACTTGAGTACTATGTAGAGGACAAAAGCATGATATTTTATGTCCTCACAAGTCACAAATCGTAAAGTCCATTTTAACACTACTTAGATAAAAGCTTCAGTTGACAGATGCTTACCATTCAAGTTTTCCACAAGTATAATATTGCAAGCCAAGCAGAGGGTGAACAGCTGGATACACTCCTGCAATGAAGTAAAATGTTAAAAATAGGAATAGGAATTTTCATTTTCTGATTCAACCAGGAAAATGTGAAAATAGCAAATATTTGAAGAGGAACATAGACAACTATGAAATGCAAGCAACAACTGAAACCACCAACAGAATCAATGCTAAGGAAGCTCATTACTGTGTCAGTTATTGAGGATCCAAGTTCTAGTATGACATACTTTGATAGATTGGTATGGTCAATTTGCAATATGCTAAAGCTTCTCCCCAATGTTCCAGCTTCATTAAGGACTGCAGAGGACAAATGTCATCTTTAGATTCATTATTTCACAGTTGAAACATCAATTATTGCATAAATGGACTATAATATTCGTTGTTTTCATGTGCCTTTGATGCAAAGATAGGAAGCAGCAGAAAACAAGTCAGGGTTTTTAACCGATAAATGACTAAATGAGTTTTCTAATAAAGAGAATATAAAAAGAAATGAGAGCAGTTATGTAAACTTTGGATACATATGAAGGAGACAAACTCCCTTTGCCAGTAAGACATGTGGTGTACCGATTGCAGGGTCATCCAAAACAGAATGTAAACCAATTCATATTTATTAATTGGTATCTAATATATTAAACTGGCCACTTAACAGCAAAAGAATTGGTTTGTACCTAAAAGGCACTAAAAAGATATACGTTGTACTGAACAAATCTCCACAGGAGTTGTACTAAGTAAAACATGCATGGAAAGGTTGAGCTTGATATCATCAAGCAAGATATATTAATAAGGGAATAATAGATAGAGAACTACAAGGAGGAGCTTACCTTCAAAATCTTCTCTCGAGTTTGCATCAAATTGATTGATAAAGGATGATATAGTTTTGTTTGCAGTTTCTCAATCATTTTATATATGGAAATAGCTTCTTGATAATCTACAAATAGTCAAGGATTTGACTTCATGGAGATAAACTGCAAATCAATTTCATTTGTACAAGGATCGAGGCTATCGGGAAGGGTAAGAAAGAGAGAAGATTGGAATACAAAAGGAAAATAGTTCAGGTAATAGCAATTGCAGTTACAAGTTCTTGTCAGAAATATTAAAGGATACTGCCACTGGAAGAAGGCTTGGAAGCTTCTTCTGATAGCGATTTTATTTCAGTTGCAATTTGCTTTATCTCTTCCTTGTCCCTAACTAATCCACATTCTTGGCATTGGAATCCTTTTCCATCTTTAATTTAAACAGATTCACAAAAAGGTCATTAGTAAGACATAAAAGCACCTGGCGGGTTGTATATTTTTTTTAATCTCGGTCTTGTTCATAAAAGGGAGGATGTACCATCAGACTACAAAATAAATAAGCCAGTTAAAGATTATAATGTTCCTTTCCAGCTACTTGACAATCACTGTAGCCATAGGCAGTGGCATACCAGTTGTACGAAGCAAGAAACCATCACATTTTTCATTTTTGCATCTGTATCCTTCTAGAATTGCATTCTCTCGGATATCATCATACTGACCCTTCAAAACTAACTTAACTGAATTAGCCAATGACAGCGTGCCAATTTTACTGAAATAGAAAGTACCATGACGTGAAGCCAATAAGAACACATCCTAGATTTAGTATATAGCAAGTACCACTTTAGAACAGCGGGGACAAACACAAGTGAATAGGTACTGCTCCTTGAGAGCCTTCTGTCGAGTCATGGTGCTTCCAGCTGTCTCTATATAACTTATCAATACCTTGAAAAATACAGAAAATAGCAAGTATTAAACTTGGTGTAGAAAAGAATGAAGATGTAACACCACAAGATGAGGTGTACACAGAATATATGAAGCTAATCGCGAGAATTTATGCTTGCAGAGATATAGAACAAGCTATACCAAAGGACAAAACTATTGTGAAACAAAATGGTTAAATCCTTACTCTCTGCCCAAGTTTTGCTGAGTTTGCATACTTAATCTTTAAATGACATATCTTGCTCTATAAGCCAGTGAACTAGATATTGCAAATTGTAATTTCTATTTAGGCAAGAAGAAAAGAAATGCATACCTCGGCCCCTTTAGGTACATGCTGCCCAGCACGTACTGATGCTGACCTTCCCTCAAAAACCAACACTGAATTGGGCAAGCAGCTATATGGTACAACCATGATTAGAATATTAACAAGAAAAGCAATGATAATACTTATTTTTTGCCGAAAAAAATAAGTTAAGTAGTTACCTGTGATTGATAATGGAAATAACAGGATACAATCCAGTTCCCAAAGGTCTCAACTCACTGTCACAAATGGTATGTGCATTACATGCAAACTGCAGGATAGAAAGATCATACCTTAGAGAGGCTTATCAACATGACCACATCCACATCTAAAACAAATATGTTAAATCCTCATAAACATAACCTTTTTGTCAATGGAGAGTGCTGTGTGTGATTTCACATGAAAACAATTTATGATAGTTGTATGATCTAATTTAGGTTTTGAAGCATAATAAGACCTTAGAAAAATTTTCTGCGATCTCTTTTATATTGATTTCTGGCCATTGTAGTATTAAGTGTACAAGATTAGCCATCTGTGCATACAGCACCAGCAGCTCCTCATTGATGTCAGACATGTCTTCACGGAAGTGAATGTTAAAAAGAACAATCATCATTGAAATGTAAGAAAATGGACAAAAATATATATTCATTACATTAAAGCATAAGACCAAACTAGTAAAAAGGATACGAGCCACTAATGCCTCCACTAACTTGTAGTTGTCCATAGCAGTGCTTGGGATGATCTGGCAATAAAATGAATAATAAAATTCTCTCATGGCTGTTCAATGTACATATCAATCATCAATGGTTGGAAAAAGCTTTCTAAGTGCACAGAAGAAATAATTTCAAAGACACAAGAAGGAATTATTGAAGCATTATTACATTGATAGATGTTTGCATTGACTTTACAGACATATTCTCATACTAAAAGAAAAGGAAGTAAAATTTACAAATTACAATGTAGAAAAATAGTTCTTCCTTACTAGCACCAATGCATGCATTATTCTTTAGTCTTTATATTTACCTTCTCATCTTGCAACTTCCTTCGACAATAAAGTTTCACCATCAGCCGTATGGTTGGTGTGACAGATTTTCTCTTGTCATTGTCTAGCCTCGAGAGAGCTTCACATTCAAGACAATGCAACTTCCACTCTGACTTCTGAATCATATCATCAAAAGAAACACAACAAACAGTTACACTCAGCAGAGTAAATACATAAACATTAACCCCCCGCCCCCCTTCCCCATTAGCTATATTCTTTTACTGAACACCATATCAACATTCAACTCTATAAAAAAACTTAAGCTATCAGTTAACTAAAAAAAAATGCCTATATAGATTATATACCAATAATGTTTTTTGGTTTTCACCTACAGTATTCTAGGAGAAAAGGGGTTTGGAGTTTGGACTATTCTGTGTCAGCCGGGAGGTAAGTAAGGATAGTCCAATCACCAGGATCGAACTCGGGTACCAGCCAAGTCCATCCCTTTAGAAGGAGGGATTAAACACTTGCATCCAACCTCGTGGTTATTATATACCAAGAGAATTTCAGCGGCACCTAACTCACCTGACATGCGGTTCCACAATACCAAACAGCTTGGCAACGTGAGCACTTGCTAAGGTTAGCTGTTGTGAAACACCCATCACACCTTTTCTGTGCTGAGACTGAGGAGTTATTATTTGGAACACAAACATAAGGCTCTTGGCTTATAATCACCTCACCTGAAACGCCACCACATTTAACGCTTACTTGTTTATATACATACATGGTTCTCCTGACTTCTCCAATGTTGATGTTTGTTTCATTCAACTACAATACAACTCGGGTTGAAAGAAACTAGTTAGAGGGAGGGAAAGAGAGAGAGACCTGGGTAGAAATCCCTTGTGGCAAAGAGAGAGCGACCCTTTTCTGGGACGGTGGAGACTGCTACACTATGCTCCTCCAGGGCTCTCTGCAAATCCTCCATTTCCGCATTCACTCCGAGCCCCACTCTCTCCGTCTGGATAACAGTGCTATTTGGCTCGAAAATAAGGGAATTGGTAAATGCACCCCTAGATTTTTGCCATCCACTCCATTTAAAGGGTAAAAATACAAAAATATCCTTTTTTGTTTTTTTATTTTCCGCATACACCCCATAGCGTTTTTATAACTACCGGAAATTGGAATTTTTGGAAAATTTAAAAATTTATTTTTCCAAAAATTGGAATTTTTTATAGTTATAAAATTTAATTTTTAAACTACCAGAAATTTCAATTTTTGGTAAATAAAAAAATTAAATTTTTAATCAAAAATGCAAATTTTCGGTGAAAAATAGATTTATATCTTACTTGAAATTCGAATTTTCAGTAGTACAAAATTTTCACTTTTTGTACTACCGAAAATTCGAATTTTCCACTTTGTACTACCGGAAATTCGAATTTTAGGTAAGATATAAATCTATTTTTCTCCGGAAATTTACATTTTTGATTAAAAATTTAATTTTTTTATTTACCAGAAATTCAAATTTCCAAAAAATTAAATTTTTTAAACTTCCCGAAAATATCAATTTCCGGAGATACCAATTTTCGGAGGGCAAAATGGTGTTAAAATTTTTAAAGGGGGTGGATGACAAATTCTTAGGGGTGTATTTACCAAGACCCGAAAATAATTAACACGAACTGCACGAACCGGTTTCCCCCCAATGGGCCAGGCCGAGCCGGGCTGGGCGGCCCGATATGATTTATGGGGGAGCGCCCAATCCCCCACAATCGCTACGGGTTACCAATCGAGATTAGTGATCATCACTAGACGCGTCGAGATTAACCCCAAGCCTCTCTGTACCCCAGAAAAGCTGGGGATGGTTTGTTAGGGAAAGCAACTTGTGTTGCACGTTTACAGATTATTTTGGGTTTTCCCAATTTCAGTAAATATATCATAAAAAATTAGACCATTGGCAAGATAGAATGAAATTTGGAGGACCCGTGGGATATGGGTTGTTTTACATGTCCATAAAAGACCAAAAGGAAATTCAATGTGTATGATTTTTCATTTTTTTGATATTTTATGAGCTTTAGTCTCTCTGAAAAATTATGAGACTTTGGGGATTTTGAGATATAAATTTTCTAAAAATATTTGCAAAAAATCTCATCGAAACTTGGTCTCTAAATCAGGATTTGACCTTAGAGCAACTCCAATGGAGTTGCTTAAGCCGTGTCTTAGAGCATAAGCAACGGTGCTTAACAAAAACTACCATTGGAGCAGACTGACGTGGCGTTGCTTATTTTCGGATTTAAGAACCGTTGCTTGTACAAGCAACTCTCCAGAATGGTTAAGCAACGCTGCTTGACCAATAAAAAAACAATTTCCAGCAAGGGACAACCAACAACAAGCAACAGAAAGATGAAAAAATGGAGGGAGAATAACAGAATGATACATTTCATGCCAGAACAAATCAATAGATCAATTAAATTAAAATTAAAAAAAATTAAAAAACCAAGAACAAAAGGTCACAACCACGGGAAGAGCACCACCACCACCACGGGAAGGCACCACCACCACCACGCTCAGGCCACCACCACGGGAAGAGCAGGACCACCACCACAGGAAGGCCACCAACACCACGACGCTCAGGCCACCACCACGGGAAGGCCACCAACACGCTGTCACCGTCGAGAACTTCCTCGAACGCCGCAGATCTTGTTGAAAAGGTCACAAAGTTGTGACCTTTAAGCTCCAATCAGAAAGGGTGGGGGCGGTGTTCTGAAGAAAGGGTGAAGAAAAAAGTGTGGGGGCGGTGTTCTGAAGAAAGGGTGAAGAAAGTTGTGACCTTTAAGCTCCATCGCAGATCTTGTTGAAAAGGAAGAAGAAAGTGAAGAAATGGGAAGAAGAAAGGGTGGGGGCGGTGTTCTGAGATGGGAAGAAGAAAGGAAAAGGGTGGACGGTGCTCGGCTCTGAGATGGGAAGAAGAAGGCAGTGTTACCGTTTTGGGAAGAAGAAAGTGGAGAAATGGGAAGAAAAAGAAAGGGTGGGGGCGGTGTTCTCACTGTTCTGAGATGGGAGGAAGAAAGGAAAAGGGTGGGGGCGGTGCTCGGTTCTGTCGTTCTGAGATGGGAAGAAGAAGCAGTGTTACCGTTTTGGGAAGAAGAAAGTGAAGAAATGGGAAGAAGAAGAAAGGGAAAGGCGTGCGTGTGAGAGAGTGGAAGTGGAGTGAAAATGTGAAATGAGAAAAGGGAAAATGAAGGGTGAAGCTGATCCGTGCGTGAACGTGAAATTAAAACCAATTCATTGCAAATTTTGAGATCCAATTTTTCTCAAAAATGTTACCGTTCCAGAGAATCCAGAGTAAAATGTTACCGTTTTTTTATTTTTCTCAACAAATGTTACCGTTTTAGACAGCTAAAATATTACCGTTTTTTGTTGTTTCAATTCATTCTTATAAATAGCCTAATCAGTTAATTGTAATATGTTTGATTCATCTTCTCTCAAATTTTTTTTTCATCTTTCTGAAAATTTCAATGGATCCAAGACAGTTTAATATTGAAGGTTGGAGTGATTTTGTGCAAAATTACCCATCTATTCCAGGTGAAAATTCTCAGTATCCAAACTTTCCAGACACTAATGAGGAACCCGAGCCACCAATTGGCTCTATTCAATTTCCACAATTTTCCAGTCAAATTGGTTTAGACAGCATTCCTTTAGATGAAGAAGGACGCAACATCGGTAAAAAAAAATCACGAGCCAGATTTTCGCCTGAAGAGGATAAACTTCTGATTCAGTCGTGGCTAAACGTGTCAAAGGATGCAGTGGTAGGAGTTGACCAAAGAGGAGATTGTTTTTGGTTGAGAATCAAAGATGGGTACAACACCTATCGCGGGGAGATGCAAAAAAGGGAGTCAGGTCAACTTAAATCCCGATGGCATCGACTAAATCATGTTGTTCAAAAGTTCGTAGGGAGTTACAAACAAGCTGTCTCTCGGAGGAAAAGCGGGTGCTCGGAGAATGATGTCATGGTTGAGGCATATTCAATTTTTTCTCAAGATGAAGGTGAGAAATTCAAATTTGAGCATGCATGGCGGTTGTTGAAAGACGAGCCGAAATGGACATCTGACACAATGGATAGTTGTTCAAAAAGAACAAAAATTTCTACTTCTGGGCAGTACTCATCATCTTCTAACCCAGAGACTCCAAGTAGTGTTGGCTATGACCCAGCATCACCTCCAGTCCGTCCAATGGGACAAAAGGCAGCAAAAAGGAAGGGCAAAGCAAAAGTGGCTGAAACTACATCAAAAGACATGGACTACTCAGCTATAAACGACAAGGTTAGTGAAAAACTTGCACTCATGGCAGACTTGGCACGTATCCAGGAAGAACAATCTAAGGCAACAAATGAAGCAACTAAGGCGAAGAATGAAGCAACTAAGGTGAAGAACGAAAAAAATAAGTTAAAGGAAAAAGAACTGCAATTAAAGGAGCAAGAGATGAAGTATCAGCAGCTGCAAATTCTCTTCACGGATACATCCGAGATGTCAGAGTTACAGGTTCGAGATCATCTGTTGTTGTGCAACATGATTAGAGAGCAATATGGACTTAATTAAATTAAGTTTTTTTTATGTAATTTTAATTAAATTATGTTATGCATTAAATTATGTTATGTATTCAATTATGTCATTTATTTAATGAAATTACGTTATGTATTTTATTCAAAACTAGCCGTTACAAAAAACTAGTCGTTATTCAAACTAGCCGTTATGTTGTCTCCTATATTTATTATTTCTTATGTTTATTTAATATTATGTATTTCTCATCATTTTAATTTTTTGTGATAAATAAATTAAATTTGCAATATTTATTTATTTTTTGAATTTCTATTTTTCAAAATCAAAATATATATAAATATTTATGAATTAATATTTTAATTTGAATTAAAAATATTTTAAATTAAAAATATAAATATTTGGGGTCCATTGTGGGACCCACTTAAGCAACTCATTTTAAGCAACACCCATTGGAGTAAAAATAAGTAGGTGTTGCTTAAAATCTATGTGGCATTGTGGGGCCCAATTAAGCAACTTAACCCATCAAAATTAAGCAACCCCATTGTGGGTGCTTTTATGTCTCATTGCAAAAAAGTATCAACTAGTACAAAATTAATAATTACAAAATAGCTTATTATAGGGGGAGCGTTTGATCTCTTAAGGTCACTGCGAGTTGTCAATCAAGATTATTGGGGAGTGTAAGTTTCTTAGATAATAAATAGAGGTAAATAAATAAATAGATAGAAAATAGAAAAGTAAAAGAATCAAAAATCAAAACAAATGTAATCGGGTGAGTAGGCGGGAAAATTTTTAGAGAGTTAAGAATTTGTTTGTTGAGCATCAAAACACAATTTGATTAATTATAATTTAAGCCTTAAATATGTGCAGTAATTAAACACTTTTATTATTAGTAAATAGATAGATAGATAATTGATAGATACATAATAGCTAGATGATTTCTGTTAGGGGTGTAATTGGTTCGATTTGGTTTGGTTCGGTTTTGGCCGAAACCGAGAACCAAACCAATCAAATATGCTTAGCTCGGTTTGGTTCAGATTTTATGATTTTTTTTACGCAAACCAAACCGATGACCAATGGGTTGGTTCAGTTCAGTTCCATTGAATCCAATAAATTTAGAATTTTGGAAATATTTAAATTAAAAAAAAAAACCAGTAATCATCCAATAGCAGAGCAGGGGTCGCCTACCCAAGGGGTTACCCAAATGGGGACATGACTGTTTAACTTCTCAGCTTCTTGTGTTTTTTCTTTTCTTTGCTGTTTCTTTCCTATTGTACCAAAAAAATAACAGAGAGCAGATCGATCGAAAATAGCAGAGAGCAGTGCGAGGAAGAACTGCTTCGTGAATCGTGTGACGTGAGCGAAGAGCGAAGGAAGGACTGCGAAGAACTGATGAACTCGAAGATGAAGATGGGAGCTCGAGGAACTGCTTCGTGTGACGTGGCCGAAGGAAGGAAGGCGTAAAGGAAGGAAGACGAAGATGGGAGCTTAAAGAATGAGGAACAGAGCGAGGAAAATGGAGGAACAGAGCGAGGAAGATGGGAGCTTGAGGAATGAGGAAGGAATCGAGGAAGATGGGAGCTTGAGGAATGAGAAACGACACTAGGGTTACAGGCCGTAGGTTACTAAGTTTGGTCTTTCTCGGTTCAGTCCTGGAAAATAACATAAAAACGCGGTCTAGCTCTATGCTCGGTTTGGGTATCGGTTCATCGGTTTTCAAAACTATGAACCCGAGAACCGAACCAATAGAGCTCGATTTTTCTCGGTTTGGTTCGGGTTCAACCCGAATAGCAAAAAAATCTGAACCAACTAGCTCGGTTTGGTCTGGTTCGTCGGGTCAATCCGGACCAATTTACACCCCTAATTCCAGTAAAATAAGAAAAAGAAAGTATCACTGCGGTAAAGTAATTAATGCAATCATATCAATCACTTCTTAAAATCTGAATTCGCAGGCAGAAATTTAGTACAAATCAACATGCAAATTGTTCTGGGAATAAAATAGTCGGGAAATATAGCATAGCATACACTTTTTTCAGTCAAAAAAAGTGTTAACAGCACATTTTTTAATATATTATTTATGATTGAGTGAAATCCACGTGGGTTTTACTATTTTGATTTAATAAGATCTACGTGCATCTCAAACAAGGCTAATTCTAGCGTGCATAAGGGGAGATGGGTTGTGCACGGAGCACAAGTCAGCTAATATCGTTAGATTTAGTGATGGAAAAATCAAGGGCTTAGATGAGTTGTTACTAATTTGAAGAACCTGCAGAACTCCCTCACACAATCCCTCTCACCCCCACCCCAAGTCGGAACGCCAAGTACCCAACCGGCCCCTAGCTCGAAGTCATCCATGGTGGCTATACCTTTCCCACCGCCGGCACCATCCAATAGCCAGACACCGATGTACGTCGACAGGTCAACGGACCTTGACTCTGACATGGAGATTTGTCTCCTTCCTCGCCTCTTCCCAAAGTCTCAACTTTTCCCCACAAACAACAATGATTCAGGCGATTACAGGGTGAGGGTGACGAAGGTGAGATCGTCCATCCAAGCGTTTGTTGCTCTGTTCCCTGTGAGATCGTCCAGAGGGTTGGTGACGAACGTGAGGACCATGACGAATGTGGGCCCGCCAACTCGATTTACAGTGTGAGGGTGGAGTCGCGGGCAATGGGGATGACGGTGACGGTGAGGCCGTCGCAGCTTGTGTTCTTGGAGGGGTCAAGAAGCGTAGCTTCGTCGTGACGATGACGGCAGATGCCCAGTGGCGATGGACCTTCGTCCAGTTCTGGTGCGTCGAAGAAGCCGATGGATCTTTGATTAGGGGTTGAAGGGGTTGATTGTCGTTGTTGGTGTTGCGATGGTGTCGCTGTTGGTCTCCAACGTCGAAGAAGGGTGGGCGAGGTGGCGAAGAGGAAGGTAGAACCAACACTGTCGAGAACGGCACGGTGTTGGTTGCGTTGATGGGGAGCGGGGATTGTGTGCACCCTAATGACCCTATCTCTAATCTCACCATTCATTTGATTTTAATGGATCTAATGGTCATAGAAATACTTGTACATGGTGCACAAACCAGAGACACTTGTGCACGCTAGAAATCGCCTCTCAAACAATTATAAAAATGTTAATAATAATTTGTAAACCTCTTTTCCTTTCCACGTGCTCTCCAGAAGCCCTTTTGAAAACAATGATTGATGGCAACTCCAAACTCCAAAGCTCAGCTTACTTGTTCTGTAAGAATTAGCAATTCGTCAATCACAGTTCCAAAGACCAACCTTTTTCCTCCACCACCACCAAAAAAAAAAACAGTAGTGTGATGTGTGTGTGAGCCTTCATCCCTGGTTTCTTCCTTTGTTTATCCACCAAAAAGAAAAAGCATTCAGCAAAGCAGCACTCTCTGTTCCCTTCTTCTTTTCCTCTTTATCGTATTTGTTTTTTCCGTGTTACCTGAGCAATTCCAATTCCAAAACCTCTCTCCCAATTAAAGTATCAACCTTTTTGGCTCCTTCTTCTACCCCCACTACAAAAAGATGCCAACTTTAGCTTCCCCAACTCTTCACTCAAACCCCAAGAGCTGTGGTGCTTTCTGGGTGGTGAAGGAGAACATTGAGGAAGCAGAAACTCTAACCTTGCAGCACTGGTGGTGTTGGTGTTGGTGTTGGGGACATGGCCAGCACCAGTGGCACAAAGGGTCCTCATGAGACGATGAGGAGGCAGCCATCAAAGAGGATGATAAGGGCACCTACAAGGACTGTGGAGTTGCCAAATGAGGAGAACATTATGGAAAGTGAGATTGTGCCTTCCTCCCTTTCTGTCCTTGTGCCAATTCTCAGAGCAGCCATTGAGATTGAGGAGGAGAATCCCAGAGTTGCCTATCTTTGTGAGTAGTTTTTTCAATATTTTTTTATCATTTTGTTTTTGGTTTTTTTGCTTAGTCATCTTGTTGGGTGTGGTAAGTATGGAAGTAAAGGCATTAAAGGGGGGAGGGGGTTATATACTTGTGTGGATTTCCTTGGCTGTTTTGTGCAATTTACTTATTTTTAAAAAGGACAAATTTTACTATAGGAAGAGAAGAATGCAGAAGTTAGGGCTGGGGTATCCTAATTAAGAGTTGCAAAAAGCAAAACTAATGAGAAAACACTTAGAATCTAAGATTTGTATTACATGTTATTGCATGATTTTATGAGGGGGAAGAAAAAGGAAAGAGAGATTGGAAGAAGAGGTGGCTAAGTTATCCTGCTTATAAAAGAGAGGTTCCTTTGTTATTTCTTCCAAAGCCACTGAAGTTGATCAAATGAAGCTGATCCAAATTGAGAGGCACATCCAGCACTTGCCTCACACATTAAATAATCACAAGGATTTGGCTGTAGGGAAACATGAAATCAAGCAGGCAACTGCGTCAGAACTAAAAGCACTTACTGTGAATTTCCAATTGATCTTGCCGAGAACCATTGTCCAAATGAAAAACAAAACTTGGCGGGGAGCTTTGGGTGACCCCTATTGGATGTTAGAAAGATATAATATGTAATAAAGAGGAATACCTGAAAAACAAGCCTAAATGAAGTTAATATGACAGTCTAAAGAAGGATAAAAAAAGGAAGCACCCTTCCAAATAACTAAGTGGTTGGATATCTTTTGAACCAGATAATAGAAAGAAACAGCTGAAATGTTACCATCGAACCGAATAGCCAATCGAATAAGAGTCCCCTGCAAAATTGAAAACCAGTTAAGGATTATCACTCTTAAGTTTCTCAAGAATTTAAAACTTTCCTATCTCTTCACTCTACTTTATTCCCTCAACTCCTTATATCATAAAGGTTATGAAAGAGTGGCGGAGAGTCCACATGTTTTTAAAATGGAAGGGTGTAAAGCCTGACTTTATTGTACAGGACTGAACTCCAAAGAATACGGATAGTAACAAATGATGGAATGTGATGAAGTCTCTCACAGGAGATCAGAAAAGAATCTTCCCAAGTTATAGAGAAAAAGAAATGAAGAAACACTCCAAATGGCCAAATAATCATTCAATGTAAAGCTTGAAGAAAACAAAAGAAAGCAAGCAGTTGCTGCTTCAGTTATTAATGGCAACCTGGTGCTATAAGGCTTCCACTATGGCAGAGTTCAGCGAAGGGTCGAACTTATTGTGGGTCTATTGTAGGCAGCCTTATGCCTCAATTATTAATGGATATAATAAAATTTATTGTGTTTCAATTAAGCAATAATTATTAAGTTAAAAAAGCATCGATTTGTACTCTAGGGAGTAGGGACTCATTGAAACCAATAAAGTGTAAACTTACAAGCTAGGCGAGGTATTCCAAATTTCCACTACCAGTTTTGTCCTTACCTTTCAATCACATACTAATATTTCTCCTTTTAACAATTTGTATGTGTTATTTAGAGTTTTGTTTAAGGGTTCTGACCTGTCTTGGTCCATGTAGAATCATGTAAAAGAATGTTAGTATGGAGTAGTGATGGGTAATAAGAGCTATCTTTCAAACTTCCAAGGATGCATTTGGATTGGCTTATGGAGAGCTTATCTACTGACATAAGAACTTGGAGAGTGTTTGAATCCCTATAATTTCAATAGTAAGCTATTGAAACTTTTGTTTATGAAAGATCATGACCATTGTTGTCACTTGTGGGAACTTGTTTGAATGCTGATTCTACACCAGTGATGGGTTCCTCTTGATTCCTTAGGAAATCAAAACACGTTTTGTCACAGAAAAACTTCAAAGTCTCTGCTTTGGCAGAAAACTATCTCTGTTTCTATCGAGTTGGGAGAGATTCCCTGAACTCCTCCAGTGGGAGAAATGAAGCTCCAACTACTTACTAAAAATCCCCCTTTTTTCTGGCTGTACTGTTCCAGTGAACCTAAATTTAGTCTCTTAAACATAATCCAAACAGAACTAAGAAGAAAAAATGATATAAAAAATTAAATATTAATAAAAATATATCCAAAAAAAGCCCTTATTGTAATATATCATATTGAATCCAGATTCTGGTTGCAGAATTGTTATGCTGACAGCAAACACAAGTTCAAAGTCAACATCTAAAAAGAGAAATGAAAAAACAAAATAGAATGGAAACATTACTTCAGCATTTCAAAGTTGTTTTTAACTTATATTTGGAGAAGAGTATATGGTACTGATGAGTTTTCATTGTTTGTTTAATTAGGTCGCTTTCATGCGTTTGAGAAGGCTCATACAATGGATCCAACATCAAGTGGGCGTGGTGTTCGTCAATTCAAGACATACCTGTTGCACAAACTCGAAAAGGTACACTGGCAAATTTTATTTTCTTGCAATTCTTTAAGATCTTGAAGGTGGTATTTTGTTACTTCGTATTGGTGTCTATGAGCTGGGAATGATGAGTGTCTTATGGATTTGTATCTTAAATATGAATCTCAACTTGATATTATTTTCTCTTTTTCATTTTAACAAAATCTTCTTTTTATTAGAAAATTATCAACATTAGATACCGGTTTTGGGGCTACAGATTGACAATTTATGAATAAGAACACCAGTCATTTCTTAATTGCTACTGGAGAAAAAAGGTCTACTAGTTGATATATCAAACATTTTAAAAAATCTCCTGGTTACAGGAAGGGGAGCTGACGGAAAGAATCGCTAAAAGAAGTGATGCTAAGGAGCTACAGACCTACTACCAAACATTCTATGAGAAGAGAATCCGGGATGGTGAATTTACTAAAAAACCGTGAGGCTTGATCTTAAACTTGTCTTGAAGGTTGTGCGAATCATGTTATTTACGATGTCTTATTTTTCTGATGTTGCTCTTGAAGGGAGGAGATGGTTAAGAATGTTCGGATTGCCATTGTGTTGTATGAAGTGCTGAAGACTTTGGTACCTTCAAACAGTATTGAGGAGAAGGTCTGTTTTGCTTGATTATGTTACCATCACTTAAATTTGTGCAATACTCCTAAACATAGTGGGTACATGTACTGAGAATGTTATTTTATTGCCAGACAAAAAGATATGCTGAAGATGTTGAGAATAAGAGGGGACAATATGAGCATTACAATATCCTTCCATTATATGCTGTTGGTGTTAAACCAGCAATCATGGAACTTCCCGAGGTTTGTATGTCTGGATACATGCATTGTCAGTTTTGCTTCTGCTAATGCTATAGTCTTCCCAAAATTTAACTTTATAATTTGCTTGTGTTTTTTTCTTTCTTTTCCTCGAAATTATAGATCAAAGCAGCAATTGCTGCTTTAAGTAAGGTGGATAATCTTCCAATGCCTGTCATTCGTTCAAGACCTGATGCTTTTAATGAGGATTCTACAATGCCTACTGAGAGAGTTAGAAATGTGAACGATATACTCGATTGGATTGCCTCAATTTATGGGTTTCAGGTAATGAACATTTCTCTTCTACTACTGATTTTCCCTTCTATTGGAAGTTGTCCTGGGTACAAATGTTGGGAAGAATTAGGACACACACTTATTATTAACCCTTATGAGTTGGGTTCTAGGTTTCAGATGTTGGTGGATTAAGTGATGCAGAATTGACACATGATTGGGTTGAGATAGTTGAATTCATAAGAAAACTGGGACCAAGTTGTTATTTTTAATTTTTTGATAAAAAAAATAAAAATTTCAGGATTTGGTTCCTCTTAAGTCAGCTGTAAGGGTAAACTTAAACATTTCAACCATTGATGAGAAAATCAATGGTTGATATTTTAACATATCAATGATTTGCATGTAACATCAACCGTTAATTTTTTCATCAACGGTTGAGAAATCTTGGTTTACTCTCTAAATTGAGTTGCTAACTTTAGAGAAGTCAAATACAAATTTTCAATAGGCTAGGGTTAGTTTTAGAATGCGTGGATTGAAGGTTTAATTGAACTTATTTTAGCATTGAGCCAGTCTGCAAGCAACAGGATTGTTGATTAATGACGAAAATGGAACTGTTTCAAAGATGTGAACTGTACTGTCAAATTAGGTTGAAATTTGTGAAGGGTTCTTAAAAGAAGAATTTTTTATGTTATCTGGTAACGAGAATAGATCTGAGCAATGCTTTGAGCAAAATGAAATCATTTGCAGGTTTGTGCGTTTATGACTGGAGCAAAATGCTAGTGTTTTAAAGTGGAGATATTTTCCTTGAGCCTTCTGTGGCATAGATTTTTTAACTACAGGCGTGACAGATGAACAAATTAATCTTTTTTTTGTCTTCCTTGTAGTTGTAGGCTTCAAAGCTTGGCTTCTTTGATGGATTTTTGTTAATAAATTAATAAAGCAATTGGAGAGCTCTATTGTTCCTTCTTTATCTCATACTTTCGTTTGTTTCGATGTTGTTTTAGGAGAATTTCTCATCCTATTTTTTCATACTTCTTTTCTTTCTATTACTTAATTCCGCTTTTAAATAACAATACAATCCTAATTAATGCCATATAAAAACTGAGAAAATTCATTTGATACTGAAAATGTAGAAAGTTGTATCTTCAATTTTTATTGTTATTTGCCAATGAAGAATACAGCTATACATGTTTATCATTTACATTACTGGTGAGTAATCTGATTTGATGTTTTTGTTTATTTTGGAATACAAAGAAAGGAAATGTGGCAAATCAAAGGGAGCATCTTATATTATTACTTGCCAACATGAATATAGGGAATAGGACTGATTCTGACGAGGTAAACTATTATTTCCTGAAAAAGCCTCTGTTTTTGTAGTTTTTTTATTCATATTTAACGGACAGGGTAATGCAAAATTTCAATTTTGTAATTATATTTCTACTTATCATATGGAAAACTAAAAAGAAGCTTGTTGCAGATCCATGAAGAAACTGTAGAAAAGTTGATGGCTAAAATTTTCAAAAATTATGAGTCATGGTGTCATTATGTGCGTCGTGAATCCCATCTTAGGTACTTGAATGCTTTCCTATGAGATAATAAAAGTCAATGATGTGTACCCTAAATTACACTATATATAATGTTTATATAATAACAAGAGCTCTTTGATTAGGTTTCCAGATGATCTAGACAGACAACAGTTAGAACTGATTTACATTGCACTTTATCTTCTAATATGGGGAGAAGCTTCAAATATTCGCTTTATGGCTGAATGCCTTTGCTATATTTTCCATCATGTAAGTTTTCTATAACCGTTTGTCAAACATTATTAATATTAATGTCATAACATTCATTTTTCCACTGTGCCTATGATACTTGTTGATGAATCTTTTTCTTTTTGCTCCCAAAGATGTGCGATGAAGTCTTTGGGATTTTACATAGCAATGTCCATCGTGTGAGTGGGGATGCATACCAAATAGTAGCACGTGATGATGAATATTTTCTCATGGAAGTTATAACACCTATATATAATGTTTTAATGATGGTAAGCACGATACATAAATTATTGATTAGTTTTGCTGCCTGTTTTCAAATATGTGCCCCTGAAACTCACTTCTGTATTTGGTGAGAAAGGAAGCAAAGAGAGGTAACAAAGGAAAGGCAAGCCATTCCAGTTGGAGAAATTATGACGATCTTAATGAGTACTTTTGGTAAATGTTTCACTAAACTTTTACTCATCTGAAAGATGAAAATGCTCAAAACATTGCTAAAAGCTATTTTTGTATACATTGGGATAACAAGAAGCTCAAATCTGTCCTTTTCCAGGTCTGACAAATGTTTCAAGATAGGTTGGCCAATGAATCTCAATGCAGATTTTTTTAGGCATGATGAAACACAACCAGCACATCAGGTCTCTATCTATTTTCTCCTCCTCTTTTCTAATACATTCTGTTTGTATGTGTGATTTTTCAACTGTGAAATACTTCTCTCACAATACTTAGGTATCGGATATAGTTGAAAATAAATGAACATTGATTTGTTTTTATGTGAGCATATAATCTACATTATTCTTCGTATTTAAATAATGTCTCATCTCGTGTGAATTATTAAATACCTTCTTTTCATACCTCTATACCAATGTGGCAATTATTGCTTCAATATGCACTCTGTAGTGAATAGCAAGTGGATGGCCTTTATAGAATAAGAGGCATCTATCATGTATATGAGAACAAAACTTTAGATCCATCGCTCAGGCTGAAATGGTATTTAATGTACAGCTGTATGTTTTGTGTTTTCATTTTCATTGTTCTTGTTCTTCTTTACTCTTGCTCCTAGAAGTCTGATTGACATATTTATACAGCCTACTTGTGCTTTTCCTTTCCACGGCTAATAACATTGTTACACTGATCATATGCAATACTGTATGTAAATACTCACATGGTTAGATGCACTCACATTACTTTGTTAGAGACCTTTATTCAAGTACAAATGCTACTGGCAGGGACGTAGCCAAGCCAGCACTGGATCTGGGAAGAAGAAGCCTAAAACAAATTTTGTTGAAGTTCGTACATTTTTGCATCTGTATCGGAGTTTTGATCGAATGTGGATATTTTTCATATTGGCTTTACAGGTAACCTTAATACTTGGACCTGTGGTGTTTTTTATTTTTATTTTTTATGTTGGCTTTTCCTGAATACCTGCCTATACAGCTATACCTATGGTAAAGTCTTGGAACTTCACCATGCAAATATTCTTTTATATCTGATAGTCTTTGTTTACAGGCAATGATTATTATTGCTTGGAGTTCCTTGGGACCTATTGAAGTGCTTTCCGATGCCGATGTCTTCAGAAATGTTATGACTATATTCATCACATATGCTTTTCTCAATTTTCTTCAAGGTACTTAATTCCTATATGTCTGAGCTCTTATTTGTATCTACTTTTATCAAAAGAAGATTTATTTAAAGGAGAGAAAAGAAGACGGGAGGATAAAATATCCTCTATCTCACTGCACTAAAAATTGACATACTTTCTGCCCTCTGGAAGGGAAACACTTAAATGCCAGAAGATATAGCTGAAAGTAGGTTATGCTCTAAAAGGTTATGGTTTATTTAGACAGAGTTGGTGATATCAAGGCCATTGAATATATATATAGGAAAAGGGATTAATGGTTTCTAGCAAACAAAGGAACTTTAGGCACTGTAGATCATCATATTTGTCCATGCTAACCACTCTGCTTGCTCCCTATCGACATTAGTTCCTTCTGTCTCCGTTGCTGGACTTGTAAACCTCTATTGCCTTACTTATTTTTCTTTACATGCGAATCCAAAACCCACAATAGAAAGATTTGCCAAAAAATGCTACTTTTCTTTTCTTTTGGAGGATATTCCATTCCTTGCTAAACAAAACAGAGAATATTTATATTTATTTTTAAACAAATAAAGGTAGCTTTATTCTTTTATAGTATCAAGTGCAATTTCTGTTGTCATTTATTAATTTTTTTTCTTATATCTTCTATTTGCAGTAACCATTGATATTATTCTTATCTGGAATGCATTGAGGAATATGAAATTCACTCAGTTGCTTCGGTATTTTCTGAAATTTGCGGTAGCAGCTGTTTGGGTTGTTGTCTTGCCAGTCAGTTATTCTAGTTCTCTGCAGAGTCCATCTGGGCTTATAAAATTTGTCACCAGTTGGGCTGGGGATTGGGGGGGCCAATCACTTTATGCCTATGTTGTTGCATTATACATGTTACCAAACATAGTGGCTGCAATACTATTTTTCCTTCCACCTCTGCGGAGAACATTGGAGCGCTCAAATATGCGAATCATTACCCTTTTAATGTGGTGGGCTCAGGTCAGCAACACAAGCATTTATTCTTTTAGGCTGAAATACCTGCACCCAGATGCTTGGTTTATTTATCTTTGTATCTCTTTCTAATTGAAGTATATTTTGGGTGTTCACTATCTAACATTGACAATAATAATGCAGCCAAAATTGTACGTAGGCAGGGGCATGCATGAGAGCATATTTTCGCTGCTGAAGTAAGTGAGAAATGCTTAGCAAATTCCTTTTAGCACCGGTTCTTTATGGTAAATGAGATGGTGGGGAAGGGGGCTTTGGAAGTCAAGGGGGAAACCTTCCTTTCACTTCATCCATGTTTTACTTTTAGTTATCTCCATTTTTGCTTAAAAAATCTTTTCTTCTAAAAGATTATAATTATCTTAGAATTTGGCATAAATATAATCTTAAGAATAAATTCAGTTAAGACTCTATTCTTATTTGCGTGTTTGGATTTGCCCAAATTTTAAGATATATTCTTACTCTCCTAGTTAAAGACACACTTGAGAATATATCTATCTAGCACCTTTTAAAGTTTTCATCATATTATTATTATCTATAGAACCTTTTGGCCAATACATTTTAGAGACAACAGGTCAATATTTGGGGTTTTCCCCCAATTGGATCAGACTAAAGATTGGGTATTGAATCATATGTACATATATTCTGCTTCTATTATTATGTCCCTCTGTATAGATTATTTTGGCTATAAAATACATTTTGTTATGGCAGGTACACCTTCTTCTGGATCATGCTGCTAATTAGCAAGCTAGCATTCAGTTACTATGTGGAGGTATTATCTCTGTAAATTGTTTTGCTTTGATTTTTTTATGTTACACAATTGATGAGTTCAGAAGCTTGCGGACATTAAAACACTTGTATGCGATAGTGTGGCTATGTGTGTGTGTGTGTAGGGAGCATATCAGGTGAAAGAGAAAAAATATTCTATCCTAAACTACAGTTATTTACAACATATAGCAATTAGGAAATTATGTCGTTGCATTAATTATATTAATCCTATATGTACAACTTCTGTTGTGTAGTTAAACACGTGGTTTCAGCATCTCTATGCCTCTCTCTCTCTCTCTGTTTTTTTTATCTTTCTGTCAACTATAACTTTGTGTAGAAAGTAAAAAGTACATCATGGAATCAATTCCCCAATAAATGAACTGTAGAATTCTTGCAATTATGTTTCATGTATTTTCTTTATTCTTGTGTTATGATTGAATGAAATTCACCAAATACTTTTTAAATTGTAATTCATTAAAGATGTTTCTCTGATCTACTAAACTAATCTTTCAATAGATATCACCTCTTGTTGGTCCCACAAAATTAATCCTGCGGATGCATATAGATAACTACCAGTGGCATGAATTCTTTCCAGAAAACGGTAACATTTTTTGCCCCTTTTCACTATCTGTACATATTCTGTCAGTATAGCTAGCTTCAACTCACACTCTGTAAGTGTCGCAGAAACTCACAATATATGTGTTGTCATTGCAATATGGGCTCCAATTATCCTGGTAAGTTTAGTGGAACAGGAATTTGGATTGACAAACTTTATCTTGTTCCATTACTTTGGCTTTCACATTTTTGTGCCTTAATTCATTCCATTCTCAAATGTTTATTTGATGTATAGGTTTATTTTATGGATACTCAAATATGGTATGCCATTTATGCCACTTTATTTGGTGGGATTGTTGGAGCCTTCAGCCATTTGGGTGAGGTAAGTCGCCAATTCATTGAAATAAATTATATTGGATCTTTGTAATTCCCCCATTTCTTATGGGATTTATATCCATGAGATAACTTGCAGTATTTGATACTAAGCTATTTCATAAAACTCATCTTTACATGATTTTCTTCTCAATAGACTTGACCTTTTACTTGTGGTAATGATAGTACTAAATTCATATGGTGGTATTATCCTTTTCTGTTGATTATCTCCTTAAGCATTTTGCTTCTCTTAGATAAGGACACTTGGAATGCTCCGCTCCAGATTTCAGTCAGTACCACTAGCTTTCAGTCAACGCTTTTGGACTGGAAGTAACAGAAAGAATATACAGGAGGAATTGGTACTGTGTTTCATGTTCCAAAATGCTGCACTTGTTCATGATGAAATTATATAACTACACAGATGCTAGAAATTTATTGGGAGTCTTAACAAACGGAGTTTCTTTGGCAGGATGATTCATATGAACGGTATAATATTGCATACTTCTCTCAGGTGTGGAATGAGTTTATAAATTCTATGAGGGAGGAAGACCTCATCAGTAACAGGTTCAAACTGCTGCTTCCCTGACACATCTTGCTTCAGATGCCTGAATTTCAAGCTTCTGATTATATGTCTTGACCATTAATTGTCCAGGGATAGAGATTTGCTTCTTGTTCCCTACAGTTCAATTGATGTTTCTGTCATTCAGTGGCCACCATTCTTGCTTGCTAGCAAGGTATGCCATTTGAGTGGCTCCATAAGGCCAAAAGTATATTAAAATCGAACGGTATTGTCTTTTGCTTTCTTTCTAAATTGCTTCAATGTCTGATAGATTCCTATAGCTGTTGACATGGCAAAAGATTATAAGAAGGATGACGATGCTGAATTGTTTAAAAAGATTAAGAATGATGGGTATATGTATTCAGCAGTTGTCGAATGCTACGAGACTCTCAAGGACATCATGTCGAACCTTCTGAAAGATGAAGAAGATAAGGAGTAAGCATGAAAATCTGTGTAGCCTCCGTTCACCCATTTGATTTTCTTCTTATTGGAATCCTCATGATTATTGCGTTTCTTCCATGTATGAGACAGGATTATTGAACGTATATGCCACAAAGTAGATTATTGCATAGATGAGGGAACATTTGTCAAAGAATTCAAGATGACTGGCTTGCCTTCACTTAGTGAGAAGTTGGAGAAATTCTTATCTCTATTGGTAGCTTTTTTTCCCATCATGTTTCCATTTTCCCCTTTTTCCTAGTATATTTCAATTCCTTCTTGTAAACTTATTGAGGATTTGAGGTCTAATAAACTTTTTTTTTTACCCTTTCCATTGGCAGCTATCTGAAGATGGCAAAGTTGAGTCCCAGATAGTCAATGTCCTGCAGGATATTGTAGAGATTATCATACAGGATGTTATTGTCGATGGCCATGTGTACGTTTGAAATATTGAGTGGGATATTGGTGTATGATTTTTTTTAACCCTATAATAAGTAATGGTTTATGATATTGGCTTGGTTCTGCTTTTTTCCAGAATTCTGCAAACATCTAAGCATTATAATGTAGAGAGAGGGCAGAGGTTTGTTAACATTGACACTTCTTTTACACACAAGAGATCAGTGATGGAGAAGGTAGTCTTGACGTCCACACTCTAGCAAACACATTACATTATTTTTTCCAAATAATATATGCTGTTACTTACTAGTCTCTGTTTCTTCTGTATAGGTTATTAGACTTCAGTTGCTTTTAAAAGAAAAGGAATCAGGCATAAATGTGCCCCGAAATCTGGATGCCCGCCGCCGTATTACATTCTTTGCAAACTCCTTATTTATGAATATGCCACGGGCTCCTAGAGTTCGGGACATGATGTCCTTCAGGTTAGTCATTGCAATAGACTAATATATTGAAAGAAAAAGGGGGGGGGGGGGGACTAAATGAGTGTTGAATAATGTCAAGGACTAACCCATGAATTGCTATCTCTAACACACCTCTTCACACGAGAGCTCTTTGAGCTTGAAATGTAGACCAATGATTTGGCCTACTCTACCTTGTGTTTAAATTTAATGTTATATTACTAGAATGTAGGCAACAAGAATTGAACTCCTGACACTTAGTCATACCAGCTCTAATAATACCATGTCAAGGAACAACATTATTTTCATGTTTCTTTTCCATAAGTGCTTCTTGAGAAGTTTATCCAAATTGGCTCTTTGTATTACTATTATAGCATAAATGTTAATATTCTTATAATTATAATTTTATCTCATGCTACCATGATGTGTAACTTCTTTGAACTTTGCTCTAGTGTTCTAACACCGTATTACACCGAAGATGTTCAATATTCAACCGAAGAACTCAATTTGGAAAATGAAGATGGAATATCAATTTTGTTCTACCTAAGGAAGATCTATCCTGGTGAGTATTTTTGTATGCTTAGCCATCATTTCTTCCCCTTTAGTACATATGCACTCATTTTACTTACATTAATGCACTGTAGATGAATGGGATAATCTCCATGAGCGCATAAAAGCTGAACATCTTGGAGAGGATAAGGAAGAGTTAATTCGTCAGTGGGCATCTTACAGAGGCCAGACACTCTATCGAACAGGTCTTGATCATAGTGAATATTCTTTTCCGTTGCTAGATTTGTGTGTATGTTCCAATTTAAATGTTATTGTCCAACTTTGTCTGCCTTTCTTTTTCTAGTGAGAGGAATGATGTACTATTGGCAAGCCTTGAACCTTCAGTACATCATAGAATATGCAGGAGAAAATGGTCAGTTCTCTATTTTACATGCTGTTTTTCAAATCCAAATCCCAATATTTGGTGAAAACCATTCATTTACAAGTGACTGTACATCGTGTCTAATGCAGCTATTTCTGAAGGCTACCGGACAGTGGATTTCTATGAAAAAGATAAGAGGCTTCTTGAAGAAGCACAAGCTCTGGCTGATTTGAAGTTCACCTATGTTGTTTCTTGTCAATTGTATGGTGCTCATAAAAAGTCCAAAGATAAAAAAGAGAGAAGTAGCTATAATAATATTCTCAATCTGATGTTAACGTGAGTCAATGCAACCATTTTGCTGAACTGTGTTAAGGTCCTTGTATATTGTAAACTAACAATGGAATTGATGATGGCAAATGGAACATTCCGTGCAGACATTCAGCCCTTCGTGTTGCTTACATAGATGAAAGAGAAGACACACAAGTGGGAAAGAAAGTCTATTACTCCGTTCTTGTCAAGGGAGGGGAGAAGTATGATGAGGTATTGACAAAAAATTGTATTTTTGATGTTTTACTCGAATTTTGCCTCAGCCATATTTATTAAAAGAAGTTATAAATTAAATTTTAGTTTTGTAAGTTTTTTTTTTTGGAAAACCTGCCAGCCTAAATTAAATTAAACTGAAGGGGTTCTTTACTCTGTATTATTATTGTTCCTAACTATTCAATGAAATAGTTCAGTATCGTCATTAAAATTAGACAGGGTTTAACTTGAAACAAGCACTAACCAAATAGTTAAAAGATTTTCAAAACAAAGCATCTGTTTGGATTAGGTTGGTCAAGTTGGTTTGAGGTTTTGATGAAATGATTATATTCTATGTTGTATTAAAAAGGAAATATATCGCATCAAGCTTCCTGGTCCTCCAACAGAAATTGGTGAAGGTAAACCTGAAAACCAAAATCATGCCATTATATTTACTCGTGGAGAAGCCTTGCAGACCATAGACATGAATCAGGTAACTTTTGCTTGGACTTGAATTCAATATATTCATTAAGCAGCACTTTCTGTATAACTCAGTGTTCTTACTTTTACTTTTTTTTTTGTTAAGGATAATTACTATGAAGAAGCTTTCAAAATGAGAAATGTATTGGAAGAATTCCGGAAAGGTCGAGGGCAACGCAAACCCACCATATTGGGTCTAAGAGAGCATATATTTACCGGAAGGTCTGCCTTGTTACAATATCCAGTATTAAATTATTTTATGAACAAATTATTTCATGACCAAGAAAGCATATATTTTTATCATCAAACTTGAAATGGTGTGAGTTCTATGTTCTTACATGTTTCTTATTTTGCAGTGTTTCATCACTTGCCTGGTTTATGTCAAACCAGGAGACCAGCTTTGTGACCATTGGCCAACGAATTTTGGCAAATCCTTTAAGGTTTGTAGTCCCAATTGGTTTGTCCTGAAGTGCTTTAAAATTTGATTCTACATGTAAGTTATTAATATAAATCTCTTGGGATTTTCATCCTATTTTAATACTTTATTTCATTTTAATTATTAGGGAAAATTGCACTTACATGTCCTAAGGTATACTTAAATGAAACACACGCCTCTCCTCTATTCTATAAAAATAGAAGGGGGGGGAGACATTTAAACAAACCCGAGGGGAGGTGAGTGCAATTTCCCCAACAAATAAGAGTGGTGAATGTTTGTTCAAAAAATAGAGGGTGTGTGTCATTTAAGCATACCTTTGGGGAGCAAGGTTTCTATTTATTAATTGTTATATATCTACTTGTTTCCCCACCCGAAAGCTCTTTAGGCTTGAAACATGAACAGAGCTTAGACTCATCACTACTTTGTTATACTATTGAATTTAATATAAGAATAAATGTTGAAAACGTATTTAATATGTGCAACACATTTCTTTAATTAGAATCCCAATTATAGGGAATGATTAGGAAGGAATCTTTTCTTCCCTTTTTTATGCACCTCTTTCCTTTTTTAAATAGGGATCAATAGCCTGTACACAAAATAAGAAATTAAAAATACATTATGTTTCTTCAATAGGATATATCTTCGTTTTATTTGTTGCACGGTAAACTTTTTTGTGTACTTCAGTTAAGTAATCCATATTCTTGAATTTGCAGAGTTCGATTTCATTATGGCCATCCTGATATATTTGACAGAATCTTCCACATAACAAGAGGTGGCATAAGTAAAGCATCAAAAGTTATCAACTTAAGCGAGGATATATTTGCAGGTACTTCAAGGTTGAGTAGAAAATGTCTATCTAATGGATGGAACCTTTTACTAATTGTGCTAATAACATCCATAGGGTACAATTCAACTCTACGTCAAGGATTTATCACACATCACGAGTACATACAAGTTGGTAAGGGGCGTGACGTGGGCATGAACCAGATTTCACTCTTTGAGGCTAAAGTTGCAAATGGAAATGGAGAACAAACACTGAGCCGTGATGTTTATCGTCTTGGCCGACGATTTGACTTCTTCAGAATGTTGTCATTCTACTTCACAACAGTTGGCTTCTATTTCAGCAGCATGGTAATTAATCAAATCTCCTTTTGGGATCTTATCTTGACAGTTGATGGCTATTATTATTAATTTAATAGCATATTACCGGAATATACTTTTCATAACTGCAGTATATGGTGCCTTTTTCCAATGAAGGAAATAGCTTTTGTTACATACACTTCCTAGTTTCACAATAAAAAATAAAATAAAAAATAATAGAATCATCTTAACATATGACTTGTGAACGGATTCTACTGTGATCTGAGCTAGGTTAATCTTAATTATTATTCGAGATGGGTTTACTAATCAAAATGGTTTAAATGAAATAGAATATGTGGATAGGAATCTGACCACAATTTTGCATTGAAATGGATGCTCTTAAGACCTGATTCAAGCACTTCTCTTTGCTGTCTAGACACTTGATACTGCATGAAACAAAGGCCTCTTATTCTATATATTTTTTATTTAATATGTATGATTCCTTTAAGACAGTTTTGACTTGTTGAAAGTAGAGGCTAGGTAAAATGCATATCATCTATCAAAATTACATTGCTTAATTTACGTGTGAAACAAATTCCTAAAACAATTAGCTTATTCCTAGAGTTTGGATGCTTTATATGAGTATATAATGAAGTATTTGAAATTGTAAGAAGTACAATACAATCACAGATATGATTATACATCTAAATATGATATCAGTAGGACTTGAGTGATTATGAAAGCACATAACCCTACTTTTGTTGTGTAAAATGGGTTTTCGCTAACGCGTGCATTTGGATGTTATGAATTGTTCAGATAACCGTGCTGACTGTGTATGTGTTCTTATATGGACGTTTATATATGGTATTGAGTGGAGTTGAGAGAGAAATTCTTTCAAGTCCAGACATACAACAGAGCAAAGCCCTTGAACAAGCGTTGGCAACCCAATCTGTTGTTCAGTTGGGCTTACTTCTGGTGCTTCCCATGGTTATGGAAATTGGTTTGGAGAAGGGATTTCGCACAGCCTTGGGTGATTTCATCATCATGCAGCTGCAGCTAGCCTCTGTGTTCTTTACTTTCCAGCTTGGAACAAAAGCTCATTATTATGGAAGAACACTCTTGCATGGGGGCTCTAAATATAGACCAACTGGCCGTGGATTTGTCGTCTTCCATGCAAAGTTTGCCGATAACTACAGGATGTACTCGCGAAGTCACTTTGTGAAGGGCCTGGAGATACTCATACTATTGATCGTTTACGAAATCTATGGGAAGTCATACCGCAGCTCGAATCTTTATTTCTTCATCACAATCTCAATGTGGTTTTTGGCCGTTTCGTGGTTATTTGCTCCTTTCTTGTTCAATCCTTCTGGCTTTGATTGGCAAAAAACAGTGGAAGATTGGACGGATTGGAAGCGATGGATGGGAAACCGTGGTGGTATTGGTATCCCATCTAATAAAAGCTGGGAATCTTGGTGGGATGAAGAAAATGAACACCTGAAATACTCAAATATCAGGGGGAAAATCCTTGAGATAATTCTCGCATGTCGCTTCTTTATCTACCAATACGGAATTGTCTACCACCTGAATATTGTGCATCGAAGGAAAAGTATTCTGGTAGAGCAACTCATTTTCTGTGTTGTCCAGTCCTATTTATGGTTGAAAGTTTTATGGCACCTTCTTACTACCTCCAGTTTTTCCTTGTAGGTATTTGCACTTTCTTGGGCAGTTTTGGTTATAATCCTCATTGTCTTAAAGGTATGTAAATGCTGCCAGAGGATCAAGAGTGACTTCCTATAAAACCATGTCTGTTTGCATCAATTTAAGCCTAATTAATTGTTTGACACAAAACTATATTATTAACTTAAGTGAATTTTTGCTTCTAGTTTAAATTTCAGACATAAAACATTTCTTTTCAATCAAACAAGAGGAGCTTTGGTTTTAGACCGTTGTAAAGATAAATTTTTTTGGCATTTCTACAAATGTATTTATCTTCTTATGTTTCTATGAATTTTCATATGGGCATCAGATGGTTTCCATGGGTAGACGAAGATTTGGCACCGACTTTCAGCTCATGTTCCGTATTCTCAAGGCACTTCTCTTTCTCGGGTTCTTGTCAACCATGACAGTTTTATTCGTTGTATGTGCGCTTACTGTGTCAGATTTGTTTGCTGCCATTCTCGCCTTCATGCCCTCTGGATGGGCCATTATTCTGGTAAGTTAAAACTTCTGCATCTTACAGAAGCACTAGTTAAGAACAGTTTTTTCTCTTCTTGCCAAGTTCCTATTGTCTGACATGTCTATGGCAGATTGAAGAAAATTTTCTATATATCCTAGTTCTACACATTCTAGAATTGCAGGCACTTTTATATGTAAATACTCCATTCAAACTAAACCGGTGATGTTCCCTTTTTTTTTTTTTTTCCTTTTGCAATCAAGATTGCACAAACATGCAGGGGATTCATGAAGGGAGCTAAACTATGGGCTTCAGTAAAAGAGCTTTCCAGAGCATATGAATATATAATGGGATTAATAATCTTCATGCCAACAGCTGTTTTGTCATGGTTCCCATTTGTGTCAGAGTTCCAAACCCGGTTGCTATTCAACCAAGCATTCAGTAGAGGGCTCCAGATTTCAATGATTCTTGCAGGAAAGAAGGACGCTACTTATAAAACTGAGTGACATGTTATTAGATTTTTAAGGTAATCTTCTTGCATTTACCATACAACAATGTCCTCGTAATTCTTTTTTTGGTATTTTCTTTTAAAAAGGTAACAATTTTTCCTCTCCTCACTGATCCCATCATATCTTTCTAAATGCAGGCAGGAATTGGAAGTTTTCAGTTTGAAGAGAAATGGAATTAAATTTTTGGGAGTTCTGATGATTCCCTCTTCCTTTTTAAGCTAAATTTCACTGAGTGAGAACAGGAATGACTAAAACAGGACTTTCTTTTACATTTTGAAATGGCACATCTGTATCAGCACTGTATATGTACTCAGATTAGCTAAGGGGTCAGCTTTATTTATTTATTTATTTGTCACCATAGAAAAGGGTATCCAGTAGGCAAAATCATTATAACTCATTTAAATTCAATTTAATTAAAGGATTTTTTTTTTTTATCTTTTCTTGTATATTATTTTAAGTTAGTTTGCATTCAATCTATTCTAATAATTATAGATACTACTGAAATATGGTGGCTTCTAAGGTGAGGGGTTTTGCAAGGCCCTCACCAGTGAAGGGGCCAATTTATCGGGTATAACAGGTATACATGGGGTTTGTTACATAATATTAATTTGTATAGTGCCAAATATGAAAAAACTAACAAAATTGCAAAGTAGCCCAGCGAAAAAAATAACAAAGATTGCGCTAGTTCAACAACACGGTAGTTGATGTTCTCCACCGGCGGCTCGTGTTATCATCTCTCTATTTAGGGTTTCCATTTTGTTTTCTCTGTAATTTCGATTCCGGCTGAAACTCACTATTAAGCTCTTAAAACCTTGCCATTTCTATTTCTTGTAACTTGAAAGTCTTGAGATTCAATAATTGCTCTTCTTCTCCCTTGTATTTCGTCTTCTTCCCAAATACCAAAACCATACTTCGTCTTTTTCTCCTCATCGTAATTTTCTTTCTGCATATTATTGGAGCTTATAACCTTCAAAGAAGGTGTGTAATAAAGACCCACATTTGGTTTTGTCCAATTGAATATTCTAGATTAAAATTCTTATGTCTGGAATGACATTTCATTCATGGGACATGAGATCGAAAAATCAAGTAAAGTAATATGGGTTTGGCATATCTTTGAAATAGTGGGGACGTACACTAGGGGTGCGCGGTCACTGTTCAAAACAAAGTGTTGCAGAGATGGTTTCGTGAGAGGTGGTGACCACTTTCCGATGACCACAACATGAGTGAGAGGGGTTTGGCATTTTTTTTTATGTTTTAAGAAAAAGACTATAAAGCCCGAATATCTTTGTAATAATCGATTTTGTTAGGGATATTTTGTGATTTCACCATAAACTTCTTATACCAGGTAAGTAACTGGTTATTTCAGTCAATCTCATCCATTCATTTAAATATTATTATATCTAACGGTTACCACTACCCCCTCACCGGTGAGGGCCTTGTAAGGCCCCTCACCTTAGAAGCCACCCTGAAATATGTACAGAAATGAAAGGAGAAAAAAAAAGGAAAGTGTGAAACATTCTATCCTAAATTAGTGATATTTACATATTTACGATACTCCCCCTTAATCTGGTTAATGCATGTTGATTATTCCCAGCTTGCAAATAAGCCACTACAATCGGTCCATTGATAAGCCCTTAGTTAAAACATCCGCTAGCTTGTGCCTAGAAGGAATGTAGGCAATCGATATCAATTCACTATCTAACTATTCTTTAATGAAGTATGAGTCTATTTTAATGTGTTTTGTCCTATCATGCTAAATTGGATTATTAGCGATATTGATAGCTGATTTGTTATGTTATCACAATACAATTTCATAGGGACTTCATACTTTACCTTTAAGTCATCTAGTACAATTTTCATCCACAATAGCTCATAGATTCCTTGAGCTATAACTCTAAATTTTGGCTTAGCACTTTGATCGGACAACTGTATTTTGCTTTTTTACTTCTCTATGTGACAAGATTTTTATCCAAAAAACATGCAATAGCCTGAAGCGGACCTTCTATCACTCATTAAATGTACATAATCTGCATCAGTATAATAAGCCTCCATAATCAAACTTTCACATCTTTTAAATAAGAGTCCTCTCCCTTGAATGACTTTAAGATATTGAAGAATGCAACTATTGTATGCTTGCAGTTTCTATTAATGCCTTTTGTGATAGTTTTGGGCATTTGTTTATTTTGTTGTACACTAAAAACGAGATTTATGGACAAATGTCATTTGAATAAGTTACATGAATTAAGAGAAATTGGTTGGTCATCAGTTAATAAAAAATTATAAAATTGATGTGCTGTGATAGTAGAAATATCATTTAATTAACCTATTCAGTTTTTGTAAGTATGCTTTCAAGTTTTGACCATATTGACACTTATCAAATGACAAATTATGATAATTGTTGTATTTTTTTTGTTTATGTGGAATAGCGAAAAACTCCATAAGCTTTACTTATTTGATTTGCAAAAATCTTCATGTGAATTAGAAAATTATAAATAACTATAATAAAAAATAACAGTCATAAATAATAATAATAATAAATAATTTGTGTAAAAATATTATACTCCCTGCATAAATTTAACATCTTATATAACAATTTATGCAATTATTTAATTTAATAATTTATTTATATTAGTGTTTGTGTGTGTATATATAACACATTATTCTACTATATCTTTTATTCCCTAAAAGGACCTTTGCAAGCACGGGTCACATGACTCATGTTCTAAGAACGTATTCGAATTCGTAAGGTTAATATCGTAACTCCGCAAAACCCTTTCGTATTATTGAAAGTTGAATTGAAACTGAGACTTGTCCTGCCCCGTTGTTGAATTGATTTCTGAAAAACACTTTTATTTTCTGTCTAATAACAAATTGTTCTACTTCGATTCGAGCACTCCCCACTCTCAGCTCAGGTAATCCACAAAACCCTCCATCTCTTCTTGCTCCATTTTGTTTCAAAATGGCATTTTATTTACTTCATACACAAATTCATAAGGGTTATTATTTTTGTTGTTGTTGATGATGTTGATGATAAGTATGCGTGCTCGAACCGGTGATTATTGTGGTTGTGACAAGTTTTCTGCTTCTGGGTCATTGGAAAGTTATCTTTTTTCTTTTACCCATATTTTAGTTGCGTATTTCCCACTTTCATGAAGCTTTAAATTTGAATTTATAATTTTTTTCTAAAAATCAAAGGGAACCCTACAATCATCAAGCCTGAGCTAGTCTTCTAGAGTTCAGCTGGTTCAACAGGAAAAAGGGAAGTGAGAATTGAAGTAGAAATGCATTTGGCATTAGCAACGGAAGAGCTGGGAAGAGAATCTAAGTATTAAGAAGTGAAATGTGAAAACTTTTTGTCATGTGAAAATATCGTCAGATGAATTTTTTTGGTGAAATTATTTATTCCTAAGCATGGGTAATTTAGCTGAGAGAAGTTCGGATAATTGGTAAAGAAACAGAAGAAAAGAATGCATTGCTATATTTTATATTTTAATATTACTTTCTGCATGAGCACAACACTTTTTGGCAAGGATTCTGCAGTGAAGCTGCATATGTAACAGATTGTTTTCTCTCCTCCCTTCTTATTATGGGTGTTACTTTTGTCTACCTCAGCAGCTTAACTTTATTTGTTGGTCATACATATTGCTATGATGCACCAACCAGCCTCTGAAAACTGGCACATGCTACACTTTTGACAACTTTTTTAGTGTTTTTTTGTTATGTATCACTGTAAATTTTATGCTTTGTCAATCTTTATGCTGCAGGTGGGGTTTGAAGTGTTGTATATAACTGGACTTTGTGACAACAATGGTTTTGATAAGTGGCAACAAAAGGTAAGCTTTAAAGTCTGGTGAAGTTTATTCATTTTTTATTGGTTTCTTCTCTTTTGTTGAAACCAGGTTTTTCATTATCGCTCAGCTCCTATTCTTTTAGTGGATTATATTATTGTTCCTTTATCATAGAACTTGTGTGTTGCCTAGTAAGTATAATCAAACTAATGGGGAATATCTGAGTCCATCGACACGTTTTAACAATTGAATCCCCCAAGAACACCTACTGTGGTCTGTCTTTCAAAGATAAAGGTGCATTAATTCCTGTACATAGCAGTTTAGTATGTATGCCAGAAACATTTTTGGTTCAGTATGTGTGTGTGAGAGAGAGAGAGAGGTTGTTCCTCAATAACTCCATTTTGTTAAAAGTTCTTTACGGAAAACAAAATATATGGCCATGAAACATTCAGTTATCTCTCTTCTTTTATTATGAAATGTATTTCTCTAATTCTTAAAACCAGCAGCAATTCATTTTTGCTCTTACTAGTACTATGTATTTGTGTAGATTTTTTGGTATTTTGGTGAATGTTAGATTCATCCTTCATATGTTGTCAGAGAATTTTTGTGTGGAGTGTAGTCTATAGAAGCCAAGCTTTTCTGATGATGTGAAACTCATGTTGTTACCTGATGTCTATTGCCCTGTGATTGGAGAAGAATGCTAGAATTTCAAGGACAGTTTTTTGTGGTTTGCCTCTTTAATGGGCTGAAGTGTTCTTATTCGCTTCTTTGTGGTTCTCAGATCTGATAATGGTTGTTTTGGAGGGCTTTATTTTCAAGTAATCTCCGTACATGGTGAGGTTACCTAGTTAGAATTCCCTTTACAATCATTGTTTGAGGTTGATCTTCAAATTCCCAAGAAGCATTGCCCAATATTTTGGAAAACAAAACAAAACTTTTATCTCAGTGGCACATATACATCAGAAACTTGGTAGTGGATTCAGTTCAGTGGAAACATCCATACCATGTAGAATATAGACATAGTAGGTATAGACTTTCTAGTTCTAGCAGTAATAACTGGTCTATTTTTATCTGTTGTTTGACCGCAGTGTTTTACAACAAACAAATGATGAGAGAGCCAAAGCACAAGGTCAAGGTGTTACAGTTCTTCACAATCCACATCAGCAGGGAAATAAGAGCATTGAAAGTGTGCGTACACAGAATTTGCTCAACACAGGGTTGACCAAAGGAATGACAACAATGGATGAATTCAAGTATGGGTTTCCATCAGAAAGCTTATCAACCACCTCTAATAAATGGTGGGGAAGTAGTGATCATGATGATTGTGCTCGCACCAACCCGGACGGAGCCAAGAGTAAACCTGAAGAAGAAAGAGGAGGAGGGGAAGCAGAAAGGGTGGCGAATGAAACCGGAAAAGCTGAAAATAGTGAAACTCCTCAAGGTTCATCTTTATTGATGGCTGTGAGGAAAAAAACAGTAGAAGAAGGAAGAGAGGCATTGAAATTAGGCGTTTTTCGAGGCTATGGTGTAAACAAACTAGGCAAAAGGGAGAAAATGTTGCTCCACCAAATATTTGGGTCTTCATTGCCAAGGTCATGGTTACATGACTTGTAATTCAGAACCAGTATTATTCTATTCTGCATGGCCTTTCAGATTCTGGTTGCTGCACTGAATACTTAAGGCAACAACTTCATGACAGAGTTCCTTCTCTTCATGAATGATGTGGTTTTATCTCAGGTGGTTTCACTGGAACTGGTGTTTGGAGTTAATGGCATGTGACACGCTCTTTTTTCATGTTCACTTTCCGATATCTTTATTAGAAGGATGATGATAATGCACTGAAGGAGCAAGAGTGGACAAATTAAATTGGACTTAATCAAAATCAGTTATTTGTTATTGACCATGAACACACCTTCTTTTTAATGTTTAACATCATGTCGAATATTTAATCGTTGTTCTGTGTTTATTTTGATAAAGCTGAACCTTTCGAGGAGTAATTGTGTGGTGTTTTCTTTTTTTGTAAGAGCCATATCTATTTAGGAGATAATTAAGTTGATTTTTCTTTAGAATGAACTAGTCTATGGATCTTTCTTTTACTAACAAAAAAACAGTAAAAAAAAAACTTAACAAACAAAACAATTTTAGTCGGAAACAAAAAGATTAGAGGAGATGACATGTGTTATAATCTGGGAGGTAACATGTGTCACAACTTGAGAGGTCAAAACCTATTTTTTCTTGATGAATGATAGATGAAAAGATAACACGTGTCATAGTTTGAGATGTTAGAATTTATTTTTTTATATAGTAATTGATTGATGGCTAATAATAAAAACTGAAAATATGTTAAAGATTCTGTTGTTAACATTTTTATTGTTTGAAATATGCATTTCCTTCTATGACTCCAAGAGACCTGATCTCAAGTCAAAGAGAAGACACAAGGTGATGGATTTTATGCCATACTCTGGAGCCATGTGTACATGTTAGTTTTATGCCATCCCTTAGAGGAGGTGGGTTGCAAGGATCGATCTTTGAAGACTAATTGACTGTGTCAGTTTTTGTAGAGGAGACAGGAGAGGCTTGTCAAAAAATATGTTGATTGGGAATATGCCAAATAACAGCTAAGGGGACCAAAGATAAAGACTCTAGGGTCTAGCCCCTCGAGTCCCTCATGGCCTCATCGTTGATTCTGCCAAGACTTTTTGTGAGGTTGAGTAGGAACCAATTGATCATCAATAAATATTGAGATGGAAGATGCTAAATATCCCGAGACCTACCTTGGAGAGACTGGTCTCAGGCAAGTGTTCTTCTTAGCATGCTCTCGCACTCTCTTAAAGCATGAAGGTCAATAATATAGGCTTGGAGTTACTTCCACAAATATATAGGGCACTTAATTAGATATAAGTGGCTTCATTCTGGGATCTAACGAGTAATGTTAGTAATACATTATTTGATGAATTGCACTTTATGAAATACTTTAATATTTGGTGAATTACGAGTCATATAAAAAACATGAATCTATTTTTAGCTGTGAGCCTCATACAAAGTTTATCTAATAGTATAGTTGGGAATATCAATTGAAATTTTCAAAAAAAAATTAAAGAAGATTGAGTTAGTGGTTTTAATGTATATATTAGTACATAGTTACTCTTAAAAAATTCACATTCATCTTAAAATTGGATAAATGTATCCTTCAAACACTATTAAAAAGATGAGATAAAATTAAGACTTTTTATATCCACACATACACCATTTGTTAAACACACACACACTAAAAACTAAAAAGTCTAAACTACCCTCTTTTCACCCTCAAAACCATTGCACTATCCCTCACTTCCGCACAGCCATACACAGATCCGCCGCACAGCGTCGTAGTTCCGTGGCTTCGTCGTAATTCCGCGGCTCCGTCGTACTTCCGCGCGTCCATCCCTTTCTTCTCCCTCACATTACCTCGTCGTCGTTCTCCCTTATAGAAGGTGGTTGTCTCCCTCACAGAGAGGAGTAGTTGCAGCGCCGTGACACCTCCGTCTTCATCTCCCGTGGAACTATTAATTCCGCGTATATAAAAAACTACGGCACATACGTATCGAGCGCGGAACTATTAGTTCCGCGAAAAAAATGCACTCGTGGAACTAATAGTTCCACGGAGGAGTATTTTTCACAGGAAAAATACTCTGCGGAACTATTAGTTCCGCGTGTTCATTTTTTACGTGGAACTAATAGTTCCACAGAGTATTTTTCACAGGAAAAATGCTCCGTGGAACTATTAGTTCCACGTAAAAATTGAACACGCGGAACTAATAGTTCCACAGAGTACTTTTCTTGTGAAAAATACTCCGCGAAACTATTAGTTCCACGTAAAAAATGCACACGCGGAACTAATAGTTCCACGGAACTATTAGTTCCGCGTGTGCATTTTTTACGCGGAACTATTAGTTCCGCGCTCGATAAGTATGTGTCGTTTTTTATATACGCGGAATTAATAGTTCCACGGGGTCCTTAAAATGCAAAAAATTTAACTCGCGATTTTACCTGATGACGGTGAGTTTTCTGTTCGGTTGTGCTGCCGGTAGATGCAAGGGAGACTCCTTTGCTTGTTGTTGGAGGGGATAGGGGTGAGTAGAGAAGGGAGAATGAAGAAAAATTTTTAAAAAGATGGATGAAGCAGAACGTGTGCGCGCGGAGAAGAAGAGCAGAGAGGGAAGAAGAAATGAAAGTGGGAAGAAGAAGAAATAAGTAAGAGTATTTTGGGTATTTTAAATGTGTGTATGTGTTATTAACAAATGGTGTATGTGCGGATATAAAAACTCTAAAATTAATATCTACTACTCTTAAAAAGGTGAGAAACGAGATTGATCATGGGTTTATAATTTTTTTTTTTATGTTTTCTTCATATGTAAAAGTTCACATCTTTTACTACTAAGTTCTTATTTTTTTTGTGAACCCAAGTAGAGACTAATATCTCCCAACAAATACTCTTTGGGGTATTTACCATTTGGGTATCTATCACCTATTTCACATATTGGTCGTGAGTTTTTATCTTTGTTTTTTTTACAAACGTTGAGTTTTAACTCAATGAATGTTTAGTTGGCAATACACACTGAGTTTGTGAATGGAAGAACCAAGGTTTGATCCCTACAAAAAGTGTGACTAAGTCTCAAACCGAGAGTCAAATGCCCTAATGGTAGTTTAAAAAAATAAATAAACTTTGGTTTTTATGACTTTATTATTTTAAGACGTTGGGAGAAGATATACATACACAAACACACACATACACACGGGAGGTGGGAGAAATAGATATTCGGATAGATATTGAGAGATGTTAATGGGATGCTGATCATGTGCGTGCGTCTAGTTATCTAATTTAGAGATAGAGAGAATGAAAATGATGTAAGAAGGGGATGTTGATGTGCGTGTCGCCATAGACTATAGTACATTTTTGTAAGTTCAAGGTGGCGGCAGCATGTGGAGTTTTGTAGAGAATCAAAAAGGGAATAATATTATGGAGTTTTACACCAATTTTTTTTTTCTCCAAGTCTTTTATGCTTTCTCACAGTTTTTTTTTTTTCTGTCCCGGTGGGAATTAGCATGGAGACATTAATCCACTATCTAATGTTCAATGCATTTTTTAATGCCAATATATTAATGGCAGTGGATCCGCTATGTAAAAGTAACCGAAAAAGAAGTTATGGCTGTTATTATTGGCAAGGAATCAAAAGCCTAATGTTTAGGGATTGGCCATAATAAATGACTATCCAAGAGAGGAAAAGTTTGTTCAGACACGTGACGTGCACATGATGCATGTTAAGTACACGATATTGTAGGGCGAATAAAATATGTTGTTTGGAATTTTCAGACCTTTTGATATTGTAGTTTAATTAGGTTTTGAAATTCTTGAGTTCAGTATATGCATCCACCCCTCCCCGCCCCTCTTTTGATTAGTATTTGAGTTTGGTTTTGATCTATGGTATAAAACTTTGTTTAATTAATTAATTGGCAATAACTATGTGTTGTTACAATATTGATCTAATTACTAATGTAGAATTGTGTTTTTTTTTTCCTTTGCTCATAGCAAAACCCATAGTAAATTCCTCTGACATTTGGGTATGACGTGTGGTGGTGTCGTCGTGTCTTATATTTTTCAGATCCCATAATGTACTATTTCATTCATTATTTGACACTACTGGGGAGTAGGCACGAATATCCCACCATAGTTTGTTTTTATTTACACATTTTTTTATGTAAAAGTTATCAAAAAATCTAACCAAGTAGCGGTTATCAATTTAGATAGCATAATCAAGAAGCAGTTAAAGGATAATTTAGTCAAAAAAAAAGCTCCACCAAAATTAAGTATCGACATTATAATATGTTATAAATTATCACAGATTGTTTGTTTCTCAAGAACATTAAGCGGTGCAGCTTGTTGGTTTTTGTATTTTGTATTGTAGACTACTATATATCTAAAAATTATGACGATGTCAATCTTCAAATCTCACCATTAATTTTTCTATAAGGGAGAAAATAATCAGTTATAAGATGGATATAAATACTATTTATATAAAATAAAATGAAAAATTCCTTAAATCTAAGAGCTAATCCCTTGATTTTGAAAATGTCAACTAACGCCAATGATATCTTTTGGAGGTAAATGTTTTTTGAGACATTGGAGGTAGATGTAAAGGAAAAATGTTACTTGTACACCTATAAAGGTGTATACATCTAAAGAGAGAAAGAAATAGAGGGGAGAGAAGTGATAGATGTGATAGATGATATGATGTGATAAAAAGAGAAAAATAAAAAGAAATAAGAGATATTTGAGAGATAGTGAGATTTATAGGATGTCTATAAATCATAGTTGAATGTAAAGATTAGATTTTTCAGATCAACTATCCCATATTTTAAAAAAATATAAAATTACCAATTCAAAGTTGTTTTTTTTGTCAATATGAACAAGTTCATAAAGGAAAAATCTCAGCCATACGGCATCTACAGCAAGGAAAACAGCATAAGCAGAGTCACAATAAAAATAACAATTCTAACCAAGACACACTACTGTAACCTATACCCCGCTGTAACATACTACAGACAAGGAAAACAGCTAAAACTAAAAAAAATAGATAAAGGTACATGGAAAAAAGACTACACCTAGTACATCAAAAGTAGGGGTGGCAATATGGGCTTGGCCCAACGGGCCAGCCCGTTTGGCTCGTAAAACAGGCCGGGCCAATTTTTTAGGCCCTGGCCCGTTTAGGCCCGTCAAAAAAGGGCAAAAAACGGGCGGGGGTTGGCCCGTTTTTCTTTTTTGAAAAAAAATAATATTTTTTCTTTTTTTTATTTAATTTTTAATTATTTTTTAAAATTTTTTATTATTATTTTGACGGGCCAGCCTGTTTTGGGCCCGTCGGCCCGTCAAAACGGGGCTGGCCCATTAGCCCGCATAGCCCTCCACGGGCCGGGACGGATATTTCGGCCCATTTTCAAATACGGGTCGGGGCGGGCCGGCCGTTTTGCCATCCCTAATCAAAAGGATACCAAAAAGGATACAGACATGAAGGATATCATTGAGTGGGTTGGGTTTGGCCCATTTGGGGCACCCAAAACCTTCTGTCATAACAAATATAGCTCACATGTCGCGGATCCAGCACACATCAATCAACCAGGGCCAGGAACATACAGAATCGGCAAGGGCTATGCAGGAAAGATGCAGCAAGAGGTGGTAGTGGGCCCTTAAGATGCACAGCGGCGAAGACACAACAACCAACAAAAGCAAACCAAACACCAACAAACAAAATGTAAAAACACCGAAAAGGAAACAACATAAACAAAAACAAAACAACCAAGGTACAACAACACAACAGCAACACACAACAACATCAACACCAAGCTCCAGCAGATCTGGAGAAGAGTGCAAGAAAGAGACGGCAACGCACCCCAACGCAAGAGGAACACGGCCAACCCGCCGCTGAGTGCGGCGGCTCCAACCAAAGCCATGGAACTCCGAGATCGCAGCGGTGCCAACAGACCTTCAAGAGTGTCGTCTCCTCACAAACAAAATAGAGAAACGAAAAAAATACAGAAAAAGGAAACAAACCGAAAAAAGAACCCCGGGGTCGCGCACGTGGAGGCGATGCGGCGGCGGCGCGATTGCCCCTTCAACCCCCATCACCGAACCCACCTCCACCTCCTCAACGTGGCCACCACGAATCTCCCATGCGCCATCAGAGAAACACGAACCATAAGCGCCTGTGAAGCGATGGAGGGGGAAGAGACAGCCAGAGCGGTGAAGGGGAAAGAGACAAGCAGCATATTTGGATGCGGCGGGGACCCAATTCAAAGTTTGAGACACATTGGATGGCACACTTGTGGGCAAGAGACATTAACCTGGAAAAATTTCGGGCATGGACAAAGTTTAGATTCGTGTAACTATCAATATAATAATAAAAATAATATATTAATCTAAATAGTTTGTATAATTATTATTATTTTTAAGAAAGAGAAAAAAGGTGTAAGGGTTTTGTCGGGGTCATACTTTAATCAAAACTTATGCTTCAAATCAAAGTCTCTGTTTCTTCCTCTATTGGTGGGTTTTTCTGGCCCCCAAAGCCATGATTATATTCAGAAAAGGTTCATTTGTTTAATCAAACTAGCAATTATTTCTAAGGTCTGAAAAGATTAGTCTTAGTCAAACCGTGTTGACAGTATTACCCCTCTAAACCGTTGGAATATAAAATCCTGTGCGCATAGTCAAACATTCCGCATTCTATCATCTATCACCTCTAATAAAAAAATGGGACCCTAGTTTTTTTTTTAAGGAAAAAGAGAATTTTATCTACACAACACAAAGGATACTATATTATAAATATTGTACAAGGATAATAAGCGATCACACCATAATGTTATGGTGGCGTCTAGGGTGGACCACCTTTTTAAGTGGTCCATCGTGGGAAATGGAAAAAAAACTTTAGTAAAACTTTAATAACCATTAGATTTAGTGAAAAAAAATCAATGACTCAGGTGAATTGAAAATTGAAAGAGAACAAATGAATATTTTCTCATCCAATCCGTACCTCAACCCTTCTCTAACCTCACGCCTAGCATCAGAGCAGCGAACTTCTTCGACCTCTTCCTCCGACGACGACGAAGAGAAGGTCCCCTCACCGGAAGCTTCATTCTCAGCCGCGTTCTTACCATGCTCCACCTTAACCGCCGTGCAAACCACTCTTCGACAATCGGAGCACCCGCTGCAACTTTGCTTTTTCTCAACCACCTGAGAAACCACCCCCACAATCATCCAAGCCACCGTCGACCAACAAGTTTGTGCAAAGATGCTTATTGCTTTTCCCCTCTTTTCCTCTTTATTTTCTTATTTACAATCAGATTTGGTCATTTTTCTTTTGGGTTTGTTGGTTGTCAATGACAAAAAATAGAGTTTGGAGCACTGTTCACATGTTGGTGCCTCTGGCATTTTTCAAATACCAACCAAATCTTGAACACGATTTTTTTTTTGTTTTGATGGAGCATCAGTGCTTACCTTGCTAGTTTTTGTCTTTATGCATTTTTCATTTAATAATTGGTGATAAGGAGTTGATGAAGAAATTTGGTTTTGGTGAGAAATAGGGTGAGTACTACCATCTCATCGAGCATCAGGGCCTTGGATCAAGTAAAAATACAAGTTTTACTCATTTGTTTACTGGATTGGTTTCAGACATTGAAATGATAACTTTGAAGGTGTATTTAGTGATGATCTGGATGATGGTGGAGAGAGGCCGTGTAGGAAGGAAAGGCACATGGAGGTGGAGGCAGGTGGGGGAGGAGTGGGGTGGGATATGGATTGTGTGAGAAATGGTTGAGTTGTTCTCTCTTTTTTCTTAATTGATTTGAGCCATTAATTCTTTTATCAATAAATCCAGTGGCTACTAAAATTTTGTGAAAGTTTTACAATTACTGGATCACCATGAACCACTTATAGGGTGGTCCACCCTAGAAGCTGCCTAATGTTATATGACAATTTTTTTCAACATAGTCTTAATGCGAAATATGATTCAACTATATTAAAAGATATAAAGCACTACTAACTTTACCCTTCACTGAAACCATTAAACAAATTTCAAAATTTCACATAAATACAAACTTATCAATCTAGAGTTATTCAAGAATGTGAAAAAATTCACACTCCCAGTGTGAAAGCGTTATGTAGAGCTTATCATTAAATTTGCTTATGCAGAACTTATGAACACAGTTTATGACTGGTTCATAAGCTATTTTAGGCTTATTTTTCATAAGCTACCCAAGATAGCTTATCAAAATAACTTATGGCTTATATGAAATAAATTTCACCATATTTTTTTTTTATTATAAAAATAGCTTATACAACTTATGTCATAAGTCGTAGAATAAGTTGTTATGTCAATCAGGACTCTATATATGCCCGTTAAATTTGCTTATCGGTTAAAGGATTCGTGGATTCTACACCTTCTTACAAATATTTATTTATTGATTTCCGTGTTCTTTCTCTCTTATGTTTACTATACATGGAGTTATGTTTTAAAGTTTTTTCTTCCCTTATCTTGTTCTTCAATTTTTCCTACTAAATTTGCATTATATCCTTCAGTTAATACAACTTGATCTCCATTTAATTCATAGTTAATACTTATGGTATTTTAATAATATTGCATGACAAATGGTCGAAATATTTTCCCAATGAAAAGCATATTTTAAAACTGCTTTTAATTCGTGATTAAACTATGGATATAATGTTATATCTCCTTTTCAACGGATGATAATCTCTTGATGATAATGTTATTGCCAATAAATAAAAAATCTATATATCGGCATGATCAAATTGTGTGGGAACCAACTTAATTTTACTCATCAATGATCTCAAGCCGCCTTGTCTTTTTGTGATAATTATTTTCAATTTGGGTTCCCATTGGTTTTATAATTTCATTATCACATGTACAAATATTCAGATTTGGTTTATGCAACCTTAATGAATGCATGAGGGCTTGTTTGTGTTATATTTTTTTAATAAAAAAATCGAATTCCATGTGCAAATGAAACATCAGCCTTGATTAATTTACAAGGCTCCAAAGGTTGCAGTGCCAGAATAGATGTGTATGCCAGCTGCAGAAAACAAATGTCAAAATTTTCTATACCCTTTCAAGCATATATGGGTGTCGAGAATCCAAATTCCAGTGCCAATTAGAAAAGAATAATTTTAAATCCTTTTATTCTTTGTTTCTATTTTTTTTATATTTTTTAGATATTAATTATACTCATTTTTTTGTTTTATATTTTCTTTATAAATAGTAAAAAAATACTACGTAATAAAAATATATTTAGATTTTTTGGGTACAAAAACATTGTGCAGAGGGAAGGTGATGCAAAAACAAAGTTTTAGGATTTTAATGCCATCTCTAACAGAGCACCCACTTTTGGGTGCTTAATTGAGTTTCATGTGTATATATTTTTTATTTTTATTTTTTTTAATATAAACACTTAATAAGCACTAAACTCCTCCAACTCAGTAATTTTAAAAAATTTACTAAATGGATTCTACCAATAATTCTACATCCAATTAAAACTCACAAATACATATGAAACCCCATCAAAAAAGAGGAAAGAGAAAGTGTTTATGCAAACACTACTCCCTATTAAGCACTCATATTTTTTTTTCTACAATAAAAGTGCTTAATAAACACCTAATAAACACTCATTAAATACTCCCATCGAAGTTATCCTAACAAGTTTTTTTTCTTTTCCTTTTCACACAAATAGGACAGTTTGGTAAGTATACCTTATGACAAGCTAGATTTGGTTTGGAGTTTTGGATTGAGGTTGACCCTCACTCTCTTTCTCTCTCTCCGATCCCCATCTTCTTTTTCTCTCATCATTTTCTCCCTCACTTTACTTTAGTTAAAGCTTATTCAATACACTTTTTGCCACCAGCTATAAATGCCACACCTGTTCAATGTTCATTTCATTTTTGCTTTACCTTTACTCTCTCTCTCTCTCTCTCTCTCTCTCTCTCTCTGTGGTTTCCTCCATTACAAACCAAGCATCCTTTCCAGCTTGTTTAAGGTCCCGCAATCATCTTCCTCAAGCACAGTACCCACCAACCGTTTTCCCCACCTTTGCTTTTTCCTTCTCCAAAATCTATCCATTTTCACTCTCTCTCTCTCTCTGTCTGCATTTTTTTTTCCTTAAAAATGTAAGATTTTTGTCTGGCATTGCCTTCCATTTTTCTTTTCTTTATCATCTCACCCTGAGTTCTTATTGACCCACTTGAGGTCACAATCCCCTCTAGTTATTGCAGCATCTGGGGTTTTGTTGGGCTCTGTGTTTTATTTTTTTGGTTCTGATATTCCTGCACTTATCTATGCTCATTGTGTCACTTGGGGTTCAGAAAGAAGGCCCTTTGTTGCTTCTGTGGGTGCTGAAGGCAGAAGATCAAGGAGGGTAACTTAGATCAACGCAAAGGTTATTGCTTTGTCTTTGTGAATCACTTTTGGAACAATTCACATTTGGTTGGATTTTTACCTTTTTGTTTGCTTGGATCATAAGTGATGCTTTGCATGTTTCCCCTTTTTCTTGTTTAGATTTTTTGCTTGTGATTAGGATTGCTTAGGATAGTGAACGAGTCCTTACTTTACCAAGTAAATTGTGAATTTAGTGTGCCTTTTCCTGTTTGGGGTGACATGGTTGCAAATGGGTTTCTGATTTGTTAAATGTTTGAAGTATCACATTACTTTTTGGTTTGGAACACCTGAATTCCCACAATTACACTAATTTTACTGGCAGATTATCTTGAATTTTGATATTGCTGCAATTAGTGATTAGATAAATTGCTGATTTTGGTTTTTTGTTTATTGTGATTTACTGCAAGAACTGAGAAAGTTGGGTGTAAATTAGAATGTTCAGGTGTGTGTATCAAAACCTTGTGTAATGGGAATACTGAACTAGATTCTTGTACACAGGTGGGAATGTCTTAATTCTACTGTCAGAAAGAATTGGAGGACCAATTTGATTGACTTGTAGCATCCAATTATGTCTAGCAACCGTTCTTTGAATGTGGAATTGTCGAAGAAGACTTCATTTTTGGGTCTGAGGCTGTGGGTTTTGATTGGAATAGGTGTTGGTGCATTTATAGTCCTGATTCTATGTATGTTATCTATATGGGTGATGTTTCGGAGAAAGTCTAGGAGATCCGTGGACAAGTACTCTTTATCCCAGATACCGCATGTCTCGAAGGATATCAAAGTTGACAAGGTTGGGGTGCAGACTTCTCATGATCAAGTAGAAAGTGTGTCCATTCCTGTTCATGACAAGGCAAGTGACAAGAATTCGGACAAGTTGTTCGTTCATTTGAGCACGAGCAAATCTAGTGATCCTGATAATATCAGTCAGTGCAGTTCAATTTATCACCATGAGAGAGGGTTTAGTTCGATGTCAGGGGAAGAAGGAAGCTCTGGGGCCGCTAAGAAGCAGTCTGCATTGTCATTTGGAGGGATGGTAACTGCCTCTCCTCTAATTGGCTTGCCGGAAATTTCTCACCTTGGGTGGGGCCACTGGTTCACGCTTCGAGATCTGGAACTTGCAACTAATCGTTTCTCCGCGGAGAATGTGATTGGTGAGGGTGGATATGGAGTTGTTTACAGGGGAAGACTGATCAATGGATCTGAGGTGGCAGTGAAGAAACTTCTTAACAACTTGTAAGGACACTTTGGGGTATCGTTGGTTACTTATTGATGCTATCTTTAGTTTTCTCTTGTGGCACATGTTGAGATTATTTATTTCTTAAACAATGACCTTTACTTTTTGTTCTGTAATTGCATTATGTATTGAGTTTACAGGGGACAAGCAGAGAAGGAATTCAGGGTTGAAGTGGAGGCTATTGGCCACGTTCGGCATAAAAATCTTGTGCGCTTACTTGGATATTGCATAGAAGGAGTTCACAGGTAAACTTGGTGTTCTTTAATGTATCGAAATCTCACAAATGCACATTTTGACTTGTACTTGATAACATTTCAAAGTGTTTGTGACAGTCTTCTTCTTTTTGATAAAATTTGAGCAGAAGTTCTTCTTTTGTTATATGCTTCTTTTTCTTTCATAATGAACGTAGTATTTTATCTGATTTACAGGTTGCTGGTGTATGAATATGTGAATAACGGTAACTTAGAACAATGGTTACATGGGGCTATGAGCCAACATGGGACACTTACATGGGAAGCTCGCATGAAAGTTATTCTTGGAACGGCCAAAGCGTAAGTTCAACTTGCAAAATTAAAAAGGCTGACCATGTTAGTCATTTCTGTTGTCCTGTGCAAAATTGATTTGTATGAATCATGATTGTCTGAAATCTCTCACATGTTCCCTAAATTAAGATTTTTATGATGTGCATGTCAAAATCATGTCATTGGAGAGTTTATTTTGATACCGTTATTTTGTTACCTATATGTTCACAAATTTTGCAAATTATTTAGGTCCTTAGGATTCCGGACAATACAACTATATGTGTTCTCATCTGTTCTGCTTCGCTGGACCATTAATAATCTCCCTAAACTTAGTTAACTTGGGGCTTTATCCCAAAATTATCTATGGTTTTAAGTTTATACTTGCTATGATAGATTCGATATTGGACCTAATCCCACTGATTAAAATCCTTATTTTGCTGTGACTGGTGGCAGGCTTGCTTACTTACATGAGGCAATAGAACCAAAAGTTGTTCACCGGGATATAAAGTCTAGCAACATTTTAATTGATAATGAGTTCAATGCAAAGGTTTCTGATTTTGGTTTGGCCAAACTTCTGGGTTCAGGAGAAAGTCACATAACTACCAGAGTCATGGGAACATTTGGGTATGTTGAATGTTTCATTATTTTTTAAATTTATTTAAAAGGATTGCATAAACGGAAACTTAACTTCTGTTCTCAATTTCAGTTATGTGGCACCAGAATATGCCAATACTGGTTTGTTAAATGAGAAGAGCGACATTTACAGCTTTGGTGTTCTCCTGCTAGAAGCCGTTACCGGAAGGGACCCTGTAGACTATACACGTCCTGCCAATGAGGTTTCAAATAATTATGAATGCTGCGAGTTTGCCACTTTTTATCTTTGTCTTCCATCAGAAGTGATCATTTCCTTTTGTTTAGCTGATTTTGATTATCCTCATGACAGGTGAATCTTGTTGAGTGGCTGAAGATGATGGTGGGGACAAGGAGGGCTGAGGAAGTTGTGGACTCTACCCTTGAAGTGAAACCATCAACACGTGCTTTAAAGCGTGCCCTTCTGGTTGCACTTCGGTGTGTTGATCCTGATGCAGACAAGAGACCCAAAATGAGTCAGGTTGTGAGGATGCTTGAAGCTGATGAATATCCATTCCGAGAGGTTCCCTTCATTATCTTCTTATCTTCTCATTTACATTACTCCTTCTGCAGGACACTGAATCTTTTATCACATAACTTCTACTGAAACATTTTGCAACTTTTGGATATTATGCTCATTCTCATTGTTGGGTGACATTGTATTGGGAATGTATACTTTGTACATAGCTTTTTGGTGGATAATATAATAGAGGATAATATAAGAGCTATTAGTATCTGTCTTCACCATTGAGTGTTGAGAATTGCACTGAATGTTGCCTTCGTGATTAGTTAGTCACACTCATGCATAAGGGTCATGATAGTATCACACAATAGTCATATTACAGCAAGAGTTCTAGATCATTTTTAGTCTGTTTTGTGTTATGCTTTCTGTTTGTGTGGAATAATTATAATTATTGATGAACTTGAAATACATACTAGTGCTGGATAAGGATAACCTGTTTTCACAGTTGTAGGCTTTCCTTTTCGTTTTGCTTTTCCTTAATTTCTTCTCAAAATTCATCCTTTGAAGTATGCGTGACATTTTTCATAATTACTATTAGATTAGATTAAGCTAAACACGTAGTTGCCATCACTTTCAGGATCGAAGGAGTCGAAAGAGCCGCACTGCCAGCATGGAAATCGAATCTCTGAAGGATATTTCTGGTCCATCTGACGCTGAAAAGATGAAGGTTTCTACTTCTGAAGGGTGTGCACTTGAGACAACTCATCAAGGGTAGGATTGACAACCAACCACATGACTTAACCTTCCTTTTCAACTGGCTTTGTACTGATTTCAGTAACCATTCAAATATCATACAAATACCAAGTTTGTCTTGAGAATTCTTTTTTGCCGCATCTGAGAAGAGAATCACATCAGGGATAGCTCGTTTGGATAATGAAGCATTTTCTTGTTCTATGAACCAATCCAAGGACACATGATACACCAAATTTGCAAGAAAGATGGAGATAGAGAGGGTGACTGCTAGTTTTAATGCTGTACAGATGCCTGTTGAGCCAATCTCCTCGTTAAATTAAAAGATTGCTTCCTATTTTGCACCCGTTTTTGTCTGCTGGAGAGTGGTGATAGTCAAAAATTTATATTTGGTGGCTTCGTTGTCCTTGCATTTTGCTTTTAAGTTATATATGTATATGCTCCAAAAAGTATTAAGTGAAGTTATTATTAAATCACTTTTCTTTTATATTATGTTTGACTTGAGTGTGTTATTCTCCATACAACTTGATTCCACATCTCTACTTTTGGACATTATCTAAAATGCCTCATACCAATGGAAACATTTTCCGTGTTTATAAAAACATGCTCCTCCCCTTGTTACAAAAGGATCGGTTTTGATACCACTTGTTGTGCATCGATGGGTCACACATGTCTCCACATGATACTGTCCACTTTGGGTTTAACCCTCATAGATTTGCTTTTGGATATTACCCAAAAGATCTCATACTAATGGAGGCATTTTTTGTGTTTATAAAGCCATGTTTCTAATCTTGTTTAGGCAATGTGAGACTTTGTTTGCACCTCAATACCTCTACTATTTCAAACAATAGAGAATATACATACATGTAAGGGAAATTAATTATGCCCTGTGGTCCAATTCCCAAGTGACCATATGATCAATATAGGTAACCCTTCTATTTGCAACGATAAAATCAAAACTCCACATAGAAATGGATGAAGGCATTCAAGAAAGCTGTACGTAACTCCCATCTTGAAAGCATGTGTTAGATAAAAAAGAAATTAATAGATAATAAACACACATACTAAATTAAAACTGAAACACAAGCGCCATGGTTGGTACAAGCAGAAAAACATAGACAAACATCGACAATGAAAGGAAATGAAAGGAAACAACATAGTCATACTGGTCCTTAGTACCCATTCCCCTAATAGTTACATTATTTATTTCATAAACTATTAGGCATCACGTAGCCATATTGATCCATAATAGGATCAATAACCAAAATGAAGTAGGTTTCACTTACCTCAACTAGTAAATGCCCGAGTCACTCGATCTAGAAATTGATAGTATGTGTGCCTCCATCTCCTAATGATGAACAAAGAACCACCTAGCCCCCAGAAGCCTACTACAAATCCAACTCCCATGCCTAGATACAATGACTCTATTAAAGGATCTTCATTCCCTGTAGATGGATTTGCATTTTTAAGATTTTCTTCTTCCTCTTTGATACACTTCTTAAGAGGAGCTCCACATAGTTCCCGATTCTCGGTATAACTTGATGCATCAAAGCTTTGAAGCTGAGTCCCCAATGGGATTTTCCCAATAAAATCATTGTAAGATAGGTTCAAAAAACTTAGGAAATTTAAGAGAGTCATGCTCTGAGGAATTTTACCAGAAAGCTTATTATTGGAGAGATCAAGAGATTCCAAATTTTTCATGCCTCCAATCACCTTTGGTATTGTTCCACTCAAATTGTTATGAGATAAGTTCAATGTTTGAACTTGAACAAGGCGAAATAATTCCATGGGGATTTCTCCAGATAAGTTGTTGGCTGAAAGGTCAACAGTTTGCCTCAAGAAATAGAATGGATACTCATATTCTCCACCTTTTGTAAACAAATTCATTTGGAAACCAGCAATATAGCCACTAGTACCCGTAATCATTGGAGTCATGTTATACACACACTGAGGTATAGATCCTGAAAGTTTATTATGGGCAAGATCCAAGTGAAACAGAGAAGAGAGATTGAATATCTGGGCTGGAATATTGCCTTCAAATTGGTTAGCTCTCAATATGACCACTTCTATGTTTTGTGGCATCTTGATTGGTATGGTTCCACAAAATTCATTTTTTCCTAGGTTCATAACTTTCAGTTGCTTCAAGCTTGAGAGGTCCAATAGAACTTCACCAGATAACCTATTACTCCATAGGTTCACATGATACAAACTTTTCATATTCTCCCAACCATGAGGAATTGATCCTGAGAAGGTGTTGTAAGACAAATCCACATGTCCAGCCATTAGTGATATATGTGGGAGCCCTCCTGTGAAATTATTTCTATCCAATTCTACATAGGAAGAGTTTAGTGTTACATTTGATATGTCTCCACTGATTGAGTTGTTGGACAAATGAAGATGGGATATTCCTCCTACAAAGCTCAAAAACTTGTTTCCATTTGCCAATGAAATTCGCGAGCTAGATAAGTCAAGATCATGCAGTGAATTCTGTGTATATATCCATGATGGAAAGTTGGGACCTTGATTTGTATTTGCTAAATAAAGTCTATTGAGTTGAAAAGGAGGAATCCATTCAGGATCAAAATGGAATGCAAAAGTTGAGTTGCTCAAGTCTAGATCTTTTAGATTAGAGAGTTTGGAAAAAGTTATTTCGGATATTGCATCAAAGAAAAAATTAGAGCCAATATGTAAGGAAACTAAGGATGAGAGATTTCCTAGAGTTGAAGGAATGGAACCATGGAACATGTTGTAGGAAAAATCAAGGTCTTGTATATGTTCTAGTTGGCCTATCCAATATGGAATTAACCCTTTGAGTTGATTATAAGACAAAAAAAGGTATCTCAAATCTCGAAGGTTTAACAAGTTTGGAGGTATTTCACCATGTATATTGCTCCTTGAAAGGTCAAGATAGGAGATGTCTCTTGTGAGATTAAACAACCCATTAGGTAACTCAGAGCTGAAATTGTTTAAAGAAAGATCAAGAGTTACAAGTGAAGTGAAATTCACATACTTTAGAGATGGACTGATAATATTGTTCAGGTTACAATCTCTCAAGTGCAACTCTGATAGTGAAGGAAGCATAGCCACTGCTTGAAGCCAGTTGGTTTCTTTGTGAAGATCAACTCCAGTGAGGCTGAGATACTTCAAGGAAGAAAGTTGAGAAAGCCAGCGAAGACTATCCATATGAAGATCAAGATTCCAAGATAAGTCAAGGTAATGAAGGTCAGAGGTATGTGTGACATTTTGATGAATAGGTGGAATACTTATCATGTCAAATTCATTCTCACTCAAGTCCATGTAATTCAGAAACTCAAGTTCTAGGAATGAAAAATTGACCTCACCTTCCAAAGGGTTGTATTGCTCTTCATGGTAAGGTGGTTTGAGATCAACTTTTGTAACTCTGCCTGTGATGTTGTCACAGTGGACTCCTTTCCACGCACAACAATCTTCTTCAGTGAACCATGTTGAAAGGCGGTTAAAACGATCAATGATTCCTTTCTTAAAGACTACTAGTGTCTGTTGATCTTTCTCATTGCAACGAACCACCCCATGATGATTGCTAGACATGCTTTTGTGGAATGTGATTGCATATAAAAGTAGAAGCAAGATAATTGAAACTTGTGAAGTAAAAGTTGTCATGGTTAATTGAACAAGAGAATAATGGCTGATTCAAATTGGGAGTCTATTTGCCACACTGCAAGGTTGAATTCTGGTTATATAGGATGGGTCTAGACAAAAAGCAGGGAAGTGTTTGAATTGTTCTAGGGTCTGATTGAACTTGTTGCCAAATTGTTTTAAAAATTATATTATATTTCTGATGAGTAAAAAACTTCATATTTTGTTTTATTCGGAAAATATCAATAAATGTTTATTAGAACCATTTCTTTGTTTCTTTTCCTTCGTTCATCGAGTGATATTTTTAAATATTCGTATCGCATACTATAAGAATGTGATATCAAAGAGTTCGCTCGAAAGAGACTATTGAAATGCTTTCTTCCATGCAATAGTCGTTTACGTATAAACATGAGCAATTAGCAAGGATGTAGACAACAAATTTTACTATTATTTCAGCTTGTAGAAGTTTGAATACGACCATGCTGAGATCATACATATTGAAATTCAGTGAATTCAGATTTGCTGCGGTCAGTAGAATCACACAGTCACGCAGTCAGACGATCTGGGTCGTTCGATCGAGATCGAACGGCTGGTGATTTTCAAAAGATGAATCATGAACTCGGTTTACAATAAAACAAAAATCGCTGGCCGACCGATCTCGATCGAACGACCCAGATCGTCCGACTGCGTGATTCTGCTGCCTACAGCAAATCCGAATTCAAATTCAGTACATCCTCTGCTTGATATGACATAGCCCATGCTGAAAATATATGCATAGATTAAAATTAAGTAAAGCCTATGCTTGAGATGATATAGCATAAACCAACATGATGTGATATGAGTGATAGATATCTGGTTCCATTAAATATGATAAATTATTTTAAAGTTTCCTTTTCAATCAAATTTTAAATTCCAAAGAAGAAGACTTGGAAAACCTGGAATTTCATAAGCAAGGATGTGTAGACAGCAAGTTTTTATATGACCATGCTGAGATCATACGGATTGAAATTCGGTAAAGCCTCTGTTTGATATGAATATATGACAGAGCTGAGATCATACAGATTGACCAATGAGTAAGACACGAGAGTCGTGGAACACGGGAAAGCTAATAATGTATTGTTAGGGGAAATTAGAGGAATGTAAAATTGTATTTAATTGGTCTCTAAATTTATGAAACAAAATGGAAGATGCTCGCTGAGGTTAAAGCTCGTAAAGTTGCTTGTGTGTAGAAATTAAAGGAAGAAAGTGAAGTTTTGGCGTCAATTTAGAAAACTAAACACAGGACACTCGCTGAGGTGGTTCATCTCAGAATATGTTATTTGGATAATTTAGTAATATCATTACTCTCCGGAATGGCTCATTTGGATAATGAAACATTTTCTTATGTAATTTCATTTCAATATAGAAGAAATTAATAATTCTCAAGAGATATCCTATCATGACTAACAATCAACAATTTTATATGTATATTCAAAAACAACGATGGCAAAAAAAAAAACAATATATTCATGACAAATTAAAAAATTCAATCCAAAAAACAAATTCAATAGAAAAAAACCACATGTCACCGACAACATCTTATATAAATCAGTCCGTCCAAAAGATAAAATTACCAACTTCAACTTCTCTTGATACTTTTTTAAAAAAAAAACTGCATACCTTATAATTCCCTGCTGGAAAACATAATTCTCTGTCTTCCAGTATTAAGAAACATTCCGGAGAGTAATGATATCCCGGAGAGTAATTCGTTGAGGTGGTTCAATGATATTACTAATTGTTATTCCTCAACTCGGAACGTGTCGGAGTGTATGGCAGAAATAACCTTTGACCCTTTTGGTTAGCGGTGGTTTGTGGCTGCGAGGCACTCCGAGGTGGCTGCCAGGGAAATTCTGGCGGAGTGAGTGTAAGAGAGAGCGAATGCATATCTAGTCTCAGAGATTTTGCCCTTTATATACTTGAGGACTCCCAAGGGGACAAATTGTTGGTAGCTTCATACTTTTGGTCGGGGGCAACGCCGCCCCATGCCAGAGTGTGCCTGCGTATGGGCGATGCAACCATTGGGCCGCGTCCATCCTTGCATTGTGCATTGTCAAGAGGGAGCCGGGGGTCAGGGTCTGTACTAAGTAGCGAGTCCAAAGTCGAGTCCTTCTTTTTTTTTTTTGGTCAAGAATTCCTCATATCATAAATGGGAAGCTCCAGAAGAGCACAGTACAAGGCCCAAGGCCCATACCCGAACCAATCAGCTTATCACAAAGCCAAAAATATTACACAGGAGGAAACACACGGCCTGCAGCTGATCATACACCAAGCACAAATAAACCAACCAACAAACTAAAAAAAAGTACTCAAACATTCTTCCCGGTTACACCTGAGGGCTGGTTCTGCATCATGGATTAGGCAAGGACAGTGAACTCCCTCAAATTGATGGATTGGGCCTAGAATTGGGCTACCCAAAACACTAACATTCTTCCCGATGCCCATTGAGGTTGATAAGAAGAATAAAAACCAGTTGAGACCAATAAGTTGTTGTAACTTCATCTATAAAGTCATTTCTAAACTTATTGTGTTGAGGCTGAAACCGTTTATGGGGGATTTAATTTCATATAATCAGAGTGCCTTTGTTGGGGGGAGGTTAATTCAAGATAATCTGGTGGTTGCCCAGGAGGTTTTTCATTCTCTTAAAAGGAGGGAGAGAGGGGGTAAAGATTGCATGGCAATTAAACTGGACATGAATAAGGCTTATGATAGGTTGGAGTGAGAGTTTTTGAAGAAAGTTTTGTTGGCTATGGGGTTTGATGCTAAGTGGGTGGAGTGGATTATGGCTCAGATTTCCTCTGTCACCTACAAATACAAGGTCAATGGATGCCTCAGCCAGCAAGTTACTCCTCAGAGAGGCCTGAGGCAAGGAGATCCCCTTTCTCCGTATCTGTTCATCCTTGCTGCCAATACCCTCTCCCACATGCTTAACCAGGGGTTGAGAAATGGAAGGATACAAGGTCTCAATTTGGCTCCTGGAGCCCCCACTCTAACCCATTTGTTTTTTGCAGATGATGCGATTATTTTTGCTAAGGTGCGGGAGGAGGAGGCCTATGAATTAATTGGTATCTTGAACAATTATTCTAGGGCCTCTGGTCAGAGAATCAACATTGCTAAGTCAGGTGTCATTTTTGGAAAATTTGTAACTAATGACTTGAGATTTAGAGTCTCGAGTGTGCTGGGCATTGCAGAATGGGATAACCCAGGAAAATATCTGGGGTTGCCAACAGATTGGGGAAGAGCCAGGACTAGATCTCTGGATTGGATTAGACAAAGAATTCTAGGCAAGATTGAGGGCTGGAAAGAAAATTTACTGAATCAAGCTGGGAAAGAAGTATTGATTAAAGCGGTGTTACAAGCCATTCCCTCCTATGTTATGGCCATTATCAGGTTCCCATTAAATTTCTGTGATAAATTGTGTGCTGATATTGCTAACTTCTGGTGGAATTCGGGGGGTAGGAGGAGGGGAATCCACTGGAAGAGTTGGAAGTTTCTTACAAAAAAGAAGTTTGATGGAGGTATGGGGTTTAAAGACTTCAAACTCATGAATTCTGCGCATTTAGCTAAACAGGCGTGGAGGGCTATTATTAATCCTGATGTGTTATGGGTTAGAGTTCTGAAAAGTATTTACTGTCCGAATTCTGACTTCATTTCAGCATCTAGAAGAAGAGGGGATTCATGGGTTTGGGCTAGCCTTCTTCATGGGCGGAATGTCATTAGGAAAAGTGCAGGTTGGAGTATTGGGAATGGGGAAAACATCAATATTGAGGTTGATAAATGGGTAGCTTGTGGGGAGAGAATTGCAAAAAGAAGAGGTGCAGTGGTATTGAAGGTGTGTGATCTTATTAATCCCAGCAGCAGATCTTGGAATACTAATCTAAGTAGACAGTGCTTTGAGCCAGCTAATGCAATCAAGATCTTGCAGACCCCTATGAGATTACTGGCTAGGCCTGATTTGATTTACTGGCAGCCGCACAAGTCTGGTGCGTATTCAATTAAGAGTGGATATCAGCAATTAAAGAAGGTTGAAAGTGCAGGGGAACTGGGTCCTTCTGGATCGATTAATATTCATGCTGATTTATGGAAATGGATTTGGAACACTCCTATTCCCCAAAAAATTAAATTGTTTTGTTGGAAGGCTTGTTTGAATATTTTACCTACTAAAGAAAATCTGTGTAAGAAAAGACTGAGCCAGAATAGCCTTTGCCCAATCTGTAAGTTGCATCCTGAAACCGTGGAGCACCTGCTGTTATTTTGTGACTGGACCAAGCCAATCTGGTTTGGTTCTCAAGTTCAAATCATTCCTGAGGAGAACACTATTTCTAGTGTCCACGGGTGGCTAGAGCAACTTAAAGCTGCTTTCTAGAACAACCCCAACTACTCTAAGTTTGTGTTTATGAATGTTCTTTGCATTTTTTGGGCAATATGGAAAAATAGAAACGAGTTTATCTTTCAGAACCAGCGGCCTAATCCTATGTTTGTGAAGATTCAAGCAGATAATTTGATAAGAGATCTCAATAGTATCCCTTCCAAGACTACACCTCAGCAATTACTTTTCCCTAGTCAAAAGTGTCTCTGGAGACCCCCTCAGAGAGGTGTTATTAAAGTAAATTGTGACATGGGTTCACTCCCCACCATTCCGTCTAAAGCAGGTGCTTGATCTTGATAAAAGGGGAATTCGGGTTGGTTCTTGTCCTGCTGGCCTTGTCCAAAGTGATCTTCAGCTTCATCATCTCCACTCTGTTGCTGGTGACAGATGTTTTCAGGGTGGAGTTGCTGAGGGTGGTCTGGTCTCTCTTGCGGGTTCTATGACAGGGGCCAGTCCAATGGGTGATCGATCTGGTCTTGGTGGTCGTCTCTTTGTGGAGGATCCTGGAGCTTCTTCGTCTAACTTGGGGAGTTAAGGTCTGTGTGGAGACTGGGAGGGGAGAGGATTAAGTCTCGGTTGGAGGGTCTTCTGTCCTTTCAGTTTTCGCTTTTATTACTTCTGTTGTTAGTTGTTGGGTTCGTTTACTTGTTTGGGGAATTGGGGTCTTTATTGTTCTGTTGTTTTCTGGTGTCCAGAGCATAACTTTGCTTATTGTCTCATTTGTGCTATTGTCTTTCTGGTATTGGGCTTGTTATTGCTTGGTCTGTTGGCTTCATGTTTCTTTTGGGCTTGGCCCATGGTTAATATACACTATCCTTTGACCCAAAAAAAAAGAAAAATAAAAATTACCAAATAAAATATCTTTTGACCAAAAAAATATAAAAAAATGTAAAATATCGTAAAATTTTGCTCTAGGTATGATTTTCTCTTTTATCTGACTTCTAAAGACACCCCCATGACAAGAAGAAAAAAAATCTCAAGAATTTTATTCTTGAAGGGAAGCATCCTAATTTCACACGACTGTGACCGCTCTTCCTCCAAAACCCAATCACAAACAGGATTCCAAACAGGTGGCACAATATTCATGGCAAGATGGTGGGCTGTGACGGTGTGAAACATCACAGGCCGTGAGAACAACATAGCCCATTGACTGGTGGGGATGATATACTACAAATACTCAATCTGTCTATCGTATTCATAGTCCACAAGCGAAAGAGAAACCGCTGAAATATAAAAGTTAAAAAAGGCGAAGAAGACGAACGAAAGCGATTCGTGTGCTTTTTTTTTGTGAGTGACTCAGGAGAGAAGAGAAAAGGTTCTGTTTGGTTGATCGGAAAATCTCGTTGATAAGGGATAAGAAAAGTGCGATAGAATCTTATCGCGCTAAGGGAGAGAGGAATGGGGAGTGAGAGCAAGAGTAGGAATGGCGGCGGAGAAGGAGAGGCTGCGACGGCGAAGGGTGTGCCGGCGACGGCGAAGAAAGTGGTGCAGAGCGTGAAGGAGATCGTGGACTGTACGGAGCAGGAGATCTACGCTGCGCTCAAGGAATGTGACATGGACCCTAACAGCGCCGTTGAGAAGCTTCTCACTCAAGGTTTTGGTTTTTCACCACTGTGTTTTCCTTCGGTTACTTCATTTTTGCAGTGGAACATCTTTTTCTTTTTCTTTTCCCCTCTCCCGTTTGGTGTTTGGATGCAGGGAAAATTGGTGAAGATGATAGAAGTGTTGACTTCGTTTGTTTATATTTTTATATTTGTGAACTTTGATGCTTTCTTACGCTTTTTTTCCAGAGATTAAAAAGAGTGATTTCTTAGTTGATGTGTCTGCTATAATAATTCTTTTACATCTGCTTACTTATTTATGATTTATTTTGCCTTTGTTTTCTTTCTCAGGGTATTATGAAATATGAATTATTTTGATGATTTATTTATGTATTGTAATTATAGTTGTTAAGTATCCAACATTTTAATTGTAGATACGTTCCATGAGGTGAGAAGAAAGCGTGAAAGAAGAAAAGAGGTATTCCTCATATGCATTATTCATTAGGTTACATATAACCTTGGCATTAGGTTGAACATATTATGGGATGAATAATCTATTTGCTTTTTGACTCTAGATGAAGGAGGCCTTTGATTCAAGGACAAGGAGTAATAGTATGGGGTTGAGCCGTAGAGGCAAAACTAGCATTGGCAATGACTGTAGTGCTGTGCAAAGTGGATCAGCACAAGTAACTTATAATGGTATCTTCTTTGATTGCGGAACATCGTAAAATTTCTGGTACATGCAGCTAGTATATTGACGTGGGTTTTTACTATTGCATTGCCTTACCTTGTTGAATATGTGTAACTTATGTCAGAACATAGTAAAGCCGTTAACAAGCAAGAGGTTGGGCCAGTTTGTGCTTCCGTTATGTCTTCCACAACTCTTGTTGATGGGAAAAGTTCGAAAATGTGAGTGTTTTTTATACAATCTGGTGACTTGTATGAATTAAAAATGTTCCTATTGATGGCGCGTGGCTTGATGTCGGTTATTCCACGAGAAAATCCATGCGTTATTTTCTTTATATATATTTGAGAATGTTTCAACAGTGATTTTGATGATTTTCATTTATGGCTGATTATTTTGTCCGTTTTCTCTGTGTCGCTTTCTCTCCTCTCTCTCTGTTTCTTCTGTTATTGTTTATGTTTTTTTCCTTGGAAAGGGTATTAAAGTGATTGCCGTTATTATTTTAGTCGAAGTTCAGTGGCCCCATCTTGAATCATCAGGGAATTTTATGGTTGATGATTGGAGGCAATTGAAGTCTTAATGGATGTTTTAGCATTTTCCGTAATTTAAAATCTCCCCCCATGGGCACTGTCTTTTGCTCTAGCTATTCTGTTTAATTTAGAAGAGCTTGAGAGTGAGATATGAGTTCCAGCTAGTGCTAGTGACACCAAAACTCTTTTCTTTGTGCGTCTGGGAATGCATTAGTTGTATTTAGATAAATAATGAGTGAATAGTTAACTAATATTTGAAGGGGAGCCTATATGCAATGGTTAGAGTTGCAGTTGTCTGAGTAAGAGGTCACATGTTTGTATCATGGAATCAGCCTCTTGTAAATGCAAGGTAAAGCTGCCTATAATAGACCCACAATGGATCCAACCCTTCCCTGGAACCTGCCATGGCGGGAGCTTTTATTGCATCAGGGTTGCCCTTTTTCATAGTATACTGATATGTCTCTTGTATATTTGAGTTTTTGCCTTGCCAAATTGTCAATACAAAATGTGAAAATATTTATTTTTATTTGCCTGTCTTATGAAGGACATATTGATCCCACTGGCTTTAGAATGTTGGGATATGAGACTATTTTGTTACTTGTAAATAAAATGTTGAAGTATTCACTTTATATTCTTTTTAAAAATTTGATGCAGTGATTCTTTTAGTACTGATGATGGAAGACAGTCATTAGGAACAGGTGACTCCATGTCAGATACTGCCAAAGTCTCTGCAGGACCTCAACCCTCGTTGGTAGGCGTGAGCAAAGGACACCTTTCAATGGCTGACATTGTAAGAATGGGCAGAACATCTCAAGATGCTGTTTCACATAACCATTGTAACACTTTGGGAGTCTCTGCATCTGGAAATTCAGAGTCAAGTTTGAGTTTGCACTGTCAAAGTAATTCTGAGCAACAAGTTTTTCATGATGAATGGCCTGTAATTGAACAACCAATCACTGGAAATTCACAAGCACTAAACATGTCTGCTTCAGTGAATGCTGATGGGCCATTCGAGCATCCTAACTTGCATGTAACTGCAGTTAGTTTACATGGGAACTCTGAATTAGATGCAGCCCAAGATTCATGGGAGGAGATTGCTAGTGATAAAGCTATTTCTGAAAAAATTGAATCTGCTTCTATATCTAGCAAACATACTATTATGAGCAGCAACTCTGGACTAGGATCGCATTCCAGCTCTTATGTAAAGAGTACTTGTACCTCTGATTTGTGTAGTTCTTACGGGCATCATGAAGGTAACTATTGTAACTCAGGTTTTAGATTTAGGATAACCTCCTTTATTCTGGTATAGAACAATGATTTCAATATGGCATTAAATCTTTTCAGTGCAGCTATGCTGAAATGAGATTTAGAAAAAACCTACTTCTCTATTGTGTTACTGAACATAAACCATGATTGCAACATTGCATGTATTCTTCTTTATAGTGAATGATGATTTAAATTATTATCAGACTAACAAAAGGTAGAGAAAGATTTAAAATAACCTTAGGAGAAACCTTTAATAAAAGACCTTACCTTAAATAGGTTTATTGATACTTTGGTTTTTAATAGAACTCAATGCATAATTTGATTCATGTAGCTGACTTTACTGGTGAAATAAGGCTTGGTTGTTTTTACATGTTAATTGGATTATTGTTTTGTCATCATATGTATTGAAATTTTACCTAAATACATTTGTGCATTTATTAGTTATTCTTATCACTAAAAGTTCTTTTTCCTACCTTTCTTTTGTTTGTGGAGGATTGGAATTTAGTTAACAATCGCTTCTAATGTACCTATATGTCCTGTTAAGATTTTTTCAATAAGCATATCAGATTAGCTTACAAGTGCAAATTGAATAAGCTCTTTTGGCATAAGCTCTAATGTACGTGCTTATTTAAGTTGTTTGCCCAAAATGCAAAACATTTTTTTTATCTTCTTCCAAATATTATCTTAACATTTTCATTTGAAAAATGCTTCTTTCTTTAGAAAGAACAAATGAACAGGCCATTCAATATTCACACACATTTGTTTTTCACCTCCCCCCGCCTCAGAAGCAGGTTTGTGAATTGCCACCATTCTAATAAATTTACCAATGATGTCTTTGTAGATGTGTCACCAATTGCTTCGGATCTCCAGCGGCTAAGTATGAGAGAATCCAAACTGGAAGTGCCATCATCTGGAGATAACTCTACAGTTCTTCTTCCAAATCATTTACAAGCCTTGGCTGCTGAGTGTTCACATTTGAGCTTTGGTACATATAATGGTGGCAATAATTCTGCATCATCTGCTTCTCTTGCATCTAATAATCTTTCTAAAAGTGGCTTGGAGGAGAAGTCTGCAGCTGTAGATGATTCTTTGGCTCAGTTCCCAGATGCCAGGCATTTTCTTTTCCGATTTCCAACATCTGATATACTCAGCTTTGTCTATTGCAGCTCATTTTCTTGTTTTTCTCTGTATTAGCTATGTGCACCATGGTGATGAACAGCTTGGATCTGATGTTCTTAGAGGAACAACAGGTGATCAAAATTATGACTTCCTTTCATCTCCTCAGCAAGAGCTTGTGAAGCATTCTGTTTCTGAGGAAACTCTTGAGCATGAATACAACCCTACAGCATCTGCATCAGATCCTTGTTTGCAAAACTCCCACTGGGTTACTCCTTCACTGCCCTTGAAGCAGCCTGAGTTGCAGAGTGGAAGTTATTCTCCTTTTCCAAGAGAACAACTGGTGACACTATTGCCTTTCAAATTTGACTTTTTTAGCTTCGTTTTCTTTATGATATTGCTGGGCTCAAGGTTGTCATATCCTACCTAAGATTAGAATGGGGGAGAAAACATGTAAATCGTGAGATTGTAACACGGATATTAAGATCTGACCTAAAATACAAAATTATATATGAAGTGTACAGATCCTCTACTAGAGCAGAGCAGCCACTAGCACTAGCCGCACTAGATGACATTTTCAAAAATCACAGCGGCAAAGAGACAACCATGAAGTGGGACAACCACAAACTGACAGGAAGAGAGAGTGATAGACAAAAGATAGACCCACTATTCTGGAACAGAGAATGAGAACCAGCCAACCCCTGTCCAACAGACCTACGATTCTGGAACAAACAAGCGTGAAGTCTGGTCTGCAACAGAGATGAAAGAGTCGGAAACTGCAGAGCTCAGTGTGAGAGGGAATGAGGTTTGAGACTGATAGAGGAGGAAGGTTGTGAGATTAGGTAAAGATTAAAAAATGTGGGTTCCATTTGTGGGTCACCTATTTCAACCCTCCACCATCATGGACATACAACTCAAAGAAGTTTGCCAATCCCATGTGTTTGAGATTTTGTGGTGACTCTACGCCAATCTCACCATTTAGCCATTTTAGGTGTCTGCGGGGTTGGTCAAAAAGGGCAACTTAGGGTTATAAGGCTCCCTTCGTGGTGGGTTCCAGGGAAGGGTTGGACCTGTTGCAAATCTATTGTGGACAACCTTACCTTGCATTTGCAAGGTAATGATTCCACAATTCGAACCCCAAACCATCAATTCAAGTCACACGACAGCAACTCTTAATCTTGCAATCCTATGAGTAAAAATGCAATTTTGACTACATTAATATTCTATTAGCTACAAATGCAACACCTTTATTTGATTTTTTAGCTAATATATGCATCTATGCATGACCAAACTGTTTCTTTTTGTGCTGGAGCGCATTTATTATGCTATTCTGCTGTTCTGATATGCAGACAATATTTTCCAATTAATGTTCTGTATAATATAGTCATGTATTTGATAATAATGTTAATGACGACAAGCTAATAGTCAACTTGTGATTCTGTTCATTAATTGGTGGTTCACTTTTCCTACTTTTAAGCTTTTAAATACTACATAATCATGAGATTTGCTAATTTGCTTCTATTCACCTTGGGGCAGCACGATGATTTAAATTCAATACCTGATGAAGTGTTGGCATTCCTCATGTCACAATCACAACGAGCAAGATACAGTAATGCAGAATCATCCATAAGCAATTTAGCCACCTCCATGTCTGAGGTATCTAGGGAACATTTTTCTGTATACTTTAATTTTGTGATTTTATTTAATTTTAATTTTGTCTATGGCTCTATTCTAGTAACTTGCTCTATTCTAGTAACTTAATAGAACTGATCTTTGGTTGGAGCAATCAACTAGTGATGTTTAAATCACCATAAAGTTGTTGGTAGAAGAATAACCAGAAAGGGTTGGTTCAAGTCTTTGCTGCGGTTACATACTTGGCTATCCAGAAGTTAATGATCCCCAAAAGTTCTGGTTTTATGTTTCTTTTGAATCTAGTTGCATATATATCAAGTTTAGTAGTTCTTTCTCATGTATTCCCTACCTGCATAGTAGTATCAGCATTGGTTTGGCCAGACAACATATGGATTTGTGGGAAGCAGCTACTCTTGGTGGGTTGAGACTTTTAAGGGAGCAGGCAATGATGCAATAGTAATGGGGCTAAGTTAAATCTTAAAGCTGTTTAGATATTAGGCTTAAAATGTGGTATTACGTTCTTTGTGATTGTGAAATTACTTGATTCATTAACCATTCTTTGATTGCTCTTTCAACCTTAAAACCATGTAGTATTGCATTATCTTTATTAGCTATGAAATGGCAAATGAATTTAAGTTAACAATAATGATGGGAAACACACTGCTGTTATTTATGAGGCTTAAAGTTGGCAAGGGATCAGTGCCCTCAACAAAGTTGTTGATAAACTGGACCTAATAATTGGTGTCATTGATATCCTTGACAGTTGTTGAACCATGCAGGTCATGGAGCCAGGCACCCTTGCTCTGCATAACAGATCTGCACCTACGCAGGATTTTAAAGTGAAATCCTCAGTTAACTTTCAACAATTAAGATCTGCATCTACCCAGAATCAGTCATATATGACAACCAACAATTCGCAGCACGCGTTTCCAAACAACATTGCATTTGATGAATCACCTATGGACATGAATTACAACCTTCCACGAAATAGAAATGAATTCCTTGCAAGTAGATTGCCTCCTGCAATCTCCAGTGATGTATTTGGTTATGGAAACCCTGGCTCTTCCCTCTATAGTCCTGGAAGCTTTCTGTCTAATCCATCTCCTGGAAGCTTTCAGACTAATCCATCTCTTGGTTATATGAAGCCTTCAAGTAAGTTCGACGAGGTTTTACCTTCTCAATACAATGGTGGACGTAACTTGAGCTCTATTCAACAGGTAAGTTTTTCTTCTTTTTGTTTTGTTTTGAAGAATGATCTTTTCTATATGAAATTGTGATTGTGATGATCCCTGTGTACTTCAATAATGAATGTTACATGATCGAATGCTATTGACTATTAGTGCATGTTGTGAGAAAATGACCTGTGAAGTTACCCATTGTTGATCTGCATATGCCTTACTATGAGAATCTACTCCCAGAAAATTGAAAGGGATGACATCCAACTGTTCTTAATTATCCCCAAGTTTGACCTGTGTTGTGTCATTGACATACTCTACACTTTTAAGCCTATTGTTGTATAATTTAATCACATCACTGAAATAGATTTTACTGTCAATCTTCTGGCCAGCGTGGTAGCTTTTCTCAATGGGATTATGGAGCTGGGTCACGATCTTCATTTCCCCCCGAGAGAACCCAGTATACCTTCATGGGCCAGCCAAGTCAGGCTTCCCTGTCACAGTATGTAAGGCCTGGATATTCTGATTCCTATCATTCCCAAACCCGGGGTTTGGAAGAACTTGAGCAGCCAGCGGGTTTACAAGATTTGTCATCCAAACAGTTGCATCATTTTTGGCAGCACAGAAACTAACAATTGTCCTGCTCCTTTTTTGTCCCCCTTTTTTTCAAAAGGAATTGTAACAGGTTTAGGTGAAATAGGGTGTTATTATCATTCAGATGCTCGAGTCTTAATTCAAATGTACATACTTTAAAGAGACTGAACTCCTACAGTCATTTGCGTTAATTTTGTTGTGTTACTGGGGCTTTGTTTTTTCTTCGGATAGGTGTTTTTTTTTTTTTTTTTGAGTCAATCGGATAGGTGTTTTTAAATTGGAGCGTTCACATTAGAGCTAGAGGAATGCACTTTTTGAGCCCAACAGATTTGTCATTCTCAAATTACAATCTTGAGTTAATATGCAGTTTTAAATAGATTTCGTTGAAATGGGACGCCCTAATATTCTAGTATCCCTGTAAGAGATGCTAAGGGAAGTGTGATGTTGGAATGCAACACAGAAGCTGAGATTCCTTTACTGCTTGGCCTGCTTGCGAGCACCAACGTGCTAGTGCATTGAGTGAAAAACTAGACATTGCATGGATTAATAAGGTTACACAAGTTTAGCAAGGCACTTCATGGTTTCAAATTAAATCACTTGGAAGATGCGAATATCTCAGCAAGACAAAATCAAGACATTATATTATACAACAATATAATTTTAAACAATATATTATCACAAGATATTATTTAAACATTACTTTTCATCTTAAACAATGTTAGTAAGATTCATACATACACTAACTGGTGCTTTGACAAGTTTGTAGATGCCACGTATACATTATCGTTTTGGTGGGTAGGAGGGGGGAAGCCAGAAAAGGTGTTCCTTGTATTCAAAGATAGAGATGCGCAAATTTTTCAATGGAATCCTGTTCGTTGTCATGGTGGATGATTACTCCTTATCAAGGAGTGGAAATGGGCTCCAATAGTAGTTCTCTCTCCAAAATCACTAACATCAATATAAAGCAAAGTTGAAGAAGTGCGTTTATTAAGAACTAGGAGGGGCCAAAGATTATAGGCTTAAATATGTTTTTAATCCCTCATATTTGGCTTAAGTTTGCTTTTAGTCCCTCAAATATCAAGAATATTATTTTAGTCTCTAATCTTTTGAAAATCAATCGCTTTTAGTCCCTCGCATGATTATTTTAGTCTCTAATATTTTAAAAATGTGTCACAATTAGTCCCTCAAATTTCATGGAAAATGACCAAAAGTGACTGATTTTCAAAAAATTAGGGACGAAAATAATATTCTGGGTATTTGAGGGACTAAAAACGAACTTAAGCCAAACATGAGAGACCAAAAATATATTTAAGCCAAGATTATATTATCCCCATAGGTGTCTTTCAAATTTAATTGGTCTAAAGTGCAGATGTGGGAAAGATCTTTGGATGTTTTACCTTTGGGGTGAGGTGAACTTTCCCTACCTCGAATCAATTCCGCTTCTAACCATATTATGGCAGATGGTTAGATGGTCCACCCACACAAGAACAAAAATATTTCTTCAAATTATAATGGCAATTAAAAGCTATGCATAGGCGCCGAGTAGAACTATATCTATCCCAACCACCCATCGATGGGAATAACATATTCTCCAAATGACAAAAGAATTATAATAGAAAAAAAAAGGTTAAATTAATCTGTACATCTCTATAATATCATTGAATTTTTAATAAAGTCTCTATAGTTTTTAAACTTCTAGTTCTGATCTAATCCTCATGGTGGTGGAAGACAAGAGGGTAAATTCACTTCCACCATTTCCGCTTACTGAAGCTCCACCCCCAATGTTATAAAAATGCCTGTTCATAAAGTTAAGTTGCAGTGTCCTGAAGGACCATTTGTGAAATATTACATGAGTTGGGCTGCATTTTTGAAAAAAGATGGTAGCACGACCAAATAACAATTGTAACTAATAAAGTCAGAACATTTTCCCTTGATCAAAAACAAAAATGTCTCAACTACAAAGAACAACAGAGACTTATTTTTCCCTTGTATAAACAGAAGTATGTAGGGGCAAGACAATCAATAGAACAAATGCATAGTAATAAAGGGGGAAAGAAAAAGGAAAAAAAGAAGGATAATAATAATAATAATAATAGGAAGTTCTATAAAACAGTAAAAAAAAATGCATAGAATAGAGAAAAGGCAAATATAACACATCAACCACCATCATTACAATCATCACTAACCAGCCCACAAACTAGGCTTAAAAATTCCAAACAATTCCTCCTTTACTTTGTTTTTCAACCCTCTTCCTTCCCCCACCTTTTCCCTCCTTTTGGCTCCTTCTCTTGCTTGAACACACACACCCCATGTCTCCCTTGTCAAATCTTCTCATTCTTTGTCTCTCAGACTTCACATAGTCTACCAATATATATATTTTTATTCACATATGATTAGCCCACAAAGCACCCTTTTTTCTCCTCCCCCAAAGATCACTCAATCACCATCTCTAGTTTATGATATCCTCATTTCTCTCTCCTTGCTTCCAAGGTAGAAATAGTATAATTTGGGAACCACATTGAAGAAGAAGCAAGAAAGAGGAGGAGAAAGTGCCCAAGCAGAAGAAGAAGCAAACAGAAGATGGAAAGGATACTACTACTTCTTGTACTGGGTCATTTCCTTTGTTCTGGTAATTTCCTATCTCTTTTTTTTTTCCTCCCTCCTTCCCCTTTGTTGATTTAGCTGCTTCAGTTCTATTCTTCCATGGTTTGCACTTTTGCATCTGTTTTAAGATGATGTTTCTCAATACTTACCATGACACTATCTTTGTTTCCCATTATTTTTTTCTGTTTTCACTTATATCTTTGTGTTATATTCTTTTTTAAGCACTAGATTGTTTGGACCACTTGGATATGTCCTTGATTCTGTAACCACAAAATGCATTCCCTGCAGCTGAGTTTGGAATCTCAATTGCTTTATTATCTCTCTATTGGGTTCTTCCTGTTGGAATATAGTTTATCAATTGAGCACTTTATTCTATCCATGAATTTTTTTTAATAATAATAATAATAACAATAATAATAATAATAGTCCTAGTTCAAAATTCTGTCTTTTCATAGTTCGGTTGATTATTTTATTGGGGCATGCTTGGCCGAATTTCAACCAGTTCTATCAAGCAATCATAGAGCTCTATCCCACAGTTGAGCAAGTCCTTTTCTTTCTCTTCTTCTTTCTGCAGTTTTCACATTGCAGTAGTCGTATCCAATCCTTCTCCAGTGCCACCGTTTCCTGAAAAGATACAAGGACCAAACCCTTTTTTTTTTCTCTATGCATAGGATACCCTACATGTCTTTTTTTTTTTTAATGAACGATACCCTACATGTCTGTAGTGGCTTGTACTGTGGTAAATAAGTGTTGGCTCTTGAATCAATGAGGAGGGCTAAGGGGCCTGACAATAATTATAGTATAAATGCAATTATATAAACTTTTCCTAATATTCTAATGAATAGAAGAACAATTTTGGTTTCATGTCAGGTTTGAATATTGAATAATATGGGAACAATTTGAATCCAGCTAGCACTTTTGCCTCCTTCAATTCTATTCTATTATCTTTATTTTTTTTTGATGAAATTCTATTCTATTATCTATTGTCTATGTAACAAAATTAGGTCATGTCTTTCAGAATGTAACATGTGTCGTTTCTCATATTGTGATACGTGTTATGATTCCAAATTTTTTTACTGTTTTTTATAGAAAATACCCATATGTTTTATAGGTCAGATCCATAGACTAGCGAGAAAAAAGAGGTTAAATTTGATTTGAAATCCATTTCTGTTTACAGGCTTTTAGTCATAGAAGAAGACAAAATAACCTACTTTAACTGTTATTGTTTCAATACACAGGTTCCAGTGGGGCAGAGAAGGAACCATATGGACATGTGAGTGTACAAAGGCGTGAAGAGAAACCACTAGAATTTACTGCCACTCAAAGGGATATTACCACTCCAATCACTACAATTCCCAACTTGGTTCCCACCACTTCAACAACAACATCTCCAATCCTGAATCCTAATTCCAACCCAGACACATTTTCTCCAGCCTCCACACTTCCAATCACCACTACTCCAACAACAACCACAGCAAATTCACCACCAGTGTCTTCTTCAGGTGCAAGCTGGTGTATTGCAAGCCCAAGTGCCTCACAGACATCATTACAAGTAGCATTGGACTATGCTTGTGGACATGGTGGTATTGATTGTTCAGCAATTCAACCTGGTGGTAGCTGTTACAACCCAAATTCTGTCCGTGACCATGCTTCTTATGCCTTCAATAAGTACTATCAGAAGAATCCTGTTCCAAATAGCTGCAATTTTGGTGGAGCTGCTGTCATCACTAACACTAACCCAAGTAAGGCATCTAATGTTGTGACAATATTTTTAGTTTAAAAAAAAAACACAAATCAAAATGTGCAAGCCTAGAAAACTATGATCTAAATCCTCTCGTTGCAGTGCAATCTTTGCTGTAGATCCCGGTCATTGGATTCATGGCTGAGATCTCTGCTGTAGAGACTGCACTGCATTAGAGAATTTCGGCTCAGAAAACTAGTACTAGTAGTCTAGTACTACTCTCTACTAGGAACCAAAGTGATACACAAATCAGACGTATCCCTATGGAGGATTCTTGGGTTCCATTCTGCACAGACAAGAGAAAAAAATAAAATAAAGTTTGTACTGTTTCTTTAAATAGACTTTGAAAGTGCCTTGGTGATATATATTATATGTTATAGGAACTAAAAAAGTGTCACCTAGTGATGCAGAAGTCAAGCTTTTTTCTTTTTTCTACTTTATTATTGGAGGCCGTATCTCAAAAGCCTTCTATATCTTGTCAATATCTAAGTGTTCTGTTTATCACAATTCAATTTGTTTTTCATAAAATTGTGCACTAGTGTGTATACTAACTATTAACAATGATGCATTAATTTATGAACATAGATTGTATAAATAGCAAAGCATTATCCTAATATCTATTTATATTTCTTTTTCTTTTTTTAGTTTTTGGTTGTTTGCTTTTATTAATTTATTTATCTGTGTTGCAGGCACTGGGACGTGTCAATATCCATCCACTAGGTGACCATCTGTAACCATATATTATTTCTTTTGTTTTATTGCCACAATTTTTGTAACAGAAAAGAAAAATCTCATATTTTGGTGCCTAAAATTGCAGCACTAGTTCATCACTCTTAAACACAACAAACACTAGCGGTGCAAATGTTTTTGGCTCAGTACCTGTACCTGCGAACCCCTCTGCCTCTGCTGCTGCTGCTGCTGCCACATCAAATAGCTTTGCACAAATTTGCCTCATTCTATGGGCAACAACAGCAATTATGGAAAAGAATCATATCCATCATGAATTATGAGAGTTTTGATTTTTGCTTCTCTCGCCAAAATAACTTTTTTTTGGGGGGGTTGTGTAACAGGTAAAGCACATAGGTACAAGACCATCGACATAACATACATGATAGAAGCACTTTTTAGAAAATTATTTATGATGGACATTATTGGTAGAGAGATTTATACCATACTTTTTTTTTCTTTTTATCATTTGTAGTGTTTATATTAGTTTTTCCCTTTTCTTAATAAATTCTAATTTGTAATATTTCTCTATGCAATAGAATATCATATTAACATGTTTTGTCATAATCCGTTGATACCAACAAAACCAAATTGTTTTATTGGTTGTCTTATTTCTCGACTACTTTTTCTTTTCCCAATTTCCATGAACTGATAGGGAATGAATGGTTTCTTTTGTTCAAGGCAAAGAATCTTAGAAAATAAAATGAAAGGCATAAACGAAAGAATCAAAATTAATCAAAGTGCTTATTATAAAAAAAATAATAATCAAAGTGCTCGGAATGTCCTCTGTTGTGACATTACTTTACTTTCAACAATTGTGACATAATTACTTCAACAAATGTGCTTTTTAGATATGATATTAAGTCAACAAATGTGATTTCTTTTCCCATAGCCCGTGAAAGGTGGTACTCTCACACGGCTAAGTTTTTATTATATATCCAAATTAAGTGTGCTTGGATGGGCAATTTTGTTGGCTATGCTTCAATGAAGCTATCAACTCATAACAAATAAAGTTGCTTTTGTCTCCATCAATTTAATTTAAATAAACTTGTAGTATCGAATTTCTCGTCCAAACCAAAAGAACCGGATAATCCGTTTGCTTTTGGCTAACATTTTCAAAAAGGGGTCAAAACGCTTTCCGAAAGACACCATGTTGGCTAAACCGGTGATTTCCAATGATTACGCCTTGATACGATAAAGACACTAAGAATAGGAATTATAAAATCCACTTTAAATTAGTGGATATATGAGTCCTTAAGATCTTGTTGTGGGCATCAACATGTCACGCCATGTCTAATAATAAGCTTAACAGATGCAAAGTGTTATGATGTGTGGTTTGAATTCATGCACCTTTCTCTCATGCACGACCTTCTTACTAGGAAAACACATTTCTTTTGAGTAAACAAATGAGGGCATATTCTTCTTTATTTATTTATTTTTTGATAAATATTTTTCTTTATTTTAACTTAAAGTATATTGTGATCTTGATTTATATTAAGCAATAATTAAAGCAAATTAAATTCGCTAAATAAAATGTTATGCAACATGGTTCAACCTAAGCTATTTAGTGCTTATTGGCCTTGGGACATATTGCATTCTTTTTTTTTTTTTGGTCAACGACATATTGCATTCTTTAATTAACATTGAGTTACCTTTTTTTTTTTTCGTAAGAAATTCGAGGCACTTGCTATATATCTATCCGGCCACTTTCTGCATTAATTTTTGGTAGTTAGGAGTAGTTGTGTCACATTTTTGTCTCACCAAACAAATTTGTTACGGTTCCTTACATACCATATGTTCCCTTACTACCTCACTCTCGTGCGTGGACCACTCATACGTACATTATGCTGCTGACTGCTCAGTACTGCATGCATTATTACGCTTTTTACACATTGTTTTTTAAATACCTTCTTCATCCTATATGTAAATTATTATACTTAAAATTGACTTTTAAAAAATAAATGAACCATAAAAATTGTATATCCAAAACGTGCAAAAAAAAAAAATTGCTGGTGTTCCTCTAATATTTAAATAAACACTACTATCTATTCTATTCTGCATATTTGATAAAATTCCCAATTCTCTGCTATATACTGCTTCCATCATTGACCTTCCTTTGCTCGATCTCTCAAATCATCAATGAAGGAGGATCACAACATTAACCACCACTCCCTCCGCCAACCACTCATACCCCTTTTCACCCCCTCCTCCTCCTCTTATTCACTCCATAACAACAACAACATTCACCATCATATTCATGACAACAACAACAACAACAGCATCATTCTCCGAATCCTCCTATTTCTCTCCGTATCACTCATCTCCTTATGGGCCAACTACGAAGCATCCAAGACCTTCCACATCACCATCCTAAACGACACCAAGGACTCCCCCGCCGGACGCCGTTTCGATCTCTCCTACGTCTCAAACGACAAAGCCACCCGCATCCTCCTCAACACCTCCTCCTTCGCCCAACACCTCCTCTATAACAACAACAACGACAACACTAGTTATAAGTCGAAGAAGCGCATAGGAAGTGTCACCCTCCGCCTCGCTCCCCACAACCTCAACACCGCCACCGCCACCGCCACCGTCCGAAAAGACCTCGACAACTACGTCATTGACCTAAGCCCCGTGTTGCTCGAAGACGGAAGCTTCGACAACAGGGTGGCCATAGTGGGTGCGATTCAACGCGCCATGGCTCGAGTGTGGCTTTTTGATGGTGGCTCTAGGGCCCCACTTGGGCTTCTAGATGGCATGGCCGAGTATGTTGCCCAGTTGGCCGGGTTCCGCCGCCGAGAGACGGTCTCCTCCTCCGTCTTCGGCGGCGGCGGGTGTGACGGTGGTGGTGGTGGTGCTGGTGGTTTGTGGTGGGAGGATGGGGACCCTGGGCATGTGGCACGTTGGTTGCATTATTGTGAAAATTACAGGGAGGGGTTCATCCAACGGCTGAATCAAGCCATGAGGGACACGTGGCACGATCGCATGGTCGATGATGTGTTGGGGATTCCAGCCACGAAGCTTTGTGGCTTGTATAATGCTTCTTGGCTCAATCTCATCTGATCTGAGTAACCTCCTTAATTAATTCCGTTTGAACTTTCAAGTGGTATGTATATGTATTTATTTATTTATTGCAAATATATAGTTTCTTTTATTTATTTTATATATATATCCCCATATGTTTTTTTTTGGTGGGCATATATATCCCCATTTGTTGTTTATATATATATATTACTCCATATATTTATTTATTAATTGTTATTGAAATGGACGGACAATGACGTTTGAAATAAAATATTGTGGTTCCAAACGCTGAGATGCATTAGATGATCACATGGAATTAACATGCATCCCCACAAAATCGATTTGTAGGGCGAGGACTGTCCACATTATATAAGCACATTATATATAACTAGTCGATGTGGGACTTCTCAAGACACTCCCTCACACATCGACTCTCGACAACACCCCACACGGGTGATGGCCCACTACCCCACACGGGTGACTCGGATCGAACACTGGCTATAATAGCACTGTTAGGGCCTAACTCATCCCCACAAAACCGGCTTGTAGTGTGAGGACTGCCCACACTATATAAGCACTACACTAGCTATATCACTAGTCGATGTGGGACTTCTCAACAATTATGAGGCGTATAGGAATAGGATAGGATATATGGAAACCATATGCAATTATATATTGAATTTTTATTTTTATTTTTTTTATAAGCAAAACTGAATTAATATTTATATTTAGAATTTGAATTTGAATTTGAATTTTTATATTTCGACATAAAACAAATACTTCTATAATTTTTTGACATAAATGTGTCGAAATTAAAGAGAATGAGTGGAGAAATTCTTTCATGAAACTCGCTGTTAAATGTAATTGTGGTCCTATTTAATTAATTAATTTGGAAAGCGAAAGACACACCGTTCTATGTGTGGGGTCGAATCTGAACAGTGAAAATTAAAGTGCAGTGCAGTACACAGTGCATCAGTCAATCCTTTTATTTTTATATTTCTAATAAAATATATTTTATAAGAAAATAAAAAAAAAATGCATATCAAATGTCGTGCAGTTGTAAAATACTCCTACTAATTAAATAAGTAAAGACAACTAAAATCCTAGGTGGAAAGCGACGGACAGTGTTGATTCCAAACTTTTGCCCTCGCCGTTCTCTGTCTTGTCGCTTAGCCCTTCTTCGATAATTAGTACTTGTAATTACCGGATGCAATACGTATCCAACAAGCATTAATTTCTCAAATGAATGGCTAACCTTATTATAATGTTCTTTCAATGATTGTCGCTGGGATAAATAGGCTGGTCCGAGTTAATTAATAATATTATAAAAAGTTACCATGGGCCCTGAGGAGGGGCGAGGATGGTGACCGCCCTCGGCTCCATATTTAGAGGACACTAAATTTTTTTATTATCTATATATATAATTTTTATAATTAAATTTTATATATACTATATCTTGAGTTATATTTTATATTTTATTTAATCAGGGATAGATCCAGAAATTTATCATGGAAGGGGCCCAAAATTTTTTAACAATAAATATTAATTACATTAAGTCATAATAATTAACTACAATGTTTCTTTTTTTCTTACATTTATCAAAGTAAGCAATTTTACCATATTATCACAAATTTATTATTAAGCTCATATAATTAAGTGTCAAATGTAACAATGAATAAATTAATATGATGATAATTTTCTAATATATGCTAATATTTCGGTTTATACCCACAATGTTTTTGGGAAAATGGGTCTCCTAGACTAATCTATGTTCGGTCAGGAGGTAAGTAAAGTCTGACCGCAGATTGTTCCATCATCGACTCACCGGGGATCGAACATGGCTACTAGCCGAGCCCATCCCTTAGATAGAATATATTAACCACTTGCGCCCAACCTCGTGGTTATTTTCTAATTTTCTAATAAGATATATAATATAATAATAATAATTTTTAAGAAAAATTATAATAATATAATATTAATATAGTATATATATGTGTGAAGTTTTGAAAGAAGGGGTGGGGCTTTGGCCCCTCCTTGCCCCTCTCTAGATCCGTCATTGTATTTAATATTTTATTTTTTAAAATCAAATACTATATTTCTTATTTTTTAGCAAATGAACATAAAACTAGCATGTTGACATACAAGCTATTCTAACTTAGCCACCAAGTTAAAAAGGAGAGCAAATATCGTCATGTCTTTATTTCTATACACATTACATCTATCTATTATCTATTATAATATATGAAATTAGACCCTCAAATTCTAAGGTTGAGACATCAGATATGTATGTGTCATGTAATTGAATTTGTGCCACATCAACAAAATGTTTTTTGTTGATGCGTCTCTTAATTTTACCATCTCTTTCCTACCCTTTTACATAAACTTTCATTACAAATAGGTACATTTAAATGAAAATCAATGATTATATTGAATATTCAAATTAATAATATTCCTACTTGTCATTCACATATATTTATTTTAATCACTGACATTCAAATTACAAGTAACAACAATGCATGTGAAGCAAACATGCAAAAAGGCATGAACAAAATATTTGCATTGAAATCAACAATATGCAAAAAGCATAAACACAATAGTTACATTGAAATCAACAACTTATATTGACATTGACAAAAAAAATTTACTCATTATAGTTGTCTATTATATTTCAATGTTTCAAACAAATATTTCTTTTTTTCGTAACTAAAATCTCTTCGTATTTTACAATAATACCACTATCAATATGTTTTTATATTTTAAAAAATGAAAAAAAAAATCTTTTTTCACATAAAAAATAAAAAAAATCAATTCGCGCAACGCGCGGGTCAAACTCTAGTTTTCTTTTACTTGAGTTTTCAAAAATAAACCTTAATTATAAATGAATTATTAATGATTTTACAACAAAAAATACAAAGAGAGGAGAACCATGTGAAACAAGATGACAACCAGGTGCAAGAAGAGGAGGGAGGGGAACAACACCCAACAGTCCGAAGAAGCACCAGGCCGTGAAGAGGTTTCCAGCATACCTGGAATCAAATTTATTAGTATATTTTGATAATTATGATGATTTTTCGTAAATAACACTCCTTTTCCTTTTTTCTTCACTGACACGCACATACACTAGTTTTTTATATTTGAAGTTCCCATTGAATTCATTCATACTGGATTTTGCTGTAACTTGGATTTTGCTGTTGTGGAAAAATGGAGATGTGGGCATGCCTTGATTTCTTGGTGTTGGCTATTTTCCTTTCCACTTTGGTTTGTCTTTCTAATTCTTCTCTGATATATATTTATGTTTTAGTCTTTTAAGGCTTCTTAATCATCATCTTTCATTGAATGCATGAAGTTAGTGGTGGGTCATGGGTATTTTACTTGCAAACTCTTACGCAATACCGTTCCTTTTCTTTCTTTATATCACTTTTACAGCATTAAACATGAAAGTGGTTTGAGTTTATCTAAACCGAATAATAAATCAAATTGTATTAAAGTGGGATTAAGCACAAGATGTGCCCGAATACACTGCTTATGATTGCTGCAATTTTATAGCAGTAATACAAAGCCCAAATTTGAATTTGGTTACTATTACAATCAGAATTATTTATTTGGCATGATTTAGCATTGTGATGGTTGAAGAATTAAGATTAAGATGGTTGTTAACACAACTGATACATTGTTAATTTTTTCTGTTTTTGGTCAGTATCATCTACTTTGTTAGTTGGCAGTTTTTTTTAGTTAAGATGTTATTATTTTGAGTGGAGAGAAATATGGGGAATATATATGTTATTTTGAGTATCATCTACTATTTCACACTTATAATTTGATCATAATGAACGAAGCCTAATCCGCTGAATAAGGGGAATTTGCTTTCTCCTGCTAGTTTACCAAAGCTGATCATATGGCTTTCTTTTTCCCCAGCTGCGACTCTGAAAGTGCCCTTTCAACCCTCAATCACCAATTTGGTATAGAAGGAATTGTTGGAAAGTGGTAATTATCTGTTAACACTAAACACTAATCGGGATCCATAAAACAATGAAAATATAATTTCACCTATGAACTGCTTGGAGGCTATGGATTAAGTTTCTGGAGCTTTTTCTTTCACTAATTGTTCATGTTTAGTTGTATACTTTTGCCATCCTCTGTAGGCTATGATTGCAATATTACATCCTAAATTCCTGATGCAAAGCTTACTATCGAGGAGGTTCCACTTAAATGCATAATTGTTCATCCAACCCCAACCAGAGTACATGTAGCAGATTTTGTAATTGTTCTCAAATATGCTGATCAATTAGTACTTCATTAGCGTCATTAGGCCTTAACTCATTACTTCTTGGTCTCGGTGGTATATTATGTCCTTATGGGTTTCATCTCATTCTTAATTCATACTTTTTAAACTGGGTTTTGAACATATATTGAAACTGATAGAATTACAAGAATTTTAAGACTCAGATTAAATTATGTATATTTACACTTAATTACAACATAATATTCATCAACGTATAGTATGATTGTATGAATGTGTATATGATAATGGATTAAACTTATACGTCACCATATACTTTTACATTTAACCCAAAAAATAAAAAAAGCACCACGGGTCGATGCAGCCTTTGCTTCTTAGTTACAATTGCTTGCAATGGATCGAGAAAATATCTTTTATCTTCTTGTTTCTCATATTTACTTGACTTATATTATCTTAACCTTCTCATTGTCTTCTTGGTATTATCATGTACCAGAAAACCCAGCATTGTCATTCTCTTGCCCTTATTTGTAGTTTTAATTGGGTTTCTTGAATTGAATGTGATTCATCTCAGTTATCGCCTAAGGAAAAAAATATGACTTTACTTTATAAGGTTTTCATTGAGAGAAAATTTTTTCTTTATGCTATGTTTGGTTGTGAGAAGAAATAGAGATGAGAGAAAGAGGTAAGAGAGACTATGAGAAGAGAGAAAAAGGTGAGAAATAGAGTAAACTAGCTTAATAACCCGTGTCGTGCACGGGATATTATATATATTTATTCTATACAATTTTTTTAAATCAAAAAGCTTTTATTTGATATAATTTGGATTTCTCAAACATGATGTTGGGAGGTTGAATCTCTATGTCATATGTATGGAAGAGCATATATCTGGATTTACCCAAAAAATATTTTAATATAAAATTATCTCATTCATGAAAAGTTTGATTTAACCTACACTAAAGTATAACATTGTCTCAAAATTTAAAAGTATAGAAGATTTTTCTACTATTTTACTAATTAATTAATTCAATTTAATAATATATAATTTTCCATATAAAAATTATATCAAATAATACTATATCAAATAAAAACTTTTTTATTTAAAAAATTGTATAAAATAAATATATATAATCATGCACATGTTATTAAGTTAGTTATTCATATATAGTACAATCTTCTGTCTATATTTAAATTAAAAAAAATAATTGAATTTATCTTTATTATTCATATTTTGACATTCTTTGCTATCATGATCAATCAATCTATATACATTGTGAATAGAACATTCTTTCATTCATTATTTGTCAAAACAAAAAAAAAATTCTTTCATTCACATTCTATACCAAAACACCTCGAGCGACTTGTTTCATAACACAACAACAATATTATAAATTAAAATAAATGAATTTTAAAAAACATAGAATCAAATAACAAATATTTAAAAAAATAATTTGTATAAGAACCAACAATAATAACAAAAAACATTTAACAAAAAAATTGATATGAAGACATCAACACTAAAAAGAAAGTAATAAATAACAATGATCAATTAGAGAAAAAGATTTTATATAAGAAGTCAATATAAAAAATAGAATAATAACAATAATAGTGAGACACATAGTGTCTCACTATTCTATACCAAAACACCTCGAGCGACTTGTTTCATAACACAACAACAATATTATAAATTAAAATAAATGAATTTTAAAAAACATAGAATCAAATAAAAAATATTGAAAAAAATAATTTGTATAAGAACCAACAATAATAACAAAAAACATTTAACAAAAAAATTGATATGAAGACATCAACACTAAAAAGAAAGTAATAAATAACAATGATCAATTAGAGAAAAAGATTTTATATAAGAAGTCAATATAAAAAATAGAATAATAACAATAATAGTGAGACACATAGTGACTAAAAAATATCAATATATTAAGATTTATATTACAAAAATAGATTGATAATCATAAAATAGAAAAATGGTGTATAAAATAAAATAGAAAAATGATCAATTGTCATCAATTAAAAAGAAAATAATAAATAACAATGATCAATTACACAATAGAGAAAAGACTTTTATTATATAAGAAGTCAGTATAAAAAATAAAATAATAACAATAATAATGAGTCACATAATAATAAAAAAATATGTGACATGGACTTAAACAAAAGAAGACCAAGGACGTTCTTATGTTTTTTTTTTTTTTGGTCAAAAGGACGTTCTTATGTTCAGTAAAAAAGAATGTTCTTATATGGAATTTTTTTAAATTATACTATAGGAAATGAAAAGCTATACAGTACACACAATTAATCCACGTTCATACGTCATGGATAGCTAGTGGAGACAAAAAACAAAGAATCAATGGAGGGTAGGAATGGAATTAAAAAAATAGAACTCTCTTTCTTTGCTCTTTCTCGCCACCTGAGAGGAGAAAGCAAAAAGGCATAGGCCTGGCCCCACATATTTTAATCTCTCTTCTCTATTTCTCTGATGTTCCAAACAAGGGAAGCTCCCTTCTCTCTTCTCTCTTCCCTCTTTCTCTCTTCTTTGTTTCTCTCTTTCCAAAATCACTCATACCAAACTAAGGATGTGGTAGTTACAACTTTCTTTACTTACATCATGTGTTCTTTTAGTGCTGGTATTCCGTTTTCCCCTAGCTTTTGTCCTAATATATATATATTAGCTTTGTGTTTAACCCTTTTTTGTGTTTTTTTTTTAATAAACTTCTCTGTTTATAGTCCCCAATGAGGTATTTTAATTATGGTAATAAGGTAATAGTTATCTCAATCAAATCTTTTTATATTTTGAGCTTGAATTAAATTTAATTATTAGGATCCTTTTATTTTGATTTGATCATAAAAATATGATACTTTTTAATTTAAAACCCTTTTTTATTTTGGATTTGATCATAAAAATATGATACTTTTTGATTTAAAACCCTTTTTTATTTTGAATTTGAATCAAATTAATTATTAGGATCCTTATCATGATCACACTTGAATCAAAACACAATTTTATTTGATTTAATCATAAACAACCCCGATACCTTTTAATTTAATTGTGATCGCTTCTAAAATTATCTTAATTTTAAATTCAAATACCAGTTATTATTATTATTTATTTGCCCAATACGTACATCATTATTATTTATTTTAATTACCAAAATACCTGGACAAAATTGGGTGTTCACAAGTGCCAAAATTACTAAAAACATGTATAAATACTAATAATTCATTAGACACAAACATGCACAATTTTTGTTCATTCTTACAAACAAAACCTTCCCACATCTCAAAAAACCTCCAATAGAAAAAATCCACATAAAATAGTATTTTCTATATAAAAAAAATTAGTATGCTCAACTCGATGATTTGGTTTATAAAAATTCGATTGATTTGCTTGTAGAAATCTACACCGCACAAAATGAGAAAGAATCATTCTTTATTAAAATAATTTCACTAGATGAAAAGGTACATAATTGTTTTTTTTTTTACAATAATACGCTTGTAGCATTTCATTAATAATCAAAGTGGCAACACATTAATTAGGTAAATAGCTAAAAATTTGAGAACAAGCATTAGTGGGAGCTGGTCTAGCAAGAGTATGATCAATCTCATTGGCTTGCCTCTTAATAAACCCAACCTTATATCTAGGTTGTAAAGATAAAATATTCCTACAAGCAGAGAATAACGATCCAAACTCAATAACAAATCTCAAACATATAGCTATCGATTAGGTCGCAGTTGCACTCAGAACAACGCAATGTTGGTCTCGTGCATCACTTGTTAGTTATACACACATATTTTCGAAGGCAAAATAATTATATACCGAAGCTCCTTGGTTTTGTGTGACGCGCGCAAATTTCTAACGTATATATACCGCAATAATTCACCAGAGACTGACTAATTGCGAAACAAAGAACACTGTTGTGTCATTCATTCATGTGTGTGTGTTGCATTTTGCACGCTTGCGCCGCCACAACCCAGATGTGGCACGTGACATAAGACTAGTTGACTAGCAATGGGTCACCAAGTCAGACCCGACCCGAGTCCCGACCCATTAATTAATCTGCTCCGTTCGTTCGTTCCGTGTCTATTGGGGCTGACCAGTGGCCAGTGACAAGACCAAACCATAAGCCTCACACTAAAAAACCCTTTTTCTTTTATTTGCCTTTGTTGCTGTGTGTGCGTAGCGTAGTGTGTTGTGTTGTGTTCCCTCTAGATTCTCTTTCTGCTGTGTCTGCACGCCTTTGCTTTGCTTTGGTGTTGGAGAGAGGGGAAAGAAGAATGGCAACGGTGAAGTGTTCTTCCACGACCAGGAAGCAAGTTAATCTCTTCTACTCCCTTGATTGCGAAGAACTTGCCCTCAAGGTTGCTTCTCACTCTCCCCATATCATTCTCCAGAATATCAGATGGAGGTTCCTCTCTCTCTCTCTCTCTACCCTCAACAACTTTCCTTCTTCAAATTCAATGCCTTTTGTTGTGTAAATCACTTGCTCTTTGCTTGTTTGCGTCTCTCTTTAATGTGCCAATTCTGGGTTTATTCTTTTCATTTGAGTTCATGATGATGTTATGTTTGATTATTTCTTGTTCCACATACTTATGTCTCTCTGATTGTGTATTGGGTCTTATCCACCTTTTTTGCTTGAAACGTTTATTTTTTTGTGAACATTGGGATAAATTTAGCATGTTTTTTTATTGGAGGGCTGCTCTATGAACTAAATTTTATGCATAACTTCCCAAACAATTTCTGAGGTTTGGCGATGATATCAAGCATCACTTTCATGTTTAACTTTGAATGATCACAAATCAAAGTTCCCAGCTCCGTAGTTCCCAAGGGTTTTAGCCTTTTAGGAGATTTGAGTTATTGGTTGTGAATGCCAACGACAAAACTTGAATGATTCAAGCTTCAGTTCAAGAAGTGAATGCAAATTCAAGCATAGAAATTTGCTTCATCAAGCTTTAATCAAATCAAGCACTTAAAAACTTGTCATAGCCTAGGATAGATTGGTTTTTTGTGAAAATCCATATCTCTTTATGATTTCTTAAAATAGTGAAGGATTCACTCTAGAGATGAGCTTTTAAAATGATACTAAGACTTAGTCTTTAGTGATGACACTTTGACAACGGATTAGCGTATTTGGAACTAGAGTGATCAGAGATGAGAACATGTACCATGGAACAAGCAAGTAAAAAAGCTGATTTCAAAAGATTCAAGTTCGAAAGCAATGGATATTGAAGAGGATGAGGCTGATTCATACAAAAACAGAGGAAGCAAGCAAGGTCTATAAATTCAGTGATGGAGCTGATGAAAACATTGACGATGATAATGATGTGATGTATTCCGATGATGATAATAGATCCATAATGGATAAGACCCTTCCCTATACCTCACCATAGCGGGAATTGTATGATAACTCTTTGTCTTGCTTGGAAGAAATTATATAGTCTTCATCTGATTGTGCATTTATGTTTTGATGTTTTTTCATGACATAATTTGCTTAGAAATCTTATTCTCTGATGATATTTAGTTATACAAGTCAATTTTGTAGCTTAGTTATATTCTTAGTTATACCAGTTGCTTGAGTTATGTCTTTTTTTTTGCTTCATATCCTCAATAAAATTCCACCTGTAAAACATTAATACAAACAAAACGCATGATATGTAGTTTCTTTACTCTGACAAAATTGAAAAACTGATTAGTTTTATGCTTATCCAGGTCTTTTGCTGATGGGTTTCCAAATCTATTCATAAATAATGCAGAAGAGCTCCGAGGTCAACACGTTGCCTTTTTGGCATCGTTCAGCTCCCCAGCTCAAGTATTTGAACAACTTTCTGTCATATATGCACTCCCCCGTCTATTTGTTGCTTCCTTCACATTGGTATTGCCTTTCTTCCCAACTGGATCATTTGAGAGAATGGAAGAAGAGGGAGATGTAGCAACTGCCTTCACCCTTGCAAGGATGTTGTCAAATATTCCAGTTTCAAGAGGTGGCCCAACTAGTATAGTCATATATGACATTCATGCCTTGCAGGTTTGTGTATTTAATGCATCAAAAGGAAGTACTATGCTTTGCTTTTGTGATGTATGATTTAAGTTCCTTTATGAATTGCTGTTAAATAATATTGTTAGTGGAAATTTTGTTGCAGTTTCTTTTATCTGGCCATGCATGATGGGTGCATTTTTACATTGCACTTCTTTTCCGTTGTCTTATATTGAATTATTAAAGAACTTCTCTTCATTCAAGTAGAGGATGTAATCCAATAGAATGTGGCTTAGATGGTTGCTAAAAGTAAAACATATAAATAATGTTTCTGCTTATTTGATGTTCGCATCAGATGACCATAAATACTCTCCTAGTTATAGCTTAATTTCAAATCCATGTTCTTCCCTTTTGATATTCAGTTTTGAAGGAATAAGAATGATACATGTTTAACTTTTACATGTTTGAACAACTTTTGATCTATTGCTCTCGTTTATTTAAACTTCCACTGCATGGTTAGACTTTATGTAACAACAGAATAAAACTTATGGCTTCTTTCTTCTTGGTAGAAACCTTTTGAGGACATTGCACCATCATGTCTGTCTCCCTTCAGTGCTTTATATGTACACGATGTTGTCACGGTGGACTATAATTTTTATTAGTTATGATTTGAAATAATGCAGGAGAGGTTTTATTTCGGAGATGAGGTTTTGCCATTGTTTGAGACTGGTATTCCTCTCCTAAAGCAACGTCTCCAACAGCTTCCTGATGCTGATAATGTGAGTATTCTGGATTGTTTCAGTCACATTTCCTTTATATGTAGATCAAACTTAAAACAATGGATTTTCTATATTTCATGGCAAACTCGCATGCTTGTCATTCCCTCTTCTTTTTTTTGCATATCCTGAATTTCTGATTGTTGTTATTATCAGGTAGTTATTGCATTTCCGGATGATGGTGCATGGAAGCGATTCCACAAGCAGTTTGATAACTTCTCAGTGGTGGGTCTCCCGTAAGAATCTCTTTATTTAATTTGTACTTTATTTGTTTATAGATTATCTGAATTTTCGAAGGGGCAGGTTGTATGTACAAAGGTGCGTGAAGGTGACAAGAGGATAGTTCGGCTCAAGGAAGGCCATGTCTCTGGTCATCATGTAGTCATTGTTGATGATTTGGTCCAATCTGGAAGCACCCTGATTGAGTGTCAGGTCACTTATCAATTTCTGAATCAAAAAAGATGTTAATTTTGTTTAAGAAATTTACAGTTGTTGAGTTTGCAATATGCATGTGTATGCTATGCATATCAGCTTATGTCTATTTTTCAATGCATGTGCCTGCATCTAGATGCAACTTAATCTCTCTCTTTTTTCCTATTGGTTTCACTTAGAAAGTGTTAGCAGCCAATGGTGCAGCAAAGGTGAGTGCCTATGTGACACACGGCGTGTTCCCTAACCAATCATGGGAGCGATTCACTCATAAAGATGGTTAGTCCAGGCCTAATGTCACCTACTTATAGTCTTATACATTCCTATATTTTCATGTATTTGAATGTTTTTGCCATTTGATTTAACTTGCAGAAGCCTTGGAGAATGCATTTGCCTATTTCTGGATCACAGATTCCTGCCCACTTACTGTCAAGGCTATAGGGAATAAAGCTCCTTTTGAAGTATTGAGTCTGGCTGGGTCAATTGCTAATGCCCTACAAATTTGAAGGCAAAAATTGATCAAGGGGGAAAACATTGAACTTTGTTAGAAAAGGGGATTCTCATCTACAATTATTTTCTACATTTAACATTATCATAACATCATTTCACTTCTACTCTGCATTGCTATGAGCTTTGCACAGTGAAACCTGTATAATTTAATTTTTTCTGTTATGGACTATGTAGCTTGAACTGAGTTGAGTGTCAACTCTGGTACTACAAAAGACATTTGAATGCAAAAGTCATCCAAACTTGCCCGAGACTACTCATCAACAGGCATCAGAATTTGAAAGTCATTGTTGGAATCCATGTTTAAAATTCTCTTGATTGGAAAGTCTTGCACGCTAATCTTTTGTAGAAAGGATGACATGTTCTTATGATAGAAAAAACAGTTCTTCAAAGATCATCCAATGATTTCTTAGTGACCTCATAGAAGTAACACTGAGTACTTTCAATAACAATATTCTGAAATCCGACGCCAAGGAACTGTTTCTCCAATGAACTGTCATTCAACATATTTTTGGCAAATTGGCCAACTTTGAGAATTTATTTAGAGGAAAAATTGAAAAGTTATAACCATTAAATAAAACGTTTGTAGTTGAAGAGTTATAATTTGTAAACATGAGCTTATATGCAAAGAGAAAGACCATCTGAATTTGTTAAACTTTAAATTACAATTATGCAAGCTTTGTTGGCTCAGTCATTTTTCTTTTCACGTTACTCAGAAGCAGTTAACACCTGACAATTCAACAGAAACTTCAGCCTAACTAAATTTTACATGCTTATCTTTGTAGAAAGGATGTCACAATAATATAAGAAATAAAACATCACTTGAAAGAACCTCCAATATTTCAAAGTATTCAGACTTCCACTAACAATATTCTGAAATAAATAAAATGTCAAGAAACCGGTTCACAACTTTACAGACATTCACTTTTTTTTACCACATGAAGCAACACTGACAAACAGGATGGTTCCTTGTTTCTCTTCTATACAAAATTTTCCCATAAGTTGGACTTTTTTTTTTTAATGTACACATTAGTAGTAATGTCCACAAAAGGTCACAACAGCCTCAACAAAGGAAAGGGGGGAAAAATAACAAATCCCACACAGAGAGTCATCCAGCACAATCTGGCATGCATGCTGTTGTAGAAACTTACCATCCAGCAATAAACCTCCCAAGTTATTCTTTTCCGCTGTTAGTATAACACAATTGTTCTTCTCTACACATCAACAAACTGCTTTCTGCAATTTTATTATTATTATTATGAACTATTAACACATTCAGAGTCTCCACCCCCTGATAATTGGGCTGCTCCCTTCATCTTTATACACCATTTTTTTTTTGATGAATCAACTTTGTACACCTTAAGATAATCTATGCATTAGTTAGCATTCCTAGACCATTATGTATTGTGGCTAGGAACAATAATATATCTAACAAATGGTTTAATCTTCCTCTAGCCTCTCATCCAAATCGCCCTTCGGGCTCTCCAACAAATCACCTGAGTAAGATCCATCCGGTTGACGAATGCATATGTTCAAGTTGCTGGATAGGAAATGTTCCTAGGTGGTAAGCAGAGAGAAAATGGTCAGACAAGCCCTCAAAAAATGAGATGTCACACAAATAGATTGACTAATTAATGTAGCTTATTCATAAATAACAAATAACAAATGTACAAATAGTAGCTTCATGTTGCAATTGAAAGTGCAATTGACAGCTCAAACATGACATCACAAAACCAAGCAATCCTCAAAAGTAAATGTCAAACAGAGAGCAGTTTTTTTTTTTTTTTTTTTCAAAAACCAATGTCAGGCTTACAAGCACTTTTTCATATTTTAGTCAAGGGGGAAAACACAGCTCTATGCTAGCTAAGCTTAAACCATCACAAAAACAAAAATCATATTCATCTTTGACCTCGTCCAATGTGTTATCCTCATCACTATAACAAAAAGTTGAAGGAGAAAAATGTATAAACCATATTTAATTCCAAATCCACTTGTTATTTTTAAGATTTCCAAGACATGTAAGGTCAGGACCAATGAGTCTGGCCAGGAATCTTGTAATTGTAAGAAATTGTATCAAATATTACCTGGTCAACAGTATCTTGGCCCTCTGAATGAAAGAGAATTGGCCGACACCGCTTGTCCTCATTCATTAAGCTTGAATTCTGAAAATGCATCACAAGTGCAGCCTTTCCTTGAATTCGTGCATATGCCAGTGAAGCAACTTTTTCGCTATTAAACTTCTCCCATTTCTTCCCATTAAATGCCTGCATAAATTTCCATGAAAGATTTGTTAAGTATATATACTTTTCCATACCAGGACAAGTTTAATACTAGCAATTTACCAGAAACTACCACAAAATACTTTCGACCTTCTACTCATAATAATCAGAATAATTCCAGAGGGATCTATCCTTATTACACAATGTCAAATTTAGGAAATCCTAACATAACAAACTGTGCAAATGAAAATTTAAATATATTAATTGAAAAAATTAACCTCAGATATGCATAGGTATAAAATTTAAACCTTATAGAAGGGGATGATGTGTGAAGGAGACGCCATATTGATGAAAGCATAACCCACATTACACTTATTCTGCAAGCAAAAACAGACATTAATAAATAAGTCATCATGGAAGGAGAAATACCACAACCCTAATTGAAAAGATATATAGGATGTGTATACTTTAAAATCAATTGGCAAGTAGAGGAAATCATAAGTCCCCCGGTGATTCTCATCAATTGCAGCAAGCAGCATCTTCGAAGTGTACCTTAAAAGCAATCACAACAGGCAAAAGTCATCAAAAAATTCATTCAGTTATCATCCTAATCAAATTGCTAGTATGTTGATCACGTCACTAGGATACTTGCTTAGTTGTTGTTCGTACTTGTTAGGAATGTTTTTAATCATTAGAGTAGTCCTTGTATCTTCACCGCTGATGATTTTGTCTAGATCAAGCTGGTACAGCTTCTTACTCTCAATTTGGTTCACATTATTGTCAGGTCGCCTACTTCGTCCACTTCCAGCTAATCCCTCAATGTTAGCTGCTCCTGCTCCAGAATACAAACCATTTCCAAGGAACAAGGAACCAGGCCTAGGCAGTGACATCATTCGGAAATTAGGTGAACTAATTTCACTGGTAGTTGCTGAAAGGCCAAGACTAACTCCTACAGATGCACGGGCACCCATGGTCATCATAAAATTCCCATCACTGTGATTTAAATTCCCAAATGCAACTTGGCTCATGAGAGAAGTATCAGGTGACTCTGGGAAGTAGCTGAAATGCTGATCAATAGGAAGGCCAGATGGAGCAGATCCTACATGATGATGTTGCAGGGAGCCAAGAAAAGGACTGTGGTGACTACTGTATGGGAAACCCTGCCTTTGGCCACTAGATGAAAATGGATGCCCCACAGAAGACGAAGACCAGGCAGATGTTTTTGAATGCTCTGAGTAAGGAGTTGGGCTTCCCCAAAGAAATTGAGGACCAGACAGTGTTCCAATACTTGATGAACTTGAATTTGATTCACCAAATGTAGATATAGGCCTAGGACTTGCATTTATTTTTTGTTCAGGAAAGGAAATAGAATGCTGAAAAGCTGCTCCTTGTGTTGATCCAGAGCTGGCAAACATCTGAGTTGCAACTCTTCCAGGGTCTTTTCCGATCGGTGCAATTTTGGTAGAGGTTGATGTTTGCGGGGAAAGAATTGCAGCCAATCCAGACAAATGGTTGGTGGTATTTATAAGGCTGGCATGGCCCAAACCAGGGGACTTGCTGTAAGAACCTAGTGGATTATGTTCAACTGGACTACCAAAGTGTGTCCAGTTACCTGAGAAAAAATTGCCAAATATTTTACTCGTAATTGGAGATACCTTTCTACAATGATATAACATTATAACACGTGAAAAATTATTGGATTAGGAGATATTTACCAGGAGGAGAATTGGCTATAGGTGAGCCTACTTGATGCCTAAAAGTTCGAGCTTCATCTTGATCCAGTTCTTGACTCAGTTGTTGCATCAAGCTAGAAATAGAAAATGCATCACTAGTTTTTTATAGGTTTCATTATGTATATAACATTGTCATTCACATAAGATATCGATTGTAGGTAAAAGAAGAAAAGTTATTTGTAATGGAAAGATATTTATAACATACAAACCAAGATAAAGCCCAACTTACTTTCGGCGTGCTCCACCAGGGCGACTAGGTTCAAGTTTTATGCGTTTGCCAGCAATGTCACTTCGATTTAATGCTTTAAGAGCTGCCTCAGCTGCTCTAACATCATAAAACTCAATAAATTTATGGTGTCTCTTATGAGGTGTTTCTCTGATCTGCAATTTCAATACAAAAATTACAACTACACTCCAAACACTAGATAAAAATTAAGCAATGGCCAAAGGAAATACATTTTAGACGAATGGATAAACATATATTACCTCCTTGACCTCACCATAAGCCCCAAATATTTGGCGAAGGTCATCATTTGATACCGATGGATCTAAATTGAACACTACAAGGGTTCCTTGGTTTATATCTTTCTCAGAGGGGTTATCCTTTTAAACCAGCAGAACAAAGATGAATAACGAAAAGGCAACGTCAACAATAATTAGTCAAGCATTATGAAATGCTATAAAATCAAACCTTGGGAATTGAAAAATGAATATCAAGTTTTCTTCGTCTCAAGGGTTTGTTTTGTAAAGCATGCATTGCAGTGCGAGCAGCTCGAATGTCATAATAAGATATCATCACAAATCCCCTATGCTTGCATGCAGTGTACAAAGTTCTGATATCCCCATATTGCTATCAAATAAGAAAGAAAGAGTCAACAATAGGAATAGCAAAATAAAGGGAGAAAAACAAGAGCTTTTCAAGTTGTACACAAAAAAGAAATATACGGGGAAAAAAAACTATTTAAGCTCCAACTAGAATTGTCATAACAATTATACTAGATGCAAGCTCAGAAAGTCATTAAAATAGAAAAAGGTACATCAAGGCTCTCCGAATAAATTTATGCCTCTAATTTTCAGGGCCACAAAAAACTATGCCTTTTGCATTCATTCTTTTTGTTCAAGTACAACTTTGGGAGGCAGCAGATGAGGGAGTGAGTAAGTGGAGCATAAAGTGGACAAGTGTCTCCCACCAGCAATTGACGAGGGCACATCTGTTAGTGAGGTTCCCAGTCACTAACTGGCCAAGGCTGGACGGCAACTTATGGTTCTATTTTGTTTTTTGAAATTCTCAACATTATATTTCTAGCTGTTCTAGTTTAATTATACACTTGTCATGTATTTATTAGTTCCATCTTTATCAGTCAAAGTAAATGTGCCAGCAGATTATCTTAAAATGTTTCTTTTTAGAATTTAAGCTTGTAAAGAGTAGTATCCCCCAGTTCCTAGCTAGAAATTGCAAGTATCTTGGCAGACACATTTACACTAATGATTAGTCGAGACATATAATGTTCAATTTCCACATTTCAAAATGCAAATATCAACAGACTTCAAGACATTATATAAGTATATGACGATAAATTAATGGATTAATTACTTTCAGATGAAATGAGTCACAACCACTCACCACATATTAAAAGGATGACTAGTTCAAAATGCCACCCTTTAAAAGAAACAAGACCTGAAGTCAAAAATTAAAGTAAATCCTATCATCTGATAAAACAAGCCAAAATCCTTTCACCAAATTAGCAACTCTTATCTCCCGTTAAAAAGGATTTACACGAGATGGATTAAAAATTGAAAAAACAGTTAAGGATAACATATCCTCCAACAGAAAAACATAGTGAATTTCAGATTCTCTAAAGTGTGCTAAGCTATCCAATCTATGCCATGTCACTATATCAGGCACAGAAACAAACGAGGGCAAAGAAACACAGTTAAAAATGCATATATTCCTCTCCAACCAAATACACCAGAGAATAGCATAAACCAAACATTCATAAAGTTTCAACTGCCTTATTGTCTCCAAAACTTTTGAATGTAAAAAGTTTCAACTTTTCTTAGTTTCTTAACCTAAAAAGTTACCACTTAAATGACTGTATAAGTATTTCACCAAGAAATTCACTTTTAGAAGGTTAAGCACAAACTTGGTAATCTCCCAACCCAACCCCCAAGGAAACCCAGTAATAACGTAATTAAACAAGCAAAACATGATTACCAAAAACAGTTGTGTTCAAAGATCCACATAGGTCTATGGAAGGATTAGTTGAATGTACAATGACTCAATTAGTGATCTTAATTCACAGACTTAGATTTGTAACTAAGGAAGCAAAAGCATGATTACCAAACGCATTAAATATAATACTATTGAAGCATCAGGTAAATATGTGATACCTCAAATAGTGTACGTAATTCAGAGTCCTCAACATTACTGTTGATGTTTCGAACAAACAATGTCCTTGACGGATGCTCTCCATAGGGATGCTCCCCAGCCACTGTTCCCACACCATTTGGGATTGCATAATGTCCAATGCCATTCGAAGAAACTCCATCTGATATGCTTATCTTTGACATACCAAAACTAAGGCTCTCTTGGGGTTCAAAATCCATTTCAAATCCCCCTCCATTGACAAACAGATCATTTTCATCCAAATCCTCCAATTGGTTGGGTAATCTACTGAGGTCAAAATCATCCATTATCCCAGCTAAAAGCTCCTCTTCGTCATCAGGAAGAATGTTTCCAATAGCATTGTTTTCAAAATCATCAAAAGGATCATGCCCTTCATCCTCTTTGTGAACTTCATCTAATGTTAGCAAGTTATCATCCACCGGTTGTTCAGAATCGGTCAAATTTACTGCATATTCACAATAAAAAGGGCAAAAGTCTCAATAATCAATTTTACTGATTCCAATCAGTTCTATAAGAAACATTATCTCAGGCTTACACTTCTCATGTGGAAGAACTGGCAGTGAACTAGAAAACAAGCTAACATCATTTGAATCATGAAATACATCAATCGCGTGTGGTATTCCCCATGCACTGCTTCCCGGTTTTTTTGGGATATTAAGTGAGGAAATCTTAGACGGGCCTACAAAAAAACATCAAAACAATTTTTTTAAAAAAAATCTCTATACAACAACAATAATTTAATTCTTATGTATGAAGTAAGAAGAAGCACCTGCAGCACCATGAGCTGGCAAAGAATCCCCAGAATGTTTGTCCATTTTCAGTCACTTTTCTACTAATATTGTGAAATGGGAAAAAAAGGAGTCAGATTCCTTAATATCAATTAATAGAAGACATCATAAAACTATAGAACCAATTTGCCATCAACGGAAAAATTGTTACAATTAAGTGAAATTACAAAACAATTTAGTATCCCAAAAGACAGACAACTGTTTTCTCATACTCATAGTTTTATCTCTTTCTTTACTTTGTCTCACTTATAGAGTTCAGTGAGGAGAATAATTCACAATCACTTGTATAACCTACGGAGCTGTTAAAAAATGTGAATAGGAAAATTAAAGTTTCGACTTAACTAGAATCCAAACAGATTACCTTTTTTTTGCACACATAAGAGCACAATCATATCATACTACAGGAAGGGGGAAAAATACAGGAACATATAGTCAACTTATGTTACAAACCCAAACTATTCAGTAAACTTTCTCATAAAACTATCAGCACAATAGCCATAAAGAACAGGCCTATATAACAGGAAAGACAAATTGGGGAGATTAAATAATACTCAGTAGCTGATGCATTTCACAACTGGGTAAGCAAGACTACATAGTAAACTTAAGGTCCAAACCATAAGCTACTCAGAAAAATTTATCAACTTCACCTAGACCCTTGAAGAAAATTTCAATAAATAAATAAATACAGCTCAGATTATCCACCACCACCACCAAGTCCCAGACCAAAGAACATAGTTCCTCGTTATTCAGCTCAAGCTTATGCAACCAAATAACGATAGACCCAGTTGCCAGTTAAACCGGTCAAGCACAGAAAAACCAAAATTTTAAGGGGAAAAACAGAACTTGAGTAACCTCCAACACTTGAAAAAGCATAAATTCAAAAGGGAGAGAAGAAAGATAAAGAAAAAAAATGCAAAAAGCAAAAAAAAAATGGAGTGAAAGCAGAAGAGAGGAACATGAGAAGTACCTTGTGAAAGAGGAGAAACGGGAGAGAAAGAAAACGCATACAGTAGGGGCTAGAGGAAATCCATGGATGATTGATTTGTTATTGAAGTTGTGGTTGAAGAGTTTAAGTTGATCACGGAAATTGTGAAGGGAAGGGAAGGGAAAGAGAAAGTGTTTCCGTAAAGCAGAGAAATTTCTTCCTTCTACTCTTCTACTTCCTCCTCTGTCGCCGGGAAACCAGAGAGCAAGAGTGAGAGAAATCAGAGAGGAGAAAAGGAAAAAGAAATGAAATGAAATGAAATAAAAAAGCAAAAAAAAAAACAGGGTAAAATGATTGGAGCGAAGAAAGACAAGCACATGGAAATTAATTAAATTAAATTAATAATAATATAAATATCTTTTCGTCAAATATTTTATTTTATATAAAAAATTGGAAACATAAATAATATTATTATTTTTTGCTCTGTTTTCTTCCTCCCATTCTGCCATATTTGAATTGTATTTGGCGTCCGTTGAAACATTGAGTCTGGCTTGAATCTGGCTGGCTCAATTGCTAATGCCCTACAAATTTGAAGGCAAAAATTGATCACGGGGGAAAACATTGAACTTTGTTAAAATGGGGATTCTCATCTACAATTTTTTTTCTGCATTTTACATTTATCATAACATCATTTCACTTCTAATGTGCATTGCTATGAGCTTTGCACAGTGAAACCTGTATAATTTAATTTCTTCTGTTATGGACTGTGTAGCTTGAACTGAGTTGAGTGTCAACTCTGGCACAACAAAAGACATTTGAATGCAAAAATTCATCCAAACTTGCCTGAGATTACTTATCAACAGGCATCAGAATTTGAAAGTAAATTGTTGGAATCCATGTTTAAAATTCTGTCTTGACCGTGCTAATCTTTTGTAGAAAGGATGACATGTTCTTATAATAAAAATACAGTTCTTCAAAGATCATCCAATAATTTCTGAGTGACCTCATAGAAGTAGCACTGAGTACTTTCAATAACGATATTCTGAAATCCAACGCCAAGAAACTGTTTCCCCAATGAACTGTCATTCAACATATTTTTGGCAAATTGACCAACATTGATAATTTATTTAGCGGAAAAATTGAAGAGTTATAACAATTAAATAAAATGTTAATAGTTGAAGAGTTATAATTTGTAAACACGAGTTTATATTCAAAGAGAAAGACCATCTGAATTTGTTAGTGTCCGTTTGTTTTAGATTTTGATAAAATTGTGTTTGAAGAATTGATTTTAAAAAAATTGTGTTAAAAAGAATTGATTTGTGTTTGGTAATGATATTTTAAAAGTGTGTTCAGAAGAATTAATTGTATTTGAATGCTAGAAGTAAAATCACTTTCGATGTATAAATATAAAAAAATTTGTAAGTCCTATACTAAAACGTGATTTTGCAAACGAAAAAGCAACCCAAGACCTCCTTTCACCAAAATTGATTCTAGATCCCAAAACCACGTTTCGAATTTTCACATTTAGGTAAACAAACACACTCATAAACATAGAAGTACAATCATGCAAGCTTTGTTGGCTCAATCATTTTTCTTTTCACGTTACTCAGAAGCAGTTAACATCTCACAATTCAACAGAAACTTCAGTCTAACTAAAAGTTCACATGCTTATCTTTGTAGAAAGAATGTCACAATGATATAAGAGAAAAAACAGTACTTGAAAGAACCTCCAATACTTCAAAGTATTCAGACTTTCACTAACAATATTCTGAAATAAATAAAATGGCAAGAAACCGGTTCACATCTCTACATTCACATTTTTTTTTGACCACATGAAGCAACACTGACAAACAGGATGGTAATCCTTGTTTCCCTTCTATACAAACTTTTTTCCCATAAGTTGGATTTTTTTTTTTAATGTACACATTAGTAGTAATGTCCACAAAAGGTCACAACAGCCTCAACAAAGGAAGGGGGAAAAAATAACAAATCCCATACAGAGAGTCATCCTGCACAATCTGGCATGCCTGCTGTTGTAGAAACTTACCAACCAGCAATACACCTCCCAAGTTATTATTATGAACTATTAACACATTCAGAGTCTCCTCCCCCTGATAATTGGGCTGCTCCCTTCAACTTTATACACCATTGGATGAATCAACTTTGTACACCTTAAGATAATCTATGCATTAGTTAGCACTCCTAGACCATCATGTATTGTGGCTTGGAACAATAATATATCTAACAAATGGTTAATCTTCCTCTAGCCTCTCATCCAAATTGCCCTTCGGACTCTCCAACAAGTCACCTGAGTAAGATCCATCCGGTTGACGAATGCATATGTTCAAGTTGCTGGATAGGAAATGTTCCTAGGTGGTAAGCAGAGAGAAAATGGTCAGACAAGCCCTCAAAATGAGATGTCACACGAATAGATTGACCAATTAATGTAGCTTTTTCATAAATAACAAATATACATATAGTAGTTTCATGTTGCAATTGAAAGTGCAATTGACAGCTCAAACATGACATCACAAAACCAAGCAACCCTCAAAGTAAATGTCACACAGAGAGCAATGTTTTTGTAATTTTCAAACAACAATGTCAGGCTCACAAGAACTTTTTGATATTTTAGTCTAGGGGGAAGGCACAGCTCTATGCAAGCTAAGCTTAAACCATCGCACAAACAAAAATTGTATTCATCATAGACCTCATCCAATGTTTTATCCCCATCACTGTAACTAAAAGTTGAAGGATAAAATGTATAAACCATATTTAATTTTAAATCCACTTGTTATTTTTAAGATTTCCAAGACATGTATCAGGACCAATGAGTCTGGCCAGCAATCTTGTAATTGTATCAAATATTACCTGGTCAACAGTATCCTGGCCCTCTGAATGAAAGAGAATTGGCCTACACCGCTTGTCCTCATTCATTAAGCTTGAATTCTGAAAATGCATCACAAGCGCGGCCTTTCCTTGAATTCGTGCATATGCCAGCGAAGCAACTTTTTCGCTATTAAACTTCTCCCACTTCTTCCCATTAAATACCTACACAAATTTCCATGATAGATTTGTTGAAATATAAGTATACATACCCAGGACAAGTTTAAAACCATCATTTTACCAGAAATTACCATAAAATACTTTTAACTGTCTACTCATAATTACTTTTGGAATGAAAAGAAATCAGAATAACTCCAGAGGGATCTATCATTATTACCAATGTTAAATTTAGGAAATCCACTATGCAAATGAGACTTTAAATGTATTAATTGAAAAATATGCATAGGTATAGAATTTAAAACCTTATAGAAGGGGATGATGTGTGAAGGAGACGCCATATTGATGAAAGCATAACCCACATTACACTTATTCTGCAAGCAAAAACAGACATTAATAAATAAGTCATCCTGGCAGGAGAAATCCCACAACCCTAATTGAAAAAGATATATATGATGTGTATACTTTAAAGTCAATTGGCAAGTAGAGGAAATCATAAGTCCCCCGGTGATTCTCATCAATTGCAGCAAGCAGCATCTTCGACGTATACCTTAAAAGCAATCACAACAGGCAAAAGTCATCAAGAAATTCATTCAGTTATCATCCTAATCAAATTGCTGGTATGTTGATCTCGTCACTGGGATACTTGCTTAGTTGTTGTTCTTACTTGTTAGGAATGTTTTTAATCATGAGAGTAGTCCTTGTATCTTCACCGCTGATGATTTTGTCTAGATCAAGCTGGTAGAGCTTCTTACTCTCAATTTGGTTCACATTATTGTCAGGTCGCCTACTTCGTCCACTTCCTGATAATCCCTCAATGTTAGCTGCTCCTGCTCCAGAATACAAACCATTTCCAAGGAACAAGGAACCAGGCCTAGGCAGTGACATCATTCGGAAATTAGGTGAACAAATTTCACTAGTAGTTGCTGAAAGGCCAAGACTAACTCCAACAGATGCACGAGCACCCATGTTCATCATAAAATTCCTATCACTGGGATTTAAATTCCCAAATGCAACTTGGCTCATGAGAGAAGTATCAGGTGACTCTGGGAAGTAGCTGAAATGCCGATCAATAGGAAGGCCAGATGGAGCAGATCCTACATGATGATGGTGCTGGGAGCCAAGAAAAGGACTGTGTTGACTACTGTATGGGAAACCCTGCCTTTGGCCACTAGATGAAAATGAATGCCCCAGAGAAGATGAAGACCAAGCAGATGTGTTTGAATGCTCTTTGTAAGTGGTCGGGCTTCCCCAAAGAAATTGTGGACCAGACAGTGTTCCAATACTTGATGAACTTGAATTTGATTCACCAAAAGTAGATATAGGCCTAGGACTTGCATTTATTTTTTGTTCAGGAAAGGAGATAGAATGCTGAAAAGCTGCTCCTTGTGTTGATCCAGAGCTGGCAAACATCTGAGTTGCAACTCTTCCAGGGTCTTTTCCGATCGGTGCAATTTTGGTAGAGGTTGATGTTTGCGGGGAAAGAATTGCAGCCAATCCAGACAAATGGTTGGTGGTATTTATAGGGCTGGCATGGCCCAAACCAGGGGACTTGCTGTAAGAACCTAGTGGATTATGTTCAACTGGACTACCAAAGTGTGTCCAGTTACCTGAGAAAAAATTGCCAAATATTTTACTCGTAATTGGAGATACCTTTCTACAATGATATAACATGTGAAAAAATATTGGATTAGGAGATATTTACCAGGAGGAGAATTGGCTATAGGTGAACCTACTTGATGCCTAAAAGTTCGAGCTTCATCTTGATCCAGTTCTTGACTCAGTTGTTGCATCAAGCTAGCAATAGAAAACGCATCACTAGTTTTTTATAGGTTTCATTATGTATATAACATTGTCATTCACATAAGATATCTATTGTAGGTCAAAGAAAAAAAGTTATTTTTAATGGAAAGATGTCTATAACATACAAACCAAGATAAAGCCCAACTTACTTTCTGCGTGCTCCACCAGGGCGACTAGGTTCAAGTTTTATGCGTTTGCCAGCAATATCACTTCGATTTAATGCTTTAAGAGCTGCCTCAGCTGCTCTAACATCATAAAATTCAATAAATTTATGGTGTCTCTTATGAGGTGTTTCTCTGATCTGCAATTTTAATACAAAATTACAACTACACTCCAAACACTAGATAAAAATTAAGCAATGGCCAAAGGAAATACATTTTAGACGAATGGATAAACATATATTACCTCCTTGACCTCACCATAAGCCCCAAATATTTGGCGAAGGTCATCATTTGATACCGATGGATCTAAATTGAACACTACAAGGGTTCCTTGGTTTATATCTTTCTCGGAGGGGTTATCCTTTTAAACCAGCAGAACAAAGATGAATAACACAAAGGCAACATCAACAATAATTAGTCGAGCATTATGTAATGCTATAAAATTCAAACCTTGGGAATTGAAAAATGAATATCAAGTTTTCTTCGTCTCAAGGGTTTGTTTTGTAAAGCACGCATTGCAGTGCGAGCAGCTCGAATGTCATAGTAAGATATCATCACAAAGCCCCTGTGCTTGCATGCTGTGTACAAAGTTCTGATATCCCCATATTGCTATCAAATAAGAAAGAAAGAATCAACAATAGGAATAGCAAAATAAAGGGAGAAAAACAAGAGCTTTTCAAGTTTTACACAAAAATGAAATGTATAAAAGAAACAAATTATTTAACCTCCAACTAGAATTGTCATAACAATCGTACTAGATGCAAGCTCAGAAAGTCATTAAATTAGAAAAAGGTAAATCAAGGCTCTCCGAATAAATTTATGCCTCTATTTTTTGGGGGCACAAAAACTTATGCCTTTTCATTCATTTTTATTTTTTGTTCAAGTACAACTTTGGAGGCAGCAGATGAGGGAGTGAGTAAGTGGAGCATAAATGGGACAAGTGTCTCCCACCTGCATTTGACCAGGGCACATCTGTTAGTGAGGTTTCCAGTCACTAACTGGCCAGGGTTGGATAGCAACTTATGATTCTATTTTGCTTTTGATATTCTCAACATTATATTACTAGCCTTTCTAGTCTAATTCTACACTTGTCATGTATTTATTAGATCCATCTTTATCAGTCAAAGTAAATGTGCCAGCAGAATATCTTAAAATGTTAGTTTTTACAATTTAAGTTTGTAAAGAGTAGTATCTCCCAGTTCCTAACTAGAAATTTCAAGTTAGGTAATAACTTATCTTGGCAGACACATTTACACTAATAATTAGTTGGCAAACATAATGTTCAAAATGATATTCCAGCCAAAAATGAAGTCACAACACATCCTCCATAATCCATAATTTCCACATTTCAAAATGCAAATATCAACAGACTTCAAGACATTATATAAGTATATGACGATAAATTAATGGATGAATTACTTTCCGATGAAATGTGTCACAGCCACTCACCACATATTAAAAGGATGACTAGTTCAAAATGCCACCCTTTAAAAGAAACAAGACCTGAAGTCAAAAATTAAAGTAAATCCTAGCATCTGATAAAACAAGCCAAAATCCTTTCATCTAATTAGCAACTTTTATCTCCCGCTAAAAGGGATTTATACAAGAGATGGATTAAAAATTGAAAAAACAGTTAACGATAACATATCCTCCAACAGAAAAAAAAATAGTGAATTTCAGATCCTCTAATGTGTGCTAAGCTATCCAATCTATGCCATATCACTATATCAGGCACAGAAACAAACGAGGGCACAGAAACAGAGTTAAAAATGCATATATTCCTCTCCAACCAAATACACTAGAGAATAGCATAAACCAAACATTCATAAAGTTTCAACTGCCTTTATCTCCAAAACTTTTGAATGTAAAAAGTTTCAACTTTACCTAAAAAGTTATCACTTGAATGACTGCATAAGTATTTCACCAAGAAATTCACTTTTAGAAGGTTAAGCACAAACTTCGTAATCTCCCAACCCCAAAGGTAAGCAAGTAAGAATGTAATCAAACAAGCAAAGCATGATTACCAAAAACAGCTGTGTTCAAAGATACACATAGCTCTATGGAAGGATTAGTTAAATGTACAATGCCTCAGTGATCTTAATTCAGACTTAGATTTGTAACTAAAGAAGCAAAAGCATGTCTAAAGATAAATATAATGCTATTGAAGCATTAGGTAAATATATGATACCTCAAATAGTGTTCGTAATTCAGAGTCCTCCACATTACTGTTGATGTTTCGAACAAACAATGTCCTAGACGGATGCTCTCCATAGGGATGCTCCCCAGCCACTGTTCCCACACCATTTGGAATTGCATAATGTCCAATGCCATTCGAAGAAACTCCATCTGATATGCTTATCTTTGACATACCAAAACTAAGGCTCTCTTGGGGTTCAAAATCCATTTCAAATCCCCCTCCATTGACAAACAGATCATTTTCATCCAAATCCTCCAATTGGTTGGGTAATCTACTGAGGTCAAAATCATCCATTATCCCAGCTAAAAGCTCCTCTTCATCATCAGGAAGAATGTTTCCAATAGCATTGTTTTCAAAATCATCAAAAGGATCATGTCCTTCATCTTCTTTGTGAACTTCATCTAATGTTAGCAAGTTCTCATCCACCGGTTGTTCAGAATCAGTCAAATTTACTGCATATCCACAATAAAAAGGGGAAAAAAGTCTCGATAATCAATTTTACTGACTCCAATCCATTCTATAAGAAACATTATCTCAGGCTTACACTTTTCATGTGGAAGAATAGGCAGTGAACTAGAAAACAAGCTAACATCATTTGAATCATGAAATACATCAGTTGCGTGTGGTATTCCCCATGCACAGCTTCCCGGTTTTTTTGGGATATTAAGTGAGGAAATCTTAGACGGGCCTACAAAAAAACATCAAAACAATTTTTTAAAAAAAAATCTCTATACAACAACAATAATTTAATTCTTATGTATGAAGTAAGAAGAAGCACCTGCAGCACCATGAGCTGGCAAAGAATCCCCAGAATGTTTGTCCATTTTCAGTCACTTTTCTACTAATATTGTGAAATGGGAAAAAAGGAGTTAAATTCCTTAATATCAATTAATAGAAGACCTCATAAAACTATAGAAAACCATTGTGCCATCAACGGAAAAATTGTTACAATCGAGTAGAGTTACAAAACAATTTAGTATCCCAAAAGACAGACAACTGTTTTCTCATAGTTTTATCTCTTTCTTTACTTTGTCTCACTTATAGAGTTCAGTGAGGAGAGTAATGCGCAATCACTTATATAACCTACAGAGAAAATGTTACAGGTACAACCACTATCAATATCTCCCAAGTTGAATTAACCAACAACTATACACCCAAGACATCGTGTTGATCAATACAACTTTTAAAGCTCTTATGGATTGATGATTTAACAGAATGAAATTGATGCTGAATAAAAGAGCTGTCTAGTCCTATGTTGAAACGCATTGCATAGAAGGAATTGTGATACGCCAAGCAAGATTATTCCTTGGTTGAATCCCAGTTTCGTCTCATAATTTATTGCTTCAGAAAGAGGATGACATGGGGAGAAAATGGAAAGATATAATTAAAGTTGGTCGGTCATGAGGGCCAAGTTAAAAACTAAAAAAACATAACCCTCTCCCTTTTATCCTTTCTGGTTACAAACAAGAGAGCTCCAGTTTCATTGTCTTCCCCAATAATTCCCAAATGCAAGAGTCCAGATCATTCCAGTTTCTATTATGTTCATCCTTTAATTCTACTATGTTCAATTCAGTGCAACCATTTAAAACAAGCTGTTAAAAATGTGAATAGGAAAATTAAAGTTTGGACTTAACTAGAGTCCAAAACAGATTGCTTATGTTATGCACACATAAGAGCACAATCATATCATACTACAGGAAGGGGGGGAAAACTACAGAGAACATATAGTCAACTGAAGTTACAAACCCAAACTATGCAGTAAACTTTCTCACAAAACTATCAGCACAGTATCCATAAAGAACAGGCCTAAATAACAGAAAAGACAAATTGGAGAGATTAAATAATACTCAGTAGCTGATGCATTTCACAACTGGGGTAAGCAAGACTACATAGTAAACTTAAGGTCCAAACCATAAACTACCCAGAAAAATTAATCAACTTCACCTAGACCCTTGAAGACAATTTCAATAAATAAATACAGTTACTCAGATTATCCACCACCAAGTCCCAGACCAAACAACACAGTTCCTCGTTATTCAGCTCAAGCTTATGCAAACGATAGACCCAGTTGCCAGTTAAACCGACCAAGCACAGAAAAACCAAAATTTTAGGGGGAAAAAAGACAGAACTTGAGTAACCTCCAACACTTGAAAAAGCATAAATTCAAAAGGGAGAGGAGAAAGAGAAAGAAAAAAAAAAGCAAAAAGCAAAAAAAAAATGGAGTGAAAGCAGAAGAGAGGAACATGAGAAGTACCTTGTGAAAGAGGAGAAACGGAAGAGAAAGAAAACGCATACAGTAGGGGCTAGAGGAAATCCATGGATGATTGATTTGTTATTGAAGTTGTGGTTGAAGAGTTTAAGTTGATCACGGAAATTGTGAAGGGAAGGGAAGGGAAAGAGAAAGTGTTTCCGTAAAGCAGAGAAATTTCTTCCTTCTACTCTTCTACTTCCTCCTCTGTCGCCGGGAAACCAGAGAGCAAAGAGTGAGAGAAATCAGAGAGACGAGAAAGGAAAAAGAAATGAAATGAAATGTAAAAGAAAAAAAAAAACACACAGGGGAAATGATTGGAGGGAAGAAAGACAAGCACATGGAAATTAATTAATTATTATTGTTGGAAGTAATAATATAAATATCTTTTCGTCAAATATTTTATTTTAACATAAAAAATTGAAAACATAAATAATTATTATTTTGTTTGCTCTGTTATCTTCCTCCCATTCTGCCATATTTGAATTGTATTTGGGGTCCGTTGACACGAGTGCTCCACATTCAACACTCGTCGAGCTCTTCTCAAGCTTAAATTTTTTCCATTATCCAAAAAAATAATTAAAATAACGATAATGATAAAGTAATCAAAAATTCAAAATACATAATTAAAAATTGGGGTCTTCCCTATTATGAAATTCTTAAACCAAGGATAGATCGTTTCGATGATAACTAGTTCTCTCTTTTTTTCTGTGTTTCGGATTTTATATCGTAAATTGTTCAACTGCTTATCTTCTTAATATGCTAAAAAATTAAGTAAAATAATGATGATTCCGCGTGAACATAAATTAAATATTAAGATGCTCTATTAGATCTTTTTATACTTGTTATATTTATTATAGAAACAATTTCGTATATGGATTCTATAACGTGTCAATGACTCTTATATGATTTATGGTTTAAGTATATTTCATTTACATAAAATTTTAATTTGTAACTTTTTAATAATCTATAAAACTTATTCAGTCAAAAAAAATAATCTATAAATCTTAATAAATTGCTTTTCATTAAAATAGTATTCAAGCACATCATCCATGATAATTTTATAAATGTTATAAGCATCATTCCTCAAAACAACTTCTTATAAGTCATTAAGATTGAGCTAATATTGAGAGATTTGAGCACTTTATATTATGTGTGGTCATTATAAAAAAAATCTTTTAATCTCACTTTTTTTTTTAAAGAACGTGCCCACCATATCATTTTAAGAGAAGGTGTAAATTTTTTTTTATGAAGTATGGACACCCTACAAAAATATTTATTTGAAAAAAGTTGAAAAAACAAGATAAAAAGTGCTTTCTTTATTGATTTTTCTTACAGTGTATAGTTTTTTTTTTTTACTAAGTAGGAAAATTATTTTGAAAACTTGTGTTTATTATAATCTTTTTGGCAAAACCAAAACTTTATTAATCTTTTTTTTTTGGTGAATAAAACTTTATTAATCTTGAGAAACAGAATATAACTACCAGAGAAAAAAAACTCAAGAAGTAAACATTGAAAAATTCAGTATGTAACTTTATCGTAATAATTATTTTGTTCAGAACTTTATCTATGCATGATGTAGTCAGTGATTAGTGGGGCCATGCTGCTCCTTGTGGAAAGTATGTATAGTTGGCAAAAATAAAATGAACTTTAAAATATAAAAATAAAATAAACACTGACGACATTTTTTAAATATATTATTTTATATATCATAGGTTGAACTGCACATTTGTTCACTCACGAATCACAATCGTGCGACTTTGGTTCTTCGGGTTTCAATTGTGTAATTTTAATTCTTAAGTACCATGATTGTACAATTTTTATATACCAAGTTCGATTTTGGTACCTTAAGTATTATGATTGTGTAATTTTGGTTATCAATTATCGCAATTGTTATAACCGATCCTCTATCGCGTGTGTCGTTTTCACACCAAGAACATGTACAACACACATGGGTTTGATTTTACATTGAATTGGGTCACCTGTGAGCTGCGTAAATTTTTTGTATTAAAAATGATATAGCGACAAAGAATCTGATTGTAACAATTGAGATACCTAGAAACCAATATCACATAATTGGGATACCCGATATATCAAAATCGTACAATCGTAATATTTGATAGACCAAAATCATGCAACTGAAACTTAAGGGACCAAAATTACATAATCATGATACACAAAAAAACAAAAGTACAATTAAACATATATTATATTACTATCTCTAGTCCCTATTATAAGATAATATTATTTTTTTAATTCATTAAATAACTCATGTATCTAATTTATACATGAATTATTCAATCAACCAAAAAAATAACTTATTTCGAGGAGAGGAGGTAGTATTAGATAAACTTCAAATAAATTAATGTCTTTTTTTATTCAATAAAATTCACAAAAGCGTAGTTAACAATATAAAAAAGAATATGGTTAATTGACACTGGATATCAAATTAACTTTTACACCTGTATATCTTAATAATTTTATATAAAATACAAAATCAACAAATCCAACCATTGAATTAAAAATTTTTATAAAATAAATCATGTTTATTAAATTAAATTTTATATACATCAAAAACTATTTTTTATTGTATTATTTTATACTAATAGATAATATATTATTTAAAGCATAAATAAATGTCTTATATAAAAAGTTTATGAATACTCAAATTATCTAAAATTTGATAATATATATATATACACACACGATCATAAAAAATAATTTTACATAATTGAACAATATGATAGGTTAATTTCATTCTCTATAAGAAATATAAGTATAAAAGTTTCACACTGTATCACTGGCAGTTATTATAAAATATCAATTGATATATCTTATCTTATAAAAGTATAAGTATATTGCTAACATTTTTCAAGATATTCGGTCAAAAAACATTTTTCAAAATAAAAATGTATCACTAGCAATGTGGGTTCTCAATAACCAATAGAATTCATGAGCAGTAGAAGTAAAATTGTGCGAATCTAATCTAAACGTAACTCCCTTCAAAGTTCAAACAAGATCACCGCTAGTGACGTGGGATTCTGTCAGCACAGTAGCTGAATTCACCTGCTTTTCCATGCGAAACTTTCGGGGGAAGTAATCTCCAATTATATTACGCCACGTTGCTTTTAAATCGCTCCTGTCCCCAACTAGTCCCTTTCTTGTCTTGCTAAGTTGGTCAGACATTGCATGGCTTGTTGCCACTTGTAAATTTCGATCAGTTTTAGACTAAGAAAGAAATAAAGTATAAAGTAGTATTTAACAGTATATTATATTATTATAAACTTAAAAACATGTATTTCACAATTAATTACCAAAGAATATTGGATATTCCTTAGCATCTTTAAAAAATTGGAATTGTCTTCCGTAATGATATATTATGTGTCTGCTTTTACATTGGAAGGAGCTTCAGGTATATTTTTCTGATGAACCATAAAACTTGGCGTGTGTTGTCAATTCAACTACATTCATTGAGTATTCATATTTAGGTTTGATCTAATATAAAATTTTATGAATTATATTATTATATTTATATTTATATACAATACTAAACGCAACGCTGACATGTTGCTTTTTATGTACCCATAGAGTGGATTAGTAGAATGACGACTTTTGATGCTCAGCAGCTTGGCCTAATTTTTTTTGGTTAAAGTAATATTAATAGGAAAAGCCTAGCAGCACTTACAGAATGCTAAAGTCCATCAAAAAAAAACTTACAGAATGCTAAAGAAGAGTATTACAACATTGTGTATAAACAACAGTAACAATTTAGACATGTATACTCTAAAATCAACAGATTAGCAATCCTAAAAACAATAAACAACAAAAAAAAAACATTATCCAATTAAAAAAAATCTTGATAGAGCTATGAGCAGCTCCGATCTTTTTTTTGTCTGAAGCAGCTCTGACTATTGAAATAGCCAAAAAGTTCTAGCAGGCTATAAGGCCCATTAAATGAGTATTTAGGCTAATTGAATGTAACCCGAATAGGCTAAGTTATTGTTACCCGATTAGGCCAGGGTCTTTGACAAAAAAAGGCCAAGGTCCAATATATCTTCGGGGTTGATATGCTGACTCCCATTTTTATATGCAACTGTAAGAGCAAAAATATACATGTTATATGTATACCAATTTGAAGTTAGGATTTTAAGTTCACAAAAAATATTTTATAAGAGACAATTTTAATACTACAAACAAGAATTAATCTTATATTGATCAAATGTAGAAAAATCCACTTTTCAAAAAATAGAATTTATTTTAGGAATTATCATTTTTAGGTTTTATCTAATATAAAATTTTATATATATATTTTTTTTTGGTCAAATTTTTTTTATATATATTATATTATTACTAAACATTGACATGTTTTATATATGTATCCACATTGATTGATTGAGTGGATTAGTAGTGGAATGACGAATTCTGATGCTCAGTAGTTCCTCCTAAAATACATGGGACTGAGGTGAAATAGCCCAAAAGTACTAGCAGGCTAAGGCCCATTAAACAAACATTAGGCTATTTTGATTGTAACCCAATTAGTCTAATTTATTCTAGGGTTTTCCTATCTACACATATATAGTTTTCTATCCACACATACATAATGCGAAACTATTAGTTCTGCATGTATATTTTTTTTGGAACACATACGTGATGCGGAACTAATAGTTCCGCACGTTATAATTCAATGCGGAACTATTAGTTCCGCAGACATTTTTTTTCCACATCATGTATGTGTGGATAGAAAACTATGTATGTGTAGATAGAAATTGTCTTTATTCTAACCCTATTAGGTGTCTAAGGTCTTTGACCGAAAAATTTATTCGGCTATGGTCCAAATACATCTGTTGACCAAAAAAAAAAGTCCAAATATATCCTCACTCCTAACTCTCAGGGCTGATATGTTTTGGGTTCAATTGGTATTGTTGCTCTTTTTATATTGTTGTTGACATCCCGCTATATGAGTCATATATTGGGAAGTCTCATCTAACAAGTGAGACTTATAAGTCAAGGGGTTCTCCCACTTAATGGATTAATTTTTTGGGATTAACTCTCCCTTTTGATTTATGCTCATAAGACGCGCGCACACATACGCATGACTTTTGACGTGCCATTATAAAAATTCACATGATAAAAATTCGTATATAACAAGCTAGAGTCGATGTGCTATTATATTCAGCCGCTTGCCAAAATCCTACTCCAGCATAAAGAGAATTTTCGTTCACATTTCAAAGAGAAGTGTCCACTTAAGATTGACATTGAACCTATTTTCTTAATTACTTCACAATTTGAAAACCACGTCGTATCAATAACTTGCTTATTACTGTTCTAGAGTCGGATTTGGTGTTGTTATTCATGTTACCATTTACTTACTACAAGTTACGCATGGTTTTCAAGGCTCAAATCCGGCTGTTATCTTTTTTATTCCTTGTTTTAATGTGGTAATTTTGCATTGAGACGTTGTTGATGTAAAATCACAATCTCGAGATGAATCTACTTATCAGATTTTCTTACTAATGAGCTAGTAATTAATTTTTGCTTTAACTAAATTTGCTGAATACTAATTAACCTCAGGTGCTGATTTGCTTGAATTGTGGCCCCGGGGCCGGGGGGGGGGGGGGGGGGGTTGACCTTCACAAGTTGTAACATTTCATTGTTGATGATGTACGTTTAATGAAAAAAAAATTAATAACTCTTCTCATATATATATGACATTGAAATATCATGAAGGGGCATAAATGCATAATTGTTGAGAAGTCCCACATCGACTAATGATATGGCTAGTGTAGTGCTTATATAGTATAAGCAATCCTCACCCTACAAGCCGGTTTTGTGGGGATGAGTTAGGCCCTAACAGTGGTATCACAGCCAGTGTTCGATCCGAGTCACCCGTGTGGGATAGTGGGCCCTAACAATAATCACCTAGCAAAAACCCTCCCACACTCAGAAGCTCAAATTGTTGGATAGGAATTATTAGCTAATTAAGTTGATATTTTACCATTTCATGATGATTTCCTTTTTCTTCTATGCTTGCTCTGTTTTTCATGATGATATCTGCTGACTGATTACTGAATCCCTGATGAGGAGAGGGGCTCCACCAGGAACTTGATCATTTACTTAATTTTATTTTCAATATTGTCGAGAATGATTTGATTTCATTAATTACTTGGAGTACCAAACACATGGGTAGAGACATTTCTCACACATTTTTCATACCATGTAGAAAATATCACCTTCGGATGCTTAAAGCAGGTCCAGATCAAATTCAAATGGATGATTGTACTGCACTATTATACTACAAGGGATTTTTCTAACATGTAGCAAAATAATGTAGCATCTAATTTTGATCAAAGCATCTCATGAGTTTTGAATGCAAATCCAATTCTCAAAAAAGTCATGGAGTTTTAAATGTTTTTGTTCAAAAGATGATTGTTTTGATTAGGATTTCTTTTGTCATGCACAAATGTGGAAGATTGAGTGGATAAATTGATATTTTATCAGTTACAGATAGATTGTCATGTAGGCATATATATGCAACCAAATGTGGAAGATTGGATATGGATAACATGATATTGGTATAAATAATGTTTGTGTTTGTGATTCTATTAATTACGGGCATGATAGATTGTATAGTCTCCATTGCATGAATTATTAATTAGTTGCAGAATTTACTCACTGAACATCCGTGATGTGCTGTATTTGAAATGGATGTTTGAAATTCCTCTCCCTACGTATCACCTGCCTTAATTATTTTACTATAAATAAACTATATATCAGGTAGCAAATGATGAGGTTACTAATCTTACATGCACACATTTACATGTATATTATTCCACATTTATATGGAGTAGTTTTTACTATTTTGCTATAATTGATTTCATGTGTCACTTTCTGTACAATTGCACTTTAATTTTACTATATATAAGAGGATACGTGGGGCATGCAATACACCGAGAAAAATGTGTACTGAGTATTTTTGTACTTAATGTTTATTTTCATGAAAAATTATGTTTTCTAATATCATAATTTATATTTTGTCCCTATTTGAATAAATAATTTGAATAAATTAAATTATTAACAGTAATGATTATTTTAAAATAAATAGCATATATATATATATATAATAAAATTTATATCAATAGTATATAAATATATTGTTTTATATTTAATAGTTAATTGAACATGTAATTTTTTTAAACACTTCTAATTCAATTAACTAGTTTATCAGCTTTTTAGGGAAAAACTATAAGTTTTCATCTAAGAATTAAAATGTAAAATAAATATAAAAATTGGAATCTAAAATATTAAAATTAAAATCTATTATAAATTCAGGAAATGCAGCAAGCCTCCATAAAAATATAAATGATACTTATAACTAACACACCCAATAAATGACAGTTAGCACGAACCCAACCCAAAAATCAACATTATCCGGTATACATAACCTAACTTTTACCATCATTGGTTTGGTCATAGAACAAAACTAGACCAATTAATTTGTTCATTTACCATATGATCAATTAAATTGATTAAATTCTCTCAACATTTAAAAAATTAAATAGATTAAACGAAAATTCAAGAATATTAAAAAAAAAGATTAATTCACTTTTAAAATGAAGGGACGTACATTTAATTTAATTTTAATATATATATATAAATGAAAAAGAAAAGACGAGTGCATTGACGTTATGTCACCCAAAATGGTACTACATGATTTAACAGCAGAAAAAAAAAATAGAAAAGGAAAGCAAAAAAAAAAAAGGAGGAGGAACGGTGGCTTATAAGACACATCACAAGTCCACCTCCAAAAGGCGAGAGGGCAACGACAACATACGACTCTTCGCATTTGTCCGGTAGGTGCAACCGACGAAACGATCCAAGGTGGTCCCCAATTGTGGACCCCACATACTCCCTTCGGTGTTGTTGATTGTGAATGTGATCACCTCACGAAAGGAAACTTCACGTGGCTCCTTGTGGGGACAGCTCCACCCCTCCATTCATTTCCTTCCGGAGGCACCACTGCTGCCTTGTCATGCTGGCTAAGCACTGCGCTATGTACCACCACAAACACACACACCTTTCTCTCATGCCTTTAATCATTTAGATTTTTTTTTATATATATGCATCTTGTGTTACTGTTGAGTGATATTTTATTGTATATAATAGTTAATAAATAAATTTGTTCTTGTAAATGGATATATCCAATTCTCTAATCGGATTTGTCGGTACTTATGTGAAATCTAGATTCTAACTGAAACTAAAAAATTGTAATTTTTTCACAAAAATAGTACTCCATTGATTATTAATAATGTAAATTCTTTATTTTATTTTATAAAATTAATTAATTTCCATTTTGAAATAAAAAGAGGGGATTTGGGTTTTTTTTTCCTAAAGGGAGAGGTTTATTTTAGAAGGAAAAAAATGGGAGTTATAGTCATTAATTAAAAAATATTACGTGTGTGTAAAAAATAAATTATGAATTTTTTAAATATCATTATTAATTCTTAATAAATAATAATAAATTCTTGCCTTTTATTTTAAAGTCACTTTAGAAAGAAAAAAAAAAGGAATTCCCCAAAAAGTGTATATATATATATATATATTAAAGGATTGGTGCTGTTTACATTAGGATATCACTATTGAAACTCCATACGTATTAATTCTTATACGACTACCATGTAACCTGTTTATACGATTACCGGACTACGTAGGGAATGCATGCACTACGAACAGGGGGCAAAAGTGTAATTACAGAGAGGTGTCAGGATTGACCCGTAGACAACAGTCAAGAGTTTACGGATCCGTGCAGCTGCATGAGGGAACTGGTAGGCGCAGTAGGCACACAGCACAAAAAGGCATTAGGTTTTGGCAGTTATTATGACAATGACTAAACTGCCACTTGGTTTTTGAAAGTGGTATGTGTTGTCGTATTGGTTATTGGAAGTAAAAAAATTAAGAAAAAAATATTTCATTGTGCATTTGGTAAGTTAGTCTGGTCCTCTCTATGTTACCGTAGTCACTTAATAGTTGAGTTGACAAATTTATTAACATCTAAGACATCGTGTGTAAATTCATATGTGTACTTCATCACACTGATCATCTTTTGTCTTTGTGACGAGATAACTAATATAAATTGACACGTGGTGTTTTATGTGTCTATAAACATGTCAACTTAACTTTTCAAATAGTTTTAAGTAATTACAATTATATTAAGAATCAGATTGACTAACAAATTACTCACATGTGACATTATTCCTGAAAAAGTGAAAACCAAAATGACAACAGATCATACTTTTTTTTTTGGTCGAAATAGAATTTATTGATAAAGGGCAAAGCCCACGGCCCCATGGACAGTACAAACAGTCTAGTATTAAATTGGTCAAAGTCAAGCTTAGTATTGTTTCAAAATATATACTTTACAACCCAAGGACAAACACTTGACTTAGCAACAACAAACTAAAACAAAGCACACAAACCACACATAAAGACAGCTAGCTAACCATTAACAGAAACACTAACAAACCACTAACCATTCTCTCAAGAACTGTGGTTTACTCCTATAAAATAAATCTCGTAAATTAAGTAAATATAAAAAATCTCCAATACACACACATATATTTGCTGGCTTCTTATTTTTGTCACGTGAGGTTTTGATTGAGCTAGGAATGGTAAGAAAATATCCATTAAGAAAGAAGGAAGAGTCATGGTCTATGCGTCCAAATTGTAGGGGGGTTGATTTGATGAGAAACGCCAAAATTAATTGGTATAAAGAAACATGCACAGGCAAGTGGGCAACCATATACGGACAAATTAAATCCTACGAAAATTCCAGTTAAAAGTAGTTAAGTGAGTTGTATGAGTTTGCTTAATATTTATTTGACTGGTAAGGATTGAATGTTTCATCACTTGTAATATTTAAATTTTGTTTTGAATTTTTATTAATGAAAAGACAATATAGCTATATAGCCCAATATTTATTAGATTGTTTGATTTTTATTTAAATTTAAATGTTTTATCATTAGTGTTGATTATGTAATAAGATATTGTGACGTTTCATCTAATGTAGAAAAAACCTTAAATTATTATTGTTGTTATATTTTTTCATAATTGAATATATGTCGGTTTACTAAACCAATAAAAAATTGCAATTAATTAATTATTTTTTTTGGTGAATTGCAATTAATTAATTATAAAGACTTGAGATTGAACCATGCTTTAATTTTATTCACCTAGAAATTTGCAATTGACGATTTATATATACACTAACCAAGCAAGCACAACTAAAGATGACCTCCCCGATTTTAGAGGGCAATCAAAACACCATAGGCTTGAGGATGAATCTCCCCTTTCTCAATCACACGCAAAGATCCGATTCCAAAATGTCCTGCAATTGAGACCACGCTCTCGAGTTACACTCTGTTCTCGCCGAATATCCGATCGGAGACTGACCTTAGTACTTAGGGAGAGTCTCTAAAATCAAGTCTCAAGTCTACGGCGGTGTAATGCAACATGCTTTCTCAAGGCTGCAACTTATCTATTTAAACTAAGCCCCTAACCGCCCATATCCAGTTAGTGGGGATGAGGTCAAGTAGTGGAGGAGTTGGAGATAAGATCAGGTAGTGGGGGTTGGGGTAGTTATCACGGGAAGTGGGGAAGGGGTCGACCGGACAACACAGGTATCGCTCGGTCGTCTAGCACATAGCCGCACGAGCATCAAACTCTGAGGAGTGCAGATGCTCGCATTCTTGGGTCGCTCGGTCATATAGCACATAGCCCCACGAGCATCAAACTCTGAGGAGCGCAGATGCTCACATTCTTGGGTCGCTCGGTCATAAAGCACATAGCCCCACGAGCAACAAACTCTGAGGAGTGCAGATGCTCGCATTCTTGGGTTTGAACAATGAAGTCCGGTAAGTCCCTTACTGTGTTCAAACCACGCATGTGTTTTATATATCTCGCCTCGGGAGTATGCTGGTCGGGATTATGCCTCGGTCACCAGTCTTAATGTGCTGGCCGGGATTTTACCATTCTGGCACCAGTCTTAAGCGTGCTGGTCGGGACTATGCCTCGGTCACCAGTCGTAATGTGCTGGCCGGGACTATGCGTCGGTTACCAATCTTAATGTGTTGGTCGGGATTTTACCATTCTGGCACCAGTCTTAGAAAGATGTTGGCCGAGATTTTACCATTCTGGCACCAGTCTTAAGTGTGCTGGCCGGGACTATGCCTCGGGCACCAGTCTTAATGTGCTGGCCGGGATTTTACCATTCTGGCACCAATCTTAAAAATATGTTGGCCAGGATTTTATCTCGGTCACTAGTCTTATAAATATGTTGGCCGGGATTTTACCTTGGTCACTAGTCTTATAAATATGCCACCGAAGAAAGAGCCTACGGTCACCAGATAAATCGATCGGTCTTTGCCTATGGTTGTCAAACACTACAATTCGTTTTTTAGTGCACAATAATGATGTTATCTTTGATGATCTCCTTTGCCAACTGCCTTTTTTAATCTTTTATAAGATTTCCCATCAATTTGAATTTATATGTAGTGTCAGAATTCAACGGCTCGTGTATCATGCATAAAAACAAAAGATAGCGTCAAATAAATACTTTTTAAACAATTAAATGTGGCTATTCTTCACATAAAAAATGAATACTTTTGCTAATCTCACATATAGCTCTCAATAAATATATTTGGATTGAATTGCAAGAAATATATTAACACGGAAATGAAGGCATAATCGATAAAGACATATGAAGGCATTATACAGATTGTTTTGATCAATTTCTAATAATAACGATTATTATTACTCTTTAACTAGTATAATAATTACAACTTTTTCTATTTTTTTGAGTTAAATATAAAATTATTTAGTGACATATATAAGTCAATTGATTATTATAAACACATTTATGCAATATGCAATATGCAATATGCTAATGATATTATGTTATACTTAAGTGTAAATATATGTAAACGTTTTCATGGTAAAATTGAAGAATATTGTCACTGCTATTTCAGATCACTGAAGCATAAAACTTATAGAAATTACCTATTCCAAAACACCGTACGTGAAGGGTTTTTTTTTTCATTCCTAAATTAAAGTATCATTTCCATAGTTCTAGACCATCTACAAGTTTTGCAAAAACAACAGTACTCTTCAATATTGTTTCTATCATTATCCTATCCTAAAGAGTCAGTTTAGTCTCCAAAAGAAGTTATCACTAATCTATAAATTTAATGCATTGATATCACAAAGAAGTTATCACACTACTAAAATAATTCAAAACAAATTAAAATAATTCAAAGTCACCGTAATATAAGATTGAATCAAGAATAAACGACATTGTAATGTTCAGTCCTCAATATAACGCTAAAAAAAATGCAGAGAGAACAGCCATATATCATGATCAAATAATGGCGATTATCGATCGATGGTGATAATTGGTTATTGAATTAATTGATTGAATTAATTAATCAGAGTGTACTGAAATTGAGGAATCGGAGAGAATGATGATTAAAATAATCTATGTCATGAAAAGAGTACTCTCATATATAATCACGTTCAATGCGTCGTTCTTGATGTGAAATTAATAACCGCTATTGTACGAGACAAAACCATATTATTTGATCAATTTTCCACTCATCAAAAATTAGAAAAAAGAATAAATCGTGAAACGAAATTAAACGTCTTATCTTTTGCACTTTTTTTTTGAACAGTACTCGCACCGGTGGATCTAGATGCATGTGTGTATATATATGTGTGCGTGAACCGTGGTCAGGGCGAGAAAGAAGAGTCGTGGTCGAAAATAAAAAGATATTTAACGAAGAAAGATTGGACGAGTATACCGGATAGAAAATTGGCCTTTTTCGTGATCGTCTTCGACCGACGTGTTACGGTTTTAGAAGTGAGTCCCTTTTGCTTTTCATGATTCGATAGCCTCGGAAGTGTGGGTCGTGAAACCTCATCGTTGGAGGAAGTCTCGTTATGTAGCCTCAGCGCCGTCTCCGCTACTAGGTAGAGATTATGGATTCTTTGTGTGTGATGGTCGTCGGAAAAGTTTTACCTAGGCCCCACGGTGGGCGCCAGATGTTCTCGCCGAATATCCGACTGGAGACTGGCCTTAGTACTCCGGGAGGGTCTCTAAAGCCAAGTCTCAAGTCTACGACGGTGTAATGCAACATGCCTTCTCAAGACTACAACTTCTCTATTTAAACTAAGCCCCTAACCGCCCATATCCAGTTAGTGGGGATGAGGTCAAGTAGTGGAGGAGTTGGAGATAAGATCAGGTAGTGGGGGTTGGGGTAGTTATCGCGGGAAGTGGGGAAGGGGTCAACCGGACAGCATAGGTATCGCTCGGTCGTCTAGCACATAGCCCCACGAGCATCAAACTTTGAGGAGCGCAGATGCTCGCATTCTTGGGTCGCTCGGTCATATAGCACACCCTCAAACCCTGAAATCCGATTCCAAAATGTTCTGATTGAAACCACTTTAAAATCATGTTACATTCAAACCTGAAAATTTGAAAACGGTCGTCCTTTGTCGTATTGGTAACAATATTGCCGGGATATAAAATGTTTAATTTAATATGAAGAAAAGAAGTATTATATGTTAGCATTTCATTGTTAATAGGGATGGAGATAGGTCAGATCGCTCGACAGGGGCCTATGGCCCAGCCTACATTAGGTCTAGGCCAGACCAGGTTTTTTCATGAAATATATGAGGGCCAAGACTTTTTTTAAAGTCTATTTAGCTAAAAAGGTCAGACTTATACCATCTAAAAAGCCTTTTAAGCCCAATAGGCCGGTCTATTTAAGTAGACATATATATAATTTTTTTTATAGTATTATTATTATATTAGATTTTTTATAATGTATTAAAATTATATACTTATTTACCTTTTAAATGTTTAAACATATGTTGACCTACATAAATTCTCAAGCTTATATATAAAGTTTATTGAAGGATAAAGTTGTGACTTATTTAGAGGTCTTATCGCAAAAATACTTCAATTTTACTCACCCCTGTGTCTCTATCCTAAATAAAATTGAATTTAATTGCCATATTTTATAGTTTGTTTTACATAGGAATTTTCTTCATTGACCTATTAGCTTATTTAGGAGTAAGCCGGGCTACTTTTTTTTTCAGTCGAAGGTCGGACAATTTATTTAAATGCCTCATTAGGAATCGGGCTTTTAAATAGACTAAAATGTCAAATCAGATTTTTAAAAAGGACAAATCGGGCCTAAAAAAAAGCCTATAACATATAATAGGCCAAACTTAAGCTTTGAAAATTTTAAATAGGCTAAATCTATTTAGGCAAAGCCTAGCCTAACTCAACCCCGCCTATTTCCATCCCTAATTGTTAATTCCCTGCCCCTCCTCGTGGAGTATTATATGCTATTGTGCTAGCTGATATGTTAATTAATTACGTCACAAAACCTCCAACAATTAATTAATGAAGCGGAATTTTGTTCTTACTTCGTTTTTTATCTTTCTAACATTTTCAAGTCAACGTTAGGAAAGAAAGGGGTCGTCCATTCATTCGCCAGCCATCCATTTCAAGACTTGATGAAACGTCAGTTTCGGAGGTTATGGACTCATTTTCATGTAACCAAACACAAAATATACATATACATGTATATATATAATAAGTAAAACGCTGGCAGTTAAGTCCCTCGTATCGCTGAGAAATAGACAATTTAGTTCCTGAAATTGATAACCGTCCGTGTTAAGTTAATTAGAATTTAGAATGTCGATCTGTTGTTACTCCGTTATTCTCGTGCAAGCAGAGTCACTGTAAAAAGAGGTTGAAGGATACACGTGTTAACAAGACAAACTGCTATGCAGGCTTAAACAAAGTAAAATTCTGTGGATGAAACTAATACGGTGTGCTACACATATTAAATCTACTTGAGCCATTCCTTTTGTCAATCGAGTATTATAATATTATGGATCATTTCCTTTTGATGGGTGCTTCAATTATTAATTCATTGAATGAACCCTCTTGCAATCCTTGTAAGCCATATTTGGTGACATACATATAACCACGTGCACCTTGTAGGAATTTTGTTTATAGATACAAAGTACTGGGAATCTCAAATATCTCTTTCATATATTAAAAAATGGCTTTAAATTAATTAAATCAATCTACGCAACCGGAAAAGCTGAGGTGCTCGGATTGGTTCAATTTCACGCAAATTAACTTGCCCTTAATCCATACAGTGATTTGTAAAACTAGTATGTATTTCCTCCGATTTTTTTTATTTGTTTTTTAAGGTTGTTTTACAATACCTAAATAATTAGTTAATTGCCAATTTTGTATATATTTTTATTTTTTTACTATCCCACTATATTCATTTTTTTAAAGGTCCACTCAGCACCAGTCCTTTTTAACATTTGATCATAATAAAATTAATTAATGAGCCTATATAAAAACTATATTGAGTATAAAAAAACACTAACTAATAAGTGCAACTATCATACAAATACCGATTGTCATTAGCAAAAAAATTAGAAGAAACAAAAGAAAAAAATAACATTATCATGTCAGAAAACAGAATCATGTAGAACAACAACTTATCTTTTTACAAATCAAATAAATAGCACTATATTGGAGTAATTATGTAACCAAAATACTATCAATTATTTCATATAACAACACCTGTGATTAGAATTTACTTATCTCTCATGCAAATATAAATTAGTTTAAAAATATCTTTTCACGTGAGATATTGACATATTGTGCTGTAACACAAAAATTTGGGGATGGTCACAAACATTAGTGGGCCACCCCAATGCCACTGGATCCACGGGAAGTGCCTTATCCTTTTCTCCTAATTATGCATTCTCTTACTGTGTGTTTGGAAAGGAATTTTTGGAGTATAGAGGGAAAGATTTATTTTAATATTTTAGTTGTATAACGATGAAAAAAAATATTTTGAAATATTTTAAATTTTTTTAAAATTCTCCACAGTTATTTTCTCTTGTATATTTTTAAAAACTTTTTAATTTGAAAAAACTCAAAAAAATACAATTGAGATGTGATTTTGGAGAATTTTAAAGAATTTTTACATGGTCTTTAAATATTCAAATAGATAAAATATTAGTCACTAACTCTTTTCTCCCCTCCAAAACTCCCAAACACTTCCTTGGAGGATGCTATCAAGATTTTGCTTACTATCGCTCTTAATTATATCAAGCGGCAATTTATGTAAAAGCACAATTAGTTCATGTGTAACAGCATAATTAAACTTATTAAAATGAAGGAATCTAGAAGAAGAAAAAAAATACGGACACGGGTCAAAAAACTGTCTTCGTGAACCTTTTTAAATTGTGCGTTTGGTGACTTGTAATCCTCCACTTGAAAAACAAATAATTTTATAATAAACAGTTCTTTCTTTATTATTTTTTAAAAGTTTGGTGTCATTCTCCCCCAGTTTAGAGTTTTTTAAAGGCAAAATTAGTAAATTGATCTCTAATTTAAATTTATTTTTTTTAATTTGGTCTGATCTTTTATTAAATTTTTTCAAAATAAGGTCATTTATGTTTGTTTATTTTTAAAATTTGGTCCTTTTGATGACGTGTTAGTTACTGATTGGTCTCAGGTGATGTGTTGGGCCAATTAAAAATGGACATGTCATCAAAAATAAAAAATAACTAAACTAAAAAAATAAATAAACATAACAAATTTATTGTTAAATTTTTTTAATAAAAAACCAAATTAAAAAAATAAATAGAAATATGGAACCAATTTACTATTTTTGCCTTTTTTAAACGACCTTTTCATTCGTGAACAAGCAACATGAACAAGTTTTCTTCAACATCGTATCTGCATCCACGTAAAATACAGAGTGGATTGATTTTAACACCTTATATAAAAAATTCCCATTTTTTCCTTTTATTATGTATAATGATGATAAAATAATAATAGTAATAATTAGTTTTTTTTACCCGAATAATAAGAACATTTACATGCACCTTATTATCTCATTTTTTTAGAGTTTAATTACTACGGTGCCAATTATATCTCATAATGGTGCCACTTTGTAATAATATTTCTTAAAATATTTGCATAAATATTTATATGATGAAGTATAATTGGATGTCTGTGTAAATTTTTTTTATATTGACAATGTATAGTAATTAAATTCTTTTTTTATACATCCTATTAATAAAAATAATTTTTTTGGTCTAGAACATGATATCCCTCGACTCTCCCGTGCGCGTGAGGACTAATCCTTTTGAACCGGATAAAAACTCTATAGGCAGTAAAGTTCTATCATGCAAATTTTAAGGCTTTTGTTAAATTGAGAGAGACGAATACCATTTCACCAAACCCGATAGTCTATTAATATAAATCATTAAGTAACGCTTTTAATTTCATTATAACTTTTTAAAATAATTCAAATAGGCCTACTTGCAAACTTTTACATTAATGGAGGACACAATGCTTTGATACCAAAAAAGAAAAATACGTAAGGGAGAACATAGTGCAAAGTCTAATGGTACCACATCCCAATCCAAATCCAAACCAAATAATAAGACGATGATAACATTACATCTCCCACATTGCGGCACTGCCATGTGGGCCCTCTAACTACCACCTCAAACCTCTAGAAACGTGCCACGTGTCTAAAAAACTTGTCCAATATGACACCTGTAACACACAGAGGGGACAGGTAATTCTAGAAAAGGGTGAGAATCTGTCTTGTAAAACATTGCTTTTACGAAATTACCCTCCTTATTTCAACAAAATAACACTCACGGCAAGTTCGTATAAAATACCATATTTGTATACCGTATAGGTATATGTATCTCGATACGTTACGGATAAGATACACAAAGGCACCAACTAGATTTAAGCCTCAAAGCTCTCAAATTTTTTCACGTATCTCTCTCTCTCTCTCCCTCTCTTCCTTCCCCTGTGTCGGTGTACTCAGATCTTGTGCACTCCACGCTCTTCATCGCTGCCACTCTTTTCCATTTCTCTTCTCATTTGGCATTTTAAGTTGTTACAAATCGTGGGTGTCTCGTGGTTTTTCTGTTGAAGCTAGCTAAAGGGGTGTTTCTTCTGAGAGCTTGGATCTTTGGTGGGATAGTGAAAATGAGGGTGCTTTGTTCACTGGGTTGGAGCAGGGTCACTATATGATTGTGGATGGTGGTGGTGGCTGCTACTAGTATTTGTGCGGTTTGGTGATTCTGTTGTTTGGATTGGAAGGGAAGGTGCATGTGGGATCTCATTTGGGTTCATTGTTTGGTGAAGGATTTGGCCAAGGGGAGGATAAGCTGGGATTGTTGTGCGTTTGTGATAATGAGTAGGGGTAGGTGGGGCAAATGTGGCTGAGTTAAAGGTGTTAAAGTTTTGTCTCCTTTTTGTTTTTGTTGTTGGAAAAAGGAAATTTTGAGACCTGGGGTTTGTTCAGTTTGTGCTTGATCTTCACCACCCCATAGGGATTTGTTGGAGAATTTGTGGGTGTCACCATAAAATGCAGCAAGATCACAGGAAAAAGGTGGATTGATTTTTCATTTTTTTTTGCTCAACATCTTTGCAATTGTGTAATTTTGATTGGGAACAATCATTGTTTTTTTTTTGGTTTCCTTTGAAATTTTGTATGAATGATAACAGTGATGAGGTCATGCTTGTGTTGGTGAATGGTGGATACTGAGAATTTTCATTGGGGGTCATGTTAAGCTGAAACTGTACCATTTTTTCGGTTTTGCTTCTTTTTCTCCTGATGTAGTCCATCAATGATTTGGTTTCTGTCCCTCTCTCATGTTTCTGTTACATATGGAGGATAACGTCATGGTTGGCTAGATCTTTTTTTTTCTCACCAATTTTTTGAGGTCTTGATGAAACTTACTTGCTTCTTTCCAACTGATTAGATGGTTTGTTCTTCTTTTGACCCTATACTTTTGATTTTTCTCTTTCTACACCTGTTGAGTTGTGCTTTGTGCAATTTGACTTAATACTAGATAGATGGCATTCCTGTTTTAAAACGCTTTCAGGTTTTATCCAATCAGATCAGATCTTGTCTGTTATTTGTTTTGTTTTGACAAATTTATGCCTTCTAGTTTCCCTGTTTCTCTGTCTGTTTGCAATTCTTGTTCCATCTCTTGTCTCTGTTTACCTTTTAAAACTTTCCCTTGGATGTAATTCCTTCTTTTACAGATTGTGAATTGTGTATAATAACTTGTATGTGGCTTCGGAATAGATGGAAAAAAAAAGGTTCATTGTACACCCTCCAAAACAATTCTTTACATTCCTGTTGAGTTGAAAAGAGATTAGAAAATCTCAATTTGCTTTGTGATATAAATTAGATTGAGTGGAATGAGAAGAAATGGTGAATTAAAGCAGAGAAATGTGTATGATCTTGGAGTATCAAAAGAATTTTGATATATTTATTGGTATTAAGCTCAAAAATCTCTCCTTCTTTTAGTGGCATTCTTTTGTGGTAGGTAGTGAGGCGGTTGCATAGAAAAAATGTCTCTTTATGTTTATTATTTATGTTTGCTCGTGTTATTCCAATGGATGCAGAGCTTATCCAAAAAAAAAATTCCAATGGATGCAGAAATGATCTCATATTCTCATTCCAATGTCTATTAATTTTATTTATTGATGAGTTTTGATGTCTGAAATATGCTCTATTTACATTACATTTGTTTCAATTTCTATATTTACTGAAAATTTGCTTTTACCTTGTTGCTTTGGTTGATTTATGAATGTTTTCAGACTTTAAAATATGAACTGGCCTGTTTTCGCTATGTGGAATAACTTTATACCTTTGCAACAGAGTTCAGTAGAGATGGATTTTTTCTCTGAATATGGTGATGCCAACCGGTACAAAATCCAAGAAGTCATTGGAAAAGGAAGTTATGGCGTTGTCTGTTCAGCCATGGACACTCATACCGGTGAAAAAGTGGCAATTAAGAAGATTCATGACATCTTTGAGCATATATCTGATGCTGCACGTATTCTCCGTGAGATAAAGCTGCTTAGACTTCTACGACATCCTGATATTGTTGAAATAAAACACATTATGCTGCCTCCTTCTAGGAAGGACTTCAAAGATATATATGTTGTTTTTGAGCTCATGGAGTCTGATCTTCATCAAGTGATTAAAGCCAATGATGACTTAACGAAAGAGCATTATCAGTTCTTTCTTTATCAATTACTTCGAGCACTGAAGTATATTCACACCGGTAATCGTCAATGTGTTGCAGTTACATGTATAAAAAAATGCACTTTGTGTGGCTATGATATGTGCTTGTTACTTTCACGAGTTGAATGTGAAACTGAACAATTTCTTAACATTCCTCTCAATGAAGATGTCAGGATTGTGCACATTATCTTCTTTAACTGTTGCTTTTGTTTCCATTTTTTTCACTTTGCCCCTGGATCATCTTACAATTGCATACTTTTTGTTAAAATATTTCACCCTTCCTATGCCCTTTTTGTACTTTGTCTTGTATATTTCTTAATATTAGTTTGTAGGCGCTGATGTCAATTTTGCTCATCTAATTATTAGCTATACAATGCAGCAAATGTCTATCATCGAGATTTGAAGCCAAAAAATATACTGGCAAATGCAAACTGTAAACTTAAAATATGTGATTTTGGACTAGCTAGAGTTGCCTTCAGCGACACACCGACAACTATATTTTGGACGGTATTCCTTCTAAACATTTCCATTATTTGTTTCCTTTCTACTTTTTCTTTTCAGCTTTGCTTGTTGTTGTTGTTGTTATTATTATTATCATTATTTGTTTTGAACTTCTTTCATCATTTGGGAAGGTAGGAACTGATGTTTCTTACTTGTTTAATGCTTGCATCTATAGGATTATGTTGCTACAAGATGGTATAGAGCTCCAGAGTTATGTGGATCATTTTACTCAAAGGTATGTATTTTTCAGAGTTTTTGGGACATTGTAAAGTGAGAGACTACATAAATATGCATAGTCTTGAGACTTACCATACTTTTATCCAAATTTCATATCAGCCCATGATACACTCATTTTTGTTATCTTCTTTTTCATCAGTCAGCTAACCGTAAGACCCAAGACTGAAGACCAATCTGTTATTTGTTATTAATATATAGTTGTATATGTTTCTGTTGTTGCATCTTCCATTGAACTATCTCTTTGGAATTGACTGCAAGACCATTGTCTTTAACGAGAAAATTTGTGCACATTGACTTTAGTGTTTGGCATTTAGGCATTGTAGTCGTAGATATGGGGCTATATTTTCTTCTTGAGCTTCCAGGGAAAATGTAGTAGCATTGTTATGATTAATGTATATTTATGCATGTACTGGCTGCAGTTAAATAGTTAATGCTGAACTCAACTTATTATTCTATTTGGTTGCATAGGGACACATCAAAATGGTAACAGTTTTCAGATTCACTTTTAGTAGCTGTAATTTTTTTGGTAAATCTTGATGCAGTATACACCAGCGATTGATATATGGAGTATAGGTTGCATCTTTGCCGAAGTACTAACAGGAAAGCCACTTTTTCCTGGAAAAAATGTAGTCCATCAATTGGATCTGATGACAGATCTGCTCGGGACTCCCTCGCTGGATACTATATCACGGGTAAACATTTTCTCCTATTGAGGAAAAACCACTTGTGCTTCTTAGCTTTAATTCTGAACAAAATGTTACCAGCTTGTGACAAATTTTTGTGTGTTGGATGCAGGTGCGCAATGAGAAGGCAAGGAGATACCTAACTAGCATGAGAAAAAAGCAGCCTGTGTCATTTGCACAAAAATTTCCCAATGCAGACCCTTTAGCACTGCGACTATTGGAAAAGTTACTGGCTTTTGACCCGAAAGACCGGCCTACTGCTGAAGAGGTTTGTTCCAATGCGCTCTATTGCTTTCCATTGTGCATTGAGATTGTTGAGTTGTATCCTTGACTGTTTAATGAGCTTGTCTTTTGCATGATAAAAGGTATAATAAATCATTGCAGTGTATAATAGCAATCTATAATATGGTGTCTTGATTTTCCTGCTCGGGATTTTAAAATGTTTTGGCGTTTTCAGGCACTGGCCGATCCTTACTTCAAGGGACTGGCAAAAGTGGAGAGGGAACCATCCTGCCAGCCTATAACAAAAATGGAGTTTGAATTTGAAAGACGAAGAGTGACAAAGGAAGAAATTCGAGAGCTAATTTTCCGTGAGATTCTAGAGTATCATCCTCAACTATTGAAAGACTACATGAATGGAACAGAGAGAACTAATTTTCTTTATCCAAGGTTTTGATTTCTTAATTGCATATCAACTGTTTAATATTTATACCACATTATCCTTTTCCCCTTTCATATTTTTCAACTTTATCATTTTATCCTTAGTCTTTTTTTTTTCCGGTCCATTTCTTTACAGTGCCGTTGATCAATTCAGAAAGCAGTTTGCTCATCTAGAGGAAAATGGTAAAAATGGTCCTGTTATGCCACTGGATCGAAAGCATGTTTCTCTTCCAAGGTAATTATAATTCATAAGTGCAGTTTATCATTGGATTTGATTTGGCTTTTGTTGCATTGCAATTGTTACTTTACTGTCGGCAAATGGTTATTTTCTATAATAAAAATCACTAATGTGAGACACACACACACAAAAATAAATTGGTAAAGAGCATATGATTCTGGTCTCGATTTAGCAAACACAATCATGCAAGTCAGATCTAATTCAAATTATTGAATTTTGTTAGAGTGCAGATAAATGTCTTGTAGACTAGTCAATGGTCTTAACGCATATATAGATGTTACCATGCCTCTTTTTAAGATTAAATTACATAAAATGTCAACTATGTTGTGAATAAATTAAGAGATGCTGATCCTTTTCCAGGTCTGTTAACATTTATTTATGAAGCCACGATTTATATTTTGGGGGTAACATGTAGCTAAGAGGCACTTTTTCTTGAAGTAATTTCCCAACCATATGATTTAGCCGCTCTTTCAATGTCTTAGCATCGTGTATAGGGGAATCACAATTTACAAGTTGGTGGACTAAAATCAACCCCTGCCTACTCCATGCTGCATTTACTTCCATGCTAGTTATGATTATTCCATTCATAAAAAAGCATTTATTTTTAAATTATTGACAGGTCAACAATTGTACATTCAAATACGGTACACCAAAAAGAGCAAACAAATATCGCTTCCAGCAAAATCCGGCAAACAACCGAAGAATATAATAAGAATTTCAGAGATACCGAAATTCCAGCACCAAGGTCAATGCAGGGACCACAAAGAATTCCGCTAGGTATGTATAGGTCTGTTGTCATTGTAGTGTGTTAACTTTATATGCGCGATCAATAATTAATGCTCTCATTTTTCTTATCAGCGAAACCAGGTAAAGTTGTTGGGCCAGTTGTTCCATATGAGTATGGGAGTGTTGTAAAGGATTCTTATGATCCAAGGGCATTTATCAGAGGTTCTGTGCTTCCTGCTCAACCTGTTCCCCAAGCATATTATTATCAAAGGCCTACTAGCACTGGAAATCAAGAAAGGCCAGCAGCAACAGAAGCTGACAAGGGGGGTGTGCCTTTGCAAGCAAAACATGCACAGCAATGTGGGGTCAACGCCAAAATAGCACCGGAAATAGCTATCAATATTGACACAAACCCGTTTTTTATGACAAGGGCAGGAGTGAACAAGTTAGAAAAGGATGACCAAATTGCCATAGAAACAAACTTGCTGCAATCAAAGGCTCAATATGGTGGAATTGGTGCTGCAGCTGGGGCTACTGCACATAGAAAAGTTGGTCCTATTCAGTATGGTATGGCAAGGATGTTCTAGTAGAGGGGTGTACTGTCTTGTGAATATTTTGGCCAGGGGGAGCAATCACTGTAGAGAAAAAGGGCCCTTTTGCAGGGGAAGGAGCTGTAATCTCTCTCTGGTCATGGTTTGTACAAAATGAGGGAAGAGGGTGTGGACCATTGAGGCAGCAAGTACTTCCCTTGTGAAAAGGCCCCCAACTTTCTCTGGTCAAAAAGCTATGAACTTTGGTTATTAACAAACTATCAAGAAACTGTAACATTGAAATTGAGTCCTATCTTTTAAGTCAAATCCATGACCTTGGTGTTTGCAATGGAATCACCACCACCTTGAAACCAATCTCTTGTATGTTTGTACTTTTAATTGGATTAATAAGATTTTACAAACCTGGAATCGAATCTTGCACCGCAACAAATTCAGATTTAAATCATAAAAAAGATAGAATTTGCTGTAAGCAGAGAGAGAGAGAGAGAAAGCTGGTGCAAATCTTGTGACCTTAATTCATGTCTTTGAGCACTCATAAATTAAAGGCAGAATGCATGAAAAATAAGATTAGTTCAATATTTTATAAACTCGGAATCCATCTGTTACTAATGACAAAATAAGGAGTCTGGTTTTCACTTTTGCACTTGAAGGCAAAAAAATGTCGTTTGTCCGAAAGTATTGGCACCGGATTATAGTAGTAATAATTATGATTTTTATTTTACAAGAGTATTTAGCTCCTTTTTAAATGAGTAACTTTTTAAATTAGTAACTCTAATACCTATTCTTTTTTTTTTGGTCGAATAACAACATACTATTCTTTTCTACACTATTAATTAAACATGATGCTAATTCCAACTCGTAATCAAGTTCATTTTCATGAAATTCATCAAAAACTTTCCAATTAATTGAAGTATTTACTTTTAATTACATAAAATTCAGCGAGCTTTAACTTGGTTAGATAAGATTTTCTTTTTTTTTTGGTCAAGTAGATAAGATTTTTTTTTGGTCAAGAGTAGATAAGATTTTCTAATAGGGCAATATTCCAAACGTTTTGGGCTTTTGCTTTCGGGCAATCTCTTTCAAATCAATTAACTGTCCTCAACAAAGGTCGGTGAATCCCCGAACATAGCTCAAGTGGAAAAATGAGCTGGGGTGATACTAAATTATGCAATTTGACTTATCTAAAATGAGTAAAATGTAAAGTAAGTAATTTTAACCATTAATAAAAAAATCAATGGATGATATTTCAACATATTCATGATTTGTTATGCATATACTTATAATATCAACTATTGATTTTTTTTTATCAATGATTGAGATTAATTACTTTATACTCTAAAATAAATTGCTCACTTTAGAAGAGTTATGCCCTAAATGGTGGGGGTTCAATCCTCCACCTCCCCAAATTCTCCCAAAATCTCCCGAATGACAAAAAAAAAAAAACAAGGTCCGTGACATTGACCAAAAAAAAAGTCGGTGACGGTTAGTTAGTTACCGTTAACCGTGCGCGCCATACGAAATCATTTCTATCAAATCGCAACCGCTGTTCCTCAATTCAGATAATTTCTTAACGCGTATCCATATTATAATTTTTAATTTTCCGGAATTCTGCAAATTCAAAAACAAATGTGCGAAAGCTGAGTACTCCTTTCTCCATTTCCCGGTAAATCCTCCAAAATTTTCTCGGAAAATCATCCTCGCGACCTCGTGATTTTCACGGAATCTTTTCCATCATCATTGCAATCTTTAGAGTTCCTATCACTCCGATTCTCTGTTTGGCTGGTTTGATCGGAAAAAATCACAACACGATCACTCTTCAGGGATCTTCGATCAACGATCCAAATTTTCTCGATCCATTTCCATTTCCAACTCAACGTCGGATCCCTTTTCTCCCGCAGAACTCATCACGATGGCGGAGTCCAACGGCGACACCTCGGCGGCAAAGATCGCATCGCTGGAGCGCGAGCGAGACAAGCTAGCGACAGAGAACGCGAAGAAGAGCGAGGATGTCGAGAAGCTGAAGGCGGAGATCGAGCGGTGGCGCGGCGACACGGCGGCGGAGGCGGACACGGAGACGGCGAGGCTCCGACAGGAAGCAGAGGAGGCAAGGGCGGAGGTGGCGGAACTGAGGAAGGTTCTAGAAGAGAGGGAGTGCAAGGTCGAGATTCTAGAGAGAGAAGGGAGAATGTCGAAGCAGGGGAATGCAGAGAGCGAGATGAAGGTTAGGGATTTGGAGAGGAAGGTTGGGGTTCTTGAGATGAAAGCGGTTGAAGAACGGAGTAAAAGGGTTAGGGTTGAGGAGGAGATGAGGGAAAAGGTTGATGAGAAAGAGAGGGAGATTGAGGAGTTGGATAATGTGTTAATAGAGAACCAGATTGAGCTAGAGAAGTGGTTGAAGGAGAACAGGGATCTGAGGGAGAATGTTAGGGTTTTGGAATTGAGTGTAAAATGTGGTTTTTGTGGTGAAGAAGTTAAGGGGTTGGATCAGTTGAAGTGGCCAGTGGTGGCTGCAGGCTCTGCAGGGGCCATTGCTGTGGTGGTTGTTTTGATATGTTTCTTCTTTGGAAAACGGAGGTGAATTGGTTTATCTGTGATGACTGATGAGAGACAGAGAGTGAGTGAGTGATACAGTCTCAATGAGAAGATGAAGAATTGAGGTTGGGATTTCTAGCTATGATTCAAATTTTGGTAGTCATGACTCATGGAGTTTAGAATGCCTTTTTTCCCCTTCCTGTTTTCTTTTGGCTTTTGAAAGTTTGGGAGCCTATGGTTATTATGGCATCATGCTTGTTTTGTAGTTAGCTGCTACCTGCTTGTTGCATGAGGGTTGGGAGAGTTAAACCATTTTGTCCACTAAGTTACTAGGTTTTTGTTATATTGTTCATCAAGAATAACAAGAATATTAATTATATGATAATATTTGACTTTTAATTTTGCGATATGTTAAAATCTACTTCGTTGGTGTTCCAAATATATTGTATTGTTTTTAATTTTTGTGATTGAGCTAAATTTGGTCGTGCGCTCAACTCATGTATGATGTATCTACCATGAAATTAAATTAAAGAGAAAACATTGAAAGAGCAAAAATATCCTTAGTCTAACAAAATTTACTTATTTTAATGAAAATATAAGAGACAAATCTTACAAAGAGTAAAAATGTAAAACATCAAAGGATATACTCACTTCCCAAGACATCCATCAAAAGTATGAGGCCAAAAAGTTAAAGTTTATTCCTTTTAATATATACTAGTAGGGAGCATGCATTGCCTATATCCACATCATATGCCTCCTATATTTGTATCATTTTTCTTATCGTTAATTACAATTTTTTAAAAGATAAATATTATGTAATTTTGAGTAAATTTAAATTCAACTTTTCAGTTAAAAATGGCAGTTACCAATTTTCAATTTAATTAAGGATATTTTTGTCCATGAAAAAAGCTACACCAAAGGTAGTTATTCTTTGGTATTCCCTTTATATATGTATAGATATAGATATAGTAATAGCAACCTTCCATGACAATTAAAACATATTATAAAATAGAACGGTTACATTCTTGTGTCATAGTCAATCCAACTTTTCCTTTAAGAAATCATCCAATATTTGCATGGTTTGCCCATTAAACCACATGGTGCAACATGATTGTAATAACCTCTATTCGAATTGTAATAGATTATCCTTACGACATTCATATGGAAGACCATGAGCATAACGTCTCAAATCACGACAATAGTCATAAACCACCCATTTGGAACGAACCTGCTCCAATTTTTTCTTGCTTTCGACATCAAGGCCTCTGTTTTTCCAACCCAAATTTTTGAAACCCTTGCAATTTCCACCTAGCTTTGCAATGCAAGCACTGGCATTGAAGTTCTTGAAACCAGCCACAAAGGGAGCATTTGACATATCAAGCTTCACCTCCCCCCATCTTGTTGCCCAAGAGTCTCCATTCCAAAGAGTGGTGTAAACTCTCATTGGTTGTCTTGTAGGGAATGGGACACCAATGCTTTGCCTGTTCAACATCACTCTGATGGGAATGTTATCCACAAAGATTCTGCAAACACAAAAAATTAACACATGTATACACATATATAAATATAACTTGTTACGTACATTATTTAACTTGAATATGTATGTACATATTTTTTTGTTACGTACATTATGCGCTCAGGGTTCCAATCAATGGAATAAGTGTGGTAGTCCTCAGTAGGATCAAACCAAAGATAAAACTGCATCTCACGGCCCCCAATACCATCAGCATATACATTGGTTGAGAGCAAATAAGGATCACCAGTTAAATTGCCCAAAAACTCTATGTCAATCTCATCATGGTTTGCTCCTTGAGAGCTTAACTGCACATGCATGAAAATACACATCAATAACCATGTCATAATAATATGTCATACATAAATAAATACATGTATACGAAGCATATCATACGAGAACATACTAGCGTGATCAAACAGGTTAATACAAACCATTTAATTAACCATAATGGATAGTACGTCATAATAAGATTTGAGTAAAACAATCTTGATCATTGTGTATTAGCTCTTTCTATTTCTCACTCTCTCACATGATATGCTCCATATATTATCTGCAAGGTCTTAAAATGCGGTCCATAACTGCAATTGTGGTTGCAATATCAAAGCTTTTAGAGTCTCTACGACCGCAATTACAACCACATTAGCAACATTTATTTGTGATATCATGGATTATAACATAACTACATGTAACCACAATTTAAAACCTTAATTATCTATGTATGTATCTAATCATGTATATATGTATGAATTAAAAAAAGACATACATAAAAGGCGGTGACAGTTCCAGCAGAGTTTCCGGCTACAAGCTTGATTTGCATATCAAATCGTCCAAACAAGTACTCATTCTTGGACACGATGCCAGAGCCAGAGTATTCGTCCAAAATGAGGGACATGTTTTGTCCGTCACCTGTTATGTCAACCCTCTTATCTCCAAAGAGGTTGTCAAAATCAGTGTTGAAATTCCCACCCAATGCAAATGTGTTGAAGGTTGAGAAGAGAGAGAGTAGAAGGAAAAGGGAACCATAATATGAAGAAGCCATTTTTTTGGTTTTGTTAATAATAACGTATTAGGGAACACAAAGGAGACTTATTTAAATATTGGCTTCATTCAAAACATGTATATATGGTTGCGACAGTTACGACAAAAATGTGCAGTTGTTTATATAAGAATATCAATTAATGTAGCTGTCGAACACGGGTTGTGATGACTGCTTTAACCGCAATATATTACTGTCGCAATTGCAGCTGCATGCAAACTGCAATTCAAAATATTGAGTAGAGGATATGTTTTTCTAGAGAGGGAGAGAGAGAGATGCTAGGAGAGTTGGTTATGATGCCAAGACGTTTTTAGATCTTTGCATGACGGTCTCTTCAAATTTGACGTTGGACAAAAAGTCAAAGCTCAAAATGGGTAATTACTTAAGATAGAAGTTCCAAAACATGGATGGATATCTAACATGTAAGAGAGAAAAAAATCTTGCCTTTGCATGAATTACAATTTTTTTTTTTTTGTTTTAAGATGCACCAAGGGAGAAAATTGAACTAGGATTAGTTAATGTTTTTATTAAGATCATCCACAATAGAGCATCCCACTTTTGAGGTGCTTAAGTGGGATCTCACTAGTACACATCACATTTTTTTATCTTTTTAAACTTAAGCATCTCATAATCATTACACCTCTCTAACTCAACACCTCTAAATATTTTTTTAAATGGACCCCACCAATACCTCACATCATTACATTTCAGTATTTCACTAATAACAACTTTTTTAATTTTTTAATTTGACATTTTTTTTATCCATAAAGCAAGACATAACCCACCATGTATTTAATAGAGGAGGGCTTAAGAGAAATGTTTAACTAAACACCTATGTTTAATAAATATCCTAAAATAAATACTCTCTAATAGTCTAATGCATAGTTTTTAATAAACATTGATGCTTATTTGGTGAAATATTTAATAAGTACCCCATTGGAGATGTTGTAATGTAATTAATTAATTCTTACACCGTTTCCCTATTTTTTTATACTAATTATTACTTCAATGTTGTTTGAGCGATACTCGGTTAATAGCTAGGGTGCCAAAGATGTTAAATATTGGTTGCTATTGCTAGCTACCTAAATTTAATGATTTATATTTTACACAACAATTTATCTAATTTTGCAAGCTCTAAAAGAAGACACAGAAACAGCTACCTTTAAATGTCACTATAAATCTTTTTGAGGTTGGTGATAGGCTCTGACCTTATATGGGGTCGATCATTGCCCCTAAATTAACCTTTTAATCACCAAAAAAAAAAGAAACAACTACCTTTCACAAAAACAGAAAACTACTTAAATATAATTACGATTTATATATATATTCTTTATAACAGTAACAATTTATCTAATTTTGCAAGCTCCAAAAAAAGATGTAAGAAAACAACTATGTCTATCTTTCACAAAATAGAAAATTTAGAGAAATATTATATTTTCCTACAAACTCTTTTATTATTTTATAAAAGAAGAAAGAAAATATAATTAATATTTTAAAAATATTTAATATTTAATATTTTTTCTATTCAATAATTAAAAAAATTTATAAAAACAAAAAATAAGAGAATTTAAAATTAGTCAAAAATCCATAGATGCGTGTAGAGAGAAGCTTAGAGCAGCAGTAATGAGTGGCTTCCGTGTTCCCAACTAAACACAGCGATTTCATTTTCTCAGTCATAAATAAAGCTTTTGGGCTGTCTTGCCTCGATGAAACAGCTCATAGGCATAGCCATACTGTTTCGTCAGGTACACTGTGTCCTTTATTTGTATCAAAGGTTACTGATATATAATCAGTGTTTTAAAATCACTGATTAAGAAATTTATAAATAAAAACACTATTTTAAAAAAAATCACTTTTAATTCCTTAATCACTACTCTAGTAGAGTTTACCTTATATTAATGCAAAACAAATGCTAACTATTGTTAACAAATTTAAAAAATATTAATTATGTTAAATATTATAATATAAAATAATTGAAACAAAACCGATATCTATGCCTGTAAATGTAATAAAAGCTCAAGTCAATGGAAGGTTTGACAGAGGTTGAAATGAGTCCCAACACAGCGCAACAGTAGTGGCACCAAATTTCCCACCTCTCTTCACTCCTCTCCCCACATTTTTGTGAAAACCTCACCTACTTTTCTGTCAATGAGTCAATACCATTTATTCAGAATAAATCACTCACTTGTAATATCAGTGCTTCGGGGGCCCCTTTTCTACTGTTTTGCCAAATGTTTCGTTTTCGAACGATGTTTCGTTTTTCTTGCTAAATACGTATTTAAATTGTTGAAGCCTGCTATGTACACTTTATATATCTATGTCTCTATCTTCCATCATTTATAAATATTATTATGCAATGTCACCTTGTGAATATCTATTCTATTTATGAATACAGAAAGGCAATATGTATACTATAATAATAATAATGTAGTATTTGATGACTAGAGTCCATTAAAATCAACTGCAGATGTATTTGAGAGTATCATATTATGCATATCATTATATTCTTTTCCAGGGTATGTCTCTATCAGCTCCCCACAATTGTTGGGGGTGTGATTGATATTTTTACTCAAACGGATATACTTTTCATATTTTTATTGAAGGAGACAGAGTTGTAAGTCCAAATGAGCCTTTTCGAAGTCCTAAACTTCTTTAGACTAAGCATGGCAAAGAAATGGTGTGTACCTGCATTTAATTAGTACCACATATAAGAGTAACATTTGCACGCAATTCAGCTTAAGCTTTTTATCAACAATCAACAATAGGAAACAAGGCCTAATGTTAGACATGTTAAGCTGATTCTAGTCATGTGCTTTTAAAAAGCTATATATTTCAGAAAAATAAAATAAAATCAGACTTTATTACATGGAAGAAGTAGTGAATACTATGAGTAAATGCACCCTGCTACATACAACTAACCATATACTATTCCCACCTGCCTAATATTTACTTCAGTCTGTGGAACCATTTTATATTCCCCTTACTACTAGCTTTCAACTCAACTCCAGAGCACTTCAAAATCTCTCCAAACCCTTCTAGCTGTGTGTTCTAACCAGAATGGAGGGGAAAAGAAGCCATGTCTCACTTTCCATGTTTGCAGTGCTTGTTGGGTTGCTTTCTCAGAACCTTGTAATTCCTGTAACATCCACTTCTGTTGAAGATCAGAAGAACTACTACACTCCAGATCCACATGCAGGAACTCCTCCAACAGGTTTCTCAAATTCTCTGTGTAATTCTCTAACTCTAGTATCCGCATTAATCCAATATTTATGCTAATTGCTAAGCATGTATATATAGTATTGCTATTACTTTAATGAAAGAATTTTTTTCATAAATGCTATTTGTTACTCTAAGGTGGCATGTCACATGTGCATGAAGCTGAATGAACCAAAAGTTCATAAATAGAAAGATCTTGATCTTTTCTGTTATATATCATCTGATATATATATATATATATATATATATATATATATATATATATATATATTATAATATACCTTATTGTCTTGATTTAATGCAGGCTCACACAAGAGTCCTCCTCCATCTCATGGCTCTGGAGGTCATGGAAGAACACCACCCTCACATCATAATCCAACCCCATCAACACCCTCAGGTGGAAACTGTGGATCATCATCACCCCCCTCACATGACCCTTCAAATCCAACACCCTCAACCCCATTAACACCAACACCATCAAACCCTCCTCCCTCAGGAGGTGGTGGATACTATAATTCCCCACCATCTTATGGAGGTGGTAGCCCCCCAAGCCCAATTAGTACCCCACCAATCACATTGACCCCACCAACAACACCCCCTATTGACCCTGGCACCCCCACTATCCCCTCACCCCCTTTCCTTCCTTCCCCGTCTCCCTTCACTGGCACATGCAAGTAAGTTGCTTTCACAACACACAACATTGTTACTATTTGAACTAACGGGATATATCATATGGATATTATGTTAGAAATTGAAAGTCACATTATATTTTATTATATGAGCATGTTTGGATAATTTTTTTCCGTAAGTACTTATAATACGAGTTTTCTAACCAATAGTTTCTCATATAAATTAAAATCAGTTTTTATACTTCAGTTTTTTCAAAAACTCCTTCATTTAACTCCTCCTTAAGTATAGATAGGCTCTTTAACAACTTTTTTTCTTTTTCATATATGATAAAAATAAGAATGCAAAGAAAAGTTAACTTTTACGCAAGAGTTAGAAGTTGAGCTTCTAAACCCAAACAAGACCCTGACAACCTTAATTAGGGCAGGTCTTTCTTTCATATAAGTCGTTCTTTCTCTCCTTAATAGGACCATACATATCAAGATAGTACTATATAATACATATATTATCACACTAATTAATTATATATAACTTGATGGATCTTCTGCCTCTAATCTTCAGCTACTGGAGGACTCATCCTGGAATCATATGGGGATTGCTTGGGTGGTGGGGAAACTTGGGGAGTGCATTTGGTGTGACAAGTCTTCCAGGGATTAGTTCTGGTGTCAGCCTGCCACAAGCACTCTCCAACACAAGGACTGATGGGCTAGGAGCACTCTACAGAGAAGGCACTGCTTCCTTCCTCAACTCCCTTGTGAACCACAAGTTCCCTTTCACAACCAACCAAGTCAGGGACAGGTTTGTTGCATCACTTCACTCAAACAAGGCTGCAGCAGCACAAGCTCAACTTTTCAAGATGGCCAATGAAGGGAGAATGAAGCCTAGACCTTGAAATAGATCATCCTTAGCTATAGTTTTGTTTGGTGCATGTGTCATGTGTGTGTCAATTTATTGAGTTAATTAAGAGAGCATTCTATATCTCTAAGGTTTCTGCTAGTTTAGTTTGTGTTATTTTAAGGCTCTCATATGTGTTGATTTATTTATCTTGAGATGGATATCATGTGTTTCTTTACAATTTAATGCAAACTTTATGGTTTTGGTTCTGAGTAAAGTTCATTTATTGTTATGATAAGATTCAAGCATAAATTAATCCCCACGTATTAAGCAGTGCCAAAATGAATTGATTTTCCCAGATAGGGTAATAATGAAGTAGTCTAAAGTACTGTCCAATTGGCTTACTACATGAATTGCATAATTCAAATGAATAAGCATGGATAGGTGAGTCTTGCAGAAAAGAAAAGCCCCCACTTAAATGTTGTCAGTTGTCTAGTTGAATGTTGACTAGTATTGTTTCCTAGTTAAAATATATGGTTTGTATGTTCATATACTACATGTCTAAGGACAAAAACAGAGGTCTGGACTCATATGTGTCTTGACTCATATATAAGCAAAAATAATTAATTCACCTAGATTAAAAATGTTAGTTAACTGTATTTAATATTTTTGATCTCATAAAAAATTAAGTTTTATTTTCTATAATGTCTTTAGTAAAAAGGGTCATTGAAATTAAAACTTACATTAAATGAATGATATTTTATGGATAAAGTCATTAAATAATGTAAAAGTAATTAAGATTTGTTTATATTTTAGACCATCACACTCAAGATTTTTTTTCTTATAATTCAGTCCAAATGGTGTTTATGCCGGAGGGAGATCCGGTGCCTATTTAATTGCTTTGAAAAATTAGTATGCTTGGGAGAGGATTTTGAAGGAAAAGAAGTGGAAAGATACAAATTTTATAATTTAAAAATTTTGAATAAAAAAATTCAATAACTCATTAATCATAGGCTGTCGTTTGGTTCAGGACATTTATAACGGTAGCTAAACCCGTAGACAAGCCATAAATAAGGGATATTGTGAACTCATCAATTCTATTAAAACGATGGTGCAAGCAGTACCCCAGAGACCGAACAATAGACTAGAGGCAAGTTTCCAACAACAAAAAAAGCAGTACCCCAGATTCCTAAAAACTAGTATAACTATAAAAAAAAAAAAAAAAAAACCACCAAAACACTTCTCTTCAGCTTACTAAAATTATTAAAGAAAGATAAATGTTATATCTTCTTATAAATTTTTCTATATATCCTTCTATTATTTTATAAAGTAAAAAAGAGAATATAATTACTATCTTGAAAACATAAAAAATATTTAATGTTTTTCTATTTAATAATTAGGAAGATTTGTAGGAATAAAAAGTATGAAGATTAGAATTATTCTTAAAGAAAATACCTTAGGTCACCAACATTGGTGTTTTAAAATCAATATTATTAAACTTGGATCGATCATCGACTCAGTGAGATCGAGTCAATGGGGTCACTGATTGAATTAGAAAGTGGGTTATTAGCTAAACCGCATGAAAGCGATGAGATGAGCTACCTCTGACTGGCATGACAACTGGACAAAGTGGTGGTCGACCGATTGAGTCTTCACTTTTTTGTATCTTTATAAGATAAGATAACCGGTCGGTCATCACTAGCTAGGAACCACTGGGTCACCGATTTTCTCGAAAAATCGACTGAGGTAGACAGCTTGCACTAGTTTGCTTACTTTACATATGTTACATCTAACAAGCTACTCGGATCGATCATATGTTTGATTTCTAGTCCGACTGATCGGTCTGAGCCAAATAACACTGCTTAAAATTAAGAGATCTCTATTGCAAACGTGCAACCTGTAGGACAACCTATATAATTAAGAAAGAATCCAAGAGAAAATGAAATGATTATCTAATATGCACAAATATAATGTACTTCCTCCGTTCCATAACTATTACTACCTCCAGTTCAAATCTTTGATTGTTTAAGGTTTTGACATATAGATTAAGAAATAATTAATTGAACAAATTTTAGACTAAAATGACCCTATTTATTATTCATTATTCTCAACTATCCTAATTATTTCTCCACTTAAAACTTATTAATTATATTAAGGGTATAGTTAGAAAAATGTGATAAATTATCTCTTGAAATCCTAAAACAACCAAAGTTTTGGGACAAAAATAAAAAACTAAAACTACCAAAGATTTGGACCGGAGGTAGTAATATTTAAGGTTATTGTGCATAGATTAAAAAATATTTAATTGACATAAAATAAGCCTAAAATATTTTTTGTTTAATTCACTATTATCTATCATGATCTGCTTTACAAATTTCCATTTTTCCAACTACTGATTTTTAAATAGGAATATAATTGGAACAAATAATTAATTACCCATTGGATTTCTAAAACACCAATAGTTTTGAAATAAAAAACAAAAGGTTAAAACATCAATAGATATGGAATAGAGAGAGTACAACCTTGGAATAAGATTTATATTTCCTGTGCAATATAATAAGTGAGATTGATCAAATATCAAGGTCAATTGTTCATTTCTCTAACCTTTGTTATCATCAAAATTTTCAGAACATGACTTAATTACCGATCGTCTAGGTTCCAACACCAATATACAAATAGTTTTACAGTTAAATTCATTGGTGGATTAAATACATTTAATTAAATTCTTATCCAACAGTTAATAACTACAAGGACTCTGCATTTGTCGCACGATATAGCATCACATATGCTTTTCAACTTTCAAATTCTAACGATCTAATATTATTCAATAAAATTGCTAATTTACTATTAACATTTATTGTTTTATTTTATTATTTTACTTTGCTATTTGTATCAAATAGGGAAAAAAACCTAAAACATTTTAAGTCTAATAGTTTGGTGAGGACGTGACATCACTAGGTGTTGAAATAGTGGTTTTTTTTGTCTTCACTCACGATAACTACTTGCGCTTAATCTCATAGTTAGTGAATTATTACATTGTATATGTGCAAAGCTAGTAAAAAATAGAGATTAATGAGTTACGATATAGTAGGTGTCAAAGGTAAAGTTTACCCAAAACTGAAATATTTATAGACACGGTCCCTAGCTAGTCTATATGAAGTATAAAATCCCTAACTAGCTTATCTATATGAAGTATCCTTTAAGATAGGCAAAGATTTTGCATAGGGTTATATGCATTAGCTAATTAAGGTTAGCCTTCTCAACTCGTTTAGGATTTCCCCTTCCAAGTGGCTATAGTTTAGATCTATTCTTCTTCTCTACAATAAAATTACGGCCACCAGTAGTTAAGTGGTGCACCAATGCACTAATAGTTTTAACAGTTAGGTTCATTGGATGATATAAGTATCTAATTAATAAGTAAGAACTATTAATTTGTACATTGCGTTTATCACACTTATAGAAAAGTTAAAATTAGAGAGGGGCCAAATCCGTCTCTAAACAATAAACCCCATTTGTTCTGATAAAAGAACAACCCCATTTTGATTGTTGACAAGGACTGTTGTAGAAATTTATTTTGTGCCTAAATTGCACACGTAAAGATCGAGAAAATATGATAGGAATAAAAAAATAAATCGTGTTCCATGAGAGAGAGTGATGAAACTATGGGAACCATATTTTTAATAATTTTTATGAATTATAAATACATACCGCATGTAACTGCAATTGCTCATATATATCTCATTCTTCAAACTATTGTATTGCCTCTTTGCCCCTCCTCCTCTTTCCTTCTGGGAATACTTTAAGTTCCATATCTGCTTCAATTTCGATTGTGTTTTCTGTGGCTGAGGAACTCATGTAAGTTATTTCTCAATTTCCAATTTATTGTTATTTTGAAGTTTCGATGATTGAAGAATTTTATTATTTTGTGCTTCTGCTCTTGCTTTCCTTGGTCTAGTTGTATTTCTCTGCTTCACAGAGTTTAGTAGTTTGGTATAATTTGGGGATGAACTCATCCAATGGGCCAACCATTCTGGGCCAAATTTACCCGGTTCATTTTGGACATGTAATTAATTAGCATAGTCTAGCCTAAAATATAGGTTCAATGGACTAGTCCATCAGAGAGGGGTGTCAAAATGGCCGGCCCAGCCCGCATTGGCCAATGTGAAAAACAGGCCGGGTCGCATTTGAAAGTAGGCTAAAAAACAGAGTCCGTCCCGTTTTAAGGGAGGGTTGGTGGGCTGACGAGCCAGTCCGTTTTGACAAGCCGACGGGCCAAAAATGGGCTGGCCCGCCAAAATAATAATAAAATAGTAAAAAAAATTAAATTTTTTAAAAAGGGTCAGCCCGACCCGTTTTGACCCATTTTTGCGGGCCTAAACGAGTTCGCCCTAAAAATATTGACCCAGCCGTTTTGCTGGCTAAACGGATCGGCTCGTTGGGCCCAACCCAAATTGCCACCCCTACATCAAACTGAGCCAAAATTGACAGTTTTAGTTTTTTGCTCATTGGATGATTAATTATTGGTTTGATATGTTGTAAATTTTACTTTTATATTTTATAGAAAAACACACTTTAGTCAACTTCATTACACTTATAGTGATCTAGTTTTTTGTTCATTGGATGATATGTGTTCCACTAGTAGACCATAAACAATTACCATTGAGTAGGGGTAGTAATTTGGGATGGGCCCAACGGGTCGGGGCAATATTTTTAGGCCCGCGAAAAAATGGGCAAAAACGGATTGGCCTGAAAGCAGGTCGAGCTGCCCCGTTTGGCCCCTTTTTTTTAAAAAATAAATAAATTTTTTCTTATTTTTTTTATTTTATTATTACTTTGGCGAGCCAACCTGTTTTTGGCCCGTCGGCCCCACCTGCCGACTCTGTTTTTTGGCCCACTTTCGAATGTGGGTCGGGTCGGGCTAACCGTTTTTGCACAGACCGACGCGGTCCGGCCCGTTTTGACACCCCTACCATCGGGCATATTAGAAATTTAATAAATAATTTGATTTTATTTAATATATTCGACGGTTATTACTAACACTCCACCAATAAACCACACTTCACCATTTTATATATGTGTAAAGTTTACTTGAAAAGGATTTTTTTGACAAAAAAAGTGCAATAAGCACCACAAAATTTAAGCTTTTAGTATCACTGACCTTTGATTAAATTATCTTTTATTAAAATACTCAAAATTTTATATTTTTTAGTGTTTTCTCTTATTTCATTGAGTAAAGAGATGTCACATGATGCAATAATAAAATAAAAAATCTGGTAAAAAATAAAAAAAAAATGTGTTGGTTTCTAAAACTAGAAGCAAAATCATTTTGACAAATACTTCAAAATGGAAGAAGTATCAAAGAAATATAATGGTCTTTTCTGTTGACATGTTTTATTTATGTGACATTAATATTATTTTGGTGTTGAATTATTCCACTAGATATATTTGGTTTGGGAGATGGGAATGAGTTTTGTTCTAAAGTTCTTAGGAATTTTTTGGTGACAAGATTCAATATTTTATTCAAACTTGTGATATATATATGTGTGTTTGTGACTATAATTAAGTTGTATTGCTTTACACAAAAGTTGTGCAGACATGGCTAGCACCTATAAGCCAAAGAACATTCTTGTTACTGGAGCAGCTGGCTTCATAGCTTCCCATGTATGCAACAGGCTAGTCCATAACTACCCTGATTACAATATCTTTGTGCTTGACAAGCTTGATTACTGTTCAAATCTAAAGAACCTCATTCCCTCACATTCATCTTCCAATTTCAAGTTCATCAAGGGAGACATTGCAAGTGCTGATTTGGTCAACTACATCATTCTCATTGAATCTATTGATACCATAATGCACTTTGCAGCTCAGACCCATGTTGACAACTCTTTTGGCAACAGCTTTGAGTTCACCAAAAACAACATTTATGGAACACATGTCCTTCTAGAAGCCTGCAAAGTCTTTGGGGATCAAGTGAAGAGGTTCATCCATGTCAGCACAGATGAAGTTTATGGGGAGACAGATGAGGATGCAGTGGTAGGAAACCATGAGGCTTCTCAACTCCTCCCTACCAACCCATATTCAGCAACAAAAGCTGGTGCAGAAATGCTTGTGATGGCCTATGGAAGATCATATGGATTGCCAGTTATAACCACAAGAGGGAACAATGTTTATGGGCCTAATCAATTCCCTGAGAAGCTGATTCCAAAGTTTTTACTTTTGGCCATGAAAGGAAGAACTCTCCCAATTCATGGGGATGGGTCTAATGTTAGGAGTTATCTCTATTGTGAAGATGTTGCTGAAGCTTTTGAGATCATTCTCCATAGAGGTGAGATAGGACATGTCTATAACATTGGGACAAAGAAAGAAAGGAGTGTGATTGATGTGGCTAAGGACATATGTAGGCTTTTCTCATTGGATCCAGAGAAACATGTTAAGTTTGTGGAGAATAGGCCTTTCAATGATCAAAGATACTTCTTGGATGATCAGAAGCTGAAGAATCTGGGATGGTCTGAGAGCACTACTTGGGAGGAAGGTCTAAGGAAGACAATGGATTGGTATGTTAAGAATCTTCATTGGTGGGGTGATGTTTCTGGTGCTCTGCTTCCCCATCCAAGAATGCTTACCATGCCAGGAGTTGAGAAATACTATGATGGCTCAAATGTAAAAAATGCTAATCAGAACAAAATGGTGGTTCCAACTATAATGAACAATCCATCACCACATAAGCCTTCATTGAAGTTCTTGATATATGGTGGTACAGGGTGGATTGGGGGGCTTCTTGGGAATATTTGTGAGAAGCAAGGGATACCCTTTGAATATGGTACAAGACGTTTTGATGATAGATCACAGCTCTTGGTTGACATTAGGTCCATTAAACCAACTCATGTGTTCAATGCTTCTGGTGTGATTGGTGCATTAAATGTGAAATGTTTTGAAGCTCATAAACCAGAAATAATGCGTACCACTGTTGTTAGTGTGTTAACATTGGCAGATGTATGTAGAGAGCATGGTCTCCCCTTGATGAATTATACCTTTGGTGGGGGTAACATTGAAGACAAAACAAATTCTACTAATTCTCTCTATTTTAAAACCCAAGCCAAGGTATAGGTTTCCAAAATTTTGCATTTTGCTTTCTCTATTGCACAATTTTCACATGAGGATTTTTTTTACAACCACTAATTTAATTTGTCTCTATCACAATGTGGTGTCAGGTTGAAGAGTTGCTAAAGGAATATGAAAATGTATGCACCTTCAGAATGCAGTTGCCAGTATCCTCTGACCTCAGCAATCCGCGTAACTTCATAACAAAGATAATAAGGTCTGATAAAGTGGCTAACATTACAAACAACATAACTGTTTTGGATGAACTTCTTCCTATTTCAGTTGAGATGGCCAAAAGAAATGCTAGGGGCATTTGGGACATCACAAATCCTGGTAATGTGACCTGCAATGAGATTCTTGAGATGTACAAGAATTATGTTGACCCTAGTTTTAAGTGGGTTAATCTTATACTTGAGCAACAGTCTCGGTTATCTTCTCCAAGCATTAACCACATTGATGCATCAAAACTGAAGAAGGAATTTCCTGAGTTGTTACCTGTCAAGGACTCATTGATTAAATATGTATTTGAACCAAAAAAGAAAAGCTTGGGTTATTGAGTAGCATAATCAACCATGTATAAATGTATACATGATGGTTTATCTATTCATTTTCCCTTTTCTAGTTGGTACTATGGTTTGGAAATTTGGATTAGTGTGATAGATTTTTTGAACTTACTTTTCATTCTTAGGTTTTAGTTTGGCAATACCATAAATGTCTAATAAGAAAATGTATCTGACAAGAACATGGTAAGTTTCTGGGTGGTTGCAAGTAATAAAATCGGTGAAGTACCATATTTCATTCTCAAGGATTGATGGTCAAATACTAATTCACGAATTCAACCGCTGTTTAAACAATCAATTAAGATATTAACTTCTTTTAAACGAGTGTAAATACACTCTCTTCTCTCTTCATTAATAAAATATTGGGTTAAATATGTTTTTGGTCCTTCATATTTGGAAAAAGTTTAGTTTTGACCATTTTTCTTTAAAATTGATCTTTTTAGTCCCTCGTTTTTGGAAATGTACCATTTATAGTCATTGGGACCATTTTATAAATTCAAAAAATAGTTTTTAATATTTTATTTTCACCCCTCTTAATTTCTAATTTCCACTAAGCCCCCACCCACCATTTTGTGCAGAGAAGAACTGTCGCGCGCGACTCACCGCCGTCTCCACTGTCTCAGTTGCCTCCACCACGACGCCCCACCGTCCCCTAGCCCCAAATCGTGAAGCCTCCTTCCCCTAGCCCCCTCGATCGATCTGTTCCCCCTCACCGTAACCCCCTCCGAACACAAAGTGAGAGAGACAGAGACAGAGAGTGAGAGAGTGAGAGAGAGAGAGAGAGATACATACCTAGATGGTGGGGCGTCGTGGTGGAGGCAATTGAGACGGCGGTGAGTCGCGTGTGGCGGTCCTTCTCTGCGCAAAATGATGGGTGGGGGCTTAGTGGAAATTAAAAATTAGGAGGGGTGAAAATAAATTATTAAAAAATAGTTTTTGAATTCTCAAGGACTATAAAATGGTACATTTTCAAAAATGAGAGACTAAAAAGATCAATTTTAAAGAAAAATGACCAAAACCGAACTTTTTCCAAATATGAAGAACCAAAAACATATTTAACCATAAAATATTTTGAGTGATAAAATACAAATGAAATTAATAATGAGAGATATTAGAATAAATCGAGGTTAAATCGTAAATATGTAGGAGTATACACTAACTGTGAATCCTGTCTTCAATAAAAAAAATTGTGAATCCTGTCCTATATACAAACTTGAAGAAGAAGAAGAAGAAAAAAAAAAGCAAATATTCTATTATATTAAAGTTGATCAAAACCAACATGCTATTGGTGCGATGAAAAGTAACCATTTCAATCAAGGTGTCATTTAATATGGGACAACTTAAAAACGTCCTACCAATGGGAAACCCCTTTTTCACCATAGGTTTATTATATAAAATATTGAATGGTTGAGATCTATTACCTACTACCTATTTGATGCATAACATTGGAAATTCTGACTATTTGCAAAGATGGGTCTATATTATTTTCCTAATTTGTATATCTCTCTAATCTTATCGATCTCTTTCAATTAAATAAACCAGAATTCAACAGGCAAACAACATTCATTAAGAGAAAATTCTAATACTAAATTGATCAAGCCCAACCCCTGAGCTATGAATATTTGAGATTGATTTCTATCACAACATTAATTTGATGAATCAACACTCTGCATATAAAAAAAACATTGGGTTTGTCTTGATTCATCATTCTTCCACCGGCATTGGGTTTTCCGCGGCACAATGTTTTGGGGTTCAAGAATGATGAATAGAAACAAAAATAAACAGGATAAAATTTAAAGCTTTTGTGATCCCAATCTATTACTGAATCCAAATTGTAAACAAACCAACTGAAACACCCGATTCTGTTTAAAAGCAATAAAGAGTAACAGAAGTAAAAAAGAAAAATAGAAGAAAGAAGGTCTCCCGTTGCTGTGTCGGTGGCCGGGCTTCGCCATGAGGCCACTATCCTCACTGCCGCTGCACAGCCATGTTGTGCCAAGCCTCCCTAGCTAAGTCACCACCACGCAAGGCACACGACCTGTGCCGCAAGCGACGTCTGTATGTCGCATAGTCGCCGCAATGTGCTGCCTTTTTCTCCTCTCTACCGCCGTGCACGGCCTTTACCGTACCACGTGGCCTCTGCTCGTACCGCTATGCCAACAGTCCCTCGACCTAGCCGCGCTTTTCCTCCCGTCGCTCGAGGCCATCACCGACCTCTAGGCTCAACTGCCACTGTGCTCCCTTTCTCCCTCTGATAAGTGCAATAGTACCACTCGGTCATTGTTTTCTTTCTTCTTTCATTCATTTTAATTAAATCAGATTAAAGTAACATCAAATCAAATTAACTAAAAATTAGAGAAACACAGTTGGTCTGTTTTAATATTTTAAAAGATATTGGGGAGGAAATTACAATTGCATTAAAACTGAGAGACATCCTATTACAAGTAAAAATCGACTTTCCCATTGGTGGGACATTTTCAGGTTATCCCAAATTAAACGGCACCTTCAATCAAATATCACCAAAGATCAAGAGAATAATACGATTCAAAGTTTCAAACACATGCATAGGAAATCATGCTACTCATCCCGGGCCAATTTCCCATATCTCTACAAAAATGTCCAATCAGGGAAAGCTATAAATGCACAATGATTCTTATATATTGGCCATTTCAATGAAACTTTCTTTTGCATAGCTTGTGGAAGCCAACAAACTTTTATGACCCAAACAGCTCAAGCAGAACATGCTTTGTACCTCTTTGTCCAAATAAAGAGAATGCAAATCCAACAAGCAGCATTGAAATAAAGTTAAACCATGTCTGCATGGCCGCTAAATTGGCTACATCATCAGGGTATCAACCAATTTAATTACTCATCTTTTCATGTACTATTATTATGTTCATAATAATAATAATATGTACTATATTGGATTGGATTTCTTTCTTTCTCTATGGGTTTTCTGATTAATTCCTTCCATTTTTTTCTTTTTAATTTCTTCGTTGTTGTTAATGGCAAAATTGAGTTTGCACATAACCATCCAGAATATCTGAGCACGCCTAAAGAGAAAGTCATATATAGCCTGATTGAATAAAGGGAGAGATTTTATTTTATAAAACCAACTTGTTGATTAAGACAAAATTGGTGAACAATAAGCGATATATGTCTTGATTAGTATACTACTTTCAATAGTTCAGAGGGCAAGGGCAATGTATCTACATCTACTATCTATATATCTATATCCATATGGAGAGAATAATTATGTTCATTTAAATTTACTTTCAAAATTCTCTTTTAACATTAAAAGAGAAGCAACGGTAGCAGCAACTTGCCATTGCTTGTGGCATAGGATATACCATACTATGGACACGGACAAACATTAATTGCTTGCTTGGTTTGTGACACTGGCACATGTTCTATTGTTCCCTAGAGTCTCAAACTATACCCATTTCTTATGGTCTCTTCTTGGGACCTCAAAACTCTATATACACTTGCCTTCCTGGTGGGCCCAACTGTTGGCCCACTTAGAAGTTGAACTGTTTTCTCCCTTTCATAAAGGGAATTGGTAAATACACCAATTTTTTTGGACATACACTCCACATTTAAAAAGAAAAATACCATTATACCCTCATTGATTTGTTTAATTTTTTTTTTCAATTTCGCGTTGTTACCGGAAACTGAGTTTCCGGAATGCATTTTTGCATTCCAGAAACTCCAGGAAAAATTTACATTCCGGAAACTCCAGGAAAATCCAATTTCCGGAATGCAAGCAAATTTGCAAACTCCAGTTTTCATACAATTTGTATTCCAGAATGCAAATCTGTATTCCGGAAACTGGGGGTGTATGGCCAGTTTCCGGAAAAGAAGCGAAATCAGAAAAAAAAAAAACCCAAACAATGAGGGTATAATAATAATTTCCTGAATAAATATGGGGTGTATGACAAAAAACTGGAGTGTATTTACCAATTCCCTTCATAAATAGATGTAGCATTACTTGACCAAAAATTAAACAAATAGATGCAGCATTTCATCAAAAAAATAATAAAATAGATGCAGCATAACTGTGAACAAAAGTAAAAAAAAAAAAAAAGGTGCAGTAAACAGCCAGGCAGCCAGCAACACAATAAAATCACATGCTAGATCTCTTCATGCCACGGCGTGTAGTCACTCTCCCCCAGTAAAATCATAACAGCGCACTTGGCATTTTATTTGTTGTATTATTGTCTTAATTTAAATTTTTGACACTGTTTTGATGTGTTGATGCATGAATATTTTTGACTGCTTAATGATTATATACAATTGCCCTGATACAATATTTATTATAAGATGTGTTAACTATGCTCTCGTTACGTTATACTCCATTCGAATTGAAATATAAAAAAAAAAAGTACATGCACTTGGATTAAATATGATCTAGGTGTATGTATTTTTTTTTTTATATTTCAGTCCAGAGAGAGTATATGATTGACCCCTTTAAATATACAAACCAAAACTATAACAAGATCTAGTCTTGATTAAATTCAAAATACCAATCTCAAAGGCATGCCCCTCAAGCATATACACTTTATTTCTAAAAGGAAAAGGGGAAGAAAATACCTATTCACCTTTAATAGATTATGAATTTTAGTTTTCCGATTGATCAAAAAAATAGATTATGAATTTTTGTTTTCTATTTAAACTTTATTTTTTCTAAATACACACAATAATTTGATACTCCTCCTTTTTTCATCAATTAATATTATAGCAACATTTCCGTTGTAACCAAAGTTTAATATTATAAAAAATTAGGTTCTGAAAGCCAAAAAAAAAAGGTTTTCAATTTCTAGGTTGAGATAGATGTCACAATTTAAATTGTGACGTGACATGTGTCACTTCTCTAATTTTTTTCATTTACAATTTAAATCAATTTACCTATTAAGTTTTTTATTATTTTTAAATTTATATCCATATTTTATAGGGGTTGGTCCATAAAAAACTAATAACTAAAAACAAGAAAGCAAGTATCACACGCCGAGTACTCGTGGTCCTGCTGTCGAAATCTATGCAATACAGCCCTGTTGTATACTTACGTATCATGTGTAAGTCATGATCATAAAATAAAAAAAGGTGTAAGTTATGTCGTTTTTAGAAATTGAAATTATTTAACCAAAAAAAAAAGGAAATTGAGATTTTTTTGTTTATATCCACATTATTCCAGGGAAAAAGAACCTCTGGGAGGTGAGTAAAATTTGACCACAAATTATTCTGTCACTAAAGATCAAACACGGGTACTAGCCGAGCTCATCTTTTAGACGGAGTACATTAACTACTTGCACCGAACATTGTAGTTAAGAAATTGAGATTAAAACAAAAGATAAGAAACATAGAATGAAAGGTATTAGACAAATGTTTTTTTTTTCTGGGGTACATGTGCCATATAATAAAAGCGTGAAAAAGGTTGAATCTATCCTATATTTCTATACTACCCACCCACAAATTTTGGCCACTCTATGTGATGAAAACGAAGTGAAAATTAATTAATAAAATCAAAATATGTCCATATCGCTATTCCTAATCTCCTCCGTAATTTTCACACCCTCCCAAAAAAAAAAACGAATATGATAATTATATAGAAATGCATTTTTTAATAGAAACGTAGAACTCTTAACTAATAACTACTAACTAGCGTGTTGTGAAGTGTGAACAAATAACATAAAAATAAAAATTGACAAATATACCTTTTATTAATATTTTAAAGGCTTAAATATGTTTTAACTTTTAAGTGGTTAGTAATCTTATTATCTTTATATAGGAGAGGGAGAGAATGGAAGAGATTGCTTTGCCCGACTTCTCAATAGAGGTTAAGAGAGCTCCTCAAATGTGAGTTTTTTTTAGAATTTTTCATCAATTCATCATAACCAAATAGTGAATATATATTCATATGCAAACCATTTAACTAAATAGCGAATCATACAAAACAAATCAATAAGACAAAGAGAAAGTGACAAATTAATTAATTAGATTCCGAACCATAATTAATATGAACGAAATTGTTAAGGTGATCATGGCTGAATAAATATTATGTATGAATGGATTGAGTGCATTAAAAATATTAGACATGCATAATTACGAGGTGCTAAGATATATTTGTCAAAAAGATTCATAAAATGGATTAAAGAAAATGAAAACCAAATAGTGAATATATATTCATATGCAAACCATTTAACTAAATAGCGAATCATACATATATATCAAAAAAAATAAAAAATAGCGAATCATACAAAACAAATCAATAAGACAAAGAGAAAGTGACAAATTAATTAATTAGATTCCGAACCATAATTAATATGAACGAAATTGTTAAGTTGATCATGGCTGAATAAATATTATGTATGATTGGATTGAGTGCATTAAAAATATTAGACATGCATAATTACGAAGTGCTAAGATATATTATTTGTCAAAAAGATTCCTAAAATTGATTAAAGAAAATGAAAATGAGAAATGCAACCTCAATATATACACAGCAGTTGCCAGTGAGTGAGTGATGCTGAGGTTATCACTTATCAGATGATTGCGTCATTGGAGCACACCAGAGACAAAGGGGACAGATTCCTCTTCGCCAAAGTCCTGGGTGTCATGGACGGACGTGGATCCTCTGCAGTGTTGGAGAGACTTCTGAGGGATCCCTTCTCTCTATTTCTCTTATTTTATTTTTTTATTTTATTTTTTTTCATTTCTTTTCTCTCATTTTTTTTCTTTTCTCTCTCCTCTCACTCTCTCATTTTTTAGCTGCAGAGGCTGAGCTCATCTTTTTGACACATTGCTCTGAAAAGGGGAATCCCAATTCCACACCCATATACATGTCATGTACGATCATATGCTTCGCTGGATTCTGTCACGAGCCATTATTTTCTCCTCATCTCCTTTCGTTTCATTATGATTATAATTTCAAATCAATATTAAGTCAGAATATGCTTCATTTTTTTAATAATATTAAATAATTGATGTTTGGCTCAGTTAGGAAAATCAAATATAGTGTCTATTAAAAACATGTATATATTTTGTGCATCTTAAACAAAGCATAATTAAATAAATTAAGTTGATCACATTTTCTAAGCAATTATTTCGAATTATAAATTTTTATTATTCCTTGTATATTAATTATACTGTACATTATATGTTACATCGCACCGTTCTTAACCTATTTTTTTTTCTTTCGATAACCCGTTCTTAACCTATTTCAAATTAATATTCAGGAAAGAGATTAATTAACGAATCGAAAGCGATAATCCTCTCGTTCCGCTCTTGCCACTCGTTTATGACAAACAATTGTCGCAATCGGGCAAGGCAAGGAGGAGACGTACGGATATAAATGCACAACAATGATATGACAAGCATGGTATTAATATATAAATAAAATAATACGGATAGTTAATTAGTTATAGGCTTAGATACATTTTTGTTCCCTGTAAAATGACTGAATTTCATTTTTTATCTTTGTAAATTTTTTGTTATTTATGATTCCTGCAAAATAAAAAGTTTTATTTTTAGTTCTCTCTATTTTTTTTAGTCACTGTAATATTTAGATCATGTTAAATTAGTCATTATAAAATAAAATTGATATATAAAATATTATAGGGACTAAAAACAAAATTGTACACATATTACAAAGACTAATTTAGCATGAATTGAATATTGCAGGAACTAAAACAAAAAAACAATGACTAAAAATAAAACTTTTTATTTTATAGAGATCATAAATAAAATTTTTTTTACAGGAAACAAAAATGAAACTTGGTCATTTTGCAGGGATGAAAAAGATATTTAAGCTTTAGTTATATAGATTAATATCATATTAACTCATAGAATTGAGCTAATAATAAAAAAATTAAATAATATAATACAGAATTGATCATATTTTCCTTATCATCATTGTACATATGAAATTAATGTAATATTAACATAAAAACATGATTTTTTAATTAAATAAAATGATAGATAATTCATAAATTAATGTTAATTACAATAAATATAATACATCATTATTATTCTTCATTTTTCTTATTACCTCTTAAAATCTAAAATTAACAAAAATATTTGAATTCTGCTTCAGATTTTTCTTTAATTTTATATATTGAATTAAAAAATATTTTTTCAATGTATTACTTTTATGATTTTTCAAAACAATTACACTTTGTAATTTTTTTTATGACAGCAATTACACTTTGTAATTTGTTTATATTTAGTTAAACTTTTTGAATCGATGATGAATATACTTTTGATTTTAAATATTTATTTCTACTTTAATATTTTTTTTAAAAATTATTTATAAAAATCTATTTATATTTTAAGAATTTATTTGTTCATCAAATCCGAGCCTCGCCACGTCAGAGGTGTCGGCGAGATCATATAACGAGTCAATGCCAAAACTGTAAATAACTTTAAAAACCAGTGGCAGAAATGTAAGTGCAAGAGTCACCCTATATAAGCAGCCAGCGTGGCCCATTGCAATCTAATAATTTCCCGCGGCATCAAACGCGGCTTCGCTTTGTGCAATTTCAGTACAAAACTTATTTATTTATTTTTTATATTATTATTATTATTAAAAAGTATAAAAAAAATATTTCCTTCTCTCTCTCTATATTCTTGGGAATATTGATTTCACGGTGAAGGTAAGAAAAACACAACAAAGAAAAAAAATTGGAAAAATTCGAGACCCGTGAACCTTTTTTTTTTTGGCCGCTACAAATGCGATTTCTCTTACTCTCTTTTCTCTCCAGTGAACACAACAACAACACAATTCTCTCTTTCAGTCTTTGGCACTGAAACAGTGAAGAATCAGTTAGGCAATGAAGCTTCAGATCTCGTGCTGATTCGATCGGAAGAAGGAAGAGAAATAGAGAGGAGTTGGAGTGATTCATGGAATCGAGGAGATGAAGTTCTACATATCTGCGAAAGGAATAAAGAGAGTCACGATACCGAACGGCGCCGGTGCCGGAAAAGGATCGGCAAAGGGTACGACGACGACGACGGCTGCGGCTACAACTGCCGCCGCATCCTCCGGTCGCCGGATTTCCCTCCGGACGGTGCTTCCGGTGGTGTTGGTACTCGGGATCGTGTTACCGTTTCTCTTCGTGAGGATCGCGATCTTGGTGCTCGAATCAGCTACTCTCTGCTCCTCGTTGGGTAATTCCACTTTTCACTTTTTCCACTTCGTAATTTTCGTTTTCCCCCCTCTCTCACTCCAGTTACCTTTTTTTACAGTTCGGTAAATGATTAACTTTTTTTATTTAATTAAAAAAGTAATTTAAATTTTCGTTTTATTTTTTTTATACAATAAATTTTCGTTTTATTACGTGAAGTGAAGAGTACACATAATAATGTCAATTACATTTTCTTTTTTTTTTCATGTCATAAGCTTCTTAAAATATGTTTATACTTCAGTACTAGGGTATTAAATCTTTTTTCAATTTCGTAAATGTTATTGCAATTTTCGTTTTACTTTTCGTGTTGTTGCAATTTTTTTTTCTCCTTAAAATATTATTATGGATTTGAAAATCAGAGATAAGGTTAACTAAGTTGAATAATGAGGTTTAAACTAAGTAAATAAAAATATATTTTATCTGATTTAATTCAATATATTAAAACTTAAAGACAAATACTCCTTACTCTTACTCGCTAAGATAAGTTTGTTTTACAAGAAATTATATAACAATAGAAGTTTTTTTTTTTTGGGTAAAAGTTTTTGGTTGAATTTTTCTTTTCTAGAGCCAACCGAAGACAGGAATTTTGTAAATTATTATTTTCTTGAGTTTAGAGATTTTAATTTAGTAATTTGCATTGTTGGAAATTATTATGCTTGTCGCGATTTATAATGATAGAATGTGTTGAAAAAACTAAAGGAAAAAGGTTTTTATGTAATATAAATTGGTAATTATCTTTATTGAAAAGTTGATGAGTGTAAATATATTGGTGAAAATGATTGTTGCAGAGTGTGCTGAGTGGAGGTTTTTTAGTGGGGCTGACACGTCACTGGTAAGTGTCGTATTTACCTAATTATCCTTCTTGTTTTCTTTCTATTTGGCATTTTTAAAAAAAATATATTCCTCCTTTCTCATCAAGTACCCTGTTCTTTTCTGTTCACAAAGGACTTGGCGAATTCCCGTTACTTGGGTAACTTGACTTGCCCCTCTAGTTAACTCAAGCGAATTAAGTATTAATTAGAATAAGAAATTATTAAAATGCAGATTCTTAATATATTTTAAACGATAAATTTTGTGTGGCTAATGAAAAGTCATATACCTTTTTCAAATATAGTGGCTGCAACAGGATCTGGTTTGAAAAATGTAACCCTTACTTTATTAACAAAATAACAAAATCTGCAATGCAACTAGTGTAGACCGACAAAAGACTAATAATACTGTATTAGAATTTATTTGAAATATTTGTTAATCATAAAGTATCGTTCTTCTTTGGCTATGTTTGACATAATACTTTATCAAATGGACAAATCCAATTATTAGAATTGTGTCAGGGTTTGGGTCCAACATTTAATAAAATCCTAAGATTTATGCTATTTGATTCAGGTTGCATTGCCTTTAGTTTTTCTTTATTCTCTATGTTTTTATGGGTGATTCGTTATTATCTATTTTATTGATTCATAATTAATCATATGTCATTCTAGAAAACTATTATTCAGTGTCGATATTATATTATATTATATTATATTATATTATATTATATTATATAAGCATAAAATTATTAATTTTATGAACAAAATTACTTTACACGAAGTGATCTCTGGAGTGAATTTGTACCAAAATAGTGAATGGTGGCTAGTGGCTACGATCGGTACTATTAATATTTTAAAAATAAGTGATTTTGTGTTACTGTAAAATTATGTTTGAAGAAATTTTTAAACATGCTATAATCTAGCAAATATTTTGTGTATTTTATGGATATTTTTGTAGCAAATTTTAAGTGGTAGAAAATTAGTTTAATGTTGATTTGTAAATACTTATTCTAATGTTAATTGATTGAAAAAACTTAAATATTGATTAAAAATTTAAGAAAATTGACAATTTTTTATTAAATAATTAATTAAAAAGATAATTAATATTCATTTGATTTAATATGAAAGTTTAGGTAGGTATTATAATGTGAAGAAAACATGTATGTTCATAATATTGATTAAAAAATTAAGAAAATTGACAATTTTTTATTAAATAATTAATATTCATTTGATTTAATATGAAAGTTTAGGTAGGTATTATAATGTGAAGAAAACATGTATGTTCATAATAGAATATGACCTGATTTGATGAGAAGAGGAGTAAGCAAAGTGATCTTATGTTTATGAATAAAATACTCATGCTCATTAATGAATACCGGATTGAATATGAGTTAACACTATACTAGTATTTTGATGTATACTATGTGCCTCTTAATCTGCATTTTTTTTTTCATTTTGCTAAGACCTAAGAGTAGAATAACATTGACCCAAAAAAAAGAGAGTAGAATAACAGAAGTAATAATAAAGAGTTGATTATAGTTATAAAATTTTACAGAAAACGAAGTATTAAAAATATTATTTACTTAATTTTATTGAATCCGTCTTGTGATTTTCTCCTCAACTCTTCTCAACAATTTTATTGGGTTTACAATCAAATAATTACTTGATTGAATAAATAAAGAAGGGGTTTATCTATCTGTCACCAACTGAAGCACAGCCCCCCCCCCCCCCCCCAACACACAAAAAAAAGGAAAAAAAATTCGACTACTTTTGATTGGACCATATGTCATATCCATCCGGTATGAGATACTTTTGTACATTCCTTTTCCTTTTTTTTGATATAATGTACATTCCTTTTCCTTGTGTAGCCGTTATCTTGTGATCCATATATATTTTAGCTTTCTGACAATCTCCACTTCATGTGGTAACTGTGGTTAGAGTTGTTTTTCAGGTGCTAGTGAATGGGCTATTGATGCAATAAAATTGAAAATAAATAAAGGAAAAGTTACAAAATGGGCATTGACAAAAATCTAATCCTATTATCCAAACCTATCATGTGTCTTGTTTTGTACATTATCTCATGTTTTTGTTCTTGTGACATTCATCCTCCTTTGTTAGATTATGTCTTCGATATGGCCGTCTACTTCCCTGTTAAAAAGACATCAAAAAATGTTGACCAGCTTACCAGTACACCATTAAAATTCAAGCTAGCTTATGAAATATAAAATACAAGTAAACATTACAAACCAGCTAATAAATCCCAAAAAACATGACATTTTTGTTTGGGATATAATTTTGATATCTATGTTAGTGTAAAAATCTTTTGGCATTGAAATTAATCAATATTATTATTACATCATTAAAGTGACTACTGTTTCTTGAATTTTTTTAAGAATAATGTTCCTCCACACATAATTGAAGGATTATGTAATATTTAGTCATTTACAATATAAGTAGATCTAAATTGAGAAATAGTACCTTATAATTAAACTTCTTTTCTCAAAACCGAAAAAAAAAAGACTCCTCCGAATTCGAAAACAATCAAATAATACTGTTGTGAATTTATGGTGCATTGTATTTGTGGGCACTTCCACAAGTTGCATTCCTGCAACCCGTGGGGCATGGACATGCCACTTGTACTGCAATTTGTTTTATCCTCTTCTACTTTTGCTGCAAGTGCCACCTATACAACTTTTCTTCACTTCTTCCAAGGGTCTTCATGGTCTCTCTGTTCTGCTGGGGCCGTTTGTATATATTACGTGAATCAATCCAACTAAGAAAGGCAATATCTTAGTATAAAATGTGACATGACTTAGGAAACATTTAACTTGGTTTGCACACTCCTGCACTCATCATCAACGCTGTGTCTAGACTCTGGGTGCCGCTTGTATTTTAATAAAGATAAGTTATGTTCTGTTTTTTAATTTTTTTACTGTGGTGATGCATATGCATGAAGAAACTCAGAGATGAGCTGACCAGAGCGCTAATGGAGGCAAATGATGGTAATGTTAATGAAGGAGCAGGGTCATTCAATGAACTTGTGAAAGAGATGACCTCAAAACAAGACCTTAAGGCTTTTGCTTTCAAGATCAAAGGCATGGTATATAAAAAATTTACCATGTTTACTTTTGCTAGTTACTCTTATGATGTTTCGTTTTCCTTGTCATTACTTTTTCGATTCATTTTGATGTTGATTAACAATCAGGCCCAAATATTTACTAAATGCTTATCCCAACATACCTATTGCTTGGGTTGGGTCAGTGTGCACAGTTCAGGAGTACAACTCAAGAGAAGCCAACGCAATTGAGCTGATAAACATGCTATAGTCGTGCACCAAAACACAGACATTTGCAAAATTAAACAAAAGAAAAGAAAAGAAAGGAAATTGATATAACTTGCTCTTGCACAGCTGAATTTGTGTGGCATAATATTCTGATTGGATGTATGTAGAGAACATGGTATTGATCAGGAATATTGAATAGAAAGTTAGCATAACCTGAAATTTACTGAGTTGAATTGAAGCTTAAAGAATTGATTATTCCTATTCCAATTTTAATCTCTATATTTCATGGTAGTTGCTCAAACAGTCTAAAATTGATCCAGTTAAAGAGTAAGCTAAAATGCAAGAAATCCCCTCGACTATAGGTTCATTTCAGAAAACCCATGTGGTTCAGAACACCATAGCTCATCTTCTTCAACTTATCAAACCGTGCATATTGACTCTCTACCACGGGCTTTTCTACACATGCACCGGAGGTTAATTTTATGTCATGTTGAACAATGTGGTAAGTTTAAGGAGTTAAGTTGTTGGGTTTTGAACCACTTGAGGTTTTTCTGAAAATGACCGATAGTTGGATCGGGGGTTCCTTGCAAGCCTAAAAAGTATCATGGTATATGCATTCCTTTAATTTTATTAGTTCTAAAATAAGCATTATGAGGAATATGGGTATAGGTAGCATCATCATCGAAGTCTGTCTGTAAATGGGTTGCTCTGTTGAATTGTTTGCCAGTGATGCATAGGTTCTTGTCAGCTACAGATATTAAATCCTGCAAATAGCCAAATAGTTTTTGTGAAATTTTAGTCTTCTCACAAAACATGCAATTTCTTTTGTTCATATTCAGCTATCACAGATGGAACGAAAGGTGCAGTCAGCAAGACAGCAGGAGTCAGTTTATTGGCATCTAGCTTCACATGGTGTTCCCAAAAGTCTACATTGTCTTTGTCTAAAGTTGGCTGAAGAATATGCTGTAAATGCCATGGCTCGATCTCGTCTACCCCCTCCTGAATTTGTGTCTCGCCTTAGTGACCCGACCTTTCACCACCTAGTTCTCCTAACTGACAATGTCCTTGCTGCCTCTGTTGTTGTAACCTCTACAGTTGAAAGTTCAGTCAACCCCGAAAAATTAGTTTTTCATATTGTTACCGACAAGAAAACTTATGCTCCAATGCATGCTTGGTTTGCCACCAATTCTATTAAATCAGCTGTTGTGGAAGTTAGGGGATTACACCAATATGATTGGTCTGAAGAAGTGAATGCTGGTGTTAAAGAGATGCTGGAAACTAATCACTTAATTTGGAAGCACTACTATAATAAAGAAAAGAACCTTGACTACAGTCAAGAGGATAACAGATATTTGGATGCTTTAAGGCCCAGCAGCATTTCCTTGATGAATCAACTCCGCATTTATTTGCCTGAGGTAATTAGTTATTTTTGGTAGCCTTCTGATTGAGTAATAACTAATAACAAGTCTGAATGCTTGGTAACGACTGATTCATCATATTATTTTTGTGGACCACAACAGCTGTTTCCGGATCTCAAAAAGATAGTATTCTTGGATGATGATGTTGTAGTACAACATTGCATATCTTCTTTGTGGGAACTAGATCTTAATGGCAAAGTCAGTGGTTCAGTATTCAAGTCATGGTGTGGAGACAACTGCTGCCCTGGAAGTAAATACATGAACTACTTGAACTTTTCACATCCTCTCATATCATCGAATTTTGACGGTGAGCAGTGTGGATGGCTCTATGGAATGAATATATTTGATCTTGAAGCTTGGAGGAAAACAAACATAACAGAGAACTACCGTCAATGGTTGAAACTTGTAAGTGTATGTTGATGCACTGTGCTTAATGAAGTTAGCCTATACATTCTGCTATAAAATGCATTTTGGCAAGTTTCCATATGCATCAAGATTAAACTAGCAAGGTTTAAATTCTTATGTTTCCTTCAAAGAAAATCTCATTCTTGGGGATTTGAAATGTTCATACAATGTTTAATTGTTTTACACTATGCTAAGCAATATTAATTGGTCTTGAGCACTGCATTAGACGAGTATGCAGCTTGAGAATATATGTATTTGTTGTCGTCTTACCTTAACCTGACCATATATATTTATCTGATTTCACAGAACCTTAAGTCTGGGACGGAATTGTGGAATCCGGGAGTGCTTCCACCTGCCTTGATTGCATTTGACGGTCAAGTGCATCCTATAGATTCATCAATGCTTGTGACTAATTTAGGTTATCGCTATCAATCAGAAGAAATTAGCAAAGAAAGATTAGAAGCTACTGCTGTTATCCATTTCAGTGGCCCTGCAAAGCCGTGGCTTGAAATTGGTTACCCAGAGTTTCGAAGTTTATGGAGTAGATATGTAAATTCCTCTAATAAGTTTATTAGGAGATGTAGAATTACAGGGTGAAGGAACAAAGTTCTTCCACCTCCAATATTTATTGAGATTCAACCAGTGACACCGTATGGGATTAGAGGGAAGAAGGTTCTGCCTTCAGTCTCTGACCCATACTCTGTATGAGATCAGTTACGCCATGTTCATATAAATAGTAAATAGATGAAGCTGCCACGCAACACCCTACTAGAGCGGTATCTGCTCTTAAGAAAGGTATAAGCATCATTGATCTAGCCCTCTGATAATAATACTGTAAATTTTTTTCCATCAAAATTACATTTTGAAATGGAGAAATTGTTTTGCATGATTTGAAATTTCAGTTAGACGGTTCTCAAGTTTTGTTGCATAAAACTCGGTAAATCACTTACCAAGCAGCCTGAGAGTTCAATCTTTTGCTCTTGGAAGTACTATAGTTGGAGCCAGCCAAATTAGGGCCTGTTTGGATTGGCTTATGCAGAGCTTATGAACACAGCTTATGACTGGTTCATAAGCTGTTTTGGGCTTATTTTTCATAAGCTACCCAGAATAGCTTATCAAAACAGCTTATGGCTTATATAAAATAAGTTTCACTATAATTTTTCTCCGATTATAAAAGTAGCTTATCCAACTTATGTCATAAACAGTAGATAAGTTTGTTATCCAAACATGACCTTAGTCTGTGTATCACTGTTGCTCCACTATCTTAAACTTGTTATTTTTGTACTTTGTGTATGTGGAGCTAATAATAATAATAATAATACAGGAAAATGTGAAAAGGTCTAACAACTGTAATTCTGTACAGATGTGACTGATGTAAAATCAAAAGCGAAGTTGAACTATCACCACTCATTTGAAAGTCGCTTTCATGCTCCCTCTTATAGCTGCTCAGGGATTGGCTGACTAAAGAATAATATCTCGGTTAGCTCTTTCATTTTATGCTGTGAAATTCTGCCATTTGATGTGTTTCACGGAATCTATCCTCGTGTGGTTGATCACAATGAATGAAGTGGCTCTGGAATCTAATCATGCTGAAGAAAATGTTAAGTATTACATTGCTCAAAAGCTATGGGTGTTCGCAGCTCGGTTCGGTTTGATTTTGAGATAAAAAGTTATCCGATTTAAATTTTAAAAGAGCATGTGTTTGGTTTAGTTTGTTTCGCTTTCTTAAAAATATCTGATCCAATCCGATCCAAAGTAATGTGGTTTAGATTGGATTGGTTTTTTTGCGGTTGTACTTTTTTTAAGGTAAATAATTAAATATAACTTATGTCGTTTGTTAAATTTTCTCGGCTATGACAATATGTTCACCGTTTACTATTCATTTTAATGCATAAATATAATCTATCTAATATTTAAGTACTTGGCCACAATTTGAAAAAAATTGTTCATATTTATTTCCATTATTGCAAAGTTTCAAGTCAATATCATGGTGGTGGTGTTCATCTAACACACTAGTCTTGTGCTAGAATGTCATCACTTTAGTATGTAAAATAAAATATGAAAATTTGCTTTATTTTTTGTATAAATTGTTGTTCGGTTCGGCTCGATTTTAGTGAAGAGATCCGAAATCCGAGCGGTTTGGTTTGGTTCTTTAAAAAAGTCAAAAAAAAATCCAAAAACTTCGATTTTTGGTCAGTTTTCGGTTTTTTTAAATCTGATTGCGGTTAATTTTTAGATCGGTTTGGTTTTGAACATCCCTATCAAAAGGCCCTACATTATCCATTTGTCAACCCTGTTTAATTGTGTTTTCGAAAAAAAAAATTAGATAGGCAAAATGTTAGTAAATTAATATGTTATGTTAGTGAGAGAGATTTAAACTCATGACCTATTTATCACTTCAATCTCTATGCTCCTCCCCCAAACTACCAAACCACCTTATGACTCCCTTGTGTTTTCGAAATATGATTGTCGACAATGAAGCATTGCAATACCAAATGAAGATATGTCGTTGTCTTATATTACAGATGCTTCCGGAACCTTTGTATGAAAAGTTTAGCTACTGTTGTACATGGTTGAAAGCAGTAGACAAGAATAAGAAGTTACAAGCACTGTAACACTCAAATCAATATAGGCTTTGATAGAGTCATAGTAAAGAATCAAATGGGTTAGTGACACTTGGGTCACTTTAGGTTGAACTCCCCTACTACTTATATGTTGCAATGGAATGTTGGATGATCGACCAAAATTATTTTAGACCCTGAAACATGGATGGCTAGGATAGCCTTTGAGCGAGAAGGGGGGATACTGTCTTGAAAGCTAATAATGTATGCTTCTAGAAGAATGTTTCAAAATGATGTGAGGTGTGCCAATGTGAAATTCTCCTTTGACTTGATTAGACTTCAAAATGAATCTCGAATAACTTGGCCCACCCGAGAGTGGTATGGGTTGGGCCACTACCCTTTAGGCTAGGCCGAAATAGTTGCCCCCTACCCAACTGACGTGCCTCTTGTAGGGTTGTTGATCTTTGCTAGTAGGCCAAAATTAATATCTTCCATTGAAGAATGCATTACAGTACTGAAGTTGCTATGCTAGACTATGTAGGTTGAATCTACCTCTCATATGACTTTGTTATTTCTGAAATGCTTTTTGGTTCCAAATTAGAGGGCGAGCTTTGGCGCAACAGTAAGGTTGTTGCTTTGTGACCTATCACAGGTTCAAATCTAAAAACAGTCTCTCCGCTTGCGGGGGTAAAACTGCGTATGTCTACCCTCCCTAGACCTCACATAGTGGACTGGGAGCCTTGTACACTGGGCCGCCCTTAATAATCTAATCCAAATTAACATTCAATCAATTGGAGGGAGGGAGAATGGTTGAATTTGTGTAGGATGTATGGACCCCTATTCTTTTCAATTTTACCACTACCAAGTTCATTTTAAACAGGCGTTTTATAGTGGCAGGCCTAAACAAACGCAGGCAAATACAAAGAGTGAGGTTTAGAATCTAGTTCTTATTCAAAGATACATAAACAATATAGTATATGAAGTATATGGTTGAAAATGCTGGTTCTTTTCTAGTTCACAGTCAGAAGAACTCTAGTAAAGTAAATTCTGAAGGCAATAGTTGAGGAAAAGCAGGCATGTATGGGTTCTCCACCGTCTATATAGACACAATACATGCAACTATCCAAATAGATTAAACGATATGAAGACTGTTGCAGAACTTCCAGTGGCTTTTTCCAACATATCAGCTGCATTCAAAGGTAAAAAACGGGAAGTAAGAAACATGTCAACATGGTTAATGTAGCTATGGGAAAATCATCAAGCAAAGTCATCAACAATGAAATAACGTCTCTCAGAACCAGTAATAAACTTAAAACTGACCAAAGAAGTATATTTTATACCAAAAAAAGACAGCAGAAAAGGTGGGGAAAAATTCCCCTTTGTTCCCTTTTTCTAATTTTCTTTGAATGATTAATTAATCAGCACAACTTCCTGATTGTTATCTTGTTTTGAACCTTTCAAAAGGGTTATAACATCTTCCTTTGTGCAGGAATATATTTACTTGATGCTAAGCACTTCAAACAGCATATATAGTTAGTGCAAGGTAGCTTATAAAAAACTACATTACATTGTTTGAAGTGTTGGTTTGGTTCAATTAATATTGTTAAAAGTAATTAAAGCATATATTTTGCACTAGTCATTATTCGTTGGCCCCCTTGATTTAATGTTTTCCTTTAAAGTCATCATGGTCCTGTAAAGGATATTCAATAACTTATTTACCAATGTTAATAGTAGAAGATGAATATATGATCAATGAATGCTTACACAAGTTGGAGAGCAGTCTGGTCTTGACGTGAATATTGAGTATCTGAACCAAGGAGATTCACAGGAAAGAAATTTCTGTCATATGATTGTGAAGGTAAGGACTCACACATAGTTCCTGGCATCAGATTCTGTTGCTGCTGCTGTTGAGCCCTCTCATGTTCAGCTATCTGCAGCATTCAACACAACATCTTTTTATCACTCATTTGACTCAATTAAACAATGATACAATACATGTATGTGACTTCACATAGATTCTTGGTGTGTCCCTTTGTGTGTTAAGTAAGAGATAGAGAGAGAGACCTTAGCTCGCAGATAATTGTTATGGTTTTGCAGCTCAATTTCCTGCACATTAATATCAACAAATTTACATATATATGTCAGAGTATGTTTACCCATGTAAATATTTGCATAAAATTAATAAAGAGGAATCTACTGCCCCTTTTGGCAAGTCTTTTCTCTTTTACTATTAATGATAGATTATACAATATATTTAAGGAAACAAGTAAAGCATAAATTAATAACACCGAATGAAGGAGATGATGAGTACGTACCCGCTTTTGCATGAACTCCACATCAGCAAACAACGTTTCATGCTGGAAATTTTTTAGTACGTCAGTCCAAAGAAATAAAGATATACCAACAAGGAGGAGAATAACGTATCATTTCAAAATAATAGGCCAAAACATTTAATTTTAAAATAATAACTCAAACAACTCTTGCGTGTAAGCTAGTTATTGCTCGCTTTTGCAGATTTTATAATATTGCATGTTTGGAATGTGTGTTAGAAACCTTAAGAATGAGGATTTCATAAATCCTTATATGTATTATTAATTGGGTATTGCCCATATACCAAATGCCTTAAACAATTGTCATACTGATCAAGCTTAATTATAGTACCTTTCTGGATCTAACTCTGCTTAAGCCTTTCTCCAATCTACCCTCAAGATTCTTTAATTCCTTGAGACTGAGAGATCCAAGAGCTTCCCCAAGGATGTGCCTGCAGAACAAAAAACTCATGGATGAGTTTATTCGTAGAAAAGTCTGTTAACAATATATATCAAAGAAGAAATTGAACTGACCTATTTAGATTCTGAATATCTCGAATCTGTCTTCTCAATTTGGATGATTCTTGCTGGTAAAACTAATATTGGCAAATAGTGTTTAGAGTGTCAACATTAATGTAGAGGAGAATTATAATTAATAAAGTAAATTATACTTGTGTCCATGACAAGGACAAATAATTAAATCACCCTTAACCTCAGCATTATCCCATCTTCAGTATGGAAATTGTGTTCTGTATAGTGTATATGATATGATGATGGCAAGTGTCTAATAGATAAGAAAAACTAAATCTAACTTTAATACTAAGCACAATAACAGATATATAAAATGGTTAATTTTATGACATATTATATAACAGAATTTAATTAGTACCAAAAACTACTAGATCCCTTCATGACCTTCTGAGTTGTTGTTACCTTTGGGTGAAGGGTAGGAGTAGAAGGAAGGATGAAAATTCAAAATGTATAAATTTCATCACTCAATTTTCCATTCCCTCCTTATCAGCACATTCTAGGTCACAAACTTGTTACATATGGGTTTTGATTCCAGAAAAAAGATGGTAATAATATTTATTAAACGATATGTGCAGTTGTTATGTACTAAATAACCACAATAAAGAGCTTTTCACAAGTTATATATATATATATATATATCTTTGATTATGATATTGTCTGAATAAATTTTACTACCTGTGTATTAGCTTCAGATACAGATTCTGTGTTTGAGGAAGCAGCACATGCTTTTTTGTACCTTTCAATTGTTGCTCTAACACTGCAAAATTACAATACAAGCAAAATTAGAAAGTGGGATATATAGGTCTGAAAAACAAATTAAGATTGTGATATAAGTGCAGCTAATGTTTTCCTGACAGAAACACGTGACTCTATATTTTAAAAATTACATCTGACATTGAACTCTTAAATGATCAAGAACTAGCTAGGAAATATCATATTACCATAAGAGATATACATTAATTAGCCATTGAGATCAACTGAACACGAAAAATAAAATTACAACATCTTATACATAGAATAAGATTAAGCTTGAAACTGAGAATTTCTGGGAGAACCATGAACTTGTAAATTGAGAGAAGATGAAAAATATCATTTTGGGGTCGAATATTCTTAAACGTAACCCAAAATAATCAAGAGTTTATAGGTTACTCCTACGCAATGTTCATTGTGGTTGATCAATTGCATTCATTTTGGCATAATGAGGTCATCCAGTTAGTAGCAGAAATTAAAGGGAAGAAGAGACATATACATAAGGAGAAAATCGTTGGAGGGAGGGAAGGTTTCAAAGGGTGAAAGAGGGATAGTGTTCTTGTACCTATGTATTAATTATGTGAAGTACTTTTGATGTTAAGCTTTAATCTGTTAATAAATTTGTTCATAAAAAGTTGAAAGTATATATATTTCTTTTTTAAAAAAAATGGATGATTTGGAAATTTGATTTTAAAATACAGATTATGTGTGGAGCAAGAAATGGTTTGAGTTGGCTGAAACTGGCTTTTTTTTTTCATCTTCTATCAGATTCATATAATGAATGAAGTTTTCATTTAAATGCTCCAAAACACCATGGACTATATATCCATATTTGCCCATCACACTTCTTTACATTAATTACATAACTTTACATCACTCCATTTCTTCCACCACACACTTACAGTCTAGAGATGAGTGAATTATTACTATTATTATTTATTATTTATTATTATTATTTGTTAAAAGTAACACGATTACTTACATGCCATATATAAGATTACTACTATTGCTTTCGTAACCTTAATATTGTGAGGCCCTGATATATTATTGGCTGTTCCTGCCTAGCTTACACCAGATCCAACAATATCATTGGCTCAAGTATATATAATGTAAGTATTCCTATATATAAATTCAGAAAAGGTACACATGGTGTAAATAAACCACGAGAATCCTTTAAGGATTGCTGCATGCTCCTGGTTCTAGTTAGTTTGGCTTCCAAAGAACTAAAGATGTTGTGTCAGTATATATATACACTGCAGGTCAACACTGGAAAAACTGAGAAATGGAAATGTCATCACCTCAGAACTTCTCATTGGGTCGTACTCTCTTTGTTAATTTCTTTTTCCCCTCTCTACGTCTTAAATATTTCTTAGAAAACAAACCAGATCAAGCTGAATCTGTGTATATATGAAGTTTCATTCTTTGAATGAAACCAGACCCCTTTTTCTCTCTCTGAACTGCTCTTAACTTCATCAAACTTCAAACACAAACTAGTTAATGCAAAGTACAGTGTAAAATGTAAACTTACTTTTTCTATTGAAATTTCCAAAACGCATCATTGAGAGTGGGTAGAGAGGATTGAGTACGTCAAGAGTTAGAAGCTTTATTTCCACAAGGATGAAAGCAATGAAAAAGGATCAGAGAGAGGTGTGCTTTTCTTTTAACTATTCTTAGAATCTGATATCATGGTCTTACCTTTAGCAACTCACAGGGTAAACAAAAAACAAAAAACGTTTTCCAAAAAGAATAACATCTAAAACACTACAATATATAACTTCTTTTGGATACTATTTTTTTATTTTTGTTTTTATTTTGGAGTGTGAAAGAAAAATGAACTTCACAATTACATATAAAACAATGAATGTATACATAAGAGGAAGACCCTGCAAAAGAATAAATATCACTGTGCCTTATTGTCCTTAGCCAAAAACTCAGAAATCATATCTCATATCCGTGAGCAATGGATCGTTTTCTATAACCTTTATTTAATAGAAATCAGGCTTTTTATTTTATTTTACAAAAATTAATAAAATGAAAAACAACCAATGTTGGGAGTCCCACATCGGATGGTCAAGGGGTCTGTGCGGTGTTTATAAAGCTAGAGAGTCCCTCCTCCAATGAGCTAGCTTTTGGAGTGTGAGCTGTGAGCCAAACTGAATTTTCAGATGGTATGAGAGCCAAGTTTATAAAATGAAAAACAACCAATATGCAATTTTAACTTATATCTAAATCAGAGCCAGGTTTATAAAATGAAAAACAATCAATATGTAATTTTAACTTATATCTAAATGTATTTTAAACATAATTTTAATTTCTCCCAATATGAGTTGAGTTTATAATTTTTGCTCAAAAATGTCCACCATATACTGTTAGTCAATCAATTCACATTTAATAAATAAATAAAAACAAGTAGCCAACTAATTAATTGCACAAAATTCCAAAACCCTCTTCTCTGCCAGAAATTTCTTTTGCAAACAGTGAGTTATGGACATTGGTAACACCCATGCCAGTTGGGGAAACCCTAACTGCAGCATGCCTCCTCGACCATATTGTAAAGGACAAAAATTTATTAAGGTGGGGAACAAAATTTTGACTTTTATGAAATGAACCTACAGGTACAATTAATTAATTTGTGAAAGAAAGAAAAATCTGCTTCAAGTTAATTAAAAGGGAATCTGAAATCTTAGACCCCAGAAACCCTAATATACCACCTTGTAGGATGAAAAATCAAATTAAGAAATATTTTAGAAAACAAAAAATCTACACAAACACACACACACACACACACAAACACAGATGTGGACGTAACTAGTGAAAAACTTAAAACCCTAACTTGCAATTGAATGTGCTGTTTGTGTTACTGCCACAAGTTAATTAGGGATTATATATCAAGGGAAAGAGTAATGATGGAAGAGAGAAGAGGAACAATGAGTGCATGACAGCTTTATGTGGCAGACTTTTGTAGTTTCTATGGTTGACATGTGGAGGGAAAGAAAGAGAGGAAGAAAAAGGATTGGGAAAAGCTTTACAACATGGGAGAATATACACAAAGAAGCTAATATCTCTCTGACCCTGCAAATCCTTGTAACCCTAATTAAAGCTGTTTTTGTTGTAACTTGTACCCCCTACTAGTATACTATCATCTTAACACCTGTTTCTATGCCTTACTCTTACCACAGATCTGCAAACTTTCAAAGTTCCAACAAGCAATTGGAGAAAAAACAAAAGAGCTAGCAAGAGGTATAAACATAATAAAGGAAAACAAAGTTAAGAAGGAAAAAACAACAAAAAGAATTTAAAAAAGGAGAGAAAAACAAGAGTTTTGGGAGAAAGGAAATGCTTATAATAGTTATTTTGAACTGAAAAAACATAACCCCTAGTCCTCTTTTGACATGATATATAAAAACCCACTTTTTTAAGTATCAATTTTTCACTATTTAGATTCAAAAGATCATTTCTTGACTCAATATATATAGTTGTATACAGAGACAAGTTTTACACACACATTTTCAATTAATATAATGAAAAATCAGAGAAATTAAGAGGTTGGAAAAGAGAAGGAGTTATATTACATTATATGTAAATAAATAAATTACCTGTTGTTGGCATACTCATACAAGCGGCCACGGCTAGAGAAGACAACAAGAGCAACCTCAGCATCACACAGAACAGATAACTCATACGCTTTCTTCAGCAACCCGTTGCGGCGCTTGCAGAAGGTAACTTGCCTATTGGTAGTGTTCTCGATCCTCTTGATTTCAATCTTCCCTCTTCCCATCTTCTTCTGCAGATGAGAATTAGACCCTTCTGCACCTTGATCCTGAAGCTCCATCTCCATGCTTGCAATAATCAAGCTAATAAAAATTGATCAAGTGATTTCACACAAACCAAATTAATTAGCCACTTTCCTTATTCTTCAATCATGAAATACAACAAAAAAAAAACTTAAGAGAAAGGGAAAGAAAACAAAAACAAAAGATGGTCGGTCACATATATATGTATGAATATATGCATGATATGCCTAATGGTTTAGTGTGATCTAGATTTTGACATGCCATATGAAGCTGGTTGGTTACTAACCATGAAAAGATTGATTTTTGGGTGAGATCTAAGAGAATGAATAATGAAACAAACAAGGGTATACTATACCTTATCAATCTGCAATAGCTATATGTAGTTCTTTGGTAATGGTTGCAAAATATGGAGAAAGTGGGTTTGGTTTAGCAGATAGGTATTTATGGACTTAAAATTGACCCTCCAACAATTACCCAACTCACACAACTTCAAATAAAATTTAACTTAACTTCTCTTGTTGGAGAATATTAAAGAATAGAGAGAGAGAGAGAGAGAGGGGGGTGAGTAGAGATATATATTCGCCTTTCAAACTCCATTATAACCATCCATGTCTTATTCATATGTATGGGGGGAAAAGGAGAGGGAGGTAATAAAAGGGTCTTTTTGAAAGTGACTTTGTTAATGCATGTGGGGTTTGATTAAAACTTCAATGAGAGGGACATGATGATCAACAATACATATATCAAAGTTTGCACGCAAAATTTCTCTCAAGCTTCAAATTTTAATGCCTCAGAGGGAGTACTGCAGGGTTGAACGTACCAAAAAGAAAAAGAACCCCAGTTTGCTTCTTGGATTTTGAGTTTTTTGGCCTTTTACTCCAAAAGAATAATATCTAGTAGATTTGTTTCCTTCAACTGATATTTTTTTTTTATTTTTTTTTCTGGTTAAAAGTTGAAAACTTGAGAGTTTTTCCAATCTAAAGACTCAAACCCCTCGCTCTCTATTGCATTATTAATTACAGTTTTGATTATTGCAGTGTTCCCACGTGTTGTACCTGATCATGATAATCTTCAATTCTTCACATTACATTTAGTTAGTTTTGTGGTGTATATGGAAAAATAGTCTGATATTTTCAGGTTCTACTTTTTCTTACTTTTTTCCTTTTCTGTAACTTGATTTTGATGGATGGTTAATCTCTGAAACAACCCTAATTAAACATTTGAATGAGCTATTAAAATAAGCAAGTCGTGTTCGGACCACACAATGCATGGGTGTGAGTAGGATTTGTTAGTTATAAATATCTGAAATTTGGGCACTCAACCGGCACAGGTACAATATGAGTTATAAGGTGATTTGACAGTTAAGAGGAGAAATATAAGAGTTAAAGTGATAATAAAGTCATGAATTTAAATTCTTTCACTAACATAAAATATTGATTCCTAACATTTGTCTATAAAAAAACTAACACAGGTGCAGCTTCATGTTTTGGGTGACACGATTATGCCCTATTTGTTTTACCATTTGATTTGATATGTCGGAATTGCTCCGTGATTGATTGAACATCACATTCAAGTAATCTTAATTAATTTCAAATGTATGAAAAGTTAAATAGACACTTTCAAATTACACTGGTTTTGACTGCAAATAAAATTAATCAACCAGTGTCATGCACACCTCTGTGTGATTTTTTTTTTCCTATAGATGTGTTTGATTTTGTTCTAAAGGCAACCAAAATTAGCGTGATTCACAATGATTACCCCATATTGGTAAAAATAAGCCTCGGTTTGGAGGTTTAGTTGAAATCAAAATAGTACATGCATGACAAGTGGTTTGGTTTGCGACTATTTGCTTATTCGGCATATTTGGATGTAATGTAACATTCTGATTTTTTATTTTATTTTTTTGGTCAAAACATTCTGATGTTTAAAGGTAAAACTCCGGAGCCGGTTGAATATAATAGAGAAAGTGTTGGATTGTAAACTTGTTTTAGTCCAATATTTGGGCGCGCCCATATTTTCTTGATAATGAGTTGTTGGCTCAATAAAAATTCTAGAGAGTTAATTTAATATGTAAAAGATATTAGTTAGAATTAATTAAATAAAGTAAAAAGTAGGTGGAATATGTGGTTTTAAATGGATAAAAAAATGTAAATTTAACATTTCATAATTAACTCAAGACTTCCTCAAATATCTCTCTAATTTTCAATCAGTGAAGTTTTAAGCTAACTAATAAAGTGATATTCATATTAATTACCAAAAAAATAAATTAAGCGCTTTTCATCACAACGTATTCCCAAAAAAATCGATTTTCTCGGACCATGTACTTATTTGTTTCTCAGAACTGGAGCGGCTAGTTAATTAGTTATAATATGCTTGTTGCTACAATATAATTATTACTTCTTTTTTTTTATAAGCCAAATTGAATTAACAAAGGATTGAAGCACAAGATGTGCCCAACCAAACCATTACAAAAGTTTGTACAAGAAACAGAACTCCCTATATCTCCTCAAGGATAAAAGCCCCCACCTCCTGTAAGTATAGAGAATAAGCCCCACTCATTTCCTAAACAACCGAACCACCTCACACTGAAACCAAAATTTAAAAAGTATTTTCTAGTAACCTATATAGTCTCAAAGGGGTTCCTAGACATTACTTAAATTGAACTTGTTGGAAGAGTAGTTTTGCCATTCTAAACCGTACTATATCTTCTCTCACTCTCTTTGCTGAATCACTGATGAAATTTGGAAGCTTTCTAAAAGGTTTAACTTCTGTTTCAATATATGCATCAAATTATATATCAATAGATTTTTTTTTAGAAAAATCGAATGTCAATTTGTCAATATTATATAGTTTCAACTTTCAATAGCACATTAATTGTTGAATGTTGAGACAGAGGTTTTATCTGCTTCCATATAGATAACCACAGAGGAGTATCTCAAGGAAAGAACCGGGGTTCAAAGAAAGGACGAAGCAAAGCAATAATTATCATTCTCAACTCCACTCTTTCTTCATTTTGTTTAGTGATTGGTTATAATTAGTATACTGGATATATATATATTGTAATGACTCATCAAATTAATTTTCCATGGTATATATCATAATACTGAAAGATATGGAACAGAAGATCATGATCTCTCAATTGCTGCTAGCTAATTCCTTGTTAACCAAAATGCAATGAATTGATTTCACATAGGTACATACATAGTGAAAAAGTAATAGATATTGCAAGACAGCCTATGATTGCTAGTGTCATCAATTTAGCGCGCAGCAGGTTCATTCATAGATATTCAAGTTTGATGTGTGTGTGAGAGGAGTGGTCTCTATTCATTGCACAGTTTTCCTAATCCTCTAATCCAACTGCATTTGAAATACTATGGCTATATATATGATTCTTTTGTGTCCACCAATATTTCTGCTGAACTTTAAATGCAATTTTTGGCCATGCCAAGCAGTTTAATGCGCTATTATTTAAGGCTATATTGTAAGTCTAGCTGACCATACATCATAAGAGGAAATTTCAATCCTTGAAGTTTTCTTCTTTGAGGACCACAATGTTGTTCTAAAGTAGAAAGGGGTTTGATAATAACCCATTGATAAGTGCAATGATTCCTCTATGCTCAGCCCAACCCCTAATCATGGTGTCTGGAATTTGGGAGTTAAATCACATTCTTCTTCACAATTTCTAACCAATCACACTTGTGTCAGTTAAAGTTGGTGGAAGCGAGTTCACTTAAATGAGTCATTACAATTAATTTATAAACTAATGATAACATGGATTTAATAGAAATTAAATCCCCCATCATATATGGTTATAATTTCTAACCAATCAGTGATGGTATATTGCCTTGTTTTTCCATTTTCTAATTGGTTTATAAATCACGTTGCTCGGTTTCTTTTTCTTTTTCTAGTTGGTTTATAAATCACATTGCTTGGTTTCTTTTTCTTTTTCTAATTGGTTTATATTTACTTGTTTATGAATAGCATTTTTTAAAACACCATTTGAGACTGATGGTTGGGTTATTGGGGAAATACTTTTGCATATGACTTAATTTTCCTTTGAGACCATGTAGGTTACTAGGAAAATGTTTTATAAGTTACTTTTTATTCTTTTATATGCTGACGTTGCTGAAAGGAAGATGGTTTTTAGTGTGGAGGATTTTCATTTTGAAGAGGCTAAGAGTTTCAGTCAAACAATTTTTTGTAATATTTTCTAGACTAGACACTTCTTGTACTTTCAGTCTTGTTTAATGTAATTTGGTTTAACAAAGAAGTATTCTCATAACAGCTATGTTCGTGATCAGTTACGGTTGTGAATGTACCCACAATTCAAAACCCTAAATGCATTGATTCTTTTGTTATAATATAGATTTGAGCTAGCTAGGGACGACAACTACAACGTAATGTTTATATCATTATCCGGAAAGTGGAGGGTGAAGATCGAACCATCAAAGGAATACATGCTCCACAAATGGTAGAGTAATTAACCTGTCAAAGTCACACCACATCATGTATACATATATAATATTTTGAATTGATATGATTTGTTGGTGACAAATGTGTACGTATATGACTAATAAAAATTGAAACTGTGTGCCTTACTGCCTTTCACATTATCTCATTATTATATCTATTAATTTAAGATAGTATGTCAAAATTCAAAAAAAAAATACAAATTTACAGTTATAAAAAAAATTCGTATTGACAACAAGAAAAAATTAGAATTCACTAAATATAGTCAGCAGTATTTGAGAGAAAATATAAAAAAATAATAAAAGAAAATTAAAAACAGTCCAACAATTCCTCCCCCCCCCCCCCCCCCCGGGTAAGAATGAGAACTAAACAAAATTTCAAATTATCTTTACACGACAAATGCGAATTGGTTGGCCTCCTAATGAATTAGTTGGTATACTTGTAATGTTGTAACCATGATTGTTACCTCTTTTTGCTGGTTGGGATCCAATTAGGAAAGGAAGAATCACTTTTCCTTACCACTCTTTTTTTTTTTTAAATGTAATAAATTTAAGAGGAGAGAAGTTTTTTTTATAAGCAAAAATTATATTAAAATTAAAGGAAATATAAGGGGTAGTCGAATTCATTACATCAGGAACATTACATCCCTATTTGAGAACCTGAAAACACCCTAAAGAATTGACATACCAATATGAGAAAGACAAGTCTGATATACCTTCCTTACAACTCAAGAGACAGCCTTAATCTGAGCAATAATAGCAGTACAATCAACAATAATCCCTTGAAAAATAATTTTATTATGCAACAACCATAAATTCTGAACTACCACACACCAAATAAGATATTTAACTTTTTTGACATGCTTTCCTCTAAGAGGAGAGAAGTTTTGTCTTGTTCCAAAGTCAGGGAAATGTTAGAAATCTAAAGCTCACACTAATTAAAACTTGGCTTACTAATGAAAGACTACAAGATCGAGCACATAAAAACACAATTGTTAAAATGTACACAAAGGCTTACTCTTTTTTATATAATAAAAAAAATAGCAACTTGATTTAGGAGTAGGGATGGAAATAGATCAGGCCGCTCGACAGGGGCCTACGGCCTAGCCTAAATCAGGCTCAGGTCACGCCATACTTTTTTCCAAAATAAATCATGCTAAGGCTTTTATAAAAGCCTATTTAGCTAAAAATGTTAGGCTTAGGTCATCTGAAAAACCTTTTAGGCCTACTAGACCAGCCTATTTAAGTGAACACAAATAATAATTTTGTTTTATAGTATTATTATTATATTATATTTTTTATAATGTGCTAAACTCATACTTGTTTACCTTTTCAAATATTTACACATGTTGAGTTACATAAATATTAAAATATAGACTTAAATATGTTTTCAGTCCCTCATTTTTCACTGAGTTTCGTTTTTAGTCCCTCAAAAATAAAACTCGTATTTTTAGTCCCTCATTTTTGAAAAATGGTCTCTTTTAGTCTCCGGGGCCATATTTTAAATTCGAAAAGTATATTTTAAATTTATACTTTGACCCCTCCCAAGCCTGATGCTCACCTTAACCCGTTTTTTTCGTTTTTCTCCCCCTCCATTGATGCACTGTGCCCCCCATCCCCGCGCGGCCAAGGGAGGAGCTCCGTGCGGCCAAGGGAGGTTGCGCACAATAACGAGAAGGGAGGCGACCACCGTGATCGCACAGGGAGGAGAACGAGAGAAAGGTCGTATCTCATTGCGGCTTCGAGGGAGGACGTTGGAACTACTCCTAGTGGGGATGGGGGGCCGCGGTGTATCAGTGGAGGGGGAGGAGAGCGAAAAAAACGGGTTAAGGTGAGCATCGGACTTGGGAGGGGTCAAAGTATAAATTTAAAAAATACTTTTCGAATTTAAAATATGGCCTCAGGGACTAAAAGAGACCATTTTTCAAAAATGAGGGACTAAAAAGACGCGTTTTATTTTTGAGGGACTAAAAACGGAACTCAGTGAAAAATGAGGGACTAAAAACAGATTTAAGCCTAAAATTTATAAAGACTATTTAAGGATAAAGTTATAGTCTTTATAGTCTATTTAGAGGTCTTATTGTGAAAATAGACTCTTAAATAAGTTACCATAAAGGTTATATCTTATATCTTATAATTTATAATAGACCTTTAAAAAATATTTATATCTTATAAATGACTTTACTCTTATAAAGTCTAACCTACCCTTGTGTCTCATGTACACCCTGAGTAGTAGTGGTTTTAATTTTTATAGTTTATAATTTGTTATACATAGAGATTTTTTGTTAGTCTATTAACCCATTAGTATATTTAAGAATAGGTCATATGACTAATTTGAATGTCTTCATAGAAATCAGGCATTTAAATAGGCTAGCATGTTAAATTAGACTTTCAAAAAGGCCAAGTTAGGCCTAAAAAAAGCATCTGAAAGGTCACAGGCCAGACTTAGGCCTTATGATTTTTAAACGGGTTAGACCTATTTAGCCAAAATCCAGTTCGGCTTGACCTATTTCCATCCCTATTTAGGAGAAAGAGGCGTTGTTCCATTCCAAAATTAGGACAGCTTGCCTTCAAGAATGAGCTTACGATGTTACTTACCTATCGACTAAGGATCATATCTTACAAATAATTCAATTCTAAGGTATGCACATGTTTTAACGAGGGTTTATGGTAATACTTACATATGGCCATCTAGGGATGGAAATAGGCTGAGCTAGGCTAGGCTTTGCCCAAATAGGTCTGACCTGTCTAAAAATTTCAAAGCCTAAGTCTGGCCTATTACCTGTCATAGACTTTTTTTTAGGTCTGGCCTGACCTTTTTAAAAGCATGATTTGACCTTTTAGCCTTTTTAAATGTCTGATTCCTAATAAGGCATTCAAATAAGTTGTCCGACCTTCGACCGAAAAAAAAGTAGCCTGACCTACTCCTAAATAGGCTAATAGGCCAATGAAGAAAATCTCTATGTATAATAAACTATAAAATATGACAATTAAATTCAGTTTTATTTAGGATAGAGACATCGAGATGAATAAGATTGAAGTAGTTTTGTGATAAGACATCTAAACAAATCACAACTTTATCCTTCAATAAACTTTATAAGCTTGAGTATCTATGTAGGTCAACATGTGTTTAAACATTTAAAAGGTAAATAAGTATATAATTTTAATACATTATAAAAAATCTAATATAATAATAATACTATAAAAAAAATTATATCTATGTCTACTTAAATAGGCCAGCCTATTAGGCTTAAAAGGCTTTTTAGATGGCCTAAGCCTGACCTTTTTAGCTAAATAGGCTTTACAAAAAGCCTTGACCTGATGTATTTCATGAAAAGGCCTGGCCTGGCCTGGCCTGGGCCTGATGTAGGTTGGGTCATAGGCCCCTGTCGAGCAGCCTGACCTATTTCCATCCCTATGGCCATCAATAGAATTTAAAGATATAAGACTTTCACGTAGATGCTATTTGAGTTGGTGGCGGCTAGCACGAGGTAGTGAGCAAAGTCCCTCATCCATGAACCACCTTTTTTGACCTGCTGTAACAGGTAAACCAGTTACTAAGTATTAAAAAATTGCAGTTATGGGTTTTTGTGGCAAATTTACAAATTCAAGTAAAGTAGTAGGCGCATATTTAAAAAACAAAAGTGTATTTTATTTATATTTAATTTTAAATTAATTAAATGAATAAATAATAATTTGTTATATTATATATTAAATGAAATATTAAATTAAAATTATTATGAAATTAGTAAATTAGTAAATATGAGTTATGTGTATGACATATTGCTCTCGAGTTTAGGGTTTTGTTGGCAAAAAACAAGAAACAGAGAGGAACTTGAGCTGTTAGTGTGTGGGATAGATTTTGGTTCGATTTTGTGGTGGTTTTGTTAGAACCGAGCGAGTAGGGTGGATGTTTTTTCTTTACAGTCGCAGGTTGTGGTTATCTAATAAAGGTTTTTCTTTGAAGATGATGTACGGGTAACGATCTCAGGGTTTGTAGGCGACGGGACGGGTTGCAAGATCTGAATTGCTGCAGGACATATCGTTGGTTGGAGTTTTTAGATCTGTGTCATTGCACACGGAATCGTTGGTTGGAGTAGAAGATTTGTGTGTGGTAAGGTTATTGTTATACATTGAAGAAGCAAAATTCGAAGGAGAAATGCCTTGATACTGAAAAATACAGTCTCCATTTCAATTTTATTTTTTGTCGTTGTATGTAGTGGTTAACAAAAGTGTTAATTTTATCAAATGAGGATTGTTTAGACGTTTTTGTTTGATTTAATATGATAACAATACATTAATTTTTTTGTTTGGTTTATCTGTTAATTAGAAATGTTCATTGGAGAAATGTATGAGCAATTTGAAGCTAGTGACTCAAGCGATGTTCAAGATGGAATGACCGAGGTAGTTAAAACGTAATTTGTTGTATTTTATAAGGTTGTGTTGAAGTTATAGATGTTTTATGCATGACTGTGGTTGCGTGTGTCCTGTAAACAACTTGAATTTGTTAATTGATTAATATCTTGAATTTGGTAATTGCTTAATTGATATAGAATATTTGGTCAGCATGATTTGGGTGTTCAAACAGCAATTGGTATGAATTACATTATACAATAGTTAATTTAAGTATTTTGTTGTGATAAAATTTTCAGGGATTTGAAGACATGTCCCTGTATTCAAAATATGGGGGTGACAGTGACAACAATGATGAATCTGAATGTTTTGAGGAGGAAGATTATGAAGAGTCAAATAATGAATGGCCAAAATATGTTGATTTATCTGAAGCCCCTAATGGTATCCCCATCGACAGTATGCAAGACATTATTAGTGTGGACGTTAGGCGTATGGGTCCGGTAGATTTAAGTATTTGTCACTTTGCAAGCTTGGACCTTGCTTACATGTTTTATAACTAGCATGAAAGGATGAACGGGTTTTCAGCTCGTAAGGGTAAGATGTTGAGAAATTGTAAAGGGGAGGTTGTACAGCGAACATTTTTGTGTCATAGGTAAGGTTTTCGTGAGGAAAATGGTTTGAGGGGGTCGGTGCGTGGTCACAATAACATATATATCAATAACACAATAAGGTACTTGTTAAGCCAAACACAAATATCGTACTAAATCACCCACATCTCCAAATTCATATTGATGATGTCAACATAAGATTGCCAATCCAATTCCAAAACCATTCAAAATGTGCCCCTTGCGCATAACCCCCCATGCTCCACTTAGACATTAACCAATTCAATTTTTTTTTCTGTTCAACCAACACATTAGTCAACGGTTTTTTCCACCACCACATAGCAACACAACAATACCTGTGTTAGCCACATAACAACAAACAATAATCAAGATTCCAAAGCAAAAAAAATTCTCATTAAGGGTTATCAGATAGTACATCACATCCAACACTTATCAGATAGCTCCATAATTTCCCAAAACACAACTCAAACTATTCAGCCCTCAACTCAAACTACTCAAACTAAGGTCCCGATTCAAGGATACACACTACTATATGACTCACCAAACCAGCTAAAACATCCATTCACACTTTATACTCTGCCTGGGTCATAACTCAATTTCAAGTGACTTCTATTGAACCTTCGGATTCATTGGTGTATTAACATCTACTAACATATCTAAAAACTAAACAATTATATACTACCTTCACCTAGTCAACCTATCAAACTCCAATCCAACTTCACACCTTAGTCACACACATGGCTGGATTCTTACTGTCAAATTCAATTTCATTCCTAACTAAATAAACTGCTGCGTATTTATGCTTAAACAGGGGAAAAAATACAACACATTTGGCTAACAATTAATCGGGGGAACTACGCTAATTACACGACAATTCTTCTCTTGCCAATAACGCCTCAACCCATAACAATCATCGCATAAGTTATTCTCCTTCGCAAAATACCCGCCTTGGTCGACAATATAATTTCAAACTTCGAAACAACCGAATATTCGGGCACCGAATTCGACTCTGACCAATCTATGACCACCTTCGCAAAACAACCGAACACTACTCTCACCGATATTCGACAAACACCACCATCTTGTTCCATGCTACGAACATGGAGCCCGACAGATTCACATTTCGACACCCACGCCAACAATTTTAATCCCTGCAAACTTACCAAACCCTAAATCGAAATTATAATAACATTTGATTCCAACTATACATGAAAATCATACCATTAACGCAGCAGCGTCGAAACCGCGATGCATTGCCTTCTCGTCGAAAACCTTTGCATCTGCCACGCCGGAACTTCTCCGATGAACTCGAAACAGGATGGACCATATTTTAAATATATGTTTTTTCCATGGTACTATTCATTCCAGTTGCCGGTAATCCATCGTATCCGTTGATTTAAAAATTACCGTATCTGACGGTCAAAAGAGGTGCCTCATGCATAAAGTACACTTTTCACTACCTCATGCTAGCCGCCACCATTTGAGTTTGCGTTTTCTTTTTCTTTTTCGGAAGCATAGCAATCCTCGGAGATTTGGAATGGTAGTTTGGTAATTTCAAGTGTTAAATCCCAAATTAAATTTTACTAATTGAATCAACCAGCATTTCGCTCTAATACATAATAGATCAACCTTTTATTTTAGGCTCGGGTTATAAGTAATTTTGTTAGTTAATCATTATTTACTCATAAAGTCCATGCGAAACATTTGTCTCAGTATGATTGAGGGAGAATAAAGTACAAATGAAAAGGGGAAGGAAATGACATATTCATTCTCATGTCCTATTTTAATTTATATGGATAGTAACAGAATGATAACAATATTCCACTACTATGTTTGGTATTCTATAATTTTTTTTATAAAAAAATGTGTTTTAGGTTGAATAGGTTGCTTGAAAATTAGGATAAGGATTCCTTCACTTTTCGGAAGGTTCACAAAAATAAATATATGTTCTTCCTTAAAAAAAACATATTCCATTCATAATTTTTTAAAAACTGGAAACTAATTCTCGTTTCCCTTATCCTTCCTTTAAACTAAATTACCAAAGCTATTAATATAGCAAAAATAACATAATCGATATTATATATATATTATATCAAATTAACAATTTTGTTCCAATAAAATTAACTTTAATTTCTATTAATTTAAGATTTTAAATTTAATTAGAAAACAATGACTTTTGCAAGTCCGCATATAGTTATTAGAAAAACCAACATGAGTTTTTCTCTCCGTGATCTCGCGACCCCACGCATGCATGAAATTAAAGTAGGAAAATAATAAGTCAAAATTCCACCTTCATCCATTTCAAGTTGTATTTGGTAAAGAATCCAACCAAACCTTTATACGTTTCGACATCGTAAAGTTGTATTTGAAAGCTAAGAATGGCAAGAAAAGAACCTAAACACGATACATCCACTTGAAGAGTCGTTATTAATTTCTCCTCAACCATGAAAGAACACGTATCAGAAATATCATGTAAACAAAAGAAAATCAAGATCAATACAAGCAAATGTTTCCAAAAAACTCAATCCAGTTGAATGGTAGAATCTAACTAAGGGATTGTTCTAAATATGATTAAATTGATACAATTCTTTCTAGATATGATTTAAGATGGCGTGAGAGTCTTAGATTTTTTACATTATGAGGACTAATCTTTTCAAAACGGTTCCAGCTAGTTTTTAATTTGTTTGACTTTCAGTTAACAGCACTTGCAGTTTTTTTTTGCCTTTTTCTTTCTTTGGTTCAAATTAACTGTAGGAAGCAAAAAAAAGGGCATACCCTTTTAAGAAAATAATATATACTTGCTTTTTTTCCCAGAAAATGAGGGAATGTACCTTGTGCCTTTTTTTTGCTAAACCAAAAAACATTTTTTTTTGGTCATTGGGGGAGGGGGATTTGGGGGAGGGCGAAGGGGGTGGGTGGGGATCAAACCCTCACCCTAAAGCATCACCCCAGCACTTTTAAACCAAAATACATTAAACAAGACAGAAAGCACAAGAAGTGCCCTGTCTAGAAATGAAAATAATTGTTTATGAACCCAACTCCCAGTCTCCACAAATGAAGAATCCCACTCCCTCTCAGAAATGACAACACAAGATAAAAGGTAATTACAAAGCATTTCTCCAGTAACCTACATGGTCTCAAAGGGAAATAAGATCATATGCTAAGGTATTTCCCCAATAACCCATCAATCTCAAAGGGGTGCTTAAAAAATGCTATTTACAAATCATGTAAATAGGAGATAAGTAATTCATCAATAACCTACATGGTCTTAAAGAGATATCTAAGCATGTCTGATTTACCCTAATAACTCATCAGTCTCAAAAGAATACTTTATAAAACTAAAAAATATTACACCTTCCCTTACTGACTCAGTCAACACTATTACAAGACTTTTGTGTGCATAACCACTTATAAAATAACAGTAAAAATAATCACACTATTTCTCCTTCCACCGTTCACTTTTATCATCGGGTGTTTCAAAGGGGTACCTTGTGCCTATTTTATCATCGGGTGTTTGTATTTCTATCTAGGTATTAACTTTTTTTTTATCAGCAAACAAAACTAATATTATTAAAAAGCAAACTCAGTTAGAAGCAGTAACAGAGTTTGGCCAACCAGCTACATATGTCCAACAAAAATCCCCACATGGTGTCCTCTAAAACAAACAAAACAAAAAAGCATGCAAGAGCATCACAATAGTACAAGTGATCCCAACTAGATCGACACCACAAGCACTAACAATCATCTGCAGTATGCTAATCTTATAAATCTAGGTATTGACTTTGTTAATCGCTATAATTTTCCAAGTTGATGTATCAACAAATGCATCCTTCTTGTGATATATTAAGGGTCTGTTTTGATAAACAGCTTATTTAAGCACTTATAGCATAAACGCTTATCATATAAGCGCTTATATATGAGCTATTTTTATAATCAAAGAGAGAATGTGGTGAAACTGATTTCATATAAATTGTAAGCTGTTTTGATAAGCTATCTTGGGAAGCTTATGAAAATAAACTCAAAACAGCCTATGAACCAGTCATAACTCATAAGTTGTTTTTATAAGCTCTGTCAAACACGCTGACAAGTGTTTATGTCAGTAGATAAGCTCAAATAAATTCTGCATGAGCCAATCCAAACAAGACCTAATTCATTCTTAACCATATATATATATATGCATAATCCAATTTTTAAGATCTGTTCCTCTCATTTTTAATTTTACAATAAGCAATTCCTTTCACTTGACATGTTTTCCCCCACTCTATTAACAGATTAGTAAACTACTAGACGTGTCGCTCCTCAAATTAAAATTAAGTCGTAAATGAGCTTATATTAAAAATAACAAATAATTAAACTAATAAATCTTTATGATACCTCTTCCAATTTTGAAACTCTGCTTAGGCAAGTTATTATTTTAAGAAAATTTTGTCCGGTCTACATTAATTCCACTCCATATATATGGAAGATATATTTACGGTTTTTATTTAGCCTTTCCCAGGGATTCGATTGATGCAACAACAATAACAATCCACAATCTGAGTATATCAACACATTCAAACTAAACCATAGTTGAAAAATATATCTGATCATTAATTTTCATTAACATAGACTATATGATCATAATTTTGTATATGTCAACAACAAAAAATTTAAACGCAATAAATTACAAAAATCAGTGTAAAAGGATTTTCAAGGAAATAGAAGGTAGATAAGTATTTCCTTGTTCAAGTTTTTCAAATAATTTAGAATCAATAATCAAAACGCTTAAAGTTATAACTTTTAAGAAAAGCTTTAATTAGTAGAGGGGGGAAAAGCACCAGCTTTTAGTAAAAAAAAAAAAAATCCAAACATCAGCTTTCGAACAAAATAGCTTAATAGCTTAATTTGTGTAAAAACTAAAAGCTTGTAATACTCGACACTTGTACAAAAATGTGTGAACGATCCATGAGACAGCTATTACTCGTCCAAAATTGTACAACGGTCTCAAGTCTCAACTCATTCATCTTTTTCAAGACCCACAACCCTACCCCACCTTTGACTTTTTCCCGCTACCCCTTATTTAAGTCTTTATTATTGAGTGGCGTTTGGATACGCATTAGACACGACGCAATAGCAAGAATTTCTTATTGTGGCATCACATTCTATGTGACACGTAAACAAACAGACACCAAGGTAGTCCAAGGTCCAAGTGACCTTTCAATGGACCAAAAAATTCATTCAGGCCCAGTGACTGGTAAATTTCTTTGGTGTTCGTTTGTGCACTCACATTAAGATAACATAAATTATGCCACATGGCACTGATGACATGGCATTATGTTTGCTATATCATCGCTTAATGGATGTTAATTAACAGTAGGGACTAAAACGAATCAACGGTAGAAAAATAAGGGACACAAAACTAAGAAGAAAAAATTAAATAGAGACTAAAAGCAAAAATTGACATATTTAAAGAGACTAAAAATAGATTTAATCATTTAAGTCATTCGAGAATTTGTGTTCTTGAGATGAAGAATGATCGTTTCCTCCAGACAAGAGTTTCCTGCTCTTCTATTGCCGCACATGACAAGATACTTTGTTTTTCAACAAGCCACAGGTTACCAAAAATAATGCAACAAAAGATATCACAAAAAGTTAACCTGCTAAAGTTGCATAAGGCTGTGGGCTAAATAGAACCTGCATACAAAAAGGTCAAGAAAATTGAAAAGTGCAGTTAGCAGATCTAACTTACAATGTGGTGTTTTGTGGGGGGGGGGGGGGGGGGGTGATATTTCTAAGAGAAGAATTGGCATGTACAGTTAGAATGCAAAGGAGAAGCAATTCTAATTTTCCAGTTCGCTCCGAATCCAATCCTGTGAACACACCAAGGCTTGGACGGTAGCCGGATTAAGCGAGCTCCAATCGCGATCAAGGACTCTTCCGCTATAATTAAATGCCAACTCCGGTGCAACCTTTGACATTGGAATTCCCAAAACATTCCGTGCCATCATGGATAAGACAGGATACCTGGGAGTGTGAACTCTCCACCAATTTAAAATGTTGAAATCAACATTGCGCGGAAAGAGAGGTTCTTCTAAGTACTTGTCTAGATCTGACTTTGCACCTTCACCTTGAGAAGTTTCATGGAGGAATTTGTCAAACCCCATCAGTCTATCCCTGGAGTCCTTTGAAGGGCACGGCAAGCAAAGTGGAGCGCTACCGCTACCGACTTGCCAGGCCAAACCTTGATCATGAGAAGCTAATGGGGAGCCTATAGAATGTTCATTGTAAAGAGCCTTCACGCCCTCAAAGACCTCTTCGATGCGGCCTGTGGACATGCTGCCATAGATTTGTGGATAATAGTAATCAACCAACTTCATCTTGAATCTTGGGTCTAACATGGCAGCAACTGCCAACCCTAAGCTACATTTCTCCCAATACTCATCAAACTTGCTTCTCAGTTTTAACGCCAAAGAACTGATGACCTCATCTGAATTCTTGCACCACTCAATCAAATGCAACTTAACATCACAGAGCTCCGGGAAATATATATTTGCAGTTGGATACTTGCTCCTAGTGAAAACATTGATAACCTCAACAAAAAGCTTCAAGTAGCCAGTAACTGCGGTGATTCTCTCCCACTCTACTTCAGATAAACAGATTTTGTAGCCAGTGTCATTTTCTTGCAAAAGAATAAGCACATCCTTGAATTCTAAAGCAACTTCAAGCATCGAATATGTGGAATTCCACTGCAGTGGATTATCTAGAAATAAGCACTTTTGAGTTGTGATCCCGACTTCTTTAGCCATCTCATTGAACTTTGCCAGTACAGTTTGTGAACTTTTAATATAACGAATAGTTTCACGAACCTTATTGACAGTTTCGCTTACAGCTCCCAAAGCAAGCTGAACCATGATGTTAAGAACATTTGCAGCACAGCGTATGTCAAATAATTGACCATTACAATAAAGAAACCTGTTTTGCATAAGTCTCTCACCAATTCTAGTAGCAATGTTATCACAGGTAGAACAGCTGTCCAATATCATGGAGAACAACTTACGGTCAATATCCCAATCCATTAGACAAGTCATGATAGCTTCTGAAAGCATGTCTTCAGTATGAGAAGGATCAATCCTTATAAAATTTAATATCCTCCTTCTTAGCTGCCATGATTCATCTATGTAATTTGATGTTAGACACAGATACTCAGCATCACCCATAGCAGTCCACACATCAGCGCTAAGACTAATTTTTCCAGGCAATTTATCCAACATCTCATTCATCTTTTTTCTCTCCTTCTCATAAATCTCAATACAATCAGCCTCAACCCGATTCAACGTTACAAGCTCAAACAAGGGCTGTAGATTTTTTACAAAAGCTCTGAAACCAACATGTTCAACCATAGCCAAAGGATATCCATGTAGAATAATCATGCGAGCAAGATCAAATCGACTCCGTCTTTGATCAAAGTTACTAGTTCCAGGGTTGATGGAGTCATCTTTCAACTGTGTCTGCTCAAATTTGATATTCACAAGGTTAAGGGTATCATCTTTGTTTGGATCTTGATCTAAACTGAAATTCGCAATTGCAAGAGTTCCTTCCTTTCTCTTTTCTCTCGCTGTAATGTATTGTCCTAGGCCATGGTTAGACCTTCTCTGACACCTGATTAAATGGTTCCTTAGATGTGATGTTCCACTGGTACTTGACCCACTCAGTTTCTTTTTACAATGCCTACAAACAGCCACGCATGTGTCACCTTTTTTAATCCTATCAAAATCATTCCACACGACAGATTTCAACCTACTAGATTTGACGATTACAGCATCAGACATGTCCATCGCATGAACCTGGTACAAAAAGCATGCCCATTAAATTCAGTTCAAGCATTTTTCATTCAGAGGGACAAAAACACAATGGACAGGATAGCATCTTTGCACTGTTGACTATATGTGGGTGCACATAGGTGTTTATTATGATGAAACTTGAGGTGGTTTAAAATCTAAATGCTTCAGATCGATGCAGATCAGAGGATTTGCACCGGAAACGCTTAGCTCAACCCAATGTCCCAATCTTATGTGTACGAGCTCAATCCTCTCACAGGCTATTTACAAGTCCAAAACACTAGGTGGCTTATAAACCCTCAAAGTGCTCCTCACTTGGTCCCTTTAAATTTTATGAAATACCTTTGAAACATCCAACAATTATCATTCAACCCAATTAAAATCCAACATTTATCTATCAATCCATGGCTAACTAAGTGCTTCTTTGGGGAGAATGATCCTTTCTCATAAGATGAGGTTTTATTACCCTAAAGGAAATATAATCCTGGAGGAACTACTCGTATAAAAATCCAAAGATAAAAACTTGGAAGTAAATAAGATCTCGCTAAGTTACTCAAGGTCCTCCAACTACCTATAATTTGGTCCACATTGAGGGAAAATATGGTGCTGCAAAATAAAATATCAAAAGAAAATTTTAAATAAATGCTTTCAAACTATTCTGCATTTCCAGAAGTCATCCATGCTCAGAAACAAGCTCCAGGAGAACTTCTCTGTTCTCAAAGTTTAGAAATAAAATTCAGTCGCAAACACTATCAGTGGTTAAATATTACCAAAAAAAATTAAAACATGCATAAACTAAGTAAGTATTGGAAAATTGATATTTATCACATTCTGAAACTTCAAAAAAAAATCTTCACTCTTTCAGTAATTTTTATCTTTGATAGTCCGCATTAATTCATCACCAAAATTCATTCCTGATTCAAACACGTATAACACCAAGCAACCACTCAATTCCATTACAAATAGAAACTGTAGCTCTAAGATTAAAATTAAAAATAAGGAAAAAGCGAACCTAAAACAACACTATACTGTTCTAACGAAATAAAACAAATATAGTCAACTGCAACCCCAAAAAAATTGCAAACAGAAAAAAGGTATGATTTTGACGCTTGTTTGGAACACCCAATATCCAATTGCGTCTGCAGCGACATGCTTTTATTTTGGAATATTCAAAATATAAATGAATTATTTCCCAACGAAATAAGATTTAGAACGCAGAGAAGAAAGGAAGGAAACATCGTTACCGTGTCGCGGAATCGCGCGAAGGAAAGAAGAAGAAGAGGCCTTGGAGAAAACCCTAATTGGATGGCGGGGATGAAGGAAGAGGAAGAAGACGAAGAAGAAAATCAAAAAGAGCAATCTCGTCACATATGCACAGCAGCAGCTCCTATTCTTCTTCGGGGGTTAAAAGTTAAAACGCACCGTTTGAGTTATGATGTGTCCATATTTTCTTTATTATTGTTATTATTATTGTTTTGATATTTGAAGTTTCGTTGATTTATTTTTTGTTTCTATAAGCTTTAGGTTATAAAATTATTTTTTATTTTATTTTTTATAAATAAAATAATATTTACTTACGAGTTTCATATATATATTATCAACTAAATATATTAAATTACTATGGATTGAAAAATTATTTTAATTATTTACTATAATATGTTAATTCATATCATATATAAATACTAACACGACCCGTCGACCCGTGCGACTAGTATACTATCAGAACTGCATAAATATTTTCAATTAATCTATAATTAATCTAGCTTTTAGTTGGAGAGAAGTGAGGTTTTTAACTCAAATAATATAATTTGTTATTGTTATTATCGATTTGGTATTACTTAAAAAGTATTAAACCTATGCAGGTTTTTTAACTCATATATACGCGATTCTGCATTTTTTTTCATGGATTGAAAATGCCATATCCAACTTGTCTTTTTTATATTTTATGAAAGTCTACAATAATGTCGTGTGAATTCTGTTTGTTTTATTTATTTTTTAAATTTCATATAAGTTGTATGTTTTAAAATTTCACAACTTGTATTAAATTGGAATTTTGTTTGGCTCTCCTTGTGACAAGTCGTAATAATTGATTGTAACTATTTAAAAATATAAAAATTAAGATATCACAAAAAATATATCAGTTACATGCATACTAACATAAAAAAAAATGAAAATATAGTTAGTAGTGCGATGAAGTGCCACAATGAGGTCGTCTCTTTGTTTATGCCATCTGGACCTTCGAGGCTACTCTACTTATTATACTTGTACACCTCTTGTTTTGCCACCATGTACTGTCCTTGCCTGAGTGTGGGTTAATCATTGTGACCACCACATCATTATTAGTGTTATTATCATCACCGCTCTCATCATTCATTTTCCTTACTTAAGGTTTGTAGGACGATAATCTTCGATGTATGATATTGATTGGTGATACGTAGATAACGGTTGAAAAAACTAGTTCCGAATATCAATGTATTCGTTTCAAAAATAGTTGGAACAATATGGGACAATGTGGAACAAATACAATGGGACATATTCTGAAAATGTGACAAGATGAGATGACATTGTAAGAGTGCAAGCATCCACAACTTGCTTGATTATTCTGAAAACTTTTTTTTTTATAAAAGCAAAATTAAGCCATTTCATTAATAATCAATAACACAATACAAAAAAATTCCAAGTTCTAGAGATTATGAAGTTTATTAACAATCCATGCATATCTTAGGGCAACGTGTCTGTTGTATGGAGAATAACGTTTAACCCAATGAAATGTTATTATTGTTATTATTGTTGACCTTTGAAAAACTATAAAAATAACTATAACACAACATCTTATAACTAATATGATTGTTAATCAAATAACAGATAATTAGAAGAATGTAGATAATTTATTTTGTCTGTAATTTGTTATTATGATAGCTACCAGTACTACTCGATCAATATCTCATTTTTAACTTTCTACTATCAACTGGCCCTTTGTGACTTTTTCAAGTTTTTGTGTGATGAACGATGTTGACTTAATTAAAAATTCAATAATATTATATACGAATGCATTGATCAATTTAACCTTAAAATATCACTCAACAATCAAGTTAATAATTAGTAACTACTATTGTTGTTATTTTTATTCATACATATAACGTGTTTTTTTGTTTTATTTTTAAATCATACATATAATATGTTAATAATAATATTATGTTGTAAATAAATATAAACATACATAAAGTACATATAAAATAAAATCAAAATAGAAAGTATTACTTTTTTATAAATATTCAAGTACACTATATGGTTCTGGCTTTTGGATTGGGCATATTTTGTGCTTAATCCCGCTTTAATACAATTTGATTTATCAAAAAAACTTTTTTATAAATATTAGTAGTATTGTTTTGTCATCCTCGATTCAAACATATTTGGAAGACCAAATCATTATTGTATTTCAGTAGTATTTTTTAATTGCTTGCATCTTGTCAAAATAATTTTAATTTGTAGTTATTTTTGGGTAATCAATAAGAAAGCATACTAGTGAAAATAATAATAAATTGTTATTTTTTTATATATTTATTGTTGTTTAGGAATCTTCTCAATTCATTGTAAGTTTTTTATTGACAACAAATTTATTGCCTTTGAAAAACTATATAATAAACTCACACAATGCCATTAACAAATATGAGATCAACAATTACAATATCTTAACTAATATTATTATTAATCAAAGAATAGATCACAAAAATATGAAGAATGCAAATATTTTGTTTTGCTTGTAATTTACTATTATGACAGCTATTACTTGATATCTCATTTTTAAATTTCTTAATATTAATTGGCCTTTGTGATTTTTTCAAGTTTCTTTGTGCTAAACTGTGTTGATTTAACTAAAATTTCAATCGTTATCTCTCAACAAAAATATTTCAAAAAATATTTTTTCAAGTTTCTTTGTGCTAAACTGTGTTGATTTAACTAAAATTTCAATCGTTATCTCTCAACAAAAAATATTAATTTGTATCTTGTTTCCTTAAAAAAAAACCAATTTGTATCTTGTTTATCGTTCGAATTGAGTTAACTATAAAATATTTCAAATCAATTATTATCTTGAATTAAGTCAAATACTCCAGTTATACTATCAAATCAAATCAAATCTAAGTTAGATTAAATGCAATTATCTCAAATTTATTGTTCTTGTTGTTTATTTAATGAAACTATTATAAAATCGCATTTCATTTCCACACCTCACTCCCTAGCTAGTTTCTCATTCCCTAACGAGTCTTTACACATTTTACATTCATTCACCGTCTCTGTTACTGGCTATTCTTCTCCTTAATTGGTACCACTCATTCTCCATTGTTCTTATCATCCATATTGGTGCAACCCTTCAATCAGACAATATATATGGTTAGTACGTATTTTTTTTATTAAAAAATCTCCCACGAAGTTCCCCCTTTCTCATTAGCATATTCAATTTTTTATTGCATGGTTATCGAACTTTTATGTGTGTAAATGTGTGTTTTGGGGTTTTCATGTGGTGGTTTGATTGGTAGTATCTTTTTAAAAAAAAAAATATTGTTTTACTGAAATTTTGAGTTTTTTGTTTTTACCATTTAAGAATAGTATTGTTTCGGGGACACGAATGTTGAATATGACTTCTGAATTAATCCAGGGAAATAATGCATGAATGATAGGAGGGCTTGTACACCATTGTCACCATCTCTCAAATTGTATTCATTTATAAATATAAATTATAAATATATATACCACTAATAAATTAATAGAATAAAACTTTCACTTTTAATAACGAGATAACGTGTTATTTGTCTTTTTATTAACGTATGAATTCATTGTTATCTAATACTTTTCTCTAGATGAAAATCTAATACTTTTTTATAATGAAAATCCATTAAGTTCATATCTCCCATATCATATATGTCTCTAGGCTTCATATGACAAACACAACACCAACCTTGATCAACGGGATCATCAATGTAATATACCGTTCTAGCATCAGCTGCAAGGATGAATGATTCATCTACTTCATTCACACCAGTGTGTATCAAGCGAGAAAAGTTTACACTTGTTATCCCAAATTGGTCTATCTTGATTCCCTTGTTAAGTGTAGTGTCCACCCAAATACATTTGAATAGCAAAACCCTTAACTTACCAAAGTAATCTAGTTCAATAATGTCAACCAATTTCCCGTAGTACATGTCATTACTTGATTTTTCAATGGGTTCCCTACCACTTGAAAACCTTTTAGTAATAGCAGACATAACAACACTACTATTTTGAGTTCTTAGTCCTTGATCCTTCCTCTCTATGCGAAACTTAAATCCATGAATGTTATACTCCTCAAATCTCCTTGCAATGTTGTTTGGCCCTTTTGCAAGCCACTCAATTTCAGTTGTAATATCCGGATCATCCTTTCTTGCAACCTATTATTTTTTAACAATATTAGGACAATTATATATATCATGAGATTTTGAGTTAAAAATACTTTAGTGAAGCTCATTGTATATATTCTTACATATTCTTTAAACCACTCATGAAAATGTTTGTGAACATATTCTTCCACAATTTTAGAGGAGTTTCTTTTGCCACAATGCATCCTAGTAGCCTCAGTTTTACACTTTTTTCTACCAAATTTTAATCTTTTAGATTTTGTATCAAAATTACATGATGGACAGGCAAACAATGTATGTGTATTCCACCCAGATAAGTTGTCAAGACCGGGAAAGTCACTTATAGTCCAAAACAATGCCGCACGCATTTGAAACATTTCATTAGCAGAGGAATCATAAGCATCAACACCGTTCCACAACCTTTTTAACTCTGCAACTAGAGGCTGCAAGTAAATATCAATACTATTGCCAGGCATCTTAGGACCAGGAATTATCATTGACATGATAAGAGAAGTTTGCTTCATACAACACCATGGAGGATAGTTATAAAGATACAACATCACAGGCCATATGCTATTAGTAGAACTTAAAGTTCCAAACGGATTGAAGCCATCAGTAGCTAATGTGAGTCGTACATTACGAGGATCTGAAGCAAAATCTGGATACAATGAATCAAACTCCTTCCATGCTTTACTGTCTCTAGGATGCCTTAACAGCCCATCTGGGTTTGAAACCATAGCATGCCATTTCAATAGATCTGCAGTTTTAGAGCACATGTATAACCTTTGCAACCTAGGTATAAGCGGGAAGTATCGCAATACTTTTGCTGGTTGCGGCTTCTTTTTTCTACCATCCATCACATCATTTGCAGCACCATCATGTTCATTTGATTTCCATCTGGATGTCTTACACACCTTGCATTCATCTCTCTTCTCGTCCTCCGATGATCCCCAATACAACATGCAATTATTCGGACAAGCATGGATCTTATCATAGCTTAGACCCAACCTCTTAATCATCTTTTTTGCTTCATAGAAACATGATGGTAGTTTAGCATGGGGGAAAGCATCATTTAAAAGCTCAATGATCAATGAAAATGTTTTATCCGTTGCACCACACAAAACTTTTATATGATACAACCGAACAATAAATGAAAGTTTGCTATATTTTGTGCAACCATTATAGAGTTCTTGATTCCCATCCTCAAACAACTCTTTAATTTTTTTCACGTCCTCATTACTTGCATCATTTGGACCCGTAGGATGGCCACTATTGGGAAGATTTGATGGCGTAGAATCTTGAGTTCCATGATCACCAAAGATGTCATTTAACATATCTTGCATTGGATATTGTCTAATTGCCACTTCTTTCGCCTGACCTATGGATTTAAGATTGGATTGAACATGCTTTTCCCCATGCATGTACCAAAATGTATACTTGCTTGGGAAGCCCTTTTGAAGTAGGTGACTAAACACTTCAGCTCTATTACCCATATGATGAAATCCACATGCAATACAAGGACACAAATATGTCCATTGATAGCTGCATTTGCAAAAGCAAAGTCCAAAAATTGGACTACCCCATTTAAGAACTCATTTGATCTGATTGGCTTGTCAATCCAACTCTTATCAATCATAATTGGGTGAATCTGTTTTCAAATTTGAATAAAATTATTAAAGCGTTTATAGCAAATTATATAAGACTTAGATTTTACTATCAATTAGTCATAAGTTATTCACACATGCATTTGCAGCTATGCCAATTCCAACAAAATTCAAATTTAAAGCATTTTATACGTCATGGTACATATGTCAATTCCAACCACAAAGATCAAAATTAAAGCATTTGCAACTTAATATTTCAAAATCACAAAGTAGCATAAAAGGGTACCTTAGCTTCTTTTCTGTAAGTGGTATTTCTATGCAGAGAAACAAAGCATAGCACACACAATACTTCAGCTCCAAATTAATTGTCATAAACAGCATAGCACACACACCAGATTCATTAAAGAGATAGACAAGCCCTGCAATTAAATCCCATATATATTTATATTCTAAAAACAAAGAGGAATAGGAACTGGGATAGCAATTCAAAGTACAAAGTAGATAAGTATGGATAGATAGATGTTCATGGACATAGGTCTCACCCTCTTTTCTCCGTATTGAGTGCCATGGAATCTTTTCTATATTTGTTAAGAATATATGTATGCCCCCTAAAAGGAAAATGAGTTAAGGTGTTAGCACCTACATAGGGATTGAGATTTATAATACTATTTTCCTCTAAACAATTTCAAAAATATCTATTACTGGATGAATGATATATAAGGGGTTGCATTTTTATTACTTCTTTACTGTGTTACAGAACAAGATAAATATAATTTTAGCTTCTTTATTAATGGAAATAAAGGAAACTGTGAGGCAGCTGGCATAACAAAATCTCACCAGCTGCAAGATATCCATAGGGGCTGGCAAGTGATTTTCCCAAGTCAAGAGAGACAATCCTCAGCTGCAAATAAATCACCAGAAGAAATTTTATTGAACAGATACCGCAAAATAGCAGAAAAGGGCATATATCAAATCAAATCATATATAGTTCTTCTCACACAGAAATCTTTTAAAAGTAGCTAAAATGGAAAGACCCACGATCAAAAGTAGAATAATCTTTTAAAACAGAGAAATCTCTCTCTCAGACGCACACACACACACACAGAGGTATTAATATTCTAATTCTTCTAGCTCGGTGCCCAAAAGGCCAAGTGGCATATATATATATATATATATATATATATATATATATATATTATCATCCACCAACACAGACACAGTGATGCTAGCTGAAAGTGACCTTAATTATCCTCTGAATGTCCTATATACAATGCCAAACCTTCCCCTTCCCTAGCAGAAAAAAATCGAAACCAGCTGCTGCAAGCAAACAAGACACAACCACACAGAGTAATAGTACACGGTTGTACCCAACCATCCAAAATATATGCCACACTTCAAAATTGACACATGTATACATGAGATCATGAACATTGGTTATTTGCACACACCAACTGGAACATGGTTGCACACACCAAAATTAACTATAGCTTTTGATAGAGAAAGGGAAAAGAAAGAAAGAAAAAACAGAGAGAAAATTACCTTTGCTCTGTTATTATTTCCATTCACAGTTGGTTTTACATTTTAATTAAAACAAACACATTCACTTTCAGTAGGATATATAGTTAGATTATTAATTGACATTGTAGATCAACAAAACAGGAAACGTTGAGTTTGAAAGTTGAAACAAATCATTCCTTCACTCCACACTTGAGATGATAACCACAAAAGCTTTTAGAATCTCAACAAAATAGGAACAAATAGAGAGCAAATAAACACTAACTTTGGATCCCTAATTAAACACAGAGAGAATATGAACAAAATAGGAACAAATAGAGAGCAAATAAACACTAGCTTTGGATTCCTAATCAAACACAGAGAATCTCAACAAAATAGGAACAAAGAGAGAGCAAATAAACACTAAATTTGGATTTCTAATCAAACACAGATAGAATCTCAACAAAATCAAAAAGATGAATACAGAGCTAATGAAGGAGAATTGTCTTGCGCTAATCTAAGCACCAAACAAGACTAAGAAGAAGAAGAAACGAACCATTTTCGAGCTCAAAGAAATTCACGGTTTGAATAGAGAACTCACCAAGATGAAAAATCGCTGATCGAAGATGAAAAATCGCTAGTGCTTCGAAGCGGTGCTCGACGTGCTCGAGACGAGAGTTCACGGAAGCTCAAAGAAATTCACGGTTTGAATAGAGAGCTCACCAAGATGAAAAATCGCTGATCGAAGATGAACAATCGCTTGCGCATCGAAGCTGTGCTCGACAATCGACATGCTCAAAAGAGTTCACGGAGAGACTGATTTTTTTGATAGAAAAGAATGAAAAAAAAGGGGAAGGGAAAGAGCGAACAAAATTGGGCTTTCGCGGGTTTTTTTGCCACGGTGGGGATGTGGCTAAATTGGGCCTTCAATTTATTTTAACCACAGTAACAGTAACCGTGGAGAAATACCTGTGGCAAAATGCCGCTTTTTTGGTAGTGTTACCCCTATCAATTTAATTATTAACGAATCTAAAATAAATCTCTAAATTTTTTTAGCATATATATTATTATTCTATTAATCTATTAATAACAACACTACCAAATAAAGTATGAATGTCATTCGAAAATAAGGTCTTCGGTTCGCTTTGATGTGCTCCAATGTTCTCCGATAAGTGCTTGTTATTTGGAAAAACCATCGCCGAGCAATATATTCCATCACTTGATAATTTTAGTTTTTTTATCCATCACTCTAGAAAAATTCCAAGATATAGAGAATATGAAATTGTTTAAATATATTTTTGGTTCTTATAATACATGAGTGTTTTGCTTTTAGTTTCAATAAAAAAAATCAAATGCTTTTAATTCTTGTAATATTTTTTTTTTGTTTTTAGTCTTTTAAGTGAGTTGACCGCTGATGTGTTCCATTTTGAGCCAGTCAACACGCTTACATGGCCAAAAATATTGCCACGTAAGCATCTATCTATCTCTCTCTCATCCCTCCTCCCCGACCTTCCCCCCCTCTCTCTCCTCCCTCCACCCCCGCCAGCACCACCTCCTCTCTTGCTCCTCCCTCCATGTCCCCCACCACTTCCTCTCTCTCTCTCTCTCTCTCTCTCTCTCTCTCTCTCTCTCTCTCTCTCCTCTCTCTCTCTCTCTCTCTCTCTCTCTCTCTCTCTCTCTCTCTCTCTCTCCACGAGTCCAAGCCTGCTGAGCACCCCGCATCAACCTCCTTTGTCTCACCTCCATCCACCTCCGATCTTCCTTCTTTCCCCTTTCCCCCTTCTCCATCACACTCACAGTATGACAGTAGCTTCTAGATTCGGTTTTAAAATAACTCACATTATTAGCACCACCAAACCTCACAGCACCCAGATCTTCAAAATCGTCACTCTTACCACCACAAACCCTTCCCCTGCGGCGGCAACCATGGGAATAGTCATCGGAACCCCACCCACCACCATCGACAGGCTCAAAACCCCTCACTCTTACCACCACGTGTACTGTCAAACCTGGTCGAACGGCTCCACGTGGTACATGGTGGGAGGCTTGAGGCCGATGTCGAGGGGTCTCTCAGAGAACCCAAACTACGCCGTCGGGGAGAAGGGGTCCTCAAAATCGAACCAATAAATGTAAGGGATGGTCATCTCGGGGACATTGAGGAACGACCTGCCAGTCCAATTCCTGGTGGACCAGTACGAAACGGTGCCATTGAAGACGAGCTCGAACTCACCATAGTCCAGTGGTTTCAACCACAGGGAAGAAGCCAAGCTCGAAGGTTCGGTTCTCGCTAAGAAGGGTTCTGTTTCTTGTTATAATCACAACGGTGGAGGAGTGGTTGTTGTTGTTGTTGAGTGGGATGGGAGAAGCAGCAATAGGAGTGATGAGGTGGACCAAAATGGGAAGCTTCTTCCCGAAGGTGGATTTGTTGGTTAGAGGTGGACCAAAATGTGGAAGTTGTGATTCTGGTGCTATGAAGACAGGTTGGGGTAGGAGGGAAAAGAGTGAAGGAGTGGGTGGGGGTGGAGGGAGGAGGGAGGAGGTTGGGGGAACGGGGAGGAGAGAGAAAGACTGACGTGACATCCTACGAGGCAATATATTTTGCCATATAGGCATGTTGACTGAGTTTAAAATTGGATACATCAGCGGTCAACTCACTTAAATGACTAAAAATAAAAAAAATAAAGGGATTAAAAGCGTTTGACTTTTTTTTATAAAAACTAAAAGCAAAATACCGCTATATTACAGGGACTAAAAACATATTTAAGCCATATAAAATTTATTAAAAATTCACGTGCAGTTTTTTTAGCATTTGTAAATATAAGGAACTATTTCCCGTATTCGATCCCCGGTAAAGAAACAATTTGTGATCAGACTTTAGTTACCTCTTGACCGAACACAAAATAATCCAAGAGCCCTTTTCTCCTCGGATATTGTGGATATAAAAAAAAATAGGCTTAATTGCACTTTTAGTCCCTCAGTTTTTACATTTGTGCGAATTAGGTCCCTCGGTTTTTAATTGTGCAAATTAGGTCCCTGCGTTTTATTAACTGTTACAATTGGGTCCCTCCGTTAGTGCTCCGTTAATTTATTAACGGTTTTGTCCTACATGGCCGTCCTTAATCCAGCGTGGCAGATGACATGGCTATTACATGGACCCCCTCTTCCATCGTCACTGTTTACATTGAGCCGCTTTCTTCTCCAAAATTAGGGCTTCGAATTTCATCCCTTCTTTTTTGAAAGAGCATCACGTGAGATGCTTAACTTTTGTGAACAGGCACAAGTTAGAAGCCCCAAAAGAATTGCTTCAGAAAAATAGATTCAACTCAAAAACACCATTCTCAGTAAACATCTCATGCGTTTGAGATTTATCGAAGAGGGGATTAGGGATTTGCTGTCACGCAATTGGAGGGACGAGATTGAAGGAGAAAAGTTTTGGAAGACCAATTTAACAATTCCTTTAACAATGTTGCCTATATTCCTTTAACAATTCCTTTAAAATTTCCTCCTCCCAAATGTGAAGCTCGCTGACCCCACATTGTTTGGTATGAGCCATAGATACTGCTGTGTTGCTAATATTATAACATCATTTATCGGCCCCACCATGTTGTAATGTATAGTTATCTCAACTTCATGCTATTCACAATTACTTGAAATAGCGCCTCCCTGCATACCCCATTGCATAACCAATTTCTGCCCAAAACACAGTTCAATCCAAATATAAAACAATGACAGAAACATGTATATCAGGAGATAAATATGTCTGCTATGTGGATAAAACTCGAACGAAATTTTGCTGAAATCTGAATGGAGATTAACTGAAATTAAAGCTTGGTAGTAGGAGAGAAAAAGAAGAGGCCGAAATTCGAAGCCCTAATTTTGGAGAAGAAAGGGGTTCAAAGTAAACAGTGACGATGGAATAAGGGGTCCATGTAATAGCCATGTCATCTGCCACGCTGGATCAAGGACGGCCACGTAGGACAAAACTGTTAATAAATTAACGGAGCACTAACGGAGGGACCCAATTGTAACAATTAATAAAACGCAGGGACCCAATTTGCACAATTAAAAACCGAGGGACCTAATTCGCACAAATGTAAAAATTGGGGGACTAAAAGTGCAATTAAGCCAAAAAAATATAAGGAAATGTTTTGTTAAAGAAAAAATCAAATTGAAACTAAAGAAAAAAAATTGCCGAGTTTTTTATTATTTAAAAATTAAAATTTCACGTGTCTGGTGGTGGCGCCGTGGTGTCGTTGTTCTCACTCTGCACTTCGACTGAGCTTAGGGTTCTTATTACTCTGCTCTGCGACACTCAAATACGCTAACCCCGTCGCCGATCTGCACTTCACGACCACCGGGCCTTGCTCCGACGACACCCTCAGGTAATGCAGCTTGCTTTTCTGGCCAACAATGTTGCTGTTTTCACGTTGAAGAAGCACTCCCCCCTTTCGGGTATTCTTTTGCTTTTGTCTTCTGAGTCAAAACCTCATTTCATTTTGGCTCTTTCTTTTGCTGGGGAATACAAAAGTTTGCAACTTTTGAAGATGGCTGCTAGCTTTGCTTCCAGATTTTCTCGTGGTATGTTGTTTCCTGCTTGCTTCTCGTGTTTCATTTTCACAACCCAAATTGCTCATTTAAGAAAAAAGGGGAAAATTATGTGACCAAAACCTGATATTACAATAGTCTAATGGACCTTTTAAGCTCATTTTGTTACAATTATGTTGTTTCTACCACTTTCAAGCTCATGATATGACTTTCACCACTTGTGTATTAGATTGATGTCTGCGTCTGGCTGCACTGAAATTTCATGTATCAGTGGGATTTTGTTTTTTGTTTTTTGAATATTTTGTGAATTGTCACTCATTACCTGGAAGTTATTTGCAGAATTTCTTTAACATGTTAAAAGGGGTAGATATTTTATTTCAATTTTGGTGTTTCTGGTGATCTCTGTGGTTATAGAGCTCCAAATCTGATCTGGGGGGGTCCTGAAAGGTCAAGTCTATGATGCAACCACTAATTTGGTTGCACTGGACAATTGCCAGTTTAGCATTTTTTTAACTAGTGAATTTAAACTGAATCTGTGGCTGGCTTTTCATATTCGGAAGAATGAACTAGTTGTGTGTTTCCTTTAGTAAAAAAAGAAAAATTACTTTAGTAGCAAAATATATGGATTTCCATTGACTGGCTTGTACTTGAGTCATATTGATTCATTGCCGTGGTAACTAAGCCACATCAAAATGTGTTAGATAGCAAATTTTTAGAAAATTTACCAGTGTACTAACTACATCCCCACATGTACAAAATGAGAACTGATATTGGATATGTACCCGATAAAGTTTTGGTAGCCATATAGAAGTACCCATGTTAGGTAATGCAGTCTCCAGTACTTTCTCCTATTAGGTGAATCTTTAACATTGAATTTCCTTACTTCCTAGCTACCCATGCAACAATACATATTGCCGGCATCTCCAAGTCTTTTGTTTTTGTTTTTTTAATTTTCAGAGATTGGAGTATGAACACGGTAAGATATGGCCTTGAACTAAATTTCATCTAATTCAGGAAATACTTTTAAGGATTGTTAGCACAAATTGTTTTAGTTTGGCAGCATGGAAAGCCCCTTCACTTTACTCACTGTCAATAGCTTTGTTGAGGAGACTGAACTACCTTGATATTGTTATGCATTATGTGCAATTCTGTTCCTGCATTCCTGCTCTGTTTTCATACAATCCTTTTTCTAGAGCACAAGAAAATTTTATTCCTAGGGTTCTTCCTTAGCACATCACAACTACACAATGTATCCCATGTCTGCTAGCCCTGTTCTCTTTGAAGAATAACTCTTGGATAATTGTATCCACTGTGTAACTTGAGCTAATGGACAAAACTTAGGGACCATGAAAGTGAATAGTCAAGGCCTACATTCCACTTCAGTAAATTGTCACTGGCAATCGGATAAAAGCTCTAAATACCTAAAACAAGTTTAAGAACACTCACATACATACCTCTTCCCTTCAAAGATGAACTAACAAATTTTGGGGAAAACCCTATGATGGTGAAACTCATAAGGCAAGTCAGCTTCTTCATCTTGTTTAGAACTGCACTCTAAATATATTATTTTTCTGTGTTTTTGGGTTTGTTAGTGCTGGAAAAAATTATACCCACCAAGGATTGAAAATTGGAACACACGTACAAACACACCACAAGGAAATCAACAAAAGACATAGAATTTACGTGATTTGACACCAGTTGTTTACATTCTTGGAGATGCTTCAATAAAATTGTTCACTATATCAAACATGATTACAAATTTTATGGAAACTTGAAAACCCACCCCTAGTATTTTTAGCCAAAATCTCCCTCCTCATCTTACTGGGTGGGCTTGTTCTCTTAGTTTCCTTGTGTGCTTATGTACATGGTTTTCTTAAGGATGTTTTTACGCTTGACATGCTAAGAAATTCCATTGCCCGGGCTGATATATTTTCTGTTTTCTTTCTTGTTCCTGTAGTATCGTTTATAGTACTGGGATGGTTCTGATCCCTTTCCTTTCCTGATGAAACTTTATATTGAAAAATAAATGAAATCAAAGAAGTCCAGGGAAGGTTGCAATCATTAATCATTAATTATGAAACAAATTTCTTTACTGAAGATGCCAGCACTCTTCCAAACGTTACATACATGACTGTAGGTGGTGATGTACAAGCTCTGGGTACTACAGCCATGTTGTAGTTTCATCTTTCCGTGATGAATCTTTTTTTGTTCTTAAAAACATGGATCATTGGCAAACTCATATGTTTGCAATAACTTTTTTTGTTGTTGTTTAACAACTACATTTTATAACCAACCTGAAATTTCATATATTATTAAGCTCCATTACCCTATGTTGGTATATATTGAGCCTACTGCACTTATGTCACTGATATTCCCCACCCCCCTAACAGTTTTATTATTTAAACACGAACTGAAGATCTTTTATGTTGATAAGATGATATTTTCCTTATCAACTTATTAATTCTCTGTTTCATGTGTTGGAAAACCAAACTAGTGGGCCGTTCTCTGTTCAGTGGATTAAGCAACAGTTCCCCTGGTCTATTTACCACATCACATGAGATGACATGCAGCAATTATTTTTCTCAGGTCAGTGTATGAATCGATTGCATGATCATGTTTGGATTATAATCATTGTTATATACTTTCCTCAACACTATTTATTCTTGCCAATCATGGTATTGCTAAACCTATGTTGTAGAAAACAACAGCAATTTTTCCTTGCAGTACAAAGATACACGTGTTCATTAAATGAGTCACAAATCTATTCTTGCACACACTGGTATGATTACTTTCTGAAGAAAAAAAAAATTCTGTCTTCTTGCAGCAACAACGCACCTTCATACAGATGAGGACTGTTCTCAAGGTCGTGGACAATTCCGGGGCAAAAAAGGTGATGTGCATACAGGCATTGAAAGGGAAGAAAGGGGCAAGATTAGGTGATACAATAATAGCATCAGTGAAGGAAGCACATCCTAATGGAAAAGTGAAGAAAGGAAAGGTTGTATATGGGGTAGTTGTGCGTGCAGCAATGCCAAGGGGGAGATGTGATGGGAGTGAGGTCAAGTTTGATGACAATGCAGTGGTGCTTGTTGACAAGCAAGGGCAGCCTATTGGGACCAGAGTTTTTGGGCCAGTGCCCCATGAGCTGAGGCAGAAGAAGCATGTCAAGATTCTTACCTTAGCAGGGCATATTGCATAGATGAGAAAAGGGCCATCCTTAAATCTTATTTTGAAATCTAATATCACATCTACCAAAAAGAATCTTTTGGTGTTAAAGTGTAAGGTTAGTATTTGATCTATCGATTTATGATGAGAAAAACAAAAGGTTTAGCAGACTTCTACCCAAATAACGAGCAGTTGATTTTGTTTCTAGCCTAAAAATGATTTAGAGATGCGATATTCAAATGTGCTTCATATGCAAAAGAGTATTTATGATTGATTTTTCGATTTGGTTCCTGCTTTGTTGGTAGCAAAATTTTATACTTGATTCGATTCTTCTAAAATAGTATTTATTTTAGAAAGTAAAGTAACATCTCAATTTTTTGTAAAAAAGTGTTAGAATGGGATAGTATCCCCAATACTACCAGAGGTGGGGTGCTAGAATGGGATAGTATCCCCAATACTACCAGACTTGTAATAAACCCTTCCTTGTTTAAGAGTATTTTAAAATAAAGAAAAGCGTGTGAAGAATTTTTAAAAACTCTCCAAAACTCTCCTCTTATGATTTTTTGTTTATGAACCCCAAATTATTGGGGGTCTGAGGAATTCTGAGATTCAAACAAGGTGTTTGACCAAAAGAAAAGGGGCATGGTATCCTCTCTTCTCCACTCTTTCCCCCAAATCCTTTTCCCTCCCCTTTTTCTCTTCCAACTCCCAGACAAAACCTTAAACAATACCTTAAAAGTATCATGTTATCTAAGGAATTACGGAAAGATTTTTGTGATCAGTAGAAATTGGTAGGGGGTGGTGGGGGTTTTAAATGCGAGCAAGCATGCATGCCTAGCAATCAATCCAAAAAGCTAAGAGAAAGGGAGAAGGTTAGGAATATGGTACGAATATACTACCCTCAAGTTGTAAAGCACATGCATGCAAATGATCCCAATCTTGTAGTAAAATACGAACCCTCCCCCTTTTTCTGGCACACACCTAACCTTTATGGATCAATTTCTTCTCATTCGAGAAAAGAAGACTTTTGGGTCGTCCCCAAAACATTCTTTGCTTCTTTCCTTTATTAACCCTTCTAGTTAATGAAATCAGAAGAAGTATATATAAATACCTTCGTTGCAAGTATATATCTAATTATTCTACAGTATAACTCATATTCCACCATATCTTCGCGGACATCAATCTACTCACCACAAAAGATCTGAATAACTCAGCCACTTCATCATGGGCGTCCTTGGAAGTATGGCAAGACATTTGGATACATTAATAGGGTAAATGAATTAATCTATCTCTATTTCAATTCTCTTATCTCAGTTATTTTTATTATGTTCTATGTACATTGTGTTCAGATAGTATGGATAACAAAATGTTTAATTTTTTGAACACTTTACAAATTTCCCTTTTATAAAGAATGTTTTTTTGTTCTTAGTTTTATTTGTTTTGCTCATTACAACATATAACATTCTGCTTTTTTTCCCCTGTATACCAGGCCTGGAGTTATGCTTGTTTATCCTTTGTAAGTATATGGCATGTATCCTTTATCATTAATTTTAAATTCAATTCTTAATTAAAACAAGCAACAAGAAACACATGCACATATCCTCTGATCTATATATGAATTATGATAGGATATGACTAACTAATTGCCTGAGTTATGAATAAATATATATAAAACAGATACGCATCAATGAGGGCGATTGAGAGTCCTTCAACGTTAGATGATCAACAGTGGCTAACGTATTGGGTTATATACTCCTTCATGGCCCTCTTTGAGCTTTCATTTTACAAGATCCTAGCATGGTAAGTAAATATTATAACAGATTAAATTATAAATATTTTGCCATAAAAAAAAGTTAACATTATGTAATTGCAGCAGCAATTAACATTATTTCTGTGTTTGGCTTAAAAATATTATATATAATGTATAGGTTTCCCATTTGGCCATATCTGAAGCTTGTGTTTTGTGTGTGGCTGGTGTTGCCAATGTTCAATGGAGCTGCTTACATATATGAGAACTATGTGAGGCAATATGTAAAGAATATAGGAAGCTATGGAGGTTTCAATAAGTATCCTGAGGAGCAAAAGAGAGTCCTTCAAATGATGAGCCTGGATGCAAGGAAAGCTGTTGAACATTATATAGATAGATATGGCCCTGATGCCTTTGAGAGAGTTATCAGAGCAGTATGTTATAAACAACTCCTACTGTGTGTGTGTGTGTGTGTGTGTGTGTATATATGCTTCATTAGATTTTTATTTATCTTTCTGTAATTAGTACATTTTTGTTTATGTTTACATGTTTGAGTTTGCAGGCTGAGAGAGAAGCAAGGAAGCACTGAAGATTGATTTGACACAATTGATATTTTTAGAAATTTATATACATATGTTGTAATAATTACTTCTGCATATATGCTGTGCTTTAATATATAACTGAGTTTCAGAATTGTGTAGTCTAATTAAAATGACATCAATCTTGAGTTTGCAAAAAGGTTTAAGATTCGTTATAATATTTGTCACTCTCTTAAAAATTATGAAATTCAAAATATCATACATTTTATCTCGAGCTTGCATATATGCATGACATTGCATTATAACACACAAGTTTAATTATCACTAAATTTATTATGAAAGAAAGAGAAACAAAAGAAAATTATGAAACCCAAAATATTAAACATCCCATCTTAAGCCTGCATATATGCATAACATTGTATCATGACAAATACAAATTCAATTATCTTTAACTTTGAAAAAAATATTGCTCAAAGGCACGCTTCCACTTAAAAAATATGAAATTTAAAATAACAAACATTCTTTCTCGAACATACTGATATGTCAAAAGAAAAATACTGATATGCATACCAAACATTGTATCATGACAACTGAAAATTTAATTATCTTTAATTAGAAATAAAAAGCACTTGCTGAGAGGTTATTAACTGGTTCCACAAGAAAAACTAGCATTGAAATTCTAAATTGCAAAAACATAAATGAGGAAGTAATAAATCTAAAATTTGTCCAACACTTTTCTTATTCCTTATACCTATATACCTAGAATCCAAGCTCATGATCACTAGTAAAATAACTTCAAAATAAATATACTGTAATGTTCAAATAGTTGATTGACACTTAGTATAGATTAAATGTGCAAAGGAATGAAATTTGCTATATTTGGTACCTTTTTATAACTCAAATGTATAATAATCTTTTGAAGAACAAACATAAATAACGAATGACTAATAATTTCTATATTTTTATAAGAAATAATGATCAATATTAAAAGCCTATGAATGATCACCCTTTTAAATTGGTTTTGTACGATAATGACTACTCTTTTAGTGTTCTGTGAAATTTTCATTATTCTTTAATTGGTTATCCTCTTTCATTGTTACAGTAATTATACATCACATTGACATAAAGTAACAAGAATTAACAAAAACAGGGAAAAACATGAATAAATAAATAAAAGTTCCTTCGTTTGATGAGATCTCCCCCCCCCCCCCTCTCTTATTTTTTGTGGTACAAAATCAAGATCAAGAAAGAGTGTTGAGATAGAGAAACATGAATAGTTAATAGATAAATAGAGGTGACGACTATGGTCGGGAAGGACAAAACTTCACTATCATGGTGAAGGGGGAGCCATGACCTATGATAATAGGTAGTCCAATTTATATAGAAATTATAAATTCCTCCACATGAAGTTTGATAATATGAAAATGTGCCCATAAATAAACTAAATACAAAATCTACACACCTCTCTTAATTTTTAATGAAATCAGAAATATCGACCATTTTTAAATGATTTGGGGCGTTTAATAAATGTTCATTAATTTATTACATTAAATTGTTATTGATAATAATAATAATAATAAGACTTAAATATGTTTTTAGTCCCTATAATATAGGGATGTTTTGCTTTTAGTCCCTATTAAAAAAGTCAAACGCTTTTGGTCTTTATAATTATTTTTTTTGCTTTTAGTTCTTTAAATGGATTGACCACTGATGTGTCTATTTTGAGCTCAGTCAACACGCCTATGTGGCAAAAAATATTGCCACGTAGGATGCCACATTAGCCTTAATAGCTTTATGAAAAGAAAAATTTATAGAGACAAAAAATGTTTGACTTTTTTAATAGAGACTAAAAACAAAACACTCATATACTATAGGGACCAGAAACATATTTAAGCCTAATAATAATTTAACATCATTTAGTGATTATTTTATAATTAATATAAATTATTTATAACAAAAATACTAATCAGCATTACCGTGTCTTGAAAATAATTTATAATTAATAAACCACAATGTTTTCCACTATTTTACCCTTACCCTATCTTAAAGAGATCATCAAGTAAATTCAGAAGAGATATAAAATGATGTGGGATCTATAGCTATTTAAATTCTCCGTTGAGATTCGAACAAATGACGTGGGACCCACACATTTTTTAATTCTATGTTGAGATTCGAAGAGACAATGTTCATATTTTTTTTCTTTTCAATATAATCCATGTCTTTCCTGTTCCCAAACTATAGCTCTTCCACTATGCTACCTCATCTCTGCAGACACTACCCCAACTGCTTCTCTGTCTCTAAAGAGGTCAATTGTTTCAGATATACCAAACCCATCTTATTTTATACCACTTAGCTTTAAATGATAATTTTGTTTTAAATTTAAATATTGTTTTGTGCAGTGCTTACGAGTTACCACTTAGCTTTAAATGATGATTTTGTTTTAAATCTTGTTTTGTTTTCAGGACTATAAAATATTATAATAATATTATCTCACTTTATAATGAATTTTTTTTTACACTTTCATAAATCATATTTTTTAAGTTATTAAAAGAAATGGGAAAATTTTGTAATTTTACTAAAGTTTTAAAATTTCTATAATTTCGTATTAATTACTGACCTTTTTTACAATATTGTTAAAAATAGAACTAAACTTGATGTTTAGGTTTTCGATCTTACATCTCATCCATTGAATATAATAATCATTAAATCAAATTTAATGGGCAATAATTGTCTTAACCCCCCTTCACCATGGTGGTGAAGTTTTGTCCTTCACCACCACCGATAAATAGATTAGCGAACAAGTAAAGCCTCAAATTCAGATTTCAATTCAAGTAGGTTAATATTTGTGTGAGGAAAATGAACTATTCCCTTGTTATGAAGCAGAGGACACCTGACTCTAAAATAAGCATAGGTACCTGCCAACAGCTTGGGGGGATAAATTCTGAAGAAGGCATAAAAGTTCAAAATTCATACCTAGATTGATAAAAAGCTAGAAGGAATTATATCAATTTTCTGCCTGTTTCAGCAACCTGCCAATAGTTATGCATGGACAATGCTGTTATGTTCACTGGTGGATAACTATTAAGACAAAAACTGACATCATAAGATGATGAGTCACACCTAAAATCTGTGCATTTTTGTCAATTTTCTCTGCAATTCTAGATCCCTAACAGAGTCAGTAATCGCAGCAATAGGAGTGACAGAATGGATAAGTCTTGAGTTGTCCTGATCCACATTCTGAGAAGGCTTTAGCATGTGATTAGCACCTGGACTGAGTTTGACTGGACCTGATATTCCCACGCCATCCAGGTCAAAAGAATCAAAGCCAAGACCACTTCTTGGAATTAGATTCCGAGCCTCATTCTGACAACAATTACTTATTGCACCCACCCGGGGATCAAGTCCAACAGTTCTTGTGTTAAGCTGCAAATTTGCACTTGAGGTTTTTCGAGCCAACCCAGTCATGCGGCTTAAGTTTTCTTGCACTTTTATAGTAGGTAACTTGTTAGATTTTGTAAGATCATCAAGGTTAGCTGCGGGTCTCTTCCTAGAATTTGTGCATGGATGATGATGGCCTTTGGTAGTCATATCATCAAACTTCACTCTGTCAGTCACCTTAATTATGTTTCTACAGCCACTATTTATGGCAGAGGGTGGTTTGGTAACGGGTGGAGAATGAAAAATTGATGCTGGGCAAAGTGAGGCCTTCCTGGGACAGTGAGAAGTAACAGAATTAGGAGGATACAGAGCTTCTGCTGAATGATTTACAGATGGTGTAGTAAAATTATGTCCCCATGTATTTTGAGGAAAACTATTACTCGAAGAGGTCCCAAGCAGCCTTTCATGCGTTGGGCCTGACAACCATGGTGGTAAACTTATATAGGACCTCTTAAAGGAAGATGTTTTGGCCTGTTCTTCAACAACTGATTGTGGGAAAGGAAATCCAAAGGCTGAATTTGTAACATGATGGTGCTTCTTCCTGTCATTCAGCTCACCATTACTCAAAGTAGGCTGTCTAAAATTGCAAGGATTAGGCAGTACCTGAGACTGAAAGCTGAGTCCTTGAGGATTAGCTCTGGCTATAAACTGCTCTGGCAAGTCACCATGTGATCGTTGGTATATTGCAGACGAAGAAGGTGCTTGAGTAAAACGGTGCACATTAGAACGAGCATTTCTGCTGACTCCGAGGCTTCCATTTTGAGATATATTACTTTGCAAATTATGAAATTCAGAGTTTGGACCTTTCATCAATAAGGTACTTTGTAATGCTTGATTACCTTGAAATCTCACTGGTTGTAAAACATTCTCAGTCGACATCTGCAATTGTGAACCAGATACCCGATCCTGCTTAAAACATCTTCCCAATAATGTTTTGTCTTTAGCAGCATCTTCAGAATAATGACTTCTTCTGGATTCCTCATCGACCCAAAGATCTCCTCCCACAAACTGTTGCTTCTCTTTGCTGCTTCTACCAATTGGAACATCTTTACCCATCAACCTCATTGTTGGTTGGCTGGAACTTGGTGAAATAAGACCAGAACTTTCTTTTGGAGGAATCATTCCATATCCCTTGTGGTTCGGCATCTTATCATGTTTATTCTGTTCAACGAAAGGGTTTCTCAGAAGGTTCAAGTTTGAATCAAGCGGCTGGACATAGTGATTGGAACACCTATCTGAATTATGCTGGTAGATATCTGCTCTCTCCCTTCTATGTAAATCTGTAACACCTAACCTGGCTGGAAAATGCGGAAGTGGATTTACCCGATCTTGTATTGTCATCTGAACAGCACGCCTCTCACCAATGCTTAAATATTCCTGGCTATTTTGATGGAGAGTATTATTCACAGGTAAGCCACTAAAAGAACCTCTTAATGCACATGATGTCTCTGGTTGGTTCATCCCAACTTTTCCACTTGAACTGACATTGATTAGCTCACCATGAGAATTGAGAGGCAAACCAAAAAAGTTCTGCTCCATGCAGTTATTCCTTACACTTCCTTTCCCCCAGCCAGGCAAGAGAAACGATTTATCAACCATATCTGCAGAAAAAATGTCCGAACACAGTCTGCCACCCAAAGTTTGCCCATTATTAGCATTATCTCCATAAGCATGCAATGGAAATTCAGCTCTTTCATTTCCTTTGTTATATGAAGCAGAATAAGACGACGAAGGCTCCAAATATGTCCTTGTATTTGCATTTGAGTTCACAGCGGAAGACTGAAAAGCTGGATCCTCCAAATGATCAATGAACCTCCCAGCGGAACTAAAAGCTTCAGATTCACACACTCGTGTATTTATATCAGAAACCTGCACAGCTTGAAATGCAGAAAGAGGTCTAGAAACATCAGAATATGGAGGAAAATGCAGTGTAGTCGTGTTGCCTCTATCTGACCCATGTGAATTATTATCACAAAATGCCACCTTAGGTAATGATTCAGACTTCTCTACCAAGTGCTTTGATTTCTCTTGATTGGCACACGGCTTCAAGAAATTTTGTGCAGCAACTTGTCCCGGAGCATTAGAAAACTGTTTATTTTCAACCATAGGACAAACCTCCTTTCTCTTGTCCATGTTGATGGCAAGGTCGTCATCATTTCTGTTTGCCTCCAAATTTGCAGTTCCTTCATCACTTCCAGAAGACTGCCCCTTTTCAAATGAAGCCGGCACATCTGAAGACACGTTGAACACGGTTTCATCAAATGAGTTTCTCTTTTTTGGGCAAAGTACGTAATCCTCTGGGGAAAATCTCACATGCCTGTCTGATGATGGCATTTGAACATCACAATGGCTTTCTTCAGTATCTTCTTGAATATTACAACAACTTGAAGTGCTTTCAGAAATATGTTTGTGATTCTTAAGAATGCCACGAATGGGAGACACAGCTTTTTGTTGCTTCCCCACGGAGTCACAGTTTTTAAGTTTTTCCTTCGTTTCTTCTGATAAGATCTTCATACCCAATTTATTTTCATGGGCAGAAGTATCAAACTGATCATCAAGTTTAACCGTCTTATTACCAGTAGTACCTTTTAGCTTTTTGGAACTATTCACTGGATTTTGCACCTTGCGCTTAGAAGCATCTTCCTGAGACATATCAAGTTAACCAACTCAGTTAAGCTTATGATGTCTTATCATAAATTATGTTTAATAACAAATGAATTCTGAAAATAAGTATTAAGAATACTATTTTCATCAAGATATTTTCCATTATATCTTAAAGTTTAAGATATCAAGGAAAAATTCTTCAAATCAATCTTTTTAATATTTATTTTTTGAAGAGAAAAATAGATTCATCATAGGTAAAGAGTTTTCCCCCCTTTTTTAGTAGGGATTAAAGAACAATCTATCTATCTATATATTGTAGCAGATGGATTCCTTTACCTTGATTAACCGAACAATTACTATTTACTTCTAGTTTTGCACTTTGCATAAATAAATATTTGTAACAAATGATAAGTGCCAAAATCTTATACCAAAATTAATCAATAGGCTCAACTATATGCCAAGCTAATATTTCTAAACAACATAAGTGATCATAAATTACTACCTTTTTCCCCTTTGAAACAAAAGATAGCCAATATACTTTTATAGTACAGTAACATAATTCATTGATGAGTTTATTAATTTTCATGTCGTATTAGTGTCACATCATTTAATAAAATTGACTATCTTACTTATATTTAGTTTCAAATTCACTAAATGATGCGATAATTATCCTTAAATGCAAATGTAAAATTCTATTTTTGTATAATGAGAATTTTATCAAATTAAATTCTTAATAATATAAGATAAACTTCTTTTTGGGTTCAATATAAATATAAAAGAGAAATTAATATGTATAACATGCGCATGAGATGTGATTGACTTGGGAAAAAACGATATCAGACTACATATCCCTGAAATTGATTTTAGTTAAAACATAGTGTTCAAATGTGATACATTTTCAGGGTTAAATTTTTGTACCATTAAATTAATATTATGCACATACCTCATTACAAAAGTTCAACTTCCTAACTAATGATCGTGAGTTTGTGATAATAATTTTTTTAATAATTTGACAATACCAAAATAATAGTATAAAAATATTTTCACTGATTGTGTAAAAAATTTAATCCTTAAATATAAATATAAGATTTGGGCTTAGGCACCGTTTATTACAAAAAATAATAATAATATAAATATAACATAATCATTTGGTTTAACTTCATATGTAGCCAGCGCAATGTATGAGTACTGCTCTATTTCCTATTTCCAAATCATATTTATAAGAGATACGCAAAAATATTAACATTTTAATTATTGATATAAACTACATATCCATAAAAAATGCTTTATTTAATAAAAAAAATGTTAAATGAGCTATTTCAATTTATTTTAAATGTTAGTTTGAAAACGTACGTCTAGTTGAAAATGAAATTAAGCTTATGCTTTAAAGTAATTATATATATTGCATTTCAGTTGTACTTGTATCGACTTAAGTACCTTCAACTCCAACAATTTTTTCTACTTTAATTTGAATTTTTATTACATTTTATGGTAAAATAACCAAAATATGTGGTAACTGAATGACCCTATATATTCTGTCACAAAATAATCACTTTGACAAATCATAAAGGGAAACTTTCTGTTTGAAAGAGACATTGTATATATTGACGAGTTTTTAATATGCTAGTAAAAGGTGCGTTATATATAATATTACAACAGGTCATTCTTATCAATTGTTTAATGTTTAAAGGAGTAGTTACGCTAACATAAAAAACCTATATGTAGTGTATATCAAAAAAAAAAACCTATAAGTAGCAAAATACAGTTATACAGTTATGATGAAATACTCATTAAAGTTGAATAAATACAGTGATCATGTGTGTGTGTGGAATCCATTAAAACGAGAAAACGTACCTCTAATTACAAAAGACGAGTTCAAAAAATATCTCCTCTAATTAAACTAAAACATCTACTTCTAAGGAAAAGATTAATTAGTATAATCGTCAAATAAATTTATTGGGAGATTAAGTAGTGCTAATTTTACAAAACAGAAGGGGTCAGTATACGTAGGGCAAGGAAATGCAATCATATGAGGATGTTTAAAATATACTTGTAATTCTTAAAAAATTGAGGCTTCTATGCAATCAATACTGAAATTAATAAATGCACCTCTACGAAAATTGTATTATATATTTCACATTCTGTTCAAAATTCTATGATTACTTCTATAGAGTCTCAATACCATAAAGTTCACTCTATTTTCATCAATAAAAACTTATTGATAGGCATATGTAATGAACAAAAAAAACATTATGATCAGAATCAGAGGAAGGCTGATAATTTTGGGATGTAAATTAATAACTAAGATTATAATCTTGAAACGTTTAGATTTAAAACAATCTAGACATACTACGGACGTAATTCCTTCAAACAGTAATGGCGCCATTCAAGTCCAACTTAGGAATTTCACTGCATTAATGTGATCAGTTGGTTTTCTAGTATATATATATCTAGTCTAGGGGAAAAGTTAGCCCCGGCCCAACCTATCATCTTATACCAGCATTGTGCAACCTTCATGGCCAGCTGATACCTAAAGTCAGTAAGAAAATGATGCCCACACTTTATAAAAGGTGTGAAACAGGTGTAGGTAACAGAAAGAAAAAAATGTGATTGGTCATTTGATGTTAAAAAAGAGAAATAAAAAAGAAAAAGAAGGAAATATAGAACAACTCAAGTTAATATTTGACAGCTTCCATCAAGTACCAGCCTGCACTACCGTGTATTGATATTTACTTTCGGGCTTATCTTTTCCATAGCACTATATACTTTCCTAGGTTGTGATCTGTTAGCCACTCGTTGATTTGGTTGTATCTGAAAAACAAGGTTTGTTTATCTACAATTTAATTTACAGAATAATTTACACAGCCTTTATACCTTTTCTATTTAAAAAATAAAGATAAAGAGTATATATTAGAATATTTTTATTTTAATATTTTAAAATATATAGTAATGTAAATGCAAGTAATACTATTAAAAAAATTAAAAAAATAACCCACAAGCCACTTTGGCTTTTGACTGAGACATGTATAGGAGCAAATTAAAACCATAAACAAACACCCAACACTACCAGACTCCTTCGGTATGAACTCAGACGAGACTTGCGTTCACGTTATCTATCACCCACAACACCAAAATTGTGATACATATATAGGATATATCTAAATAGAATAGATAGCCACCCACCCGGACATCACTCACGACTCACGAGTCATGACAATTACTGCATAAAATAAAACACTATAAATAGGATAACGCCCATGCGATAAAGATACTCCAAAACAGAATAAATTTCCCGACCAAGTGTCCATCTCGCATTGCATTACAAAACATGCATCCACCGAATCGCATCACCCAACAAAACGATCTTCCAAATTCTCAAATTAACTTTCCCTTACAGATCCTACTGGCTACGAGTACTATATTATCCCTCTGTAAGCTGTATATAAACCTGAGTCAGAACTCAGAAGAACTGGCCATCATAGAGGAGACAATTAATATTCATCTAGCTAGCTACCCCATGGTCCATATGATAATTACCCTCGAATTATTAGCTAATAGTGACGAGGCAATAAAAAACCCGTCATCACTAGGGGCCGTTCTTCGACCTCGCAACCCATGAGTGGCCCCCTTCTAGCTAGGATATACCTGTACTCTACTCACTAAACACAGCTTACAGATGGATCAACGTTGCAAGGCATTTCGCAACCATGAAATAGGCCCATCATCTTCAATATTCTAACACTAATTAACACTCTTTTTTCTCCCAACATTTTACCAGTTGCGCTCTTAATTCACACAAAGTACCAAACTAGAAACCACTCACTCTCTTCCACAAATCACAAACGAGACGCTGTTTCTCTAAACCAGCTTTTCCAGCTGAAACTTATGCGCAAACCTATTATCGCATGGAATAATCACTACAATCAACACAGAAACTACGGTATAACTATTGGGTAATATTTTATGGTTTAAAACCCCAGAATTGTGTCCTTAGTTGCCACGAATTAGCTGCAAATTATGAAACTAGCATGCATACAAGTAAGATCAACTTATATTTTATGGCATGTATGAATGAACCACACATCATGACATACATAAATAAAACAAGTAAACAAACATACCTTCTTTGCAGTGAACTCTTTGTTCAATAAATTCTTCTTCTTCTTCATCATCATCATCTTCTTTTTCTTCCTTCTCTTCATCTTTCTACTCTCATTGTTCAGAGGCACAACACCACGCTTGTCAACCTTGCTTTTCTTCTCCGTCTTTTTCTTCTCTGTAACTTTTTTGTTCGTACTTTTCTTCCTCTTGATTGTGGCACCGCTGCAACCGGATTTCTGGAATGTTTCTCCATCCACTCCATCTTCATCTTCTTCTTCAGCCTCCGACACGAGCTCGCCGGCGTCGATCTGTGGCGCCACCGTGAGAATCTCCGCTAGTGAGCGCTTCTTTGGCGCTTTGGGCTTGGGATTCGAGCTCGGCCTCCTCATCCGCAACCGCTCTTCCCTCATCGCCAGCGCAAGGCAACCATCGATGTGGGCGTTCACCGCCATCACCGTTGCGGCGTTGAAAACCCTACAGACAGGACAAACCATCTCCAATTTCTCCTCTTCCCCCGCGGAATTCGAGTTTCCATCGTCGGATTCCACCGATTCACCGTTGGATCTTAGCGCTTTTAGCCGCCGCGAGAGCCACCGGAACTTCGTGACCGTCATCGAAACCTCATCTGCGTTATCGCCGAACGGCCAGAGTTTTAACACGGTCTCGATCTGCTTATGCTGCTGCTGCGGCTCCTCCTCATCCTCTTCAAGTTCAAAAATCTCCGCGATGGAGCGCTTCTTCGGCGCCTTCGACTTTGACCTCCTCATCTGTCGCCGCTCCTCCTTCATCGTCCGCGCGAGGCAACCGTCCATGTGAGCGTTCACCGCCGTCAGCGTCGCCGCGTTGAACTCGCGGCACACCGGACAAATCATCTCCAACAACTTCTTCTCCTTCTCTTCCGAGGCCGCCACAGCAAACGACCTGCCTGATTTCGCCGATTCGCTCCCGTCGTCGCTTCCAGAAACATCCTCCGGCAGATTCTCCGATTCTTCTTCTCCGCTGCGGTTGGATCTCAGCACCGCGAGCTCATCGGACCACCACCGGGACTTTGGAACGGTCATCGGAGGAAGCCAGGCCTCGACTTCCTCCCGAGTAAGCTCGCCGACGGCGAAGGGCCAGGACTTGAAGACGTCGACGGACCTCATGTTGGAAGTGTAGTCCCTGCAACACCGGATCAAAACCGTAGAAAGAAAGACATACAGTTAGTTACAGTCACAGTCATAAGTTCAAACAGTGAAAACAAATTAAAAACCAAAAAAATAAAAGTAAAAATAGATAGATAAATAGATGCCTTATGGAGAATCCGTGGAATATAACTGCCATGATCGGTGACACACAAAGATAACTAAGGATTACGAAGAAGATGAAGATGAAGATGAAGAAGAAAAAGTGATGGTAGAGAGAGTGAAGGTGGGAGAGTGAAAGAGAGAGAGGGTATTCGTTTTAGAGAGAGAGAGAGAGAAAGAAAGCTAATGGCAATAATAATAAATTAATAATTAATAATAGATTTTTTTCCCGCTCAAGGGAGGGAGAGCCGGAGAGGGAGGGTGTACTGTGTAGTGTGCCTGTGTTTTCCCGTAGCGGTTTACTTTTTTTTTTTACTTTTTTTTTATACTATTTTAAATGTTTATTCTTCTTAATTCTTAATTTATGACTGAAAGGGACATATGAGAGCCCAAAAGACTCTCAAAAAGCGACTCACCCTCGCCAGTAGTCGCCACTCACGCCCAGCACGCACCCCACACACCCCACGTAGACAAACAGAATATGAAAGCCTAGAAATAGAAATTAGAACTATGTTCTGATCAAAAATAGAAATTAGAACTATGTTAACTTTAATAATTGTTATCAATCTTGACACTTTTTAAATTCCAAAAGAAAAAGAGACTATACATTAGAGTGCATGCATGTTTATCTTGCTTTGTTAATTAACCAGAAAAATAGTGTAGATTTCACCCAATTTTGACCCATCTTCAACATTGAGCTATTTGAAAAGGAGGAAAAATGAATCTAAAATATTTTAAAAATTTTAACTTAAATATAAAACACAAAATATAATGTAAAGGGTTAAAGGTATAAAATATAATTTTGTCTTTATCCTGTATTGAAATCTTCACATTATGGGTCAAATAAGAAGAATTTTGTTCCTTAATTTCTTTCATTAACTCCTTTGATATAAACGTATAGGTATATATCTTCACCAAAAAAAAGGTATAGGTATATATTGCATCGGAAGGGAGGTACACTCCTTTTGATATAAAAAGTGTGTTCTATTATTGAAAAAATTCTTTAAGAAAGAAAGGCCCCAAAACAAGTTATCCCACTAATTAACAAGAGTTCTTCTCAGGTTCAATTTCTCTTAACAAGAGAAATTCAATAAAAAAAACGCAATACCTTTTACATGTTAGTTGCTTACTATTGATTAAAGAGAAAATTATAAATTCAACAAATAAAAATATTATTTAAAACTTTACTTTATTTTAAAAGTCATGAAATCGATAATAAAGTGCTGAAATTGTAGTTACTAATGATGTTAAAAAATATGCCACCATTTTTTTTTTGGGTAAAATATGCCACCATTTAAAGGTTCACTTATGTTAAAATGAAATAAAATATAAAATATATTTATTTCTAAGAGATAAAAGTGTATATTTTAATATAAAATGGGGGATAATGAAATATAATTTATCCTTGATTAAATTACAAATTAATTTACACTTTTTACAAGTATTATTATTTATTATACTATATAACAATTATCGCAATCTAGTCTAGTCACAATTTATCTCATTCAAATTTCAATCTTGAGTATAAAAACCACTAGGAATAATAAGACCCACTAGGAAAAACGAGGGGATATGTGTGCGTGGGCTTTTTGACCGATTTAGTGTAATTTGATAAGTTTATTTACCGATCTGATGCAAGTTGAAATTTTTTTATCGATTTGGTGTAAGTCGTATTTTTCATTGTAGACTTCCAAAGTGAAGTCTACAATGGGAAGACTTCCAAAGTGAAGTCTATAATGGGATTGTAAATTTAGTGTTTTATTTTATTTTATTTAAAAAAAGTAGAAGTCTACAATGACATTGTAGACTTCTAGTTATTTTTCTGGAAAAACCCTAAGTCGTCAATGGCATGTACGACTTCACGTAATTTTGTAAAAGTCTACAATGGTATGTGCGACTTCCATTGATTTGAGAAAAAAAACCAGCTACTCATCGTTGTAATTAACTGTTATTATTTTAATTGTTCTACTATAATTGTGATGCCAAATCGTTATTTTGTTACTTCAAATATTAATGTTACAAAATTGCATTTTATTTACTATTAGTTGTCAGGTACGCATAGCTTTGATTATTCTACTGAAATTAGAGACAATGTCAGTGAATTTAGTGACGAGGAAGAATGTGAAATAGGCAATGATCATGGCACTTAGGGAAGCTCAAGAGGTGTTGAAGATGTCAATCCAAGTCAAGCAACACCGACATTGTTTTGGTCTGAAATTAACTATCCAGAAATGCATAATCCTGAATACCCAAATGGTTATGGACACAAAGGAATAAGGAATAACAGTGCCAACATAGTTAACGATCTTTTTGTTGGTATGCAATTTGAATTGAAAGAAGCAACCATCAATCATATAAAGCAATAGCACATACAAAATGCATATGATTATATGGTTGAAGAGTCCAGGCCCGATAGATATGTCGGCAAGTGTAAAAAATTGATAGTGGATGTGAATGGAGGATTAGGGGTTCACAGTTGCACATCCTCATTGATTTCTCAAAATCACAACAATTTAGACTCTGTTGTTATTTCTGAATGTGTTCACAGTCACACTCAACGTTATATTTCAGGCGAGGGAGCATGCACTGCTGGAATGGTAATTAAAAAAAAAATTGAAGTCTCACATGCCATTGTAAACTTCTGTAGAATGTCAGGTCGACCATCCAAAGTCGTACATGGTATTGATGACTTGGCCAGAATTTCCAAAAAATAACAAAAATCTACAATATCATTATAGACTTCACTTTAAAAATCTATAACTCCAAATACGACTTATCCTATTTTAGTAAATATTTTTCAATGTATACTATATCGGTAAATTTTAAAGGATATTACACTAATATGGGCAAAAAGCCGTGTGCGTGTGTGGGATTAGGTGTCATCATGATCATCTTTTTTTTCTTTTTGGTTGGAATTAATCATGATCATCTATGTTGTTGCCTACATTCGTGTAGTCATACGAAAAGAGATTCTGTAGTAAGAGAAACAGCTTTCAAACGCGTCATCTATCACTCCTCCACTCACGCGCTTTTAAACGCATATATTATATTTTTTGTTTTCTAGGGTATCTTTTGTGTACAATTACGGAGACTAATTCTTTCAAAGATAACTCTTGATTACATACTTAGAAGACTCGAGTCACTTATTACTCAGATTACATCAGTTTAGTTATTTAAGAACATTCACAATAGAGTATCCCATTTTGAGTTGCTTAAGAGGATTCCACTAGTATACATCATCTATTTTTACCTTTTTGAATTTAAACATTTCATAAGCATTCTACTTCTCCGACCCAACACCTCAAAAAAAAATTAAATGGACCACATCAATACCTCACATCAATATCTCACATCATTACATTTCACTAATAATAATTTTTTAATTTTTTAATTTGACTTTTTTATCTATAAAACAAGACAAGCACCCAAGAAAAATATTCTCCAATACATGATTCTTAATAAATATTGGTACTTATTTGGGGAAATGCTTAATAAACCTTTCTATTTGAGATGCTCTAAGATATTATATGAGATTAAATGTTATGCAATAAAAAAATAAAGTTGATAGCGTGGAGATAAGAGTGTTATGTTACAATATTGATTGATGATTGAATATGTGGTCATATATCAGATGAGATAAGATTATCTCATCTACCAAAAAAAAAAGATGAGATAAGATTATAAAGGAAATCATTTATTAGAGATAAAGTTGCGGTAGCTCCCATGGTAAAAAAAGAAAGTAAAATCATATCTTAAATTATTTGAACAGGGATAGAGATGACACTTAGAAGTATAAGTAAGAAAAGTAAATTAGATGAAAGATAGTCAAATAATTACAGAAAGGATGAACAGAGAAAATCATAAAAGTAGATCTAAAATTAAATGATTTATTATTTAAATATGTTTTTAGTCCTTGTAAATATCTGAATTTTAATTTTAGTTAATTAAAAAAAGTTAAACAAATTTGGTCTTTTAATTTTTTTTTAGTTTAGGTATTTTTAGTGAATTAACTTGCTAGGTGGCACATTATGACCTAGTCAACATGCCATGTGGCACGAACACTGATGTATCCTATCTACGTGGCTTACATAAATGGCACAGCACCAGACACATCCTTATAAAAATTTTATGTTTTGAATTTAGTCCCTCTCAAAATTGAGATTTTGATTTTAATCATCTTTCTCCTCCACCACCTCCTCCTTCCTTCCTCCTCCACCCCCTCCTTCTCCCACCACCACCACCACCACCCCCTCCTTCTCCCCCCTCCTCCTCCTCCACCACCACCACCACCACCCCCCTCTCTCTCTCCTCCTTTTCCCTCCTCCTCTTTCCTCCACGGCCACCCACCTCCACCCCCTCTCTCTCTCCTCCTTTTCCCTCCTCCTCTCTCCTCCAATTACTCTTTCTCCTCCTCTCTCCACAGTCCACACACCACCACCCCGGCACCCACACCACTCATTCTTACGGTTTGGGATAAAACAATGGGAATCAACATCCAAGGTCGTGGGGGTGTGTGTGAGAGAGAGAGAGAGAGTGTGTGGGTGGGGGTGAGAGAGAGAGTCGGTGGGGGGTGGTGCTGGGGGTGAGAGAGAGAGAAAACGAGAGAGAAAGAGAGTGTGTGTGTTTGGGTGGTGGTGGTGGTGGTGAGAGATAGAGATAGAGAGAGAGAGTGGGTGGGGGTGGTGGTGGTGGTGGTGGTGGAGGAGGAGGGAAAAGGAGGAGAGAGAGGGGGTGGTGGTGGTGATGGTGGTGGTGGTGGAGGAGGAGGGGGGGGAGAAGGAGGGGTGGTGGTGGTGGGAGAAGGAGGGGGTGGAGGAGGAAGAACGAAGGAGGTGGTGGAGGAGAAAGAGGATTACAATCAAAATCTCAGTTTTGAAATGGATTAAATTCAAAACATAAAATTTTTATAGGGATATGTCTGGTGCTGTGTCATTTATGTAAGCCACGTAAATAAGCCATATCAGCGTTTCGTGCCACATGGCATGCTGACTAGGTCATAATGTGTCATCTAGCTAGTTAATTCCCTAAAAGGACCTAAACAAAAAAAAAATTAAAGGACCAAGTTTGTTTGACTTGTTTTAATGGACTAAAATCAAATTTCAGATATTTATAGAGACTGAAAATATATTTAAACCATGATTTATTTATAAATATGATAACATCAAAGTGTCGTTTAATTGATTGATATAGTGTTCTTTATTCTTATTTGATTAAGCTCTTCTTTTTATAAATTATTTTGTTTATAAAATAAAAATTGATATAGTCAAACTAATTGAAAATGTTTTATTTCCTTATGTACCAAAAAAAAACTAATTGAAAATGACTTCCATTGCCATTATGTTTAATATTACTAACATCAACACTTGACCTAGACAACATCATCTATTTGTTTTTTTTATAAATACCCCTTCTATAAGTATCATTTAAGGAAATGATACAACTGAGAATTTGGGTGAGATAACACGAGTTTCTCTCGATTTAACACTCAGCTTGAAGAGATTATACTTTCATACGCGCGAGTGGGAATACCTTGGTTTAGACAACAACAAAAATTAAGGTAATGGCAGACATTGAGAATTAATTATATATATACAGTTAAATAGTCAATAATATCTATCTCTTCTTTGATTCTCTCGTCTTATTAATTAATTAGATAAAAGAAGTTCAGTTGTTGAATCTATAATCTATAATATATAAATTTGCGAACTCTTATTTTCTTACGTGTCATCTTGAGAGCGTTTTTAGGCCTAAGTATTACGCTATAAATGTTTCCCTCCCATTTTTAATTTTTAAACGAAATAACAACCTAATCTTCTAATCTAAATTCAAATAAAAACAATGTATTAGGTCAATAACAATTTATCTTATCAATACGAATAACAAACTGATATCGATCCTTATATCTAATTATTGTATAATTCAAAATAGATTCCTATATATCAAAATTAATATCATTCTTATAAATGGAGTAATCAGGTATTCTTTTAAATCGGTTACCTCAATTTCATTTTGATCTAACGTTTGGTTCGACCCAGTTTCATTCTTTATAGTTGCCAAATCAACGAATTCTCTCCCGGTATGTAATCTTCTAACTTTTTTTTTATTTTTCTTATATACAAATTGTCAATTTTTTTCTTTTTTATTGTTATTCTCATTGACAATTTTTTTTAAATTGTTGCTATATTGATAATGATGTATAAAATATGTTTTATTCTTTGGATATGTGTCTAATCATAGTTATCGATAATTACAACTACTATATCTTAATTATATAATTACTCACTTTTATCACAAGTTTGCTGGAAAAATCCATTTACGTGTTTGGATGTCATCGGTTCTTTTGATTGAAGGTTAGCTTTTGTTTTCTTTTTTATGATTTATTTTTTCTATATTTTAAATCTTAATAGCTTTATAGATTGTACATTTTATTTGTTCATTTTGTTCTATTATTCGTATCGTTAACATTCTTTTGATCGTCAACACTAACTTCTCATTTAAAGTGAGTCTTTTTTTTATTTTACTTTTAGTCATTTTTTGTTATTATTTTTTCAATGTTGAGTTTTCTATATTTTGATACTATTTATTCAATTTTTTATAGCTGCCAAATTATTGATGTTTGGTTTTTGTTTTGATTCTATCCAAGAACATCGTTACGCTTCTATTCATTAATCTAGACTTATTCTCTAAGGCGAGTATTTTTTTTACTTTTTGTTGAATCATTTTTAGTTATTGATTGTTTTTTAGAATTACTCTTTCCATATTTTGTATTGTTAAGTTTTTTATTTTATATTTTCAATTTGTGATTATTATTTTGATTCTATGCATATACATTATTCTTACCTTTCAAACAAGAAAAAACATCATAAACAATATGAAATTTAGTAGCTTATTTTCTCATTATTATTCAAGAAATTATATATAAAATAACAATAATTGTATGTATATTACTACTTATTTTTGTATATTTAGGATAGATTTATTTTGAAAAATACATATAACAATATATTAATTTTTGTTAGGAATTCTTTTAATTAATTTAACTTTTTGTATTTCATTTGATGGTATGTATAATCATTTGATGATTTTGTATTTCATCTTTTTAGGATTAGAAAAAAATTTGAAATTTATAAAGATTTTATTTTAACGACTTGACTTGAATTTGATTTTCAGATTTAGGTAATAATTTTTTATCTTAATTAGAATTTTCTTAAAGATTAGATAATAAATAAAATAATTTATTTTTATGTCAATTTAAATTTGATCTCTTCAGGAACTGTGTGATTTTAATTTTCTTTATATTATTTTTGATAAACTAAACTTTTTTTATATTTAGGAACATGTAATAAAAATAAAAAATATTTTCTTTTATCTTAATCAATTTTTGTATTCATTATTTATTTCTCATTTATCGTCATTCATCTAACTAATTATTTTATTAAATGCCCTCTTTAGTCTAAACAAATTTGAATTGTTTCTCATTGATATCTATAAAAAATTTAATAATGTACAATTTATAATTTACATCATCTTTAAGCATCAAACTAAGGGTAGAAGAAGTCATTTGTACAATTGTTAAAGAAAAATAAATTGAACGTTTCATGTTCATAAAAAAGGTTACAGGAGGATTTTCCTCTCGATACATATATATATGCTCAATAGATCAAGCTTAACAATAATTTTTAGTATGTTATGTTAGTCGAGCTAGTTTGAAGTTTGAACTCATGACTTCTTTATCATCCAATTCCTATCATTCATTTCAAACCACCTTATCACTCCACATTATCAAGGGCCGGGGTTTCTAATGGTTTGATTGTTAAAAAAATTTCTTTGTAAATGGCTAGCACTATCAGTAATTCTGAGACTGTGTTGTGGCAATGGCCTTGTCTTGACAATTTCTTGATGAACACCTACAATTACAAACTGATCAGGTCGAAAAGTGGGAAGGAACCTGCAACCAGCAGATGAAGGCCGGATTAAGTGGGACGATCCAGCATGTTCAAGACATTGTACTTGCTCCTCGTGGAAAAAAAATATATATGCTCTTAATTTATTCTCTTATTTTTTTATTAAAACTGAACTGCACAAGATGTGTCTAACCTAAGAACCAAGTCAATACAGTATATAAGAATAAGCTTCAGCCTCCAAATAGAAAGGAGTCCCCATCCTTAAAAGATACAAATCCTCCATTACAAACCAACATCCTAAATAATGTTATCTAGTAAAAAAGTAAATTTTCAGTAACCTACATGATCTCAAAGGGGTACCGAAGCATGCTAGAAATTTTTCAGTAACCCATCAATCTCAAAGAGGTACCCAAAGAGTATTTCTCCAATAACCTATATGGTATCAAAAGGGTCTAGTCAAATGCCCGATATTTTCTCAGTAACCCATCAATCTTAGAGGGATACTTTTTTAAAAGAAAACACTATTCAAATAAAAAACCATCAAATACATTTTGAGTTGTTAATTTATTGTCTTATTTTTCCTTCGCTGCGGGAAAGTTAATTTGTTGTTTGGAACATTTTGAGTTGGGAAAATCATTTTTAATAGACTGATTTGAAAAGTTTCTTTAAATAGTTCAGTGATTTTAGGTTTTTTCTTAAAAGGTATAGTTTGCTTAATTAGGCCCCTTCATAAAATATTTAAGGACTGCATCATTGGATAAGCTAAAGGGATATAATCTTGCTTTGTCATTTCTTTAATTTGCAATCATATATTTCATGATTTCATGTTATAATTTCAGCACTAGAAAAAATTAAATATTATTAACAGAAATTAGAGACAATAAAAATGAAATTAATATATTTTTTTTGTTTCTAACAATTAGAGACAGAATTATAAAGATAAATTTCATTTTTTTGTCTCTAAATTTTTGACAGAAATTCAACTTTTTATAATTACGTTTTTAAGATTTTTCAAAAAAGAGAAAATTAAAAATACTTTAATTACATTTATATAAGCCATGTTATCCATTTCAATTGTACTAAAATTTTAAATCACTTGTTGAATGACAGAAGGAAAAACCTTAAATAGTAAAACGACTGTAAATTAAGTTTAATTCATCAAACTATATATACACATGTTCCCAATCCCCAACGGTTTACTAATTAATAATTAAGTACTGAAAATGAAAAGTCACCAACTCGATGCAGATAGAAGGGAATAACGTTAGTCTCAAGTTATTACTATTAAATTCAACTGGTCCATACATACATATGTATACACATGCATGCATGGTGTAGTACCTGACTTACTAGCTAGCTACTTGCATATGGGCTGGGGAGGGACGTTGGGGTAATGAAGTATAGCAAATAGCAATTATTACTACAATGCTCAGATTTCAAATATTCCAGCTGGTTAGTACAATGCAACAGCCATCCCCCTAGCTAGCTGAGTAATCAAACATATATGGACCACATATATATATATATAGGAGATGAGATGAGATGAGATGAGATGCTTTAATCGATCGTCTATGATATATGGTTGTACTATACAACTACGTTGTAATAAACAGTGGAGAGGGAAAGGAATAGTGTGGAGGGAAATTGATTGGAAAGTGGTTTTTGCTTTACATATATACATCTTTTAAAGTGATAGTGTAAATAATTTTACACCAACGAGAGCTTATTTAATTTCAAAGTTTTTATAGAATTTAATACTGGTCCCATATATAAGAGACAAATACTTAATTCACAAAGACCAATAAAAGGTAGTTAAATGAGTTAGTTGTAATTAATATAAACTTTATTCCAATATTACCCCTCATAAATGATTAAAATGGCGACTTATATATTTAATGACATTAAATTACTCGTAATTCCCAAACATATTATTCTCTCTCCAATGGGTATAAAAGAAATTTTATACAATTGACCCATTTAAAATGGGTATATGTTTCTTATAATTTAGACTAAGAAAATAATCTTAAATTCTCTTATATATAGAACCGGATGTAGTATTTACTATGTACAGTAAGTGTCAAATAAGTTTTACATATACGTCTAATCATATCTCACCATATAGATATATGTGTATATATTTTATGAAATATTGTTATAAGGTGACACCATGGTGAGATATAATTGGATGTTTGATATGTGAAATCTTTTCCCATGTTGGAAAACATGCTTTCTTGATAATCATATTTGGTATTATACCTAGAGGCTAAAACATTCTTGAGAATGTTAAACACATATCGCTTATAATTAAGAAGCTTTTTGTTCTGTCTTGAGCCTCGGACCTGCTGGGCCTGGTGGAACAGCGGCGATTCAGCTCTCTGAGATTGGTGGCTGGATTGGTGGAAAGCGGCGGGAGTACCTGCAAAGGCACTCCGACGCTCAAGTTAGTATGGGAGACCCAGATGAGGTTTAAGGCTAAAGATTGGAAAGAACACACTCCCCTACGAGGATGCTTGATCATGCCCCCCGCATGGTGGTGAGCACCTCTGTATGGGTTGTAGAGACGCGGCAATTATGTTAGACCACGTGTCCTCGCAGAATATGTCCTTCGCGTGCCTCGAGTCGGAGCCTTTGGATAGAAACCACGCAAACCTTGGGCAAGTTTTGGACCTTTCGTGGATACTGGACTGAGCCAGCACTATTGGGTTTATTTCATTTCGGGCAACCTTGGAATACTTTTCATCTTCATGATCTTGAAGTTCCCACTCCCCTGGGAATGTTTTGGCATGTGAAGCATAATTTAAAACAATATTCTTGCTAATTAGTGTTAGTTTTTTTAAAAAAATTAAACATATATAATAAAGATGATAATTTCAATTTAAAAAAAATCTTATGAAACTTTCCTACCAATTCCGCCCAAAGTGATTGGTGAAGGAGAGATTCATTACAAAAGTCAGTAAAAATAAACATTATTTATGTATATAAAAAAAACAAAAGACAAAACAAAACAAGATACATGAATGCCGGGATTTCAAATGATTTTGTTCTTGGACCCAATGAAATGGCACCCTCTCGTTTGTTTGTGGAAAATAAACTTCAAGTCCCTTTCAAACTTTTTTAATTTTTTTTTTCAGTAAAAGCTCGAAGCATGTATAGTTAATTCTAGTTTTTTGCTATACAAACATACCAGAAATTGCCACCTTTGTAATTTCTAATGTGTCGTTTTTTGTTTGAAGATCGTTTTTTCTTCCTCGTCTTTTTTGTATTGGACGTACCTAAAGACTGTAAAAAATTCTTAGGAGTTCTGATCAACATGCAATAGGCCAATAGTGGATGAAACAAATCCTCCACCACTTATTTAACTTATGGCGCCATTAGATAAGTACCTTCAAATAAAAAATGACTTTATGAACTTTTAGTACCAATATATGATAGTAATTAAAAATGTAATAATAATTGCTTACGATCGAAGAGTTCCCGAATGTAACAGGAATCTTTGAAATATTATCTTGATAAATATGAAAGATAAGAATAATGACTCCATCTTAATGTAAGAAAAACAAATAAAAATATCCTATGCATGGATTTTTTTTTAAAAATAATCATAAATGGTATCTCTCTCTATATGTATGATCTAATTATTGAAATGCGTCATTAATTGAGAAAGTAATATATTAATGACTAAAGGGTTGCACTTCCTATATATATATACATAATGTTTGGAATTGAAGCACAACATTTTTTTAAATGAAATAGAGTGCAAATGTATCACCACAACGACAAAGATTGATCCATTCAGTGTCTAAATGTCTAAATTATTTTATCTATATGTAACACGACAGTGATTTTTTCACTCAGTGTCTAAATGTCGTCTAAAGCAAAGCATCATTAGAGATCGAATACAGATACTAACTGAGTCTATTCTCTTAAATAAATCACATTAATCACTTTTATTTAAATGTGGTTTATCATGTATATTACATAGTACTGATCAATAATGACAAACTAAAATAAAATTCGTCAAGAATTGATAGTAGCTTTTTCTTGTTCCCCCAAGCACACCCTGGAATTAGATGTGTCAGTGCATGAGGTGGCGATAATTTGAGTGGTATCCATCAAAACATGAAATAAAAAAATAAATAAATGAACGTGGTTATAGAAAACGACAAGCGTTCCACTGGGAAGGGGCACAACAAGATCAGACCCACACACTACTAGTAGGTAATCAACATCTGCCAACTCGATAATGACCTCATTCTCTCTGATTTCCCTGCTCCCAAAAGGTTAATTAAAGCTAAACCCATAATGTAGCTAGCGTGAACCCAATTCTCTTTATTGAAATACTAATTTTTAAACTTTTTTCAGTGAAATATTTAATTTTTATGAACTTTGTTTTTATTTTCTTTCTCCTCTTTTATTTTCATTATAAGTCTACTGAAATTAATACATGTAGTTATGAGTCAACCAGTTTTATTGTATTCAGACTATGTTAAGCTCAGCTTTAGCACATGTTGTGCTTCAGTTTAACTGAAAAAAATTATGAACAATGTATAGTATTTATTTATTTATTTGTAGACAGACAAGACCATATGTAGTAAAAGCTCAAATGCAAATGTGTGCTTTGAATTGCCATAAGGCTGTTGTGTATCATTACTTTCAGTCTTTATTGTCTTGTTTCTTTTGCCCCAGTGATTTAATTTTGTGATCTTGTGCCCTCTTCTCTTCAATTTTTTCTCCCTCTTTACACCAATAATATATTATTAATATGTGGAAATTTAGAATTATTCATGAGGGCAAATATAGAAAGGCTTTTTTTTTGTTAATACCACGTTTGAAAAGATTAATATGCTATCTACTATGTTTTTTTTTAATTAGGTTTCTACTATGATTTGTGTTTTAGGTGAGAAGTTATATTCTCAAAACTGGACTTCTCACCATTTTTTTTATTTTTTTTAAAAAAATTCTATGAGAAGTCCTCTTTCCAAAATAGGACTTCTGAACACATTTTTTTTTTCAATTTTTTGTTTAATTCCGATGGTTTAGGGTTTAGTTAAGGTGGTTTATGGTGTTAGAAGGTTTGTGATTTTAGGGTTTAGGTGGTTTTAGGATTTTGGGATTATTTAAATTAATTAATTTATTTTGTTTATTAATTCAATTTATTATTTAATAATTACTATAATTAAGTTAGTTTATAACTTAATATTAAATAATAATACAATAAAATGATTACAACGGCATTCTGCAAGCCTGTTGTTATGATTGATGGGACATGGTTGTATGACAAGTATAAAGGGACACTTCTGCTAGCTGTTGCTCAAGATGGGAACAACTTTCCACTTCCCATAGCCTTTGCCATTGTAGAAGGTGAGACAGCAGATGCCTGGTTCTTCTTCCTACAGAACTTGAGCAATCATTTTATTGTATTATTATTTACTATTAAGTTATAAACTAACTTAATTGTAGTAATTATTAAATAATAAATTGAATTAATAAACAAAAAACAAAATAAATTAATTAATTTAAATAATCTCAAAATCTTAAAACCACCTAATACCATAAACCACCTTAACTAAACGTTAAATCATCATAATTAAACAAAAAATAAAAAAAATAAAAAAAACGTATTCAGAAGTCCTGTTTTGGGGATAAGACTTGCCATAGACATTTTTAATAAAAAATTAAAAAAATGATAAAAAATTTAGTTTTAAAAATATGACTTCTCACCTAAAACGTAAACTATAATAAAAACCTAATTAAAAAAAACTATAATAAATGACAAATTAATCTTTTTAAACGTGGTATTAACAAAAAAAAAGCCAATATAGAAATGCACGCAAAGAAGAGTTATAATTATAAAAAAAAATAAAATTAAGCCTACTTTACATAAATGACTGATGTTATTGTTATTGATGGGTTTAATTTGATTTCTGATACTGATTGAAGTTACTCACAAGCAGCTTTCTCTGTCCTTTCTATATAAGAATCTACCCCAGTACTGCAAAAATTCGCTTAATCGAGTTCGTAGTGGCGGTGTCGGATCAAATGAGGTTGATTGAAAGTTTACTTGAATAGAAGAAGTGTTATTACTTCATGTCACTATTGTAAAAGAATATTAAATTATTTTTTGGGTTTAAAATATAAAAAATATAGATTTATTTTAAATATATTAATTGTTAAAATTTTTTTTATACCTCTTATTTTATTGTAAAATTTATATTTCTTATGTAAAATGTGTACAATTATTTTAATTATTTAATAAAGATATTTTTAAAATAAAATTTAAATTAATTTAAATTAACTAACTTAATTGTTTCTTCTTGGTCTTAATGAATTAGTGATTTGTATCTTATAATAGGAACCAAAGGTAGTATATTAATATCTGTGAGAAATCCAAGGGTAACTGGCAAAGAAATTCAAAGTCAGAAAAGAGCTAAACGAATAATTTATAAAAAATAAGAATAATACAAAAAAAGAGACTCGTGTACCAAAAGTCTTACGGCCCATTTGTTTTAGATTTATCTCAACGCAACAGTGCAAAATAGTGACCAAATCGCACCTCCCAATGCACTTTTAGTGAAAGCCGGTCATGTGCTCCTTTTCCTCAACGTCCGTTTGCAACGTGAAGAATCTAATACAAACACACGCTTAATATTTTAGATGAAAAGTCAAAAACAAAAAAAATATTTTGGATGAAAAGTGTTTTTTTTTGTCAAAGGAGATGAAAAGTGTTTTTGAATGTGTTGTTTTAGCCCATTAACAAATATTCTTCGGGTTTCTGGGCTTTGGCCCCTTTGGTTTTCTTTCAAAAAGAAAAGAAGATTTATGTTTTTGGTGGGTAAAATGGAAGGTTATTCGGGTTTCTACTTTCTATGTTCTCCTAGGCTCCCCCAAGCATAGAAATAAAGCATTACATACTCTTGACAAGTTTAAATCAATGAGTTAAACGATTTATCTATCACATTAATTAAAATTCAAAAAAAGTTGATCCGTTAATTTATTATCCTACATAATACATTGCATTAATAAAGTTTTCCCCCTAATTTGAAACTGAGTCATTTATGTTAGCAAAAAGTTTGATGCGTCATGAACATAACATAAATTGCCAACTCTTACAATACAGTGATTTCAAATTTTGGAAACATGTTGATAAGATAAAAACTATATGGAGGATGTTGATAATACTTGCACTATTGACACTAGTAAGTAAGAAACACCAATAGCTTTGGCAATTCCAGGTGGTAAAGGATTTGAGTAATTTACCCAAGTTTGTGAATTCAATCCCTATTGCTACTATTATAAATTAAAAAAACTAGCTGGTTCTATCCATGTATAACCAAAATAAGTAAAAAATCCCAATGACCAAAAGGACAGCGGTTTAGTAATTAGCTTGCAAGTGATAGCAGTTTGGTAAATAGCTTTGGCCAAGAATACATCGATAAAAAAAGAAGCGAGTATATAATGTTTGATTCATGACCTCTCCTCATGTACATACTAACTCATCATCTGTTTAGAGAATTTTAACAAGGCATTTCGAGAATGCATTCGAACACAACTAGCATTAAAAACTACATTGAAACAGACTCAACTCTGACTGTGTTAGAGATGTCACAAAGCCATATATTTACGTGTTTCACTAACGTTTGGGAGGCATATATTGCACACGCTCATCTTCACATATAGCCTGCAAACGGGCATAAGCAATGAAATCAATAAACAAAGTTTAGCATACAACATTCAGTGTAAAATATGATGATACAAAAGAAAAGCAAAAGATAATGTCTCATGCATATTGGGCGGCTTGAACGAACCCGTGTACATCTTTTGCACCATTGTGTTATACAAGCAGTGGAAAGAAGAACCACTTTACACTTCATAATGGAACAAACAATTCATTTCATAAATAACCTCATTTTAGTTGTGAATTCAAGGCTTCCCTAGCAGTAATTTGGATTTCAAAAGTAGAATTTTCAACACCTTTACAAACGAGAAAAATTAAACTGCCATATATTTAACACCCAACCAGGTAAATTGATGGTTAAAGGAACATCGGAAAATCCATAAAAAAGCTGGAGTTAAATTATGGTTATATTTTTTATTTCTCAACCACCAACAATCACATGTTCAACTGATTTGAACACCACCCTAACAGGAAAAGGGCATATAATGAGCAGAAGAATCCCAACAATTCCCTTAACAGAGAAGCAAAATTTAGTGGCCAATCAAATAATGTGGCTGGATACATTGACCAAATGATTATTTGTCAAATCCTATAATAGGAAAGAGATAACTATGTATTAACAAAAACAAAATCACTTTAACAAGAAGTGTAATATATGTTGAAATCTATATCACAATAACAGAAAAATAAAATACAAACCTGCATCTCTTCTGGAAGAGCCTCTGAGACAGCAAGAGTGTAAACACCAGGAACATATTTTCCTGCAACGTATTCAAGAAGAACCTAAATTTCCACACTTCAACTGCAGTACAAGATTTCAATCTAGATGGAAATCCAACCTACAAAAATTTATTATTTTCTTTTACTCTTTTCAAATAGTTGTCACTTCTATTGCAATGTAATTTGGCAGATTCATTGGAGTGAAATTGATCAAATAATAATTTAATTATAAATATAAAAACTACACAGATCTTTGCAGTTGAAAGGTAAAAAACTAACCTTCAAAAAAGAATGTCATAATGATATTGTATATTGCAAAGTAATACTGTCATCAGAATATTGTAAAGGGAAAGAAAGCTGAAAGCCAAGGCAAGGGACAATTATAACGAGTGTAACAGGAGATAAATGAACCTACCAATGCGCAACCAACGGGCCGCCCAGCTTCGAGTTGGATCCATTACTGAAATGATCCTGTTGGAAAATCAAATGGAAGAAGAAAAACAAAATGAACATCGAGAAATTCAAAGGTGAAGAGGGTTTTGATGAAGAATTGACACAGACATACCCATTAAAATTGGGGGTAGTGCAATCAACAACACGCTCATGATCTTCTTCCATCTTAAAAAAAGGGCAGTTCTCACAGCCTGACTCTCTAAACTGTGAAATAAAAACAGTAACTGTTTTATATTTAAGACAGACCTGACTCATGATCTTCGAGAGAGAATGAAGAAAAATAAAGAAAGGCAGTAAGACCTGATCATAGGTTTTGACAAGCCGGCATCGAAGACAAGCCCTCAACTCATGCCCAAAGCTTGTAGGAATTTGTGCGGGTGCACTTGCCATTTTTTGTCAGCTCTCACTGTTTGAACTGATGGTTAGATTGACTCAACTGGTTGAACCAATGGTCAAGGGGATACATAATAATTATAATTTATAATTATATACATAAGTAAAGTTGCTAACATGAGTTATAAAAGAAGTCATACAAAAATCCAAATGAATGTAGAATTACATAAATAAAACATTAGGCAGAGCTCAGTAAGCAATGCTTTTATATTACATTTTCCTTTTTCCAAACAGTTACAGACTTCAATTCAACAATGGTTTTATAACCAAATTATTTTAGAAGAATTTCTTTTATATGGCCCAAAACTTTACTGATGAACCCTTAACATATGTATACTAGAGGAGAAAAAGGAAAGGGCTAGTTCGAGTTTATAAGAGGAGAAAGGGAAAGGCAGTTATGAGTAAAAGGGAAGTGGAGGAGGGAGAGTGTAACAGATTGTACACATGGCAACGGGGATTGGAAAGAAAAATTATGCGATGATAAGAGAGAGTAAAGAGAATGCGAATTAGGAGGTGGAAGAGGGGGGATAGTTAACGGAATATTAGAGTGGGGATTGGTGGTTTAGGCCAGGGAGGGCAGAGCCTGCTCATTCAGCTCTTATTGTTCTAGTTTGGTGCTGTATTTCTTTTTCTTTTTGTTCATCATTCTCTGTTCCTGAGTAATTGCTGAGAAGAATTTTGTTTCTGTGTAATTGCCAACATAGCAGAATTGTGCATTCTAATTTTCCTTACGACAAACTGAGCTAAAGGCATTTCATCAAACAGCATACATTCATTTGCTAGAAGTGAAAATCAGAGAGTGCATGAGAACCGGTATTCATACAACGGAGCATACTGCTGTAAAACTCATATGTAGAAGCATGATAGGGGTTAAAAGCAAACATGGAACACGAGTCATCTGACAGGAATCCTTACGAAGCTGATGGAGCAAAAACCGAAGATAAGCATGAAATGTGTAACCATATGAAATACCTGAATCGCGAAGTAAATCTGAACTGTGAAGCAGCGCAAACGAAATCGTGAGAGCGATGACTTGAGCGTGAACGAACCCGTAGAATCTGAACTTAACGTGGCGAAACCTTAGCAGAGAAAGAAAAATCGAAATCGATGGAGACCTAGATATGTGATTCGCGAAACGAAATCAGTCTGTGATTAATTAGGGTTCGGTGTTGAAGAATCGAAGTTAGGATTTTTCACTCCGATTTGGGAATGAAAGACAGAGAGACGAGACTCATTTGGACTTTAGATATCTAAAGAATTAACTGTGATTTTAATCTTTGAAATTGTGAAGCATTCTCGTTTAGGTCTCTGAAATTAACGAAAAGACAATTTAGTCTCTGAAATTATAAAACGTCAGTCAAGTTAGTCCCTAAAATTGTAAAACGACGGACTAACTTGACCGCCGTTTTACAATTTTATGGACTAATTTGACCGACGTTTTACAATTTCAGGGGCTAAATTTCCTTTTCGTTAGTTTCAAGGACCTAAGTGAGATCGTATTACAGTTTCAGGGGCTAAAATGATAATTAACTCAATATCTAAATTATAAAACCAGATTTATTTAATAAATCAAATAACTAAAGAATTTAATTACAAATTTAATTATTACACACCGAAAATGTGAAAAAAAATAGATTTAATTACTATGCATTGATCACGTAATTTTTTTTACACAAATATTTAATCGTATCTCACTATTTAGATATTTATACAAATATTTTAAAAAATAATATTATTATATAGTACAATGACCAAATATAATTAAATATCGGTGTAAAAGATTTTATACCTTAAATATATAGTTATTAAACTCAAAAATTTTTACACAAATGTCCGATGATTAAACTATTTTTACACTATCATTACATAATAGTTATAACTAAATTTGAATTAAAAAAATGGATAGGTTACTTAACTAATTTTAAAAAGAATTTTTTGTATTACTTTAAAAAAAATTAATTACTATACATTGTTAGTGTAAAATAGTTGTACATAGACATTTAATTATATCTTATCATATAAATTTTTGTACAAATATAGATATTTATTCAAATATTTTATGAAGTTATGTTACAAAGTGACATTACAGTGAAATATAATTGAATGTTTGTTTAAATCTTTTTCCCACTACCGATGCATAATTATTAAATCCTTGAATGACCGGATATATATATATATATATATAAATATTTTAATATAATTTGGTTTTGGATGTGGCTAACTTATAAAATCGGATATTTTGCACAGCCCTCCTGGCCCCATGTTCAATGTAATTGTTTTCTGGCTTTTGTTTGGTTTTCTTTTAATGGTATATTTCAGACTCAATTATTTCTTTCCAGTGTACCAGGTTTCAAATTGGGGCCCTCGTGTTCTTGCCATTTTCATTACCTTTCTTTCTCTTTCGTTCCAGTTCTCCTTTCCCCAATGATCGCTTCAATGAATGAATGTCCAATTACACCTTGTCATGGTGCTTGGTTGTTTACCCTGTACTAGTTGGCTGACATGAGTCACATGACGTGTCTAAGTAAATCATGGGCTAATAATCCAGAGACTGGATTTGTATATTAGCAAATGAGGGTGCAGTTAAATTTGGATAGTTCAGAGAAAAAGAATTGCTAATAGCTATATTTTTATCTTCATATTTTGATTTTTTTTTTATATTGGAACACAATAATTCTCCTTAGGGGTGTGCAAAAAATATTAGCATATTATCTGATATACTACAAATCATGAATCTGACAAGCATCTTTGTAAGCAAATTTAAGACAGGAAGGTCATATATGAGCTGCTAAAGGCCACATTGCAATAAATTTATTTGGATATGCCTAGTTAAGACTAAAAATTAGATCACAAAAAAATTCATCCAAAGTACAATTTGGTATGATCATTTGCAAATAATTAAACTAGGTCATGGTTTTTGGAAGCCCCTACTTTTTGCGCAGAGATGCAGCATCGTAGTCGCTCCCAATCAGGACTGAGGACTCTTTTTCTTATAGTTAGTTAGCCCTTTACAATGCAGATGTATTGAGGAGTGAAAGCTTGCTGTGTGAGTCATATCCAAAACAGAAAGGGAAGATTTATCTCAGTTATAGAAGTGAGATTGTAACATAAATAAAATCCCACACTTACCAAAGATTACAAATCACATTAGTCAAATTCATATAAGTTCTACCCTCCTGTTGTCATAAAACTCTTAATGACACAGATCGGGTAAATCTTTAGAGCCACAACAGAACTGAAAGAAAGCAATGGTGAAGGCAACAGGAGCAAGAGATTTCATCTTCTCATCCATCTAAAAGACTGTATATTAAATATTTGACGGGAAATTAAATCTTCTTATGTAAGCTCTGCATTTGGAAAATTCACATACTCTATTTACTTATTTCTTCTGATCCATCAGATGTTCACAGTTTTTTATAAGGCTGTAAGTGGCGAGAAAATAACCAAGACTGCAAGTGTAAGACAAACTGTGAACTTTACACCTATTATTATTATAATTATAATAATATGATACACGAAGTCAAGTGTTTAGCCGTTAATATCACACCAGGTAATCCACAATATTAATTTATAAAATATGATTTATCATTTACGGCAAACAAAATGACAGGGGAGTTTGGGTCCATTATACAAAATGATGGGAAAATAGAGGGAGATGTAAATCATAAAATTCAAGTTAAATGGAGAAATGCTTTGAATGTAATTTGTAATAGAAAAGTACCACTTAAGTTTACGTAGTTTTGGCTAGAGGAAATGAAGAAAAGGGAAGGAATTTTTAACCTTTTCTAGTTTGGTTCAAAATTTGGGAGGAGATGTGAGAGAAATAGAGGGTCCCCCAAAATCCCCTTTCTCAATTTTAACTCCCCCTCAAACATTGGAGAGATTTGGAGGGGAAAGAAAATGAGGTTAAAATATTTTAAGTATGCTAACCTGAAAGAGTAAGTTAGGTTATGAATGAGAATGACAATTTCCAACTTCTTGTTGCCTTAAATAAACGATATAAAAAATGGTTAATGGCCTCAAAAATGGATTCGCCATTCGCCAAAGCCAGACTCCTCATTGTAAGTTAGATACTTTGGTCACTTTCAACACCATTTTTGTGTCAGAGTCATTAATTTTCTTCGAAGTTTAATCTTACTTGAGGTGCCACCAGACGCTAACATTCACCTAAATTTTAGGTGCTAACATCTTATGGTCCAATTGTAACTATTTTGAATGGCTCAGATTATGCACCCAGATCAGCTTATTTGTGCAAAAGACCATTACCTTAACTCCTCTTTTTCTGTTTTTCCTGAAGTACTACTACTATTGAAGCCGCACGGCTAGTTCTGAAAGACTGAAACCATGTAGCATCCATCTGTTTGTTCATTAATTAATTAATGCAATGCAATGCAATTGCAAACATGTTTAATTCCTCTGCAAACAAACATATTGGGAATGGGACCCACTTCACTTCTCCAATTCATTCAGTCAGAATGCATGAGCCCCCCCTTGCATAGTTGCATTCATTCATTCCTTCACTCGTTTCAGAACCACAAAATTCAATTTTATTATGATCCCTGCCTCTCTCTCTCTCTGACCACTTGTCACCGACGTCAACAGTATCAAAAGCCAAACCCCCCCAAAGCACTGAAATTAATCCAAAAGCTCTGCATTGTCCTTTTCCCCATTTCAACCATTGTCAGTCACACTCCTCAGCTAGCTTATCTCATCAGTCATCGCCTTCTTCTGCTTTCAAACTCATTCACTAGTCACTCACTCAATCTCACACTCACATTCCCAAACACGAATAATGGCCACCATAACCAATGTTCCTCTTCTTCTTCCGCTGCTGCTACTTGTTCTTCTTCACTCTGCAGCCCCTTCTGTTCAGCTTCAACAACCTGAACTTCAGCGTCCAAAGATGAACCCTTTGGATCTCAAAGCCCTTCTTTCCATCAAGAACACTCTCACCGAAGTCTCCCCCACCAGGCACTTCTTCTCCACCTGGAACCTCACCGCACCCGATCCCTGCTCCTCCTTCTCCGGTGTCACCTGCTCCCTCGACTACCGAGTTACCATTCTCTCCCTCGGCACCGCCTCCCTCCCACTCGCCGGGTCACTCCCCCGATCCATCTCCGCTCTCACCGAGTTGACTCAACTCATCCTCTCCCCCGGAATCGTCACCGGTTCCATCCCGATCCAGCTCGCCCAACTCACTAAACTCCGAGTCGTGTCCTTGCCCAACAACCGCCTCACCGGAACCATACCCTCCGCGTTCTCCTCTCTCACTAACCTCCACACCCTCGACCTGAGTCACAACCAACTCGCCGGGTCAATCCCACCGAGCCTCACCGAGTTGCCGCAACTCAAGATCCTCATCCTCGCCTCCAACTCCCTCACCGGCTCTTTACCGGAAAACGTTTCCTCGCCGTTACTTCATTTGGACCTGAAGAGCAACCAACTCACGGGACAGTTACCATCGTCACTACCGTTATCTCTCCGTTATCTGTCGCTTTCGCAGAACCGAATGTGGGGCCCTCTCTCCAACGGGTTGGAGTCGCTCTCAGGGTTGGAGTTCCTCGACCTCAGCATGAACCAATTCGTTGGGCCCATCCCGGCCCAGCTCTTCTTTAGGCCCATGCTCTCTTCCCTCTTCTTGCAGCGCAACAATCTCTCTGGTGGGCTCCCGCAAAGGCCCAACAATGGAGGACCGTCGATCGGGGAGGGAGCGATCATAGATCTGAGCCATAACTCACTGAGTGGGGAACTGTCGACGGTGTTTGATGGGGTGGAGAGCTTGTTTTTGAATAATAACCGTTTGATTGGGAGGGTGCCTGAGGAGTACGTTAAGAGCGTGTGTCGCGGGAGCACCAGAACGCTGTACCTTCAGCACAACTACTTCACGGGGATACCGCTTGAAGAGGGAACGATGTTGCCTGATACGGCGTCGCTGTGCTTGTCGTACAACTGCATGGAGCCGCCGGCGACTCTGATGACGTGTCCGGCCAGTGCCGGCGAACAACTGTCGAGGCCGGCGGCGCAGTGTTCCGTCTTTAACCATAGCAGAGGTTAATTGGATTGCGGGTGATTGAGTACACTTCAATTTTTTTTACTACGTACTAGCCAATATTATACCGTTTTGTGGATATAAAATATGAAATATGTATCCATTGTGTGGTAAATATTTTAGTTTGTTATGAGTTTAACGAAAAATATTTCATATTATTGTTGATGAGTTATTTCATTTTTTTTCCAATTTCCATTTTGTGCGTGACACATTGGTATTACATGTTTATCTCTAATTGTAAAAAAATACCAGCTCATGTGAACTTACTATGTTACTTATCTATCCTCTTTATTTCACGTGTTAAGTGTACTTTGTAATAACAATAAAAAAAATTATACAACGAAATGAGTTCACTGCGGATAGAACCATGATGAAAGAGCCCTATTACAAATGCAAGTATACACACACTTTTAAACCTTGCATTGTTGAACATCTCAATCTCAATTGTCCTTTCAACTTGTATACAGGAAAATAATCACTGTAGTAAGGTACTCCTCTAAATTTGAAGTTGAAACAAGGGTGTAGCTTAATAACACACTATTTCTAGAAGTAAATCTATATATAAATAGTGTGGATGTGTGTAGAAAAAAAAAAATCATAATCAATCAATTCCCAACAAAATAAATTGTTGATGTATGAAGATTATAGAAAAAGGGAAATACAAATTGCAAATTCAAGTTATTCATCAACCCATCCAATCTAATCTAATCTAATACAAATTGCGATAACTGAATAAAAAAACAAAAATTAGAAAAATAATTATTTTGATTATATTGGATAGATTTTTGGATCCTACATTAAAAGTCGATTCAATCCAAATCGAATTACACACATTGCTATGTATATGAGTTTATTCAATAATTTTTTTTTGATACAAAGTTTATTCAATAATTTGAATGAACTAGAAATTTGTCATGTGTTATATATGAATATGAATTAGTAGGCCTAGTCACGTGCGTGGATAACTATATAATCCCCAAATTAGTTGAACACTGTTGGCAAAGCAAACCTTCGTCCACCACACCAATCACTATCGCAATCTTCGAGTCCCCCCCGCCCCCTATCTCTCACTCGCTTTCTCCAGTTTTATCGGAATCTCCAAGCACCAGGTATAGGTCGTTTTCGTTTTTACTCTCTCTCTCTCTTCTCCTGATTTTCGTTTTCATTCTACTCATTCCGTTACGTTTTTGCTATAATAATGACTGGGCTGCTCCTGTTCTACTACTTACTCTTGAATGTTTTGTGTGTGTGTCTGTGCATAATCACAGATGTACGTAATAGGATTTCAGAGACTGGGATTGTAACCTAGAATCTGCAGGTTCTGTTCTGGGAATTAGAATTATACTAGAAGGATACAGAATAGCCCTTCTACATCTACCTACGTAACCCCCTACACCTTTTCCATAACCTTGTCCTTATTATCCCATACTTTGTCCTTATTTATATTATTCCATTCTTTGTCCTTATTATCCCATACTTTGTCCTAGTGCAAAATATTTTTGTCCTCACAAGGTACCCTGTTCCCAAATCCTACCAGCTACCAAAACATTTTTTTGTGTGCTCACGAGTAATTCAATTCAAGTGCAAAATAGGATTATTCTACAACAACACAATAGATGCACATAACTAACATTTATGTCACCTGTCTTTATTTTCAAAATCACCTAAATTATATGTCTGTAAGACATATTCTTGAGTTCTTTTAGCAGGAAAAAAAAAAACCAACCTTGTTCTGTTCCATTGATTCTCAAACCAACCACATCATAAAAGCCTCAATTGCTGAAAACTCAAGTAATCATTCCTAACTATATGCCAATATAGGACCCAGTCCATTATTATACAGTGCAGATTAACGTGCATATAGGCATAGACTCTATTAATAGGAGGATACCCCTCAGTGCAAATTAACATGCATATGGGCAAAGCATTGATCATAATCCATAAAAGTAAAAATTTCATGTTTTAGCCAATCATTTGGAAACCAACGCTGAGTGCCAAATCTTAACCAACTTCCTGCTATATAAGTGTGGAAAAACAAGTGTGTTGGCAGTAGAAATTGAAAAATGAAATGCTGGGTCTGCTTACCTGTGTAACAATGCTACCTATGCTGTGTGTGTTAGTCTAACCCAAGTGTGATAATGTGGGCTGTAGATCCCATAGGCCATAGTTTAGAAAATGCTGGTGGAGTGGAGACTGTAGGAGAAATTGATGTTATAATTTTAGTACTTGTAAAATTTGCTTTACCATCACTCTGTGAAACAATAAATTCATTAAGGAGCATGAGCATCTTAGGACAGTACTCACAGTCTCACACATGCACACAGGTCAACATGAGATATTGTTTATTGTAACATAGTCATTGCTTAACCACTAGGTCGTTGTATAAGTTGTCCTGGATTGACCTGTGTAGTGGAATACTCGCACTTTCCAATCTGTTTTCTTATTCTGGTGCAGGTAATTGAATCACCCGTTTTAACTGGGTCAAACAGGAAAATGTAAGGTTGAAGAAACACCCAAGGGATGGTTTATTACCTATTTAGAGAGAGATTCAGAAACAATTTTCAAGGAGAGGATGAAGAATAAGAGAATCGGGGCTGATATGGCAGATGAAGAAAAGGAAGAGAAGGAGATCCAGAAACAGATTGAAAGGGCTAAGCAATTGATACAGCTACCATTACCAACTCTCGAGCCTGATCAGCCTTCACGGGTTAGGCCTTTAAGGAAACTAAATGTAGGAGATTTTCTATTGGGTCATTGGCTAGACCTGTGACTATGAAATTGGTCTCATTTGACACTGCAAAAATGCCAATAAGATCATAATTGAGACAGATATGCTATTAAGCTCAATTTGAGATCCTTTCACTTGTCTGCTACATTGAACAAATTCACAGTGCAGAGCGAATCTTGGTGTGTGCCATACAATTTTCCTACGTAGGTGATGAGAAAAATGATGGTTGCCGAGAAAGTCTATGATTGAAGCATTTTCATCTTTCATTTAATGGTGCTTCACTTTGATCGATTTATTGCTTTGCATATGATTCTTGCATGTTCATTATTTCAGATTTCAGGTCTGCTTTGTAAAATTTGTATATTAAATTTTCAATTTTACACTCAATGTCCAAACAGGAATTTTTTAAAATGAAATAAATCAAATTGATGTATTTTTAAATCCCGGCATTTTAATTTCTTTGTAATTTTGAAAACCATTGCTTTAATCCTTGGAGCTATTCATTAATGTTGAAGGAAGGGGCAGTGCTAGAATATTAGTGTGCTAACAGATACTTGGTTATATTTCATAGAAGGCCATAGTTGGTGTAAGTAATAAATATTAAGCAGACATCAATGGGCTTTCAAAGCCAATATTTCACTGTGCTAGGAAGATTACAACTTTTGAACATTGATGGCCATTTGGGACCCTGCTTTTCCCCCCTCTTCTTGAAGACAACCTTGACCGTGATGATGGGGCCGCCGCGCACGGCGGTTCGTCGCTGTTGCAGTGTGAGCGGTCCCCACCCTGTTTCCCTTCTTTTTTTTTTGTTTTGTCATCTTCTTCTTTCCTCCTTTTCTGCAACCCCCCTCCATGTTCCTTGCTTTCCTTTCGTTTTTTTCCTGTTTCTTTCGCTTTTCTTCTCCTTTTGTTCTCTCCGGCCGCTTGCAGCCTCCTTCCTCTTCCATTCGCACTGCTGTCGTGCTGCTCGGGTTGGTGTGTCGTCTCCATTTTCGGCTCCGACTTCTTCTCTGGTGGCTCACGTGGGTGCTTCGTGGTTGAGTCCTGTGAGGTCGCTGCCGTCTGTGGGTGTTGCTTTGGTGAGCCGCTACCCTTCCCCTGTTCACTGCGTGATGTTTCCCTCCCCCCGTTCTGGTTGTTGGTGTTATCGCGATCTATGGGTGTTGGCTCGCGAGTGAGGCTGTCTTCGGACGGGTTCGACAGCTGTTTCACTGTCGTCTCCTTCCTCCACTGGGAGGTGCCTCTCTGCGGGTTCTAGTGGGTGTTGGCTCATGTTCTGTGGGTCCACTGTCGCCACTGCCCGGGTTGGAGGGGTTGTCTCTGCCGCTGCTGTTTCATCTCTAGTACGCCGTGAGTTTGGTTGTCTTCGGACGGGTTCGACCTCTGCTATCTGTTGCTGTCGCCTCCTTCCTCCGCTGGGAGGTGCCTCTCTGTGGGGACTAGAGTTTGTTTGGTGGTGGTTTGGCCGTGGTCTGCAGCGTTTTGTGGGTTGGGTGTTGTTTTGTTTTTTTGTTTGCTGTTTGTTGTTGGTATTTGTTCTGTTTTTTTTTTTTGTGTTTGTGTCTTCGCCACCGTGCATCTTGAGGGACCACCACCATCCTTTGCTGCATCTTTCCTGCGTCGCTCCTGCCGGTTCTGTTTGGGCCTGGCCCTGGTTGATTGATGTGTGCTGGGTTTTGGATCTGTGACATGTGCGCTTCATTTGTTATGACAAAAGGTTTTGGGTGCTCAAAATGGGCCAAACCCAACCCACTCAAGGATATCCTTCATGTCTGTATCCTTTTTGGTGTGCTAGGTATAGTTTTATGTGTTCCCTGCTTTGGCTGTTTTTTTGTCTTTTAGTTGTAGATGTTTTCCTTGTCTGTAGTATTTTACAGCTTGGTATAGGTTACAGCAGCGTGTCTTGGTTATGATTGGTGTATTTCTTGTGACTCTGCATATGTTATTTTCCTTGCTATAGATGCCGTATGACTAGTGTTTTTTTTCCCCTTTTATGAACTTGTTCATGTTGACCATAAAAAAAATGGCCATTTGAGAAAAATGTAATTGAACTTTGGAGCTTGTCAAGGTCAATCCACCTGAATTAGGATATATAATCTTATAGATCAGATCCGGGCCAAAATTGCTCATTTTAAGGAATAAGTAAATTTATTCCTAGCAATATTTCAATTTTTAATTATGTGAGCTTTTTAAATATTTTCTTTTGCAGTGAGTGCAAAATTTTTAAACTTGTGAATGATGTTTCCTAGCAACACCAACACATTTTATCAATCAACCTACCAACATTTTTTATTCAACGATTAGATTGACTAATTATGTATTCTACATAAAGTTAGGTGTAAATGTAAGAATTTGACACTTGGTATCATTTGATATTGTCCTTTTTATTATATATAATTAATTAATATAATTATTATAGGAACATTTTAAAAATTTATGTTGTCGGTGTTTCTATTAAATGAACGAAGTTGATAAATTATTCTGGCAAGTCATATTTATTTGTCTTATATCTATAATATATATAAAGACGAACCCTTTATAGACACATTTTTACAGGTGTCGCTTTGAGAGCATTTCAAGGATCAAATGGATTGAATTGATTTGAAAAGATTTTATTGATTAATGATTTCATGATTCATATTTAATGTACCTTATTTGAAAATGTATTGATTGTATTCGAAACAATTAATTTAAAATCGTATTTTCAATTGTCTATTTATTAGAGAATATTTTTATGTCTTATATCTTTAACTATTCATTTTGCGTCTGCAAACATTCGTGTTTCTTCTGTCTCTTTATTCTCTGGTATGATTTTTCTACCATCTCTCCTTTGGTTAATCTTCTCTCATTTCATTTACATTTTCTTCTCATTATTCCTATCCATTGCGGTTACTAACATTTGAGACTTTCGATTAAATGTTAGTTTGTGTTTTCTTTTTCATGAATAATCCTTTATATGTTTCAATTTATTGGTTTTTTAATCTAAAATCTTAATATCTGCATGTATTGATAAAATTTATTTGTTCATTTTGTTTTAGCCTTTGCATTATTGTTATTCCTTTGTTCATCAATACTGAATTCTCATCTAAGGTGAGTTCGTATTATTCCTATTTTTCTATTTTATTGTTAATCATTTTTACTTATTATTTTTTAGTGTTTATTAATATTCTAATAGCCTCCAAACTATCGATGTTGTTTGATTTTTGTTCTTCTCCTCTTATGCAAACTTCTCCTCTAAGACAAATATTTCTTCTAATTTTTGATTAATTCATTTTTATTTATCGATTGTTTTTTAGAATTAATGCTTCTCTATTGCATTGTTAAGTTTTTTTTATTTTTTATTTTTATTTGTGATTAGTTTTGTTATTCTATGCAGATACAATATTGTTCTCTCTCAAACAAGAAGAAGTATTATATATCACAAGAATTTAGTTGCTTATTATTTTTTCAATATTTTCCAAGAAATTATGTATGGAAATTCAATAATTGTATATATTAGTGTGGTTTTTTGTATCTTTTAGGATCTATTTATTTTAGAAAATATATGTAATAGTTTATTAGTTGTTTTAATTTACAAATGCATATAAATTATTTCATTTCCCAATTCAAATTTCTTATTGTGAAAATTTTGATTTGATATAAATGTTTTGCCCTTGAATTTTTTGGAATGTCTTAAATTAATTTAATTTTTTTGAAAATGTATATATATTTTTATTTTTATACTATTTAAGTTTTTGTGAAATATTTAGGTATTAGTAAAAGTATTTGAAAAAAAATTATACCGATTTTATAAATCTCAATGATAGAAATAATTATAAAATTTATGTATAAAAAAATTAATTATACAACTTTCAATTTGCAAATGAGACAAATTATATTTTTCGGGATTAAGTTGAAATTCATAAAAGGAGTATGTTTATTATATGAATCAAATTAAAATCATAATTGAAAGAAATTATATCTTTGTAGTAAGGATCAGTTTTATAAATCTCTATGATGGGAATAGTTATAAATTTTTTAAATTTGAAATGATACAAAATATATCTTTAGGGATTACGTTGAAATTCATAAAAGAAGTATATTTATTATAGGAATTAATTTAAAATCATAGAAAAAAATTGTAGTTGTATACTTCTATTATAGAAACCAGTTTTATAAATCTCTTTGGTAGAAATTGTTATAAATTTTTTAAATTTCAATTTTTGACAAATTATATCTCTAGGGATCAGGTTGAAATTCAGAAAAGAAGTGTTTATTATAGGAATTAATTTAAAATGGTAAATGAAAAAAAATTATATCTTTGCGGTAGGGACTGATTTTAAAAATCTCTATGATAGGAATCGTTATAAATTTTTCAAATTTCAAAAGATGCAAATTATATATATATAGAGATCATGTTGAAATTAATAAAAGGTATTTTTTATTGCTGAAATCAATTTAAAATCATAGTTGAAAAAAATTGATGGACCGATTTCATAAATTTCTATGATAGGAATCATTTTAAATGTTTCAATTTTCAAATAATACAAATTTTATCTTTAGAGATCATGTTGAAATTCATAAAAGGTATATTTTAATTGTAGAAATTAATTTAAAATTGTAGTTAAAAATATTGTATCTTTGCGATAGTAACTACTTTTAAAACAGAAAAACTTAAATGGTAATAAAAAATATTTTCTTTCATCTTAATTGATATACGTTGTAATCATTTTTCTTTTCTCATTTAGCATTTTTTACTTAATTAATTTATGAAATATTTTCTTTTGTCCAACCAAATTTGAATTTTTCAATAATTAATGTCTATAAATAAACTAATTAAAATAAGTAGTGTGGATAAATCATAACAAATGAAAATAAATATTTTTTTCTTTATTATTACATTATCATCTAACTAATTTATTGGACATGTTATTTTTTTGAGAAAATTTGGAGATTTTAGACATTAATATATAGATGTAAATTGGTTAATGTAAAAATTATAAATAAAACATAACACATGGGATATACATTTTACATTAAAGTATACAAAAAAAAATTGCACATATAACATTGTGCCAAATATTTTACGTGAAATCTCATCGACATGTGAATTACTTAAAAAATTAAACTTTAATATATAATTTAATAATCTTCTATTTCACTTTATGATAGTTTTAATATAAATATATTTTTATTCACCAACTAATTTATCAAAGACTTTTTCTTTTGGAATAGAACGGGGTTGAAGTACAAAAAAACAAACTACATGATAATACTACGAGGAGTATAAGCTCCCAACAAGTCACCTAGGAGCTGCTGGTTTTAAGAAAAAGAAGGTTGCTCATGCATAATCGAAGACTTTGTTTAATCTAAGAATTTTTTTTTTCAAATTAGTGTGTGTGTCTATATATATATATATAAACTAATTAATTGGGAATAATAGATAATAGATAATATATAACACACGGTGATAAAGAAATACATAACAGTATATAGGGAGAAATTATATATAAAAAAAGTTTATAGGGAGAAATTAAAATTAATACATGAGAATAAACATTTTATGTTAAATCATATTAATATATGAATTATAAAGCAAAAATTGCACTTTATCACAATTTTAATATTTTTTCGAGAACACAATTTTAATATTTTTAAATTCATTGTTATTATAATTTTAATATAAATATATTTATTTCTTAATTTGCTATTATTTTTTCACTTAACTAATTTATTGAAGATTTTTCTTGATATGAGCAAATTTGAATTTTTTTGGACACCGTTTTCTATAAAATAAAAAACATGAATGTTTCAATTAATAGTTTACAGATAGTGAGTGATTTCGGTAATAATAAAAATGAATTATTTATGGTGTTACATGAGAAAATATATTATGAAATAAGTTTCTACTAATTGAATATACACGACAATTTGATATGTACTTGATAAGTATAATTGATATAAATACATAAAGATAATTTATAATATAGATTTATAGATAATTGCAGTTGATATGTTGTCCCATCAAAGTCGGGACGAGATTATGTGGGTACTGCAGTTTTAGGTTTTTTTGTCATGTCCACTTACAACAACTATTTGAACTATTTTACTGTTTCAACCATAATTTGTACTATATTTTTGTTGTACTCAACTTTTAAGTTGTGAATTAATTAAATAATTAACCAACTATTTTCAATAGATAACAATAATTTATAATTTATTATATAATTTAAAAAACATAATTTAAAAAAATCTCAAATTTTTCATAATTATTCAAATATATTTTCTCATAAATTTTTATAAAATGCGTCCTATACCCCGTGCGTTGCACGGGTCACTACGCTAGTTATATAAAAAACCTTGTATTCGTTTTATTATATAAATATTTATAGAAAAAATTAAAAATATAAAATACTTATTTATTTTCCGATAATAAAATAAACTTGTCCGTTTAAATTAATTTGTTAAAAAAAATTACTTTTTCATATAATTTTCTACAACACTTTTAAAAGATGGGTTTAATTTTTTGTTTTGAAATAAGCTGGAAAAAAAAACTAAATTCCCACGAATAAAGAGACTTTATGTGCCTAAACTTGGGGTGCACGATGCACATGATTGTTAGTGCACCTATCATTGCTTTATTGATTTACAGTTTTTTTTCCGCATTCAACCCACCGTTTGGGCTTTTTGGGTCTAGCCCCTCCCTCCCTCTCCCTCTCTCTCTCTCCGCCAAATTCTCTTCTAATCCCTTGAGCTCTTGAAGCAAGTGAGTGATGCAATCCAAATGCTGTTCACAGAAGACACATCAATTTGGTAATCAAAATTAATTTTCCATCTGTTTATCATTTCCTCGGTTCAAATTTCCTTTCCTTTTTGTTTCACTTCACCAGTTTTCAGTGGATGTAATGTAACGTCACCCTTGTGAAAGAAATTCCCCTCTGTTGCATTCCCTTTTTTTTTTTTTGCATCAAATTCGTGCAATAACCCACATGGGTATGTGAGGGGACAGAAAAAAAACACACATAAAGATGAGGTTTTTCAACATTGGAATAGCTATTAGTGCTTGTAGAAACTTTAGCACAAGGGGTTCTTCTTCAAAATCAAAACCCTCATATGGGACTTACACCCAGTACAAGAAAAAGGACAAGACGACAAAAACAGAGAGAAGAAAACGTGGGCCCAGGATTCAATGGACCGAGGAGCAGAAGAGTGTGTTGTCTGCTGTAACACAAGGGAGTTCTGTGTTCATCACAGGCTCAGCTGGGACTGGAAAGACCAAATTGCTCACTGAGGTTGTCAAATTGCTGAGTAAATTGCACACAAAGTCTAAGGTTTTTGTCACTGCATCCACTGGGGTTGCAGCATTTGCTATCAAGGGGCAAACTTTGCACTCATTTGGTGGGATCCCTTACACCACCATTGATGATCCTGAAAAATTGTTGGACAAAATTAGGTTCAACAAAAAGGCATCCTCGAGATGGAAAAAGGTTGAAGCTTTAGTTATAGATGAAATCAGCATGGTGGATGCAAGGCTATTTGATAACCTTGAGTTTGTTGCCAAAAAGTTGAAGTGTTTGGAGGAAACATGGGGAGGAATTCAGCTTGTTGTGGTCGGGGATTTTTGCCAGTTACCCCCAATTCCTACTAAGGATAATTATTCCCGGGATGTGAAATATGCTTTCGAAGCTGATTGTTGGAATGACAGTTTTGACTTGCAGATAGAGCTTACTAGGATCTTCAGGCAGTCTGATCCGCGGTTTATCGAGTTGCTTCAGTGCATAAGGATGGGGGAGATCGATCGTGTGGACTTGTCTTTCCTAGAGAATAATTGCTCAGAGGGTGGTGACTATGATCCCTCTGCAGTGCAGCTCTACCCTTTGAATGAAAGGGTGAAGAAAGTGAATGAGGAGAAGCTTAGAAGCTTGCGAAAGGATGTCGTTTGGTATAGGGCTGTTGATGGTGGTGGGGATCCTTGGAAGAGGCAGCTTGGGAAAGGGATAGCGCCCGATGAGATCTCCATTTGTGAGGGTGCAAGGGTTATGCTGGTCAAGAATTTGCATCCTTGGAAAGGATTGGTGAATGGAGCGACCGGTACGGTTTTGACATTCGTTAAGGCAGCGGAGATTGGTGATGTCTGCTTTGAGAAGCTGCTGCCGGTAGTCAAATTCGATTCCGGGAAAGTCTTGACAATTGAACCAGCAGAGTGGCATGTAATGGATGGAGATGATGTTGTTGCTTGGAGGAAGCAGATACCACTTATACTGGCATGGGCTATAAGCATCCACAAGTGCCAGGGAATGACTCTTGACAAAGCTTTCATCGATTTGTCCGGAGCATTTGGCTGTGGAATGGTTTATACAGCGCTTTCTCGCGTTAGAAGCTTGGATGATCTTCGTTTATCCGGTTTTACGCCCTCAAAGATTCAAGCAGACAATAAGGTTACAAAGTTCTATAGAAATTTGGCTTTGCAACGTAATAACAAAGATCTAGATGATGGTTGCATTGGGAGCAATGGTAGCTCTAATAGCATAACTGGTGATTCAGAAAAGCCAGGCACTTCAGAAAGGAAGTACTATTTTTCACTCTCTGATTTCCTATCTAGTTTCCTGAAAAGATCATGAAGATGGTCCTCTTTTCTTTATGTCTATATTCCTTATCATTTCAATGTTTACCATGGTACTTTTCTGATATGGTCGTGGAGGTATATCTCTATGAATTCAATTCACAAGTGAATTGAGGGAGCTGAAGTTGACTTTGGCATGATTTATGGGAAAGAGAACTGTTATTTTCTTCTTCTTTTTTCCTCCTTAAAGTGAGATTGGATCCACACTCTTGATGATTTGTGTTAGTGTAGCCGAGTCCATTGTACTTCATTCTCAGAGTTTAACTTCATCACACAAATTAGTTCTACATGTGGAATGAGATCACAGTGGTGAAAATAATAGGAACAATAAATGTAATGTGTATAACAACATTGTTTAGAACAACCTGGAATTATGCTAATTCATGGCATTTGAATTGACTTTGCCGGTTAAATCTTGGGATTTCTTGTTATGATCATATTTTAGATGGTCCAAAAAGCATGAGTGCCGCACCACACTCAATCATGGAAGGTTAATTGGCAAAATGAAAGTAGTTTATTCCCAAGTCTGTATATTGGCTACAGTTGCTCGGTTTGTAAATGCCAAACAATAAAAAAGTAAATAAAATAAAATAAAATAAAATTCTATACAATCACGAGGTTGGATACAAGTGGTTACTTTGGGTATAAACCAAAAATAAAATAGATTTTATGCAGTACCACTACCACATCTTAATAGATTTTATTACATGATTCTTATATACGATGTATTTATAATTATAAATTTTATTTATCTGCTGAACAATACATGAGCCAATATCAATTTGCATTATAGCTGCATAGTCCTCATAATTAAATAGCTCTTGTGTACGGTCTTGGTTCCATTTTTTAGGTTATCCAACAAAAATAGGAGCACCATGTCAAGAGTAACATCTATAACTATAGGATTTTGCTCAAGAAAATCTGTCTCAAGAAACAAAGAATCATTTCAAAACAGTGATAGAAAATCCACCCACAACCTCTAGAAACATCTCATCTCAAGAACTCTTTCTTTATTGCACAATACTCCAATGTGAACAATGGATCATTGGCCCCATATGGGTGGACAATAAATTAACTAGAACTCGTACCTAGCAATCAAGATGGGGGCTACAACCTACAAGGGAACTAGGAAAATAATATATAAGCCTTCATCCTTAGTCAATATGGCCAAATCAAATCAAATTAATTTATACAATTCACAAGATCCATGCTTCTAGGTATCCTAGGCCAACAAAGTCGTCCACAACTAATTCAATGAATTTCACAAAGCACTAGTTTAGTTGCCCCACCAAATCACTATGCTGTGTCCATTATCCAAGTCACTTATAGAATGATATGCCTTGAAAAATGACAGAGATTATGTCCAAGATAGTTTTGGCCATTCCTAAATAACTCTTTACTACCTCTTCCTTAACACTGTTTATCCAATAAGACACTCTTAAAAAATAACATATTCCAATGTAATGTGTAAAACTAGTTTTGAACAATTTATATAAAAGTATGAGAATATAAGATTTGTGAAGAAAATAAATATTTTAATATAACAGTTTTGAAAATAATTAATTTGTAAATATAAGCTATTAAAACTTGAAAAGAAAGAAAACGATTTTAACACAGGAAAAAAGTTATATCACTTTAAAGAGTAATAATTTCAATTCATTTTATTTTTTTGATTATGTAGGGATAAATAATAAAAATGTATAAAAACCCAATTACATAATACTCTTGCCTACTAATTAACAAATGAGACATTGATAGTCCCCAAGACCCCCCGACAATTGAATAATAGAGCCATAGACGATGATCCATATATTATAAAAAGTTCATTACACTTTTTTTTTAATATACATAATACACATACAACCGATTAAACTATATATATAATTCAAATTTTAATTCGCCGATATCATACAATTTAATTAATACCAACTGAGGTTAGCATAAGTGATTTTATGCAAGCGGTGAGATTATTCTCGATATAGAATCAAAAAATACAATTTAATTAAATAGTTAATCAATCATAATTTAATGAAAGAAAAAAATTGCAAAGTGGGAAGTTGTTGAGGATAGAAGAGAGGGATGATTAGGGTGTCACTGTGTGTCTCGTAAGTCATAAAAATCCCCTCACTACTATTCCAGCCTCCAGCGGCCAACCCGGTGAAACTCCCTACTCGTACGCTCTCTCTCTCTTCTTTCTCTCTCTAAATTTCTTCTTCTTCTTCTTCTTCACATGTGTAATTGAAAGCCATGCCTAGATCTTCTTCTTCTTCACACTGTTATGTTTCTCACCAACTACCCATTGGGCTCTCAAGTTAGCTTCTTCCACTGATTAGAACCTTTAACAACTCTCATAATGAAATAATTCATTTTTGCATGTGTTGTTCTCATGCCTTGTCCTTTAGAACTCAGTTTTATGTGGTATTCTAATGCTATTGATGTTGGAAAGGAGAGTGTTTTTTTTTTGTCATGCCCATGTGCTTTTGTGGCAGCTAAGCAAAAATTTATGGATGCCCCTTTAACAAGTTTAGATCTTTTTGCTTAGAATCTCTTTGTGTTCTGAGTTACTTATTTGTTGGGGGCGTGTATTCTGAAAGCCCCTTGGGTGTAGTTGATTTTGGAGAGATATTTGTTTTGGTTGATGATTTTGGGAAATGGAGAATGTAAATAGACTCGGGTAGGTTTTGGGTTTGAAGTGGTGAATGAAGTTGTTGTTGCTGACAATGATAATGATAGCAATGTGTTTTCAATGATTAGCTTTTCAATGTTCACAATAGAAGGAGACACAGATATCATGTGGGTAGACCCTACTGTTATTGCTGCTTGGTTTTTGTAATTGGTCTTTGAAATTCCATGCTATTGTATCTTGACCAGAACTTGGGGGGTGGGAGTTTGGTTATGACTAATGAATTAGGGAGGTTGCTATTAGCTATTATTAATTACTTAAGTTAACAGCTGTGTGCTCATATAATTCTTTATGTATTCCTTCACTCTGTCTTCCCACCTTTATCAATCTGTGCAACACTGTGTTTTTATAGGATTTATGGTGATTTGAAGAGAGCAATGTAAAGTAGAGGCTTCTGAAATTTCATATAGATTTTTTTGCTAGTTAAGTATTACTGTGTTGGTTGCCATTATATTGGTAAATATTTTTTTTTTCTGTTTTATTGTAGCAGGTCAATCATTGCGAGGAAAAGATTGATTCTGTTAAGTTCTGAATTTCTTCACCATATACAACAAAAGCTTCGACTGAAATGGAAACTGAAGAGAATGTTTCAAAGGCTGAAGAACTTAAGGTCCTTGCTAATGATGCATTCAAGGGTAATTAATACTCAGACTAAATTTTTATGACATGATTCATTTACTCTCTTCAACATCACAGTGAAGTTTGTTGTAAATTTTAGCTGAATCGTTGGTGCTGGCACAATTTGTTGAGTAGCACTTTCGTATTTTGTTGTCTATTATCACACAATTAGGGCAAATATCAGATGTGTTTTAAACTGACATTTATGTGTTTTGTTTCCCCCTTCCATATTATTGAATGATGCTGATGCTATTAAGAAAAAGTAATTGTAAATGGTGTTTGCAATGACTTGCTTTGCTACTGCTTTAACTCTTTTCTTTGCTAAGACTTGCTGATCCCATGAGTTCCTTTTTCAGCTCGCAAATATTCCCAAGCTATTGATCTATACACACAAGCAATTGAGCTAAACAGTCGAAATGCAGTTTACTTTGCTAATCGTGCCTTTGCCCATCTTCGGCTGGAGGAATATGGTAGTGCAATACTTGATGCCACAAAAGCTATCGAAGTTGACCCTAAATATTCAAAGGTTCTCTGATTCCTAAAACTTTAGAGGATCTCCGGTATTTAGATATCTTCAATAAAAAATATTTGGTCCAATTATGGTTTGTTGTTATAGGGTTATTACAGGCGAGGTGCTGCTCATCTTGGTCTGGGAAAATTCAAGGATGCACTGAAAGATTTTCAGCAGGTAATGAGCAATTATAAATGTCTGTTGTCTTTATAAGATTGGCACAAAGGAGCCTGTGTTGAAAATAACATGTTCATATTAGTAGATCAGCTGCATTGCATTACTGGAAAACATTGAGAGATTAATATTCATTGTCCTTTCATTAGTCATGCAAATAAACAATGTCAAAGAGAAGGGACTGGAGGGAAGGGTAGGGAAGTTGAAGACCCGCAAAGATCTGCATTCTATTCTGTAACGAGAGGAATTCTTCCCTAAATCTTGTAATAAAATACCAGTTCCAATCAAGAGCCCTTTGGGTTAATAGAAGCTGGCATGCGAACCCACTTTCTATTTGTTTAAATTGTTGGAATCTGAAAATTTTTCTTGGTCAGCAATCTTATTGAAATGTTCTCAACAGAAGTCATCTGTATTGATTGAAGAAGACAGTTCTTTGACCTTTCACGTTGTCATGCGTTCTTGAAACTTCTGTTTTACTAGTACCTTGTTTGGAATATCTTTTAAGCGAAGCTCTATATAGGTTTTTACTTTCGTTCAAATTAACTTTGACTACCTTATTCTTGTTGTTCTGTAATATCTACTTGTTTCAATATGCAAACGTTTAATTTGATATACTTATATTGACTAGGTCAAGAAAATGTGTCCAAACGATCCTGATGCAACAAAGAAATTGAAGGAATGTGAAAAAGCAGTTATGAAGCTTAAATTTGAAGAAGCAATTTCTGTACCAGAGTCTGAAAGGCGTTCAATAGCTGAGTCCATCGATTTCCACACAATAGGTACTATTTTGAATATGGTTTCTTATGCTAGTATCTTTGTTTTATCATATTTTCTCTGTGCCTCCCTCCCCACGTGGGCAGCTTTTTTTATTGTGAAGTTTTTATGCCGCGTTTCATTTTTTTTTCATGCAGTCATGCTATTATATGTCTTAAATTTTTGTCTATTTTGGATCTGTGTGTATATAAAGGGTACTTACGCAGCTTTAATTTTGTGAACATCAAATGATATCACGTGGAAGAGTAGTTGTAGCTTTGTTTTGATTATTTGAAAGTTTAGTACAATGTCTCCTGTTATGATTATATTGATCTTAAGTCAGCATTCTTTCATATATGGATGCATGTTTTCAAGGATCTTAATATCCTTAATGTGGAAAATGAAGCAAATATGTTTATAGTCATTTCAATAACAAAGTTATGGATGTGATTTTCTGTTTTTCATTAGATTATTTGACTGGTCTCCTCATTTAATTGTATTGCTGATGTAATTTCCTTTGAACACTGGCTATTTTCACAAAGTAGATTAGATGGAGTAAGATGCCAATAATATCTAGTTTGATTTTCTTAAAAGTTTTATTTCGTTTGCATTCTTTTTAGCAAAATTTGAATAAGCTATGGTTATTGTTTCTTTGTCAAGCTCGAGATCCTACTTAGGGTTGGGTGGGGGGTGAAAGATCGTAATTCAAGGATCGTAACATGGATTGTAAGATCCTACCTAAAATGCAAAGTTATACTTATACATATGCATATGCATATGCATAAAAAATAACATAGATTAGGAAAATATCCTCTAAACACAACATTAAACTAACTTAAATTGAATATTCATAATCATAACTCATAAGATCCAATACATAGCACACAAATCCGAAATGGACCTTATACTACCATGTTTTTTTTCCAAACATCTATTTTTACGTACAAATTTGCTATTTTTCCTAAAATTTTAGTTATTTATAGCCCTTTTAACAATATTATCAGACGCACCCCTACAGGGCTTTGTTACAAAGAACATAAAAAAAGGCAGTCCCTCTTATCAAATGGCACATCAGCCGCAAGACCTGACTCGTGTGGATAATGAACATGTGTGATTGGGGCATAATTTACGTTAATATGAACTCCAATGTATGGCATCAAATACCTGGTATTTGGTGATGTTCTTAAATGTTTAAATATAGAAAATATTATAATTGTAGGTTTAGCCACGTCAAGTGGGGTGGCATGGTTGCCACGTTAAATTAGAGGGAGAAACAATATGGCTTTGATACACACCAATGGTTCTTCCCAACTATCTACATCTGAGTCAATTGTGAAAGTAAAAAAAAAACTTAAAACCCATTGCAATAAAACCTCTCTCTCGTGCTTTCTCTCTCTCTGTGAGTGGGTCTGTGAATTGAACCATTCTCATCTTAATTTAATTCCACTGTGGCCTCATGATTCCATCACATACCTTAACCATCCTTTTTCCTCCCTCACAAATCCCTTTCCATAAATTCTAGGGACATTTTATGCTTGTTTGTTTTTGAGTGTTTGCATACTTCACTATAAATTGTCACTCTTTGTATATATTGTATCATTATAGGAAAGGGCCGCAATTCTTCGGTACGAACCGAAGGGGCCATAGCAGCAGTGACAGTAGCAGTTATGGCAGTGGTGCTGATGTTGTTCAGGACATCAAAGACCACAATAGTAGCTGCAATTGTGGTTGGTTTGCTGTTGCTCCTTGGGGCATATTGGTGGAGTGGCCGCAATACTGGTACATTTAGGAGTCATTTGCATGACCCAGATCCTTAAAATTAAGCAAGACCAAGAAACAATGAATCATAGGATGTTGATCCTAATTCAATTGAGAATTTTGCTACAAGTCAAAGGAATAATTATTGATAATGCATTAGGAAATAAACTGTTTTGTAATGCAACACAATTCTTTATATTGTTTAATTTTTTTTTTTGGAACAAGTTAATCACTCTGTTCTGCCAAAGAAATAAAAACTCATCTCGTGTCTCTAAGGTATTATAGTTCATTAGAATGCGATTATTACCCTTCTTGGGCCTTCTGAGATTAGCATAGGTTCATGCTTTTGGGCATTGCTGTTGGATTTCAAATTCATTTTGGTTTGTTTTCCAATAAGGATGGCGCATGTTATGTATTTTTCATTTTACTTTTATCTGAAACTGTAAGAGGAAGTGACAAAAAGGAGGATAAGCCATCTAACCCATCCTGCTAAACAAACTAATAAAGAAAAGATATATGTTATGTCTATTGCTTACTATTTTCAGCTGCTAGCAACCTTGTTTGAATTTTTCCTTTTGGGGTGTTCTACTACTACCTGGATTGGCATCTACAAACTATAACTCCCTATTTGAAAGATTGTTGAGTGTGTATTTTATAGATGTATTTGGATTTGGTAGAGATAATGTAGTTTCTCTGATCTACAACCCCCTTTTATTGGATTATTAATTTCAACGACTTCTAATCATTGCTGTTAATTTTATATTGTCTGTGGTCCTTAAAATTCGTAACCATTTTTTCTCCTATTGTTACTATTAAGCTAATTTCATTTTCCATTGTGGCATTTGATTTCACTCACGGGCATGAACAAATTTTGGTGTTTCATTTTAATGCTAGATGTCGAGTCAACATATTCAGGAGCAAGAATAGAGGGGGATGTTATTACTTTGGATTTTGTAAAGAAAATGATGGATGATTTCAAGAATCAGAAGTGCTTGCATAAGCGGTACTGAAGGAAAAAATTTCGTTGTATATTTGTTTGTACTTTCTTGAAGTGTTATTGAAGTGTCTTCACCTTTGTCCTGCTTCAATGTTTTAGGTATGCATTCCAGATTGTATTGCAAACAAGAGAGATGTTGCAAGCTTTGCCTTCTCTTGTTGATATAACTGTTCCTGATGGCAAACATTTTACTGTTTGTGGTGATGTGCATGGTCAGGTAATTGGTTCTTTATACTCTTTGAATTGTTCAGAGTATTTTTTTGGTCTTAGACTTGATTTTGAATTTTAGCACTACTGAAGTTGCTAGTTGACTTCGTAATATGGTAGAACAAATTGTTGCTTATATCTTCAAGGTAAAAGCAGCAAATTGTTCAGATAGTACATTCTGGAATTTGAGATTGAACCAGCAGCCAAACTTTATTAACAGATAAAAGTTTTGTTTGTGTTACTGTGTATGTGTGAATCATTCCTATTTAGTGTTACACAACTAAAGAGAAAGTATGCTGTCTGAGTGAGCAGGGTACTTGTGTTGTGTAATTCGACGTAGGTAATTCTTTAACTAAAAAATAGATTCTAGAAAAGGGGAAGAACTTGGAAAAAGTGGGCCTACGATGAAAAAGACTTGGCCCAATATTTTACTGGAAAAATCAGCCTCACCAATGCTGTGGATTGTGTTTTCGGAGCAACTTGAACAGTAACAATCATGCTAGCAAAACAAAATTTGATTCCCATAAAAAATAAATCCTCCCACCATTGTAGGGCATGGGATTTATAAATTTCTCTTCTTTCTCCAGTTCTATTTCTCTAAGACATGCTTGAATGTGAAAACTTGTTAAATTGCACTATGTTGCTTGGCTTTTGTAATTTCTTTTTTTGTTTTTCTTTAATTATAACCTTTCAATTTTATTTTTCATGACAGTACTATGATCTTTTAAATATTTTTGAGCTCAATGGGCTTCCTTCAGAAGAGAATCCGTATCTATTTAATGGTGACTTTGTGGATAGAGGATCATTTTCTTTGGAAGTCATCCTCACTTTGTTTGCATTTAAGTGCATGTCTCCATCAGGTGAACCCTAGATCATAATCGGTCTGTAAATTTTGTTATCTGATTTTTGGATATGTTATGAATTTATTTAATTCATATTTTCTTGATACTTGTGAAGATCTGTTAGAATCAAAATAAGTTCGAATTCATTACAATTCCTTTTTGAAACTGAGCTATCAATTGCAGTATTTACTTTATTTTTTCGAGTGAATTATAATCTTTATTTACTCCTTTCTCCACTATATCCAGTTCACTTGTTTTACCAGAATATATTCTCTTTTTGCTGGGATATTGTAACTTGTTTTGTTGTCAAATGATTTTCAGCCATATATCTAGCTAGAGGAAATCATGAGAGCAAGAGCATGAACAAGATATATGGTTTTGAGGGTGAAGTGCGCTCGAAATTGAATGATACGTTTGTTGAACTATTTGCGGAAGTATTCTGCTATTTACCTTTGGCTCATGTGATAAATAAGAAAATTTTCGTAGTCCACGGAGGTCTTTTTAGTGTCGATGGGGTCAAACTCTCTGACATCCGATCAATTAATCGGTTTTGTGAGCCTCCCGAAGAAGGTAAGACACATCGGTTTTTTTTCTTCAATTGCTCACAGAGTTAACAGCACATACCTAATTCCCTCGAAAAGTTCTCATTCTTGCACTTCATAGTCCTAAACTGCTCTGGCTTTCTCCCTGTCCCCCTTCTTCATATCATAGTTTTATGCATCTATGTTTGGTATGTGTAGGGTTGATGTGTGAATTGCTATGGAGTGATCCACAACCTCTCCCAGGAAGAGGCCCCAGCAAGCGTGGTGTAGGCCTTTCTTTCGGTGCAGATGTCACAAAAAGGTTCTTGCAGGAAAATAATTTAGGTACGTTTTTCCATTGGTCTGATATCTTTATTTGTTCTTTCATCAATGACTCATGTAAATTACCAATTTACAGATTTAGTTGTGCGATCTCATGAAGTAAAGGATGAGGGTTATGAGATTGAACATGATGGTAAACTCATAACTGTGTTTTCTGCTCCAAATTACTGTGACCAGGTAACCAATTCCCTGTTGTTATACCATTCTTGCATTTGTACATTGGCTGTTTGCATGGACAGTGCATGGCATGCTTATATTAATGTCTAACACCTGTCCTCCAGTGAAACATATTTTGATGCCGGAGTTAAAATCTACACAGTATGCTGATTTTTCATTGTATGCTGCAGATGGGTAACAAAGGTGCCTTTATTCGATTCGAAGCGCCCGATTTGAAACCTAACATTGTTACATTCTCAGCAGTGGTTAGTATCTTTTGTATTTTGTAGTCTGCTATGTGCTACATCATGTTTTGTCATTATCGAAAAAGAAAAGGAAAATTCATATTTTGTAAACAAATATTCTGATGCATTGTGTCATTGAGATTGTATATATTAGAGCATTAAATTCAAGTTCATTAGAACTTTATCTTACAATTTGTGAAGTTATGTGGTGTTGACATGCTTTCTTCTTGGGTTGGTTCACTTCGTTGAATTTGCAGCCACACCCTGATGTCAAGCCAATGGCTTATGCAAACAACTTCCTCCGGATGTTCTCTTAATTTATACTAAGCTGACTAGAACTGCCAATTGTTGGTGCTGCTTTGCTAAATCTATGCCCTAAGGGCAACATTCAGAAGGTGGATGGAGAAACATCTGATACATGTTGATCACTGTTGTTATGTATAATATTTTTGGCTTAACATTTCATTAAGATTTATTTTTTTACCCCCTCCAAATGTTGCCACTTTCTTTTGTACTTTTTTTGTCATTTGGTAAACAAGTGTAATGAAACCTGCATGATCTTCATTAGGTTCGTGAAACAACAGTGATTAAGGTTTTACTTGAAACTGGTTACATGAATGGCTATGGTAGATGTAAGACCATTTAATTGTGTTTGAGCTAGTATCAAGTTGTTGACTATACTTGACACTGTCATTTTGAGCCTTAATCATGGATATTTGTTAATAAAATTGTAGTCTGTTTGTTTTACCAAAATAATTATATGTTTAATTATCAGAGATTAACAAAGATGTAATTTTCCAGTAAAAAAACGATGTAATTTCTAATGTCATTATAAGAAGTTTCTTTTACATCAATTATAATCAATTTAGATTTTATCTTTACGAGCAGTCTATGTCAGCAACATAAATTTCATCTTTACTAGAGTATTTTTATTTTCATTTACTAAGAACCATAAAGAAGATTGAAAATAAATGTAAAAGCGCAGAGCAGGGTTTGGGGTAAACATTGGCACAAGACATGAAGCACTGAATGATGATGCCTTTCATGTTATTTAGCTAATGCTGCTAAACTCGGATCAGGAGTAACTTTAACACAAGCACCCTATGCCTTTTATTTACTTTTTTGCTTGTTTGCAGAATACCAACTGCATGAACACTCTCCCTTTTGAAAAAAACAAAAACAAATTTGTCCTGTTTTGCCAAATTATATCCACTTGGTAAAATCAAATATTACTCTCCACGGGTTCTCCCATTAGACTCAAGCACCTCACTATACACTCTGATTTGTCAAAAATATGTTGGGGTCAATATTACTGTTAATTTGCACTTTCTTTTTCTAGACTAGGGTATCCCCGCGCGTGTGCGGGGACTAATCATTTCAAGCCGAGTAAAACCTTATAGGCGGTAAAGCTTTATCATACGAGTTTTTAAAGCTACTGTATTCACTGTTAATTTGCACTGTATATTTATGTAAAGCAACTATGACAAAGTACTGTGAAGGATCAATTCAACCTGCAAAAGGAATGCGGAGCCCTCCACCAACTCAACCTTTCTGTTAATTTCTTTAGTTGATGGTATATAACAATATTTTGTTAAAAAAATTCTTTATTATTGATGAAATTCAAACAAAATCTACTAAATTATGTGGGCCTCATTTCTTATTTAATGATAGTCTACCCCTATTTAGTAGAACTTTCATAAATATCACACTGTAATAGATTGTGTAGTAGCATTTCCCAAATATTTTCTCATGTCATGCCACAAAGAAAGGAGTAGTAAGTTAATGTGAATCATGGGCTCACATGTTTGTTGGGCCATCTAACAAGCCCATTGATAAAATCTAGCCCATATTGAAATGTGGTTTGGGCCTCAGCCCGGGTTCAAGCCCAAAGATACCCACCATTGAGGAAACCAACAAGCCTCTTTTGAGTTCCACAGATACCCTTTTGCGTTGTTGCCCTCAAACCTGTGCCAAGCCAAGAGACGACGACGGTGGAAGTCGTATCGTGTTCTCATCCATTCACTGTAAGCCCCTTCTCTCTCTTCACTTTTCTTTGTGTTTTTTTATAATTCAAAACGCAATGCAATTCCAAGCCAAACGCCATGCAGATCTCTTCTCACCATCTTCTTGTGCCTTCCCTCCCTCTCTCCCCCTCTCTATGGGGCCTCAAATCCCAGTGGGACCCAATTGCTTCTCCTCTGTGAGAATTTTTCATGATGCCCAGTTAGACCCTTGTGTTGAATTTGCTTAAAGTTTGCATCTTTTTATGTGGGGTGGGGGTTGTTTTGTATGATTCACTGTTATGATATGTGTTTGTGGTGTGGAGAGGCAATCCTGGTTGATGGGGTTTTTGCATTTTAAGGATGAATGGTGATGCCCACAATGGAATTGGTGCTTGAAGCTGATTTTTGAAGTATTCTGGGAGTGACTTGCATGGAAACTCCCATGAAATGGGAAGGGTTGTTATGTGGAGTTGTTGAGCTTGAGCCTTGAGGGAGAGAGAGTACACTGTTTGTTTTTTGAGTGAATTGGGCTGTGGCTTAACTTATTTTGTTGCCTTTTGTGGAAGTTAAGGTTCAAGGACGAATTGTAATGTTTGGTTCAGGAGATTGAAATGAGATTGGAAGATGAAATGTTGGAGTTCTGGACTAGCAGTTGATAGGCAATGTGAGGGAAATAAGATTTTCTTTTTAAGTTGAAGAAGATTCATGTTAAGTTCAAGGAAAACACAGCAGATAAGATTTAAGAAAAACTCGTTTTTTAATAAAATAACGAGCAAATAAAATGAACTTTCTCTTGTGTTCTCTTCTTGTATAAAAATAGTGCCTTCCGGTGGTGGTTTGAATAAAAGTAAAATGCTTTGAACTTGTGTAACTCTTGCTATAGAAAGTTTAGATGCTTCTCATGGATTTAGTTTTATGAGGGGGCTGTGTGGGAGGTGAATTTTAAGTCAGAAGCTACATGTTTGTACCCCATGAAATTGCCTTGTAAGTTGTAACCAATAAAAGGCAACAAAGAGGGGATCTGGTTAAAGCAAGTGCCAAGTGTAGGGGAAGAGGAAGAGAGACTCAATGACATGTTATTTCAGTAATTCCCCAGATGTAGCTCACATTTTTTACACATAGTTAATAATAATAATAATTATTATTATTATCACTATTAGTATTTTTGCTGTTTGTGATAATATCAATATTTTCTCTGTTTTGTCCAATTTAAAATCTCCAAGTGAGAGAAAGCTTTAGGTCCAAAGCATTTTAGGAAACAAGAAAAATATGAATTACTGTCTTCTAAATCTTCAAGGTCCATGGAAAAGAATCTCTTGTCGATCATTTTTCATGTTTTGTAATGTTTGACATTGTAGTGAAAACGAAAATGATTTCTTGGTCGGTGTTTTGGTTTGTATTGGGGGGCGGGGGCGGAGGGGTTTCTACATAAATGCAGAAAATGGCTCTTGGCACTGAAAGGTGAAATCTGTTGTTGAAGTCATCTTCAATCACCTGTTGCTTGTTGTTTATCATCTCTTTTTTCAGCTATTTTCCCTATAAGACATTCTTATTTTGATGCCACTTACTACTCAATGTTAATACTAACATGCATCACACATGTTCAACAAAATACTCTAAAATTTGATCACTATGTCTCTTTTCATTGGAATGATTTCTATACTACACACTATTTCCTTTAACATGCTATTTTCTAGAGAATAAAGAGATTCCAATCTTCCTGAAGCACCCACTTTAGTGTTCATCATATCAAATTCTTACTATTTTAGGCATGACTATGCCGGCCTTGAAGTAAAAAGAGCAATGTTTCAAATCCTTTGGATGACTAGGCTACATGAAGATCCATTGACTTATTCCAAGCCCTTTAGGCTTTTGGGCAGAGCAATCGAATATATGAAGATCATATGACTTCCTGATGCTTGTAATCTTTCATGTGTTTTATCAATCAATTAACTGCATTAATTTAATATCGTGTTTCCTCAGATTTTCTACTATGGCAATGTTCCCTCAGAATGCTGTTCACTCAAGGAAAGAGAATTTTGTAACATGGTGAAGCATAAATAGATGGCAGTCAAAGTTGAGGCTTGTCAATTACTTCCTTTAGATTACAGGAAGGATCCGTCCCTGAAATCTGCAGAATAAGTTGTTCAATTTTCCTGGTAAAGAAAGTTTATCTTAAAAATTATTAGTTGTCATGATATGTGAGCAATGGAAAATAAGAAAAACCACTCAATATGTCATTCCTTCATTTCCTTGATGGGTTGAAAGATGCAGACTTCTGTCAATTCATACTTTTGAACATCCTTTAAATTATGCTCCATAAGTTTTCACACGTGATATGCATTTGAACAGTTTGCTTATGGGTGAATGGTTAGGACCTCGGGGACCGGGGTTACTAATCCTTAGGATTTGTAGGCTTTATTTATGCCATTGATGTAGTGATGAGTTTTCTACCCTCTTTCGTCTTTTTGTCCTTTTAAGAGTTTGCATTATCCTTTCTCTTTCTTATTGATAGGCTTCTTTTATAAAACAAAATAAGAAAAATTTGAGGCTCCTGATTTTTATTTTACTTTTTTTCTTTGTATTTAGTTGTCAGTCATAGTAAATTAGTAATGGAAGTGGGAGCAGTAGACCCTTACGCAACTAATCCAGGTCCGATTGATGGTTCAGTTCTGTATGACCAAGACAAGCATGTATCAACCGCAGTTTGGGATGGACAGGTGCAGCTTGCTAACTCAGAATACTTTCTGCTTCATCATTTATTTCATTTTCTTTTCTGAAAATTCTTGTCAATAGCTTGATTATTTATATAATTGTTCTCCCATAAATGCATTAGCAGGAGCGTGGTGCCCTCAGATGTCATGAACACACTTCAAAGCTCGATCAGTGGACACTTATGCCTAAACAGATTGAATTGGTAGAGAAGGCTGGATTTGGATACCTAAGGTCAATTCCAGCTATTAGTCTAGACAATCCACTTATCTCTGCTCTAGTAGAAAGATGGAGAAGAGAAACAAATACTTTTCACTTGAATGTTGGTGAAATGACGGTAACCCTTAAAGATGTCGCACTCTTGCTTGGGCTGGCAATTGATGGAGAACCTGTAATAGGTATTACATATACTACATGCAGTTCTGTTTGTGAAAAATATCTTGGCAGAGTACCCGAATCTGGTTACACAAGTGGCGGGATGGTGAAGTTAAGTTGGTTGAAAGAGTTCTTTTCTCGCTGTCCTGAAGATGCTCCAATCGAAGTGATAGAGCAACATACTCGTGCTTATCTTCTTTATCTTGTAGGTAGCACCATATTCTCCACCACTACAGGGAATAAGGTCCCTGTAATGTATTTGCCATTATTTGAAAATTTTGATAGATGTGGACAATATGCCTGGGGTGCAGCAGCATTGTCATTCTTGTACAGAGCACTGGGCAATGCCTCACTGAAAACTCAAAGCACCATTAGTGGCTGTCTAACACTACTGCAGGTTGTGATCCTCTTCCTTTAAGTCCTCTATCTTTATCCTTTTCTTTCGAACAGCTGTATTTCTTCCTTCAAAATATTGATTTGACTGATTATTGTGCATTTGCAGTGTTGGAGTTACTTTCACCTAAATATCGGGCGACCAAAGCTCAATCTTGAGCTGATGCATGATCGTTTTCCATTTGTGCTTAGATGGAAAGGGAAACAAAGTGGCCCCACTGCAAATCGCGATGTAGTATTTTATCGGAAGGCGTTGGATTCCCTAAAACCATGTGATGTAAGTCTCATGTTCATTTGTATGTTTAATGCTGATATTGTAATATTCTATATATTTTTAAAAAAAATAGAATCCGGTTTTACCAGTATAAATCTACAGGTCGAGTGGCTCCCCTACCGAAACATGGACAGTATGGTAATTCCAGAACATATCAAAAGCACTTTAATTCTTGGGAGGTCAAAGACAATGTTGATATGCTTTGACAAGGCAGAAAGACATCTTCCGAATAGATGCTTAAGGCAATATGGCATGCTTCAATCAATCCCGGATGATGTGGAGCGTTGGGAGAGGAAGAGTAGAGGAGTTGATGGTGGGGTTGATTTGTCAGGGAAAATGGAATCAGAACTTAATGAATGGATGGACCGTCAGCTGCAGATTGTTGATGGGGATGAGGGTGCGAATGAAAGTGAGTACATGGATTGGTATCTCAGAATTACCCGCAAGTTCATAGGGAGGCCTATTTCTCTGTCGTCTGAGTTTCAGAGAACGGTAAGGATATGTTCCATGAATTTAGTTTCATATCTCATAGTAATTATAGATTAAGTTTGAAATGCTTTTTAAAGAATATAAACAAATGTTTGCAGAATGCTGGTCTGAGGGATATTGCACACATAGCAGATACCTTTTCAACAAAAGGGCTAGATTCACAACAAATTGAATCAATATCTAGGATAAGATATATTGCCCATGAGTGTTTGAGAGACCAGATAGGTGGTCCAGCCATTGTATCAGCCACCCCACAAGTTGAACTTGGAAAAAGGGTAAGAGGAAAGGAGAGGGTTAGAAGAAAAGGGGGGACCGGTAAACGAATGCGGAAGGATGGTGCAGTTCAATATAACACTGTTAGCGAGGATGAACAACCTCAGTACTATGGCACTGCTATTGAGGTTGGCCAATTACATCTAAGTCATAATTATAGAGAGATGGAACATGCACAATTATGTACCGTGGTGGACGGTGCAGTTAGTCCTGTCCACCTGATTCATGGAGATGATGATGGTGAGAACCTGCAGCTTTGTGATGCACACCTTGACGTTGATCAATCCGAGCTAGGCTATGCACCCAGTGAAGAAAATAACGAGGGGCTGGATGACATAGCTGCCGAGTATAACCATGGAGATCTAAAGCATGAAGCTGGTGAGGAAATAAAAGAAGAGCTTATTAACCATGTGACTGGTGAGGAAAATTTTGAGGAGCTGAATGCAGGCAATGAGATTCAAGATGCACAACCTTGTGATCATATGGTGATGGATAATTCAGAGCTTTGTGATGTGAGTCACGGGATTGACAGCACGACGCTCTCGGATGCTGGTGCTGCAGAGGTCAATCACACACATCTTGGTGATCCAAATGAGATCAATCAACAACAAATCAATCCAACTGAAAATCTTGTTAATTCTCAACTTTCCCACGTTAACAATGAAAGTACTGAACCACCATCTGCTATAGAAGTGTCTCAACAACATTCTTCTATTGAAACTCACGAGGATATTTCACAGAAAGGTGATTGTAGTGTTGCTGTATAGAGTGAAAATAGCCTTACACTTACTGTAGAGAAGCAAAATTTTTTAGGCAGACTCCATTCAAAGATGTGATAGTGCCATGTATAATTATTTATATTCATTTTTTGATGCCTTGCTTGCATTTCCTTATGGCGATGTCTCGGGTGAATGTGTCCTACACCATTGGTAACAACCATTGAATAATTTAAAATATAAAATTGTTCATTAAAATACTAATATATTCCATGATTGTTACTGGCATTCCACTTATAGACCACATTCACCCAAGACATGCCCTTTCCTTATATGCTTTTAAGAATCAAGGGGCATAAATACAACTTGTCCTGTGTTTGGTTGAAATTTTACTCAAACACACGGATAAATTGCATGGCCTAAGACACGTTTTATCCATGGAAAGACACACACATGCATGCTTAATTTCTCAGGGATCACCATGCATCTATGAATAGATATGGTGATTTTTGTCCTTTCATGTTCATCTCAACAAGTGTTTGGTGCCATGGAAAGATGAGAATATTGTGATTTTGCATTATGCTAATCAACTTCCTCTCACCAAGCTCACTAATCTTCATTTGTCCAACAATTCTATGAAGGAGAGAGAATCTCCTCTTCACTCAAATCTTAAACAAAGTACCTAGACATCTCTCACGATTACATTCAAGGAGTATTGTGTCTACAAGTTCTGAGGCTTTTTGATAAAATGTATAATCAATAATTAAAATGTGTTTTACATTTTAAAATAACTGAGAGAAGTGTGTTACGTTGTTAAAACATTTCAAGAATTACAATATAAATTGGATACATTTTTTAAATTATTTTTAAGCCTTCTTATTTAATATTTTTTAATAATTTTCATCCTTTAAGTATACCAAGAACAAATATATAATTAAAAAAGTTATAATAACAGTAATAAAATGCAATAAAAAAGTGATGAATTTTGAGTGAAAATAAAATTCTTCCAAAATGACACAGATCATCAGACGATATTATAAGTCCCCTTCACAAACACGACAGTGTTGTACATAATGCCAATGGAATGGAATGAATGATTTTCGGAAAGCTAATAGAATAAGAACACGTTTCGTGGAAAAATAGAAAGCAATAAGAACACGTGAAATGAATCTCTCTCCAACTCCAAATTCCAATTAGCAGCTCGTTTTTTTGCACATTCCATACGATCCGATCAGATCCCTTTTTCTCGAATCCTACAACTAAAGGAAGAAGCAGAATCACACACAACACAACACGATTCACAATTTCACAACACAAACTTTGCAATTGCATGATGTCGTCAACAACAACAACAACTACAACTTCCGAATCATCACGGGTGCACGATGCTGCACGCAACCGTTTGGCCACCCTCACTGCTCACTTGCTCCCCTCCGCCGCCGCCAACGCCACCGCGCTCCTCCACCCTCTCAGCCTCTCCGCCCCCGCCGGGATCTCGCCGCCCCCGAACGTCAAGGGCACCCTCACCGTCGTCGATGACCGGACCGGCAAGAAGTACAGCATCGAGGTCTCTCCCGAAGGCACCGTCAAAGCCAACGACTTCAAGAAGGTGAAAAACCGCTTCCTTCCTCCCATCGTACAAATCGAAAGGATTTCTTATTTGGCCAACTGGGTCGTGATCAATTGATTTGAATCTACTGGAGTCGTAGTTTATGTTTTTGCAATGTGAGAAAGTTGTGTTGTGTCAATGAGTTTTCAATTGTAAACTTGCCACTCGGAAATGATTTTTAGTTTGGTGAATTGGGACTTGTTCAATTTTTCTCCTTTCTGCTTCAGTTTAATTGTCTGGAATTGGTGTTGTGATTGAGTATTTATTATTTATGTCGGTATGGTTCTTAGCTTACGAGTAAGAAAGTTAAGGTTTTGACTTTTTTGTCCAAATAATTATTTTGTTCATAGTCACGTGCTGAAATCATAGGTAGGTTGGGTTGGTTTTTAGTTGTAGAATGATGATGATTATAAATGTTCATACTGTTTTTAGTGTTATATTTATGGGGTTCTCTATTTTTTGGTTTGCAGATATCAACTGGGAAGAATGACAAGGGACTCAAACTTTATGACCCTGGCTATTTGAACACTGCTCCTGTCCGATCAACAATTTCATATATTGATGGGGATGAGGGAATCCTTAGATATAGGGGATACCCGATTGAGGAGTTGGCGGAGAAAAGCACCTTTATGGAAGTGTCATACCTCACACGTGAGTATTTTTCAGAAATTTCCTTGCATGTGCATGGGACTTTTCTGGCCCTTTGTTTATGATATGTGGATCAATTTTTTCCACCAGTGATTAACTGAGATGTAAATTTTTATGTCAGAGAAGACTACAGTTTATTCATGTCTTTGACATTTACTAACTCTGTATTTTTAGTGTACGGAAATTTGCCTTCTGAAAGTCAGTTAGCAGACTGGGAGTTTGCTGTATCTCAGCATTCAGCTGTACCACAAGGAGTTTTGGTAAGCTTTTCTTCTATCAAATAACTTTGTTAGTTCACTTAACTTGCTAGTTGATAAATGTTAGGGGTGGCTGTTATTATCAATATTAGTGTTGCTATGTATATGCCTCTTTTTTACCAGACAGGTTTTTGTTCTAATTTATAGGCTTAAGAATTTCTTTTGCAATCACTCTACGAAGCTCCTATGTAAAGGAGAGTGATTAGGTTGTTCACTTCTTTTTGAGAGGTACAAGTGTATTAGTCTAACTGTGTTGTGGTTTACATTTGTTTTGTAGGATATCATACAATCAATGCCCCAGGATGCACATCCTATGGGCATGCTCGTTAATGCTTTAAGTGCTTTATCTGTTTTTCATCCCGATGCAAATCCTGCTCTCAGAGTAAGTAATACAAACTGCTGTCAATTGTTCAAGTTACCTAACTTTTGAGCTCTCAGCATTGATACGCATGTATGATGAATTGATGATAACATAATGTGGAACCTTGTTCAAGTTACCTTGCTTTTCATTATTTTTATGGGATGATACTTTTTCCTATGTGTTAGTTCAATATACACGTGAGTACTGAGAAGAACTTCATTTCTTATTAGGATTCAACATCTTGTTGCTATGTTGTATTATTTAATTCATGTTTTACTCTTTTAAAACTTGTATTTTAATGCAGGGTCTTGATATCTACAACTCAAAGCAAGTGAGAGACAAACAAATAGCACGGATTATTGGAAAGGTTTGCTACTCAGTTCTCTGAATTCCTCTTAATCTTCTGTCCATGGTATATGTAATATGTCATTCAGTTATTCTAATTTCTAAATGCTTCTTGCACTGGTTAAACTTTTATCTTCTGAATTTTTAATCAGTATTCATGCAATTCTATCCTTTTTGCAACACGTCCTACTGCTTTGTTGTAACATTTTCCTTTTTGACTGCAGATAACAACAATTGCTGCTGCAATTAATCTTAGAAGGGCAGGAAGGCCACCTGTGCTTCCATCCAACAAACTTTCTTACACAGAGAACTTCCTCTACATGCTAGATTCTTTGTATGTCTTTTTGAAAGTAACATGATTAACTGACCAAAAAACAAAGTATATGATTTAATCTTTGATGATATAAATCCTGTTTAATTTTTTGTTATTGTATTATTTTATCAGCATAGAGTATAACTCAACTAAAATCTCCATTATGCATGTTTTCAGGGGCAATCGGTCATATAAACCTAATCCTCGTCTAACTCGTGCACTGGACATTATCTTCATCCTGCACGCAGAACATGAAATGAATTGCTCTACATCCACTGTACGTCACCTTGCATCAAGGTAGATGTCCTACTACTTAGCAAAAGAGTGCTGCTAATCAACCTTACTGAGTCTCCTGGGCTGCTTTCCAGCAGACACAGTTTGGTCTGAATAGCTGTTTTCATAGAAAAATAAAGTAGCCTGTTGTATAATGCTAAACTGTAACCTTATTTGCAGCGGTGTTGATGTGTACACTGCTATTGCTGGGGCAGTTGGAGCTCTATATGGACCTCTTCATGGTGGAGCTAATGAGGTAATATAAATGGCTTAGGTCACTCCCATGATCATTTTTTTCCTGCTTATTTAATTGTGGAAAGTAAGCAAAAAAAAAAAAAAATAATAATAATAATACTCTTGTGGCATTGCTAATGTGACCTTCAATTATACAGGCTGTCCTCAAAATGCTGAGTGAAATTGGAAGTGTTGATAACATTCCAGAGTTCATTGAGGGTGTTAAAGCCAGGTTGCTATCACTTTTTTTTTTATTCCCTATCTGTAAAGAATGGTGATGGCATGATGATTTGCTCTTTTCTGCTCCTGCTTTTTTGGCTTAGTTTTGTTTGATATTATTGTCCTTTGCTTTTTCTCTAGGAAACGAAAGCTCAGTGGTTTTGGACATCGTGTGTACAAAAACTATGATCCTAGAGCAAAGGTCTTAAGAAAACTGACGGAGGAAGTATTTTCCATTGTTGGCAGGGATCCTCTTATAGAGGTGTTCATCTATTTTATATTCTGTCATTGCTGCTGTGTGTCTGTTAGATATTCCTAAAGCTGGATTTGCTGTTCATGAGGCCTGTGATCAGGACTACGAATACAATATCAAAATACATTTTGAAAATTTTTCTGCATGTATTTTTCTTGAGACATTTATTTTTAATTTTTATTACTGTCTATTTTGCACATATATGTATATGCATATGCTGATGTGAATATAATCCTTACCTAAACCGGATGATAAATCAGTTTGGCTTGAAAATAGAATAGCAAGTCAATTCCGATGATAACTCAGTCAAAATCTCTGAAATTCGTTCAAATTCAAAGCATGTCATAGGTTTTCAATCAATACTTATTATCCGAGCAGGAAAAATCTTCTTAATTTATTGTCAACTCAGTTCAATATATTTAGTTTGAACTTGAAAGTTTTATATGCAATTATTTGATTATGCAGGTTGCAGTTGCCTTGGAGAAGATTGCACTGTCTGATGAGTATTTCATCAAGAGGAAGCTGTATCCAAATGTTGACTTCTACTCTGGATTAATATATAGGTAATCTATTAGTACATCTGGTCTTTTTAATCAGGAGGATAAGATATGTCAATCCTCCCAGAATATATGAGTAGGATTGAGCTAATAATGGCTTTATAAAATCAGGGCTATGGGGTTTCCACCCGAGTATTTCACCGTTTTATTTGCTATCCCTCGTATGGCTGGATACTTGGCACATTGGCGTGAGTCCTTGGATGATCCCGATACAAAGATTATGAGGCCTCAACAGGTTATTTCCTTTCCTTCAATTATTTCTCTGGTTATTATCTCTTGCATATTAAAAATATTAGCATAATCATTTTTGGCTGATTTGTGCCGATATGACTGTATGTGTTGTGTACCATTCTGGTATCCTGGAAAATGATTGGCTAACTGTATCATTTTGACTTTTGAGGCTAAATTATGTGTTGCTTAATAATTAGTAATGGTCCAAGCTGGCTTTGTATTTCTGTTCCTTGATATCACCAACCTATTTTATGTTCCAGGTTTATATTGGGGAATGGCTGCGGCATTATACACCGATCAAAGAAAGAACTGTATCAAGTAACACTGACAAGCTTGGTCAGTTGGCTGTATCAAATGCCTCAAAGAGGCGGCTTGCTGGATCTGGGATATAAGCCTATAGGCTTAACTTGAATTCACTAGTAAAATTTTCAAGAGGTAATGCATAGTTATCAATAAAGACCAGAGAAAAAGTAATGCTATCTTTTTTATTTTTTATTTTTGGTGCATAAAAATCAAATTTTATCTGTCTATGCCTCTATGGCTTTTGATCATCTAAAATTTACTTTGGTATAATCAGGATGAGGCAAGGAAACTTCCTTTAGGAGCATGTCATTGCATGAATAATGCAACTGGTGTCATAACCTTCTACCAGAATGATGATAGTGGGGTTTGCAGTTCCAGGCTTCCAGCCTTCAACTATGCAAAGTAGTACATGTGCCAGAAGTTCTGCAGCTACTTTCAATTAATGGAACTTGACATGTATGAAAATAAAAAATCCTAAGGAATACTTTTTTTTTTGGTGTGATACATTTGTTTGTAATTGCTGATTCCAACTAGAAATAATAAAATATCCTTCCTAAATCAACACCACAACATCCCGAAATTTTACCTCCATATAGGTTTCATATCTTGATGATGAAATCAACTAATAAAGATGTGAATTTTGAATTTTCCAATTTAGATGCTGCTTATTAGATTGCAACCAGATATTATACTAACCTTTCCACACCAATACCACTCCAAAGATTTTTCAAATATAAGCTTTAATTTTAGTTAAAAGAGTGTAAGGGCTTCAAAGCAAAAGTCGCAATTTAACAAGAGTAGTGTAGTACACAATTCCTCACCCAACACAATTGTTAACAAATAGTGGGATTCTCCTCATCCTATTATGCAAATTCCCGTGACGTTTTCAATTTAACAACAGCCTACAAAGCAATAGCAATTTTTTATGGTTTTTTAAACTATTGTTATGTTGAGTGAATCAAATTTATACTTGACAAGAAAAAATAAATGTGACTATTGATCTCTAGATCATTATATATTCTTTTATCACTCGACAAGAGCAGTAGAGTTACGAGAGTTGTTAATTTCATATCGTCGTTGGGTAACCTTTTTACAAAACGAAAAGTTTTCAAATGCATTGTCCTTCGAGTATTATTCTTTTGAAGTTGTTAACTACAATTTACATATAAAAACATAGACTTTTATCTGTATTTATTATAAAACCACAATGCATCTCAATAAATTGTGTATTGTTTAGCAAAATAATATTACGCGTGTTAAAGAATTAAACTGATAAGTAGCAACGGAACTGGATAAAGTAAAGAACGATAAAAATAAAATGCAGAAGCTACTCTGTTTTTATCAGAGCCTGGTTTCGATCCAGGGACCTGTGGGTTATGGGCCCACCACGCTTCCGCTGCGCCACTCTGATTATTGAAATATAAGTGCAATCGAAACATATATAAAGACTTTTTTAGTTAGGCATATGCTAATTTTTTTTTGACAGAAAGGCGTATGCTAATTTGAATATGCTTTAAATAGTAATTTTTTTAAATGTTAAAATACAATTATTCTTAAAATTATATAAACCTCACATTTAGAATTAATTATATTTACTTGAAAATTAAAATGAAAAAATATCACTTCCCCCAAACTCAATTATTTCCATCACAAATGTGTATTTATAGTATGTTAGAGTGTGTGTTTATCAAACATCATTTTGAATGAACTGATTTTGTAAAATTTATTTATTTAAAATTGACTTTGAAGTAAAATGATTTATATTTTGATTTTTTGCTCTAAAAGCAAGTTTGATATAAAAACTTAGTGTAAATTTCCAACCCATTATAAAAGTTACTTTTTATCGCTTTTAGTCAAATCGAGATTTAGAAATAAAATTAATTTTGATTCAAAATAATCAAGTATTTATTTTTTACTAAAATCAGGGGAAATCTATTCAAAGTATTCCCACTGTACATCGAAATATGCACTTAATTTATTTAATTTAAAAATAGGCAAACAATTAAACATATGATTGTTTTAGATATTAGTAGTATTGATTTTGAAAAAATGAATGCTAAAAGAATTTATTAAAGTCTTAATTAATGTTCTTTATAAAATTAAATTGACGTCACTCTATATATTTCAGTAACTAAATTGAAGTCGTTATATCTTTTATAACTTAAACTAATGTCAACATAATCTTTAAAAACCAAAATATTTACTTCAAAGGAAACTAGACCTCTCATTTTTTAGAGTTCGGATTTTGGGGAGCCCAAAATAAAGGAAACTCATGTCAATGGGTTAAATAACATATCACAAAAATGAACGTAAGAGTTTATCATTATCTTTATCCTAAAGTATGAGTATGTTGTTTTATATTAGTTTTATCTAAATCATTCTTAATCAACTTGGGAGTTGGGACTCTAAACTCACACTTGAAGCCTTTGCTCTTTCGTATCAGACAGAAAGCATGACCAATTTGAATGAATAGCTTGAAATTCACTAACACCTTACATTGTTCATGTCTTTATGCTGTTAGCCTTGTAAAGCAAGCAACCCCACATTAATCATACGATTTTCGACGATTAATAATTATTACATTAAATCACGGTAATAATGGTGTGAATATCACGGGTTCAGAGTGATATCCACATGAACCCCGCATTCAGATCATCACAGGTTCATATTCACGTGTTAGATCTTTGAATTATGGGTCCAATGCTCTCATACTCTTTCACACATTCGTGCACTCGAGACTCCCATTTCCAGTTAATAATTCATATAGAAATGAGTGGAGTGGAGTAGAAGAAGAAGAAAAAAAAAACTCATTTCCATGAAGGTACTTAAACAACAAAACTTGCAAGGCTTGTCTCATGCATCTAGAAACTGACCTGCCAAGTGCGGCAAAAAATCCTCTCCATTTTTTTCTCAGTTTCCTCAATTACTATGTTTTTTTTAAGTAAATAAATAAATGACCCTCTCCACTATGTGTATCATCTCTATTTGATTTATTTTCTCAAAAACATAGTAATAAAGAAAATGAAGAGAAAAATAAAATAAAATTGGAGAGGATCTTTTCTCGCCAAACACGGGGTCTTTGCACGTGATGCCTCCAGCATGCAAAGGATGGAGCTTCTTTGCCTCCCACAACCGTGCAAAAGCAAGCATTGCATGCCATCTGCACATTGTACAGCATTTAGATTATATGTCTCCTTTGTTTTAGTCAGCTTATAGATAGATTGCTTGGTGAAGAAACCATATATGAGCTGAGTATTAAGAAATACAGTGAAAATTCTTGAAGCATCATTGTCACATTCATGTGATTTAACAATCAGATTTTCTTTGCAGGAGAAGGGTGTTGTTTTCACCACTCCCCCATTAATGCAACACACTCTTTGTCTTATAATAACAAAAAGCAACCCCCAATGAAACAGCAAGGCAGCAATTAACCTTCTACCATGATATTTGAATGCATCTTCCTACTTTCTTCATAATCATAAGTGATATTTTTATTCATTTGTTTTGGTAAACATTCACCAAAATTTCAATATGGAATGAATTTCAATAGTTTCTGGCCACTGAACTGGAAACCCAAATCAGAGTATTATATTCATGCAAACATTACCTCCCATAAGCTCAGTCTACAAAATACAAATCAAGGTAGACAAAGACAAGAAGCTCGCTTAAAGCTAGTAAACATTTTGAAGTAAGAAAATAAAACATGTGATTCCCTCTTCCCTATTTAAGTTGAAACCTATTCACTGATTGGTAAACAAGAAACCTAAACCCCCCCAATCCCTGCAGCTACATTCATGAACATCTGATGTGGAAAATGAACCGTAATTTCATTCATATATTGAAATCTACATATAACAATTACCATTCATATTTTGATGCTATATATATTTACGCGGTAAATGCAACAGCACATTAAAGCAAAGCAAATTTTAAAAGCAAATAATAATAATGCAATATTTATTAGCATGAAGATAATATGTAACTATCATCATCACAATTTAAAATGATACATAGCATTGCTATCTTTTACACACTGCCCCTAAAATCTCCTTTTTGTAGATATGGGACCTTTGGAAGTTGAACCAATTCCAGAAATACCTCCAGTCTTCATGTTGCTTGATGAACTGCAGAACATGGAGCAATAACTAACTGTTAGGCTTCTGTAAATATATCTATAAACACTACAGAAAGGATTAAATATAATTCAACCTTAGTTTTCACCAAAACAATGGTGTTATAGGTACCTGTTACTCCTCTGGATAGAATTTTTCTTCATTGCTGCAAGATTTTTTACCTCATGACTGCAAGAAATTTAGAAGAAAAAAAAAATTGAAGTCAATATTCAGTCGAGTATATAAGCTTCGGGATGCATGACCATAACACAGAATTAAATTACAGAAAATTCTAGTATGAACCAAGTGCAATCATGTACGTGCTACAGAAGGAGTAAGAGTAGTTTCCTAATGATCAAATGAAAATGCTGACCTTCCCTCCCAAGGATGAAAGTCTTGGTTGGATTTGAAATCCTTGGAAGCATCAAATCAAATAATCATAAAAGAAAGGTTACCTCTTGAGAAATTCAATCTTCGACTTCTTCATTATGTTGCTCTTCAAATTTGACACATTGTATCCAGGTCCATTATCTACAACAGTTCCTCAAAGATGAATTAACAACTTACAAATAAAAGCTACAACTTGATCAAATTTAAAATGTACTTATATGGAGTGCAGTAATAGAGTTAACTAGGGGGATACAAACACAAGGAAATCAAAAACTTACCTCCCCAAAATCTTCTTTTACTTGAAGGTGGAACTTTGGTGCATACCTTTACTTGCCTACTCTGTTTCCCTGCATAGTCCCAATACTTGGTAACTAATTTAAACGAAGAAGATGGCAAGAAATATAAACTATGCATGGATTGCTACATTGCTTTATGGTGTAAAATGTAAGGCTCATCAAATCAAATCAGCAATTAATAGTTATATTAGCATATTTTTGGATAGAACAAGCACATCTATTAGAAGGAAAAAGAAAATACCAGAAAGGTAGAGGAAAAGACATTTGCCTTAAACAGATCGGCAAAATCAAGAAAAATTAAAACAACCCCCCCCCCCCCCAAAAAAATACAAAAGAGGCTAGTTCATACTTGCATCTTCTTTCTCATACAGTTTCTTGATTCGATCGAGTGCTTCATTCTCAACCTGGGCCATTTCCTTTACTTTTGCCTGCGTATAGAATTACAAGAGGGTTTGAAGAAAAACAGTGTGACTAATCAGTCAAAACATTTGCATATTTATAGTATGTACATTGTACAGTATCTATTACAAGAGGAATCATTCCCTATATTAGAACTAATCAGCACTAATCACCTAAGAGTTAGTAACAGCTACTACTAGTACTAATCATATATTGGCTTAATTCTAACAGCCTGTAAGAATGTTATCTAGTTAGCACGAAAAAAAGAAAAGTTACATTTAATACTGCTCTTTCATCTAAAACATAACTGAGACCAAAGAGGAGAGAAAAAAAACTACCTCATACAACTGCATCCATTTAAATGACACTCTTTTTTCTCTCATCCTCTTAATTACTTCATTGATGGAATTTGTGCCAAACTGCTTTTCAAAGAACTTTTTCCACAATTTATCAGTTACAGGGCTCAGATCACTTCCCTGCAAAATCACATAAAACAAACCATATATTCATTTTAGTCTTGTTCTAATTTAATCCAAGTTAACAAAAACAACAAAGCCCATCTTCTTACTTCGCTGGCCTTCTCCACATGCATCAACTGATCAAGTGTGCAGTGCGGTAATATTCGCTCAAGCAGATAATGATCAATAGAACCAACATCTCCAAGGTACCTTATATTATCTATTACTTTCTGAACACAAAGATCAACCAGGGAAGGCACCTTTCTCGCTGACATTTGATCTCTTCTCATCATGATAACACTGATCACAAGGAAAACAATTAAACAATAAATTTCATTAAAAAAAAAACTAACCCAAGAAACTAACTGAAATCAGCTCATATGTTATTCTTCCAATTATCCAAAAAATACTTTTTTTTTCTTGGGCACATCCAAAAAAACCAACCCATACCAACCACCTAGCTATACCTATGTAGCAAACACCATCAATTTGGTTCAATCTATTCAGTAAAAAAAAAAAAATATTTGAACTATTTTCTGGGTAAACATGAAAATAAAATTCATTTAACCAAAAAAAATGAAAATAAAATTGAAATTGATCACACTAACCTTTTTACATTTATTAATTCATAACATTAATAACAGCAGATCAATAAGGTTCTCATTGTTGCAGAAATTTAAGCTATTTATTAGGAATTATAACAAAAATCAAGTACTTCCCACGAATCCCTAATTCCAAATTAAAATCAATCAATAGGGCCATTTTTAAAAACCAAAAAGTATCGATATTTAATTGAAAAATTGGAATTAAAAAAAATCAAGGATCATTCAGATGGTGAAAACAGGAGCTCAATTTAATTCGACAACATATGCACGTGATCACCGAGAAAATTTTCAAAGTGATTACAGATTCGGTCGAAACGAAAGTGGATCCGGAACAAGGGACAGGAGCGTCGGTGAATCGAAGAGAAGCTGTGCCACGAACGAAACGGAGATAGAGAGTGTGTGTGTTTCCTATGGTTGCAAGAGGAGAAGGACTCAGGCGCGTGAGTCTCACGCGCTTTGTTCTTTTCGGAGCAGAATATGCTAACATGCGCCGTGCGTACTAGGGGTGATGTAGAAAGGGCTGGGTTCGCGGTAGAGGTAGAGCGGTACCAATAAATATACTTGCTCGCTGGCGCGTTTTTTTGTCAGCCTTTTTTTTTTCTTAATTAAAAAAAATTTTCTTTTGTAAATTGTCAACAAAAAAAAAAAGAAGATATAATGTGCAATATCAACTTTGTTTATTTAATTTAATCCACCCATTTGATTCCTTTGATTGTGTTAGCGAGTCTTGAAAATAAAAAAAGAGGGAAAAGAGATAAGGATAAAAGAAAAAAATGAAGGATTACAAATTCTTTTTTGAAACAAGAAGGATTGCAAATTATAGGATAAAAGATATTAGTATTTGAATTTAAATTACATATTAATATAATACTAAATCAAATAAAACTTAATCCAAAAATCCAACTTGAATTTTTAAATATGTAATCCAGGTTAATATCAATCCATATTTCATCATACAATTAGAAATCTATCTATCGACCTATCTGTTTATTATTATTATTATTATTATTAAACAAGGTTTTGCCATGTAGGAGAACACCACTTGTTGCCACCAAATTTCTTTATCTCTCCACCTAAAGCTATTCTTTTTAATTTTTTTAATTACAATTTTAGAACCATCATTATATTGTTTCAATCAGTAATCATATCCATTTTATATACTATTATTACGTTGTTTCAATTAATAATCATATCCATTTTAATTAATTTCAACTATTTGGCAATATTTTGTAGAAAAAAAACTAGTTGACAATATTTTTTTTATGAACAAAAATTTAGATTAAAAAAGACACTCCATGCAAATCACAGTTAGTTAAAGTAGAAGGTCCAACTATATGTGTCAATCCTTTGCCGGCAATATTTAAATTGATTTAGCATGTTAATGGTATTGATTAATTGCATTTCTATTACTACATTACATACTTTAAAATTTATAGTTTAGACGATCTAGCAATATTTTTATTTAATCTTCCCCATTCTAAAGTAAGTCAGCACTTACATCGCTCAAGCTCACCACTCAAGTCAGCACCAATCTGAAAATATTTCTAATGCAATTTATGTTCGCTACCATAATAGGTATATAAAAACAACAATATTAAACAATATTCATCACAACGGAAATTAAATATAGAATATTGAATAAAATATTTGAATTTGACTTATTAATATAATACTAATACTAAATCCAATAAAACTCAATCCAAAAAATCCAACTTGAATTTCGAAATTTGTAATCTAAGTTAATATCAATCCATATTTCACCATGCAATTAGAAATTTTTCATTTGTAAAAAAAGTTTTTATACATCTACAAATAAGACAATAATTAATAAATTAATTTCTTTATTTATATAGAATTTTCTCTTTCCTTATAAATATAAAATCCAAAAATGAAATTCAAACAAATTTCTTATCCAAAAGTGTTATAACTTAATAATGAAGAAAGAAATCCTCAACAATACATTACAAGGACAAAATGGATCCATCTAGTTAGTTTTACACTGAATAAAACAACATTGAATTGAATTGTTGATACAATTGCTAACAATCCCCCCCCCCCCCCCCAAAAAAAATCAAAAGCTACTTGAAAGGTTATTAACTTATTAGGAACATACTCAATTTCAAAGAGTGGAACATTCTAGCTCGCTCAATCCAGATTCAGTGGCATGTGACCAAAACATTTGAAGTATTGCCTGTGTCAAACTCAAGACCATATTTTCCTTTAAGTTACCATTTTGAATCCCACTAGTGATACTGAACGGCCTAAACATTATTTATGGGTCACCAAAATGTAGAATGATCCCTTCCCTTATGCTCAGCATTCAACGCTATCAGCTACAATTGGTGGAACAAATCTACAATTTTCAAGAGTTTGCTCAAAGATATGTCCCACTCTCAGCAGCTCTCCCTGCAAGTAAATTTGAAGCCAAAGGATGATTCTATTGTTCAATGTCAAAAATATACTCATGCACATTTTCTCATGTAGAACTCATAAGCAAAGACACACCACATTTTTTTGGTTAAAAAAAACTCGAAATTCTTTTGGCCATGAAAAACCAAATTTATTGGATGTTTACCTTGGCCCAAATTTTCCATTCAAAAAATCAGTAATACCACATTAGTTAACTTTGACCATATGGTAAGCTTCAATGTTAGAAGCAAAGAAAATCCCACCGATAGATTGTACCTTTCCTAAAAAATGTTGGATATATATAATGTTTGCTATTACTACAGTGTAATAGTATGTTTGAGCTCAAAAAAATGGATGTTTAACAAATAGAACAAAAAAGTACACTTGATCAACAATTAGTTCAGTAAGTTTGTTCTAGCAAACTGTAGTTTCATCACCGTCTCCCTCTTTTATATTTGTAAGAAAGGAAGAATAGAAAACAAAACAAAACTAGAGGCAACATAGAGAAGCTTCATCAACAAGGAGTTCAGTGGAGTGGATAGGAAAATTCAATACCTCATCAAATGCTGCACCAATCATTTGCAAGCCAACGGGAAGACCTGCAGGTCCACCCCCCATAAATCCACAAGGTAAAACCAAGGCAGGTAGTCCTGCTAGGTTAACATTTACCTGTAAAAAGACAAACCACCAATATAGAAGGGCAAACATTACGCCTGATGTGTTACTATAAATGAAGTAGCTAGAAAGGAAACTTCAGAGAATGCACAAAGAAGATCAAACTCTTAATCATTGGGTAGTGTACAGAACTAGTTATGCTAAACGGTGACTTAATTCCACCAGGAAATTCCTTCGCGGAGGAACTAGAACTCAATATACTTGACACATGTTGAGGTCGAACTCATGCAATGCAACAACCCTGCTGTCAATGATTAATGAAGACAATTCTTGGAGTGTTTAGGTTTAATATCTAAGGCATAACCTACATTTTTCACCAGATCTGATCACCAGCAGACATATGGTCTGCTCAAGGGATCAAAGATATTCAAGCTTTAGTAACTCATGTATGACTCAAGCTTATGTTCAGTGGAGTTCAAGAAGTTCAACGGCATGGCACAAGTCTACAACCTCATACTAACACTATTTGTCTAGTTCACATATAATCAGAAGTACTGAGACAGGAATCTAGCCAATAAGAAGAATGAAATACTTACAGTCATGATGTCACCAGCATACATAGCCAAAGGATCATTTTTCTTTTCACCTGCAAATGTCAATGAAACAATTACTACTGCAGGCACTAACATACAATAATGCAAAAGCAAAGAGATATAGATGGTTACCAATTTTATAAGCAGCTGAAGGAGCTGCAGGGGAAATCAGGATGTCATTTTGATTCAGCGCCTCCTTAAAGCTATTCCTTATTATGGTTCTCACCTGTAATATAACACACATAAGTGTCTTCTTGTAGATCCTAAGCTTCTAAACAAAGATGAAATTCAGAACATCGATATGACAATCTTAGGAAATTAAGCAAGAGTTTATCTATCACAGCAGTATCTATGTTTAGTAACATTAGTTCTAAAAGACATATAATGAACTGGATGCTTATCGTGTATTGATTAAAGCTTGAAACTCAGAACTTCTTAAAGCAACATGTATTTACCCCTGTCATATGTAACTGAATTCATGATCATCAGGTTAAGACTTAAAAGGTAGGTCAGACCCACCAAGAAATACATAAAATAGAAGTTAGTAGTACCTGCTGTGCTCTCTTGTAATATGCATCATAGTAACCAGCTGAAAGGGCATATGTCCCCATCAAAATTCTCATTTTGACCTGAAATTTATTAAAAGTTGAAAGTCAGTTCAAAATAGCAATACAGATAAATTTGGACCATTTCTCTTATATAGGTATGTATAAGGCTACCAAATATCTTGCAGCCAAATTTGAAATTAAGAAGGATTGAAAGGCATGTACCTCAGAACCAAGCCCTTTGGCTTGGGAATCTCCATAGAGAGAGTCTAGCTGATCAGCATAAACTTGGTTTCCATATCTAAATATAGACAAAGGGATTCAAGCCAAGTGAAATGATTTACCAATGACAATAAAGAAAATAAAATAAAACATTGTGGTGAGTTGCGTGTGTATTTGGGACAGAGAGAGAGAAGGGAACAGGTGAATCAGCCACTGACCTGATACCATCATAGCGAGACAAGTTGGAAGATGATTCAGACAAAGCAAGGATATAGTACGCTGGCAACCCAAGGGAAAAGGATGGCAGTGACACCTGTAAGTTAATGGACAAATGATAAGGACATGTTGACAAAATAAATTGCAATACTATAAACTTGTCAAGCAATGTTAGAAGTTATCATTCAGATCAGAGTTATAGGGAAAAATAAAGAGGAGGACCTCGTTCACGGAGCACCCTAATTCCTCAAAATGTAAAGCAGCAGCACGAATTGCAGAAACTACTCCAGCATCAACACCATCCTCAATAGTTTCACGGATCAAACCAACTCTCAGTCCCTTCAAGGGCTTACTTTCCAAGGAACTTGCAGAGTCAAAATGAGATAGAAAGTTGGGCACCTCCTGACAAATTAAATTATTCATTATTGAAAAAAATTGGCTTAATAACAAGAAAAAACAAATAAACACTAGCAATGACTTCAGCAATTACCCATCATGTTAAGACAGAGAGATTTTACCAAACATTGTTAAAAACCATTGCTAATAATGAGAAATTAGATGGCTTACAACAATTATACCAGACATGGTGAAGAACACTTACCTGCTGACTTGAGGTGGCATCAAATCTATCATGACCAGCAATTGCATGGAGGAGAATCCCGGTATCAGCAACCGAGGAACCAAAGCAGCCAATGGCATCAAGTGATGATGCATACGCCATAAGTCCAAATCTTGAGACACGTCCGTAAGTCGGCTTCAAACCTACGACACCACAGAAAGATGCTGGCTGCCTCACACTTCCACCGGTGTCACTTCCCAACGATACGACACACTGCCTAGCAGAAACTGCAGCTGCTGATCCTCCTGATGATCCTCCTGGCACCCTGGAAACATCCCATGGGTTGGCAGTCACCTATTGAATGAACATATGCACCACCTGAGTAAACCAATCCCAGTTATAAATGGGCGATATAAGTAATAAAGCTATAAACCAAACACAATACAAGCTTAGCCAACCAACCCACACGTAGAGGACAAACAACACAACCCCACTTTTTATTTCTTTTGTAGTGACAAATTTCAAAAATTAACAATGCATCATTTTATGTATCCATCAGGTCATTCATCCACAATTTTGATTCTTCTCATTTTCTCTCCCAAACAAATGCTTAAGTCCTGCTTACAAACTAGGAGAGAATCAAAGGATTCAAATTAAACAGATATATATATATAGAGAGAGAGAGAGAGAACCTGAAATGCAGAGGCTTCAGTGGTGCTGCCCATTCCGAACTCATCCATATTGGTTTTGCCAACAACAATGGCACCCAACTCCCTTACTCTCTTCACGGCGGTGGCGTCGAAGGGCGGCCGGTATCCCTCCAGGATGCGGGAGCCACCGGTGGAGGGCATGTCTGCGGTGCAGATGTTGTCCTTGACGGCGACGAGCACACCGGCGAGGGGGCCGGGGTCCTCGCCGGCGGCGATTCTGCGGTCGAGGTCATGGGCGTGGGCGAGGAGGGTGTTGTCGTCGGGGAGGTGGAGGAAGGAGCGGAGATGGGGCTCGGTGAGGCGGAGGCGCGTGAGGTGGGAGCGGACGAGGTCGGCGGCGGAGAGTTGGCGCGTGAGGAGGGAGTGGCGATTGGAGAGGATTTGGGATTGCGGCGGTGAGGTTGTAGTGGCGGTTGTGGAGGTTGGGGATTGGTGGGTGAGAGAGGCTTGTGAAGTGAAGGGGATGGTGAAGCGAGAGAGGGAGCGAGGGGTTTGAAGTGTGGATAGCATTTTCATTTTCCACACATACAGTCGTGTGAGTGGTGAAGTGAAACAGATATAACAAACCAAGAGGAAACAGTAGACTCACACACTTAACTATTTTTTTAAAAGGCTTAAACACATTTTTCGTCCCTACAAAATAATCAAGTTTTATTTTTCATCTCTGTAAAAAAAAAATTTGTTTATGATCCCTGTAAAACAAAAAGATTTATTTTTAGTCCATGTAATATTGTTTTAGTCCTTGTAATATTCAATTCATGCTAAATTAGTCCTTGTAATATGTGAATAATTTTATTTTTAGTCCCTATAATATTATATCAATTTTATTTTACAGGGACTAATTTGGCGAATATTTAAATATTACAGGGACTAATTCAACATAAATTAAATATTACAGAGACTAAAAATAAAACTTTTTGTTTTACAGGGATCATAAACAAATTTTTTTTTTACAGGGACGAAAAATGAAACTCGGTCATTTTGCAGGGACGAAAAATGTATTTAAACCTTTTTAAAATTATTTTTTAAAGAGTGTCTTATTTGCGAGGTAATTTATATTAATTTTTCTAAAAAATAATTTATTTTCATAATAACATATGTGCTACAGCAATGCTAGTTGATTTAACCGTAAAAATGCTTCTCCTTTAATAAAATTTTAAGGTTTGTAGCAAAAAAAAAAGGTTAAGTTTTGTAAATAAAAATTAGGCTTAAATATGTTTTTAGTCCTTCATATTTGGCTTAAGTTCATTTTTGGTCTTTCAAATACCAAAAATATTATTTTAGTCTCTAATCTTTTGAAAATCAGTCACTTTTGGTCCCTATGGCCATATTTTAAATTTAAAAAATATTTTTTAAATTTATAATTTGACCCCTCCTGAAGCCTGATGTTCACCGTAACCCGTTTTTCCGTTCTCCTCCCCCTCCACTAATGCACCGCGGCCCCCCATCCCCACTCGGCCAAGGGAGGAGCTCCGCGCAGACAAGGGAGGTTGCGCACAATGGCGGGAAGGGAGGGGGCCACCGCGATCGCACAAGGAGGAGAACGAGAGAGAGGCCGCATCTCATGTCGGCTTCGAGGGAGGACATTGGAACTACTCCTAGCAGGGATGGGGGTCGCGATGCATCAATGGAGGGGGAGAAGAATGGAAAAACGGGTTAGGTGAACATCAGACTTTAGGAGGGGTCAAAGTATAAATTTAAAAAATACTTTTGAAATTTAAAATATAGCCCCAGGGACCAAAAGTGACTGATTTTCAAAAGATTAGGGACTAAAATAATATTCTTGGTATTTGAGGGACCAAAAACGAACTTAAGTCAAATATGAAGGACTAAAAACATATTTAAGCCTAAAAATTAATATAAATATGCTAAAAATAGCAATGCTCTGCCAGATTTTCAAATGAGGAAATTATTCAAATGTTTTTTTTTATTTAACATTTATGATGAAAAATAAATACAAAATTGTTGTATCACAAGTTCGTGGGAAAACCTACCTATATCTATATGGTGATAAGATCAATTTTCAGATGAAGCAAGCTGGCAAATGGCAATTCCCCCACTGCTCACTGATCCTGTTAGATTAAGAATAATGCTTCTATAACTTCTTTTTTTTCACTTTTTTAAGGTACGAATTTCATATGACTAAAGTTAATTTTTAAGATCAAAGAGTTTGTGTTTGAACTCTGCATAAGCTTTATGTAAATCATTTCTATAAGCCGCGAGTTTATGAAAATAATTTAAAATCAGCTTATGGACTCTCAGGTCCTTGTTAACATGATCAGATTTCAGACATCGCCAAACCTCTTTCTCCAGCCTCTCCTCCACAACACCATCACTTCATCATGTTGGATCTCTCGAACTGGAATACGTACACAGGTCTCTCATGCTTACAGCGAGATAAACTGGTGTACAGATTATATGGCGAACCTTGGGCATTCTGGATCATTCGCGTGGACTATTTTTATAAACTTTTCTACATATTTATGCATTAAGATAAGTTTAATGTCTTTAAGTTTGACAAAAGGATTTATAAACATTTTAGCACCACAAACAACATGCCGCCACTGCCAGAACTATGCATAATTTAATCAGCATGCATCTGCAGGGTCGAACATGTCCTCTCACGGATAAACTTTGATGCACTTCAGTGTTCGTCCCTGTCTAAATATGAATATTGATATTCCCTTTTTAGAGTATTATTGGTTATATATTTTCCCCAGTGAGTCATCGCATGGAATTACATAACAGCCAAAATATATAGAAAAGGAAAATACGTTATCATACAGGTAAATTTTATAAACACATCCTAGAGGCTGATACCTGACACTTTCAAGCCTCGATCACGATGATTATGGATAATTTCTTCAATTGCTCACAACCAAATTAATCTACAAGGTATAATGCTGCATCCGACAACATCGTTCAGAGACTTTACCATGAAGATGGGACAATTTACTAATGAGCTTATAATTCCATTATTCCAATAGGTCGTGTTCATTTTCCAAATCCCATAGAACAATTCTTCCATCCAATCCTGTAGTTTCAAGGAGTGGCATTAGCCAAAGCAGCTAGTAAAGCAAATTATCAGCACAAGAAATAACAAGATTTCAGATGACCATCTTCCCTCCACTAACCTGATGTGCTGAAACGCCTTGTCAATGTCCCATGCTCCCCAAGAGGCACGATACAACTACAAGCCCAAAAATCCACCAATCATTAAGAGTTTATATGGACATCAGTTGCCCGAATCCCACTGTTAGTCGAATTCACCCATTGTGTTGTGGGTAGGAGCATGTCAAATAAATTGGACAAATGGGAAAACGAGCTACCACTTGTACAACTTAAAAAACTGAGAGCATTTTACCAAGAAAATATAGAACATAACCAACTACAGTAGGAAAAGTACGGAGATCATGAGGGAGATACATACTTTATACAGTTTTCATGAACTGCTCCACGTGTTCTTGAAGTTTCAACTGCATCGTTGCTCACTCCATGCTTGGATTGGCCATAAAACTTCCCAAATGCTTCAGAAAACTGATTAAAAGACAGAATTTGATAAAAGGGATAAAAAGAGTAAAACCTCAAGTTAACAACATTAAGAGAAATATGACATGCATAACAGAAATAGCCACAACTAATAACCTTTATCAACTAGGCTTGATCTAATTGCCATATGTCAAAATCGCAGTACAATGAATATGAACTTATAAGAAAAACAAGAAATCAAACAAAGAGTAAAAATAAAGACACAGATAAAAGAAAGTATATACAAATAATTAGCCAGGTAATATGCACGTGCTCACCAATGTTGTGCTTAGCCATGAAAAAAGGTACAATAAACAAACAAGAATCAGCATCATTAAATTGGACTGCAGAATATAATTAACATTGAAAGTTTGTTTCAGGTTTAAAGGCCAGACAATGCTAACCCCAATGGAGTCATGTATTGTGCTACTGAAGTTAAGAAATAGTTTTTTTTTTTGAAAGATAAGTTAAGAAATAGTTGATCGTTGTCTTTATGACATTATGAGGATGCTAGGCAGGTGTAGGGGTATTTTGTCAACAATGGACCAGTTAACCTTCTTTGGAGTATTTATTTCTTCACAACCTGTGTTTAGCGTTTAAAAATTACAGAGAAAAGAGAGGGAAGATGTCATGGAATTGTGCCCATTTAGCTAGTTTGTGCTATAAAACAACTACATAGGAATGTTATAATTATCATATCCTCTGCTAGTTGTACTTCCTCATTTAATCTGAAAAAATTTCATTTTCCTTAAAAAAATATGACAACTTATGCATGCATCTCTGTTTGCATAATTAACAGTTTTTTTTATAAAATAAAAAATTGTGGGGTTCAGCTAAATGTTATAATTAGAGCCTCTTCATTAGACATCCAAATGGAACCAATGGCCCCCTCGAGCTGACAGCTTTGTTTTTATTTTTCCAATATTCCTCCTTATTCTTTCTGAATTCTCAAGCTTAAACTTGTGTTAGAAGGATTAGGAATTCTCTCTATCAAGCTAGTCTCATGCCACAACTTCAGTTTTCTCACGTCAGACATTCATAAGATCAATGAAATTGATTTCCAACTGGAGATTCAAGTTTCTCATAGATACATATTGAAGATTCCTTTTTAAGAAATGTAGTTTACCTGTGAGCCATATCTTGATCCAGAAGATACTGTTTTCCGCTCCCCAAGATATCTGATAAAACTCCTAGAAGAAAAAACACACCAAAAGAGAAGGAAATAAATACAGAACCAAAATAGTCACTTCTCTTCTGCCTGGAAAGAGAATTCAAAGCCGATGAAAAGCCTTGATATTGTCTATTTCTAGTAGAAAAATTGAAACAAGTTGGCCCCGCCACATTGATTAGGCTCAACCTTAAAAACACAAATATCTGAATTTTCACATACCAAACTCCTCTTTCATCTGCAGCAAAAACCATCGGGTTACAATCATATCCCACACCTATTACTGTTCTCTCAGAAACAAATAACACCTGAAACCAAGTCATGCAATGATCCACCAGTTCCAGAAAATATCAGTAAATTATCCACAGAGAAGACCATGAGAAACAAAAAAATGGTTAGAAAGAGTGGATGCTGACCCACATCACGAAGAGGCAAATCACGGAATACGACATTTTGGGCCAAAGGAGAAGGACCAACATCATCAACAAAATATATCATAGAATTATGACCTGTATAATAGCAACAAATACAGTTTGTCACAGGTAGAAAACACAAACAGACCTAATAAAATACAATGCTTTCAGAAGCTCTCATGATTTTTTTTCAAAATTTGACCCCAATTTTTAAAAAAATGCAAAATAGATCAAGATAAATGAATCAAATTGTGGACCATGAAAACCTAATAGTACTGATACATTTTTCCTTTAATATTCTTTTAATAAACATAAAGACAATAACTAAACCTTAGGGAAAGCTCACATTAAGTAATCTCAAATTCTTGACTTTAGAAAGTGAAAAAATGAAAAAGACACATATAGATGGCCGGCATAATTTCAGCTAGTATAAAACCAGCCAGAGGAGAGAATTTTCTCACCTACATAAGCTAGAGTATTGCCACTTGGTGACCACTTGACTCCGAATGTCCAAGATAATGAGAGATCAAGCTGAACAATCAACTGTCACACGAGAAAAATACTATAAGCAGAAGCTTACAGATCCAATATGTCTTTCCATTTCCTTTTTCCATTTTCTTACTTTTTAGGAGATGGAACAAAATTTGTTAATAAGAAAACTAATTAGAAATCATTATTCAGTTTGTTGTTATATTATAATTATAATTTATAATTTTATAATATTGTACAAAGCAATTCCTTCAGAAACATTTGGTTATTGATCAATATACTAAGAAATACCCAATGCAGTTACTACAAAATATACTGATCTGGACACCAATACTTGAATAAAGAGAACTTATTTCATTATCAATTTCAGCTTTCTAATCAACAAGAGGTAAATAATATATCCATAGGATATATAACGTACTTTACAAGCAATATATTTATTACAACATGTAAAAAAAGTTATTATACATGAAGACCAGCCATAATTATGTATTAGTATTATTGTTTGCTTCTGTATGGTCCATCACCTATCTGAATCGTGATAATACATATGCACGGAAACCAATATTTCAATACCGTTAGCCATAACTCCCTCTGACAAACTCATCATACATAAACATAGAACAGATATTATATGGAGGAGATATGAGAGAATAACTTCTTCGCATCAGCCTTCTAAATAGTGAGGTTATCTTATACGAAGTTGAATATTCACAAACGGGTGCACCTTGACAAATATGTGCTCAAGCATAGAAACATTATCAAGAATTCACGAGGAAAAAGTTAAAATTGAACCTCTCCAAATTTCAAATCTGATGAAGTACCCTTTTTTGAATCCCTGTGCCAATTCAACATGCAAACTTGAATAATATAACATAATCATAAAAAATAAAGAGAAAAAGTCAACCACATTCAAAGTTGCATTTTTCATACTTTGCATCTACGCCTTTTATAAAGGTGGAAAATACTCTGCATTTCCCATCTGTGGATGTTGTTGCAAGAAGGATCTGCAGTCAAAAAATAAAATATGATGTCGTGGCAAAAGGTTTTTAATATATCTTATGACAAATATATTTTAAAGAACGATTATCTAACATTTGATCATGAAACTAAAATAATCTAACCGACCAAACAATTTAGAAAATAAACAGAGGATAAATAAAAATTATATATAAGGATTAAAAAAATAACACAATAATAATCCCCAAGTAAAGAAACTTTCATTCTTTACCACCCATAAACAAAATTTATCAATCATTACAGAGAATTTTTCAACATGCCAAGCAAGTGCATCCCATGAGCTGACATAATATACAAGGAAGGCTACTACTAACTACTATAAAATGACAAGAAACACTCAGAATCTATAGAAAAATTTGTATATAAATGAGAAAGTTAGAATACCAACATTATCAGGATGCCACGAAACACTTGTCACTGAAGAGTCGTGTCTTTTCCTGATAAGTTTGCTGACCCACCTGCAGAGGAGATACAAATATATAAAATTAACAAAAAGAAAAAGAAAACTCATGCAGTATTTTGAAACTATAAACTTATATTCCATTTATAACTATTAGATTTTTAGTATCTTTGATTTAGTGGCCTAACTCATCCTCACAAAACCTTAATACATATACTACTATCTAAACACACCTTAATACAATCAGGATACAAACACAAAAAACCACGCATAACCATCATATTGAGAGGATACAAATAAACTTGGGGAATAAAGAGAAAGGATACGCTGACAGACCAGTTGTTTTCCTGCTCATAATAGCATATACAAACAGTTTTGGCTCCACTTCCCACTGCAAACTTGTTTTCTACCAAAACAGAATTCAGAAATGCATTAGAACCATATAATAATAATAATAATAATAATAATAATTTCATGGAATAATCAACAGGAAATATTTAGACAATTACTTTTTAAAAACCACAAAAAAATGTTATATAGGTGGGGCAAGCACCTGGTAGGGAAGGGCAAAAGTGGCCTAGGGGAGGATCAAACCCCCAATATTAACATTACAGTTACACCCAGGACTTAAAAAAGACTTTGGCCTAACTAGAGTTGGCTTATGGTAGCCTCTTAGCCATTATTACTCCTTCCAACACATGCACCAAGTGTAATCCAACAGGGAGGAGAAGACAACAGAGATTTCACTCTTATGTATTTGCTTTGAATTCTAAGATGACTTAGACACCATAAATATGTTTATTTAATTCTAGAAGGCAGGCACAAATCATAACTTTCAGAATCGATTTTTGCCCCCCATGTAAAGTTTCATGACTATATAAATATATCCTAGCTTAAGAGAAGCACAAAGGAATTAGGACATAGCAACAAGCTTCATACCTTTTGGACTCCATTGAACACAAAGAGCAGCACGGTTTAGCCTAAGGATAACAAGAGTTGGCACCCATTCTGATCCTTCAAGGTTCCAGACATATCTACAGAGAACACATGGTTTGTATTTTAATTTTTTAATTTTTTAATTTTTTAATTTGTAATCAATAATGTATATAGGAGAAACTGACAACATAAAAAAGTCACCCAGACCAAGGGTGAAAAGTCCAATGTTCTAAACCACATAGGCACTCACGAATTCCGATCGTGGGATGCAGTAACAATTCTGTTTGATCTTGCACTCCAGTCTATCCCAGAAACTATCTGGTCATGCTGTTTAAAAAAAAAAAAGATATTGCTTAGAAGCTATCATAAAGTCTCCAACCAAATTAGTTGTTTCTTTATGAACAGAAATGCATTAGTGAAAAAAAAAAATCAATTATGATAATACTGGTATCAAGGTTGTCAAAGACTTCAACTTGGACTTCCAGATTCCCTGTTCCCTATTTTGCTCTCAAGTCTCAACTTTGCTCACATCCAGAAGATATAGTAGAGCATAGAATTAAATTTAATAACTATTAAGAAAAGAGGAAGAACACTAGCAGAGTACCTTTTGAAGAACATGCACCTTTTCCCATTTGTCTTCAACCAATCTATAGATGTGCACTTCATTATTGTTTGGACAAAATGCAACCACTACAAAAGGAGATAAATATATTTGAAGAATTCATAAAAGACGCAGTAATATGCCTTTAAGACAATAAAAGCTGGTTTTGTTATAGTAAGACTCATAAACTGTATTTGTGAGTCGAATAAAAGCCATATAATTAACGTAGGCCTTAGTTCTTTCTCACTCAAGTTCTTCAACACATACTGGATTCCCGAGAACAATAATTTAATCACTTCTAATTTCCCCTCCTTAAACAATAACATTCTCCTAACATCAGAAAGCATAATAGTTTGTGTAAATTTCAAATACCGCAAAAAATATATTCAAATCAGACCCAAAAAAAAGAAAAGAAATCACTCAAACAGATTTTCAAAATGATCAAAACACATCACACATCTTTTCCATTTCCACAAACAGCCGAATTAACACACTAATATAGACTAATCTAAAAGCATTCCCCCCCCCCCCCAAAAAAACATTTTAGGAATTCAAACGCTGCATAAATCAACAGCAGAAAATGTCGATATTTGACACACGAAGATCACCACCTTCGCTTCGCCACCAAACAAGGCTCGCTTAGAAGGCTTACACTAACCATCATATACTTCGGTTGATTTCAAATGAAAAGCTTAAAACGCAGAGTAAAATGAATAGAATAAAAAAAGCAGAAATTAGATCCAATCAATAATCGCATCTACAAAAGTATTAGCCTACACAATCCGACAATGAAAAGAAGGGGAAAAAATCAAACTACCTTCGAATCAAATTTCCTAAAACTCACAAAAGCAAAAGGCGTATTCTATTCTATTTTGTTTTATTGCTAAATCGTCTTCATTCGAAACTCGAAACAAAACATTTTCTCGGCAGACAAACAGGAGAAAAAAAAAGAGAAAAGGACAGAAGAACTGTGGAAAGAAGGAGATAGAGTGGTGGAATGATTACTGGATTGATCGGGGCTCCAGGCGTGGCAGGTGATGCATTGTGCGAATTGGTGAACCGCCATCACCGCCATTTTGCTCTTCTCTCTTTCTCTCACTGCTGCACGCACCCAACAGAGTGAGTGAGATCTGCTGAACGTGCTTGGGTTGGGTGTGCAAAGGAGACTGAGACAACAAGCAAAGACTGTGCTTGGCGTGCCAAGGATACCAAAGTGAAATTGGGTATGCGATTGAGATGTGAGCATGTGATCACTTACTTTGGGTATAATTATTTTTTTCATTTATGTTAAAATTTGAGAATAAGGCCCGTTTGAATTGGCTTATACAGAACTCATGAACACAATTTATGATTGATTCATAAGTTGTTTTGGGCTTATTTTTCATAAGCTACCCATAATAGCTTATCAAAACAGCTTATGGCTTATATAAAATAAGTTTCACTATAATTTTTCTTCGATTATAAAAATAGCTTATAAAACTTATGCCATAAACAGTAGATAAACTTGTTATCCAAACAGGGCCTAAATTACACTCACTTTCCGTGAGAAATGGCTCAATTACACTCCCGTTAAATTTTCCGTAATAATTATATTTTACTGCGGTGGACATTTCTGTACTTATTTTAAGAAGTCATATTGTGATATGACAAAATAATAAAATATGATTGAGTTGAAATTGAAATATGCAAGAACACGTGAAGGAGAGTTCAATTGTGTTTTTTCACTTCTAAAATCAATTCCAAGGTGAAGCTATGAATTGTAGCTTTTACAGTGACTTAGAATCAATTCTAAAATTTTGATAATATATCTTTGAGATTTTATAGTAATTTTATACTCAAAATCAAATTTGATCCAAATTATTTAAACAATATAAACTGATAAAAATTATTTTTTTTGATTTTATTCAAATATAAATCACATTACATTCAACTCACTTTTAACCAAAATTAATTCAATCAAAATTAATTTTAATCACCACAGAACCAAACACGCATTAAATAATTTCGGCTCACGTACAGAAGACAATGTCTTTGCAGCATATGTTGTGCTTTAGATTTAACACAAATTCAGCAAGCATTTTAGGATGTTATGCATTGCTACCTCTTTTTTTTTTGACAAAATGTGATGCATTGCTACTAGGAACCGATCTCAAGGAAGAAAGTTGAATAAAAGAATAAACAAGTAAAATAAAAGAATAAAACTTCATCGTATATGAGCCTAAGGAATAATTATTAGGCATATGAATCAAATTTTGATAGTATTTCAATATTTCTTTGCACTTCGAGCATCTATTTTCTGGATCTTTAGCAGCTTGCATCACTCCATCACAAGACAACAAGAAATTTAATTTCAAACACCAAATTCGTTGATTAAAGGGAAAGAACAAATGAATATTAAATCCACACTTCAATATTAATTAACTTGCAGTTGCAGATGGTTTCCCCGAATGCATTTTTTTATGAAGTAAACATCAATGCTATTATAATATTAAATATTGATTCTGGAAAATTAATAAATCAACCAATAAAGAAAGAACATTGGTTAAAATTATATCATATTTTTTTGATCAGGTTAAAATTATATCATATTGATATAACTATCATATAGCTTGATTGAAAAATATTCAAAAGTCATTCATATTTCTAATCATAAAATATTAATAATTAAAATACACACACACACAGATATATATCGGGATAGAATAACTACAATGTTCAACACAAGTAGATAATATGATCCATTTAGTCCAGATGCCCCTTTTTCCTAAAATACTATAGGTATAAACCAAAAAATATCGAGGTGGAGTGGATACTATAGTATTAAACATTCATAAATTAATACTTCCACAATATTATCATCCATCTAATATCTCTTATCTATTTTTTTTATTTTTATCACACCATATTACTTATTACATTTATTATTTTTTTCTCTCTCTTCTATTTCTTTTTCTACAAAACATATTCCTACAGTATTAGTAGCTATATCCTGCATTATTATGAGTAATTAATTAATAATATCTCTTATTTTTTCTTTATTTCCCTTTTTATCAAATCATATCACCTATTATGTCTATTTCTTTTCCTATTGTATGTGAAGTGTGAACATTTCCCTACAGTAATAGTAGTTATCCTGCATTATTATGAGTACACTGATGATACTTTGACATCCATGACATACTCATGATACACTTTAATTCTTCATTTTATTCATTAAAATTGGGTGTTGAGTAGAAATATAGGTGTCTGTGTATAACTCTTCTTATGAGTAATCAACTCATTGACTACTTTTATGAAATAGATACCAGCCCCCATTATTCTAGATTCAGAGACATTAAGAGTCCAGAGATCCATTCAACAAATCTGTGGTACAGAGACCACGAGCGTGTAAAACCGTAACCCATTCAATCATGAATCGACTTATAATTCTAGTATTACTGTATTAGATTTGGATCGCGGGTGATAATAACTAATGTGGCAGAGTGGAGTAGTGCTTTTTCCGTATTGTAGTATTGCACGTTTTGTGGCCCCAAAATAGAAAAAGAATTAAGAGCATCTATAATGCTTGAAGCCTATAACCTATTTTAAATTTTTATTTTTCTTTTAGTAGACCAAAAAATGCTATATATGATTTAAGAATTTTTATTATTTTTCACTCCAATAGTAGAACTTAATATTAGTTCTTAACTTATTTTTAATGGATCTTACAATTACATTGTTTTTTACAAAGAAATAATTTTTTAATGTGTAATAATCAGTTCTTATGTAAGAATCGTTCTTACATGAGGCAGCCACGTCAGCCAACTCCAATGCTACAGAAAATAAGAATTAGTTCTTACGTATAAGAACACACATAAGAACCACCATTGGAGATGGCTAACAAGTTATCACATCATATCACTTACAATATTAAAAGGTTATTAAAGAGTGAGTATCTATTTGGAACCCTCCCAAATAGGTACTCCTTATTATGGTGATTCTTAAATGGGTACTTAATAGAGAGGGATGTTTGTACAAGCACGTTCTCTCCCCTCTCCTTGCAGGTCTCATGTATTTTTGTAAGTTATAATTAGATGCGGAATTATTGGTAGGTTCATTCAATAAATTTTTTGATGTGTTGGGTTTAGAGTGGCAAAACCCCTTTTTTTGACGGGCTAGGTTAAGGTTCTCAACCCACCAACCCATTTTGGCTTTGCCTCGCTTGGCCCGCAAACCTGGTGGGCCAACAGCGTGCCGGGATGGGTTGGGAAAAAATTTTGATTTTTAAGATACTTTGTAATGCTTTTTAAAAAAAATGTGTTGGTTTTGGCGGGTCAGTTTGTCTAAATCTGCTAGCCCGCCAACCCCCCTTAAACAAGGCAAGGTGCATTTCTCGACCCACATTTGTTGGTGGGTAGCCCGACCTACCTCATTTAAGGCAGGCCAAAAGCAGGGACAGGGCAACCCGTTTTGTCATCCTTAGTTGTAGGGGTGTTCGCGGTTCGGTTCGATTTTGAGGTAAAAAATCATCCGATCCAAAGTTTAAAATAGTATACGGTTCAGTTTGTTTTCAAAAAAATATCCGATCCGATCCAAAACTATATGGTTTAAATTGGATCGATGTTCGATTTTCTACGGTTATAAATTTTTTTGAAAATAAATATTAACCAAAGTGATTCTACTTCCGTTTCACTTCTAATATATTTCTGAGTACAACTCAATGACATTTGTTTTAATAATTCTCGAGGGATTATCAATTATAAAACCAATTTCTAAACACACATATGTCATTTCTAAAAAATGCCTTATAGAAAAATAGTATTTGCAGAGTCATATTCTAAACAAATGAAATGAAAAATATGTAATAATATTTAACACACACAAGGCCATTGTGAATTAATATTTAACACAAAGAATACTTGCAAAAATCAATTCTAAAAAAATACACAATGGGTAACAATTGATTAGTAGTGTATATATACAAGTGCAAAAAGAATAATATTATAAGTTGCGATTTAGTTCGGTTTGGTTTTAGTGAAAAGATCCAAAATCCGAGCGGTTCAGTTCGGTCTTTCAAAATAGTCATAAAAAAAAACCAAAAAAGTCAATTTTTGATTATTTTTTTACATTGGTTCGATTTTAAACACCCCTACTTAGCTGGGTTGGAGCCTGGAGGGATTCCAATCTATTAAGTACTTGAGTTAAAATAATAAAAATAAGTAATGTGTATAAATGAGACCACTTAAATACCAAAAATGAGTAGTCCATTGTGGATGGTCTCATGCTTCCTTCAAATTTGTGTGTGGTCCCTCTCCATGTGCCACTTGCGGTTCAGAATGTTTGTTTTTATTATGGGGATCTTTAGTTGTATAATTTTAAACTTTTGTTCCTTTTCATGTAAAAGTGTTGAATTACTATTATAGATAAACAAATTAATTATTAACCCGCTGTTTCAGGTTAAACTTGTTTGTTGTAACGGTACCACACATTGAAAGTAGGGTTGGCAAAGCGGGCCAACCCGCCCCGACCTGCCAAAAATGGGGCGGGCCAGCCCGCCAAAAAAGTGGACTGGGGTACCCCAGTCCGCCCCGCCCCGCTGGTGGGTTGGCGGGCCAACCTGCCTAACCCGCCAAAAAACAAAAAAAAATGAGTGTAAAAGCGGCGGGTTGGCCCGCCTAACCCGTCCAAAAATCCAAAAAAAAACACACAAAAAATAAAGAAAAAAAAAAGGGTTGGCGGGCCAACCCGCCGGGCTAGCCCGTTTTGAACCCACCTTTGGGCGGGCCAAAACGGGTTGCGGGTTGAAAACCCCAACCCGGCCCCGCCCTTTTTTGGAGGGTTGGCGGGCTGGCCCGCCGGGCCCAGCCCACATTGCCACCCCTAATTGAAAGTGACGTGGCACCGTATCGTTACCCAAATAATGTTTGAGTTTTGATTTGGTAGTATAGTCTATAATTGTGGTCAAGTACTAAATGTGAGTTGTTGGTGGGAATTGGATTCCCTGATGTAGCATATGTCTTTCTCTCTCTATTTGTATTTTTTATTTATTTTTTTGAGACAAATTAAATTAGTGGTCAAGATTTAAAATCGTGCAACATCAATGGTTAAAATGACATTAACTGCAGGGACAGCACCGGATTGCTACAGCAGGCAATCCGGGTCCTTGTTGGTGATGGTGGTCACACAGGTAATAGCAGTGGTGGACTGGTCAGAGATTTCGAACCAAATTGCAATTGTGAAAATAAGTGTAAAGTTTATAGACACATAGGGTGGTCCAATACAAAATTGGTCCACCAAACTCCAATCGAATAAGAGTCATTGATATAATAATATTATAAATGTACAATCAGGATATACCTGAATAGCTGGTTTTATGAAATGTTAGAGTAAATTGTAGAAAGGGGTCTATAGAACATAAAAATTAATTATACCAAAAATGCCCACATAATTAAGTAAAATTAAACTTTTACCCAATAAATTCCCATAATTACAATATGAAATTGATGATAAAATCTCCTTTCTCCCCCCTCTCCTCTCTCTCCTTATCTCTCACTCTCTCCCCTCTCTCTCGTGCTCCCCCTCTATCTCCCTCGTTCTCTCCCCCTTATCTCTCACTCTCTCCCCTCTCTCTCATTCTCCCCCTTTATCTCCCTCTCTCATTCTCCCCCTCTTGCCTCTCTCTCCCTCGTTCTCTCCCCCATCTCTTGCTCCCCGTCCCCTCGCTCTCTCTCCCTTCCCCTCTCCCCTCTCTCTTGCTATTGCTCTCTCTACGTTTCTCTCTTGCTAGAGAGTGTGAGGGAGAGAGAGAGAGGGCAGAGTGATTGAGCAAGGGAGATAGGGAGAGAGAGCGAGGAAGAGGGCGAGAGAGCGAGAGAGGAAGAGGGAAAGAGAGTGGGAGAGAGCGAGAAAGAAATGGAGAGAAAAAGAGAGCAGGGGATTGAGTGCAAGGGGAGAGTGAGTGAGAGAGGGGGAAGAGAGTGAGAGAGGGAGATCGAGAGAGAGAGAGAGAGAGCAAGAAATAAAAGAATTTATTAATAATAATAATAATAAATAAATAAACTTGTGGTTGTCTTTTTAATTATTTTAAAAATTGGTTTTGCAATTTTACATTTTTGTGTGGTCTATTTTATAAATCTCAATTTATAATTATATAAGTCTTTTGGAAAATTTTGCAAATACTAGAAAACCGGATTCCCTCCTGTATCAGGTAAAAACTCATTGGGATTTGGTGGACTAATTTTTGTATTGGACCACCCTAAAAGCCACCGTTCATTGACATTTAAGTTTGCATATTTACACTTTTTTTTTATCAATCAGAAGAGACTAACAGCAGACAGGAAAACACTAAAGCCTAAAAATCTACACACACCCATCGCATCGGCAAATAAAATGGCATTAAGTTGGGATGGACAGATGAAAATTAACCACTAGATTCCGAACTTGAACCTTGCTTGGCAAGCCAATCAGCAGCACACATATGTTTCATTCTCTCATAAGGTATATATATGTTGCAAGGTAACACTCCAAGGAAGAGACTTGATGATAGATGCATGAGGATGATAGCATAAGTCACCCCATGATCAGATTACATATTTACATATATCAGATATTAGAGGATGAAACCTTCTAATAATGACTTTTTACAAAGCGCTAATTTAATCGACTTATGCAGTGTTTGTTTAAGATTCTCCAAGTGCCGAAACTCCGTTTTGCAAAAGGAGGTATCAAGTAGCTTTTGTAAAAATTGCCTCGGGAAGGAGGATTTCTCTGTTTGTGGGTTAGAAGAATCTAATACAAACGGTCACTTAATCATTAAATTGAATTTTTTATTAAGTACTATATGATACTTTATCACATCATTTTATTTTAATATGTAATATATTATTAAATTACTTATCTATTAATGTTTGAATTATTTAAAATTTTCTGTCAAAAAAAAATTATTTTAAATTTTGTATACATAATAATTAAGATAATATATAATATCGTTCAAATGTTAAATTTATTAAATTTGCAACAACAACAGTGTTAAAATATCGCTACTTTTTTTTGTTCGTGGGGATTGCTTCTATCCCATATAGTGTCTCAACACTTTCAGTGAAAAATTAATCTGCGCTTGTGCATTGCGACAAATATTGCACTAGTCAACGTTAAATTTGAACACTGTGGGAATCGAATTTGGGAGCTCCAAGTCGATCCCATGTATCCCACTGGTAGCCGAAGCACTAGGCCAACAACCTTGGTTAAAAAAATATCGTTACTTGATAAGTTATATGTAAAACATTTTTTAAAAAATTTGAAAAATGAATCAACAAATTCTTTTAAATAATTTCTTCAATTTTTTTTTGGGAAAATCTAACAAAGAAAATGAAAAAAATGCAATAAATAAAAAGATAAAGTTTTAAAAAAAGGAAATTCATATTGTATAAAAAAAATCATAAAAACAACGAAATTCTTATGTTTTTAAAGACCTCCATGCTCATCGTTTCATTTCCACTCAAACCTTCCGAATAAAGAAACCACGAACGTGTTAAACTCTGAGCCAGCCATTCGACGCTATCCGTCCGTTTCACGTCATTTAAGACGACATTTCCTCATGACCAAAAAAAACGACGACATTTCCTCTTTGACCAAAAAAAAAAAAGACGACATTTCCTGATCTTCTTCACATTATTTTCCCAAATTTCGGTGCATAAAACAATTTCTATTTCCGAAAATCACACAAATCAATTCTCAATTCCATTTTTATATTTATATTTAAAAAAGTGAACCACCATACGTAACTGACAAGTAAGAATTTTTTTTAAAAATCTCCGTATTTGTTTTATCTTTTTTATATACTTAATTATTTTTAAGTTTAAATATCTTTTTCGTCCCTGTAAAATGATCGAGTTTTATTTTTCATTCTGTAAAAAATTTTGTTTGTTTGTGATCCCTGTAAATCAAAAAGTTTTATTTTTAGTCCCTATAAAATTGTTTTAGTCCCTGTAAAATTTAGATCATGTTGAATTAGTCCCTGTAATATTTAGATAATTGCCAAAATAGTCCTTGTAAAATAAATTTAATAGGGACTAAACAAAATTGTTCACATATTACAGGGACTAATTCAACCTAATCTAAATTTTATAAGGACTAAAACAATTTTGCAGAGACTAAAAATAAATTTTTTTGTTTTACGGGGATCACAAACAAACAAAAATTTTTACAAGGACGAAAAATGAAACTCGATCATTTTACATAGACAAAAAAAGTATTTAAACCTTATTTTTATTAATTTTCTCTCCACCATTTTCTTCCAAATTACCGTAACCGAGGAATATTTATGACTTCGTTCCTTGGGTAGGTCGTACCAGTACCTTGCTCTTACTCATTAATGTGGATCAGAATGGATGCTAGATGTAGTAATAATGAATATTAATAAATATAGAACAGATAAAATAATAAATCCTCAGTTTCGTGTTCCCTATATATATATGTATGTATGTATATATTGCCAGATGCAAAAACTGTGAAGTACATTACTGCTATTACTACTACTGTGAAGTACATTTTTCAGCACAAAAAGAAAAAAAAATGGTAACGATTACAGCTTCTCACACTGTGGTTCCAAACGAACCAACCCCACAGGGTCGTTTATGGCTATCCGAAATGGACCAAGTGGTTCGCATACGCCACACACCCACAATATACATCTACAAAGGCGGCGCGACACAAAACGACGACGCCGTAGAAAGAATGAGGAACTCCCTCGGCGAGATCCTAGTACACTACTACCCCATGGCTGGCCGATTGTGCTGGACAGAGGGTGGTCGAATAGAATTGGAACTCAATTCCAAGGGAGCAATATTGTTGGAAGCAGAAACCACAAAAACAATGGCCGATTATGGAGACTTCGCACCCTCTGATTCCACGAAAGAGCTTGTTCCAACAATCGATTATAACCAACCCATTGAAGAGCTTCCTTTGTTTATTGTGCAACTCACGAGGTTCAACGGAAACGAGGGAATCGCCGTTGGGGTTGCGTTCTTCCACCCATTGGCTGATGGGCTCGGTGCGGTCCGTTTCATAAACTCGTGGGCCAAGTTATCACGAGGAGACGGCCCACTTGAGGCCCATGAATTGCCCTCTTTGGACCGAACCATACTCAAATTCTCAAACCCACCGTTGCCGCCACGCTTCGACCACCTCGAATTGAAGCCGCTCCCACTCATTCTGGGAAGATCTGACACCACTATCGAGAGGAACAAGAAAACAACCGCCACAATATTAAAGCTCACAGAAGAGCAAGTTGAGAAGCTGAAAAAGAAGGCCAATGAAAACAACAACGATCTCAATAATAACAATATCCTAACGAGACCTTATAGCAGGTACGAAGCAATTGCTGCACATATATGGAGGTGTGCATCGAAGGCTCGCGAGCTCGATGAGAACCAACCGAGTGTTGTTCGGTTCAACGCGGATATCAGGAGCAGAATGGTTCCGCCTCTGCCTCGGAACTATTTTGGGAATGCTCTTGCACAAACAGCGGCAAAAGGTAGTTAATTATGTGAGTTAATATATACGGTTATGATAGTTAGTTACGTACATTCTGTTATTAGTTTTGTTTTAACCTTAACAGACTCTTCACTCACTCTTTATTAATGAAAAGGTTACGTTGGGGAAATCAGATCGAAGCCGTTGGGGAGTGTGGCACAGAAGGTGAGGGAGGCAACTGGGTTGGTGACGGATGAGTACATAAGGTCGCAGATTGATGTGATAAGGGGTTTTGAGGAGCATTTGGAAGGTGCACGGGCTTTGTTCTTGGGGGAAGGGAAGAATGCGATGTTTTGTGGGAATCCGAATTTTCATTTGACGAGTTGGATGAGTATGCCGGTGTATGAGGCGGATTTTGGGTGGGGGAAGCCGGTGTATTTTGGGCTGGCGCGTGTGTCACCACATGACAGGGCTTTGATTCTGTTGAGCCCCGATGGGGATGGCTCTGTTCTCGTCTGCCTCCACTTCCAGATACAACACCTCCCCCTTTTCAAGTCCTTCTTCTATGGGGATATATGATAGTCAATGGCCTTCTCCACATTGCATCGTACTTCTTCTTGTCTGCAAATGGCGTGTTGTTTTGTTTTCAATAAATTTTCGGGAACCCTCTACAATTAGTTAAGATTTTTCCCATTTATTTTTCTCTCTCTTAATTTCTTCAATTATTATGCTTTTGAGAGAATAAATGTGATAATACATAGTGGATAGTGTATCCCTCAAAAAAACAAAATAATTGAAGAAATTGAGAGAAAAATAAATAGAGAGAATCACAACTGATCGTAGGGATTCACCAAAGATGGGATGAAGTTAGTTATTTGGTTTTACTTTTCAAAAATGATGTTTTGTCACCCAATGTTCCATCATATCACTAGAGTGAGAAACAAATAGAAGAGAGACAAATGATAGATGAGTGACACAAAGAAAAAGAAGTATTGGATGAGTGTTGAAAATGAAAAAAAAAAAGTATTGAATGGATGTTGAAAATGGACGAGTATTCAAATATTATTGTTGTTTGTTTTTATTGTAGCTATTTATTTTGCTTGTGTATTGCACCCGTTTGTTTGGTTTTACTTTTACTAGCTATTTGTTTTGCCAAAAATGTTTTCTTTTACCTCGCACCTATAATACACCTTGAAAGACATGAAAATATAAGAGAGAATAGTGATGGATATGATAGATAAATGATGTGTTAAAAAGAGAGAAATAAAAAAGAAAAAAAATATTGGACTAATATATTTTTTTTGATGAAGGAAAATGGGTCAAACCCCCAAACAAACAACACACAAATCAGAAACCCCTGGGGAAAAACACCCCATTACTCTTTACAAGTATTGGACTAATATTGAAAATAAATGAGTGTTCAAATATTATCATTATTGTTATTTATGTTTACATATGTATATATAATAATAATTGAGTAAATATTTACTTTGGATTTATAATTAAATTACATGTCTCATTGCTTGAAATTGATTTAATAAAAATATAGATGTAAATTAATAACTATTTTAAAAAAAATAGTTAGATAGGGAAATTTTGCTGACATATTATTTTTCAAATAAGTAAAGGGGATACTTCAGTGCATTGGTTCTCTATCAATAAATATGTTAGAAAAATAGACATTAAATTCTTAGATCATGTAGCAATAAATACATTGGCCTTCTATCAATAAATACGTATTGAATTATTTTATGTGAAATAATAAGGGCGAGACAAAGCCACGCGAGGAGGTAACAGAGGCCATATCAGCCATTACAGCAAAGGAAATAAATGGAGGAACAGCCCATGCAATTCGCCAACACATTGGCAACTTGATTCGCTTATCTAGTCTAGGAATACATGATTATATTCCTGTGAACATACTATGTCCCCAGTGGAGTTGCCAATGACAATGACAATACATTAATACATTGAAATTGATCCTTTAAAATTACATACTACATCAAATTAGTAATATATTTTAACAGATGTTAGCTAACTCACATATTTGATTTCTAACATGTAGGCAATACGTAAGAAATAATATATCGTTTCTCATTTATCATTATGGAATAATTTCTAGCTACCAAGAAACACGTACGTTGACATGACACAGGAGTCGGGAGATGTCATTTGAGTTCGTTTCTTCCGATTTTTCTTGTCGATCATTTTGGATTTGGCGGTGGGTGTGATGCATGTGAGGTCAATTGTTAATTTGATAGAAGATCATATCGGGAACTGACCAATGAGGCAATGCCCATATTCCATATCAATGGAAAAATTAAGATACACTATCCAAGAGGATAATGTCCAAACTCTAACTTTTCTACCGTACAAAAAAAAGTTAAATATGTTTTTTTCTCAAAATTTATTTTTAGTCTTCTATTTTTAAAACATATCTTTTTAGTTTTTCATTTTTCAAAATGAATCTAGAGCTTTTTAGTCCTCCATTTTGATGAAAAACGAAGAATCAGAAGTAGCATATTTTAAAACATAGAATACTAAAAAGATACATTTAAAAATAGATGACTAAAAATAGATTCTGAAATTAACAAAAAAACTTTAGACCTTGCAGCTCATGTGAGAGGGCTTGAGTCAGCAAGCATGTCGAACTAGACGTACAATTAAAGATTTATAATTCTTATTCATAATTTCCATAAAAAGAGAAAAAGCTATATGAAAATGGAACTAAATATATTTCAGAAACATTTTATATTTGTTTTAATTAAACCACACCCAACTAAGCGTAAAGTTGAGATAGATAAATAACCGACCAAACAAAAAGAGAGTTATATATATAAGTGGAGGTCTACTGATCTCTTTATTATTAAAGACCTATAAACTTATTTACAAGTAAATGTCTAGTACTGTTGTTTGTATCAACAACTGTTTTATAGGTGGATGCCTATTTAAAAGGCTTATTGAAATATAGGCCTTTAAACAGACTTGTAGGTCATGCCAAACTTTGAAGTAGGCCAAACCAAGCCTTAAAAATTAGCCTATATCAGGCTAATAAGCCAGACTCGGGCTTTACAATTTCAAAGTAGGCTAAGCCTATGCCTTACAAAGTCTGGCCTGACTTTTGCCTATTTCCATCCTTACATAACAGTGCAGAAATACTTTTTTTTATATATAAAACGTTGCAGAAATACTTTGAACTACTAACAACCTACTTCCTCCGGACTCGACTATAAGAAAAAAAAAGCCTTGTTTTATCGTCTAAAATATAAGAAAAATTAACTACATTTATTCTCTTTAATGAGACCATTTTAAAAATATCTTTATTTAACTCTAATTGTATTTTCAATGTTCCTTTGAGAAGATACAAAGACACAATTCTCTTAATTTACTATTGGACTATTGATTTTAATTGTCCTAGCACTAAATATCCACTAAAGGGTAAATTTGGAATAAAACTTCTTCTTTAGCTGAAATCAATAAAATTTAATGTAATTAACCAACTTTCTTAGTTAACGTGATTCAATTTTTTTTCCTTATATTCGAGTCCGGAGAGAGTAAGTCAGATTAGACTAGACACATGATGAAACAAATTTCTTTGATACCATATGATATATATTTAGCTTCCGAGTAGTATTTTGATGAGTGTATAGCATCTGAAACATTAATGATCTGGTCTCAATGTTAGACACTACACTAGGGGACTTTCCTAATTTTCCCATTGGGGTCCATTAGGGTTTTCTCAAGCATCGTTCACCTCTTCTTAAGTTTTTGCCCCTATTGCGTGCTCTAACGAAACATCAATACATGGATGACATCTCCTACGTACAATCAAAACATGTCACCTTGGAAAATGCCAAACATTAAATGTTGCTTCCAAATCACCCCAATAATTAAACTGGTTAACTGTGTCCTTGAAAGAAGAGGTCAGTATACAAATAACAAATCTGGGGAGTGACTTTATCGTTGCTCTGTGAGCCACGTAAAACGTCCAAACCCATCGTTTTTATTAGCATTCATAATAGAATTCTATCACGGTACGTCCTCCACTCTTAATTGTTTGCCAATGTGACAGATTAGATTTTTGTAACTTAATTAGCCAGAAAAACAAGATAATAAACGATCAATAATAAATTAATAATACCGCATACGCATTACAATAGCAAAAAGAAGCTGCCGCTTGTACATAACAACTAGAATGCGTATATCCTTTTACCTTTTTAAACTACTCTTTCTAGATTTAAATATAAGTAAAAAAAAACCTAATAATAATAAAAACATGTATCTAAGAGTCTATTTGTCTTATCTATAAAGCCTAGTATAAATGGTTAAAATCATCTTCTATTATTAGATTAGACATAATTTGATCTCCAATTAAAATATTTGTATGTGTATTTACCATTCCTACTACATAAAAAAAAAAGTCTGTTTGAACAAAAAAGAAGGAAGTACTAATGCCAAGCTGACTGTACTAGCGTACTATTATTAGTCATTTTTAGTTAATAAAAAAACAACAATATTGAAAAAAAAAATCCATCTCGCCCGGGAGGGTTTTGTTTCCTTTATGCAACAAAATGCAGAGGAGACTGCTATGACAAAATGGCAACCATTACGGCTTCATACATTGTCACCCCAGGTGAGTCAACGCCACAGGGTCGTCTATGGCTGTCCGATGTGGACCAAGTCGTGCGTCTCCGCCACACACCACTCATCTACATCTACAAACCAGAACACAACCACGATGCCACGGAGAGGATGAGGAACTCCCTCGGCAAGATCCTAGTTCACTACTACCCCATGGCTGGTCGATTGTGCTGGACAGAAGAAAGAGGCCGAATAGAATTGGAACTCAATTCCAAGGGAGCGATATTGCTTGAAGCAGAAACCACAAAAACAATGGCTGATTATGGAGATTTCGCACCCTCTGACTCCACCAAGGAACTCGTTCCAACAATCGATTACACTCAACCTATGGAGGAAGTTCCTTTGTTTGTTGTGCAACTCACGAGGTTCCACGGCAACGAGGGAATCGCCGTTGGGGTTGCTTTCTCCCACCCTTTATCTGATGGGATCGGTTGCATTCGTTTCATCAACTCATGGGCCAACATAGCACGTGGAGGCCCACTAGAGGCCCACGAATCCCCCTTCCTGGATCGAACGATGATGAAATTCTCACACCCCCCATTGCCACCACGCTTCGACCCCCCAGAATTGAAGCCTCTCCCACTCATTCTCGGAAGATCCGACACCACTGCTGAAAGAAACAAGAAGACAACCGCTACACTGTTAAAGCTCACAGCAGAGCAAGTTGAGAAGCTGAAGAATAAGGCCAACGAAAACGACACTCGAAAAGGGTTGAGACCTTATAGCAGGTACGAAGCAATTGCGGCACATATATGGAGGTGTGCATCAAAGGCTCGTGAGCTCGATAAGAACCAACCGAGTGTTGTAAGGTTCAACGTTGAATTCCGGAACAGAATGATTCCACCTCTGCCTCGGAACTATTTTGGGAATGCTCTGGCACAAACAGCGGCAAAAGGTACACATCGACTATGGTAGTTAGTTACTATTGGAGAAAAAGCTAAAGTCTCACGTCGACCACAGAAATAAGGGAATATATAATAGAGGCACCCCTCACTTTATGAGATAGTTTTGTTATTGTAGGATGAATTAGGCCACTAAATAAAAAATACTCAATTCTTATAGATACGTTCTGTTAGTTAGTTAGTTTTAACCAGCAGCTGTATATATAAGTTTGTTCTTCCTCACTCTTTCATTCGATCATTTTCCTCTTCACTCTTAATAAAAGGTTACATTGGAGAAATCACGTCAAGACCATTGAGTCATGTGGCACAGAAGGTGAGGGAGGCAATAGAGGTGGTGAATGATGAGTATATAAGGTCGCAGATTGACGTGATTCGGGGTCAGGAGAATTTGGACTGTGCACGGGCTTTGTTTTTGGGAGGGGAAGGGAAGAATGCTACGTTTTGTGGGAATCCTAACCTTCATCTCACGAGCTGGATGAGTTTGCCTGCATATGAAGCTGATTTTGGGTGGGGGAAGCCTGTGTATTTTGGGTTAGGATATGTCTCTTCACATGACAGGGGATTGATTCTGTTGAGCCCTGATGGAGATGGCTCTGTTGTTGTGTGTATGCACTTCCAGGTAGCACATATGCAGCTCTTCAAGAAGTTTTTCTACGAGGATATATATGAAATGTGTACACCATCATCACGACTTTGATTTGATGAGAGTGCTTTGTGTGCTGCTACATTTGATCTGCAGTTTACTTTCCTCAATAAATTTACATGATGGGAGTGTTGTTCAACAAAGATTGAACTAGTTTGTTGACTTTTCTTTTTCTAGATATTTTGCTAATTAAGGGACATGGATCTTTTGTAGTTTAAGTGGACTTTGCAAGTGAGTTATAGCCAAATTACCGTAAGTCGAAATCTTTCTTTATTTGTAAGATGTGTTAAAGCATTGAATGGCTAACCAAGAATATTATGAATCCTAAAACGTGGACAATCAAACAAATAACCTCTGAACGAGATGAGAAGATGTGTATTTAGAACCTAGTGACACAAGCTCCAAGATGGAATATTCTAAAATAACATAACATGAATGTGTCTTATAAATTGTAATGACCTTAACCTACTTGTCTGAGGATTCATTAACTAGTGCGTCCTCTAATATGCAGACTCTTTGTTTCTCTTCAATCACATCATCTTACTTAACGGTCGGAGAACAAATGGATATTTATGGCTTATTAAAAAAAAAATGGGCATTCATGAATTGATTGATCCATCGAATTGTAAAGGAGACACTTATATAGACCTTTCGAATCATCAATTGGCATTTAAATTCCACAAAATCTTGATCTCCACCACACAGAGAAGATGAACATCCTCATTATCCTCTCTTATTCCACTTTCCTTATGTAACCACTGCAAATGCAAAATTAAATCACACGCTTCATCTCCCCATACAGTTACAAATTAACACTCCCCCTAGCTAGCTTGCTACTATATAAACCCCAAGCAAGTCTTCACCAAAACCATACCCACACACACTAATCACAGATACAAACCTTTCTTCTTCTAGTACTATACAATGGCTTCCACTCACAACCTCTTTAACACTCTTGTGATCACTGCAATATTGGTCTCAGCAGCAGCATCTGTGGCAGAGTCAAGACCAGTACTCTCCAACGACCCATCATCCACCAGCACCATGAGCCTAGCAGAACGGTTGAAGAAGCTGAGTGGTACTGATGAGCCCTCTAACAGCTGTTGGGAGTCATTGCTGCAGCTCCAAGCATGCAGTGGTGAGATCATAACGTTTTTCCTGAATGGGGAGACTTATTTGGGCCAAGGGTGTTGCCAAGCAATTAGGGTGATTGGGCATGATTGCTGGCCCAGCATTGTGGGCTCTCTTGGGTTCACCACTGAGGAGACTGATATCTTGGAGGGATATTGTGATGAGGTTGTTCATTCACCTCCACCACCACCCACATCACCACTATCTCTAGTTGAGCACAAACAGAATATTGTTCCATAAAGGAATATGTAACACTTGGTAGTCTTGCTGGTTGTCAATAATGAACAAGTAATAAAAAGTACTACAGTATTGTTTCTTTTGTTTTTGATTTTAATGAGCTTTTGATATGTACTGAACTTTAATTTGAATCAATGATATGATATGCATACACGGTTGTGTGTATTTCTGTATCCAAAAGATAAATTTAAAACCATTCGTGTGCCATCACATTTAAAGTATACTTAAGAAAATATCATGTATTAAAAAATTCTTTTAAGATGAACTTTATTTAACAACTTTGAACTTTCATTCTTAAGAGCGAAACAGATTTCATATATATTCTCACAGATTTGAACTTTCATTCTTAATGTATCCTTTTCATTTTGCCATACAATTTGTAAGTTTTTATATCAATTCAGTATTTTTCTCTTTAATATATAATTCAATTAAAAATTTAGTGTGTGTGATTTTGTAAGTTTAACCACCATTGAATTACGGATCTATAAATTAAGGTCTTTTTTAAAAACACTTCTAAATAAAATGATATGAATAGACTGGTTGAATTATAATTAATGTGGTCCAGTTTTTTCAACCATTGTTAAATTGATATATGGATTTTGGACTATTGATTACCTTCTGATTTGGAAAATTCCCATAAAATGTAGTTCCCCCATTAGTCTAATTCTATAAATGGTTTTAATATAGTCGTTTGCTTAACATTTCGGAGGTTAGATAATTGTAACTTCTAACCAACATCTTGAAATTTCAACTTGAAAACTTCCTGTAGGTACCAACTTAAAATATGAAGTGACATACCTTATTTCATGGGCCTTTAGAAATCTTGACTTGTTTTATTGCTTGAAAAAAAAAATACATATTTGATAGGGACACGTTTTATTATTCAAGAATTAATAGGCACTCAATTAAATTGGATGAGACTTGCATATAAAAGCTCATTCCAAGTATCAGGAACACCAGCTAGACACCAGTGGCTGCAATCCATGCCCCTATGCCCTCCATTGCCATAAACAGATGGGTGGCCATCTTTCCTCAGCTGTGATAGTGTAGTAATGTTAAGCAAGTTCACAGGCTTTTGCATGGCTCCTAGCACTCTCTCTAAAACCAACTCTGCTGGGTGTGGACCTCCTGGATAATTGAATCCCAACAATGGCCTAGTTTGTCCCTCACAGAAGTTTGCTCCTGGCTCTCCCCATTGCTCTGAACTGGAACAATTAATTAACTCAAACAAAAGTGAATTACAATTCTACAAAATTATATATTAACTAGTCCCCAGACCCTTATAAAGTACGAATATTTCTTAACAAAAACAGTAAAAAAAATATAACCAACAAAACAATAATTCAGTTGTAAATAAAAAAAAAAGAGCTAGGGAAATGACACGATATGTGTCATAATCTGAGAGGTGATACATGTCCCACCCAAAAAGACAGTAGATACTTACTTGAGATGATCAGGAGAGACTCCTTGGAAGAACACCCTTGTTTTGGTGAGGTCAACATTGTCATCAACCCATTTGGCCCATGTTTTCAATCCTTTCTCATATGCAACCAAGCGATCCATGTCTCTGAATGTGTTATTCCCTTCTTGAATGAAATCCCATCTGCATGCACAAAGTATAAAGAAGATATCAGAAAATTGATATAAAGTTTACATGTGAAATAAGATCATGAAACCAATGAAGAGTGTGTATAATATATGGGGGTTTCAATTAAGTACGGTTGTTTTCTTCCTGAGTGAAGCCACCAATGCCAAGAGTCAAATATCAACACATCAACCCCTTTCCACGTTTTGCCGGCTTCAATAGAGTCTAGTTTCAGGACTCTACCACTGTTTTCACTAACAATGTCCACCAGAAATGCATTGCGTGAGAACATCACCTTAACATCATAGGTCTGCAAATCATGTGATACACAAGCTATAAGTTACATAAATCAAGATTGTGTTTCTATGCCAAGGACTGACCAACTATATGTTATACATAGACATGTCATGTTTTGTATGAGTTAATATGTATTATCTACTGTTACATAAGGGAAAACTCGTCTTTTAAAAACAATGTAGAAATAATCCCAAAACTTCTGTCCTTAAGTTGAAAGTTATAGTTTATTTCTTAGGAAATGCATGTAGTAGACAATCGCCAGAGTAAAAATATCAGTTGTTATAGTGAACCTGATACATGAATAGTTAAATTAGCCACTACTCATGGTTGTGGGCCAAGGAATAATGAGTAGAAGTTGATTCACTAATTGAATGATTAAAGCATTGGGTTCTTAAAATGAAGGGAGTTTCACAAAAGATTATAATATAAGAATAAAAGTAAGATCAGCACCGCAGCACGTGTTCTGTTTCTTTGGGGGTGGACCCATGTCAGAAACATAAGAAATTTCAAAAATATTGATTCTTTATTCATTTGTGTATGATAAAATATCGTCCTGGATTACTTCAACAGTGCCAATTACTGTACGACTAGTATCTCACACTATCAGCTAAACTATTCTTCCTCTGTTGAAACTTTTATGTAGAAAGACCTCACAGATATTGAAACTTGTTAATTACAATTATGATGTAATGAAAATTGTGTTGATAAGTTGGCATGGTTTGTTTGTTTGTTTTTTACTTAGTATCTTGCATGGTTTATCGTTCTATAATCAATGAACTTTTGATTATCTTTTTTATGGATACCAGCAATGTCACCTTCCTTGCATAAATTGTTTGGTTACATTTTTTGCTTGTACATGTGAGAATCTGATATATCTTGAGAGTCAAACACTTAATAAAGAGACCAGCTGTTAAGAGGTACTATCCATGCATGTTTGCAACCCATTTATTATTTATTATTTTGCAATCATTCATTTGGAGCCAAAGAGGGGAAGCACAACCACCTTGACATAGCTCAGGTAATTGGGGTGAATGTTGATTTGTGAAAATATGATAGATTTTGTAATAGTGAGTGAGAAGAGGAAGGAAATAGGGATCTAACCGGGAAGGTGAAAATGGAGAGACCTCCAATCCTCACTAAGGTGTACTGAGCTTGTGGCACAGCTGTGTGGAGCATGCAAGTGAGTGATTGCCATTGATTTAAACTCAAAGAATCCCCAACAAACAAGATACTCTTCCCTCTATGTCTTCTTAAGAACTCTTCACCATTGAATCTGCATAGCAAAGTTCATTCAAAAATCATAAGTGGGTAAAAAAACTCAATTTGTATGGCCTTATTAATGATCATTTAATTGGTCTTTTGTTGGTATCTATTATGGCATGTGATCTCCTATTTGAGGACAAAAACTATTGAAAGCAACTTTACAACTGCATCCTCTGAATGGAGGAAGTTCTCTGCCGACTCACACAAACTTCATATGGTAGTTCAAATATATATATACATAAGCCTAACAACCTTACCTAATGGTTTGGTGTTTGACACCTTGAAAAGACAACTCAGCAAACAATCAATAGATTTAAATTTTGCAGATAGAAGCAACAAAATGATCTTCTGTTAATTGGTTGTTCACAAATTACAAACATAATCATTGTTATTTTCTAACAGATCTGATGAATAATGGGTTAGGAGAAATATAAAAAATGCTTGAGTAAAGTTAACTGGGGAAGGCTATTAAGAGAAAACATATATACCCTGGACCTTACATATTTTGGAAATGTGATGTCCAGCTTGGTTAATTCTTTATATGACCCTTTACTTTAATCCTTTTTCATTTTGTGATGAATAAATTTTAAATCAATAAATAGATATTTGTCAAATGGCAGCAAAAGAATGAAAAATATGCAAAATCTAAGTTAGATTTCTAACATATATATGAAAGGAACAACATTATTGGGAGAGAAAAAGTGATGCACTTTTATATTTAATGAACAAGTAAAGTTTCCTTTCATGGTTCAAATTAAATATTATTTTCCTTCTTACGTTGTGGTTGATGAATTGTGAAATCTCTCCATATATTTCACATTTAATTCAAGTGCAGAATCTTTGGCCTGTTCCTTGATTTTATTTTTTATTTTTCATTTGGTTTTGATTTTATCAGAAGGACATTACTTGACAAATTAAGGTCTTTTACCCATATATGGAGCACTTATTAGTTTGTTGTTGATCGGTACCCTTTATGGATTGAGTCCTAATATTACAAGAGCACAAGGATCAACACTGGATGAACATTGGATTTCCTCAAATCAAATTACTAGTTAAAGATACTTCCTCTGATCTAGATCTAATTTCCCTTGTTTTTATCAGAAATTCAATGTCCTGAAATTTTGTATAACTCAGGTGAGGATGGAAGGTATGTTAAACAAACGAAAATTTCTATTGGTTTTTCTTGAGACTGAGTGAGTATTGTTTTCTGTTTCTCAGAGATTTTAGAAGCAAAAAAGCTTAGTAATTTATAGTTGAAAACGAAGTGCAATAAAGTAATATATAAGGTAACACCAATAGAGACCATTTCAATAAGTAAAAATCACATGGTTTCTATCACCATAAAAAATTTAATTTAGAGAACAAAAATTGGGTTTGGGGGGGGGGGGGGGGGGGGGGATGGTGGGAAATTATGTCCAAGGCCAAGAGAGCTTTCTGCCAACCCTGCCAAGTGCCAAGTCTCAACCCCACCTTCACCAAGAATAAAACAATTTACCAATTCCCAAGGATTTGTCTCTCTCTGATCTTTTTTATATAACTTAGTTGGCATTTTATTTTTTTCCATATTAGAAATCAAAACAACCGGTAGTTTCAAAGTAACTGACGCGGAATAGATTAAAGTAACCACTAACCAGTAACATATTTGTCAGAAAAGACTAATTTCAGGGAAGAAAAAAAGGGAAAAGTAAAAATATCACCAGCAAAAACCATGCTTCTATTCTATGTCCATCTGATAGGGTGAGAAATATTCAAATGGCATGGCACTGATAAAAAATAAAATAATTGCACACACACACATTGAGCAAATACTAACATTATGTTGTTTTGAGTGGAACTATGCTCAGATTCCTTAAGTAAAGTATTAAGTTCGAGCCTTATAGGTGAAAAACATGGTTGGAAAAGGCGGCCTCCCTGGCACATATTAGTCATCGGCGAAGCTGGTGGGTATTCGTATCAACGTCAAAGTTACCAAAAATATAACAAGAGAAAATGAAGGATCTATGTTATATGTACCTTGGTAAGTTGCAGTGTGTGGGCTGCCATCTATACTTGAGATAGAATTGATCTGGTCTACCATTGTTTTGACAGTCAAATTCCTTCTCTATGAAGGGACACTGTGAGGTTTCATAAAGAGGGTATGAATCATCATAAACCCATCTCCCCTGAAACAAATCACAACCACTACTAGTACTCTTTGCATAGCTTCTTGCCTTCTTATTGTGAGAAAGGTAATCCCACCTCCCATGTACCTGAATAATGAGAAGGGCAAGAAACAGCAAAACAGACATGGTGCTGGTGGCAAACCTCATGGTGGTGGAGCTCAGAAACAAGTATGCAGACACAATCAATAGAAAAGGGTGTGCTTCCTTTTGTTGTTGTTAATGTTGTTTGGATTTGGAGTACTTTTATATTTGAAGATGTGATAAAACGGTTGAGTTGATTATATCTTCCAAGATGATATATGATGATGAAAGCGGTTTGCAAATTTGTTTATGTGGTCTATTAATTAACGCATGAATTATGCAAGTGTGAGTCACAAACAAAGGAGGAGGGGGAGTGAACATCAAATGGATTTGATTTAAATTAAGAACCACAATGGATGGATACTACAAAAACAAAAACTTAATTTCCAAAATAAGGAGTGTTTTAAAACTTGTGAGAACAAGGGATCTCCTTTGGTATCTTATTACACACACACACGCAAAAGAAATTAAGCTCACTTACTAATAAAAGTATTAATTATTATTTAACATAAAAACTTCAAAAATATTGTTTAATATCATTATATATTATTTAATAAGGGATTTGCTAACATATACCCACTTCCTTTTTAGAAAAAGTATATTAACAAATTACAACTTAAAAGTTATTAAAACACCCAAAAATATAACTTGTTAATGTACTCACTCTTAAAAATAAGTGGGTGCACGTTAATAAATCCCATTAAAAATATTAACTATAAAATGCCAAAATATTTATATAATTAAAATATTAAGTAATCTTATATGCTGGGAAGCAAAATATTATTTGATTAAAAACTGTATGCACATATATACAAGAAAAACTCACTTGATGAGAAGCATTAATAACAATATTCATTATTATTTAAGATAAAAATTTAAAAATATTTAATAGCACTAAACAATAATAACTATTAAAGCTGAAACTCCTTATATAATTCAAATATTAAGTATTTACATTTTTAAACTACATATATGATATTTAATCTCATTTCATGTTGTTGAAACTAATCCTATAAATTGCAACAATTTGGACCAAAGAGATGAGCATATAATGGTTAATAACGTATATATAGATGTCTTGATTATTTAAGTTTGAAGTTTGAGTACAAAGAATTGGTTACCCAAAATGTGTAAAATTAAACCGACGTTATTACGAAAAAATATAGATTAAAAGTTTGGATCATTTTTTTTGTTTTATTTTTTGTCAAGGGATCAATTTTTAGTTATAATAAGTTCTTTACAGACATACGTATTTAGTTCTCAATTTGCCAAAAAAATCATATATAAATTTAATTTTATAGATGCTTATGATGAAATTAATTAACAAAAATTCTAACAAAATTGAAGCGAAGAAATTAATTTTAGCTTATGCGGAAAACTCTCAGTTATTGTAAGATCTTTTTAATCTTACTTTTTATATAAGTATATATATATTTGTTGAAAAATTTATCGAAACTGACTTAATTATCTCATATAATGTGAAAATTGATTTAATTTTTTTTTATTGTATGACAAATTTGTATTAGTTTTTCTAGTACAAATCTTGTTTAGAGCTGTTCTATAAGTGAGTTAAACAAGGTTGTATGTCTATATTAGAGAATAGCATGCTTATATATGATACGCAATGTCATCTATTTTACCTGAAAAGCCTTGCAGCGTTTGAAGGTAAAATTTCTCCATCACACGAAGAATATAATGTAGAAGATTCTCTCCTCTTCTCACTCTTTGTACGACCTTTTATTTTTTCTCTTTATATCACTCTCATGTAGGCATGGCGGGGCGGGGCGGGGCGGGGGCGGGTTTTACATTCCCCGTCCCCGCCCCCGATAGTGCTCGGGTTTTCCCGTCCCGTCCCCGATCTTGGTTGGGGTTGAAAAATCAACACCCATCCCCGCCCCCGACGGGTGTCGGGTTTTCCCGCCTCGCCCCCGCACCCACACCTAGTATTTTAAAATCTAAATTTTTATTTTAGAATTTTAATTTTGATAGAATTAAAGAAATTTAATACTTTATTTTTTAAGACATTTTTTTAATATATTTTGTTAGACAAATAATAATGAAGAAATAAAGAATTAAAAATGTAATTTTTTATAATATTAATGCATTAAATATTATATAATAAGTGTAATAAATGTATGGAGCGGGTTTGGGGGCGGGTTCAGGGTGGGTATTAGTTTCCCCAACCCCGACCCCAACCCCGACTTTTAAATGCAGGAAAAACCCGACCCCAGTCAAAACGGGTTTTCCCCGTCAAAGTCGGGACGGATTCGGATGGGTACCCACGGGTTCGGGCCCCGTTGCCAAGCCTACTCTCATGATTTCTCAAATTTGTGAGACTTAGTCTCAAATCCGCTATCCATTAGCTTATCTGCTATCCGCTATTTTTTGCCAAGCAGAACCTTGGTCCCTTTACAATATTTAGTTCATGTGTGATTTTGGACTCCCAATATTTTTTCCGACAAATTCAATCCCTCAATTTTTAAATTGTTAAAATTAAATCCCTCGTCACTCTCTAGTTGCTTAAAACTCTTAAATTTTTATATATCCATAACTTATCCATAAGTTTCACAAATTGAATCGATTAAATAAACTTTATTCTATTCAAAACTCACCAATCAAAATATCAAATATCACTCAAAATAAAATAAAAAATCTCAATTCTCCCCTCTTCAAATCCTTATATTATTTCAGATCTCAGATTCATCATAAATCCCCAAAATATTTTGATAAAATTTTAATTTTGTTGAGCATATACGGCCACCTGTCACCTAAACAAAAATTCTTTATCTTATATTTTCAGTTTCTCGTGGTTTTATATGTTTTGTTTTTATTTTGTTTTATGTATTTAACAATTACTCTTGTGCCAAGCATTGCTTTTTTATTTTTTTTTTGCCATTTTAATATTTGAATTTTAAATTCCTTCAAAAAAATCTTTGAATTTTAAAATTGAACTAAATATATCCCCTGCATTCATGAGTATTGTTGTTAAATGTAAAGAGTGATTAAAACATTAATTTTCTTGTTAAAATTATTTCAAATGTAAAATAAAAATATTGGATTCAAAAGGTAAATATATATATATATATATTTGCAAATATGTTCTTTTTGAAAATTTATTATTAATAATATAAAATTATTTAAATAATAATTTGTAACACAATTTTTTTCTTTTTTCTGTGTCTTTGAATTTTAAAAGTAAAATGATTAGTATTTCATATATTACTTAGATACTTTTATGAAATATAAAAAATCGAATTTTAAAATATAAAATACAGATATTTTGAATTTTAAATTTTAAAAAGATTCTAATAATTTGTGCCACATAATTTTTTTTTGGCTGAAAAAGAGGCCAATCGGCCGACACTTCCACATAATTTTTATGCTATAAACCATATTTTTATTTATGTTTGAATCTATTTGCCTAATAATTTTACTATTTTGCCGCTAAAAATTGGAATAGTATTTAAATTATGTGCCAAAATTTAAAATCTTATTTGTATAAAAAAATTAAAATTAAAATTTTATATATAATTTTTTTTAATATATGACTTACATATAAGGTAAATATTTATATCATGATCTTATATAATTTTATATACAACAAATTTTCTTTTTATAATTTTTCTTATTATTAAACTTGCATGGTAACAACTCATGATATTATTTATAAAAAAATCGATTCTAATGTTAAAATTTTATAAAATATTAATTGAATAACCTATTGAAATATTCTAGAGTATCCATTTTATCATAAATGGATATTAGAAAATCACATAATAGTGTATTTAATAAGTTAATATAATTGAATGGATTCATCTTATCCATTTTCTCTATAAATATTTTTCTTATGATGTAATGGATTGTCTACGATAACATATTTAAATATCCTAGGATATCCATTTTGTCATAAATGAATATTATAAATCACATAATAGTGTATTTAATAAGCTAATATAATTGAATGAATTCATAATGAATGGAACATTTACAACTCTTTATAAAAGAGTACTAAAAAAACCATTGTAATTCTTCAGGAGATATGTTTTTATCCATTTTCTCTATAAATATTTTTCTTATGATGTATGTTAATTATGACAATTAACTAATGTAATATTTCATCCTAAACCCATCTAAATTTTAGGAATAAAGTTTGTCGCAAAAAATTGAGGAATAAAGAAGAGAGTATCTTATCCAATTTTCGATCTACTGACTAAGACAGTCAAGAACCATTTGTCATAAAAAAAAAAAGACTGGCAAGAACCATGTCTACAAGAGGTATATCTAAATGCACTTTGTCCTCCATTTACTTGGCTGTACGTGTTATGAATCATTTGTGATATTCATGCTATTTGAATACAAAACATAAGTTCCATATTGTCTATTATGTGACACCTTTTGAGAGAAAAAAAAGAAGCAGCAGCAAAGTGATTTTTGTTATAATGGAAATTTGTTTATATGCAAAGTTCTTTCTCATTAAATACTATGTGGAAGGATGTCTCTCCATCCTCAATAAGACTTCTATGGCACCACATTTCCTAGGTATGTATCTCTTGGTATAATAAAAAAAAAAATTTAGACAGAGAAATTATGGACCCAAAAATAATAGAAATTAATAGAAATTCAATCTCTTTTATTGTAGATAGCATATCTAAGTGCTAATTCATTTTAAATAAGGAATGGTGAAATACAATTGCATTCACCAAAAAAAGGTAATATGTGTGTGTAATATTACAGTGTTAATTTTTTTGTAGGGTATAATCATATGAGTTGCTTTGTAACTGATTTTTAAAAGGATGTTTGTATATTGATTTTTAAAAGGCTATTTGTATACAACTTTTCACACGGTAATGTATAATAGATAACAAAATACTTTTAATTTTATTTAACCATGAAAGTAGATCGAAGATCTCAATCGATGGCGCCAAAAATAAATTAAATACCAAAAGGGCAAAACAAAGAGAATAAAACAATGCTTACCAATATGATATAACACTAGTAATAGATATTCGTATTCCTTAAACATGATGTATTATTAATGTTAATAATTCATTTTTATTTATACAACCAGAGTAATATGATTTGTTTTTGTTACACGAGTAATATGATTTGAACCTAAACCTCAAAGAAATTAATTAAATTTTTCATTAGTAGGTCAACTCTATTGGCTGAATATAATACACTACTTTTAATATATTACTTTAAATATTCTTTATTATTGAATATTTCTCATCTAAAAAATAATTCATATATCTTTTAAATAAATTATTTTTTAGATATGTATTGACTTTTTTTATAATATACCAATAACATAAAAAAATTCAAAAAAATGTTATTGAAAAATATATATTACTTTTAACAGTCCTTATCTTAACAATTAATTAAGACTAGAAAAATATTAAATGAAAGCATTTAATGCATTCAAAGTACAATAAACATATTTAATATCTATTACTTTTTATTTTAAGTAATTATGGTAATTATTAAAAGGATTATGTGCATTAAAAACTGTATTCAAATATTGTAAGATTTAAATATGTATTACAATTAAGTCTATTTTACCATTAACAAATCTTTTAATGGTGGTGAGCAACTTCAAATGATTATTTAAAAAAATATTTTTCTTCTTTCTTTACAACTTTCAATATTACTAGTAACTAGTATTGAACATTTTATTTTCGATTTCTTGATTTTAGAAGATAAAATAAAGTTTTAAAAACTATTTTTATCGGTTTTAGATTTTTTTCATTATTTTATCCTTTACTATTCCATAGTTGATAGTAGAGGTACAAAATTATACGTTAACAATACGGAGAATTAAAAATGAAGAAAAATTAAATATATAAAAGAAACTTTTTTCTAAATATTTAATTTAATTTGAGTTTAATTATATATATTTACATTTACATTTACATACATATACATTTATATATATATGTTAATTATAATATAATTTAAGAAATCATATAAATTAAATACTTATATTTACCCTTTTTGCTTGAAAAGACACAAAAACCATTTGAACAAAAAAAAATCTACTTATGGTAGTAATTGATGATTGTTGTCTATATTGACTAGGTTGACAATAATATAAAACTATGCAAAAAGGGGGTTTTATTGTTTCATGTTTTGGATTTTCTAAGAAATTTCAACCTAAATTTTGAAGTTCTCTTCGTCTCTTATAAGCAGAGCTCACAACCATGGCAACGAATCCAAATTCAAATGTGCATATCTGTGGAGAACAGGTAATTTATGAAGCTTAGTTGCTTGATTTTTTTTCTCCAATCTATTCCTATTACAAATATCTTTCGTTTTCATTTAGTTTTTTCATTTCCGCCTTTTGTTTTTCTAATAATTATGTTTCAATATGCGAATATTTTTGGATATGTTGTACAGTGGGACAGTATTTTCAATTTCTAGAATATTGTAGAGGTGTCTTTTGTTTTGGATGAGAATTGTGAATTTGGTTTTCTCAGTTAGGATGGATTGTTGTCTTTTGAAGCTTTCTCGTACACATCTTGTGTTTTTGAGATACATTCTTTTATCAATAAATTCTTTTGTGCTTATAAAAAATATGCACTTTTTTTTAAGAAATTAAATCTTAGCTGTATATATATCTTTTCTTTTATACAATCTTGTTATATATCTAGCTCTATAAAATCCTTATCCTTCTGCCTATTTTATATTAATCAATTTTGATTACACTTTAAAATTAACAAAAATATATTTGATCGATCGATGTTCATTTCAAGCTACAATCGGATTAGTGTGGTTTTTGAAATTAGGGCTTCTTAATTAATTTATCGACTTTTTTTTGTTACCACCACCTTTAGGGGGCATAACTCTTTGGGATTATTGAGCCTCGAGTCGATTTGTGCTTTAGTATTTTTTTTTACCTTTTTTTCATTTTTAGCTACAAAGAATGTTATGTGGGAAGGGGGTGACAACGATGGTTGGCTTTAAGTGAAACTACAATTAGGGGGAGTAGTGGGTTAGGTTAATCTATACATAGCTACAAGTTTTGATCCAACTCAACTCATATATGATGGATTGGATTGAGACTAAAAATTTCCAATCTGGATAGCTATCGTCTAACCAAAATCTAAAAAACTTGCTCCTCTTTACACTAAAACCATACCTGACCAAATTTCTCAATTCTAAAAACAAGTCTACCTCCCAACCGAACATATCCCTACACCACCTCCAAGTTCAGCACCAAACCTACTCTCTCATTTTTGTTTCAATTGTCTAATTATTCTCTAAAAATTGAAAAAGAGAGCATAATGTTTAACACATATATAGTATGCAGTACATATATAGGTTGATATTCAATATCCAGTCCTCCAAATCCTTAAACGGCACCACTGACTGCTGTAATTCAAATATAAGAAAAATGATGAGAAAAATGCAACAATAAGTGGTAATTAATGAAAATCTTAGAAATAATTAACGTGAGATTTTTTTGCTCATGTCCTAATTAACTTCATTAGATGTGTGAATGAATATAATTTTTATTTATATGTTGAGGTTGCATAATAAGTCTCCTTTCTCTCCCAATGATTTAAGTATCATTTATTTTACTAACAAGATAAAAACATCCTAAAATTTTGTAGATTTCTACACATATGATACGAAGATTGCAATTGATTAATTGTTGATCAACCATCATAATGGGCATCATTAATTACGTATCGGTAATACAAAACCCTGATTTTTTAATGTACTTGCCATGAGACTTCTTCTTTGATTGGTTTCTTCTTCCTACTTCTTGTCTCGTCTCGGGTAGAGCTCGAAAAGATTTAATGTGGGGCTTAGCAAATTATACTAGACTGCAATTAACAATAAAATACTACATAGTGAACATTTTATATATACATATATACATATATATATATTGATTGTATTATATTTACAAAAGGTTTTTATCGATGAAAATGCAATCTATTGTGTGTTTTGCATCCAGTATGTAGAAATTGTTTTGTACTTTATTTCTGAGATCATGATTTCTCTTCTCGGGTGTGGCACGATATCTTCAATTGGCTATATAGTGTGGACATTCTTTTTGGAGTGTTGTTTTTTGATAAATTTGGGAGCTCCAAAAATGAGGTGATTTTTAAAAAAAAAATCAGTGTGACCTACTAAGACTACTATAAATATCATATTGTCACCTCTTGAAAGTGTTTTTAGCTAAATCAAAGTCTAGTGCTTGTTTATTTTCTAAATGGTGTATTAAACCCGAAGCTTGTATATTTCTCAATGCTATATAGTATGAATTAGCTTCATTTTAGACAATTTTTTATATGGGTTTAAGTATATCTTATACTCAATTAACTTGACTGGAATTCTCCTTTGCTTTTCAAAAGAAAAAATAAATAAATAAATAAAAATATTTTTTATATATTTTATCCTCTTTATAGCCAAGAAGAGAGCTAAGAAAACTTGTTCATTAGATCTTAGGTCTTCACCCATAATTTCTCCAATCGGAAAAGACCAACTTTTATGGATAAACCCTACCCTGTTTGCCAAGGAGCCTTACAAGGAGAGTATGTTCCCAAGGTTTAAGGCGAGTATAAAACTCCATGCATGAGTAATCCCTTCCTCCTTCACAGAGCCCCTTTATGTGTTTGATGACTACATCCAAAAGTATGGTATCCTAGTCGTCAATAATATCCATATTTAGCATGTGGTACAAGGTTTGATATTCCCTCTTGTATTTTAAGACCTTTCGGTTTTCCATTTACATGAAACCATCTTTTTAATTGTAGAAAGTAGGTAGTCTCTTATGAATGAGAATTATTAATTAGATAGATTTAATTTCCATTTCATAGGATGCATTACTGCACATGCTTAGCTTGAGATCAAACTTAATTAGTTCGAGTTTTTTCATTCACAATATATGTCTTGCTACTACTCATGTTATTTGAGCACATATGCATCGGCTAACTTATTTAGTTAGAAATATATGCACAACATTTAACTATCTCTACCTGTTTGTGTTCTCTATAAATATTTCCCAGGAAGAATCCCAAACAAGCTCACTGAAGATGACTCAGTCTAACATATCAGATGAAGTTACTGATGCTGATCCCATTTCTTTTTGTTTTCCCATTAATTATGGTGATAATAACAATGGTAATGATGTTGCCAATGATAACAATAATAAGGCTGATGGGGATGATGGTGATGGCGATGGTCATCATAGTGATGATGTTGCCATCACTACTCCAACAAAGGAGGTAACTTAGATTTTATTTCAAATTTATAAATATTTTCAGTCAGAAAGACCTTAATTGTCTATTAATTAAACGTTAATTGTATATTCCCATCCATTCATATATTTTCACACTTCAAAATTCTCTTTCAATTTTCATATATAAATACCTTTTTCAACTATATACACCTTATATATTATTCTTGAGTTATTATGGGTTTAGATTGGAAGTGCATCTGCACCATCAAATTCAACATCAATGAAAGCAAGATGCCTTAGAGAACTGCCGCTTGAATGGAGTGGAAATTGGGATGTTGCAAAAAGAATGAGAACCAATGGGAGGATTGATAAGGTATGTAGTCAAATTTAAAATAATCATTTGTGTTCATACTTTTTCTTTCTGTTGTTTGTGCTATTTTATTTTATATATCGAATTTGACATGTTCTGAATGAGTGTTAAATAGCGACACTGGCTTCTCATTTTTGCTAATTATTGACATGATCGATCATTTATTTACAAAGTTACTGTGTTGCAGTACTATTATCATAAGGAGGAAGGCTTCATATGTCGTTCAACAAAAGAGGTTGAGAGATATGAGAAGGAAAAAATACGTCCCCAACGTAAAAGGAAAATGGAAGACAAGGAAAAAGAAATAATGAATAGCATTGCAGAAAAAGAATCCAAAGTGAGTATACCTAATTTAAAAAAAATATAGAAACTAATTATATATTTTAATTAATTAATTTTATTGGCACATTCAGTTCAGCGTTTTTAATTACTATTCAATGTGCTACCAAAATTTTCAGGAAAAGGGAAAAATGCTAGCTAACGAGGGAAAAGAGAAACTACCGAATAAAGTGAGTATACACGCTTATTTTGAAAGTTCAACATTTTCATTAATGTTCAACATGTTGTTTTATGTTTTATTGTTAGAAACTATATGCATTGATAATGTAAAAAAAAAAATTACACAAACATTCAATCATATCTCACTATAGTGTCATTTTGTAACATTAGTGCCTAAAATATCTGTATAAATATCTACATTATGAGATATGATTGGACGTCTGTACATTTTTTTTATAATTGTGACAATATATGATAATTAAATTATATTATTATTACTAATCAACATGTTTTAATTGGTAGCTAAAACTTTCAGGAATATGCTTACAAGTAAGAAACTCAAAGAAGAACATATAAACCATATTGAGTATGCTCTTTATTTTGAAACTTTAGTATTTTTCATTATTATTCAAATGCTTTTTTGAAATATGGCTAAAATTTGGCAAAATTAGTCACTTGGTCCCTTAACTTAATTCTTGATTTCAATTTGGTCTCATAACTTTTTTTTCCCTTCAAATTGGTCTCTTATATTTTTTCACTTATTTTTCGTTGTCATAAACATGCATATTGCTTCTATCTTTATCCACATAGCCTAATCTTAATCTATTTTGATCTATTCAAACATTTTGTTGGCCTATTTTAGTCTGTATACATACTTGATTGTGTTGCAAAAAGACTTATAAAACATAAGAGACTATTTTGTCACAAAAAAAAATAAAGCACCAAATTGAAAAAATAAATTAAGTTAAAGAACTATTGATATAATTTTGCCCTAAAATTTGTAGGAGATGTATGTTGTTGTTGAGAAAAGCAAAATGGGACATGTACTTGGTTATTTTGAAAGTTCAATTTTATTAATATGTAGTTTTGCGTTTTGTTGCCAAAATTTTGCCAAAATTTCTAGTAAGATTTTTTTACATCATAAAATAAGCACATATATTCATTTAGAAAAAGGTTAAATATATTTTTAGTCTCTGTAAATATAGAAATGTTTATTTTTAGTCCCTAAAAAAAGTGAATCTTTTTGGTCCGTCATTTTAGAAAATGTGTTACTTGTAGTCCATAGGGTCATATTTTAAAATTAAAAATATATTTCAAAATTTTATTTTACCCCTCCCATTTCCAAAATTATAATTCCTACCCCAACAACTTTCTATAGCCACCTCTTCCCCCTTCCCCCTGTCAACAACTTTCTATAGCCTTTCAAGCTCAATGCTCCCCTGGGTGGTTTGAAGAAGAAAAGAAATCATTAGGTTGAAGGTGGTGACGTTGGAAACAGGGAAGATAGATTACATAAATGAACTTATTAGAAGAATGAACAATGTGTTAAACACTCTAAAAGAAAAAAAAGGAACCAAGGATTGAGGATATATTAGAACGCTTATTCACATCACTGTGTGTACTAAACAAATTGTAGATTGATCGTGGTGCTTGTGTGAATCAGACAAGAGGGGCGTCGTTTCAGGAAGTTAGTCGAGAATTTGATTTTAAAATGCTGGGAAGGGAAAAGGGAAGAGGAAAATATGTTTAGGTGTAGGAATTAAAATTTTGAAATTGGAAGGGGTAAAATAAAATTTTAAATATATTTTCTAATTTTAAAATATGGCTCTCGGGACTATAAGTGACACATTTTCAAAAAATAAAAGACAAAAAAGAGACAATTTTTTTAGGGACTAAAAGCGAATATTTTCCTATTTACAAGACTAAAAACATATTGTTATTTTAATTAAATTTATTGGCATATTTAGTTCAACGTTTTTAATTACTATTCAACGTGCTACCAAAATTTTCAGGAAAATGGTGTTGGGAAAAGCAAAGCATGAACTAAAATATATGTATTTGGTTATTTTGAAAGTTCGGTTTTATTAATCACTAATAATATGTAGTTTTGAGTTTTGCTGCCAAAATTTCTAGTAAAAGATTTTTTACATAATCTAAAATAAGCATATATACTCATTTAAAAAAATATAGAAACTAATTGTTATTTTAGTTAATTTTATTAGCATGTTTAGTTTAGCGTTTTTAATTACTATTCAATGTTAAATTTTTAGAAAAAGGGAAAAATGCTTGCTCAAGGAAAAGAGGAACCTCATAGTAAAGTGAGTATATATGCTTATTTTGAAAGTTCAGCATTCTCGTTAATGTTCAACATGCTCTTGTGTTTTACTGTTGGAAATTGTAGGAACACTTATTAATGAACAAAGCTAATAAATTAATACAAATTGGAGTAAGTATGCTTATTATTTTGACAAATCACTTTTTTTTATTAATTATTATTTTAGTAATTACTATGCACCGACAGTATAAAAGAATTTTGACATCCAATCATATCCCGTCATAGTATCATTTTGTAACATTATTGTCCAAAATATTTGCATAAGTATCAACATTGTAAGATATGATTGCACATTTATGTAAAACTTTCTTACAATGCAATGCTTGATAATTAAATTCTATTATTATAGTACTTGTCAACATGTTATTTTAAGTATAATAACTAAAACTTCGAGGAATGTGCTTGCTGATAAGAAACTCAAAGAAGTGCCTACCGCATTGAGTATGCTTTCTATTTTGAAAGTTTAGTATTTTTCATTATTATTCAAATGCATTTTTGAAATATGGCTAAAATATTCAGGAGATGTACGCTGTTGAGAAAAGAAAATGGGGAACTAGAATATACATGTACTTGGTTATTTTTTTGGATAAGTTGTACTTGGTTATTTTTAAAGTTCAGTTTTATTAATCACTATTAATATGCAGTTTTAAGTTTTGCCACCAAAATTTTTAGTAAATGATTATTTACATTATAAAATAAGCATATATACTCATTTAGAAAAATATAGAAACTAATTTTTCTTTCAATTTTATTAGTACTTAAGTTCAGCATTTTTGTTTACTATTTACTGTGCTACCAAAATTTTCAGGGAAAGGAAAAAATGTCTGCTAATGAGAGAAAAGTGGAACCACTTACCGAAGTGAGTATATATGTTTATTTTGAAAGTTTAGCATTTTCATTAATGTTCGACATGTTGTTTTATCTTTTAATAATGGAAATTTTAGGAAACATTTACTATAATGAGCAAATAAAATAAATACAAGTTGGAGTGGGTATATATGCTTATTTTGATAGTTGATCTTTTGTTTTTGTTGTTGTTATTAATACTCGTGTTGTTTGAAGTATGGTAGTTAAAACTTTGAGGAATATGTTTGCCAATAAGAAACTCAAAGAAGTGCATACAAGAACACTGATACATAGACACACCTATAGTGTCATCACTCATCCAATGCTTTTCATCTCTTTCTATGTCATTCTTCTTATCACATCATATCGCCTATAGTATCTATCATTTTCTCTCTTCTATTTCTTTCTTTCCTTGGTCTACAAAATTAACATTTTCCTATGTACAAACTGCATTAGTTGAGTATGCTTATTATTTTGAAAGTTAGCATTTCACATTATTATTCAATTGCTTTTTTAAAGTATATATGGCTAAAATGTTCCGTAGAAGTATGCGTTTTTATTTTCTGTTCAATGTTCTACCAAATTTTATAGGGAAAGGAAAAGAAGGGAAAAAATCCTGCTAATGAGAGAAAAGAGGAACCTCCGACCAAAGTGAGTATATATATACTTATTTTGAAAGTTCAAGATTAATGATCAACATATTGTTTCAAGCTAGTTTTACTGTTGGAAATTCTAAGAAACACTTACCATAACGAACAAAGCAAGTAAATTAATACAAGTTGAAGTTAGTATGATTTTTTATTAATCACTATTAATATTCAATTTTAAGTTTTGCTGCTAAAATTTCTAGTAAATGATTTTACATTATAATACTATATATGTACTTATCGGTGATATAGCATTTTTCATTACTAAACATATGTTGTTTTGTTCTACTGTGAAAATTTTCAGGAAATGCTTGCTAGGAAGATAGCAAAAGCAGAAAATATGCGAGTCCGTATTGAAGAGTCTCTAGCAAGACTTCGCTACAACTTAAAGCACACATTTGACAAGTAAGCAAGAGATCATATGGGAATAAAGAATGTTCGAACTAAATGTGGTTTAGAATTTTGGTAATATATGATTGGATTTCAATTTTATCTTTTGGTTGAGATGACAATAAACTCCCAATGTACTTTTTTCAGTTTGATCATAACTTTTCGCTTTTGATTTAAAATATTATATATAACTTAAGTTTGGATCTTGTTGGCTTTTCATTAATATGATTAGATAATATATATTTTTGGCATGCTCTAGATTTTAGTTAATATTACTTCGTTAATATGATTAGATTTTTTTATAAGCAAAAGATTTATAATAGAGGGTAAATGGGTACTTTAAACCCTAGTAATTTGCGATCCCTTTTATTCTTCTAGCACCCTTTTGCCCAGTTCAAAGTGAGAGATCTCCTTAATTTATCCCTCTTGAATGTGGTGTGAATGTTACACTGCACTATGGTCTGGTCTCTTTGTTTTTTTTTTATAATTTTTAAAAAAATTTGTTGAGTTAATTTCACTATTTTTTTTAATTTTATTTGTTTTTATTAAGCCCACATGCCAACCTATTTAGTCCATGAGTTACGTCAAGCGGACGTTAGTTTCACGGACTAAGCCAATATGATCATTTTATATGCGGATCAATGTGAATCGGGCAAGACCATGTAATCACCTTTAAACATGATTAAAAAAAATTAAGAGAGAAACACAAATAAGATTTTTATGAAATTTTAGGAGAAATTTGTGAATATACACAATCTATATAATACCATGTAAATTATATGGGTGCACGATAGACCCAAAATTTCAAATTTCCATGCTAAGAGGTACCTGTACTCAGTCTCAGATGCTCAAATCCATCGACTAAAGTGTAAGTGGGGAATAAATCCTTAAGCTATTCAATACAAAAGAAAAACATAGAAGTTAGACTTGGAATCCAATCAACCTACTGACCCTCCCAAGGATAGCTGTTTTTTTTTCTTCATATCGAAAGCAAAGTTTTTTACTTAAAATAAAAGAAAAGAGGGATGCAAAGCACAAACAAATTGACATTAATTATTAGAATATATTTACAATGCACCGGAAATCAATATAAAATAATTTTACACATATATCTAATTATATCTCACACTTTATAATATTATTTTCTAAAATATTTAGATAAATATTTATATAGTGAGATATGATTAGATGTTTTGTAAAATTATTATTATTTTGTATATGAAAATTTATTATTATTATTATTATTTAATAATGAGAGAAAAGTCAAAACAAAATTATTTTACACTAACGGTACATAGTAATTAAATCTTAATTATTACGTGTCCAATAAATAAAAAAAGGGTTTAATTACCATGGATTTACAGAGTAAAAAAGTTTTACACGGAATATTTTACTATATACATATTTATGTAAATTTTTTAAATAAATAACGGTTATAAGCGGACCCTATAGTAAAATATGATCGGATATTTGTTGAAAAACTTTTTACAGCGTAAATACACGGTAATTCAACTCTAAAAAAAGATTAATATTATTTGGTGGGTCAAATTCAATATTAAGAGAAGGTTGGTGAGTTTGGTTGTGGGGCAATAGGACACAAGAGTACAGGACATTAACATCCAAACCAATTCCCTCAGAACGACCAACGCTCCGATCGAAGCCAAGGTTCAGATCCGACACATTCAGATCAGATCTCTCTTGCTCTTTCTCTCTCAATCGTTCCCGGGTTAGTTCCGCGCTTCGCGAAAGTTAAATGTAACAATCAAATTTCACGGTGGATATGAACAAAACCCATGTGGTGTTTGATTCAAATATTCCATTTTTATTGAGTTCCTTCATGTTTGGGGAGTGCGAGCTAATTTAGTTCAAACGGGTCATCATAGATTGTTCATTATTTTTTTATTTATCGAAAGTGATGTTCTTTTTACTGAGCTTCTCGTTTGGCGAGTATGAGCTGATTTTGGTTTATATGGATCATTTTATATCATTCATTTATGCTCAAATGGTTATCTGACTGACAATACAAAACAACCCAGAATTTATATTTACCCTTTTTTTTGTATATATATAAAAAACTAAGTTGAATTCCTTTATTATTTGTAAGCATCATGTCACTTTTGGGTCTTAACCTTGACTTCAGGTAGTTGAGATTGTTATATTTCCTCTATGCTTTTCAGCAATTTGTAGTATGAGTTCATTTGAATATAATTTGGGCAGATATAGGCATCTCCAATGAAATTTTTGACTTGTACTTTTACAGGTAAAGTTGGAGTCTTCAGTTTGATTTGTAAGTCTAACTATAGAGTGGCTATCTAAGATCTCTGGGGCAGTTGCTTCTTTTGGATTGAAATATATATTGGTATCTCTTAGGGCGTGAAGACAATCTGTATTTAGTTACTGACTATTGGTTAGTCCCAGTGTGATCTGACAAGTTTGATTATGAAGGCAGGTCATGTGCCTGAATAGTATTTCATGCACTAGTTGTGTTACACACCCTAGTGAACTTATGTTGTTGGATTCGGTGACAACTGGTGATATTAAACGACAGTTGGATGGACAGTTTTGTGTTGGGGGTATATACATGGAAAAAACTCGATATATAGTAGGAGATGGTACAGAGTGAATTGGATTCAGAGAGCAGTGACTTCGAAGGGATAGATGGTTTTGACAGTCATAGCCTAGGATCCGGCATTCGTAGAGAACCTTCGTTTTCACGTTGGTGTGATGATGATGGAAGGGTCTATTTGGATGAGCAATTAGGTAATGGAGATGTTGGTGTAGAAGAAGACTCTGATTTTGAGTTACCTTTTCCTCAAAAGAATGAGCCGCAGAGCGGACCTTTAGATAGAGAAAGATTCTTTTTCCGAAAGTTTCCGCAAAGGAGTATGCAAATGAATGGTACTGATGCCATGGATGATGATTCTGTTTATCGGAGAGGTAATGGATCTGAGAAGTATGTGCCTTTTGATATTGAATACAGCTCAGAAAGGGGAACAGTTGGTGTTGACTCCTACATTTCTGTGGGTGGTGATGGATCCCAAAATACCATTTCTGCAGCAAATATCTTGAAGACATTGTTTTTTATATTTATGTGGTACACTTTCAGTCTATTTTTGACCTTGTAAGTCCCTTGTTTACACTGCTGGTCTTTGCTGGCATATATACCCTGTTTAGTGTTATTTTTTATGTTAATCCTTCATCCTTCATCTCTGATTCTCAACTATTTTGAACAGGTATAATAAAAGTCTGTTAGGAGATCATATGGGCAAGTTCCCAGCTCCTTTTTTAATGAATACAGTCCACTTTTTGATGCAAGCTGTTTTATCAAAATTTATCACCTGGTTTTGGTCTCATAAATTTGAGACTAATGTTGTCATGTCTTGGAGGGATTACTTTTTGAGAGGTAAATTTTCAATATTCTCTACCTCATTCTTTCTATTCTAAGTTTCAACTCTTGCTCACTTTAATATGCTAATGAGGTAGGCAACACTGTCACTTCTTAATACATTTTGGCCAATAATTTTTTGTTATTAGTTACTTATTATCTGTTATTGATGCAAAATATTCCACAAATAATTTCTAATTCTTTGTTGTGATAGCTTTTCCGAATTGGGATTTATTTTTCAATTTTTTTTTACTCAATTATTAGGATTCTAATGGTAATGTGGTCCAAAGAGTCATTAATAATGACAATGCATACCGGCTCCTATTCTATCAAAAAATGTGCTGGAGGATATTCACTTTCTACCACTTTTTACAATGGATTTAATGTCAGGCATTTGAGAGAAATTAATTTCCCTCTTTTAATCTATGCAAAGGTGTTTTTAGTTTCTTGGAACTCCTGCCAGACTTCTGTTTATCTATACTGACACCTATACTTAAATTTCGAATAATGGACCTAACCATCAATTCTTGTTATTTGCTGATTTGAGTATCTTTTGTTTTTTCCATTGAAATGCATAATTTTTTAGGGATATGAAATGATCTGTAGGATGATTGGCAGCACCATTTTCTGTTATTTTTACTTCTTTCCTCTCTCTTGCCGAAACACTTTTTTTTTTGTTGCAAATTTCTCACCACTTATTACATTAACTTTTATATCAACTAATGCCACAGATGGACTTTGCCTTTCACAGTTGTACCGACTGCTCTTGGAACAGCTATGGATGTTAACTTGAGCAATGCATCTCTAGTTTTCATCTCTGTCACATTTGCTACGATGGTTTGTGGCATTTCTTTTATTTTCATATAAAATGAGAAATGTTTATTTAAGTCTTTTTTCTTTTGTAATGTTACATCAGAATCAGATTCTACATGAAGTAACTAACTATCCTTCCTCTCCTTATTTACCTTTCTTTTTCACTTGCAGTGTAAATCTGCTGCTCCAATTTTTCTCCTTCTGTTTGCTTTTGCTTTCAGGTGAGTTTTCTTTCATTTTGCTTTTGTAACCACTCTGATTATGTGATTCTTGTGATTTTTTAAAATAAATGTTAAACATTCTAAAATTTAAGGAGCTGCGTCAATAGGATAATTTGTGGAGTAATGCATTAAGGAAAACAAATTTTATCTTATGAAGTCTTGCATAACTCAGAATACATTAGGTATTTGCAATCATTATGTATACTGATATTTATTTTTATTCTGTAAGCAAGTAGAATTCTTTTAAATTGAAGCTTTCAAGACAAAGTGATCTTGAGAGTCAGAATTGTGGGAACCATCCTTCAACTTTTAGAAATTACACTTTCTTTCTCTCATGCTGGGTTATCAAAACTACTAGAGTTCTCAATCCTATAGCACATTTATACATTGTTCAGTGTTTGTGGCCATTTAGAATTCAATATTTACAAACATGGGTGAAAAAATAATTGTGTTCTCACAAACAATTGATAGGAAAGTATTGTAATTTCTCCTATATTTTTCTTTTTCTAAAAAAAAATCTGTGAGAAATATTAATGCCATTTTTTCTAAAAGGTATTTATTGTAATTTCAATCTACTTTTGATTCCAAATTGGAGGAAAGCGAAGACTTTTACAGATAGAGTTTTCAATTCTAAAGTTTTAAGGTTTGGCTGCATAAAATTGTCCAAATAAGTTTTGATAGTTGACGTCCGATGTTAAATCCTAATGTAACTCCTGTTGTATTGCACAATAGTCTCCCAGCCTAATACATTGTACTGAGAAGTCAAACAATACAATGCTTTCTACCAATGTCAGTGCTGGTATTTTTTTTTAATTAAACAAAATTTAATAGAGAGAAAATAGGAAGAGTACAAATAGGGAGAGGATAAGATGCCGTTCGAAAAAATAGGCTATGAAAATTTTAAAATTCTCTTGCTTTATATCAGAATTGGCAACTTCCTTAAGGCAACTATGAGTATAGAGAAGCCATAACAGGTCTAAGGGCAGAGACATTTTTAAAGAAGAAAGCATTCTACTTTAACCAAATGCACCAAAGACTTGAATAACTTCAGGTTGCCACAAAATTTTAGCATTTCATTTACAAAATCTTTATAACAAGCCTTAAAAGCTGCAATGATGTTGGGATCTCAACAGACGTTAAAGGACATACTCAATTCTCAGCAATGATGCCAAAAAGATTATTTCGGAACTTAGTTGCTTTACAATGCAAGAATTGGTGGCCTTTTGTTATAAGCAATACCTTCACACCACACTTTGGGAGAAAGAATGGTGTGCAAAGCCTACAATAATATGACCCTATGTCACCCTTTCACTTGATGCCGTGAGCTTTAAGTTGCTGTTAGAATGGCTTATTGTTTTTGAAGAGTGCATTTCATACCTTTGTTCAACCATAAATGTGCTAACAGTTATTTTAATTGTCATTTCTGTATTCTCTAATCTTGGGTCATATCTTTTTCACGCTGCTTTGTAATTTTTGGTTTTTGAATAATCACATGTTCAGTTGTACATCCTCTAGATGAATATTAAATTTGTGTTTGTATTCATCTTTGTTTACCTGTTTTCTGTGATTTAATTATAAATTTTGGTTTGAAGGTTGGAGACACCAAGCTTTAAACTATCGGGAATCATCTTGGTCATCTCCGTTGGCATATTACTAACAGGTATTCATATCTTTCTTCATGTTCACGAATCGCAATAGTAATTTATCATTTCAATATACATTGATTTGCACTTAGAATTAAGAACATCTAAGCCACCATGGCTTCCTACAAGCTCAGTGGTTAGATATAGAGTGAGGTGCACCTTTACAAATTACAGCAGTAAGCATGTTATTTATTATGGATGTTTCCATCTTAGCATGCCATATTGAATATAAAACAACAGTCAAAGTATTTTCTCACTAGGTGAAGTCAGTTACATAGATCAAACAACTCCATAATATTCTATCAGAAATATCCTAATGACATACTATTCAAATCTAAGTCATTCTTAATGACATGCCACATTGAATATATTTCTGAATTTTTTTATGTGAAAGATTGTACTTCAATTCCAAAAAAGAATAGCTTCTAGACAGAAGTTAGGAAAGATATTTTATACTAATAAGTTAGTTTGGAAGTTAATAAACTAAACAGTTGCCAGAACATAGAATAGAACAACCAATAAGTTTTTCCTCGTATTCTCTGTAGAATTCCTCTATCAATTATAAGTATTGGCTTTTCTATAGATGTTTCGGAACAGTGATAAATACTTTGAACATTGAAAGATTCTCAATTTACATTGGTTATTCTTTTCCCATGGCTCTCTTGATCTTTAATTTTCATTTAAAACTTATCTTTAATTTTATTTTGGTGTACTGCAGTTGCAAAAGAGACAGAATTTGAATTTTGGGGTTTTGTACTTGTCATGCTTGCTGCTGTTATGTCTGGGTTTCGCTGGTGTATGACTCAGATCCTTTTGCAGGTAGTGTATTTGCCTTTTCATTTCTTTATATAATTGTATATATATACATGTTTATCTACACATACACACCCAAAAACACTTTACGTTTGTATTTTTCCTGCTCTTGTTAACTAAACATTTTTACTTCATTTTGTTGGGTTGGGACACGATTTTCATTCTTCTCATGTCTGAACTGAAAACCAAATTGAAAGAAAGAAGCCTACGGTAAGTGCCCTGCATAATCCCATGTCAATAATTTATTGAAAATATTAGTCTTATTAGATTTATGTGATATTTTCGATGAACAGTTTCACTTAATTAAATTATCAATTGTTTCTGTTTTCATTTATTTATTTATTTATTGTTGGCTTTGGTCAATCAATCCATGGATCTAACATTAATTTGTGCCAGTTTATTTTTTTTTATCAACCATGGATTCTTTCTGCTCTTTCTGGAAATTCATAAACTTCTATAACTAGATAGTATAAAATTGTAGATTCAGAAGACGGCACATTAAGCCTACACGTTTGAGCTAGTGAATATGTGGCCTACAAACTTTCGGCATGTCATTAGTATAAATTTTATTAAGTTTCTGCAATCCAAATGAAATACTTGACCTTCGAGGAAGCCTTGGAATTCCATAATGGTTTATCAAGAGCATAAGTATCCCAAAGGAATGAGTGAGAAACCGAAAAAAAATTATATGAAGATTCTCCAAAAGGATCAAGGGACCAAATCCTCTTATCCAGGAGCAAAGACAAATGAGTAGAGTCCAGGAGGACCAAAAGGGACTCCATTTTAGATTATTCCCCAATCCCCATCATTTAAATTACAAAATAAGGTCTTTCATTAAACATGATTTATGATAGGACATTATATCATCTTTTCAGTCATGCAACTAACCCCACCTAGTGGAAAAAGGCCTTTGATGTTGTTGACTGTCGTTTTTGTATTGATCAACTCTGTAAATTGCATTAATTCATTGTTTCCCTCTTTTTAAATTCTCTCTGTATCTTCCCTTGAGCCTTTTGTTTGCCTGTGTTTATTTTCCAGCTAGAATTTCGTATGTTGTTATATTATATCTTAGTCATACATTTTATACGCTTTTTCCAATGACTTCAGGTCTGAAAAATCCACTTACCCTGATGAGCTATGTAGCTCCAGTAATGGCTGTGGCAACCGCACTTCTTTCTCTTGCATTAGATCCATGGGATGAATTCCGAGAAAATGTGTACTTTGATAATTCATGGCATATAGTTCGAAGTTTCTTGCTAATGCTTTTTGGCGGGACACTGGCCTTTTTTATGGTAGGAGTTTATTTTTTTATACTTGTTAGTTTTGTTTGATTTGCTGCTTATTTGACTTGTCTTAAACAGGCTTTTGTTTGTTTACAGTCATATTTGTTAACTTCCGGTCTTTGTTCTATCCAACATTTGTGTATTTATATTCTTGCAGGTACTAACAGAGTATGTTTTGGTCTCTGTAACTAGTGCCGTCACAGTCACAATAGCAGGGGTTGTTAAAGAGGCCGTCACCATATTGGTATCAATTATGTTTTTATATGATTTCCACTTTTGGTGCAGAATATGTTTTTTATTTAGAAATAATATTTACTAAGATCCTCGCTAAGTAAAACATTTGCATTCATATGCAAAACTAATTATACAATTTTGTCTCTTTTTTATTGTTGCATGTTATGTTATTTACATACAAGACAGAACAAAACATACTCATTACTAACATTTGCCTATAAAAAAAAAGGTGTTAGTGTAGTAAACAAATTTTAATGTATGTGACAATACATGGTTGGATGATAGCATTCAATTTGTCAATAATAATGGATTAAAATTGATTTAAAAAATAAATACCCCTTTGTTCTAACATACAGATACATATTGTTCTACTCATATGATGGTTTATATTGAATAAATACTTCATGTTTCTATTTTTATCAAGTCTTCTCACATCTGGCTTGCTCTGATTGTATTGAACTGATATTCCGGTTTATGCTCTTTGTCTATAGGTTGCAGTATTATACTTTCATGATGAATTTACTTGGTTAAAAGGATTTGGCCTATTCACTATTATGGTTGGCGTCAGTTTGTTTAATTGGTACAAGTAAGTCATCAGCAGACATATATTTCAAGCAACAATCTCTAATTTATGATCATTCTATCCTCAACTTTTAATTTATGCCCTGATCCTAAATCTATTATTGGGCCACCCGCATTTGTTCTCGCTTGTATCAAACATTTTTCATTTTACTCTACTTTATTTTTCTTTTTTATCAGAGAAACATACAAAAAATATAATCAAACGATCAATAATTCAATATACACCTTTTTTTATATGTAAAACAATGAAACTGCTAATTTGCCGATCAAATGATACATTAGAGCTCAAGTTACAACGTGTTGCTGTATAAATAAATCTTCTATACATATTACATATTATCTTTGTTTACTAGAGCCATACTGGTGTGCCACAGACATTGTAATACTTCTTTCCAATTTAATGCCAGTCATCAATTTTTCTCTTGTTTGTTTTTTGTTTTATTTCAGATACCAGAGGCTGCAGAAGGGCCATGAAGGTGACAATGTGGCAGAGCATCCTACAAGAGATTCTGCCAAATATGTTATTCTTGAGGAGATGGATGAACAAGATGATGGCATGTGAAGCCTATATGGACCAAATAATTCAAATCCAAAGTAAGCCTTTTTATTGGATGCCAGTTAAATTATGCAAATCATAATTCACCAGTTGCTTCATACTCTAGTACTCATCCAAGAGGCAGCTGATGGTACATGTTAAAATCCTACTTAAAGATAAAAGTAAGACTGGAATCATGAAATTCAAGTTTCAAATGTAAAAAAATTCCTGTTTTTACAATGGCAAGGAAATTTGCAATACGTTTAGCTATGAAACATCAATTCAATTTTTAAGATAGAAATGTTAATATAAACATAAATATTTTGAGTATTCCAAATGTTGGATGTTGTTTTGTCCCTAATTTGATTATAATTCTCAGTCAGTTTACTATTTACTGAGGTCTGTTTTCCTGAATAATATGTATATTGAAGCAATGATTTCTAAAGAACACAGGGCACAAAATTATCTTCCAGGGAGTTGCCTCTTGGCCTGCACCATCTCATCTTTTCAGCAGTCGCATGTTTATGCTCCCTGTTGGAATTTTGATGTTCAAAGTTCTTTGGAGTTTTCAAGATATATTGCCTGCCTGCGATCAACATCAACACCATTTCTGCTATGTCAGAATAAGCGCTTAAGCAGTTACAGATTTTGGCATTCTTTGGAGTTGATAAGATATATGTTGTAGATCAGAACAGGTTGTTAATAGATAAATTTTCTCTATTTTTGCTTCCTAGTATTGTATTAAATTTTGATTTTTTTTCTTCAAATTAACAGTGTTTGGCTTGTATATACTAAATGCAGTTTATAATTTCTTACCAACACAGTAATTGGTAATGGTTATTCAAATGTTGAGGGTCAATTTCATAGCATCTATGGAGTCGTTAAGAAAATGGAGCTAGTTGACCCATCGGGTTATTTTATTTTATTCCATTTTCTCTTTTGTTAGTGTTTTTCTTCTATTTTTAAAAAAAAAAAAATTGGCCGCTCAACCTGCCTATCTATCAACCCCTGCCCCCCCCCCCCCCCCTTTTTTTTGTTACTTTTTAAGATATTTTTGTTATACGGTTATTTAAGCTGAATTGAATTTTTAATTCAAATATTGTCCTCAAAATAACAACATAACATAAGAACATACAAAGATTTAGATTTAATTTGTTTAAATTTCAATTTCAATTTCAATTTAGATTAAGTAACTACACATTAACTATAAAGATAAAACATAATTTAAATTGAAATTTAGATTGAACTAACTTTTTTGACAGCTTAGATTGAACTAACAACAGATTAACCATAGAGATTACACATAATTTAAATTGAAGTTTAGAATCAAATTTAAAATCCGAGTCATTTTTTAATTTTCAATTATTTGAATCCTTTTTTTTGTTTTTTATAAGATTTTTTTTTGATCAATATGTATAAGATATTTATAAGATATAAATATGTATGTAAAAAACCGATTACATAATCCTTGCTTTCTACACCATAAAAGACTTGGCGTTTGCAGCAAAAGGTGACGATGAGAGAGAGAGAGAATCACGTGAGATTTGTTATTGTTGGAGACTTTCAATTCAATTGGGACTGAGATATCGAAGAGGGAGTAGGAACACTTCCCTTTACCTTCACGCCCTCCCCTACCAAACCCCACAACACTGTGCCCCCCCAACTTGCCCTGCAAATATTTATACCGAATAGAGAACAACGACAACTACAACATTTGACCATATACATTATTAGCATTTAACATTTTTATTTATATTTCTAATACTAAGATTCCAAGGTATCATTCCCGTACCCTTTTTTTTTTTCTCTATACTTTTTGTCTTGAATTTTCAACAATGAAAATCCCTACTTATTATATTATTATCAATGTCATCATTGTTGTTGTTATTGTTTTGCAGTGTTTTGGTTTGACATAAGCCTTTCAAGATCTAAGGGGGCATGATCAGAAGCTAAGACACATTGTTACATATAAACTAAGTGTTCAGGACCGTGAGAGTTAGCTTCACGACCCTGACACAAAAGGGGTGTCTCTGATTTTGTGTGTTTTTTTTTTCTCTGTTCCTTTGGAGTTTTTTGACCAACATAATAAGGTTTTGGTCGGAAAGTTTGGATTTTTCACCTACCCTTTTACCTCTCACACAATGATTTCATCGTTGAGACAACCGGGTATAGCGATCAGTGGTTCTGATATTGTTTTGAGGAACAGACATGCAACCCCAGTTCAGCCACGATCGTTTTTACCTTCTCTGCTGAGAGAAAAAGCTCAGAGATCTCTGGTTTCAGTGCAAAAGCCTCTGCACCTTGCATCTGTTGGTGTTGCGAATTTTGGGCCAGTGAAGAATCTCGATTCAGAGAAGAGTTTTGGAAGGGATGGCGATTTGGGGAAGTGTGGAGCGTATGAAGCAGACAGATCAGAGGTTGAAGCTGCTACGCCATCAGAGGCTGCCAAAAAGGTTAAAATTGGGATATATTTTGCAACCTGGTGGGCTCTGAATGTGGTGTTCAATATTTATAACAAGAAGGTTTTGAATGCCTACCCCTACCCTTGGCTCACTTCAACTCTTTCACTTGCTTGTGGGTCTCTCATGATGTTGATCTCTTGGGCCACCAGGATTGCTGAGGCACCTAAGACTGATCTTGAGTTTTGGAAGTCTTTGTTCCCTGTAAGTTTGAATTAGTTTTTGCTATTTGATTGAGAGGAAAAAAAGAAAAAAGGAATTGAAAGCTTTGTTTTGTTTGCTCATATGTTTTTTGTTCTTAACAAAAATTGTTTTTGTTTTTAGCAATTTTGAACACACATCTGGATAACTATGTTGGTTGATTTCAGAAAAAAACAAAGTGGAGAAAATTTAGTCTACTCCATATGCATAATGGATTCAAAAAAAGTTTTTGAACAATTTGGCCATTTTCCTTTGTTCATTTGTCATTTTGAATGGATAGTGACCGTAGTGTTTGGTGTTTCTCCTTCAGGTTGCTGTTGCACACACAATAGGACATGTGGCTGCTACGGTTAGTATGTCCAAAGTTGCAGTATCGTTTACGCATATTATTAAGAGTGGTGAGCCTGCTTTTAGTGTTCTGGTTTCGAGATTTCTTTTGGGTGAGACCTTCCCCATGCCAGTCTACCTGTCTTTACTTCCGATCATTGGTGGATGTGCACTTGCTGCTGTGACTGAGCTCAACTTCAATATGATTGGTAATGAACTTGTCTTTTGAAGAATATTTTGCCTTTTGTAGAATACGATTGGTAATGAACTTGTTTTTGTTGGGCACAGGAATAAGTTGGAGATAGGATGATAAACTGACTTGGATTGTGAATGTGACCTGAAAAAAGATAACGTGTTTAATTAATTGGGTGTGGATAATTCTGCATTTTTTGGTTAGCAAACTGGTCTTTAGTGCATTTTGTTGTCTAATCTTGTTTGAGTTTATCCACCAACCACGAGGGTGATTAATTTCCCTAACAATGCCATTAGGAGAGGTTATTTATGAAGCTGTTCTGGGTACCCTCCTGGCTTTGATTCCATTGACATTTTTGTTTTCTTTTTCAGGTTTTATGGGGGCTATGATATCAAATTTGGCATTTGTATTCCGGAATATCTTTTCGAAGAAGGGGATGAAGGGAAAGTCTGTGAGCGGAATGAATTACTATGCTTGTTTATCTATTTTGTCCCTTGCGATTCTCACACCCTTTGCGATTGCTGTGGAAGGACCGCAAATGTGGGCCGCTGGATGGCAAACGGCCCTCTCTCAGATTGGACCCCAATTCATATGGTAATTACAAGATTACAAGATGACTACTCAATGTGATGCTATCCCTATTGTGTTTGTTGTTATAATGGTTTCACTCATCTAAATCTGTATGCATCTCTATTTTAAATATCTTGAAAATTTCATAATCTTTGATTAGGTTCAGACAACTATTATACAAATCTCTTGTTTGGCCTAATGAGAAAATGCAAAAGTATTTTATATATAGCCTAAATTATTGGTTCTTTCGTTTTTGAAAGACATGCATAACATCAGTATGGGGAAAGGTGGAATGTACTGGAAGAGTAAGACTGTCCTGCCGAGACAGCTGGGGCCTGGGTGTTCCTGATCCTGACCATCAAGCCAAAGATGGCTTTTTTTTTTTTTTTAGTTATTGAGGTTATATGTGTTAATGTAATTAGAATGACAGACTAACCATTAGTGCAGTTAACTGTGACATTGATGATACATCATACATGATTGATGTGTTTGGTTTTGTAACAAAAAACAGTTCTTGTTCTGATTGAGTAAATATATTGTTCTCGATATTTAACTTTTGGATCCGAAAGCTTCTCCATATTATGACTAAAAAGTATGGCTGGTAATTGTACACAACAGGTGGGTAGCAGCCCAGAGTGTGTTCTATCATCTATACAATCAGGTGTCATACATGTCTCTGGATGAGATCTCTCCCTTGACATTTAGCATTGGAAACACCATGAAGCGTATATCTGTCATAGTGTCTTCAATCATCATCTTCCACACCCCAGTTCAGCCCATCAATGCTCTTGGAGCCGCAATTGCTATCCTTGGGACCTTCATATATTCACAGGTATTTTCTAGTCATCATTTTTTTTCTTCTTATTTTGATGTCTCTCATTGTTTGTTGTTCCCTTTGGCCATATTATTTGCCACCAAAATCAAAATGCTATTAATATTTGAAGCATCAAATACCCTCATAGCATTGCATATTAATGGCTGAAAGATCCATTACACAGAGGGTTAATGTGTTTAAGAAGGTGTTCATGGATGCTCATTAGATGAAGGAAATGTCACGTTGTTGGATGAAGGCAATGTTTTTTGTGTGGAGTGCAAACTGCTATAGGATTTTAAAATTATTATTCTTTATAAGAGGGTTTGGTGGAAAAAACTTTGATTAAGAGTTTACTATGGGAAAAAAATGGAGGCTCATTGTAGGGTAGAGTTGGGTGTCAATGTGCCTCAGTATGTCTTGCATTTCCTATCTAATCTAATGGTGCTATTTTGAAGTTAGGTGATCTTATGTTTTGTTGGTAGCTGTACCTTGAATTGCCACCTAACGCCTATTTGTTTGAACTTTGAACTTTGAACCTACCATCATGTATACTTTTTCCAAGTCAATTTCAACATGAGTTGGCCTTGCCTTCTAGAGTTTTCCAATTTCCATGTTCACTGCACCTAAGCATATGCTTTGTTTCGTGATGCTTCTATGGTACCACTAAAAGTAGTTGCCATATGGGGCCTTGGAAAATAGAGAAAATGGAGAAAAAGAAGGGCTATAAACAAATTAGAATATTGATTAGATTCCTTAGAGATAAATACGTGTTTTGCTTTTAGAAATAACAATTTTTGATTGGTGCATATACTTATTCTCTTTTCTCATTGTACTACTGTTTTTTGCAGGCAAAACAATAGAGTTGGGGAACTAAAGTTCCTCTAAGGACTTGTTTGTTTACTTTTCGTCATTCTCAACCTACAAGGAAGTTGATTTTGAAACATGTGACTGCTGGATTTTTGTAGTAAGACTAGGATGATCCGGCTGTTAGTGCATCTGTAGATAATAATAATAATAATAAGAATAATGCTGCTGAGGAACATTATTATCATAAAACAGATGATTAGTGAGTTTATTTTTTGCAATTTCTGAAATGCCATCGAGTTGAAATACATTTCCTTGTTTATATAGTCCGAGAATAATAATTTCTCAAAAACATTGTTTACTATATAAGGAGCTTTATAATAATATATTATGATGTCGGGTGATCTATTTTGATGCTGACTTTTTATGATTCACAAAATATATATATATATATATATGACGTTTAGTATTAGAAGGCATTGTGGCCTTTTAATGTTATGCTTAGAAGGCAAAGGTGCAGTGTGTTTCAGTGTTTGTGGCCCTTTCGTTTTGTCTGCCCTTTTGACCTTTTCCATGTGAAACTTTGTCTGGTGAGAAAATGACGCTTCACTTTTTCTAAAGGGCATGTACCCATTTGTGCCCGTGTTCCCTTGTGGTTGTTGGCATTTGCATTCTCAAAGGGAGTTGGTAAATATACCCCCAAAAATTAGCCATACACCTCACATTAATGTTGAAATTTCAAAAATACCTTCAAATTTCATGTTATTTCCGGAAACTCCAGTTTCTGGAATATAAAACAAATCTGGAGTTTCCGGAATGCAATCAGAATACAAATTTGACTGGAGTTTTCGGAATGCAAATTTGTATTCCGGACACCCCACAATTCAAAAATTTACATTCCGGGGAGTTTCCGGAATGCAATTTACGCGAAAATGTAGGGTGTATGGCCCAAAACGTGAAATTAACTGGGGGTAATTTTGGAAATTCAAGATTAATGTGGGATGTATGTCCAATTCTCAAATCTCAATTCACACCGTTTATTTTTTGAGGAGACTCTTGACCAAAAAACAAAAGGAGACTCAAAAAGAATAACTTTTAAATAAAGGTAATTGTGATGAGTAAAAACTCCCCATTATAACCCTTTTTTTTATCCATTCTATTGGTGTGAAGTAGTCGCTAACTTTGTTGATGTCTAATTTCTGTCGGAGAATCTGGTTGGTTATTTTTAGTAGGATTTTCTCTTTCAATTACATTGTTTTCCATCTATAAAACTCAAACTCAAGGCTTTGTTTAAGGATTTGAAATATAATTTTACTCGGATCAATGTAATGTAAAAACACATTTATAATGGGAATTTTTACACTGTATATCGGATTTGAATTTGAAGTAGTGGTACAATAAGCTCCTTTAGAAGTGAATGGGAAATGGGGTCTAAATGGAAAATTTCATTAGCCATTTTTCTTTGCTATTACAGCTCTAGGGAAAGTGAAAAATATATGTTCATTCACAAAAAAGAAGTGAAATCCCTCATAATGGAAGCTATGGCCTCTGAATTTATGGCTAACTCTTTTATTGAATAAATTATTTTTCAGTATAAAAAAAATCCATTTATAATTTGTTGCCCAATAAAACTGATTCATAATAAAGTAACTACCTCGCTGAGCCAAACTGGAAGCATACATGTAACTGAGGCAAAAAAATTTTGTTGAGTTTTTTCCGTAATATGATCACGTCGAAACAATAAGACACATTTCTAATATTTCATATATTTTGATACAATTCTTATTTAAAATGTTTGTCTGCGTCACATGATGTTGTCATGTAAAAGAACTCCATGTTAAAGGACTTAACAGGAAGTTCTAGCATAAACCACTACTTCATATTATCTATAGTGTACTACGAAATTAACTATGTAATTCACCGGATTTAACATGCACTTCAATTAAAAAATAAATTTCTCGAAAGAATAATAAAGATGTATAGAGAGAGAGAGAGAGAGAGAGAGAGAACCAGTTTCATGGAGACTAATGTATGAAGGAAGTGCCACAAGGTTCCGTTTTCAAACTTCATCTTCCATCATGTAATTGGAGACACGGTGACAAATGTGTATAGAGCAAACAACAAGAACCCTTTATCTAAGACTTGTATAAACTGTTCTTTAAATATAGATTGGCTCCAAAACTAAAGATTATAGAAGGCAACATGTGGAAGCAACCATGGCAAGACTGATAGGCCTAGAAGCCATTCTAAGAGGTAACAAAAATGGTGAAACACTTATTGCAGCTAAACTGTTGCTGCAGAGACTGTAGTTTGTTTAAGAATGACATTATTTTTTTAAGATTGAGGCCTCAATAAAACGTTTTTTGTGGATAAGGTTTCCTTCAGCAGAAGCCACAAGTAAACGGCTTACCCACAAAAGTTCCAAAATAATGTGGGTCACCGTTAGCAATTCATCTCTAGTTCATGAACAATGGGCCTTCAGTTTTGGTGCATGTGGTCATTTAATGGGTTTTGGTAAATACACTCTCAGATTTTGCCATACACCCTACTTAAATAGTGAAATTTCAAAATTACCCCTTATTAATATCACGTTTTGGGCCATACACCCCACAATTTCGTGTATATTTCGGAAACTGGAGTTTCTGGAATGCAATTTTTTGAATTCTGGATTTGTGTTTCAAACTCCAGTCAAATTTGTATTCCGGAAACTCCAGATTTGTATTCCGGAAACTCCAGTTTCCGGAATGCAATTTTATATTCTGGAAACTTCAGTTTTTGAAAATAACGCAAAATTTGAGGGTATTTTTGGAATTTCAGCATTAATGTGGGATGTATGGATAAAAGTGTGGGGTGTATTTACCAATTCCCTCATTTAAAACATAAAAACCCAGATTGCATGTAAGATTGTGTTGTTCTTCTTGGTTTTCACAAAAAAAGAGTATTTTTTTGGTAAAAAAAAATGAAAGAGCATTATTTATTTTTTTGTAATAAATCACTACTAAAAATATGGAAATGATTCTGGCAGGGCCATGGATATGGGTAGGCAACTAGAAAATGACTTGAGCCCCAAATTCTCTCATCCATTGGCCATTAGTATTCTACATTATAAATTGGCTTAAATATGTTTTTGTCCTTCAACTTTGGGTAATTGTTATTTTTAGTCCCTCAAATTTAAAATATCTATTTTTGGTCTCTCATTTTTAAAAATGTGTCATTTTTAGTCCCTGGGTCTATTTTTTAATTTGAAAAATATTTTTTAAATTTATATTTTGACCCCTCTCAAATTTAGAAAATATTTTTTAAATTTAAAATATGACCCCAGGGACTAAAAGTGACACATTTTAAAAAATAAGAGACCAAAAATAGACATTTTAAATTTGAGGGACCAAAAACAATAATTTTCCAAACTTAAGAGACTAAAAACATATTTAAACCTTATAAATTTAATGTAGTACTGTGTGCCCGTGTTGGAAAATGAGAAGTTTCCCATTGAATAGATTTTTTATTAATATTCCATCACAACATTAACAAATAGAGATGAAAATGTGTCTTGTCAGGCTAAATCTTATCTTAAACAGGTTTGATAATATCCCATCACAACATTAACAAATAGAGATGTAAATGTGTCTTGTCAGGCTAAATCTTATCTTAAACAGGTTTGATAATATCCCATCACAACATTAACAAATAGAGATGAAAATGTGTCTTGTCAGACTAAATCTTATCTTAAACAGGTTTGATAATATCCCATCACAACATTAACAAATAGAGATGTAAATGTGTCTTGTCAGGCTAAATCTTATCTTAAACAGGTTTGATAATATCCCATCACAACATTAACAAATAGAGATGAAAATGTGTCTTGTCAGGCTAAATCTTATCTTAAACAGGTTTAATTTATTTCCCAAACATAAAGCTTAAATTTAGTCTAATTATCTAATAATATAGGTCATAAACTAATTTTTAGAAAACCCAACTTATCTAAAAATCTACTTACTAACAAGATCTTTAAATAGACTATAGACCACAAGCTAATAGGCTAATAGACCCAACTCTATATACATCAACAAGTCTAAATCTTCAAATAGACTCATAAATACAAGGACCTATAACTCTGTCGAACTTGCTCTGTTTCCTTCTTACCCTAGCGCCGCATAGAGAGAAGTAAGTGAGTAAGCCCCTGTTGGGGCCGCAGCGCTGCCGGCGGTTTGCCGCTGTCGCTGTGTGTGCGGCCCCCTCCCTGTTTCTTCCTTTTCCTCTCGCCCTTCCCCCTTTTCCTGTTTCGTTTTTTTTCCTATGTGAGCGCCCCTTGTTTTCGTCTTTCCTCTGGTTTTCTGTTTTCTGCCACCACTGTTCCGCGGCCGCCGCTGCTGTGTTCCTTGGTCTTCTGCGAGGATGGTCTATTGCTGAGAGTCGGAGGACGTCGTTGCCGCTCAGGTTCGCCCGTGGTCCTCCTCTCTCAGACAGGGGTGTCTCGCTGAGGGTCCTCGTCTTGGTGGTCGTTTGGCCTCTTGCTCCTTGGTGGTTCACGGTGTTTGTGTGTTGGGTTTTCTGTTTTCTGCCACCACTGTTCCGCGGCCGCCACTGCTGTGTTCCTTGGTCTTCTGCGAGGATGGTCTGTTGCTGGGAGTCGGAGGACGTCGCTACCGCTCGGGTTCGCCCGTGGTCCTCCTCTCTCAGACAGGGGTGTCTCGCTGAGGGTCCTCGTTTTGGTGGTCGTTTGGCCTCTTGCTCCTTGGTGGTTCGCGGTGTTCGTGTGTTGGGGGGTGGTTGTCCTCCGCGGTGCCGTCTCCTGCTTGCCTTCGAACCTGGCTTCTCCTTCTCCGGTCTCCTCTGGGCAGCTTCACCTAGCTTTTCAGAGGTTATGGAAACGAAGGGTTGGCTTGCTCCTTGCTGGTTTCTCTTCTGGGACCTGGTTGTCTTGTGCTGTTGAGGAAGAAGGTCTTAGATGCGCCTCAAATGGGCCGACCCACCTCAATATTGTCTTTTGTCTCAGTTTATGGTTGGGGTTTGGTTAGGCTCTGGTTCTGGTTTGTGGGTTGTTGCCGGTGTTGTTGGTGCTTTGTTGTTGTTTGTGGTTTTCTGTATGTATCCTTTTTTCGTATCCTTTTTGTGCTTCTTGTTTTTTCTGGTTCTCTTTGTTGGCTGTTTGTTGTTTCTTTTTTAGTTGTTTTTCCTTGTCGAGTCTGTGGTTTGCTACAGCTTGGGTTATTTTTCAGCAGCGTGTCTTGGGTAGGGTAGTTGTATTTATTGTGACTCTGCATATGCTATTTTCCTTGCTGTATATGTCGTATGGCTAGGGTTTACCCCTTCTATGAACTCCTTCTATTGACCAAAAAAAAAAATAGACTCATAAATATTTTTATTGCATTTATTGTAACATTCAAAACAGAAGTTTATTAAAGATTGAATAGCCGCAATTCTGTGAAGCAAAATATACATGGTCCTTTTAACTATAACTTATGATTTTAACATTCAACAATTGAACAAATTCTGTCTCTAAGTATGAAAATGAAGCCCATTTCAGCAGCTAAACCATTGATCAACACAGGAACATTTCAAAGCTTCAAGTACTTGATAGCAGTTTGAACATCCTTATCACCACGGCCACTGAAGTTAACCACAACCTTGGTTCCATTAGGAAGGGTGGGACAAACTTTCTCTAGATATGCCAATGCATGGGATGTCTCCAAAGCTGGAATTATGCCTTCAAGTCGCGAAACTCTCTTAAAAGCTACACATACAAAAAAATAATCCAAAAAATAAGATAGAGAAACAAGATCTAATAAAAGAAAAGCATTAACATTTAACCACAAAAGAAGTTTAAAAGACAAAGGGCGGCCCAGTGCACGAGGCTCCCACCATGTGGGGTCTGGAGAGGGTAGACATACGCAGCCTTACCCTTGCAAGCGGTAAGGCTGAAAAAACAAAGAAAGAAAGAAATTCATTTGAACAGACAAATTACATGTGGGGTAATAAATTCAGATTTCAAGTTCACCACAAAGTCAAGTTCCAGAACAATTTTAAGAAAATTTAGAAAGAAATGCCTAAGAATACTTGCTATTTGACAGAGCCATATAGATATCATCTACTTGGAATATAAAGCATACCTTCCAATGCTTCTTCGTCAGTGATGCTGTGATATTCAGCACGCCCTAGGTCTTTCAAAAAGCTATGTTCTGGTCCAACACCAGGGTAGTCCAAGCTACAAAATTTTTTTAAAGCAGAACTACACAATCAGAACAGGCAGAATCTAAATAGACACAAGAAAATTGATAACAAGTTACCAGTCAGACAAATTACCCTGCACTAATAGAGTGAGGCTCAACTATTTGTCCATCATCATCCTGCAGCAGATAGCTCATAGCTCCATGCAACACCCCGATTTCTCCCTTCGTTAACGTGGCAGCATGCTTGCCACTGTCTAGGCCGAAGCCAGCAGCCTCCACACCAATTAGCCTAACATCTTTGTCATCGACAAATTCATGGAAAAGTCCCATGGCATTTGAACCTCCACCGATGCATGCAATCAGAACATCCGGCTTCCCTCCCCATTTTTCCAAAGCTTGCTTTCTGGTTTCCTTGCCGATCACAGCATGAAACTCTCTTACCATCATAGGATATGGATGCGGCCCGGCGACAGAACCCAAAATATAATGAGTTGTTTCAACATTAGTCACCCAGTCCCTTATAGCCTCTGATGTAGCATCCTTAAGTGTAGCAGTCCCAGCATGGACTGGTCTCACCTACATTACAGGATTTAACTATTAGATAGACCAATGAATCGATCACATTTTTCAAATGTAGATCTGTTATCAATACACCTTGTTCAATGCAAGATAAAGACACACAATTTCCCATATGAACAATGTAATAAAACAATCCAATCTTTTTTTACAAAAAATAAATCAATCAACATTTAGTCTTGGATGCTACCATTAGTCAAATATAATTACAAATATCAATAAGGTGTTGAAACATTTTTTAATTGCCGATAACATTCGCATGCCAATCAACCTAAACAATTGGAACAACGATAACAACTGATATACCTCAGCACCAAGAAGACGCATTCTGAAAACATTGAGTGCCTGCCTTTCCATATCCTGTGCACCCATATAAATAATACATTCCAAACCAAATCGAGCACATACAGTAGCAGTGGCAACTCCATGCTGCCCAGCTCCGGTTTCAGCAATAATACGTTTTTTGCCCAAAGTCTTGGCAAGCAAAGCTTGGGCAACAGCATTGTTAATTTTATGAGCCCCAGTGTGGTTAAGATCTTCCCTCTTCAGATAAATGTCAGGCCCTTCACCATTAGGCCTCTTGTAATGCTCCGTCAACCTTTCCGCAAAATAAAGAGGACTCTCCCGACCAACATAGTCTTTTAGAATCCCAGCCAGCTCTCTCTGAAATTTAAAATATCTGTCTCAGAAAATTTCCATTATTTTACCCTCCAAGAAATTATATTTATTGCCGCTGAATGCCAATGTATGTAATAGATTAGTGTGTGTGTCTTAGAGAATGATAGATAGAAAGTTATTCTAGTAAACCAAGTGAAGGTTCTGATGGAGTTCCACATTGTTTAGTTCTATATGAAGCTGAAAAGGTAAAGAGCGAGTGTATGGATTTCAATTTAAAATACTCAAAACTTACATTTGAGCGAATCCATCAAGAGAGATCAATTACTTTCAAATTGAAATCCAAACACACTACCAGAAATGAGCTGAAGAATAAAATGATACACATAAAAATTGTCATAAAAATGCAAATTTCACAAGCAACAAAAGTTTAAGAAACAGCACGGAAGAAAAAGGGTTGTAATTGTAAAACATCAAATATTGTACTTCAAAATAACAAGGTTGAGTGTAACCGATTGGTTCTTCCCATAGCAAAAACTTAACCTCAGCTCAGTTTCTGGCTATGCCCCACTTCCATGGCAACCAAAGACAGTTCAATTACACTATTTAAATGACATACCAAATGTATGTAAACTTTCAACAAAAAAAAAAATCAAAACAACTACCATTGCCTTCAGTGTTACATTTCAACAAACAATTAGTATGCAAAATGGAAAACTAAACTCATCATACGCAAAATTTCAGCTTAACCCCACATTGCAAGGGACACACATCTGCAACCAAAAATCCAATGAAATTGCTTCACAGAATCCAAAAAAATCTATCATTTTCCCTTAAAATAAATAAATAACTGAAAAATCTTGGTTTGGTTACATGACCTGAAAATCCTCATCAGCAGTAAGGGCATGGAACGCAGCCTCAAGCTCAGTGAGTGCATGCATTAGAGTCTCAGGGACATACTTGCCACCAAACCTCCCAAACCTGCCAAACGAATCGGGTCTCTGGAGCATAACCGACCCGTTTTCAAGCTTGGTGTGTTCCTGCAATGGCATAACAGAGGCAGGGTCTCTGGTGAGGGAGCAAGAGACAGAAGAAGGGGTTCTGGAAGCTGAGGAAGAAGGAGGAAAAGTTACAAGCTTTAGCAAGTTTGAGGGGAAATGGGAAGATGGGTATGCTTCTCTGGGAATGGGAAGCAACCTTGAAGAAGAGTTGAGGCTTGTGATGGAGGAATCCATGTGAGATTTTCCAATTGATGTTGAAGGTTTATTCTGAAAGGAAGTGAAAAAGGTTATTGGGTGTTTGGAATTTATATGAATTATGGGGATGGGGATATGGGGATTTTGTCTGTATACAGAAAAAAAAAGGGCACAGAAGAAAGCACAAGAAGATTACAACACTGTCAATGGTTTTTTTGGTTTGATATATTGTATTTTTTTAAAAAAAAAACAGAAAATCTCACATGGATCTGATGGATGGATGATTGGATGCATGTGGCCAATTGGCCATGTGGGGTTCACTTACAGCAAAATGTGACACTTTTTTTCTTTCCAAATTTGGTTTTGTCGTACATCGAACATTTTAGGTTACGAAAAATATCTACTTACAATTTGTTAATTGTATATTAATTAATTAATTAATATTGTTCATTGAATTTACATTATATTGCAATTTTTTTTATAATACATTATATTGCAAATTTGGAAGTTATAACTTGTTTCCAATTTATTCATTTTTCAAATCAAATTTTTATGAATTTAACACTTTTTATAATTTCCTTATTTTCCCCCCCTAATGTGAGAAAATAGAGATAAGAAATGAGAGGTTGAAAATGGCAAACCATTGTATAATGGACAACATCTTATATTTTTTAGGAAGAGGGAAGATGGGTGGCATTTATTATTATTATTATTATTATTATTATTATTATTATAGTAATAATATACTAACTTAAAAGTAAAATTTGAAAAATTTTATCATCTTATATTGTATTATACGAATATAATATTTTTAAAGTAACATATAATATATAATATTTTGATGGGGCAGCCCCCCGGTAGATCCGTCCCTGGTGTTTATAAATACCAAAAAAAAAAATAGTTGCTTGTTCTAATTTAAATAAGAGACGTAAATGTGTGGTTTTGGTGAGACTTTATTATACACGTTGGTTTATATGTGTGTGTCTCCTTCTGCGTACACGTCGTCCAGTTCCAAATCATATTTTGAAGGTTAGACGTGTGGTGTTCAGGGTTGCCATTGGACCCCCCTCAACTTTGAATTTTTTATTTTATTTTCCATTTTATAGGAAGGTGTTTAGATTTTTGTATTACAAATAATTTATAACCAGAATTTAATTCTATCTAGAATTTGTAACTTTGCATTAAGTTAAAAAATTTATATTAAATTTTATCTCAAATTTGCTTTCAAAATATAAAAATATTTAAATATAAATCACTTCACTCGAAACTCAATTTTAATTAAATTAATTTTACCAAATCAATTTCATTTAAAATGCAAATGTTGACCCAAACAAAACAAACACATAATAGGAAATCTCTTAACTCTTCTACCAGTGGTGTCGACATGTATCATATTATTAAGTCAAGGCATGAGCGTGACGTTGAACGAAGGTTTTGATGGGTGATGTCATAGTCATATAGTACCTCTGTACCTGTTGTCACACTATAAGGCAGATTTCAAGTAAGTAAAGGGCAATTACCTAATCCTATGGCTCCAGCCTCCAAGTTCGTTCGAGCATGAAACCGCCATTATCTTGACGGTGCACTGAATACTATGCTTTTCGAAGAAAAGGTCCGTTTTCCGAAGTAATATAAGCCAACACGTGTTCACTGTTCAGGAAAGCAAGTATCTCAACTTCACCCCACACGAAACCAAGGCTATGTTTGGATGTCAATTTTTAGAGAGAAAGGGAGGGGAGGGGAGTGGAGAAGAGGGCTTACAATTCCTAATTATCTTATTTAGCTTTAATAGGACAAATGAAATATTATTTTAGAAAGTAGCAGACACCAAAATATAAAACTTTTTTTTAATTTTAAAAACTCCCAAGCAAAGAAATTGGAGATTATAAATTTTCTCCTCCCCTCCCTTTCCCTCCAAAAACCCCCATCCAAACATAGCATAAAGGATGCATTTTGCTTAAGCAAAAGGCTCAAAAATTATCATTTGGCCGCAGAGGCCTCAATATTAACGTCAAATAAATATCCAATCTGTGTCTCCTATATATATCAAGAAACTCAGACAAACTGGCCTATAATCTTCGGAAAAAGAGGGAATACACAAGAGTTGGACATAATTATGATTAATAAAACTCCTGGTACAACGTTGCTTTAATCACTTCTGATGAGCAGGATGGATGGATGGGAGCGGATTTGGAGAGGTCCATGCCCATTACCCAGCAGAGTTCTCGTGTAGTAATACATATTCTCGGCTGCAATTAGAAAACAAACAATAAAACAATAAATATGCATTCATATAATAGCACAGAAGATACAATTTTGGTTAATAGTTTTTTAATCAAACAAAAGAAATTTGTTATATTTTGAACATCATGTAAAACAATTAACATCTACTTGTCACTTACCTACTATTACCAAATTTAATGGTGTCCTTCTCCCTAAGTTCATAATAACGTTGCGGTTCAATGGGACTATCCTGCAAAAACAGAAAGCAACAGTTATTTACTACACATTTAACTTCAGCTCATTCATTGCTACTGCAACAGATGAACATAATGAAGAAACTAACCGAAGACATTCAAAGACTACTCACATTAACTAAAGTTTTGTTTGTGCTTCCGAGGTCCATTATGTAAGGCCTAGTGCAGATCACATAGATGTTAGGGTTTTTACATGCAGAAACTTTTAACTGTATATATGGAGTCAACCAAAAAAAAAATCAGGCATTACCTTATTTGCTTTAATAAGGTACCATCAGGTTGCTCCTTTTCAACTTGCCTAATAAGAAAAGAAATTTTAAAAAATCCAGCAAAGAAATTTTAAAAAATCTAGCAAATTTGATCAGTGTTGAAACTTGAAACACTAATTAAATTTAAAAAAAAAATACCGGAATTGAATAACAGCATGTTGCTTGCTGCAAGACGGATGATCTGTTGGAATATCAGCAACCCTTCTCTCCCTTCCAAAAAGATAACAACTTTGGCGATGTATATACAGGGGTTCTGTCAATCATATACATTTCTTTTAGCAAAAGTATAAAGAAATAAAAGTGTCTTTGGAAGTAAAAAAACTTGCAATTCGATTGGCCCATCGATGTTGTACGAGATTTTCAATTTAATAATTTAACTGCAAGAATAGAATAAAAAAAGGATAATCAAAATTAACTAATGGTGGTTTGGGGGAGGGACTTTGGAGTTGGAGTGATAAGGAGGTCATGGGTTCAAACCTCTCCCACTAACATAACATACTAATTCACTAACATATGCCCATAAAAAAAAAATTGTTGAAAATTTACAACAAAAGAAAGGAAAATGTACACATGAAAGCATAACATCAAACAGAAATACAACTAAACGCATAGGTGGGAAAGGGATAGCAACGTAGGACTTATCTAATTATGAAACGCTCACCCTCATGGCTGAAGTATTAGAAACTCATGTAATAAATTGCAATGAAAAATATATATTCGTTGTGATAGGAAAGACTGAAACTAAATATCAAATTGGTCAGGACTGAGCAACCAGAGCTTATTCTTAGCAGTTACACAAATTACAAAATTCTACTTATGTAACACATGAAAAAGTGGCCAGGGCTGGGGATTGATTATTGATTATAATATAGAAAAATGAAGTATGAACAATATAAAGTTTAAGCAGAAGCCATAAAGACTTACCATTCAACACTTCACCACCCTTGAAAACATAGAGCCTCCATTTAACATCAGGTTTTCGAGCCTCTGGCGGTTCATTGAACAACAAAGTAACACCTGAAAAAGAAATACTGTTTAGCATACAATTAAGTGAAAGATAAACTCACTTAAAAGATCAAATAGAGAGTTCTACATGTTAGAAAACAGTTAAGAGTCTCACCTCTGAATCGATTTGTTTCAGCGGCGAGATTTCCAGATAGTTCAAATGAAGGTTTTTGCTGCAAATGGAAGAGTATTTCAGAAAAGCCAACAGGAATAAATCACTCACAAAATCTACATCCTCCTTTATATAAAAGTAATAATAGTTAGCTTTTAATTTGTTAAAGCTTCACTATTTTTCCTTGTATTGCAATGCATCTCTAGTTAATATGGACAAATTAGGCACTGGACACACATCTTACTCTGAATTCAGTCAGCATAACCATCAATGTTGTCTCAGTGTTTTCTACTTTAATAAGACTCACATATTAGTCCCCTCCTTTCTTTCTTTCTTTTTTTTTTCATTTTTAAAATCACCTGCCTTTCATTTTTCCTTTTTGAATTGTGAAGTTTCACTAACAAATTCAGCAGTAGTATCTAGAGCCTGGATGTATCACTCCAACCTCCATAAAGGAAGAGGACCCCTGATTGAACAATATGGTAACCAGTGAAAAAAAAAATGTAGCAAGTACTACATAAAACATCCTTGTTTGAGTTCTTTGAGAAGAATAATCTCTATACCATGCAGCAGTAACCTTGGTTAGATGTGACTTCCAGAAACATCTAAACGGGCAACAAAAAGAGGCAATTGAATATTGTTTTCACATGAAAAGATCTAAACCACCAAATTATCAACAGAAGCCTCCCAAAGATCACAGAAAAACTCAACAATATGAAGCTTAGAAATACAGTATAAGGGAGTCATATTTCCCTGAATAAATGCAGAGGTTAAACTATCTGACAGAGACCTTAACCCCTACCCCACCAACACAAGGATATATGGAGGACTACATCGCATTACAGGCACAAGATATTACAAAAAAAACTAAAAAGTGCATTGTTTACCTTCTGTTTTTCTTCCAGAGCCTCCTCAGCAGCCTTCATCTTCATAATGGAATCATTCTCATCATTCCTGCCAAAGCAGCAATCAAATTGTCATCAGAAGCTATACCAACTAATTCTAATCTATACGAGAACATAGCATGCAAAGTTCCAAACTTTTAAAGAAAATCTAGAGATGGGAGCAGGGAATATAAGAAAGGATCTGAAGCGAATTGACAAGTTAATGTCATTTCAGTTTTGTTAATTATTTTAACCATTTCAACTCTATTTGAAGTATGCTGAGATCCTTAAATTCCATAACTAAGGTTTGACCATTAAAATTTCCCTTAAACCACTGAGACTTCATCTCTTTTCTCTTTTCATATACAAACAGAAAAGCTGTCTGGTACCTACTACATTAAATTCAATAGAAATCAATAATTTAATATTTAGCTTTGCATGCTATCCCAAGTTTGAATATTCAATCTGACGATCTCACCAAATAAAGGAGTTATGTAGCCTGTTCAAGCTCAAGGCCATTTAAAACTATAATCTTACAAACATGATTTATTGCTAAGATGTTCTCATAGCAAATCTCCATTGAGATCACACCAAGGTTAAGTAACATCAGATACATGAGGTAGCCCCATTATATACTATTATTCAACCAATCATGAACAAGCAAAGAAACAGGGAGAGACTCAAAGAAGGATGTTCAACAAATGAACAGATAAAGGAAAATAAGCTAAAGGCTTAATATTCTACAGAACATTAATATTATTATGAATTGTACACAAGAACTACCTCAGTCACAAATATCCTGGTTATCCACATCACTCATTTGCATCCAATGTGGTCTAATCTCTATAGCCAAACACAGCTAATCGTTTAAAAACCATATCTTTCTATATCATTTCTATTTGTCCCACAGCTAGTTCCATTCCCTCTTTGATTAATCCAACTCACTCTTTCCAATAGTAAGATTTACATCTCTAACTCTATACTATACATTTACATATTACAGCCTCTTTAGTGAACCAGCACAAGGAAACACATTATTTTAGATTTAGATGCATGTTCAATGATCTGATAAGGTCAAAAAGTAGCTACCACTCTACAGCAGCCCTCCCCTTTTATCAAAGTCTGGTCTTATGTCTAAACAACAAAGACAGATTTTCTCATATGAAATTACACACAAAAATTGAAGCAGACTGAAGAACAAAAATCACTCCAAAAAATAGCATTCTTATTAAAGGCTTGAATCAAACCAAAATTGACGATTAAACAGTATGGTCAACATCAACCAGGAGCAACACTTGAATATGCAATTCAAAGTTGAAACAACAGCTTACATGTTTTCAGCTCCTTTTGAGTTTGTCACCTGCAAAAATTAAACAGCAACCCAAATAAGCATCGATTCCAGGGAAATATGAAACCTTAACATGTAAAGAAGCACAAAACAGGAACAAAGAGACCATAATTGGGAGAAAATGAGGGGAAATGAATATTAAATGCAAAAAGCTTGGAAGAATAAATAAATCAAGATTTTGGGAACCAAGAGGGGAGGCAGCAGAAAATCAACCTGCTCTGAAAGAAAAGTCAACAACAATAATAACTTCTCCCAATAAGTGGGTTTAGCTACATGGATCAAGCAACACCAAACATGTCTAATGACGAACCATTTAAATATAAATCCTTCTTAATGGTTTGGCCAATAGTTTTTCTAAGCCTCCCTCTATCTCTAACTCTAACTATTGGATTACCCTTCCATTTGATTTATTCTCCTTAATGGGGCTTCTACAAGTCTTCTCTACACATGTCCAAACCACCTAAGGAAAGGTTTTACCTTTTTTCCACAATAGGTGCTATCCTAACTTTCTCCCTAATACATTCATTCTTAATTCTATCATGTCTTTCGTGTTCAAGTATCCACTGTAACATTCTCATTTGTGCAACATTGAGTTTATTCTTGTTAGCTCTAAATTGTCTAGCATTCAGTCATTCACATCATCACGGGTCTTATGCACATTAAAATTTTCCCTTAAGCTTGAGTGGTACTTTTGTAGCTCTGAAAGAAAAATCAGACACAGTAACTCAAAATGACTCTTCCATGCCAAATTCAGTAATAGAAAACATCAAAACAGCTTATAAAAATTGTTCCCCATGGAAGCCTAATGGTTATCTCTAATAAACACACTTGACTTGACTCCCCCCAAGCACACCCTAAACACAGCTGCTATATGCTTTCACAGATTTGATCCAAATATAACACTAACAGCAACCAAAGTTCTCTCCCTCTAAATTCAATTCATCTAATTCATGGCAGCAATCATCTCAGCCTCAGTTTACACCTCAAAATGCTCAGATTTGTGCTCCTCAGGCAGTCAGGCTAATCAAATGTCTAGGCCAGATCAACCTATGGCATATCTTGCTGACTCGTCCAACACTCACCAAATCTCAGGACTGATTTGCTGACCCTAGAACCGCTCATCATGTGACTTCAGATCCTCAACATCTCATGAATCCAATTAATCTAGGAGGACAGGACCACATCTTCCATGGAAATGGTCAAAGTTTGCCTATTGTTTCAGCTGGTTTGCATCAACATTTTTCACCTTTGCAGTCTAATGTATGCCTTTGCCTTAAAAATCTCCTACTTGTAGCCTCTATTACCAAAAATCTAGTAGCACCTAAATTACATATATTCGATCAACATCTAGTAAGACCTAAATTTCCACCCAACTCATCCAATAACACCCTTTCTAGGAGAAGTCACTACCAACACTCAAACAGTATTCAAATCACACATCACACATATTAAACAAAAAACAGCAATATAACACCATTTCTTAAACCGCATCCCCATTCCTTTGATTCCAACAACAGCATTAAAACAAATGCTCGAAATTCTTCCATTCAGCAAAACAACATACATATAGCCAAACAAAAAAAGTGAAATAAAACAAAGGAGAAGCTGAAACAATAGTTTGAACTAGGGTTGGATATCACCAGACACCTCGTCACGAGGCTTTGCGTTTGCGGAGGAGGCGTGATGCTGCGGCGACTGAGACCTGTGCCTGCTCCTCCCGTTGCGGTGGCGCTCCGGCGACCTCTCATGCCTAGACCTCGACGACCTGCCGTTCCTTCCACTGTCGTCGTCGATGTTCTCCGCCCTATTCCTCTCCTTCCGCTCAACCGCATCCCTCTCCGAACCCTTCCCCCTGCCACTGCCCTCGCGAACCTCGCGCTCGGGTTGACCTTTCTTCAACCGTTTGGTTCGCGGAGAGGGAGAGGGAGAGCGACGAGGAGGATCCGGTGAACCGGAACCCGACCGGACCGGTCCGCGACTGGAATGTCGCTGCTTCTCTCGCGGCGGCGGAGAGATACTGTGGTGGCTCCGGTGACGGCGAGAGGAGGGAGAATGGTTGGCGGAAGAGTGACGGCCCATCGTTGTAAGGGTGGTCCTGCCTCTACGGAATTGAGAGCTCCAGAAGGCTAGCTAACTAAATTAGTGTAAGTAACGCTATACTTCCATTCATGCATTGCTTGTTAGTATTTGTTCTTCGCGCTGGGATTGGGATTCTCTATCTTGTTTGTGAAGATGGTCAAGTTCGTCAGAGTTCTAAGTGCATCGGTCAGCTACTTAGGTTTAGGGTTTATCCACCAATCTATCAACTTCAGCGGTGGCCTTTTGTTTCAAGTTTTTTCCCCTTCTTCGTTCTACTTTTTTGTTTTGAGTGAAAATCCATGTCATTCATTTTATTTTAGGTTAAAATATATTTTTATTCTATGTAGATGTGGATAAAGAAATGTTCGCTTTAATCTTTAAAAATTATGTTTTCTTAATCTTTATTTTTTAAAATGTATCATTTGTATGACTATACAAATACTTGTGTTTAATAAATATCATAAATCGTTAGTGGTGAGAACACCACAATCGGTGATGAAAAATTCAATTGATAAGTCAAAGTTTGAGTTTCACCGATGAATTTGAAGGCAACTAAATGGAGAGTAGTAACTCCCATTACGTCAGAATGCAATGGATTGAATTTTGAAGGCATGTTATGTTACATCCAATTCTATATGGTCTTTTTATACTATTTAGTATAATCAGAAATTTGTTAAAAGACAAAAATTTAAAGCCCTGTGAATGCGAACTAAATCAATTGAGAAGTTTGTTATATTGTCGTCTAAGGACATCTAAATTGATAAAATTCAGATGTGTGAACGCATCCTATTTGTTTTACATCCTGTATTAAGTAGGACGCGTGATTCAAATTAGTACATTTGAATTTTGACTATTTTGGCAATAACTATTATACATAAAAGTGCTATGCATAATTGAGTAAAAAGTTGAAGATAAACTGATATATGCTGAACTACTGTATGCATGGTGTCTTTAATTCTTTATATCGAATGTTTAGCCAGTGTTTGTTTCATCTTCTATTTGCAGAGAAAGAGGAAACAACGGGGAGATAAAAAAAAAAAAGGGGTATTTTTAACATTGAAAGCGCAACGACAAAGTCATGTTTTATATGTGGCAGCCTTATAAAGGTGACATATAATGTTTCCTCACAAAGTTGAAACTAACCCAGAAACTTCATGCTTATGATCAATCCAAAACATATAAATTAACATAGTTCAAAAGTTATCATTAATGTAAACAACTATGTAGCTAAACTGACATGTAATGGGAACAAACTAATCATGCTCTCTGCACTGAAAAATTAAGAATGAAATCCTTGGTTTCATCATTAGCCCTTTCCAGTGCTGTCCTTCCATCTGCATCTTTTACATCATATTTTGCTCCTGCTCTCAAGAGCTCCTCAATTTTTGGCTTGTCGCCTTCCGACGCGGCTAACAGCAGTAGGATGTCGACGGGGTGGATGTTTTGGCTCAGAAGAGCCTCCATTTTATCATATGTTCCCTCGACAGCAAGCATCCCCATATAGTTGAAGTACTGCAAAAAATTATGATATACATATAAAGCTTCTTACCACTGCTATTTCACAAGAGCATTTTCCATTTCCAATCACATGTATATTCTCTTCCAAAACTAAATTTCCACATTATAATGCCTAAGGACAGTCAATAAAACAAGGGGGTAGGGCATGACAATAGCATAGTGACAGTGTTGTTGAAAGTAGATGGGATTGTCAACTATGCAGACACTGCAAAACATATTTATCCTCTAATGCAGCATTGGATAGAGAAGATACCTAATAAGGTTGCACTGTTTTAAATGAACTAAACACAAAAGTTTAGAGAAAATTGTGTAACTTGTTATTACAGATTCTGTATTACCTGAAGGTCATATCCCACCTTCAGAACAGCTTTATAACAAAGTGGCGATATTCTAACACAGAAATCAGGCAATGTGTATACTTGACTTATTTATGACAAATTTGTATGTTTTGGGGTTCTTAGGATATAGATTTTTTATGAATTCATCATATTATACATTATCAAGAAGATGAAAGGATCTAAAGTTCAGTAATTGTTTACCTTTTTTATTTACAAAACAAGGGATGCCTTCCTCCTTCAATTACATTTCTGCTTCCTTTTCACTTTCCCAAATATTTGTTTTTCAATCTAAAAAAAAGAATACTGTTGCAAAATTCTCACACTGACCTACTCAGTCATGGAAGCATGAATGAATATTTACTCAAGTTTCTACTCAGCATGCATGTTATCTGAAATTGAAAATCATGATGAAAACTGTTCTCAATATATTCAGAGTCACTCCAAGAACATATACACCAGTGATGATGCATAAGCACAATCCTCCATAGTTGCACAAGTTAAAATATTCCCAAAACAAGTAACATAGTTGATAATTCTTTATCCTTACTACCAGTTGTAAACTCCTAACTCCTACAAAAAAAGAAGCAAAACAAATAACAATGACCGTCTATGCCAGAATCACAAGCAAAACCATAACACAATTCCATGCATAAATAACACATATAAATGGGAAGAAAAGAATAAGAACTAGACTAACATCATTTTAGTTACCATTATTACCAAATACCAACCTGTTCAACATCATCTCTATCGAAATCATCACGGGTTTGGCTGCCATAAATGCCAGCACCTTCAGCATCAACACCGTTCTTGCCAAATCTGAACCAGCATGTGACTCTGGAGCCATTGGAGGGTCCAATTTTAGAGGTGAGACCGAGGCGCCACCCAGCTCTTTTTCTGATACCCAGAAACCGAGAAGCCAATTTTGATGAAGAACAAGAAACTAGTGAAGGAAAAGACTTGGAATTTGAAGTGATGGGTTTGTGGGTGATGCATGTGATGGAAGCCATTGTTGATTGAGTTCAACAACAAACTCAGCTTCTTCTTCCACTTTTGCTTGTTATTAAGTTCTATCCATCCACATGTCTGAGACTGAAAGATAAGTAAAGGAAATGATTCAGTGCTTCTCGTCCACTCCGTGTATCTCTGCATGAATGCTATTGGGCCGTTCATATATATGATTGATAAGGACACAAACATTCTTATCTGAACGGTATTGGTTATTCAGGATTTCACTTCTCTAAAGTATAGATAGAGTAAGTAATCTCAATTATTTTTATATCAATTAACCTCAATTATTCATAAATTATTGAAATTAACTATTTTACACTCTAAAATGAATTGTTCAATTCAAAGAAACCATATCCAATCATTGAGTTGGCTATTTGATAATCTTCAAGTACATAATAATAACACATGGTTTAAATGGTAGCACTTAATATTTGTAGTATCTGAACCTGAGTTTGATTCCCTCTCCCCTGTAAAAAAATTAGATCTATGGTTTTGTAAGTATTTTTTTTCATTGATTAATTGATAGGAAACGTTCATTTCTATCTGTACGTATAAAAAATCATAAAGCGAGCACGAAATGAAAATAATGCTTATTGTCTGTAGGTTTGTTATGTGTAAGAAAAAAAAAGGCATTTTTGTTATTTTATATGAATTAGATATATGTATAATTTTTAAAAAATAAATCTTAAATAAATTGTGGAACAAACTAAATTTATAGGTAGGTATTATTATATTATATTATATTATATAATTGGGAAATAATTGACTGGATAAAGTGAAATATTTGAAAAACGCAAAATGTCATGAGTTTTGTATAACACAAATCAAATAAAAAAGTTGAGCCAAAAACATGTGTCTCCAGGATTTTCAATCCTAACATGACACAGTATCTTTTTTTAATTGACAAATTTGAATCAGCATTGACACAATCTTACCTTGGTTTAACATTCAAATCCTTCAACTAATGGAGTCATTGTTCCTAATGGGACCCTGAGACCTGACTTCCTCTAAATACCCAATTTCAAGTATCAACACTAGTGAAAGGTGAAATTCCCTCAAAATCTAATGTACATAACCTGGTGAGTAATCCACTATCTTTGAGTAAAAACGAGAGCTAGCAAACATTTTAGAAAACTTTCAACAGACTCATTGGACTTTCTGTGTATAAAATGGGCTGAAAGTGACTCTATCGCAGTATCACAAACATTGACATCACATGGCACAAAGTAGGTCTGAAACACATATTACATATACTGATATAAGAATGCTAAAGAAGTACTATCTCCATGTCCTATCAAGTGCCACATAAGAGACAGCAGAGAGGGAAAAAAGTTATAATTAACATACATCATTGTTACTAAGCCAAGTTCTAAGGTTTGTTGGGTAGCTGTACTTTTTCTTGAATAGTTGGCACTTCAACTATTTGCTTATTCTTATTATCTTGATTCCTATCTAAATATCTAAATGTTCAATTAAGGTATAATGAAATAAACAGATTCAAACTGCAGGGTGTCAGAACAACAGTTCTATTACAAATGAATACAAGGCTGTTATAATTTTTTTTTTAAATTCAATGAATATATTGGCCTATACATAAAATAAACACCAGGTCACACTCCATGAAGAAGTATCTGAACCATTGAATCCATAAAGTTATTATAGACTGGTGTTTACAAGAGTTGTATCTCCTTTCTCGGTGATTAAGGATTGGTGGTTGAGGTATAAAGCTCGAGCACTAAATCTTGATATAAATCCCTGCATAGTTTAGTTTCAGAACCATGGTTGTCTATTGGTCAAAGCATGATGCAACTTGAATGGAGTTCAGTATTGGGTTGGCATAGTAGATGGATGCTGGTCCTTTCTCTTCACTTCTTCTATAATACTCCAAAATAAAGATTCTTAGTTATATTTGTAGCCATTAGAATAGAGAACCACCTTTTTATAAGCAAGAGCAAGAATGTTCACAACAGTTGTGTAGTAGGCTTCAAAGGGACTTCGTACAATGAATCCCACATCGACAAGAGTAGTCAGAGTATGTGGAGTGTCAGATATAAAACCAAAGCCTATGAGATAGAGCAACATACTTACCTGGACGGGGTCAATGGGTGATCATGAAGGCCCATGGCCTAGGGCAGTGACTTCCATTGCACTTAGGAGGGGTGCTGGCCTAAGGTCTACCCAAGTGGTGGAGCCTACGTCATAATTTGTGGCAGTGGGGGCCTGCGTTCGCGCGGCCCCTCCCGATTCTAGTTTCAAGTTTTTCCTTAAAAGATCACATCTAGATTTAATTAAAGATGTAATTTGAATATTTGATTTTAATGTAATAATAATTGTAATTAAATGCAACATAATCACAAATTTTCACGATATGTCAAGCTCTATCATTCTGCTCAAGAATCATAATTCAAGTGAGATTGTGAAATGAATGAGTATGACTTTTGGACATTTATGTAAGCAAAGCATTAAAAAGAAATTCGTTTTTGTAAATACACACATCACCATAAAAAATTAAAAATAATATGCAATTATTAATTTTCAGGCATTTGTCTATTTGAACCAACATTTATACCTTTTTTCCTTTATTTTTGTTCTCCTTGTCCATGCTCTATTTTTTTTTTTTGACGTAGTACAATCTTTATACGAACCATATACAGATCTGAATCCTTAAATAACAGAAAGTAATAGTACTCTTTTACTCGGCAAGTGGAATGTTTAATGCAGGTAAATCCTACAACTAGTAGAATTATCTTCCATGATTAACAACTTGGGATCCCGAGTTCCTTGCTTAGCTTTATTCCTGTCATATTTATACTATTAAACTGGTCAACAATTTACTATCTTTGAATCTTAGAGTAAAAAGGAGAGCTAACAAATAATGTCAGAAAATTTGACTAGATATATAAGGACTTTTTGTTTGTAAAAAGTTGGTTGTCTGTGTTGGTTGTCTGTAACATTCTATCTCAGAATTACAGCATTGATATGAAAGCTGTTAAGGTTTGATGTCTAAGTTCATTTAATAATGAGAGTAATGTCTGGCATATAAAGAACTGAAATAATAAAACATAATAGAAGAAAAATGAGATTATGCAGCGAAAGGTTTCATAAATTCATTGATTTCTGCTGCTGTACATGTATACAACACAGTTTTTCAGTAACACATTGGAGGAGGCAATTCTAATTTCAATTGGTCCTTCAGAAATTTCTTAAAGCTATCCTCCATGCTTCCTCTGTAAGGCAAAATCTTCAGTGTAGAACAGAGAACATAAACTTTAAATGGAAATAATTGCTTGAGAATCTCTGGGTCCCTATCATAATCCTGCCAAGAGGAAAATGTAGTTAAGGGTTTTTGAATCCAGATACAAAAAATACACATGAAATTTAATACATACACAGCAACACAAATATGAGAAGTATGTCTAATTACCTTTTCAGTTATTACAACAATTGGTTTGGAACCGAACTTCCCCTCTAGTTCTCCAAGTCTGGCTCTGATCATATCAATATCCTGGATTAATTGAAAATATTATATTAGCATCTTGGTCCATGTAAACCAAATCACGTAAGAAAATTCAAAATGAATAAATATACAAATAAATGAAAGTAGGCAGCACTTAATATGATCCTCAAGCAGTTTTCTCACATGCCATTATTTACTTAACAGCACAGTGTCAAAAAAAATGTACGACAGGTTCAAATGGTTACTTGAAACAACAGAGTATGTAATCAGTCAACAAATTATTTCTTCCAAATTCAGGAAAGATAAATGTACCCTGGAATGCAATATGTGATGATCACTGAAATCTATTCGATCAACATAAAGCGCTCCCATCTGCATCAAGTTATCTGCAATTTAGAGATAATAAATGCAGACAGAAGTAAAGGGAAAATACAGCATTATAGCTAGAATCCTTTCATGTTTAAGAATTTCAGAATCTAAAACAAAATGGTAGATAAGCTTTAACATGTTAAAATGAAATAGTCAATTAATATGTTTGTATTTAGATTAGTCTCCAATGGTTATCATAAAAAATAAATTCTATTTAGTTAAGAAAAGATTATTAATGTGGAATACCTCTTGAATCCGCTTCACAAAAGGTTCTGCAGAACCAATGGCAGAAACGCATAATATAGTAGCTTCTGAATTTCAAGCACTTAAGTCACTAGTAGTAGCAAATAGTAGCTCCAACAAAGTGATAATGAACATGACTAATGGGGGAAATCTTAATTGGGGCACCGGGTGTTTTTCAGGATCATGACTAAGAAGAAAATCTTGCAATACAGAATTAGTAGATCAACACAAGGGGAAAGAGTTGTGCTACCTGCATTGCATCATCAAGAATTACAACCCCAACTTTTTCTGAATCGAGAGAATTCTGGACCTTCCAATCAAGGTTTTGTTTCTCATGCCATGAACTCTTGCGAATATCAATGTAGCCATATTTTTGGATAAATTGACTTGCAATAGCAGCTTGATTTGGGCCAACACCAAACTTGGTTGGTGTTCCAAGTAAATGCCTTCGAAGCATGTTAACTTCATCGCCGCCACCATAACCCTGCCAAAAGAAGATATACATAAATCAAGCTAGGCAACGTACTGACTAAAACATGAAATTAACAGAAACTGAGTACTTCAGTTAGAATTTGACATGGAGGGTGCAATATCTTCAATAACTTCGGGTATGCAAAATCAAGAAAATGAATCATAACCAAAATGTCATTGTTTTAACATGGAAGTAATTCTTATAGGTATCATGGAGCCACTGCAACATTTACTAGCCAATTATCATACTAAAGTAATCATTTATGCACTTATATAATAATAATTAACCATAAACTAAATTAACAAGTCATCCAACTCAATGAACTATTTCTCACACTGCAAGTTGATTTCACATGTAAAGTTTCCAAAAAATTGAACCACTAGCACACGTAACATTGAAGCAGGTTGAAAGTATGAAATTTAATTGGGGGAGGGGGACAAATGGAGGGAAAGGGAAATAGAATACCCGAGAGAGAAGGAGGGGTGAAATTCCGGAACGAGCGAAGCAGAGAGCGATGAACTCCACCATGGGTGTCTTCCCATTGCCTCCCCATGTCAAATTCCCGACGCTGATAACAGGAACTGGCAAACTGAAACAACATTTACTTTCTCATTTTCGCAGCAACCAAACAGGCAGAAACAAAAAACAAGGAAAAGGAACTAGTTAGTTGGTTGGTTAGTTACCGGTGGATTTGAAAGAAGCGGTGTCGGTAAAGGGAGTGGCGAAGTGAGAGAGCGAGTTTATAGAGAGCAGAGGCAATGGAAAGGAAAGGGAGCAGAGAGCGGTGAAGTGGAGATAGCTTACGGGGATTCTCCGCATACGCTATCTCATTCACCACTCTTCTCAATTTCTCCATCAACTCATTGTTTTTCCCTTCTCCTTTTTTGTATCATATTGGCCGTTCACCGCACTCTGATAGCAGTATGTGTTGAAGCCTTGAAAAATCACCCGGTTACAACGAGTCCCACATCGAGCAGGCTACGCATAACAGTGAGTAGGATGAGATATAAAAGCAAAGCCTATGAGATAAAGCAACATACTTACCTGGACGGGGTCAATGGGTGATCATGAAGGCCCATGGCCTAGGGCAGTGACCTCCATTGCACTTAGGAGGGGTGCTGGCCTAAGGTCTACTCAAGTGGTGGAGCCTACGTCATAATTTGTGGTAGTGGGGGCCTGCGTTCGCGCGGCCCCTCCTAGTTCTAGTTTCAAATTTTTTTTTATATTTTACATTTAAAATATAAAAATTATATAATTATATAAAAATACAAAATTAAAAATGTCTTGTTAAATAAAAAATAAATATGTAAAATCTCTTGTTATAAAATGTAAAATTAGTCTTTTAAAACGTGGGTTACTTTGATGTTTGGTGCCCTCTACGGTGCGCAAGGTGTTTAGTCACCATATGCAATTTGTCTTACGGTGGACTCAATGCACTGGATCACCGATCACGCCACCCTTCTCATCGGATCCCACCCTGCACCTTGTGCTTTGTATCACGGGTGGCATGCAGATCTTTGTTAAGGCCTTGACCGAATATTCCTGTCTCCGATCATCTACGCGACCCAACACCAGCGTCTAGTGACCAGTTGTCGGCACCTTAATGATGAGAAGTCGGCGATATGGTGTTCGTCGGAAGGCTGGAACATGTTCCCATCGCTGCGGCTTAAAGGAGGGAAAGGAGAGGGTTTGGGTTGCTTCTGTGAGGGGTGGCGACGAGGATCAAGCAGAAGAAGACGAACAAACGCAGGAAGGATCTCCTTCTCAGATCTCCATCGTCGTGATCCTGTTAGCCTCGCCGTTGGGGATCTTGGTGTACTCTTACTTCAAAGGACAGAAATCGGCACCGGCAGTGGACATTGAGGGTTTGCGTGTTGGTGAGCCATTGCTTTGAGGCGGGGAAAAGGCAAAGCGAAGTCGTGACGACGCCGGCGGAGGTGGTGGTTTGTTCATGTCGTTTCTGCGTGGGGTGGGGGAGGTTACATTGGAGTCTTGCCGCCGGTTGTAGTCCTGCCGGCGTCAACGGGGCTAGAGGAAGAAGACGAGAGTGAAGGTGGGGGAGTGATTCAGGGTAGTCAATTCTACATGTTCTCGCAACAAATACTAACAAATGTGAACCGTTGATTAATATCCTACGGTAAAATCAACTTGCCCAAAAAAAAAAAGTTTTTGCCAAAAAAAAAATATTGGCTCTTGCACGGTGCGCAACCTATTTGGCTCGCGCACCGTAGATAGAGCCTATGTTGTTTGGTCCTTATTAAAAAAACTGCCCTTGTATATTGTAATTTTCTATTCTATTTAAAAAACCGAACATTAAAATACAGGCATAGAGGGAGAAATTCAGAAATATAGGGAACGCAAAAGCTTTTTTTTTTTTGACAAATAATGAAAAATTATGGAGTCAAAATAAGCATTATGCAGTAACTTCTATCACAGTTTCGAAGCTAATCCTTTTTACCGTATATCACTCTGCATGAAAATGTTGTAATTTCTCTTCGGAAGTAGAAGAAGCTTAAGATTAGGGGTATTCTTAAAATGTACATATATAAATAAGATCATGTGGTGAGGAACTGGTCCCATATGTGAATGAGAAAGGGTACTTCTAGCTTGTGAAAAGAGGAATCTATGTCGAAGAAGTCCATGTACCAAATGAATGGAATACCCGCGAGTGATACCACTACAAAGGAACCAAAGAGGTTCCACCAGCATGGAGGCATCTGAAGAGATTGCACAAGTTCCTTAAACTTGTGCAGTTTCTTTTGGGTAGTAAAGTGGGGATGGCAACAAAATTACAGTATACAAAAGGGAGAACAAAGGGAAAAATGGGTTCCATATTGTACAGAACAACAAAAATGTATCAAAACCAGATTTAAGAAGCATTATAATATAGTTGGAAGTTGCAAAAGTAAATTTAGTGTAGGTAAAAAATGAATCCTTCATCTTGCTTTTCCTACCAATAAATCTTCAATGCTCTCTTTATTTTTTCCCTAGATCTTCTTAACACAAGGAGTGGAACCATAAAACTAAAAAAGCTACTATGAGAATAATTAAAGCATTATCCCGGAGCATAAAATGTGAAATATATTTCCCTGGCTGAACTCCCCCCTTGTAGAAATAGGCACAAGAGGCACAGCTGGGGTCACAAAGGAACAAGTCTCAAACTACCAATGTAGGTTCCTCAGTCAGCACTAATGATCTAGACCCACAATTGTATCAAGAGTAGAAACTAAAAAGTACAAAGAAAATGTGGGGAAGTAGCAAGCTCCCACCCCAAGCATGTGTTCTATGGTGGATGTATCAGACAACGGTACTCAGTAGGCCAAAAGGGACATTGTGCTTTCAGCTACAATTAAGAACCTGAAGTCTGACATAAGATCTCAGCTTTAGATAATGCTGTCAGAAAGCTTTGAGAAACCAAGCTTCTTGAGAGAATTTGTTATAGGGGTAGCCCAAGCTTTATCAGCATTGCCACATTTGATGTCCACAACTTCAACAATGTTGGACTTTTTCTTTTTATCATTTTTCTTCCTCATTGGACTTGTGTCCAATTGAAGGTTCTGGGAACCCAGCATGGGTATTTGATGGGTATGTTTGCTATGGTTTATGATGTTACTGCTTCTGCTGCTGCTGCTACTGGCTTCATCTAATGATTTTCTCGGTTGTAGTCGTTTTGGAGTAGTACTACCATAAGCAACCGAAATCCGAGGTTTACTTGTTGAACATACCTGCTGCTGGTGTGAAGCAGAAGAGATCTGATCCAATTCCCTTGTCATCAAACAGCTGATTGTTCCGGTTGTTCCAACCGCGACAACCCCTTCACCACCCTTAGTACCTTCCATGCTCCTCTTAGCCCCCAATCAAACAACCAAATGTTCAGAGTTTTTGAGATGGATATTGTAGTGCTACTGCTAACAGAGTTACTGGATGGCCTGTTTTGCATGTAAATGGTGTATTCAAGTCATAAAAAGTAGTAACTAAGTAGCTATAGTCTTCTTCATTTAACAATTAAGGTCTCAGGCCTGAAAGTAAATAGATATAATAAGCAAAGTAGTGATAGACATCATATCATACAGCAAGCAAGAGGGGTTGGAAGGGATGTAGGGAGTCAATAGATCCACAATAGAAAAGCATTACTTATATCAACCACTGTGGCAAACAGTAATTCTGAAATTATTCAAATACCATGCTCACTTGGCTACAAGAAATTTTTTGTGAAACAGATTACAAAAACAAAGTAAGCCCATTTTCCAGAAACACCAAAATCAAGTGTGGCAAGCAAATAAAACATGACTTATTGAGTGAATAAACATGAATTTGAATTGGTTTGTGAAATTACCACCATACATTATGTTGTCTCTCAGCCACCAAACAACAACCACACATCATAATCTCAGCCTGATAATGCCAACAACAACAACAACAGTAATTTCAATAAACAAGGAATGAAAAGGAAACCAACAAACCCAAAAGACTAACGAACCAAAATGGCTTGGATGATGCAGAATCAAATATTTAAAAAAAAAAATCTAACCCGTGAAGGGACTACAACAATAGCAGAACCCAAAGGAGGTAAAATTCACTGTAAAGCAACTTCACCAAAAAGACTTCGAATTTGACAATCTAAAGGACCAAAGATTCAATTTTACAAAAACTAAAACACTTTAATTTAATCAAATTGCTTCATATTTCGTAAAGCAGTAGTTTGATCCAAACAACAAATCATAAGTAGATGCAGAAGGCAACAAAGGTAAGAACAAAGGGTGTGGAAATAAAGATAGCTATCTTACTCACAAACATTGCAGTGCTGTCCTTATTCTTTACACAGCTTCCCCAAGTTTCAAAATTGCAAATTTGAAACAGACCCAGCTAATATTTTCTCACATAAAAGAAGAAGAAAGGGAAAAAGATAATCTTTGATCAGATTAGAATCACTGAAAATGAAACTTTCATTTTATAGCAAATGGGTTTTGACAAAATGGTCTACAAACAAATTCACACACAAGCAGATATAGAAAAAACAAACAAACGAACAAAATCATACTCTCCATGCTCGAATATAAGAAGAAAAAAAAAACTATATTTTATAGTTTAAAATATAAAAAAATTTAACTATTTTTATTTTTTTCAACGAGACTATTTCAAAAATATCCTTATTTAACTCTAATTGTATTTTTAATATTCCTTTGAGAAGATACAAAGACACACTTTTCTTAATTTACTATTGAACTATTGATTTTAATTGTCATAGCACTAAATATCCACTAAAAAATAAATTTAGAATAAATTTTTTTTTTAGCTAAAATCAACAAAATTTAATATAATTAACTAACTTTCTTAATTAGCGTGATTCAGTTTTTTTTGATCCAACTTTGGGACAAACTTTTCGTGTCCCTAAATTGGAGTATGTCGGATTTACTGCCGTTGATTTGACAAGCATCAATTTAGGTGCGGCGGGGTTAATTTTCAAATCAAATATTCATATTTTTATCATTATCTTGATTGGAATTTTGTTATTTTTATATAAACACTAATTTCAGCACCCTACTTTAATTATTTTAGTGTATATTTTGATTTAATTTAATTTTTTTAAAATAATTACTTATATTTTTCTATTTCTTCAAAAAAAATAAAAAATATTTTCATAAAAAAATAACGTTTCTCAACCAGTGCTTAATTTTTCAAGAAAAATTATATTAACTTTATCCTTCAATCACAAATTAACCTTATAGTCCTTAAAATTGCTCGACCAAAGAGAATAGTCCTAATTTACCCAAAAAAGTTGATTTTTTAAATAGTCTTAAATTCAAATTTTGAAAATGAAAAAAAATAGATATTTGAAAAGTTTTGCACTTTTGCCACTTTAAGTACATCTAATTCCTTTTTTTTTTCTTTTTAATAGAACGGTTAGTGTATATTCAGGAATGAATTAATAAAAAAATAAGACACTTGAATGGTGGAGTCAATAAAGATAGCCTTGCCATAGTGGACTGGTTATTGCAACACAATGTAATTAAATCATTGCTTAATGGTGGTGGTGTCTTTACAGCAGACGCAAAAGCAACGAAATTAAGAGTTTCTGTAATAATAAATATTTTGGTAGCATTTAGAACTCATTCTGATTATAGGATTACAAAATTGAGCAACTGTAAATCCAATTGGAATAAGAACCAAGCTGACATAATACAATGGAATTAAACAAAAAGGGTATTGATTGGCAGTGGTGGTTGTTCCTGTTGCCAATCTCCCCTAGAGGCATCAGCTGCAATTCTTCACAGGCCACCAATAATGGGAGTGGATATGGATGGCATAAGCATTTGACTACATGACATGTGAGGTCAACAATAAGGACACGTATTGCATGTTTCCCATCCTTCCATGCACATATTTATGACAAGGATTATTAGCCTCACATACTACTTGCGCTTGTACCTGAAAGGAAATTTGAATTAAGGTTTTATTTATTAGCAATGCATAAACATGCATGAATTAAATGTTAGAGATGCAGAAAGTTACACAAGTTCAGTCCCTTTAAATTGGAGAAGAGGGGTGGGGGGGGGGGGGGATTCTGGATTTTAACAATGTTTTAGAACCCAAAAAAAAAAATATTGCAACAAAATATCTTATTTACCACAATAACCACTTCAATAAACCAAAGGGGAAATATTTATATGAAAGGAAAACAAAGTAGCATCTCCAAAGTAGTAAATGGTGACAAAGCAAGCAAAAATGGACTCTGTTTATTTGGTTTTCACCAATGAATATATCTTTCCATGGCATAATGAATTGATTATATCATTATACGTTAAGTTGACTTCTCAAAAGCCTTACTCCAGATCATTCCAACTTTAGAAACAAAAAAACTTTTTTATGACTCAATCAAGAGAACATCAATATATTATGTTAGGTCCTTATAAGCTCAGACAATAGTTTTATAAATGAGATAGATTTTTTTAATTAATACCTTGATTTGCTTTTGAATGAACTCTTGGACTTCTTTCCTGCTCCGGGACCTTTTCTTTTTAACTTTTTATCCTTCATGTCAGTCTGGAATAGCTCCCGCATCTCTTCTGGTCTCGAACGAGTGTTTCGGGAAGGATTGTTAGATTTCTTTTGACTCTTCTTCACAATCTTGCCAGAATCTAGCGCCCTCTTGACAGCCTTCGCTGCTTTTGCCCGTCGGTATGCAAGATCAACAACTGACATTCCACCCTTTTCTTTCTTATTTGTCCCCTTACCCTGCAATTTTATGCATATCACTTTCAGTGAGGAACAAGGAATACATTCATCATTCACTGCATAGAGAAAGTTGATAGGAAAGAGTGCTTACTTCTCCTGGCTTGTCATCCTGCCCTTCATCCTCCAACATCTCTCTAGCTGCTTCCAATTTTCTGCGCTTCTTTCTAGGCAAATTTTTCTACATCGAATATATTTCCGTTGAGTAAACATACAGCAATGCATACAAGCAAGCTTATGTACATTAAATATGTGCAAAAAAAAAAATCTGTATGCATAAGTTGGGGAACACTTCATACCTCTCGCTCTCGCTTCCTCTTTTCCTTCATTCTCAGGTCTTCAGCTTGTTGAGCACTAATTACCTCCTTCTCAGAACTCTTTTCCTTATCCACGGATGCCTGTTAACAGTTATTTCATTTCTTATTAACATCAGGCTACATTTTACCCAAAATTGGGAGAATCTGAACCAAAAAGCTTGTCATTTAATCACACTGCTAAAGAAGGAAAGAACATGCATGGGTAATAGCCAGCCTTCTTTACATGCATCATACTTTTTAGAAAATCTTAGATATGTATAATGTATAGTAGCATATCATGTATATAAGGTAGAATAATTAGGAGCAAACTTAGCCTTAGGAAATAATATAGGATAGCATATTTTTACAATTAGGATTGAGTCGTTGTAATTAACATCAACCCCAGTACATAAGACCCTGTGTGGTCCCTAATCAGATTGTTCTTAAATTATTGCGATCCACTTAAAATGGGAGAATCAATGCCCGTATTTAGAGAAATATCTGCACGGTGAAACAATATTGTACCTTTGCTGCTTTTGCAACAAGCTTCTTCTCCTTCTCTGTGACAAACCAGGTTCTTTTGGGGCGGGAAAAGATCTCTTCCTTATGTGCAATCATGTTTTCGGCCTGCCAATATCATATAAGTGCATGATTTTATTGACCGGAAAATGTTAAGGATGACCAATACAGGGTTTCGAGGTCACAGAATACAGTACATTATTACTATGGCAATATTCTAAGTGATACTACTTTGGAAATGCTGTCTCTCTAAAAAAGATGTCAACAGGCAAAAACTAAGCATAATTACATTTGTGTAAACTAAAGCACACCAGGATTCAAGGCAAGTAAAACCAAAGAATAACTGATCAATACCTTTGTGGCTTCCATTTCAGCTTTCCTTAGGGCTCGTTCTTCCCTGAACAAATTCAAAAATTAAAATCCAGTACAATATTAAAAAGAGAAAAAGAGAAAATAATGAAGCCTTAACAACTAAATATAATTAAAACCTCTCGTCTTGAAGTACTTCAGAAATTTGATCCTCCATTTGCTCAATTATTTGAGACCACTTGAGTATAGATTGCTCTGCAACAATGCGGCTTTTCAGCTTTGAACCAGCCCTCTTTGCCTAATTAATTGAAAATTAACATTTAAGTAAGGTTTATTGACAGAATCAAGTAACTGAGACCCAAAGTCCAAATCAGCTTGCATGACATTTTTATCTTGTTAATAAAAGTGTGCAACAAAATATATGAAGTGACAAGGCACCAAGAGAAAATGCTGGAAACAGATACAGCAACTCTCTTAATGATACTCACAATAGCTTTTAAAAGTGACCGGTCATTATCAGTAACAAATGTGACAGCATATCCTTCTCTTCCAGCTCTTGCAGTACGACCCACTCGATGGACATAGCTTCAGAGTTAAAAAAAAGATATTAAAGTCATCAGGACACCCAGAGAGAAAATGAGATTATGTTTAAGGTGAGATCAGCATGTTATCTATCATGCACGAGAAATTGTAACCTAAGTAGCAATAAACAAAAGTTAAAACTGCAGGATGTACAATAAATATGCAACGTGTTATTAGTCATCAAGAGCAGAGTTATCATGATTCACGGACATGGTTCATAGAAGTATACCTGGTAAGATCACGTGGACATGCAAAATTGATAACTGTTTGAACACCAATAATGTCAAGGCCCTATATGAAAAATTACACGTGACAGTCAATTCTATATCCAAAATGCCAAAAGAAAATGCTAATAGGCCACAAACTCAAGTTTATGTTCCTCTTAAGCTAACCTAGTTTCACTATCTTCATCCCGTGTCCCAGGATATAGGATAAAGTGGGGTGTTTGAGATATTAATACTATATTCAAAGCGATAAAAGAAGAAATAAACTTCAACTCTTCAAGAATAAATTCTTACACGAGCAGCCACATCAGTTGCAACCAAAAAATCCACTTGCTGCTTCCTGAACTGTTCCAAAGCCTATACATATAACCAGAAGTGAGCAAATAGTGTCACAATAGCATCCAATGCAGCAAATCCTTTCAACAGGAAATTTATGGGGAAAAAAAAAATCAAATTCAACTGATCATCACCATTTTAACATCTAAACTAATTGCATAACTACAAAGCGAACCAAAGAGCCAAATTACACAAATAAACAGATCAAAATAAGCAACATACTTCAAGGCGTTGGGCTTGAGTAAGATTTCCATGAAGCTCAGCAGCTTTCAATCCAGCTAATCCAAATATAATCTTCAGCCTATGTGCAGCTTGCTTCGTTCCACTGTACATCAAAATGACAAATAGTTAAGTAGTTAGAGGTAGCAGAACAGTGACAAAGGGGAGTTAATAATCCAAAAGCAGTGTGAATGAAGTAAATTCAAAATCTGAAATAAATAAAGGACTAAAGATTCTCAGCTAATTACAAGCATCGAAAGATTCCATGCAACTAACTAGAAAGCTATAGCTATCAATATGATGACCAGACCAACCACTGGAATAAGACAAAATTAACATGAACACTGGGATCGTTGTAAAATCAACCTCATAATTATTGCCAATCAAATTCATCAAATAGCAAAAAAGGAGAAGTTACCAACAATTCATGAAATCAACTATCAGAAGCTAAATGTTAGCATAGTAAATAATGGTGAAATGAAACCTGAAGATTATCACTTTAGAAGTGAAAGTTTTGGAGCACATTGCAAGAAGAACTGCTTCCTGATTTGTTTCACGCATTCTTCGTATTCTAACCACCCTGAAAAAGGGGGGAAATAGTTAACAGGGCCCAAGGGATTTTATTAGATGCTAAAACCATGCAAACAGCAAACTTCAAAAAGCTTAACATAATAGTTTTGCATAATTATGTTTTTGGACAAAAAATACTCTGCACAAGCATGAAACATACTCTTCTTCAAGTTCAAAAAGCCTCCACGCACATCCCACCAAAAGGTCCACATATGGGGCCACATTAAAAAGTATTACTTGTTGCTTTATCTTTCAGAATAGTTTGTCATTATCATACAACATACAGCTAAATATCATATCATACAGGACAGAAGTCAATGGAAATGAATCATGAAATTAGAAAATACAAAAGGGAAAGAGAAATGATGAAGAAATTACTCCTCAGTCAAGGTTGATGGCCGTTTTGTAGATGGGTCAGCAGAAAGACGCAAGGGTTTTTGCAGGGAAAGTTTAATGAGTTCATCAACTTCCTCAGTCATGGTTGCTGAAAACAGCATGGTCTGCCTTTTTTTGGGACAACAGCGAACCTGTTAAAAACTCAAACTTGTTTGACATTTTTTTCCAAAAACAGAAATCAAGATAAATTGTAAAATAGGATATGTAGCTATACTGATTCTTGCATTATAGGGCTACCAACACTCACAAGTTCATGAATTTCAGCACTAAATCCAAGCTCCAAGAGACGATCTGCCTCGTCAAGGATTAAAACAGCAAGATCATCCAAATCCACCGACATAGAATTGCGTAAATGGTCTATCATGCGTCCTGGAGTAGCCACAACAATGTCTGGCATTGATCTCAAGGCAGACTCTTGCACCTAGGATGAGAAATGACCAAAAATTGAGATGAAGCACACATTATGAAATCATCAATGACAATTCATTTATCAAATACATTGACAATCCTTTATATTTTCCGGCTGATTAGGTTGAAATATTTAAAAAGGCTTGTTTATCCAGTAAGTCCTGGAAAAAACATCAGTTTCCTACAAAATGCTTTGTTACAGTAATTCATATCATCAACTAGAATAGAGACCAAATAATATACTATAGTTAATGATGTCAAATTTATATTAGCATAATACGCTATTGTTAGTTGGAAAGAAAAACCATCAGTTGAAACCCAAGAATTGATTATCGCATGTCAAACAGACAGGAATGTAGTGATAGATCATAGAACATTGAATCTGTATAAAAGACAGAAGGCAGTAGAGGATATTGCCCAAGGAGAAAACCTAAACATTATACTGAAAGCATCACAATAAACACATAACTCTATTCTGGCCCATCAAAACATCTCAGAAATTAGGGAATCGTGAAATTGAAACAGTAACCTTACCTTTGTTGACAGACCACCAACAATCAGGCAACACCTTATATCAGTAAATTGAGCAAGCTTCTCTATCATACTGTGAACTCTGCCAAAAATAATTGCGAATAAATATATCTGGAAAGAAACTTACACAAATCACCACAAAAAAGTGCTTCCAAAATTTACATCCACAACCTTCCAATGGTTACTGATTCATCATAATAAAAAAAAATGGTTTATCTGAATGACGCCTGTTTTGAATTTGAGCACCAACCAGTTTGTACTTAAATTTCCAAGAAAAATTTGTTTCATTAATTTAAATTTAAATTCAAATACATAAGAAAACAGAAAGAAAGAAAAAGTGCTCAGTATTGCAGAAATTAGATTCATCCAATGCACAGCCATGAACTGAGCCACGTATACTTATTGAAGCTCAAGTTTTTGAATGGAAGGCATTGAAGAACATTCATAAAAAGCCATAGAAGTCCATCCTATTCCTACATGTTCCTACATACTAGTAGGTACACTGCATACTCAGCCAAGTAAAAGAAAAGAACACTCACATTAAACTTCAGTATCTATAGGCCACTGACTCACTCTCTTGGCACAACTAAATATTTGGAATGCCTTTACATAATAAATGCAATCCAAAAAAGATACCAAACAATTATGAGGAAACTTACTGGACTGCCAACTCTCTGGTTGGAGTAAGAATAAGGACCCTTATAGCATGCACGCGTTTTGGACGGAACAACAACCTCTCTAAAGTAGGTAGTGCAAATGCAGCTGTCTGCATGGTAGCAGGATACGAACACAGGGCATTAAAAGAAACATCATTGTACAAAAGCTCAGGCACCAAACCACAGAAGCACTGTATCACAAATTTACAATCACCAAAATAAAAGTAACAGGGATACTACCTTTCCAGACCCGGTAATGGCACTTCCACATATATCGCGACCAGTCAATGCTAATGGTATACAAGCCGCCTATCATGGATTCAAAATCACAAAAATAAAGTAAAATTTTCAATCCCAAGTGTCCTACACAGCATGAATCCAATAGGCAATAACTCTAAGGCTCAAAAGGTGAAGCAAAGTAAACTTTTCAAGACAAAGGATCCTATATAACATGGAATTACATAATCAATAATGCTAAGAACCAAAATATTAAAAAAAAAAAAAAAGAACCTGGATTGGTGTTGGTTTAGCATACCCCAAGGCCTCACAAGCCCGGAGCAAAGGGCGGGACAAATTGAGCTGCATGAAGGAATCTGCATGGAAGGAGGTTCCCTCGGAAGGGGCAAAAAAGGACTTGTTGTCACCAGCATTACCCTCTTCTTCATCTTCTTCTTCCGGTCTATAATCTTCCTAAACAAACCCAACCCCAGCAAAAAAAAACAAATTTTGAAACAAATAAGCACTTTTTCTATCATCAAACAAAAAACAACAACTGAAAATAAGTTCTTCTACAATATTCCTAAACAAACCCAATATCTAATATATAATTTAAAAACAAGTAACTATTTTTGAAACAAGTAAGCACTTTTTTCCTATCATGAATCACATGGCAACATCTGAAACACCAAGTACTTCTATAACCTTCCCCAACAAACCCATTAAAAAAATTTAATAAAAAAACAACTTTTGAAACAATCAAACACTTTTTCCATGATGAATGAGTTAGAACCTATAAGGGTACACATGTTGTTATGTGAAAAACAACCCCCACCCCCCATGATTACTTGTTTATCGGGTTCGGAGTCGGAGCTACTGTGATCGTCAGGGTCGGGCAGAGCAACGAGGGGTGTGGAACGGTGTCTAAGGGCTTTGGAGATTTTGTCGTCAACGGAGGTAGTGCTCCTGCGAGCGTGTTCGTCGGCAACTGATTCCGTGTACTTGGCGAAGTCCCATGGAGACTGTGTTTTCTTCTTCGGAACTCGAGCCTCTTTGCCCTCCTCTTCTGATTCTGATTCAACTTCGTCTTCTACTTCTTCCTCCTCTTCCTCTTCTTCTTCTTCGTGTTCGGAGTGTTCGACTTCTTCGTCGCTGGGGGGTTCGAACACGAAGCTGGGTGACATTGTTGGGAGTCGGAAAATGCAGAAAGGCGTTTTGTGGAAGCAGCGTTTAGCAGGGTTCTTCTGCTTCTGCTGCTGCTGCTTCTTCGTTCTTAGTTACTTGGTTAAACCTCAACGCCACCAAGGAGAATGAGGCAATGTTTCTCGAGTCCTTTCGGGCCGGGTCGGAGCGAACCCACATTTATTGTTTCTAGTTTTAGGCCCAGTTGACCTTTACCGTTGGTCAGCTTTACTGCAGGGAAACAACATGTGTTCATTTAAGTTTTTACTTTTAGACCACTTTTTATTTTTTTACTTGGTTTAGATAAATTTTTTTTAAAAAAAAAATACTTGGTTTAGACAATTTTTCTTATGATTTTTTTTCTGTTTTAGTTCTTACAATAAAAAATTAGTTTTAATTTATGAAATATCATTTGTTTTGTTTCTTATTATTATTTTAGTTTTAATCTTTGTAATATTTGCTTATATCGAAGCTTATTGAGGCAGTTTCACAAGTTTTCCACGCTTATGCTTCATGGTTTAGCCGTATAAGACGCTTCAAAAGTTTGGCCTGGTCTTTGTCTTTTCATCACATCCTTTGAGAAGAGAATAAGTGTGCCGAGTGGTTAGCCAAACATAGAACTAATTCAGATGACCAAGTGCGGTTTTGGGATTCATGTCCTCCCCACCAGTAGGGTTGGGAATAGGTCAGACCAGGCTTTGTAAGACCTAGGCGTAGTCTACTTTGGAATTTTAAGACTTGAGTCTGCCCTACTAGCCTAATATAGGCCAATTTTTAAGGTTCGGCGTCTGGTTTAGCCTACAAACCTGTTTAAAGACCTACATTTCAATAAGGCTTTTAAATAGATCTCTACCTATTAGGCCTTTACTTGTAAATAGGCTTGAATGCCTCTAACGATAAAGACATTAGTAGGTCTCCGTTGATAAATAGGTCATTAGACATTCACAAATAAATAAACAAGTAGACATATTTTTTATTATATTTTATTTTTGTTATATTATATTATATTTTATTATATATAAATAGATCGGTATGATAGGTTTAATAAACTTTTTATAGACCTAAGTCTGACGTCTTTAACTAAATAAGTTTTTTTTAAAAGTCTTAGTCTAATCTTTTTAATAAACAGGTCGGGTCAGACCAGACCTTAAGTAGGCCAAGTCATATGCCTTTTATTGGGCGACCTGGCCTATTCCCACCGCGGTTTTGTAATGTTGTGTTCTCTCATGCCTTAGGACACATCAGAATTCCGTTGTAGTTTCACAAATTTTATCAAATAAAATTTATGCACCATCACTATCTCATGTTGTATCTAAGGAGGAGGACTAATCTTGTGTATATGAGTTCAATCTCATCACAAACTGTTACAAGCTCGGAATTTTCTATATAATATTTAAAGCTTTTTTCATATACAAAGAGTAAATTAAAATAAATATCAAATATAAGAATCAAAATTACATCGAGCCTTCTTAAAAATCAAAATTGTCATCCACTATTTTGAGTATTTTCCATTCAATGCCTTAATTTGACTAACCATTTCTAAAATTTTCACCCCGTAAAAACACTAATTTATTACTTCTCCCAAAATACAGTTTAGTCATCCCATAGGAATATTAATGGAAAAAACCTATCTATTTTAACAAATCGCATGATTTCCATTTTTTTGTTGTTGATAATAACATCTAAATTTCCTTTTGGTTTTCACACTTTCCCACCTTTCCCGTCTAACCCTACCCCACTCCACCACCCTGAACAGACAGACAGTGGTATGAATCTCCTCTTTCTTTCTATCTATTTGGGCGGGCAAAGATCAAGTAATTGTAGTCGTACACCCATAACATAACATTTTTTTTAATAATAATTACTATAATGATTCCAAAAAGTTCCCATATCCCGTAACTTACAATTAACAAAAACTTAAAAAAAGAAAAAAATGACATCAAATTCATTTTTCAGTTCTGAATTTTCAAAACTTCCGTTGCTTCCACTTTTGTCTTCCCTCACAGTGACTCTCCCGCAGATCTAGCATTTCTTTCCTCCACCACTTGAATCAGTTCACATTTTCCTTTCACTCACATTCCACTCCACTCCAACCAAGCAAGCAAAGTAGCACCACCATTGCACTGCAAGCAGCATTCATTCACCTTGTGTGGCGCCTCCATTCTCATTCTCTCCTCTTCCTCTAACTCCAACCCAACCCAAATGAAGAACTCAAAGCCCCACAACCAAACGACACCAACCCCAACCCCACCACCCTCTACGAGATCCTCGTCGGTGTCGTCGCACCTGGCAATGGTGGAACTGAAGCAGAGGATCCTAACCTCCCTCTCGAAGCTCTCCGACAGAGACACCCACCAGATCGCAGTAGAAGACCTCGAGAGAACCATCCAATCCCTCTCCCCTGACGCCATCCCCATGATCCTCAACTGCCTCTACGACGCCGTTTCCGACCCCAAACCCGCCGTCAAAAACGAATCCCTCCGCCTCCTCACCGTCGTCTGCGCCGACCACCACCACTCCGCCGCACCCCACCTCACCAAGATCATCGCCCACGTCGTCCGCCGCCTCAAGGACACCGACTCCGCCGCTCGCGACGCCTGCCGCAACGCCATCGGTGCCCTCGCCGCCCTATACCTGAGGGGTGACCCCAATGCTGATGGCGGCGGCGGTGCCGGCATTGGTTCCCTTGTGGGGTTGTTCGTGAAGCCCCTGTTTGAGGCAATGGGGGAGCAGAACAAGGCCGTGCAGGCCAATGCCGCTGCCTGCATGGCCAAGATGGTCGAGTCTGCCACCGCCGATGCAGCCGCCGCGCCGGTGCCGGCATTCCAGAAGCTCTGCCCCAGGATCTGTAAGCTCCTCAACAGCCCCAATTTCTTGGCAAAGGCTGCAATTTTGCCTGTGGTTGCTGGCTTGTCCCAGGTTTGCTTTCTGCTGCTGCTGCTGATGCCAAATGTTAAATGTTCTCTAGGCACAGTTTGGATTATAAGCTTCTCAATTAAAATAAGCTTAGCTTATGCTTATGGTTCTTCACTTGTGAAAAAGTATTTACGAGGTTATAAATATAGATAGAGAAGTTAAACAATAGAGTTTCTAAAAAAAATCGAGATGCAGTGTTGTAACATTTTTTAAGTATTTATTTTTCTATAAGTATTTGTGGAGAAGTTTATCCAAACTGAATGGTTTTTCGGTAAGAGTCAATTGAGTATTAATTGCAGGCTGGAGCAATTGCACCACAAAGCTTGGAACATTTGCTACCTAGCATTCATGACTGCCTTACCAGTACTGATTGGGCAACACGTAAAGCAGCAGCAGAGGCATTGAGTTCATTGGCCTTGCATTCAAGCAGTTTGGTTACCAATAAAGCGGCACCCACACTGGCAGTACTTGAGGCTTGCCGGTTTGACAAGGTAGTATCTGCAATGAAATTTCCTCGTCGTAACTTGTTGAACTTGCATCTTGCCCTTGCTTCTTGCCATGCCATTTTTGCTTCCTGATTCTCTGCCTTTGAATGCCAAAACGTCTTACGATTTCTTACAACTCTTATTTTGATGAAATTTTTGTTTCTAAAAAGGAATTAACTCAATACAGCCTAATGAGTAAGGACATCAAGTCCTCAGAACATAGGAGGAGGTTACCATATCAAATATGTTTTTTCCTTTGACTTTGTTGCTTGCATCCTAGTGTACCTCATTTAAAGAGCACTAAAAGAATTATGTGCCCGCAGAAACTTGATAGCATATTTCATGTGACTGGTTTAGCAGGTGTCTATGACAAGAGTATCACATGTACTGTTCTCTCATTAAGTCAGGGCTGAGAGTCATTTGTCCTAGAATGATAGATTTGTAATTTGTTGAAACATCATTACTGGAGTGGATAATTGATTTTTATTTTTATTTTTATTTTTGCTTTTCGGTCATCTATTTTTTTTCAAAAATAATGTATTTTTGTTTGCAGATAAAACCTGTGAGAGATAGCATGGCAGAAACATTGCAACTGTGGAAAAAGATTGCAGGTAAAGGAGATGGGTCTCATGATTCAAAGCCTTCTTCTCGCGGTAGGCATATTTGATTTGTCTGTTTAATCTAATCATCAGCCATTCAGCCACTTTTGTCCTGGTTTATCTTAGTGATCATTGTTTTCTATGCTTTAGACGGTGGGAATCCTGAACCGGCTGTTTCATCAGAAACAAGCAACCTAAAAAATGTAAATCCTGATGAGAGGAAGACTGATCCATCAGTAAAGGATTCACCAACTAGTTCTTCAAACACGGATTCAACTGCTAAGGCCAAAGCGGCTGGCATATCAGAGAAGGCAGTTGTAATATTAAAAAAGAAAGCACCTGCCTTAACTGATAAAGAACTAAACCTAGAATTTTTCCAAAAGCTCGAAAGAAGGGGTTCAGATGATTTACCAGTGGAAGTAGTTGTTCCTCGCAGATGCCTCAATTCTTCAAGCTCAAACACCGAGGAAGGATCAGAGGCAAGTGCTAAAGATTCGAAAGAAAGAATAAATTCTGCTGGAAATACCCCTAATGATGATTTTCATGGATCTGTCAATAATAAATATCACATCTTAGAGAGAGGCAATGATGGAAATTCCAAACAAAGGAATTATGATGATTTTGCCCGTGACCGATACTCTGAGAAGAGGGTGAATGCAAAAGAACTGAGGACAAAAGCAAACGATACTGATGACAGGACTGAAAATGATCAGAGGGAAGGTTCTGCCAATCTTGCAGGTTTTTCTAGAACTGATGGTCAATCGGAAGCATCCTTCTCCAATAACAGAGGAAACTGGTTGGCCATCCAGAGGCAGTTAATGCAGCTGGAAAGACAACAGGTTCATCTGATGAACATGCTACAGGTATATTCAGCATGACCCAAAAATTAGTCCTGTCATGTTCTTTGTAAGTAATAGATGTTTTAACAATTTGCAGGATTTCATGGGTGGATCTCATGATAGCATGGTGACCCTAGAGAACAGAGTACGGGGTCTTGAGAGAATAGTTGAAGACATGTCACGAGATTTATCTATATCATCAGGCCGTAGAGGTAGTAACTTTACAGGGTTTGAGGGATCATCCAGTAGGCCTTCTAGCAAGTATAATGGTTTTAATGATTACTCCAATGCCAAGTATGGCAGAGTTGGTGATGGACGCAACCCGTTTGGTGAAAGATTTGCCCAATCTGATGGAAATGCTTTGGGAATGAGGGGAAGAGGACCATCTTGGAGATCTGACATGGCTGAGGGTTGGGATTTTCCTGGGTATGGTGCTTCTAGAAATGGCCAGATTTCCTCAAGGAGGGCTTTTGGTGGTAGTTCAGTTGATGGAAGGTCACCAAAATCAGCACATGAGAGTGATCAAGGGGGCAGCAGGAGAGCTTGGGACAAAGCAGCAATGCCCATCCGGCTTGGTGAGGGGCCCTCTGCAAGAAGTGTCTGGCAAGCTTCTAAGGATGAAGCTACCTTGGAAGCAATTCGGGTTGCAGGCGAGGACAATGGAACTTCTAGAGCAACAAGAGTAGCAATCCCCGAAATGACTGCAGAAGCTCTGGCTGATGACAATGTTGGACAGGAGAGGGATGCCATCTGGACTTCTTGGAGTAATGCAATGGATGCCCTTCAAGCAGGTGACGTAGATTCAGCCTTTGCAGAAGTATTGTCCACCGGAGATGATCTTTTGCTCGTAAAACTAATGGATAGAACGGGCCCTGTGATTGACCAACTTACAAACGAGACTGCATGTGAGATCTTGCATGCCATTGGACAATTCTTACTGGAGCAGAACCTGTATGACATCTGTTTGTCTTGGATTCAACAGGTATGGCTTCTCTTCTTTTTAAGTTTCCTTTCTATAAGTTGGAATATGTACATTCTCCCACTATATGGTTTTTCTCATTCAGAACAACACTTCCCACTTCCCAAATATAATATGAATAGATGATGTTCCTATATCTGTTGTTATTTTATCTATAAGTCAAAACTAGCTTAGTTCGGAATCGCTGGAACAGATCTTCATCTAGAAAATTGACCTAACATTATCTAAGGATTTCAGCGACTCCTGCGTTGGCATTTGAATTTCCTGACGATTTTAAATGAAAGATAGCATTTGGTGCTTACTCAGCTTTTTCATAAAATGCTGCCTTTGCTTTCCTTTTTTGCCTGCTATATGTCTTTCATGGGAGGCTTAAAATATTAAATCCATGGTTCATAATGTTCAGTTGGTGGAGGTAGTATTGGAAAATGGCCCTGATACCTTTGGCATTCCCATGGAAATGAAGAAAGAGCTCTTGCTGAATTTACATGAAGCTTCAACAGATACAGCTGAGGAATGGGAAGGTGTGCCTCCAGATCAACTTTTATTGCAATTGGCATCAGCCTGGGAGATTGATCTCCAACAACATGACAAATAGTTCAGCTCATAGAGAACAAACCTATGCTGATGCTGGTATTTAGATCCTGTCATATGTTGGACTTTTTGGGTTTTCTACTTGGATGGTATTGAGTGTACCATTTGAAATATATTTGCTGTTCAGGTTTTAGGCTTCCACATTTTCAAAAAAGAAGATTACAATGGCACAAATTCCTGCTTCCTTTTTCGCCTGCATCTTCCTAATTCCTATACTAAGGTAGTGTCTGGTTGTCAACAAGTGCCCAACTAGGCTGCTTAAAATCTTTTTGTAAATTGAGACAAATCAGCAAATCTTTCATTCCATGTAATTATTACATGTAATTTGTAATTGACTTGCCAGATTCATTTGTCCCATTTGCACTCGTTCAAGTTTAAAACGTAGAAGAAGATGATCATGCCTTGTAGGATGCCGGATATAGAACCACTATTATGGATATTCACAAGCAAACCTCTTTAATATATATTCCTATTTGGAAACTCATATTGGAAAAGAAAATATTATGACACCTAAAGACTTGTTTGATTTGAAAAAAAAAATGTTTTTTTATAATAACAAAAATATCAATATTATCATTTTGATTCTTAATTTAGATTTAATCGGAAGTGGTGGGAAATGTAACTATTTCATTATTTTTTTGTATAATTATCTAAACGAGAATCAAGGTGAAAATGAGATATTTTTGTATTTTTTTCATCTAAAACAGAAAATAAAAGTTCAAACGCTAAGATGACATATATAAAAGTTAATTCGAAGGAAGAACACGAGAATAGCGTGGTTCTGGCATATCCTAGGCATGGAAAATCTTCAGCATTCCCGTGTTTCTCATAAAGTCAAGATAGTTGACATGTATGGTTAATTTTATTTTTTCAAATTTTAATGAAAAATAAAAATATATCACATTTAAAGCAGTTATTGTCGGAGGAAATATTAATAGTGTTTGTTTGAAATTTCAAGAGGAGTCAAATGGCCGTTTGACTGAAGGAGAAAATTTCCCGAGATATAGTACCTCGTAATGTGTTATTCTTGGTAATGTTGATCTTACTAAATCACGAGTCTTGTTTTATTTGATAGCACATATTCTCAAAATAATAAGAACCACAAATTTCACTAAATAATAAAAAAATGTATTAGAAAGAATGTATTGACAACATTTCTCGTAGGCCACAGTATTTGTTTTTCAACCATAATATAATTATAATTTTTTCTCGAGAATCCTACAGCAAAATTTAACCTAGACAGTTATTACTGCAAGATTTTCACCGAGGCATGAACATTGGCAAATGTGATGGAAATTCCACAAAATTTCATTTTATACACAATAATACAAAATGATACAGTTGCATAAAGCCTATATAGTCCATAATGGTATATCACACAAGACAAGGCAACATATATGTGTACATTAAAAACAATGGGAGGAAGTTCAGCTAACAAATGCTGACACCAGTGATCTTGGCCATAAAAATGCTATGCTTCCCAAAAAACCACAATGAAACTATTCCCAAGTCCTCTCCAGAAATCTAGGAGGATGACATCAAGAGCATTACTTTTTCCATGGAAAAAATAGAAGGGACCTCCAAGTTGCAGCCTCTTTTGATTACACTCCACCAAAGAAACCATGCAGCCAATGCCATCTAAATGAGAAAACATCTCTCCCAAATCCAAATCCAAGCCATAGCCTTTGTATGAAACCAAGGATGCAAAATTACCCCACCACAGTGAGTCGCCGACCTTTGACGGCTGGATGTCTCTACTTTGCGGCGTACCAGTTTTGAGCACACTTGGCATCCACGGAGAGGGCAACTTTGAGAATATTCTTGCCATTAAAGGGTTTTGACATGCACTCAACAACTATGGCCTTTGCGACCTCAGCCGACTCTGTTGGCCCTTCCAGAATCACTTCATCATGAACCTACTTTGTCATAAGCAAAAATCAAATGTAGAAACTCTGGAGTATTATGAAATCAAACATCAAGTGGATGACAATACTTGAATGGAACTTGACAAAAAGTGGGCACAGAAATCATAAAGGACAAAATTCTTTACATAAATATATTAACCTGTAGAAGTAACTTCCATCCAAGCTCCTTCAACTGTTTATTATTGAATATTTGTAACATGGCACACATGGCAACATCTGCTGCACTACCCTGTTGCATTTGACAAATCAGAAAACCATAAAAGAAAGGTCCGAAGGTGGTAATGGATCTTGTAAGTAATAGCCATGATTAAATTATGTTATTTTTACCTGTTTACAAGACATATAATGGAATATAAATGGACTTCTAAATGCTGTGAAATTCTATCGGCATAATCTATGTGATACAAATAGTTAACCCAACAGTGGTTTTATAAAAAGACATTTCCATAAACAATTATTGAATGTTAATAAGAGTAATGTAAGTGTTAATTGATGCTCTACCAATCTACGAATGGATAGAGCAATTAAATATTTGCATATTTCAAAAGAAAGTTTGGTACATGATTTCTGCTATCATTTTTTTTAACATGGCAACTTCTTGTTTAATAGGGCATAGACCCTAAGCAACAGCACAAGACAACGGTAAGGTAGATAAGAAAAATATAATTAACCTCTAATATATTCTTATTCACAGCTTCACTTGAACTATCATTTTAATATAAACTTTGGATTATGATGCTTCACAAGTGTCCCCTGAAAACAATTTCTAGTTATCCACTGTTGTTTTTAACGGGAAAAAGACTGATTATATAGTAGGCTTACTCTAGTAAGAACTAGTCACATTTTTTTATGGTAGGTTTCAGATAAGGAAAGCAGTATATTTTAAATTTACAATAAGTGACCATAATTGAGAGTAAAGTGACAGATATCAAGGGAGGAACACTATAGCATTAATATCAATTAATATATTATGACATATTAATATATTTGAAAGAATTGAGGACCTGCACTGGGGTATTGATAGCAGCTCGTTCAATGTGACCTTTATAATAGTTGTTAGCTTGGTCTACTAAAGGGAACCGCCGGGCTCGCCCTAGCAACGTGTGAACATATCCGAATTCACAAGCTTCTTTTTTACGTTTCTCTTGCCATTTCAACACTTCTTTTCTTTCATTGTACCAGAGGTCAACTGTTTGCTTAGCTTCTTTCACAGAAACCTGACAGAAAGATATTCGTAAACTTGTTTGTACAATAATCATGGGGAATTGTAACAAGTGTAAGCCCCTCGTAATAAGTAACAATAGAATTCATGGTACCTTCCAATCCTTAGAAAGGCCAAGGGGAGTTTTTCCATATGCAATTGAGAAGTTAAGCATTTTGGCTTTCCTTCTTTCAGAAGCAAAGGCATCCTGAAAAAAAAGAAGTTAAAAATTGATATGAAATACAATAATCTATAGTTTAACTGATCACACCTGGTTATATTTTTGCCTAAATCTTAAGTTATATGAATGGCCACAAGAGAGGAGAGGTATTGGGAATCTTGGAAACTTAATCATATGAGATGGAATTTCAACGTCTTTATTTTGGGAAACAAATAACCAATCAAAATACCTTGTAAATTTTAGAATTCTTATCTTAGGTACTAAAAACCATTTTTTGTGATAACGAACTTTAATGTCTCTATAAAAGTATATTCCCTCCTTATAATTCCTCATCCAAGCAAACAAAAATATAGCCCTTTTGATTTCATATCTTCATTGTATTTACAATGGAGAGAACTTCGTTCAATGCGAATAAAGAGCAGTCTGCTCATAACTGACAAACTATCAGTCACAAGATATACCGAACTAACAAAAAAGATATACTTGTGCATCTCAAAGCAAGGTTGTTACCATCTAACTATAAGTAGATTAGAAGACAATTTACCTTCAGGAGAGGAACAGGGGGTTTGTCCTCACCAGGCTGAGGATGCCACTCAAGAAGCACTTCTTTTTTATTAACTGCTTCACGAATATATGGGTACATATTCATTGCTGTTCTGGAATGGAAATCTCCACCAGCTTCAAAGGCTTCTAACATGCTCTTACAATTAGTAAGATGTGCAAGAATCCTAAGTTCCAGCTGTAACAATACATAACTCCATCAACAGAATGAAATTTCTTGCAACTAGTTCAATTAGACAGAAGTAAACAGCAAACCTGTCCATAATCAGCAACCACAAGAGAATTTCCAGGAGCAGCTATGAATGCTTGACGAATTTTATATCGGTCCTTTTCCAAAGCAGGTTGATTCTAATTTATGAATTATACAAGTTAGATTAAATCTGTAACTTCTTGAAATCCAATGATTAACCTAGCCCAAGTAAAACCCATATTTTCAAATTAAAAACCAAGTAGATACCAAATGAAAAAGTGCATGCTTCTAATTGAAAGTTCAATGTAAAAATTTCTGCACTTCCCCACTCCAAACCCAAAATTAAAAGAGTACATTATTCTGTATGGAGAAGGAAGCTATGACTAGTACAAAAAACAAATGAGCTTAAATAAAAGATGTTCTTTTATATAAGATAAATATAAGATAATATCTTTTTAATAGAAAGAAACAAGATATTGTACATCTACAGGGAGGATAAAGAAATTCTCCAAAAAAGAGAAAGAGTTCACAAACTAAATTGAGATCAAAAGGCAAAATATTGGCACCTGTTACTATTTAAAACAATAAGCTTAAATTAACATCTTATTTCATATCAGTAATAGCAGTATGGATTCAGGCTTTTGTTAATAAGATAGAAAATGAGTTGTTTTTATTATAATATAACAAAATGTTTTAGTACTTTAAATTTAAAAAATGTAGCATTATCAAGAACCAACTCCTCTAAAAGCTTAAGCAATTAGGTGAGGCCATAGCCCATATAAATTTTTTTATATCTAACTCAGCCACTCATAAGAATCTTTTGAGCTTGAATTGTGGACAATGCATAGACTCATTCTATCTTGTGCTGAAAAATAAACCTTTATTTAGGAAAATAGGGGCAACAATGATAAAACTCTTGACCACTTGGTCATAGAGGCTTAGTTATCATATCGAGAACCAACTCTCCCAAAAGGTGCACAAATAGTTTTATTAATATCTAACAATCATAAGAAAAATGGAATCATATTACCATAAGTAAATATAAATATACAGATGAAGGACAGAAAAATGCATGGCATTCAAAAATTTACAAGTAAATCAACAAGTAATATGCCATGCAAGTTAGAAGAACCTGCAGACTTGGCCTTCTTGCTGACAAGCGTCCAGTCTCCGTGTTGATATTTATGGAACAATGAACACGGTTATCCTTTCCTGATATATTACGCCCCTGCCATTGAAACAGATTAAGCCAACATAGAACAGACATAAACAACCTCACTGTTCCAAACTTAGAATATATACACACATAATCTATAATAAACCGACATCCTCCTTCTAAGTTAATTAGTCATTGGATTAAACATGTGCTCCCAATTCCATCCTCTCTCTTGCAGACACAAATATAAACTAACCTTGACCATGTTTCGAATGCACTCCGAAAAACACTATTAATGCTAATCACACTGGATAAGCAAAGTTTACAGGAGTAACATGAAAACCAATAAATACAACCTCACCAGGGAAAAAAGTCCAAAACAAACCTTTTAGAAAGAGAAAGAATAATTACCTGCAAGGGAAGGATGAAGTTAGAGATCAAAGAGTCGATTGAGCAGACTTCACATAAAGCAGCAATTGCATGACAAGCTTCTCTCCCTTCTTCCTCTGTTGGAAAAGCAGCAAAGGCTGTTCCATAAGCAGAGTTGTCTATTTCTGTAGGTTCAACTTCCCCTTGAGAAGGATTTCCATCTTCATCATCAAGATCCAAGTTAAAAGCCTCGTCAAAGTCATATTCAGCAGAAATTTTGCCAGCCAGGGCCTTTAACGCATCACCACTAACTGAGGGCCAACCACTAGCTGTGTACATGTCAATTTTCAGGTTACAGCCAATGCTATTCATCTTAATACCACGAAATTTTGTGGGAGTCTTTTTGCCTTCTTCAATCACTTTATCAACATTGGGAACTTTGAAAATCCGCTCAGTTGGAATTGCCTCATTGGGATTTCTTCTGTAATGAATAATGAGGCAGGAAAAATGAAAGCTTTACTTCCATGATATACTTTGAACCACTCAACCATGTCAATGTAAACAAATGAGAACAACATGTTTTATATAGAATTGTAACTTTTCCCCCTTCTTGAGCTCAGCAAGAATATCACACAAAATTATCAAAGGAAATTACTTATTGGTTCTCATATTGAAACAGAAGAATAGATCCTCAAGGACACAAATTACAATTCCCTCATCCCTCAGGTTGAATGGGGCAATGGGCTAAACAGATCCACGTCAGCGACATTATGATTGACACTAAATAAGGATATAAAAAATCATTTTAAAAATAAAAACCCACTAAGTTCTGACTGTTGACATTATAATGAGCAATATAGTATTGAAAGTATCTTGAGCTGTCACAGTTGGGCAATAAAAGCTCAAAGTTAGGAACTATTTTTTCCCCTATGGTATACTTTATAGTGATGAAGAGAATATAATTAAATAACACCATCACGCTTCCATGATGGTGATACTGTTAGATTAAATTAGACTTTAAAGAGCAGCAGAACTGGTAGTGCTACTCTTACAGTTGAATTGTTTCAAGTGAAGACGAATATCATAAAAGCACGTATGCCCCCAAATTAGAATTGAAAAAGATAGTTCACTTAATACATAAAACACTAAGTTTTGAAAACAAAATACTGTAGATCCTCAGTAAAAAACCACAAATCCCTTTAAATCCAAAAATCAGCATACCTCATCATACGCAGTTAATACACTAAACAATAGATAATTTGATAGAACATTCTGAAATTTCAAAATAAAAATTTAGCTTGATAAACTATAACGATACTAATGTAACAGAGATCTCTCCATCTTTTTAACAAATCATATTTCAGTTAAACTCGGGTTGCATGATATCAACTTCAACTTCCAAATTATCAATTAAGGTAGAAACAAATGCTCCACAGAAGATTTTAATAATGTGTACCTATTCACAGTGCCACCAAAGAGCAGTACACGCAACTGTGCGTCACTTCCAACATTCATATACTTGGCATCAGGACAATACTTAGATGCCCATTTTCGGAATCTATTAGCAGCTACCTGTTGCTCTGCTTTGGCCACCTTTTCTATGTCTTGAAGATATAAACGATCAACTAGCATACCCTCAGATTCCATTTTGACCAGAAGCTCACCAAATGGCTGCCAATATTCCTTGTAAAAATCATACATGTTTTTGTGTAAAACACGTACTCCATCAAGGTTCCAGGGCAAACCTGACAGATGACTCTTTAGGCTCTCATAAAGCTTCAGAGTGCTTCTAGCATCTAAGGCAGAGTAACATATCCAAGGTATACGCTCTTCTCTTTGCAACACTTCAACAGGAGCAATGGTTGTCATTTTACCATCAGATCCATCTTTCTTAACCTTTTTTTGACCAAATATTGTCGTCATCGACACCTTACCAATCAAATCCTTTTCACGGTTAAGCTTAGCCCTAGACATGACCTCTCTGTCACCAGTAAGTGCTTCGAGAGAATAACCACCAACCCAACGTCTTGATGAATCCCATAGTCGTGCCATGTGCATTGTATCAGCATGAAATCCAGAAACATTAAACCCATAGTTTTGTATAACATGACAGTCAAAGCTATAGTTATGCCAGACCTACAAAATGCGCCGGTGTCTTTGTTATTTCAAAAATCATTTTAAATCCCACGTCACATAAACCTAGTAATATGAAGCCACTATTGAGTTTATGAAGCTATAATTATCAAGCTGGATAATTTTTTTAATTTGCTATTAAGATTATAGTTTCTTTTCTTCCAGAAGCTACTATTTTTAGCTTTTGAGGAAAACACCAAAACTGCTTTTGCAAAGGGTTTCTTTTTTTCTTTCTAAAATCTTTTTTTTTTTTAAAGTGTGCCGTTACAGTTCATCTCCCTCTTTTATTTTTTTGGGGTTCATATATAAGATACTTAACAGCAAGGGCCTGTGCAAGATCCTATGTGCATTATCCTAGCATCTTATAATACCCTTGTGTAATTTCTAAACTTTCTGATGGACCTACAAGTCTACAACCGAACATCAAGACAGATATGCCAGGTATGGAACATATTGCATTAGAAGCTGCCTTTAGTTATAACAGACTAGGGTTGGGCAGAGACAATAATTGACACTAAAAACGGTAGGGCTTTTCCTTGTTTATATTACTACAAGATGAGATAAGAATGTCAATTGGCCCTTAACAACAAAGCAAAGATGAGTAATGGGATTAGAAATATACAGGGAAGTGTCAGAAGAAAGAGAGCTACCTTTTTTATGGACGGATCTTGGAAAAAATCAGCAAACTTCTTTAAAATCTCTTTGCCTCCACCATCAAGAACATCTACCCAGATACAGGACTTCCCACCTCCAAAATCAGCTTCTGGACCCGAATAAATACTGAAGCATATTATCTCCCCATGATCTACAGGAGTTTCTTGTCTGACATCTATCTTGGCAACCTTTTAAGACATTAAAAATCAGCACATATTACATGTTCAACATTTGTGAAATACAAGTAGCCAAGAGACTCATGCAATTGAAGAAAAGGTTTAAGAAAATAACATATCATTTCAATTTGCATATCAGTTAAAACGGATTAAAGGACACATCCACTGAACTCATTTCCAAAGTATATACATATTAGAAAAAAATCTAGTTATGTACAGTGTTGCAATTGCGGCACAACCATAATACAAGTTAACACAGTCGAGAATTGTACCTCAGTATCACATGCATGAATAAGATGCCTGTAATTTATTGTAAGCATCTTGGCTACTTCCTCTGCATGAGAAGGATTATCAATAACCAATATGTCTTCATAGATACTACAGAGCCTGTCCCGAAGTTTTGATTGTTCAGCACTGCGTGCCTTTGTTACAGTCAATGTTGTCTTAGCAGCATCCTTTGCAGTTGTATCCAAACCGTGATTGCCATTAACTCTATCAATTTTCTCTTCATTAATCTTTAATGAAGGTACATTTAACTGGGTGCCCACCTTTTCAGTGTCTATCAATACCTTTGAGTTGTTTAATATAGAATGTTCAACAGGAGATGAGGCTGGTTCACGAAGATCGTGCAGCATAGGATTGTGCCCTCCACTCTTAGAAATAGCCTGTTTCTGACTATTAGAAGCAATTGTATTAGATGGATAAGAACTGCACTTGTTCAGATCATGCATTTCCTTTTTTCTTTCAGACAACTTATAACTAGCCTCAGCCCAGCCTATTCCATCACCACCATATAATTTTCCAATAGAAGGGGTTCTGGATAATCTGCAATTCCGAGGACCCAAACTCATCATCCTAACTTGTTTGTCATAGGAACACAAAGAACTCAGCTCTTCTTCCTCTGTTGTTTGATTTCTTACCTCCAACATGCTACATGACGCAGTTGAAAACTTCATAACTGAGATATGTACTGGAGAATTATTGTTACACTCCATACCATTGCGTTTATTCAACCCAAAAGATATTCTCTTTAGACAGTATGAACCTTCTCTAAAATGAAGAAAGTTACTAGACAAAGTTCTATGTTGTTGGAGGACATTGTTGGCAATCTGGATTGATTGGATTTTTCTTCTGCTGTGCATATCATGCAAAAAAAAAAAGGAAAGGTACCAATCAATACAACGTAAAAGCATATTTAACTTTTCACTTTAGCCTGTTGAAGATGCAATACGATAACAAACAACTAGGGCAAACAATACCATGCAGCCATTCACCAGCCAAAGTAAAGGGGGGGGGGGGGGGGGGGTGGGGGGGAACTCCTTCTGCAGGTGTGTATGGTAAAATAATACATATTTTCACTTCCAAGCGTTTAACAAAGTTGTTACTAAGTCTAAAACAAAAACAAAACATATGAAAACAAGTCAACATTTATTATACCAAAGCCACAAAATCAGACAGACAAAAACATATGAGTGGGGGGGGGGGGGATTTTAAGAGATGGGGGAAGGTGAAAACGACACCCAATGAAGAAAAGATGAGAACTTGAGAGGAGGAATGAAGCGAACCTGTGGTGGGGTAGAGGGAGGCGGAAGGGGCGGGAAGAGGAGTGGGAGAAGGAGAAGGAGAAGCAAGAGGGGCAATAGTAGTAATGGGATGATGGAGGTCTGAAAGGGGTGGTGTGGGAAGAGACCCCCATGGCTGCAAACACACCCACAAGTCTCCCCAGCTTTGTGACTGTGCTGTGACCAAGGAACCCCTTTTGGTTTGGTTGGTTGCAGTGGCAGTGGCAGTGGCAGTGGCAGTGGCAAAAAGGGTAAATAATAGAATAGGAGAGGTGGGGTGGGGTCAGGTCAGTGAAGACTGAAGCATACAGGAGGAGACTAGAGAGAGGCCATGCTTGCCTATGAGAGAAAAGTGCAGAGAGGGTTTGGGAGTGGAAGATACCATAAACCCTGTCACTCTGGAGATTCTTACTCTTACAAGTAACAAAACTAACACTGACAATGAGGTGGAAATAAAATAAAATAAATAAAAAATACACAGTGGAGTGAAGGGCAGGGTCTTTTATTAAACATGCGGGTGGGGTTGTTATTGATTCTGTCTTGCAAAACTCGGGCTTGGGCCTTCTGTTCTATTTGAGAATTTGCATTGAATCTTAACAACGACAATGGAATTGGTAAATACATAGTTTTTGATTATATACTCCACATTTATATAAAAAATTATTATTATATTTTTATTGCTTGGTTTTTTTTTTGATTTTGTGTATTTTTTAGAAACTAGAGTTTTCAGAATACAGATTTGCATTCCGGAATATAAATTGTATGGAAACTGGAGTTTCCAAAATATAAATCCAGAATACAAATCTGTATTCTAGAAACTAGATTTGCATTCCGGAAACTCCAGTTTCTGGAAAAAATGCAAAAATGCATTTGGAAATTGAGTTTCCGATAAAGACACAAAATTGAAAAAATAAAAACCAAATCAATAAAGGTATAATAGTAATTTTCTATTTAAATGTGAGATGTATGCCCAAAAACATTGTTATATTTACCAATTTCCCAATGATAATAACTTGGTGTACTAGGTGTTGGGATTTTTTTTGTGTTCTTTTGTGTTTTGGCTGTATTATTTTTTAGTTTTAGCTATTTTTTTATCTGTAGTATGTTATAGCTTAGTGTAAGTTATAACAGCATATCTTAATTAAAATTTGTGTATTTCTTATAATTCTGTATATACTATTTGTCTTATTGTAAATGTACCGGGGTTTTCCCCTTTTATAACCTTGTTCATGTTAAAAAAAAAACTTGATAATGATTGCTGCCCCCCCCCCCCCCCCCCCCGGCCACCACCAAAGAACTTGATAATGATTTTGACCCAAAAACTTGATAATGATATGATTTTGTTTTCGTCCAAAAAATGATTTTTCCTTTTTCTGTTTTGCCATGATTTATGACAGATAGTTTATTGATAAAAAAAATATGACAGATATGTCGTTGTTTTATGTATTTTTGTTTTATTTTTAAACTCTCTGTAATGCCTTTTTTTAATCTACACACTCGGTATGTCATTAAGTCATTTTCACTTGTGAGAAAAAAAACCTTTATTTTTTTTTATACAGGAGAAGAAAAAAACTTTAAGGTTATAATACGTTTCATAAAGTGATTTTGAGTCTTATTCAATTTGAGTTAAATTGAGTGAATTTTTTTGCAGAATAAAATTCTCTGAATGTTTATTTTTTTACTTTAAATAAGCTAGGCATTGGTGCCATACTTTTTAATTGGCATAATATTTTGTTCATGCCTTTGTAAATTAAATTGGATGGATTATAACCCTTGTAATTTTATTTATCTTTTTTTTAAATAACTTCCTCAACCTTATGTTTTTGTGTTATTTTAAATTCACTGTAAATATGGAGAACTTTATCTTTTTAGTTAACTTTAACGTCATTTACTATTTTTGTTACACATTACCCTTTATAATTTAATACTTTTTAAACTTACCTTAACATTAAATTTTTATACCTTACCCCTTTGAAAAAACTCTGGGATTAGATTTTAAAAAGTTATAATCAGGTTTTAAAAAGTTATATTATACGTGAGAAAATAATGAATATAATTAGATTTTAATTTAATTACATATTATTATTAACAAATACTATATAGTATTGAAAAAAGTACTCAGGTATCATGGTTTGACTCTAGAACAGTAAAACTTGATGCAAGAATACAAGCATGTTGATCAAGCCATCAAATTCTCAGATATGCGCTAATTGTTGCCATGCTTGATATTCCACATAAGGCAACTCATAGAATTGAATGGCATGTCATTAAGATTGACAATACAAGCAGGCATGAATCATGATGCTGCATGAGATGAGGCATTGTTTCTTTTTATCCTTGTGAACCATTAGGTGGACAAAGAAAGAGTGAGCTTGTTCTTCTAGTTCTCTACCTTCCACCACAAGAGAAAAAATTGTAGTTATCATTTGAAGTTGCACTTTCCATTCACTATCCTCTCTTATCATCATGATCATCATCATTGTCATCATCATCATCGTCATCGCCACTATCCTCCTCCTCATCATCGTTGTTATCATCATCATCATCATCATCATTTACTACATCAGATTCATTGTCTCCACTGTCATCTTCACCCGGAGAGTGAGAAGCAGAAGTCTCATTTGTAAGTGGTCCTTGATCATCCCCTTCTACTCTTTTCTTTGCTAAAAAATCCAAAGCTGTGACCACATCACTGATCAAAGGCCGAGTATCTGCTTCCTCTTGGAGACACATTGCTGCAACTGCTAGAGCTTGGTATAGACCCTTTATGGGGTAGTTATTTTCTAGCAATGGATCTGCCATTATGGTAAATTTGTTTCTGTCTCTGAGAAGAGGTTGTGCCTGAAAAAGGAAGAAACATTCTTAATAACTATGCTATGATTTTTTTGGTACATAACATAGGAAAGGTTTCAACTTTCAAGACATACCCAAAGGACTAAATTTTGCTCATCTGATGGCCTTGAAGTGTCAATGACTCTTCTTCCTGTGATCATCTCCAAGAACACAACTCCAAAGCTGTACACATCTGATTTTGTAGTCAACTGTCCCGTTGATGCATACTCGGGAGCACAGTAGCCATAAGTCCCCATCACTCTGGTGGACACGTGTGTTCTATCCCCAGTTGGACCAAGCTTTGCAAGTCCAAAGTCCGAGAGCTTTGGATTGAAGTCTTCATCTAAAAGTATGTTTGAGGCTTTGAAATCGCGGTATATCACCGGCGGGTCTGCGTCATGTAGATACTCAAGTCCTTTTGCTGATCCTTCTGCAATCTTCATTCTAGTTTGCCAGTCCAAAGGCTTTCCGCCTTCACTCAATTCTGACAATCATTTGGTTGTTGGTTAGATAACATTTTTTTATTCTCACTAGAAATAATGATGGGTTTCATGCTTTAAAATGTGGAATTTTTATGGTGAATGACTGCATGCCACTATGCCAGGATGCTTCAAATTGCTAAGGGTTTGTTTCATAGGAGGTCAAATTCATATACGTAGTTACAAGTTCAATGTGGTCCTAGGATTTTCCAGTTTGGATTTGATCTTACAGAAAACAGCTTCTTACAAGCTACAGATATAATTGGTTTGTTATACAGCTGAAAATGTTAAAAAGGTAAATTCTAGAGAGAAATTGCTATATATTGTAATTAGTAATTAAATTAACCACCATGATGATCCGTTGTTCTCATATGGTCAAATTGCTGCTTATTCTTAGTTAAATCAATACATTGGATACTTAATTTGGATGCAATTCTGGATTTGGAGCTGTTATGCATTGCAGGACAAGGACAATGTGCAAGTAAGAAGTACATGTACTTACCAAGGAGGTGATCTTCTAAGGAACCATTGGGCATGTATTCATATACCAAAATCCTCTGTTCACCTTCAGCACAATACCCTACCAAGTTGACAAGGTTAGGGTGGTGCAAAAGACTCAAAATCAAAACCTCTACAAGGAATTCCCTGTTCCCTTGAAACCCATTTCTGTCTAGTTGCTTCACTGCAACAACCTGCATGTAACATAATAATAGCACTTAGGAGGAGGCTACTCACTAGTCACAACCTGAATAGGCTTCTTCCTTAACATAATATTGAAAAAGAGAAGTTAAAGTAGTAGTACTTGATCTGCGCCTTTAATGTGTCCCTTGTATACCCTTCCAAATCCTCCCTCGCCAATCATATTAGAAGGGTGAAAATTCTGAGTTGCAACACATAGCTCATGATAAGTAAAAATCTTAGAGGTAATGTTTCCTTTCCCAAGCTTTGCTATCTCATCTGCTATGAACCTTCTCTTGCCACTATCTACAATATAAAGTTTGTTCAAAGTTTTCAGCACTGGTATAACATCTATTGAAGTAGAAAGTAGACTCTAAAATGGCCTGAACTCTAGCATTTTGCATCCTTCTCATTTCATTATAGTTGTTATTAGATTTCTATAAAGTTTATAAAATCTATGAACCAAACAAAACAAGAGTTGATGAAACCTATTGTGATTGTACTAACATTTACATATATTTCCATTTTAGACCACAATATTTAGAGAATTAGGATGAAATTGGCAAATGACTTGTGAAGAAAATATCATTAAGCCCAAGACATGATACATTAAAATTGCAGAATTTTGGCATGCAATACAATGATGAGAAAACCTGCAATTCAGAACCCCCCCACATCCCACAATAGGATTAGGAGACATAATGCTGAATCCCCACCACCAAACAAGAAGGAAAAAAAGGACAATGTGCATTGAGGAGGAAGATTACATTTGAAGTTTAGAAATTTACCAGTTTTAAAAGAGATGTTGGCAAATGAGGCTAGAGTTTTTGCTTCATGGTATTCCTTAATGCTCTTCTTCAATGACTTCTTGTTGATCTTCTCTTGTGATGGTGCACAACATGGAAAACAACTCATTTTCCACCCGTACAATTTGATCTGATCAAACCCCACATTTAATAAAATCTCAATCTTCCTGCACTGGCATGTAAATGTTTCTCTATGATCCAATGCTAGAGCAACCTTTTACACAGTTCACACAAGTGCCTTAAAAAAATCTGCTTTAGATGTTCTTAATCCAAACCTTGGCCTTGCAAAAACACCACGTTGATCTTGTAGATTCAGAGAATCTTTCCCATCTCACATGGTTTTCTTTTGCTTTGTTTTTCTTCAAGGCCTCTCTGAGTTTGGAAAGAACATGAAAAGACTTGGTCAAATTTGCTAAACCATAAATAGCCAAAGTGAGTCATTCATGTTTAACTATGGCCCTGATTTCCTATAATCTATCTGTCACAAAAATATAGGACTTCATGCATGTCTTTCTCTCACATGATTCTCCACCTAATAGAGGATGTCTCCTTCATGAATCCAACTAACAATAAATAATGTTAACTATGTTATATGGTTATATATTTTGTCCTTTCCATCTGCCTTACTAGTAAATATAATGGCTTTCAAAGGAAAGAAAAACAAAGCCAAGCAAAACTTTATAGAAAAAGGGTGCACTCTTGAAAATACAAATCGTGTATGATTCAAGAATGAGTAATACTATATCCTCATTCATATTTTCCTATATATCTTTTTACGATTTTATAAGAAAGAATTAAATGAAAAAGTAAATATATTTAAAATCTTAAAAACAAAAAAAATACTTTATCAATTTAGCAATTAGAAAAATTATTAGAAACAAAGAGTAGGGATATTTAGAATTATTCATAAAATCATAATAATTAGCCTTAAATAGAAGGTGGATGCCACCAATTTGGGAAGCCTTAAATAATTAGTTGTATCAGTTTTTCTCCTCTTTTTAAGATGTCTTAAATTTCTTTCTTTTGTTTTGTTGTTCAAACTTCAAATTACATATAGACTTGAAATAAAATCTAGAACAATACTACACCTCCCCCCCCCCCCCCCCCAAAAAAAGAAAAAAGAAAAAAGAAAAAACCTCAGCAGTATGAGAAAAATATTGATGAGGTGGAAAAATCAGCATTCTTCTAGAACAATATACGAGAAAGTCTGGGGAGCTAAAAAGTTAAAGCTGGCCTTCTCCCTGTTTTGTGTGGATAGTAGATTATGCAGATTTAACAAATCATCTTATTACACCCTGTTTATACCTCAAAGTTTAGTTTTTTCTAAAAACATTGATTGGCACATTATTACTAAAAATTGCATAATTATGTACACAAACGGTTATTTAATTATTTGATTAAAATACATGGAGTAATATGCCAATTGTTAATTAGTTTACTCAATGTATAGATATAAAAAAATTACAGAAAAATTCCTCTTCTAAAATGGGTACATAAATTTGACATGTTCTTAGAGAGAACTTTTTTACACTAGGAGATCTTGGCCATTGATTTTGTCTTTCTATTCATTCCTTAAACCAATGCATAAAAATATGCTTTGAGGAGAGAACTCCTTCATGGGCACAAAATAATTCTTCCTCACAACAGCTCCCAGGTGTAAAAGTAACAGGGCACAAAACTAGGTTGGTAAAATACCACATAGGATTATATGATCGAGATGAATCAAAGGGGAATGGTTTTCGCATTATTTTGTGACAGTTTATACGCTTTTTACTTATTTAGAAATAAAGAAAGAGAGAGAGAGAGAGAGTGTTGTATTGAGATTTGATTATTAACTATAAAGAAGCGGTTTTAAAATAGTATAACAAAAATAGTGTGAAAATAACATTACCTAAAAAAACACTCTCATATTGGTATTCTGATTTTTTTCTTTATTTGGTGTAAAAAATCACATGATCATAAGAGATGAAAAAAAAAATTTAAAATTAGGAGTGGAGTGAAGACATCACATTCCAAAGCTGGTTCATGTTAGAATAGTTGAGTTTATGCCAATCTCGGTTTAAAGGGGAAATGTTAGAATAGTTGAGTTTGTATTAGTTATGTTAGTTAAAGCTGACTCAGCAGTCAGACTCTTGTATAAATACAGTTAGGCTTAACTGTATCAACTGCCTTTGAGATAATACAGTTTCAGTATAACAGATTCTCTCTCTCTCTACTCTACTCTCTCTCTCTCTATCGTTCTCTCTGAGTTTTTGAGAAATCTTACATGGTATCAGAGCCTGGTTAGAATAGTTGAGTTTATGTCGATGATATAATAATAACTGGAGATTATCTACCTCTAATTCAAGAGCTTACATCTAAGCTAAATGACCAATTTGCTCTTAAGCAATTGGGAGACTTGGAGTACTTCTTAGGCATTGAGGTTCAGAAATTAAAGAATGGCTCTTTACTGCTCTCACAGACTAAATACGTCAGAGATCTTTTGGCCAAAGCTAAAATGCTGGAGGCCAAACCGATTGGCACGCCCATGGTTGCTAGTGCCAGATTGAGTAAACACGGCAGTGACACACTTGTGGACCCATATCCTTCTTTTTATCGATCTATAGTGGGAGCTCTCCAATATGCCACAATTACTCGTCCAGAAATTTCCTTCTCTGTTAATAAAGCCTGTCAATTCCTGTCACAGCCATTAGAAAGTCATTGGGCTGCTGTTAAAAGGATACTAAGGTACCTCAATGGTACTCTCACCCATGGACTTCTTTTACAGCCGTCTCTTCAAGCTCCACTCAAGCTCACAGGTTTTTCGGATGCTAACTGGGGTTCAGATCCGGATGATCGCAAGTCTACTTCAGGGTCTTGTATCTACTTAGGACCAAATCTGATCTCGTGGTGGTCCAAGAAACAGACACTGGTGACACGGTCCAGCACAGAAGCTGAGTACCGAAGCTTGGCAAACACAGCTGCTGAGGTGCTGTGGGTTCAGTCTCTACTTGCTGAGTTGAAAGTTCCATTTTCAACTCCAGTTCTCTACTGTGACAATCTAAGCACAGTTGCACTATCTCATAACCCAGTTCTTCATGCGAAAACCAAGCACATGGAGCTGGACATCTTCTTCCTTAGAGAAAAAGTTTTAAGCAAAAGCTTAATTGTTCAACATTTACCAGCTCAAGATCAAGTTGCAGATTTACTCACAAAGCCCTTGTCTGCTAACAGGTTTTTAGCTCTCAAGGAAAAATTGCATGTTGTAGATAAGAACATTGTAACTCAACCAACCTCGGTTTGAGGGGGAAATGTTAGAATAGTTGAGTTTATGCCAATCTCGGTTTAAAGGGGAAATGTTAGAATAATTGAGTTTGTATTAGTTATGTTAGTTAAAGCTGACTCAGCAGTCAGACTCTTGTATAAATACAGTTAGGCTTAACTGTATCAACTGCCTTTGAGATAATACAGTTTCAGTATAACAGATTCTCTCTCTCTCTACTCTACTCTCTCTCTCTATCGTTCTCTCTGAGTTTCTGAGAAATCTTACAGTTCATATGTGAGAAAGATCAATGAATTGTTATGAATTCAGATTCAGATATCCCACTTCAATATATTAAAAACTTGCATATTCTGACAAACAGACACAATGAATCATGGGAGTAGAGAATACTATAGATATTATGATAAAGTTGGTAGTACCTTGTAGACCAAAATTGAAAATTCACAAGCAAAGATCCACTGTTCTAAATAACTAGCTACATTTTTACAAGTAGCTAGGTACCAATTGATAACTAAGTTTCTATATAATCAAGTAAAACCAGAACAAAGTACCAACATTAATATCCTAAAAGGACATGTTTCATTTGGTTTTTTTTTTTTGAACATTCCTGCCATGTAAGTTAGCTAGTGCAGGATAACATATGTTAACAAGTGGTAAGGTTTTAGTTTGATGAGCTAATAATGTTTTCAACTGTGACCAAACCTTTCCATCTTCAATTTTGTAATCACTCTCTCCAGTCTGCTAATTCTCTGTTCAAGTTCCATTCCCTTTGTTTCAGATTCACTGCTATCACTTTCACCTTGACTCCCAGATAGGCAGACTCCATCACTAGGCAGCCTTGATTCCTTGCTTGTTGAAGCATCAGCATCAATTTTTTCATCAGCTTTCAAACCATCTTGAACAGAATTCTCGAAGGGGACAATTTTGAAGCGTTTATTATTACTAGGAATAAAATCAGAAGGAACATCAACATCAACATTATCACCCTTCCCTGTTTTTGAGCCATCATCACAAGATTTTTCACTAGTGCCAACAAGTTTTGGAGGAAATCCAGGTGGAACATCAGCATGATGACCACTTCTGTTTGCTTTTCCTACAAGAGGTCTAAACTTTGATGATCTTGATCTTGATCTTGATCTTGCACTTCTCTTCTGCCGTGCGATATTCTTATCGAAATCATGATGACACAACACTGATTGCTTCCACCATCTTGCATAACGTGTGGTAACATCTGCCTCAAAGAACCTAGGTGGAAAATACAAGTTTCTATCATATATGGGCCTGCAGTAATTTTCCCAAGCAATGGCTTTAGTCTCATTGAACCTAAGCACATGACCCGGAACATCTTGATCCATTCCAAATTGCATGGAAACTCGATGTGGGAGATACTGCTCTATAGAGTCAATTCCAACAAGCTCAGAAACTCTCAAGCATGTAACAAATGAGAGTAGCTCTTTGTCCAAACCTGCCTCAAGTGGAACCAAATTCTCATCTTTTGGATAAAACAACACCTTGCAATTATCAGCATATCTAACATATGGACGCCAAAGAAAATCATCCATAGCTGAGTCCAGTTCTAACCTCACATTCTCAGTTTTCATTTTCAAGGACTTAACCTTATTCCACCTAAACAACACAGGGTCTCCATTGCTGATCAAGTTGGGTTCTGGTTGCAAATTCTTGAACCTCTCCCACACCCAAATTTGGACCAAGTAAAATGGTGACCTAAGAGTAGCCTCCAGCTCCAAGCTCCACTTATTATCACCCCCAGGTTCTGGATATTTGGTACTACTCAAACCAACTATTGTTTCCTTAAACACACCCAAATCCTTGTATATGCTAGCCAAAACTGCTGGTGCCAAAGCAATGGGGTTCCCTCTAGCTAGCTGAACAGCAATAGGGAAAAGAGACCTTTTCACCAAGCTGTTATGAGGGAAAACAAAGATTGACAACCAAGTAGCAAGGAATGCTTCATGCTCAATCTCACTCCCACTATCAATGAACATATTCATCCATTGAGATGTGGAAGCCCTACCCTTTTTACTCCTCCAAAATTCCTGTCTTTTAAGAACCATTTTTTCCTCTACCTCCCTCATTTCATGGTTTTCAAGTGGGGTGAAAACAGGATCACCAAGCACAGGGTAACCCCCCAAAACCAAACCATCCTCCAAAGTGATAGTTGCCTCACCCCATGGAAACACAAAAGTGTTTGTCTCAGGACACCATTTTTCCACAACCCCAAATACCAAGTTCTTATTTTCCACAATGAAGCACTTAGTGCTCATTATAGCTTCAAAGATACCAGCTTTCTTCCACAGGGATTCATACCTGGGTTTAAGTGCATCCACCCACCCGACCCATTTCTTTTGTGGGTGGTGCCACCCATTGAAATGGATTGTCAAAGGCAACTCCTTGGGCTCAATTTCAAACATGGGTGGTGACACAGAAGATGATGGGAGAGGAATCTCTTCAGAAGTGGAGTTTGCAATGGGTTTCAGAAAATGGGCTGTTCTGAGAGTTGGTTCACTGTCACCAGCGGGTGAAAGCATGAAATCTTCCCTCACCTCCATCATGGTCTCCATTGATGGTCCATTCATGGTTACAAATAACACTGTGCCTCAAAAGTTTCAGTCTTTACAAGAATGTGATAGATAGGGTTGAAGGTAACAAGGAGGAGCAAATTGTTCAAAAGGCCTCTATGATGCCATTGATCACCAGAAATGGTAACGTGGCAGTGGCACCAAAAATGGTAATAGCAATATAGCATGAGCATGCTATATGTAACTTCACGACAAAAAGCACTCTTGCACGGGAAGGAATGTGAATGTGAGTGAAAACCCCAAATTGTCCTTTTGCTTATTGTAATTTCCTCAAAACAAAACAAGCGCACCCTGTGTATTTCTGTTAAGGGGCTCTTTCTAATCAGTAGCGGAATTGCGGGAATGAAACTAAACGTTCTCTTTCAGTCTCTCTCTCTTTTTTTTTGCTGGGTATCCTTTTTTTTATATTTGCCTATTTTGTTGTGAAAATTCCACAATATTAGAGGAAAGAAAAATATCGTTGAAGTTAGGATTTTTTTCTATTTATTTTTTTATCTATTCTTTTTATTATTATTTTAAAAAATAATAATATAAATATAATACATAGTAAAAAATGACATTTATATCATTTATTTTTTTTAAAACATAGTAATAAAAAAAAATAAACAGAAAAGACCCTAACTCCCAATAGGGGTATTAACTATCACGGCAGCAAAATTACTCACAGAAAATGTCTCAATTTTTTTTTGGTCAAAGACAAAATGTCTCATTGAGTAATATTATATGGCCTCGTTTAATCTTTTTTTTTTATTTCATTTATTAAACTCTGTTGTATGTGATCAGACTTAGTATCCCTGTCTTTAATTATAAGAGATTTTTGACAAGTTTTTTTTATTTTTTTTATAAGAGTTATTTGAAAATATATCTTGTATTAATTATTTTTTGTCTAAATTACCATGTGCAGGTTTTTTTTGTAGTCAATAAACCATAAATATGAATTTATGATATAGTCTCTCTCTCCTATGATGAATGGAGAAGTTCAGAAGACACTCTCAACCAATCACTAACAAAGTGGAAGAGAGAAAGTGGAAAAAGAGAGATACTTTTAGGGTAATTTTGGAAATATGATATAAATTATTGACAAATTTAATGCTATTAATCAAATTAACTAATTTTTTTGGTGGGTAAGAATTACTCCCTCCATTCTTTTTTATCTGTCGATTTTTAAGAAAAATTTTATTTCTTTTTATTTGTCGTTTTGATATTTTAAGGTTATATTTTGACAATAATACCCTTAACTCTATTAATTGCTTACACATTTTTTATAAATTGATTAATGTAGTAATTGAGAAATTCAAAAACTAATTAAATATGAAACATCTACTCCCAAAAATCATTTTACTTTCCAACAACATAAATTTATTACTAATTCACACATGTGAATGTGAATATATCTAAAACTAATTGGATAATTGAATAAGGAGTTGAAAATGATTAGAATGATGAGACGCATTAATTGATTCATTTACTCCCAAAGACTAATTAAATAAGAGTATAATAGGAAAATTTTTACCAATTAATTAATTCATTGATTATGGTGAAATAACCTAAAATGACAAATAAAAAAAACAAAAAAAATAGTTAAAAACCTCTTATAATTAAGAACAAAAATAATATACTGTTGACGTTAAATATTATAAGCATTACTTCAGTTTTTACTCCTTAAGTCGCCCATAATAAATAGTCTTCATGCCAAGTTTTTCTTAGATGACAATTTTCCACACTCATTGTCATTAATTTCCACTTATTCTACAAGTATTTTTCTACTTCACACTACTCTACTATAATAAATGGTTCGTTCTAGGGTGGGCTACCAAATTAAATGGTTCACTGTGAACCATTTAAAAAATCCAAACATATGAGTGGTGCATGGTGGACCACTAATTGTAAAATTTTTATAAAACTTTAGTAGCCATTAGATATATCAATTTAATAATCAATGACCCAGATGAGTTGAGAACAAAAAATGAGAACACAGTCCCTTTCCCCACACAATCTCTACCCCCACCCTCCGCTACCACCCCCAATCGTGTTCTCTCTCTCCTCTCCCTCTCTTCCCTCATCCACGGTGGCGATGGTCATCTCTTCTCCACCCCACTGCAGCCGCCACCACCCCTCCCCTACCCCACACCACCGCCACCACCCTCTTCTTCGCAACCACCCTTCGCCCACAATCAAGGTTGAAGGCTCACTGGAAAAGGAACTCACCGCCGACATTGAAGGAAAAGCTACCCTCCGAACCACCATGAGAGCTTGTATGGCTCCCTCTGCAACCCCAACCAACACCCAGACCAGATCCAGAAAAAAAAAACCAGATGTGAAAAAAAACAAATGCAGATAGAAAACGTTCCTGTTCCATTGGACGCAGAGCAGTTGATTGTTGGCCTTTTCCAATTCTGTTCCATTGGACGCAGAGCAATTGATTGTTGTACTTTTGTTCTTCTGCTTCATTGGACGCAGAACAGTTGCTTGTTGAACTTTTGTCCTTCTGCTTCATTGGACGCAGAACAGTCTTTTGTCATTCTGCTTCATTGGACGCAGAACAGTTGACTGTTAGACTTTTGTCATTTTGCTCCATTGGACGTAGAGCAGTATTGTTGGAGTTATTGCCTTATGCTGATCATTGGACTTTTGTCCATGAGTTACATTGGACGCAGGCAATGTTGTGCATTTTGCCTTATGCTGATCATTGGACTTTTGTCCTTCTGATACATTGGACGCATACTCACTGGTTCTGCTTCTTTGGAAATCATTGGACGTAGAGAGTAGAATGTCTACATGAGTGATTACTTGTACTTCTGCAATTCTGTTTCTTTGGAAAACATTGGACGCAGAGAGTAGCATGTCTCCATGACTTGATTACTTGTACTTCTGCGATTCTGCTTCTTTAGAAATCATTGGACGCAGAGAGTAGTATTGCCTCCTACTGATTATTGGACGCAGAACATCATTGCCTCCTACTGATTATTGGACGCAGAGAATCATTGGACGTATGGTCTCATATTGATTATTGGACGCATAGCTCTCAGAGTCCATTGAATAGTTCTTATCCGAGGTCAAGTATCAGTATCATTGGACGCATCACTCTTGGTGTCCATATATGTGCCAGTGCCAATATTGGACGCAAAGCTTCTCAGACTGTGTATATGTGCCAATTTCATGATGAACTTATCATTGAACTTGTCATGAGAGCTTTGCGTCCAATGATAAGTTCATTGTCCAGTATAACATTGGCACATATATGTACAGTCCAAGAGTGATGCGTCCAATGACACTGATACTTGACCTCGGGTGAGTATTATCCAACAGACTCTGAGAGCTCTGCGTCCAATGATGCTCTGCGTCCAATAAACAGTATGAGGCAATGTGTCCAAAGATGCTCTGCGTCCAAAGAAGCAGAATTGCAGAAGTACAAGTAATCACTCATGGAGACATGCTACACTCTGCGTCCAATGTAACAGAAGGACAAAAGTCCAATAATCAGAGGCCTCCAAGGACTTTTGTCCAAGGACAAAAGTCCATTGGACAATACTTACCCGAGGTCAAGTATCAGAGTCCACTGGCTGTGAAAAGTTGGACGCACAGGATATTGAAATATTGGACGCACAAGCAAATTGGAATATTGGACGCAGCAGTGCGTCCAACATTGCGAGCAGCAGTGCGTCCCCCACGTGCCTCCACCATAGCTCCCCACCCATCCCCACTCTCCTCCCTACGCGGCCTCCCTCCACCGTCCACCACCATCCCCACTCCCACTCCTTTGATTTTTTTCTTTCTATGCTTGCTGCTACTGAGAGAGTGGTTGTAGAAGAAAGTGACACCACCACCACCACCACCCATTACTGGATTCTCCGCCACCGCCACCGCCACCTTCTTCTTCCTCCTTCCTCTTCTCTGTTGCCAGCGGCGGAGACTTCTCGCCCCCACCACCAATACTCCTTCTTCACTCTCCCCCCTTCCGTGTCCACCATCTCTTCACTTTCTCCATCCAAGACCCCACACACCACACTCCAAACACTGTACACAGCTCAACCAATTCAACAACAAAAATCCAGAAAACAAAAAAATAACCTCCAGAAAACAAAAAAATAACAAAGAAAAGTTAAAAACTCTAAAACCAAAACGCAGAACGCACTGAATTTCTCATTAGCTTTTTTATTTTTTATTTTTATTATTTTTTGTTTTGTTGGTTGGTGGAATGGGGGCGGTGACGTCGTCGATGGCGACGAAGTTCGCGTTCTTCCCGCCGGATCCGATGTGCTTCTTGATGAAGTTCTCGTTGGCGAACTTGGCGCCGTAGATGGACTCGCCAGCGGCGCTGTTGGTGGCGATGAAGTCACTGTCCTAGCACATGAAGTTTGGGATGACGCGGTGGAGGCAGAGAGAGAGCGCGAGAGAGAGGGAGGGGGGAGAAGGCTGGAGGTCCGAGAAAGGGAGTGATTAGGAGAGAAAGAGTGGGGGTGTAGTTAGGAGTAGTTATTCTCATTTTAATTTTCAAACGATCTAGACCTTCAATTTTTGTTTTAACAAATCTAACGGTGTACATTATTAATGAGATTAGTAGTCCACCGTAAATCACCTATTTTTTTTTTTCAAAATCTAACTTCCTCGCGGTGAACCACAGAGCCATAATAAATATTTCATGGTTTCAATGCAAACACCATAAATACTACACTACTACTACAATAATCTCGTAACAATCAATTGTTATTAATTGATCCTTTTGATTTATGTAATTAGATACTGCCACTTGCATTTTATAACATAAGTTGAAATTAATTTTTACTGTTTATATTTTTTAAAATTTATCTTTTTTAATTTCTTTAGAAATACCTATTTATTTACTCCCCTGACCCAAAATATAAGCAACATAATACAAAAACACACAGACTTAGAAATGTCTTGAAAATGTGATAATCTTAATTAATACTCACTAGTTTTAATTTTTTTTCCAAAAATACCCATTTGGTGTCTCTCGTAAATATAAATATTACATTAAATGAATGGTATAATTGGAAAACTAGTATTTAATTTATTTAAAATTGGTGAATGTTGGTTATATTTTGGACCAAAAAAAAAGTGTCTTTGTTGCTTATATTTTGGACTGAAGGTAGTATTAATTAGTATTTAATAGTTTTTTTTCTTTTGCATTTATAAGAAAACTAAGATATAAAATAAGACTAACTTTTTCATAAGTCAAAAGCTAGAGTTTTTATATCCAAACATACCTTTACTGTATTGTATGCAGAGTGCTATAAATTGTCAAAATGTGGGCGTTGAAGCCTTTAGGCATATTCAGTATCGGTAACACATGTTGACATTTGATTTTTGAAAAATAAAATGTCTCCTACAAATAGAAACTGATGTTGAAGCAATTAAAGAGGGAATTCAAAGTGAGAAATGAGGTGATAAACAGAGTCACAAAAAAGGGTGAATTTTTGATTCAGTAATTCAAGAGGGAATTTAGTGATTAAATGAACTATACTTTTGTGCTCGTTTGTTTTAAATTTTTTCAAACAGAACAGTGCGAAACAGTGCAGAAATCTCACCTCCCAATGCACGTTTTACAAAAGGAGCTCCCGACCTCCTTTGTAGAAACGTCCGTTTGGTGAAAGAAGAATTTAATACAAACAGGCTAAAAATACCATAACAGAAATACGATGTTCCTTTCAAGATAGTAGTGTTCAAGTTTAGTAAGCAAAGTTAGAAAAGGGCCAAGTATTTCTTGCATGTATTTGTAGAATATATATTCTGATATTTGTGGATTTCATTTGTCTGTTTTTCCTTGATACTAAAAAGTTCTTAGTTTAACTTATTTTGGTTTTATAATAGATATAGCAATTATTATCAAATACAATAAAGTAGGTAATGCCACTTTTGTCAAACGTGGCAGGAAACTTCATGTGCAAATTGGCAAAAGGAGAATAATTTCAGATTTGAAGAATTGCTTGTAAAAGTAACCCAGTAAGTTCATGAGTTGTGACACTTTTTAACCATGAATCAAACAATGGGGGCACTTCATTAACAAATATATGTCTCTACTTCACAAAATAAAGAAAAACTAAAATATTAATAGACTAACAAATAAAAACCAACTCTAATATTTAATTATTTACTCCAATGAATACCTTTTTGAAAATCTTCATCAGTATCTATCCAAAATTTGCTCCTTAAAATGTTTTAATCAACAGATCAAGTGATAAACACAACAAAATTAGTATATTCATTGTCTTTGATATTCACATGATATGCAATAATAGCCTCCAGTTTGATCCCTTCACATTTGTTCACCTACTGCTAATTACTACAAATGAAAGCAGCTACCACAGGTTGCACAAGAAAAAAGGGACAATCACAGGACAATAGGCCACCATACATAGTGAGTTAGCAATCAAATTAGTGTAAACCATTACTCAGAATTTGGAAGTTGGTTATGTATTTCGGCAACAAAAAGAAAAAGGATTCTTGGTCTGTTGTTACACACCAACAAGGAGTACTATGTATGACTTGGCTTTGGCTCCAATAATTTAAACCTTAGGGCCAAATCTGGCTGCTTTAAGCTTAGCAACCACTCTTTCAAGCTGCTGAATCCTGTTTTCAAGATTAAATGCTTTTATGTCATTGTCACCATTTCTATCACAAAATGGACTCTTGATTTCGGCTTCATCCCCACATCCAGCTATTTCATCACCCACACTTGATGGAAAAAAACCAAATTGATGAGGACTAGACAAAGCCTTGCCATTTCCAACCTCTACTTCATCATCAAAACATTTAGCTTCACCACAAGAACTCACCACTTCATTAACTGACAAATGATCCTCTTCATCAGAAGCTCCTACTTGATGATCTCCCTTAAACTTGGAAGTGAAACCAGGTGGTGGGCCAATAGATTCTTCTTCACCCTTGACCTGCTCATATAAAGGTCGTGACAAATGTTCTGATGAGCTGCTTATGTTTATCAGAATATGATCACAACCCTTCATTGTATCTTCTCCTTCCTTACCTGATTTTGATTGCCTCCACCAATCATAGTATCTAGAAGTAACACTTGGCTGTTTTGAACATAATGCAATGCACAGATTTGTATCCATCATCATTTGCTGTCTATAACTCATCCAAGGATCCTTCTTGTCACAACGAGCAACCACATCAGGAATGTCCTGATCCAACCCAAATTGCATAGCAACACGGTGTGGGAGGTATTGCTCTACACAATCCATACCCTCCAACTCAGAGACCCTCAAACATATAGCAAAGGACAACAATTCTTCATCTAAACAAGGGTTATCACATTCCCACATGTCCTTTTCATTATAGACCATAAGAGATGGAGAATTCTCATATGGTTGCCACAAAAACCCATTTCTAGTACCACCTGCACAATCCAAGGTGAATTCCAAGTTTCTATGTTTCAGCATCTTTACTTCACCCCATCTAGCCACCTTTGGTTTACCTTGCCAAATTCCATGTGGGAATGGCCTCAGTGCTGGAAATCTCTCCAAGGCCCATGTTTGGACAACCTGAAAAGGAGCCCAAAGAGTGACTGTAACCATCTCTATGGCTGTGGCATTGTTGATGCTGGTTTTCAGCAAACTCAAGTCCCTATAAATGGTTGCTAAAAGAGCAGGTGCAAGAGCTATTCGGTTCCCTTGAGCTAAATGTATGGCAATAGGGAAAACGGTTTTCAAAATGGTTTCAAAAGGCTTTGCAGGGAACACAAACCTTGATAACCAATAAACCAAAAAGGCCTCATGCTCCACTCGGGTTTCATTCTCCATGAAATGCATCATCCATGGCTTATGATTCACCTTCTTGTATTTAGAGCTGTTGAACATTCTTCTTGCTTGAAATAGTTCAGCTTCTGTTTCCTCTTGCTCATGGTTCACAAGAGGGCTAGAAACAGAACCACCCAGAACAGAGTATCCCCAATAGACCTTCAAATCCTCCAATGTAATCATTGCTTCACCCCAAGGGAAGATGAACGTGTTGGTTTTTGAAGACCATCGTTGAGCAAGTGCAAGAATCAAGTCGTGGCTCCTGTTGATTTCATACGTGGAAGCTTTGATTGCATGGTGTATTCCAGCTTTTATCCACAAATATTCATACTTGGGTTGCAATTTTTGGACCCATGTTTTCCATTCCTCTTGTGGCCTTCGCCACCCGTTGTATCTTACTTCTAGTGGCACCTTTCCGTTCTTCTTTTCAGAGGACATGTGGGGAGGTGACACTTGTTCTTCTTCTTCCATGCAGCAAGGTTTGAGAAAATAGGCAGTTCTGAGAGTTGGGTTTCCACCGGATGATGGTGAAACCATGAGTTCTTCTCTGGTTTCGATGATTGTGTCGTCGTCCGGTGATGCCTCTTCCATTTTTTGGAGTGCAAGAGCAACAGTAATGAAAGTTGTGAATGAAGGTAAGGAAACCGAAGAGACTACAGTTCTGCATTGAAAAGTGAAAGGCCTGAATTGATATTTTGAGCTATTTATCTATGTGGAACTTGAAAGGCTTGTTTTGGTCCCCACACACAATCTCCTTTTTTACTATAAAATAAAAATGGGGCAAGAACAGATCACTCAAAAAAACAAAAATGATTATTGAAAAAAAAAACAAAAATGATTTTTGGACCACCGAGAGCTATCCTACCCCTAATTAGATCTAAAAATAGAAAAGAGATAAAAGATAGATGTGAAATATAATGTGATAAAAAAAGAAAAATAAAGTGTTGCATGGGTGTTAAAAATAGATAAATATCCAAAAATTATGGTTGTTCAAAAAATTCCACCGGGTGTACTAATTGAATATTCTTTGAAAAAAATAAAAAAATCTTTAATAAAAAAGTATTCTTTTAGAATTATTAGACACTCCTTAATGTAGATCAATAATTTCTCCCGGCGAGTATCTCTAAATTTTCAACATTCATCTAATATTTTTTTCTATCTCTATTTTTGTCACATCATTTATTTATCTCATATATCACTAATTTTTCTTCTATTGGTCAAATTGTAAATTGGGTTTCGGATATCCAAAAATCATTTTTTATTTTCTCCCACTACCCGTGTCAATCACACCCCACATGAGCTTCCCTCGATTGCTGTTCATATCTCTTTCTAGGATTGCTGTTCATATCATATATTGACTTTCACAACTGTCATAGCTAATTATAAGAATATTACAAACACAAATAGCAACAACCAAACATCATATGAAATACGTATAATTAACATAGTTGGCAGACCAAGAGAATTAATGTACAAACCAAATTCGTGATGAGTTTTCATGAATTCATCAATCACTATCAAGATCGGAACTAATTAAAGGTAAACAATTAAGCACCTCTCTGTGTCTCTATAAATGGTCGCTCTTATAACTTGGCTGTGGCACCTTCCTGAAAATGGCTTTAACAAGATCAGCATACAAAGGGAACTGAACCACCGCATAGAAAGTGACAGGCAAGCAAGTGGCAACATAGATAGGGAAGAGGATGTTCTTGTACTTGTCCTTGAGCACAAAGAAATGTGCAGCACAAAAAGAAACAAGCATGGAAGCAATGGACACAAACAGAGAACTCAACCCAAACAGAAGCTTCAGTGGCAAACTCCTCCGAAAGTCTTCGGCCTGTTTCCGAGAAGTGAGTATGGCAAGGAACATTACTAGTGCAGTGACTGAGAAGCATAGTCCGATGAGGGAAGCTATGCCGAACGTGTCGAATGCCGGTTGGCCTTCCAATGCAGGCTTACCATTCTCTGTGCCGCCGGGGACGGTGCTTGATGTCGCGAAGGAAACGCCGGCGATGAGTGCTGCCACCACGGAGCATGACTCCGATGTTTCCTTCAGCCACTCGGAACTGCTCTTCACGAGATCTTTGTGCTTGTCCTTGAAGATTTCCCCTGCTGTTTTGTCATCCCTGTTGTTTCTGAACATGAAATGCTCTGGCACTAGCTCTTCTATGTACTGCATTATGCTCCATTATAAATATGGTAGAAATCTCAAAGGATCAATATACATGTATATGTGTGTGTACATTGTATTATTACGCAACTAGCATTGTTAGTGTCATGCATGAGCCAACTATTTGAACAACTTAGTAAAGTACTGAAAGTACATGAATGTTTTTTCACATTTAACATTGCTCCTCACTCAAGAAACTTGGTGATCAATGAGCAAGTAATACTTATGGTTTGGTTAACCAATTAAGAGTGCATTTGGCTAAATAGCTTAATTAAACGTTTATGTATAAGTTGTTTTTATAATTAAAGAGGAAATATGATTAAACGGTTTTGATATAAACTGTAGGCTATTTTGGTAAGCTGTTCTGAAGAGGTTATGAAAATAAACCCAAAACAGTCCGTTATAAGCTATTTTCATAAGCTCTCCCAAACACTTTCACAAATGCTTATATCAGTAGATAAGCTCAAATAAACTCTTCATGAGCCAATCTAAATGCACTCTAAGTTAACCAATAATGTTAATTGCTAGTTCATTAACCAAATAATGAATGTTTCTAGCGAATGACTGACTCATTGGTAACTAACTATAGGTATAACATAACTATTAAAATATTTAGTAAAGTTTTTATGAGAGAGCTATGAATTTAATTTACTCAGATCAATAACATAAATATATACCTGATACCACTTGATATCCCACATCATTTGCATGGCAGCACCGGCTATCCTCCAAGTCTTTTCGTTGTTGCTTGCTGTACTTGCTGCCAAGTGTAACACAGTGTTCTCCCTGTTATCCACTTCTAAAACTAGGCTATCAAAGAGTTCCTTTTCCAAATTCTTCTGCAACATCTCAACAACATGGGGTTGTCTGTTCTTCACCGCCGCAAGCAACACGTTTTCATTGTTAGAGTTGGTCTCATGGACCACACTTGGTATTCTAGATTGAAGCGCAGACACGATTTCAACTATGCCATTTTTAGCTGCAGTCAAATATGCTGTCTCTTTTCTGTCAACATTTTCTGCTGATTTGTGTTTTATGTTCTTCATGGCCACAAGTAGTAAGTTTTCCTTGTGATCCGGGGTAGTATTGTCATGGTGTTGATCGCTTGGTAGTTTAGTTTGAAGCTCATTCACAATTTCAACTATGCCAGCTTTTGCCACGGCCAAAAATGTTGTCTCCTTTTCCGCAATTTTTGCTTCAGCAGATTCCTTCCTATTTTCTTCTTGTTTCTGTGTTACACCTGCTGTCTCCTTTTTGGTAATTTTTTGGCGCAAACCTCCAAAATATAGAGAAAACAATATCAGACCAACAATACTACAATAGTAGTTAAATAAAAAAAACTATGTAGTGAGTAACTATAAATTTCTTAGCCACGTCAGTATTTAACTTAACGGAAACCGTCAAAAAAGCTAAATGTGATCTGTTTTTTGGTCTATTTCAAAAAATAAAGACTAAAAATAAAAATTACTAAAAAAAATAAGAGATCAAAAACATATTTAACCCTATAATATTTAATTAGTATATTGCTCAGATTATGTATTTAACAACTTAAACTGAAAGGGGGTTTATTTTATTGCTTACTTTCTAACTGTCGTAGGCTAATAAAGGGATGTGTCACGTCTCTGTCTTCTTCTAAGTCATCTTTCTCGAATGGTTGATCCCCAGTAATCGCCATGTATGACTCATAAGGTTTTTCCATAAATGCCCTCAACAGCTGATTACCCCATACGTGCTTCTGCTTTATCTTCTTTATTGCTTTTAAGTCTTAATTAAACATGCACCCAGAGCAACAGAGCAATTAATGTGACAATTTGTTATGTGGAAAATCAACAATTTAAATCTTTGACATATGTATCAAAACAAAAGTGAGCAATATATAGATCGATAAATTAGATTGAAGGAGAGACATATATATACATACATACATACCCACTAGAGAGATATTCTTCAATCGTGAGAGGCCACGACTACTGAATGCTAACCGCATGGTTCTGTATACAGACCCAAGTGAGGTAACAATGTTTGGTAGAACCCAAGTATGTGCTGCTACTTCTTTTGCTTCATTTTCTAACGGTATTGTGACTGGAATAATATACAACACAACTGGTCGATCTATGTGTAAAAATATTGGAGTATTAAATAATACTTTAAATTAATTTAATGAACTAAGAGTCAAATTAATTTTAGTGAACTAAGAGTCAGATTTTCTATCTACTAAACAAGTCATGACAATTGAGGCAGTTCAGAGTGGAAGCTTATTAGTACCTTTGTGTTCATGGTCTTCGGGCTTCTCAATTATCTCCATATACGACTTTATTGCTTTTTCAGCATCAAGAGGTTCTACGAGTATGCCTTTGGCAAGAAAATATTAGAAAGAAGACTCTTAGTGTGTGTGTGTTGGGAATTTTGGAGGGGAGGGGGAGTAGAGGGGAGGGGGAGTAGAGGGGAGGGTTTATAACAATATTTTAGTTATATAGAAAGGGAGAAATGATGTAAAAAAAAAAAACTTTTTAAAACACTCTAAAAACCTACAAAGCTCTCTTCTTAATACATTTTTGAAATTCCTCTAAATTAGAAGTTTTTGGAGGTTTTGATTTTTTATTAAAAATGAGCATTCATGCAAAGTAGAGGAGTATCATATCTATCCTTTTTGTTCACTTTTCCCTTAAAATATCAAAACCCTTCACTTTTTGGAGGGGAGGGTTTTAGACGCTTACACTAATGTTTTAGATTTATAAATAAACGAGGAGGAGGTGAAAAATACTTTAAATCCCTCCAAAACCCTTCTCCCCCCTAATACATTTTTTGAGTTCCTCCAATTTGGAAAATGTATTAAGGGAGGATTTTTAAGAATTTTAGAGGGTTTTAAAATATTTGTCATCTCTTTTTTTTTAAACTAAAATGCTGGTGTAAGCCCTTCAAAACTCTTTCCTCTAAAAACTCTCTCACATACACACACTTAGAAGTGCATTTTGATGGCCACACTTAGAAATGCATTTTGATGGCCTTTGACATACTGTAAATAGAATGCTGCAAAATGATTAAATATTATTTGTTCCAAAAAATGTAAGTATCAGGTATGGGATACAGGCCTACAAGTTACCGATAAAAAGTCACTAGCCTGGTTATTAAATACACAGATTGGTCATTAATTTGATGTTAATTTCCTACACTCATTGAATTCAGTAGCATTTCGATTTATTTCACCAATATATGTGACACTTACACTGGTATAGAATTTGATTCCACAGTGAGAGATTGTGTCCACTCTTGAAGGCAGAAGGTCTAGTGGCAAGAGTTTTGAGAGGGGTGACTCCATCTTTGTTTCGCGTGTCGACAAGCCCAGGATAGCAATGAATTATTATAATTGCCAAATCTGTTTGCGCATCACGCACATAAATTATTCATGAGTGATATTGATTTAGTGTTTCAGTCATAACCTCTGATAGTTAATTAAGCTATATCATTTTACAGAAGGATAAATTACATTCGATTTTGGTGAAATTACACTTTTGGTTTCTTATGTATTACGATTGTATGATTTTGGTTCTTTGAGTTCTAATTGTGCAATTTTGGTCATTTAAGTATTACGATTGTGCGATTTTAATCTCTCAAGTTCCAATTGTGCAATTTTAGTCCTGATATCATGATTATACGATTTTGGTCCCAGCTATACCAATTGTTATAATTGGGTCACTTTTTCAATGATTTGATGTGTGTCGCATAACTTCTCTGTGTTAAAAACGACGCAATGATAAATGGACCTGATTGTAACAATTGGGATACACGGGGACCAAAATCGCATAATAGTGACTAAAATGGCACAATTATAAGACCTAAATCACATGGCCGTGATAACTGGAGACCAACAGTGCAATATTAAAAGCTTATTGCTTACCGAAAAACTCTCTGCTAATGGCACGGTGGAGGATGCTATCCCCGTCATTGTTCCTAAGCGGGACATTTTTCTCCCGTTTGGAAACATGGTGTAGGTACACAAATGTTTCCATTTGGCACGTGAGCACTGCACGAAACAGGGGCGTCTCCCCCTTGTGGTTCATCACCTTAATCAAATCCTTCCTCTCCCCATTTTCTCCAACAATACACTTACACATCCCAATGAACCCTCTCGAAGCCGCGAGGTGCAAGGGAGTGTCCCCTCTTTCATTCGTCGATCTTAGCGCGCTCCCACTCCCACCACTCACTTGGCTCCCCTCGTGGTCTAGAATGGCACCCACGAGGAGGTTCACCAGTTCCGCTTTGCCATCATTCACTGCCACGTGTAGCGCCGTGCCCCTGCTCTCGTTGATCTTCATCCTGTGAAATACGCTATTGTTTTCGTATGCCGGGATCACGTAGTCCCATCTACCTTCCACCACGCTCCCGCGAAACACTGAGAACAAATCTGATGTTAACGCTGCTTCCGCTCCTTCTATTGTTGTAGTATATTCTATCAGTGTCAAACACAAACGAAAAAGGATCCACGTTAGAATAACACAATTAATTAATCACAATCCCAACAAGGTACCGTTATTACCAACTAAACTAAAAATCAAACACTTTAGGAAAAAAACTTAATTACACTTTTTCATCCCTCATGCAATTTTGATTCCCAAGTTCCAATTGTTCAATTTTGGTACCCAAGTTAAGATTTTGGTCTCCTTGTTCCTATTGCACGGTTTTGGTCTTCAGGTATACGACTATGCTATTTTGGTCTATCTCGATTGTTACAATCAGGTCCCCTTGTGACTGTCTTTAACACGGTTTAGTGTCAAATATAAAAATGACACAGTGACAAAGGGACATAATTGTAATAATTTAGATACTGAGGAGCAAATTTGCACAAATCGAGATATGGACCAAAATTGCACAATCGGATACTTGAGGGATAAAAATTGCACAATCATAATAACAAGAAGAACAAAAGTGCTGCAATTAAGAAGAAAAAAAAAAGTGAACACATTGCAAGAGACATATTTATCGCATAATTTTCGTGAATTATTATTAAAACCGATCAATCCAATTGCATTTACCATATTTTTATTTTCTGAATAGAAAACAGAACATCAAAACAAGTGTGTTTTCCGTTAAACCCTTTAGAAAGTTTCAAAACGAAAATCATCCTCATCAGAAAATAAAAACGCATAAAATTGTTTTCTGAAATCTAACACGCCTCTAGATTCTTGTTATTTAAAATTATTGATTAATGCGACAACATACTACCAGGAAAATATAAATGTTAAAGACTTTGTCAACAAAACATAAATATAAAAATGGATCAGAATTCAGAAGAGCCCAAGCATAAGGAGAGTTTGGGGCGGAAAATCAAAGTAATTTGTTTCCCATATATATCTACCTTCAGGTTTGGAATTACTATGCATTATACTCATTTTGCAGGGTTGAAACTTGAAAGAGAGAATGAAAAGAAGAGTGCAGCAATTGACGTGAAATAGGAGATGAGAGCTACGGGAAGATTGATGCAAGACTTGCATTATATACCAAAAGCTCGAATCCGATCCTCCCAATTTATTTGTTTATTTATATCATACTATGTTTATTAAATAATTGATTCATATTAATTAGTAGTCTATTACCACTCTTAACAGTTGTAGAGAAAAATGATTGTATAAACAAATACATAAAACGAAAAGGGATTGCAAATAGAATATGCTTTAAGCTGAAGTAATAAAAAATTGTTTGAAAAACGAAAATGATCTTAGCCTCCTTTAGCCATGTTTACTATAATATTTAGGATAGGGAAAAGAAAGTTGTCAAAAAGTAAAATAAAATAAGAGTTTAATAACTATCCGTAAAAAGATTTTATACATACATTTAATTATATCCTACTATAGTGTTATTTTGTAACATAACTTCTTAAAATATTTTCACAAAAATCTATATTATAAGGTATAATTGGACGTTTACGTAAAATTTTTTTACGATAACATTGCATAATAATTAAATTTATAAAATAAATAAATGAACTGTGTGTGTGAACCAGTCAACGTCTTCTACACCGACTTCCTTCCTTGTTTGAAAGTTCAATTACAATAACATATAAAATTAGTTGGTAAAACATGCTATCATCTAGTACTTAAGAAGTGATATTCGTGTCCATGGTTGAAAACAGAGGAAGTCCAAAAAAGGAACATAACAGTACACCACAGTGACCCTATGTATTCAGGATGATTTAATTTCTTACATAATATCCGTGCTGAGTAAACTTTAAGGTTAAGCAAAACCTAAGATAAGGCTCTATTGAAGTCCTTTTCTTGTGGTCTTAATTATACTTTAGTCCTTTTCTTAAAAGTACACTCTATTGAAGTAATGCTCTGATTTTTCTCGTGTAGTTTTAAGATTAAGAATTTTTGTTATAGCTATATATAAGAGAGAAAAGAAAGTTACATACTTAAATTAGCTAAATGAGGAAAGAATTAATATTATACTTCACTTTAGCATGAAGACTCTCAAGTTTGGCTGTAATTCCAAAATTGGTATGTGCGTATGAATAGCATGACATTTTTTTCTGCATATTATTGTTTATTCTTTTTTCTTTTACCCGTCCTTCTCCCACCACACTAGATTTCACTTTTTGTAGCATTCTTTTATTTGAAATAGCGCATGCCGGCCGGCCCACTTGGTTAGGTCTGCCCCACGAAAGTCTGTAATTTAAACGGATCGAGTCGGTCTGGCTCGCAAAATAAATGGGTTGAGATATGTAGGCCCAAATCTGCAACGCATGAGACTGCGGCTAACGGGTCAGCCCGTGAGATCCACTCACATGTAAATTATTATGATACTAAAATTACCTTTTATAATTAAGGTTTAATTATTCAATTACAGTCAAGTCCCTCCTTTAATTTATTGTGTAAACAAACTCGAGCACCACACAGGTAATATAACAAGTTATATATTAGTGGAATTAATTTGCAATCTTATTGTATTATAAGAAAACAAATTTGAAGAAAAATTGACTTGCGCTTCTGTATCATAAGAAATTTGGCATAATAAAATCTGCCAAAACAAATGTTATTAAAAATTAAATAAATCTTTTTATCTATATCTACATGTATTAGTAAAATTGACTTGCACCCAATATTATAAGAAATTTAGCATAAAATCTAATAAATCAAATGTTATTAAAAACTAAACAAATCCGTAGTAAAATTGATTAGCACTCATGGGTTATAAAAAATTGGGGCTTTTTTAGGAATCTACCACCGTTTCAAATTTTAATTTGAAAAATATCACTCTTTTTAGATTAATTAGTAATCTACCACTATTTTTTTTAGGTGAGAAGTCCCCTCCCCCAAAAGGGACTTCTCACCATCGTTTTATTTTTTTTTTTCAAAATTTTCTATGGGAAGTTCCCTCCTCTAAACCCGACTTCTCACCATTGTTTTAATTATTTTTCCAAAATTACCTATGGGAAGTCCCCTCCCCCAAAAGAGACTTCTCACCATGATTTTTTTATTTTATTTTCTTTTTTTCGGTTTGATTTTAGTGGTTTTAGATTTTTGTTAGAGTGATTTATGGTATTAAGTGGTTTGTGGTTTTAGGGTTTAGGTGGTTTTAGGGTTTTGGAGTTATTTAAATTAATTAATTAATTTAATTTATTAATTCATAATCATCATAATGAAATTGGTCTAGAACCTTAATAGTAAATAATAATACAATAAAATGATTACGATTGAAATTTCAAAAGGGGTACAACGATTCACATTTCCTACTATGTGGAATGTCTAGGATGGTAATTAGGACATCTATTCCTAGTATGACCCTCACTTCGACACAATCCACACCTTTTACTGTGACGACTCCTTTCTACCTGATCCATCTCAGTGCGAATGCGGGTAGATTGTGGTGGACCCCGTGATAGCCTTCGCATTTGCGGATCGTGGCACACTTGAGGTCCAGTATATTGTGGCCAATATTCTTCGTTGGGCAACACACTGAACTTTTCGCGGTAAACGTTGAAGACGTTTTCCAACTTATACACGGGAGGCACATATATCATGTAATCGTGGGAAACTGATGAACAAGCAGCGATGACGTGTGAACACGAGATGTGTATTGCCTGAAATTTACCACAGTCACATTTTCTTCCATCTAGATCTACCTTGAATGTCCCCGCAGGTCGCCCCTCTCGTGGGTTAATCGTCTCTTTTACACAGCAAATTCTTTGTTGTCGGTTAAAAGTATGAACGTGGTGAGAATGTGCTTTTGCCCGTTCCTTCTCAATAGCCTTGGTCAGAATTTCAGTGTAAACGTGGCCAGATGCCATCATTGCGGCCACTTGCCTTCCATTCTTAACAAATGTTTCAGACAACCTATAATAGATTGCTTGGACAATTGCAGTGATCGGAAGGTTGCGTGTCCCCCTTAGTACTTTGTTGTTGCATTCTGCAAGGTTAGTCATCATGTGCCCCAACGCCGCCCTTCATTATTTTATTATATTATTATTTACTAATACATTAATTAATTACCACAAATATAATTGTGGTAATTATGAATTAATAAATTAATTAATTAATTTAAATAACCCAAAACCCTAAAACCTCCTAAACCCTAAAACTACAAACCACTTAATACCATAAACCACTCTAAGAAAAACCTAAAACCACTAAAATCAAACCGAAAAAAAGAAAATAAAATAAAAAAATCATGGTGAGAAGTCCCTTTTGGGGGAGGGGACTTCCCTAGAAAATTTTGAAAAAAAAAAATAAAACAATGGTGAGAAGTCCCTTTTGGGGGAGGGAACTTCTCACCTAAAAAAAACAGTGGTAGATTGCTAATTAATCTGAAAAGAGTGGTATTTTCCAAATTAAAATTTGAAACAGTGGTAGATTCCTAGAAAAGCCAAAAATTGGTATAAAACCTGACAAATCAAATGTTATTAAAATTAAACAATTCTATAAATTAATTACAATGAGTATTGATAAAAAAAATTAAGGAAAAAAAAATGCACAAGCATCTAATTAAGGAAAATTAAACAGATGCAGTATTCAATTATCCATAATAAATTGAAAGGGACTTATATCAGCTCTCTCATAACCAGGAATGGCCTCAAACCTGTCAGACCCAAGATCAGCAACAAAAATGCCATCAATATAAGAATATAGGTACACAATGTCCCCATCATAGGGATGGAAACCTGCCACCTTCTTATGATAATTAGCACAAAACTTTTGGGGTAGCTGCTTTGTGGGTACAAGATCAATCCTGTGAAGCAATTGCCAATGGCGCCGGGGCCGGTGGTAATCGCCGTCTATCAGTTCCCACACTCTCAAATCATTGTGTCCAATATCAGCTATCCTCAAACGCCCACAAGAGATCCCAAGGAACCCAAAGCTCATTATGTTGCTAGCGTCAGCCCCATGAGGGTAATCAAGGGTATACCCCTGCAAGGTATAAGGATCATACACAAAGATACCAGTCTCACCCATGAAATACAGGCTCCCATCATAGGCAAAACTGAGAAACCAATGAGGAGCAAAAGCAAAGCCCTCAGGGCAATCCACGAGCACTTGTTTCCACATCCCTGTCTCAGATGAGTACACGTCCACTTCAAACTCGGACTTTCTGTCTTTTACGAAAGTATTGATGATTAGCACGTAAAAGCTGCCACCAGGAGGAGGAGGTTCGGTTGTTTCTCTTAATTCTTCATCTGAAGAATAATAAATTGGTGGTCTGCAAACGAAGCCAACAGCATACAATACGGGGTACAATTTTCCCTTGTAAATAAAAGGAGAAGAAGGTATCTGAGTGCATTCCTTAGTGAGCGGATTATAGACATAATAGCCTGTGCCGGTTGTGTATCTATTATTGCAGCACAAAAACAAGCCATTAGAACAGCCACATACATTTGCTTTCAAGAGCATGTCGACATTGAGGGGGACTCTGTTTTGCCCAAAATATGGGGACGAGCGAGGAAAAACAAGCATGAGTTCGTGGGGTTTTATGAATATCAAGAGGGCCTCGTAGAGAGAGTGGTGGTGAATGGTGAATTGTGTTTGGAAATAAGGGCTTGAAATGAAATCGAAGCAGCGCTTGGAAACGCATTTGCAAATTATAGTGGATCGAAAAGGCAAACGCTTGCAGATTTCGGCTAACAAATGATCAGACAAATGGCTTATGATGTCGGTGCTACTGGGTGAGTAGGACTTAGCAGCAGGTGAGATATCAGCCATCTGCATAACACACAGAAAAAAATACACCACCACAGGAGAAACCGAAAAAGCTCTGATTAATTACCATAAAGAGCGAATTACACTTATTTAAATGATACAACAGTAGCCTGAGCTAAGCAACTAACTCCTTGAATAGAAGAGAGGAGGATAAAGGAAAGTACATGATCAGATTTGAATTAATATTATCACCAAATATCCTAATCCTAATTGACAGATACAGGATGAGCTAATTCTAAGTGATCAGATTTACAATCTGTTTACAATTTGTTACTCATATCTATCCATTATGTATAGTATAGTATTAGTACGCTAGGATTCGTCTATTATGGAGACCTAAAACCATGGAGACGTTAGTTATAGACCGTTAGATTTGTATAAAAACAAACGAATGGTTAAGATGAAGGAAGGGCAACCTATACTTTATTTTTTTAGACTTAGTTATCATAAATTGCAAAAATAGGTCCATAGTTCTATAATATTAATAAATCTTATATAATTATAAAATTTTATATTTGTTGATATGATGTATTCAGATTAAAGAATAAGACTTATTAATTAATATATTTATTGATTGTAAAACTTAATAATGAATTTGTAATATATTTTATTCATTAATGTGATTATGTGTATATTGAATTATATTTCAAAAAAATATTATGGAATAATGAAATGTTGATTATTGTAATCGATTTACTTTAACAATGATTTTTTCAATAAATAATAAAGCCAATATATTTAATATTTGTTGATTTTAGATAAGATTTTCTTAATTTAGTTTTGAAAAACTTATTTGTAGTGAATTACATTTATTCTTTAAACGATATATGCATTTGGAAAAGAATAAAAAAAAAATTATAAGATGAAAAGAATTAAATTTTGTTGTATAATTAAATAATTAAATGTATCAGTTGGTATATCATTTTTGACTTTTATAATTTGTGTTAAAAGTTTTAATTCTCTTAATTGGGTGAAATTTACCAAAACAAAAAAATTATTAATTGGGTAAAATTCGAATTTTTAAATAATTTTGGAGAAAATTTTATAATTTTCAAAAACTGGCTGAAAGCAGGTTGCATTTGAGGTCGCCATGGTGATGATCTTTTTTAGGTCTCCATAATGGACAGACCCTAGTACGCTATTCTCTCTCATCAGGCAAGGAGAAGTACCGGAAATAGATTCTATTAAAATATTTTTTTTGATAAAGTAGGAAACAAGAAACTGTTAACAACTATTTATTGTATAATTTAATGACTTTTTTAAAAGTATTTATTGTTGCAACCGGATTTTTGAAGGAAAAATGGAGTTATCACTGATATTTATTAATTTGAAAAACATTAAAAAAATCCAAAAATGATCAACAAAAGAAATTTAAGGTTCGGTAGTGGGTAAGGAAAGTATTAGCATCATACACCGTCTCTTTAAAATGATTACTTTTAGTTAAATGTGTAAATTAAATTAACTTTAAAATATTTATTTTATCCTCAATACTAAACGATAAATTATTCACAAAAAAGAATAGGATCTAGTTTAATTATTAAAAGAAAAATGCTAAAAATTATTTTGAACTTGACAGAATTAATATCTACTCTTCCGTATCCTCAGGTGCGATGAATAATTTAAAGTTTACATAGTTCTTGGTTCAAATTTTTAAAAATATTTTTGGGTAGAATTTGCCAAATCGTTATGTCTTAGACTAACTCCGAAATACACTAAGGACTCAAGCATTTCCGAAAAAACATAAGATTAATAATGCGTCATGCTTCACTTCATCCCAATTTTATATATATTTTTTTAAAATGAAAATTATTAAGCTTTCATAACTTCCCAAAAATTATGGAGTTAGTAGTGCGTCTTGCTCAAATTAACCCAAAATTTATAAACAAAGTTTATCGCATAAAAGCTAAATGCTATACAATTTAATCTTAATTTTACTAATTGCTAGACCCAAATGAATCTTCTTTTACGTTTGGTTCCAATTAAAAGCATTGTTCCTATTATAATTAATCAACATGAAGAAACCTTCTGGATATTCCCTCTTTAATTTTTAACGCAAATAGATTATTCTCAATTAAGCAAGTATGAGAGGGAAAGGAAAAAACAAAAAGAAGGAAACTTATAAGAGAGCATCTTTAGTGGAGCTATCAAACTTTGGGTACTTAAGTGAATTTCATTTGTTCATATCACTCATTTTTACTTTTTTAACCCAAATACTTAATAGATATTCAACTCTTTCAACTCAGTAATTCAATAAATTTAATAAATAGGTCCCACCAATAACTTTACATCATTGTATCATCATTACATTCTAATAATTATATATCTATTTTTATATTAAAGGTTTAAATATGTTTCTAGTCCTATAATATAAGAGTGTTTTGTTTTTAGTCTCTATTAAAAAAGTCAAATGCTTTTGATCCTTATAAATTTTTTTACTTTTATCCTTTAAGTGAGTTGACCGCTGATGTGTCCCATTTTAAACCCAGTCAACACGCCTACGTGGCCAAAATAGTGACACGTAAGACGACACGTCAGCCTCCCCTCTCTCTCCCTCCCCCCCCTTCCTCTCTCCTCCCTCCTCCCTCCTCCCCCCACCTTCCCCATCCGTCCAGCCCCCTCCTCCTTCCCCACCTTCTCCCTCAACCCCCACCACCACCTCCTTCCCCCTCCCCCTTCCTCCTACCTTCCTCCTCTCTCTCTCTCTTCCTTCCAACCCCATAATCCAAAACGGAGTCCCCACACAGACAACAAAATTTAAATAAAAATAGCCATCATTCGACAAAACATAGATAGAAGGTTCAGAAGGCGAAAGAGGCGCGGTGAAGGAACCAAACGTTTTCAAGGTTTTGAATCCATAATTCCAATGCCTCATAGAAAACCAAAAAAAATAAAATCAAGAGGTTTCAAAAACATTAAAAACCATGAACAAGTCATTGAATTCAAATGATTGAAACTTTGGCCTATCTATCAAAAAAGCATAAAACCATTGACCACAAACAATCAAAACATCAATAAAATACTTAACAAACATGGTTTAGAAGAACCCACAAAAACAAAACAAAGTTTCGGTTTTTCTATTTATTTTTTTTGGTTGGTTGGGATATATATATATATATATATGGGAAGAAGATGAAAAAAAAAAGTGCAAAATTGGGTTATGTTTGTAATCTATATTAATCTATTATCAATAACAATAATAAAAGTAGATCAACCCGTTTTCAACAAAAAAAAAACAATTTACAAATGGGGCTTGCAAAAGATATGAGTACCTACGTATTACCACCAACAGCAGCCGATTGAGGTGCAGCAACTCCACTTTACGTCCCTTCATAGTGCGGCAACCGTTCTCTTCTGGCTCACTCTCACTGTTATTTTTATTCGCTCTGTTTTCTGCTTTTCTTTTTTCTCCTCTCACGGTGTATTTTGCTTCTTCAAAAATCACTCGTTGTTTTTTCCATTCAGAAACAGAATGAAGCCCTTCACTTGCCCAACTGCCCCTTTTATAGTGGAAGGGGACTAGGGAGTGGGATAAGATCAGATCAGATTTTTCAGAATTTTTTGTTGAGATAAGAATGAGAAAAATAGGAGGCGAAGTTGCATTTTATCCAAAAAAAAAACAGAGAAGTTTTGACATGGTAGTGGTTCCCCCATTTTAGGAGCTTCGGTTGCCCTTGCACGTTGGTTTCTACATTGGAAAAGATATTTTGCTACTTTTTGTTCTTCTAAGGTCCATTTTTCACCTTTGTCCCCACTAGCGCATAGTTTATCTTGTATTTTATTATTTGTTTCATTAACTTTATCATTGTTATAACCTACACTTTTTATTTTATTTTTATTAATTTGGACAAAATAACGGGTATCACATTTATTATTATTATTATTATTATTAATTTATTCATAACTATGGTAAAAACAAAGCTAAATTATACTTGAAGTCCTTTAAGTTATTTTATTTTTTCAAGTTAGTCAATTATCTTCATTTTTAAACAATAAGGTATCTTAAGTTATAAACGTTTAACAACATTTTCCCTTTAGTCATACACCGTTAGTGAGTTGTTGACGTGGCCGTTTGTGATCCTACGTGGCATCCAACACTGCATCCCACATGGCCGGTGACGTGTCATAAGGGACCAAATTAAAAAAAAAGATTAAGTTAAAAGACCAAATTGAAAAAAAAATTAAGTTAAGGGACCAAAATAACAATTTTATCTCTTATTTGTCTTTCTCCTCCCTTCCTCCTCCACCACCTCCCCCAACCTTCCCCCCCCCCCAAACCCATGTCCGCCCTCCCCCTCCTCCTCCCCCACCTTACCCATGTCCCCTCCCCCTTTCTTCACCTTCCTACTCCACCACCTTCCCCCCTACCCTCCCCCTTTCTCCTCCCTTCCTCCTCCACCACTTCCCCCTCCTCCTCCCCCCACCTTACCCATGTCCCCTCCCCCTTTCTCCTCCCTTCCTCCTCCACCAACTCCCCCACCCCTTCGGATACACCAACTCCTTATTTGGTGAGATAAGAAGAAATTGAGCTTCAATTCTGAAAATAATTAATATCTAAAACACTCGAATGGATCACCAAAGTCTGCCGAGGTGATGAAAATCGAAAAAACAAAGCGGGAGGAGGAGTAGGGGAAGGTGAGGGGAGGAGGTTGAAGAGAGAGAGGGGGAGGAGAGAGAGGAGGAAGGGGGAGGCTGGGGGGAAAGTGGTGGAGGAGAAAGGGGGGAGAGGAGGAGGGGGGACATGAGTTTGGGGTGGAAGGTGGGGGGGAGGTGGTGGAGGAGGAAGGGAGGAGAAAGACAAATAAGAGATAAAATTGTTATTTTGGTCCCTTAACTTAATCTTTTGTTTCAATTTGGTCCCTTAACTTAATCTTTTTTTTTCAATTTGGTTCCTTATGACACGCCACCGGCCATGTTGGATGCTATGTAGGATCACAAACGGTCACGTCAGCAGCTTACTAACTACATATGACTAAAGGGAAAACGTTGTTAAACGTTTGTAACTTAAGGAACCTTATTGTTTAAAAATGAAGATAAAAGACCAACTTAAAAAAAAAACTTAAGGGACTTCAAGTATAATTTTGCCTAAAAACAATAAAATAAGAGCTATCTAGGTTCTCTTTTTGCTGTAATTATTTTTTCGGATTGTTTTTGCCCTTTCCTTTTTGTTAGCTTTTCTTGTCAAAATAAGCCATCCCTTTTCTCTCCTATTATCTTATTAATATTTAGACTGTATTACTGTATCGAAAAAATATACTTAGAAAGTATTTTTTTTATATACACTTAGAAAATATTTTCATTAACTGTTTTAAATATATAACTAATAATGATATCAAAATTGTATTATAAAAAAATATATCAAGATTATTTACATACCAAAACGAAATAGATATTTTAAATATATTGAGAATTTCGAAAATCATTATACACTAATTACTTTGCCATCGAAAATATGTGTGTATAACTAACAAGTGATGCACGAGACCAATATTGCGTTGGTTTGAGTGGATCTGCGACTGAATTTTTTAAGTAAGGCTTCGTGTTCGAGACTTGTTACTAAGTTTGGATCGTTACTCTCTACTTATAGGAATATTTTATCTTTACAACCCGGATATAAGGTTGGGTTTATTAAGAGGCAAGCAAATGAAGTTGCTCATACTCTTGCTGGAGCAACTCACACTAATGCTTGTTCTCAAATTTTTAGCTATTTACCTATAATTAATGTATTGCCACTTTGATTATTAATGAAATGCTATAAGCGTATTATTGTAAAAAAGAAGAAGAAGCAATTATGTACCTTTTCATCTAGTGAAATCATTTTTATAAAGAATGATTCTTTCTCATTTTGTGCGGTGTAGATTTCTACAAGCAAATCAATCGAATTTTTATAAACCAAATCATCGAGTTGAGCATATTAATTTTTTTTATATAGAAAATACTATTTCATGTGGGTTTTTTTTTTCTATTGGAGGTATTTTGAGATGTGGGAAGGCTTTGTTTGCAAGAATGAATGAAAATTGTGTATGTTTGTGTTTGATGGATTGTTAGTAATTATACATGTTTTTAGTAATTTTGGCACGTGTGAACACCCAATTTTATTCAAGTATTTTGGTAATTAAAATAAATAATAATAATAATAATAGGCTTAAGTGCGCTCCCAGGTATTATGTTTGTGCAATTTTAGTCTCACACGTTTTAATTGAACAAATTTAGTCCCTCACGTTTATTGGTTGTGCAATTTTGGTCCTCTCCATTAAATCTTCATCCAATTTTGGATGAAATTGTAATTTTATTATTATTCTAAATTTTTTCAAATTTTCAATAGTTTATCCAAATCCTAAATATCCAACCCTAACCACAGATCCTAAATTCCCAGCTGAGCGTCCATACAACACAATGGGGAAGTGGTTGGCAGAAAAGTTTTGGGGAAAACGACCATGGCTCCGAAATGAGGCGCGATTTCCCATACAAAGCCAGTGTTTTGAGCAAACTATACGATGTCTCCTTCGTTGCCGCAGTAGAAGAAAATCAGACCAGATCGTTGGGGACTCACCCAATGCTTAGTGTTGATAAGATACCGCTGCGGGAACGTGGGCAGCTCCAAATAGCTATAGTGGTCGAGGTCCTGCTGAAAGTATCTGGTTTCATAGTTGAAGAAGGCAAGTGTGCGGAAGAAGACAAGTGTGTTGAACTGGTTTTCTGCTGCCATTCTTGCCAAGCTGAGTAAAGCACTGTCACATTGACATCGTTCTTTTTTTTTGGGTCCCAAATAGTACTGTAGCAATAGCACTTTGCAATAGCACCAAGTTAATGTCCTCTCCTTAACGCACAACACCCTGGGTGTTCATCAATTGAAGACAAAAAAACCACACAACACCTATATGTCCCTTTCCAAGCATGTCATTTTTGGTGATTGCCAAGTGGAGGACGAAGTTGGTTCTGACAAATGGATGGATTATGACAAATGGAACCAAACGGCTGTGGATTTAGGATTTGTGGTCAGGGTTAGAGATTTAAGATTTGGATAACCTATTAGAAATTAAAAAATTAAAGTTTTCTAACATAATAATAAAATTGCAATTTGGTCCAAAATTGGATGACACTTTAATGGAGGGATCAAAATTGCACAATCAATAAACGTGAGAGACTAAATTTGCTCAATTGGGGGATCAAAATTGCACAAACATAATACCTAAGAGACTAAAAGTACAATTAAGTCTAATAATAATTGGTGTTTGAATTTAAAATTAAGATAATTTTAGAAGTGATCACAATTAATTTAAAATGTATCAGGGTTGTTTATGATTAAATCAAATAAAATTGTGTTTTGATTCAAGTGTGATCATGATAAAGATCCTAATAATTAATTTGATTCAAATTCAAAATAAAAAGGGTTTTAAATAAAAAAATATCATGTTTTTATGATCAAATCAAAATAAAAGAATCCTAATAATTAATTTTAATTCAAGCTCAAAATATAAAAAAATTTGATTGAGATAACTATTACCCTGTTACCATAATTAAAATACCTCATTGAGAGAGGTTTGCTTCAGAAAAAAAACAAAAAAGGATTGACACAAAGCTAATATATATACCTCATTGAGCGTGTCTATTCTTCCAATTATTACTTAATTTGGGACAAACTATATTAGGACAAAAGCTAGGGGCAAACGAAATACCAGTACTAAAGAACACATGATGTAAGTAAAGAAAGTTTTTAACTAGACTTAAATATGTTTTTAGTCCCTTATATTTGGTTTAAGTTTGTTTTTAGTCCTTCAAATACCAAGAATATTATTTTAGTCCTTAATCTTTTGAAAATCAGTCACTTTTGGTCCCTAGGGCCATATTTTAAATTTGAAAAATATTTTTTAAATTTATACTTTGACCCCTCCTAAAGCCTGATGTTCACTTTAACCCATTTTTCCGTTCTCCTCCCCCTCCACTGATGCACCACGGCCCCTCATCCCCGCACAGCCAAGGGAGGAGCTTCGCGAGGACAAGGGAGGTTGCGCACAATGGCGGGAAGGGAGGAGGCCACCGCGATCGCACAGGGAGGAGAACGAGAGAGGCCGTATCTCATGACGGCTTCGAGGGAGGACATTGGAACTACTCCTAGCAGGGATGGGGGTCGCAATGCATCAGTGGAGGGGGAGAAGAATGGAAAAACGGATTAAGGTGAACATCAGACTTTAGGAAGGGTCAAAGTATAAATTTAAAAAATACTTTTCAAATTTAAAATATGACCTCAGGGACCAAAACTGACTAATTTTTAAAAGATTAGAGACTAAAATAATATTCTTAATATTTGAGGGACTAAAAATAAATTTAAACTAAATATAAGAGACTAAAAACATATTTAAGCCTTTTAACTACCACATTCTTAAAGAATTTTTTTTTTCTCTCAATGAAAACCTTATAAAGGAATCTGGATCCTCTCCCGCGGCATCTCATTGCATCTCCCTAATCTAACGGCTAGGAGATATTAAAAAGAAAATCAAGAACTCGGCACATGTGCTGCATCATATTCTTTTCACCCCGTGTGCATAGTCCCGCAACAATCTAAAAATAAAAAAAATAGGCTTAATTGCATTTTTGGCCCCTCAGTTTTCACATTTGCGCGAATTAGGTCTTTCAGTTTTTAATTGCGCAAATTGGGTCCCCCAGTTTCATTAACTGTTGCAATTGGGTCCCCCCAGTGAATTGACGGAGCACTGACGGAGGGACCCAATTGCAACAGTTAATGAAACTGGAGGACCTAATTCGCGCAATTAAAAACTGGAGGACTTAATTCGCGCAAATGTGAAAACTGAGGGGCTAAAAATGCAATTAAGCCAAAAAAATAAAAAAAAAAACTGTTGCGCCTAAATTATTTCCCGCGCACGCATAATCCCACCTTCCGTCTTTCATAGCCTCGTCTAGGTGCAGAGTCTGCAGACTGCAGTGTGACTCACAATCTGGTCATTCTTCCTTCTTTTTTCCGATCAATCTAGGTTTTGTTTATTATAAATTTTGATAAAATTGTATATAATAAAATTGTGTTTGAAGAATTAATTTTAAAAAAATTGTGTTAAAAAGAATTAATTTATGTTTAATAATAATATTTTAAAAATATATTTAGACGAATTAATTATATTTAGATGCTAAAACTAAAATCATTTTTGATGTATACATATAAAGAATAAAAAAATTTATGAATCCCACACTCAAACGTGATTTTACAAACAGAAAAAGAACTCACGATCTCTTTCTACTAAAATTAATTCAAGACCCCAAAATCACGTTTTGAAATTTTATGTTCGGATAAACAAACCACACTCACTTTTAGCCACAATTCAATCAAACACAATTTTAGCCCTCTGTTTAGGAAACAAACACACACCTAGTCATTGGTAAACCCTTTTTTCTACTCTTGCTTGACATCATTATAAGGTAAAATCTTTATTCATTGCTTTTCAATTTTGTTAAATGTCAATTAAAATGCTTTATACTTATAGAGTATTACTCTTGACAAACCAACGCAAGTTATTTTTTATCAAACTCTAACCTTATAATTTTTTATTATTCTTGACAAACCAATCAAGGTGTTCCCATGACACATCACACACACACTGTGGATATATGATTTGCCTTACCCAATCTTATTTCTGTATCAAATCCGATGAGTGACAATGAAATTAATTCATTGTAACTAAAGAATATGGATACAACTATCGACAATTTGACCCAAAAAGTAATGAAATGTTCGACTTTCTTTTTTAACCAAAAAAGAAATGGTGACTACAGGAGGGATGAAAGTGAGATGCCGCGGGAGAGGATCCAGATTGTAAAGGAAAGTCATTTTTTTTCCCTTAGGCGATAACTGAGATGAATGACATTCAGTTCAAGAAACCATTGAAAACTACAAATAAGGGCAAGAGAATAACAATGCAGGGTTTTCTGGTACATGATAATACCAAGAAGACAATGAGAAAGGTAAGAAAATACAAGTCAAGTAAATATGAGAAACAAGAAGATAAAAGCTATTTTCTCCATCCATTGCAAGCAATTGTACTGCATTAAGAACTAAGAAGCAAAGGCTACAGCAAAATCCAGTACTTAAAATATAAAAAACTAGTGTATGCGCACTTCTTTGGACCCCACTGTTGTTCATGGGTCTCCTCTTCTTGCACCGGCAGGGTGTCATCAAGTGCAACAAGATGACACCCAGCTGGTGCAACACAAGTGCAACAACCTTATATCAACATTGGTAATAATCTATTCATTTCGATCTTAATTTGCCACAATGTAAGAGTACGAAGATATTATCAATATAACTAAATCCCCGGGAAATGTTACAGGAAAATAATTCACATGTTCACACCAAATGGTAAATGTAGTGCAAAACATAACTAAAGTTGTAAACAACCATTATGAAAAATTAATTATAAATAGGAAGTTTAAAAATTCACAGAACTTCCAAACACAGGATTAGCAAGTCAGATATATCAATATGCCTCAATTGTTTGTGTTCAGAAAGGACTTCTCCTTTCACACATCTAATTGATTCATCATCCTTGCATTTAGCATTTTTTTTCCTACTAAAAATCAAAACCAACAAAACCGGAAAGTTGATTTGAAAAAAGGTTTGATATAAGTGTTCCCACTTGCTAGCTGAGGCATTAATAGAGAGCACCAAAGGGGAACTGAACTTGCATCAGTTAAATCTCTAGGTGAAATTGGCAACAAGCCATTCACCATAGAGATGTTAACAGGATGAAAGCAACAGATCCTAAGGCAAAAGGGTCTATGCCTCATAAATAAATGAATCAAGTGGTGGAGAGGAGGATCCCAAAAGGAAAACCCTAATAGAAACCTCCACAGTTAAAGTTGATTTTGCACAGCTATGACTCAAAACGCTTCCATGTTTTATAAGAAAGGCGATCTTAAGGGCCGTGCTTAAAGTAATCAATGCATGAAACAGACAAATGAACAACAGAATTAAGCTACCACAATGGCACAGCACATCAATAAACCATAAACAGAATTGCAAAAACATAGATTAATAATAGATTTGTGCAACCCTCTGATTTCTTTTTTCTCCTCAAGGAAATTCAGTCCACTACTTTCAAGTTTATAAATCATCATAGGGTAAAGCCATTCATGAAAAAGCAACAATATTTGTACAGTCTAACTGAAAAACATGAGAAGTAAAAAACTAAGTTATAACCAGAAGCATCCACTTGTAACCTAAAATACTGAATAAACAGAACATTTGTAAAATTTCAAAACACCAGCACTCAGAAAAACACATCAGGTTAAAAAAAATTGACATTGAGCTTGATTGAGAGGGGTTTATACTAGTACAAACCTTGATCTTCCCCTCTTCAGAAACACCAACAAACAAGGACCAAAGGAAGAAAATTTGAACTTTTTAGAATGCTAAGACACAACAAACAAAAAAATTAAGACACCCCAACATAAAATTTTCAACGAATTAGCTCCTAGGAAAACAGAAACAGCTTCTCTACAACCACAGTGTAACCTAGAATTCCCACCCCCCCCAGTAACCCTCTCAAAAGCGGCGCAACACAATAGAAGAAGAGTTTGGGGTGGTATTTATAGGAAAGAACATGGAGGGTAATTTTCCATGTTAGTCCCTAGACAGTTTTTATAATGACGATTCAGTACCTACGCAAACACTTGGCTTGACTCGGGCGTTGGACTCGGTGACTCAGCATGTGTCGGCGGAATAATCTAAATCAATGCCCTGTGGCACTGAACACCCACAGGACCCCATAAACCCAAAAGCAGAGTACTCCGAGAAAAGTACCGTTTTTTGGCTGTTTCTCTGTTTCTCAACCATGGAAGCAAAGAGGCAGAAGATGGTGATGGATCTGATTCTGTTGTTGTTCTTTGCGTTGGGTGCGAGTGCTTGGACTGGTGAAATTCATGGAAGAGTTGTTTGTGATGTTTGTGGGGATTCTTCTCTTGGACCTGAAGACCATATTCTCGAAGGTCTCTCTCTCTCTCTCTCCAATTGGCATATACTATTTGAGTTCTGTATTATTAGTGTTGATAGCCTTATAATTCTTCACCAATTGTTCATAGCCTTTTGATATTTGTTTTACCCTTTATCATGAAGTGGAGTTTTTGAATTATTGGCGGAGAATTTCATGCTTGAGTATTATAGTCATTAGTCTGTTAGAATTGCTGGCACATGTTATGGAACAGGGAATTGTTTTTAGAATTTGTTTATCTGATGAGAAATACTACAATAAGCCATGGAAATGATGATGATCATATGCTGAATTATTATTATTTTCCACTAATTGACAGAAGTTGGGTGAGAGATGGCTTTGGTTGCTCTGACCAATGATTTTCAGATCTTCTTAAGATTGCATAACCTCATAAACCTCTGTTGAGAAGGGTACCCCTAGTCGAATTTCATTTCTAAAAGATTTATGTTCTTGATTGAGTCTTATATATAGATTATAATGGTATTGTAGGTTGGAAAATAGATGTTTCATAATAGTCACCACTCACCACTTCCACCTAGTCATTTTGTATTGCCATTTCTTTGGAGTTTATTTGTATCAATGACAAGTAATCTCCAGACTCCAATTGCTGTGAAGATGTCTATTTTTTCTTTCTTACCCTTTCGTTTATATGTAAGAAAAATGTTTTATGGGTTGTGTTCGTTGAGTCGGGATCAACATGGAAAAATACATACTGATTTAAATGAGACAAGTTCACTGTATTTATTATTTCTCTTATAATCACCTTTCTTTATTAGGTTGCTATCAGAATGTCTTAAAATAAAGCTCAGAATAATTTTTTGACAGAAATTTTTACAGTACTTATACTATGATTTTTACTCCCTAAAGATTTTGGTTCACATCATATACACACATAAGGGTTTAAGAAATTTCAAGTGTTCTTCACATAAGCAGATTCTGATTAAGAGAGATATAAAGGATGGAGAGTGCCAAACTTATAGGAACGACCTGTTTGCTGAAGACTGAAGAGAGTTTTAATCAAGAAAAGTGTCTATATGAGTTGTTTTTACAGGAGACAGGTATCTCATACGTTCATTCTCCCAAAGGTTTAATACATATATCAGGATAACACTTTCTTTTATTTCCTGTTATTCTTTCAGCTCCCTTGTCTTTCAAATCAACTTTTCATTCTATTTTCATAAACTTTTGGGAACTTAGGTTGTGTCAAGTTTACCTCACAATTGGCTGATTATTTTCATTTCTACGATTAGTGGAAAAACCAGGTGAACAAGTTTCATGATTTAAAGCTTTCTGTTTTTTAATTTTTTATCCTAAATCCATTTATATGCCTATGATGCCTCATGCCTTTCCTTCCAATTTTTTAAGCAACATTTCATATATTGATTCTATGACAAGTTGACAACCCAATTTAAATGTTGCCTCCATCAGAAATGAGACTTCTTTCTCATCCTATTGTATCTGGCTTCTAAGTAAACCCCATTTACAGATTTAACCATTTTGGTGATGAGTCATAGTTCCATTACATCTTGAGTGAAGTGTGGTTTGAATTTAACAATGATACAACAAAAGACATGTCAATGCGTCAATGTGGTCAACTGGTTATCCTCTGGAATTGTTTTAAAGCTAAAGTATACTTTTCCATGTAGCCCATTTGCTAGATTGATTTTAACATGTTTGTAACATATTGTAAGATTATTTTTTTTATATTAAAACACAAAAAATGGTTTTGAATGCTTTGATGCAGGTGCTGAGGTTGCTGTTCTTTGCATCACCAAGTCTGGGGAAGTTCTAAATTATCAGGCATTTACAGATGCTAAGGGGATATACACGGTGGCTGAGACAATGCCTGAGAGTGATCGTTGGGATGCATGTCTTGCTCGACCAATAAGTAGTTTCCATGAGCACTGCACTCATCTTGGTGAGGGTAGCTTGGGGGTGAAATTCAGCTACAATCACCCATCAGGGTATTCACACACTGTCAGAACCTTTGTTTACCGACCTGTCACTGTTCCAACCTACTGCATCTGATAATATATACTAAGACTGGCTTGTTCAGAATCTGGTAGTGCTTGTAAGCAACAAATAACAATGAAAACAAATGAGTGTATGGGAATATTCTCTTTATAGCATGTGCATGTGCAGTGTTGTCTGGTATGTAGTTTTATAGAGCTTAGTCAAAAAGTAGAGCATGAAACGTTATTTGAATGATTGTACATGGCAATTTCATATTGAGTGAAAGAAAACCATTTGTAAATGGCATTGTCATTGAGAGTAACAAAAATGAGACAGGTTAACAATGACCATATAATCATACATGAATGTAGATATTAGTTTTATTTAATCTAATTTTAATCACTCATGTATGGTCTGATTCCTTTCACACTGATCTAATATGTTTCCTACTGTAGTTCTATCCAAAGAATAATTTTTGTCAACACCATGAGTGTAGATGCATTCAATAGGATATCTTTTGGACTATAAGCCACATTAATCGGATAACATACAAGTGAGTTGGTGAAGTTACTTCGATAAACCGAAACCCTTTGATAAATTTTAGAGATCTACCAATCAAAGCCATTAGGATTGGCAAGTGGTGAGGAATTTTGATAGTAAGAACGACGTTATATGTTTAAACTTCATCGCCGCCATTATGAACAGAAAAAGACTACTAAGCACACTAACGTTGTTTTGTGCTGATAGGCTATGGGTAGGGAAACCAAAATTACAAATTCAAAAAAAAAAGTTAATACTAAATTGAGGAACATTAAAATCTTACTTATAGACTTTTTTGGTGATATCTTACTAATAGACTAGTCATGAAAAAAATTGTATTGCTAAGAATTCTCTTTACGGTAATGAATTTCAGGGCGCCTGAATTCAGTTCATTCCTAAAAATTGTACAAAACACTAGTCTTTCCATAAGTGGCAATGCCCGGAAGAAGAAAAAAAAAAGAATTAATAAAGTAGAAGCTCATTTCAGTCAAAAAATAAAATAAAAATAAAGTAGAAACTCACATGGCTGGCTGTGTCTTGTTCCGTTGTTCTTTCCAATTCCATTGTTGCGGCAAAACCCGTCTCCAGTTCTCCACTCTTCAATTGACCTTCACAGAAGTGACAAGGCCATACCCTTCAAATTGACCCTTTAAACTTCTCAAAATTACAGTTTGCCCCTTTTCTTCTTCACCTTCATCCATTCATTCATTCTCAGCCTCAGGAGCACTGTTCTTCCAATGGAGGGCCGCAACGACCACCACACCGGTTCGGTCCTATCTCAGCGACCCGATTCGTTTGGTCGGTTCGGCCGGTTCGGCGGCAAGTATGTCCCCGAGACTCTCATTCATGCACTCACCCAGCTAGAGGCGGCATTCCATTCCCTTGCTTCGGATGAAGACTTTCAGGTTCTCTTTGTTTCTCTTTCATTTTTCTCATTTTCTACAGTTTTTTGTGAAGAAAACGAAAATGGGTATCTTCAGGGACTGAAAAAGTTTCTGAACTTCGCAGAGAGAGCTTGATGGGGTTCTGAGGGACTATGTGGGTAGGGAGAGCCCCCTTTACTTTGCCGAGAGGCTGACAGAACACTACAAGCGTGGTAACGACGGTGAGGGGCCTCAGGTGTATCTCAAGAGGGAGGATCTCAACCACACTGGTGCTCACAAAATCAACAATGCTGTTGCTCAGGCTTTGCTTGCCAAGAGGTTGGGGAAGAAGAGGGTTATTGCTGAGACTGGTGCTGGCCAGCATGGGGTTGCCACCGCCACCGTGTGTGCCCGGTTCGGGTTGGAATGTGTTGTTTATATGGGTGCTAAGGATATGGAAAGACAGGCCCTTAATGTGTTCAGAATGCGCCTTCTTGGTGCTGAGGTATGTTGCTTGGCTAATGGCTACTTGGTGTTTATACTTGTTTTGTTGTATAGTTTGTACATTCTGTGCAGTAGTCTGTTGGGAGAATGAGAAATGTATGAGAAAATGGTCTTATGTTTGATAATTTGATACCACTTGTTCATGTGAGTGGATGAATGAATGATCTTCTAAGTGCCTTGGCCTGATGGCTATCAACAGTTAGTGTTTTATAAAGGTGGTACATTTTGTGTTGTCTTTAGGAATATGAAAAATTTATTAGAAATTGATTAGTGTTCACTTGAATTATTGTCTAATTGACTGATCCTAATTGCCATCAAAGATCGATAGTTGGTAACTTAGTATTGTAGACTAATTTTAATGTATTAACATTGGAAATAGGCACGGCAAAAGGCATCTTATTGTGAATGCGGGGTGTATCCTTTGCTAGATGTTGACTTTAAAATACTTGTTTGGCTATTTTCATATAAATTTGGTTTTTGGTAGAGCCTAATGGGTTGTTTGATTCATGTAGTTGAACTTACACCGTGGGATAAGACTCGGTTGTTATTTTACAAGTTTATCAGTGTGCTTTTTTTGTTGGACTTGATAATTAGGTAATTTTTGTGATGTAGGTGAGAGCCGTACATTCAGGAACAGCTACGCTGAAAGATGCTACATCAGAAGCTATAAGGGATTGGGTGACTAATGTGGAGACAACGCATTACATCTTGGGTTCTGTTGCTGGTCCACATCCATATCCTATGATGGTAAGAGAGTTTCAAGCAGTGATTGGGAAAGAAACAAGAAAACAAGCATTGGAAAAGTGGGGAGGGAAGCCAGCTGTTCTGGTAGCATGTGTTGGTGGTGGCTCAAATGCCATGGGGCTTTTCCATGAATTCATTGATGACAAAGATGTTAGGTTGATTGGAGTGGAGGCTGCAGGGTTGGGCCTAGAAAGTGGTAAGCATGCTGCTACATTAACAAAAGGAGAAATTGGGGTTTTGCATGGAGCTATGAGCTATCTTTTGCAGGATGATGATGGGCAAATTATCGAGCCTCACTCTATCAGTGCAGGGTAATTCATCTGGTTGATACTTGGTTTCCCTTTTTCTTGTGTCTATCAAGATTTTGTTATTCCAATTTACTTTTCTTGTTTTCATTGTATAGGTTGGACTACCCTGGGGTTGGACCAGAGCATAGTTTCTTGAAAGACGCAGGGCGTGCTGAATACTACAGTGTTACCGATGAAGAAGCACTGGAAGGTAGGGCTACCCTATATTTATTGCTTTGTCAAATGTATAATGATATGTTTAGCAGAAAATGAGTCATGATTCGTGAATTTTAGTTGTATGACAACAAGAACAACAACCAAGCCTTTCTCACTAGGTGGGTCAACTACATCGATCAAAGTCAGACGCCGTCATAATTCCCTATTATGTATTAGTCTTCAATTTTAGTTTGTCATGATTTATTTTTCTTTTGCTTTTGTGTAACTTGACATTCTCTTTATAAATCTATAAATACACAAGGTAAGAGGTTGAAGTTGCTTTTTATATGTTGTATCTTGTTTCTTTGTCTCATATATTGGGGTGCTTTTTTATCTGCAGCTTTTAAGAGAGTATCCCAGCTAGAAGGCATAATTCCAGCTTTGGAGACATCTCATGCTCTGGCTTATTTAGAGAAGCTCTGCCCTACCCTTCCAAATGGAACCAAGGTTGTGGTTAACTGCAGTGGCAGAGGGGATAAGGACGTTCAAACTGCTCTCAAGTACTTAAAAGTTTGAGAGTTGGGGGTAGTGTTCTGCTACACTGCTATGACATGATTGTGTCCAGCATAGTTGAACAACTTGGCTCTATATTGGCTTTCTTTCTTATTGAGATTGCTATGAAATACATGAGTTTGAGGAGGATTGCTTATGGAAGAATTCATTTGGGAATCGTTCACTTTGTGAAAATACAGTATGTGTTTAGGAATTCTTCAAAATATTACAAGGAATCAAAGGATACTGTCATTGTTTAATTTGAAGAAGAAAATTGTTTGGACTCATGCAGTCCGAATATGTATGATAGATAAACAATAGAAAGCCAATTCAGTTTTGTTATGGTACTTGGACCAAAAAAATAAAAGTTTGTTATGGTACGTGTTGTTCAATCTACTTTAGAGTATGTATAATTTTTATTAAATATGAATATGAAATATAAATTTCCTAACAATCTCCCCCTTGGACACTTCATATTATTATTCCTGAAACAATTACATTACAAATTCCTTAAGCGCACATCTGCATTCGGAGCGCGTGAGACACCCTACAGTGTCCAAAAATTTTATTGTTTATCAAATAAATGTTATTTAATATTTTGGAAATTTTGGTAAATTTTGTGAACATTTTGGATACCTAAAGTAATTTTATTTTAATTAATCTGAGATTAATTTATTATTTCAAAAAACAACAAAAAATGCTCCCGTAAAAAAAACAAAAAAAATTGCTGAAAATTTAATAAAAATGATTAGTCAAAGTTCGTTGTTTTGAGAAAAGTCAAAACGGTCATAGCAATCTATATGTGGGCCCGATTAGCTGACGTGTCGAAATCTGGTTCGATTCATGGACGTGTCAGCTGCTGCACAGTCCAATGACGAAAATAACCTCCATTCATTGAAGTTCGAGGCCGAGTTCGAGAGGGTCAAAACCGTCAAAAGATAATAACTTCCGTATTGTCGAAAGTCCAAACCGTTGGGAGGGAAGAACAGAAACTGTTGTCCCTCTTCCTTCTTCAAAAGCAACAACGGAATCAGCTTCGTCGTACTAATAAGAGAGAGAGAGAGTGAGAGAGAGACAAAAGGAATCAAAAGAGTGAGATTTTGTATCGACAATGATCGAATGGACGAAGCAGTTGAATGCTGCATTTGGGGTCTCGTTTCTTTGGCTGATTTGCTTGATATACTTCACCCAGGTTTCATTTCTTCATATTTTGTTAATTTTTATCATACATATTGAACCTTTGCGTGGAATTCATGGTGTTTTTTTTTGTTTTCTTCGAGATCTTGTAGTTTCTTATTCGTTTTGTTTTGTCATATCGGATGTTGGTCAATTCATGTGTTTAGTCCCATTTTATATAAATAAAAATTGCTCTGAATGAATTATGTTCTTTTATGTTTTATTTATTTATAGTGAACGGATGATTCTATGTGTTTATGAAATGTGAACTGTTGTTAGATTGCTTTAGTGACATGCTGACATAACAGGGTTTTTGTTTTATACTTTCATTTAATTAACTTCATTAATGCAGGGTTTTAGGTCTTTTGTCTGGACAGCAATTTCCTACCAGCTTAAAGATAACCTTAATTTGTCACCCTCAGCTTCCCAATTCGTGTTTTCAGTAGCATTTTTCCCATGGAGCATTAAACCATTATATGGGTATGGATCATTGGATCCCCCCCCCCCCTCCTTTTTTTTCCAATTGAGTATTCTGTATTCACACATAAAACACTTAACATGCATGCATACAAACACTAATATATATCTATATCTAATCTAATGCAGGCTTGCAAATTATATCAGCATGAATAATTTTATTCTAATTTTCTGTGCTTATGTTTCTAGGTTTAGAAGACCAGAATAGCAAAAAATCCTATCATCTATTGTTAGCTTTCTTCGCACTTACCAATAACATATGACATAGAATTATAGGACTTTTTTATTCTAAATAAAAAAAGGGGAAGTGACAAGGAAGGAAGTCCGAGTTTAAATTAAATAATAAATATACCGGTAGTTTTTCTTCATCACCTGTAAGAATTATTTTTCATTGTAATTGGGACATGCAGACATGGTTTTTAAAATGATACTAATATACATAATCGCATCAAATGGGGTAATAAAAGAACCAACAATGCATATGCATGAGAGAATGCAAGATCATAAGGTAATTCTGAGTGAATAAATGACTTTTTTATTCAACATGAAAAGTAGCTGTGTAAACAGAAATTTTACTAATGCTTTTCAATCTCTCTCCAACCAACTAAACTGTGTTGACAATTGAAAGCTGCAGCTTAGTTTGTGTAGTTTTTTGTTTTATGTATATCTGTTTGTTTACTAAATCAATTTCGCACTGCTTCCTTGCAATCTGACTTGGTTACTGATGAACAGAATACTTTCTGATTGTATACCAATTAAAGGAAGAAAACGGATTCCCTACTTGGTGATTGCTACAGTTCTCTCCCTTGTGCCATGGTTTATTTTAGGCTTAAGTTCAACCATGAGGGATTCAACATGGCACCTGATGGTATTCTTGACTGTGCAAAACTTGGGCTCAGCCATGGCAGATGTTGTTGTTGATGCAATGATAGCTGAGGCAGTACGATATGACAGGTTTGTTTGCATCTTGAATTCCTTATGTTCATTTTCTGCATACAAACCTTTGTAACTTAGCCTTATTTCAGTAATCATATCAACATATAAGGTTTGACCTGGATGAAATTTACCTTTTCGAATCTCCCATGATGGATATCTTTCTTGGCATTCGGCTCTACCTTGTATCCGTGTCTAACATGATTGGACCATGCATGTAGTTTATGCAATATTTGCACAATGCTTTTTTATGCTGTGTGATTAAGTACTTGCTCTTGTTGGTCAGGGCCTCATATGCAGGAGACCTCCAGTCATTATCTTGGTCTGCAATGGCTTTGGGAGGAATATGTGGGAGTTTGTTAGGGGGATTTGCATTATCCAGTTTACGGATAGATGCTATTTTTCTTCTATTTTCTGTGCTACCGTGCATACAATTATTATCATGTTGTTTTGTGAAGGAGAACTCTGTAAATAGAAAAGTTTTAGCAGAGGATTCTATTGCAAGGGATTCACGTACAGATGGTGGTGGTAGTAGTAGTAGTAGTAGTATAGATGAAGATGGTCTTTTAACCAAAAAGTCCCGCAGCAGTACAAGAAGAAGAAAGAAGGGCAAAAAGAACACGAAAAATAGAGCAGTAAATACCAGCAGATCGAAGATTCTTGAGAAAGGAGACTCCTTGGCATTAAAGTGGTTCCATTCTTTGAAAGAAGCAATTTATGATTTGTGTCGTGCATTTAGACAACCAATGATTTTGAGGTAACTAATCTTTAAAGAATAATAGCTACTCAGTAGATATTTTCAATTTTGGCTGTATACTTTTAAAATTATGGATGGTTCCTTGTCAAGAGCACATTTCCTATTGGAGGGTTTCACCTCTTAGTATGGTTAAGGTAAATCTGCATCCTGATTCCTGAAGCCTCTTCTTTGTTCCTGAAATCTGGTGTTTTTTTTGTGTGCTACTAAACACTTCCTCCATGGTACCTGCAACTCTCCAAACCATATAGACATGAAAGGTTTGTTAGCAAAACTGCAGCCAATTAAAAAGATAATCTCCATCTCCCTTTACATAATGGCCCTTAACTATATTGAAGAAACCGGTGATTCCGACAAACAAAAAATGTGATCACATAAGTTAGCTTATACTGACAGATGTTATCTTCAAAATCATTCTCCACAGTGGTTCAACTAATAATAAGTAATGCTTCAGAAGCTTACAATATCATATGAGAAGTTTAAGCTTTATTTTTCTCCTCCTCATCTGTATGTGTGTGTTTGTTTGAATGTATGGCCTCACACAGTGAAGCTAATTCATTCTATGCATATGCTATAAAATGGTTAGTAATAATCTTTTGTTTTATGTTGTTGAGGTCAGACCTATGGCTTGGTTTTTCCTTGCCCACATTACCGTTCCCAATCTTTCAACAGTCATCTTCTACTACCAAACAGAGGTTCTGAAGCTGGAAGCATCTTTCCTGGGGACTGCACGGGTTGTTGGGTGGTTAGGACTTATGCTGGGCACCTTCATTTATAACCGTCACCTGAAGTATATGACCCTGAGAAGAATTCTCATGTAAGGAACTACGGATTATTTTCATTGGTTGATTGCTAACTTATGCATATTCGATTTACTGATATGTTCTCATCCTGATTACAGGTGTGCCCACATTGGGTTAGCTTTCTTGAATCTTCTGCAGATTGTTGTAGTGTCTAGGAAAAACATTGCCTTTGGAGTATCAGACAGGATTATGGTGCTCTTTGGCTCAGCTCTTGCTGATGGAATCAATCAATTCAAGTTTGTCATTGCTTCTCCTTTTAGCTTTTGTTCTTTTTTTTAGTTAAAGATGTGCATAGTAGGATAGGTGAAAAGCATGAAAATAACTTATAAGCATGAAAAACATGTTATTTTATCAAACTTCTATGCCATCTTCATCTCAAAATACAGACGAAAACATATGGTATGGATGGCATGAAAATGATTATCCCTTCTCTCGTTAATCCTCGTCAATATATTATCACTTCCCTCGCTTTCATCGTTACCAAGCACGCCTAAATAGGAATTAGAAGATGAGAAGGTCAGAACAAAGGATACATCACTAAGTATTTTATGATTGTGCCTATTTTCTTCTGAGATTTTGTTGCTGGAAGGGAACATTTGAACCTTTTGTTGTTGTTATTGTTACATCTCTTAGTTCCAATTCTTTGCCTGAATTTTCTATTGGGAAAAAAAACTGCAGGTTTATGCCTTTCCTGATCTTATCTGGACAACTATGTCCTCCAGGAATTGAAGGGACTTTGTTTGCCCTTTTCATGTCAATAAACAATTTGGGATCAACAGTGGGGTCTTTTGTGGGTGCTGGCTTGGCTTCTGCGTTGGACATCGATTCGGGATCTTTTGACAACCTTCTCTTGGGCATCATCATTCATGCTTTGTGCAATTTCATTCCAGTTGCTTTTCTGTTTCTGATACCAAAGGAAGCAACAGGTTTATCAGCATAGATCACGAGTTATATGAATGACTACCACTGAGATTGGCTATACTTCATCATTAGTTTTTTTTTTTCTTCTCTCTCTAGATCTTTGGCATTTAATATTTTACACTTGTAAACGGGAAAAATATTAGAGGAAGTGAGGAACATGTTAATTGATTTATATAGTTCCCTTTGAGAAAGAATTACACTGATTGTATATACTCTTGTACAATTGGCTATCAGGTCTATTCTACATGAAAAATGGAATAGGTGGTTGATACTTTATACATCTTCATTAACTTTAAAGGCTTGGTTTTAACTTTTAACATACTCGTCAATGTTGTATAGGTATTCATGTTTCGTTGACTTCTTAGGATTATTATAGCTGTGTTTTTATTGTAAAAATATCTTATTTTCTAGGGGAGAAAACCCTTTTACAACTCGGCCAAACTAATGCTAATGGATGAATATAAACTCATCGTTGAAGGAATGAAAAAACGTCCAGAGAGAAGTTAACTCGATGCCCTTGAAATCACTAGTGCACAGAAATAAAAATAGGAAAAAATAAGGGAAGCTTCTCCCTTTTATCAGAGCCTGGTTTCGATCCAGGGACCTGTGGGTTATGGGCCCACCACGCTTCCGCTGCGCCACTCTGATGGTTGATATCTAAATTCCACTAATATTATATATCTTAATGATAGAAATATCAAACAGATTTGGTTTTTATTTTGGGCTTTCCAATTTCCACAAACTTGGGTTTAAACATTTTTTCTTCGATACATATAAATTCTTTTGCCCTTTTTAATTAACAAATTGTTTACAAATATTTAAATTAATTTACTATACATATTATGTGAAAATTTGTAAAATAAAGGATAATTTTTTTATTTGACTAAATTAGAATTAGATATGCAACACATTTATTATTAAAAAAAACAATGACTAGTCCCACACCATGGAGTTTGCCTATTACGTGCATGATTTCAACGACATCTCTTTCCCTGCCTAAGCAACTCATCAAAATTTGGTTACTCTCCCCAGTTTTTTTTTTTTTTTTTTTATCATTTACGTCTATGCAGAAAGGTTCTGTAGGATTCACTTACTAACCACAAAACCACAATAATATTGAGTTGAAGTTTCACCTTCACTGCATGGAACAGAATGAGAAGACCAATGCAGATGACAACAGGAATAACGGTGTGCAAATGCAAGGTCGTTTTTGTAATTTTAAAACTTCACAAGCACAACCACAACTATGCTCGGGTAAAAAAAAAAAATTAGAACAAAAGATTAATTAATATCATAAATACGACAACAAATTTTTAATGTAGGTGCGACTGAAGCCAACAAAATCCCCAGAGTTCCCAAAATCCAACGATAATAATAGTGTCTTCCTTTTTCTCGTTCTCATTCTGCTTTGCACTCCATCGCTCGTTCTTCGACGGTGGTGATTAATCGGAAGAGAAAGGACGTCAAATGAAGAAGCTGTGGTGTTTGAAGTTGAACTGATCTTAATTGAAACACACAAGGGGTTTTGGGAATTCACGTATCACGAGTTTGAATTTTAAATTCCCAGTTTTGTGTTGAAAATCAAAAATAACAAAATACTATTGCTTTTCAAAATCCATTTTGTTTAATATCCAAAAAAGAAGTTTTTTTAAGGAAAAACTGATCTTAAATCAGTTTGATTCCCCTCAACAAATACACTGTTTTTTTTTTTTGGAATTTTGAGTAACTAAGCCACTACCCAGAAAACCAAATTTGCAAAATCTATAATTGGAATAAGGGATTTGGGGAAGGCAAAATGAGAAGGAGACCTGGAATTGGAGGATTGCAGACAGCTGCTGCTGCAAGGGATCAATATCGGTTGCTGGGTGAGAATGTAGCAAAGATCAGAACCGATATGATGAAGGAGCAGCTTGCTACGTTTCGCTCTCAGCTTGAAGATTTTGCTCGCAAGCATAAGGTTGGTCTTTTTCTTCACCCAACCCCTTTTTTGTGATTGATTTTTGTTGTGTGGTGCTATAAAAGAGTTGATTTTTAATTCTGGGGTATTGGAAAAACTCAATGGGATTCTCAAAGTGCAATAGAAGTTGTTTTGGTGATTTTTGGCACTTGGGTTTGGCTGTTTTCCAGTTAGAATTAATGAAGTTTGTAGCTTTGGAGATGGGTTTGGTTCTAGGATCCTCGCAAACTTCCACTGTCATTGGGCATCGATTTCAAGGTTAACTGCAAAAGCTGTGGTTGTGAAAATTTCACAGTGAAATTGCTGTTTCTGGTAGTTAACAATAGGATTGCGGTCATTCAATGAGAATTGGATGAATTTGATGTATTTTTAGCTATGAATTATGCTGATTGCTGATTGATGGAGTGGCTATATTGTTTAAGAGGTTATTATAAGCTTTTGCATGTCAGGAGAGTTCTGTTCAGGGCTGTGCTTGAATAATTTGTAGGCCTTGAAACTTCGGGGGCATGGTTGATTAACAACTCACTTTGTTCATGTCTTGTGAATTCTTATTTTGGCCTTTTAAACATTCCCACTTTAATTATAGTTTTTTCTTTTTTGCAATTGATGATTAAATTAAATTCTGCTAATGGTTAATATCACTGGCTCAGAATGACATCCGCAAGAACCCTGCATTCAGATCACAGTTTCATGAGATGTGTGCTAAAGTTGGAGTAGATCCCTTGGCCTCAAATAAGGGTTTCTGGGCAGAGCTGTTGGGAATTGGTGACTTCTATTATGAGCTCGGTTGGTAATATCTTTCTTAAACTTGTTTACTTTCCCAACAAAGGATTTTCTTATGCATGTACGGATCTTTTATGTACTACTATTCATATGGTATTGTGATAATTAAAGTGGAGCACTTGAGAATAAAATATAGGATAAGACAAGCAATGCTAGTGTCTGATCTGAACTATACATAGTAGTCTTATTCAGAATTTGAACAAGAAGAACATGATCATTGCCTATTTGTTACGATTGTTCCTTATGAACATGGCGGTCTCTATCTTTTAATTTAATAAATCATTCCTGATTTTGTTTTTTGATTAATTAAATCCAAGCTGTGTAATTTCACTATTTTCATAGCATGTTTGCTAAGACAAGCTACTTGGCTAGACAGGAGTTCAAATAGTGGACATTTGCTTGGCCACTAGACCCCACAATGGAGGACTGATCAACCTGCAGGAACTCTGTCATCTCCTTCGTCAGAGACGAAAAAGTGATCGTGGAGTTGTTTCTGAGGATGATTGCTTGCGTGCTATCAGCAAGCTGAAGGTCTTGTGCTTTACATCCCCATAAACTAAATTATGACTATTACTGTTTATGAAATATGCTTGACCCAGGAAATATCAAATATTGGCCAAAGGCAATATCAAATTGGATGACTATTATTGTTTATGAATGTGAAGGTCTTGTGCTTTACATCCCCGTAAACTAAATTATGACTATTACCTAATCTTCATCTTTATTGCATGTTTTAGTAAAAGGATGACTACTTTTCTTATGGTTGAATCAAATAAATTACATATGATGAATCCAACTTTCATGTATTTTGGAAGAGCATGTGTAGTGAACGAGTGTGTGTGAGTACTGCATTTTTCTTTTGTTATTATTTTTCTTTTGGATCATGACATACATCTTCTCCACATGCTGAGAGATTTGTTACATATATTCTTGTTAACCCTGTGATGTTGCATACTGATGTGTCCCAAAAAATTTCAGGTGCTGGGTAGTGGGTTTGAGGTTATTTCTGTTGGAAAGAAAAAACTTGTTCGTTCAGTTCCAACCGAGTTGAACAAAGACCACAATGAAATTCTAGAACTTGCCCAGGTAATGGCTATTTCTCCTTTTTGGGATTTGCTAATAGGCTATCCAGTAACATGTAAATATATGTGGCCTACTTTTTTGCATACATTATTACCAGAGGAAAAAGTCCATGGTGTGTTTTAATTTGATTGACATTGGTTAGAACTTGGATTCCTTGTTGTAAAACATGAATAGATTCACTCTGTCTGCTTATCCAGTGCAGTGGCAAAATTTTGTTGTGCAATCAGTTTGCTATTTGAGAAAGATTAATCTTTTAACATTACATAGCACACTCTTTACTTCAGGCTCAAGGATTCGTGACTGTAGATGAAGTAGAAAGGCGACTATCATGGACTTCGGGACGTGCCATTGATGCGCTTGATACGTTACTTGATGTAAGATAACTAAAAATTTTTTAAATAAAAATTCATTTCTTTCTCCTTATCTGATGCCATATGATAATATTGAACTCAAATCACATGGATACTGAACACTGTTGGCTCATGCAGGAGGGACTTGCAATGATTGATGATGGCCATAGAGACGGTAAACGACGGTACTGGTTTCCGTGTGTATCTCCCATCTCGTCTTCTTCAGGAATCGATTCCTAATAAATTTGTTAGAAAGGAAACTGAGGTTGGATTTTTTAAGACCTGCAAGCTTGCTAATGGTTATTCCCTTTGAATTCTTGATTCTGAAATGTGTAATTATATAATTCTGTTTATCTAGTTTACAAATGTATGATAATTCAGTACTGAATGTGTACACTTCCTCTTCTGTCAGTGGTGCTTGCTTAACAATAGGGTGGCTGCTATTTTTCCTATACATAAATTTTTATCTGAGCCTCAAATTATGATTATTTGGGACTTGGTTCAATTTTTGCCTTTCCTTTTTCTTTTTTCCTCCTCCTTCATTCAAAACATGGAAGCATCAATCATGTATCTGGTACCAGCATAAAATGTATGAGACACCTATGCTTTGACAGGATGTCTGGTTGGCAAAGCAGATTGATGTCAAGCTAATTATCTAAAACTGGACTTCACATGATTCTTACTTTTCTCTTCTCTTTTCTTTATATTCTTTTACGAGTTTAATAACGATACACTGATAGTATAAACAAGTTTTACGCAGATGTCCGAATTTAATCCACCCGAATTCTCCTTAATGACAAGAAAAATTGTGAAACTAGTGCTGAAGTGTTTGGCTTTCAGTAAAAACAAAGTGTTTACTACTGGTTAAATTTAATTTTGCTGTGAATAAAATGTAATTTGATATAAGTAAAAAATTAGTTTTTTTGTATTCCAAAAAAAAAATTAGTTTTTTGTTAATGAGATTTGATTTTAAATATGGGACTCACAAAACATTTATATATTTATATTTAACAAATGGTTGTGCTTTGCCATTTAAACAAAATAAGAAATTCTTAATTTATATTTAAAATATCATTTCTAAATATAAATGAACTTTTTAATATTTATTTTTCAAAATCAATTCTTTCACATCTATTTTTTCAAAACAATTTTTACTAAATCTAAAACAAGGCTCCGTCTAGGGTGAACCACCAAATAGGTGGTTCACCATGGTGACCTATGAATTTAAAGAAAGAAATAGGTGGTTCACCATGGTGAACTTTGTCTTACAATAATTATAGCCATCCGATTTTGTACTTATGAAATCAACGGATAGCATTGTGGACTGGAAATCAAAGTAACAGGTCAAACAATTAGTTATCCATATTCTCTATTTGGTCCTTGGTCTCAAATGAGAACCGTTCTTCACCTAGGAATACATCGAAGGTGGAAGAACCGAGTTATTCTGCAGTGCGTAATGCGTGGGTCCCTTTGAAACCTTGTTGAGGCTGCATTCGTGTGTTGCTGGGAAAAACAATCTACTGCATTGTGGGTTTTTTAGATTGTTCATTATAGAAACCCATGAAGCAGAGGAACAAAGGTCCATTTTCTGGGTTTTATAGATTGTTCATTGTTGAAACGCATGAAGCAGAGGAATCGTGTTAATTTTTTGGGTTTTTTAGATTGTTGAAACGCATGAAGCAGAAGAACAGTGTTCATTTTCTAGGTTTTTTAGCTAGATTGTTCATTGTTGAAACGCATGAAGCAGAGGAACCGTGTTAATTTTCTGGGTTTTTTAGATTGTTGAAACGCATGAAGCAGAAGAACAGTGTTCATTTTCTGGGTTTTTTAGCTAGATTGTTCACTGTTGAAACGCATGAAGCAGAGGAACAGTGTTCAGCTATTGTAATGTGCAAAATCTGAGCTTGTTTGGGTGAAATTAGTCTTGTTCGCTGTTATATTCGCTTCCCTTTCATATTTGTTCGGTTGATTTCAATTAAATTATTTGTTAGAATCGATATATGAAGAAAATGAATAATTATTGGAGTCAAGAAAATCAATGAAGGTGGGAAACAATTCGTTGCAAACGAATATTGTTCTGAAATGCCATAATTCCATTAGAAAGGATACCCAAGTGATTACAATAGGGACGAAGCTGGATTACAACAGGGACGAAGTAGGAGACAGAAATTTAAAAAAAAAAAACAAAAATATCCCTTAAATCATGGCTTCCTTAACTCATATTGCCTTGGTGAAGAAAAGCCAAAAGCGCATTTGCTCATATAGAAGACTGTTGGACGCAGACTGTTGGACTCAAGCATTGGACTCAGACTGCAAACATTGGACGCAGAGTGTTAGACTGCAACATTGGACGCAGGATGTTGGACGCAGACGCTGGATGCCAACATTGGACGCAGACGTTGGACGCAGGCTCTGGATGCATACATTGGACGCAGGATGTTGGACGCAGACGCTGGATGCCAACATTGGACGCAGACGTTGGACGCAGGCTCTGGATGCAGGCATTGGACTGCAACATTGGACGCAGGATGTTGGACGCAGACGCTGGATGCCAACATTGGACGCAGACGTTGGACGCAGGCTCTGGATGCATACATTGGACGCAGAGTGTTAGACTGCAACATTGGACGCAGGATGTTGGACGCAGACGCTGGATGCCAACATTGGACGCAGACGCTGGATGCCAACATTGGACGCAGGCTCTGGATGCATACATTGGACGCAGGCGTTGGACGCAGGCATTGGACTCTGAAGTAAACACTCTCAACACAGTCTCAGATTCGCTTAAGCGTTATTCCCAGGCTAACGAACCACACAGGATAAGAAACAGGATTTCTTAGTCGTAAAATCGAACCACACAGGTGTTCCAACCACAGATCTGCGTTCAACCCCAAGTAAATCAAAATTTCAAGAATGACAACCAACAAATCGACATTAAGAAACAGGATAACAGAAAAATGTCAGTCACAATACCAATCACTGTTAACCCGCACGATTTCATAATAAATGCCCTAAAAATAATGAACGATGAAAGATGAAAATCAGAGAAACCAACCTGGTATAAAAAACAAAGACGCGATGCTTTCTCACAGTCTCGTCACCTCCTCACGCTGAACCTCCAACTCTCTCAGCTATTCTCAAACTGTCAGTTCTGCAGAGTAAGTTTTCGAAACAAAAGGGACTGATCTGCTGTGATGAAGAACCAAAGAGTATATTGTACACGGTAGTATGTGATACTTCAATAGGGACCATTTTGCAAATGCTACATTGTTTATGTTAACCGGAATTCACCGCATCTACCTACTATACAGGTTTTTGTTTTAGGTTTTTTATATTTTTTAAATGGTTCATAGTGGACCATTTAATTTGCTAGTCCACCCTAGAATGCACCCTAAAACAAACACATAGTTATCAGATATACCAAGCATACATATTACATACAATACAACGCTGCTTTGAACCCCCAAAAAATAATCTATTGTTTTTTATTTTTCTGCAAAGAACATTATAGAGAGAGATAACAGCCACAAATCCAAAAGCACCTGTTTGCAATAAGTACATCATTAATCATTAATCGTATAAAAAGAAAAGGAAAAGACAAAGAATGCAGGTCATTCATCATTGGGCTTGGATTTGAGATGGGGTCTCAATCTCCTCCATCCACTCAGAAGCAGGCTCACTCCATGACCTGGGCCTAACCCCAAGTTTAAAATACAATATCATCTCCAAGGCTTCAAAAACTTTCTTTTTATCCAAAAACTCATTCCACACCCCACTCACTATGCAATAATTGTTGTTATACGGTGACCGGTGGTGCGCCGCATGCTGCGACCGTGACACGAGCATCCCAGCGTCCTGCAATGCCACCACGAGTGGCGGAAGCCGGCTCTTCGTGCCATGCGCCCATGCATGAAATTGTTGGCTAAACATGATGCAACCAGAGAACATCCCAACAAAACCTTGAACTATAGGGTCATGGCAAAGAAGGGCTATAGGAAGCACCGTGAAGGTCACCACACGTGCAAGTGCATGCAAGTTGTTGGCAAATTGGCGCTTGGTAATGGTCCATGGCCACTTATGATGGCCTTGGAAAGCTTCAATTTGGGATCCAAATATTGGGGTTGAGCCATCCCCATAATTATCAATGGCCCAATGATAAACCCCTGACCCAAGATCAGCTAAGATGTATCCAACCCATCCTGCAAAAATGGGCTCAACCCACATATGCAAATCAACTGAACCCTTCATGGACTCTCCCAAAGAAATGAGCAAAGTTGTGCACCCAGCTACCACCCATGCACGGTGAGACCATGTTGATTGCAAACTTGGGTCATTGTCTATGGGACGGTTAGTGGCGGTAACCACCGCTGGTGGTGGCGTCACAAGCTCAGTCTCGATGGCAAATTGCTTGCCATTAGGGTTGGGCTTGGACTTAAAAGTGGTGGTTGTGGTTGTAGTTGAGCAATACACGCGAACACGGTGGAGGAGTGTTCGTCTTGTGTAAACTTGGTGGTGGAAGCTTGGTAGATACTTTTGTTGGGCTAGGGAAGGCATTGGAGAAAGTGAAGAGAAATCAAATGCTTGTGCGAGAGAGGGATAGATATATAAATTTTGGAGCTACAATAGTAGTAGTTGTGGGAAGAAATTTTGTGTTTGTGGAAGTGGGTGAAGGCATGGCGTGGTGGGCAAGGAGGATGCGTGGTGTTATGGAATTCTCAAATCTCAAATAACTTGGAGAACTTATTCACATTAAATTTGGGTCACATGTTTGATTTGAGATTTCCTTATACGTTTCTTATGATAAAGAGAGTCGTAGAGCAATCTCTATGGTTTACTTGGACCAAAAAATTGCTATATTTTTTGTGGTCCCCTAAATATTTTTTCGTTTGATTGGATGGTGTGGCTGCAGGATTAGACGTAAAAGCCATAAGCAACGAATGGATGTGGCAAATGTACACATACCTTTGGATAAGTTTATCCATAAGTACTTCTAGCATATGTTTTATAATTAACAATTTTTCATAGAAGTTAAAATTAGTTTTTGCTCTTTATATTTTTTAAAAGCTATCTTTTTAACTTCTTCAATATCTATCTACTAATGATTATTTAACAACATTTTTTCTTTTACATATATAAAAAAAATAAAAAACAAAACTAACTTCTCTATAAGTAAAAAGCTAAAAATTTTGCATCTAAATAGACCTGTAGTCTTTTAGTGTACTTTTTTTTTTCTGTCCACTTACCAATCTTTTAGTAAATGCACGATTACCAGTTGGAGAATTAGCCGCATTCAATAAATGAATAATCAAAGAAAAATAATTTATAGCAGAACAGCTGAACAGGTTTATTATATATTCTAGTCGTGAAAGCATCTAATTAAGGTTTAGGGCCGTATATTTAAATTTAAAAAATGTTTATGTGATTTATTTATTTTTTTAAAAAAAATCATTTTAAACTTTTCAAAAGTACTAAAATAACTTTTTTAAATTTTTGTTTATTTTAAAAATTTGATAAATATTATAAATTTTGAATAAATCTTTCATTTTAAAAGTTTTTTCTTAAAAAAATATAAATACACACACCCTTAATTTCTATTCACAACGCATGATTTGATATTCATTGATGTCTATAGTTGATACATACAAGAAAAAAAATGTATTGGGGCTTTGTGGATTTGTTTAATTTAAAATTATTATAATAGAGATATTTGGAATTCTTATAATTTTTTAAATATAATTATGAAAGCTAAAAATCAATTATTACCATTGGATTGGATGCACAAACTACACTTTGCGTAGTTCATTTTGAACTACACTTGATTCTTTTTTCATTGACCATATGAGAGGATAAGACCATAAAAGTACCGGTATATAAAGAGAGTAGACTAAAATGGATGATCATCCAATAGTTAGATGCAGTGGCGTATCTAGGACATGAGGTTAGTGGGGGCAATTTTTGTAGGTAGCTAGTCTAGTGGCGGTTGAGCAACGGATGAGGTCGGATTTGGAAAGAAGAGTGAAATATGAGAGACCGAGATGCAATGTCATTAAACTCCATAAGTCATCGACTCGGTCGAGTTACAAGGTTAATTACTTATTGATCAAATCGACGGGTTACTGATTGAACCGCATGAACCGATGTATTTTAACATTTTTAAATTTTGTATTATGAAATATATATATATATAAGAAGGTACATATAATATAATTGTCGTATTAAATATATAGTCTGACCCGGTGGTTAAAGCATTTTATTCTATTTAAATGATCCTGTGAGATTTGTGCTGGTCAAGACACGAAGGACAACACAAAGTAGTTGGAAAAAAAAAATAATTTCATGGGATCAAAAGTTGAAAAGGGTAAAGTAGCTTGGGGCAGAAAAAATTTGATGGAGTCAAAAGTTGAAAAAATATTAATAACAGAGAAAAATTTTAGATTTCAGTGGGGGGCAACTGCCCACTCTAAAATGTATGTGGCTCCACCACTGGTTAGATGTAAAATTATAAATCATATCATTCATATAGATTTAGTGGTCAATCTTTAAATTTAATACATGATAGAAAATTGTAACCACCCTATTTAGACCATAGGCAAAATTAGACATGTAGTCCCTTAAGTTATTTTATTTTTTCAAGTTGGTCCCTTATTTTTATTTTTTAACAATAAGGTCCCTTAAGTTACGAACGTTTGACAACGTTTTCTCTTTAGTGAAACGCCGTTAACAACTGGTGATGTGACCGTTAATGAGCGTTCGTGGCATCCAACATTACATCCTATGTGGCCGATGACATGTCATAAAGGACTAAATTGAAAAATAAAAATAACTTAAGGGATCAAAATATAACAATTTTATCTCTATTTGTCTTTCTCCTCCCTTCCTCCTCCTCCTCCTCCTCTCCTAACCCATGTCCCCCCTCCCCTCCCCCCTTTCTCCTCCCTTCCTCCTCCTCCTCCCCCACCCATGTCCCCCCTCCTCTCCCCCACCCTCCCCCCTTTATCCTCCCTTCCTCCTCCACCACCTCCCCCACCTTACCCCTCCCCCCAAACCCATGTTACTATTTTTTTGACTTCCCTCTTCTCCTTGCTTGCACCCTTATGTTCCTGCTCTCCCCCCTCTAAGAACATTCTAATTAATATATCCTTAATTCCTTTGCAATTTTATATAATGTAATTTATCAAGGTCATGCATGGTGAAGTTTGTGTTTTATCAAGAGTAAATTGTTCGCCTTTTGAGGTTGGTTCTGTTTTATTACAAATAAATTCTGTTGATTTATAATTGGAAGCAACATACCCAGCTAGTATATAGTTCTACTTTAATTTGTTTCACCGAATCCATATAAGAAAACAAATTAATACTCCGGTTATTGCCTTTGTTTGTAATATGAACGAAGTTTTCTGCTTTCTTGCTGCTTGCATTTATAGAGTTTAGAGATATTGAGCATAGCTTCAATATATATTACCCGCCTGCATCTTTAAAGAGACAGTTAAAAGAAAGCTTTTTGTTCTGTGCAGGAAGCTTTAACATGACAAACCAGTTTTAGTTAATGGCAGCAAAAGATAATTAAGTGCTTTTGCATGTGTAGTCAAAAACATTAATTACAGGCTATAGGTTTGTGGGGGGGGGGGGGGGGGGGGGGAGGTGGTGGAGGAGGAATGGAGGAGAAAGGGGGGAAAGTGGCGGAGAGGAGGGGGGACATGGGTGTGGAGAGGAGGAGGAGGAAGGGAGGAGAATGACAAATAGAGATAAAATTGTTATATTTTGGTCCCTTAAGTTATTTTTATTTTTCAATTTGGTCCCTTCTGACACGTCACCGGCCACATAGGATGCAGTGTTAGATGCCATGTACGCTCACTAACGACCACATCACCAGTGTTAACGGCGTTTCACTAGAGGGAAAACGTTGTCAAACGTTCGTAACTTAAGGGACTTTATTGTTAAAAAATGAAAATAAAAGACCAACTTAAAAAAATAAAATAACTTAAGGGACTACATGTCTAATTTTGCCTAGACCATATGAAGAACAAATTGCCATGTACATGCTAAAGTTCCAAAGCTACTTAAAACTGATCGTTATCTATATTAATATATAACGTGTTAATTCCAATAATCATAATAAACCTTCCGGAAACCATAATTTAATTTAGAAACATGACGTTCGCATTTGGAATATCAATTAATTATACTTAATTAATTATACTTAATTATAAATTAATTATACTTATTATACTGTTAGATACACTCATACACATAATAGTATAATACACAATGAGATATTTTAAAATAGATAATGTAATTGGAATATCAATTTAAATACACAATGAATAAATTGATATTCCAACTAACATTATCTATTTTAAAATATCTCATTGTGTATTATGTGTATGAGTGTATCTAACAGTTTTACTGTTTTAACACCACGTTTCTTAAAAAACTGTTTAATTCCTAAAATTAAATTCAAATGAAGTTGCTTTTATTTGCATTAAACCTATATTAATATCCTTTTCCAAGTCATAGATATTGTGAAAATAGGCTGGATTTGTTTAAGCGCGATTTGCAAATTATGTTGATCTGAATTTGACCATTAAATTATCGGTTTTTCTTCTTGGGACTTAAGGGTGAGAATAGGCCAAGCTGCCCGATAGAGACCTATGGCCGAGCCTACTTAAGGCTTGACCTGGCTCGGTCTGTTTATTAAAAAGGTTAGATTTGAGCTTTTTAAAAAATCTATTTAGTTAAATAGGTCAAGCTTAGACCTATAAAAAGCCTATTAGGCCTAGCAGGCTGGCCTACATATATATATATAAAATAAAAATATAGAATAAAAATATAATATAATATAATAAAAATAAAATATAATAAAAAATAGGCTTACTTATTTATTTATTTGTGAATGCCTAAAGACTTATTTATCAACGGAGACCTACTGACTTTTTTTTATCATTAGAGGCCTACAAACCTATTTACAAGTAAATGTCTGATAAGTGGAGGCCTATTTAAAAGCCTTAATGAAATGTAAGTCTTTAAATAGGTTTGTAGGCCAAACCAGACCTTAAAAATCGGCCTATATCAAGCTAATAGACTAGACTCAGGCCTAAAGATTTCAAAGTAGCCGGGGCTGACCTGGACTATTCCCACCCCAAGAGACTGGACCCGATTTTCTTTCTGGAATATTATAAAAACTTAATCTTAAAAACTTCTATCACATAGACCTTTTGAATAAATTAATAACTCGATGACCGCCTTTCTTATTTAATGTCGAATTCATAGATCTTGTTTGATTTTTTGTTTTGTTTTTTGTTTTGTTTCATTTAAGTTCCACTAGTATCTTCTTCTTTTGTTATAGCTGTAGCTTTTAGGATTTGAAGCTCATCTTTTAATTTTCTGCAAATAATTGTAATTTTTGGCCGCACGGTTCTGAATCTAATTATTTATTTTATTATGCATCTCTCTATCCCTCTCATCTTGATCTTTCTATTATTCAAAAATCATATACAATATCCCAACTAACCTAAAAAAGGACCCACGTCCTGCCTAATTATGCCTTTAATCATATTGTTGTCTTTCACTACTTAAATTTATTTAGTATTCTATGAAAAAAGGGGAAAATGAAATGAGAAGTTTGATTTTAGTAGAGGCAAACTTTATGACATCATACGCATAACGTCCAAGTTTCTAAGGATTTGACAGCAAATTAACTGGAAACATGATTGTAAGATATCAAAAAAATTGAAAAATATTTTCTATTTTTATTACTATTATCTTATTTTCCAATATGGTGTGGTACGAGTGGTGTCGCTTAAACACGATGTCTCGTGTTTGACCCCAAGACCATGTAAGGAATATTATCTATTGGGAGAGGTCAAACCCTTAAACATATCTCAAGTCCCTTATTTTCACTAAGCATGCTTTGCATTTTATTGAAACATTACAATAAGCTCAAATAGATCTCAAGTTACATGTTATGCTATAGATAACATGTTAATATATATTGGTTTACTTTAGGTACATCTGGTTTTAGAAAACTAGGCAGTTCTTGAAATTATGATAGCTAAGAAAGTTCCCTTGGCCAAATTTGAATAGGTAGCCCTTGAGTGGGTTCTAAAGCTGGATTCCTTCTGAATCCATTGTCAGCACATAGCTTCCAAGTAAACCTGGTTACCAGATAATGGATTGCCACAAGAGTTTCAATCCTAGCAAGGTCATACCCTGGACATATCCTTGCTCCTGCACCAAATGGGATGAAGCAGTAGGGTAGGGTAGTAGATGCTGCTTGGTTTTCAAATCTACTTGGCTCAAATTTTGATGGTTCTGGAAATAGGCTCTTGTCCATGTGAGTCATAGCTGTAACCCAGAAGATCTATAATAAAAGAAAAAGGTGGAAAAAGTTTCGTAGTTAGTGAGTGACATGATTTGTTGCATGGGGAAAAGTTTGGTGATGGAAAGCCATGAGGATTTTAATTGTGCTTACTTGCCACCCTTTTGGTATAAGGTATCCACCATATTCAATATCTGTCAAAGCCTTTCTGAAGCCACCAAAGACAGGAGGAAACATCCTAAGAGTTTCCATTGCTACCCTCCATGTATACTTCATCTTGGCAAGGTCTTCCCATGTCAGAGACTCTCCTGAGGACTTGCTTTTTGCTATCTCTTCTTGTTCTGCAACAATAGCAACAAAGTTATGTATTCGCTTTTATAAGTTTCAAAACAAGAAGAATCACAAGATTCACAACACTACAAGTATTCTCAATAACCAAGAAATAAGGTGTTCCTTTTGTGGTTAAAAATGACAGTTAGGATAGGATATGTTACTCCAATACTGATGGTCAAGGTACCAATGACATGACTCAGATCCTGAAGTGAAGGCAAAGGTCCCCCAGGAGGATTACCACTACGCAAGGTTTTAAATTATTGTTATGGTTGCGATTGTGGTTATTCGCAATTCTTAGTATTGTGGAAAATTGTGAACAAATTTGACCGATGCATGCAGCCACAATTGTAATCGCAGTTTAGTCACAGACACCCCAAAAATCTTGATGATGCAACTATAATTGCGGTTGTGAACCGCAATTTAAAACCATGCCTCAGGGGTACAAGTTTCCCAGAAATCCTATTCTTACTTTTTATGCAAGACAAAACCAGATAATTTTGCCTTTCATTTTCCTCTCTCTCATCTATGCATACCTTGAAGAACTGCTTCATAAACAGTTGAATCATTAGCTAAGGCTCGGATGATGAAAGTAATTAGAGTAGATGAAGTTTCATGTCCAGCAGCCATGACCAGCATAGAATTTTCTATGATTTCCTTCTCAGTGATCAACTGTTTTCCATTTTCATCAAGCATGGAAAGCAAGCATGTGATCAAGTCTTGGTCAGAAGAACCCTCATTTTGCTCAAGTTCAGTCTTCTTCTTGTGTATAACCTTCTTCAACATCTCCTGCATCCTTGCACTTTCTCTGAGGCTGCGGCTGTAGCTTGTGAAGGGCACATTAATAGCAACTGACCACAGTCCTTCTATCATCACTTGGAAGGAAGCCAGGAATTGATCTTTTAAGCTTCCTTGCTCAAGACCAAACAGAAGAGAACTAATTATGTTGAATGTGAGTGTCTTCATCAAGGGCAACACCTATCAACAAAACAAACAATATAAAGAGTCTGTTAGTAGTATTTTTTCAAAATGAACACTTAAGGAGATGTTTACTTAGAGAAAACGTTCTCTGTTTTTATTTCCAAGTTTCATTTTTATTTACAAAACTTACTACTTTATTTTCAATCTGTTTTTTTGTGATTTGTATGGAAAACAGAAGGAAAAAAAAAGTATTTTCATTGTTTCCGGTACAAATCTTTAAAAACAGAAAATAGATTGAAATCACGATTCATGGTAGCAGTTTTACAATATAATTAAATAAAAATGAAAACAGAAATAAACGGGTTTCATATCTTTTTGTTTATGGTTAGTCTTACACTATCATTCATGGTAAAAGGAGAAAAACTCAAATTTGAGTTTCTCCTTTCTATCATGGTGAGTGTAAGGGTAAGTGTGTGAGAAGGAAAAAAAGAGGTTCATTGGGTGAAGTCAACTTACCTTGACATGATGTTTCCCTTGCCAATGCATCTCAATGTTTTTCTTAACTTGTTCATCTATTTTCCCCACATATTGCTTCAAACACTCTGGCTTCAAGAACCTGACAAGTGCACTTCTGATCCGCTTGTGATCTTGGCCATTCACTTCCAGCAAGTTGCGGGTCCCCAAGATCATTTGAAAGGACTGAGGTTGCTGGTAAGCAATAGTGCTACCATCGTTGGTGAATATAAACTTATTTGCATCCTTTCCACAGATGAACACTGTTGGTTTTCCAAAGAGGCTTAGCTTTGAAACTGGACCATACTTGCTGGCTCTATCTTCCATCCACTTTTCTGCAGTGTTGGCACGCAGGGCTCGAAGAAAGTTAAGGCTTTGACCAATAAAGGGTACTCCAAGAGAACCTGGAGGGACCCTTTTGGATGATGGTGATGATGATCTTGATATTCTCCTTAGCAGAAGGAGAATTGGGATGAGGAAGAGGAAACTAGCAAAGAAAAAGTTCATGGTTCAGCACCTGCCTTTTGGTTCTGAAGAAAACAAAGGATATGGGGTGACTCTAGTTCTCAGGTTTTAACATGGACTCACACCTCATGCAACTGTGAGAGAGGCACAGGAAAAGGAGTAGAATATATATAAACTTGGTTTGTAGTTTGACTTTGACACATGAATGATGTCAATTTCAGTAGCTTTAATCAATTTCTCTTTCTCTTTCTAATTTATTGCAATTTTAGCCTTTTCTTTTTCTAAAACTATTGTTGTTTTAAGATTAAAGTCTCGTTATTTTTTTTTTGGATTTTTTTTTCTATCTATACCCTTAAATATTAGCAATTGCTTCAATAGTTATTTTAAATAAATTTTAAAATGAATAAATTAATGAGATTTGATTTTTATGAGAAGTATATTTATAAACACTATATATGGAATAGTAGAAATTTGTATTTACGAGAACTCGAGAAGTATTTACTATTGTAAATAATTTATCACAGTTACTCTTTCATTAATTTAGGGACTAACTTTGTGAGAAAATGTTTAAACGAATAATGTAGCAACGTCTTATAGTATGTTTGTTTTAGATTCTTTCTATTGAAAACTTCTATTTAAAACCTCGTCGAACAAAAGGAAGCAAAAGGCGGCTTTGATTGAAAGTGCCTCCAAACGGAGAATGTGCACTTAGATATTTTTAGGATTAATCTGGAGACCGAAATTTTTGGAGGGCCAATGTAGTGAATTATGCAACTTTAGATTACCAACTTATATTGACCAAAAGAAAAAAGATTACCGACTTAGAAGTATTAGCATAATTTAATAACAACAAATATGAGTATTATTAATCAATTTCAAAGATAAATGTGTCTACTAACGCCTACACTGTTGGATAGGAATGACAATGGCTAGGGTACTATAGTATCCATCCCATATCTGCAATTTAAAAAAGTGCCCATACTCGGACCCATACCTGCGTGGGTAGCGACTTTGATCTCCGTACCCTTGCCCCTGTAGATACCTAAGTACCTGTTCTCGTCCCCGTCCCCGTCCCCATATCCGCAATTCAAAAAAGTACCCGTACCCAGATCCATACCTGTGTTGGTAACGACTTTGATCTCCGTATCTTTACCCGCTGGATACCTAAGTACCTGTGCTTGTTACCCGCAATTTAACTATGAAAATTCAAAAATTAATTTTTCAAATACAACACATAATATTGTCTCAAGAACACGTGAAGGAATTTGCCGGTGAAAAACACAGAAACAAGGTAGAATGGTATCAATGAAGGATGATTGTCATTGTTGATCAAGGAAGTGAAACTATAATAGTGCCGGTGTAGAATGCTCGACGTCACTGGTCAATAATAGTGAAAAATACGATGACACAAGCCTATTGTCGCCCACTATAACAGTAAAAGGCATGGTGAAGAAAAACAAAGAGTCAAAGAAATGTATCCCATGGTAAAGGAAAACAAAGAAAGAAAAATGTCTCATGGCTATAGTGTCTTGTGCGTGGGTTACTTTAGTATCAAAAAGTTTATAGTTTTTTTAAGAAATTTATTAAATTTATATATAATATATGTATGTGTGTGTGTGTGTGTGTGTGTGCGGGACTGGAGCAAGATGGGTACTAAGGGACCCACACCCATCCCCATCAAATTTTACGGGTAATTATTCTCTCCATTGTGGGTAATTTTTACAGGTACCCAATTGGTACAGGTCCAATTGTCATCCCTACTGTTGGATGTCCATATAGAGAGGAATTCTGTTTTTCTTAACGTAATGTTTGGTCTAAAGGAGTGGAAGAGAAGAGAGGAAAGAGATTTTAATGAAAGGGAGAAAAAGTGAAGGAAAGAGATTTAATTAAATATTTTGTTTGGTTGAAAGGAGGGAAGGGGGAAGGGGGAAGGGTGGGGTGGGAATAGCTCTCTATTGAAACCAAGACAATTGATCCATCTTTAACCCTTATTAATTTTGATGATAACAAAAGGTTAAAGTTAATAAACTGTTGTCCTTGATATCTAATGAATTTATTAGCGTGCATACAATATAAAATATTTTTCCTGAAGTTCTCTTAGACAATCTGTGTGTAAAAGTAAAAATGAGAAGGAATGATCTTATGCAAGACAGAAGTGATATTTTCAAGAGACTTGGTTCATCTGATATATACATCGTCTAATATCTCTCTGCATTTGGAACCTCACTCTGTCTCTGAGCGGTCTGTCTGCTAGAGCCAAAGGAAGTTGCTCTTATAAATCTTGAAGATATGGTCACTCATGTTTCATAACTTGTAAAGGATATTAACTAGAGTATAAAAGCTACTTGAACAAAGAAAAGTAACACAGAGATACGTGCTTCCACCCGACCTAAGAAAAAGCATAAAGAACTTTCTACTCTCAAAATTGCTACGTGTATGTTTGATTTTCCGTTTAAAGAATGCAAAAGTACGTTTAAATCCAAAATAACTACAAAGTTCTTTCTGAACAAACGTACTTTTAGACCAAAATGCAATGCTCATACATTTAAGATTCAAGGAATTTCGATAATTATATTCATGCAGTAGAACTATATATCACGCCATCAGTCATTGCATGGCTTTAGATTCAAAATTTCAAATATAAATTATGGTCTAGAAATACAAAATAAGGAATTCATTTACCATTGATTACACAAGCAACCACTCTTTTGCTTTTTCTATTCAGAAACCAATCTTTGAAGTTCAGACAATACTATATAAGCAATACCATCTATTACTAAGAGAGCAAGAGCCAACCAGCCTTAATGTAGAGACAAGGTACTTAATATAGAAACACACTAGTGCTATATACCTCAATAATCTCACTTCAAGGACATAAGGCCACCTTACTCAAGCTGCTATTAGTGCTATATACTAATATGAGGAATTGTTTCATGATTTGCATACACAACCAAACTCTTGCTAATCCATTGTTGAGGAAAGACAGAAGAAGATCAGGGGATTTTTAGGGTGTCATGAGTTTATGCTTGAGTTGACTTCTCTTCTGATCAACACATCCTGAGCTGACCAGAGAGGTTATCCAGATATCATCAGATTTCACTGGCTCATCGTCGTCATTCCTGTGCCAACTCCAGAAGGCATGTGTGGAGTTTACAATCTTAAGCTCACCGTGACCAAAACTGGCTTCACGGAATTCTGACCACTTTGGCTGTGGATTTATATACCTGCCAGAAACCAAATGGTAAGAATGATATAAGAGCAAATTCAAGGGGCACGCATGTTAACACAGTTTGAATTTCAAAACTATTGTGATCTCATATCGGCTAGAGATATGGCCGATATAGTTTTTATAAGGTTTGAGCAGTCTTCACCTTACAAGTTAATTTTGTGGCGTTGAGTTAGGGCCTAAAACTCAAATGGCCTAAAGCACAAATTTTAAGATACAATAAACCTAAGAAAAACAGATTTATTTTTGGCATAACAATGATTCAGAGAGCAGATTTATTTGGAATGTTTTAAGGCAGAATCAAACTTACTTAGGAGCTAAGCCTTCTTTGTTCCCTCCATCACCAATGGTTATATGGACAGCACCACAAGGATCCAATCTTCCATTATACACACGTTTCTGTCAATCAAAGAAAGAATTATTAAGATCCAAATATCAGTAAAGAAAATTTAAGAAGCGATGAAACTATAAAATCACATAAGCATACCGAGCGTTCATATGCGTGCACATGACCAGCAAGGACTAAATCAACACTAGCAGCATAAAGCAATGGCTCCATGGTTTCCATCATATCACCCCCTTCTCCTTGATGAGCCGTGTTACTATTATACCATGGGACATGAAATAAGACAAGCAACCAAGGTGTCCTTTTCCTGTTCACCTTTGACAGATCTTCCTGTAGATCACAATTCACAAAGAAGGACATTAACCCTGTGCACATAAAATAATTAAGCAAAAGAGGAACGGATTCCGGTGAAATTGTAAAATGCCATGTATATATTTCCTTTCTTGTTGCAAGGTATAATCAAAGTTATTTATAACCAATTCTATGCGAGATATATCCATGACATATTCTCTTTGAATAAACACTTAAAGGCTAAACATAGTTTAAAATTTGTGACATCAAAGTGCTAAGAAATTGAAACACTAACCGTCCCTCTCCGAACACGCATGGAAATAAAATTTAAAAAAAAAATGGAAAACCAACACTCCCAGCAACAAAAGCACATCTGTACAAAAATAACTTAAACTTCCTAGATGTTTGACTTGAGGTACCTAAACCAAGACTCTATCAGTCAAGCTATCTACAGCACAGATATCAGCAGATAATCTTGGAGGACACAAGACTCATTTCTGGTACGGGTGTGGGTACGGGTACGGGCAGAAGAAGGATTTTCTTTCTATAGTTATCATCTCAACAAGTACTAACTACTTATTGCTGCCAATAGATCCAATCACACTTGTCTGGAAAGCAGTATCTCTTCATCAGTTGGAGCAATCAACTACTAACCTTTAGCCATGTATATTGTTCTGAGTACTCATCATAGTCTGCATAGGAGCCAAGCATGACGATGTGAACACCGGCAACTTCAAAAGAATAATAGAGATTTGAACTCGATCCGCTTTCCTGAAATGGCATTTTCCATCTGGAATTATAGGACACAAACCCATCCTCTAACAAGGGTATGTTCTCCACTTCATGGTTCCCTTGTGTTACCATCCATGGCCTTGCACTCGCAAGTGGCTGCACAAGCCTACCGAACGTGTCCCACCGATGCTGGATATAATCGGCATAAGAAAGGTCTCCTGGCAGCAGCTGAACATCATACTTACATTGGTCAATGTGATTCAATGTTGATTTAGTCCAACCAGTTTGGCCAAGATCCCCAGCCACAGCAAAAGTGATTGGAAATTGAGGTGGAGGAGTTTTGAGCTGGAACTCAGGACCTTGTCCACCACATCTGTAAAAGTACACAGAATTATGCTCTAAAGGCCCAATTACAGTGTGGTGGATCTTTCCTGAGCTATATAACATATAACTATAAGAGGTTGTCTCTCCTTCAGCTACAGAGTCATATCTCCCTGGCAATGTTCCATATTCTACAGTTGAAGGTGCAGACTTGTCATCAGTAATCCAGGTGATTCTCATGTGCTTGTCTCCTGCCAAAGAAATGTGTACCTGGATGGAATACACATTTTTCAAATAAGAATCTGAAAAACTAAAATGAGTATCATAAAGTAACATATCTAGTGCATGTTTCGATTCACTCTTGTGAGAGGCAAAAGTGATTTCAGAGACATAAAATTTAATTTTGACATTTTTTAGTGTTCTCGAGTAGAATTGATTTTGCCTCTTAGCCTCTAGAATGGATTCTAATTTGAAGTTGGGATTTGGAGTTTTTGCCTCCAAACATGATTTTTTGCCTCAAATTTATTGTTCAATGCAATTTTTGTAAATGTATTCAAACATAAATCGCTTTACGTTCTACTCACTTTTAACTAAAATCAATTCATTCAAAATCAATTTTTGTAATTATTAAAAAAAATCAATTTTTGTCACCGCAAAACCAAACACACTTAAAAATCAACCTAGTGGCTTCGCTGAATTTCACCAAGAAATCTAATGTCATATTACTCAAACAAATACTCACAGATCAACCTAGTGGTTTCGCTGGATTTCACACCTCCCCATAAATCACGATTACTACCACCCAAAATCCATCAGGGAAATAAGAAAAACGGAGAAAACATTACTGTAGCATGGATCCAGAAACCAAATAACAAAAAAAAAGCATTAAATGAGGACAAAAAAATACATTTTTCACGTGCAATGCAACAGGGAAAGTAAAGGGAAATTTTCTAAATAAAGAAATGGCAGAAGGCAGAAACATAAAAAGGGGAATTTTTTTAATTCCGAACAAAAAAAACAAAAAAGAAAATGAAAATGAAAATGAAAATGAAAATGAAAATGGTGAACTGTAACATTGATCAACTAGTAAAACAAAAGGGTATATAAAAGTAGCGATTTTGGAGTAAAATATGAGATAATGAGATGAAGGGGGTGTGTGTGTGAGTGACCTGCTGAGGGTAAGAGGAGGGCTTTGAATGCCATGGGAGATGTAAGGCTTTTCGAGGGCGAGGTCGAACGTAATCAGCAGTGGCCGCAGCAGTAATTGACACTACCAACAAAACCGTTAGGATCAGTTTGGGCTCCATCGTTTGTGTCACTCAATAGAAACCAAACCTCTCTGCAAATGCTGGAACAGCACGACAAGAATGTACTTCAGGCACCTATTAAATCAGCGTGTCATGATTGAGGTTGGTGGATTGTGTTGTGAGTGTGACTGTTCATTAACTTTACCTTTTTGTCACTGTGTGAGTGTGACTGATGTGTGAAAACAATAACAAATTATACCAATAATTATTTATTGTAATAATGCTAAATTATGTCATTTAGATTAATAAGCTTCTGAGTTGCTAATATAAATATCACCTGATGACTAAGTTTATGGATGTGCCTTTAAGTTTTCTTATGTGTTAAAAAAAACTTAATAAGCTTGTGCAAAGTTGGGATAATTTTTGTTAAAATATAAAAAGAATCAAATTAAAATGATATTCTTAAAAAAATAATTTAATTGGTTGAAATTTTTAATTATAATATAATAAATTAAATATAAAAATTTAGCTAGTAAAAATATTTTTGAATATTAATTAATGAAATTAAAGAATGTAGAAATTCTATTTAATTGAATGGTTAATTAAGAAAAAATATATTTGATTTGATTAATATGAAAAATCTGAATATATGTTATAACTTGAAAAATGACACAACTTACGGAATGATAATGATAATGATAATGTGGTTTTATAAGATTTGAGAATGAAACCTCAATGACATAGAAAAAAGAATGAAAACTCAAATGTATTATAAGATATCAATATACTGTTTTTAAATATTTTTACCATTTATATTAGTCTTTTTAATATTTTTATCATTGAATTAATCATTAAAAAACACATAGCATCATTTTATGGTAACCATCCCAAAGTGGTGGTGGCACAAGGCACTCGCATGTAAGAGTGTGCACCATCTCCAGCTCCTCTTATTGGTTGTCATGATCAGCCAGATGATTTCCTGATCCCCTTCTAGGTTGTGCACCACCTGGGTATCTTATTGCACAGCCACTTCTTATTGCACTTGCACGACCATATGGGTCTCTTGCACAGCCACGACTATATGGGTCTCTTGCACATCCACTTCTTGTTGCACTTGCACGCCCATATGGGTCTCTTGCACAGCCACGGCCATATGGCCACTTCTTGTTGCACTTGCACGACCATATGGGTCTCTTGCACAGCCACGACCATTGGGTCTCTTGCGCAGCCACTTCTTGTTGCACTTGTGCGGCCATATGGGTCTCTTGCACATGCACAACCACTTCTTGTTGCACTTGCGCGACCATATGGGTCTCTTGCACAACCACTTCTTGTTGCACTGTCCACAGGGTCCCACCCTCCATGACATCTTCAAAAGCGTACTGCTCGGAGGGCCTTGGAGCCTGTGACTCTTTCAATGGATTCAAAGAGTTCAATACGTCTTCTAATGCTTGATCATCGGGATCCATAGTGGAGTCAGAGTATGCAAAAAAGAGTATACACGGCCAGATGTGTCTTTTCGGACCATTCGTGCCAATTCTGAGCAATGCGTGGGATTCAGATTATATGTGCATGTAGTCCGTAAAGTATTTGACCATTGGCTCAAATTTAAAGGGTGTCTACTTTAGTCCGTGTCCTTATTCAATAAGCATTTTCATAATCAAATACCATTTGGTGCCCCTAGTTGGCTCCCTTTGGTCCAGAGTGTTAGTAAGATGCAAAAGAAATTGAAATGATAAAGACTAAAAAAATCAATTAAACTTTATATTAAGCCGAGGTTAGAGATAGCAAAATTACTCGTACATGTCGATATCATATATGTGGATAGTAAAACTTGTGGTTTTGATTTCGGTAGCTTATTGGGTATCTATAGATAAAATAAATGAATTTTTTTTTTGAGATTGAAAACGGAAATTTTTTTACTCATCTATTAATGGGACAAAGGCAGGGTCAGCCATAAGATTTTAGGTGCCCGGGGTGAATTGAGAAAATGGTACCTTAAAATCATTTTAGTATTACCCTCCTTGCATTTTTTGTTGTAAAATCATTAATAATCTGTTTATAATCAAGGTTTATTTTCGAAAACTCAAATAAAAGAAAACTAGACTTTGACCCGCGCATTGCGCGAATTGATTCTTTTTATTTTTTATGTGAAAAAAGATTTTTTTCATTTTTTAAAATATATTTAAAATATAAAAACATAATTAATTTGATAGTGGTATTATTGTAAAACACAAAGAGGTTTTAGTTACAAAAAAATGAAATATTTGTTTGAAACATTGAAATATAATAGACAAGTATAATGAGTAATTTTTTTTGTCAATATCAATATATGTTGTTGATTTCAATGAAACTATTGTGTTTATGCTTTTTACATGTTGATTTCAATGCAAATATTGTGTTCATGCTTTTTTGCATGTTTGCTTCGCATGCATTGTTGTTATTTGTAATTTGAATGTCAATGATTAAAATAAATATATGTGAATGACAAGTAGGAATATTATTAGTTTGAATATTCAATATAATCATTGATTTTCATTTAAATGTACCTATTTGTAACGAAGATCTATGTAAAAAGGTAGGAAAGAGATGGTAAAATTAAGAGACGCATCAACAAAAAACATTTTGTTGATGTGGCACAAATTCAATTACATGACATATACATATGTGATGTGTCAACCCTAGGATTTGAGGGTCTAATTTCATATATTATAATAGATAATAGATAGATATAATGTGTACGGGAATAAAGACATGACTGTATTTGCTCTCCTTTTTAACATGGCGGCTAAGTTAGAATAGTTTGTGTGTCAACATACTAGTTTTATGTTCATTTGCTGAAAAATATAGTATTTGATTTTAAAAAATAAAGTATTAAATACAGTGACGGATCTAGAAAAGGGCACGACCCCCTCTTTTCGAACTTCACACACATATATACTATATTAATATTATACTATTATAATTTTTCTAAAAAATTATTATTATTATTATTATTATTATTATTATTATTAGAAATTGTTAGATTGCGTTTGTAGTTGCTTTTTTGTTGGTCTTTTCCTTTCTTCTTGATCAAAAAAATATATATATCATATTAGAAAATTAGAAAATAACCACGAGGTTGGGTGTAAGTGGATAATACACTCTATCTAAGGGACGGGCTCGGCTAGTAGCCGTGTTCGATCCCCGGTGAGTCGGTGACGGAACAATCTGCGGCCAGACTTTACTTACCTCTCGGTCGAACATAGATTAGTCTAGGAGGTCCATTTCCCCAAGAACATTGTGGGTATAAACTGAAAAAATTAGCATATTAGAAAATTATTATCATATTAATTTATTCATTGTTACATTTTGGTAGGAAAAGCTAAGCAAGGAAAAAGAAAACAACAGAAAAAAGGAACACACTAACAAAGGCCCAAACAAAAGATCCGAGCCTAGCACGCATTATCCCTGTCTCTCAAAGCTAACCCTAGCAGCATCAGCATGCAGAAGAACCGCCATGGCTGCCGGCAGCTCAGCAAGCTTTCTCCACCACTCCAGATGAGTAGCAACCTGTTTCACGAGCTAGTCCGCACTCTGGTTCGCTTCTCGCAAAGTATGACACAACCTCACACGCCAACTCCTTCCCAAGAGCTCCTTAATGTTGAAAATGACCGAAGCATTGTTACATTTGACACTTAATTATAGGAGCTTAATAATAGATTTGTGATAATATGGTAAAATTGCTTATTTTGATAAATATAAGAAAAAAAGAAACACTGTAGTTAACTATTATGACTTAATGTAATTAATATTTATTGTAAAAAAATTTGGGCAAAAAAAAACTATTATGACTTAGTGTAATTAATATTTATTGTAAAAAATTTTGGGCCCCTCCCGTGATAGATTCTGGGATCCGTCCTTGATTAAATAAAATATAAAATATAACTCAAGGTATAATATATATAAAATTTAATTATAAAAATTATATATATAGGTAATAAAAAAATTTGGTGCCCCTCTTGTAACACCCCTTTCTCAGAAGGTATTACACTTCATAATTGAATCTCTCATGCGGAAATTAAAATCTTTCTTCTAATTTTTCTTTCGAAAAATGCTGTCGAAATTTATTTAATTTTCACAAATGGATTTTCTTTGTCATTTTTTTTAAAAAAGAAATACTTATGTAAATAAAAACATCAATCAAAAAAATATAGGAAATAAAATTCATTCATTTATAATAGAGCATACCATACACAAAAAATCCCTTTCCCAAATCAATACAGACTCCCTATGCTGGTCCAACACTAAGAACTTCTGCAAGAAGCTTTGAAAAGAAAAACTCCAACAAAACTAAGACTCACACATCCTTCCACTTGGTTGATACGTCTTCATTGTCTGTCTCATTCTTCGAGTCCTGACTAGTCCATCCAGCTAATAATCCATCTATATGAATCATGCTCCGAAGACCACAAAACATATAAGCAATGGTGAGTTTCTTCCCAAAAATTATATCACGAAATATACATAGTAGAAGGAAACACTACTTATTATACTTCCAAAATAAGCAGATATCATTTGAAAACTTTTCTCTAAGTTAACAAACACATCATCAAATGCAAATGACATCATTATCAACAAAAATTCTTCATCTTAGGATTTTTAACATCGCCACGTGTTAACCCTTTCGAAACAATGTGTAAAACTCTCCTCTATTTAACATCGCCACGTGTCGACCCTGTTACAACAACGTGTAAAATTTTAATTAACATCGCCACGTGTTGACCCTTTCACAACAACGTGTAAAATTTTAATTAACATCACCACGTGATGACCCTTTGACAACAACGTGTAAAACTTTAATTAACATCGCCACGTGTTGACCCTTTCACAACAACGTGTAAAACCCTTCCTTATTTATACAAAGTTTTTAATAGAGAAAAACCCCTATATTTTTCTTCTAGTCATTTTCTTAAGCCTATGCTTATAATAAAACTCTTTTGAAAAATAAAATACCTCTTATTGTAATTATTTTTCAAAATAATATAATAGTCTTAAAAATCTCATTTTTCCTTCATTACGTGGTACCGAAAAATATTTCCAACGGTTTAACCACAAAATAAGAATTTTCCCCTAAAACCCTTATTTTCAAAAACTTAGTATTTTCACTTTAAAAACTCTACTTTAAATAATTGATATAAAAATCATATTTAACTAGTTAAGTTAAAAAAAAACATTCCTCTACTTTATTTCCTCTTGTCAATTAAACTATAATTAGTTGATGAAAGATTTAATCACCTATGATTCATTTAAATTAAATTCCATTGAAGACTTATCAAAAATTTAAGTAATTAATACCTAAATCAAACTTTGACTTGAACACTAAATTAATCAAATTTGCCTTTAGAAAATCGTTTTACTACAAAGTCCTCTACTTCCTCTTTCATGATGTTTGGGTCACTTGTTTTATTTTTATCTTAGTTAAGCTTACCCAATCACAACAAACATCTCCATGATCATAATAAATAAAGCATTACTCTACTTTAAATATTATAATCCACCCAATGAATCAATCAAAGCACAAGTAAAACAATCACACCAAATCACAATTAGACATAAAATACTCTAACACACATCAAGAAGCAAATCATACATGACATAAAATTTCTAACACACAAAATACCATAGAGCTAACATATGCTTAAATGGCATTTTAGGCATAATCAAGCATACAAACACATTTCCATTCACTTAGTAAATTTTCTTACCATTTCATTTTGCTCAAAACAACTTCAGAAATATTTTCATAAATCTATAAACATGATAATACTCATATAAGATCCATAGAGCTAAAAATCTTACTTAGTGATTTTAACACATCAAGAATGATTTAAATCATTCTAAACAAAGATGAAACTCAAAGCCCTTGAGTTGTCATCAAGCCACACAAATCATACAACACACAACTATATAAAAATCATAACTTTGAAAAGAAAATCCCCTTACCTCTTGAAGAGAAACTTTAAACACCAAAATCACTTTTCCTAGCTTGTTGTTTCCAAGTTAATAACCAACCCTTACAAAATACAATCATAAAACATAAGCATAAAAACATCTCCTTCATGAAACCACCCAAACCTAAGATAAAAAACATGAGAGAAGGATTTCTTACTCTTGCTCTTGAAGAAAAATGGATCAAAATGAAGATCAAGCTTCTTGGTTCAAAGGATAGGAACATAAGACCAAAATAAAGAGTTTTCTTTAAAAAAAATGAAGAACACACATGATCTAAAAACCAAAAGAGATAGATCATGAAAATATATGAAAGATTGATGGTTTAGAATCATAAACCAACCTTGGTTGAAGAAGATTGATGGATCAAAGCTCTTGGAAATAAAAAAAATAGCTTAGGAAAAAGCTTGAAAACTTAAGAGAACAATGGAGTTTTTGCTTTGGGAGAGAGAAAGAAAATGAAAAGTGAAGCAAAACCCTTCCCTCTAGCCCTTGTATTTCCACGGCCAAGGCAAGCAAAGATGAGTCAAAGATAAGTTTGTTTAAGTTGGTATTATCTTAGAATTAATTAGGAAATTAAAAGAATTCAAACATTGGTCCAAGGCAAGACTTCTAAGGCATGAGCACATGGGCATAAATTGCTTTTGGGCTGATGGAAATTTCGTGAAAAGCAGCTGGCCAAGTGGGAGAAAAAATATCTCACAAGTTAGGGCTTGTTTGGTTGTTCAAAATTAAGAAAAATGCTTAATTATTTAATCTCTTTTGTAATAAATATAAACTAAATAAGTAATTAATGGAAAAATCACTTTTATGACCCATTATTAATATAATAAAATTTAGAATCTCAAAACTTGATTTTTGAACATTTTCTCATACCCCGATTGTGCTACAGTTACCTGTAACGTGCTATACGCAAGTAAAAATAAAACTTTTCAGAAAAACTCTAGAAAAATTCCCAAAAATCTGAAATATTAGAAAAATAACATTTGTTTCATTAAAAATATTATTTTGACATAAAAAGGGTCTTCGAAAAAATATAAAACTTTCATCGTACTAAAACCGAGATACAGTTTTTGTCAAATTTTTATTTTTCGAATTTGGCCACTATCTACCCATCTAAAAATCATAAATAATCTAAAAACACTAATGATATCCCTAACTTTCCATTTGGATCATTTCTTAGTCATCTGGTAATTATCTGTTCATTACGTGTCACGTAGTCCATTCTACAGGACCAAAACTGTAACATCTTTATCTTAATCTCAGAAAATTCCAAACTAAAATTCTCAAATAATATAAAAATACTATTTATCTCTTTAATTCCTCGTGATGGTCTTATTTTGTCCTTCAGATCAGTATAATATTATTTCGTCGTCTATAACGAGAATCGTTTTTCTGTTGAAATTCCTAATTCTAACTCAAAGTCCTAGTTGTTTTACTATGGATAACTATAATCATGACATTTCATTTTCTAATATCATCTTATAATATGAAATTTGATTTACTCACTCAATGGTATAGAATTAAATACGAATCTAAAAATACGAGTGTTACACCTCTAAATATGGGGCCTGGGGCGGTCGCCATCCTCGCCCCTTCACAGGACCGGTTCTGGACAAAGGCAAATATTAAAGGTAGTTATATCCACGTACGCCTTACATATAAGATTATTTGAATACCCTAATTATATACAAATAAATTTTGTAATGTGGAGTTTATCAAAAAAAATAATTGTAATGTGAATAATTAATATGTTGATTAATGTGTTACTTAGGGTATGTTTGGATTGATGGAATGTGATGGAATGGGATGGGATGGAATGGAATGGAGTGAGGTTCCATTGTTTGGATTATTAAAAAATAGATGGAATGGAATGAAACCCAATGGTATCTATTCCATTACTTACCCCCATTTTGCTTCCCCTCCGATTTGGGCGGAACAGAATGGAATCACTTATTAATATATTTTTCAATTATTAAACTACTATCATATCCTTCTCAATCCCTAGTCTCCTCTCACTGTCCTCCTCCTATCAAGTCTGATTTTCAAATGGTGCTAAATGTGTGGACCTCATTCTGGATCTAACCTCCATCTTCTTCATAATTTCTGGATTTGTCAATTGTTTGGATTTATAAATCCTTCTTGCGTTAGATTCTACAAATGTTGATACAAGAAGAAGCACATGAAAATAGAACAAACACAGTTAACAAAACAAACTCACTATTTTTATTTCTCATCCGTCGCCGCACCCAGTTGTCGTTGACTGACATCTTTGTTACTGTGCTTCAACATCAATGGCTTTTTCAATCTAATTCTCCTCTCTTTTCATGCCCCAAAGACTCATTTTTTCTTCACCCGTTTTGATAAAAAAAATTGCTTAAAACATCTTAGTTTTCAAATTAATTTTTGAGTTTAACTATTATGCACAAACAGTATAAAATAATTTTACACAGACATCCAATCATATTTTACTATAGTGTCGCATCGTAACATTATTTTCTAAAATATTGACACAAATATCTATATGGTGAGATATGATTGGATATATGTGTACAAAAAATTTACACCGATAGTGCATACTAATTAAATCCTTATATTTTACATGATATTTTGTGCTTAAATTTACATCAATTTTATTTTGCTTAAAATATAAAAATGCTGTAAAAAATAAGGGTAAAAACAGAATAAAAAAGTTATAATACATTCCATTCCATTCACTTTCCAAACAATGGAATGAGAACTTTGATCCGTTCTATCGTAAAATATCCAAACAATGGAATAGAAATTTTGTTCCATTCCACTCCGCTCTATTCCATTCCGCTCCGTTCCATTCATTTTGAAGTATCCAAACATACCCTTAGGTACTCCTATCTATATATGATTAATACGCTAATTTTTTCGTTAATTGAGCTACTAAATTAGATTTTGTTTTTAAATTTTTTATATAATAAATTTTCTATATTTTAACATATATTAATGCATACTCATGGATATCCGCATATATATTTATCAAATTCATTTTAAACCTGCATAACAAATACTCAAGCAGATACCAACTGAGGTTGGCGTGAGTGGTTAAGGCCTCTCGCCCCTTAACCAAGGTCTCGGGTTCGAGCCTTGAGTATGGAAAAAATCTCAGCTGGGAGGGATGCCACCCATTAGAGGTGCCGAACAAACTCCCGCAGGAGATTAGTCCCCGTCGTATAGGCGGTGGGATACTCCTCGAAGTAGAAACAAAAAAAAAATACTCAAGCAGATTTGAGGCAGGTATAGAGTAGGTTAATTTCACTCCGTGGGGTGAGTGATGGGGGAATAAATACACGTATACTCCATCTTATTACCATCCCTATACCACCCTTTGACCCTAATCAAGTTGTTGTTAATGGTTAAGGGATGTAAAAACACTAACAATAAATAGTACAAAATAATAAATACGAAAATGATACGAAACACAAGTGACATTCTCCCATTTACCGTTGTCGATGGCCCATTTATTGTGTTTCGGTGGCCTCTGTGAGGTTATTCATCTCTGAATGGTTGTAAAGAACTCGTGCAATTTTTCATGTGAAAATTTTCATACTCGATAGAGTTGCTTTTTAAACAAAGTACTTATTAAAAAAAAGGTTTAATTGTACTTTTAGTCCTTTAAGTATTACGTTTGTGCAATTTTAGTCCCCCAAGTTTTAATTGAGCAAATTTAGTCCCCCAAGTTTATCAACTGTGCAATTTTGGTCCCTCCATTAAATTGTCATCCAATTTTTAACAGAAATGGCTTACGTGGCAAATGATTGTCCTACATGGATGTGATGTGGCCAATTTAGTACAGTTGACATGGCAAAAAACGTGAGTCAGCATTAACCAGGACTAAATTGCAATTTTATTATTATTTTGAAAGTCTTTAACTTTTCAAATTTCTAATAATTTACCCAAATCCTAAATCTCCAACCCTAAACCTAACCCTAACCCCAAATCCCCAATCCTAACTGAAAAGCATTAACTTGCTGAAAATCCGGTACCCCAATTGTGCAAGAAAATCAAAACACAAACATAGACAATATCCCCAGCCGTAATGGTTGACGCCGGTTCAAGCTCAATAGTAGTGCCAATGATGATTCGTTTGATCAATTGAATGGGGGGATGATTGCTCGCTGAGCTAGACTGGAAGTATGAGAGTCCCAGCTGGAACTCTAATATTTCCAAGACCTAGGAACAAGCACGTACATTTTAATAAATTTTTGGTACAAATGTAAGAAGACAGAGTCCTTCTAAAACATCATCGTGTCTTCAAAACCAGTCAACTAATAAAAATTCATTTGTTTTTGCCCACATATATATGTGTAACATATACTCTCCTATATTAGTAGTAGTAACGTGCGTATATATCTTGGCTCCATAGTTATATTGAATAAGCGACAAACTTCTATGTTATTCGTGTCTTCCTGACCTTCTCTCTCTACCATGTCTACTAGGAAACAAAGGAGTAATTAGAAGAAAAAATATAACAAAAAAGAAATGGCTGAGACGGATAGAATTTGCATATCTGACGAAGAAGACAAGAGTAGTAATATTGGAGTAGTGAGACCCTCTTCTCCAAGTCCCAGAAAACGTTCGTTCTTCGACTTGAACGAGGAAGCTGCTGTGGATTGGGATTGGGGATTTGGGGTTAGGGTTGGAGATTTAGGATTTGGGTAAATTATTGAAAATTTGAAAAATTAAAAACTTCCAAAACAATAATAAAATTGCAATTTGGTCCTGATTAATGTTGACTCACGTTTTTTGCCATGTCAATTGTGCTAGATTGGCCACATCACATCCACGTATGACAATCATTTGCCACGTAAGCCATTTCTGTTAAAAATTGGATAGCAATTTAATGGAAGGACTAAAATTGCACAGTTGATAAACTTGAGGGACTAAATTTGCTCAATTAAAACTTAAGGGATCAAAATTGCACAAATATAATACTTAGAAGACTAAAAGTGCAATTAAACCTAAAAAAAACAAAACATGTATTGATAACACACTAAATCAATTTCGTGTGTGCTATACAAGTATTTGTTGTTAAAAATTGGATGACATAATAACAAACAAACTAAATCATAACAATTGAAATATTTGGATACTCAATGGGCACAATAGAAAACTGAGAGACCAAAAGTACAGTTAACCTTAAATTTAATAATAAAAAAAGGTTGATGCATGTTGTAACATAAAAGGAAAATATGTGGTGAAATTCAAAAATTGATGGACCGATGGATGACATTTGTCAACACTAGTTTTTTTTAAATACACACATGGGCAATAACATATGATATAGTAACATATATGTAGATGAGAAAACAATAGCTTGAGGTTGGGTGGCGTCTAGGGACCTAGGGTGGGACTAAGTTGAATTATTCTAAAGCACAGTGGCCACGTTGCAAACTGAACAATCCTCGTAATTTAGGTTGGAGAAAGAAACAAACAGACACTGCACAATACAATACATGAATGATATAAGAAGGAACAAGAAGAAGAAGAACGTAGGTGTGCTCTCTGTCAAGTGCTATTGCTAGATTCTAGATCTCTTCGCTCATTCCATTCACAGCAAATAGTATATCAGTAGCAGCGGAAGCAGAAGCAGAAGCTTCTAGAGAGAATTCGAGATGGGCTGCAGAAACAAGGACATGGTAACAATCACAGAGGATCACACCACCTCACCAGTGATACTGAGCGAGGCCTTGCTCTTCACCACCATGTGCATCATTGGCCACCCAGTTGACGTTCACGTCAAGGATGGCTCTGTATATTCTGGAATCTTCCACACTGCCTCTGTCGACGCCGATTTCGGTGCCCTCTCTCTCTCATTCATTCCTCAATCACATTAGATCTTAATAGAGTCGATGAATTTTTTTTTGCTTCCATTCATTTTTGTGTGTCCCTTTGTTATCTGTGAAAATATGAGCAATTCAATCACCAATTCAATCATCAAAATCAGTCCTTTCTTCTAATTGTATTGGATCTGGGGTTACCTAATGGACTTGTTTACTTTCCTCAACTGTTGGGTTGGGATTAAGAAAACCATAAGATTGATCCTGTTTATTATATATAATATATAGATGCATTACATTAAAATGGATGATCAGGCCTGACTGAGTTGTTAACATTTTTTAATTATTTGGTTTTGGCATGAAACCCTCCACATTTGAATTTTGGTTTCATCTGTTGTATAATTAGAAACTCATCAGGATTCCCTTACTTTCTTCCATGTTTAGGTATTGTTTTGAAAAAAGCAAGAATGAGTAAGAAGGGAACCGGAAACAGCAATGTTGGGAAGGAGGGCTCGGTTGATACGCTGGTGATTCGATCGGGTGATCTTGTACAGGTTGTTGCTAAGGTAAACCATTCTTACAATGCCATGCAATGTAGCTTTTTATGAATCCGAACGTGTCTTCTATTAGAATGTAACTATGTGTTTAATGCAACTATCTTCTATTAGAATGGAACTTTTTGCTTAATGTACGCGTCGCTTTGTGCATAGGGAGTGACGCTTCCAGCAGATGGTGTTGCTGGAAATATAACTGGTGATGACGTGGAAGCAGTTGTGCCGAATGTTTGTCGTTCCGAGAGCCTAACGTGTGAGGCAGAGATTCGTGCAGGAACTTTGATGGATGCAGAACAGGTTAATCAATCAAGGTATTATCTTCTACCAAATTCGTTCACATGGATGGAGACACGTGTGTTAAACATACCGGTGTTGTCAAATTGCTGCCATGGCGTTATGGCACAGGTGGATTTTTGGCTGGCCGCCATAATCTGTCATTGATAACGCTAAAGCATACCAAGTTAATTTATTATTATGTTTTGTAACCGACATCCAAAGAATCATTAACTGTGTCTTCATTGCTTTCCAATTGCCATCTTAGCTTTGGCATGCTCTTTTAATATCAAAGAAAAAACCGTTACGGCGTTAAGCACCCTTCTGGACATCCAATTGTTAAGTAAATATTTCTGCAGAAAAAAATTATCATTTTAGCAAAGTCAGACCTTGCTGGACTTTTTAATGAGTATTCTTGGTGGCTATCATGATTCATAACAATTAGCATTTGCTAGAAATAATTGTTTTTAAAAAATACAGATTCAGATCGATGACATTATTTTCTTTCATCCTTGGGTTCCTGCCAACTTTTTATTGACAGACAATCTGGAGATGACAACTCAAAAGGGAAAGCTGATGACTGCAGGCAGAAGTCTGAATTTAATATTGAGAAAAATGTATGTTGACATATGCATAGCTAGTAATTCTAAACAGGATTTCCACACCTTTTGGTGGCTTGAAACTTTGAATTGTTTAATTCTAAAGTTGTGATTTTCCACAGGATGGAAAGATTCAGAGCCTTGATTTGGGTCATGAAAGTGAGTTGGGTTTCCCTGATCTCTACTGCATGTAAAATTATTCTTAGTCACCATAGATTGAATGGCATAACTTATAATGATGATGGACATTTGTTAGTTTGTACACTTCTTTAACAAGTGTTGTATGTTAAACAACGTGCAATAAGGCATGTCGGTTTCTTAGCCATGCACATGCGCACACACACATAAAAGGACCTTTACATGCTCGGTGATCTTTTTCCACCTTCAGGATACCCTTTTGCAAAGCTATAATTACAGAAAAAGATAACATTTTTTTTCATTTCTTCTTCCAATATTTTTACATAATGTTACCTCTCTATTCTTTTTGGTTAACCAACACCTGTTCCTCTCCAGCCTAATTTTAGCATGGTCTATGATCTCTCACCTTGCATTGATTAAATCCTCTCTTCCTGGCACACAATGAGGATATCGCTTTTATAATTCCGTGCTCCTTTCTTATTTAATTCTCATGTACATACATTGCAGGTGATACATGTCTTGGCCAAGTGGGAGCCGTTGAATGTGGAAGCACTGATATGACATCAAGTCCTTCTGATAATGGGTTATTCTGCAATAATGCCCCTGCATATGCTAAAGTCAACGATCAGTGTAGTGAAAGGTCTACTTCAGCAGATTCTACTTCTACAAATTCCACCCAAGGTGTAGATCTCAGCGAAGAGTCGCATAATTTGCCAGCAAATTCTGTTGAAATATCTGCTCCAAAGGGTACAGATTGTACCAGAAATGCTAAGGTAAATAAATCAGTTTAACTTCCATCAGCATCTGCTGGCTAAACAGTTCCTGATAAAAAGAAAAGGATGTAGGTGGAGGAGGGTTTATTTTACCATGGAAAAGCACATTAGACGCATTTGTGTCTTATTGGACACTTTTTATTAACTGAAAGTCATTTTGAAACTTATGTTCGTGGATCATCCATCAGATATTCATCTTCCAAATACTCTGTTAGCTATACTATTCCTTAACATTTTGAATTGGTGTTATATTATATTTTCATCTTTTGCTCTTTGGATATGTCATCCATCATTTTTCATAAACTTAAAAATATTGATTTAAATTTTCATAGTTTAGTTTGGTTTACGTAGCAGCGTAATAAATAGCTAGTGCCAAGTTTGAGATGATATGATTTTTTTTGTTTAGTTGTTGATATACTTTTAACTTTTTCTCATCGTGACATTCTTTTAGGAATTTAAGCTCAACCCAGCTGCCAAAATTTTCTCCCCATCTTTTGTAAATCCTATTTCAGCAACTGTTGCTGTGCCAACTGCTGCAAACATGGTTTACATACCAAATAGCTCTCCTGTGGTACCTCTTGCAACTATTCAACCAGAAGGTGGATTCAATACTTTTGCTTCTCGATCCTCTGTGCCTGTTAAGGCTGCACAGTATAGTAATTTGACAGTGGGAAATGCTGGCAGTGGTTCTCAATTTTCACAACCTGTACGTATCAATTAATATACTGATATTCTGTCTCTCATGTGCATCCATGCTTACACGAGTATGTCTATTTGATACCAAATGTCATAAATGCGGGTACAGTCTGAAAGCATATACTTCTTTGGTACTCATTCTTGTTATTTGTCCATTTCTTTGGCAACAGATTGTCGGACAACTGGCACATAGGACACAACCTCTCCGGTATGCTGCACATTACACTCCTGTTTTATCTGAACCTGCTTATTTGCAACCAAGTTCTCCTGCTGTAAGTACAAAAAGATCTCATGAGCTATCTATATAATTTGAGTTTTCTTCTGTAAAGTCTAATAATTGGTTTAGGAGGAATGAGCCATTCACAAGATATTGTCTTTCTTTCTGAGTGCAGGTTATGGTTGGACGTTCCACCCCGCTAGTCTATGTTCAGCCAGTTTCCCACGTAAGATAGCATGCCTATAACCTTTTTCAGCTTATAAAATAAAGTTAAGCGAAAACTTGAAAAAAATTAATTCCATAGAAGATTTTAAAAAACATTATGGAATTCCCAATGAATAAAGTTGAAAGAGAATATTCACTGAATATTATTTCTTAATTTAATTTCATGTACAGAGGTATTTACATAACATAGACTAATCTATATTACTACTTTCCTAAATTAATGCTATATTAAAACTGTACAAAGCTGGCCTAAAAATAAATATGTTGTACAAGGATTAGTAATGATGATAATTCTCAACACTCATCCTCAAGCCGGTGAATGGATATCCATCATTCCTGGCTAGCTAGTAATATCCATCATTAGCTTATTCTTTATACTTGTGATTGAAGGATTTGATGCATGGTGCAACGGCTGTCTCACCATTCTCAACTCGTCCTCTGTTGAATCATGTACAATTTCCAAAGCAGCAAGGTGACAACATGATGATTTTGTTCAAAGGAATATTAGTGTCCTGTTAGTTATTGCATTATCTTTCTTGCTATGCCTAACCATCACTTTCAGTCTGAGGGACTAGTCTCACAGCTGCCTATGGGGATACCTGGTCAAAGACCCTAAAATTATCTTTATTGTTGCCATCTTTATAAATTCTTGTTACACTGCCAATGAATGACATATACATTTTGCCTTCACCTCATTAATTAGATGGATCTGCAATTCTTTTGAGCTAATGGTTCTATTTTCCAAAAGCAGGAGGAGGAACACTTGGTCAAGCATTGCCAGTTTATGTGCCCCCATCTGTCCTAACAAGCGGGCAACAACCCTTTGCACTTCAAAGCCACATTCCAATTTTGCAACCTGGCTTTTCTGGCCCTAGACCTATTTCAGTCCCAGGATCAAATGGTTTCTTTGGCACTAAGTTTTCGTGAAACTTTCATTCACGTTCTTATGTTAATATCCCTCCCTGGGCTAAAGCTCTGCTATAAAAATTTTGTCTCGTCTTTCAATTTTTCTCCCTTCTCCCCTTGAGAAGTGTACAGTAGCTTTGTGCTGGCTACCTTTTTAGAAAATTTTATGGGGGTATACTTTTTTAGAGGAAGAGTTTTTGTGAGTCCTCATTTGAAGGTAAGGTTCAATTCGTGTCTCGGAGTTGAGGGGAAAGATTTTTGCTTTGAGGGTTGATATTGCATGTTTGGCAGTTGCGCTTAAATGGGTTCGTTATAAACACTAGAATACAATATTAAGCATATTGAATATAGATATCACAACTGATTATATTCATATTTCATGATCTCTGACAAACTGATGTAACATTCAATGTTTATTTAGGACATTGGATATTGAAATTTTTGTTTATGATAGGCATGTGCTGACCTTCATTTCTCTGTATTCGGCTTTTAAACGATCATATGTTAAGTAGAATTCTGCTATTTACCAACATTAGTTTTCCTTGTTTCAGAAAGTTAGTTTTTTTTTTCTTTTAAATTAATACGTACATGTAGTATTAACCAATTCAATTGGTAAAAGTATATTGACTTGACTGCTAATAAATTTTTGAGTAAAATATACTCTCTTCCATTGAGAGATACCAATATTATATTCTCCTCTTTTTTTATTTGAAAACACTCTCCTCCCCCAAGAGATATTAATATTACACTTCCCTCTCCTCTTGTTTGAAAACACGCACTTCTTTCCCTTCAAAGATATAAAATATTTTTTATTACCATAATATCTTTTTACTTTTTATTTTATTTCTATTTTTGTCTTATTTCCTTTCTCATTCCAATTTCTGATTCCTGAAATCAGTTTCGATTTGGTTTTAGTGGAATGTGGTGGTGAACGATGGTTCAGTTTCGATTTGGTTTTAGTGGAATGTGGTGGTGAACGACGGTGAAGCGGTCTGATTTTAGAAATCAAAAAATGAAATGAGAAAGGAAATGAAACAAAAACGGAAATGAAATGAAAGATAGAAGGTTATTATGGTAATAAAAAAATATTTTAACAGATATTAATTTTTACGTTAACGAAAAATTACAAAAATGGAGAAAAGTGTCTCATATTTTATCTTTGAAGGGAAGAGAGTATGTGTTTTCAAACAAGAGAGGAGAAAAATGTAATATTGATTTCTCTCAGGAGAGGGGAGTGTGTTTTTAAACAAGAGAGAAAGAGAGTGTAATATTGATATCTTTTAGGGGAAGAGAGTGTAATATTGGTATTTTTCAGGGGAAGAGAGTGTATTTTACTCTAAATTTTTCTACCAAAAGATTAATGTTTAATGGAAAAAAGAATTTCATTTTATGTGCTGCTAGATAAAATGATAATTAAAAAGAATACTGCTGTATCGAAGGGGGGGGGGATAAAATGAAGAGGCCTAACAGGAACACGGTTTTTTCCACCATAATTAAGAAGGATGCTGGTGGCCATGATGGTTGGAAGATGTCAACAATGATTGCAAGAGGCTCGTAACATCAGTGGCCACAGCGATTGGAAGACGCCAATAGTGATAGTGCTTAAAATTAACAGCCAACAGCAACTTGACAGTGATTTTTGAAATATATGTGTCATACAATGAAATAAATAAATAAATAAATGGATTGGGTTTATTTTGTCTAAGAGTATGTTTTCATTTTTTGTATAAAAAAAAAGAGTATGTTTTCATTTTAATAACTTTTTTTTGTAAATATGAATTTAATAAATCTAATTGTTATGGAATAGATCAAGTGTTCAACATTCCATTAATAAATAAGTTGATTGGGTTTATATGTCATGCTTCAAGTATGTTCTGGTAATCAAATTTGAATTCTGGCAATTCAATTTTTAATATGTATTTTTTTTTTTTGAATTCAATGGGGTTAATATGTATTTTTCACAGAATAAATATATTTCAAAAATTGAATTTTTTGAATTCAAATTGGATTATCAACAAAAGTTGTAGCAATTAAATTATTGGTAGTCAAATTTGAATTCTGATAATTCAATTTCTAGTATATATTTTTACTATAAAGAATCTATAGACACAACTTATGACAGATAACTATAGCGTCGAGTGATCCATATAGTCGACTCCACCTAGTAGGATAAAGCTTGTTATTGTATTTTTCCTATAAAAAATATATATCAAAAATTGAATTTCCGGAATTCAAATTTCACTACCGAAAATTCAATTTCCAAAAATGATAATGATGTAACAACAAATATAACAGGAACCACAAAGCACATGCCCGATAAAATGATTTGAAATTGAAACATTAAATTAAGTTTTGGACAACAATTGCTTTGTGAAAAAAGTAACTAACATCCTACTTGCAAGTTCAAAATTATTCAAGATCCTTGAGATTATAGAACTTGAAATCCTAAATATTTCACTTTCCCACGAACTTCCAACTATTTCATGACAAATATACCTGCTGGCACAATAGCCACTAATGATATATAAAAAGAATTATAGATAAAGCATTCAATGCTCTCGAAAAGGCTTTGTTGATCCTCCACCATCTTAAAGTCCAGTTCCAAAATTCCTCATATCATCCAACTTGTTTCCAGATCCTAGCTCTGCTGCTGCTTTAGATGCCTGGTTCTGTTTTGTTATTCTGCAAAGCCTTATCACATTATAGCACAACACATCAATCATCAATACATATACATGTCACAATTTTATGCACATAACAGACTATTCAAAAGGCAACTCAGTAAGTGTTTGTTTTGGCGTCAAATGTGCTCACTCGGATGCACATTCAATGCCACACCAATAACATCCGAGTACTTTGACGTGAAAACAAACATACGCTAATAAAAATATGATTAAGTCAAAGCCTTGTTTTACCTGTAAAAGCTCAGTCATTTTGCCAGTTTCCGGATAGTCTGACGCTTTGGGAGCAGAAGCAGGATTTTCCTGAAGATGAGACTGTACAGCTTGCAGAGGCTTAATCAAGATGGGTTGATCCATGTCATTGACTTTTTCTTCCTGCCTAGTGCTGGGATCCTTCTCTAGTATATTGTCACCTGACTTGCTGCTGTTTTCGGTCTCGGTATCCATAGCATCTGATGGAGCTCGGATCCTTTTAACAACTTCAGTGACGAGTTGCTCAAAAGGAACGGTATGCGGTCCCAGTGATTTGGTGGTGTCTTCGTTCGGCACATTAGAAGAAGGTTGATGATGTGGAATGCCATCACTTTGCACGCCACTTGGCAAGGTATTCTGGCTGGTCTGAGCATGAGAGGTAAGTGCTGGAGGAACTGGGGTGACTTGACGTGGTGGTTGATGATTAGAAACCGGTATTCCATCTACCAGAATTTCTTTGCTGACAATTACTCCACTGCCTACGGAAACTGGGGTGACTTGTGGTGGTTGTTGATTAGAAACCGGTATCCCATTTGAGAAGTTATTAGGTTGGAGCAAAACAGGCACCATATTACCTCTGGGTAGTTGAGGAGTGGTGGTTTGGCTTGCCACGGAAGCAACGTTCTTTCTGGAAGAGGCGACCAAGTTACTAGAATTAAACGCTCCTACTCCGGACACCTGAGGGACAGATGGCGACCCATTCATGGAAGGAGTTTCAATTCTACAAACATTCGCAGGTTGTCCATTCTTTTCCTTTGGGAGAGGAGTTTGAAACTGAGCAGGTCTTGAAGGGAAGGGAACCTCATTCCTTTGGATCATTGGAACACCTGGAGCCACGTCATTTTCCGGGGAAAGAGGAACATATCGTCCAGGCTTAAAGACTAGCCCCCGCAAAGTTGTATCAGAATCACCGACTCTAACACTGAGCAAATATCCAGCATCAAATACCGCCTCGATTACGCCAGAAACCACCTCGCCCACCATGGCATCATTTGGATCATTTTCTTGGCCCCTTTGAAGGTGTTGATTTCCATTAGCTCCTTCAAATCCAGGAGGTACTGGGGCTTGTTCAACACGAACAGGATTTGGCCTTTTACCTTGACTAGGTGGCATATGGGAACTCTCCTCTGAATCTGGCCTTGGGTATTTCCGCGGGCGACCACGTTTTCGCTTCAAAGGCACATCTCCCGAACCATCTGGCGTATTATTTTGGTTTTGTTGGTCCATCTTGGTATCTCTGTTTCTCCAGTGTCTACAATAAGGGGGACAAAATGCCTATAAGCTACTTGAGAGTACATTAATGCTCAGCATCATAGGATCATAATTTTCTCAATAATTAAAAGGAAAACTATAAAGTCTGCGCCTTGACAATGAATAATCTGCCTGCCCAAAAATACTGAAATCACAATTCACATGTTACTAAAAATAATATGAGTGTTGCCAAACAATATGGTGACTTCCCAAAATAACATGCCTGCTTGAGATGATGTACATCACAATACAAGAAAGGCAAAACAACAAAACTTACTGCATAAATACTAATATGAAATCTTCCTTACTTCTACTATAACAATGAACTTAGAGCTGTTAATCTTACTATATCATGACTAAACAGTAAATGCAAGACTAGAGAGTTATATTTCAAAATTAAATAACCAAACCAAGGCCTGTTGGTCCAAGTGGCTGGAGCTTGGTTTCCCTTAAGTAAGATCTTGGATTCAAGTCTTATGAATGAAAAACAAAGTATTGGGAGAGCTTTGCCCTCTTATATGATTCCACCCAGCTCAACTCAAATGAATAAGAGTCCAATGTGACTTTAGGATATCGAGAGTCTAGATCAAATAAAATAATTATATTATATAACTAAACAATCAGAGTTTAATATTTTAAAATTCAATATTTGAAGGTTGCAACATGAATAACACAAACAAATTGCTACCATTTTGAGAGATTTACTCTAAAAGAAAAACAGACAAGCTCCAAGCTATAGAATAGTAAATGGTCAATCAATACAAGAGTCATAATCATAGTTGTACCCAAATAAACAAAAAAAGGCATCAACAGAGTCATAAACGCCGCAGAAAACACACAAATGGCCATCCATTACAGACTGAATTTAAGTTTATAATAAAAGGAAAAGAATTTCAACCCACTGTACCTCTTTCAGTGATGTAACCTTGGCAGCAAAACAAACACCTGCAACAATTTAAAAAAAAAATAACAGTGAGAAAAATTGATTCCAGATAAACATCAGGCACATGCCAATTAACACCAACACATATTAATATAAAAAAAATTAATTAAAAATACTAACAACACCGAAGAATTATATATTCCCTTCCCATTAATAATCCATACGATACACCAAAATCGAAGGGTTAAATATTGAAAAAAAAACATTTTTTTTCATTTTCCATTTCATTTTCTACTTTCTGAAACCAATCGAAACATTAACTCGGGAAAAAAAACTGACATGAATATGACGGAAACTTCCCACCCCAAAAAAAATACATTTTTTTAGCTTCCCCTTACAACACAACACAATCCAAGGGTTTAAGCTCCCCATAACAAAAGAAGAAAAAAATCCAATTTTTCCCTTCCCCATTTCAATTTTCCCTAAAAAAATCACCCCCAGAAAAATTGGTGATATGGGTTTGATCGAAAACACAAAAAAACACCTACATACAAGAGGCAGAGAAGTGTTTTTTGAGAGAGAGAGAGGGGGGGGGGGGGTAAAGAGCTTACAGTGTTGGGAACTGCAAAGGGGATTTTTTGAAGGAAAAAAAAAGGGGTTAGCGTTGAGATTGAGATATTGAGAAGAGGGTTGCTCAGATTCGATTTTGCAGAGACGCAAAGAAGGAGCGGGCAGAAAGAGGAAGCTATTTAGGCGGAGAAGGGGGAGATGGTGCAGTGTAAGAGAGTGCACACGCATTCACTCTCTTAAATGCTAAGTGTATCAGGCTGTTACAAATGGCCTATGAAGGTGCAGTAATATAATGACACGTGTCTCATCAGTTGGATTAAGTTGACCGTAGTGGCGGGAAAGGGGGAACGTGGCATTTACAATCAGGCCACGAACAGAGAATATAATATAAGATAATAAAAAATAGATTATATATTATTTGAATGGAAATATAATAAAAAAATAATATATTTTGACCAAAAATGAATAGATAATATCAAAAACAGAAAACAAATAAATAGATAGATAATATTTTTTGACCAAAAAATGAATAGATAAATATATTTTTAGTCCTTCAATTTTGGAAAATTATTATTTTTAGTTCTTAAATTTAAAACATGTATTTTTGGTCTCTTATTTTTAAAATTGTGTCACTTTTAATTCCTGGGGCTATACTTTGAATTTAAAAAGTATTTTCTAAATTTAATAGGAGTCAAAATATAAATTTAGAAAATCTTTAGAAGTTAAGGGAAATGGGGTAAAGTGAGAATCACGATTTGGGAAGGGTTAAAATATAAATTTAAAAAATACTTTTTAAATTGAAAAATGACCAAGGGACTAAAAGTGGCACATTTTTAAAAATGAAGAGCCAAAAATATACGTTTTAAATTTGAAGGACTAAAACAACAATTTCCCAAAATTGAGAGACTAAAAATATATTTAAGTTTTTAACATTTATACTTTTCCTCTATTGAGTAGAAATTTTTTTTAATGTAATCTCCATATAACTGTAATCTAACAAAACATTGATGAATAATTAAGACTTATTTAAATATTTTTTTAAATATAAGAATCATGACAAAAATAAATAAAAAAATTATAGAAATCAGTTTAAAAAATTAATAAAATTAGAAAGACTTATAAAGTAATATAAATTGTTTGATAATATAAAAAGAAATACTATGCATATACAAGTGTGTACGCATTATTATGATTTCTTCATTTTGGCACATTAATCTGTTTGAAATTTTGGCACATCATCCCGTTTGATGTTGGTGGCCCCTAAGCAACATATCAAACTCACAACAGAGTCACAACAGAGCCGAATCATTAACCATTTCAAGTAGGCTACTTAACATTTTTATTCGCCTTTACATTTTATATATTTTCTGGATTATTAAATTAATTCCTCTTAGACTTGGACATATTCATATATCATTTTTTATTTGAATTAACTTAAAAGTATCAAAAGATTGTTTGATTAAAGTAGTCATGAAAGACATCTCATTTTCAATATTTTAATTAAACATTTTAATAAATACTTATAAAAAAGATTAAGTTAAAATGACCTTACATTAACTAAAAACATTTAAATGAAGAATTTCTCACATAATCTTAATTTTTTTATAAAAATTTCTTAACTTCTCTATAAACACATGTAAACTTTGGAGTGTTTTATGAGTTAAAAAACTAAACATTTATTTCAGTTTAATTGAAATGTTCCCACGAAGTAAAAGCTAATTCAAATTGAGCCCATGAAAGATTTCATTTAGAATAAGCATATGCTAGATAAGTTTAGGAAGGACATTTGGGTATATATTGGGATGAGAACTGAACTGATATATGCATATTGCTGCAGTTAACTTCATTTCAAAACCTGATTACAAAAGAGAAACCTCACTCTCTATAGAAACAGGTAACAAAGCCAAGAATTGGAATTTGACTCTTTAAAACTTTCAAGGCAGAGGTCTTTGAGACATGGGAAGGTTTTCAACATACAAGTCATGCAACATCTTGACATAGTCATCAATCTTGTTAACTGTCCAATTTTCAGTACTTATAGGAAGAAGATACTTGACAGTAAGTGGTGCTGGTCTAACATGTAAGCTTCCTTTTCTCCATGCTAGATGAGTACCTATCAGGACCATTGGAACGATCGGAAGGTGCGATTGCAGTGCCAAATGAACAAAACCCTGCATCAAAAGTCAAGGAATAATTGACGCGCGCATTAGTTTCATGTGAGAAAATAAAACATTTTTAACTATACACTGACAATGTAAACAAATTTTGTACAGACGTTCAATCATATTTCATAATCTTGTCAGTCAAACATAGTATTACTTCGTAAAAATTAAAATAATATTATGAGTGACGTAACAAAATGGTGAAATATGATTGAACGTCTATGTAAAATCTGTATATGCACTAAAATTTAGATGTAAAGAAACTAGAGTAGTAGAAATTTACTTTTATGAAAGGAAGTAGTTGTCCATTTTTAGACCTTGTGCCCTCTGGGAAAATTATCAGTGACAGATTGTTCTTGATGACTGCACGAGCTGCCTGAGCATTACACTGATTAGAAATTAGAACCTTACACAATGATATGGTAGATGATCAAGGGAAAACACAGTATACCTCTCTCATGGACTCAATAGCCGCCTTACGGTTGGACCAGTCTATACGAAGATGGTTGGCCAAGACATAAAGTTGCCCAAATAGAGGATACCATATTATCTGCATCGAATGGTTGTCAATAAGTTTCTGAATCTTCACAGCATGTCAATGCAGTGTGTTCATAAATTGGAGATGCACATGGAAATCTATTTTCATAGCTTTGAGCCTTTGACAAGAACAATCACAACAGCCTTCTAAGGCAAAAACATTTCCATACACTCATACAACATTCTGCAAGGCACCAATTGTATTGACTATGGCACATATAAAATTTAGTTAGGCATAAAATTCTGTTATGCTAAACCTTTAAAGCATTACAACATACCTCCTTCTTTGCAATGCCAACAGTACCTGTGCTGTAGGAGTCAACCACATTATCAGAAATATGTCAATTGGAGATGCATGATTACTGATGTAAATGGCCCTCTTGGTAGAGTGTTCAGAACCTTCAATCTTTATAGGATTTCCAAGAATCCACATCTGCAATCAATCAATGTTTTGACATATCAGTCATGACTTGCAAAAAAATCCTTAAAGTATTAATATAAGTAATTATGCCACACAAATTGTGAAGAGTGAAAATAAGACTTAGAGACATGCTCTTCCAAAAAATAGTGATGACATTCAGAAAGCTATTGACTTAGTTATTGAGCAAACCACCATTATTGAACAAGACTCAATCTTTTTATCTTGTGACCCCAAATATAACAATCAATAAAAAAAAAAACACAAAAATTTTCAATGGGTATTTACTCAAAAGTGTTCAGCAGCAAGCAAGTTGAGCTAATCAAATAATTACTAAAGTGTAGGTAGCTAAGCTTACCAGCATTCTACCAGTCACATGGCCATAAATGTTTCCCTGCCTAATCCTCTCACAGGGCCATGGTATAAGCACAAGCATGATCAATGCCCATATAAATGTTGTGACCATCATAGAAACAAAACAAGTCACAATTCTGATCCATGATATGATCACTGAAACTCATCCATCATCATCATCCACAAAAACAACATCCATCCCCCCAGCCCTTTGTTCTGATGATCCATTTTTTGCTATAACTTTTGGAGTTTCTCCCACCCTCTTGCCAGAGCTTGTACTTAAGAAACTCTCAAACCTTCTATTCCTCAAAAAGCCACCATCACCCCTAGCATTCTCCATGATGAGCACTCAAAATCTATGAAGGCAGTTGATAATTATATAGACCACCTGAACAGGACAGAAGCAGAGCAAAATAGATCAGATAAAAGTTGACTTCAAATATCACACACTGGTTGAAAAAAATCCATTTTTTTAGAAGAAAAACCAATTGTTTTAAACTTCGTATAGACAAAAATCTGTTTCTTTGTTCCATTAGATAGTAAGCAAAACTAAGTAAACAATCCAAACATTGATTTAAAGGTTATTTATATCATTATTGTTTCATAAGTTTCTAGAACAATCCAAACATGGTTCGATCAAAAAAGCTTCGTACCAATAACACCTCAACCTTAAAATTTTCCTTCAGTTCCCGGAAAAAGAAAAAGAAAAAAACCAGAACAACAAACGTAGAAAAAGAGCTTCAAAGTGGGATTTTTGTATTCATTGGGATTTTGAAGGCATGGTTTTTATTCCTACCCAGTATTCTGATTCGGAAAACAAAACAGACCCATTTTCCAAAAGTTCAGATACGAGACGTCAAAAGCAGAGCAACCAAGCTTTTCCTTACCAAAGCATGTGACTTTTGCTTTGTAACAACAGGCTGTTCCCAAAACTTTGCGGAGAAAACATTGTGAAACAAAGCAAGCGAGGCAACCACACGCAGAGAACAGAAAACGGAGGGACAGTGAGTAAGCGTGAACAAAAAATGTGGATTTATTTGGTTTATGTATGGGGGAAAGGAAGCAAATCCAGAAGCAGAGGAGTCAGCAGAGTAAAAGACACGTGAAAGAGACAAAAAAAAAAGAGTAGCAGTGCCAGTAAGGTGATTTTGTTAAATAAAATTTAATTTAATGTGAAAACTAGTAGTTAGAAATGAGAATATTTAATTTCAATAATTTAATTTGTAATTAAAGACGTAATTTTAAATATAGTAGTTTTTTTTATACACCGAATCGTATAGTAGTTGAATATATCTTTTGGATCATAATAATAATGCATTTAGTATAATATAAAACATGTATTTAACAAATATAAATAAAAATATTCTTAAATGGACTAGATGTACAAAATTTCATAAGATTTAAATACCAAATAAATCTTGATTAAACATTTTTATTTTGATATAAATTTAATAAATTATTAATGTATAAAAATTCATAAAAATCAAATATTGATTAGCAGATTACCAAACAACTTTATTTTAATAATTAAAGTAATTGATAATTGTTTTAAGTTTTTTTAATGTCATATAATTTTGATTTCAATTTTTTGTGAAGCTCATGCAGAGAAGAGCAAAATCAAGAGGCTGTATATATTTTCTTTGCGGTGAGGTACATTTTCAAATGTTTTAATTTTACTTTTATTTTGCCTATTCTTTTTCTTTTTGCTGTTGAATGTTGATCTTGCAGAGCAAAATCTTTACATACCAAACTATATTTTCAATTTTAAGGGAGACGTACGCGAGGACAAGTATTTTTGTTTTCAAATATTTGAGTACATTACTAATCAAAAAATATATTTGAGTACATTTTGAATTATATATTTTCTGTTTTTTTTGCATAGTATTCTTTTTCTGTGTATTACAATTTATTTTAATTTCAAATATATACCATTTAATTTAATTTAATAAATACACATTGAGGAGATAATTAGCTAGTATATACTATATATACTATATACCATACCATATATAATAAAACTTCTTATCTCCTTAACCATAAAATTAGACGTAAGTGGTTAATGTCATTTATCTAAAAAGACAGATTTAGTTGATAATTGAGTTCGATGTATGATGAAATAATTTGTGACCAGACTTTACTTACCTCTAACCATGGGGTAAAACAAAATTCCCCCTCTCATATAAAACACGTTTACAAAATGCAAGCTAAGATCCCATTATGATTCTCCTCGGAACTCAAATTTCAGCTTAACCTAATAATTCAAAATTATTTTTAAAAGTCCTCACATTTTAATAAAATTTAAAATAGTTCCCACAAGCTTTGAATAATCTATCTATCTATAACATATATAAAGGGATACAAGATTTTGATGTAGCGACAAAATTGCCCTTAAACCAAAAATTGATAACCGCTATTTTTAATAATTAAAAATTTAAATTTAAATTTAAACTTAACTATCTTTAAAAAAAACTATAAATAACAGTAAAAAAATAATGTGAAAGCAAAAGGCATAGGACGTGGATGTAGGCCTGGAGTGTCAGCCCCCACTAGCGTCAAATAATTGCAGTCCTTATGTATTGATTTGAGGGTATAATTGAAAAATATATTTGTTTACAGATATTGCCCCAAAAAATCCATTATTGCCATATTTGCCGTTGTTGCTAACTTTTGAAATACCCCATGGACTCTTTGCTTTGTGTGTGCCATTGAATCAAAGCGAAGATTTCTCTCTCTATCGCCCACTATCTTCCATCTTCGCTACTTGCACCAAACAATCCCAAATGCTTCTCGATTTGACCATTCACCAGGTATATTCCATTTTCTCTTTTTGCTCAATTCAGATTGCTTCAATCTTTCTCCTTCACTAGCTTCTGTGACTTTCTTCTCACAATGAAAGCATGCCCCCTCCTTTTCCCTCGAATTTTCCATGTAATGGAGGAAAATTCCACGGAAAAATAGGATTTTTAGTGATGGGGTTGGCTTAAATTGTTGGCTTTTCTCCTTTCATCGTTTCCTTTTCCCCCATTTTTTTAATTCTTGGTTGCACCTGTTGCATAGTCTATGAAATTCTTAGCAATAGTAGATGGAGTTCAGTTTATCAGTGTTTTTTTATGATAAATATTTATCTTTTTGATCGCCCTTTTGTTTTCTTTTGTAGTGATTTGTGGTGAAGCTTAGGTTTCTGGGCTGATTTTGTGTAATCTGGTGAAGTTTTGGAGTCTTTGGGGTGTTAGTCAAGTAGATTGGGTGAATTGGACTGAATCATTTGCTTGTAGTTTGGTGCAATATAAAGTGAGTTGAGATGAGTGTGGTGGGGTTTGACATTGGTAATGAGAACTGTGTCATTGCTGTGGCGAAGCAACGTGGGATTGATGTTTTGTTGAATGATGAATCCAAACGGGAAACCCCTGCTGTGGTCTGCTTTGGCGAGAAGCAACGGTTTTTGGGGTCTGCTGGTGCTGCTTCTGCTATGATGCACCCCAAGTCGACTATATCTCAAGTGAAGAGACTGATAGGAAGGAGATTTGCAGACTCTGATGTGGAAAAAGACCTGAAAATGCTCCCTCTTCGAACTTCTGAAGGCTTAGATGGTGGCATTTTGATTCACTTGAAATACTTGGAGGCGACTCAAACATTTACCCCGGTTCAAATAATGTCCATGCTCTTTGCTCACTTGAAGACTATGACAGAAAAAGATTTGGAGGCACCAATCTCGGATTGTGTTATTGGGATCCCATCATACTTTACTGACTTGCAGAGACGGGCATATCTCGATGCAGCAAAAATTGCAGGGTTGAAGCCTTTGAGATTGATCCACGATTGTACTGCAACTGCCCTTAGTTATGGAATTTACAAAACAAGTTTTCAAAGTGCAGGTTTAACTTATGTTGCATTTATTGACATTGGTCACTGCGATACTCAGGTCTCGATTGCAGCATTTGAGTTTGGGCAAATGAAGATACTTTCGCATGCTTTTGACAGGAGCTTAGGGGGAAGGGACTTTGATGAGGTTCTATATAGTCATTTTGCTGCAAAATTCAAGGAACAGTACAGCATTGACGTGTTCTCTAATGCCAAGGCATGTATTAGGCTGCGTGCAGCATGTGAGAAATTGAAGAAAGTTTTGAGTGCAAATCCAGAGGCACCTCTAAATATTGAGTGTTTAATGGATGAGAAAGATGTTAAGGGCTTTATCACAAGGGAAGAATTTGAGAAGCTGGCATCGGGATTATTGGAGAGAATATCTGTTCCTTGCAACAAAGCATTAATTGATGCAGGCGTGACTGCAGAGAAGATTTCTTCTGTAGAGCTAGTTGGTTCAGGTTCTAGGATTCCAGCTGTTAGTACATTATTAACTTCTCTTTTCAAAAGAGAACCCAGCCGAAAGCTGAATGCAAGTGAGTGCGTAGCTCGTGGTTGTGCTCTACAGTGTGCAATGCTCAGTCCCTTATACCATGTGAGAGAATATGAGGTTTGTGTATATATATTGCAGATTAGAATTGGGTTTCTAGATTCTTATAAATGTAATACTTGTTTAAAGAACCAAGTTGTTGCCTAGGTTTGTTCTTAAACGGTTTATTTTCATCCTTTTGATTGTCTTCCATTGCTATTTCTCTTTTCCCGATGTAAAATGAAATTTATTTTAGTTTGATTTTTCATCGATATAGACTCATATGCCTCTTTTTGTCGTATTGTTCTCAACAAAAATAATGTAATTTTTCATGTTTGTTCAGGTCCAGGATGTTATTCCTTTTTCAATTGGACTTCAGGCAGATGAAGGTCCAGTTTCTTCAGGATCAGATGGTGTACTTTTCCCAAAAGGCCAACCCATTCCAAGTGCTGCAGTCCTAACATTTCAGCGGACTAATTTGTTCCATCTGGAAGCCTTCTATGCTAATCCAAGTGAACTACCACCTGGGACATCTCCGAAAATTAGTTTCTTCACCGTATGCCCACTTTAGAACTTTTGGCTAATGTGAAGCCGTTAAAATTATCTTGTGCACATATTTGAACTGTTTTATATATTTCTTCTCACCCCCTTTCTCAGTTATTGTCCTAGCTCTCCTCTCTTGGTTTTCTTATGTGTTTAATGCAAGGCATGCAGTATAGCGCTTTTATGTGAGCTCTTTTTTTTGGCAAATCTATGTGAGTTTTTTTTTTTAAAAAAAAAAACTTTTTGGGTACTTGCCATAGTTATCAATAGTACGCAGCCGCGCACGCACTATATCGGCGTAGCGTAGCAAAGTGGCCTGTGGCAGCTATTTGAAGATTGTAGCGGAGCGGTTTAAAGGAGCGGCTGTTGCGGCCGCTATAGCAGCCCAAACAGCGGCCCATTGAGGCCGCAATGGTTTCAAAAGAAAAAAAACTGCATTTTTTTTTGAAAAAACACCATTCTCTGTGACCTAGTTTCCTTTGTATTTTTCTGCTCTGCTTTTATTAAAAAAAACAGCTCTTCAAAAGTCAATTAGCTGTGTTTACTTCATGTTTTGTTCAAGACCTATGACTTTTTATTGTTAATTATGAATAGTTCATGAATTTTGAGCAACTTTTCAAATTTGTTAGCATTTATAGATATAACATTAAATATTTAATATATATAAAAAATATTAGAATAGCGGCCATCCCGCTATTCGCTATCTCGCTATCCCATTTTTGCCGCTCTGCGCCACTATCAGAGATTGATAACTATTACTACTCGCTTTTTTGTATATAGTGGTGTTTAAATTCCACAGAAAAGTTTGTGTTTGGTGGATATTCATTATTAGCACAATCAACAGGTTTCCATTTTGAGCTGTAAGTTGTCTAATACTATGTTATCTAGAAGCTGTTATGCATTCATGTATGCAAACATCTCCAAAAGTTTTGTCTGATTCCTGTATTATTGGCATCAAGTGAGAACCTTTACTTGAATGGATCTGGAGCCATTGCTACAGACACCTCACCCTGTTTTTAAATGAGATATAGATATGGATGCCTGTGCTGTGACTATTGCTTGTTCTGATATCAAAGGAAGCTAATGTTGTAAAACTAATTAGGTATAACAATATGAGAGTCAGAACCAGCTTTTTGTAGACGTGTATGTACTTGGCTAAATCATTATGTTAGGAGAAAAAGGAAGTATATGTGGTAGATCTAACACCATTCCTTGTGCTAGTCATTCAGTATGTGTTCTCTGCATGCCTACATTATATGCTTATGAATTTGTTCACTACTTCTCAGATTGGTCCTTTGCATGGATCCCAAGGTAGTAAGAAAAGAGTTAAAGTTAGAGTTCAACTAAATCTGCATGGCATTTTCAGTATTGAATCAGCTACAGTAAGTAAGAAAGCCTCATTTTATCATTCCATTTTGTGTTATGAGTTATGAGTCTTTCTGAGAGATCTAGCAATGCACATAAACCTTGTGGCTTCAGTTGATCACGGATCAAGTGGATGATTCAGTTATTGCTGGTGATCATCATTCAAATCCTGATGCAATGGATATTGATCCCATGCCTGAGACAGTTGCCAATGGTGTTGAAGATAGTACCAATAAGAAGTGTGAATCTCCACAAAGTTCTGTAAGTACCGTCATGTTATTTCCCCCCTCTATCTTGGCTTTTTTTTTTTTGTTTTTTCATTTCGGGAGATCTTAGATATTAGAGATTTCTAGCAAATTTATCCTTTGAGCATGAAGACTTTTATAAATATAAGATGCAATCATTTTTTGTGACAAATTCTGAGACTATCTGTTATGATTGGTTTTATAATTTCCATATTATACTTAATTTTTTTTTTTTTATCTTGTGGTGATAGTTTTGATTGCAGATATGATTCATATAGGTGTCCGGAGTAAATAACAATTTTACTGTCATACATTTTTACAGGCTGATAGTACAAGAAAAGATAAAGCTAACAGAAGGCTTCATGTGCCAGTGTATGAGGATATCCATGGCGGAATGACAATGGCTGAGATTTTTGAAGCTTATGAAAAAGAACTCCAGTTGGCCCAACAGGACAGAACTATGGAGCTAACCAAAGAAAAGAAGAATACCTTGGAGTCTTATGTCTATGAAATGAGGAGTAAGGTAGAGGTTCAAAATCTAAATGAGATGTCGACAACTGGTTTCTGATTCAGGATACTTGTTTTATGCAGTCACACGCTGAATTTCTACTACAAAAAGTTTTATCTTTTGGGTTATCTGTTTTTAAGGGGAAAAACTGTTAGATGTTCCAATTTAAAGAACCATCTTTAACTTTTATCAAGTCAATGTGGAAGACCTGGTTGTGTTAAATGAGAAATGTTATGGTATAGTTACTGAAGTTTTAATGGCTTTCTGTCATGACTCATTAGTAAATGTAAAACTGAAATTAAGAATACAAAGTTCAAAGTGCTCTTTTGTTATATACTTTCAAATCTTTAAATTTGTATCTCTTTTCATGTCACTGATTTCATATATGGATTTGAAGAATTTTTTGGTTCTATTTTTCTTGATGGGCTTGGATTTAAATTTATTTGCATACTTGAATAGCTCTTCAACACATATCGGAGCTTCGCGAGTGAGCAAGAGAGGGATGACATATCTAGGAGCCTGCAAGAGACCGAGGATTGGCTTTATGAGGATGGATATGATGAAACTGAACATGCTTATTCTTCAAAACTGGAGGATCTGAAAAGGGTAATTTTTGCTTTTCTAATATCAATGTTACTCTTTCATACTTTCTGTTTATGATCTATGTATTTCTGAAGCTGGTGGATCCAATTGAGAATCGGTATAAAGAGGAAGAAGGAAGAGCACAAGCCATAAGAGATTTATTAAAGTGCATCTCAGAGCATCACACATATGCAGATTCCCTTCCACCCCAGGAAAAAGAACTGGTACGATAACAAATAGGCCAGTGAATATTATTGTGATTGTGATGCTACTCATAAGATCAGCTTTCAATTGATGACTTTATTGTTTCAGATCATCAATGAATGCAATAAAGTAGAGCAGTGGCTGGGAGAGAAGATGCAACAACAAGAATCTTTTCCTAAGAATATCGACCCGATAATATGGTCAAGTGATATTAAGAGCAAGACAGAGGATTTATACTTGTATGATGCTTCCTCTTTCTGTTTTCCTGTTGATGTTATTTGATTTTCTTGATTTTAAGATATATTTAAGGGTTCTCTTGGAAATAATTGATTTATGAAAACAAAGGTAGAATCTCTTAGTGATAGAAGGTTGACTTCTAGGTATCGTGTTCTTATTGGAGGAATTTAGTTTCATGGAACTGCAATAAGTAGAATATAGTTAAAAGATCTAGTGCAGAAGTGGAGTGTTGGTCCATGACTCTATGTGTGGACATGTATGGTTGAAACTAGTTCAAGAATTGAAGTTTTGCAAAATAGGCTCTATGAAATTGATTTGTATACAATCAAGTAACCTTGCACATTAAGGTTGGGCGCAAGTGGTTAATGTGCTTCATCTAAAGGGACGGACTCGGCTGGTACCCGAGTTCAATCCCTGGTAATAGAATAATCCGTGGTCAGACTTTAGTTACCTCTCAGCCGAACACAGATTAGTCTAGGGGCTGAAAACGAAAAAAGTAACCTTGCACGTTGCCTCCAACCTAGTCTTTCATGAGCAAACCAAGCATATGGAGATTGATTGCCATTCTCCATTCCAGAGATATTACTATCTCATTTGTAAATTTTAATGATAGTAGTTTTATTTAATTATTAAATCTATTGATTCATGTCTAATAAAGATCCACATGTGATGATATCAATATATTTGATTGGGAAAATTTTCTTGTGATCATTCTGAGTTATACTCCTGCTTGTGCAAAACATTTTTCATATGTTCTTATGAATGTGTTTGTTCTTATCCCTTGATTTTATGTCAACGTTAATTAATGTCCTATATTGATGGGATTTCAGAACATGCCAACGGATATTGAGATCCAGGGCCTCTCCAACTTCAGAAGACAATGACAAAGATAAGCCAGATACTCCCAATCATCCATGAATACATTGATGGGGCAATCACCTCCTGAACTAAAGACATAAATTTTCATCACTGATACCTTTCTGACAAATATAGATATCTTTTTCTTTGCATTTTCTCACTCCTACCCTCCTCTGCTCTGGGGATTTGAATGAGGCAAATTTAAGTAGATGAAGTCTTAACAATCATTAGTGCAAATTTCCAGCGTTTTGTATTTGGATATTTACTTTTTTATCTAATCTTTTTTTATGTGATGTGGTTCCTTCAAATGAATCAAATAGGTTCTGCTCAAGTGGGGAAAAATAAAAATCTGCGTGAGTTATGTATGTAGCATTAGTGACACTTGTTTCTGCACTGAACTCAAAAGAATTTTCACAGAATTGATTGTAACATATAATAACTTGTTGCTCGGCTTATGATATTTGGATGGAAATTAAATTCTTATTATTATCAGACCCGTGAAAGTTTATTTTGCATTCATGTTAAGTCCTTTTTATTATCTAGATTCTTTGCTACAGTGCAGTCTCTGAAACAAAAATCTCGATCCAATGACTGAGATCCTATTGCAGAGACTGCATTGCAACACAGGATCTCGGCTCATTGTTTTCACTGTAGTGGGACACGAGGAACATGTCTATCTAATTTTGTTGGGTCAAATGCAGTTAAAAACGCATGCTTTGTATTGTAGCGCCATAAAACATCAAACTCAAACAAATGAAATGTATTCGTATTTTATCAACAATTTAAATACATCTTCAACCTTACTATAATTAGGAAATTGGTAAATATACCCCACACTTTTTAGCCATACACCCCATATGTATGGAGACTAAAGTTTTCGGAATACAAATTTAACTGGAGTTTTCGAAATACAAATTTGTATTCCGGAATACACCCCACAATTCAAAAAATTAGTGGAGTTTTCGGAATACAAAATTGCTCCAATTTTTGGAATATACGCAAAATTAGAGGGTATTTTTAAAATTTTCATATTAATATGGGGTGTATAGCTAAAAAACTGGGGTGTATTTACCAATTTCCTAACAAACCGATAGAGCTAATGCATAACCCAACTCAATCATTTGGCCCAAGCGCAAATGTCATCCCGATTTGTAACTTCTGGACATTGAAGTAGTGAACGAAATCAATCAAAAATATTTTTATAAAATAAATCAAGAAAAATATTAAATGGTGCAATGAGTTCTCTCTAATTTAATCTTTTTCTTCGGAATAATACATGACAATGTTTTTATGTAGAGACAACTCGTTGTCAGTTGTTATTATATGATAATGTCATTCTCCATAAACTCAAAAGTAAATTTTATTCTCAAATCATCTTTCAATAATTATATAATTGAGTTGCTTCAAATATTATCAAATAATTGTTTGAAGTAAATGAATATCATGCAACATTATTAAAATAAATATTATACTCCAAATGTTAACATGCTTATTAATAAATAAATTAATAATAAAGTAATTATTGATAGATCTTAATAATCCTTTTTTTTTATGCCCACAGTATTCAGAGGGAAATAGGTCCCTGGACTAATTTGTATTCAGCCTAGAGATAAGTAAAGATTGGTCACATATTGTTCCATCGTCAGGGATGAAATATGGGTCCTAACCGAGTTTGTCACCTTCGCTAGAACACATTAATTACTTGTGTCCAATCTCATGGTTTCTTAATAATCTTATTATGAGCATAAAATTATATAGAATACTATCTAATATAACATTTTATAGAATTATAAGTGTTTTTTGTGTAGTTATTAAACTCATAAAAGAAGTTATTTGATACGATGACAATAAAAATTAGTGTTTTTTTTTTCCATTACAACATAAGGTCACTTACCTGAATGTATTTACGTCTACGTGTCTAGGAATTTTTTGTTGATAACGAAAAATGACAAATTTCCTATGACTATGATATTATGAGGGAAGCAACACCCGAACGTGTTAAAATAACATGGTCGAATGGCCACGTCACTCACTCTCACTCGTTCTTCTTTCCCATCTCGTTATTCCAAGCACTTCTTCACTCACAGATTCAACCATTTCAGCAGCACAGGGCTTATTCTCTCATCCAAAAGGACCAAAACACTGCATCAACGACACCGTTTCTGCTACACAAAGGTAATGGCTTCTTCAACAGCCACCTCTGGTTCTGATAGAATCACTGCCCCCTATGGCACTTGGAAGTCACCCATCACCGCCGATGTCGTCTCCGGCGCCTGCAAGAGGCTCGGCGGCACCGCCGTCGATGGCCGTGGCCGCCTCGTTTGGCTGGAATCACGTCCAGCAGAATCAGGGTAAGTAACTTTTTCAGTGCCCCTTTGGATTATTAAGCACTTTTGGAGAAGCTGGAAGTGGAAAAGTGTGAAAGCTTTAAACTTTTGGAGTTTGCAAGTTGACCCTTTACGGCCATTAAGGACATGTTTGATTTTCAGTCACAAACTATGTTTGAGTAATTGAGTCTAAAAGTACCTTTACCCAAAGGGAACGATTCAAACGTATTTTTGCAATCTTTCAACTGAAAATCAAACATGTACTGACTCATTTTTTTGTTTGTTTCAGACGGGCGGTTCTTGTCCTTGAGGCGGAAAAACCGGGAGGGGACCCTGTGGATATTACTCCCAAGGAGTTTGGAGTGAGAACACTGGCACAGGAGTATGGAGGTGGTGCTTTCACTGTTTCAGGAGATGTTGTCTTCTTTGCAAATTACAAGGATCAGAGATTGTACAAACAATCCATCACTTCTCTGGGTGAGCAAGCAAACATCAATTTCCACTCCCCAATAATACCCATATTTTCCATAATAATGTCATGTATTGTAATTGACATGAAATGACACTTGTTTTTGTGCCCCTTTTGACCTGATTTGTTGTCTTACTCTTCATGTTACCTTCATCCTGTCATCAAGTTTTGTTTTATTCATAATCAACTTTAGTTTACTACTTTACTTATATATTGGTTTTGTATCAACCGGGGAATGTTGATTTGGTGTTATGTGATTTTCAAAAGCATGAGTGAAGCAATTTTCTTAACTGGTGCTGGATTTTATTTTTTTTGGTTTGTCCCTAGCAGATATGCCTCCTACACCTCTCACTCCGGATTATGGTGGACCGGATGCAAGCTATGCCAATGGAGTATTGGATACACGCTTTAACCGTTTTATATGTGTAAGGGAAGGTAAGCAGTCCAGAACCAGTTTATCTTCAAGGCTTATGTTAGAACGCTCCCACTGTGTTTTTACTTCTTGAATGATTTGTTTATTTGGTCATCGATGAATAATTGTGTTGCTAGATCGTCGGGAGAGCAGTCAAAATCCACCTACAACAGTTGTATCTATAGCACTTGGCAGCAGGGATGTTCAGGGTAATAATTTCCATCTTACTAGTGAAGTTAACCTTGGGAGAGACTGTGAATATGTATTTCATTGTTGCAAGGTTTTCATTAGTTATGCTATTTACACTTGCTTGATGGCTGTTTTCATTGTGCAATCAATATTACGTCTGACTGAATTGAGTGACATTCAGAACCAGAAGTACTAGTTGGCGGGAGTGATTTCTATGCTTTCCCACGTCTAGACCATAAAAGTGAAAGAATAGCATGGATACAGTGGAGTCACCCCAACATGCCGTGGGATAAATCAGAACTTTGGGTTGGCTATATTTCTGAAAATGGGTGAGCAGAACTCTTTGCCTTAATGAGTTGTGACTTTTGAGAATTAAGAAAATTTGCTTACATTGTAGGTGTAGGTCTCCCTGTTGAGGTGACAACAAAAAATTCTTCTTTCATTCTTACATTTGCTTTTGATTTTTCATAATTATTATAAGTCTATGATGGTATGATTCCTTTTGATATGAAAAGTTGATACTTATTCAGATACTCGGTTCTTTTTGTAATTTTTTCTGAATCACACAGCAAAGGTTTTGTTGATTAAGTTACATCATATAGTGCTTCCCCTTTACATAACCTTGAAAAAGAGAAGTGATTACTTGATTTGCATCCACTTCTCAAGTCTCAACTATTACACTACGGTTATTGCTGTCGATACTCTTCATGATATTCATGCACTGTTTTCATAAAGCCTTGTGCATGGATTTTATTCCCTCTAGAAGATGTTTGTTTAGCCTCCATTTCTGACTCTTATTTTGTCTCCTGGATTTAGTTTTCAAGTTCTATGTGATAGTTGATGTTACTGTTTCTTATTATATGATATTGTCATGTTTCAACTCGAAGCTTAATCATTTTAAGTTTCCATGCAGAGAGATCTACAAGCGTGTCTGTGTTGCTGGATATAATCCTACACCTGTGGAGTCTCCAACTGAGCCGAAGTGGTCCCCTGATGGTACCTAAGCTAAGCATTTTTGTAACCTGGAAAAAATTTGGCATTTTTATGGAACCATAATTTGACATATTAACAGTAGCTAACGAGCATGTAGTTTTGATGACATGTTCTCTTAAGATCATCAAGAAGTCATGATAGTGTGATCCCTCCAGACATGGGCTCAGGATATTTGATCTAGGTTAATTTATGATGTCATAATGTTCTATGATGTAAAACTTTGATGTTTTTACTTAATTAGTTTTTACTCCCATGCTTTTAGAGCATATCATTCATTCATGAGCTTTGTTGTTCTCATTGAATTTTATTGTTTCAAAGCTTACTGCTAACTTTGAAAACAACATCTATTGTGGTCTCTCTGTGCGTTCTGATTTAATATGTGTATTTCTTAATTGAACTATGCAGGGGAGCTTTTTTTCATCACGGATAAGGAAAATGGTTTCTGGAATCTCCATAAATGGGTAATTTTCTTTCTCTGTTCATTCCTGCTAGCCAGAAATTATATATATATATATATATTTGCTTACATTAACTTTTGTTTTTCTGTATTGATAGACGCTCATTAATACTCTGGATAACTTTGAATTCATATGCAAGATATGCATTCTAGTCAGCCCTTCTTTTGTGCATGTTCCAGTGGTTGAATATCTCTATTGTTGATATTTCATTCTTCCAAGTATCATCTGTTACTTTGCTGTTTGTTTCGGATTCCCTTGTGCAACAAGAAAATTGTGACAAAGAATTTGATTGCAGGCATGCTTGAATGCATTTTCTGTTTGGACATGCAATAGCCACTATAAAATTGATTAATTATTTTATTTTTCTTTTCTAACTTCTTTAATTGGTTACAGATTGAGTCAGAAAATAAGGTTGTGCCTGTTTATTCTTTGGATGCTGAGTTTGCAAAGCCACTATGGATTTTTGGCATGAATTCTTATGAATTTGTTCAGAGTCATAAACAGAGAAACTTAATTGCTTGCAGTTACAGGTGATTCCAAGTCTGCTACCTGTAAATTTTTCTCTTTTCATCTTTTCTTTTATGCAATCCTGTACAATCAACTCAATGGTTTTGTTTGTATATGCAGGCAGAAGGGGAAGTCATATCTTGGAATTATTGATGATATGCAGGGCTCAAAACTAACTGTGCTTGATATCCCTTTCACAGATATAGATAACATTGTAATTTTTAAAATTGTTTCCTTGCCTTTTTTTTGGGTCTAAAATCAATTCTTGATGCAATAATAATCTTAGTTGTGCAATCCTGCCACTGCAGACTTCTGGCAATGATTGCCTATTTGTGGAAGGAGCGTCTGCAGTTCATCCATCATCAGTGGCCAAGGTGCCTCCTTCTTTCCCCGACTATCTATTGTTGAGTTATTTCAATTCACCCCCTGATAGCTCTCTTGCGTTCCAGGTGACCTTAGATGACGATAAATCAAAAACAATTGACTTCAATATTATTTGGTCATCCTCACCAGATAGTTTAAAGTATAGTTCGTACATCAGTAAGCCAGAGTTGATTGAATTCCCAACTGAAGTACCTGGACAAAAGGCTTATGCATACTTTTATCCGCCATCTAATCCTATTTACCAAGCCAGTCAAGGAGAGAAGCCTCCATTGTTATTGAAGAGCCACGGTAAAATCTTGGTCTTGTTTAAGGAATGATCACATTCTAATTCATTTCATTTGACCACTTACATGCTGAAAACATGGGGAGTGGGGTCTTCCCTCTGTAACCAGAATTGATATGCATTTTACATTCATGATCGGTGAGAATGGATAGTCTTTATTTATGAATTGATATGCACACCAATACTTCTGAATTGGAATTTCATTATGTTTTACAACAAGTTTGTTGGAATTTCATGATGGAATCAAAATTTTCAGTTGTGAAATATCGGAGTACTTGGTTACTGCATTTATTGTTCTTTAGTTACTCTAATAACTTAGTAGTAGTACAACAGCCACTTTTATATATGCATTGTTTTATTTGAATATTTCAGGAGGGCCAACCGCTGAAGCACGTGGAATTTTAAATTTGAGCATTCAGTACTGGACTAGTCGGGGTTGGGCATTCGTTGATGTTAATTACGGTGGAAGCACTGGTTTGTTTCTCACCTTCTAGTTTGTTTGTTTATTATTTTGGCTATCCAAGAAAGTTTTGGTTATTTATGTTCCACTGTTCCAGTTGAATTGCTTATGGAATGTTGTACTCATTTTCACATATTTAAAGATGAAACTTAGTTCGTCTGACTGGCTTATTATTTGAAAGGTTATGGCAGGGAGTTCCGAGAACGGCTTTTAGGACGCTGGGGAGTAGTGGATGTCAATGACTGCTGTAGTTGTGCTACATATTTGGTAATTATTTTTTAATTGTTTCTTACATTTGTGGTTGATGAATCTGTTGTAAGAGTGATCATGTAATCTGTTATCTAGGTGGACAGTGGAAAAGTAGATGGGGAGCGACTGTGTATAACAGGGGGATCTGCTGGTGGGTATACCACATTAGCCGCGCTTGCTTTTAGAGAAACCTTCAAGGCCGGGGCTTCTTTGTATGGTGTGAGTGCATCTCCTGATCTCTTCAATTCCACAATTATTATTAGTAGGCAAATTATTTTTCTAAAGATTAGAATAATCTACTTTATATATTTACCACAAAATAGGGTTCATGGAATTCCTGACTAGTCATCAATCCACATTATGTGGATGTTTTGAACACGTTATTTGTTTTCGTTTCTTTAACAAAGATAAGATTAAGAAAATGATGAACAGTTTTTTACCCGCTTTAATATTCTTCTAAGTGGTTAGTTTTAATAATCCATGCAATGGCTTACATATGCATATACCTTTCTGAGCCTTTTAGCCAATGTCAAGTATAATATAGTATATGTTCTTATAACTTCAATGAAGAATTTAGGTTAAATTGTTGTCCTTACAATGGAATTTAATTTGCCAATTGGTCTCTTAAACAGGTAGCCGACTTGAAATTGTTGGTAGAAGAAACTCATAAATTTGAATCTCACTACATTTCTAACCTAGTTGGTAAGTCAATGGTAATCGCTATTTCTTTGGGTTATTTGTTTCATTTGGAGTTAATGTTGCGCTTAACTGATTGCAGGAGGTGAGAAGGAGTGCTTTGAAAGATCCCCAATCAATCATGTTGATAAGTTTTCTTGTCCTATCATTCTATTTCAAGGATTGGAGGACAAGGTTAGTAACAATGCGATTATTATTAACCCATTTCCATATAATCTACAAGTTTTGGTTTGTGAAAATAAGTTCTACACGTTGCAGGTTGTGCCACCCAGTCAAGCACGCAAAATTTACCAGGCTCTGAAGGAAAAAGGCATGCCGGTTGCTCTCGTCGAGTATGAAGGAGAGCAACACGGTTTCCGAAAGGTACATGCTGATTTAGATACTTTTAGAAATGAAATTTATGGAGGAAATAGTAGTGACTATATGTGGTAATGGGTTGGATTTTGTAGGCTGAGAACATTAAGTTTACACTTGAACAACAAATGGTCTTCTTTGCGCGATTGATAGGGTGCTTCAACGTTGCCGATCCTATTACTCCCATCAAAATTGACAACTTCGATTGAGAATGGCTTTTTCAGAGGTACTTATGATGTTGGCTTTCTTTATATCTTATGTTAAAACAAGTCCTAAGCAACCTTTGTTCTCAAGTCCTAATACTGCTTTGCAGAAATTCATGAAGTTCTTTCTGCTAGAAGTTAATTGCACTGATGAGGGTCTCCTGCGGGGGCACTAACCAACCTACCCCCATAGCCGTAGTAGCACTCTGTAGAAGGTCTTTGTTCATTCTCATTGCCTAGAGTGTGCAGAGTTTCTACTACATTTCTCAAATCTTGATTGGAGTTCAATATATTCAGTCTTGAATTTTGTTTAGAATTATGGTTTTTATATTTTGAACCTGCACTACAAATATAGCATGTTTGTTTTCTAGAATATCAGTCCTGCATATGTAAAGTGAGTATTGTTCAATACGGTCACGGAAAATTTTACTAATTTCACCTGCACGAATGGTTACTATGAATATTTCTAAATTTGCTTTTTTTTAAGAAGAAATTTTTTTTTATCTATTCTCTGTAATTAATCATTTTCTTAGAAATAGTATTTTTGCTTATTTCAACTATCATCAATATACAGAAGACAGTTCAGGAATTACTAAATATAGAACTACATGAAATCATTCCATTTTTCAAAAAGATGTAATGATAAACCATAATGCTGTGATATATTATACTTGCCAAGTTGCTATGGTACTACTCGGTGTATTTGTTTTTCTGTCGTACGAGTATGAATGATAAATGGTGCCAACCAGTTCCAAACAAACTTGTAGGAGCGTTGTTTGGTGATAAGATTTCTGTACAAGCAATCAAGCATGGAATGAAATCTAAGGAGAGGATCGTTATCCAGGATGGGGTAACATTCTTTGACCAAAAAAAAAAAAAAAGAAGGATGGGGTAACATTCCCACGCTCGAGTAATAGTGCTTTGACCAAAAGTTATATTTGGATTGGAAAATGATCCATAGACACCCACTTTCACAATCCACCCATGGGACACCTGCCAACCTGGCAATTAGGAAAGTCAACAAAGTGACATGGCAAGTACTGACTTAGCAAAGAGAGAGGGAAATTTTCAAAACAAAGGGAACCCTACATCGGAGAAGAGAAAGCATCTATCGTCTTTTTCCTTCCCTCTCTCTCTCACACATTTTCCATTTCTGTGAGACTGCGATTCTGCTGTCTGGTAGGGGCCGTCGACGACGATCTACCACCTGATAGAGTTGCACAGGATGACCCACATGTGCGCAGCACTCATGGTGCTAAACATGTTGCCGAGCTTCAACCGAACTGAACCACCAGAGAACCAGATCGACGTCCTGATCGGGGTCGCCACCATCGGCGGCTATTCTCTCTTGCGTGGAGTCACTGGGCTTCGTGGTGAGTAGTACGAGATCACAGAGACGCTCGCGGTGGTGGTATCGTAAGTGTCGAGGAGGGAATGGGACCGGTTTTAGGCGACGAGGCGGGCGTGGCCGAAGGCGGGGTAGGGTCGAGTGAGTAATGTCAGGGTGATGGAGGTGGACGTGATGGAGGCCAAAACAGGGGTGAGCATGAAGCGCGATTGGGTGAGTTTGTGATGTTGGGTTTGCTTTTTTGACTTTTTGAAATATCTTGCTCATTAATTTCCAGTTTCAAAGATAATTAAGCTTGCAACATCAATGGAGCAATATTGACACTTCCCAAGACAGTTTCAATTAAAGCAAAAAAAAAAGAATGCCTCAATCAAACTTCAATTGAGAAGGCTCTCAATAGTAAACTGAGTCCATAATCCTAATATGGAAAGAAGCTATCAGAACACCACATGCCTTCCTAAACAAAATGTTTGGCTACATGATTTGTTACTTATCTATGGACTAAATAGTCTACCCCTAAATGCAAAGCTTTTGAACGTGAATTGGGTTTGTGTTGATGGCTGTTTGGGCATTGGGTTTGTGTTTGTGGGTCAAACTGAGCTTTAAGTATGATTGTATAACTTTTGAGGCTTCTGCATTATTTTGCTTGCTAAACTTTCATATTGGTTTATTGGTGGTCAACCAAACTAGATACAAGTTTATGCTCTTTGTCAAAGATATGAAGTGCAGAAATTTTCTTATTGGAGGTCAGGCAACTATTAACATGATATACATGTTTGTTGTGTATTATGCTTCTTTTCACAATGGCATATTACCCAAATATAGAGAACTGTATTTTTCCAAACATCATTTTTCTGTGTGAAGATGCTTATTAAATAAAGCACTTGTGTTTAGGAAGAAAGACACATAATTCAAAACATTTGTTAGTGGTCTCTGCAGTTTAGGAATGCTTTTAACTTAAGTTGTTATATATAGTCATACCGTATTATACTAACAATATAATCAACAACAGAAGGGCATAAAAAGGTTTTGGAAGGACATATTGAGTTTGAATTGGGTGTGCATTACTTTTAAGTGTCGATTTTATGCTTGTGGTTTTCCATAAAACAAAAGTTAGGACATCAACTAAGTAGTTAGAATTTAGATGCTTATTACCAAGGCATGAGTTTTATTTTGGTTTTTTTGCCACACTGATATCTCGTATTGTAATTGTTTAACCAGAGGATTTCTTTTTTGATGTTGTTACATTGCTCTATCCTCTTAGTGCCTGAATCTGTTTAATTTGCTGCATCATAAATGCTTAATTTACTTGGTTGGCAGGTTGCTATGTTTACAGATTTGACGTTTTCTTCAGAATTTGAATCTGAAAATTTGACTGAATCTGAAAAATGGGGTATGTGGGTTTGGCTGAATCTGAAAATTTGATGTTTTCTTCATAGGTATCTACTTATTGGTAATTTTCATGATATTGTTACTGGCACACTTCTGGTTTACAAATCATATGGTGTTACTTTAATATTTATCTGTCTTGCGTTATTATATTGATCTCCATCAGCAAATCAGTTCTTTTGTATTTCAATGTGCTTTATATCCATGGAGAATATGTTCATTTTGTTTTTGATTTGAGTACCTTGTTCATCATTGTACTTAATTTGCTTAGATGCTTACAACTTGGAATAGTGAAAGGCTTTATAAAATTACTCTTTGGTACAGGTGTGCAACATGTTATAGTTTTTAGAATCTTAGCATTACATGAAGTAGACTTTGATGTTCTTTCTCTGGATCCCATGTTGTTGTTTACATTTTGTGAAGGTGTATAGTTATTGAACTGCATTTTATTTTAATGGTATATTATTATATGGTGCAGGACATTAATAAGAAGGATGTTTCTCTCAGCAAATTCAAGGATAAGGTTCTCTTTAATTTTTTTATATATCTCTTATTTGTTGTATGGAAAATAATAAGATGAGGGGATCACTGGAAACTAAATTGTTAACCATTATCAATTTATTTATGCTGAATTAGCATTACTATATTGGTGTTTTTTATTATGGTCCTACTAATGTAGCTAGCTAGTTTTAGTTTGCAGGTGTATTACTTTGGATCATTTGAATATTTAATGATCAGCAACTATTTGTCCGCATTAAAGAACTATCCATCCAAGCTTATTGTCAAGCCTCAATGGCCAACCTTCGATATTGTTTGTCTAATGCTGAAACTCTTCCTTTTGCTTAGATATTTGCTCAAATAGACATTGCTTCTTTACTTTCTGTTATGTATTTTCATCTTATATAGGTTTTTCACCTCATATTCAATATGCATGTTCAAGTTTTCTATCTAAATTCTCATCATAGAAGGAAGCTTAAGGAAGAATTTGGTTGGTACTTTATCTATATTTATTTTGGGGCCTTAGTTCACCATTTTCACCATTTTAATCTTGTGCAAATTTTCAGTGTGTGAGTTAAACATTTCCATTATTCATATTTTTTGTAGGAGCTAAAGCTCACTCTTCACACCACAAAAGCTTGTATGCAGTTCATGCAAATGAAATTTCACGAGGAGTTCTCCAATCTTGGTAAGGATTAGTGATTAAATAATTTTATGTTCTTATTGCTATTGTTCAGGTCCTTTCTTTATGTAACTTTTTTTTTGTTTGTAGGCATGCACATTCATGGCTTAGCTCATGCTGCTTCTGGATATCAGAGTTCTTGAAGAAAATCGCAAACTATATACAATGAAGTCCAAGACCTCAAGGGTAATAAGATTACGGTTGACTAGTTGCTTGCCTTTGTAAGGTCTTCATTTTATTTTATTTTTCCCATAATAATTGAATTAAGATGGGTGATTTTGTTTGATCAAGAAGTATTAGGGTGTATTGTCGAGTAAGACCCTTCTTTCCTGGACAAGCAAACCACTTGAGCATAGTGGAAAATATAGAAGATGGAACCGTCACAGTCAATATTCCTTCAAAGAATGAGAAGGGATGCAAATCCTTCAACTTCAACAAAGTGTTTGGACCATCTGCTGCTCAAGGTTGGCTTGTTTGGGTGTCAGTTCCAGTTATCTCAGGGGTTAATGTTTCTTAGAGTTATTGAAATTGAAATTTTCATGTGACTCTTTATTAGAGTGTTATATTAGACAAATTACTTCAGGGATTATTATCATGTGACTCTTTTTTCTTTTGTAAATAGCATTGCCTAGGACTATTTCAGGACCATTTTATTGTGGCTCTTTTTTCATTTTGTTTGATTGTTGCTCAAATTATAAAGAGAAATTCTTTGCCAAAGTAATATCGAAGAAGATTGTGATACAAGACTGATTGTTTGTTGTTGGACTTCCAACATTCGTTTTCTTAGGCAACTCGTAATAAAATGAAAAAGTTTTGATAAACACATTTGTGGTTAATTCCAATTGAAAATATGGTTAATTTAAGGCCTCATGTGGTTAAGTACGTGTTAAAATAATATTACGCACATAAGTTTTCAAATTGAGATTTTTCAGTGTATCACACTACGTGGTGAAAAATACCTAAATTGTGTTTTCATGAAAGTTTGGTCGTAGCAGTAGCAGAAATCAGGTGTCACCATATTCATATCCTAACTAATCACTTTTTTGTGAGAGACTAACCATGACCTTAATTTATCAGTGACAGAATTATTCTAACTCACATGGCATGGGAACAACAGGAGGGGAGTATTGACATTATTTTGAGGCCTCTAAAAATTCAATCCAAGTTGGTCACAACTAGAGAACTGGATCATAGGTAACTACACAAGAATACAAGTTAACCACTTCTGGTAACACTGTTAACCGTTTAACTTTCTTTAAAAAAAATTTCATCTCATGAAAATGACAACTTGGGTCAATTGATGGGGAGGTTTTCAGTTGATCTTGTATCATACCAAGAAGTGTTTTCAAGCTAGTTTGATGCTAGCAATATCAGAAATCAGGTGTCACCATATTCACATCTAACTAACCACTTTTTTGTGAGTGACTAACCACAAGCTGAATAAATTTATCGGTGATAAATTTTCCAACTCACATGGCATGGGAACAACAGGAGGGGAGTATTGGCATGTTTTTCAGGAATCTAAAAATTCAATCCAAGTTAATCACAACAACTGGAGAACTTGATCATAGGTAACCACACAAGAATACTAGTTAACCATTTTTTTGAACACACTTAACCGTTTAGTTTACTTTAAAAAAAAATTCATCTCATGAAAATGACAACTTGGGTCAATTGAGGGGGAGGGGGAGGTTTTAAGTTGATCTTGTATCATACCAAGAAGTGTTTTCAAGCTAGTTTGGTCCTGGCAATATCAGCAATCAGGTGTCACCATATTCACATCTAACTAACCACTTTTTTGTGAGTGACTAACCACAAGCTGAATAAATTTATCGGTGACAAATTTTCCAACTCACATGACATGAGAACAACAGGAGGGGAGTATTGGCATGTTTTTCAGGAATCTAAAAATTCAATCCAAGTTAATCACAACAACTGGAGAACTTGATCATAGGTAACCACACAAGAATACTAGTAACCATTTTTTTGAACACACTTAACCGTTTAGTTTACTTTAAAAAAAAATTTCATCTCATAAAAATGACAATTTGGGTCAATTGAGGGGGAGGGGGAGGTTTTAAGTTGATCTTGTATCATACCCAGAAGTGTTTTCAAGCTAGTTTGGTCCTGGCAATATCAGCAATCAAGTGTCACCATATTCATATCCTAACTAACCACTTTTTTTTGAAAGACTAACCATGACGTTAATAAATTTATCAGTGACAATTTTTCCAACTCATATATAATGGGAACAACAGGAGGAGATTATTGGCATGTTTTTCAGGCATCTGAAAATTCAATCCAAGTTAGTCACAACAACTGGAGAACTGGATCATAGGTAACCACACAAGAACACTAGTTAACCATTTCTGGGAACACAGTTAACCGTTTAACTTTCTTTAAAAAAAAAATTCAATTTCATGCCCAAATCCCTTGGGTCAATTGAAGAGGATGTTTTCATTTGATCATGTATCCTCCCCAGAAGGGTTTTTAATCTAGTTTGGTCGTGGCAGTAGAAGAAATAATACTTCACCATATTTGTATCCAAACTAACCATTTTTTCGTGAGTGAATAACCATGTGTTAAATAACATTTATCAGTGATAGAATTTTTCCAACTCACTATGCATAGGAACAACATGGATTATTTTGATTGCTCTAATAGTTCAAACCAAATAGTTGACAACATGAGTGGAACTGGATTGTAGATAATCGCACAGCACTAAAAAATCGGCGTCTGTGGTGCCCAACTTAGCATCCAAACTGACAACCCACAACAAGGGATGGTGGCATCAACCAGTGAGAAGACAGAGGTGAGGATGAAAAGATAGGAGAAAATAGAGAGTGGGATGAGAAGGAGGGGCGGTTTTCTTCTTCATGTAGTACAGAAGAGGGAGACTGAGATGAGAAGGGATGAAGTGGGAGAGAAGGAGGGAATGGGCGACAGAAGGAGGGAAGGAAATGGTTACGAAAGAAAGGGATTTTGAACAGTACAAAGTTGGCTATTTGATGAGTCACTAAAAATGAATAAAAAATGCCACAAGGGCAGGTGTGGGTCAGTGGTACACAAATTTGGGGTGTCCGTGTATCGCGATCCATTTGGATTACCTCGAGACATCACCAAAAACCTGTTACAGACAGAACAATTCTTACTATTGCTATTTCTAAGCAACGGCACGTCCAACAACTTGTTGAACAATACTTAATGGACTCTTGATCTATTTTTACTAACATTGAAGATACTATTTATTTCACTTTTTTTTTTCCCTCTAAAAGTTGCTACCTCCGGTTCTATTTATAAAAAATAAAAAGTAGTTTTTCTTTGGTCTTTTTTATAAGAAATAATGCTATTTTTAACAAAATTAATTGTTTTTTTCATTGTTGTCCTTGTTAATTATCATACCACTCAATTATATTACGTCACATTTAGTCATTTAATGCAAGAGTATTTGTATAAAAAAAATTAAAATGATAACATTATTAATGAAAAATAACACATTTTAATATATTTCTTGGTCTGTGATTTTAGTACTATGTTTCTTATATGAATAAATCTAAGTTCTCCTACCTTTTATTCCTATAAATCTTTCTAATTACTAAATGGAGAAAATATTAAATATTTTTTATTTTTTCAAGATATTAATTGTATTCTTTTTCTTATTTTATAAAATAGTAAAAGAATATGTAGGAGAATTTATAGGAGAATATATAATTTCTCTTTTTATATATAAGACCAGAGGTAGTACTATATAAAAACAACGAAAACAATAATATAATATAGGCTTAATTGCAGTTTTAGTCCCTTAGGTATCGCGAATGTGCGATTTTAGTCCCCCACGTTTCAATTGAGCAAATTGGATCCTCCAAGTTTTACAATTGTTGCAATTGGGTCCCTCCGTTAACTTTTCATCCAATTTTTAACGGAGCTATCCTACGTGGCAAACTGTTTCCTGATGTGGCAATAACTTGGCCAACGTGACAATTGACAAATGATGTATCCAACGTGGAACTGACTCAGCAATATTTTAGTGAATCACGTGGTAAGCACGTGAATCTACAAAAATCCCTCTCGTTCCCTCATCTCCAACCCATCCTTCATCCCCCTCTACCTTCGTAGCCCCTCTTCACCATACTTTCTCCTCCTCCAGCTCTGCAACGAGCTCGCCTGTCCCAACCTCCTCCACTACTCGCTCTGCCATGACTCATATTTGAGGGGTACTGGTATCTTTATTTTGTAGATTAATTACTGGGTTAACATGAATGAACAAGCCAATGTAGTATCACTCTTGTCATTTGCTCTTTGTTTTTCTGTTCTCATGGTGAATGAATTTGTATGCATTTTTCTGTCAAAATGAGACTATGAATACACAAAGTGAAAGTGCCATGGAAAGAAAGGTGGAAATTGTGGATTATCGATCTTCGGCAAGGCAAGGCAAACCACTCTACAGTCTGCTAAGGATGCCATATCCAAAAAATAATGTAAATTAGGATTTCCAATTTGTTTTGCCAAGGACATAGGTTTGGTGGTGACGTGGTGTGCTAGTTTTTTTTGTTCTATTCGCACTTATATATATAAGGACGAACATAGTGTCAATAATATATTTTGTATGGAATTGATCCCATAAATCGCTTGCAGCTGGAACCTGGAAGATCTCTTGCATGGACGATCCAACCTTGGCGGAGGCTATGGGTGTACGGCTGGGAATGAAGTTTGCATTGGACCTTATGTTTCTTGACCTTATTGTTGAATCTGATGCACTCTGTTATATCAGCACTTCAAGCTAGAGACCCAAACTCTTCTCATCTTGGCACTATTATTTTCAATTGTATGAGCTTTGAACAATACAGCCATTTTATCTCTTACACCCATGTAGGTAGAATGGTAGTGGGTTTTTGCTCGTGTGTGAACCTATTAATGCCATGTTAATCGAGCTGAGCAATGTTGCTGGGTTCATCCAACTCTGTGAAATCCGAAGGGAGAAGAAGGATTAGGGATTTCTATAGATTCACATGCTTACCGCGTGATTCACTAAAAAATTCCTGACTCACTTCCCGTTGGACACATCATTTGCCATGTTAGCCAAGTTATTGTCACGTCAGGAAACAGTTTGCCATGTAGGATAGCTCCATTAAAAATTGGATAGAAAATTAACGGAGGGACCCAATTGTAACAATTGTGAAACCTGGAGGATCCAATTTGCTCAATTGAAATGTGGGGGACCAAAATTGCACATTCACGATACCTGAGAGACTAAAATTGCAATTAAGCCATATATTAATGACAATGAAAACCTCAAGAATATGTTCAGTTTCCAAAATTCTAGCTGGAACAATGCGCTTCATTTAATAGGAGGACATTCAACAGTGTTGATGTTTACTCTATTCCACCTCCTACTGTGACCATTAAATTATTGCGTAATAAGGCTTTAACATGTTTTTGGTCCTTTTAAATATCGGCGTTTTGAATTTAGTCCATCTAAAAAAAGTCAAAGTTTTTTGGTCCCTCAAGAAATTAATTTTTTGATTTAGGTCCCTCTTTTGTGTTAACCGCTGATATAGCACACTGAGGTTCCTGTAAAAATACTGACATGCATCAGACGTGACTTACATGCATTGCCACATCAGAGGGACTAAAATCAAAACTTAATATTTAGAGGGACTAAAATCAAAACTTAATATATTTAGAAGGATCATGTGACATCAATCAGACCACCACCACCACCACCACGACTCTCTCTCTCTCGTTTTCTCTCTCTTCCCACAGCCCCCCCACCACCACCACCACCACTCTCTCTCTCTCTCTCTCTCTCTCTCTATCTCTTAGCCCCCACCCCCAACCCCCCCCCCCACCACCTCGAAGATCAACAACAACGACAACTCCACCATCGCCCCAAAACCTCCAAGCCCCTCATCGCCACAATTTCACTCATCGCCATCCTCTTCCTCACTCTCACCTTGGCTTTTGCCCTCGCAACGCTCTTCCACCGCACCAACACCGAGTCATACAAGTCCCTCAACTCTGCCGAGTCAATCCGAGTCGTGTGCAACATGACTCGCTTCCCCGACTCATGCTTCTCCGCCGTGTCCTCCTCCGCCGAAAACCCCACTGACCCAGAATCTATCCTCAAACTCTCCCTCCGCGCCTCCATCAACGAACTCACCAACCTCGCCTCGTCGCTCGGAGCCAAGGGCCACGAGCTCGCCGACTGCAGGGACCAGATCGACGACGCGTTGCGTCGACTCAACGACTCGCTGTCGGCTATGGAAGCTTCTCCCTGCTGCGCCGTGACGTTGGCGGACGCTAAAATCAGCGACATCCAGACATGGGTTAGAACGGCGGTGACTGACCAAGAAACGTGCGTTGATGGGTTAGAAGAGGTTGGGTCTGTGTTTGCAGTTACTGTTAGTGAGGTGCAGAGGATGATGCAGAAGTCGAGCGAGTACACCAGCAATAGCTTGGCCATTGTTGCCAACATACGCACCTTGTTATGGTGTTTGAATGTGCAAACTGTAATTGTATCATATGTATGTATTTGTAGGGGTTCCTTTGTTTGTTATTGATCTCATTTCATGCTTGTTAAGATGTTTTGTTTTGATTTATTAGAGAGAGTGTGTGGTGGTGGGAGGGGGCTATGGGGAGAGAGAGAGTGGTGGTGGTGGTGATGTAGTGGTGGTAGTCTGATTGATGTCACATGGTCCTTCTAAATATATTAAGTTTTGATTTTAGTCCCTATAAATAACTATGAATGACGTGTCAGCTGATGTGGCAATGCATGTAAGCCACGTCAGATGCATGTAAGCCATGTCAGCATTTTTACAGGGACCTCAGTGTATCATGTCAGCAGTCAACGCAAAAGAGAGACCTAAATCAAAAAATTGATTTCTTGAGAGACCAAAAAACTTTGACTTTTTTTAGAGGGACTAAATTCAAAACGCCGATATTTATAGAGACCAAAAATATGTTAAAGCCTAAGTTTAAATGTACCTCTTTTTGGTATTGGATTATAAGACTAATATTTCATAGAATTTATTATTTCTTTATTTCAAAATTGATTTTCTATGTCCAAAGTTTCCCTGGTTGATGGCATTAAAGTAACCCTTCTGACTTTATAATTTTTATCTTCTAATTTCAATTTAAGATATATTTGCGATCAAGACATTTAATTTAAGTATAAGTGCACACTAAAATGAGACACAACATAACACGTGTTTTATTTTGTGTTTAGTACATTTAAAAATAAACATAAAATTTAAAAAAAAATGTGTTAATTCTACAAAAAAAATGCTAAAATAACAATGGAATAATTTATTTCATTTTATTCTATCTATGTGTCTACATTATCCTTTTCTGTTAGACAACCTCGAACAGCATTTTATTTAGCTTCCAATGTACATCAATTGTTAATCAGGAAACAAAAGGCAAGAAAAACTAATCTCATTTTCGTTATTTATCAGTAAATAATTAAACGGTCCTCAGGACCTCATCATTCCCATAAATTTTTTTCTGTTCTGGGGACCACAAATCATCCTCGTCATCTCCTAAAACCTATGACAAATTCTAAGCCACATACACCATAATAGAAAATCAAGTTGCGGAAAAGAAAAATGCTATCATTTTATACTTTATGATGATGATCCGGTTTCCCTGCATATTTGTCCTCAGACTTAAAATGATACAATACAAGCAACATGCTTCTCATAATTTTCATAAGATCCTATATAAAAAATGAAGCAAGGCCTGGTCATAAATCCTACACAAAATGAAGCTGGCTATTTCCCCAAGACAATAATTATTGAAGCATTGGCACAAGGGGATTTAAAAAGATCATCTGCTCAATGCTTAATTAGTGAACATGAAGAATTGAAACATGGCCAAAAGTATGAGACAGGAAAAGTGCATTTTATTTGTGGCCCCTCGTCATTGTGAGCAGTTTTATCTAGAAGCAGCATATTTGTACTCCCACAATTCAAAACAAACTGTGCTGCTTGTAGGGTCATTCTTCAGTTTTGCAGGTGAGAGCAGCAATCTTTGCCTCTAAGTTCACATCTAAATCTTCTGTTTCAGAACGTGGCGCAACTGAACCTTCTGGCTTTCGATCCTAGCCTCCAAGAGTCTGGCTTTCAAACTATTCTTCTGTGCGCTGCGAGGAATGCATCCTTTCTTGCCCCGATTATGCACCGACTCAGGAGAACTCAACTGGCATAAAATGTCTTGGGGGCTTAATCCACCACCTTTATCAAGTCCCCATTCAGGAGACATGATGCCCCCATTAGATACCTTTCCATTTGAAAGCCTCCCGTTCATTCCCTCCACAGAAATTATCTTGTAATCATCCCCATTGGTTGGTCCTGACCTCCAAAGCCTCGCTATCGATGATACCTTCTTTGATTGCTTAGTTGGTACTGAACAGATTTCACTAATTTCAGTTATTGAGGTCTCTTCATCGGCATTTCCTTCCCATTCTAGCACACTCCTCCCTGAGACATTACTCTCTCGACCGTTCTTGGTCACTGAAGGGGCACTCCCTTCTGGTGAACAACTTGACCCTTGATCCTCGACATGGCTTACAGTTTCCCATCCACTCTCATCTTCTACTATATCACTGTTGTCATCCATAAATATGTCAGAACGTCTCTGAAAGCTACCCTTACCCATCAAGTTAGCTTCAGGACTAACTGTGTGAATCTTTGAGGCATTACTCACTGGAGAGTACGCAATGCATGATTTGGTCTCCCTCTCGTTGTGTTCACCAAAATTTACATCTTCGAAAATGGCAAAAATATCATCTGGATTGGGTGGCTCATATGAAAATCCCTTGAGGTCTTGAATATCCACAGAAGCTGCAGCCTGTTGAAGTGACAGTGCCTCTCTAATCTCCTTTGCATTTGGGTTCACATTTATTGACTTGAGAAAGGTTTCCAAATCTGCTACAAGTTTATTCATCTGTGAATACTTCTCGTCTAGTGCAACTTTTGCATCTATCAATTTCATATGAACGCGTTCTTCACGCCATACTTCAGCCATTTGTAACATCCTTCTCTCCTCTTCCATCTCTTCCCTAAGTTTCATAGACTCTCTCCTTAATGCTTCAACTTCAGCCTTGTCTTCTCCAATTTCCTTAGCAAGCTCATCACACACTTCCTCTATCAAATCTCTGGCCTTCCTTTCCTTCTCATAATCCTGCATGCAGCGTTTTGCTAATAACTTAGCATCCGCCAACTCATTAACCAACCTGGAATTGACAATTTCAATCCTCTGGTGACTTTTCCTTTCTCGATTCAAATCTGCTTTAATGTCATCAATATATGCACGAATTTTCTCATGTTCTTTGCTTCGCCATGAGGCCCTTTCCTCACTGACTTTTTTCAAGAAATGCTCGATTTTCTTTTTGGAGGAGTGGCGTTCAGTCTCAAGCTCCTGAATCCGCACACGAGCCTGCTCTAGTTCAGCTTCGAGAGCAGATACAGCAGAGACAGTGATTTGCTTTTGGTCAGGAAGTTTCATCTGACTGTAGATATCCCGCGCCTCATCTGATGTTTTTAAACAGACAGGATCCCACTTTGTCACTCCCTCCATTGCAGTACTGGGAAACTGGAAAGAAGGCATGAGCTGCAGAAGAACGAAGTAGGTTTAAGATTAGCACTTTAATAGTTTGCTCTTTCACTTTCATGAGTAAAAGTTAGAAATTTTGATACTCTTTTCTCAACCAAACAAGCTTCCTTCCCTGGCTGATATTTTAAATGCTACTTTCACTACATTGGTTTACCTAGAAATAATGAAATGTTTTCACCCATGCACTTTTACATAGCATGGATCTATGCAACACTAAATTTCATTTCTCAACTCCAAGGCATACCATCCAATAGATCTATCTTCTATATCATATATTTTAATTTGTTTGAAAGTTCAACTTGGGCAGCTGTCATGTCAGCTGGTATGGGCATATGTGTGTGCCTGTGTGCATGGATTTGGTATCTTGTTAAATTACATGATAGTAGATCATGACCACATGTTAAAATATTAGTATGTTGTGTATCTATAGCCTAACTTAGTGAAATAGCAGCCATTTGCACAAAGCAGAGAGTTATCATGAGTAAAACAGGCATTTAATAGTTGCTTTGTTTCATATGTTCAAGGGTGATGCTACTGGTTCCAGAATTATAATGGCCATTAAGGAGCTTTTGAAGAGGGATTGGTTGGTTTATATCATGCATAACTACAGACCAGTAAACAAGTGTGCCAACTGTCTAGTGTTCTTGCTCATGGCAGAAGGATCAAAATCTGAAATGATCCTCCTTGTGTTCTTACTAGTCTACTGACTCATGATTGTAGATTAGTCTCCAAGAAGTTTCTCTCATTTGGGTCCTCAGTTCCATACTTTCACTGACACAAATTTTTTTTGTAAAACTGACTGGTTGAGGATCATCATGTAGGAAAGGCTATAATTTTGATTCAGTCCTCTTTACACATACAGCCTTCACTCAATAATCTACAATTATCTAGAGCCATATACACTTGTGATGGTTATACTTAAGTAATAAATAAATAAGAAACATAATACCTCACAAAAATATCCATCCTTTGTCCCAGAAATGGAACGAGGGCTTTGTGATGGATTCTTCATATCAAATCCATGCATCAAGCCATTTTGATGACTGAGAAACGGGTGATCTACATGGCCAATTCCATGCTGCATACAAGAGATGTCCGTTATAAACTAAAAGCGGAAAGCTATTAAATCAACAATGCAAACAAACTGCCAAGATCTGAAAATAATAATAACAATAATTGCACGACACTGAGAGTGACATGCATTAAAGAAAAACAATTTTCTGATGTCAACATGAATGCATATATACCCAATAGACAGCACAGTTCAGTTAAGGAGGAATCTAGCAGTAAATAAGGAATACAAATCAGCAGATTGCACAGTTCAGTTAAGAACAAGCATTGAAAGCACGTGAGTTCCAAATGGAAATATTTACACCACAGATAATTAACATCATTTATAACATAAATTCAATTATCTCCACAGACAAATCCTAGTCAACTCATTTCTTCAATTTTTACAAACAAAAAAAAAATATTTAATGGCTTCTGCAGTAGACCTAAATCAATCATGAGTCAACCACAACACTTTTCAGGCTTGAAATGATATATATGTTTATTTGTTTTCCTCCCTTTTCATTGAAGATCATGGATTACTATTACTATTACTCCAGCACCAAACTTTTCATTTTTGCACACCGTCACTCATTAGTTATCAATCATTTACTTAAAAAGTCAGACAAATCTCTAAAGGTACTATTACCCTAGATAAAAAAGGGTATTATTCATGGCAACTGAAAGCCTAATAAAAGTTCCCCTCGAGACACAAAATGGAACATGCAGGCAGAATGATGAGAAAGAAAAAGGATTGAATCACAAAAAAGGTCAAACTTAAACTTGAAAACTAAGCAACAACCAACAACAAAAGAAGCATAACAATAAAAGAGATAAAAACCCCAACAACCGAGTAAAGACACTAGAAACTAGAGTAGAAAGCAAGCACATTGATGAGTGAAAACACACATTTCAATCCAGAAACAGCAAATGCAAGCAACTAGGAATTGAGAAAATGAAATGATCTTCGACCCCAAAGAGGGTTTAAAGTTTACCTGAAGTCTCAAACCCCCTCGCGTTCCATGATCACCCGCCGCCAACTCCGGCAGCTGCAGCCGCCACAGTCCGGCGGCGAGCTTCCTCGCCGACACAGTCGGAGGCGGCGGCGGAGGCTCCGTTTTCCGGCGGTCGAGCTCCTCGAGCGGATCGCCGCCGCCGTGGTTCCTCTCTCTGTCGTCGGCGATCTTCAACCTCGACGAAGGGGTTTCGGGCCTGCTCCGTCTTCCGGCAGGTGTCCCGCTCCTCTTAAACCGGGTCTCCGGTGTCCTGGGCTTCCGGCGGGAGGTCTTCCGGTGCGGTCGGAGATCCATGTCCGGCGAAGGAGCAATGCCCGCCGCGAATGGCGGCGGTTGTCGGTGAGAGTCGCCGGAGATCTTCATCGTCGCCGGCAAGTATCGGCCATTTAAAGAGTAATACTTGAGCTTTTGATGTTGTTGAAGTGCTTCAAAGAACACCAACACACACACAGAGATAAAGTGAGAGAGAAATAAAAAAAAAATCTGGGTGTGAAGTTGTAGTGGAGTTTGTGAAGTGTGTGTGAGAGAGAGGGAATCAGAGGAAGGAAGAGCAAGAGCTTGTTCAATCTTCGTTCTCTCTGTTTTCTGGGACTTCACTTTGTGTAGTTGTGAGAAAAATGAGGTACACACTGTCTACACAGGGATGCTAAGTTAGTACTTGGTACAGAGTTATACGTATGGCATGGGTATGTATTTGCGTATTTTTCTACGGTCAACGTAGCCCTTTTTCCGTTGGATTCTACGATTAGTAGCATAAAAAATCATTAATCCGGTGTCGTTTCAACTTGGTGCCCACTGTCCCTCAAATTTTTAAATAACCGTCCCAATATATTTTAATTCAATCATTATATCTTTCTCTTTTCTATTGTATCACCGATTATATTTATTTTTCCTCTCTATTTTTCTATTGCATGGGTGGTGTGAAACAAATATTATTAATTAATTTAATTATCATACATATTTTAATTAGCTAAGTTAGAAGTGACTAGAATACATTTTAGCTCCTCGAATTATATAGACTTATTTTCTAGTGCGATAAATCATTATTAAAATCTAATGCTTTTTCACCAAAACATACGGCACAAGAACATTACGTGTTTTTCTCGATGGACAAATATAGACATTATCCCTATGCTACACTACACTACACTACGTGTGTGCCCTCACACCCAACCATATTTATATTTATAAATAGACATGACTCCATTGTAGGATCATAAAGGCAGTGGCAGTAGACAGAGCCCCATCACACCTGCATTAGGGAGTGTAAGTAAGTGTGTGTTTGGAAACTTGGTGGGAGGGCGGAATTCGCAAATTCTTAATGGTATTTGTCGTTGTTTGGCTCTATTTTTTTCAACGTGATTTTGAGATGAAAATTGATTTGAAATTGAAGCTACTCCGTGTAGCTTTTACGTTGGAGTAGAATTGGTTCTAACTTTCAAACATATTTTTCTCATTTATGCAATTCTTCAATAACTCTTAATTATTGCCATTTTTTACCTGTGTCATTAATCAAACCAGTTTTTATTTAAATTTTTTGAGTTTTTATTTTTAATCTAAATAATTGAGAGTTGAAATGGTCCAAATGGATTTAAATAAGAATATTTTTTTAAACCACTATAATTAGGACAGTTGGCTCCTAGTTTAGGATTTAATCACACTTAAAATTGACCCCTCCCCAAAGTGTACTTTATGGGAACCAGGAAGCAAACTTTGGTCCTGCCATTCATAAGTCCAACATGTGTTAGATACATTTAATTGGTTGAATAAGAAATGATTTAAAGAGCCTAGCTATAATTCAGAGAATTAATGAAAGTTAATTTGATAATATTTTAAAATTTGAGATAATTTAAGAATTTAGTTAGTATACACTAATAATATAAAAATATTGTACAAATATCTAATCATAACTCACCACATAGATATTTGTACAAATATTTTAGAAAATATTGCTACAAAATGACACTACAGTAAGTTATGATTGTATGTACATGAAAAAAATTATATTGTTGGTAATAGAAATTAAATTCTAACGATATTAAAATAATCTAATTAATTTATCTAGTAAAAGTTTTAAGTAAAATATGATGTTCTTAAAAAAGAAAAAGACTTCGTTGTAGTAATTAAAAATTTTAAATATATATTAAAAAGTTCAAATAAAAATTACACCCTTTTAGCACTAAGATAGAATCTATCAATCAAAGCCTACGATAGAATCACGCGCACAAGCACGTGAAATAGACCTACTGAAGGTTTCCTCGCAAATGTCGTCACAAATGTTGTCCTGTAACCCGTTCATGCACTGTCTGGTTAGAGACAACACAGATCTGTCTGTTCTTATTTCCATTGACAATTAAGATTCTCTCACATTCCAGACGCAAGTAAGGTTGAGATAAAATGACAAAAAGAAATATGATAATTAATACGATACGATAAAAAAAAACAATAAAAGAAACAAAATACATAAAAATAGAGAATATCATTAACATATTCTCTAATATATTTTATTTAATATATTTATTCTTTATATAACTTGATAAAATTAAATTCATATAAGTCCTATTATAGAAATGAGTAAGATATAAGATCACATAATTTAATAAGACTCATTTTTAAATACCACTTAATCATAAAAAGTGTATTAGAATATATTAAAGAGTATATTAATATTTAATCTTGAAAAATATGTGAGAGCAGACTGAAAAAAAAGACTAAAAAAAAAGAACCCGAGGAGCTTCCACATGGCTATCCTTGAGACATGCCACGTCCAACATGTTTCCAACTGTACTCACATGGGTTTCTAGGGGTGAACACGGATCGGTTTGGATCAGATTTCTCTAAATCTATTATCCGAACTGAGCAAATGAGCACAGGTTGTTTGGTTCGGATTTTGCATTTTTTACTCTCCAAATCCGAACCAAACCAATCCGAACCTAAACAGATTGGATTGGTTCGGGCCAATTGGATTACTCATTAAAAAAATTTGAAAAAAATAATCTTGTCTTATTTACGAAACTAAACAAATCAAATAGCATCGAATTCGAAAATAAAGAGAGATCCAAGACCAATACTTGTCTTATTTACGTGACAAAATTTCTCATCTAAGGATTCGAATTAAACAATCAAGAATAAGTTGTACAATCAATCTTACTCCTGTAGCCATGGCTTATAAATAAGTGGGAAAGGTGTCCTCCTGTTCAATTTGTGATTAATTTAGGCAGAGAATGAGATGTTATTTTGGGAAAAAGAATGATATTCACGGATTGTCTCTAAGTTGTAACCTTATATAAACTTTTTTTTTTTGGAAAAAAAAGATGTCACATCATCGTGTTGGTTTAGTTTGGTTCGGGTTTGAAAAATAGAATCAGTGGACCGAACCAAGCCACATCGGGTTGTGTTCGGTTTGGATCGGATTCGACCCCGAATATCACAAAATATTGAAAAATTCGGATTGGATCGGACTCGCGGGTGGCCTAGACCCGTGCTCACCCCTATGGGTTTCTCGTAGGGGTGGCAATTTGGGCTAGGCCCGGTGGGTCAACCTGCCCAAAAAGGCGGGCCGGGTTGGGGTTTTCAACCCACAACCCGTTTTGGCCCGCCCAAAGGGGGTTCAAAACGGGCTAGCCGGCGGGTTGGGCCGCCAGCCCTTTTTTTTTATTTTTTTGTGTTTTTTTAATTTTTTGGGCGGATTAGGCGGGCCAACCCGCCACTTCTACACTCATTTCTTTTTTTTTTTTGGCGGGTTGGCCCGCCCGCGGGCCAGGCCGGGCCAGGGTACCCCAGCTCACTTTTTTTGGTGGGCCAGCCCACCCCGCCCCCCATTTTCTCGACGGGTTTGGGCAGGCCGGCCTGCTATATCAGCCCTAGTTTCTCGTGAAAATCCCTAATTTAATTTTGTGGCCGTAGGCCATATATTGCCCCACATATACCCTTCCGATTAACTCATTAATGAATACTCCTAACTGGTTATGGTTTATAAATTAAATTGTTGTTATATATACTCCATTTCGGACACCTTAAAGGATGATTTTAAAAGCGTAAGCATCATGAAATTTAGTGATTCGCATGTTGTTATCTATGATACCAAATCGATAATAGTGCAACAAATACTACGTGTGATTGTAACATACATCACGGGATGTTGTCATCTAAGATGCCAAATCTAGTTAATGGTTTCACTTTTTATATGGAATGTTAAACTGTTTAAAAAGATAAAATGAGGTTATATGGAAAATTGTACTCCTATAACGAATTATAAAATATTTAAATAAAACATTACTGGGAGATTTTTTTCTTAATCTAGACGCGCGTACGTGTATATGAAAAACCATACAAAAAAGTAAGGTGTCGTGCAGCATTTTTATTATCGTAGCGGAGCCTTGTTATATGAAGCATCAACACTCAACAGTGTTTCAGCTTTTTGATTTCGTATTATTTTATTAGATTTAAAGCTTTTTGATTTCGTATTATTTTATTAGATTTAATAGTTATGAGTTATGACATTTTTTATTCATATAGGTATGATATTTTTTTCTAGTTAGATCCAGGTGGTCTTTAAACTAATGAAAAGGGTAGCTAACGGCTACTAATCTTAAATCCATTTTTTAAGAGCTTAATTTAATGGTGGCATTTACGGTGGTGTACTAACAAAACTTCACCATTATGGCGAAGTGGACCAGTGAAGTCATTGATAAATATATAAAATATTGAATGGCTAGGATCTGCGATTGGTTACCATTTAAGAAGGTTTAGATGCAACTTTATCCTATTTGCAGAAGAGGGTTTACAGTGTGTAAATATTCAAAAAGTTCTATAAAATTATCTTAATTCTATATGTGACCCAATTTTTATAATAATTGTTTTTTTAACTCTCTCCCGTCTCTCTCCCCCTTTCTCCCTCTCTAAAAAACCTCTCTCTCTCTCTTTCCTTCTCTCTCCATCACTCTCTTGCTTCCTCCCTCCCCCTCTCTCCCTCTCCTTCTCTAATGAAAGAGAGATAGACAGAGGGGGAGAGAGCGAGCGAGCAAGAGTGAGAGGGAGAGGGAGAGAGAGAGAGGGAGAGATAGAGAGAGCGAGAGCAAACAAAGGGAGAGAGCAAGAGAGAGGGAGAAAGAGAGACAGGGGAGAGAGGGAGAGAGATGGGCAAGGGGGAGCAAGAGAGAGGGATTATTTGCTAAATTTAAACAATTTAGGACCATTAAAGTGATTCATGAAATTTTGGGGCAAATTTACTATTGTGCATACTTTTGGGGAAAATATCTAATTTAGTATAAAACTGGAAGACCTGCTATTATAGGTGAAGGGCCCACTTCACCATGGTGGTGAAGTTTTAGTCCTGCATCACCGTAACTGCCACCTAATTTAATAAGCAAGTTAAATTAATATATGTTTCATGATATTAACGCATGCAAAGGCATGGCCACCCAGAGAATAGACAAAGGAGAATCTACGAGGCTCTACTTGGTCCACACTTGCTCGTGGGCCACCGTCTTCATGGCTCCTAAGTTTGTGTGGCAGTTCTTCTTCTTCTTCTTTTTCTTTTTTTCCTGTTCTGAATTCTTACTTGAGAGCCAAATGTACCTTTTTTTTTTTTGACAAATGTACCTAAAAATTGTTAGGTGCAGCAAATGTAGTATTTACTCTCATTCAATGCAAACAATTTTAATTTGAAATGAAAGTTATGTTTTTCAATAAAAACAAAACTATTACTACTAGTTAGAGAAAAATATTATAAGCTACTGAAATAAGACGTGTGCTTGGTTAACAACGAAATCACAGTGAATTGCTATTTCACAGTGAAAGCTACTCTCAGTAGATTCGATAGCAACGTGCACCAGTGGCTGTGTCACCGCATAAACAAACAGTCCAAAGATTATTACCAAACATATCTATTTAAATTAAATAAACTTATAAGTTAGTCAAATATGTTGTACGCTAAAATATCTCGTCATGCAAAATCTTATTCATTATATGTTTTGTTTTTCCTCCAACTCCAAGTTTCTTAATCCAACTTGTAAAATAAAATAACAACTAATAACAGGTTCCAAGCTTTTGTTTTGTTTTTATGAGATTTTCAATATCCAAAAATCACATTAAATTCAAACTAAAAGTTGAGGCCAATGGATTTATTTAACAAGACAAAACTCAATTAATGCTTTTTTTATTTGATCTAAAATGTGAGATTCATATAGAAAAAATTATTAAATAGAACTAGACTAAGTGATCTGAATAAGAACTTTAGAAGAAAGGCATTTAATCATTGCGAGAAAATTAACTCTTAATACTGCATGCAAGCACATAAATTTGTTATTCAAACGTAACGGGAACATCATTTGAGATTTCAAAAGTAATATGTACATGGAAAAAAGAAAGCTAGGAAGAAATTAACAGGTATGTGAGCCCAAATCCAAAACAAAGGTGCCAACGAATGGTGTCTCTTTTGACCAAAAAAAAAAAGGGAATTTCTAATAACACATACATATCCTTCTTTGTACACATACACTAGATCTGGAAATGTTCATACTACCCTTAAATTCAAAACAAAAGCTAAAACCCTTCTTCTTCCTCACTTCCCATTCACTTCCGCGAAGAACCAGTGACAAGAACAGCATATTTCTGCAACAACCGTGTTCCTGTGTTTTGCTGCTCAAGTTCCGTGTGAGGTCCTCAATCTGCAGCCATCTTCTTCGTCTCCCTCACCCAGACCACCGTCTCCGTCCCACACCACAGTCATCTCCCACTTTTGGACACACTCCTTCCTTCCCTCTCGAGACCGTGATCAACACAGCGAGGTCGTCTTCTTCCTTCACTCGTGGAACTATTAGTTCCACGGAGACCAAATGGTAGTCGTTTTAATTGCGTTTTAATTCTGCTACGTGTGTGTTGTTTCGCGGAACTATTAGTTCCGCAACAGTGCGGAACTAATAGTTCCGCGGTGTCAGGAAACCGCGAAAAAAATTACGTCGCGATTATACGTGACGAGCTTGACAGTTCTTCTTCGATTCCTTGCTTGTAGATGTTCTAAATGTGATTTCCTTGCTGTTGGAGGGGAGAGAGGCCAGTGGAGAAAGGAGAATGGAGGAGAAATTTGACAAAGAGAGGGAGGGGAAGGAAGTTGAGTTTCTGTCGAGGAAAAGGAGGGAAGAATGGGGGGGAAGAAGAAGAATGGGGGGAAGAAGAAATGAGTGAGGGTAGTTTTGGGATTTAAAAAAAATTAAGTGTGTATGTGTAGAATGAAATAGATGTATGTGTTATTAGAAATTCCAAAAAAAAAACGAATGGTGTCTCTATGGGTCATCACTTGGGCTGAACGTCCTCAATTGGGCCATTACAGGGAATTAAGCAGATGATATACATTAGGCTCAAATCTGTTTTTAGTCTCTCATTTTTTACTGAGGTCCGTTTTTAGTCCCTCATTTTTAAAACACGTCTTTTTAGTCCCTCATTTTTTAAAAATGGTATCTTTTAGTCCCTCAGGCCATATTTTAAATTCGAAAAATATCTTTTAAATTTATACTTTGACCCCTCTCAAGCCTGATGCTCACTTTTACCCATTTTTTCGTTCTTCTCCCCCTCCATTGATGCACCGCGACCCCTATCCCTTCTAGGAGTAGCTCCAATGTCCTCCCTCGAGGCCATCATGAGATACGACCTCTCTCTCATTCTCCTCCCTGTGCGATCGCGGTGGCCGCCTCCCTTCTCGCCATTGTGTGCAACCTCCCTTAGCCGTGTGGGGATGGGGGCGCGGTGCATCAGTAGAGAGCGAGGAGAACCAAAAAAACGAGTTAAAGTGAGCATCAGACTTGGGAGGGGTCAAAGTATAAATTTAAAAGATACTTTTCAAATTTAAAATATGGCCCAAGGGACTAAAAGAGACCATTTTTCAAAAATAAAAGACTAAAAAAACGCATTTTAAAAATGATGGACTAAAAATAAACCTCAGTAAAAAAATAAAAAATAAATAACTAAAATCAGATTTAAGCCTTTACATTATTAGTAATTGACCAAAAAAAATACATTATTGGTGACCGACCAAAAAAAATTACATTATTAGTTAGCTTTAATTAATTTCACTTAAAGTTCTACCCACGTTGATAATTGTTTATTATTTTTATTTTAATTCATATAAATAATCTTGACTAGTCTGCTCGAAAAAGCTCTCTTAAATTTGGATGAAAAACCCAAAAATAGAAACAATCCATATCTTAACTCAAAAAGTGGCGCTAATTAGAGGTGCTATAAAACACTTTATTACAAAACTATACATATAAAACACTAACATTAGAAGTCTAGAACTGACTTTATGGTGATCTTCAACCTAAAAATACAAAACATTATGTAGGGTGTGACTTAGCTTTATTGATATACTAACAAATACTTATAAACAAAACTATCCGTTTTCAACATCTAAACTGGTCATTTAGATCCCTTGGTGGTGATTCCCATATTAATTTAACCATAGCATCGAATAGGATCATTGCATCCCTTAGAAGCAGATTGCTTGGAACCAAATCGACCACCTTTCTCAAGGTACTGTTGATGGTACTCTTCTGCCCTGTAGAACTTCTTGGCAGGAAGAATCTCAGTAACAATCTTCCTGTTTAGCTTGTTCTGTTGTTGTTCTAGAGACTCTCTGGCTGCTTTCTCTTGTTCAGGTGTGTAATAGTATATTCCAGACCTGTATTGTGTTCCCACATCATTCCCCTGTCACATAAGAAGATCAAACTGTTATACTTGGTACTTAAGCCACAGGGTGCAAGAGCCGTGTGCAGCTGCATCGGCAGTCGCAGATCGCAGGTTTTCATCGTATATTTGACGTACATACATGAATGCATTTGAATGAAAGAAGCAAAAGTGGTGTGCTTTTAAGGGAAGAATTGAATAAAGAAATGACTTGGACAGAAGAGAGAAAGGAGAAGACAAAAATGCAATAAAAGTAATGGAGGACCCCATATCACACTGGTTATTCTAGATGTTCATGAGTTTTGCTGGAGGTCTATAACATACTCAAAGTTCAACAGAAGAATTTGTAAATTGCCCAACAAATAAACAAATTAAAGCTTATTTTTCTTTTATAAGACCAAACCACATTGGAATAGAAAAAGGAAACGGCGGGGGCATACTTGTTTGTGAAGTACATCTATAATGAGTAAGAAGTTTAGCAACTAGTTACCACAATCTAAAACAAAACAAAAAATTAGCACTTGCAATGAACTCCCACAATGCAACAGGTTGAGCATTCTTGTAGTAATTTGTGCAAAAAAAGCAGATGCATGGTGTAATGGTATGTATGAGTGGAAAGAATGACATGGCCAAATACTTCAGAGTAGAAACATCCCACAATGTGAATGGGGAAGGGGACAAACAGCCAAAAAATCAGTAACAAAAGAAACGGACATCATCAAGAGATTCCCCAGCAATTTGATTTATCCACAAGTCCAAACACATAATTCAGATCAGAAAAGTCTGGACATCACATTTGAAACAGTGAGAAATGGTATAAATTAAAAACCAGACCAATTCAATCAATTAATCAAACGTTATAAGGTTTATGGCACAAATAACAAAAAAATTATATGTACCTGACGATTCAGTGCGGTAGGATCATGTCTAGCCCAGAACACATCAAGCAAAGTCTCATAGCTACATTCTTTGGGATCATATTGGACCCTGACAACCTCTGAGTGGTTTGTGGTCCCCGAACATATATCCTCATAGCTTGGATTATGCAAAAGACCCTGGCTATAACCAACCTCCGTCTTGGTCACCCCAGACACCCTATGGAAGGCCAGCTCGACACCCCAAAAACAGCCAGCACCAAACTGGGCAAACTGTTGACCCGGTGCTGGTGTGTCATCATCTGGTCCTTGAGCAATGGATGAACCCATATTCTCTGTTGCCCTTGGGCTACCAAGCCCGAGTCTGTTCAGCAAGTACATGGAGTGCTTGTTGATAGCAATATGTGGATGAGCTTTGGAGGAGAAGCAACAACACTTGACAGAAAATCTAGAAAGTGGTGGAATTGGAAGGAACTTCGTTTTTGAAGGACTAGAGAGAGAAGAAGAAAGGAACACCAGAACTGAACCCGGCAGTGATGCTGCTGCTTCTTGCTGCAAGTATCAAGAATTGGAGTAAAATAAGTGCTCTTTTCTACGAGACATAACTAAATTAAAAATATCCTCGTATAAATGGTGGGGGAAAAGCCAGATGCACTAAATCAATATGTCACACAAACTTACAGAACTGAATGGTTAAGAATAAGACTGTACTTTTGATCCATAAACAGTGTACCATTGAACCATGTGGTGCAATCTATTTAAAAAGCAGTAAATACCTTCTTCACAGCAAGTGAAAGAAACTTAAAAATTACTGCAATGCTTAAAGCAATGAATTCTCAGCATAAAAGGAATGATCAATTATTTATTCACTCAACATTGCAAGGTAGCATAAACTAGTATCTCTGAGCAGTAATTTGAAACCCAAAATCCAGTCAAACATAAAATAGACTGTAAGCTGCAGGATTAGATTCATCTATTCTAACTTTTGTAACATTAATTAATCTAAAGCTTGAGGATGCTTAACATTTTTTTAAAAAAATAAATCAATAATTATGCTTTTTGTATATGTGTATGTGCGAATTAGTATGCACACGTATTCATAAGTCAGAAAACATAATCAAACAGATCAAAAGAGCCAAGAGGAGCCTTTTGTACATGAACAGAAAGGTCATTTATCAATGGTATTATTATAAGGAGACTCAAGCCTAGTTTGAATTAGCTTCCAGCTTCTTTCCATCTGAAATAAGTATTTAGTTTCCAACTCATGAAAAAACACTCATGAGCCTATAGGTTTCCATGGAGAAGTTATATGAAAGTGTATTTAAAAAATTTAAGGTGAAATTAATTTTAACTTATGAAAGAAGTTACTAGTTAGGATCCTCGTTTGCAAGATGATTTCAACTTTTTCTTTTTCTATAAGTAGGTTGCTGAAAAATTTATCCAAATTAACTCTTGACTTGATAGGTTGACAAAAGGGAGATATATTATAAGCTTCTTTTATTTTATTTCAAGCTGCAAACAGCTTGCCTAACATATAATCTCCTTGTTCAAGTGCTTTAGATCAATATCTATTGGCAATCGGATACTCATACAACAGTGAATAGAAATTGCAATATAATCACTAAAGATGATAATAAGACCCAAAATTGACGATGAATAGAAGTGGCTGAAAATATTTGAAGGAAATACCCGAGGCAAAGCAATAAAAGGGAATCAAACATCAACAACCCCTTCAATCAATCTCCATAAAAATACAGAAAATAAACTAATAAAAAAAAAACCCCAACAATCCCCTTTTCAGATTGAAAGTAAAAATGAAAGGAGACAAAGTGGAATCGCAAAATAGAGAAGAAAAGGATACAGACTTACCAAGTGGAAGCGAGAAATGGGAATAACTGAATGGTGATTGAAGAGTGGGAAAGAAGATGAAAACAAAGAAGAAGGAGGAAGAAGAAACTGGAGGATTCGGTAACAGTGACAGACAGCAAAATAAAACAAAGGGTCGTGTGCTGTTGGCGAATGATGACGCTTCGTTGATCCTTAATCTCACTTTGTCTCTCGTTGTGTTGTGTTGCGACGGTTGTTTCTTCGTTGTTGGTGGCCTGTCGCGTTCAAAAGACTAAAATGCCCCCCTCGAGACATTCTTATCCAAAACTTTTTTTCCCTCATTATTCCGGTAGCATAAATTATTATTATTTCCATTAAAATTATTACATTTGGTATGCATGGTTAAAATTTTTGAAATAATAAAATAAAATTGTCATGCAATCATTGTGAAAAGGAGGATTGATACTCATCATCATTACCATATTAAGAAAATTAAATTCGAATATCCAAGTTGTGACATATAATATTTTCTAAATTATAATACGTGTCACATTTTTGACATTTTAAATTTAAAAAAATATATTTTAATTGTTATTGTTTTGCTATTTTTGAAGAAGAGGTCCATATTTTGTATGAGTGGAATTCACTGTGTATATTAGAATTTTTCTCCCCAAAACGACAATAAGCAAAGGGTAGAAACGTCAATTCAAATTGTCGCGGTTCTTAAAGGGACGAAATACCCAACCACGAGGAAATTAAAGCAGATTCTGAATTTGACGGTATTATTGATGTAGTGTATAGGACTCGGTTTGGTGAGTTATAGGAAGCAACACAATGTGGAAAGCAAAGATACCTCAATAAACTTTCACTTTATCATGAGAAAAGAGGTATGAACACTTTCCACATGTCTTCAGAGAGTAAATGATAGCTTTATTCATATAAATAAATTACTTATTCAAATAGCTTATAATTACAACCATTAGATGGCTTATAATTACTTATTCAAATAGTCTTTAATCATAAATCTCAAGTTAACCTCGTTCACATGAAATTGTTAAATTATAATCCGAATAGATTATTCATTGAAATAGGGCTGTAATCGGTTCGGTTTGGTTCGGTTTTGGCCGAATCCGATAACTGAACCAATGAATTTTATCTTGTTTGGTTCGGATTTGCATAAATTTTTTGCACAATCCGAACCAAACCAACCCGATGAAGTACAGGTTGGTTCGGTTCGGTTCATCGGGTTCAAGGAATTTAAAATTAAAAAATCTTCTAAAATTTTAAAAAAATCAGTAATAAAAAATAGCAAGTAGCAACACAGCTATATCAAAAAATAAAAAAAAATAGCAACACAGCGAGCTGCTCAGCGGACAGCTATGGAGCTGCGATGCTGTCAGACGAAGCAATGGAGGTGCGATCTCGGAGCACGGCGGACCACGGCTTCAGGCACAACGATCTGAGGTGAGATCTAACACCACGGCAGACCATGACTTCAAGCACGACGGAGATGGAGGTGCGATCTGGGTGCAGCGAAGAACTGCGGAGCTTGAGGCGCGATGAGGAGGAAGAAACGAAGAGAGAAGAAGAATGAAGAGGCGCCGTGTATGCCTGCGGAGAGGATGAACTGAGGAAGAAACGTGAAACGAAGAAATGATGAGGTGAGGTCTGCGTCTGGTGGCTGGTGTGAGGTCTGCACGCAGAGAAGAATGAGGAAGAAACGATGAGATTTGCGGCTCTGCGGAGAAGGAGGAAGAAACGGCTAACCCTAGCTGTCACTGTGTTGGGTCTCTCAGTTACCCTCACTCTCGGTACAAGTCTTCAGGCCAGGAAAGGAAAAAATGTTAATGTAATCTATAGGTTTGGTTCGGTTCTCGGTTCATCGGTTTTCAAAATCATGAACCCGAGAACCGAACCAATCAGTGTCGGTTTTCATTGGTTTGGTTCGGGTTCAACCCGAACAGGGGAAAAATCCGAACCAACTTGATTGGTTTGGTTCGTCGGGTTCGTCGGGTCAATCCGGACCAATTTACACCCCTACATTGAAATACTTACTGTTATCTCATAATAAGTTAATTTTTTTGTCCAAAGATCAGGTATATTAAACAAGGGTCAAGGGCCAAGCCCAAGAAATACACAGGTCAACAGGCCAGACTACAATCAGCCCAAAGCCGAATAAGCAATAGCACCAATCAATCGTAAAACACAACTATGCTTTGACTAAGTCCCAAAGGACAACAACACAACCAAACAACAAACAACAAACAAAACAAACAACAAACACCCAACAGCACACCAATCAAACAAACCTAGCACACCAATGACATCAAAAAATTTATGAGTTGGGTCGGGTTAGACCCATTTGGGGCACCCAAAACCTTTCTGTCTCATCAATATGCTTGGATGTCAAAGTTACAGAGCCCAACTCCAAGCCGGACAGGGACGGCAAAGGCCAGAGCTTGTCGGAGGACATGGAGTAACAGAGGGCACCAAAGGAGGTGAGCTAGGTGATATGGAGCAGCATTCACACTTCACAGTATATACAGATTGCCGGAGGATATGGAGCAGATCAGCAAGTGATATGGTGCAGATGAAAAACCAGATGAACAAGAAGGGGGGAAGTGGCGATAAAGGAGCTTGTGATCGTCGAGGCAATGGGGGAAGGGAAAGGACGATGGTGAGGAAGGAGATGGCCATCGACGACGAACAGGACTAACGAAAAGGTGAAGATGGTGGCTGGATCGAAAGGAGGGACGAAGGAAGCAACACAGAGCAACGCATAATAGAGCAGGACCAAGGTCACGGAGAGAGGGACACCCGGTGGGGACAACATCGCAGAGCCACAGCAGCAGTGGAGAACCAAACACCCTAGCAAAGCTAGGGACCCAAACACGCCCAAGCGACGCGACCGTCAATATGTACTTGGCTTTTGAATCAATGTGGGCCGTAAACCTTCTGAAGTAGTGGGTGGCCCTTAAGGCTTAAGAAATAAGCCCCATTGAAGCTCATTGGGCTTTGCTCGCGGTCCCATTTTTTTTACAGACCAAAAAAATATGTTTTTTATTTTCAAAACTAATTTTATGATGAGTGAAATTGAATTTAAAAATAAAAGTTTTTAATTTTTATTCAATAAACTAATTTTAGGTATGAGACTCATAGCATATATTTATATCAGATTTTTAAAAATAAAATGTTTTAGTAGTTTCTATTTATTTTCTGTCAAAAAAATGTTTTAGTACTATACAAGTTAAATTAATTTTTCCTAATTTTTTAAAATATTATTTTCAAATATAATTAAACATTTTAATTCCATTGAACATTGATTTGCATGGAGATTTTTACGTGGACTGTATGACTAGAATTGAGATTCAAATCAGGAAAATATTTTCAGCTTTGAAGGCTGATCAATCGATATATATGTGTTCTAGAGTAGTATTAGCAAGACGTATTTTCCAACATATTTTTAATACTGCATTGAATTAGTCAAATCCTACCTTAGCGAATATATATTTCATTAAAAAGATCTGCATTCAGTAAATGTATCAATACGAAAAACAATTGAAAAATTCAACGGCATGCATGCCTCAGGCAGTCCTATGTCGCATTAAAAGCTGGACTTTACTATCTTATCAATATATTGTTCCTTCTTATAATTAATTTCTTCATGCTTATTGAAGCAATGCTTAAAATATACCGCCACGTAACCTATTGCCTTGATTGTTCAAATTTTTTTGTAAATAAATAAATAAATAAATACTTGATTGTTCAAATTTGGTTCAACTAAGCTAAATCAATGACAAGAAAGTAGAATGATTCAACTTCAAACGCCCACCATTGTACGAAATATACACTTCATAAGACCTTGATTGAAATGGGACATATTATTATAATATTAATTTGGCAGTACTCCATAGAATTTGAAGCAATTAATTTATTGACATAGACCAATTAAGGGTAATTATAGCAGAGCAATTAATACGTACCCTCTAATTTATTTCCCCCATTTGATTAGTAGTTTATTAACAAAGTCATTGGCAAAATTATATGAATTCATTTAATTAAACAAGGCTGTACAACCGAGTCAACAAAAGCTATCACATCTATTTAATCTTGAGACTGCAGGGTAACTGCTCATGAGTCATAACTTGAGTGCACGGAGGGTACGTAAGATAAAGATAGTGGTCAAAATTCAACAATTTTAAAAGCCAAACATGATGAATAAGAGCCATGTATGCAGATAGACATGCGCCCAACATTTGCGTGACACTACGTATATATACCCCATTTACACTTGGACAATAAAGTGATTGGTGCCACATATGCAGATCGATATATGACCAATCAAATTGGGGAAGTATGATGTAAATCATGTTAAAAACTTTCTTGAGCGCCTATTTAAATTTTTTTTTGGTTGAATTTATACTAATATAAAAAGGAATTAGATCTCGTCACCAACTTTATATTGTTGGTTAACACATTCCAAAATTCCAAAACTTTTATATATCTTGGGGGGTTAAGAGCCAAAAAAACTATAACCTTTGTCATATGTAAGGATAGATAGATCATACTTATCTCTTATTTCAAAGAAATACACTTCGCTTTCACTATACACGTGTGTTTCCTGTTGAAGAGTTTTTTGGGTGTATAATTGTTGAATTTCCAACGGATTGATTAGAATCGTGTGTGTGCGTGTGTTTGGATGGTAGTGTAGTGGCAACTTGGGAACTGGCCCGGAAAGAGCGAATTGAGAATGGGAGGTATTTGGCTAGCTGGTTGGGTGAAGGAGCCAACTTAATTAGACTCACCCTCTCCACTTTTCAAACGCACTATTTTACATCCAAGGTTTATAGTAGTAATTTTTTTTTAGTGAACTCGATATCTTTCACGTGTATAACCGTGGAGATTAATCTATTTAAGTATTAATATTCATTTAAGAGATTGATTTTTTTCACTAAATAGTTTTCCATTTTTCAAACGCGCTATTAGTACAAACCAATGCAATGAGCTCGGGGTCAAGCAGTTAATTTGTCCTTGTGATCACCTTTTGAGCTCTTCTCAAGTATGTAGCATGTATTTGGATTCACGGCAGAGAGATTGAAAATTGATTGTCTCTTCCAAATGCAATTTTTTGGGTGAAAATTTAGATATTTGGTTGCTTTCAATCAAAATTAATTTTGCCTCTACGTTAGCCTCAATTTAACTAGAAGTCATAAAAATTAGTTTTTTGCATTAGATATTGAGAAATTTACTTTATGTTTTACATCAAATTTACAGAAAATTAAATTGACAATAAAAAATAAACCCGTAATAATAGATCAGTAAAGAGGAGAGAATTAAGCAACTTTAATTCGGTAGGTGCATGCAACTTGGAAAAGTTGCAAGTCTTCAACTTGATTTCCTTCTCCCGTCAGCAATATATCACCATAACCCCACTAGGCACTAGCCATTCATTATTATACTTTGTGATCCTCTATAGCTCCACTACCACTTGCAAGCTCTGGGTCCAGGATAGCCACTAATTAACATCCTCATGTGTTAATAGCTACCCAATAGGCCAATATCATTCAAATCAAAGCCCACCACAGGATCATGAGTAGGGACTGGGAGCAGAGTCTTGACGCAACTGCATACTTTCCCAAACTTTTGGCAAGACGATCTGAATGGATTTTACCAGACCTTTCAGAAAGACGAATTTAAGCCAATGGAGGTTGGCATGGATCGTCAGACCTTCTGTTCACACTTGCTATGATTTAGGTTTGAATTGTGATTTTCCCTATTGGTATGTAAATTCCATTATAAATTATCATTGAGTGTGTTTTCCCTAATCTAAATTTTAATGTAGCGAAAAAAAGAAAGATAAATATAATTTGAAATTTGGAAATGAAATTAAAATAGACAGTTATTCTTTTTAATTAATATTCTAAGAGATTCTTTTTCTCAGCCAACATGCTACAAATTTATGTTATACATAAAAAAAGATGAATAAAAAGGTAGTGTACGTTTGTTAGCATGATATGCTTTTGCACCAATATTTGCTTTTTAGATTTGGATGTTAAACCAAAGTTAATGCAAACCACGATTGCTTTACTTTATACATTGAACATTCTTTAATTTCTATTAGAAATTAATATTATAAAATATAGTAAAATGTTTATACCACTATGCAATATGGTCCCCCGGTCCTATCCTAATTTCTAAAAAGTGTTATCCCATAATATTCGGTTACTTTTATCATTTTAATTTCTACGTTGTGCAGACAGAGAGTGAGGATAATTGAAGTCAAAAGACGTATTTTTCAAAGAAGAGCAGCGAGAACATGGCTGGAGGATATACAAGCTCCATAAATAATTGGGAATGCGGTAGAGAAAAAGTGCCTTTTGGGTCAGCTAAATGAATAGATAGATGGAGCTGAGCAACCAACGGCACGTGAAAGAGCAATAACCAAAACAGAGCATCTTCACTCAAAGATCCCTTTCGCTAATTTGTGTTCACACTCATCTACTTTTTTGTCTTCAGATTCCTAACTCCACCCTTTTCACACCTAAAACCCCTTAATTAACCCCTCTTCCACTACTATAATATATACCCTGCTGCTTCAAAACAAATTCTAGCCACATGCACACTCTAGCTTGAAAAATGTGAGTACCGACAACAAAATGTTAGTAAGAATTTTGTAAGAGCTGTTTAAATGAAAAATTAATGATATTAATACATTCTTTTTGGACTCAAATATAAACAAAAATACCTAAATTTATAATGATTAAGAAAATTAGTTAAGTTTATCTAATTTTTTTTTATCAAATAATGAGCTTTATTCCTAAACTATCCATAATAAAATGAGTCGTTGAAATTAAAATTTACATTAAATAAAAATTATTCTGTAAAAAAAATTATTAAATAGATGAAGTTAGTTAATATTTACTTATATTTGAATCCATCACATTTTGATTTTTTTTTTGCTTATATTTGAGTTCAGAGGGAATAACTTTGTAGGGCAAAACCTACTAAGTTTTGAATTGTAAATACTTAATTGTACTTTTGGTCCCTCAAGTATTATAATTGTGTAATTTTGGTTCCTGCGCAATTGTGGTCCCTCAAGTATTATTATTGTGCTATTTTGGTTCCCAAGTTTCAATTGCATGATTTTTGTCCTTGATATCACAGTTGTGTGCGTTTGGTTCTCCAATAATCTCAATTGATACAATCATGTCCCTTAGTTACTGTCATTTTTAACACCAAGAATCTAAACGACATACATTGGATTAATTTGACACTAAGTCGGGTCACCTATAATCGCATAAGTTCTTGATGTTAAAAATGACACAGTAGCAAAAAGACTTGATTATAATAATTGAGATATTTGAGAATCAAAATTGCACAATCTTCATACTTAGATATTAAAATCACTCAATTAAAACAAGTAATATCAAAGAGGATTTCCCTTTTAAGTTTTGGGACTAAAAAGAGTTAACTGTCATTTTGGCCCTTGAAACTGTAATACGGTCTCACTTAGGTCCCTGAAACTAACGAAAAAGCAATTTAGCCCCTGAAATTATAAAACGTCAGTCAAATTAGTCCCTAAAATTATAAAACGACGGTAAAATAACAGTTAACTCGACTAAAAATTGATAGTTTCATAAACTATTCGTCACCATTAGGCAAATCCAAGAACAGCCGCCACAGTTGCAGCATGGGGTCCACTTGACCACTACTTTCCACGTAGGAAAATTGAATTGAGGTCTGACTCATTCCCCAAACTCTCCTCCCTCTCCTATATATCACCCAACTCTCTTCCATCTCCAAAGCCCCTCCCTCCCTCCCTCTCTCTGTTCTAAAGCCAAAAGCACACTCAATTTGAAAAGCAGCAAAAACAATTGCAAAACCCAAAAAAAAAATATAAATTAAAATGGGAAACTGCTTGAAACGCCAATCACCCACCAAAAACGACGACGACAACTGGGATTTCCCGGAAGCAGAGGGCGTTTGTGCAGGTGCCAACACCGCCGCCGCTAATAATGATGCCAAAACGACAACAACGGAGGTGAAGATCAAGATCACAAAGAAGCAATTGGAGGAGTTGCTGAGCAAAGTGGACGTGAGGGAGTTGAGGGTGGAGCAGGTTTTGACCCACTTGATGAACCACAGTGGTGGCGGTTATCAATCACTCCACAGACCTTGGAGGCCTGCACTTCAGAGCATCCCCGAGGTCAATTGAATTGACCCACCCTTCATTCATCATCTACCTTAATTAATTAGTTCATTTAGATATATGGAATTATTTCATGAAGGAGAGTGTATTGGCCTATTGGGTCAATCCTGCTTCTTGCTAATTTCATTCCAAAAAAATATGATTGATGGTTGAGGATGGAGGATTCAAGATTGAGGATTTATTGGAAGGGTGCTCACAATTTTTGTTCTTTGTACATACAGAAAAAGGGTACCCTATTTGGAATTTGGATTTTGGATTTTTTTTTGCTCCGGTAAAGAAAACAGCACTATTAGATTAAGATCGGATGACTTATATATTGAGTTTGTATTTTAAATCTGATTTATTCAAATTAAAATGTGAGCTGTCTTATCTTTATTCAACGTTGTTAATTTTTTAACTGTGGCAATTGCTACACTATACAGATCCCTCTTTGTGCTATTTGAGGCTAATTTATCTTTTTTTTTTTTAAGTTCTCAATTTGTTTGTCTCCGTTTGTGATTTTCTTGGATGTCAAATTGTGTGTGGAGATGGAGAAAGGACTTGAGAACTATATGAGATTATTCATTTTCCCTCTGGTGCTCTGCTCCATCCTGTGGTGGCCAGGGTGGCTACCAAATTATTACCAATATCTTTCTTCCATCAACTTTAATGGCATGGGTGCTTTTTGGGATTTGCTTTGACAATTTTGGCACTTAATTTTTAGTTCTAAAAAGTAAATTAAAGGATTCGGATTTGTCACGAATTTGTAGTTAGTTACTAATTAATTAGGGTCTTGTTAACGGCGACAATCATGGTGAAACAGAAAGAAAAAAAAAAAAAGTAATCCCCCGATACACCATTAATATAGATTTTTTTTTGGTAGAGATCAAATATCATAGATTCATTACTAGATTGTAAAGCCGTAAAAACCATTGTTGCTAATGCTAACTAGTGTTTTGAGAATACTGATTAAGCAATTAATCATAGGACCTATTGCTTATTAAAGAGATGAAAATAAATATATTCTTTTTCTTTCTTTCCTTCTTAATTTTCTTTTATCTTTTTGGAGTCGATTTTATAGTTCAATGCCTGGGACATTTTTTTTTTCAGGATTTTCCCCCCTCTTCTTTGATTTGGGTTTAGGCAAATGGTGATGACGATATGTTAGTTTGAAAAAAGCAATCGATTAGTTAATATTTTTACTATTATGATCCTGTTGACAATAAAACACCGTTGCTTAAGATATAACACTCACAATTAATGTTCTGCAAAAGACTCATCTTTCCTTGGCAACATGATCAAATGAGCCTACTGTAAAAACCATTGTTTGTAGCTAACTAATATTTAGAAAATACTGATTAAGAAATTAAAAAACAATGAATTCTTTTATTAAAAAGCATAATATGTAATGCGTTGGAATTTTTATTCTCAATTCGTTTTTTTTGACAAAAAAAAAACGAATTAATTATAACTAGTATTGTACCATGCTACTACCATTTGTCAATTAATTAATAATCTGCAATTGCGCGTTTGAAGTTGGCATGTTGGATTACCGATATAACGTCACTTTAGTTACTTTTATTTATTTATGCTGTACTGACCGGGTGACTTCTAGGGTGGTGAAGTATTCACCACCATAGTGAAGTGGGCCCATTACTTATAATAGTAAGTAATCAGGTTTTTTGTCAAATTAGAATTCCCTCCCCACAACTTAATATAATAGGTTAATATGTCCATAACTCTATCAATTACAAAAATTAACGTGATATAATATGAAAATTGTAAATAGTTTCTTTTTATAAATTTTAATTTTTGATAAATAGAATATTATTTTTATTTTAATTTTTGAATAATATATTTTTTTGGCTTAAATATCTTTTTTTCTGCAAATATATCGATTTTTGCTTTTAGACATTGCAAATTTTTTTTTATCATCCCTACAATGTTCAAACCTTTTGTTTTTGGTCTTCACCATTAGTTTATGTTACAAAAATGATTACGTGACTAATGAAGTTTAAGCTGGCATTGCCACATGGAATTTGTTATCATAATCATGTAATGACTTGTCATAATGTTGAGTCACTATTTACCGACTCGAATTTAATTATTTTTGTTAAATAAAAATTAAAACAATTCCATACTGGGTTGAAAACATCTTTTCACTCCCTATACACATGGATATTTTTGTATTTTCTTCATTTTTAAATCTTTTTGTTTGGATAGAGTAATTAAATTTCTCTATTCTTAAAAATTTTTGTTTGGACATAATCAAAATTCTCCATAATTTGGGTAAGATATTTTTTTGTTAACTCTCTAACTCTCTCTTTGAAAAATATCTCCCTCTTTATTCACTCTCTCTCCCCTTTTCTCCCTCTCCCTTTCCTTCTCGCTCTCTCTCCCCTCTTCTCGCTCTCTCTCCCTTTCGCCCTAGCTCTCTCTCTCACTCTCCCCTTCTCTCCACCCCTATCTCTCTGAAAAATCTCTCCCTGTAACTCGCTCTCCCACTCTCCCTCTCTCTCCCCCCGATCTCTCGCTCTCTTCCTCTCCCACCCTCCCTCTCACTCCCTCCTCTAATGAGAAAGATATAGAGGGAGACAGAGTGAAAGAGGGGAGAGAGAGATCGGGGGAGAGGGGAGCTAAAGGGGGGAGAGCGACATTGAAAAAGGGGGGAGAACACGAGAGCAAGAGGGAGAGAGAGCAAGAGAGAGAGTGAGAGTGAGAGATAGGGGAGAGAGATAGAGTGAGGGAGAGAGATGGGGAGAGAATATAAGAGACAGGAGGGGGAGAGAAAGTGAGAGAGAGGAAGAGAGGGAGAGAACGAGGGAGGAATAGCGAGGGAGGGGAGAGAGAGAGTGGGGGAGCTAGTGGGGGAGAGAGAGAGAGAAAGAGGGGCACAAAATCTCTTAAATGCAAATATAATTTTTCTAAGGGATCAATTTCTAATTCTTATAAGTTGTGGCCACCAACTCAAATTACAAAAAAGCATGTGCCAATTTTCTAAATACGTAATGTTTGCTGACCTCTATTGCAATTATGTTAATATTTCATCTTGACCTATTCTACACTTACCCTATAATTAATCCTGGCCATACAAATTAAAAACTATTAAATGGAAGAACATCATCAATTCTGGCCCCACTTCACTTTGGTGGTGAAGTATTCCTACTTCACCACCCTAGACGCCACCGTACTGACTATGATCTATAGAAATTTTCGTATCTATGGAAAAAGAAGAAAGAAGGGAGAAAAAAAAAAAGCAAACGTGTTTTCGTATTTGCCTTGACAATGCCCCCCTGTTGCTCCTATTAAGATTAGTTATCTAATTACATTACATTAATACATACTTAAATATTTAAAAGTAGTCGTTATTTCCCAAGAACTAAAGTCATACTATTTCCTTAAAAAAAAAAACTGAAGTCATGTTTATTTCCTGAAATACAGAATGCAATAACATTGATCTATCAGTTGATTGGTGTTCAAACTTTCTTAAAAAATAAAAACAATTCAATCATGAAACGAAAACAGAGTTATTTTACTAATGGCCTTACAGTCAACTTCTTTAAAAAACACATCTGGCTTCCATTTCTAATAAACCTTAATACTCTTGTCAAATTTGGATTTCCAAATCCGGTCATATACCCTTTTTTCTCTTTCAATTTTTTTTTTAAATTATATCAAACTGTTTCAATTCAATCCTTCTAATCCTCTTATCTATAGTATAATTAATCTATAGTATAATTAAAATTCATGCAATGCAAGTTTGATACAGTGCCCTACAATGAATTTCCCAATTCATCTATCATTGCAACGTGCATCGATTTTTGTGCAATACCCGTTTGAAACTCCAAAAAGTCATTTAATATAATTTAGGAGTAGTATAAATAACCTGGTTTACATCAATATAAGTAAATATTGATTTCTTTTTTTTCTCTCTTTGATTATACTGTTATCTCTCAAATCTCAAATAAAAAATACAAATATAGCTTCTTTTTTTTCAGATTTGCTTTTTACTTTTCAGAAAATGCCTACAAAATACGAATGAGACTTAAATACAAAGTTAGCAATAACTATAGTAAGAGAATTATTAATCATAAAAAGAAAATATGTTTTTGTGAAATGAGAGTGGGAATGAATAATTACGAATTTCATTCATATTTTTTGTTCGATAAGTTTTTCAGGTTGTGAAAATTTTTTGAAAAAAATTATTTTTGATATATAAAATTATGTTTGTTTACGAGTTTCATTTATGTATTTTATATTAAATATAACACATTACTATAAATTAAAAAATTATTTTATTTATTTTGTTTATTTGAATTGATCTTCACTTTTATCGATATGCACGAACAATTGTTAATTGTTTTTAGCTTTTGTTGTTTTATTTGGATTTGAATTTCTTGTGGCTTTTTATAATTTTCAGGTTATAATATTATTGTTGACCAAAAAAGGTTGAAATATTATTTTTCTTTTTGTTTTAACAATCATAACTATATCATTTTTAATTAAGTTGTATTATTATAATAACACGGAGTTTACATATTTAACTAGGATACATAACATCACATAATTAACACTATTATAAATTTATAATATATTATAAATCAGCTAATTATTATATAAACAAATTATTTCATATCATGTGTAAAAATCAATACAACCAATGCGATAGCAAGGGTCAACTTTCTAGTAAATAAATTTGACTTATAATTCTGTATGTTTCAAATGCTAACTGTCATGACTTGTCATGAATAATGAGACACCATTACTAAATTTTTCCACTGCAAAATAAATAATAATAATAATAATAATAATAATAATAATAATAATAGGACTTTGCTAATAAAATGGAATTATTAAGAAATTAATGAATAAAAAATTACTAAAGTTTATAATATTTAATGATTTATTGATTTCAAAAGTTATAATTTTTTAAAAAGTTGATTTTAATTTCAAAATCAATACTCTTAAGATATGAATCAGCAGTACTTGTGTCTAATAATAATATGGAGGGTTTTCTTAAATGGTTTTTTTTATAAAAAATACGAATAATTGATAAAAAAACTGGTTTTTTAAAACATGGTTGGAAGAAAATAGAGGATTTTGAGAATTTTCATTAAGTAGGGTTGATAATTTCGCATTAAATTTAAAAAATAAAAAATAAATTCATTGGAATCCATTTGACAAAAATAAAACGAAATTATGACTTGAGAACAAAAAATAAAAGTATGTTAAGAAATATAATTAACTATATAATGTATAAAAGTATAAACTCATGGGTAAGAATGAACAGAAAAATGTATATTGATTAGGATTAGGATTCTTTTTTGCATGATTAATTAGGAAATTAGGATTCTAGAAATAAAAAAGAATGGATCATTATCAAAAGACAATTTGCACCAGCAAATGTTAAATTAAGGTGAATATATGTATAAATTTAGTTGGAATTATCATAGACTGCAGCGGGTTAAAATAATAATAAAACAATAAAGGAGTGGAAGTGAGCTTTTAATTAAAATTGAAAATAAATCAGGACCAAAAAAAAATAAAAAAAATAAAGGACTATAAAATAAATGATTTTTTTTACAAAGTTGTCCCTCAAAAATTCAAAATCGAGCCCAACTCGCGAAACCCGGTCGACCCGCGATCTGCAGGCTGCAGTGTCCAAAAGCGGTTGCATTCTTAAAAACAACAAAAAAAACCCGCCAAACGACGCCGTTTCGGTGTACACAAAATTTAACCTACGCTCTTTACCCGCGTCACTCAGCAGCGCGAGATCGAGACACAAACAGAGGCATCATTTCCACACCATGGAAGAACAAGAAGCTTCCGCCGCCGGCGGTCGTGGCGGAGCGATTTTAAACCTCCAAGCAAATGTCAGCCACGACGCAAAACTGAAAGAGCTTCTGCACAGAATCACGTCGGCGGAGATAAAGCTTTGCTCGGACGCCACCAAGGAGTTCGTAAAGCTGTTAAAGCGCGAAGACGGAGGCACACTGCTTCGCGAGTACGTCCTCGGTTCCCCGAAGTGCTCCGAGTTATTGGAAGCGTGGAAGCTTCGTCAAGGAAAGCAAGGATTGCACTACGTATTCGAGTTAATCTCCGCACTACTCAGCCACCGCGAGGGGAAACACAGCCACAACAACAGTATCGCTAGGGATTTGGATAAGTTTGCACGGTTGCTTCTAACGGATTACTTGAACGATTTACACAAGGAGTTGAACAGCAAGGAAGTGAAGCGCCAGAAGGCTGCGCTGTCTCTCGCGGCTTCGATCGTGAGGCGCGGACATAGCTTGGCTTCTGAGGTTGCGAAAAGCTTTGATTTTAAGCTCGCCGGGTTCGCCGCGTTGGCGAAGAGGAAGAGGACCGGCGAGGGGAAGGGCGAGGTTTTGCTTAGGAAGTCGTTTGTTGGATTCGCGATGTCGTTTTTGGAGGCTGGGAAGCCGGGGCTGTTGCGGTGGGTTTTGCAACAGAGGGAGATGTATTTCGGCGTGCTTCGTGGATTGGGGAACGATGATGATGAGACTGTGGTTTTTGTTTTGTCCACGCTGAGGGACCGTGTTCTTGTTGAGGAGTCGCTGGTGCCGCCTGGGTTGAGGAGTGTTCTGTTTGGGAGCGTCACGTTGGAGCAGTTGGTTGGTGTTTGTGGGAGGGAAGACGGTGGTGGAGATGTTGCCGAAATCGCGTTTGAGGTTCTTGTTTTGGTTTGTACTGACCCGAGTAATGGATTGATGCCTGACTTGAAGAGGCGTCCGAATCCGTTGAGGGGTAATCCCAAGAGGATCATGGAGCTCTTGAAGAAGCTGTGGCCGACTGAGACTCAGTATCACAGAGATTTGCTTTTGGCTGTTGTCAATGCCAGGCCTTCTTTTGGTTTGTCATACTTAAAAGAGTTTCCTTACAATATCGAAAACTATAAATCATCTTCGTGGTTAGTATTGTTTATATGGTTTTTTATTTGTCCTCATATCCATTAACTTTATATGTATGATTAATGTTAGCAACACATTCTGTTTAATGCTCTCTCTTTTATTGAGTGAAAACCCATGTTGGCACCAACTAGATGACTTGGGCTCACTATCTATCAGTGGGACTAGCAATTAGATTTCATCTAATAATAAAGGAAGTGTTGAAAAAAGAATTTTAAAGATGTTTTTGCTAGCATTGCATTCTCTCTCATATGTATATGTTTTTTTCATGCGCCCATTGCTTTTATATTTTCTGATGGTGACTGATATGCTTGCAGGATTTCTGCAATATCCGTGGCAGCTGATTTGGTTTCATCAGTCAGCAGTGGCCTTTCCAAGGAATTTGTCAATTCCCGATCAAATGATCCACACTCGGTTGACAACATGGATTTGCACAACGTCGTGAAGTGCTTGTTTCCTCGTCCATTCAGCAGGTCAATGTTTAATAAGGGATTGCATCATGCTGATTCTTATGTGAAACACGGTACTCTAAGGCTTCTTCTGGAGTTACTGAAATTGCTGGACTCTCTTTTTGGTGGTTTGAACCATAATTCTAGTTCCAGCAATCCTTTCATGCAACATATGGTGTCTGTCAAGCAAGAAATTCAGAATTACGTTCAAGCTTTTCTTCCTGATATGCAGGTTTTATTAAATCTACTTTCATCTTTAGATGCCTGTTGCGAAGCCCATGACTCAAGTTTGAAGAGAAATGCATGCCATAATGAACATGATGGCAATAGTAGAAAGAAGTTAAAAATGGACACTTCTGAGTGTGACATAGATATAATTGTTGGTGGGATAAGTTCTGCTCCAGATATTGATTTGACTGGCAACAGTGGAACAGTTGATAGTGCACTAAGAGAAGATGCACAGGATCTCATGAATAGCATTGGGGAAATATGGGGCGTGGACGTTCGTTCCATGGATATTAGCACCCTGAAGGATGCAGAGTCATACTTACTGTCTAAACTGCTTGATGCTCTCAGATATTATCGTGTATGTTCAATTTTTTTAATTTTGTTTTATTCAAGCCTTTGGGAGACACTAGTTAAATCTGTTATGTACTAAAAATATCAAACAAAAAACAAAAGAAAGGAAATACATATTGTGAAATATATCTTGTTCTCTTAAATGCCTTTTTATATTCTAGTGTTTAACCCACTGTATTATAACCTTGGTGCTTTATTTGTTTAAATTTACTGTCTTACTGGCAGTCAAAGCTTTCTTTTACATCCTTGTGGCATTTGGCAATGCTGTAATTTGATTCAGACAAAATGTGAACAATGCTGTAAACCTTCTATTTAAACTAGACTGACATGAGTTGGAATTTAGTTTTTCTTTGTTGACTATAAAATGTTAGTAAGGAATTATGTTTTTTAAGATTTTGGGTTTACCCCTCAACTTCAATTCTACGGCCGTTCTAGAAAACACCTCATTGTCTCTTTATGCCTTTAATAAAGGAAATTCTAATAAGCACCAAGTGCATTATTAGAACAGTTAAATGCAGACTGTAATATTAAATTTAATGTGAAATCGGAGTTGTTATGTGTAAGTAGTTGTTGCACCTAAGAATGCCTTCTTAACTAGTGTCAGCATCTTGCTAGGCCATCCTAGTTAAGGAAAGATAGTCTGATGTAATAGCTACTTTACTTTTTTTACAGAATTTTTTTCCATATGTAATTCAAATATGTACGGAGTTATCTTATATGTGTTTTATGTTTTCTTGTGCAGCGCACTCTGCCTTTCACTTTGGATCATTCATTTGAATCTTTCAAAGGTCTTCTAAAAAACCCATTAGAGTTAACAAGTCCTCTACAGGTCTCATTGTTGTCTTTGCTTGTGGAATACATTGAATGGTGTCCAGACAGTGAAATTCCAATAAGAACTCCGGCCATGATGTACAAATACCTACAGCCATTCATTAAATTGTTTATGTTTTCACCGTTCAGCGGGACAAGGGATCTGGCATACAGGTTGGCCATGGCAGCTATGTTCAGTACTGGTGCTTTTGACAGGAACCTTCATGAGATAGAAGCATGGTTTTTATTTTTACCTGGTTATCACAGAAAGAAATCCCATGTCATTATCTTGGAGGTGGATGTTTTACAGAGTTTGACTTCGTTTGTCATAACATTCTTATGTGATGCCGTTTCAACACTTGGGAATAATTTAGTCAAATATTGGAATATCCTTAAGAATCATGTACATTGTTTGGAAGGTGGTGAAGGTAATCAATTTTATAATCCCATCATTTATTTCTTTGCACATATGGTTTAACTCTAAAATATAAGCTCATCTTTTATGGTCAGTGGCAGTAATGGCCCTGTATTTTGGCATTTCTTGGGAAGCATTACTATCTGGTGTTGCCAAAATTATGGAGAAACTTTTGGCTCATTTTTGCTGAACTAGTGGTTTTCATTGCAGATTTATCACCTGATTTTAGCCCTTTTGTCATATGTGTACTGGAGAAGTGTCTAAAGGTGATTCGATCTAAATCAGGAACCTGCTCATTGCCTAAAAGATCAATGGTATTATTATACACTTCCAATACTGTCAAATATCTCTTGCAAACACAGGTACATACGTAATTGGACATTTTTGCTTTAGTCTTCTTGCAGTTTGTGCATGTCTAATATTATATCTGTGTTTTTTATAGGTCAATGCTGAGTTGTTATCTGCTTTAGTTAATGCAGACTTGACCGAGAGACTTGGTGGCAGTTATGAATATGATGGAGTCTTTCCTGAGTGGAAGCCTCTGAAGAATTTGTTGGACTTTGTGGAGAGCATATCACACCAACAAAATTGTTGCCTTTTCTCAGAAAAAAAAGAATCTGTCCCTCCTGATGGTTCATTGGGAAGTGCACTTGGTGATGTGAATAGATTAATAAGTAGCGGGGCTGGTCATGAGATGGCTGAAACAACCATAACTTTCATATCTTCTATTATATGTGAAGGTACTGAGAAAATATCCACAAATCTGCCATCACATGTGGTCATTTCACATGACTTACTTGGTGTTCCTTTCTCGCTCTTATCATCAGTATTTTTTCTTGATTATAGTGTTCTTCTCCATGCTTCTAAGTTGTGGCCTGTAATGTTTTATTCTGGCTTGGATATGGCCTTATCAGATCTTGGTAGTGATAGTCGAAATGCTGCTCCTACTGGGACCTCTGATCTTACATTGTATCCAGACTCTTTAACTTGTCGTCAACTTTTAGATGCTTCTGAAGCTGATGCTGCTGCATTTGGTATCCTTCTAAAACAGATACCTTTCCATGTTATATTTTCTGCAATAATGTGTATGAATGGTCCTCACATATCAAAGCTATCTAAGATGCAAGAGCTTCTGCTGCATAAATTATCTGAATCCATAAATGATGGCTCGCTCCTTCCCAATCTGCAGCTTGTGCTGTTCTGGACTCATCAAATTCAGTTATGTCATGAAGTCAAGCCTTTAGCTGAAATTGAACAACTTTTGAATCTCTGTGTTATTCTTGTACAGAACTTATTAACTCAGTTATCGGTACCAGAAAGTGGTTCTGACTGGTCTATAAACTCTGCTTTCTCTTCATCAAGCCATAACATTCAAGAAGCGATGAAAACTATTTTTTGTCATCCTTCTGTTTTGATGTCATTATCCTTTTCTTTGGGAAACAGCCAGAACATTTCAAATGGAAATATTGGGGCTGGCTTTGATATGCTAGATGTATTATCCAGAGAGGGGTTTCACAAATTTGGCAATCCAGTTTTAAATATATTGTCAATGACTCTAGACAACATGTGGTCTTTATTTGGTGCCCACCTTTGTGCATCAAAAGCTCGAGATGTTGCAAATAATTTTGTGAAAACCTTTAAAGGCCTTCAACGGAAGCTGTTTCTGGATGTCAAAGACAGATTTGAGCTGTGCATTTGTACTAAAGATATGATGCCTCTCCTTCCAACATTGTATGCTTTACACGCTTTGCATCGGTTTTTATCCCCTTTTCAGCTCCTTGAATTAGTAGATTGGATGTTCAATAGAGTTGAGATGGATGATTTGCCAACTAAGATGTCCTCTTTATCTGTCGGATGTTCCTTAGCTGCTGATGCTTTCAGCACTTTGTCCATTTATTTTCAGCAGTCAACTGGAAACAGGGTACCATATGATTTATTTTGGGAGATGGGTGAAAACAATATGGAAGTTGTTTTTGAGCAGATCTACAGTAAGGTAGCTGACTTTTCTGTAAATTTTGAAATAGATTGTGCAGCTAGATGCTTGCATGAAGCTGTCAATGCTTTGTATAAGCAGAAACATATGCAACAAGAAACTTTTCATCCTTTGCTGTTCATCATGTGGAAAATTATAATGAATACTCCAGTGAAAATGCTTTCTCATTGCATTTACAAAATGAATGTGAAGAAAGCTAAGTTCTTACATATTCTCACTGAAATGAGCTCTGTGCACTCATCAATATTTGGGCATTTATTTTTGGGTATAGTGGATAGAAGTTTACATCATGATATTGGTGTGACGGGAGCCTTTGATCATACTCTATCAGAAGATCAGTTTATGCTACTTCTACCAGCCTCTTTATCATATTTAAGGTTAATTTGTAAGAGATTTGGGGAACTGAATCACAGAGATTTTAAACTTCTACCTAAGTTCTATTCAAAAATTCTTTTAAAAGGCTTTGGTCAGTGGAAGATCTTTTTGTCAAAAGACATATTTGTGGAAGAGTATGGAGAATTCTTCCCATCATCTGTTCATGAACTTCTCCATCTTATTAATTGTAGTCTTCTTGGAAAATCAATTCATATGTTGCACTATCACTTTGCTCTTAATGGAGATTCGGTGAAACTGAAGAAGCGACTAAAATTATTCAAATCAATTTGCCCAAAATTTGCTTCACATGATGAGCTGATGGACTGTGATAGTCAAGCTATTGGTGGTTTTTCTCTTCATCAGGCTTTGACCATAATCAATCATGTTGTTGCAAAGATATCACTTTGTAAAATTTTATTGTTTCACGAAGGAGCAGGTGGGGATTTGAATGAGGTTGCTGTGGAAATGCGAAGCAAATTGGAAGCATCCCGAATACATTTCATAAACATTTTGGTGGACATTTGGCAGTTTATTGTTCAGAAATTTTCATTAGCCTCTGATCAATCTGGAACTGGAAAAAGCACAGACATTTCATTGCTATATAATCACTTGGAAGTTTTTGTGTTAACAAATATTCTTGAATTGGCTACAGAGATGCAAAAAGAGCTTATTCAATTGCAATCCATTCCCTTCCTTGAGCAATTAATAAAATCTGCTCTTCTCTATAGGTTCAGTGATCCTACTACAATGAAAACCCTCCAGGTTATATTAACTCAGCTTAATGAGGGGAAGCTATCATATGATTTACATCTTCAGTTATTACTTGCTCACTCTCAGTTTGCTCCCACTCTCCATTCAGTGCGCAAACCTGCTGGTTCGTTCTTGAAGCCTGTATCCAGCATTCTGAAATGTCTTGTCATTCCTTCTCTTGACCATTCTGAAAATGATGAGAAGCACAAAGAGCCAACAACCGAACTGTCTAGGGGACCATTGGAAATTTTTAAATTGCTTTGGATACTCTTATGGACGAAGGCTCGCCATACTGGTCTAGACTCTGGAAATGACATTGGCATAAATTTAATAGAACTGCATGCACTACTACGCCGTTCTTATGGTGCAACACTCAGTCAGATTGATTTGGCTATATACAATCTTATGCAACAAATTGAGTCTATGACCAGATCATTGCCTCAGAATGTTGAGTTAAATTCAGAAGCAATTGAGGAATGGACCAGAAGCCAGCATAGAGACAACTTTCCAATTGACCCCAACATGTGTGTGTCAACAGCTCTCTATTTTCCTTATGACAGAAGTGTCTCTGATGAGCTGCCATCTTTAAACAAGATTGAAACTGATACTGTCAGGAAAAAGGTTGAGCATGTGTTTTAAGCTAGCTACCTGAAGCAGTGTTTCCTTTTAGTAGTTATGTACCTGTTCTAGTTTTCTGTCAAAATTTTAACTAACTACATAACATTCTATTCAGATAAAGTCTTCTCATGTTGAAGCTAGAGAACGTTATGATCCTGTATTTATCTTGCATTTCTCAATTCATGGCCTGTCAAAAGCGTATATAGAGCCTGTGGAGTTTGCCGGGTCAGGGTTGCTTGCAATTGCATTTGTTAGCATGTCTTCACCAGATCATGGGATACGGAGATTAGCTTATGGCACACTTGATAAATTTAAGAATGCATTAGAGGTTGGTAACAGGTCTATCAGTTTATGCTTATTGTTTCCTCATCATCATATAAAATTTCATTAGGGCATCAGATTTATTTTTTGCATATGTTTTACGATTGAATTAGTTGCAGTACATTTTTGGATTCTTTTGAGTGTTACTGTACTTGATCAATTAATTGTTTGGATAAAAATATCTGCATTTTCCCCTTATATCTGCTTTGCTCCTGGGTCATGCTTATAGCTTCTCTTTCGGTGTTTTGCTCATGTTGTCTGTCTTAGGAAAATTATATAAAAAGAAATTGGATAAAGGACATCTTTCCTGTTTTTTAAAGCTTTTGTGGTTTGCTGACTCTTGTTAGAAGCTATCTTTGGACCTGTTTGCTTTGAGAAAACATTTTCTGTTTCCATTTTCAAAAATTGTATAGAAAATGTTGAAAACAACAAAAATGCTATTTTAACCATCTTCTGTATAAATCTGAAAAAAAGGAAACAGTGCAAACAAGGTTACTTTATTGTAATTATTAGTAAAAATAAAAAACAAAAACAAAAAACATTTTCTTAAACCAGACAGCCCTTATTTTCTCTGTTTAACATAGTTTATTCTGCCAAAAATAAGCTTTTGTAAAAGTTCAATTAGAGGATCTTATGGGGCTATGAGTGTATGGAAGCCTCTAAGACACCTAGAAGCCTAAACTTGTGTAAAGCCAAGGCCAATATGGATTTTTGTTGGGCTTTTTTCAAAGGGCTTATCTTTAGGTTTCAGTGCGTCATGGACAAGGCTTTATTAGAGAATAAAAACTTATTGGGTAGGCTTCCATGAAATTCAATTTTACATCAGATTCATGATTTTGTGTGCTTGTCTCACATATGTTCCGTGTTGAAAGATTGTGATTGACTAACAATCAAAATGTCTTACAGAAGTGCCAAAAGAGGAAGGATGTAATGGGACTTCGGCTTCTATTGAATTCTGTTCAAAATAGTATAGAAGAACCATGGCAAAGAATCCCATCAGTTATTGCTCTATTTGCTGCGGAGGCATCTTGTTTATTGTTAGACCCATCACATGATCATTATGCTGCTATAAGTACATTTTTGATACAGTCTTCTAAGTTGAAAATGCGGGTATACATCTGTGGCCTTCAAATTTTCTTTCATAATGTGTTTTTTCCTTCTGATTTACATAAATACTTTGCTTCATATTGAAAATAATTTTGTTTTATGTTCCATTTGCTTTAATATTGTAGGTTATACCTCTGTTTGATAACTTTTTTTGGAGTACATCTGTAAATTTCAAAGCAGAAAGGTCTTGGATGCTTCGTCTAGTATATGCAGGGCTGAACTCAGATGATGATGCCATGATATATATCGGGAGCTCTATCCTTGAGAGTCTAATGAGCTTTTATGTCTCTCCTCTTTCAGATGTTGCGTCAAAGGACCTGATTATTGAAGTAAACATACATTCTTAATTTTTTTTCCCCGTCTTTCTTTCGTATGTGAGATTCTTACGTTGACTCTACTCCTGCGAGTATCCTTTACCAATATAATGTTGGGCTATCTTATTTGATCTGCAGGTGATAAAGAAATCTGTTAAATTGCGCAAGATTGCTCGTCATCTAGTGAAACATTGTTCTTTATTTTCATGGTTTTCGTCTCTCATCTCAGTTACTAGAGAGGGGCTTATTGGAGATGAAAATAGATTTTTCTTGAAGCATGTGTTGGCAGTATTGAAGGTAAGTACTATATTATCAGTCAGTTTGCAGTTCCTATTGGATGGAACAAGGTCCTCTATCCCCCTTCCTGGCTTGCACCATTTATTTTGTTTCTCTGGTTTTATCTGCAAGTGTTTTCCTGATTTCCCTTTTGAATGTATTGGGGGTTTGTCAACTTTACGACTTGAAAGCCTGCGTGTTTTTGACCAATCTTATTCATTGAGCTTGGTGTTGCCAAGTGTTACACTACATGCTTTCACCTAGTGTGAAAAGGCTTTTCTTGTTGTTCATTGAGCTTGATGCTGAAGAGGCTAAGACTGTAAGTTTGATTAGTTGATAATCCAAGTTTTCCTAAAGAGGAAGTTCAAAACTTCAAATCATAAAACAGTAATTTACTTGTCTTTTGTGCTTGTTCTTTGTTGAACTGAATTTGGCACCTAACATTGATAATGAAAACTCCATCCTAATTTCCTTGGCATACTAGATCATTTACCTCTTATCTGTGGGTTTGGCAGTTATTCTCTACCTATGAGATTGGATTAGCTTTGCTACCCCAGAAGTTATCTCCTAATGTTTGGATGGAAAGGAAAGGAAGGTTAATTTTTTTCATCTTAAACAAATATTCTCTAATTTGAAAATTTTGAGAATGAAAGAAAAAAATGACATTATCATAAACTTAATGTCCTAATCCCTTGATCATTTTTATAAATTTTATATTTTATATAGATTTTAATTCAAAAATGAAAATTTTTACCCTCTTTACCTTTCCGTCCAAAACCCTCCATCCAAACATTCCCGGAAATTGTTAGCCATAGCTGTCTTTTAGATTCCTTCTATAGTTTGATTTCAAATTAAATATATGACTGATTTTAGCTAATGATATACCCTACGGTAATGCTTATTTAATTATGTAGCCCTGTTTATGCTTAAAATCAAACAGGTGTGCTATTTATTTATTTATTTTTATTTTTCAGTTTTATTCTTTTGCACTGAGTACCCCTGGCTTTTATTATTTAGGTTGTCAATGATGTTATTTCATCTGGAAGCATCTCCAAGTGGTTGCAAAATCATGGCCTTGAACTGCTCATGGAGCTTTCCTCCAATCTATTCAATTTCTTACTCCATGATGTAACATTGACAAATGAAACTGTGGGACTAGTTAATCCTTTTCTACAAATGATATCGTCAATGTTGAAATTATCCCAAAAAAGGAAAACATATCAGCCACATTTCACTGTATCAATTGAGGGCTTATATATGATATACCAGGCAGGCAGTGTGTGTAATCAAGAAACAAAAAGCATTAATCCGGAGCTTGCTCTTGAAGCCATACTTATGAATGCACCTTCTGTCTCCATTTTCTTAATGGTACTTTCATTCGTCCCCTTCATTTTTTTATTTCTATTATGATTTACCCTGTATTTTTTAACTTGTTTGTATTTGATAGCTATGCAGAAATGCAATTGATTTTCATATTGTATTGGTTATTTATAATGAAAATGACACCTGAAGATGAAAATAATAAATGAAAAGAATATGTTATATGCTTAGGTACCTGTTAGGATATAGGGAGGTTAGGAATAGTAAAGGGGTAGTTAAGTAATTAGAGGGGTTAATGAGTAATTGGGGGATTGGATGTCCCAGTCACTCATAGGCGGTTAGTTATTAGGAAAGATAGAGTTAGTTAGGAAGGATAGAGTTTGTTAGGCTTTGTTATCGGGAGGTTAGGAAAAATAGATTTAGATAGAGTTTGTTAGAGGGGATTATTTGTATAAATAGGAGACATAAGAATAGAGTTGGGGATAGGCTGAATATTGTTAGTTGTTGTGAAAGGAGAAATCCTTTGTAGAAGGGGAAACCCTTGGAGGGGAGATATCTCTCTCCTATTGTTCTTTCAATTCAATAAAATTGTTCTTTTTTCTATCTTGGTCCCTAACAATTGGTCCGACTTGCCGGATCCGAAAGAGGGCGCGATGGAGAACCGAGTGAGTTCATTGGAGAAATTGGCTAGTGATCATGGGAAGCAACTCGCAAAATTGAAGGCGGATCTGGAGATGGTCAAGGAGAGCTTGCCGGACATGAAAGAAATTAAAGAACTATTACTCGAATTCAAGAAACACAAGACACCTTCGGAGGAAGGTGAAAGATCAGTCAATAAGGGTGACAAATCGGAGTCAGACAGCGAGGGGAAAGATTCTGATGACAGCGATGATGAACCGCATTCTTCTTGGCAGAAGAAAGTCGTGCTGCCCACGCTCAACGAAGACGAGCCGGAGCCAGAATCGCAGAAGATGACGGCGCAAGAGGGCAGTCTCGTTGAAGGATCGACAAAAGGGGAAGACGAGATCAACATACAATCTTTGAAGTTGGGACAGATTGCTGTCATTATGGGCCCAAACCAAAGGTTGGGACTCTTGGGAGTAGTTTTGGGTAAAGGAAGGACTAACCCTATGAGGACAGAATCAGGTCGCATGGGTCAAGTTTTTTTTCAAATAGAAAAGAAAATAGAAGAGCAAGTTCAGAGCGGTAATGTCGGAACAAGAACGCCGTTGGCAGCGACAACTTTGAAGTGGAGGATCCCAAGCACGCTGGATGACGGGCCGCCGCCGCCGAAGCCACCCGATGGGCCTTCGACAGTGGTGTTTATTACATTAGAGGCATTGGAAGCCCATGTTGCTGCATTGAAAGATTCAATTACAAGCTGTTTGAAAAACTTCAGTTCCACTGAGGCGCTTCTTGGGACAAATGCTGCAATTTAAAAGAAGCTCTGAAGAGGATAAAGATACAGAAACCGCCTCACAACTTGGTCATTCATCTCAAGCGGTTTAAATACATGAAGCAGCTGGGCCACTACAAGAAGCGGTTTTACTGGGTTGTTTTCCCCCTTGAGCTGAAGTTGAGTAAGACTATGGAAGACGGAGAAGCATGGCACATAGATGATCAGTGGAAATACCCACCTTGAGGACAAGGTGGTTTTTGAAGGGGGTGGTATTGTTAGGATATAGGGAGGTTAGGAATAGGGGTAGTTATGTAATTAGAGGGGTTAATGAGTAATTGGGGGATTGGATGTCCCAGTCACTCATAGGCGGTTAGTTATTAGGAAAGATAGAGTTAGTTAGGAAGGATAGAGCTTGTTAGGCTTTGTTATCAGGAGGTTAGGAAAAATAGATTTAGATAGAGTTTGTTAGAGGGGATTATTTGTATAAATAGGAGACATAAGAATGGAGTTGGGGATAGGCTGAATATTGTTAGTTGTTGTGAAGGGAGAAATCCTTTGTAGAAGGGGAAACCCTTGGAGGATCTCTCTCCTATTGTTCTTTCAATTCAATAAAATTGTTCTTTTTTCTATCTTGGTCCCTAACAGTACCTTGCACTGTATATAACAAATTGTTTTATATCATGCTATTGTGAAAGTGTTAATTTTGAAAATATTATTGGCATTTGTTTATCAAAAAAAGAAAAAGAAAATATTATTGGCATTTGTAATTGTTTTTCAGTTTTAGGTTTAGCTTATTTATGGTAGTTTTTCTCACGCGAGAATATTAAATTATTTTCCTTGGAGAAATCATATTTATGAGCCTACAGCTCTAATTCTGATTAAACCAAAACTTCTGTATATTTTGATGAATTTACTTTTAGTTATTGATTTTGGCAAATGAGTGGCTGGATCCTATCAATGCAATGGCTATACACGCTCAAAAATACACATGCCTGCGCGTGTTAATTATTTTTACTTTTTCCTCCCAACATATTTGTTTTCTACCAAGTGGGTAATACATAGATTATTGGCATGTCTTTGAGTGGGTCTTGCATATGAATAACAACAGTTGTATGCATACAGGATCAGGAAAGGCTTCGAAGCTTTATTATCTGGGCAATTACAACTGCTTTACAGTCAGAGTCTTCTCAAAGGCTGAGGTCCAATGAGTCTCACATAATTTTCAAAAATAATTTAGGGCAAGAGTCTCATGATGATGATTCATTAGCGTTGAAATTTATACGTTGGTTAACAGCATCTGTAATCATTGGGAAGCTTCATCAGAAATCCAATGATCTGGATTCAGGATTTGCTGAAACACACAACTTCGAATCCCTGCATTCTTTACTGGTGCATGTTGAAAATACCTCCGGACAAAGACATGATATTAATATTTGTAGTGAGGATTTACTTGCTTCTACAATTTTCTATCTCCAACTGGTTCTTGGTATAAATCACGAAGTGCTACCATCAGTTGTATCTGCTCTATGTCTCTTGACTTTTGGTGCCTCTAATTTAGCAGGTATCCTACTTTACAGTTTCTACATTTAATATGGTTTGCTGAGTGCAGTTGTGGTGATAGGTCAGGGTTGACTATTCAGTTAGATATTTGCATCGACACTCTTGCATTTGGCCTGATATTAATGGTTTTTACTTCATTCTGTAGTGGGCAGAACTGACTTATTGCAAGGCTACAGTACTATCATATCATCACACTGTTCAAGGGTACGGTGTCCTCCTGAAGCTAATCCTGCTTGGAGATGGTAATTTTCTGAGTCTTCTAATATCTCAACCTTTCATCTTTATGTGCTCTGTAGTCATAATGTTAAATAAGGAAAACGTAATTCTTTTTAGAGTTTTCATATTTCTTAAGTCACATCTAATTTTTTCTAATACAATGGGGGAGCATTAAATTTAAATGGGTCAGGCTCAAATTATGTCTGGTGTCAAACTGGCTTCTTCGGCACCACCCATATAATATGGAACTTCTATTAACAAAATCAACCATCGGATTTGAGTTTTGATTATCAACATTTGATCTTGAGTGAAATACTGAAATTTGGCAACATTGATTCCATAAAAAAGTTCACTGGCATCAAATTAGCTGTGGCTTTACCGTAGGTGAATTTGCTTTTTGTTATTATATCAGAAGACGAATTTGCATGTTGTACTTAAAAATACTTGAATGAACTAGAAAATGTATATTTTTCTGCTAGCACAAACGAAGTTAGATTCTTGGTATTTATCTATGCTTCAAAACTAATCATATTTGACCTATACGTTGTTTAGGTCGTTTTACCTGCCATGGAAGGATCATTCACTGGAGCTCACTGATACACAGAAAATGGAGGAATATCATGCTTGCCAGATTCTATTAGTGACCGTCTCAAATGTGTTTGGTGGAAAAAAATTAGAGTCAGCTTGTTTGTCCCCTTTAGATATAGAAAAATCTCCCTTAATCCAATGGGAAAGAAGTTTGCTAAGTAGCTGAGTGTTTATATTTAAACCCCCTTTTTGGTAATATGATTTCAAAAAATAGTGAGAAATTTGCAAATGGAGTAGGGCCATGCGTGTTCGTCGGCACGTAAGTTCATCGCAGCTAAATTGTTTGTTTACTCAACCGCGCAACCCTGATAGAAATATTGACGTGCCTTCATTTTGTATTCTAAAATATGTGCATTCAATTTTGATCAAGAAAACTATAGTGTACAGTTACTAAAATTCTCATTATTATTCATCATAATTGAAACCCTCATCAACATATATAAAATTTCGCGATTATTGATAATACTGATATATTAAACCTGGGGCCATAACTCTTGAAAATTTTGAATTTCACCTGCTTCAACATTTGGAAACAAAATCATACTGTATAGGTGGGAAGGATATTTATTTTTATCAAAATTGATATTTATTTGAGTAAATTTATTGGACTTGATAGATGGAAATGTTTGTCTTGGTTCAACGTACCTTGGCACTCCTGGGTAAACTTGTTAGGAATCAGGACCAAAAAAAAACAATTTAAAAAATTATTAAAACCCCGTAATATATGTTTAATTTAGTTTAATTTCTTTGAAATAATTGAGTTTTTGAAGTTAACTAATTCAAACGTAGTTGCCTCTCTCGCTGTCGCCCCATCTTCACGTTGAAGCTGAGGTTTTTTCGTCATCATTGGAAGTTCGGACCATGTTTCTATTGTGCTGAAACTGGGGGTGTTGTGTTTGCTTTGTGTTCATTAATCATTTGAGTTCGGCCTTCATACTTAATCATTTGTGTCTGTCTTCAGAGTGATGCCATGTAAGCTACCAAAATCCTTCACTAGTTCAATACTAATGGCTTGTAACTATTGGATTCTAAGGCATTTTAAAGTTTTTTCTTATTCTTTTTTCACAAGTTGTGGAAGGAAACTATTTATGCAATGAACAAAGAAGAGAATTTACAACAGTTCTATGGGAGCAATGATTTTATTTGAAATAATGAGACTTGACATCCAACTATGGTTCATGTCAAGTGACAGGGAACTGCAAGAACAGTAAAGTAGAACACTTTCAATTTCTTTCAGTTTTCATGGGCACAAGATCTTGAGAGAGAATATGAGAAGAGAATCATCATCCAACCGGAACAACCAAAGTAAAACACCGATGCTTGGATATGTCCCTCCTGTATTATTAACCCGAGCTTGCTGAAAAGCCATGTATGGTACAAAAGATGGCGCTCACAGTGCTGCAATGCACTCAATTTCAATCTTGGCATCCAATGGCAAGGCAGCTACTTGATACGTTGCACGAGCCGGGGCAGGTGAAGGAAAGTCTGAAACCGTTCAAACCACAGGTAAAATGATTACTGAAACCATAGTCTAAATATTAAATGGATGGCCAGTTATTGTGATCAAAAGAGTTAACAATAAAGTGCAAAAGTTCAGAACAGGAATACTTCTCATTTACACCTAAACAATCTATTGCATGCTTTAAGCAAGAAAAGAATGTAAACTATATTGAGGAGACATCAAAATCACTAACATCAAAATCACTCACATTTAGCATAGATCTCATTAACTTGCTTGAAGTCTTTCAAGTCAGCCAACCTGGAAGAAATGAATGATATTAGCTTTGTCATCTTGCCAGCACTCAAACACAAGCCAAACTAAGGAAGCACAAATAATTCATACAAAATTGTTGTCTTAACAACTGATGAGTAGCTGGCACCCCCAGATTTTAAGATCTCCCCCATATTTTTGAGAACCTGCAATATGTAATTGTTTCAAATGTCATCACAAAATCAGAAAGTGCGCTTTCACAGCAATGCAACATCAAGACAACATTAGGAGCATATGTTACTATGAAAGTGAGATGGAATTACATGTGAAACGTGACAAAGTGCAAATACCAAGAAAATTCCCACATATTACAAAATGAAAGGATGGAAGTTCAGACTTATATTCTTGTACCTGCTCTGTCTGATCTTCAACATTATCGGAGATGAACTTCCCTGTCTGCATTAGAGAGCAAAACATATATTATCAGGGCAACATTTCATCATGCAACCAGCATAAATGTACAATTGAACACGTATACAGATGCTGAAAGATTGGAAAACTAATTTGTCAAACCTGGGGAACAAGACCAAGAACACCGGACACAAACAAAAGGTTGTTGGCTTTGATTGCTTGAGAATATGGCCCCAATGCTGCCGGCGCCTTTTCAGTCTGAACAGCTTCCTTGTTGATCCCTAAAATCAACCAGAAGGAGATTGACAGCATAAGATTCTGATATAAATGAAAATAGCAATGCAAAGAAAGTGTTTCTTGCAAACACCAATCATTCTCTCCCTCTGAATCTCTCTGCCAAAATACAACAAGGGCCAGTACATATACTTCAGTTCGAACAAGCATTGATTATACTAGTTCTCCATCTGTGCAAATGAACACCTACAAAGGGTGAGTATACACACTTCAATGCAGTTATGCAGCACCCACACTAGTGACTAAATGATCTCATGTTAATTTGACCATATAACCACAATGGCAAATTCTGCTGGATGACTATTGATTTGTAAGTAGCATAGCCTAATCCCAAAAGGCACGAGGTCTCATCTAATCTAATAAGGAACACTTTCAACACAAAGTGAAAGGTTCACTTTATGCAAACAAAGATTTTGACAAAAAATTTCTAGTACAAGGCTAGATAGGAACACATAGCAAGCAAACCACCATAACAAAAAGGTCTATACAACCGTGCATTGTTCATAAAAGTGTAAACACGCAATTCGTTGATAGAAAAAATGTTACCTGTGTTAATTTATTGCCCAAAATTTTTGTAATTACAAATTGGTCCCCAAGGATGAACTTGTTGGAGTATTGAGAACTTCAACAACATAATTGTGTTAGCAAGTTGACAAGTTCGAAAGCTAATTTGTATAAACGAAAACCTTTGAGACTAAATGAATACAAGTAACATTTTCCCGGGCCAAATTATATAAATTGACTCGTGTCGTGTGTAAAATAAAAAGGTAAAATTTTTAAAACTTCTCTGCACCAAATTGGGAGAATGGAGAGAGAGGAGAGAAGGAAATAGGCCTAAGCAATGATCGGAACTTACGGGTATCAGTGGAAAGGCTCGAGCAAGCGAACGGAACAGAGCGCTTAGACGAAGAGGAACGCCACATGGCGGTGCCGGCCACCGAGGCTCCGCCTATTCCGGCGGCCCATGAAGCCCTGCGGCGCAGAACGCCGGCGTTCATCGCCGGAATGTGGAAGCTCCTTGCAGTACACCACGACGCCATCTCTCTCTCTCTCTCTCTCTCTCTCTAGCTTCTCTCAGACTGGCAGACACACGCTGTCACTGTTTGTGACCGTAAAATACTAAACGCCTCTGACAATGGGAATTGACTAATTGTCCTGTCTGATTCGTGATTTTACGTTTTCGGATTTTTGTTTGGTCGAATACGTTTTTGGATTTTATTAAGGGAATTAGTAAATACACCAATTTTTTTGGACATACACCCCACATTTAAAAAGGAAAATATCATTATATCCTCATTGATTTGTTTAATTTTTTTTTCAATTTCGCGTTGTTACCGGAAACTCAACTGAGTTTCCGGAATGCATTTTTGCATTCCGGAAACTCCAAGAAAAATTTACATTCCGGAAACTCCAGTTTCCGGAATATAAATTTGTATTCCGGAAACTCCAGAAAAATTTACATTCCGGAAACTCCAGGAAAATCCAGTTTCCGGAATGTATTTTTACATTCCGGAAACTCCAGGAAAAATTTACATTCCGGAAACTCCAGGAAAATTCAGTTTCCGGAATGCAAGCAAATTTGCAAACTCCAGTTTCCATACAATTTGTATTCCGGAAACTGGGGGTGTATGGCCAGTTTCCGGAAAAGAAGCAAAATCAGAAAGAAAAAAAACCCAAACAATGAGGGTATAATAGTAATTTCCTGAATAAATGTGGGGTGTATGGCAAAAAACTGAGGTGTATTTACCAATTCCCTTTTATTAACTGAAACTAGGTGGGCTGAACCGGGTCTCTTATCTTGGGCCTATGGCCCAAATTCATTTGGTTGGCGACTTTGGTTTGTTTCTTTCAACGTAATATAACATGATTTTTTTTTGATCAATCGGAAAACAATATAACATGATTCATCGACCAATATATATATTTGACCAAAAAAAAAATGATTCAATGGTTTGAATAGGCTAAATTCACATTCTACAAAAAATTATTAAATGTGTGATTATGCCACAAAAGTGTATTGCATATTTCTCACAAATTTTAAATTAATAAAATAAAATTATTTCATCCAGAATTTCACCGAGAACAAAAAAATTGTGTCATTGATTTGTTTTTGTGAGATTTTTGTACCCAAATTGTGAATTATATATATGCACAGTTTTCTGGTGAAAACAATAGTTCCAACTCCAACTCAACCATAAATTCATAAATGTGGAACATATGCTCTACACATTGGGCATGATCTTTGTTGGACTAGCCATTTGTCTATGCAGTCAAAGTGAAAAAAGTGGCAACATTTTGGAAGTATCTTTACAAACTCTCCATCCTCAAAATCCTGCAGAATAATATAAAGTAAAGAGGATAGTGTTAGTTTAGGTATATGACAAGAAGTCAGTGATAGACCGTCTCACTAGAAAATAGAAATACCTGACCAAAAAACTTAATGAAAATTGTATACTACATACATACATCTCTATTTGTGTCTATGTGGTATTTGTAATTACATGGTATCTTCTGTATTGTTCAAATATTGGTTACACAAAAAAACAAGTTCTACCTGCTTTTTTGATTCCAGAACCTATGCATTTTCAAACGGCTCATGGATTTTTCTTACCTGGAAGCAAATTGAGCAGCATGACTCATTGTATAATTTCAACATCTTGCCGGAATCGACTTGTCGAACAGGAAGCTTGTGAGTAAAATTCTGGGGCACCCCTGTGAGTGTGAGTGTGACTCCCCTGACATCATAAAAATATCTGATGCTTCTCTGTAAGTTGTTTCTTGTGCACTGATCTGAAACAAATGATTCATCAAGTATGAGTAACTTTGGTACCAATAACTCTAAAGAGTCTACAGGCTACTGATTTCACATTGACATAAAAATTTTAAATTTATATTTACATGACATTTATAAGCTTGTGCAACAGCTGGACATATCCATTCCATAAATACTTCCCCATTTAATAAACTCCTCAATAGGACAACCTGCAAACCAAGTTAAGAAGTTCAGTAATAAGCAACCTTTCCTAGGACCTAAGTGCATGTTTGGTTTTCAGTTGTAAAATTGCAAAAGTACGCTTGACCCCAAAGTAACTATAGAGTTCCTTTTTGCCAAACATACTTTAAGACACAAACGTACATTTACAATTAAAAACCAAACATGTTCTAAGTCTTGAATCAGTAACATGTAGAAGTAGAACCTATGAAAAGAGAGACAGCCCTTGGACATGGCCAAGTGAACAATAGTAGAAAATGTAAAATGGGTCTAGATTAGCCACTGGTTAAATAATACGAATCTACCCTGTTGCAAAAGCATGGAACTTGCAGCATTTACCTTAGATATTGGCTCATCAGAAGCAGCAGCAGCAAAATTTAGCAATTCTAGTGCTGCAATGGCCCCTGTGACAGCTCCTTTGCCAGCCCCATCAAGAAAACCAGCTTCTGTGGTCTGGCCTTGGATGGCTCCCGCAATTATTCCCACTATGGACCCTCCTATGTATGCCAACATCAAACATTACTTATATAACTGAATATTTGACTTAGACCTCACAACTCACATGCCTAAAACTATGAAATGTTAAACATGATATAACAATGTTTTTGTTGGCAACTGTGCACTAGATTATTAGTAATTCCTCTGGACAAAGCCAAATACATGAATTGAAAATGCTACTATTAAGTGAGAGGAGAGAGCCTTTCAACATACTTAGTGCCAAAATGCAAGTAAATTCAGCAAAAACAACTCTCTCAATAGCTTTCATGATTAGCCCAATTGCATAACCACCACTTTCAGTCAAAATCCACAACCACAACGAAAAAACTTCCTTACACCTTATTGTTGCTCCTATCATTCCAGAAAACCACTTGGTCATAGCTGGAGAAAGGTTGAGAATAGGCATTTGAAACTAAGAAGATAAGAAGATGCTCTAAATGTATTGCCTTTTAAAAAAAATTGAAGTTACACTAGCATTTAAAGGGTGAGCAAAGTTTTAATTAGTTTTTCTAAAAGTACATATCCAATGCCATAGAATCTAAGGACCAGATAGTGTTAAATGGCAAAGTGATGATTACGTTTATGTCCCTTGTGAGTAGATGGAATAAAATTGTTTTTCTGAGAAAAAGAGGAAGGTTACTAGTGCAAGAGGAGCACTGGAAAATTGAAACATAAAGTATAACACCATAACTATAAACTATCCCTCTAATCCTAAAACTCATTACCATTAACCTATAGCACTTTGGGCAAAATAGTTGCGAGTTGTTCTCTAATTTGGACCTAAATATCATAGATTCTACACAACAGGCTTAGGTTTACAAAACTGTGTTATTGTTTCTGGCTTTCAATTTGATTGATGGGTTTGGTTTGTTTGTGCCTAAAAGGAACTCTTTAGTGTCCTTCAATGTCATAAAGGAAAATGTGTATTTTCAGCGACTAAATAGGCAGTTTCAACATTTAGTATACCATAGAGAAAAAGGAAACTAACAAAACTAGGTGCTGGACGTAAGTGGTTCCTGGTACTAGAAAAAATCAATTAAGAATCAGTGATTTAATTGCAATAAATGATGGGTAGATGTATGGTTTTTATATGTTAGCATAATAAAGTATGTTTTCCTTGACCTGTAATTGCAGTTCTCTCAATTTAATTTTCTATAATAAAATACTCAAAAGGTCGATAGTTTTGTATAGTTGACTTGAAAATAAAAATACCAATGCAGACTCAATAAGTTCGGTGAAATATCAGTGAATAAAACAGATTCTTTGTTTGTTAACATGAGCAAGGAATTTACAAAAGGCAAAAAAAAAAAATACAAAATACAAATACATGTTGACTTCTTTGTATACCAAACTGGTAGTATATCTACATAAATTCTGTTGCTTATAAAATGGTCTATCTTATATGTCTGTCTGTATGTATATATGTAGTGTCATGCTAACTGTTAGAAACAGTTTAATTCACTATCTCACTATGCTAATTTGTTTATTTGGTAGGACCTTGTGTTTGTCATGTGTTAAGCACAGAAACTCCCAGTGATACAAACATATACATACATAAATGAATGGTTTGGTAGCTTGACTAGTATAAACGTATATATGACTTCACACACACTCATTAATTGGTCAGGTTCATGGGTACTAGTGTCACACTATTTTATTTTATTAGACAATCAAGATCCATACATATATATCACTGTTTGGGGGTACCTGTATGCATAAGATTAAACCACTTGTCATACATGCATCACATGTACTAACTGATTAGGAGAGTAATCAAAAGCTACAATACAGACGTAAGGGGAACATGGCCGATGTACCTAATTGAGACTATTCAATTCCCCAAATAAAATTAGGAGTTGAATTGTTAGGGGTACTGATTGAATCATCCCTTCTGAATCCAAATCATTAATTGCCAGTAATATTATTTTAAGAGCTTAACTGCAGCACTCACGGGGATATAATAATATAATAAATATAATATAAATATGTAACAGCTGACATCATATCCCATATGGCAGATGAGATGCACTTGGACAAGTAATTAACATAAGTTGAGAATTAAACTATGGCTGGATAATAAGCTTATCTACTGTTTATGGCATAAGGTGTATAAGCTACTTTTATAATCGAAGAAAAATTATAGTGAAACTTATTTTATATAAGTCATAAGCTGTTTTGATAAGCTATCTTGAGTAGCTTATGAAAAATAAACCCAAAACAGCTTATGAATCAATCATAAGTTGTATTCATAAGCTCTGCATAAGCCAATCCAAACAGACCCTATATTACCCACTCAAAACCTTTGAACACCTAGCTCTTCAATTTACACCTATCTATGGCTAGCTGTTATTAATGTTTGTTCATCCATATTGATATATATCTGCATGTAAAACCGTGGTATATATAGCAGCAATGTTCAATAGAATTACCAAACTGGAAACGCATGTTATCAGCTAGCAATAGCATGACATGTACTAGTATGTATATATATATAAAGAGCATATCAAGTGAGAGGACTTTTATTATAAAAGAATGAAAAGAGTGAATCATAACCATAAGATTAAACCATAAATGGTCAAGATTAAAACATAAAGTCACATGACTTTTTTAAGTGATCATGTGACCACTATCTGACTTTTAATCACAACCATCTATATGTGGTTATATGGTCCAGATTTAATCCTCCTACCCTCTCATATTAAAACTCTTCTCACTTGATACATCTCATATATATATATATATATATATGCTATAGCTAACATAATAAAATATGATTAAAAATATATATAGACAACATTATCATCAATGGAAATGCAGGGAGAGCACTTTAAGTCAGATTTCTACTTGTAACAAACATGCCCATTTGGATTTCGGAATAAATAATTAAATAACTAATTAACAAATTCATGGATTATGGTATTAGTGCCTAGGCCACGTACGCTAGTTATTGACCCTTTTGTTTGTTGATTAATTTTCAAATACCCATCCAACCAAACATATTAAAAAACAAAAACAGTACTGCACAAAAAATGACATCTGCGCAAACCAGACAAAGGTTATAAATAACTGGAAAGCTATGTTCTTTTTGTTAAACATTAGCAATCCATGGGATAAGAGTAAGACAAATACTTGCCCCAAAAACCAGCAAAAAGGCAAGCCTTTCACACACATATAGACGCGACATGTTGTGGTTTATACCTACGGTATCACAGGGAAAAATGGATTGATAGACTAATCTATGTTTAGCTTGGAAGTAAGTAAAATCTGACAACAGATTGTTCCATCATCGAGAATCAAACAGAAATACTAGCTGAGTCGGTCTTCTTAAATAGAACATATTAATAATTTATATCAAACATCATGGTTCAGCGGCATGTGAGAGAGGTCTAGTTGCACGTACCTTTGCCAATAAACGTGACCCTTGTGTTGTGTGAGCACTTTCTCTAATACACAAGTGATACAAGTAAACTCTTTAGGAGTAATTCTTGCATAAATATAAATTTTTACAGACATGTACAGTTAATTAAAAGATGAGGAGACAAATAAAATCAAAATAAAAAAGGACAAAAAAAAAACTCTTATTAAAATTATTTTAAGTATTTGATTGATCACGCGCATGCATTGTACTCAAGTGCAAAAGTTGCTTGTTTAACAAGTATTACACAATGCATCTAATTTATTATCTCAGCCTCAAAATATTTGTCATTTTTATGAACAGGTTTTATTTATTTTATTATTATCTTTTAATATTCCCCATTAAATTGGATGTGAAAAATATTATTTTATTTTTTTAATATTATTTTATTATTATATATTGGCGAAATCTTATATTGACTCCACTAATAAAAATGAACCCGTGTTATTTAATGAAATCAATATAAGATCTTGCCTAATTATAAAGTGTCAAAAAAATTTATATTATTGACATTTTTATATATTCATTATATATTCTTTAAGGATCATGAATAATGTTTTAGTTTCAAGTGTTAATGTTCAATCAATGGCTATAACGTCTTACCTTAAAATGAATCTATCTTTTTGAACGAGTCAAGTAACGTAACAAAGCGAAAAACAAACAAATTTCCTTTGATTCATGAAAAAAGAGAAAGGAGAAAAAAGAGGAAAAAGCTCTTTGTTTCTCAAAATTCATTGAGAAATGACTAAGGCGTAGTAGCGTATAGTATATATGTATGCTTCCGTTTAACTGGAAAAATTGGAATTCCAACGAAAAGCGCGTAAATTGTTGCTGTTAAAGTTCAGTAAGGCTCGTGTTTGTACACGCTTACTTTATTTGTTGATCGTTGTGGCTGTAAATTAAATGCACATTCATTGAATTGAACGCTTTGATAATTGATAGTATGATCTAAATTTCCAGCGTCGACAACATCCATAGAATATTGACCACTCTGTTACGTGTTTTTCCTTAAACCCATACGGCTAGGATCAACGAATTCATGATTTGTTTTGTTTGTCGACTGTCTTTTCAAAAAAGTTTATTTAAATCTATATTTACTTAAATTCTTAAATCTATATGATATGCTACTAAGTAAAATATAATAGGGTTAAGGGTATAATTGTCAAAATATAACCTTAAACGATTAAAACGATAAATAAAAAAGAATATTTTTTTTTTAAAAATTGACAGATGAAAGGAAACAAAGGGAGTATATATAACACAGATAATGTTGAGATGAGAGTTAATGTTGTTTTGGAGAACTTTAAGTAATTATTAGTAATTGTTATTTTCGAAGAATATTTTTACAACTACCAAAGGAATTTTTTATATCTATCTCTTACAAAAACTTATATAAAAATAGATTACTAATAAATATCCTTTACTTAGATATTTAATTATATTTTATCTTGATATAAAAAAACAGTGAAATATACTATTAATATATTGTCATTACACATTTACCCTTAGAAAAAAAATTGACAAAGAATTAGAAAAATAATTTATAAAATGTCAATCTGTGAAAAGAAAAAATTGATTTTCAATTTGCTGAGTAGTAACGGAGATCCAGCTTGGAAAAAGATGACAACTTTTTTTTAATATTTCTGAATATTTTATATGTATTAAAATAATTTATCAATTAACTCCATGAGTCAAGCCGCAGAATGATATGCTCTTTTCAATTCATACGAGGACATGTGTGCACAAGTGGTTAATATATTTTTTTTAAGAGATGAGTTTGGTTAGGATTCAATTTTTGGTGATGAATAATTTGTAGTCAGATTTTATTTATCTCTAGACTAAATATAGATTAATCTAATAGTTTTTTTTCCTTAGATTACTATAGATATAAACAAAAAAAATACGATGAGCTGAGTTGTCCCTCCCTTCCTTCCCTTTTGAGTTTTGTCAAGTGAAGGAAGGAAGCTTCTCTTCTCTGTCTCTCTTCTGACTGGTGCCTCCTTTGTGAAACCAATGACTCCCACTTTTCACTCATCATAAACATGGAATTCTTGACCCTTTTTGTTTTCCCCTTTTTGTTTTCTTCACTCATTAACATATATATATGGAATATTACTTACCCACCCACAAAGTTTCTCAAAAATAGGTAACATGACTTCCATCTCATCAACACGCATTTCAATTTTTTTTTTGAGAAATTTTCTCTTATATAAATTATTATGTAATTAAAAACTCCATCATAATTCATTCATTCATGGTGGCTTTTAGGGTGGTCCAATACAAAAATTGGTCCACCAAACCCCAATGAGTTTTTACCTGAGATAGGAGGGAATCCAATTTTCCAATATTTACAAAAATATCCAAAAGACTTATATAATTATAAATTGAGATTTATGAAATAGACTACACAAAAATGTAAAATTGCAAAATTTTACCAACTTTTAAAATAATTAAAAAGACAGCAACCACAAGTTCATTTATTTATTTATTATTATTATTAATAAATTCCTTTATTTCTTGCTCTCTCTCCCCCTCTCTCTCTCCCCTTCTCTCCTTCACTCTCTTGATCTCCCTCTCTTCCCCCTCTCTCACTCAATCCCCTGCTCTCTCTCTTACTCTCTCTCCCTTTCTTTCTCGCTCTCTCCCCCTCTCTTTCCCTCTTCCTCTCTCTCGCTCTCCCCCCTCCCTCGCTCTCTCTCCCTATCTCTCTTGCTCAATCACTGTGCCCTCTCTCCCCCTCGCCCTCTCTCTCCCTTCCTCTCGCTCCCCTCTCTAGCAAGAGAGAGAAAGCATAGAGCAATAGTAAGAGAGAGGGAGAGAGGGGAAGGGAGAGAGAGAGCGAGAGAGGTAGCTAAAGAGAAAGGGGGAGAGAGCATGGGGCAGGGGAGCGAGAGATAGAGGGGGAGAGAACGAGGGAGAGAGAGGGGGAGGGAGAGAACGAGAGAGGGGAGAGAGTGAGAGATAGGGAGAGGGAGAGAGAGGAGGGGAGGGGGTAGAGAGGAGATTTTATCATCAATTTCATATTGTAATTATGGGAATTTATTGGGTAAAAGTTTAATTTTACTTAATTGTGTGGGTATTTTCGGTATAATCAATTTTTAATTTTTATGTTCTACTGACCTCTTTCTGCAATTTACTCTAACATTTCACAAAACCAGCTATTCAGGTAACCCCTACATATCCTGATCGTCCCTTTATAGTATTATTATATAAACGGTTCTTATTCAATTGGGGTTTGGTGGACCAATTTTGTATTGGACCACCCTAAAAGCCACCTTCATTCATATATATACAACTAAGATTTATCCTTTTTCAATCCTCACCTTTTCACACTCTTTCAAGGCTCCACCTTTATAATAGCTTTTACATTTCTTCATCACGGTACCAAACCTGTCTTCTCTCTCTTCACATTCTCTGCATATATTTCTTCCATTCACAATCCTTTTTCCTGGGTGATTTTTCTTTTTGTTTTTTCCTTTTTCCCCTTGCAAGCTTTTTGATTTTTGATTCTCAAATTGATTTCAATAATAGATTTCTGATCAAAAGCTCAAGTTAGTGTACTATGATCCTTGAATTCTCATCTGGGTTCAATCCTGTATCAGATTTTGACTGAATCATTCTCAAAAAGTGGTTTATTACTTTGTATCTGATATAAAAATCCCACCTTTCTTACTGTTTTCTTAGTCACAATACTTGGATTTGAGAAGCTGGAGACATGGGTAGCTGTCTAAGTTTAGGTAAAGACTCAGAACCAGAACACAATGGTTACAGACATGGTGGGCACAATCATAATAAGAGCCATGAGCCCTTGGTCAACCAATCAAGAGCACATGCTAATCAACCTTACCAGTCACATGCTGCATCCACTCAGATGGTGCCCCAGATACCATGGAAGCCTTCTTCTGTTCCTGTCCCAAGCCCAAAACCTGTTAAGCTAGATTCAAACACAATCCTTGGGAAGCAATTTGAGGATGTGAAGCAGTTCTATACATTTGGGAAGGAACTGGGTAGAGGGCAATTTGGGGTAACATATCTGTGCACTGAGAACTCAACTGGGTTGCTTTTTGCTTGCAAGTCAATCTCAAAGAGGAAACTTGTCAGCAAATCTGATAGGGAGGATATAAAGAGGGAGATTCAGATCATGCAGCATTTGAGTGGTCAACCAAACATTGTTGAGTTCAAAGGGGCTTACGAGGATAAGAATTCTGTTCATGTTGTGATGGAGCTGTGTGCTGGTGGTGAGCTTTTTGATAGGATAATTGCAAAGGGGCATTACAGTGAAAGGGCTGCTGCTTCAATATGCAGGCAGATTGTCAATGTTGTTCATATCTGTCATTTCATGGGTGTGATGCATAGGGATCTGAAGCCAGAGAATTTCTTGTTATCTAGTAAGGATGAAAATGCACTTCTCAAGGCAACAGATTTTGGCTTGTCGGTTTTCATTCAAGAAGGTAAAGTTGTTTGATCCATTCATTGGTCATTTGTTCCAATTCCTCCAGCATCTTAGTGTTATAGAGTTTCAAGTTTAACCAACGGGTGGAGTCTTTATAGAAAAAATATGTTATCTTTAGAATAATTTTTTTGGCTTGAAATATTAGTGTTGAATAAGCTGTTGTGTTTTAGTGAAGTTTTTTAAAGGTTTCTATCTTAAATATTATCTTTGGATTATCCTCTTTCAGACATGTTTTGCAAACTCTTGAAATCGTTCTAATCTTTCGAAATAGAAATTTAACTGTATTGGTTATACACCATAACAAATAATTAGTTTCCTTCCTTAAAAGGTGGGTGGGGGAGACTATGTACAAAACAGCTTTTTTGTCCATGCTTGTTATTGGTGGTCCTGTTTTGTCAGAACTTTGCCTAGATGTAGGTTGGAATTAAATTCTGCCAATAAATTTAACAAAAACTTCATGTCATTGTACTTTTCTCCCCATGTGTATGCAATTATGCATATTGTTTGTGACATTTCAGTCACTATGCCTTTTGTGACATCTTTGCTATCTAGTTTGGACCATGATCAATGAATCATATTTTCTGTAAGTGTGGACATGGAAACTAACACCCTAGGATGTGGTGGGTCATCTTGTATTTATGAGAGGCAGTCAAGCTTTAGCTATACTCATAATTCACAAGTGTCAGACTTATAGTGTGTTTGTTTTGAAATTATCTCAAAGCCAACACACGTTGGGGAGATGGAAGATAACAACTCCTTTTTATATGCTTACATTTGGACACATTATTTTACACTATAGCAGCCTTGACAAAGATCTCTTCCAAACAGGCTTTTTTGCAAACTGAGAGTTTCTTTTCATTTTCCACTTAAATTGTAGTTTCTGAAAACTCTTGACTTTTTGCCTGTTTGTTGTAATTCTATTAAAGCCTTTTTGCTAGCCTTCAAACATGGTATGAAGCAATATAAAGTTTGATAGACAAAAAAATATTCACATTGTTCATCCTAAGTGGTGAGCTGACATGTTTCATCTGCTGTCATGAATCTAGGATTTTCATAATTTCCTATTGAGGACTTTACTTCAATCATTATCTTTGAAATGCTTTACAGTTTACACTCACTCACATCATTCGTAATCACATGCAATCCATGCACTTTAGTATCTTTGGCAACTACTTATCTTTCAATCAGATGATTTATCTCTATAAAAGCAAGATTATCTTCCTGTTGGGGTGTGTGCCTAAATTTCTCCAATTAATGCTTTCCAGGAAAGGTGTATCGGGATATAGTTGGGAGTGCTTATTATGTTGCGCCAGAAGTTCTACGGCGCAGATGCGGGAAGGAAATAGATATATGGAGTGCAGGAGTAATATTATATATCTTACTTAGTGGTGTCCCTCCATTTTGGGCCGGTAAACTGAGACTTTTATTTTAATAGTATAATAACTATCAACTAGTACTAAAAATTTTAAACATGTTTTTTCCCCCTTATATAGTCTCTTTTACTTTTGAGGCTAGTCTAATTCTTTTTATCAAATATGTGCTGTAGAGACGGAAAAGGGAATATTTGATGCCATATTGGAGGGTCATATTGATTTTGAAAGTCAACCATGGCCTAAAATATCAGACAGTGCCAAGGATCTTGTTCGTAAGATGCTTATACAGGATCCGAAGAAACGCATTACTTCTGCTCAGGTTCTAGGTATGTAACTTGTATCATGTTTTCTCCTTAATCCTCATCAAATACTTGAGGTTTATCAAACTGCATCCCAGTAGTGTCTGCTCACAAGGCCCAATTATGCGTGTACTTTTGCAAGATTGTGAAGATAAACTCAAAAGATTGATAGAACCTAGAGGCTATTTTCATATCTGTATGGACTATTCTGTTCTATACAGGTGTGACGATACAGACATACACTGCATGTGAGCATATTTATTGTCAAGACATAAGACTTCTCAGACAAGATACATTACATGGAAATTCTATTATCAGATGTATGCTTCCTTCTGGAGCATATCAATAATTTATTTACTGGGTATTTGTATTTCATAGAAAAACAAATATTGTTGAGGATTAAGGAACACAGTAACAATGTACGAATTTTCTCGGTTAGTGAATTTTATTTTCTCCTCTAACTGATTCATGTTTTGAATGAATGATTAGAGCACCCATGGATTAAAGATGGAAATGCTTCTGACAAGCCAATAGACAGTGCAGTCCTCTCCAGAATGAAGCAATTCAGAGCTATGAATAAACTAAAGAAACTTGCCCTGAAGGTACTTCTAAGTTCCATCCACAATCTGCATGAAGAGAGACCAAATTGCTCTTTAATGCTTGTTTTCTTAGATAGCATATTAGATACCTCTGTCTAATGATCCATTTGCTAAAAATTTAGAAAGTTTAATTTTGAACAATAGCTTCTTAAAGATTCTGTATCATTCTTGTGATTCGATTATGACTCGATTCCACCGGTCTATGTAACTTATAGTGTATGTTTATCAATATCCCCCATTCAAAAACTCAATGGATTTATGATATTCTTTTAGGTCATTGCTAAGAATATGTCTGAAGAAGAGATCCAAGGTTTGAAGGCAATGTTTACAAATATGGACACCGACAAGAGTGGTACAATCACCTATGAAGAACTAAAGGCGGGATTACATAGACTTGGCTCAAAGCTTACAGAGGCTGAAGTTAAGCAACTCATGGAAGCTGTAAGCTGTTCTTAAGTTTTGTGATTTTGTCTACTGTTTTTTTTTTTCATTTTGAATTTTTTTTCCTAACTTGCATTCCCTGGCATACAAATGAAGGCTGATGTAGATGGAAATGGCTCAATTGACTACATAGAATTCATCACTGCTACAATGCATAGACACAAGTTAGAAAGAGATGACCATCTTTACAAGGCCTTCCAATATTTTGATAAAGACAACAGTGGGTAAGTCCTTCATCTTGTATTCTTCTCCATCCTAGTTTTTTTTTCCCTCCAATTGCTTTTGACTATGCATCATGTCATCGATATGAATCTTTCGGCTATTTGGTTCAATGTTTTAAGTTTATTGTCAGTACCATATCTGTCAAATAAAAGTGTCACGCATATTGTTGTGCTTTTAATAATAAATAAGGCACGGGGCCAGCAACCTCGTTTGCGAAATCATTAATTGACGAATAGCCTAACTTGGATTGGATTTTAGGAGCAATGACATATCTACTCTTTTTTTTTTTTGATTCCATTTTGCAGGTTTATTACAAGAGATGAACTAGAAACAGCCATGAAAGAATATGGTATGGGTGATGAAGCCACAATCAAGGAAATTATATCTGAAGTTGATACAGTTATATCTGAAGTGGATACTGATCATGTAAGCCTATGTTCTTTTGGGATGTACAAGTTTCTATTCTAGTTCCATAGTTAATGCTCAGTTGTGTGATTCTTCCACAGGATGGTAGGATCAACTATGAAGAATTCTGTGCAATGATGAGGAGTGGAAACCAACAACAAGGCAAGCTATTCTAAATCACACAAGAACCCCCATAGGGAAAAAGGTTTATACTTGTGAGATGTACTTCCACAAGTTCCATATTCATAGGCATGTAAAGCTTCTGATTTAGAATGTTTTTTTCGAGTTACTCTTGTTTCATTTTTGGTTTCTTTTTGGACACTAAGTATAAACTATAAACTCATTTGGCAAAGTTGATAGCTCAATAAGAGTACACAAGTTTTTGCATTCCAAATCCCTTACTATCTCATTGGGGATTTTTTAAATAATATTGAATGCATTTTTTGCCATAAATATACTGTATTTTTTTTTAAATTTTAATGCTGTTTGCTTCCTTGTTACTATTATTTATTATTGTTTTCTTGGTATTGTTAACTTTTAAAACAATATCCAAATCCGTTAAAAATTTCCCTACATATTTAAGGACAGAGATAGAAAATCCTAATTCTTCACACTTTTCTATATAGTTTTTTTTAATTCAAGTACCATTTTTTAATGAATGGAATGACATGGCAAACTAATCAAATCCTACCAATGTGGACTTGGGGTGAGATGACATGAGTATCTTTCAGTTTAAGGGTCTGCTTGAATTGGCTTACGCAGAGCTTATTAACACAATTTATGATTGATTCATAAGCTATTTTGGGCTTATTTTTCATAAGCTACCCAAGATAACTTATCAAAACAGCTTATGACTTATATAAAATAAATTTCACTATAATTTTTTTTTCAATTATAAAAGTAGCTTATATAGCTTATGCCATAAGCAGCTTATGCCATAAGCAGTAGATAAACTTGTTATCCAAACATGACCTAATTAGTGATCTTAAGTTCAAATCTAGGTCTTAGAAAAACTACAACTTTAAATCTCATATAATAGAACTTTGCAGCTAAACGGATTCTATTCAGCTCAAAGGGATAGTCTCCACCTGCACAAGGAATACCTTATTTGGAACCAAAAAAACTAATCAAATGATTCAAATCTTATTAGATATCAGTCTAAAAATGTGTGGATGTCAATTGACCTTTTTGCCTTATTTTTGTTGAAATATGTAATTAGAACATTTATCAATCAATACTTTTTATCTTGTATTTCAAAAATAATTTGATCAACCGTAGTATTATAATGAGGAAAAAATTAAAAAAATGAAAATAGAAGACTATTACATTCTCTCTAACTTAGAAATAAAAGATAATTAACTATTCACTAGCGATGTTCAATTTGAATTTATAATGGTCATTCACATATTATTCCTTAAAAATATTAATTAAATAATGCAGAACTTCATATTGACTTGCACCAAGCAAGCTCTGATCTCACAACAACAAAAAGAAAAGAAGCAAGCTCTGATCTTTTAGTTCATTATTTACTCAACATTTTCGATGTTTCTTTAAACACGTGAAAACATTTGCAAGGTGCACGTCCTATAGAGTGCCACAACGAAATAACCTATTAGAAATGCAAGGCATTTCCAAAGTTTTAATTAATCGATTATTTTTTAAGTATATAATCAGCTTTACCTACTTCTTGCCTGATATATTCCTGTTTTCCTCTTTATTTCTTACCATGCCACCCAAATTATTCCTTTGCCATTTAATTAGTTTTAACTTAAATTTTGAGTTTCAGCAAAGAGAAATTGCTAATGCGATTGAAAATTCGATCATCTACATTTATCTTCTATCATAACATGGTAAGCTAGTAGCTCACCGACTAGCTAATGCGAGCCGATGCTCGAGTCCTCAGCCTATGGGGTATTAGCAACCATTTAGTAATTAAAATTTAAAGTTAATTCAACGATTAGTTGTCCATGAATGTGTGAAAATGTTTATGTACAAATTGTCTCTGCATCACAACACTTTATTTGAGCACCGGCTAAAACATGCCACCGTATGAAAACATCCTTACTCCTTAACGAATATTTACAATAAGATTACAAATTTAACCAAACAAAGCATTTTTCTTCTAATATATCGATACACCTACCCATCTTGTTAATTTGTCCCTTGAAGGACTTTGAACAAAGTCAAAGAAGCTACATATTTTTAATAGTTAATCGGTTCAGGTTATCTTGGCTCCGGCGTTGCATCTATTAACTTGAACTAAGAAATAAGCTCAAAATCAAACAAATGAAACAAACACCGTCTTTTAAAACCAAATCATCAAATATTATATATAAGGTACCTTGCGTACAATCAAGTTTAATCCCAACATCCATGGATTTCAATCATAAAAACATCAAAAAAAGAAGGAAAAAAATAATAAAGAAAATCAAACCAGATTTATTCCAGCAACATTCATCAAACCAAGAAAATAAAAAGACAATCCACACTTAAACAGAGCTTCAACCAGCACAAGCTCTATATATATGTTTAAATAAAACCAAAGCCTTGTTTAAAAACCATGAATCTTAATCTGGTCCTTCTTAACGAGGCCAGCCTTAACCAGGAACTGAGAAACGTTCTTCCTTTGATCCCCTTGGAGTTGGATTATTTTGCCGAGTTCCTTGTCCTGCACAACATTACCGTTGCAGCAGAACTCTTTCTTGACGTCCTTGAGGATCTTCTCGTAGCTGAACTCCTTCTTCAGCCCTTGAACTGTGGTCAGGCTCTTCTTCCCATTCCTCTGCTGAATCCGTATATGCACATACTCCTTGGCTCCGGGGGCATCCGATTCCTTGGCTTCAGCAAATGGATCAAAGGGGCTTGGGATCTGAATTTCCAAATCAACCATGTACCTTGCTTGGTGAATACTTGAGAACCCCGAAAACAGATAGCAACTGCAAGGAACAGAAACCATATGTCAATTTTAGACCACAAAAAATAAAAAATTTCAGCATCAATGTTGTGAATTATGCATCAAAGCTTGGCCACAAAGCATTTACCACTATAAAAAGTCCCAAGTTTTTTCCCCTATAAAATATCCTAAGCTAGTTTTACAAACTAGGAAAATAAATTATCAAAAAGTTCCTAGTTTAATTTTATGATGATCATCACGCCTCCACCCCAAAACCATCGCATACATAATACATAATTCAAACAAAATCAGAACACAAAATTTCAACGTAATCAGAGTAACCCCTAAGTAATTCCATGATCAGCAAACAAACCCCTAAAATTCTACGAGAAACAGATACCGTCTATAGCAAATAATTAACTAAGCAAATAAAACACGACAACCTGGTAAAATAGCAATCCAAAACAATCACCCCCAAGGATCACATGCGATACAAATCCTAGAAACAATAAGCATAAGCAATAGAAAACATAGACAGAGAGAGAGAGAGAGAGAGAGGAACTTGCCTGGGAGAGAAATAAGGCTTTGAGAGTCTTCTGAAAACCAAATAACAAAATAGGATGATGGGCAAAGGGGAGAGGAGTTTGGGGTTATATATAGTGCGTGGGGGAAGAGGCGGTGCCCCAAGTGGTAAGGGGAGGGCCACCAGTTTTTTGAACGGCTCAGATGATGTGATGAGCACACGTGGACGGTGCGTAAGGAGGATTTATGGTGAGAGGGACCGATTAGGAGGGGTTTTTGGGTGAAAGGATAAGAGGATCCTATTCCAATTCTGGGATGAGAATAAGGTGTACGCGTACGCTGAACGCGGACAAGAGCACACTTGGAATCCAATCCAAACAGATAAAATAAAATATAATTATGAGAGAGGGGCTGGAACGGAATGGATGCAGAGTGGGGCCAGCCAGGGGGTGGCGTGGGGGTGAGCTGTGAAATCTAGAAAGGAAACGGCAAAGAAAGATACAGAAGAATCCAGAAAAACAGTACACAGAACAGCAACTCAATTTGGCATCACCCACTCCTTTATTTTCTCAACAATTGGTTTCACTTTTCTGTCATCCTTTGTTAAACGGTCTGTTTTTATTCTCTCTTTTTTACACGCAGTAAAATATATAAGTATGAATACAGTGACCGTGTCATATACAAGATATATAATATAGGTAGGGATTAAATTACACCGGTGTAACTCTTGGACGATGTTATACCGTTAATAACTATTCATCGGATAATTATATTCTAAAACACACCGTTAGATTAAAAGATACTATCATGTAGATCATTCCTATAAAATTTCACATCAATCTAAAATCATTTGATGTGTCATTGAGATACGTCAAGATTAATGTCTTTTAAAGTGTATGAATTTTGACATATCTCAATGACACATCAAACAATTTTAGATTGATGTGAAATTTTACATGAATGATCTATATGATAATAATTTTTAATCTAACGGTGTATTTTAGAATATAATTATCTACTGAAGAGTTATTAGCGGTATAACATTGACTAAAGTGTTACACCGGTGTAATTTGATCATTCCTCGTAATTATATATTAATTATTATTTAATTTTAAAATAGAGACCAATAGCAAAATAAATATAAATTATTGCTAAAATAATAACATAATTTAAATCGTTGTGAATAAACAAGTCATGAACTCAAATTCGTAGGTATTCACAGATTCGGATTATATGCAGTCGCAAGTGCATGCAATCGGTGCAGTCAAGCGAATCTCTACCATTGAATTCATCGAATGTTCAAAATCATTTATCTCCAAAAGTTAAACAAGCACACAATCATATCCCAATTTCTATACTGTACGTAGTGCCACATTATCACCTAAAAAAAAATATTGTGAGTGACTACATCTCGCTATGTACAGATAAAATATTAATACTTAAAAAAAGATGAAATATTAATTAGAAAGCAATATTTTTCTTATAGCGCATTATCTACGTTTAATTTTCTTTTTATCCTTTCTTTTGACAGTATTAATTTTTTTATCTTATTCAAACAATATAGTATGTAAAACAACACTAGTAATTTAATTTTACATAATGTATAATTTAATTATTTTATAAATTTGTATTATTAAATATCAATAATATAGCATTATATTATATATATCTATACACACACACAAAATTATTCAAACTAGCTAGTTCCACGATAATTCCAGCTCCAATACCGTATTCAAACTAGCCAATTGATCTATGTATTTGCACGGATCACATTGATTTTTTTTTAAAAATGATATAAAATGACTTGTTTATATAATAATAATTTGACATATAATATACTCTAAATTTATAATAGAGATGATTATGTGACATTGACATCTAAGTTTTTTTTTTGAAGAAGACATTGACATCTAAGTTAAATATGCAAACTTCGTGTTATAAGCAATTAAGAATGGCTTTTGCGTATGGATAAAAGTGAATACCAAATCAAATAAACAAAATAAATAGAGACAAATAAAATAAATTTTCAGTCCATGCCATGACAATTTGTTATATTTAATAGAAGAAACATGAATAAAACTCGTAAGCAAATAATATTTTATTTTTCAAAAATAAAATTAAAAAGTAATAATTTTACAACTTAAAAATTTACGCAAACAAAAGAATATGAATAAAACCTACAAACAAAGAATACTTTATTTATCAAAAAAATTAAAATTGAAATAATTTTGTTACATGAAAATACGCAAACCTAAAATATGAATGGAATACGTAAGTAAAATCATTTTATATCAAAAATAAAATTATAAAAAGTAAAGTATTAAGTAAAATATTAAGTAAACATGAATAAAAAGTAAAGTATTATGTAAAATAAAAAATTAATTAAAATTTTGTTTTGTTATATTTTGTTTTAAATATGAAAAATAATAAAAATATAATAATTTTAATAATTTCGCGGTGTTTGTGTATTTCAGCCGAGGATGCACGCCGAAATGGTCCAATACTCAAATGGAGTCACAACAGTACCCAAATATGGGGCATGATTGCGTGCGTGCTTCTTTACCTTTTGAAAATAAATGATTTGGAGCGTTCGATGAATCCAACGACGAGCATTCACCTGACTGCACCGACTGCATGCATCTGCGACTGCATATAATCTGAATTTGGTATTCACTTGAACCCACACCAACTTTGATGTGAAAAACCTAATTTGGTAGGTCTTAGGTCGAGTTTGGTTTTTTTCTCGTTTTTCAAAGATATAGAGATTAATAGAGGGATGTTGCACTCGCTCTCGAATCCATCCTGTTATTTAAAATATTATATTAATTTTAAAGAACAATAGAATTGTGGCGCCCATAAAAGTAAGGGTTCGTAAATATATATATTATTGATTTCATATATTGTATATCATATATTATACAGATATATATTTCTATGAAACACAAAAACAAAAAATAAACTACAATAAAAAAATTTAATTTTTAATTTTAAAAGAACTTTTAATTTATTTATTTTTGAATTATTTTTTAATAATAACTAAAGAAATTCTTATTCTTATTACGTTATGAATCATATTATATGCTTAGGAATGAAGATTTAAATTTATTATTGCATGAGTAGACTAAATCACACTAAACAGTGAAGAAATTGTCAAAAAAACTATTCAGAAACATATTAGAAATTACTACTATTTGCCTAAAGTTTTTTAGTATTTTTTTATTTGTAAAATTATTTTTCTTTAAAATCAAAATAAAAATAATTTTGATTCTAATCAATAAAATAATGTTTGTTTACGGTTTTATTAATCTTTTATTTTATTTTATTTATAATAAATTAAATAGTGTTTGCTTATGAGTTATATTCTTCTTTCTCTATTCTCATTAACATTTAGGTTGTAAAATTATTTTTCTTTCAATTTTATTTTTGATCAATAAAATAATATTTTTTACATTCCATCTTTTTTTTTCTTGTTAATTTTCAGATTACAAAATTATTATTTTTTATTTTATTTTTGATCTACAAAATAGAATTTGCTTACGAGTTTCATTCGTTTTTATTTATTCTTGTAAATTTTTAGTTTGCACATTATATTTCTTTTGATCAATACAACAGTATTTGTTTATATATTTTATTTATATTTATTTATTCTTATAAATTTTTGGATGTAAAATTATTTTTCTTTTGATTTTATTTTTATCAATAAAATAACAATTGTTTACATGTTCTATTCATATTTTTTATTTCCTTTGAATTTTTATGAATAATATCACAAAATTAACACTATTATAAATTTAAAATATATCATATATCAATTTAATACTATATAAATAAATTATTTTATATTATGTATAGAAACCAACAGGACCGTGCATTGCACATGTCAACTAGCTAATGTAATGGATTGATGTTAAAAAAAAATTAGAATAGATTGATCGGATTGGTGTTTGACATAAAAAAATGTCAAATGCTCTAATTTAATCTATTTTTGTATATTATTCAATTACTTTGATTCCAGATGTAAACAGACTCCATGCGATTCAATTTATTCAAGTTAAGTTGAATTTGTTGAAACAAAAAAAAAGTTAAGTTCAATTTTTTTATTTTAATTTTAGTTTTAATTTTTCAATATATACCTTAATGAAAATATAAAAATAAATTCAATCAACTGTGTCAAATACAAATGTCAACTAATCTACAAAATCATACTAAACACAAAGCTTAGACAAATTCAACAAAATACTTCAAAATATAAATATACAGTTTAAATATAATTATAAATTATTTGTCAAATCTTTCAAGATATATCCAAACTCAAGAGATAACTTTAAGTATAATACAAAGTAGAAAACGTAATCTCATGAATAAATAGGAATAATATGAATTTTTGGTCAAAAAAGAGGAATGATATGTTTTTTTTAGCATTATTATTATTACTACTACAACTATCATACTATGATTCATTTTGAATTGGATTAATTTTTAAATCTGAATTCAAAAATTGATTCAATTGAATTATTTCTTCATTTTTTATTTTCCAACTTATTTTTTTCGATTTTGATAGGATTATTTTGTTTTTAAACACCCTATCTACCTACAATAACACAACTGTGAAATTGTTCTGGAAGTAAGGTTTTTCTAGCCTGAGGTACCTAAGACACCATGTTTGCGAATTGGATTAAATTGATTTTTAATCAAGAGTTATATTTTATTAATCTAGAGTTTCTTATGATCCAATACAGACAAGCAATTTTTGTTTCTAATCCACAATACAAATCACCCAGAAAGGTGGTATTTAACCAAACTAGAGGCAGTTGAATATTTCATTAATTCCCGGAAGTAACATAAGGTGTAGCACAAAAAACAAATTAGTCACAATACTACATATCAGGTAGAGGTGACGTTTATGGTGCACCAGTACGGAAACTGCTCCACGTGGTCAAGTGGCTCCTACGGTGGACTGTCACCTAGAATAGTAGGTTGTCTAGGTTAACATTATATTTAGATTTTTCTCCCCTAATTTTTGTCAAATTTCATAAAGTGCCCTTAATATAGTTGTAAATAGATTTTGACCTTGAGAAAACAATAGTCTTAAATGTCCCCATTTTCCTAAAATAGTGTGCTTGGATGGGGTAATAAAGTCTCCCTCTCTCCCTCCCTCTCCCTCCCTTGCTCTCGTCGTCTCCCTTTCTCTCGTTCTCTCCCCTCTCTCACCCTCTCTACTCCCCTCTCTTGCTCGCTCTCCCCCACCTCTCCCTCTCGTCCCTCTCTTTCTCCTCCCTCTCTCATTATCTCTTCCCCACCTCTCATTTCTCCCTCCCTCTCTCTTGCTCTAGCTCTCTCCCTCCCTTTCTCCCTCACTCTCCGCTTTCTCTCATTCTCTCCCTCCTTCCCTCTCATTCTCTCTCCCCTCTCTCTGCCCCTCTCTTGTGCTCTCTCTCCCTCCCTCTCGACACTCACTTTCTCTCACTCTCCCATTTTTCTCGCTCTCTCTCTCCCCCTCCCCTTTTTCTCCCCCTCCCCCCCCTCGCCACCATTCTCTCGCTCTCGTTCTCCCCCCTCTCTCTCCACCTGTCTCCCCTTCTCTCTCTGCCGCTCTTGATCTCCCTCTCTCTCGAGAGTCCCTCCCTCCCTCTCGCTCTCTAGAGAGGGAGAGATAGAGAGGTAGAGACTGAGGGAGAGGGAGGGAGAGAGCAAGAGAGGCGAAGAAAGAGCGAGAGATAAAGGGAGAGAGGGAGGGGGAGGAAAGAGAGCGAGGTAGAATAGGGAGAGGGAGCAAGAGAGAGACCGAGAGAAGCGGGAGAACGAGAGCGAGGTAGAATAGGGAGAGGGAGCGAGAGAGGGGGAGAGTGGGAGAGAGAGCGGGAGAGAGGGAGAGTGGGAGAGAGAGAGTGGGGTAGAGAAAGAGTGATAGAGAGGGGGAGAGAGAGACAGGAGAGAGAGAGGGAATGCAATAATACAAATTAATAAAAAAATTGCCAAAAATTATACTATGGGAATTATTGGCCCACTTATGTAAATACAATAACATTATGGAATTTTTAGTTATTTCGTAGTTCTATAACTCCTCTTCTGCAAATAGAATAAACTTGCATGTCAACCTGATAAATAAGTAACCAGTGCGAAATCTCAACCGTTACAAATGGTGGTTCACATCTCAACGGTTTCTATTAACTTAGACCCCACTTCGCCACCATGGACAAGTTTCCGTACTTGTCCATCATAAACGTCACCTCAGGTAGAAGATGAAAATTGCCTTGTAACAATTATTATTATAATATGAACAGCAAAGTACTCCTATTTGAAACATTTCTTTGACCATTATGTATTTCGAGGAACTACTACTGAATAAATGCAGCACTAAGCTGGGCCCTCCAAGATTGCCAAGGCATACCGATGCATGTCCAGAATCATAATCTACCAAGCTGCTTAAAATAGAACGAACGAACGAACGAACTTAGTATCCAAGCAAATGCATGGCAGAGGGTGGGAACATGCTGAGCATATATATAGCCCTCCGACTTTGCTTTCCTATGGAAGGAGTGAATAACACTAGAGTTCAGGTTGAGCTGAGGATCGCCCCAAGAAAGAAAAATCCAATGCCCCGCAAAACGGAAGGTGTGTTATTCTTATGCCATAATTTTCTCCATGTCAAGTGGTACGGGGGTACTAGGGAAGAATGCCTGAAGTTTTAGGTGAGGACAGTAAACTAAACACTATGCAAGAAGCCAAAATTAAAACACCAAGAAATGAAGATGGTGTGCACTTACCAGGAGTTAAAATGGCCTTTCCTTTATTGTAACTCTGATTATTTGGGTTGGTTATCTCCAAAATCACCAAAGCCACCACCTCGAGAATCACCAAAGCTTTGGCTTGAATATTTCTTGTCACCAAATGCACCCGATTGACCCGAGCCAAAATCTCCAAAGCCACTGTAACGATCTGAACTGCCAAAACCACCTGGGCTAGATTTTCCACCTGGTTGACCTGAAAATAAGCCACCAGAGGAACCATAACGACCAGAGCTTGGTCCACCATATTTACCAATTTCACCAGAAGAATTACCAAAAATTCCACCAAACCCCCCTCCTGACTGACTTGAACCAGGGCCCCCAAAACGACTTGGTCCACCAAACTTCCTCATCTCAACAGAATTTCCATAGCTGGTTCGGACAAATCCAGGGTTACCAGAACGGGTAAATCCAGGACTACCACCCGATCGACGATCCCTCATACCTCCTGAAGAGCGAAATCAACCATCATTCATGCCACCAAACATGTCTGCTGATCCACTTTCAACATGAATCTTTGGTAGCTGAACAAAAATATAGGAATAACAATATAAGATGCAAGAATACAAAATAAAACATAGTGATTAGTGATAGTGACCTAGAAAGGGAAAAAGAAACTCATATCAAGAAAAATAACTATAGCTGAAGTATGATTTGACCTTTCACATACTCAAATACAAGAATGTACAATGTGCACATGTAAATACAATTGTAACACCACAATCAACATCAAAGGACAATATTATCCATCTATGGATAATCAGTTTGATAAAGACTCAATTGTCTCTTAATCCAATTTGGTTAAAATGAGAATTCACAACATATATGGGACAGCTATTTCCACCGCCTAAACATTGAGACAACAGATTCAACTTTCTCTTGCTAATTATTTGGCAAGTGTAGAGAACTTCAGCCTTTTTGAGATCACTTCCAACCAACCCAAACAGTTTTGAATTTTAGGCATTTACATTAACATCATACCAAAATGGTTTTCTGTCAATGCTTTGCTCTATAAATTCCAACAACCTATAAAAACTAGGTTTAAAACAAGTAGTAATGTATATGATAGGTACCAGGCAATAGGATATAGAACAGAAATAGGAATTCACTGTATTAATGGAAAATAAGGCCTGTATCAGAGTGATAACAGGTCCTGCAATACAAAAGAAAGCTCTCAGCAAAGAAGAAAACCAGCCTAGGCAATTAGAGAGTGCCTAATCTCTCCCAAAAGTCCCATCTAATTTCAGCCTACGCCTCTCCTCCTCTCACCCACGTACATATACTCTTTCTCCCCCCATCAAATTCCCCACGCCTCCCCCACTGCTAGGCAGTTAGTTATTTCCCTCTCTCTATGCTAAGCTGGACCAGGTGCAGCACACCTCATACTCCAATCAGGTGTACCCTTCACTTTGGGCCTCTTTCATAAATTTTGGTTATTGTGGGCCTTGGGGTCGCATCAGTATATTGTAATACTATTTACAGCTTAAAAAATTCTCATAGGTTTTAGCCTGAATTTTGTAGCTCTGTCCCTCCCCCTCCCCAATTATGTTATGAGTGGTAAAGGCAAAGTAGCCACTTGAACTTCAGTTCACGTGTTACATATATTATAAATTTATAATCCTTTGAGTCCATCAAGATAACATCCAGCATAAGCTACCAGATTAGAGTTGAACTCCTCAGTTTAGGGACAGTAGTTTGTGGGCTGAACTTAAATATAGAAGAGTACTAGATTTGACTAAAAATTTCAGCAACTTGAATTTAATCAGTGATTAGTACACAATGGTAGTGGAAAATCTTAGCCAAAATACTGTTTCCCATTATTCCATCACAAATTAACAACAAATGGGGATATTCAGCAGAAAGTTCTCTAACTTAGAGGCTGGATGTTCAAATCCTGTTCAGAGGAGCTGGATAGGACTTATGGCAAGAGGATGGGTATCCATCTTTGTGTTGCATAAACAAGAAAAATAACAACAAAGAAACCTTCAAGTTAAAAAGAGAGAAGGATGGATATGGAAAGGAAGTAAAGTGATCACCTCTGTAAATCTACATCCAACATCACGCTCAATAGTCTTTACAGCCCTGGATTAATCATCTGTGTAAACAAGAATAGCAGTTCCTTTCTTCCCAGCACGTCCAGTTCTTCCAGATCGATGAACAAATATCTCTGAAGAATTTGGAAGATCATAATGTATTACCTATGTGACAAAACAAGGTCAAAAATTCGCATACAAAGTACAAACAAATTGAATAGCAGTGGATGTCGATGTGTTTTACCTAATATCTCAAATATATTATGAAGAAAAAGGTAAAAACAAAAGAGGAATGGATGTCAATGTGTTTTGCATAACATCTCAAAAATATTATGAAGAAAAAGGTAAAAACAAAAGAGGAACCATCGCGTAGAAAGTAAGGGTTTTACTTAAACCTCAATCAACTATCCAGAACCAAGGAATAGAACATGATGTTATTATACAATATTTAAATAAAAGATTGACAAATCAGAACTCACAAGATCAACATTTGGAATATCAAGCCCACGCGATGCAACATCAGTTGCCACTAAAACATTAAAATGGTTGTTCCTGAAGCCGGCAAGAGTTCTTTCCCTCTGAGTTTGCGAAATATCTCCATGCAAGGCCTCACATTTAAGGCTTTTTGCCATCGCATATGATAATCGATCAGCATCACGTTTGGTTTGAGTGAAAACAATACACTTTCCTCCTTTTGCATGTTCCTATCAAAGGATATATTGTTAGGGAAGAATACAAAAGCAAGTCTAATCACCAGGCTACTTAACTAGTTTTTCTTCCAAAGCACAGAAGGAGGTAAATAAAGCCCAGACAGACTCAATTGTAATCACTTCTAGTAAAAGAAACTAAAATTTTGAATTGAGAGTCATAATAAAATAGCAATGATAATAACAATCATCACTTATATAAAATACAAAATCATTACAAAATGTAGTATCTGAAGTCATACTGTTATTAGAGGTGCAAGGATTCCTGCTTTAGCATACGCATTAGATGCAACAGAGTACAGCGAAATTCCATCCGCCAGCTTCTGATCAGAATCTCCAACCTATGGCACCAATAAGTTCCCAATTAATTTATTAGCAATCAACTATAATAATTCTGCACATCAATGTCAAACAGATTTCCTTCCAATCTCAAACATTATTATCTCCTCATCATTTTTATAAAGTAATCATTCAAAAATATGTACAGGAAAATCCAGTACAGTTCTGTTCCTTGTGCCAGATATCAAGAAAAGAAACCATTAGTATCCATCAAATTTACCTAAAACCAAACTAATAATTGAATGAAGATCTCATGCAACAGCAAAAATTCCAAAATTATATATAATAAAGAAACCTAGTAAAACATTTATCCAAACACAAATAGAAAACCTACATTTTCTTTTTGAAGGGAACACAGCTATTGAAACCCACCAAAAAATCTTTTAGCCCTTTTAAATTTTAATGGGAGATTTCTTGAGTATGATATGTGTTTTCCAAGTTCACACTTCACACACTAAACTTTCACCTCAAATTGGAGTAACGGCAATATGATTACCGTTCAAAAAGATTTTGTTCATTAAAATTGGTTTCCTATTGGAGTCTGAATCTTAAGCTTTTGTTAGGTATTTTCTAATTACTCCTCAAAATACCCTTATGTCCATATCTTCCCAGAATAGGCAGGCACAATCCAAATAAAATTGACATTTGAAAACGGCAATATCTTTTCTCCTACTGGTACCTAAAACAGATTTGCATACTTACAAGATCAATGATTAGGGGGTTGTTTAGGTAATTGTGTGTGATATTTTTTATCCAAGCTGGCATCGTAGCTGAGAACATCAGAGTTTGACGATTTGGAGGCAACTTCTCCAAGATCTTCTCCACTTCCTCTTGAAATCCTACTTGAAGCATCTGATCAGCTTCGTCAAGAACAACAAATTGAACATCCTTCAATTTCAGTGAACCCCTGTTGAGAAGATCAATAATTCGACCAGGCGTGCCAACTGCAACATCTACACCATAATCAAGCTGTCTCATTTGTTGACTGATGGGTATACCCCCATAAAGACAAATTGTCTCCATGTTAGGAGCAACCTCCTCGAATTCCTTTTCAACCTGCTGTGCAAGTTCTCTGGTTGGAGCCAAAACCAAAGCCAAAGGATGCCTTCCTCGCCTGCCATAATCAATCACAAGAATTTGCATGGTTAAAGACAAATGTCAAGATCTACCAATTACCTGATCCACCTTCAAGCAGAGCAACAATACCACAGATTGAATAAAACACAAGATGTAAGTATAATCAAATAACCAACCCTGCAACCCATGGTTAGCATTAAACTGAATAATCTTATCCAAGATGGGTATCCCAAAAGCAAGAGTTTTCCCAGTTCCTGTTCTAGCTCGACCAATCATATCATGCCCTTGCATTGCAAGTTCCAGAACAGCTTTCTACAAGAATAACAACAACAATAGTAAAGAAGAAGAAGATGATGATGATGATGAAGAAGAGGAGCTCAAGATCAAAGTCACTAAATTTTCTAAACAGCAGAGCTACTAAGAACGAACAAGTTTTCCTGAAATTTCTGTGAACCCACACCATTGACTTCATTTTCAACCCGAAATATTTCAAACAATTTTAAAATTGAAAAACACAATATCTGAAAGAAAATCAACTCATTTCAGAACAATCGTCTTCTACTAATGCCGCTGCTGCTAAATACTAATAATAATAAGGAGAAAGAGTAGCTCAAGCTCAATATCACGAGAACTGGTTTTCGTAAAATTTCTACAAACACAAACACAAACATTTACTTTCCTTTTCGACCAAGCTATTTCGAACAAATTAAAATTCAAAAAAAAAGTTAACTGAACGTAAATCAAACCATTTCAGCACAACTCTCTCTGTAGTAGTAGCAGTAGTAGTAGTAATAATAAAAGTCATAATTTAATATGAAGATTGAAAAACACAGCACATAGACCTTTACCTGAATGGGGAAGGGCTTCGCGATCCCTTTCTTAGCCAAAGCATCCACGATCTCCCGAGAGATACCAAGGTTCGCGATCTCCAATCCTTCTTCGCCGTTCGCACTGCAAACAACTTCATCGTCGTGCTCGTAATCGTGGACCACTGCAGGCAGCGCAGCACGAGAAGCCAGCGAATAGTGGAAGTTCAACGGTCCGGGTTTCGCGTGAAAGGCCCTGGCTCCTTCGTCGGAGACGCCGTTACGGCGAGGGAACGAGGAGGAGGAGTGGAAGTGGTGATGGTGCGGAAGCGACTCGACAGAGGTGATGGCGGCGAAGAAGCACCGTGAGAATGTGGAAGAGGATCTTCTGAGTAGTGCACTTGTCATCTTGTGTGGAGTTATGTGGTTTGTGTTTGTTTGGACAGAGAAATGGCGGGTGGTGGTGTTTTTCTTCCTTCCGATGTTTTCTGAGAGATTCTTACTCTGGGAGGGGTTTTAGTTTTTGAGTAAACTACCAAAATGGTCCCTAAGTGTGTCACTCGGTGTCAATCTAGTCCCTGAGAGAAGGGAAATTATCAAAACGTCCTCAATTGCTATTTTCCGTTATCCAATCTAGTCTCTACCGTTAAAAGCACCATTTGACTACTGAGTTGTCCCATTAATGGCCACGTAGGACCCCTGGCAGTCCACGTTGGATTAGTAGTCAGAAGGACCAAAATAACCAATTTCCTTTGAAAATTACAACAAAAAATTTGATTTGTACCGACAGAAAATTCTGTCGCTAAAAGTAAATATTCCGTAGGTATAGGTCAACTTCCTCATCACCCTCAATCTCCTTGTCAACAATACGATCAACTTCCTGATCAACCTCAATCTCCTTGTCATCAAGATGATCAACTTCCTCATCACCCTTGCCAGAGGCCTTAACATGGCTCCCAGTTTCACCCTCAACAGCATCATGCCCCTCAATGTTTATCCCATCTTTCTCAGCCTCAGCCTTCAGACTCTCACTTGCAACCTCTAAACTCTCATCCTTCTCAAGAGGAGCAATGTCACTCTCTTGTTCATGCCCAACACCATCATCAACTCCAACAACTCCCCTGTCAACAATTTCAACAGGCTCAGGCTCAGCAACAACCCCAGACTCAGGCTCAAGCTCATCCTCAACAACACCAGACTCAGCCTCACTCTCAGTTTCACTCGGTTTTAGCCTCATCCTTATCTTCCTCTCCTTGTAAAATCTCACTGCTCTCTTCTTCCTCTTTGACAGTCTCAGCATCAAAATCTCCACTGCTCTCAAACCCCTTATCATCAGCCTCCACAAAAACCTCGTGACTATCGCTAAAATCACCCTCCTCCTTCACCACTTCTTCGACCAATTCCCCTTTCTCAACACCACCGCCTCTCTCCAAAACGACGTCGTCAGCAATAACAGACCCCTCACCATCGTCGTCGTCTTGGTCATCATCCGCAGTTACCTTGGCAATAGGCCTCATAGAGTCGTCCTCGGAGTCCAAGGGTTCGTCAACGGTGGGTTTCGCGTCCGGGTAGACGAGAACGGGTCTGGTGGGCTCAGATTCCTCTTCATCGTTGATGAACCCATCGTTCTCTGAGTCGGAACTGCCTTCGTTAACGACACCATTAACGAAGTTGGGTTCGGTTCGGGGAGTGGGTAGGGTTTGAGGAAGAGAAGGTTGAGACTGTGTCACTGACTGTGTCGCATCCTCTTCTTCGACGGCGCCACCTCTGAGCTCTCCTCATGCCGCGCAGTGCTCCGTCTCCGGGGAAGTTGGGGTTGGTGGATTCGAGGATTCTGGGGAGGGTGAATGTGAGATTTTGGGACTGGTTTTCGATCTGGGATCTACAGTGGCTGATGCGGCTGAAGAAGAAGGAGAAGAAATTAAACCTTCACTTTTACCTACGAATTTTTAACATTTAGTGACTGTTTTGGTCCGTCAGTAGAAGTCAAATTTGCCCTCCATTCAAACGTGGACTGCCACGTAGGGGTCCTACGTGGCCATTAATGGGACAACTCAGCAGTCAAACGGTGCTTCTAACGGTAAGGACTAGATTGGATAACGAAAAACAGCAGTTGGGGACGTTTTGATAATTTCCCTTCTCTCAGGGACTAGATTGATACCGAGTGACACAGTCAGGGACCATTTTGGTAGTTTACTCTTTAGTTTTTAGGTTCAGGGTTTTAGGGGTTACGATCCTGTGCGGGCAAGTCTTCTTCTCACTTTGTAAATGTGCTTGATCACGACCATACAGATATAAAATTAAATTAGATTTTAAATGATGATCAAGGGCCTATCAAAAAAATTATGATCAAGGGGACATGAGTGAGGATACCATACAAGTATACATACAATTAAAATTCAATTGATGAATTCTAAATAAAGAATTTGTGACTAAAAAAATGGAAAATAAAGGTTAGATGAACATCTAAATGTCATTTAACACATTGAAAGATATATATAAATAGAATAGAGATGAGTGAAAAATGTGATAGATAACGATATAATAAGTGGAGAGATATAAAAATATAGAGGTGTTATATGCGTGTTAGAAACGAATAGGTGTTCAGAAATCATAATATTTTTTAAAAAAAAAAAGCAAAGGATAAATGATGAATGGAGAAGTCTTTGTACATAGACTAGAGTTTAGTTTTTCTTAATTATTTTTATTAATTAAAATGTCATGTTTGATAAAAATTTAAGAGTTAATCTATTATCTATCTATTAAACAAAATTAAAAAAACCGTCCATTGCTCTCAATTTAATTCATCAATATCCTAACTGATTTATCACACTTGATATAATTAATATTTTATTTTAGTTACATTTTTAATCCCATAAATAAATGGTATAAAAAATGCATAAAAACTAGCGTGTTGCAATAGCATATAATAGGAGTATTCGTGGCTTGGTTCGGTCTTTTGAGGTAAAAAGTCATCCGATCGAAAGTTTAAAATAACACGTGGTTCGGCTCGGTTCGGTTTGCTTTCAAAAAAAAATATCTGATCCGAAATAATGCTATTTAGATTGGATCGGTTTTCTGTTTTTTGCGGTTATAATTTTTTTTGAAAATAAATATCAACCAAAGTGATTTCGCTTCCGTTTCACTTTTAATATATTTCCGAGTACAACTCAATGACATATGTTTTAATAATTCTCGATGGATTATCAATTATAAAGCCAATTTCTAAACACACATATGTCATTTCTAAAAAAAATATCTTATAGAAAAATAGTATTTGCTAAATCATATTTTAAACAAATGAAATGAAAAATGTGAAATAATATTTAACACACACAAGTCATTGTGAATTAATATTTAACACAAAGACTACTTGCAAAAGTCAATTCTAAAAAAATACACAATGTAACAATTGATTACTAACCTATATATGTAAGTTCAAAAGGAATAATATTATAAGTTGCGGTTCGGCTCGGTTCGGTTTTAGTGAAGAGATCCAAAATCTGAACGGTTCGGTTCGGTCTTCCAAAATAGTCATTCAAAAAAATCCAAAAAATTCAATTTTTGATCAGTTTTTGATTTTTTGAATCGGTTTTCGGTTATTTTTTGAATCGGTTCGGTTTTAAACATCCCTGTATATAGGTGCCACTTATATGCCACCCTGCATGCAAATATACTCAATCAACTCAGAACTTTACTCTACTCTTTCTCTGACTCCACGATGGATGAGCAAGCCTTACAAGAAGTACTTTTGAATTCCTTGACACCTTTGAAGGATAAACCGGCTCCCAGGCCCTCCGAGCTGCACGGGTTTGAAGACGTGATGAGGGATGGGAGCCTGTTCCCAGGGCAACAAGTGGACCATATTGAAGTGGCTGTTCAAGAGAACCACGAAGTGCAACAAGAAGTGGTTGTGCAAGAGACCCCATGTGGAAGAAGTGGCTGTGCAAGAGTGTCGTGCAACATTTTTATTATCGTAGCGGTGAGCCTTGTTATATGAAGCATCAACACTTAACAGTGTTTCAGCTTTTTGATTTTGCATTATTTTATTAGATTTAATAGTTATGACATTTTTTATTCATATAGGTATGAATATTTTTTTTAGTTAGATCTAGGTGGTCTTTAAACTAATGAAAAAGGTGGCTAACGGCTACTAATCTTAAATCCATTTTTTAAGAGCTTAATTTAATAAGCAAGTTAAAATTAATACTTTCAGAACAGAATAAAATACTACTACTATGCAGCGAAGACTTACTATTACCGCCATTGGTTCTGGTTGACCGATGTAAGAAATTACTCGTAACAAGACGGGAAACCAAACGACACCGCACTAAGACGACGATCAAAACACCGCTGCATGCAGAAAACTAAAACACGGCAAAACACAAAAGAAAACCATATCTATGTGAAAAAAACACTTATTTAAATAAAAGGAGAGAAAAAAAATGTAGAGAGGTGATTTCAGACCAAAAAATGGCCAAAAACCACCTCCTCTTGATGAAGAAGAAGGAAGAGAGAAATAGAGGGAAGGTTGAAAGAGAGAGGTGGCTAGGGTTATAATCACTCTTTTTTTTGTTTTTGTCTTCTGTATTGATGATCGTTGAAATAAGAAAAATACTATTTCTAAGAAAATGATTAATTATAGAGCACAGATATAATTTTTTCTTCTTAAAAAAAAGCAAATTTAAAAATATTCATAGTGACCATTCGTGCATGTGAAATTAGTAAAACTAGATGAATTTTTCTATTTTTTTTGGTAAAAAAAGATCTATTCATTTTTTAAAATGTATTTAATATTTATATTTGGATTATATAAACATAATTAACTTGATAGTGATATTATTGTAAAGCACAAAGAGATTTTAATTACAAAAAATGAAATATTTGTTTGAAATATTGAAATGTAGCAGATAGTTGTAATGAATACTTTTTTTGTCAATCTCGACATAAGTTGTTGATTTCAATGAAAATATTGTATTTATGCATTTTTGCATGTTTTGTTTTGCATGCAATGTTGGTGTTTTGTAATTTGAATGTAAGCGAATTTTTGTTTACATAAATACTTTTTTGCAAATGACCAATATGTAAGAACAATAACTATAGATAAAAGTTAAATCATGAAAAATTGTAGAATAAGAAAGTTGAAAAAAATTGTTAAAATCATAATGAATGTGAGCATAGTATAATATTAAATATAGCAATGACCTCTTTAACAACTAAAGATAAGTTGGGGATTATTTTATTAATATTAGTTTTTAAATTTGTCAAAGATAATGTATATTTCATATATAAACAATATCAATGAAATAAGTAAATTGTTTTATTGTTGTACAAACAAAATATAAATTATAGATTACAATATAGTATTGTTATAGACACTGCGGATCTTCTTAGGGACATAAGGGGGCCATGGTCCCCCCAAGCCCTTTCTTAATTATATATATATATATAAATAAATAAATAAAATGAGTAAAAAATATAATAATATTTGTAATTAGTTATGATCAAATTATTGAATATCTCAAGTCACTCAAAGGGCACAAAGTAGCACTTTAAGATAATTTTTAATATTATTTTTATAATAAAATTTGTGTTTACATTGCAACTTAAATTCTACCTATACTAGAACGTGACCCGTGCAATGCCCGGATGTTTTTTATGTATTTTTTTTAAATAAATATTATCTTAATTTTATGATTTTTAGTATCATATTTTGACCATAGTTAGTTTATTTAGTTTACCAAAGTGATGTTTTATATATAGTAGATTGGATTTTGAACATATGTCTTGAAGTGAATACCTTTGTAAAAGAGTAATATGATTAGCAGTTTAGTGTCCAGTATTGAAAGTTACATCAATTAATGGGAAAAATAGATATCAAATTGAGGACAAACAAATTGATCACTTATTAATTTGCATCATTCGTTTACATATACTCTCATGGATAAATATTTTATGGGACTACATTAACATCTAAATTCCTATGAAAAAATTTATACTTTATTATAATTTTAGTACTTTTTTGAAACCACTATTAAAACAATTTTAATACAAATATGTTTATATACATTTCTTACAAATTTAAAAATTATGCATCCTCTACAATGCATAGGTTAGGTTGCAGTTTGCTTTAGAGTCATAAAGATGAACATTAAAGAGAAATTATCCCATTTTTTAGCAAATTTTCAACAAAAAAAATCATTTTAAAACAAATTACATGCAACTTAAAGCAAATATTTTTATTTCTCATTCGTTCTTCTCTTCCCAAACAATTGAGCAATAGATAGAACATGCTAAAATTTTGAAGAGAATAATGTAGAAGAAACATTAACCCTTGCTTTTGTGACCAATTTAAACAAACTCATTATTGATTTCACACCTTTTCAACCTACTTTCATTGTTTATCAATATATTAATAGTTCTCCAAGCATATATTGACCATGAAAAAAGTTATAAGACAGTAAAGGTAGAATAAGGTCAATCCAATAATTTAATAGTAGCTTACCATAATTTTAATCATAAATTTCACATGAGCCTTATTATAACATGTCTCTCGCATATGTTATAGCTAGTCTGTCCATTTATTCCCACAATCTATAAATCTATAAAGAATAGACAAATTCAGTCAATCACTATAAAATAGCTTGAACTCCAAATACATAATAATTTTAGAAGCAAACAATTAAAAATAAAATTATTTTACCTGATTGAAGAAACTGTATACACCACAGATTTTGTAGGTATTGTGTGAACAAACCTAATAGAAAAAATAATTATAAAGCAAACCAAAAAACATAGAAAAAAATCAACCTTAAAAATATGTTGGTGACCCTAAAAAATAACAAACGCCGGACTAATTGAATAAAATTTAAATAAAAATAATTTAAAAATAGGCCATAATAATTTTTTACTTGAATTAAGAAATTGTATCATTTTACATGTGATATGTGAGCAACGTAACAAAAAAAAGGTGTTGTGTGAACAATCAAATAGAAAAAACAATTAGAAAGCAAACCCAGAAACAAAAAAGAAAGAAGAGAAAACTAACTTTAAAAATATGTTGGTGACTTTGAAATATAGAAACATTGGACTGGTTGAATAAAATTTATATACAAATAATTTAAAAACAAACCATAATAATTTGTTCCTGAATGTAGAAACTATATCATTTTACAGGTGTTGTATGAGCAATGTAACAAAAGGAATTGTGCGAGCAATATTACCAAAACAAAAAATAATAAAAGATCAAACCCATAAGCTCTCCAAAAAAAAAGAACAAATCATCACGTTATATAGATAAAAAAACCATAACTCATTCCTAAAACCAATAGGCAGTAACCCATTTTTGAATGGGCTGAAAAATAAAAATTCAACTATCCTCATAAGGTGTTTGTAAATCTGATAGACCTCTTGATAGTTTATTAACCAAGAAGCTAATACAGAATACAGAATATATACAAAATAGATGACATCAATTTCAGCATAAAAGACCATGTGCATAATCTAATCGAAGATCACAGAACCATGACATGAAATTTGCTGGGGAAAATAAAGCCACCAATTCTTGGAGATACCTCACATTGGGTGAGCAAGATTGCTCCTCTCGTTGTCCTTTTTTTTGTCCTCCTTTGCCCACTCTTTCTCTTTAAGTGCTTCTCTCATTTCTCTTGTTTTTGCTTTTATTATCACGGGTCACCTCCTTTGATTCCACCTAATTCTGATGGGAATTGGCTTTAGGAATTGGAGAGAATATTTGTACCAATCTTGTTCTGACTTTTGAACATCCCCACACCCGTTCAACTATACGTATCACCTTGCACACAAAAATGAATGCTTACACATTTAAAATTTGATTCAAATGGATGTTTCAAATTTAAAATTATAATAACAGAACTATTAAAAAAATAGCAAATAGAGCTATTAGTATATATCTTTCTTATAATCTAACAATATGGCTACTTTTTTTTTAATCCTAGCAATATATGAGATCTAATTGTCAAAAACGACATGGCCTTTCTTTGCTCCCACGCGTTACAATTGTTGCCATATTGTATTATTAATGTTATTTAATATTATTATTATTATTATTATTATTATAGACAAAACCAATAAAAGCTATAAAACTATAGTAATTTACTTCTTTGCCCATGACTTAGATAAAAATACCCAAATTACCTTAGCGAACACTCTTTTATATAGATAGATAGATAGATAGATAGGTCGATAGATAGATAATTGTTATATTATTATTTAATTATCTTCAATTTTAAATAATATCATTTGACAAAAGAATTAAGAAATTGTAAAACAAAAATAAATTACAAAAATATTTAATTCACACTACATAGAAAATGTAGAGCAATAAATACAATATTACAAAAAAATTAAATTATTACACTATTTTCAAGTTTCAAATATAAAATTATAATTGTTATATTATTATTTAGTTATTTTCAATTTTAAATAATATTATTTGACAAAAGAATTAAGAAATTAAAAAACAAAAATAAATTACAACAATATTTAATTCCCAATATATAGAAAATTTAGAGCAATAAATACAATAGTACAAATAAATTAAAAATTTTAAAAAATAAAATGTCAAAACTGCCCCCCACAATCTTCTTTTATATCTATTTACCAAATTACCCCTATTCTACTTAAAATATAACAATAATACCCCAACAACCTTCTTTTTTATATATATAGATAATATGAAATTCAATATTTTATTTATGTATTAAGGGTGTGTTTGGAAGAGCTTATTTACAACTTATTTGAACTTATCTTATGTCAGTATTTGTGTAGTTGTTTGAGAATTTTTATGAAAATAGTTTATGACATGTCCATAAGTTGTTTTTAACTTATTTCAATAAGCTCTCCATAATGGTTTATGAAAACTTATAAAAATAGTTTAATCTCATTTCTTTTTTTATTATATAAACAACTTATTTATAATTGTTTATTTATTTAATCGTTTACCTAAATACACCCTAAATCTTATTTTGGCCCCTCCAAAGTTTTGATTCAAGCTCCGCCACTGGTTACAGAATAAGAAATAATTATAAAGATTAATTATCTTCTCATCTAGCAAAATCCTTTCTAAGAAGATTAGATCTTACCCATTTGTGGGGTGAAGACATTCTACATGTGAATCACTTAGACTTCAATAAAAAAAATGGTGTTCTATTTGGTTATTAATGGTTAGAGATATTTTTTTGTGGATTAGGGATGATAGAGATCGTAAGGGTAAGTCTAAAAATGTTGTGAGTATATATTTGGTAATGTTGTGAGTATTTATATAAAAATGCACTGTGAATGGATGGATTGTAGAAAAATACATAAAGAGAGAATTGAAATAGGAAATTAGAAGTTGGAATTAATAATTGTCCAAATTGCTTGAGCAAAAACGAATTTGTGCCATGGAAGGAAAGCATGGATGAGGTGCAGGAAGTTTTGTTTCTAGGAAAATGTTAAGAATTGGAGGTGGATTGCGCTAACTTAGGTAGAGAGAGTTGGAATATTTTTTTTTGTTGAACTAATTGGAATAGAAGATTAAAATCTAGAGTTAATAAGTGTAAAATTTATTTGAGGGCAAAACGAATTTGTGGCATGGAAGGAAAACATGGATGCAGGAAGGATGTTTTGTTTCTAAGGGAAAGGGAAGGATTGGAGTTGAGATAAAATTGAGAATTATATGATAGGTAGACACGCCATCACATATAATAATGTGAAGAAAATAACAAACAATAGATGTGAAACCCAAAGCTGAAGTGTGAAGTGGCAACGTAGAAGACGCGTGTCAAAAATTATATATAATAAATAGATTCACTCCGTTGACCGAGGTAAGAATTACTCTTAAATTTTGACAAATTATGACTTAACTCTGTCAATTATCTGGCTGTAAATTCATTTCCCAAATTAAATAAATAAACACCATTGGGCGACTATGCAGTTAGCCTAGTCAACATATTCTCCGAAGTCTCCAACAACTGACATTGAACCTTCACATCTTCAAAGACTAGCAGAAATAGCCAACTTTCTTGGTTCTCTTTTTCCCCCTCAAGTACCTTGTGTATTTCAAAAGTGCAGACCCCAAAAGATAGCAGTTCAATTAGCAAGCACATAGATTGAAGATTACACGTCTTTACTAATCATCAGTGACAAAACGAATGCAGGGTTAAAGGAGGGGGTGATGCCTTTAACACCATTCACATATAGGGAACCAAACCGTGTTAAGGGGACACAACATAAAACTTCTATGTGCTGGGGTTATCTGGCAAACGTTTCAGATCCATTTCAACTTGGTGGATTGTCCATTGCATGTTCTCCAATTTCTGCACAATTTCATCAACGTGAGAAATTAAAAAAAAAAAGATGAATACCGAAGGAAATTGAAAGGTTAAAACTGGGTGCTTTCCCCCTCAAGTTCAAATAGTTTCAATTTAATTTAATCCATTATTATATCCTCAATTTTCATACTTCATCAGTTTTGTCATCCCAAATAAAGTTAAGTTTCAGGACAAACAGAACAGAAACATTTGAGAGAATTGAATGGAAGTTGATTGACATATCTACAAATAATATTTGGTTTGACTGAAATATGTATTTTTGTCATCACCGTTACAATGTCGTGATACTGCCTTGCAATGTTGTCAAAGTGAGGATCAACACCCTGGTACTCACGCAGACGAGTAACCTGGTACAAGGATCGAAACATAACCAACACAAACATGATGAATGATCAAAATAATGGAGGAAAAGACAACGATGATAACAACAACCATAAATTTAATCCTAGATGACCAATATGTAACCACTTTACTAAAACCATCTTCTCGAAATTATTTCAACGCTAGAACAAAAATTAGATCATGTCTCAGGTATTGGATAAGACATTAACTGTCAACCCTTGGCACATGCTCCACAATTCAAAATACAATATTAACAACACTCACTAGAATTTTCTTAATCTTCTGCACCAGAGAATTCACATTTCTATGATGCAGATGATGGTATTACTTCACAATTCGCTTCACATCTTATAGAGCTGCCCCAGCCTTTTAGTGTATATTTTTATTCCTCGGTCTCTTCTTGTGCTGCAATATCCATCAAAATACTCTAATATCCGCCATATTATTAAAAAAACCTATGAGCTCATTAAAAGTTCTTGGTCCATCCATATCTATTGTGATGGAACATCTAGAAAAGAAAATGACCTTACTGAAAAGACATCAATCCATCAATCCATTATCTTCAATGCATAATGAATGACAAGATGCTCTCGACAGGGATGACATATTCTGAGCTAATTTCACAAAGTTAACTCATGTATCAATACATTCACATTTTCCTCCGTGAAGAGCCCAATTCATGGCATCTGTAATCCAAATGACCACTAAATTACCCAAATGCTAAAACATGCATGCGGAAACATAGAAACATACCGCTTTATTATATGCAATAGAAGCTTCTTCAGTAGCCTCAACAAGATACTTCCTGAAATTAGAAGGAAAAAGGGTTGATTAACAATAAATCAGGAAACTGCTTACAGACTTGAAGAGGTTTCGTCAATCGTCATTCATACCTTATCTTATGAAGAGCAGGTATAGACTCCTTAGTGTAAGTTTCGAGCAGGAGAACGTGTTCCAGAACCCTGAAATGCAATGGCAGATATCACAATTATTAGATAACAGAACCTGGCAAAACTAACAAATGGCTGATGATATATTAGAAAATAACTATGTTATGTAACCACTATGTATGAAGGAAACCAGATAATATCTGGACTAATAATCTGACGACCATTTTGTCTAGATGTTATAATACTATAATTTTTTTTCCTACTACATTAACCATTAGGTAGAACCAATGCTTTGTATCCAACTTGCATAAAAGATAACATCCATTTTGGAATTTCAAACACAACCTGAGAAAAAATAAAAGCAAAATTGCCTATTTGCCAAAAGAATCTCAGGAGAGATCTTCTATTATCATCCCTCATTATTTTAAAGTTCAAAACCCTGACAGTATTTTAATATTGAAGAATAGTGAAAATATATAAAGATAACAGACAAACCTCAATTTAGCACTCATGGTCTCACATCTTTTACAGAGCCATGTCTTCTGCAGCTCATCCTACAATTACATTTGGAAGTCAAGATTAGTCCTTAGATACAAAAAAAGTGGAATTTATTGAATAATAATCACTCACATATTTATGTTGATGGTCCAACTTCAAATCTTTGACAAGTTTAATGAGCACGCCAAGTATCTGCTCCAAGACCTGTTTAAGAATAATGGCATTCAGTATCTTCATACCACCATGAGCATGGGGAAAAAGAGAAATATTACTTGTAATGCATGCCAAACCACACATGCTCTCTCTCTCTCTCTTTCTCTCACCACTAACAGAGATTAAGTGTGGGAGATTTTGAAAATGTGTCAGCAAGAGAGATGGTTTTTGTACTAAATGTTTATCCACATACATTATAATATTCAGCAAATTTTCTATCAGCAGAATAAAGGTCATCCCGCAGTGCTGCTTCCTCTCTTTCAATCTCCTCAATCAACAACTTAACCCTGGTAAAATAACACATAAGAGCAAGAAACTTTAGTCTACAGATATTTCTCCAGTGTGGAACTTACAAGTACTGAAGCATGCGCTGAACACATTAGTGCTATGCTGTTTACTTCATATAAAGAAGACCTTCCCAGCTCAAATTTTTGTCGTTAGCTTAAGACATAAGTAACGGCAAATATAAGCTAGGTTGTAGCCTAGAATCCAAACTACAAAGAGATTACTTTAAAAAGAAAAAAAAAACACCTCCTTCCTGTGGAGATAAAGAAACCAGAAATTAAATAAACATTGATAGTTGATTCTTGTTACTCAGATCACCAAAATCAAAGGAAACTTTGAGCCTATTAATCATATCAGTTGAAATGGTCATTTCATCAATATACCAATCTAAAATTGTATGAATTTAGATATAACCTCATCCAAAAACTTACACAAAAATATAGACATGATTTTGTGGGTCATTAAATTAGAATTGACTATCTGTATGGAGACTAACATGTCTCAACTCTTGAGACAAAGAATTGGAACTAGGTAGGAGCCTTTTAGGCCTTAAATATATGCACTTCTCATGCTTCCAACAGTGGGATCCAGGAGAAGATTTTGTTTTCAACTGCTATTGCACACATGGAAATTTCGCAGATTGCAACCTTGAGGACAAGGTTGATTTTGAGGGGGTATCGTTGGGATACAAGATAAGAAGATAGTTAGAGACAGTTAGAGTAGTTAGTTGGTTAGTTAGAGGGAATTAACATACATAATAAATAGGAGGACTCAAGGGGAGGGAGATGGATTCAGATTTGTAAACATTTGTGTCTGTTGTAGAAGGAGAACCCTTGGACGAAGACCTTTCTTCTATTCTAGTCAATGAAATTGTTCTTTCTTTTCATTCTAACAGTTGCATACTTATTCCTCTATCCAATGAAAAAAATGAGAATTCTTTATGTTACAATTTACAAGTGAATAAGAACTTCCTAAATATTAAAAGGATAGGGCTACTTGAATGAGCTCAAACCTTTCTGGAAGCCGAGAGCTTGAACTTTGACTTCCTGATGATGAAGAATCTGAATCAAGAAACAAGGTATCAGCTAGCAGATAAAAACCAAATTATGAACCACAGAAAATCACCAATTCACCATTACATCCCCATATCATATCAGTAATATGCAATTCACACTTACCATTGTCATCCAATACAAAGGCATCTGATAACTTCTCACATTTCATTTTCAAGCGAGCCTCTACCTCACGTGAGAGAGACATACGATATTCTGTCATATCCTAAAGATTTTATTTGTGTCAATAATGAAAAACATAACCAAGCCAACCACTTCAAAATAAAACCTATCATAGAGGGAGAATACTTAGAAGCTGACTTTCATATACTGCTGTTACATATCATACCACAGATAATGGTGTTTGTTGATGCTGAGTTTGCCACAAATATGCAGGTGTAATTCCAAGAAAACGATTGGGAACACCACCAACTCCAGGTTCGCCTGGATCCATAGCAGCAAGAGAAGAATTAGCCCCACTAATAGAGCTGTTTGGGGTGGTATAATTAGAAGAATTCATGCTTGAGTTGATCATGGCACTGGTGCTAGTGCTGTCAAGGGAGCTCCGAGACACTACACTCAGTTTTTCAATATCTTCATCACGAACTTCTCCATCTTTGGAAATAAGAGGTAGTCTCAATCGTTGAGCTGCTTCAGCGACAATCATTTGATGCTCTAATGTCTGATAAACCTGACAATATATAAACATGTTCGTTTAAATCAATGAAAACCAGTGTCCCCCAAAAAAGTACAATTGCTCTATATATAACACACAATTCCCACAAAAAGAGCATTTGGTAAAGAGTACAATTGCTCTCTCCATCTTCATAAACCAATAGCATTCCTCACATAGTTCTCATATTTGTTTCTTCTAAATAAATCAAACCAACATTTTCCAGCAATAATAACAATAATTCAAAAACCTGAGGAGAGTTCCTCAATCCGAGCTGCGGATAAAGACCGCCAGTATCCCTAATTCCACCGAGGTTAGACACAGAAATGGCTTGCTGATACTCTTCCACCATTGCAATGGCCTCAGAATATATAGCCTGCAACCAATCCACACCACACGAGAAAATAACAACAATCACACTACACTTAACCAAATTATATAATCCCACATTATAATTCTTAATCCAAACATCACAGAATATATATAAACACTATACTTACCATGGCTTCTAGGTAACGCAGTCTTTCCCTGCACATTTCCTCTCTGGCCTGCAAATCAAACACCAAATTTTTTTAATTCTCAACTAAATGTTATATTGTCTTTTTTTTTTATAATTGACAAAATGGCCTGCAATTCTGAAGGGGGAGAGAGAGAGAGAGAGAGAGAGAGAGAGATGTACGAGTTGGAGATCGTTGTAGAGAGGCTTGGAGATGAGAGATCCATCGGGGGCCAAGCAGTGCCGCTCCAGCTGCTCAACGACCTGCGCCACATCGGCGGGGAGGTTCTGCCCGTGCAGCCCCTTCACCATTTTCAACCAAACGGTGTCGTTTCACTCACAGGTTGAAGTTAAACCACTCTTTCAGTATCGGTTGGGGCCTTCAACTTGAAGCGAGTTTCGAGTAGAAGTGGAGTGAGGATCTCAATTCTCAAATCAAAACTCATTACCCAATCGTTCAAAATTTGAAACTGAAGCTTCATTTCATTTGTCATGTAAACAGAAAAGTCCCCTCCCTTTTTCGTGACTTTTTTCTAAGTAAGAAAATATTCTGACTTGTAATTTAAATTTTTAAAACAGTTTTGTTTAAAAAATATAAAAATGAAAAAAATCATCAATACATAAAATATTTATTGCATTAAAAATATAATAAATACTTTTTTAAAAAAGCTTTTCATCTTTATATCCTTCCCATCAACCTTTTTTTTTTTAAGCCCTTCCCATCAACCTTAAAAAATCCGTTTTTGAAGTACTCTATATGATGATGGATTAATATGTATTTGAAAAGGTTTAATAAAAACAAAAAACAGCAATCATTTTTGGAGGATAGTTTACTTAACCCCCACCTCTCAGTTTTTGTTTTATTTGAAGGCTCCGTCTAGGGTGAACCACCTATTTGGTGAACCACCAAATAGGTGGTTCACCGCGGTGAAGTTTGATTTTAAGCAAATAAATAGGTGGTTCACCGTGGACCATTAACATCATTAATAATATATACCGTTAGATTTGTTAAAACAAAAATTAAAGGTCCAGATCTTTTGAAAATTAAAATGAGAATAACTACACTTATTCTCACTTAATCCCTATCCCATCTCTCTCCCCAACCCCAGTCTGCCGCCAACCTGCAATCCCTAATACATCGATCACTCACTCATGCTCACTCCGATCTTCTCCTCTCTTCCCTACCCTCAACCGAGTCCGAGACACCTTCTACCCCTCACTGTCTCTGTCGTTTCTCTGTCCATTTCCCCCACCACTCAGTTTCCACATTTCCCCACCCCTTTTATTTTTTTAGAATATTTTCGGTTCTGGATTTGTGACTCTGGGATCTGGTTGTATTTTTTGGTATTTTTTGGTGTTGATTATGATTAATTTCTGAAATTTTGTTTGGCTTTGATGTTTGGCTTTGATTAATTTCTGAAATTTTGAGAAAGGAGAAGAAATGGTTGAGAGTGGTGGCCGTAGTGTGTTTGCTGTTGTTGTGATTTGGGTCTGGTAGGGATCGCAAAGACACTACAGCCACCACTCTCACCCCCTTTCTTCTCCTTTCCTTCCAGAAATTTTTGAGCTTGAACCAAGATACTACAGCCACCACTCTCACCCCTTTCTTCTCCTTTCCTTCCAGAAAGTTTCAAGCTTGAACCAGCAACCTCCTACGCTTGAACCAGCGACCGAGCACGCAGGCCGCCGAATTCAACGATCGTTGAACAAAACCCAAGAACTTCAGGCGGGTTGGAATTGTTATAAAGATGTAATTCTGTTATGATTAGTTGGTAGTGGTAGTTTCTGTTGTGGTAGTTATAACTGATTAAGTGAAGTCAGTTATTAGTGTGATCATATAAATGGTGTAGTTCAATGTGTAATGTGTAAGTGAGTAGAATCAGAATCAATAAAGTGAAGAAATTGTTTCTGTAAACTCTCTCTCGTTCCCTTGTTCTGTGCGTCCAGTATTCTCTGTGATCGTGCGTCCAATGTTCTGGTGAGTGAGCGTCCATTACCTCTGCGTCCAATATTTCCTGAGTGTGCATCCAATCTTCACCGTTCCAACAAGTGGTATCCAGAGCCTCTCGATCAGGGGGCCTGGCCAAGAGTGGTCGTGAGGATTAAACACGAGTGCGTGTGAGGTACCATCCGAGTGTGTGAGTGAGACGTCCTGAGGTGTTCTTTGGATCTTTGGATCTTGAAATTGTTTCTGTAAACTCTCTCTCGTTCCCTTGTTCTGTGCGTCTAGTATTCTCTGTGATCGTGCGTCCAATGTTCTGGTGAGTGAGCGTCCATTACCTCTGCGTCCAATATTTCCTGAGTGTGCGTCCAATCTTCACCATTCCAACAGGAATCACGTCCCAAAGCCATAGCCGCCGATGAAGCTCCTCCGATCGTCGGATTCCCGGTGCTATTGTCGTTGCTATTTCCGCCACTGCTACCAAAGCTCTAGTCGCTCTCGCTCACCGCCGATTCATGCGAGCAAGCAACCAAGCAGCCGATCTGAGCCTTCTTGTGAAACGACACCGCAACACCTATGCTGTTGTTGTTGTTGTCGACGGTGGTGGTGGTGTCACTCTCTTCATCTACAACCACTCTCTCAGTAGCAGGAAACAGAGAAACAAAAAAAAAAAATAAAGGAGTGGGATGATGATGATCTGATGGCGACGGCGGCGGTGATGGTGGTAGACGGTGGAGTGAGGCCGCGTAGGGAGGAGAGGAGTGGGGTAGGTTAAGGATTGTGTGAGTAAGAATTGAGTTGTTCTTTTTTTTTTCAATTGATCTGGACCATTGATTTTTTAACAATAAATCAAGTGGCTGCTAAAGTTTTATGCAAGTTTTTCAATTAATGGTTCATCATGAACCACTCACAAGGGTGGTCCACCCTAGAACGAACCTTATTTGAAATATGGATATTAATCTTTGAATTGAAAGGGGATGATTAAGCAATGGATTTATTACACTAAAATATGAAATGAAATATTTTCAAATTCAATTGATAGATGATGCATTTTTATACAATTATTATTATTATTATATACATACTGAATTATATCTCGGCAGCATTAATCTTATCAAACAGATTAATTGTTTTAAAAGAACTGTTTAATTAAATCCATCGCGAGCACTATCCTGTGTCCTTCTCCATCATTATTTCAGCGGATATGCCAATATTTACAAAGCAATATAACAAACAAACAAAAATAAACATTACATGCAGCAGCAGCAGAAAATGGTTTAAACAATGAATACCACTAACATCATTTATGCAATCCAACTTGTCCAGAGTCAAAATCCTATTATAAATCTTGAACTACATTAATCCCCTTTTTCCATCATAATCATAATTTTCTAATTCCTATCAGAAACCAAGAACAAGAAGGCTTCCATATAATTAAGAGACGCGTGCATTTCCATTGATCATGCATCCCCACAACAACAAAAATGAGATCTCTTTCCATATACAAACAAATAGCACAAAGAGTGGCCCCATCTCACTGACTAAGTGAAGAAGACTAAGATAAAGAGGATGATGAACAGTGCCAACAAGCCCAATATCATCATTATCTGGCCCTTTGCACCTGCCTTCTTCATAACCATTGCCACTTTTTTCTGCAAGCATAATAGAAAAGCAACATTTTACCTCATTCACAAGAGGGAGTATCACTATCAACATTACAATTTTTTAATAAAATTATTATTAATCAATAACAGCAATCTTAGGAGTGACAATTTTTGCCTTTAAAGTTTCTTAATTGGCAAAGCAGCCAAATAATAATAATAATAATAATAGTTTTCTACAAGTCAGAGAGAAAAAAATCATAACATTTCAATTTGAATGAGAAAAATGAAGACTAGATGCAGAAACTCACTTGGACAAAATCTAGACGATTTGATGTGCTGTCCATCTCGTTACCCAGTTCATCTATAATCTTTTCCTGAATCAATAAGATTTTAACAGTTTTAGAATGAGAAATTCTGACAGAAAATTCCAAAGTTACAAAGGCATAGGAACGCTACTTCTATCTAGGAAAATTGAAGGGAACACAAGAAAACACAAGTTTTACCTACTCATCAATGTTTTGAAGCAAAATTTTAAGAATCATAGAACGTAAAAGCGCAAACTATTACCTGTGCAAGGAGTTCTTCATGTATTGTAAGTCCAACGCCTCCAATTCTTTGCACACTTATACTAAGCTCATCTAACTCCTCATCCTGTCTCCTATTAGCCCAAATAGATATAATATAAATCAATTAAATGAGTATGTTATGCTGAAGAAAAGACAAGTGCAAAATCCAGTTCCATAAGCATGGGAGAGAGGAAAGAAGTACTTTATAAGGAGCATCTGTCTATCTGATTCTGATTGTATGAAATCATCATTGTCATGGGCAGCATATTGGTTGGACGTATCAGTTTGATGGGAATTTGGTAGCCTCATTAGTTCTCGGTGCATCCCATTAACACTGGCATGGCCTGTTGTACTTGAGCCCTTTCCAGCTTCCACTGTTTTCTTCATCATGCCAACCTACATATGCAAGAAAGGAATCTTTTATGCACGATACAAGAAAATAATGATATATATACAACCACTGTACAACGAGTTGAAAAAAAATGTTTGAACCTTCCCTACAAACTAAAATCAGGCATACATTTTGGATACCTGAGTACGAGCACTGTTTGTCCATCTCCTCCGGTTTTCAACCTCCACTTCATCAATTCCATACCAAGAAGGATCTCTAGATGCTACAGCAATTGCTTTGTCCAATTCATCCACCTTTCTATCAAAAAGAATACTTCAGCAGTTGTATATAAGTTAGGTTGCAGAAGAAAAGACCATGCACAACAAGGAAAGGGTTCACTGCAAACATTGGCCCTGTTTTTTATGAAAACTGAAAGATGCCTCAGGTGAAAAATATAGTGAGTGTATGTTTGTTGAGCTGAAATGAAGCAAGTGGAAAATTTGAATTGAAAAATTCATGAAACTAGCTTAGTACTATGAAATTATTGAACAATTAAAAGTGAAATGCAATTCATTTTCTCTCCACCCACAATTTGGGGAATCTTGTATAGCATAAAAATAAGCTGAAAGTGACTTTCTATCCATTATCAACCCTTTACCAAAAAAGATGAGTGAAAATCTTTCCATGTTCTATTTTTACTCCACTTCATATTTTGCACCTTCCCTAGCGAGCACACCTAGGGTGTGCTCAGGATTTGGGTAGAAAAGCAAGGCCTAAGATATTGGGAGGATAATGATGATTTGTCTATCCTTAAGCTAGATGTTTTAAATCATTCAAATTTATTCCCACCCAGAAATCATCCAAAAGTCATTCATGCCAAATGCCACAGAAACACATCTAGTAAAATGCTGAATTCATGTGAATGATGGCAAGAACATGTTGGAAGAACGAAAAAAAACACTCATTTAAAGGAAAGCCATTCTGTCACTAATTCTGCATATTGCATGCAATGAATCTACCTGCCACTCTATGCTTTCGCATCCAGCGAGAACCTCCTTTGTAAATTGTACTCGCTCTGCAGCATCAGAAGTACATTCCCATTGGTCAAAAGTAGATTGCAGCTTGTCAATCTGAGCAGAAATTGACAAATAATTAGACAATTAAATGCATACATATATATATATATATATAGAATCCTACATTAAGAAAAAAAAACTCATACACTTCAATTTTCACTCAAAACCCGGAATTTACATATTGTATTTCTTTTCAGTGATTTATGCTCCAATGACATGTACAGCCGTCAAAAATCATGCAGTGTGGGCACTACAAAGTCACATATCGCAATTGGGCTCTGCTCAAGATCCCAAATTTACGTGGTAAAAAGCATAACCAGATTACTAACCTAAGAAATTAGGAATTGAATTCGCAGCTACTAATAAGACCATTAAATTAAAACTTAAAAAAAAACACTCGATAACCATCATTTACTCAAATTTGCAGCATTTTTAAGACGCCGTATGAATTGTTTAAGGAAAAATTGAAATTACGGATCTGAATTAAACAGAAAGCGAACCCTAGGTAATTCGAGAAAAAAGAAGAGGAACTTACAGATTCCTGAATCTCAGCCCTGACAACGTAAAATGGATCCTGAGCTGAGGGCATGTTGTGTAGTGGATCAGAGAGAGAGGAATGAATTGTCGTGAACACTGAGACACTGCTTGGCTTTCTCTCTTTTCCCTTTGATGATTCAACATGATAATACATTCCCATTCGCATGAACATGAACTTGTTTTTTTTTTTAAAAAAAATTAATTAAATAAAAAAGGCTTGGTCGGAATTTTGATTAATTTATTATTTTTTTGTTAACGTGTTATCTCAGTTTTTCAATATTTAATCGCTTAAATTTAGTCTTTTATTTTATCCTTTTTCTATAAATTCTTATTTTTAAGACTCAATCATAATTTTGGTTGCTAGTTTAGTGTTTGGTCGATTTTAGTCATTATAATTTTATTATACAATATTGTTTATATAAAATACTTTATATATATATATATATATATATATAAAGATATCATAACGTCAAAAAATAATCATAGAGATGAACCACTGTATTGTAGAGCTTTTTTATATATATTTACAAAATTCGTTCTATATAACCCATAATTTCTATAATAATATGTTTATAATTATAAATAATGTATATTAAATTGGTGCAGGTGACTACCAATAATTTCATATGTTTGAGGGATCAAAATCAAAATCAAAGAAAAAAGACTAGTACCAAAATTCGCTGATTTTATAGAAAAGAAAAAACATATTTAACCCCCTTTTTAATTACATATTTAAAAGTAATTTTTATCAAATGTATCCAAACAACATAAATCATTTTTTTTTGGTAACAGCATAAAGAAAGAAAAGGAAACAAAAGGCAAAAGGAACAACTACAGCTGAGGGAAAGAAACCCCAGAAGCATCTGCCAACAGCAACGCGTTCATGGCCTGGGGAGGACGCCGTAAGAGGACAAGCTGATCATCTGTCCCGGAACCAAGCTTGGCCAACACAAATCATTTTAGTATAAAGTATAAACCTATTTCATAGCAAAATTAAATTCACACAAAATCTAATCCGAAACCATTCTTGATTTGTTCTAGTCATATTCTATGCCAAAGTCTTCCATTTCTTCTGTGGATGGAACAGGAGTCAAGGTTAAAGCTATCTAGTTTGTTAGTAACATAGGGTCCTTCAAGCAGCACTGCATCCACTTTCTCACACTGCATTGTTTGTGATATCAAGCTAGGTAGGAGTGGCGTAGCAGTGTCTTTTCTTACTTGAATAGTGAATGCTCTCTATCATATCTTCACCAATTGGATTATTCTTCTACAGTTGCTAGTGACTTTGTGTGGCAAGGGAGTAGTGCAGGAGGTGCAGCAGAATTACAAGAAAATTTGAATATATTTCAGTTAAGCCAATTTCTTTAATAGAGCTCCATAGTTAGTGTTTTGATTTGAGACATCACAATGCATCAAAACCAACCAAGAGATTATTTTGAAAGAACTAGGTTACTCAGTAAGGCAAGAAGATGCACTGCAAATGCATAATGCATCAGGTTGTCTTTGTGGTCATATTCCTTGAACAAAAATGTTAATCAATGAATTAAAATTTCTAGAAACTTGCACACACAAGAACTATACCAAAAATCTTGAAAAATAAATAAAACATCATGCATCGCTTCTCAAAACCGAGCATGAGGCTAAGACAGGAATATTGTGTCAGCAAGGCCCCCCTTAATTGTGATGATTTATGAAAGTTCAAGTTGGAGGTTGCCAAGTCCCAGGTCTATAAGTTGCACCCGATCCGGTTGGCTCTGACGACCTGAAAGCAAAATTTTACCAACAGATCACAATTCATAAAGTAATGACATGAAATACGTGGGTTAAAGACTTGAGAAATTTCTCTGATAAAGCCCATTTAACATTTCTGAAATGTTTGTATTATGCCTCCAGGTTTATGGATAATAGGATCATAGTTTTGCTCAATCTTAGTGTTCATTGACTCAAAGTATATACACATTTGGACTTACTCAAGCTCATCTTTTTCATTCTCAGTCTCAGCTGCGCTCTCTTGAGAATTCCTGCAAAAAGATCAAATGATTACTACAAGTTAAAAAACATGGCTTCACAGCAAATAGAAGAAACTAATAACAATTAAAGTTCACAGAGCATCTAAAACAGAACGAAGAAACAATTATGGATTTCAAGACCACAACATTGAGGATCAAAGTCCTTCAACCAAAGAATGTCACTTCCAGACTACACAATCAAAAATGTTATTGATCTACACTGTGTATCCTTAACAGTTATATATAGTCACTGGATTTATTCTCAGTAATTAGATTCTACTCCTGAGGGAAGTTAAAAAAAAAAATATTGAAACAGGAATAAAGAGAAGACTACCTAACAACTTTCTGACATATTTAAACAAAAGGATGGGAAGAAAAGGATGAAAATTAAAACACCATCAAATTCTGGTAAATGAATTAGACATAAGAAAAGAATAAAAGTTGTTATGCTGGCCACAGAATGCAACACTGTAAGTGCCACAAAGAGCTTTTTGTTTTTCTTTTTTTTGGGGGGGGGGGGGGTGGTGGGTATACATAAGAACATGCATTTTAAACAAGATATTTGTATCAAACTATCAATTTCAAAAGACTGACCTTAAGTTACCCATTGAGCCAGGTGATTCTTCAACCTCGTTACCTATAGGGGGAGAAAACATGTCAAAAACTTTAGAAAGATTTCTCTTTCTAGAAGGGTTTATCTCTCCCTTTAGGAGGGGTGGGATTAAACATCTCAGAAGGCTATTTCTGAACAATAAGTAAAGTGAAACATAATCATTTGCAGAGTACCTTGAAATCAAAATTAAGCTCCAGTATATGTTTCAGTTTATCCAGATAATGTTTCTTTTAAAAAAAGGAAACAAGAAACAGAAAGAACTTAATATTTCCGTCAAAAAGAAAACAACAGTAAGATCACCTTCTGAAGGACCTGGAAATTGCCGAATAAAACTTTTCAAGTCGGGACCACTAACTTTTTCTGCATGGAAATATAAATTAGTTAGTAACTCATAAGAGCGAGTAAAGAAGAATATTGCAATACCAATAAAATTTTAAGTATCTGACCAGTACTGACACGCTTGACTCTACTGCCTTCTTTGGCTTTCCTCTCCTCTTCTTCTTTCTTGAGAACTTTGCGAAAGAAAAGTAGTCTGTGTTAAGGCCTCTGTATAGAACTAAACTTGGCCAAGAATATTGTTTTATAATACTGACTATTGAGAACTATCACATGTAATGCCAAGGACAAACTTGAGAGAAGAATCTAACTAAATCAGAGCGAAGTATTCAAACAAATTGATTATATAAGGTAGAAGTATAAGCGACACATACGAGCAACATTCTGTCTAACTTGTTCACGTCTTGCTTCCAATTCCATCTGTTCCTGAAGAGAAATAAAAAAGTATTTCAAGTAATAATGCAACAATATAAACTACCTTGCCAATGGGACTCTATAAAAATTTCACATTGCTGAAAACATGCATAAAATATTCTAAGTGTTAGTTACAAAACGGTCAAAACCAATTCATGAGTAAGTTTTCCATAAAAGAATTCAAGCAAAATTAATCCCTTATTCACCCCTTTAAAGGGATACCAAACTTACCCTAAGTTGAAATAAATTTAGACCTAGCAAATCAAAGATGCAGCGTAATCCAAATACTACAATGAATTGATTAGAGCTAGATTCACTTCAAAAAAAAAAAAATATGACTTGCCAAATGATTAAAAAGAGAGAAAAACAAAATAATAATCGAACAGGTGTTTAAGACACACTCTTCCTTTTCATACATTCGTCTGATTATATTATTAAACTCACATCAATTCAAAGTTAACAACGCCACCATATTTAGAATTCTTCATGGCGAAACAAGTAAATTTGTTAACGATAATTAAGGTGAAGGAAGTTATTTTAGGAATTTAGGGTAATTGGTGCTATCTAAATATTATCTTAGAAACAATTTAATAAACAAAGTATAATCCTGTCATCTAGTCTAGCTATGACATGAAAATGTAAAGAAACATCAACAACTTTATCATTAAGATAACTTTACATTACTGGCAAAGGGATATATATAAATGCATTTCAATTTACCTCTGGTGTTGGAGCCCTTTTACGCTGCCCATTCAGCCAACATATCCATTCAACTAAAAAATTAAACATCAACTATCCATCAAGAATGAGAAATAGGATAAAGAATCATAGACTGTTCTCTGAAAAAATTCAACATATATTAGCTAGACGTTAAAAAAAAACCAATAATTTAGCAGTTGAATGATAGGTACTATGAAATATATACCAGGAATAGCGGTAGGATCCTCCTCTCCCTTAAACACCACCCATCTCTTCTCTTTCACTAGTAAACCAGAAAAAAAAAACAGAATCAGACAGATTCTTTGTAAAATGAACAACAATGCAAAATAACATGGAGAAAAAAAGCAAGAAGAACTATAGTTTTGAAATTCCAAATTCATACTAACATAACAAAATGATATCATGAGTGATTCAATCTAGCAATTGAAAATAGAACCAAATTTTAGCTGCCAATTAATATTTTTTCTTATTTTTCTAAATTCAGGTTAATCTCACCCTTTTTCAAATTTTGAACCCCATGGGGCTGGTCGAGTGTGGCATAATAGTCGCATCTAACAAGTCACGAGTTCGAGCCTTGGAGTGATGTAAATATGCATCCACTATAAGTGCTCTTTGAGCACTAGGACTTTCCTTGCCTTGAACTAGGACACCATCCCCTTACCCTAAAATTTTAGCTACCAAGCCCTTTTTCAAAGTTTCACCAAATGCTAAGTCTAAGAGTGACTGCATAATGCAGATATCAAACCAGAACTATTAACCTAAGAAAAAATTACCACCTCCATCAGTCTCAAAGCCCACCATTTAACCTTTTGGTTCTAAATTATATCAACAAAAAAAAAACTAAGAACATCGGGTATCTCATATGAGTAAAGTATTTGCAGTGAGCTGATCATAGCCATGCAAAAACACCCTTTTCGCATATACAAACAAGATAACACCAAAAGTTCATACAAGTCAAAATCTATATATATAAACCCAAAATCTCAAACCATAATAAAACCAATCAATCCAATAAACACAGACGCATATAACACAATAATGAATGATAACAACACAAAAGGGGGGAAAGAGAGAGAGGAGATGGAAACCCACTTACTGACACCATCAATCTCCTCCTTTTTGGTGAAGTATTTGTTCCCGGTTTTGTCCACTCCCGCCATAGTTCGATTGCTGAATAACCCAGCAATCCTCCCAAGCACCCTCCGCATTTTTGTTTAATTTTTTGGGTATAGAAATTCAATGTGAAAGCATCGTGGATTCGTGGTTGTAGCAATCCACGGTTTAGAGATTGGAAACACAAAATATAACGTCGATTCTGGAGCCTGTGTGCGACGAGACGGGGAAAAACAGAAAATGAGTTTTTGTACTGTGTTCCTAGGCCCTTGCATAACAAGCTTATCTACGGTCAGTTTATGAAATAAGTTATATAAATTACTTTTATAATCGAAAAAAAATTATAGTAAAATTTATTTTATATAAGTCATAAACTGTTTTGATAAGTTATCATGGGTAGTTTATGAAAAATAAACCAAAAATAGCTCATGAATCAATCATAAACTGTGTTCATAAGTTCTGCATAAGCCAATCCAAACATACCTTTAATTTTGACGGGTTCGGGTCTATTTCGGACCACCCATGATCCGGTTTCCCAAACTTCCAATCTAAGGGTGGGGGATTGAGAGAGAGTGTGGGGATAGTTTTGCAATTTTTCAAAAATCATTATTTGAATATTATTTAAAATAATAATACGAGTGTAAATCACCAAAAATGGTCCTTTAAATTATGAGTACGGTCAACTTAGTCTAAATTATTATTGATTATTAATTAATTATTAACTATTAATATATCAAATAAATTATTATAATTTAAATTTTTTAATCATATTAGTCATTTCTAGTCATTCAGTCTAGTTTATAAAATTATCTAATAAGCTAACATGATAAAATATTTGGTGAATTCTATGGTACCCAGAGAAATTTAAGTGTTTGGGTACCTTGACGAGATGGTCCAATAGAAATACGACAAGTAAGAAAAAAATTAAATATATAAATGCTGACTCAACATTTACGAAAAACTTCATTATATTTATATTATTTATTTTTATATCCCCAAGGAGTTTTAATCAAATACTCAAAATCAAATAAAAATTTTCATATCACTTATTACAATTTTATTTGTATATAATTGATTTTTAATTTTTGACTTATTTTGCATTTTTTATTTATGGATGAAATTTCTGAATAATGATTTAGGACCTATTTGTTACGGGTTTAAAAAATAAGCAATTTTGAGATAAAATGATTCCCATTTGTTACAGATTAAAAAATAAGTGATTTTCATGTAAAATAATTTAGAGATTATTTTTTAGAAATTTTGTTGTGAAACAAGAATCTAATTTGTGTTTGTTTGTAATCCTAAAAATCATTTTTTTTAATATTATCTCTCATCTCTCACCTCATTAAAATCAAATTATTTCTCAAAAGATAGTTATGGATTATTTTATAAAAAAATCATTTTTAACGAAATAATCACTTTTAATTGTTTACGGATTAAAAAATAAGTGATTTTCATGTAAAATATTTAGTGATTATCTTTTAGAGATTTTGTTTTGGATCATAATCTAATTTGTGTTTGTTTGCGATTCTAAAAATCACTTTTTTAATCTTCTCTTTTATCCCCCACCTCATTAAATCATTAAAGGTGATTTTTTAATTTATTTTTTAATATAATAATTTGTAATAAATGCACTTAAATAGCTTCTCATTTTAAACTTCAAATTATTTTTAGATTCTAATTATTTTAAAAATCTGAAACAAACAGATAAAAAATCATTAAAAATAATTTTTTAAAAAATAAGTGATTTTTTTATAAAATAATCTGTAACATACGGGTTCTAGCTTTTTAAAAAAATGTTTTTATTATAAAAAAAGCTATAACAACTCATAATCTAATTTGTGTTTGTTTACAATTATTAAAAACATTTTTTAATCTTCTTTCTCATCTCTCACCCCATTAAAACCAGATTATTTCTTAAAAGTTGCTCCAAATAGCTTACCATTTTAATCATTTTTAGACTTTTTTCGGCTTCTGATTATTTTTAAAATATGTAACAAACACTCGTAAAACTCTTAAAAGTATTTAAAAAATGTTTTTATATAAAAAAAGCTGTAACATACGGGCTCTTAGTGATTATGTTTTAGAGATTTTCAAGAAATGCATAAGCAATTTATGTTTGTTTATAATAATAAAAAGCACTTTTTTAAAAATTATTTTTAACCTATTTGGATACTTAGTGATTATTTTTTAGAGATTTTCAAGAAACATAGAAGTTAATTTATGTTTGTTTATAATAATAAAAATCACTTTTTAAAAAAAAATTAACTTGTTTGGATACAATGACTTTTCGTGTTATAATAATTATAAACATAATTTTAAATAAAACCCACAAAATAACTACATCAAATCGAGTTGAATCGAAGCTTGAATGGTGCAAAAACTGCGCTGACAAGAGTTTGAAAGTCGAAACGCGAAGACGAGAGTTCAAAAGCCAAAACGCGAAGACGAGATTACGAGCATTAGTTTTTCATAAAAAAATCAAAAATGATAAAAGGTATGTATTTGCAAATAAATAAAAATTAAAAGATGTATTTATAAATAAATAAAAATAACAAAATGACATGGCTAAAGAAATACACATGACATTTTACTATAGATAGAGTACCGATACCCATAAAATTCACTTGGGTACCGTAGCAATCACTAAAATATTTTTAATTTTAGAGGCTAAATTCACACTACTCCTAACTAAATAGGTGATTCTTTTGAGTCCAAAAATTGAGTAAATTAAAAAATTAAACGGCATGTTGACTGTGCACTCTGCAGCAGAACCAGCAGTTGAGCATATCCTAAACCAATCCAAAAACCCGTAACATCCAAGACCAAAAACCCCCAATTTTCTCAAAACCCATGTATTCCTCCATCCTCACAAATGGGGTTCCATCAAAATCCCACCTTTCTCCCAAACTTCACCGTTTCCCTCGCTTCCCCCCACCAATCCGCTGCGGCATCCGCGAACTCCGAGAGCGAATCAACACGGTGAAGAACACCCAGAAGATCACCGAAGCAATGAAACTAGTCTCTGCCGCACGGGTCCGTCGAGCCCAAGAGGCCGTCGTCAACGGAAGACCCTTCTCCGAGACCCTCGCCGAGGTCCTCCACGACATCAACCAACGCCTCCGAAGCGACGACGTCGAGGTCCCTCTAACCGCCGTCAGGCCCGTCAAAAACGTCGCCCTCGTCGTCATAACCGCCGACCGTGGACTCTGCGGCGGCTTCAACAACGCCGTTGTGAGAAAAGCCGAGACCCGAATCGAGGAGTTGAGGAAACTAAATCTGGGTTGCGTTGTGATCAGTGTTGGCAAAAAGGGTAACTCGTTTTTCACTCGCAGGGGTCCTCCTTTTGTTGAGGTTGATAGGTTCATTGAAAACAGTGGCTTTCCCACTACTAAGGATGCTCAGGCTATTGCTGATGATGTGTTTTCACTGTTTGTTAGTGAGGAAGTTGATAAGGTTGAGCTTGTGTATACTAGGTTTGTGTCTTTGGTTAGGTTTGATCCAGTGATTCAGACTTTGTTGCCCTTGTCTAAGAAAGGAGAGGTTTTTGATGTGAATGGGAACTGTGTTGATGCATTGGAGGATGAGTTTTTCAGGTTGACTTCTAAGGATGGGAAGTTGGCTGTGGAGAGGGATGTTAGTGTGAGGATGAAGAAGGAGAATGATGGGGGATACTGTGCTCCTCTTATGGAGTTTGAGCAAGATCCTGTTCAGATTCTTGATGCCATGATGCCACTTTATTTGAATAGTCAGATTTTGAGGGCATTGCAGGAATCTTTGGCTAGTGAGCTTGCTGCTAGGATGGGTGCCATGTCTAATGCCACTGATAATGCAATTGAGTTGAAGAAGAGTCTCTCGGTTGCCTACAATAGGGAACGGCAGGCGAAGATCACGGGGGAGATACTGGAGATTGTGGCTGGAGCTGAGGCACTAACACCAATTGATTGACAAATGTGATTTGCAGTTTTAGATTTTTGTGTTGTAGAGAATACTGAAGTTTTGTTGCTTGTTATTATAGAAACATGGCTAACTTCACTTATAGGTTCTTAAAAGGTTGATTAAGAAAGTATGAAATGTAGGTGGGGGAGTTTTGACCCCTTATTCATTTCTTTGTTCTTAAATGAAAAGGGCATTGTTTTTGTTTAATATCTCTTATCATTGCTTATTATGCATTTTAGCTGCATGCTTGGTTTTGTAATTGAAATGTGTGCTGGCTGCTTGAGTTAAACCTTGATTTAAAGAGAAGTTACAGTAACAGGATCAGAGCAAAACCTTGGTCTCTCATCTGTTTTCATGAAAACTTGCAGGATCAAGCAAAACTTGTGGCCCCTCATTAGTCCTTGTTTGTTGCCGTGCATTAACTCTAACATGATAATTTGAATTATTGATGGAATGGTAAAGCACATTAATGAAGTTGATTCATGCATCAAAGTACCACTGATTGGAAAAGCTAAAAACTCTCCATGAGGAAAAGTAAGTGTCTTTTGGACCTATAATTGATGAATGAAAGTATAGTTTACCCTGAGTTGACAAGATCTTCACGCGTGCCCTTGTATTGTCTGGTTGTCCATGTCAAATAATAATACTTGACCCACACTCTCTGGTTTTGGTTGGCATTTTGGATATCTCTTCTACGGTTCTACTGTAATTCGACATTGGAGGTACAACTTAGATTTAGAGGGGTTAAAAAGGTCACGTGCTGTGGAAGTAATGGAAGCTGCAAGGCTGAAAAAAGAAACTCCCTTTTCCGTGAAATAGAAATTGGTGGACCATAATATCTGGTCCTATGAAAGGAAGAGTGAAAGACAGAAAATTACAGCCTTGAGAGACATTTTATGGAGTTATTAGAAGGTTTGATCATTCATTTCTAAATTAGACCATGACATACTTATTCCTCATTCTTCAATACTCAGCATTAGAATTTCCTGATTTGATGATTCTAGGGAGGACAAGGAATATAATTTTTCATGGTTTTTGATTTGTAAATTTGGATCTCTCTTTTTTTTTTTTTCTCTTCAATAACGACAAGAGTGAGATGCACATTTCAGAATAGATGTCTATTCTGTGTTGTTGTATTAGAATAATGATGACTTTTCTTCATGTTTTCTCTCCCACCCTTGTACACATTAATACACACCACTCTTGGTTAGAGAAAAGGGTGTGAAAAAAAAAACGTGCTGTTTCACCGCATGTAGATAGATTATAATAGGGAATTTCTAATAACACATACATAGTTTTCTATGTGCACATATATCTCTGCGGAACTATTAGTTCTATGGGTTTATTTTTTTTTAACACACACATGTCAGCGGAACTATTAGTTCTCCGGAGAATTATAACCCGTGGAACTAATAGTTCCACGGACATGTGTGTGTTGGAAAAAAAAAATAAACCCGCGGAACTATTAGTTCCGCGAATAGTTCCGCGGAGAATTACAACTCGCGGAACTAATAGTTCCACGGATATGTGTGTGTTGGAAAAAAATAAACTCACGGAACTAATAGTTCCGCGGATATATATGTACATATAGAAAACGATGTATGTGTGATTAGAAATTCCCTTATAATATTACCAGGTACCAGCCCTGCCATTATTGACTCGGTTGATAATGGTCCAGCTTGAAACAAATCTAAATCTATCGTCCTCGATGCATGTGGTCTGGCCCTATGCTATATAGGGAAATGGTAAATACACCCCACACTTTTTAGACATACACCCCACTTAATGCTGAAATTTCAAAAATATCCTCAAAATTTGCGTGCATTCCGGAAACTGGAGTTTCCGGAATGCAATTTTACATTCCGGAAACTGGATCCAAAATTGCATGGAGTTTCCGGAATACAAATTTGACTGGAGTTTCCGGAATACAAATTTGCATTCCGGAAACTAGTTTCCGGAATACACCCCACAATTCAAAAAATTTGCATTCCGGAAACTGGAGTTTCCGGAATACAAAATTGCATTTCGGAAACTCCAGTTTCTGGAATATACGTAAAAATAGAGGGTATTTTAGAAATTTCTATAGTTAAGTGGGGTGTATGGCTAATTTTTTGTAGTGTATATACCAATTCCCTGCTATATATTCATCATCGGAGATGTGAGCATTTTGGCTAAAAGTGGGGATGACCCCATACTTAAGTCTCTTTGGTTTGGCATTTGGATCTCCTAAGCCCGTTTGGACAAAAATTATATATTGGTAAAAACTCAAGTCTCATATTGACTATGTGTCTGTTTGTGGAAGCAGTGAGTCTACTGCCACTATACATCCAAATAGAAGCTACAAATAGTAGCTTTTGGACTTGTCGCACATTAGAGATTTGTGTATCGAGTATCCAAACACATACTATATCAATAATAGCTTATAAGATATGAGCATCTTTCACCTTATAAATCGGTTTTGTTTTGTGGGGTTGAATTAGACTCCGAAATTTAAGATATAAAACCAAAAACTATACGCCCTTTTGCATTTAAAATAATCTCAACCAAATGGCTAAACCAAAACGGACTTCTTGTGATGTGCTTGAACCCCATTTTTTATTACCATTGAAGGAGAAAGACATTTCTTCTAGAGGGTATTATAATATAAGTATTTCTTCAAGAATATACGCTACAGAAAGAGAACAAAAAGAATTTCGTCTTGATATTATTGTAGTAGAAAGAAAATTGGTACACTTCCCTATATATAATGGCTGTAATTCAGAAGGGTAGCTCCAAAATCAGGCTAATATGTCTGTATCTTTCATTTTATAATGCATCAATGCACATCTTTCAATTCAATAATAGCTTGCCGCATTATATAATCACAATGCTCTATGATTCACATTAAGTTAACAACAAAGAGAGAAAAGAGGGGAATAACAAAGAGAGAAAAGAGGGGAATACTAATCCACATGGGGTCAAAGTTACAGATCTTTTCCTTATTTTAAAGTTGAAGATCACAAAAGAAAAAAAAAGTTTCCATCTTTATTTCCACCAATAAGGCAACAACAGATGAAATCAACCTTAAACATGATTATTTAATTATGCTTACACTGCTTTAACGTCAGACAACTATGTTAACACTAGTTTTCTGGCCCCACAACATTCACCTTTATTACCACCAGTTTATGCATTGCACGGTGCAGGTGGAAGAGTTCACCTCAGCAAAATGATTCTTTTCCCTCTGTGGAGAAATTTTCAGGTTCTTTAGTTAACATGACCCTCAATTGAATCTTAAAAAAGTAATCCAAAACAGTTGTTTTGGTTAAGATACTTTGGCTAATAGGTATCCAAATACGTTGAATGAAGGCTTGACAATTGGTGCTTGTGGGTCAAGTTGTTGTACATGAGGAACATAACAAGAAGGATTAGATTTCCTTTGGTTTCATGTTTTTATGTGCCAGATCAGAGAATTTTCCGTGTGTCAATTTTCTTTCTCTTTATCTTTCTCTGCATGTTCGTAGTATGTTTTTTTTTACTATTACTATTATTATTATTATTTTAGGTAGTGGTATCTGCCTACTGCCTTCATTTGATATATATGCTTAAAGAGAAGAGAAAAAAACAAAAGATGATTGTGTTTGTGTGCCTATTTCTTTATACAAATTCATATAATATTTGTATTCTTCCGTTGAAAACTTTGCCACTTTGTCTGCTTCCTTGACAATAACTAGTCTTTATCTATTAGCCGTCCATTCCACAAGGGAATGACTGTAACCTTTACCAATTACCATCATTTATGTGCCCCTCATTTACCTATGATCTGCATTAGCCTCTAGAAATTTATTACAAGCCATAATTAACTCTCAGTTTTTTTACCCTTGATGCTCCATTAAAAGCCAATAATAACCTGTGCTCCATCAAGTTACCAAATGGTAAATTTGAAGGACAAGAAGTGTAACAATATGAATGTGATCATGACTGGTGGTCTCGTGAAAGCTCTAAATGGAGCATAAAAGGAAACCTGAGCCCTGGAAATGCCACAGAGAAAAAATGAAAGCAAAGATACATGACTTTATTAATTGAAATGATGATCAAAAAACAAGTAAGCATTCCACTATTCAGGACTTGAGTCACATGAAATTCAACATCTCTTGTTCCTTTTTTTCTTCTATTCTTCATGAAAGATTCCAATAGATACTTTGTCAGATGAAGTCAGTAAAAGCGATTTACTGCCCCACACCCCTCTACCAAAGTTTAGTCTTAGGCAAGAAGAGTTAAATACATGAAGGTCCATCATTTAGAGGATCTCTAGGAACAGAAGTCTCAGCTCTGTCTTATTCTTTGTCCCTTGGGGACATGCTCCTGTAGTGCTGCTGTTCAGCTTCTGTGGGGTGTTCTTTGTGCTCAACAAAGCCTATCATAAGCTACACTCCTTCAAAACATATAGAGAGGTAAGGAAAACTCTTGAACTCAGGAAATAGTAAGTATTGTTGTCAATCTCAATTTCTGGTATCAGAATCAAATGTGACTCATCTCTAATTCCAACTTCGTCTTTTTCCCCATATTTCAGGAAACAAAATTTGTTTGGAATCAACATAAAGTTTGGTCTTTGGAGCTTCTGATTCCAGGAAAGGTATATTATCCTTTTTCTTAATGAAATATCAAAAAACCCCTTTTTCATAATCAGCTATTGGGGGATTTGTCTATGTATATATGCATCTTTGAACCTTTCTCTCCTCCAACTTCTAATCCTCCACCCCCTCTTGTGGTTTTCTCAATACTATGATAATAAATAAATCCAAAATTTTGATTAATTTCTTGTGAAAATATTTCTTCTGATTTGTGCTATGTAGGAAGTGATTCAATGGGGGATAATAGATATAATCTAATTAGGCACAGCAGTGACATATGGAGATCCTTCAGAGATGGAGACTTTGAAGAAGAAGAAGTGTGGGCTGTTATCAAGGAGAGACCTGATAATTACATCTCTGGTGTTCACAAGCCAAAGGACAAGGAGTCATCTCCACTTGCTGTTCCTAGGTCCCTCCCAACTGCTACCAGAATGATCCCAAAGACTAAAAGTGGCAACAATAGTAGTAGTAGTGCCAGTTCCTCCCATGAAACCATGGTTCTTCAGCAATCAGCACCTGTCAACATTCCTGACTGGTCACAGATTTATAGGAATAATAATAATAATAAGCAAAACAAGACTCCCACCAAGAAAGTCTCAAGGTATGGTGATTATGGTTCCCATCATCCTGTTGATGATGATGGTGAAGGTGATGGTGTTGTCAATTATGGTGTGGATAGTGAGGATGAAGAAGAGGAAGATGATGATGAGTATGATGCCAAGCTACCCCCACATGAGTTTATTGCAAGAAGGCTTGCAAGGAGTCAGATATCTTCATTTTCAGTTTTTGAAGGTGTTGGGAGGACCCTCAAAGGTAGGGATCTTAGCAAAGTGAGGAATGCTGTCCTCACAAAAACTGGTTTCCTTGAATCACTTTGAAAGGGTTTTTTTTTTTTCATGAATATCAGATTTGTTATGCATAGGTGGGTATATGGAGTTAGTGATAGCTTAGCTGTAATTGAGATATTGTTTTGCATGGTTGTGTTTTTTTAGGGGTATGAAATATTATTCGATTTGGCATTTAGCATGAAAAAAAGAGCAATGAAATTGGCTTGGTTGAAGTAACCAAAAGTACTATATGTGAAATCTATGGGATCTGGTATGTTGTTTAGAGCATCCATGCAAAAACATTGATGGATGTGCCAGGTTAAGCATTGAATTGAATCATAAAGACATCAAACATTTAGAAGTACAAAAATGCAGAAGTTTCTTTTCCTGTAATTTTTTTTTCCTCTTTGAGCTTTGGCTTTTTAATAAAAAAAGTCAAAATCTTTCTCCTAGGCTTGCTTTCGTAGGTGCCGTTTAAAATGGGAAAACCTCAAAACGACCTAGCAATGGGAAACTTCATTTTTACTTGAGATAATAAGTTTACCTGTTTCCACTGAAATTATGTTTTCCTCCCCAATAAAGTTTAAAATATGAAAACCGAAAAAATTGGATTTTTACCTTAAAACTTAAACTTTACCTTTCTGTGAGTGAATCCGAAAACATTAACTACCTCCCTCATTTCAAAACCACAACAAGCAGAATGAAGGCAGAACACACTGTTCAAAGTAGAAGGCCAAACTCGTTCAAAGTGCAGCTATCTAGTATTAGTTTTTTTAGTGAATCATTTTTTAGTTTAATTTTCACCTATTTTATGCTTTTGACTTTTTTTTATGATGTCACCTCCGGTTAAACCTCTCCAGCGAAAGTAGTGCCTCGGGATCGCCGTGCCTAAAATATGACCTCAGGTGGGACTCGCCATAGACTTGCTCTGCCGTGATGAGCTCCTGCCGCCGATGTACCTCTTGCTGGACTCCGAAAGTGAGAATAACCCCCTCCACCGGAAGAACGGGGGCTCCATCCCTCGGTAATTCCTGAAGGAAAGCACCGACTCCAACTCCAAAGCACTTCAAAATCTCTCCAAAACCTTCTTCTCTCTTCCCTATCTGTGTGTTGTAAGTTGTAGCCAGCTAGGCATGATGGAGGAAAAGAATTCATGTCTCCCTTTCCATGTTTGCAATGCTTGTCGGGTTGCTTTCTCAGGAACCGTAATCCCTGTCGCATCCACCACAGTGTTGAAAATCAAAATTAACTACTACACTTTAGAACCACATGCAGGAAGTCCTCCGACAAGTTTCTCCAATTCTCTGTGTAATTCTCTAACTCTAGTATCCACATTAATTAATCCAATATTTATACTAAGCATGTATATAGTATTGCTATCTAATTTAATGAAAGAAGGGGTAGAGGGAAGGGGATGGTCTTTGATCACCAACTCGTCAAGGCCAGAGGGACTCCACACGTGTGGGCGTTGTGTAGTATTATTTTCCATAACATTAATTAAGAAAATGAATAATCTTTTTTAAGTTTTTGCAGTGTCCAATTTCATAAATGTAGTATTATGTAGACCCGTCTAAGAAAATAGTGAGAATTCCCTACGTAATTCTCTAATCGGGTTGCAGGTAACATATTTGAACCATTGAATTTTTTTATGAAAATATCTATGGTCAAAAAGGGGGTTTCCCATTGCTAGGTCATTTTTAAGCTTTCCCATATTAAATGGCACCGCTTTCGTATACCTTTATTTCCTCTGTTTTCTTCCTACATGTGAAAGTTTGAGACCAACGGAATAATAGATTTCTTAAGTCATTCCATGATTATTTTTTTTTACAATGAAGTTTAAACCTATAACCTTGTGTAAATTATACAAATTAAATGTAAGACAAGTTCATTTTAGTATAGTTTCTTTCTTCCAAATCTTTGATAGCACTTCATTTTTTTTCTCTAGATTCTTTATTTCAACTTTTTGTTTTGTTTTAGAAGACATATAATTGAATAAAAGCCATATAGTGGCATGTGAGTCGGATTAATTAGAAAAGGGAAAAGTCTATATATCGATTGAATATGACCCAACTGAAATAATTTCTGTACAACCTTCCTCTTTATGACTCAAATCATTGATGTGAGAAAGTACGAGCTCTATAAACCAAAATTGATGTATTGGTTAAGGTATAAATTTTAAATAATTTAAATGTAAATTTGAACAAAATCCTTTGTGATTGATTTAAGTTTTTTTTTTTGACAAAATGTGATTGATTTAAGTTAAACATTAATACTCAGTGTAAATCCAATTTAGACAAACATGGAGTATTACTGTTTAATTAATATAATACGCAAATAACTTAAATGTATAATACTCCTACAATTATTGAATCACAGCGTGATAAATTGACAAAGACCTGCCACCAACTCAACGTCTTTAATTATTATTGAAAACAAGGTATATTATCTAATGATGATATGTGATGAGAGGGAGTAGTCTCTATCAACTCTAAATGTTCACTCCGTAAAGAGAAATCAATTTCATATAATAAGCTACGTATGGAGTTGGCTTTCTTTAATTTAAACTTTCTTCAATTGCATTAACATTCTTAACCTTTCAAAGTTTTATTTTTAGTGCCCAATTTTTTTTGGCAAACTTGCTATTTTGTTGGTACAACTTATTTATTTGTTTCAATTTGGTTCTATAATTTTTTTTGTATCAAGTTGGTCCCTTAACTTTGTGAGTATTTGATGATGAATTTGAGTGTACATATCTCTTTATGTGCTTATTGAAATGTTGTGATCTTTGTTTCATATAAAAGTAGACAAAAAATATTTTAATTTAAGCTTTGGAATGACCTAATTTGAATATGTATTAGATTAGAAATTGTTCTCTCAAGTTTTGGATAAGAATAAATTTTTGATATGAAGTCTCTGTTTTTCTGGGATTAAGAGCCTCTGAAAAAGTGTACATATCTAACTTGAGAGAATAATTTCTAATCCAATATATGTCCAAATTAGGTCATTCCGAAACCTAAATTGAAATATTTTTTTGTCTATTTTCATATGAAACAAAAAACACAACATTTCAATAAGCACACAGAGAGGTGTATACACTAAAAATCATCATCAAACACTTGTGAAAGCTATCATCAAACACTTACAAAGTTAAGAGTCCAACTTGACACAAAAAAAGTTATAGGACCAAATTGAAACAAATAAATAAGTTGTAGGATCAAAAGAGCAATTTTATCATTTTTTTTATGACACATCGAGGAGTATCCCACCACCCGCACGACGGAGACTAATCTCCTGCGGAAGTTTGTTCGGCACCTTTAATGGGTGTCATCCCTCCTAAGGCTCGAACCTGAGACCTTGGTTAAGAGGCGAGAGGATTTAACCACTCACGCCAACCTTAGTTGGTATTTTTAGTGCTCAGTTTAATTTAATGGTTCAATATCTTAGAAATTATATATTAAATGCAAAGGCACTTATAAACAAGACTTAGGCCCTGTTTGGCATAACAGTTTATTCTACAGCTTATGGCATAAGCTGTATAAGCTATTTTTATAATTGAAAAAAAAATATGGTGAATCTTATTTCATATAAGTCATAAGTTATTTTGATAAGCTATCCTGGATAGCTTATGAAAAATAAGCCCAAAATAACTTATGAACCAATCATATGCTGTGTTCATATGCTTTGTATAAGTCAATCCAAACATACCCTTAAACTATATCTAAATGGAAAGAAGCAACATTAAGTAGGAGAGGACATAAGATGGAGTCCTCACTTTTGATAAGTTACATTTAAAGTAAAGCATTTTATACTCAACACCCGGATGGTTATAATAAAGTTACCATACGTAAATGATCTACTCAAGAGTCGTTTAAACAAGGGAACTTCTGAAATCAATTCATTTTTGGTTGGTTGGATTGGGTTAGACAAAACCTATTTTTTTTCTTCTTAAATCAAAACTAATCTAATCCAAGTTATTCTAGGTCAAGTTAGACTGCTTGCATAGGATGGTTCTCAATGCCACCGGACGTTAGATGGAGGAAACATTTTCTTCTTTTCACGTTTCACATAGTCAAATTTTACAGTTTTGTGACGGAAGCAATTTTAAACAAATGGAGATTATATCGTGTGAGACTAAAAAGACATTATATTAGATATATAAATTTCTGTAAATTTGTAAGTACTACTGTAAATTTTTATTAAGGATCATGGCATGTCATAACTTGAAATAAAGCTTCACTCCTTTCTCCTGAGCTCTTTTTTTTTAAATAAATTTCTCCTGAGCTCAATATTATAAAAATAGTCGTTTAATATTAAAGAATTAATTGATATTTATTTAAATTTATGGTATAAATTAAAATCGATAAACACTACCAATTAGATTCCAAGAGCTTCATTGCCACACTATCAATTTATGGCTTCCAATCCATTTAGCCCCCACCACGTTTGAAAAATCTAGAAACAGGAAGGGGAAGATGGGGCAGCGGGAAAGGGGAAGATATAAGGGGAGAAGAGTAGGAATGACAATGGGTAGGGTATGGGTAGGGTACAATAGTACCCGTCTCCATTCCCGCAATTTGAAAAAATATCCGTACCCGGCTCCATACCTGCATAGATAGCAACTTTGATCCCCGTACTCTTACCCTTTGGGTACCTCGGTACCCATATCCGTTACCCGCACTTTCACGATGAAAAATGAAAAAATAATTTCTCAAAGGTAACACATAATATTATATATGGTAAAAATTAAGTATATATTACAATGCATAATAAGGTTCTAAAATACAATACATAAAATCAAGCCTGGACATTAAATAAATTCTACAATAAACTTCTAAAATAATAAATTCATGAACTTGCAGTTACTGAGGTTAAGCTGGTACTCTCCAAAATCTGTTAAAAATAATATATTATAGTAATTAGTTTGAGTTGTAAAATCAACATTAATAAAAAAAATGATTAAGGGATGTTTATTTCAGGTTATAAAATTCCTAGGTATAAATCATATTATGTTTGGTTGGTATCTAGTATTCCTAGGAATATTTATTAAAATTTATTTAATTTAAAAATTAAAAAAATATGGTGAAAATAAAGTGGGAGTGAGAAGTTATATTTGAAGTGTTTGAAAACTATCTATATTCCAGGGAATAAATTATACCCAGAAATATCTTTTTAAAACTTGAAACAAACACGGAATGTTACATTCCCAAATTCATTTTCCTGGGAATAATTTTATATCCCTTCAAACAAACACACTCTTAGACTATTTTACCTCATCACCAGAATCTGAGTCTTAGAATGACGACTAACACTTATCTTTCACATGTAAATATTGTTTGGGTATAATAATACCAATAAAAACTACAACATTAAAATAAAGTTAGTTAATAAACTAAACACAAATTTATTGAATAAATATGAGTGCAACATATATTACCCTCCTTTTCATGCTCCAACCAGTTTAATTTGTGCACACATAAGCACCTTCAAAGTATCCTCATGAAGCCTAGAATGATGATACATATAGAAATAATTATAAAGATATATATATAGTGCGGGTCTGGGGCGGGGTGGGTACTAAGGTACCCGTACCCGCACCCATTCCCATTAAAATATGCAAGTAATTACCCGTACCTGTATCCATACCTATTAAACGGATAATTACCCTCCCCATTACAAATAAATTTTGTGGGTACCTATTGAATCTGGGTCCAATTGTCATCCTTAGAGAAGAGGAGGAGGGGTGGTGGGAAGGGAGAGAGTAGTGGTGTTCATGACCCTTATTTGGCCCAATTACCCAATTAACCCAACCCGAGCTATTTTGAGTCGGTTTGATCTTATCCCACAAAAAATGAATATAAAGAAATATCTCATTTTACAACACGGTATCGGCCATTGGGTTAATGATGAGTTCGAATTAACCTTTGATTTACCTGACACACATACATAATTGGATATCTGTGCAAATTTTTTTTACATGCATAGTAATTAAATTCTTATATTTTACCATCTTTCCAAATCATAATATTATTTCAAGAAATAATATTATGATGTAACGAAATATAGTTAGATGTAACACATGCGTAAAACCCTGGTGTATGGATGTTAAATTGTACAAATTAAATCACCTAATTGCAGTAATATAAATCCCTTGATTAATTGAAGTTACAATATCAATCATAAATCAATTACATCCTAATTTTATAGGCTACACAATATAGACAGAATTGATGGCTTGTCTAACGGTTTAAAACAACAATAGATATATCATTTGCAATTTTTGCATGGAACACCAAACTTATCAATACAATAGCTTCCACAAAATTATCTTGTTACACAATTTCTCAAACCATTAATTGGATCTGGATGCAACCTTAGCAGAGACCAGGTAAATTGTCCCACGTGTAGCAGCCAGTGTTTTCATTATGGTTTGTTGTGTTGGAGAGAGGAAACAATGAGGCTATGGGCTTGATATCGAGTCCAAAATTGTCATCTGTCATCACACTCATACCACTAGTAGAAGATTGGACATTATTATTATTGGAGGCTTCTGGGGCACTGTTGTTATTGTGCTGCCAATCCTGACCCTGCATGGTGGAAGAAGGCATCACAGTAAGCAGTGTTGACAAGTCCTCATTCATGAATTTGCTCAAATCTGGTGCTTCTTCCTTTGGTTTTGGTCCTGTCATAGATCACCCAAATGGAATCACTGATCAAATTATCAATCTCAAATGTATTCTTATGCCTACATGCCAAAGACTATTCAGTATGTACACAGCTACAACAAATCTCAAAATACAAACAAGCAACTTCATTCCCATTTCAGAATATAATTTGACTCTGGGCCTAAAAATAACCTTCGCCAGTCAAATCAAACAACACATAAAAGATAGAGAACCATTGTTGAAACTGAAAGAAAATGAAAAGCCAAAATTCGTGCAAGCCAACCATGTTCTATATTTGATATCAATTACTGATTAGTGCATGTTGTTTCATTACTGCATTGAATTCAAAGTATGTCAAAAGACAAGGGCTGAGTACATCATTCACACAATCACTAAAAAGAAGAGTAACATTAATGATGCAACACAAAATCTTCATGCCAAATAAAGAGAACCAGATTTAAGGTAATAGCATAAAACTGAGCTGAAATCAACAAGATAAACATTCAATAGCTGATATTCATACAAGGGATTGAAATTCAGCAAAAGTAATAATGAATAAATAAAGACTAAGAAAGAAATTGTATTTTAATTTTAAAAAGAGAGAAAATATTAATTTTACTAACTTGATATGTTTTCAAGAGAATGACATGTGCACAAACAGAAACACCAATAAAATGCAACCAAGGTATACAAAGCAAATCATGTATCAACTTAAACCAATACAATAGTTAACCTGAATTAGAAGACCAATAAACAGAGCTAAGAGGGAAATCCTCAAGGCCTTGGTATCCATCAAACACGTCATTTCCTTCATTCAAACTCAAGTAACTTCGTTTCTTTTGATTCTGGCCTGAAGCCAGTGCCTGTGCTTCCATTAGAAGATCCCCAAGCAAGCCACTATTGTTCTGAAAAGCAGGATCAGTACTGAACTCAACAACATCTTGCTGATCTGAGGGTTGTTTTGAGAATTGGTTTGAAGGGAGCTCGAACTTGACTGGGAAATGTGAATTAGAGGAAGAGGAAGAAACCCCTCGATCGGTTTCTAATAGAGGTGTCTGAAAATACTGAGAATTAAAACCTGATGAGTTGAGTTGAACTGGGTGGTGGAACCTGAAACCTTCAAGATGAGGATTTGAAGGTGTTATGGGAGAAGGGACCTGATGAAGGTTGTTGTAGCTAGAGGAACGGTATCGTTTGAATCGAAGTGGGGTACATAACACTGGTGCAGGCCTCTGGAATGTGAAGGAGAGGTTATTGTTGGAATTAGGTGCAGAAGATGACAGAGGCAAAGGTGAAGGGTCTAAGAAAGTGTGGTGAGGGGAAGAAGAATAAGAGGGTTGTTGTCTATGTTGGAGTGGTGAAGAGAGAGGAGAATGATGATGATGATGGGGTGTTGTTGTTGTTGGAGATAGAGGGTGTTGATGTTGATGTTGTTGGTGTTGTTGGGGGTAAAGGTTTTGATGGAAAAACTCAAACTTTGTGGCAGTGTTTGGGTTTGATCCTGTTGGGGTGACACATGGGGAAGGGGTTGTTGGTGTGGTTGGTGTTGTGGGACGATCATGGTCGTCTGAATAGAGAGGAAGACCTTGTCTCTGACGCCTCTTGATCCTTGTGTTCCAGTAGTTCTTGATTTCATTGTCTGTTCTCCCAGGTAACTGCATGCACCACAAACATTTCACAGTTCAAACATCAAAACTCATGCAACAGAGAATATAATACTCTCTACCATGGGATTAATATTGACTCTAATCACGTTAGATGTGTATTGCATTAATTTGTCATGGAGAAATTCTGAAGCAGACATATTAGTCATTGAAAATGTAATAACACTATCCTAACAAACAGTGTCAATCATAGAAGAGAAGGAATTTAATTTGTTGTTTTTAGGGACGAAGTTGGGATTTTTGAATCCCTTAAAGATTAACACGTCCATGCCAAATTTCTCTCAAGATGAATTTTGGAGGTTCATTCTATTAATAGTTAATTTGGTTAAGATTCCTCTTATTCCAAAATCGATTTTGGCTAAAAAAAAATTAGAGAAGAGCTTTCGGAAAAAGTATCTGGCTCGTTTTTTTATTTTTTTTTTCACTTTTGCGATGACGACAATCTTAACCAAACATGTTGTATTCATTAGGCTAATAATGGTTTAGATTTGGTCCTTTTCAAAAAAAAAATGGTTTAGATTTGGTAATGGTGATTTACTAATTTGGACTAATGCAGAGAAAAAAACAAAGGAGAAATTAAGGGTGGTGGGGTAGGGAAAATTAATTAATTAATGCTAACATACCAAAGCAGCCATTCGTGCCCATTTGTTGCCAAACTGTGAATGAAGCTCAACAATGAGTTTCTCTTCTTCAGGGGAGAATGCACCTTTCTTCAAATTGGGTCTCAAATGATTAGCCCATCTAAGCCTACAACTCTTCCCACAACGATTCAACCCTGTGTTCCTCTGCACCGCATTCCAATTCCCTTCCCCATGTTTTGTCACATAATCTATGAGAATTGCATCTTCTGTGGTTGTCCAAGGACCCTTCTTCAAACTCACCTCACCTTCCACACTACTCCCTCCACCACCACTTCCCATCATTCCAATCAACCCCTTTTCATCATTTGTTGAATTATTATCATTACCCATTGTCAATGTCATGTTCTCCATATCAAGCTCCTAAATTTTTCCAAAAATCAGGAACAACACACACCAACCAACTAGTTCAACTTCTCCACCCCTCTCTTAATTGTTTATATACATGCAGCAGTTCCTATTCTGCCATGTGTTTTTTCATCTCTTCTCTCATGCATGTTGTGTACAAAATGGAAGTAATATTATAGACACTTCTCTCCCTCTTTGTGACAAAATCTAAAAAGGGGTGTGCGACTGTGCCCATCAATTAATTAACCTCCTTATGATCTTGGTTCCTCAGTTCTTCAATGTGTAATGAGCAATCTTCAGTAAACAAAAACAACCCTCTTTGTGATTAAAGGGAAAGTTTAGATTTTTAGAGAGAGAGAGTAGTTATAGTGGTGGTGGCTGTGGTGGGTGGTTGGAGACGACGGTGAAGGGTGGTGGAGACGAGAATGGTTTGGTAGGTTCCAACAGAATAAAAAAAAAAAAACTGCTTTGTGAGAAAAAAGAGTGGGAATGGGAACCAATTTAGAGGGGTTGCTAAGATTACGCTTCCGAGTACCTCTCGGAGCCAATGGTGGGAAATTGTACACGCGTTTTTGTTCCACCCTTTTCTAGTTCTAGTTCCTACCTGTTAATGCATACTCATAAACAGCTCAGTTTTTGTTCACCATTTTCTGTGCTGCTATACAGAGTGTACCAAAGGGAATTGTGGGCAACCAAACCAAGCTTGCTGCTGAAAATAGAAAATCCATCATCACACAAGACTTGGGGGGGATGAACTGTGCATGTATCTTTATGTACATGCAAACATGTGGCATGCTTTCATACTTCTGAGTTCTGTCTGATGATTAGTCAACAGCACAGTACTAGCTGTATACCTTCTAATTAAGGAGGCATAAAACTGGGTATGAATGTTAATTGAATTAAAGGATCTGTACAATGTATATAGACATCATCTACATTTTTTTGATCAAGAAGACATCATCTACATAATCTGACTGTACAATATTAATTGATATTGAATAACTACATATTTTTTCCTAAAATAAAATTTTATATTTTAAAGTAATTCATTTTTATATATCAAATTGGAATTTTTTTTAGAAAAAATCTCTATGTTTTTTTTAAAGAATAATATGTATCGTTTTTTATTTTATTTTTTTAATTTTACATTAATTTAACATGGTTTTTAATTTCAAAATATTTTTATTTTTATTTACATTAAAAACACCATAGAATATTTACATCTGCCACGTGGAAATATTGTATCTACGTTCTTATATAAAGTTATAGGCTACGATTGTGTTTCCAAATCGACAAAACTGCAATTTGAAATTTATAGTAAAAATAGTACTTATTATGGTGATTAATTAAGTTAATGTTATGAATATCTATATTTCTTTTTTTTTTACTACGAATATCTATATTTCTTGAAATTTTTACTATATTTTTACCCTATTTAATAAGTTATATATATTTATCTCATATAGTTATTTAAGGGATAATTTCCATTATTATTTATATGGCGGTCATGATCTGGAACCTATGTCTATATACACACACACACACACACGCTCAGAGTTTACCCATTAATTATACCAATTCAATTCGTAGGATCCTAAATATTTCCTACAAAAATAGTGTGATATCTTTCGTTTCTTTTAAGAGCATAATTAATATACCATATTATATATTGATGATATAATATAAGTATCTGAACTGTTGATGCATGACCTAGTTGAGTTGCTTTTGTTAATTAATTAACCTTATGTTTTGACTCTCTCTGTCTATATATATAGTCACTATCAAATTAATATTTCCTTTTCATTTTCTATACTAAATTGTGACTTTCTGCCTCTCTTTTTTTTGATACAAAAAACATTAACACTGACTTTCTGCTCTACAACTTCAATTAGTAATTATGTGTATTTTTTCAACTTTATATAAGAGCAAATTCTGTATGTAACACGACACAAAAAGCTGACATATTTGCTATATATCGTGGAAGAATATCAACCGATCGAATGGGTGTTGGAAAATTAACCTCTTTGAAAAAGTAGTTCAATATATAATTTCCATTAGTTCAAATGGGGGAAAAATGAGCACAGCATGCAAAGAATAAAGAAGCAATTAAACTAGCTAGTCTAACACGTTTTGATACAAAAATAATAATAATCCATTTGACTAATTAACGAATTTATACAAAGCAACGAAACTGCTTGCCCAACATTGACCATATAGATTCTGCTCCTATACCAAATATAATTTAATTAATTAATTAATGCTCCCAATAGGCCACCAATACGACCTCTCTTTTGTATATATACAATACAACACACATAGCAGTTGTTTAGAGCTTCACACACATCGATCTGCGCATTAATTTTAATTCCCCATGATGGCTTTGCATATATCAAACATGTTTAGGTGCTTCACTGAGTCAGAGTCCTCATCAGAAGGATACATATGCGATGGCAATGTTTGTGTTCTGAGAAATCCAAAGGAATTAAAGGCCGAGAAAAGATCATCATCGTCATCATCGAACAATAAAGGAAAACTACAAAGCCTTAGGATTTCATTTGCTCGCCTTTCTGCAAAAAGGCCTCCTCCCAGGTTTTAGAGATTGATTGATTTCACTCTCTGTCATCAAACGGCTGCTGGGTGTTATATATGCAGTGGTTCATGAAATATGTAATTCACTTAGTTCCATATATATATATATATAGATTTGAATAATGTTCTTTATGGTAAACCGTAGGAAAAAATCTACTTTTTATTAATTTTCGATGAATTTATTAATCCAATCATTAATTAGTTTGATCCCCGGCCGTGTGTATGGAGAAACATATGTTAGGAGAGGTCAACCCCTTAAATGGATCTCAGTACCTCGAGGGATTAGTCTCTACAGTTACGCGTGGAAGATACCTAGGTTCACCCAAAAAATTGAAAATTTTCATGAAGTAGATTGACTTTATAAAATTTCATTTAGTTCCAAAAACTAATTGATTCTTTAAAATATAATATGTTATTTAAAATATAATTAAATATATGTTATATTACAGATATTTATGATTATCCAATTATTTGATATTCATGATCATTAATAGATCATCACATTGGGTGAGAGCATGACAGATAAGAGAACTAATCTCGACCATATTGTATATACCAGCTTTATGGTAAAAGTGGTTTTATTTATCACATGGTGAGGATTAATTCACTCCTCTCGTGACAAAATACCACCACATGATCCGCTTCCTATAGAATGCATATAAGACTGTTTTTAATTGTGCTTTCATAAGTATATATGGTGATTAATATTAGAACTTAATATGATAACAATTATGTAAGATGTTAAGTTTTTTCAATGATATATGATATGGCATCGCATAATTAGACTAATGAAAATTAAAGTATCGAAAATATTATTTAGACACCTGTTCACCCGTTAGACACCCATCCCAAACCATATAACTCATTGTATATGTCACATCATAGGTATAGGTCAGGTGTATCTTAGGAGTCCAAATATCAAGGCTTTTAAAGTATATAGCTTTGAACACAGGCCTCTTAGAGTCTTATAAGCCTGGGATTGAGTATTAGTGGCGAAAGTCTTAATTAGTTACTTTGCACGAGTTCATATTTTCATATATGCTTAATCTTGTTCTAGAGAGCTGCCTCCTCCAATCTCGTGGTACTTCAACGTGTTTCGTGGCAACTACTCTTTTGTGTCCGTGACAAGTGGTCGACAAAGCAAGAACGTGTTTTGATTATTGCTGACACTGACAGTTTCCGAAATCTTTGACCATTATTTTAGTGTTCCTCATATGTTAGTTGTCCCCAACTACATAATAAAACGTGTGTTCATACCATATATATATACCAATATCAGAGATGCAAATTCAGCATATCCATCTTGTTTTATTTCTTTCTATTGGGTCTTGAAACTTGAACAGTGTCAATATATGGCTTTGTCTTTCTTTTGTTGCTTTTCTGAATCCTCAGAATCCAAAAACTTTGTATGCCATGGTGATGTTTGTATTCTCAGAGATCGGAAGAAGTATCAACCAAAAAAATCCAAGAGCAAGCAATAGCAAAGCGTATGCAAGGATAGATTTTGGCATGATCATAGTTAAGAGCCTTTATTAAGTCCTTCCAAGTAATTAGAACCATGTCCTATGTATGTTATTTACCTTTATGCAAGCCATTATTGGTTTTATAGTAAACTATTAAAGGAGATTGGAGAAAGATTTTTTTTTCCCACTTCTTTACTTGATTGCTTACAATTCCCATGTTTGTGTGGGATAATATAGCTGCAAAAGATTGGATGGATAGCTGGTTAATGCTTCTTGTTTCCTTCTATATGATGTTTAAGTTTAACTCAGTAGCTTAAAAGCAGGTGGATTTATGGATGACAAATTAAATATGATTGGACACCAGATTTTAGATTTTAACTCGGCAGTAATTAGAATATGATTTTAACTTAGTAAACGATGAAGAATTAGAATTACTCTCAAAATTAGAAGTAGTGGCTAGTCTGAAACAAGAAGGGGAAAAGTTTAATGTTTCTAAAATTTTTGATTGGGAAGGCTTTGATTGAAATGAAGCTTTGAGGAGTTTAATGAGAAATCCTAATGTTCTTCCAACTAATAGGAGATTGAATTTGACTGCTAGTATTTGTTAGTAGAAGCTCATTTGCTCCCATTATTCTTTGTGCATGATCATTGACATTAGGCTAGTAAATTATACTCGAGTGACAGAGGATGGCATTTTTCTGATGTGGAGTGCATGCAGTGATGCAGAAGGTCAAGAGTAAATCTATGGAATATCTATCCTGCAGTTGTGATTACCAAATTTTCAAAGCATCTAGATATTGAAGAAAACAGGTGAAAATATTAGGCAATTTCTATCTACACATACATGATTTTCTATCAACACATACATGCTGCGGAACTATTAGTTCCGCAGGTGTATTTTTTTTCTGACACACACATACCGCGGAACTATTAGTTCCGCGGGTTGTAATTCACTGCGGAACTAATAGTTCCGCAAGCATTTTTTATTCGTTATGTGTGTGTCCGAATTGAATTACAACGTGCGGAACTATTAGTTCCGCGGTGAATTACAACCCGCGGAACTAATAGTTCCGCGGTATGTGTGTGTCCGAAAAAAAATACACCTGCGGAATTAATAGTTCCGCAGCATGTATGTGTTGATAGAAAAACATGTATGTGTAGATAGAAATTGCCAAATATTAAAAGTTTTCACAAATAATGGACTTGACAGAAAATAAGACGTTGGACGTAAAACAAGGATTGGATACTGAAATATACGTGTTGGACGCAAAACAAAAATTGTTTTTCTAGAAACTGTTAAGAAATAACAATATCAATCCCCAGATGTTAGTAAAATAATATTATAATACGATAAGATGGTAAAATATAATTGGACTTATATGTATGTTTTTAAAAGATTTGTATTAAAACTTTCCCAATATCTTATACAAATCTTTACAAATAAAATGGACAAAATTGCATTTTTATAATTATCAATAAAAATGAAAAATAATAATTTTCTCAAATCAAATATAATTCTCATACTATAAAGTATGAAAAGAAAACAAAGAAAAACAGCATTGGATTACGAAGTAGTAAGGATCAGAAAAGTAGTAGGAGTCTTCATTTTTTTCATATTATGAAATAGCAAACAGCACTGCATGCTCCCGGAGTACGAATCCAACGTATGGCATCATGCCATGTTATAATTTTTACCACATTGACATTGATCTTAGTTCTTAGTGGCTGGAGCACATTTTGGAGGAGCATCCGATAAATTTAGGTTCCTGTGGTCCTCACCATGTAAATTTGGACCATAAAAAGCTTCTAAAGAGTTGCCTCAATTCTAGGCTTCATGTAACCGTACGAATCTCACCCATTTTGTTGGCAACTAAATTTGTGCCTCACGAGTTCAGTTGCACCATTGTTGACCACTATTTTGCATGTGCTATTTGGCCCCACAACTAAAAATGTATTACATGTGGCTTATAATAATAATCAACCAGAGGACAACAAAGTTAAAGGAAACCAATGCAAGCAAATTCTTATCACCCTTGAAACTCGGAACTCTCACATGGCTTTGTCATTCTCAAACATCTTTTGTTGCTTCTCTGAATCCTCAGGATCCAAAGGGCTTATACTTGTTTGTGATGGCGAAGCTTGTATGCTGACGGATAGGAAGAAACACAAAGGAAGATTGAAACCTGCAAAGCGGAACCCAGTTCTATTTTGGTAATGGTAGCGGCCATAAAGTGTCTCGTCTTAAAGCCTTGGAACCACCATGTAGCTGCTGCATGGTTTCATGTAATTTACAATTGGTTGAATGTCTTCCTCATCTCAGCCTATGGGAAAAGGGAAAGAGGGAAATAAGCACTTTTCTCTTTCTATTCCTACATTCCCATGTTCTGTGTAAAGGTGATCAAGATTGATTGATATAGGTAGGAATAATTGACTAGAGTTTTAAGGAGAAGAAAAGAATACCTTATGGTGCCACATGGCATGGCAAGCTAGTACTGCTCAACAATATATTCTGCTGAAATCCTTTCAAAGAATACCTTCTGAGATTGGGTATTGCTTTACCAATAGGTTGTCCTGCCCTTGATCCTATTTAGAATCATACTCATGATTTACAGATATATCAAGGTTGTCAGTGTCATTCTAGAAAAGAAACGCTGAAGACGTGTCGGCAAGAATTCAATTCAGAAGGGGTGGACAGGCATTTAAGCAGAATTTGTTTGCTGAAGCAACCCAATAGACTCAAATTAGGCAAAGGAAGCTAGCACTGGTTTTCCATTGGTAACATGTAAATCTCATGTACAAAATAATAACATACAGATGTAATCATCAAATGGATGAATTATATAGGCAACCGAGTTTCATCGATTTGTATACAATATACAAGGCATAAGCAATATTTTTAGCCTGCTACTGATCATAATCAATTCAATTGGCAAGAAGACTTTTTCCATGTCGAGAGAGGGGGGAGAGGGGGGCAGAGACGTGCTGCCCAGAGTCAGTAACCCCCATCTGGAAAAGATGGGAATTCGTTAAGTTATTTTTATCCATATTCACATTAGTCTTCTGCACTTGCAAACTCATTTTGATTCAGGACTATCTTGTGATAAATCCCAATCCAGGCAGATTTTTGGCTTTTTCACATTTATGCAGGCCTTTTAGGATCAAAATTCAACATCCGATAACAGGAGCAGCAAATTCCACCAGGCCAATTCCTGTGGAAACATCCAACCCAAGACAGCAATGCCACTTCATAGTTGCAAAGCTAGGTCTGGTTGCGGTGAATCAACAAGAACACCAGAAGATTGTTTCGCAGGTGACCCTGGAGATTGAAAACCAATATTCAAGTCAGGCGGAAAGGTTTCCTGTTTCTGCCTCGGTTGGCCGCGAGGACTGAGAACTCGCCTAGGGGACTGCATTTGAAATCTAGATTGGTCAGCAGATGCTGATTGAGGGAAAACCATGGGTCGGTTGGGAAACTGTGAAACAGCACCTTGGGGAATAGGTTGATGTACAAATGCCTGAAATGGAAAATTGTTCTTATCAGACTGGAAAGACATTCCACCAGGAGGAAACTCGCCCCGAATTCGTGAAATATGCTGATGGAACTGTCTTGTTTGGTTGTAAAAAGAATCTGCAGAAATCTGATTTTTGGGTGAACTAGAATTGCCAGGTCCTTGTTTAAACCCTCCTGCCCCTACAGACATCCATGCATGGGCAGTTGCTGCTGAAGCATTGCCTGCGTCATCTCTTTGTCCAGATGGAGCTGATGGCATCACTGGCAGAGTATCAACTGGTGAATGGTTAGAAGCCTGTTGCTTTTGAGCCTCTCTTGCGAACATTCTCATTGACTGAACTGGGTCACTGAGACCCTGCTCTTGCCCATGGACAGCAAAAGGAGCTGCTCTACCTGTTTGGTTTGGAGTACTTTCAGATGATGGGCCAGTCACCCGTCTATTCAAACTCGTATTCGTGACTTCTCCATCAGGCAAGTCTCCACCAACAACTCCATTAGTATCTGGCTGCTTGAAAGGTGTAGATGGCAAAGTATTCATGTTCCTTGGCAACTTCTCTTTGGACTTAGACTCTGCTGTACGAGTATTACTTGTAAACTTTGCAACCAGACTGGAATTATTTTGATTACTTGAAGGTAAAGAATCCAGCTCCACTTTTTTCAAACCCTTATTCTTGGATTTGCCAAAATTCCTGGATTGGACATTTTGCTTCTGATTTGGGACGTTGGGAGGAGCATGCCTCACTCCAGCAGAACCAATCGAAGGGCTTCCTTCGGATACAGGCCCACTGGTAGGACAAATTGAAGAATGTTTTCCCTCAGGCATCCGTCCATTAACAGGATGTTCAATGCTGGGTTCCACATCCTTGCAATTTTTGCCACCCCTTGGTAATTCAGTAGCAGAATGCAACTTTATAACCAAACTAGCTTCCTTTTGGACATGATTATCAAGCAATGATATTGGGGTTGGAAGTGGTTCATACTCTCCAACCCAGCCACGACCAAATTTACAGCCAGCTGGAAGTGCCTGTTGAATCCTATGGGAAGCAATTTTCCAAGCAATAGGTCCTAGAGATGCACTAAAACGAGCCAAACTCCTAGCATAGGAATACTCTGCATGAACTCCAACCTATATCCAAAAAATACAATTATAATGCTTTATGAATATGAGTAAAAGAAAGCCAACTATTTAAGAGTTAGAATTTTATCCTTTTGATACATACAGTCACCAGCTGCTTCATATCACTCTCAAAGGTCATAAATATTGAATCTGATCTAGTGATTGGCAGATTAGACATATTATAAGATAGACGACGATTCTCATCAAGCACAAATGACTTCTTTCCCAACTTAGAAAGCATAGTCTTCCCTGAAACAACAAAGCAATTCAATCGAAATGGAATAATTAAATCCTGAGAGATTGGTATCCTACAGGAGAGGCAGATTATATAGCATGATCACTTCTGAGATACCTGACAAAACATCTTCAGCTTTCTCTTGATTTGCATCAATCAAGAAAGCATTCCCCTCCACAATACCATCAATGTTGCCAGGCCTCTCACAACTACCACCCTGCATTGGATGGTAAGTTGCCCCAATAGTAGCAAGAGTTCCCCCAGAGGGGAAATCAAAGCCAACAGGTTCCTGTAAGGCACAACCTGATGGCTTCTTCACTGACTTCTTAACCAAAGAATTAAATCGTGTTTTTTGATCGGATTTCAGCTCAATCTGAGAGCGTCCAAATTTAATCCTTAACTTCTCAAACTTTTTCTGCCCAAGTTCTTGTATTGATCGTGCCTGTAACAAATAAAGGGGCAAGAAAAATAAGCACAGCAAAATGATCTTGCCACATTTGCTGGTAGGAGAACAATAAAAAGCATTGAGCTTTATACCTGTTTGTGGTATATAGTCTCCGGTGCATTGTATTGCATTGCATTTGAGCAAATTAAAAATACATCACTCTGCATTCAACAATTTCATTCACAAGTCAGTGTAATTACAGTAGAACCTTTTGTCTTGCAATTTTTATTCATCAGGAAGACAAAACTAATGCACAACTCTTCTTTTAGAAAAAATTTGGAGGATAGAGAAAACAACATTCAGGAATTTTATGCAATAGAGGGATCTAGTAGAGAAGCAAATTCATCTCACATTTCTTCAATATTATGCATCACAGTTGCAATTGATCAAAAAACATTAATGAATTGTCAGTACAAAGAAAAGCCACACTAGTTAGAGAGAAAATTAATGTAAAAAAAAAAAAAAAAAACTTCTCCGCCATCTCTTCTTCCTCTAAGAAAAGGTCCACCTTTGGGTAGTAAACGGCAAAATATAAACCATGGCACATTAGGGCTTCCTCTATGCCCATTAAAATCAGTATAAAAATTATAGTACTCCAAGAGGCATAAACTGTTATATCAGTGAATTTTTCAACTACATTTTTTGTAAATCTAACTATAAATAAGATTTCCATATGGTATACCACAAAGACACTGCCTCTGCTTCATAGGAAATCAATATTTAGGACCCAAGATCTAGTCTATCATATCCTTCAGGCATTACCACCTGAGTAACACCCATAAAGAACAAGAAGCCAGAAACAAAAAAATACACAAGATATTGTAACTACGTGTGTGACGATATACAAAAAAACAATAAATAGATGAATATGGTGCCAACGAAAATTAGACAGCATTTTTGCTACAAAATGTGTAGGGAACTCATGCCCATCAGCTAACTTAAGCAAGAACACACTGCAAGGATAAAATGTTTTAAGGTCCTACATCCCTAAGAGCTAAATTGCAATACTAACACCAAGTTAGACTATCACAACTCAATGCCAATCAAGCAAATAACAATCAAACACAAAAAGATTTTCTTCCACCTTCTAGGTGAAGGAGTAAGGAGAATCCTTTGTAGTTACTTCACTTACATGCACATCCTTCGACCAAACCCAATTTATCAATCATAAGGGTAAAATACAATTATATAAAACACTAAATCTCATATGATCCAATTCACATTATACTCCTCTGGATATTCCAGAAACCCTCAAAAGCACATGAACAACTACAGCATAGCTGTTGGGCACTTCTATGCTAGACAACATTTGGGAATGACCATCCTACCATGCACCACATACTGTCTGCAGTTGCTTCTTACTATTATAAAATGAGGCAATGACCATCTGTAAGTAATACTACAGAAAGACTTGCCCAAACTTAACAGCATGCTGAATAAATTGAGAATTAACCATTCCAATGTTTTGTTTACATGCCAAGTATTTAACTATATGTGGCCGACTGTTGCTAACAACCCACATTTTTTACTGATACATCATCGACAACAGCCATCCTAGCCAAATCCATTAAAGAAAAGATGGAGCAGGTAATGCTTAAATTTGAGTATCAGCTCTAAGTCCTAGCAATGGAAGCACGACAAAGTCCAACACCTGGAAATAATATCCAAGACTTGGAAATAATATCTCCATAGAATAGAAGAGCACAATCAACATCTAAAAAGAAAAAGAAAAAGAAAACTCCACCACTCATGAGCAGATGAGACAAGTTTGCACACCTCAAGTTGTTCTAAGGTAGGATAAGATCCATTTGCCAACTTCTTCCTCACTGTGGCAAAGTCCATGGGATGCTCAATCACGTCGTGATAATCAGGAAGCTGCATGTCAAAACAGAATTTGAGCTTCCAACTCAGGGGGTCTTCCAAAAGCAAGATTACCAACTCACAGGAAGAAATTTCCACACACCTCTTCTGGATCAACGGGCTCCGCAAACACACCATACGTGTCCTTCCTGCCATCATTCAGTCCCACAACAGTGCCAAGTCAGAAAACAAAACAGTACCCAAAAACATGCACCACCATCCACCACTATGCAATCATTCGTATCACCATAAATACCAAAACAAAAAAAAAATAGAGAAATGGGAAACCAGAACCCATACTTCTGAAGCTTGTCGAGGATCAATTCCAGAGTCCTCCTATCAGGCAACGGAATCCCAGATGGAGAAGGATTCGCTGGAGTTCCTAACAGTAAAAGATTAAATAAATAAATTGACAGAAACACACAAAAGAACGATGCAGAAACAGAACCGCTAATACCCCTTCAGTACACATCACTTTGTCTTTCTCAATTTTTTTTCTTAAAAAGACAAATTTGCACCCACAACACAGCAACCACCACCACCACAACAAGTACCCCAGTAAAATCACACAAACCTGAAACAGAAACAGAAACAGAGTGGAGCCCTTTTGAATCCACTTTTCTGCCCTTTACCTGTCATCATTAGATAGAAACAATCACACACAATTAATAACATCCAAAGGCCCAATATTCCGCTTATATATATATATATATATATATATATATATTTATTTACATAATAGAGACTCTGGTGCAGACACAAACACAGAGACAGAGACAGACAGTTGTGTGTGTGTGTGTGTAGAGAGAGAGAGAGAGATCAGAAGATTCTGTGGATGGTAGTTTTGACAGTTGACTTGTTAGTTTATCTCTCTCTCTCTCTCTCTCTCAATTCCGACACAGACAGAGAAATCTAGAGAGAGAGAAGACAGAGAAAGAGGATTATGGACCAATCGGTTATCACACCAAAGAAGAATCTATCTCAGTGACACACACACACACACACACACACTGTGCCTTTTGCAGAATCTATTACCACACCGTCTTCGTCTTCTTCTTCTTCGTGCTTCAGCTCTGCATCCTCATTCTCTTCTCCTCCTCCTTCGATTTCATCGTACTCTTCCTCTTCTGGTGGCGCGTGCTCCTCACGCAACTCTGCGAGAGTGCGACTCGGTGCCGACTCGTTTTCCTCTTCCTCTTCTTCGCCCTGGTTCAGCTTTGCCATCAGCTTGAGCTTCTTCTTCTCGCGCCTCCTCTCGTCCTCCTCGTCGTCGACGTAATCGCCGTCGTACTCGATGATGTTATACCTCACGTTCCGGCGACGAAGGCTTCGCCGGATATCGGGATCCGCTGCGGCGGCTGCAGGTGACTCGCCGGAGCGGCGTGCCGCCAGATCCGCCTTCGATGGCCGTCCCTTCTTCCTCCTCGCGACCTGAACCATCGCCACCTCTTCTCTCTCTCTAAAAATCCACTACTTTCGCTCTCTAAAACTCGGTGTATGCTTTGTGTTTCTCTCTCTAGAAACCTGCTATTTTCTCTCTCTTGCTTTGGCTTTGCTTTGCTTCCGTTGTTTTTCGAGGGGCGCAGGTTTGGACTCTTTGGAGAGGCTCGGCTCGGAGTTTGGGTTCGGATCCTTGGCGCCGATTAAACGAACCTGAGGCTCGGGCGAGTGGGATAGTATCTAACAATAAATGATTGCTTTGCTTTAGAGGAAAAGAAGAGAAAGAGAGAGTGTGAAACGAAGCCCTGTGCTGCCCGTTGCCCGAAAGGGTTTGCGTGTGCCTTTGCTTGCTGCCCGGATATTAATATTTTTGCAACCTATCGCCTCACTTGCGTCGCGTAACCCCCACGTTCCTCAGTAATTCTTTTGGTCAACGCCACTTTCCTTCTTTTTCAAAAGAAAAAAAAAAGCTTGACCTAAAATATTGACATGAAAAAATAAAAAGAAATTAAACTCCAACTAACGAATACTTTGAAAATTTTATTAAGAAATTAAAAAAAATTAATTTAATTTTTAAAATTTTAACAAATAATTGGCTCCAGCCAATTGAACACTTAATTGGCTCGTGAGCTTTGTTTTCTTTAAATCTGTTAGTTTAAGTTTTGCAAAAATAAATGAATTTTTATGATTTGTAACTTTTATTTTACTAGAATTATGATTTGTAACTTATTAATTTCATTAAGCTTTGTTTAAAAGAATTTTATATTATAATATAAATAATTAAGTAAAAGTTGTCAATGATATCTTTGTTGAATGATTATACATTTCACTGTAATGTTTTTCATTTTATATGATTTATGTTACTTCTCAGAAAGTTTAATATTATAAATAATTCTTTGTGTACCTTTTGGCATTCCAAAATTTTACAAAGGAATCATGGCAATTATGTTATGTGATTGTAGGACTACAAAATCAACACTCATAAGAATCTGCACTCACGTACACAAAATGGTTAAAAAGTAAAAATTCTGCCAAAACATAGAAGTGATAGGATTACAAATACTGAGGACATATTCCATATATAATACATAGGGATAGTGTGGATGGGGTAAGTAAAGCTTTATCGTTCTTGTGTTTTGTTTATTTGTTTTAATTGTTTTTTTTATGTAGTATATTACAGTTTAGTGTAGATTTCAGCGGCGTGTCTTGGTTAGGATTGTTGTATTTTTATGATTCTGTTTATGCTGTTTTCTTTACTGTAGATGTCATATGGCTGAGATTTTTTCTTTTATGAACTTATTCATCTTGACAAAAAAAAAACATAACGTGTCCTAGAAAACTAGGCATAATAGTCCACTCATAACCAACCATTATATAAACCTGAAAACCTGTAAAAGAACACGAGTTCAATTAATTAAGCCTGCGTGAAAACCTGAAGATTAATAAAATAGATACACAAGCAAACTAATTTCATGAGAATAAAAATGAAGACTAAATAAGAAAACCATGACTTTTATATAATAGGACGTGCAATAGCAAGTCAGATTTTCATAACTCAGTCAACTTCATTAATTAAATCTCTTTTTGTGATTTAACAAGTTATATTAAATTAAATTAAAAAGATACACACATTAAAGACTTGAACGCGCTTCACAAGTAGAAAAGCCCTCAGTGTATTACTGAAGAACTCTTGTTTGTATGAAATCAATGAAGCTATGAAACCTTTTGCTGCATAATCTACACATTTTCCTTCTATTCTTTGGTGGAGGTTGGATCACACTACTCTCATTGTTAGATGAACTTAGACATCAATGATCAAACCTTACATCTTCCATGTCAATGTTGTAATTCAGAGGTAAAATGTCACAGGCAAGCTACCTTCCACAAACAAAGAAGTCCTACATATATCTAGTCAATTTTTTTGACATATTATTTGCTATCCCTCCTTTTACTCTAAGAGTCAAATTAATAAATTGTTGACCGCTTTAATTGTATAAATATGAAAGGAAGAAGTTGTGGCATGTCTTGAAGAGTCAAGTGTGTGTCTGACTCTGACAACATTAATACATGGAGCTTATTTGGGCTTTGGCAGCAACCAAGTATACAAGCTACCTTGTCAAAGGAAATTACTAGCAGGGAATCAAACTTGCAAAGCCCAAACAAATTCTGAATTGATGGCCTTGGAAGAAACAAATTGTGCAGCAAATGCTTGAGGATTATATCTAATAGTAATCTGACCACATTAACAGTGAGCATTAATATAAAGTATTGATTATGGATTACAGCAGTATTATATGCTATTTGTATAACAAAATCAGATTTGAGTGAATTGACATAATCTGGAATACCACAGCTCAACAAGACAAAGATCAAGGAAATTGATCCAACTTCCAAAACACAGTTCCATTTTTGGGTCCAAGTCATTACACCTTCAAGGGTGTGTACCCGATCACTCCTCCCAAAATTCACACATAATCTTATTTCAAGAAAAAGGTCACGTCTTCCTTTCCAAGGGTTTATGAAGATATAACCCTGACATTTTTGTGTTGGTCAACTCATGACCCCACGCACATATTTTTATTAGATTAATGTTACACACACGACACACTCATTATACACCTCATTAGGGCGGTGTGGGTGTTAGAGAATGATGCTCTTTATTATTCATCTCAGCATATTATGTGGAAAAATTAATTTAATTGAATAATAAATAATTAAAAGAAACTTTAATAATTTCATTTTTAAATTTTTTATTTAATTTAACAATTATTATTTGATATATAATTAAGTTTTTAAACTTTTCCTAATTCCTAATTTTCTAAATTTAGTAATTAATATTAATTAGTTAATTATTAATTTACTTAATTTATGAAATAAATATATAATTAAATAATTAAATTAAATAATTAATTATAGTTAAAAAATTGAACTAGGAATGGGAGGGGTGATCCAGTGCATTGAGTCCACCGTAAGACAAATTGCATCCAGTGCGCGACTAAACACCTCGCGCAACAGCACCAAACATCAAAGTAACCCACGTGTTAAAAGACTAATTTTATATCTTATAACAAGACGTTTTATAATTTTATTTTTAATTTTTATATAATTTTAATTTTATAATTTTTATATAACAAGACATTTTTAATTTTATATTTTTATATAATCTTTATATTTTAAATGCAAAATATATATATATATGAATAAAAATTTGAAACTAGAACTAGGAGGGGCCGCGCGAACGCAGGCCCCCACTACCACAAATTATGACGTAGGCTCCACCACTTGGGTAGACCTTAGGCCAGCACCCCTCCTAAGTGCAATGGAGGTCACTGCCCTAGGCCATGGGCCTTTTTGATCACCCATTGACCCCGTCCAGGTAAGTATGTTGCTCTATCTCATAGGCTTTGCTTTTATATCTCATCCTACTCACTGTTATGTGTAGCCTGCTCGATGTGGGACTCGTTGTAACCGGGTGATTTTTCAAGGCTTTAACACTACTACTGCTATCAGAGTGCGGTGAACGGCCAATATGATACAAAAAAGGAGAAGGGAAAAACAATGAGTTGATGGAGAAATTGAGAAGAGTGGTGAATGAGATAGCGTATGCGGAGAATCCCCGTAAGCTATCTCCACTTCACCGCTCTCTGCTCCCTTTCCTTTCCATTGCCTCTGCTCTCTATAAACTCGCTCTCTCACTTCGCCACTCCCTTTACCGACACCGCTTCTTTCAAATCCACCGGTAACTAACCAACCAACTAACTAGTTCCTTTTCCTTGTTTTTTGTTTCTGCCTGTTTGGTTGCTGCGAAAATGAGAAAGTAAATGTTGTTTCAGTTTGCCAGTTCCTGTTATCAGCGTCGGGAATTTGACATGGGGAGGCAATGGGAAGACACCCATGGTGGAGTTCATCGCTCTCTGCTTAGCTCGTTCCGGAATTTCACCCCTCCTTCTCTCTCGGGTATTCTATTTCCCTTTCCCTCCATTTGTCCCCCTCCCCCAATTAAATTTCATACTTTCAACCTGCTTCAATGTTACGTGTGCTAGTGGTTCAATTTTTTGGAAACTTTACATGTGAAATCAACTTGCAGTGTGAGAAATAGTTCATTGAGTTGGATGACTTGTTAATTTAGTTTATGGTTAATTATTATTATTATATAAGTGCATAAATGATTACTTTAGTATGATAATTGGCTAGTAAATAAATGTTGCAGACGCTAAAGTGTGCTCCATCAGATACCCATGAGAATTACTTCCTTGTTAAAACAATGACACTTGGATATGATTCATTTTCTTGATTTTGCATACCCTAAGTTATTGAAGATATTGCACCCTCCATGTCAAATTCTAACTGAAGTACTCAATTTCTGTTAATTTCATGCTCTAGGCAGTAAGTTGCCTAGCTTGATTCATGTATATCTTCTGTTGGCAGGGTTATGGCGGCGGCGATGAAGTTAACATGCTTCAAAGGCATTTTCTTGGAACACCAACCAAGTTTGGTGTTGGCCCAAATCGAGCTGCTGTTGCAAATCAATTTATCCAAAAATATGGCTACATTGATATTCGCAAGAGTTCATGGTATGAGAAACAAAACCGTGATGGGAAGGTCCAGAATTCTCTCGATTCAGAAAAAATTGGGGTTGTAGTTCTTGATGATGCAATGCAGGTAGCACAACTCTTTCCCCTTGTGTTGATCTACTATTTCTGTATTTCAAGATTTTCTTCTTAGTTATGATCCTGAAAACACCCGGTGCCCCAATTAAGATTTCCCCCATTAGTCATTTTCGTTATCATTGTGTTGGAGGTACTGTTTTGCTACTACTAGTGACTTAAGTGCTTGACATTAAGATTTTTTTGTTCTTTGGCATGGATTTTGCTCTAAATCATATCCTTCACGTGCAAGGTAGCATTGGAGCTTGTGGCGAGATTTGGATATTGTAATGGTCAACGGATTAACTCTTTGGGGTAACCTTCAACTACTGCCACTTGGACCTTTAAGAGAACCTTTGACTGCACTCAGACGAGCAGATGTAGTTGTAATCCATCATGCAGACTTGGTATGTTAAAATGATATTCATAGTTCCTTTTCAAGGAAATAATCTGCAATTTTTTTGGCATTATTCTTTCATCAGTTTGCATTTGCTTATTTAGATGCCATGTGGGTTTGCAGATTTATAAAACATAGCAAAATATTGAAAATTGTGCTTTGGGAGATTCTCAGGTTTCTGATAGTATTCTCAAGGATATTGAGTCAATGGTACAAGGAATTAAAAAGTCTGTTCCTATTTTCTTCACAAAAATGGATCCAACTTACTTATTTGAGGTGGGAATTATGAATACCAAAATACCATTGACGGCTCTTCATGAAGCTACTATATTATGCGTTTCTGCCATTGGTTCTGCAGAACCTTTTGTGAAGCGGATTCAAGAGGTATTCCTCCTTAATTATCTTTTCTTAACTAAATAGAATATACTTTTTACGATAACCATTGGAGACTAATCTAAATACAATCCTATTAATTGACTATTTCATTTTAACATGTTAAAGCTTATCTACCATTTTGTTTTAGATTATGAAATTCTTAAGCATGAAAGGATTCTAGCTATAATGTTGTATTTTCCCTTTACTTCTGTCTGCATTTATTATCTCTAAAGTGCAGATAACTTGATGCAGATGGGAGCATTTTATGTTGATCGAATAGATTTCAGTGATCATCACATATTCCATTCCAGGGTACATTTATCTTTCCTGAATTTGGAAGAAATAATTTGTTGACTGATTACATACTCTGTTGTTTCAAGTAACCATTTAAACCTATCGTACATTCTTTTTGACACTGTGCTGTTAAGTAAATAATGGCATGTGAGAAAACTGCTTGAGGATCATATTGAGTGCTGCCTACTTTCATTTATTTTTATATTTATTCATTTTGAATTTTCTTACGTGATTTGCAGATTTGGTATACATGGACTAAGATGCTAATATAATATTTTCAATTAATCCAGGATATTGATTTGATCAGAGCCAGACTTGGAGAACTAGAGGGGAAGTTCGGTTCCAAACCAATTGTTGTAGTAACTGAAAAGGTAATTAGACATACTTCTGTATTAAATTTCATGTATATGTTTTGTATCTGGATTCAAAACCCCTTAATTACATTTTCCTCTTGGCAGGATTATGATAGGGACCCAGAGATTCTCAAGCAATTTTTTCCATTTAAAGTTTATGTTCTCTGTTCTACACTGAAGATTTTGCCCCATAGAGGAAGCACAGAGGATAGCTTTAAGAAATTTCTGAAGGACCATTTGAAATTAGAATTGCCTGCAGCAAATTAATCATAGCTTGTTATGAGCTCTTTTTTCCAAGCATGCGGTTAATTGGTAGGGTGACATGTCATTGTTGGCAAAAAGCATTATCACCTTTTTTTGTGCTCGAGTGTGTATCACAAATGAGACAAAAATTTGAAAGGTTTTATACTTCCAATCCAAATCATTTCTTCACAGCCCTTAAGTGCAACAAATATTGCAATGCTATCCTCTTGCTATATTAGCTAATTCAAAAATTAGCCTTGTGTTTCACAATTTCATAACTGCGGTTTGTGCTAGTATATGACTAATAAAATTAAATAATTACTGATTTAAGTGGTCCTACCAAATTAAAAAAACAATGATTAAGCTCCGCACATCGAGTAAATAGCCAAATAAAATATCCTTCCAAATGCAATGGTCGTGCCCGGTGTAATTTAACTTCATATACTGCTCCAAGAAGCCAAGTAGCAGTACCATCCGCATCTGAAACATGATTTACTAGAAAATATGTTAGAGATAAGAATGATAATATGAGATTGTTGAGACTAAAAAAAAGTAGCAGTATCATATGTACCAGTCAACTCTACAATTTTTTTTTTCAATCAATTATAAATTCAAGCAAATGAATTCCGTGGCTTGGTCTCCATAAGAACCCCACAAAAATCCAGTAAGCTTTTGCATTTAGAGGTAAAAAAAAAGGTAAAGAAAACTTTATTATTACTATTTTTTATGTTTCTCTTGTTAAACTTGTATTCCAACAACACTGTGCTTTCCTCCTATTTAGGTGAAAACATATATGCATTTTTTTTTATTAGAACATATATGCATTGTTTACGATTTAAAAGTTGAACATGTAGTGGAAATGCCATTTATGTTATCTCTCCAACTACTTCAGACAGGGTGAAATGTTGTTCCGCGTTGGAATAATATGTGGAGAGTGAGATGTCTTCGCTCTTTGTGGATCATAGTCCTTCTACATGATCTTAATGAGGTTTTAAAAAATTGTACCATTTTATATGAATGATTCAATGAATCAACAATGATGACCAGTAGATAACGTGTTGCACTTGCAAGAGAACTAAACAAATTTAGGCAAGATTTTTTTGTTTAAATGAATTCACGTGGCAGTTTGGAAGTGGGTTGGTCTATACCCATTAATGGGATGTGTTCTCAACATTTACTCCTTTACCCCATATGAAAAGGAGAGTTTGCCAAATAACAATTGGTGATAGATTATTATTAATTATAAGGTAAACTTCTTGCTTTTATAGTACTGATGAAGTTTTTTTCTTGTTGGCATTCTGGATATTTTGACTTTGTTGTCACAGGTTGTCACCCTATTCATTCAATTAAACCAAAAAGAAAAGGCAAAAGATACTTCATGAGGATTAAGTATCTGCTTCTTGTTGACTTGGAGACAGGATCAACATATCAGAACCTAGCTTATTGACTTGAGCAACAGGCAAAGTATAAAATATCCTTCTTTTTTTTCATTTTTTCTAGTGACAGTGACAATTTAATATTTGTCCATCCACCGTTTTATAACAAAACAAAATACAATATAAATCAGAGTGGGTTGAAGAAAATATCTGGAGAGTGCTATGTGCTCCACTATCTCTCACTAGCCTGCAGTCAAATTCTTCTTTCCACACTCTTGTGGTGGATTCTCATGTAAGGGGGCAACTAAGCCACTCACCCGTGAGGAAATTTTTAACCGAATGATACATTACTAAATAATTTAAACGTTTGAGATTGTCATTAATTTCAACTATTCGGGTTATTAAGTAATATATTTTATGGTTAAAAGTTTCTTGAAGGGTGTAGTTGCCCCCTCACCTTAGGATCCACCCTATCTTTTACACTTGTCCACTACCAACCGTTCTCAACCTCCACACACTATAAGTTGGAAAAAAAAAAAACAATTCCTAGCAGGCACATGCCAAAATGGATTACAGAGTTATGATGGGGAATTCCTTTCTCTTTATCTCTTTCTTCTTCATGTTCAGCTTAGGATTTTCAGAGGCTCAAAAGGCTCCTGCTGTTTATGTGTTTGGAGACTCACTTGTCGATGTTGGCAACAACAATTATTTAAATCTTTCCTTTGAAAAGGCAATTCTTCCTCACTATGGCATTGATTTTCCAACTAAGAAACCATCTGGGAGGTTTAGCAATGGCAAGAATGCTGCAGATTTGATTGGTAAGTGATTCAAAATTGACTAACTCTTTTGGTTTTTCAAACTTCAATACAATTAGTTGCATATCAAACTTCGAGAATATAACTTTTCTTATTCAAACACAGCTTAATTGAAGTGAGATGATTTATCATTCAAATCTATCTATTCTCTCATTTGTTTCATATTATTATGTTACATTGTTTCTGTATGTTTCTATGGTGTTGCTGCTGAATGTTTAAGTTACAAGTGTTTGAATTAGGAAGCGCTGCAAACTTTGCAAACTGAATCTCTTCTTTAGAACTGGCTAAAATTTGCCTTGGTATCAAATATCTGCCATGAGCATAAAATTTTGAGCAACACTTTAAGTCATTTTTTCTTGTTTTCTGCAATGCCTTTTTCCTTTAAGAAATTCATAGTTTATTGGAAGGCTCCCAAAAAGCATGAAAGGGACATCAACACTGGAGTCAGTCAGACGTTGGTGCTTTTGTGCACTAACTTCAGAAAAGTCCATATAGTTAAATTATGTGCTTTATGGACATGGGAAAAAGAAAAACTGAGAAACATATATTGGTTACAAAAGGGTAGGAAAGAAAAGATTGACACCATTTTTTCCATTTTCTTTTCCCTTTTGATTACAACACAAGAGGATTGGGGCAAAATTGTATGGTACAAAATGGACTAAAACTTAATGTCATTGACTTATTGCTGTTATTATTTAGGCCTGCATATTGACAATTGATAATAGTAATACAAATTGTGTTTTGCTAATATTTGCATCAAATGAATGGTTGGGTGGCAGCTGAAAAACTTGGCCTACCCACTTCACCACCTTACCTCTCCCTAATATCTAAGGTCAGAAACAGCAACAAGAATGTCTCCTTCTTGGATGGTGTTAACTTTGCCTCTGGAGGTGCTACAATATTTAATGGCACAGATGAAAGTCTTGTAAGTGCAGTTCTAATTCTGTCTTTTCCTTACTCCAATTTTGTTTTTGTGTTTGTATTGTAAATATGTAGCCCAATAAGGGGTTTTGCAATCCAATTCAAGATGGCCAAAAGTGAGGCCTCCAGGGGAAGAAATGGGGCTAAGGATTTGGGCTCCACCATTGAGACAAAAATGAAAGTGCTTGACCAAGAAAAAGAAAGAGTGCAAAAGATAAAAAAAAAAATGGCCCAAAAACTCAAAATGATAAGAAAATGAAAAAAATAATGAAAATACTCCATCAACTGAGCTATCCCCTTTGGTGATATTTCTTGCAGAGGCAATCAATACCTTTGACAAAGCAAGTGGACTACTACTCACAGGTTCATGAACAATTGACACAGCAAATAGGAGCATCTACTCTTCAGAAACACCTCTCAGAATCCATCTTCTTTGTTGTGATTGGCAGCAATGATATCTTTGGTTACTTTAGTTCAATGGATCTTCAAAAGAAAAACACCCCACAACAGTATGCGGATTCCATGGCTTCCTCACTAAAACTGCAACTACAGGTAAACACAATGGTTGTAAATTGTAAGTTACTACTCACTATAGTTCTATAATTTTATATGCTTAGAAGGGTCGAAAACTTAGTATGCTATTAGTCTATGGACCCGACCCATATATGAGTTTTTTTAAATAAAAATATTAAAAAAATTTAATAAATAAAATAATTTTAATAAAAAATAAAAAGAATTAAAGAGGTAATACGTGTCACAGTTTGGGATCTGACACATGTTACAATTTAGAAAATCGGGATTCGATTTTCTTATATAGTAATAGATAGATTTGCATGTATTTTCATTTTGATTTGGTAATTTTTTGGTAGAGATTATACAACAAGGGTGCAAGGAAATTTGAGATTGCTGGTGTTGGTCCAATTGGATGCTGCCCCACATACAGGCTCAAGAACAAAACAGAGTGCTTTTCAGAGGCCAATTTTTTGTCGGTTAAATATAATGAAGACCTTCAATCCATGTTAAAGGAATGGCAATCGAAGAACAAGAACTTAAGTTACTCCTACTTCGATACTTATGATGCCCTCCAAGACCTCATTCAGAATCCAACTTCTTACGGTATTATCACATGTCTCTTGTAAATTTATTTTCACCGTGTTTAGTTGGTTAGTATGAGAAAATGAGAAAACATATTATTATTTTCTGTTGGTTGTGGGGAGGAAATAGAGAGGAGATAAAAAAAAATGGCGGGACCATAAAAAAATTTCTCCTCTGTCTTGAGAAGAAAATTAGAGAGAGAAAGAAAGAATGATATAAAATGACAAATTTATATCTTTACCGACTACATACTATTATTTTAAAAGAAAATATTAGAGTCATTTAACATAAATATATTTTTTTCTCAATCTTTTTGTCCAATCAAATAGGAGTTAGAAGTTTTTGTTTTCAAACTTTTTTCTCTTCATTCAATATGAAATCATTTTATTTTCTCTTTTCTTTATTTTCTTTCTATTAATTTTCTATTTATTGAGATCCCACATCGATTACAAATATAATCAATGTAGTTCTTATAGAATTGAGTAGTCCTCACCTTATAAGTCGATTTTATGAGATTGAGATAGGTCTTTTAATTTCTAAGACTATCCTGTTTGCGTCTAAAACAGCTGTTAATGAATATGTTATATTTATAGAATTGCTTGGATTACAGCAAGGTGAGGAGGATGAGAATTTGTAAAGGACTTTATATCCTCCTTTTTTCAGGATTTGTAGATGTGAAAGCTGCATGTTGTGGAATTGGAGAGTTGAATGCTGAGCTTCCATGTCTACCGACTTCAAGCGTTTGTTCAAATAGACAAGACCATATATTTTGGGATCTAGTCCATCCAACTCAGGCAGCCACTCAAATCATTGTGGATAGACTTTTCAATGGACTTTCAAAGGACACATCTCCTATTGATATGGAACAGCTACTAGCTCCTGCTTCTGTCTCTATTGCCAACTCATTTAGTCCTTTCAATTTTTTTCTTCTTTTGCCTTTGGCAGTTGCTTATTATCAAACAACAGCATAATAAAATAATAAAGATAGGGGGGGGGGGGGGGGGGGGAACAAATTTGTAGCACAATTTGAATCCCAAAGTGAGAAGTGAATTATGCGTATGTCAATCATGGTTGGCAAAATCAGATCAAATATAGTCGGCTCAATTGAAAAATTGGTTGTATTTTATTTGATCAATTGATCAGTATTAGTAATACACTAGTCAAATAGGATCATAAAAAAGGTGAAATATTAATTGAAGGTAAATAAAATAATTTTTTTTGTTTTAATTAGACGATGTGTGTTTTAGGGATTTTTTTATATATAATTATGGGCTAGATGGTATACTTTTAAATATTATGTCATGTTTAAGACTTATTTTAATCTTTAATCATGTTCAAATTATCCCCCCACAGACACCCCCCAACCATGACGAAGTACGAAAGGAACCATCTACGTTTAACATTAAACGTGTAGAACACTTTCATAATAAACCTTGGTGTTGAAAAATCATTTGCTTTCATTTTTCTATTCATTCACTCAATCCCTCAAACAGGATCAAAATATACCCGAAATTTAGTTAGGTAATAACAAATTAACAAGAACTGAGAAAGCCAAAAAAACATGATGCCAAGGAATACAGTAGAGAGCTGTCACACATGTAGGATTGTGATATAAAACAAAATTGTAATAATGGTGCATTCCAATACTCTGCTTTCCTTCTAATTAGGCATATATCCTTCTACTTGGGCAGAATATGTATATGTATTGTTTATGCTTTAAAAGTTTAACTAGTAGTTTAAATGCCATTCATTTCATGTCATATCTATTCAACAACTTCAGACAGGGTGAAATGCTGTGCCGCGTTGGAATAATATGTGGAGTGTGAAGATGTCTTCACTCTTTGTGGATCATAGTCCTTTTTGCATGATCTTAATGAGATTTAAAAAATGTCCTATTTTATATGAATGAATCAACAATGAAGGCCAATAGATGACATGTTGCAAGAGAAATAGAAAAAAAGATTGGCAAGATTGTATTTTTTTACCCCCTTTAATGCACGTGGCAGGTGGGTTGGTCTATACCCATTAATGGGTTCTCAGCGTTTACTCCAATTGCCCCTATGAAAAAGAAAGTTTGCTAAAATAAGAATTTGAATACATGCTGTTGTGGGTGTGTTCAGATTATTATTATTATTATATAATGTAAACCTTTTGCTTTATACTAATGAAGCTTTTTCTTGTTGGCATGTCTCAGGTTGTCACCCTATTCATTCAATTAAACCAAAAAGAAAAAGGTAGAAAACACTTCATGTGGCTTGGATTAAGTATCTGCTTATCATCATATCAGAACTTACCTTATGGACTTATGCTTCATTGACTTGAGCAACAGACAAAGTGTAAAGATCTTTTTTCTCTGTTGACAGTGACAATTTATATTTGACTCACCACCGTTTTATAGCAAAACTAAATACAAAATATAAATCAGAATGGGTTGATGATAATATCTGGAGAGTGCTCTTTGCTCCTCTCTCTCTCTCTCTCTCTCACTAGTCACTACTCACCAGCCTGCAATCAAATTCTTCTTTTCACACGTATCTTTTACACTTGTCCTGTTTTTGCATCATCAAATCTCTGACCAACCCTTCTCAACCTTTATACACTATAAAAGAAAGACAAGAAAAACCAATTCCTAGCAAGCAGTGCACATTCCAAAATGGGTTACAGAGTTGTGATGGGGAATTCCTTTCTCTTTACACCTTTCTTCATCATATTCAGCTTAGGATTTTTAGAGGCTCAAAAGGCTCCTGCTGTTTATGTGTTTGGAGACTCACTTGTTGATGTTGGTAACAACAACTACTTGAGTCTTTCCCTTGCAAAGGCAATTCTTCCTCACTATGGCATTGATTTTCCAACTAAGAAACCCACTGGGAGGTTTAGCAATGGCAAGAATGCTGCAGATTTGATTGGTAAGTGTTTCAAAATTGACTTTTTGCTGTTTTATTGAGGCATGCATATTGGTAAGTTTAATAGTAATACAAATTGTGTTTTGCTAATATTTGCATCAAATGAATGGTTGGGTTGCAGCTGAAAAAATAGGCCTGCCAACTTCACCACCTTACCTCTCCCTAATATCTAAGTTCAGAAACAACAACAACAACAACAAGAATGTATCCTTCTTGGATGGTGTTAACTTTGCCTCTGGAGGTGCTGGAATATTTAATGGCACAGATGAAAGTCTTGTAAGTGCAGTTATAATTCTGTCTTTTCTTTCTCCAATTTTGTATGTGTTTATACATTAAATATGTGGGGTTTTGCAATCTGATTCAAGATGGCCAAAAGTGAGGCCTCCACTGAAAGAAATGGGATAAGGATGTGGACTCCACAATCAATTATTATTATATAAAAAAAATAGGTCCTAAGACGAGATGTATGTCACCTCTCAAGTTGGGATATGTTTCACACATGTCACCTTCCAACTCTCAAGTTCTTTTGTTGTTAAAATTATTTTGTTTATTAAATTTTCTTTTACTATTATATTAAAAAAAAAACTCATACTTTATATAAGTACTTTGTCTAATTAAGACAAAAATGGAAGTGCTTGAACAAGAAAAATAGAGAAAAGGTTAAAAAGCAAAATGACCCAAAATATAGTAATTATCCCAAAAACTCAAAATGATAAGAAAATGAAGAAAAAAAAAATGAAAATGTTCTCCCAACTGAACCATCCTTGTTGTTGACATTTCTTGCAGAGGCAATCAATCCCTTTGACAAAACAAGTGGACTACTACTCACAGGTCCATGAACAACTGACACAACAAATAGGAGCATCTACTCTTCAGAAACACCTCTCAAAATCCATCTTTGGTGTTGTGATTGGCAGCAATGATATCTTTGGTTACTTTAACTCAAAGGATCTTCAAAACAAAAACACTCCACAACAATATGCGGATTCCATGGCTTCCTCACTTAAAGTGCAACTACAGGTAAATACAATATGGTTGTAAATTATAACTTACTATAATTATATGGTCTAGATTATATGCTTAGAAGGGTCAAACCTTATGTTATTAATTTGCATGCATTTTGATTTTGGTTTTGTAGTTTTTTGGTAGAGATTATACAACAAGGGTGCAAGGAAATTTGAGATTGTTGGTGTTGGTGCGATTGGATGCTGCCCCACATACAGGCTAAAGAACAATACAGAATGCTTTTCAGAGGCCAATTTTTTGGCTGTTAAATATAATGAAGACACTCAATCCATGTTAAAGAAATGGAAATCGGAGAACAAGGACTTAAGTTACTCCTACTCTGATACTTATGCTGCCCTCCAAGACCTCATTCAGAATCCAACTTCTTATGGTAATATCACATTCTTACACTATAATTAGCCTAGACATTGGGATTTATTACGACACCACGATTCACATTAACAACTTGTTTAATATAATAATTTTAAAATACTTCAAAAGAAATAATAAGTTTTAGTCAATGTTTTAAATGGTATGTTTATAATTAGTACATGTTATATAAACCCAATAATAGTAAAATATTTCAATTAAGAAGTATTTATCAGTTAGCTAGTATCTAATCAAAACTGGGCCCTTATGATTCTTTATTTCAGGATTTAAAGATGTGAAAGATGCTTGCTGTGGACTTGGTAAGCTGAATGCTGAGTTTCAATGTCTGCCAATTTCGAGCGTTTGTTCTAATAGACAAGACCATATCTTTTGGGACCCATTCCATCCTACTGAGGCAGCCACTCGCATCTTTGTGGATAGACTTTTCAATGGACCTTCAAAATACGCGTCTCCTATTAATATGGAACAGCTACTAGCTATCTGAATTGTCAAAAAGAGTTATAGAGAAAAAGAAAAGAGTTCTTATGAGACTCTTTCATAGTTGTTCATCGTTCCTAAAAAGTTCATTTAAATTAAGATGAATTGAATTATAGTACATTTTCAAAATAGGATGTGTAATTTGACAAAAAAAAAGGACGGTGTAATCTGAATATTTATCAAGAAAAAGGAATGTAATTTAAGAAAGAAAGAAAATGAAATCCATTGGCTTTAGATTCATTAATTAATCTCTATAGTAAAAAAATACATATTGACCCATAACTCATTTCAAGGTCACAGTACAGAGCACCACATACATCTCTGAGCACTGGCTTTGACTCCGGATTAAGCACTAACATCTCATTTCAGCCATTAATGCCACATGACAAACACATCTGAGAAAGATTCTAATAGTTTCATATTTTGGGTTACTAATTTGGAAATTTAGAAGGATAACAAGTCTAACATCTTATTGAAATATCAAAGTCTAATATCTAATTGAAATATCGAAGTGATATAAAATACCGCTGACACTTGACAGGGCATCAGCAAACAAATCATGCCTAGGCAAGTTAAATGATCAAATCACCACACAAATCATTCCCACAATAAATATGTGGGTTATAGCATCATTTATCAACAACATTTGAAGAACCAAGTTTAATAAGAAAGGGTGAAATAAATGTCAAAAGAGCTTTGATGAGCTTTAATGTCTGCCTTTTCAAGTGCTCTCTAATAAGGGCAGCCCAAACGTGAGAAATATAAAGTTTAATAACATCACGCTAAACAATGACAGTGTTAAGCACATACAATCCTTGTTCAGATGTGCTTGAAGATTTTGTAAGTGTGTCAAATATGCCAAGCACCTTGGTCAGTCTATCCCCTGGCTGATCTAAATACACAAAAGGACAAGAATATCTGGGGCTCTTTTGCACGAATCAGGTGACAAAAGAATCTCAAATATCTGCATGTAGATTGGTGGGGTGGGTGCAAAAACAGATACAAGAGATGAGTCCCTCTCTCAAGCCCGCTTCACAAGAATAGCTACTGACTCAGAGAGATAGTGATTGAAGAAGGGTTTTCTTTTTTGGACTTTTGCAAATTTCACCAAGAAGAGAGGCCAATCCGTCAATTCAATATCGACATCAACAGATATATCTGCAACCCCAAGAACCCTTACAGTACGTTTCTTTTTATATTGATTTTCTTCATACTCTAGGAGCTGAAAAGATTGTTATCAGCATCAGGATAATTGGAATGATATCTGATGAAGTATGCTCTACTGCCCTCATCATCCTTTACCAACAAGAGTTTTTGAATACAACTTGCAGCATGAGAAAGAAAATCATTTGATTCAGCATCATCAAGGAAACGAACCAAATCTGAAAAGATCTTCAGTGCTACTACATGCTTCCGTATTTGAGTCCAGAACATTGTAAAATTTTTGAGTGCAGGTGCATCTTCCTTAAGCACAGCATAGGATACCCATTCACTTTAATTGCATGTACAGTTTTGCTACCAAAAATCCATGCAAGAACAAGACCCATACTTAAAGTGATGAAAGCGATGGCGATCCCTTACTACAATTTCACGGTCAAATGCTTTGGAGATTAGCTTCACTACAGTGTGGCAATCATTACATATGCGCAAATTCTTCATTATTCTGATCGGAGTTGGTGGAGCAATGGTGATAAGTCCAAAGGCAACTGCAAGCTTCTCACTGTGCCTGACAAGGGCAGTTTCCTTCTCTTCTTCATCTATGTCTAGTGAAACCTCACTTGTGATTGGTGCATAGCCCTCAATCTTTAATTTTGCAGCCACTACATCTAACATATGCTCGATATCATTTATCTGAGGGTGTGTCTTATCTCCCGCCAGGAATTCATGAACTATTCCATTCGCTTCAATCATGCTACAACCAGGCATCTTCACCACCCCATGTTGTGCCATGATCCCCCTAATTTCAAGAACATCACCCCAATTTCCTGTTGAAGCATATATATTTGACAATAATACATGGAAACCATCATGGTCAGGCTGAAGCTGAATGAGTTTCCTTCCCAACCTCTCCCCCATTTCATTGTTATGGTGTTTCCTACAAGCCCCAAGCAAAGCACCCCAAGTAGCGACATCGGGTGCCACTGGCATACTCTCAATCAGTTCCTCTGCTTCTTTAAGCAAACCTGCACGTCCTAAAAGATCAACCATGCATCCATAATGCCTAACATCTGGTTCTATCCTGTGTTCTTGGATCATGGAACTAAAGTAGCGGCGCCCCTCATCCACCAGGCCCATGTGTCGACAGGCCCCAAGAACTCCCATGAATGTTATCTCATTAGGAAGTGTACTGGTTTTTTTCATATCTGCAAACATGTTAAGTGACTTTTCTACCAAACCATTCATTGCCAACCCAAGAATGAGAGCGTTCCAGGTAGAAACCCCCTTTTCCTCCATCGCATAGAAAATCTCTAATGCATTTTCAACACATCCACATTTCATATACATATCTACAAGTGTCGTGCCCAGAATGACATTAACCCGTAATTTATTTTTACTTATATATGCATGAATCCATTTACCCAAGTCCAAAGCAGCCAGATGGGTGCACGCTGAGATGACACTCACTAAAGCAGTCTCATCCGGCCTGATTCCATGAAGCTGCATTTCCTGGAACAAAACCAGAGCCTCCGAGAAACGATCGTGTTGAGCATAACCCGATATCATAGCACTCCAAGACACAACATCCCTCTCAGGCATGGAATAAAACAATGTCTTAGCATGCTCAATCAAACCACACGTCGAGTACCCAGAAATCATCGAGTTCCAAGACACCAAATCCAACAGGACACCACCACTGAAGATTTTCCGAGCATCCAATATCTCTCCACAACTTGAGTACAAATGTATCAACGCATTCTGAAGGCTAACATAAGCTTCAATTCCAACTTTTGCAGCCAAACCATGCACCAACTTCCCAGTCCGGACAACTGCAAGCCTTGCACAAGCAGAAACAGCACTGACCACAACCACCTCATCCACCATAACCCCATTAGCATTCATATCCACAAACAAAGCCAATGCTTCCTCACACATCCCATTCTGTTCATAACAAGAAACCATTGCACTCCAAGAAACCATATCCTTCCCTTCTTCAATCCCATCGAAAATCCGGCGCGCCTTCGCAACGCAGCCCTCCCTCCCAAACAGCGATATCATGGAGTTGGAAGCAATGGTGTTCCTCTCCGGCATCCACCCATACACACATTCAGCCTCCCCAACATCCCCAACACTAACATACCCAGCCAAAAGGGTGTTCCATGAAACCAAATCCAACACAGGACTTTCATCAAACACCTGGCGCGCACTCACCATGTTCCGACAAACCGCATACAAGTTAATGAGCGTGTTCCGGACATAAACATCGGAATCAAAACCAAACTTAACAACATGGTCGTGAATCTCCTTTCCTTCAGGTTCGGACACACGGGCAGCGCAGGATCGGAGGAGAATTGGGTAGGTGTAGTTATCAGGGGAAGTGGCATTGTTATGAGAGAGGAAGAGTTTGTACAAGTTGAGGGCTTGGTGGGGTGAATTGTGAAGTTCCAAGTGGGAACGCATGATGGTGTTCCAAATGAAGGTGTTGGGGTTGTGGAGGTGGTTGAATATTCGGAGGGAGTAATGAAAAGGGACGAGATTGGAGTGAGTGGTGGAGAAGTTGATGAGCCTGCTTGCGGCGTAGGTGTCTGTGATGAAGCCGGTGAGGATCATTTGAGATACTATCTGATTGAATTGCTTCAGCCATTGGCAACGCTGCAACTGTGTCTCTAGGATGCAGAGGTTTATGGTTGGTGTTATGGTTAGTCTCACATTCCCCACCAACATCACAAATACAAGCACAGACACAGTGCTTCTTCTTCCCAGCACAAAAATGGTGTTTTTATTGTGGGACTTTTATGGTGTAAACAATATTTTTATTTTTATTGTGGGACTTCCAAGCACAGAAATGATATTTTTTATTATTTTAAAAAATAGTTTTTATTTAACACGTAAAAGTAATGACAGAATAAATGCTTAAATTATTTTTGCATAAATTTTTATAAAAAATGTTAATTAACTTTATGTAGGAAGAACTGCTTCAAAAAAAAACTTTATGTAGGAAGAATAATATTTGTTATTATTTTAAAATATATAATTTATATTTGAAACTTGATAATATATAATTCAGATAAAATAAAATTCTATAACATATATGCCTTAGGTGAAAATCGAGATTTTTAATTTGTCAGATATAATAATATTTTTTAATCTTTTCTCTCCTATTAGTTAAACTTTATTTGAGTTTTACTATATTAAATGAATTTTTTTCACCCTCATATCCTTTAGAGGCTTTAATTTATGTTGAATCCGGAGATAATAAAGTTTGATCATGACTCTCAATTTCGTGATTTATATTACATGGATCTTATCTTTTAGAGTAAACAGTTACTTTAGTCTCTAAGAATGTCAAGTGGTGTCACTTTGATCCCTAATAGATATAAAATTATGAAAAGGTCTTCAATTGGTGTCAGCCATTAGTCACTTTGGTCCCTATTGTTAGTAAAATAGTCACATTCAGGGACCAAAATGACAATAAAGTAATTACTTTTAGAGACCAAAATGACAATAAGTAATCACTTTCAGGGACCAAAGTGACTACCGAACACCAACTAAAGAATAAAGTGACATTTTATATCTATCAAAGATCAAAATAATACCGCCTAACATTCTCAAAGACCAAAATAACTGATTACTCTGTTCTTTATCTGATGGACTCATTCTCAATAAGTGAGACTCACGTTTCAACCAATAGGAGATTGATAGCATTATTTTAATTGAATTGATAAAAAAATAAAAAAGAAATAGATAAACAAAGAAAAATTTAAAACTAAATGAAAGGAAAAGAAAAATGTTAGGGGAGAAAATCATTATTGCAAGTCCGGCAACTCGGGCATGATTATCTTCTCCGGAATATAAAAGAGGAAATCACGAGAAAGAGCATCAAAGCTGGTAGTAGTGTGAAAGATTGGCAAGTTTTCACTTTTCATCCATCTGTTCGGTAATCTATTTTGGTCTTTTTGAAAACTCATTTCTAGTGTAATTTATTTTATTTTATTTTTCAGTATTTATCAGTTGCTTAGATTCAAAAGAGGATAGGTTTTAGACACATCAATGACAATTTAGATTGTCTCTCTCTTGTTTGATAAAATGCCCCAGTTATTGTTTCAGGGGAAATGAGTGTTGTTTTAGGTGGTTGGTTTGGTTCTGATGATGCTCCAAACCCCAACTTATATTTTCTTCCCGTCCTAATATTTATAACACTAACAAAACAAAACAAAATATATCCTCTTCCCAGAACCACCCTAACTAGAGTAACCATAGCTATGCTAGCAGCGATACGGAGAATCAATACAGTTGCAGAAGAAATTGCACGCCTCACCAGATTCTCTCTTCATGCCCCGAAATATGTGAGCTTCTTCCCTCTTTACTCCCCTTGAGTTTTATTGAACTAAAATCTACACATGTTTAGGTTGCAAAAGATAGAGGTGTATTCGGAGCATTCCTTAAATACTGGAAAAATCAGATCGCTAATTGCTTTTATATATAAATAAATTATCAATTAAGGTGCATTCAGAACACAAACCTGTCTATAGCAACCTATATTTAGGTTGAAACTTTAATTGGTTTTTCTTTAGAAATTAGAGTTGATGGAAATACCGTTTCATCTATTGTTTTTCATACATAACGGGTCATGATTTCCTCCTTGAACCTTATTGTTTCAGGTGGAGGTAGAATTTGCCAATGGTAGTGTATTCAAGTTGTCTGCTGAATTTCTCAGAATAAATAGCCCTGCAGTTGATGGAAAAATCAGATCAATTGGAGGTGAAAAGGTAACTTCACCATTTAAAAGTTATTTGCAGGATTTTCATTAACAAGATACTATTTAGCACTCCATATTAGAATTAGTAAGATTACACTTTCTAATGCTACATTTTCTGAAATTTTGATTTGAATTAAATTGATTCCTTTCTAATCAATATCATATTTCCTTTGTTAATGACCCTATTGAACTAGGTGATATCTGGGAGACGCCATGTGGGAATTATGTCTGCAGAACCTGTAGGAAACTATGGGGTAAGGTACTGCAAGTTAAAACATCAGAAATAAAATTCAGTGCCAACATCTAATTTTCTCTCTAAACTAAAACCTGATTGTTGAATTGGATGGTCCAGGCTCAATTTTGATGACTTGCATAAAACCGGTATTTATTCCTGGGATTATTTCTATCATCTAGGAAGCAACAAGTTTACCCTTATGAGAAATTACATTAAAACACTGAAGAAATATGGGCTTAGTCGGGATCCACGAGGAAGAAAATGATGCAGACCTCAGTTCCTAGTTTGAGATTTGATGGCAGTTGTCATTTAACAACATGACCCCACTGGTACTACCTTCATTTGTTGAAACTGAAACCTGTAATATTGTAGATTTTGTGTTGAAAGAAATTTGAGTGATGGGCATCAGTACAATAAGTCTACATTTAGAAGAGAAGGAGAAAAATAGAATATAGAGTGCTATGCATTCTTCTTTGTCCTTTCTTCATTGGCCAAGATGAGGAAAAGATCATCTAACTATCTGCTAAGGCAGTTCTGTATTTTTCTGTAAAGCTCTTGATTTCATTTTGGATGAGGTTTTATTTTAATTATTATGTAGTGGCTTTTTTATTTTTTAATGATTTTTCGTGCACTTAATCATATTCATAAATTAGCTGCAAGAATGCTCTAAAAAGCTGCTCTGCCATGCCCATCTTTTCTCTGCTTGAACAGCCGTCAGAACTTGAGTTGTCCCTATACGAGGGCAATGAACATGACTGAGAAAATAAAACATCAGTTTTCATTTTTTTTAAATTTAATTTTAGACTAAACGCTTAAATTAGCTTCAAGGTCAAGGATGCACTTTCTAAAGATTTTAGACATTCTTTCAATATCTCAACATTTAAAATAGACATTAAATTAGTCTTCCAATATCCATTCAGTACTTTGGTCTTTTAAATTGATGATTATTATTATTTCACATTATAGAGGGTTAAATTTATATAAGAACTCTTTAGAGGTCTAACTTTGTTCTGTATTTTTCTAGGACCGATTTGAACATTTACTCTTGATTGTAACTTATTTTTAATTTTTAATTAAGACGTATCTTACCAGTAAAATATAAATTGATGAAAAATGTTAAATTTTTATTTGCATGTAAAATTTTATAAAGTAGCTCTATGTTTTAGTTAAATTATAAAAATCAAAGAGTTATACCCAAAGGGTGGATAATAGTTTTTGCATACTACTGATTTTTCAACTTTTTATGCTTATACACGTTACATCTAATTTAGCTTAATTTTATCCTTTTATACATATACTCATAGAAAATGCAAGAAATATTTTACACTTTCGGTTGGAAGAAAGCTTTGCCTTTGTCTCTTTTGTTTTTTGGGTCAAAACCTTTGTCTCAAACTAAGGCGATTAATTGCAAATGGGATTTTGGTAAATACATCCCACAAATTTTGCCATCCACCCTACTTTAACATAGAAATTCTATGATTGTCCTTTTTTAATATCACATTTTGCTTCTTGAGATCCCAAAATCGCATTTTTTTTTCCAGAAACTGGAGTTTTCGAAATACAAACAAAATTATATTATAAAAACTCTAGTTTTTGAAAAAAATGCAAAAAACTGAGTTTTTATACATTCCGAAAACTCTAACACTCTAACTAGAGTTTTCGGAATAAAAATATATATATTCCTGAAACTCTAATTTTCGAAAAAAATGCAATTTTGGGATCTGAAGTAGCAAAATGCGATATTAAAAAAGGATAATTTTGGAATTTTAAAGTTTAAGTGGGATGGATGACAAATTTTGTGAAGTGTATTTACCATTTTCCTTGCAAATGTGGGCCAAAAAATTTCATGGAAATCATCTACAAGTCCAACTGGTTGCAAGCCACGTAAGGACAAATAGTGGATGTGGCTTGACCAAAAAAAAAAATAGTGGATATGGAATATGAAATCCCCCAAGAATAGTATGGAGAAGTCTAGAACTCACTTGGAACCCAATCAGAAGATGAGATTTTCTCAAGCTTCTTTGTGTCTAGAAATGTCCATTGCATCCTATAAATTTCAGTGCAAACGTCAGCTTCTTGGTGTTGTTTGCCTTTACATATCATTAACATACCTTTAGCATCTTTGTCAAACAGAAAAATGACCTCAACTCTACCAAATATGAGTTTCTATGCCCCCACTTCATCTAGCAGAATGAACAAATTTTCCAATGCCAAATTGATAACACTGCCAAGAACAAGGAATAGAACTTTCTGCTACAATATAAAGGCTATGGCAGGAGATGAAGCAAGCTTGCAGAGAGCAAAACAGCAGCAACTGCAGCCAAAGATGAAGGTGTCACAAGCTTCACCTAAAGGTAATTAAAGAACAATTAATTATTCACCAATTCTTTTTTATTCCTTCATCAGACATTTGATTGATTTCAGTGACACTGACAAATGCTGACTTTCATTTTTCAGTGCTGTTGAACCAGTTTCCAGTAGCCAGGACAGTGCAACAAATGATGGACACAATGGATAGGATTGTGGAGGATCCCTTGGTTTACAATAACACTTCACCTTGGATAGTTGTGGGAGATGGAGAACACGGCAAGGGAAAGATTCCTTGGGCAATAAAGGAAGGACAGAAAAATTACAAAATGAGATTCAACATGCCAGGTATGAACAAGAATGATGTTAAGGTATGGATTGAAGAGAACATGCTAGTAGTGAAGGCAGAGAAGGTAGCCAGAGAGCACCATGAAGGTCAAGCAAATGGCAGTGAAGAACATGAAGATTGGTCTGCCAATAGCTATGGTAGGTATAACCACAGGATCGCCCTTCCGGAAAATATCGAATTTGAGAAAATAAAAGCACAGGTCAAAGATGGTGTACTTTACATAACAATTCCCAAAGCCAACACCAGTGCAAAAATAATTGGCATAGATGTACAGTAACTGTAAGCTCACAATAAAGCTAGTTCTTACATTCAGTTTTGTTATCTGTAGTAATTTGTAAGATGGGGGGATGAAATTGTGTTCCTATACCCAACCATGCTGACATTTAAAATTCAGCAAGGAAATTCTCAATAACTACTTAAAGCAAATCACTTTGGGTATGATGTATATATGCAGGATATGGAAAGGTTTACAAACGAATCTTAATCAAGTTAGTAAACAAATTTAGGAAATACAATGTAACGGTTCACGTTATTTTCTTTGTTGGTGATGTCATGCAAAATCAAATGAAAATAGACAACCAAGGTGGATTCTTCAGTCATGCAGCTCCCTTTGTGTTCACAAAGCTTACAAAGAATTTGGTTTACAAATCAGCAAAACAGATACATGTGATTTGAACTTGGCGACCTCTTCCTCCCTCCAACTTTCACTTGCAATTGGCAGAATGGTCTAAACTGGATTTCAAGTGCAGTGCAGTGCAGTTCTTGTTGTATCCATTAGTTACGCCTTTACTTCCTCAAAAATCTGGTTGAGAACTTTTAAGGGAAAGATATATTGATTAAGATGGCTTCTTCTTACGGCTGGCTTGTGAGATACGCTTTAGCATTTGAGTTTCCCTTTTCATTCCTCTGTAATACAAAAATCCAAACCTTATTGAAGCCATTGGAATGAGTATGGTTGTCACCGAGAAGTTTTGAAATAAATACCTCTGATATAAGTAAATGTAGAGATAGTAAAGTAGCAGCAGCAGCACAAGCAAAATGGAGGCAATGATGTAGAACACACTTGTCTTTTTCTGCACACATCAAAAACCAGCTAATGAAAAATCTATCTTAAATTTCAGCCTTACATAGCTCAGAAAGCAATAGCAGTAGCAGACAAGTGTAAACGACTTCAAGGGAATTGTATCCCAATGAATACATTTCTACCATGAAAATTCATAAATCACTTTGACTTTGTTGTTTTCTCTTCACCGAGTCTTTCTGCATGAGATCTATATATATCCTAAGTTTTGTTATAAAAAGAAAGAGCGATTTTCAAATATTTACTTTCCCATCAACTAAACAATTTGTCAAAGTACATTCTTCAGAACTTCTGAATCTTTAACCACAAAGATTTCTGGAAATCGAACATAGCTCAAACAAGTTAACATGTAGAGTTGGACAACTATCATAAGCACTTATAAAGCAAATACAAAAATACAAAAAAAATATGGGAAAAAAAAATTAGTTATAGATTTCAGTCGAATTACCCTGCGCCCTCTGGAGAAAGGCTTCCCACTTCCAGTGCAGCTGTGTGCATCACAGAATTGGTGCAAGAAGAATTCTGTCAAATTGTTAATGTAAGAATGCAATATCACAAAAACTACCATAAATAACAACTTTTGCACGAATGAAGAAAATATTCTAATACCATGAAGCCGGCTTGCTGCAGGGCCCTCGTTAACCGGAAAACAACTATCGGCTAAGCTCTATTCAAAATACATAAATTAGAACAGAAATATTGGTTAAAACAAATGAATAGACAGACCAAAAGCACACCTCACACAGATGTTTATTTCTTGCTGCAGCAGCAGGATTGCACTTCAATTTTTTTGACCCTGAATTCATTTCATGGTCACAGTGCAGTGCTCCACATACATCTGCTAAGCATCGGCTTTCATTCTGGATTGAGCACAACAATCTCATTTCAGTTATTAATGCTTTGACATGACAAACTGAACAGAGAAACCTATCAAAATTTTATAAGGTTTAACAACTTTAACATCTTACTGACATATACAAGTGCCAATCATGTTTAGGAAAGTTGAAGAACCAAAGCACCATACAAAATACTGTTGAAGTGTTTTATACTAAACTTTTTGTAGTGCATCTAGGTCAAGAGGGGATGTAACTAATCATAGTGATCAACAGCCGGTTTCCCGATAGTAACCCTTGACGCGCGCGCGCGCACACACACACACACAGAGCGAGATTAAAGAAGCCTAGCTTAAATAATGAGCTTTAAAACTTGAAAGATAAAGTGAAATATGAAAGTGGTGCTAAAGTAAGATTTCAAGATTTGGCGCACTAAATGAACTATTGCAACTTTACTACTAACTCACAAACTTGTTTAACTATTTTATTAAGTTTTTGTCCAGGAAATGACTTGAGTATGTTCTTAAATATTAGGCTTGGCTGCCGCTAGAGCTCAAACAAGTCTGAGACAAGCATCTTGCACAGCTTGACCAGTAGTACCTTCTCAAGGCAATATTTAGCACTATTACAAATTTACAACCCCCCATTTCTCATAAAATGACCATGTCAATAATGTCACAAAATACAACATACATTAACTCTATTGTGACTGATGGCATCCTATTATTTAAGTCTAAATTTGTACCATTTGAAAGATATGCTGACTGTTTTTTTTTCCCTCTAACTAGTCATTTGTCCATCAATAGAAGAAAAAAATAGTGTATTGAACAAGAAGCATCATACCAAATTAAGTAAATTGGAGTGTCTGTTGTCAAAATGCTGATCAAGATGTTTCTCTTCATAGAAACTTTTCTTACAGTATCCACACTGCCATTCATTTATATCTATATGAAATTTATGTTGTTCCTGGTCTCTGTATATATCATTGTCAGGGTGAAACCTACACCTTCTTGAGATATGATATTTTTCTTTCTCCACAAAGGGCATCAAATACTGCAGCAAGAATCATGTGCCAAGAGAATACACATTTATCAGTTATACCATATCATAGAGTAGTATCAAGAGCGTCACTCATTTCATACTTGGATATATTTGAATACCTCTTGAATGATCTTCCAAGCTGCTCTACTTCTATCTCTAGAGCAATGTATTTGATGATCACCACCCTGCTCCTGATTCAGAGCTCTGAACAGTGACATAATCTATTAGCCACACCAATTCGTGGAAACAAGAAGCAAGAAAGGCACAAACATAGACCGAAAAAAGTAAAAGAAGGAAAAAATGGACAATGCGTATACTCATAAGTCATTTATTGCCTCCCCATTACTGATAATAGGATCACCAAGATGGGAAGAATTTAACTCTGAAATGCAAACTAACTGTTCCCACAGCCCAAAATACTTCCAAATTCCAATCAAAGATTAAAACTCACTCACCTTCCAGCATTTGAATCTATATGACCCTGTAACAAAGAAACGATCAAAGGTTTATTTTTACACTGTCGTGAAAATTTGGGGGGGGGGGGGGGGGGGGATGCAGAATTTGGAACAAAAATAAAATGAAATGAAAAACAAACCAGGGTGTCACCTTGTAGCCAAAAATTATTCAAAAAAATAAATGACACACGAAACTCATTCATTTAAAATGTTACTAGTTGTGTGGTGATCCATTGAAAAGCATTCAAACCAATATTAAAATTTAAAAGAAGGCAGCTACATATTAAAAATTAAAACACAGCATGAAATTCTCATTTTTCTCAAGTAGAAAAAATTGCACAAGCAGCCATTGATTGCTCCAGATAAAGAACCAAGTCCTTACATAACTTCAATTCCATTCTATGGTAATCCAAATTCATGCAATCCAAACAGTCCAAGGAAACAAAGTGAACTTCAGCCAAAATAAATAGTTGGTAGCTAAAGAATAAGAATTAAAACACAGCATGCAATTCTCAATTTCCAGTGAAGTAGAAAAATCACACAATAAGCTATTTATTTGTCCATGAAATGAACAAAAAAACCCTTAAAAAAAATAAATTTCCATCCCATGGTAATCCAGATTCATACAATCCAAACAGCCCATGATTAAATTCAGCAAACTTCTCACCAGAAGAAAAGCGGGTATTTTCAGTAATTTGGAAAAATTGTAACAGATACATAAAAGGATAGATTTTTTTTCCCTCAATTGTATACTTACATGGTCAGTGTGTGGAACTGGTGAGGTTGAAGAAACCCTTGTGAGCAGCAGAGAAAAACAGAGGCAACAAACAATGCAGAACACGATCAACCGATGATACCAAACCCACATCATCTTCATTCTTCTCGTATATTTTGTTGAGCATTAACCATCTCCAAACCAGAAAAGGTTGAAACTTGCACACACACACAAAAGAAATGGAAGATGCTCGCGCAGACTGGGTTCCGTTGTGGGGTACCAGAAGGCAGAAACCCCACTGTGGAACCACGATACTCTAGCCTATCAGAATTTGCCACGTGGAAAACCAATGGATTTGGCACAATGTTTGTTTGACTTTTATGGTTTAACTTTCCTTGACTCTTCTATTTACTTCGGTATTCCTCCAAAGGGGTGTTTCTTCACTTATATATATTCTTTTTAAAAAGAGTTTTACTACTGACTGCACACTCTCTCGGTGTAAATTATTTTTATACTACCTCCGTCTCTAAATATAAGAATCTTTTAACTAATTCACATCTTTTAAGAAAATTAGTTAAGTTAGTTAATAGCAATAAATTTGTCAATAATTTACTAAATTTTTTCAAAACTAGCCCTAACACTTATTACTATCTCTCTTCCTCTCTCTCTCTCATCACTTAATTAATGCATTGGAAAAGATAGAGTAGTTGGGTGATCATAAGGACATTTTAGTCAAAAAATAATTAATGCAACTAATTTTTTGAAAAGATTCTTATATAAAGGGACTTTCATTTTTTTGTAAAGGTTCTTATATTTAGGGACGGAGGTAGTACATACTTTCAATTATATCTCACACATAATAATATTATTTTTTAAAATATTTATATAATAAAATATGATTAGATATATATATAAAAAAAAATATACTATCAGTGTATACTAATTAAATCATTTTAAAAAATAATTTTTACGAAGAGTTTAATTACTATATACTGGTAGTATAAAAATATTTTACATAAATATCCAATTATATTTTATCACAGTATTATTTCATAATAATAATTTCTAAAATATCTACATAAAAATCTACACAATGAGATATGATTAGAAGTTAATGTAAAACTTTTCTACACTGTCGGTGCATACTAATTAAATTTTATATGTAAGAGTTTAATTACTATACGTTGATACATACATCTAATTATATTCTATCATAGTGTTATTTCATAACAATAATTTCTAAAATATTTCCACAAAAATTTATATTATAAAATATAATTGGTATAAAAAATTTCTACACTATTGGTGCATATTATACGTAAGAATTTAACTACTATACACAGATAACATAAGAAACACTTATAAATTGTTTTTTTTAAATAAAAAATTGTTACTTTAATAAAATTCCTATTTAACTACAAAAAAACTTTAAACTCCCTAAAAAACATTTAAACATATTTTAAAATTTTAAAAAACACAAATAAACGTACCTAAATTGCGTTACAAAAAACAAATAACATGCGATACTTTCGTCTTCCCGTGGGCCAGTTCAAATGCTTGTTTATCCGTTTATATGATACACAGGTTTTTGACTTTTCCCATGTGGATCCTGACCTATAAAACTAGTAAACTCCACAAAAAGACCCACCATCGTTATACAAAGTCAAAACATTTTGCTGTTATATTTTTTTTTTTACAAAAAATATTGATTGACATATTTTCAACCCTTTTTTATTTTAAATAAAACTTATACTCCTTTGGTCTTATTTATAAGAAATATAGTCCTAAAATCACACAGACTAAGGAATGCATTGAAATATGTTTTTTTATTAATGATATTATAATTTTAATTTTTTTTCCCAAAAATACCCTTGTATTAAATGGGAAATAGGTTAATTCTTAATAAATAGTGTGATAATTAATGAGGATAAAATTAAAAAAAAACAATTCATTTTATTGAAAATAAAGTATTGTTTCTTATAAAAAGAACAAAAAAAACTACTTTTTGTTTCTTATAAATAGGATCGGAGGGAGTATCAATCTTACAAAAATATAAGTTTTATTTTTTTTATTTAATGAGGCTCACTCTTTAAATAAAAAAAATTAGCATACATTTATATTATTAAATAACTCAGACAAGTGCCATTCAATGATAAAAAAAGAGTGTATTAAAATAATATATTAACAAGTGTTTCACTAATATCCTCTAATGAATATATTAATGTTTTATTTAATGACTTCAATTGCAACAATAATTGACAAGACTTATTTAAATCCATTTTAGTACTAACTCACAAGAAAAAAAAATGGAAAATACAACAAACAAAAGTATTCTAAAAATACTGCTTACCAAAAATAACCAATCGAATCACTTTTTTATTTTTAAAATGAGCAATAAGGGAAAATTATCCATTAAACATTTATTAAATTTTATTTTACTAAATATTTTTTAACTTTTAATATTAAAAAAGTAATTCTAAGGATAATCATAAACATTATTGTTATTGTTATTAATTAACAAAAAGCAACAATTTTTTTTCCACAAAACAAAACACCAAATCTGTGATATCTGTGTTCTCAGTTGTTCTGTTCCATCATCCATGTTTTTTTTCCTCCCATTACTATAGTTACTCCCACAGGACTCAGCATCAGCATCTACCTAGTCACCACCACCTTTTATTCTTGTACTACCTAGTCTTCTTCTTCTTCTTCTACTACTTGTTCATCTATCTTTGTGTTATGTTGTGTTGGAATTGGACTTGTTCTGTGTCTTCCACACTACAAATACACTCTCCTCACCCACCTACCCACCCATCCATACTTCTTCCCCTTTCTTCTACTCGCTCTTAACGTGCGCACCCCCGGCTCAGGGTAATGGAGGCTCACGCTACTTCCTTTGTGTCCAAAGCGAGAACCGCGTTCAATTCTGCTGCTGCCAAAGCAGAGCAGGTTCTCATGGACTTCAAATCCGATCGAGGTTAGTTACCCTCTTCCCCTTTTTTTAGATACCCTTTTGGCTTTTACGTTCCTTTCTCATTCCTTCTCGTGCGCACGTGCGTCATTGCGTGGAAATGGAGTTCCTTTTTTTTTCTCTGTTTTTTTTTGGGAATGAGCATTGACCCCGGTTTTTAATTGGTGAAGATTCTGATAAGCAATCGGGCGATGATTTTGGGAGGCAACAGGGAGATGAATCTGCTAGGAATGAGAACGAGTCAAAGGTTTGAAGAAGCATTTACTTGTTCTTGTCTATGAATTTTGGCTAGTTTGTGCTAAAATTGAAATTAGTTTGTGCTTTGAAAAAAAGTTGAATTTAATTTTAACTATTTGAATTGTTGCATTTGTGGGGTGGGAATGTGGTACTGACATATTCACTTCTGGGTACCGGATATATATGTATATTTTTTTAAAAAAATAAGAACTTTTTAATTTTTAAAATTACCAAATGGAAGTATATTTGTTTGTTTTATTAGGTTTTAATTTAAGTTCTAATATGGAAATGGAAATTTAGATTAAGTTGCATGTTTGGATTAGCTTATTGAAAATGTTGTAGTCCAAAATATCTCCTAGCCTAAAGGGAGATAAGTACAAAATCACTTTTTTGTTTGTATTATGTCTAAATGTTTATTAGGTGACGTTTGTCGTGTAGTTGTACTTGTAGTTGCTTAAACAATTGATGTTTGTGATGGAATGGTGCAGCTTCTCAGTGAACTGAAGCATATAAAGTGGAGACCTCCACATATAGGAATAAAGCAGGATTGGCAGGAGAGAATTAACAACATGCGGAAAGGGAGAAAAGAAGTCGAAGACACGGATAAAGTTGGAGATGCAAGCATGGCTGCTGTTCCATTTTATGATGAAAATTTGCACACCCCCAATGCGAAAAATGATCTTGATGCCAAGGTAAGAAGATATGGAACATTTTAATTCAAGGATTTAATCTTCCAACTACGCAGAGAAGATTGAAGTTTCTAAACCAGGCACTTGTTTCTGGAAATTAGGAAAATCTGATAATGTATGCCAATAATGAACATTTTTGTTTTCAACATACTAACACAGTGTCTCACTGTCTGTCAGATTGTGTTACTGTCATTAGTATTACTCATAAGATAGGAATACTATTCAATGCACGGTATGCTTGTGATCAACTAATAATTAGAAATGCATGCTTATTATTAATCCCGTGGTTATAGAACTCTTCAAAGTAAATTGAACACAACATTGATATTGTTTTCATGAATTTTTGATATACAAATAGATTGTTTTAATGATGCACGATGAAAAACTTTAATTCAGGCTTCTGAAGCAATTCCCTCAGTTGAAGGCTTAACTGCTGCAACTAAAGACCCCATTCCTCCATCTTCTGTCCTGAAGCAGTTGGCTATAGCTGTTGAGTAAGTTACGCTTGCCTTTTTCCTACCAATTCCATGAACTGCTTAAAGATTCTTTGCTGTTGAATTCTGTTTGTAAGCATATAACAAGATTTTGTTAGCGAAATTCTTGCAACTGAAAAGCCTATTTCACACCCCCGGTTACTCCATGCGTTGAAATTATCTTGTCATAATGGCTAAAGCAAGAGTAGCGTATATGTTTAAGAGTCTTGTTCTTGTTATTCAGAAAGATTTTCAGCTTAGCAAATTACGATACAACTAGTCTCTTAAAATTTTGGGCCTTTTGACTAGGGCTGGAAGGAAAACAAATTCAATGAAAGATTTTGTAGCTTCATCAGGAGGTTCTTCACCTGCCAGAGAGAGGGCAGGCTTAAGTCTCTCTGCAGTGAAGGCTTTAGTGTTACGTGAGAAGGAGGACAAACTTACCTCTGAGTTTAGGAGCAATGAGAAAGTTGTGTATTTGATTAATTCTCTTTTTGATCCAGGTATATGAATTTTAGGTGTCTTGCTGATGATATAATTGCATCAATGAACTTTTTTATGTTCACTTTTTTTTGGTTGCTTGGTTCTGTGATGTAATTTTTGCAAGATATTTGCAGAGGGAGAGTTCCTTAGAAGGAAGATCAACTCCAATCCAGAGGAAATTGCCATAACATCTTTGCCAAGCGATATTCATGGTGCTCCTCCTGAAAGCCTAGTTGTTAAGCTAGCTGAAGTAATTGGAAACTTCTCGACCCTTCGAAAAATGGCTCTTTTCTGGTGCACGGTTGTTGCTGAAGTATGTTTAACTCAATATGAAACTTCTAGTTTATATATTATATAATAATTTTGTTAAGAACCTAAAATTTTGGATTTGATTTACTCTCTTGATCGTTTTATAGTTTCTATGATATGTAAGCTACTGTATTTTGCTAAGTGTTAGTTTGATAGCTTATGAAGTTGCTGATATAATGTATTAACTTAATAAGTTTCATATTTTCATCCAGGGTCATAGTTTTAATTTTTTACATCTGATCGTCCATGAAAAGAAAAGAAAGAAATCCTATATAAACTTCTTTTTAGAATTTGTAACCTCAACTGAAGTAGGACACAGTGATTCCATTTCTTTATTTTCTTCCTTAATTACCAGCTGAAAAAGAGTGTATTGAATTTTTTTACTTATACAGCTGAGAAAACTTTGGTCTGAAGAAAAACATTTACCTGGAGTCCCCCAAGATGACATTCCAGATCTGAATTCATGTCTTCTATATCAAAAGTTTCAAGTAATTAATTGTTGCATCTCTCGGAAAAGGCGCCATATCATTGCCACCGAATCTCTAGACTCTATGATGATGGAAGCCAATTCAAATACTTTAGAATCAGCAAACTATACTGATGGAACTTCTGCAAGTCCTTTATTGTATGCTAGATTAAGTACTGGAGAGCTTGTTCTTCGACTTGGTGCTCATTGCCCATCTGGAGATCTGGCGTTATTGGAAACTGGCGAGCCAGCATACTCTCCGATCACCCAGGTTTGATAGATACTTGTACTATACAATCACTAGTTAAACTTGCTCCAATACTTAATATTTGTGTCCATTTCATGTAGGAGGGACCCTTGCTTACAGAAGATCTGATCAAAGAGACAGAGGAGTTTGTGTTGCGGACAGGGAGGTTTGTACACTAACCGAGTTCCATCTGAGCAGAAAGTTTGCTTATGTGTGGGTGGGTGGGTGTGTGTGTGTGTGTGTGAGTGAGTAAATCCCAATTGTCTTTTTTTTTTTTCAATCTCAAACTAAGATGTTTGCAAACTTTTAATTAAATTATCAACTTCATGTTGCTTCTTTCTGGGGCTCTTTCACTGCTTGATAGTTGTGTTCATATATAAGAAAAAGGGCACCTGGTGCTATAAAACTTCCATTATGGCAGGATCTAGGGAATGATCAGACCCATTATGGGTCTATTGTAAGTAGCCTTACTTTGCATTTACAAGAGATTGATTCCACTCAAATGGCAGCAACTCCAACCATTGTGCCAAAGCTCCCCTTCATAGATGTGTTATGTATGTCTTTTGTAATATTTTGGCAACATCTGAACTCTTGACCTACTGAACCATATCTAACGACTAACATGTACTCCTTGAACCAAGGCCTGGAAACTAGTACTTACTTTTGGCTAAACTTTCTATTTGTGTTGGAGGCAGTGATTGATTGGTGGTAAGTGGTAACAACTCAAAATATAATTCATATTAGATTTTGTAGCTTTGCTTTTTAAACCGAGTTTTACCATTTTCTCTTTATTGAGCCATAAAACTCTTCTTAGAATAACATTCTAGTGTTATTGTCATGTCATGCTTCCCTTTAATGAGAATTCCAAAATAATGCGTAGCTCGAAATGAATTGAGTTTGTACTTCCCCTGTAAAGAGCATGATGTGCTCCTTTTATTGGCAAGTAATGAACATTTGTGGGTATGAATGATTATAGTGTTCCGGTAAGTGTAGCTGGAGATATATTAGGAAACCACATGTCCATCAATAAGCTGTCACTAGTTTGGAAAGAATGACTAGGCAATTCGTTTGTTTTAGAAATTGATTAAATGTACTGAAGTTAAAACTACATTTCTTTCTACCTTTTGTGAAGGAGTATTTTTCTGGTATTGTGCTGTTGTTTATATTATCAGGGTTCTCCCTTTATATGTAGATCTTATTGACACATCCCAAGAAAGATTGAAAAGCTTATCATTTTGATGTATAACTTGCGTTTTCTTCCCCTTGTCTTTGATGACAATTCTCTTTACCTTTATGGTCAGTGTTGGTGCTGGGTGCTCTCAACTCCTGTCTGATATGCAGGCTTTCAAGGTCAAACTCTCCCTTGAAGATTTTGCTGATATCTTTAATGTTTTTGGGATGTGCCTGATGCAGTGATGTTCTATCTAAGTTAATTTTGTTTATGATCATGTTTTAGGCTGCAAATCCTGGTTGTATTTTGGAAGATTTTGTGAGATGGTACTCTCCCCCTGATTGGACTGAAAGTGAGACAAGTACTGAGGATGGTTGTTTTTCTCATGGTGGTGAGTCATTGTCTACCAGAGGTCAACTAAGTCGACGAATGCAAAAAGAAGGTGTAGTAGCAGTCTTGCCCATGATTACTGTAACTTAATCCAGCACAATTTAGTGGTCAACATCTATGTTGCTTGGCCATCTGCATATGATAAAATTTGTGGATTTATTTTGGCATGAGCACTGTTAGGGCTGCTTTATTTTTTGTCATAAACCAACTCCAAAAGTTTAAACGGTTGAGTGAAATGAAAGCACATATATGGTTTGTATTTCTAACACGTCTCGTCACGCAAAAGCCCTTTGAGCTTAAAGCATGGACAATGCACATAGGACCACCCTTCCTTGTGCTGAAATTTTAACTTCTAGTTAAAAGAATGGGGACAACAAGGATTGGAATCAATACTGTGTCATGAATCACTTCTAAAACTTAGGTTGTCGAGTAAAAGCACATGAATGTTTTTTTATTTCCAACATTTTCTTCTAGTATCATATCAATAAACTTCTCTGAATATCATTGCATGTTGATGGTAGGTAATTTGTGGCGTGAATTGTGGGAAACATCTAAACCAGTGCCTGCTGCGAAACAGGCACCTCTCTTTGATGAGGATTTGGCAGTGTAAGTCTGTATAACCATTTTTGTTATGATCTTGGATTTTCCCCTTAAAGCCATCTTCTCACTTGAATGGCATTTTACATTCATCTTAGGGAGGGCATCCTTGATGCATTTCAGGACATCCAGCCAGCTGTGCTTTTTGGACAGCTGTTTGTTTCACTAGTAAGTTCTCTTTCCTTTTCTTTTTATCTAATATAAATTACTGTTATTATGTTTAAATGACAAGCAATTGTTATCTGTCATCATCTTGCCATCTCTGATCTCCCTACTTGATCTTTTAAAGTACTGATATCATGGTGAGCTTCTTATGCTATTTGTGGGCATAAGAAGCACATTATTTATTTTGAAATTTATTCTGATCAATTCTCTTATTTGTTGACAAAAATACCCATCATAACCTCTAATTGCTACCAATATTATTTTTAAAAATATTTTTAACACTTTAACACATTTGTTAATACAAATAGCAAATAGTTTGTTTTGTGAGATAATTAAAATATTTGATCAATGATTGTGCCGCTTTGCGGTCATAATCTTTTGTCTTAATTATACAGCTTGGTTTAGGATTTGCGATAGCCGAACCTGTGCTGTCCGGTAACTCTGACTTCTCAAAGTTGTTCAATGACTGCAAGGAGCATGTAGTTACCACTTGTCAAAGCAAGAGATTCAGTGAGAAAGTTTATGAACTTGTTCAGGTGGGTACTAGTAGACTAAAGTGACTAATTATGTTATGTAGTTATATAGTTGCTTCCAAAATCCTTTTGAAACATCTCAAGTATTGATTCTCACCTTAAGGAAATGGTCAAAATGTAACCAGTGGATTAAACTCGAATGCTTCATCCATCTATTTGAACAACCATTAACTATGTAAAGGGCAACTCTTAGGACTGATCAAATATTGTGAAACTTTTCACCTTTCATTTTAGCTAACCCTATCCAGGTCTATTTAATTTTCTTCTCCTAGTGTTTGGATTGTTGCTAGTTAATGGGCTCTTTATCATTTTCATCTGCAATTGTAAACTTCTAGAAAAAGAAAAATTAATGGCCATGTCCTTAGTGTAGGTATATGAAACAGTGGAGACAATGTTGCTGAATCCTGAGGAGGCACTAAAGATGATGAAGCTCACAGAGGAATCAACTGCGACTACTGGTGAAGCAAAGCGCCGGTTCAAGAGGCTTAGCCATATCTTTGGTGCCAAAGAGAAGCTGTTGGCAAGGCCTGTTTGGAAAGATCAGATCAAAGATGAAGAAAAGCCCGTTCGACAATCTTTTTCAAGTTTCTTCGATAGCAAGTCACCTTTATTTTCAAAGAAGCCTCCCAAAGCTGGAAACTTATCCCCTGCTGAGACACCTCCCTCTCTGGAAAATGATTGGACACTAGTTTAAATAGAGTCCAGCTTCACCCTTTTGTAGGATAAGGCAACATACCCTTCTTTTTGTTTGTTCTCCCCCTGCTGCCAGATAACTGTAAATTATTTTCTTTATTCTTTTTCCAAATATTGATTGGTGAATAGAAAATTTTAATGTATTAAGGAGTACCCTAATTAACTATTCCTTAATTCAATTTCTTTTTTAGCTTTGCTTGTTGGGGGAGGCTTTGTACAAAGGAAAATCAGTCAAAATAATAAAGGTTCCTAGTCTTCCTCCTTTCTCAAACGAATGTCATGTTGCTTTTGCATCACGGTCATATTCCCAAGAGAACACTATTGCAGGATTTTCTGGAAACAAGACTAAAACTCAAAACTGTCTGTCGCATTTTTAAGAACAACTTGATTGGATGTTTGTGTAAAATATTTTTATGCTGTCAGTGTATAATTAAATTAATAGAGTATTGAATTATACCCAGAAATAACTTAGTTAATAACAGTTATTTCAAGAATTCTCATTTCTTGGATTATAATTTTATAACTTGAAATAAACTCCCCTTAAGGTAGTAAAGGAAAAGAGTGGACAAGAAGAAAAGAGAGAGAAAGAAGAGCATGTTTCTTAGGTACGTGTACTGGCACACCACTTTTAATGGTTTGAGGTTTGTAGTTTAGAAATTGAAATCCATGTAGAACTTGGATCACTGCAGAACTTCTTGTTCCACTTTGTTGTATCACTAATAAGTTTTATTTTTTTGTAGATATTAAGCTTTTTGTCATGTAAACAAATATTGTAATATTATTTATCAATATAGTTGAGTTTATTCATACTACTCAGTGAACTTTGGTTGTAAAATTACTTTGAGTGAATTCTGCTAAATAAAAGGACTTTGTGAATTCTACTTGTAGGCACTGCTGGTCTGCTACCTACTATATATAAAATATAATAAATTAAAGCTTTTAAAAAACTACCTACCTACATGACTGACTACATTAGCGGTTGGATTTAGAAAATGTTAGCATAGGCTGATCTACCAATATAGTAGTATTATAAGTTCGTATTTAATTTCCTAAACAAATTGCTAATAATTAGGTGCTACCTAGTACCTACATTAGCGGCTCCGTGACGAAACTGCATGCTATAGTAGGTGATCTATGTTAGTAGTGTTGTAAAATTTTATTTATTTATTTATTTAAAGTCAGATTTATTATTAGAGTAAAATACAACTCCCTCCCCCAAGTGATATTGATATTACATTCTCCTCCCCTCTTATTTCAAAACATACACTCCCCACCCTTCATTAATAGAAATATAACATATCTCAGTCCATTTTTAACTTTCCGTCAAAAATTTTAGTTAACCTCCATTGGATGACAATTCTGTTACCAATATGCCCTTATTCTTGCTTTTTTTCACCATCATCTCTTCATCGTTTCGTCAAAAAAAAATTATTCTCTTCATCGATTCCTCTGACATCCAGTTAGCAATGCTGGGTGGTGGCTGTTTTGGCAATATATTCGATGCACAAAGTTCAGCTATTCACATGGGTAATGTGTTTCCCAACCAAGAGTGGTTGGCTGCGGTTTTTGTAGCATCTGTTCGGTTTTTAGGCCTCTGTTGCAGCTCTGTTGTGTGTGGGTTGTGTTCTCTGTTGCACAGATACATGGATTTAGAATAGTTTTTGGTTTGTATTCATTTTGCTTCTTTCGCATGCCTTGCAGTATCCCTCGTGATGTAACTTTCTTGTTTCTTTGTTTGGGTGGCACTTGGCACTACTTGTGCTCTTTTGTTATCACTACGGCCTTGCCGCTGTTGTTGCTTATGAAATAGAAGTGTTGCAGCACAAGGTTTTTGATATACTGCACCATGGTGAAAACAAAAGGATCAACATTTAACCAGGATAAGGGTATATTAGTAATAGAATTATCATATAACAAAAGTTAATTGAAATTTAACGGGAAAGTTAAAAAACGGACAAGATGCGCTATATTTCTATCCATGAAGGGTGGAAAGTGTGTGTTTTGAAATAAGAGGGGAGGTGAGTGTAATATCAATATCTTTTAGGGGAGGGTGTTGTATTTTACTCTTATTATTATTATAATTATTTTTCTCTTTGACTTGGTTTTATCTTTTACTAGCTCCCCAAAAAGTTTGTTAAGATGGGTTGATCTTATCCCTATTTCTATGCCTCTCATCAAAACAAAAATTCCTATTTTTATGCCCATTTAAGTTGCATATAAAAAAAGTAGGTGTGGCCTTTGGGTTAATCACTCTCTCTCTCTAACTTTCACTTTGTTTTCTTTTCACCGACACACCAAGCCTATAGTCCATGCATTTTCTTACTCTCAACAAGAGATTTTCTACAATGACAACTCTACAAAATGGCGTTTTATGTTTCCCGTTCTTGGCCACAAAAGGGTGCTTCTCAGTATTAAGAAAATAATTTGGGTTTTACGGTAGACTTCTCAACATTGTGTTAGCAAGAAGTGGTTGTTATATCCTGGGTTGTTCATTGCCTGTTCGATTGTTCTTGCTGTTCTGTTACCTCGGTGTTCAACCGGGATGAGCCTGTTGTATCCTGGGGGGTTTGCGCCTGTGGGCGGATAAATCCTTAAGGGCAGTCTAACCGACGCCTCAGGTCTTTTATTTTTACTCACCATTAATTGTTTTACAGGCTTCATGATTGATGGGTTGTAGATGGTACAGTGCTATTTGGCGATTATTTACAACAATCTTAAGGATTTATCTCGTTTCCATCACCCTCAGTATCATAGGCGCCAAAATCATGGAACCTAAGACCCCAACTTTACCATCGATAATGGCGGTTGGTGTGCAAGTGTAATTTTTCCACGAGACCCTTCCAGGTTCTATCTCTTCTATCTTTTCTTCACTTTACATTGGGTGTATACTGTATGTTGTATGCATTACTGTGGGGGACTGATAGATTGCACCGCTGTTTCATCATCTAATATTATGTGGTCCTTAATTCTATTTTAGAATTAACCTGTGTGCATGTTATACGGGGTTTTCATTTATTATTTATTATTGCTATAATATTACGTTTTTTTATATATATGGGTGAACAACTTGTTGGATATATTTGTTGTAATTGAATATTCTTGTCGAAGAAGTGAGTGCCTGATTGTAATGTTGCCTCCAGGGCCATTTAAATTAACCATGTGTATTATTTCATCTTGAAATAGAGCAACTTATTGTGAATTCCCCTTGGACTAAAGCATGTGAGTCCTGGCTTGAATATTCTGACTTAGGTGATTGGGCTCTAATGGGGATATTTTTAGTCTGTGTTTCAAATTGTAAGTTCAATCAGGGGATTATCATTTTTGTGATTGCTTTGCGATGTCGGCGCTGCTATGTACTTTTAAATGCAAATTTTCTCAGGCATGTATACTTGTCTTTCATATCATCACTTTTTCTCAATTCTTTTGGTTCATAAGAAAATTGGCACACTTGTTTTATCTCATTGATTGCTGCACTTTCTGTTGCATGAATGTGTCATTGCTTGAGATGATGTTTATCCTATGCGATGAATCAAACAATGATATAATTAATTTGTATCTGAACTATTGTTCTCAATTTGAGCTTTATTGAAATCTCATTGTTAATGATGTGTTGAGAACATTTTGGGTTTGGTTGTGAGTTGTACATATAAGTTTTATATATGGTCTTGAAATTATATTTTTGGAAGTGTCATAGTTATTTTTATAAGAGTGTTGTCGTTGGACAATATTGAGAAGCTTATCGAAATATATAGGTGATAGTCATGAGTAAATAAGTGCAATTTTGGGTGTGTTAAATCATAAGGAAGAGTGATAAAATATTTTATCACTAGATTATTTTATTAAGAAACTTCTTTTGAAGTCTAGATATTTTAATTTGGAGTTAAATATTGAGGTATCCCTTATGATGCTAACATATAAATCAATTAAAGAAGAATATAAGTGACTTTGTTGTCCAATTTGAGTATACCCAAGTTATTGAAAGTTTGTTACTTTCAATAATTTGATGAGTTTGTTGCATTCAATCAAGTGAATGAATTTATTATGAAACTATTTTGAGGTGCTTGTTAGGCTCATGTAAGTTTTGAGAGGTACCATAATTTATGGTACTATACATATGGATTTTCCACCATATTAGAATAATATGGCGACGATGATTTGATTTGATTCATATGAGAATAAATCTATAGGTGGTGGAATTATTTGATTTTGTTGTCGCTTAGAAAACATCTAAGTAGACCTGTGTAGTCCAATCCACTATGGAGGCCAAGTTTATTGCTGTTGACTTGGTAAAATATGTGATAGATTGTCTAAGAATTTCTTAGCCAATGTTTATTGATTGAAGGAAATTGTGTCTTCCCTATCTATAATTTTGTGATTGCCAAGCAGCAATAGGGAATATTGAATATTGAAAAAAGAGTCGTACGTACGTGTTGTAATTGTGAAAAGTAGCTACTATAATGATAAGGCCTAATTATTGTGAGGTTGAATTTGAATTTGACCAATCCTTTAACGAAGCCCCTTGGGAGGAAATTTAATTTGTGATACATCGAGGGGAATGGGACTTGAGCCATTTGAAATTAACAAGTGATGGGAACCCAACCTTTGTGATTGGAGATCCCATGAAGAAGGTTCAATGTGGTAAAAACAAGTCACTTGTTAGTTCTGCTAGCACTAAAAAGATTATTTTAATCTTTTCCTTTTGTCCCTTTCCTATGGTGTCTTTGAGAAAGTGCTAGACACTGCATTATTGAGAGGATAAGCTCTAAAGGCTTTTAGTGATTTTCATATCCCTTATGGGTGGTGTATGATTTCCGGCATACACTTGATGAAATCACCTATATGAGTGTCAAGTGGGGCCGCTTGCATGAGATCGTGGCGAAATCTCTAGAGCACTCATGAATACCGGGCGCGCGCATGGCCTATTAGCGCAAAACGGCGTAATAGCAAGAATGTGGGGGTGTAATGTGATTGGTAGACCGCTAACATACGTAAAGTGTCTTTGGGTTCAATAGCTTGCTACACCGATTCACTGTGTGTTAAGTCTTATCAGTCTAGGGTCTGGTTCAATAGCTTGCTACACCAGATCTGATGCATTACATCCATGATGTCAACCCAGAAACAATCTATCTGACTTTAAAATAAATATGTGGGGGATTGCTGTAAAATTTTATTTATTTATTTAAAGTCAGATTTATTATTATTATTATTTTTCTCTTTGACTTGGTTTTATCTTTTACTTGCTTCCCAAAAAGTTTGTTAAGATGGGTTGATCTTATCCCTATTTCTATGCCTCTCATCAAAACAAAAATTCCTATTTTTATGCCCATTTACGTTGCATATAAAAAAAGTAGGTGTTGTAACGCCCTCATTTTTCATATCGTTTCTTTTCGCTTTTTGTGTGTTTCTAATTTATTTAAATTTATTAAATTATGTTTTTTTTTATATTTTTATTTTAGAATATTGATTTATATGATTTTTTAGGGATTTTTAGATGGGTAGGAAATGGAGGAACTCGAAAAACAGAAAAATAGCGTAAACCGTGACCCGGTTTGTAAACGTCGGAGGTTTTATATTTTTTTCCGGAGACCCTTTTTGCGTCAAAAAAAATATTTTAACGAAACAAAAGTTATTCTTTTAATATTTTGGATTTTTGAGAATTTTTCTAGAATTTTTCAGAAAATTTTTATTTTTAGCCGTTTTTAGCACGTTACGGGTAACCGTAGTGCAAACGGGGTATCAGAAAATGACCAAAACTTGAGTTTTGAAATTCTAACTTTTATTATATTAATTTTAGGTCTCAAAAATATTTTTCATTAATCAATTATTTGGAGAAATATTTATTTCAAAATATATAATATAATAAGCATTTTAGCCCACTTGTGCTCCCAAAAGCAAAACCCTAACTTGTGAACTCTTCTTCCTTCCCTTCCAGCAGCATTTGGGCGCCCCACACAGCCCCCAAAATTCTGATTTGTGCCCATGTGCTCATGCCTTGAAAGTCTTGGTTGGAAGAAATATTAAAACACCTTTAACTCTTAATTTATTCCAAGATAATACCACTTGCCTCTAAGCAAATCTTGGCCCTCCATTCCTTTTGGGTTCAGCCGAAATTATACAAGGGGAAGGGGAGAGAGAAACTCATCTTCCTCATTTGCATCTTGCTCCCAAAGAAAACCCATTTTCTCTCTAAGTTCCAAGCTTTTCCATAAGCTACATCCTTGGTATTTTGAGAGCTTTTGCACTTCAAGCTTCACAAAAGAAGGTTGGTTGATGATTCTAAACCATAAAACCTTCTCATTTTTCCATTATCTCCATTCTTTGATTTTTTGATCATGTGTTCTTCCATTTTTAAAGTCAAGCTTTACTCTTTTGGTATAGGTTTGCACCTTGTGAACCAAGAGGCTTGAAATCACTCCTTGATCTAAATTTTTTCAAGGGCTTGAGTAAGTTATTATCCCCTCATATTTTTCTTCTTAGGGTTTTGGTTTTCTACAAAGAAAATATATTTATGCTTGTATGTTGTATGATATTGTAAAAGGGGTTTTGATACTAGCTAGTGGAACAACCAAGCTTTGGAGAAGTGATTTTAGGACTCAAGTGATCTTCAAGAGGTAAGTGGGATGTTCTTCTAAAAGACATAATTTTTATGTAGTAGTATGTTGTATGTTTTGGATGGCTTGATGATAACTCAACAACCTTGAGTTTCATCTTTGATTTGAGTGGTTAAAACCATCCTTGATGGGTTTTAGATCACTAAACTAAGATTGGTAGCTCTAGGGTTTTTGTATGAGGATTGGTAAATTTTAATGTCATGGATGTTTTCTTAATACTTGGGTTAAATGAGAAGTTAAGAAATTTACCTAATAAGAAAAAAATGTGTGTGTATGCTTGGATTTGTCAAAAATGCAAGTTTTAGCATGAGTTAGCTCTATGGTTTTTGTATGGTAAAAATCTTGTGTTTTTGATTGTATGATTGTTCTCTTGATTGTGTATGATAAAAATGGCATGTATTGAAGGAATTATGTGTATTTAATTATTTGTGCTTCACTGGATCCATTTGGGATAAAGGTAATATTTAAAGTAGTTTATGCTTTATTTAAATATGTGCATATGATATTTGTTGTGATTGGGTAAGCCTAAATCAAGAGGAAGAAGAAGAAAAAAAAAATATAAAACAAGTGACCCAAGCATCATGGAAGAGGAAGTAGATGACTCTATAGCAAAAGTGATTTTTTTTACAATGACTAATTGGATTTACATTTAAGCCATAGTTATAATTTGGTCTTTTATTTATAAATTCTTTTGAATAAGTCTCCAATGGACTTTAATGGGAATTTTCTCAAAATAAAAGGGCTTAGAAGTTACAATTATATCAAGTTAACACCTAAGTTTTAAATCAATAAGAATAGAAAAAAATTAGTTGCTAAAAAGGAAATAAAATGGGTATAATTAATCCTTTTTTTTGAAAATCCAATTCTTAACAATCAAGTTTCATGGATGGGTAATTAAATTTTGAGGTTAAAAATATTGGTATTAGAGTATTTAATAAAATCCAAGGAGAAGAGTGAAAATTTCGAGTTTTTAAAGAGTTTGGGGTTTAAAGTCAAAATCTAGACTTTTGGGGTCAAAATCGAAATTTTGAAGTCTAGGGGCAAAAGTAGAAATTGGACGCAGAAACTGGACGCAGGAACTGGACGCAGAGATTGGACGCAGAAACTGGACGCAGAGACTGGACGCAGAAACTGGACGCAGAAACTGGACGCAGGAACTGGACGCAGAGACTGGACGCAGACTGGACGCAGGAACTGGACGCAGAAACTGGACGCAGAGACTGGACACAGAGACTGGACGCAGAGACTGGACGCAGACTGGACGCAGGAACTGGACGCAGAAACTTGACGCAGGAACTGGACGTTTTGGGGTCAAAATATAATTATAAAAAGTTATGTGGTTTTAACAAATAAATAAGTATTAAGGGGCATTTTCATAAATGCGATGAGCTTTACACGTCGTTGGAAAAGAGTCCAAAAACGTGGCGATGTTGAAATTCTTGAAATAAGGATTTTCTGTGATTTGCAATTGAATTGTCATTTGCATTTAAGATGTGGGCTTTTGCCTAAAACTTGAGCATACAATCCTATGGTGATGGATTGTGAATAAGTATAGTCTGACTATAAGTCCTTGAGGGCATTCAGGTTGCGAAAGTCTCAATGGTCTTGCGGTGAATCCCCTTGTGCCGAGAAGAGTAGCATACCCGGCTTGAATGATCCTAACCGACTGCCTTATTTATGATGTGGTGCACGAGTTAGCACAATGGGCCATACCGAATAGATGACAACGAGGGCTAAGAGATGGTCAGGTTGCATTTATGTTAGGTACAAGTTCCGCCATATCGCTTTACTAGTTGAGGAAAGAGAAGCCTCCATGGAGCAGAGCACCGGTGTGATGAGAGATGATTGAAGTGTCATGCATATAGTCTTGTTTGAGATAGATGATTTGTGATGATATTTGTTATCTCGTAGTATGGCCAAATAGTAGTTTATATGTTATGCATGTTTCTTGATTGTGACTTCTGGGAGAAACTCACCCTTGCCTATATGTTTCGTGCCCCTTATTGGGACATTATTCATATAGATGGATCAGGAGAGGCCTCTGTTTCCGAGGGTGAGAGAGAGCTTTAGGCCTCGAGGAGGCGCGGGTGGGGGTTGGATCTACGACCCCGTCACCCGGTGGGCCACGACGACTGGTCATGTGGTCCAAACACGTGGGGGAGCGTATGGATCGGAGGAGATACTGGAGCGCAACATGGTGCTCGATGTATGGATTCCTTTGGAGGAGATGGGTTTGCAGCTCGACACACACAGTGAGTGCGGAGGGACGGAGGAGCCTAGGGAGGAGCCTAGGGAGACACCGAGGCCGGCGCCGAGGCGACCAATGGGCACTGCTGTAGACTATCGTCGTCACTTCAGGAGGACGCGCCTCACCCCGAGGAAGAGCACCCTGCCGAGAGCTCGTCTGCCACAGCTTGCACCTACTGTTACTCCAGCTAGTCAGCCACGAGATTTGAGGCCGACATATGCTGCTCCTGTTTTCTTTCCCCCAACACCAGGTCGCGTTTTGCCTAACGCTGTAGGCGCGCATGCTGGACCTTCTGGGTGTGCTGGGAAAGGGAAGAGGAAGATGTGTGATGAGCCCGAGGGAGCAACTCCTACAGATTCTGACGAGGAGGACCCCGAGGAGGAGCCGGAGATGGATCTGTCTGCATAGAGTCCTAGTGGTAGGCTTAGGAGTCAGCTAGGTTGTCGTGTTGTCTAGTTGCCGACCAGCCTAGGTTTTTTTTGAGGACTTAGATGATTTTATTGTGTAGATGACACATCTTTTGTTTTATAGTTTTCTTAGGACTTAGTTTTATTGCTTTGTTTTACTTCTGTTGACTGTCTGTATTTTGCCACTTTGTTGTGGTTATGAACGATGCTTGCTAGTGCAAGAGACCTTTTGTACTTTGATGATTATATATATATATTATCGGGTGATGTATTTCATATGACTTTGGGTTATTGAGTATCTACATTTGAGCATTTGATTCATGAGAAAAGGAAAAAAAAATTATTCACAACTTTGAGAGTTTAATAAGATATAAAGATCTAATTTGGAAAAATAAAACCAGTTTATCTTAATTCCGCAATGAGGTTTTCTAGTTACTTTGGTGTAATACTCTTTAGGGAAAAAGGGTGTTACAGGTGTGGCCTTTGGGTTAATCACTCTCTCTCTCTAACTTTCACTTTGTTTTCTTTTCACCGACACACCAAGCCTATAGTCCATGCATTTTCTTACTCTCAACAAGAGATTTTCTACAATGACAACTCTACAAAATGGCGTTTTATGTTTCCCGTTCTTGGCCACAAAAGGGTGCTTCTCAGTATTAAGAAAATAATTTGGGTTTTACGGTAGACTTCTCAACATTGTGTTAGCAAGAAGTGGTTGTTATATCCTGGGTTGTTCATTGTCTGTTCGATTGTTCTTGCTGTTCTGTTACCTCGGTGTTCAACCGGGATGGGCCTGTTGTATCCTGGGGGGTTTGCGCCTGTGGGCGGATAAATCCCTAAGGGCAGTCTAACCGACGCCTCGGGTCTTTTATTTTTACTCACCATTAATTGTTTTACAGGTTTCATGATTGATGGGTTGTAAATGGTACAGTGCTATTTGGCGATTATTTACAACAAGTAGTTCCTACTTCCTATATTGTACCACTCTGTATTAGCCCTTCACTAATTTAGCGGTATCAAGCACTAGCTAATTAATGTGGTTAGAACGAGACTGCTACTTTTTGAAACAAAAACAAAAAAGAGAACGAGAATGCTAGCTATAATGAAAGTTTTTTCATGTCTCATTTTCATGACACGCATTATCTCGATCCGTTCCACCTGCGCTATGTAGCTGGCATAGTTTTTGTATATACCGATCGCTTGTGTTCTTTTTCTTGCAACTAGAAGAAACCCCTTCCCTCAAATCTCAAACAATTAATAAAATGAATATTGACAAATTAAGTTAGAGACATGTAAAAAAGAGCAGTGATCGTGTGAAGATTTTATAGTTTAATTAGGGACAAAGATTGAAAATAAAAGTTTAAATTTATGACATCCTATAAATAAATTGAAGCCAACCAGAACATGATCATCTGGCAAAATATTGCTGCAACTATTATGTATGCACCATGCAGCCCCTCCTTGTACCTTACCATAAATGAATAACCCTCAAAAAGCAAATTCTGGATCAGCCACTGACCTTCCCATTTCCCAGCAACATTTCCTTTTTAGTTGAGACAAGGCCAGTCAAATTAAGTTGCACAAGAATTATGTGAATCACAAAAAAAAAAAAAACTCAGACTACCTTAAGTGCCAATTCACATGAGGTCATTAAAATCCCATGAATATACATACATCATCTCATTCTCCTTTTATATAAATATGTCACCCGAATAATTTACTTAACATACTTGATCAAGTGAATATGATTACTAAAAATTACATCTCAAAAATTAATTTTTTATTTTTTGGATAAGCAAAATTAAACATGGTTTCCCATTCTCAAGGATTCGAAATTCCCGTGATTGAAACGCACACTACTTACCACTAAGCCTCAAAGATTAAATTGCTTATTTAAATAAAGTCACCTATATATATATATGACTTGAAAAAATATATATCACTTGAAAAAATAAAGTCACCTATATATATATATGATATTCATGTAAGATGATGTGTAAGAATTTTTTTCCTCTCATTCTATGGATGGATGGATGAGAAGGTGAGAGAGTTGCATGTATATTGAATGTGAAAAAAAAAATGAAACGTGAAAGGCCCATGCAGTTAACCAGATGAAAAGAGTGAATAGACAAGGCAGATTATAAGTGATCAGGTTGGTGGGGCCTATTTGCATGAGACACAAGAACGGTTGGGGTGTCGAATCTCTCTCCCCTTTTTTTTTTTCAAATGGAGGCAGTTGTGGGCATTAATGTACCCAACGCGTTATTGCATTGCATGGTTAAGAAGATAGACCCAATTTAAAGCATATGTCCATCCATATTACTATGTCAAATTGCTCCCTCTTAATTGTTTCTTTAATTAATTAATCATTTCCCTTCCTTTTAGCCAGGCATGCATGTATTGCTATATAAACCCTATTCACTTCTCCCCCACCCCCTCACAAACAATTCACTTCACATAGTTTTCTTCTATAGCTAACTATTAGCACGAGATTATGGCTTCGAGGGTTCTTCTTCTTGTGCTTCTTGGTGCCCTTGTTTATAGCACCACCATTGATGCAAGGAAGCTTGAGAAGGGTTCGTTTCGTGATGAGAAGAACTTCTTCCACCGTCCAGGGCTAGGTGGAGGAGGTGGCGGTGGTTTTGGTGGTGGTGGAGGAGGAGGGTTAGGTGGTGGTGGTGGTGCTGGAGGAGGGTTTGGTGGTGGTGCTGGGGCTGGTGCTGGTGGTGGTGCTGGAGGTGGGTTTGGCGGTGGTGGTGGTGGAGGGTTCGGTGGAGGTGGTGGTGTTGGTGGAGGATCAGGGTTTGGAGGTGGAGCTGGGTTTGGAGGTGGTGCCGGTGCCGGTGGTGGACTTGGTGGAGGTGGTGGTGGAGGGTTCGGAGGAGGTGCTGGCGGTGGTGCAGGCGGCGGAGCCGGAGCTGGATTCGGAGCCGGTGGAGGAGCTGGTGCTGGAGGTGGATTTCCATGAACAATATTAAAGAAGGAAATCAAATTGAACTGAAGTTGGCTATAATTAATTCTTCTATTAATAACATGCATGTGATTTTATGTGTTCACGTATAGTTTCACTTGTTAATGTGCTTCATTCAAGAGCTAGCTAGCATTCTTATTCTGCTTCTTATTGTACGTGTTCTCCTAATTGTCGGTCCAAATTACGATTGTCAAATGGAAAATAATTCCTGTTAATTATCAACGTACTCTTTCTTCTGTTATTTTGCTCTCCGATCTTCCTAGCAACATACATTCATTGCGTACTGAAGGACACTCGCGATAATGACATTGTATATAGAGTAATAATACATAGACACATCAATAGTGTCATCACTTATCCAACAGTACTTCTCATTTCTTTTTATCTCTCTCTTATTGTCACATCATACTATTTATCACATCTATCACTTCTCTTTCTTTTATCTCTTTTTCTCTCTGGATGTATACACCCATTGGGGTGTCCATCAAATATTATCCTTGTATATATAAGGGCAAATAAAAAATAAACCGTACATATATATATATCATAAATATCCATCCCTAGGTGTAATGTACTACTTCAAAGTTTCTTCTGGAAAAGACAATATCATATACTTCTTTTTCGAAATTATTAACGTGGATAAAATGTTAACATAGATTGAGATTAAAAATAACATAATCTTTTGTAGTTTTTTTATTATTTAGTTTAATAACTTTAGAAGTTCAATAATATTTAATGAGTATATTGTCGAAGTCAACTCCCAACCTTTATAATGCGAAGGTCAGTCAAACGGTTCTGGTTCTGAGCTCGAACTGAGCTTTCAGTCTTCCCTAAAAACGGAAAAAAGAGCATCTAGAAAAGAAAATATCTACAAGGGGGGTGGGGAAAAATTAAGGACAGTAAAATTAGGCTCATTGCAGCCATAGTGCCTTTCATGCTTGTGTTAATAATTGTAGTATAGAAGGATTTGGATCTCTCGAATTAAAATCTCACGCGATCACGTAAAATTTTTGTATTTATTTTATTTTGTAAGTATTTATAAAGATTGTTAAAGTTCACACTAATTCGGTCACTAAAGCTTACGTACGACCAAATCAAACAAAAACTTTAAAAATCTTCAAAATTGATCACTAAATCGATCTCTACGGTGACCGAATATTTTTAGTCACTAAATCGGTCACTGATCACTTGTTTTCTAGTAGTGAGTGATCTGATAAAGAATACAATATGTTACTATATGAAGTTCTATTTATTACTAATAAACATTGTATTAATGATTAGGAGGACATATTCGATAAAATAATGGTTAGTAAGAAATCCTTTTAACTTAACAAAGTCTTGTATAGTTTAAAAATATTTATTCGACAGTGGTACGTACAGATCTGACAAGGTAAATGCTAATTATTGGCGAGTGGGCTAAGGAATTAAGAGCAAAAAATTATAATTAATATATATATATTTAAAATTATTCATAGATTAAATTGTGATTTTTAATCAAAGAAAGTTTTATTTTTTAATTTGTCTATTAGTTAAAGGCAATAAAACTGAACGGACCGGACTATTATTTTCAACTATGCACTTACGGTGTAAAAATATTTTACATAGATATCTAATCATGATAGTGTTTCTATCATGATGAGATTTGATTAGATGTATGTGTAAAAAAATTTTACACTATCGGTGTATGCAAATAAATTTCTTTTTTTTGTGTGTGGCCATCTTCTAAGTAACATTGACAGGTTTAATTATTTATTTTATATGAATCTCAGCAAAATTTACATAAAATATAAATAAACTTAAATAGTTTAAAGTTATTTTTCATTTAAAAGCAATACTCCTATATATGTGTGTGATAGCTTTAATTGTGTGCATATATATGCATGTGACTGAGCAGCAAATCGAAATCGAAAAATTGTGTGCAAAACTTGGAATCATGGCTAGAGTGATTGAGCCGCAAAAATGTGAAAGTATTGATGTGAAACCATACTGTTGCTAATAATTTATTATCAGTACTTCAAAATTACCTAACCATCATAAATGTTAAGAATGAAGAGATGAATAGTACTCCATAGTAGTTTTTGTTTTTTGGACTTAAATAGAGTAGATGAATAGAATATGATATGTAAACTCATTAACTCAGCACCGAAAATACAGGACAAGCCTCTTCCTAGCTAAAGTACTCCTTGTGTCATGGATCTGACTCTCTGCTGCCTTTTGCCGACGAAAATAGTTCAAACCCCTTTTCTTTTTTAACATTTATTTCTTAAAGTATTTTACACAAGGCCAGTGATGTATAATTGTGTACCGCTCTAATATATGACTAGAGTAATTGACCGAAGGTTACCTTTGGATTGATGAAAATGGATAAAATAGAATGGAATGAAACAAGATCATATATCATCATAAGTTTTATTGTTTAGATTGTTTTAAATAGGATGAAAAGGAATGTAATACATCAACATATCAATATGCTTTCATACATCTTGGTATTTTGTTGTACAATATTAATGGACGATGATTATGAATTTTAAAGTTTTTTCACATAAAGTTGCATGTTTAACTAACCCTCTATCTTCATGGCATGACTCTTTTAAAGTGAGCAATTTATTTCAGAGTGTAAAATAATTAGTCTCAACCATTGATGAGAAAATCAAGGATTGATATTATAAGTACATGCATAACAAATCATAGATATATTGAAATGCCATTTCTTGATTTTCTCATTAATGATTAAGATTACTTACTTTACACTTTACTCACTTTTGAGGAACCAAATCCCTATCTTCAATAGCACAAGTGTTTGTTTGTTTCTTTCTTCCACATGCATCGCCACCATAGTCCCCTCCCTTGTTATCTTGTTTTATATTAAAATCAATCAACAAATTAAATTAATTTTTAAGAACTACATAAGTGACATCAGACATACAGGAGAAACATCAAAACCTGTACCATTACCATAGAGGACACAAATTAAACAATCTTGTAATAACAAATGGTCACATACAACTTCACATGGTAAACCTCCTTCACAAAGGTGACAGGTCACATTCTGAAATGCTTTTTATGATCCAAAAAAGTTGAGATTTTGAGGGCTATAACATACAACCAGATTTGCTTATTCCATAGTGCATCTTAAAATTTTTGCCACTGAAAATATAGAATATCAGATTCGGACTTCTATGCCCTCCTTCAACAAATGCTCTTTCACCGACTGAATAGGCACCTGCAATCAATGGAAGGTTCAAATTCACTGTCTGAATAACATCTTTAAAATTAACAATTCAGTGCAATAATTGATCAATAGTAGATTAAAATTAACAACAAAGGGGTAAGTCGCAAATTCAGAAGGGTTGAAAGTAATATAGCAATATGTACTAAACTCTGACAACAATCATTTTAAGAAATTGATAAAACAGAATTTATACCTCCTTCCTATGAAAAATGCCAGCAGCAAGTGCAGCAGATGCATTTGTTTTAGAAAACACATCGGAAAAGTGCTCGGGAGAGCCAGCACCACTACTTGCAATCACAGGGATACTTACAGCATCTGAGATCAACTTAATTAAATCTACATCAAATCCTTTTCCTTGACCTGAAATATTGATAACAATAGATAAAAACAAATTAGAATAAAAGCAGCACTATATAAAATATATAATCAAATGACCCTAAAAATCTTCCTTTTTAGAATAGAAAAATAACTATTAGAGAGAGAAGGGGGAAGTACATGTGCAAGGGAGAATAAGAGATCCTCCAAATAAAAATAGAGGAAAATTTGGATATAATAATGAATGAGAAAAAAAAAATCATAAAAACAAGACAGCCTATTACATCTATTATTTGTTATGCATGTACATATGATATCAACCATTGATTTGTTCATCAACAATTGAGAGTACTTACTTTACCCTCTAAAGTTAATTGCTCACTTTAGAGGAGATAAATACATCAAACAGGATACATTCAACTTCCATTAAAAATTATAATTTTAAAAAATCACTCTTGATAAGGGAAAAAATACAGTGAAATCTAGTTAAAGGATAGAGAATCAGATTGACCATCACAATCGATGCAGTTAAGTAGTATTTCTCCAGCACCAAGCTCTTCAACAGCTTTTGCTAGTTCATAAGCACCAATTGGCCGGCCTTCTCGCCCCCCATTAACCTTACAGTAAACAAGAGAAGTATTGAGATAAGTCTTTCATGAAGCAAGTAGTCAAATGACTTTATTTTCATTCTTTCCCTTTGACAAAATTCCAAGAGATACATGAATTACAATTTCATGATGTTCTCCACTGACTAAAAAATTTAAGACTGGGTTATGGATAGTGACAGTTATAGCCCCCTTCTAGTATTGTGAATGTAAACAACAGCATGTACTGTGACTTTAACTAAGACTGAATAAATCTAGACTCTAGAGTCTATAGACAATCACAAATTTAAAAGAGCCAAGTGCAAAGTCATTTATGTGAGCTAAATATATATTAAAAAAATCATAGCATAACAAGGTTAAGAGATCTAGCTCAGTGGACATATTCAAAAAAAATTAGTGAAGAGAGATAAAAGACTTACTGTACACTGATACCAGGCATATTCTTCTCCATTAGGACCTGAAACCGACATAAAATGGTTTTCAATATTTTTAAATTTAATTCAATTTACATGAAAAGATCATCACTCAGTTTTTCACCCCAAAATCTGCTCTTGGAAATAGTTTATTGTAATTAAATTAGAAATAGAAACTAATTCCCTGGCTGCAGCATTAAGCATATTTTCTTCCCCCCAAAAAATATATTATACCAATATAGAGTACTGTATACAGCTCAATTTGTTAGAAGCAATTTCACAATAGTTGTTGAAACTCAACTGAATCTGATGACATATCCATATAATTGCATAAGTAATATGATTAGCAGTTACATCAAAGGAAAAGGGGGAGAAAATGACAAAAGAAGAGAATTAAGTAAATACATAGGAAGTCCCTACTTTAGACAAGTACTAGGCCTAATTCTTCAGGACCAAACCTGAAGAGGCCAGATCTGCCTACGACCAAAGAAAGAGGTTCTACATATAGCATTATTCATTATTACTATTAGAGTATGATAATTCAGAGACATACAAAAATTAAAATCAGGGAGAAAGGAAAGAACTTCACCTAGACTTGAAACCCTTATGGTCTTGAAATGCACATCATTAGGATCCTTTATGTAAACCCTACGGGGATCAATACTAACAACCACTGCCTGCAAATTGAAAATTAATTGGAATACGGACAATTGAATCATATATCGTGCTTCACACACACCGATGAACCATGTATTGAAGAATAATGCCATATATTTAAACAAATCACTTTAGCAAAATTATTGAAACATACAAACTACAGAACCAAACTCAGCAAGGAAGCATATTGTAATCTTTGTTTTTTCATAGTAACATATTATATTCAGTGTATTAAGATACCCATATAATTAGGAGAAACTACATGTGACAAGCCAAAGTAGTTTATTATCTTGCCTATAAATAATTCATGATCACTGCCAGTATCTTTATGAAATATGATCAGCAACATAATACATTACTTTGAAAGAACATGGTAATAATTTCGATATGTCCTTTTGTGAAAAGGGAGGGGAGAAGATTATGGTGCATGCATGTTTAGGGAGTCTTAAGTACTTATAGGTACACTCAAAGGTACATGTATGGATGGGGAGGAAAGAAGCAGACATGATTATCAGCTGTTAGCTTACCTGATTCCCATAAACTCTGGATATCTGCTCTAAACTGGTCTTCCCAGTCTTTACCTAAATGTGACAGCCATCACAAACATCAGAAGAAACAGGTATTTCAGTGCATATTAATATAAACAAGCAAAAGGTTGAATTCCATACTCCAGTTCTTAAATATTCTTCTGCAGCATAAACTGCATCACTTCCAATGGAAATCTTGTCGGCCCCAGATCTAAAATATTCTGCAGCAACTTCCAAACTAGAATAGTGCCTAGAATATATTTATTTGGATGAAACAATTATAAAAGTTCTGAGCAAACACATAATGATAAAACAATAAAAGTGGACAATTTTAGTTGAAAAAAATGTCACAATAAAGTCAATAGCATAATCACCATAAAGATTAGTAATAATACCTTCCATTTGAATCTGTAAAATCTCTAATTCCGCCCCCAACTGTTAAGGGTACAAAAACATTCTCTGATGTGTATCGCAATACCTATGAAGAAGCATAGCAAGCATGAAACCACAGTGAGTATTGGATAAATTCAGCACCAATTCATAAAAACTTCCATTTTGGCACATTACACAAACCTGCAACATCGGTAAATCACCAAGAGGGAAGTCGCGAAATCCAGTAATGTTTAGAAAGCTGACCTGTATCCAAGCTTGAGGTTTAGTTGGATAGAACATAGTTCATAATATGTGTGAAAACAACAAAATCATCAAAGGCATACCTCATCAGCTCCATCTTTATAGTACTGTCCAGCAAGCTCAACTGGCTTGCCAAGATTCCTTACCTGACAATTAAAATAGCATCATAAGATGATAAACATAAAATTTTCTCTTTAATAATAAAATATAATGTGATGACTGATAGAAAAAACAAAGTCTAGACAGTTCTTATTTAATTATCCACACCAATAAGTAGTTTGTGTTGAATAGATGTCTAATATTTTGGCATATGCTGTATTAGAGAAACCCCATAAAAACCATAAATATTATCAAAACGATGAGTATTATCTCTCGTACCTCATTCTCTTTTGTATGTTCTCTTACATCATACTGGTCTCCTTTGGTTACAACGAGGTCCCCCATATCATTTGTTCTCACATCAAGGCACGCAATCACCTTAATATACAATGTTTTTGTTAGCAAACCAAAATAATGAAAGCACCAACGACGCTGAGAATACATATAAGTTAATTGAAGTTAGAAAGGGGTTTCATGACTATTACCCTTTTTGCAAGTTTCGAAGCTTTGCCTTCACCAGGCTTCTGTCTTCAAGTGAATATTGCAAATGGTTAGTTACCATAAATCAAAATGATGATGCAAACAGTGATACAGGAGATGTGCATAGAAATGTATGAAGGTCACCTTTGTCACATTTGATTTCGGATACAAGAATCTTCTCAAAACAGAGAGACCAACATCTGAAAATTTCATTTCAGGAATAAGCCAGCCAAGAAAAGAAATGAATATCTTGTTTTAGCCCGAAATAAAAATAAATATATCTTAAAGAACATGTAAAAATTGCAGCAATGCATATTTCGGTATTCTACCAAAAGCCAATAAAGATAGGAAACTCAAATTTTATTAATAATATTGGGGACCGAACAAAAAAATTCATTTTGAATTGAATTCGATAGTTTCCTATTTCCAGTTTTTCATATCACTTGTTTTTCTAAGTTAATTGGAAACTCGGATTATCCTTCAATTATTCCTTTAAGGGAGCAGGGATTATACAAAATCAGATGTAAGTGTATTACTTCAAATTTCAAAACAGTGTAATGTTGATCCCATAAATTTATTCCTTACACGGACCAGAGTCCAGTTACAAGCTAATGAAGAACAGAAATTTCAATGAAGATGGTGGCCTCCATGATTTAGGGTTTTGTACATTATATCAAAAAAAAAAAAACCAAAAAAACTTGAAGATTGGTAAGGAAGATAGAACTTGCCTCCACTCTTCTCTGGATGGAACTGAACTGCATGCACATTTCCTCTTCTAATAGATGCTATAAATTTCTCACCATAGTTGCAAGTGGAGGATACCCACTCTTTGTTGTCATCTGACTGAGAAAATGAAACAATTCACATTGCTTTAACATTCACAAATCATCAAATTCAAAACATAGAATATGAATATGACAGCCAAAGCACAAGGAGTTTTTTAGAGAAAAGGGGAAACATACAGGCATGGCACGATAAGAGTGCACAAAATAGACATGGTGGTTTCCAACATCATCCAAAATTTCCGAGTCCATTGCGATTTGTAAAGCATTCCAGCCAATATGTGGTACTCTAAGACCATTTGATGAATCAAATCGTCCAACGGTACCAGGTATTAAGCCAAGACCTTTTACTGATTCACAAGCATATTGTCCATTCAATACTTCAATTAAAAGTGTCAATAAAAAAGGTAACTCACTCTTGTAGTGTGCTTAGGAAATCGAGCTTTCTTTTATATTAGAGAGCATGGTCTCCCACGTTCTCTTTGTATATGTGAGAAGCATACAAAAATTAATTAGGTTACAGATTCCAATAAATCACTCAGTACTTTATAACTGACCTAGTCCATTCTCCTCACTAGATTCAAAAAGCAATTGAAGACCAAGACAAATGCCTAAAAATGGGCGATCCTTTTCAATATATGAACATAGTGCTTCATCCATCCTGCAAAAAACATGATATTGCTTGAAGCTTGATACTAAAATGAATAACAAAATAAAACATTCGACTCAAGCTAAAATTCAGAGTGCAAACTCTCAAAGATCAAAACTAAAAATTGCCTCAAAAAAAAAACTTTGAATGTATCCATGACAATGCCTAGGGGAAACTTTAGAATTTGAACTGATAAATTCAGAAGAACTAAAGAGACAATGGGACATTATGCTATTTGAAAGGCACCTTAGATATACAAAATGAGTTCAATTCATACATTACACCAAATGTATACACTATACAACAAGTCAACAACCACCAATCCTTTCCAACTTGATTATCCCCAAAATTTCAATACCCCATCTTACTTAGGAATTAGTACAGTAGTTGTAAACTCCAACATATAATAGGAGTTTTGGTTTAACTCATTCTTAATGAACACAGTAAATTTTAATCAAACAAAAGGGCATGAATCAATGCAGATCAACATTACTATTGCATAATTTGAAGAAAAAAGTACCCTATCCTGTCCTTTGTTTTCTTTCAATAGCCTACTACTTTAACCCAGCAGAAATTTCTCCCCGCAAGCATAGTAGTACTACTACTATATATCATCAAAGAAAAATAATGAAAAAAGACAAAAAATAAAAATTACCCAGTTTTGCTTAACACCTCCATAGCAGCAGCAAATGCTCCAACACCCGGGAAAACTAAGCGTCTTGCATTTAAAATGTCTTCCGGGGTTTGCACCTAGTAAACATAGTTGTTTCAGATTCAAAAAAAAAAGCAGCAACAAAAGCAACCCCCTTAAGAAATGGAGTAAAAAGCTTACATCTTCGATGTCAAACCCGAGGGACCTAATAGCATTCCTGACACTCCGAACGTTGCCAGCACCATAATCAAGCAAAGTCACAACTAAAAACCAGGAAGCAAAAGAGAAAATGAGAGGTTGTGGAACAAAACCAAATCCCAAAAAAATAATATTTTTTTTCTTCAAATGGGTATTCCATAAAAGGGAGAACAAACCAGAGTCTCCAGAAGAGGAGGCACGAATTGAGAAGTTCCTTGAGCTTTTGACATTGCCAAAATGGGAGAATCTAGTGGACGAGAGTGGTTTTTTGCGAAGAAGAAGGAGAGAGGAAGAAGAGTGTGAAGCAGCAAATGGCGGCGCCTCCATTGTTGTTGCTGCTGCTGCTTCGCTCTGAATGCAACCTCTCAACAGTCAACACTGCGCTGTTGTAATGAGCTATGTTGCTTACGGCGTCGTTTTAGGAACTCAAACTCCAGTTGTTCACTGTTCCAGGTAAAAACATTTAGTTATTTTATATTATTCTAAATTAAAAAGCATTACTTATCAGGGTAAGCATTAATCCTACATGACAGATAGGTCTTGATGAAAACCTTTGAAAAACTTCTATTAAGAATTCTTGAAAGCACACTTCTGATTTTTATTTACAGTACTTTTAGGATGGAAAGACACCATATATATTACATTCAAATTGTTTAGTGACATTTACTAATGTGAATTTATAATGATGTTATCTTTACTTGCCAAAATAGATATATAGATGCAATAGATGCATGACTGACAACTTAGCAAAAAAGTTATTTGAGAGCTTTCTTAGAAATGATTAGAAAATAGACACAATAATCTGAAGTTCATTTTGTTCTTTCCTCTATGATTCAAGTTGGTGTGTTGCTCAAGACTTTACTTGTCTAAGCTGTATTCATTGGGGTCAATAGGAAATTTCTTCTCTTTGCATTCAACTTTTCTAAATGAACACGTTTTTGGACAGGCAAATCGTTTAAATACTCCAATTATTTATCCTTCATACGATTCATTAGAAGATGCTCGACTAAATACCATCATATTCATAAATTATAAATTATGTTTTTAACCCGCCATTTTTTCTCCCCTCCTCTTTATCTTTTGAACAAAAGAAAAGTTTTTCATTGAAATCTCTACCTTATCCTTCACTTCATTTCTCTCTAATCAAATACTACCTCTGTCCCTAATTATAAGATATTTTTGACAAATTTATTTATCTTTTTTTATAAGAGGCTTTTGAAAATATATTATGTATTAATTACTCTTTTACCCCAAATTATCTTTATTTATTATAAATATTTTTTGTCTCTCTCTCCTATGATGAATAGAGAAGAGAGAGATAATGCATTAATTAAGTGAGAGAGAGTAAGTGAAAAGAGAGAGATACTACTATAGGTAGTTTTAGAAACACAATGTAAATTATTGACAAATTTAATATTTTAAACTATATTAACTAACTTCCTTAGTGGGAAAGAATTAGGTAAAAACTACTTATAATTAGGGACAGAAGTAGTACTATGTAAGGGAGTCATCAACGATCAATAATAGTCACTAATTGTAACAGGAAATGCTAGTTGCCTTTGGCTTCACCTTGCATACTATAACCAAAATCCAAAAGCACTCAAAAGATGTTGTCATCGTTATTGCAACTGTTGAGGTTCTAATGGCACAACTTCTCCTGGAAGCATATTTAATGGGTTAGCACTCCAGGTTCTTATTTTCTATATCACTATTTTCTGGCACAAAAGAATGTAATAAAATAAGATCATCAGTTTACCTACAAATACAATCAACCAACAAAAATAACCATGAGATCTAAAGGGCCACTCCAGCCTAGCCTTTGAATCATTTCTTTTGAAGAAAGCCAGTCTTAGACAGAAGCCTTGATAAAAATCCCTTGCTGCCATTATCATTAGTGTCCTTTGCTTTGGCACTGCTTAAGTTGCTTATGAGAGACCAATGTATCTCAAAGTCAGGCTGGTAGCCATTTTCCTGCATGGCTTGCATGAGTTCTGATGCCTTCCTAAGATTCTTTTCCATGTGATAACTCTTGATTACAGTGCAATACATTTTCCTGGTTGGAGTTTCACCTCCATGAATCATGTCCACCAGGAACTGTTCCGCTTCTTCTGTCCTCCCACCGTGGCAGAAGCTAAGGACAAGCATTTCTGCAGTGTTGATACTTGGTTTGAGATTCCAATTTAGCATCTCAGAGTAAAAATTCAAAGCGATGTCCAATTCATTTCGTGCACAGAATCCGTGAATGAGGGAATCATAACTGGTGGAAATTGGAATGTTAGATTTCTTCAGCATTATGTTCATAAGTTGAACTGCCTTGTTCAATCTTCCATGCTGGCAAAAACGCTTGATCATGTAATCATAGTTGATATCATTAGGAGTTAGAGATTCCTCTTCCATCCGGTCCAAAAAACTTTCTGCTTCTCTTATCTTACCACGGGAAAGAAGGGCTTCCACAATAGCTGTTTGAATGATAGAATCATGTGTCCATCCTCTTAATCCTATTTCTTGACTCAATTCCAGGGCCTTTTGCAGCTCTCCGGCATCACACAGGCTGCTTATTACCTTCCTCAAGCTGCGGTTACTTGGTTTGAGCCCCTTTGAAATCATGGTAGTCAGATAATGCAGAGAACTGGATAAATCTTTACATTGCAAGAAACCATAGACAAGATAATTATGGCCAACTTCATCAAGTACAACTTTCCTCTCTTCCATTTCAGTCAGTATCTTATTAACATCCAAACAGTTTCCAGTTGACAAAAGATAGAAAATAAGAATGTTATATATGATAAGGCCATCAAGTGAACATTGTGCAAGCATAAGGTCCTTTAAGTTCAGGGAAAATACGACTCTACCCTTCATACACATCATTCGCACCAAATATCTGTAACTTGAAAGGGACAGCTCCCAACTTTTTCTTATTGCAACACCAAGTAGCTCCCCCACTTTTCTCAAGTCATTAGCTTGGCAGTGTCCCTGAATAAGCATGCTACACAGTTCATCATCTAAACTTTGTCCTTTAGAGAACATATCGCGAATCAGAGGGTCAGCTTTCCCGATGTTCCCCGTATTACAAAATCCGCATATCAATGCACAATGAGCAGCATGAGAAAATGAAGGCTGTTCTTTCAAAATGATATCTCTCAATGCAATAGCTCTGTCATATCTATGAGCCTTGCACAGTTGAGGGATTAACAAGACTGAAACATCCAAACAAGGTGCCAATTTTCTATCTAGCATATCATCCAATATTGTAAAGGCTAGAGAAAAATTTCCCTCATTACATAAGCCCCTTATGAGATTATTATAACCAGCAAGATCCAAGATTAAACAATGTTGTAGTTGTTTTAAAACTACAAGTGCAATGCCTGTAAGACCCCAAGCAGAAAGCACTTCTACAAATACATTACATATATCTGACCTTAGGTGAGGGTATGATAGAAGCATGATTTCAAGAAGCTGTAATGCTTCCCCAAGCATCTTCTGATGGCAGATAAGGCCAAGAAGATGTTTAAATTCCTCCAACCGTGATGGTGACCATTTATTTCTACAAGCAATGTGCCAGTAATAATTATAGTCCTTCATGTTTCCTTTCTTACATAAAGGTATGAATATGGAAGTATATGTCTCACTCTTGATATGAAATTTGTTCTGAAGCATTTCATCCAGTATAGTTTTTGCTTTGCGCAGTAAGCCCTTCTTGCTATATGCCTGTACAACTAAGTTGAGAGTTTCCTGGTCGAGTTCATGGGCAGACCGTGGCATTTTCTCCAAAAGTTTGATCGCTGACTTGATTTGCGACCGAGACGAACAAAGTTGTCTCACTAACTTTGAGAATTCAGGCAACAGCAATTCCTGCCCCCAACAAAGCATTTCTTCAACCAAAATTAATGCATTTTTAATGTTATTATTGCTGCATTCCTTCCTGACAGATGAATTGAAGTCGGGTACCATGGACTCTTCAAGAACCCGAGTAATGTGGTTCTCGTACTCATCAACGTCTGCATCCAAATAAAGTCCATTTCCGATATCATCGAAGAACTCCGTTTTGGAAAGTTTCCGGTCATTGTCTCGTTTCAACTTCACACTCAAAGGGTTCAAGCCCAAGATCTGAAATGCCTTGGAAAGTGGACTCTCCATCAAAGAAAGTTCAATCAAACCACGGCTCTCCATCTCATGAACCAAACTTTTCACTTTATCAAACTTTCTAGACTTACTATACCCTGCAATAAGAACTCTGAAAGTTGAGATATCAGGTGTTGCCCCTCTATCAATCATCTCATCAAGAATGTCACTGGCATGCTCTAACATACCCACTTTAAACAACCCACTTATAAGAGCATTATAAGTATACACACGCGGCAAAAGGCTTTTCGATAGCATAACTGATAAATAGCTCAATGCATTCTTCATCTTCCCTTCACGGCAACTCCAACCAATCAATATCCCATAGGTTACTTCATCAGGACTAAAACCTACACCTTCTAGTTCTTGCAAAAACACTCCTGCCCTTTCCACACCATAGCTGCTGCACAGAGAATTCATCATTCTATTGCCAGCCATCACACTAGGAGCACACTTCACTTCAACAAAGAAACTAAGCAGGTCTTTGAAGTCCCTCTTCTCACAGTACCCAAATGCAATTTCATCAAAAACCAAGCAACTAACACTAGAGTTCAATGGCAACACCTTCCTAATCATGGTTCTTGCTTCCTGAATCTTCCCATTGATGCAAAGCAGTACCATAAGATTCTCCAGTGTACTCATCTCAGCACCACTCAAAGGTCCACCCAAATCATCAACCAAATCGAAACCAACCCGAAACGCAAGCATTGTTCTCTTCATCCGCACCAAGAGATCAAGCAGAAGACAATGACATGACCGAGAAGGAACCATCCCTCGACCCTTCATAGCATCATACACAAAAACCGCCCTATCCAAATCCTTCACACCAACAACATACCCTTCAGTTAGCTTATCGAAAATCTCACTGCCACCACTGCCACAACCACCCAGTGAAGTGAGCAAGTCCTCAGCTTCTGTGAGCAACCCAACATGCACAAGCAGTGATGCCATGACCTCATAGGATTGCGAGAGATGCGTGTCCTTGTTTTTCTCGACACCCCATTTGAAAACCTCGTACAAAGATCGAACCTTTTCGACCCGAGTCCCAACCCGGACGCACTCGGATTGAAAACCCAGCAATATTTGCAGCACGTGTTCGGGTCTCAACGCGGGAACCCTCCAGAACTGGCGCGTGATTCCGGGGACCACGGTGGATAACTCCAAAAGGTGGGTTTTTAGAGAAGAACCGGCGCGTGCGCGTGCGTTGTTTGAGAGGGAAGGCTCGCGTGACAGCAGGGATTGAGCGAAACCGTGAAAGTCGATGCGGGACAGTGTGGAAGGAGTTGTGGTGGTTGTTGTTGTTGTTGTTGTGGAGATGAGAGAGAGAAGGTGCTGTTGGAAGTGTGGGTGGTGGTGGCGGCGGCGCAGAGTGGTGAAGAGAGAGTGGAGCATTCAATGGCATCGACAGAGGGTAAGCCGAATTTCTCCGGAATTTTAGGGAGGACGGAAGTGCTGCTACTCGTTGTGGCGGCGGCGATGGTGGCGATAACGGCGGCGCCGAGGTCGGAGAGGAAGGGAGGTATGGATTGGAGACAAAACATTGCACAACTGCCACAAGGCACTCGGCCAAATACGGCTAGCGTCAGGGAGGTTGGGGGCTCGGGGCTTTGCTTTCCCTCCCATGTATTATTATTACTGTCATATAATTTTAATTTATTTTATTTATCATTATCGATTATCAATTATTAAATAACTACAAATTAGTGATACTAACTTAGGGCCTATTTGGATTGATTTATGCAGAATTTATGAACACAGTTTATGACTGATTCATAAGTTATTTTGGGCTTATTTTTCATAAGCTACTCAGGATAGCTTATCAAAACAGTTTATGACTTATATAAAATAAGTTTTACTATAATTTTTCTTCGATTATAAAAGTAGCTTATACAGCTTATGCCATAAGCAGTAGATAAGTTTGTTATCCAAACAGGGCCTTAGTTGGTGGAGCTTAGTCTTTGCAACCCCAAATAGATTGAATTATATGTTTTGCAATCCCGCGCTAATGTTTTATTGTTATACTAGGGGGTAGAGGTGGCAATTCGGGCTTTCGGGCCGGCCCATATCGGGTTCGGGCTTTATCGAGCCGGGCCAAAAAAAACCTGGATTGAAAATTGGCTCAAATTTGCGTGTCCGAGCCCTCTATTTTTTGGGCTTTTTTCGGGCCGGACTCGAGCTTTGGCCTATGTTTTTTCGGGCTCGGGCTTTTACGGGTTTGAGCTTTGTCGGGCCGGGCCAAAAAAACCCGGATTGAAAATGGGCTCGAATTTGTGTGTCCAAGCCTGGTGTTTTTTCAGGCGGGCTCGGGCCAGCCCGGCGGGCTAAGCCCATTTTGCCAGCTATACTAGGGGGTGCGTGCCTGGCCTATTGTTCTCTTGTCCATTTTTTTAAAAATTGTTGTAAATGATAAAATAGTTATAATTGTGGGGTAGTTATTAATATATTATGAGGTAGTTGTTAATATATCATGAGTAGTTTTTTAAACGGATAAAATTGAAATAAAAAAAAGCTCTATCAAAAGTTTGTATTGCCATTATATATAGTTATAGAAGTTATAGATATATGACCACACAAAAAATTATTTCAATGTTGAATTTTTATTTATGTGGGCCATCATTAATTGAGTCATTAATTGAGTTTGATAATGTAAGACATGATCTATGTATATGGTTTTATATGCAAAAAAAACTGTGGAGAAGGAACTTCAAAGTCCCGGTAAAAGACTTCTCTTTTGCTTTACATCCAAAGAAATGTCATTCAAGTTCATACAGATCTGGGCTCCTTGGCATCTTGTTGAGCATGGACCCTTTTCTTTTTCACGCTGATGTTTGAACCATAAGATGCTGCTTTGAGTTCGGCCTTATAGTGATGCGAGTTGGTGGATGTTGTTTTTGTTTTGGTCTCGTCGTCGTCGGTGTGTTGTGCCTCTTTGTTGGGCGATGTCCTTGCCCCTTTCCACTACATGGCGTTTTGTGTCCCTGGCGCTCCCTCTTCCTGTCTGTTGGTGTTGGCTCATGATCTGTGGGTGTTGGCTCGCGATCTGCTCGGGTTGGTGAGGTTGTCTCCGCCACTGCTTTGTCATCTGAGCACTACGAGTGAGGCTGTCTTCGGACGGGTTCAGCCGCTACTGTGTTGCTGTCGTCTCTTTTCCTCCGTTGGGAGGTGCCTCTCTGCGGGTTGACTCACTTTCTGTGGGTCTACCGCCACCACTGCTCGGATTGGTGAGGTTGTCTCTACCGCTGATGTATTAGTTCTAGTGCGTTGCGAGTTTGGCTGTCTTCGGACGAGTTCGGCCTCTGCTGTGTTGTCACTGGTTGCTTCCTTCCTCCGCTGGGAGGTGCCTCTCCGTGGGTTCTAGACTTTTTTGGTGGTGGTCTGGCAGTTGCCTTGGGTTGGTCTGCAGTGGGTTGGGTGTTGTGTCGTTGTTGTTTGTTGTTGGTGTTTGTTCTGTTGTGTAGGTTGTCTTCGCTGCCGGGCATCTTGAGGGACCACCACCACCCGTGCTGCATCTTTCCTGCTTCGCCACTGCCGGTTCTGTTTGAGCAAGGCTCTAGTTGATTGATGTGTATGCTGGGTTCTGGATATATGTCATGTGAGCTTTATTTGTTATGATAGAAGGTTCTGGGTGCCCCGAATGGGCCAAACCCAACCCACTAAAGGATATCTCAAGGATATCTTTCATGTCTGTATCCTTTTAGGTATCCTTTTTTGGTGTACTAGGCGTAGTTTGTCTGTTGTGCTTTGGTCTTTTTAGTTTTTGTTCTTGTTGTTTTTCTTGTCTGTTGTGTCTTACAACTTGGAATAGGTTACAACAGCGGGTCTTGTTTAGTATTGTTGTATCTGTTGTGACTCTGCGTATGTTGTTTTCCTTGCTGTAGATGCCGTATGGCGGAGGTTTCCCTTTATGAACTTGTTTTTATTGACCAAAAAAAAAGTCCCGGTGTTAGAGTGATATGGGTAAACCCCATTGGGCTATTTATATTGTTTTAGCATTAATTAAACAAATATGGTATGCAAAGTGTCGATGAATGAAAGAATGTTATTTGTCACATTTATGACTCACAGGACGTTTTCTTATTTTACTTTCAATTAATTATAAAATTGTCATACTATTTTTTGTTTTTAAATATTTGTACAGGAAACCGTGAAAACAATCTTTTTTCACTATTTCTTGTATAAATATTTAAAAATAAAAAAAAATTAAAAATAATAAGACAATTTTGTAATTAATTAAAAGTAAAAATAAGAAACAAAAACAAGAAATGATCCCTCAAAGCAAACCAGCCCTTAGGTTTTGTGAAGTAGTTTAGTTTCCTTACATAAAAATCAGAGTTTAAGTCTTGAGAATTAAAAACGTGTTTGAAGAAGTTTGTGGCTTCAAGTGAGTCCATTCAACTAAGATCAATCAAATTAATAAAATATAAATTAGTTTTTAAAAAGTGAAAATTTCATATAAAAGAAATTGTGAAAGAGATGAACCAAAAAATGTCAAATCACACCTACTCTTCACCTAAAACCTTGAAAACTAAGCTATCTCATGTAATTGGTGTGAAATGCTTTTCTAGTAATCCATTTTTAGATGACTTATGTTATTAAGACATGTTTCTTCTCTACCTTAAGTGATGTTTTAAGATTTGCATATATTGTTTATCCCATTAATTAATTCACCACTAAGAAATTCCATAAATTTAACCTTTTCCTAAGTGTTTATCAAAACATTTACATAGATAATATGACCAATATAATCATGTTTTATTAATACTCCCTCTGTTCCTTTTTATCTATCATTTAAGGTTGTTTCACAATAACCAAGAAATCATTTAATTGGCAAATTTTTTCTTTTTATACCCTTGTCCTTTAATTATCCCACTATGTTTATTTACTCTCTCTACTTTAAAGTGTATGAAAAATGTGTAAAACAATTAATAATGATAAATGTATAATTGACAAAACATAACTTTAAATTATCAAAATGACAGATAAATAGTAATAATTTTTTTCTTAAAAAACGACAATTAAAAAGGAAAGGAAGGAGTAACATAGAAATCATGTAACAATTATTAACATGATACATATTTTCAACTTACATGAAATGATATCCACAACCAATCAAAATTCCTCATTTACAGCCATAGGTGGGGGTTGATGACTAATTGGGGGATGATGAGATTGGATCTGTGGTGTTTGTAATGGCTTAGGTGGCTCTTGCTTTGATGGCCTAGGAGAAACGAATGAGGAATATTCTTGTGCATAGCCACACATCCCGAAGAAACAAAATTGCCCAAAGGGGCATCTGTTTCCACACTTACCACAGTTGAAAATGCTAAAGTTTGTATCTCTGCACAAACCTCGACAACACTGCCAATTGAAAGGGCATCTAATCCCGCATAACCCACAATTGTTCTTATCAGAAGTCACATTCACACAACGATTTCTACAACACAAAGTCCTAGGTGGAAATTCTCCTTGGCTGCACACCCATGGTCTGCCACGACACCCGAAAGGCCTTTGTTTCGCAACTTTATTCAGCCATGGTGAGAATTGTGATGAGACACCAGTGGCATTTTGGGGCAAAGCATTTGGTGTTGAATCTCCCCCTATATGGATCAAAAGAAACATTAGCAGTGTCACAAGTGCTAAACATCGTACTTGTATTATATCCATTGTGAACTGTAAAGGAGCAAAAGGGCATGGATTTTGAAAGTTATATATATATAGATACTATGGCAACTAAAGATTTTTCTACAATCAAAAGGGGCGTATTTGGATGCTCATCATGTTTTTCTTACATGGGATGACAATTGTGAGGGCTCGTGCTATGGGTGGTGGACATTGTTCTCAGGCTTGTGTTAGGAAAATTCTCCTTGACTTTTAACAAATGCATTAGGATTAACGTGTGTTTTGTTTTGATCATTCATCACAAATTAAGATTCTAAGTCTCTTGATATGGTTAGATTTTGCGTGATGTTGTTCATCATCATCATTGGACCTTTGAGACATCGCGTTGAAAGATACTTCTATTGTCACGTCCAAACCATTTAAACACGCGTCAAACCCATGATAATAAATTGTAACTTTCTCATTGAACTCACATTGAAATGTGTGTTTATGAGTAAACAAAGACACGCTAACTCACGTGAAAAATGGTATTTTCTCTAAATTTATAAACCATAAGAAAGATACAACAACTAACCAAAGTTTTTTTTTATTTCCTACAAAATAGAGTTGTTACTAGGTAATCTTTTAAAAATTTAAAAAATTAAAAGCTGTGAATTAGTAGATAGTCATTTAAAAATTATATAAAAATAGTAAAATACTTAAACTAAAAAAGTATTAAACTAAAAGAATAAATTATCAATGACGAAATGCATACTATTAATTAAAGTCCATTACGATAAAATATTAAAAAAATGCTTTCACAAAAAAATATAAAAATATGCATGCAATGACAACAATTTAATTTTTCTTTTTTACATTTATTATAAATTAAAATATATAAAAAAATAAATGATTTCTATTCCAACATTCCCAGAAAGAATTTGTTTTTTTTTGTCAACGGATCAATATATTAATCCAGAAGGGCAAAAGCCCAGACAGAAGTCAATACAAGCATGGGTCAGACCCAAATACAGCGTATGCAACACCCCAACAATAACCACAATAGCAACCCAGGTGTGCCACTGAATCTCAACGAAACCGGGAAAGCAAATAAAACCAGGAAAAATGACATAAACAAACTAGGCTACCAGACAAAGCAGTAAAAGATCACCTAATCCCTACAAGCAAACTAAACAAACTAAAACAAGCAACAACCACCTAGACTACTAAAAAGCCAACAAACATAAAACCAATAAAACACACCAAAGACCTTTATTCTACAAACCGAAAGAGAAGCCATAAATTTGGGTCTGATTCATCTACTCCATCTTCTCCGTCGAGCCTCTCAGATTCTTTGGAGGGCAAAGGCCCAAGCAGAAAACTAGGACATGGATTTGCAGAACAACATAAAGCAACAACGAAACATGGCCAAACTACTGGTCCTCCATCACAATCTCATATTACATTAGAAATTTTTAAACAGCAGAACCAGCTTTCTGCTGACAGGTCATCAACAGGGCGAAGAAGGGCGGTGGCGTAGGCAAAGAGGACAGCGCTGTTGGTGGGGGAACGAGGAAGGAGACGATGGTGAAACCCGACGGCGATGACGACAAAGACAGAAGGAGGCATGACGAAAGGAAACCCAAGAAAGGTGGCGGAGCTTGAGAAGGGGGAGGCGGAGAAAGGCAGAGAAGAACGGAGAAGCACGAAGAAGAACAACACAAAGACCACACCAAACTCTAGTAAGCCTGGAGGACGAAGTCACGGTGTTCCGCGAGCCACAACGACAGAAGAACCGCCGGCCAACGACATCCGCAACGACGACGCCATCAAACCCTATGGGAAACCCTAGGGGATGTTTTGGTCACACCTATGTATTGATAGAAAGAATTTGCTTATAAACTATTCATCACATATAGAGTTGTCAAATTGGGCCACTCGACTCGGCCGAATCCATCGGGCCAAATTACAAAATCGGTTCGGGTCATGCCAGCCTATATAGTGTTTAGACCACATATTTCTTAGTTCAACTCAGCCTAACACATACCGGGTCGGGTCTAGTGCTAGTTATTTAAAAAGAAAAATAGTTTAAAGTACTAAAAAAGAGCATAAAATACGGGCCCAGCATAGCCCGTCGGGCCAATCAGGCCGGGCCAAAACCGCCCCATGTCCAACTTAAAATATGGCTTAACGAGCCACTCGTCGGGCTGTGCCGAAATTGACGGCTCTAGCTAAAATGATTAAGGTTTCATCCAAAAAAAAATGTTAAAATGATTAAGGGTAAAAAATTACATTTTTTGTAGCAGAAAAATACATTTTTATTATTTTGCAAAATTAGTATAATTCATTTTTGCCTTCATTTTTTTATTAAATTTTTTGAAACAATTTTTTATTAATTTAAGATCAAAATATATATTTTTTGCACCTGTGCTCAACACTCGCTACCAAAGCTAGGGTTTTGCTTGCAGTGTTGCGCGCTTCTTCCCCAGCTTCCTTGTGTGATTATCATGGCGACTCAAATGAGCAAGAAGAGAAAAGTGAGTGCTATATTCGCGCACTTGATGTCGTCACCGTTAGGATTCATTAATCTTATTTATTGTTGTTGTGAAGATTTGTGAGTTCAGGAGTTGTGTGTTTTGTTTTTGTGTTTGTGTTGCAGTTTGTCGCGGACGGAGTTTTCTTCGCTGAACTGAACGAGGTTCTGACCAGAGAGCTCGCCGAGGATGGTTACTCGGGTGTGGAAGTTAGGGTTACCCCGATGCGCACCGAGATCATCATCAGAGCCACTCGAACTCAAGCCGTTCTAGGTGCGTGAATCGTTGATTGATTATTTCGTCATTCTGATGTGAACTGAACTTTGGTGGAATCTGATGTGAGATTATTTTTGTTTTTTATTTTATTTTTGGTGGTTTTACTTTTATGATATTTGTAGGTGAGAAGGGAAGGAGGATTAGAGAGCTTACCTCAGTGGTACAGAAGAGGTTCAAGTTTCCTGAGAACAGCGTGGAACTCTATGCTGAGAAGGTCAACAATAGAGGCCTTTGTGCTATTGCTCAGGCTGAGTCTCTCCGCTACAAGCTCCTTGGTGGCCTTGCTGTACGCAGGTATATATACTTAGCCTTTAATTACTCATTTACTAGTGTGAAATGAATCTTACGGATCTATATATTTCTGTACACATGTTGGCATTGGTGAGTAACAAACATATATGCTATCACCACTAATATGCTAAAGGAATTTTTGTTACAAAATATGCCCATGAATGATTGTCTTGTATATTGATTTTGATAAACATAATTTTATCTCCGAAAGAAAGAATTTTGCTTGCTACGTTATTTGTTTTGTATATCAGTATGCTCTCTCTCACATGTGCATTATTTGGGAAACATTTGGCACTGATTTTCCTTCTGGTTTTTATGAATTTGTATCATATTTGTTTATGTTTTGCCATGGTGGTTTGATTTGAAAGCTGGAAGACTAGTTGGTTTTTATTTTATTTGATAATTGATTTAAACTAGACTAGATGTAAGTGCTGTGTTAGTGTATGGAGTCTTAACTCGGGTGGGACCTTCTGTGACTACTTGAATCCCGGGGATTGAATACCAGCCAGGCCACTTTGCTGTAAGGCTGAAATCACATTTCTCTGTTTCTTCCTATATTGTTTGTTGATTAATTGTAATATACCCAGGATTTCTCTTTGTTTTTAAGTACACTCTTGTAAGTTGGTATCTAATCTGCTCCTGTTGTTTAGTAGTGGTCTACCTTTAAGGTGATATATGTGCTAGTTCCTCATCGTAATAAATCTGTCTTTCTGTAACGACAAATTTCCACTTTTTATATAACCAGTGTGTTTTTTAAGGGCTGGTAATTTTTTAAAATTTTCCTCTTATTTTCTTGAATACAATTATTTTCATGTGTGTGTGTGTGGTAACAACATAAAGTCATAAACTGTGTCTCAAACTATTTGTTGCAGGGCCTGCTATGGTGTTTTGAGATTTGTTATGGAAAGTGGTGCCAAGGGATGCGAGGTTTGTTATACAGAAACAGCTTTGAACTCGTGTTTATTATATTGCTTTCTGTGATGATTTGGTTGTAATTGCTGTTTGATTTGAGCAGGTCATTGTCAGTGGGAAATTGAGAGCCCAGAGAGCCAAATCCATGAAGTTCAAGGATGGGTACATGATTTCTTCTGGTCAACCAGTCAAGGATTACATTGACTCTGCAGTGAGACATGTGCTCCTCAGACAGGTTTGCTCATGTTCTTCATAGATACCCAATGGAATTTATTTTGCCACCAGCATTTTCAAGTTGTTCATTCATCTTTGTTTGTTTTGGAGTGATGTTGCTAATAGTTGTTTCCTTACTGTCTTACAGGGTGTTCTGGGTATCAAGGTGAAAATCATGCTTGATTGGGATCCTAAAGGGAAACAGGGTCCAAAAACTCCCCTCCCTGATATTGTCACCATCCATACTCCAAAGGAGGAAGAAGAATACACCCGGCCTGCTGCTGTTTTGGCAAATGATATCGAGGACCCTGTCGCTTGAAAATGTTTGTTTTGATTGCCTGGAGTAGTACTCTTTAAGTAGCTGAGCTTCTGGTTTTTCTTGCATGCGGTTTTTGTTGTCAGAGAGACTCGTTCTAAATTTTGTAGTTTCATGACTGTTTAAGGAATTTGTATACTCAGTTGCAAGTATTTAAGTATCAGTTGTTCTATTTTTTTATATTACGTCCCTCTTGAGCTGTTCAAATTTTTTTGTCTGTGGTTCATGCCATCGATTTGGGGGTGTGTTATTTTCGTTGTTCTAACTAACACTGTTAAACAATTTTTGAAATGCAGTCGAATTTTAAAAGGGCAATTAAATACAGGGTTTAAAAAGTTGATATAGATATCCTTTATACACAAGTAAAATGGTTTTTCATTTGATCGCGTATTAAGGTCATTTATTTGTTTTTATGCACGTGGCACTTGTAATATTAGCCCCTTTTTATCTTCAAACTTAGACGTCTTAAACATTCAGAAATATAATCAACAATGAGCATAATGATAAACTTTTTCATTATCAACAAATGTAGCACAATGATATGCTTTTTCACCGTGGTTTTTTTTATCACGGATTCATGGTCTTTGTATGTTTAGATGAGCAAAGTGATCAATTTCCTACTGCAGTGATGAAATGTGTGTTTTCACTAAAATCATATTTAACAGGAGATAAAATTAATTATAATATTTTTTACTGTGAAACCAAACACACTTCATCTCTTGGTTGGCAAGATGATATATTGATGCTTGTTGAAGGAATAAGCAGAGGCACGATTACGATTTTCACTTGTTGCGCCATCTTTTCCTTCTGCACTAATTATGGTGTCCCTTTATAGAGAAGGAATTTGCCTGTCAAAACAACGGTAGACCAGATAAATTCTATTTCAAGTATAGATGGCAGCCCAGGAAGTGCACCATACCAAGGTACAACATATCCTTTATTTGCTCTTATTTCACCTTTTATTAGTGCCATACCATTTGATTATTTCTCACCCTATATCACATGGACATGAATAGAAGCATGGTTTTTGCTGTTGATATCTTTACTTTCCTCCCTTCCTTCCCTAAAATTAGTCTTTTTCCCCCTTTCTGCGTCAGTTAATTTGAAACTGCTAGTTGTTTCTAAGTTTTAAGAGAGAGAGACAAATCCACTGAAATCCTTGGGGATAGGCAAATTGTTTCTTCTTGGTGAAGGTGGGGTTGAGACTTGGCAGGGTTGTCAAAGGCTCTCTTACACGTTATTTCTTTCATGCCCTTTTTTCTTCCCTAACTTAAAACATTTTATGGTGACCAAAACCATGTGAATTGTTGGCCAAGGGAGACCAAGCCCCGATCAAGACGTGAATCAGCTCAGGACTAAGCACAATTAGTTTTAGAGGGGTGTGATATTTGGAAGCCATTGCTGAGCATTTACATGTGAGTGAACTCCCAAATTGGACCTTAAAATTATAGTACGCTTGCAAGTTGATTCCTAACATTTAAAAAAATAGCCAAGTGCTGGCGGCTGTTACAATTAAAAAAACTCACCATGGAAAGCAACCTATTTTAATCACAGGTACACCCTTGCATCCCCAAAAATTTATTTCTAAACCCCGAGTCTCCTTTTGGCTGCCAACAACTCTCAGGAGAGATTCGTTTTTTATATTGAAATACCCATTCTTTTGCAAGAAACTACCAATATAAAGTTGTGCAGAAAGACAAATCAGAAAACTAGCAGACACTTCCTTGTTTTTTTTTTTGGGTAAGTTAACTGCCAGAAGCATTTATTTATTGTAATATAAAAATACTAATTCTTTCCCAAGATATTACAAAGTCGTCCCAAATTCCAATACCCAAAACTTCCTCCTTTCCGAACCCCGTTTTAAACCGAAGGATCAGAGATATATATCACATTGCGTATGCTAGATTTCTCACAAGGGAAACCTATACATCCCACACCATTATACACCCTCCAAAGAAAATTGTTATCCGCACATATGTAAGAAAATCAAAGTGTATTACCCAAATAAAACGATTAAACTATTCAAAAGTAAAAAAAAATCATGAATGGAAGTACGTGAGAATAACATTGTTCATCCACGAATATCTAACCAGTCAATAAGCTCAAAAGAGCAGTTCTTACATCGTATTGAACCATAAATCAAGCACCACATACAGCCAAGCAGATAGTGAATACAAACCACTTATTTCACCAAGTCCTTAAAGCAATCACAACACTTCAAACTTAACCAACTGCCACCAGGGTAGGGCACAGACTAGAACTGAAACATAATATAGCAGAACCACTATAGTACAAAACCACTAGGAATTTTATTCATCAGAGCCTTGTTACTGAAGAACAGGAATTTTATTCATCAGAGCCTTGTTACTGAAGAACAAGACATTCTTGTGAACCAGCTAGGCAGCTACCATAGCAGGCTGAGTGCTTGAGCTAACTGCATCAGGTTTCACATCCATCTCAACAGATGTGATAATGGCTTCAAAAACAAGAGCATTGACTTCTTGAAACCTCTCTTCAGGGAGGGAGACCTCTGCAAGAAGCCTCCATGCATTGGCCTCAGATGCCTCATCATAGTCCTTCTTCCTCTTCAGCACCATGTGCCCACTAATTTCCCACACAGCAGGATTAACTTGGGTGTCCAGAAGCTCAGCACTCACTTCTCCAAGAGCTTGTTTCTCTGCATAGCACTGTTTGTCCCAATAACATAAGTTACCAGAAATATTGTTGGTGCTGCAACTAATGAATGTGATTCCAAGCAACTTAAGATAGATTCAAAAACCAATGTTTTTACCTGTGGTAAGAGGAAGACTCGCCTTCCACAATCAGAAATAAGTACATTGTAAGGTATGTTGTTGTGTTGAAGGCAGATACAGGCTTCAGAAACAGTGTTTGCTAAATCATCCAGTGTATGACCACCCTCAAAGACAAGACCTCTGACTGGATAGTTTAGCAGTTTAGATATTTTCACACCACCACTTAATTTGGCAACCTTCCTAGTGGGAGCCTTCTCAATTGGAAAAGGCAGGGCCAAATAATATGCCTGGATTTGTTGTCAAAATCACAAAATTGCAATTTGATTACTGCTGGAACACTAGATAAGGAATGCAATAAGCCAATAATAATCAACATGAACATTAAGGTGGCGTGATCTCAATTCTCAAGTTGTTCAGCAACAAGTACCTGGAAGTGAAGATGGTTAATAGTGGCAAATGCACCCAGGCTGTTGTAACCCAATCGAAAATATGGATTTCCTGCTTCAGCTGCCATGTGAAGTGCAAGCAAGAAGCTTGCATGATCAATCCTCTGGGGCAAACACTCGAAAATTCGAGGAATCAGCAGCACATGCCCATATTCAATAGGACTGACCTGTTAAGAGAGTACATAAACAGACAGCAGCATCATATAAACACACATTCAACTCAACTGAACCTCAAGGAGAAAAAAAAGGTCTACAAAAAAATAGGGCTGAAAAACTTACATTGATGGCAACAAAACTAGGAGAGTTCTCAACATCAATTGGTGCATTTGGGAAGAACTGAGCTTCCCCATCACTGCTAGCCTCAAATTGAAACAGGATCTCTTCTTGCCCAACTTTAGTGAAGTTGAATTTGGTTTCATCAAAGGGCTGGAGGACCTTGTCAACTCGGAACTCGGTTGGTCTCTTCTTGAGGTGGCGACCCTCGTTCAGCTGGGCAATAAAACCATACTCACCCGGAATCACCTACCCCCCAAAAAACACACACACATGAAACCAAGTCCACTGATAACAACACAACATCCATGCAAACCCAAGAAACCAAAACACAACTAACAATAAATAGAGAAACAAAAATTAGACCTTGGTTTCACAGGCAGTAACATCATAGCGGAAAAGCCCTCTCTGCATGCGATCCTCCCACTACATCATCAAAACTCAACAACTCAAAACACGAAATATTGGTACAAAAAAAATAAAATAAAAATCGAACTTTGTTCATCACCCTCCCACTATAAAAAATCCCATAACTACCTCCCCAAGAGCAAGTGAGTCCAAAAAGGCCACGGGTTGCTCCTTGCATGCAAAGAGGTGCGAGTCCTTTCCCTCAGCATTGTCAACCCTTTTGAAAGCATACAAAGGGAGCTTGGCCTCTGTTTTCAACAAAACAAAACAAAAAAACACATCATGCATAACGAAAACAACATAAAAAAAGCACAAAATTCAACCATAAGAAGAGAAGAAGAATGCTACCTTGAATGCAACAACTCTTGAGGCAATTCCTACCACAACCACCGACAGGGGCAGCAGCAGCAGCCTCCTCGTTTTGGTAATTGGAAACCACAGTGGGAACCCTCTTAATGCTTAACATCCTTGCCTACACTCTCTCTCACCAAATTCAAAAAACAACAACAACAAAAGCTACCAAGACAAAAAGTAGAAGAAGAAGAAGAAGACGAAGAAGAAGAAGAAGACGAAGAAGAAGAAGAAGAAGAAACAGCTTTTGAATTGAGATCTGATCTTAATTAATAGAAATGACTATTACTACAACTAGTGTTCCTAAATTCCTAGAAGAGGAGGGAACCACCGCCTGCGAGGAAGAGGAGGTCGGAGGGGCTGCCACCTTCGGAAGGCAAGGCGCCACGCCCCCCGTGCGGCGAAGGGTTGCTGCTCTCTGTCACACAACCCTTGCGTCGGACACAACGGGCATGCGTGAGAGGCCGAGGAACCCTTTGAATAGCCGTGATGTCTGCAATGCTTCAACACCCCCAATAAAGGGTTTTTTTCAAACCCACCCAGAAAGCTAAAATCTCTCCTTTCTCCTTCTTCTCCTGGCTTCTGATTCTCTTCCTTTTTTCTGCGACCCACCACGCGAAACGGCCAAAAGGGAGGGACTTTGGAGCACGGTGGGAGACCCAGATGAGGAATTTGGAGGGAGAGGGGATTGGGGGGTTGTTGTTGTTGTTGTGGTGATGTGAGGAGGAGGAGAGGAGGGTTTTTGTTTTATAGATAGAAAGAGAGAGAGAAGAGAAGAGAGAAAGAGGATTTGTGGTCTTAAAGGGTGGGAGATTAGGATTAGAGTGTGATTGTGGTTGTCATTGTTTTGTGCCTTGTTGCTGTGTGTCCTTGGCATTGTGGCTTTGATGGGAAGAGGGAGCATGAATAATAGGAAACCAGAAAAATATTAACTAACTATTAATTAACTAACTATAAAGCCCTTTCCTTTTAGGAATCAAACACCCATTTATTTCTTTCATTTTTAATCAATAAAAAGATATTATCATTATTTAAAGGAAAAATTAAAAAACAGATGAAGAGAGGGAAAGGCAAAGAATTTAAATTTTTTTTAGACCTACAGTTTAATCTGAGTCGAGTCGAGTGGACTTATATTCACAAGACTCGAACTCGAGACATTACTTAAAGAGAATTAAATTACATTTTTTACTTTTTTGTTGATAATTTTTTTTATTAAATAGAGTGTTATAATCATTTCATTAATTAATAGAAATAAAGTCATTGAATCAACATTTTAAAAAAAGTTTGAAAAATGAACTAAAAAATATGAGTTATTAAGGTTTAATTTTTTTAAAAAAATAATTGATGATTTTTATAGTGATTATAAAAATATTATAATTTTTTGTTTTAGTTATTATTTTTAAAGTTTTCTAAAATAATTATGAAAAAAAGTAAAGCCACTAGAAATCTTTCACAGTGGACAACTCTCTACAATAGCCCAAGAGGCTAGTCTAAAATAGTTTAGGTGCATAGGGTGTGTTTGGAAGTTTTGAAGGAGAGAGAAGAGATTTGTGATCAATCTTTTACCTATTTAAGTGTTTAAAAATTATGTGAAAACTTTGCAAAATCCTCCAAAGTCATCTCTCTAGTGCATTTTTTGAGTTCTCTTAAATTGGAGGGTGTAACATCCGTTTTTTTTTCTAAGTAACTGTTCTAATTTCTGTTTTATATGAATTTTTACAAAATAAATATTTTGAGATTTATTTTTGGTTTACAAATAGGATTTAAATAATCATATTTGAGATCACCTCTGAAAACGGTCCATTTTCAGTTTCTGTCAGGTTTAGTTGCAATGTCCGCTTCTTTGCTCTTCTGTCATTTTTCTGTTTTATATGAATTCTCATGGAAAAAATGTTTTGTGATTTATTCTTAGCTTAAAATTAGGAATAAAATACATATATTATGAAATACTTCTGAAACGGTAGTTTTTCAGTCAACATCAGAGCTTTTTGCAGAAAATGGTTTACGTCTAACTGACGGAAAGAGATTTAAATAGCTTGAGTGTGTCAAATCAATTCAGAAAACAAACTTCGTTCACAAAAGTTGCTTCTTTTAATATTTATGATTTTATGGAATTTTTCTGGAATTTTTTTAAAACTTTCGAAATTTACCGAAAACTATGCTAACCAGGGGCGTATAGCGTAAAAATCTTATTTCACAGGTATAAATTTCGTGTCAAAGGTCCACAACCATTTTATATTTTATTTTAATTTTTTATTTCATGATTTTAGAAATTATTTCTGTGTAAGATTTGAAAACCCTATTTTTTTGCATTTTGCGGGGTTATACCTGCGAAACGGTGAAAACCGAAGAGTTTGCACTATCAATAAAATTCAAAAATGAATGCCACGAAATTATTTGGAGTTGTCATGGCATTTTCTAGCATTCTCATTGGTTCTCATCAATTTTAATTAATTATTTCAATTTTGATTTATGAAATGACAAAAATACCCTTGATTTTTACTCTTTTTCATACAAACCCTAGGGGTAAAAATGGAAATTCACATTCCCTCTCCTTTCAGCCAGTTTGCACGCCCTTTTCATGATCTTGTGGGATCTAGGAGCTTCTCAATTGTTCTAGGGTTTTTTAGATAGTTTTTTTTAGATATTTTTGTGAGATATTTGTTTTTAGATATTTTTAAAACCTAACCATGGTTTTGGATGAAAACCATGGGCTCTTACCACTTGGTTTACATGAAATTTTCTCTATAAATAGAGGGGGTTGCTCTTCATTTTTTTCATCCCTCACTTGAAGCAAATCACTCACAAATCTCTTTTCTTTCCTTTGTTTTTCTTAAGTTTTCTTTGAGTTTTCTTTGGTTTTTCCTAACCAACCTCTTGTGTTTTGTTCTTGTGTTCTTAGTTGTTCTTCATTGTTCTTAAGACTAAGGTATGGGAAAATTCTTCTTAAGTTGGTTTGATCTTGTTTTGATGAGGATTTTGTGTTTTGGTATAGTTTTAATAAATTGTTATATATTTGTTTAAATGTTTTAAAAATGATACCATGTCTTATTTTTGTTTAAAAATGTTATTTTTCAAATAGTAAAGTTATACTGCCCAATTTAATTATAAAGTTTAATAATTGTACCGTTACGCTGGAGAAATTTTAATTATAAAGGCTTGATCACTCAGTGGGCTATGCCTCCGTGATCAACAAATCTAAGGATTTGTAAAATTGAACCTCTTGAGTTCTTTTGGCTAACAGGGAATACTGTGGTTGGTCAGGCATAAGAGTGCATCTTCGGTGCACTGTTACGTCGGGCTCAGGGGCCGTATCTCTATTAGACATTAGTACGTGAGCAAGTGATTAAATACGCTAAAATTGCTAAACCAGTATTTTCTTCCATTTCCATGTTCTGATTTCGAAAATACATATATACAGGTTGATTGCGTAAAATAAGTTAATAGTAATGGGTTCTCGGTGAACTCTACTGTTAAGTTATTTGGAAGAAATTCCTGATTCGGGACCCTGTTATATATAAAAACTTGTGATTTTTACTGTTTATATACAGACTGATGGTGGGTGAAGGTAGTTCATTTGTATGGATCTGTCTAGGAAAGACAAAGGTCATTGAAGGGGCCTAAAAGCTCACCTGATCTTTCCTGAGAACCATACTGATGCATTATTTTCTCTATCCTAGGGAGTTTGTATATACGTGGCGAAGATTACTTGATCAGCTTCCAAAGGGTTTTTCCAAAGAGAATGAGTTAAGATGATTTTTATTAATATTATTACAATTAAGGTTGGTCACCGCGTTCGGCTTTGCCGCCGTGTGGCTATTCCATAGCAGTTTTTCCCAAAAACGAGAAATAGTCACTTACCGATTAAAAATGAATCAGAGTTTGAATTATCATTAATCTCTTCTCTCTTAATCAATCCTGGTAGCTATGCCCCGTTTTGATCTGTTGTTACTGCTTTGATCACTTTGATTCTATACCGATTCACTTTCGGGTAATCACCTCAGTTCGGCTCTACCGCAGTGTGGTTATTCTTAAAATAAATGAGTAAAGCCAAAAAGAGTTAGGTATCAAAAGATATTTTCTGTGTTGATGGGATAAGATTATTTTGGAGTATGATGTTTTACCTGAGATTTTATGTTTTATCTGAGTTAAGGGATTCCGTATTTTTAAATGATAAGTGTGATTTGGTATTATTATCTGAGAAACGTGATTTTGTGTTTACTTGTGATTCCATGTTTATTTGAGAGTTAAGTCATAAATTGGTGTCTGTGGTTACTAAGTAAAATCTCTCAGAGTAGCGGGCTGAATGCTCGTGGTTGTGTGTCGAAATTCCTATGGTAAAATCTCCAAGAGTAGCGAGTGGCTTACTCGTGGGTGTGTCCCAAATTTAAGTGAGAAAAGTCTCCAGGAGCAGGGAGTTGTTATACTCGTGGGTGTGTCCTGAAAGTCAGTAAGTAAAATTCCCCAAGAGTAGCGGGCAGAGTGCTCGTGGGTGTGGCCCAAAAGTTTAGGGAGTCTATGTGAATTAATGTACCGACAATGTTTTGTGTTGTTTTTGCTATTACGGTACAGGCGAGGACTTGACATTTGTGTTTGAGGATGAGTATAACAGTATTATTGCGTGATATTTGTCGTATGAATTTTATCTGTTGTGTATATTACACCTGTTGAGTATTTTAAATGATGAAGATTTTCACTCATACCTACTTTCCATGTTTTGTTCATATGTGGTTGAGTAGATGTTTTCTCAATGAGTGGGCTAAGTCTTAGGAGAAGACCTGAAGAAGGTTGTTGTGCGGATTCCAAGAAGAACCAGTGTTTATTGTATTGCTTTGGGTAGAGATCTAGATATTTGATCGGCTCAGATGTTCATTGTTCAAAGTATTTTGAGTATTTTGAATTTGCTTTGTAAACTCTGAATATTTTTATATGAGATGAGATTCTCTTCACAAGTGTATTATTTTACGTTTCCGCATTTAAAACCTTTAGAAAAGAATTAGGGAAACATATTCCCCATCCTTCTCATCTTATTTAAAGGAAGAAAAATTTATACGCATTTTCAGAGAAAAAATACTGAGTTTTTATCATATATTTTTATACGTATTTCGAGAATTCTTGGTAACTATGGTATAATATCATTTTTGGAAAAAGAGTGTTACATAAGGTTTTTGAAAATGTACTAGAAGGAGGACTTTTGAGGGTTTTGGAGGGTTTGAAAATGTTTTCTCTATCCTTCTCCCTTATCTATATAACTAAAATATTGGAGTAAACCTTCTCTTCCAAAAACTTCCTCCCAAACACACCCTAAGTGGTAATACTGGGGGGATTTCTACCATATTTTATTCACACAAAATATTATATAATTATTAATTAATAAATGAAAATAAAACTAATCAACAGTTGAGATTTCTATTGAAAAAGAGGACAACAATGGAAATGGAGAGAGGAGAGATGGGGTTTTGTTTTCCTGGTTCTCTCGACCCTTTCTTCTGGATCGGTGGGGATTGACCGTACACAAAGGTGGCCCCAATGATGCCATCACAGGGAAGATTGGAGCCGCACAAAGTGGTGCAGAAGAATAGGACTATCCTTTGTTGTTGTACTGAGTCCGTGGTCGTTACTAATTGTTACCATGTTCAAAATTATCATCCCTATTTAGTTGGGAAACCAACATCACCTCTTCCATCATCTTCCTTTTAGATCTCGGTAATAGAGTCACTCTTTTCCGTCGAATTTATCTACAAACATAAGCACTTGTAATAGTGTTCAATAGTTTATGATTGACTTGTAAGCTGTTTTTGGACTTATTTCATAAGTTCTCTAACTTATTTTACAGTTTATATAAAATCATCAATTTCATCACATTAATCCCTCTTTAATTATAAAAATAAACACTTATGTCATCAATGCTATAAGTTCCAAACATGCCCCAAGTGACAACCACGAAAATATGTAGCTGCTTCTCCGAGAATGGATATGGCCAATTCAGCGCTTCAAATGTTACGTGTATTTTGAATGGATTTTATGAATATTTACGGGGGTATCATCATCAATTATAATTTGGTAGTTAGCTAGACCTTACGTTATACGTGGACACACACAAAATGCCAGTCCCCAGTCACTCATGAAAACTACGTTTATGCTGCATATTACCCCACCCACGAGGGTGCATGTGGCCGAAGCTGTAATTTGCCTTGTGACCACAGTACCCTTTCTTTTTCTGTTTCATTTTGATTAATTTTCCCTTCTCTTCAGTGAAAAGCTGATCAAGAAGTTACATGGTTGGATTGCAGAGCAAACTACCACCGCCGGGTAAGCATGCAAAGAGGGACACGACGCATGCCACCTGATCCCATTTTCCTTTGTTACGAAGCGACATCTTTTGTTCTTTTTGTTCCAGACCATTAATGTCCTTGTATACGAAAAGGAAGAAGTAAAATTAATTAAATGAAAGTGAAAAGCTGGAGAAGGACGACGTTAATTATTACTAGGAGAAAACTTAATTAGGTGTGTGTTTGGTTCTGCTATGACTAAAATTGATTTTGATTGAATTGATTTTGTAAAATTGATTTTGGTTAAAAGTGAGTTGAATGTAACGTGATTTATGTTTGGATAAATTCTCAAAAAAGTGATTTTTATCAATTCATGTTGTTTGGATAGTTTGGATCAAAATTGATTTTGAGTGTAAAATTACCATGAAATCTCAAAAATGTATTATCAAAATTTCAGAATTGATTCCAAACCACCGTGAAAGCTACAATTCCTAGCTTCACCTTGGAATTGATTTTAGCTCCAAAAGCAATTCGGGACAAAACGACCCAAACACCCCAAAATTGATTTTCCCATGCTTCACTGTGCTTTTGGTTGCCTCCACCGGGTTTCCAAACACCCACTAGGATGATAATTAAGTGTACAGATTCACATCATTCTTGTTTCACACATCATATCCTCCTTATTAATTACGATTACACAGTCACTTGCTTGCTCCTAGTTCAATGTTAGCTTATAATGAAAATGATATATATTTGTTGTTGTTGTAGTCATATGAATGTTGAAATTTTAATTGACACGGCAAATTTGTTTAATTTACTTCCCAATCAAGGTATACAAAAAAAAATCACCTTTCAACTATTATCGGAATCCATATATTTACACTTTTACAGCAAGAGAAAGTTAAAACAAACACATTATAACAAGTATGCTAGTCCAAAGAGCAGAGTTTGATTTTTCTTAAATAATAACTTTATATGGGTCAACCATCTGAGTTGTTTTATATTAAATAAAGTCAAGGATCTACAACACACACACATGGGGATGGGGGATAGGGGTGGAGTGGGATCAAACCCAGTCTCTTCTACAAGTGTCCCCTGTAGTTTACCAACTGAGCTATGTAAGGGGGACATGGATACACTTTTTTTTTGTCCAAATGATACACGTTCTTTTTTTTTTGGTCAATAAGAATAAGTTGTGATAGAAAGGGAAACCTCTGTCATACGACATCTACAGCAAAGAAAATAGCATATGCAGAGTCACAAAAATACAACAATTCTAAACAAGACACGCTGCTGTAACATAAACCAAGTTGTATTAAACTAAAGACAAGGAAAAACATCTAAACACCAGACTGCCAAAAAGGAAAACACATAAAAAACTACAACTAGCAAAACAAAAAGGATACGAAAAAAGGATATAGATCTAAACCAACAAACAACAACAACCCAACTAAACAACCACCGAGCAACCTCCGACATGTCAAAACATATCAATGAGTGATATGAGTTTGGCACATTTGGGGCATTCAAACCCATCTGTCTCAACCAATACAACCCACATGTTAACATTTTCCTCTTTTTTCCTTTTTTTCATTCAGGTTCCAAGGAGGTTGCACAGAAACCAGTGGTTGCGGAGGAGGAGAGCAAAGCGTTGCTTCATTGGTCCAGAAACCACAACACAGAGACACCAACAACCAGCACAAAGCACAAAACGAAAACGAACAAAAGAGCACAACAACAGAAAACAAACAAACAAAAGGAACCACAAACCAGATCTAAAAACAAAAAACAACACCAAACATGGCCACTGAGGACCACAAAACTACTCCACGTCAAACCCCTCCATGGCGGCGCTCCGACGAGGCAGAGAAGACGACAACACACACAGAGAGGGCAGCAGCTGCAAGCCTCCACGATTGGACTAGGAGACTACCTCGCAACTCCAATCCTTGGCCGAATTGAGTTTGACCTAAAGGTGAGGGCGGAGCTCCAACCCCCAACCCAGCAGACCCAAAGGATACACGTTCTTTTTTTTGTGTCAAATAAACATCATTCCATTAACAGGCCCAAAGCCCAAACAGATTACAAACAACCGAAAAAAACGGTTGAACCAACCCAACTGTAACGCAGTGTTATACATAATTCTATCAAGAATTAAACTAAACACGCAGCTGTTTACAAGAAAGCAGAGAGCAATTAATAACAACCAACAACCAAAGCAGACAAAGTGGGCCACAACAGGACAAGAGGAGAGCAAGAGGCAGCCACCAAACACGAGCACTATCACCCAACAAGGCCGAAACCACCACAAGGAGCCAGAGATTGGAAAACACAGCCAAACCCAACCAAGGAAAGAGTCTTCCACATAAGCAAATGGAGAGCCCCAAGGATACACGTTCTTTTTTTTTGGTCGATAAAGGTGAGATATATAGAAAAGGGCAAAGCCCAAACATTACACAGAAGGGACCCTGTATACATAGGCCCAGAACAGATATGATATAGCTAACCCATAAACAATAACACCCAAGCTATGCTCTGGATGAGCCTAAACAACTCTCAACTGCCCAACTAACATCAAAGGAAAAACAAAACAAAACAAACAAAACCATAAAACAGGAGAAAAAACCCAAAGACACACAACCTACCACCCTAGCCTAGCACACCATAAACATAAAAGGGATATTCTAGAGAGGGGTGGGTTTGGCCCATTTGGGACACCCAGAGCCTTCGTTCTCAGCATAGTTGCACATATGTCAAAGCCAACCATCACCCAACCAACAGTCCAGAGCCCGGGTAGGATGCAAGCAGTAGGGAGGTGGTGCTACAGTGAGAGGGAGGCATAGCGGCAGAGGGAAGGAACCCTGAAATGCAGAAGAAAACAACAATACGACACAAACAGAACAACAAACACACCCCAGAACTGGGAAAACACAGACCCGCTCCCACAACGACAGATCCAACGGGAATAAGGGAACACCGGCGCAGATGCAGGGACAACACCAACAAGCCTCCACGAAAGGACATGGAGACGACGACACAACTCAAAACTGGCGAAACTCGTTCAACCCAAATCTGAGTGTGGCTCTCCAAAAACCCAAACTGGAACACATGAGGCACACAACCCCAGCAGACAGCGGCTCTCCTCAAAGCCCAAACGGACGACATCGACAAGGGGGGAAGACGTTTGGATACGACGGGGGTAGGACAGGCGGCGTTTGGATTCGACGGGAAGGAAAAACGCAGATTTGGTTTTTGTTATTGCAGAGGCGGTGTGTGTTCGCAGAGGCGGTTTTCACTCACCCCTAAGGATACACGTTCTAAGAGACATTGATAATACACAAGGGGCTTGCATTGGTTCGCAAGTTAAATGGATCAACCCACATAGGCCCACATTTAAACATTGATCAACCTTGGTCACTGAGGGACTCATTTTTCAATGGCAATTAATATCTGCACATACACACATTTCTATCTACACATACATAAACAGTATAAAGCCTAAAATACCCTCATTATTTTATTACCATGCGGAACTATTAATTCCGCACTGCTGCGGAACTAATAGTTCTACAAACAACACTTCCTTACGGGAACACATATCAGTTTTCTCTTTCTCTTCTTTCTCTGTTTTTTCTTTCTTCCCTTCCCTTCCAATAGACAAGCGTTCAACAGATGACAGGAGGGAAGCGTTGCTTAGAGCAAGCAATCTTGTTTTGACAAGGGGAGTGACAATAGTTGTTGATATGGGAGGATATTTCCCAGGGACTCCACTCCAGTAAATCTTTCGTGGGAGGATTTTTTTGGTTTTAATGTTCTAGTTTGAGTTTTATGTATATTTAATAAGATGAACTTACTTTATGGTCATTTCATCTTGTTATTTTTGTTAAAGTCATCTTTTTTTTTTATTTGTATATTGCTGACAACAATCGTAGTCGTTAAGGGAAGAATATCAAAATCTTCAACAAATTGATATAGCAAGCCGTTTGTAATCTTGAATCATGCTTTAAGAAACCCAGTTAATCCATGATAATGCCACATACAACAAAATAATGGATTAACAATGTTGGTTGTCCATTATTCCCTGAGCTGTGTTCTGTTGGTTGTCCATTGTAAGGGAAGGGAAGAAAGAAGGGAAGGGAAGAAAGAAAAAACAGAGAAAGAAGGGAAAGAGAAAACTGATGTGTTCCCGTGCGGAAGTGTTGTGTGCGGAACTATTAGTTCCGCAATAGTGCGGAATTAATAGTTCCGCAAGTGTTATTTGTATGTGTGCTACAAATAACACGTGCGGAACTATTAATTCCGCACTATTGCAGAACTAATAGTTCCGCATGATAACAAAACAATGAGGGTATTTTAGGCTTTATACTATTTATGTATGTGTAGATAGGAATGTGTGTATGTGCAGATATGAATTGCCTTTTTCAATTCTTTGGATATGGATATATGGATCCAGGGAGGGAAGTATGTAAACCTTAGCTAGCACGGATGAGCTTGATGGGTAAAAAGACAGGGCTCAATCCATGGGCCTAGGGGACCATTCCTCCACTAATTCCAGTGTGGGGTTAATTTGGGATGCTACTTTGGCTACAAAGATTCTCATGGGGTCCAAAATGAAAAAATCCTAAGCAAACATGCTTTTCTCACTACAAAAAAAATAAAATTTCTAGAATGTTTTTCTCGAGTTCAATTAATTTGTGCAAACTTTTTATTTGTTGATAAATTTGTGTAGATTCATACAAGGAGATATCTTAGTGATAAATAAAGAAGATATCTTGTTTAACTGCCTTGTCTACTAGTATCTCTCTTGGCCAACAGCCAGGCATCTTGGTGTATTAATAGAATTTTCTTGATAATAAAAGAAAAATCAAAATAAGTGTAACACGTAATTCAATAATAATAATAATAAACAAATCTATTGAAAAAGGTGTGCTAATAGAATTTTCTTGACAATAACATGGGTGAAGGGAACTGGACCGACCATGACAAGGAATGTCCAATAATATTCAGATTTTATTTTTTGTCCCGTACTTACCTCATCTATCAAAGTGGCTTTAACATCATCACCCTTGTCATATTTTAGAGGCAAATGGCTCTTCCCTTTCTGATGTGGTCATGCACATAAAATGACTTAATCAGAACCTAAGCCAGCACACAGCAGGGGAATAAAAAGTAAGTGACACATATCTTGGTCTGCCTCTAAACTGTTATCTGTAACGTGATTGGTTAATCTGACATTGTCATAGATAAGGATTTGGATGTTCTTCTTCTAAGGATTAAGAAATCGGTGTTAAATTAAAGTATGTTGGTTCAATCCTTAAAATTTGAGTCTTGTAAATGTAAAAAGTAGACTCCGGAAAAGCTTTGTCTCCTTATGAGTATACCCGGCTCGACTCGAATTAATTGGAGTCTAATGTTATTTCTGAAATACTGAGGACCAAGAACCAATCAGCCTAGCATTGCCATCAATCCAACCAATAAATAACGAGACATTTTCAACTTTCTTTTTGGGTTGAATCATATCATTATAATTAAGTTGGTTAACAATGTAGAACCACTTTTGATCTATAAAGTAATCAAGTTGGAACCTGAAAATTGACTTCATTCAAAACTGACTAAGTGTTAATGATTTGTGTTATATATTCAAGCAGTAACACCTTGAACAAATAGTCTCAGAAAAAAGGTTAAAAATAAGATCATTGGGTAATTCACCTTCTGTATATTGCTGCCAACATTTTGTAAATTGACAGTGATATTTCCTTTCTGTGTGAGAATTTTCTTAGAATTTTCAGCAACCACAATTTTGTTAGTACTTCTGTTGACTTATACTATAAATCTAATACACAATATGTCCATGGTTTCTCCTTCTCATCCCATCTTCATGTACTTTCTCTCTCTATTAAGTATATAAACATCCAGAACCCCACACATATTCTCACTACTTCCAACTACAAGTCTTGTTCTTTCTCATCTTATTCAACTTTTTTCCTTGGTTGTTCTTTTACTTTTCCTCCAATTCACCAAAGCCATGAACAAGTTCAAGAAATCCCAAGTTGTGGTGCTCTTTGTTCTTGTTCCTCTTCTTGCCATCACACCCTTGTTACCTTCCTCTCAAAGGCCTGCCTACTTGTACTTCATCTCAAACTTCATCATCATCACACTTGGTGCTGAAGCTGGCCTCCTTTCCGTTTTTTCCAGGCCTTTAGAAGACAGAAAGATTCAGTCTGCAGCTTCTGTTATCCACCCAGAAGCCTCTTCTGAGAAAAGGGAAGGTTCCACCACTCCAGGTGTGAGTGCTGCTGTCTCAGAACAGGTTGAAAAGAAGCTTAAGGCTGTTGAAAATTCAGCATCTCATGAGAGGGTTGTTTCTGTCAGCAGAGTGGATAATAAGGTGCAAAAGTGTCCTTCAAGGCCTAACCTTTTCTTCATAGGAGGTGGAGAAGCTGACGATGCAGAAATCATTATGGATGAAGAAGAATTTGAAGCAGAAGAGGAGATTGGGGGAGTTAATGGGCAAGAGCTGTTTGCAAAAGCTGAGGCCTTCATTAGGAACTTCTACAAACAATTGAATATGCAGAGAGAGGAGTCTTGGATTTATCAGAAAGCCTCTTAATAATTATAATAGGACTCCATTAGCTTTTTCTATAGAATAATGTGATTTCTCTAGTGTTAAAATAGAAAGCGTTGGTTCTGATTATCTATCTATCTGGAAGTAAAGAGAAACCATATTATTCTTCTCTGATAGTTTTTCTTCCCATTGGGGTTTGTACAGAATTTTAACTTTTGAATTCAGAGGTCAGGTCTGTTTCCTAATTAGTATTAGAATCAGATGAAGTTTAGGTTTAAGAGGGTTTTAGTTGGTGATGTTAGATTATATTTCATACAAAAGAGAAGAAAGAAAAAAAAGGATGAATGATATATACAAAATCAGATGTATGCTTGTACTTCCTTTGGACTCAAATATAAACAAAAACTAACACAAATATGATTATCTAAAATATAAGCAAATATTAATTGATTTCACTCTATTTAATGAACTCTTCTACAAAATACTTTTCATTTAATGTAGATTTAATTAGTTTAGGGAGTGAAGTTCATCTTTTGATAAGATCAAAAAAATAAAGTTAACTAACATTCTTAATTAGCATGAATTAATTATTTTTTACTTATATTTGAATCCTGGATAGTACCTTCCTGAGCATCTATATTTCAGTGTGGCCTGTGCATATGACGTGTAACTTTCTTTATCTGTTAGCTTGGTTCATTATTAAAAATATGTAAGAGTAGTAGTTCTTTTGGAATTACTTGAGTTGGTTTGTTATTTTTTTAAGTCATGCTCATGTGATGACTGATGAAGTGGCCCATTTAAGGAATATCATATTGCAATAGGCATGATGCAATTGGATAAATAAATTTTAAAAATTATGCTCAAGAGCACTACAGAAGAGTTACCTACCTTCATGCCCAAAACAAAGGCCAGGTTCATGTGTAGAAAAGATGACTAGTGTCTAGTGTTTACTTCGACAGATATCATATCACACCTTATTTTATGTTATGCAACAGTCAAGATTGTATCACATCCATCTTATTGACTGATGTACAGCAAAATAGTTGATTACTCAAATATATGGCTTTTCATGTTAATCCTTCGTTATTACTCAAATTAAGCACATGATGGGGGACCATGTTCTGGTCCCGATAAGAATTAGTATTGGCATAACTAGAGAATCGCTCTGCTTTGCTTGATTTGTGCTTCCAGGGTCAATTCTGATGAATAGAACATCCATGTTTGTTTGCACAAAGTGGGACTGAGCTCTAAATTTTCCAAGCCATAACTATTTCTTCCATGAAATATTCTTTTTTTTTGTGTGTGTGTGTGTGTATGTGTGTTGGTGGGCAAAAAGAAGATCAACTTTTACTAGCACTTGAGTTTATGCCTCACCTTTTTTTATAAGAGAAAGTGGTAGAACGAGGAGCATCTCTAATATTATCAGGCATGCTAAGGCCACAAGATGAGAGTTAATTATAGATTCTTAACTATCTGTGTCAACTCACGTTTTCTCTTACCCTTTATTTAGAAGTATCCTTTTTGTTCACAGCGCCCCAAATAAATTATAATTTTTTTTTCTTCCAAACATAGAGAACTATTCTCTATTAATAGATTATCATTTCACACTGCACGAGAGAATGTTAGGTGTAACTGATGTAGGTAATCACATTGAAACCATTGACCATAAGGTAGGGAGAAACACAGTATTAGGTACACACACATACTGGTACTGTATAAAATTTAGTCTAAACAAGCTCTAAGTGTTATATCAATTAAAGGAATCAGAATCTACCATATCTCTTAAGAATGAATTCCTTGCAGAGGGGGCCTTGAAGATTAGTGTATGCTTAATTTTGCATTTTACCAGAAATTACCAAAGGTGTATAACTTGTAAGAATGTTAACAAATCCAACTCCCCCCTCCCCCTGCACACACACACACACACACACACAAGAAATCTAGCAACGCACATACATATTTCTGCATGTTATCATATCATGGGGTTTTTTACTTCTAGCATGATAAAAAAATAAACAATCATAGGTTCTGTTTGGATAGGTTCTGTTTGGATGTAAAAGCTCCAGCTTTTAACTTATGGAGAAGTTAGTCTTATTTTACATCTTAATTTTATCATATATGCAAAAGAGGAAAAGTTGTTAAATGGTAATTAATACATAAATAGGTGCTTCTAGAGAAATTAAAAAATATAGCTTTTAAAAAATGTGAAGAATAAAAGTTAATTTCAATTTATGTGAGAAATTGTTAATTAAAAACACATGCTAAAAGTGTTTATAGAGAAGTTTATCTAAACTGGACCATAATGTCCAATGAGAGGAGCACGGTATATCATTTATAACCACACATGTACTTCATTTACCCTATAGTGTAAGTATGGTACAATCATGTTGCAGTGACCTATATGGAAGTTCTAGTATGAAACTAATTATTTGCTATATTGTCACAAAGGTTAATCCCAAATTAAGTTGTGTATAAGAAAGGGGCATATTTTGGGTTTACTTGCTGTAAAGGTGTCTTCTTTCAGTCTAGGAAATTGCTTCAAACTTTAACCTTGATAGGAAAAGGAACGTACAAAAGTGTGTCACAATTGTGGACATATTTAACTTAAAGAATGGAGTAATAATTTTAACATGGTAGAAAATGTAGACAGCGTGCAGCTTAAGAGGTAGACAAAGGCAGTGCAGCGAAAAGCAGCACAAATAATTATCTCGTACTATTTACAGATACAAAAAGAAACATTTAATTTCGAAGATTAAACATTTTCTTCTTTTTTCATTGGTCCATTTTTTTGGTAAAAAAAAAGATTACATATGGATTAATACATGAATAAGAATTAAATTGCCTAGGAGCTTAAATTTGCACTAGACTATCGCCCATTTGTTGATTCCCACGCTTATAAAAGGGGAAAAAACACTTTCAACTCGAGAAATATTCTTAGGGAGTGATCATGGAGCGGGTAAATAACCACTTTTGGTTCCTAAGAGTATCAGACAGTGTCACTTTGATCCCTGATAAATGTGAAATTAAAAAAATGTCCTCAACTGTAAGTCATTAGTCACTTTGGTCTCTGAAATTAAATTACTTTTAGGGACTAAAATGACAAAAACCAATCATTTTTAGAGACCAAAATAACTAACGATCTACAGTTAAAAACCTTTTTTTAATTTCACATTTATCAGATGCCAAAGTGGCGTCCGACACTTTCAGCACCAAAGTGACTGCATCGTGGAATGCAGAATATCTCTTACTTTTATATTCCATCCGTTTCTTACTTTATAATTTCAAGATAACATTAATTATTATTTTATTCATTTTATTTTTTAATTAATTGATAAAAAGATAACCATACAAAAATAACATATTAAAAAAATAGAAGATTTATGAGAAAATTAGACAATACTTCTAATATATCGAGGGCATTAACTATATTATGTCATCATTTTAATCAATGCTTAAAAGTATTTGGTCTTGGCCATATTTCTTTTCAAGTAAAAGAAATAAAAAGTAAAAAAAATGTTTTTATCTTGAAATTTTTTAAGAGAAATTACCTAATTTTTAGATTTTAACAATGAAATTTTAGAAATCAAATTAAAAGGTTGAATCGGCAAAACCTTAATATTATGATTCAATTCATTCAAGCAGTTTCGAATAGGATAATTTACAAATAGAAAACATCGGCCAATTTATAAAACTTTTTTTTTGATACTGAATTTATAAAACTTAATTTGACAAGAATTATTGTTGACACGTAAGAATATCTTCGGACTTCTATTCTACTTTTTAAAAGAGTTTAGTTGATTCCCCCATAGAATAGTGGATGCGTGAGAATCTAAAAAGGGCAGGGGAATAAGCTGCTTGAGAGCACCTCAATACTAAAGCAAACATAATAAATTTCCCAAAAAGAAAAGCATACATAAAAATTCCTCTACATGTGCTTGCGGATATGTCACATGTCCCATCTTAGGCGCTTTTTGCCGTCATTACTCATTAGCAAAGTGTATAATTGCCAAATAGCTTCTATTAGTATTTTTTAGTACTATAGCAGCAACAAATTTACGGAATTATATAACGTAAAATGTAAATATCTCTTGCTCATATTAACAATAATAAAAAAGAATATATTAAACCTTACTGTAGACCCCCAAATTCCTATATGTAAAATCGTGTTTAAAAGACTCCGACATGAAAAGCCACTTCTCAAGTATGGCATAAACTTGATGAATTACTTGATATCAAAATGTACATACTCCTCGAGGAACTGGAGTGTTCACAGAGGAGAAAAAACAACTTGAGCAAACAAGGGGTGAAAAGAACCACCTAATTGGCTAAAAAATATGTCTTCTAACACAGTTCCAGCACACCAATAAAATACACCCAACCCCTCTCTAAACAACCAAGTTTCAAGAAACGTAGATGTAACGGGAACTGAAGTGATAGCAAGTCCGGCAATGAAGCTAAGAACTATAGTGCATGTGTGATTTTCAGTTGGAAGATTACAAAAGTATATTTGAACCCAAAGTTTCTAGGCAAATATACTTTTAGACCCAAACGTATATTATTGCTAAGAACTATAGTGCATGTTTGATTTTCAGTTGGAAGATTGCAAAAGTATATTTGAACCCAAAGTTTCTGGGCAAATATACTTTTAGACCCAAACGTACATTTGCAACTGAAAACTAAACATGATAAAGTTTATACTCAAGACACCATTAGATGATCGAAACCTCCTCCAGCTTGTAGTGCAGGAACCCGATTCACTCCAACATTGTGAAGCAATTGTTGTAGCCATTTCCTAGTTGTGGGGTCTTCCTGAATAATTAAAACCAAGACCAGATGTAAACAAACTAAAAGCATGAGTCATAATGGAAAACCTCTAGCTCTGAAATTGAAGATTTGGAGAACAGGAAGTACTTTTCTAGTTACTACCTTTCTATTGGACCTATAGATTAAAATTAATATCACAAGAAGTACTTACACGAAGGCAGCTGCTGAAAGTAGCATCCCTTAACATGTCTGGAAGACAGCTTCTTAATGCATCACAAGCCCTGTTTTAACCAGATCAAGGTATAATTAAAGATGACATTTGAAACTTGAAACGAAAGGAAAGGGCATGGAAAGATGCAATTTCAGTGGGAAAGGGAGGAGGATTGAGGAACTAGCATGAAGTTGCAATCCACTGACCAACCTTGGATTATCAGATAGGCGAAGATAGCATCGAATGATATGCTTCAACAGACGAGACGAGGGTTGCTCGGCAAGAGCTGCCACCATGTTTGCCAAAACTCGACCTACTGCAAAAAAGCGTTCTGCTGTAGTACAAATATAATCCAAGCCCACATCGTCCAACAGAATTTTTTGAACAATGAATGTTGCAACCTGTTGTGGTAGAGTCTTCATTAGACTACCATGCTCAATTTTACTATTATTTGATATATACATTAATAGAGGACCAAAACAGGAGTGGCAACATTAAACAATCGAGTGGCTTAACTTAAAACCTATAGAATACAAGATCAAGAGCTTATATCTTCCACATTCACAAAACAAAACCATGAATCTATGTCAAAGATTTTGCTAAATGATCAAGAATTGTATATGAACCTATACAGTACAGATGCCAGTGATCAAATTACATTACATCTCGATAAAACTAAACATACCAGGCTAAGTTCAAACAGTCCCGTAACCAGCTAAAAGCTTAGATTGACCAACTAACCAAAAGGCAAAACAAGAATATCAAAAGCAGTCTCTCCAAGTGAGAGGTTCACAGCATACATTTATCTTATGCTACTCCATTAAACAAGGTATGAATGCATAAGCAGAAAAATCATACGCATGTCTAGCTTGGTATTGGAACAAGCAAGTTAGCTTCACATGAATAATCAGACAAAGACAGGAAAAATGTGGCCCAAAGAAATATGAAGAAGGAAATGGCAATCAAGTCCGATTCACCAGACAAATACCGTGTTAGCATAAGTTTAACCAAGACAAACAATCAAAAACCAGTAAACTCAACTGTTTTTGAAAGTTCACTGCCCATTTCCATGGTGCGCAGGCACAAAGGAATTATCTCTGTCGAAAGAAGAAAACTTATAACTTCTGTATCATCAACCTGGTGAACAAAAAATTCAGTAAGAGAATTGTTACAAATTGAAGAAATACTAGCATAAATAATATATGAATGACCAAAAAAGAACAATAATGATGGAAAATAAACAGTTGGGGGCTGTAATTTGTTCCCTGACCATAGTTATGAACTCATCCAAACAAGTTAGATTTCCATTCCATTACACACAGCTTTTTGTGTCAAGGATTTTGTGATAAATCTTTTTGCCAGTGTTTTTTCACAATACTTTAAGTGATTAAAAATATAAATTTTGCAGCACAAATGTTGCCATATGAAATGTTTTTCATCTCACAATTATTTGCGTCCAACAGCAGAATCAGCAAGGAAGAAGTACCTTCACCAATGCACCGATGACACCAAGACTGGTAAGCCTCAAGTACTCAAATGGTCTTGACTTGCTTGTTGTATTAAGGAAGGGATACAGATATAAAGGTATGTGAGCTGAAGAGGAGTAAAAGAAAGTGCAACAATACGTTATATGAATATCAAACACTTAATGGACAATCCTTTAACAAAAACCAATGCATATGGTGACGTCCAAGCAATCTCCTTATATTCAATATAAAAAGAGGTAATATGCAACTCCAATGCTTCTGGTTGAAGAGGTTTGCAAGTTTATAGGTATTGGAAGTTAAAAAATCAACAAGAAGGAAAAGGTTTGACTACTAAAAAATAGAATCAGATATGATGACCTCTAAGTAATGGGAGAAAGGAACTATATTTTCAACTAAAACAATAAGTTCTACGATGAATAAGGCAATTGCAAGGTTGTGCAAGTTGCATTTGAAGTTAATTGGAAACATTCATTTTCACTCAGAAACTATTTATTGGATGTAAGACCTTCAGCAAACCATTTTACATCAGTCTGCATAAGATATCCTTCAAACAAAAGTTTAACCATCTTATATCAAAAAAACGTTTAGACTGAGCCAAAGAAATCAGTGAACAGCAATAAGTCAGGAATTCCATCATATGCATTATATTAGACAGTGGAAACTTCATGCAGAAGGAATTAAATTTGCAAAAGGTGAGAATTCGCCCATCTGTTTATGAAGTAAATTTATCATAAAGAATGATCACATTAAAGGGCTAATATTGACAATTCATGCATACCCAAAAAATATAGAATATTCAAACCATCCCCTGTAAATCCTGAGTCCATATGCAGTCTATGATTGAGTACATCAACTTGGCTCATATTATGTCCCTACCATGCTCATCTTGATCCTACAATTTCCATAGTACTATTTCCAATTCATTGTATTACCCAGACGGCATGGACCAAATCTAGAGAAACTGACAGCATTTCCAAAAGCACTTCAGCAAACATAAAATACTTATTTTAAAAGATGAATGAGGAAAGTGATATTACCATTAAGGAATAGCATCCTTGTATCAGGGTGAGAAGCTACACACTGATAGAAAATGAAGAGGAAAAAATTAGCAGTATTTTTTTTTTTCATTTTCTTTATGAGATGTCTCAAAAGAATTAAAGGAAACAAAACGATGACACAGAAAGCATAATATTTATGGTCGGTTTGTTTCCTAATCAATTGATTATCTGAATTTAAGAAACTAAAATAACACTGCACATTAGTGTCTTCTTTTCCTTTTTCCTATCTTGAAAAGCAGGCAGGTGGAATGGTCAGAAACAAAATCATCTGACATGTTATATCCTGTTACAGTCCATATACGAGTTACAGGACAAAAGTGGGCATATGAAAAGTACCCTTCCTTGTTCAACAGTCACAGGTTATGCCTGCTGGTCTCTCCTTTTGATTTTAGTTGGTTTAAATGTAATTGGCAGATGCATACTTTGAAAGTTGATATTTGCTTAGAGGTTTTGGTAACACACAACACACAGGGTTTTTTTTTTTTGACGGCAAACACAACACACAGGTTGATTAACAAGATAGGATCATGTCAGATGCAGATATAATTTTTTTCTTTTAGGCAATGGTTTCCTGCTTTTGGCCCACCACAGTACAGATTGTTGAAGTACCAGAGTCTAGTGCCTTAGAACTAGAATGCAGTTAAAAGGGTGTTCTAACAACTTGGTACCTATAAAAAAACAAATTTTGTATGTATGCTTTTCATATGGGTTATGCCTCCTTGAAATTTTATTCAAATATTTATTAAAAACATGATATAGAAGTGAAATTGCATAGTCTAGAAATTTAAAATACAATATAATCCCTTAATCAAGTTCACTAACAAATGCAATGAATGTCATAGTAAAATACTGAACACTACTTGATAGGCAAACTCATCTAACCTGAAGAAGGGCAAGAGCATTGCACACTCGATTTGACTGTGCTGGAGTAAGATTAGGTGGTGAAAGAACAGGGTATATTGAAACTATTTCCTGAAAGAAAATAGAACATCAAATCCTAGTAAGTGGAGGGCAACTGAGAGGAGCCTTGCTATCAGAAAACAAACTAAGAAAATCCAATGCTTCAAGAATGACATGGGATATAAGTTTGTTTGAGGATATTAATGCATATAAAATAAAAATAAAATAAGGAGATGCTGAAAGTGCAGTTTACAGAGTATGCTGAGAATATTACATTTTAAATATTTTCCAAAAACATTACGGGCTCAGGTATGATGACCAATTTTTAGAGTTACAGTTTTTAAAAAGATGTAAGTTATATCACATCATTACCGTTTACTTCAATCTCTTTATCATTAACCTGTCAGTTTTGAGAATTTATGAAAATAAAATGTTGATTTATCAAGGAAAAACAGCTGGATGCAAGTAAAACATCAACTTAGCAAAAGATATAACAGACCAAAACAAAGTGACAGGTAGCAATAGCATAACAAGAAGGGGGAAATGTATACGCTAAAAAATATTACAAACTAAGGAAGTGAAAATTCATAAGAAAGATTATAGCAAAGTAGGCTAAACACTACAGACGAGCAATATATAATACAAGTCACATAGCATACCTGCAAAAGTGCGGCAATAGTACCAAAAGAATTCCATAACAATGGAGCAAGGTCTTGAAATAGCTCTCTCTTCTACAATACAAAAAAAAAAATGAAAACAAGTAATTGATGAGATGCCTGTGTGAGTGCAGTAGCAATACCAAAAACAGAAAACAAGCAAAATCATGATATAGTTGCGATAATAAAAGCCAAAATCAGAAAGAGCTTGTAACAAAACAAAGAATTGAAGTGCAATGGCAGGTAAAGAAAAAAAAAAGCATGATAGCAGACATGTAATATGATAATTGAGATAAATATGCTGAAATCTATTCTGTGTAATTTAAGAAGTATTTGGCTACTTTAATGCATAAAGCAATCATTCAAGATTCACAAGTTAACTTTGCCTATTAACTATTCTTTTTTTTTTTTATCTGTAAGTTTACTCTACCCAATACCTATTATAGAAACACCAAGAGCTTGAAGCTCAATTGGCACCAACCTTGATCTTTAAGATTGGGGTGTAATAGTGATGCTCATGTCAGAGATTAAAACCTTCACCAGGCCACAATATCCCTACCCAATCCAGGTGCTTGCACCCTCAATGTTCCACTAAAAAAGAGAGAAAGAAAAACCTATCCTGCAAAATTCATCATGCCCATGTTTTCTTTCATATTTATGCCATATTTTCTTTTAAATTTATGCCAGAAGTGTGACTTCTTTCTCTGTCAGGGCCCATCCCCAAAATGTCCACCACTACAGATTTGTTTTGATAGTTACATTTTAAAGAAGATTTTTTTTTTTGGCAGCTAGAGAGAGCTTTTGGAAAAAACGATTATTTCCCCAAAAAAAAACATGCATTCTGCCACAGCTCAATCCCAAAATATTCCCTAGTCCCTACCTCTAATTTGTTCTTGTCTTCTCAACAGCTTTGTTTCAAGGCACCATGATCCCGGTCGTCGATCGCAACGCAAGGTAACAACACTCGGGCTACTTATTGATTCCCCCTCCCAGACTGCCTCTGCTCAGATCATTGCAATTGCTCCCAATTTTTCACTTTGCTTTTCACTTTTCTCTCCAGGTAATGTAATCACTCCCTCTTCTTCGAATCCAACAGATTTTGATCAAAGACCGAGAAGCATGATGGAGCATGTTGTGAAGAAGAGGCTGAAAACAGCAAAAATCAGAACTGCTCAACCCAGAAAACCGAACTCGGTTTGAACACGTTGACCGGGTTTCTCACTTGTGTTTTTTAAGGTGTGACCAGACTGGCCACAGGACTGGTTCGTCGGTCCGGTTTTTACAACACCAGTCAACTTTTATCCTTTCATCCAATTTTCCTTAAGAGGTCGGTTTTCCAACTATGGAAACCCAGATCATGTTCCAAATCACAAAAGCGTGCAGAACAATAGGGTAAAAAACGCAAATTTGGTAAATACACATGACGTTCCCTTTATTTTTAACACACGCCCCTCATGCTCTAGGCATGCCACCTGTAGTTTTAAACACACCCCTCGCCCCTGAGACCGGACATCTAAGTCATATCCGTTGTTGCCATATTAGAATTAAGAATAAACTAGGTCTAACTTAATCCTAATCCCAGAAGCTAGCTCAAAATGTACTTTGGCCATTACACCTTGCCTATGTGGGATCTTAATTATTTTTTTTTAAATAAATCTAAAAATGAACAAGTGAATCGGCATCAAGCAATCGACAAACAATGATCACATTACATCTCCCATGTAACCCGGAATTTAACAAAAGGAAGTAACAATACACAGGCCAAAGCCATTAAAAACCGATTCTCACTCACACCAGTAATGTCGTGCCAAATTGTTCATGCCTCTTTCTACTTTTCCCTCACAAAAAAAAAAAAAGAGGAACAACAAACAAACAAACAAACCTCGTAACAGGAAGCACAGAAACAGGCAATCAATATCATATACCTCAACATTTAAGTAGCTAAATAAAACCAGAACAAGTTTTCCATCCATATCCACACAAATAAATAAAAACCTAACCACGCATTGAAAAAGGAACAAATGGAGAATCTCGCACTTTTGTTTTCGATCCAAATGTCCCTTAACTCTAGCTAACCTGTGATTCTAAGGAAAGGTGAAAGGAAGAGAGAGGGAAGAATGGGGAAAGGGGGTTACTAGTACCTTGGAGAGCTCGAGAAGAGCGTTTTCACGGAGGTCAGGGTTGCTGAGTTCGAGGACTAGTTGTTCGGCAGAGGCCATCTTGCGATCCTTGTTGGCGGCGGAGCCCTGGGCGGAGGAATTCGGAGACGGAGGAACACCGCCACCACCGAAGGCAGCGTTCATCGACAGAGATTGGGGCAGGTTCGACATGTCACTCACTCGCAGCCACTGCTTGTTTCGGTTTCTTCTTTATATTATTATTACTCACTCACTTGCTTTTCCTTTCCTTCCTTCCTTTTACAACATATATACACCAATACAATATCAAACTGGTTGGAGAACACTTGTCTTGCATGCAAAATAAAGAGAAAAATGATTTATCAACATCCAAATGCTCAAATATACATAAAGGGAGATAAGAATAGAAAATAGATATACGAGTGATGTGATAAGAAAAAATAAATAAAGATATTGAATGAATATTTAAAATTGAAAAGTATTCAAAAATATGAAATAAAAAACATGTTTAGGTAATTACCATTTAAGAAATGGACATCTTTATTGTTACAAATATTAATTATTAATAACTTTTGATGAAATTTGTCAAAAAACAAAAAACTTTTGATGAAAATTATTTATTTATTTAATATATCATAAAAGAGATAATAAACAAAAACATGGTGGGGTTTGTTAATTTTAGCCTTGGAGTCTAATATTAAAATAAAAGTTTTTATTAAAAAATAAAGTATTTATTGTATTTTTATATTTATGATATAATTCGTATATTTTTTCAATAAGAAAAAAAGTAGCTCCGGTCAAAGAATATAAGTACTCTCCCATGCTATTCTTTTTGGAATATTATGGATGAAAACCAAAAAAATAATATTAAATTAAATAGTTAGAGAATCATAAAATATAAATTATTTATTAAAATATACGTTCTAATAAATATTACTTACTATTTTAAAACGTTGAACAATGGCTTTAGATTATTTAATATTTGTCTAAAAATTTACCACTTGTATATCCTTACCATTAGTCTTGGGGTTGGTTTTCAATAAAATAAAACTGTTATTTGATTCAATGGAAAGTTGTTTTCTTATTTTTACTCAAATCATGATTCGAAACAAGATTTAATTAAGAAAAAACTTAAAATCATGTTCAAAGAAAAGTAAATATAATTTTGCTGAATATGTTTGTGGATGAAATTCATTCACACACTCCAAAATGAGAGATGTAATCTATAATCCAAACATGCACTAACAACATGCTCGTTTCTACGTTGAAAGAAAAAGCTGTCATGAGTTTCATCTGAAGCACTACTCTCCGTAGCTTTTGCGATCACAAAGCCTTGGAACATGAGAATCACCAAAACAAAACACCCGCTAAATATCTGTTTGGTGCAGTAATGTTTTACTGTTAAATGGATCTACCACAAAAAGAATTCCCCAGGAAGCAATTTAGCCACGTTGGCATCTTAGTCAGCGGGTTTATTAGTCTGTTCAACGGTGTTTTTGGTCCATCATGTGAGAATTCATCTACCACACTTGATTCATCCTCTAATTAGAAAATTTACATTTTTCCTATCACTTAATTGAACTGAATTAATTAATATACAGACAATTCAGGTAGTGTGATTTATTTAAGGTTACAACAAATCAATATTGGTTCAGTAGTTGCAACTGAAGATTTAGGTTACTGCAGCCTCCAGAGACTCCTCTTTGCTGTATGAATATAATTGAAAGCTCCCATAAATAAAGAACCTATCCCATTAGTTAGTTTCTCACCCTAAAATCTATATCATCAGTCTAAATTTTCAAGTAACTCTTTACACAACCAATCACATTTGTGGTATATGGATCATTAGGGTTTACAAGCACATATACAGTGCCATATTCCAGTATCTTGCATCTTCATGAACCTAGGAGTGACCCATTTGTTCTGAACTTTCATGCACAGGTATGTTGGGGATCATATTTACCCTTTCATTTTTCTTCATTCGTTGGACATACCAAAGAAAGCTCAGTCTTCAAATGTGATCAAGTTCTGGCTTAAAGTTACACCACAGATGTTGTAGTATGCCTCATATTCTCAAAATCCGCTTTAACTTGTAAACCTGAAAAAGTATAATAGAAATCCTCATCCTTAGTCCTGTCAAAGCATAATAAGTAATAGTATACAAAAGATACACATACTACAAAAGTTCAGTGCAAAACATTTGCTTGAAGGTTTGTTGATATAGATAACTTTTGCAGTGAGTAATCCTTGTAGGAGTAATATAGTATATCTGATATGATTTGTTAATTTTTTTAATCTTATTGGTGATGACTGTTGATATTGAGAATAGGAGCTAGTGAGAACTTAGAAGAATGACTTCAACTTAGATATATTTCAATGCTAAATGTTGATCTACGGTCTTTGGGGAAAAAAATGTTAAAGCAGCAGCAGCAAAATTATCAACCTGAGCAGTTCTGCTTGGGAGTGGCACCTCTATGCAGTTTCGAAGGCCATCAACTCTGTCAATACATATATGTTGCCCACATCAAAGAACAAAAAGTCAAAAACAGAAACAGAAAGCACAAAAGGAGACAATAAAAGATGGAAAAGGGAGAGATTCGAGAAGCATGACTACCTTTTGCTGATAGTTCTTTGAAAATACTGGTCTTCTTTAAGGATCCCCTGACCTGCATACTTTAATTCTTCCGTGTTCAGAATAAGCTGTACCATCAAAATGTGCCGACGACAAAAGTCAGTTACCCTTCAAAGGGCCTAAAATCCAAATGTTAAAGGTTTGCCTTCAGATAGATAAACGGTGCATGAAAGAAAACATAAAATACATGAGGAGTTTCATATTTCATGATGAATGGATACTTACTTGATATTCCCCAGCTTCTTCCACACCTACTCTGTAACTTTCATAAGAATCTGTTGGGTGAAAATTGAAAATGAAGAGAAGGGGGCCTCTGATGTAAGATATGACCTGCAAATAATGGAAAGTGTCTAGTTCTGCTAAATACATTAATTGACAACAGTTGTCCTGGTATACCATACACCACTTAAAATATATAGTCAATGAATAGGCTAGAAACTGATGAGGAGGTAAAAGCGGAGGGAAAGGAATAAAAAGTATCAATATACCATTGAACTGTCATTCACATGGTGAAAGGTCGGAAAACCTCGTGAAAGCACTCTCTCATTTTCATCCAGCTTCATCATGTCCTGAAAAGAAGATGAAAAGTATTTTCATTGCTTAGCATTTTAATCATCTCTGTTTGTTTACAGGCCAATCACAGACATCAACTCTGAATCTGAATGGAAGCGTCAAGTCAAATATGATTAAATTCAAAAATCTGCAGCCAGTTCAAACTGTTTATGAATAAGCAATTATTGGCGAACACCACTTGAATGAATGCATTTACAAATTGTCCGGTTCAACATCCAATTACTTTCCACCAAGAAATGAGTCCTAACTAGTGAGCAAGAACAGAACTATGACAAGGGAATTAAATTAACACCTTATCGAAGGCAAATAAATCACGGAAAACTCCATCTTGTGTCAAAAGATCCCACTGACGATTAGCAAGCGAATATGAGTTGTTGTTGCTTGATGTTGGAAACTCAACTCTCTAGCACATATAAAACATTAATACATTATCAGTCACAAACAGAAAGGTATTTGTGCATGTTTAATGGGAGTAATCCTCACCTCTGGATGCCCAAATTCATTGCCCATGAAGTTCATATAGGCCCGACCACCAATTGTTAACGTGATCAATCTGATCATCTAGCCCAAAAGTCAGGAAAATTAATAAAAATGATTAAAAAATCATAGGAAAGATCAGCTTCATCTGCCTAAGCATATTATTTATTCGTGAATTTTTAAAGTTCCATTTAAGCTATAAGAAGAAATTTAGGAAAAAATTCAGAGCCAGAACCCACAGAATTATTTATGCTAAATCTATAGAAGAACTATCCATATTATAACAGCTATACTTAACAACTCAGAGAGAGAGAAGGGTAAACAAAACTTTGATTTCTAAATTCTTGTTCTCACTTCTAAATATAAAAACTATGGAAATTAGTTAACAGCATACTTTATGCAATGAAGATCCCCTCAATAAAGACTCCTTATAGTGATGTGAATGCTCATCTATTTCACCAAACAATATTTCGGCAAAGGACCGCCTTCCAGATATGGACTGGCACCAAGACAAGAAAAAGTTAGATCCAAAATGATGCCCCAAAAATAAAGCTCATAGTTCTTCTAGAAATTGAAAACGGTAGGTTACCTGGTTGTGATTTTCAGCGTACAAAAGCATCTTATCAGCGTATTCTTTTTTGGAAATTAATGTGTCAACAATCTGCAGTATGAGATGCAACAGCAATAAAATTATTGAATTGAATTTAAAAAAATGAGTAAGACTTGGAACCAACAAAAACATCCCATTTAATAACGGAATGATCAATTATACTCAAGTACAACCTTAGTCATGCTCCATTCATGGTCAGGAACACTCTCAAGAAAAGTTGACCACATCTCGGATGCAGAAAGGTTGACATAGTAATCAAATCCCAATCCACCTTGAGAAGTTGGTTCACATAATCCAGGGTAATATGTTGCCTGAACAATAATGGATACAAATATTATACACATAGAGCAAGGTGAAGGATAATGACTTGTGAGCTTTCAAAGCTAAAAGACAGAGGATAATAGATGAATAAATGCAAAACAATTAACAAACCGTGGAGTTAAATCAGGCTCCCAAGGAAAGGTCATTTATTATAAATGTTCAGGAAGAAAAAAATTGAAGTATTATAAGTGGTTAAGTTCTCTAGGATTCTGAGTTTTTGGGAAAAGTCATGAATTTGTTATAACTCTAAAGTATTAGAAATTTCAGAGCTTCTTCACAGAACCAAATGCTTGATAATTTGTGTTAGTATAGCCTTTTTAACCCAAGCTGGCAGTTTGGAAACATGCTCGTAGTTCAAATTCACAATAAATCAAAAGAACGCAAATACTTACATCTTCCGCAATTGTGACAATATTTGGGTAAAGAACATGTAGTATCTCATTGGCCAAGATAAGATACAATAGTGCATCCTTGTCAACATATTGGTTGCAGTACCTGAATGAAACTAGAATTTGTAATCTATGCAATTTTCAATGTCATTATGTTTCATATTTTGAAAAACAATATAATTAAATTAACGCAAGTCAGTATTGTAGTTACTTCAAACTCTGCACATTTTATGTTGTAGTTGTACCATAGGGAGAAACAGACCCAAAACAAAATGATATGGGAAAGCATAAAGAATTGTTTTAAAGGACAGAAATATTTTATGGATGCCTTCACAATAGTATGGGCATTCAAGCCACAGCTCGGAACTAAAATACAACTGAAATATATACAAAAAGTACCAATATATAAGAAAGCAATAAAGTTTGGAATAGGCCCTACTCCTCCAAGTCACCAGTAAAAGATGCAAAACCGTTGTGAGTATACATCATAGATGAGAGTGAATGGAACTGGAAACCATCAATTTGATACTCCACAATCCACCTGTTCAGAGATCATCTCATGAGCAATTTAGCATATACAAACACTTCCTGCCATATAATGTGGCAACAAAAAATAAAAATAAAAAACAAAAAAAATCACATTTCTGTTCAATAAAATTAACTAGTAGAACAATCAGGTAGAAAGGCAATGGCTCAAAGAGGCAACTATAACTACTAGTATATATTGTCTTTGCTTTGCAATTGCATATACCAGTTCAAGTTTGAGAGAAGGAAATGCAAAACATCATGGTCGCCATATTTGAACATTCTGGTTCCCCAAAACTTGTGTTGCCCCCGTTTACCTATTCAACAAAATTTAGAATGCAGAGATGAAATTTGATATATCAAAAATTGACATCAAGATAACACAGGAAACATTATTCCTAGACAAATAACTGATATCAAATCAGACTAGAGCTGATAAATATTAGGATGGCAAGAAAAACAAACAAACAACTTGCACGTAATGAAGATGTTCCCACAGCATAAACAGGTACCAGAATGAAAATAACAGTCATTAGATCCATCGAACATTGATAATCCAACCATCTCATTTGCAGCCGCATATGAATGGACAATCTCTAAAAAGACCAGCAGTCCTAGTCCTGTGAAGCCAAAAGCAGAGTTAGCAAGATAGTCACTTTTGCACAACAAAGAAGAAAAAAGAGGACAAATTATGTCATTATTGTTGGAAAAAAATCGCACATAATTCCAGGATTTTCAGCAATAATTTCCACATTCACAACTTTATCGGACATGCTTGTAGATTTTTTTAGGATGTCTGTTGTTGAACTTGCAAAGGGATGGGTTGCTCTTTTTGAGTTCATTTATTTACTATTTCTTTCTTTCCTCTTTTATTTCTTTGAATCTTTGTAGGTTTAGGAGGATTACTGATCCACCTGATTTTGTCCTCTCTGTCACTAATCTAAAGGAACTATCCCTTTATCCACAAAAAAGATGCAGTTATAATTAATTCATAGGACATATCAATTTAGATCAGCATCTTATGGCATTTCAGTTCTCTGGTATTATCATTTTGTCAGAACAAGAAGTCAACAACATTGAAACCTCTTTGCAAGTACAAATCCAATAGCCTCTGCAAAGACTTCATAAAGTAGTAGGTCATCATAGTACAAACAATTAAAAAACCATTAGTACAATATAAAAATGCTAACCGTGTGCCTCATCAACTAATCGCTTGAAGTCATCAGGAGTGCCATATCGACTACTAACGGCATAAAAATTGGTAACCTGCACCAATCAGATAGAAGTTTGAGCATGTTCCAAACTAACTCAAAATAGTGAATAGTGAATTTAAGATAAATGCATTGTCAGAACTGAACTGAGAAAAATGAGAATGTCACCAAAGATCAGAGTTCCAATAAACTGTAACACATAACAAAACTTATATAATATATAAGCAGCACATATAAGGAAGGTATGTGCATATAGTCAGGGACGGACCCATTCATAGCATGGTGCGTGCAATTGCCCCCACTTGAATATCAATTTTTTTAAATAAAGTATAGATTTGTGTTTTATTGAGACAAACATTTAAAAGCAACAATTACCCCTATAAAAAGCAAAAAATAACTCATGGTCAAAGAATTTTTTCTTTATTAAATGTCTACCTAATGCCCCCACTTGGACATTAAGTACATATATTTTCTGAAATGTTATGATATATTTTTTAAGTTGCAAATTTATATGAATTTTGCCCCCATAGCATAAAATTTCTGGGTCCGTCCCTGCATATAGTTTGTACCATGACTTACAAGAAAAAGCATGTATGCCTTTTGCAAAATTCATACACAATTACACATCAATTATTACAATCTGGTTTGTTATACAAATTATTTGGCATCAATTGTTACCAATTACTTTATCTTGTATATTATTAATGTAGATATGTAATAGATATATTTGGAGATTCTCCATATTCCTCAATTCAAAATTCAACAATGACTAACATCATTACATTAACCTAGAACAGAAGCCTAGCACTCAGATTTATACCCTGATATTACGACCACTAAATTTTCATATTTTCTGCTCATGTATTCCCAGATATAATGTACATCCATGTCCCCGACTTGAAGAACTTCTAATGAAACTTAATCAAGATATAATTACAGTCATAAAATTAATCAAGAATTACAACATTTAACTTACTCTGTAACCAACAGTAAAATAATCCTTGTGCTCAACAACTCCAATCAACTGGATTGCATTGTATCCAGCTTCCTTTATGTAAGGAAGAACCTGCATTAAGTATATAATAAAAATTCAAGAGAACCAGTTATACATGGATGATATGTACAGTGGCTTAACTATAAACTCCCCTCCCCAGCCCAAACCCCCTTATGCCAAAAAAAAAAACCTTGTCAGTGAAATCATTAAATGAGGATATTTTTGGCTCAGATCCACTAATTCCAACATGAGCTTCATATATCCGCAAGGATTTTGGTACTTTGGGGCTTGTGTTTTTCCATTTGTATGCAAGTTCAGGGGGTGGTTCCCAGTGGATTGCATATGCTTGCCTTCCATCTAAGTCTGTAATGCATTAAATCAACAACATTCAGATGAAAAGAATCATTATAAATACAAAAAATTTAAATAAATAAATAAATAATAATAATAATAAATAGCACATATACTGCACATCTTGGTAGAAAGGAAACTCCCAAACAAAAAAGCAAACTAGTTAACATGGCTTATTTCCTTTTCTTATGTATTTAGGCACATAGCATTGAAAAACTGCATATATTATTTTTTTTCTTTACAAAAACGAAAAGTACAACATGGATTCATAATTTTAATGTGGTATTTTAACCCAAAATCAGCATTAGTTGAAAGTTGAAACAAGTGTATTAAATTATATAGGAAAATGAACAAATGCTAATATTATGAAAATGGTGATAATATCATGCTAATAGCCTCTCTGGCAATGCTCAATGAAATTTCCATTGACTTTGACTGGTAGACTAGGTACAAATTTTTAGTAGTGGATACCAAAAGTTGCCTTCGACATCAAGCAAACTCTAAACATATCTTCCAAGATGCATTTTAGCTAATGTTCAAAGCAGTCTTGTCATTGTCAGTACATGGAAGAGTACCTCAAAGAATCACCTTTACAATTGAAACAAAAATACAAAATAATATATATGCATGAGATTATGCAAAAGAACATAAAAAAAACCATGTACGAATGCATAAGGAGAGCTTTACAAAAGAAACGACAACAACATACTACATAGGAACAAATATGACTCTAAAATAGTTTATATTCACAGATGACTAAATAACTTTTAAGAGTCAATATAAGATTTACCTGGCTGCACATATGTAGCCCAAGCAGGTACCCGCTCCAACGATCCATTAGGAGTGTTAAAGTAAACCCTGTACTTGCTGCCATGAGGAATACCAGGAATATACTTTTTCAACCATGCCTTCCTACCTTTACGTGTCTCAAGCCAGTATGCTATAGGAGGTTTCAGTGCACGAATTCTCTCTTGCCATTCTGGATCAACCTTCACATTAAATATGTCATAATTCTCGCCATTATCAATCACAGCATGACGGGAAGGCCCATGCTTTGCTGCCCATTCCTTATATCTTGTTTCTGCATCTGGTATGTCCTCCAACTCCTCCATAGTTTGAGGTCCATTAGGACCAAATATCTGTTCATATAACTTTGCTGGAACTTCAAAATGGTTTTTTAGGTAACGGTCTTCTCCTGGTTGCCAGTACTCATCATTTGCTTTCTTGAAGAGCTCCTCGATGGTGACACCACTATCCCCTTTATCATAATCATCTACATAGTTATACTGCTGAAAATAGAGTTCATCTGCCACTTCTCCCTCTCTCAGCTTATCTTGAAGAATGATAAACCAGTATCCATAATCATCATGACCAAAGAAATGCTCTCTTGCACAATTTTCTGTAGCTGACCAGCCATTGAAGTCACCAGTAATTGCACAATAGCGAGCTCCTGCATTTACATGCTTATCAATAAAACAATAAAGGATGGACAAGAATCAAGTAATAACACATTATTTCTGGTAGAAACTTGGTAAAAATAACAATATCATTGTATCAATTTCTTTGCGAGGTCCAAAATGTTGGACACCAGTAGCAATAAGTTAACAATTAACATAGGTTTTCGATTAAATACCAGGTGACAGATCGAAGTAGGTATAGGTCGGACATAAAAGACCTAACTGCATTGCTCGTAGAAAAATTCTAGTTGAGAAGCATCCACAACTTCTATATCAAACACACTGATTTGCCAAATATTTGAGGTGGTGCAAGTAAAAACTCAGGATGCTGAAATCTAACAAGAGTTAATGCATGATTCTTGCTGGAAATTGACAAAATAATTAAGACTAAAGATTCCATATTTGGGATATGAGAATCAGACAGGTCCTAAAAGAAATCTTGGGATAGAGCCAAACCTGGAGCCCATTCCATATAATCCACCCGATGTTCTGGATGACGATGCATACCCAATATCTCAAACCTGGACAGACATTAAAAAAAAAAAAAAAGAAGAATCAAATGCAACTCAAAAATACCTCATCTGTAGCAATCCAAGCACAGCTTTGTAAAATAAATATAGAAAACTAGATCAATAATTTTTAAATATCATAATTTCTTGACATCAATAATTACGAAAACATATAGGAAACAGAACGTCACAGTTTCTGTTTTCCAATTATTGCTGATTGAATTGATAGAGTTAAAATATTCAATTCAAAGACACCCGATAGGAAGCATGCAGCTTATAGATGCTGACCAAAATACACAGTAATGCACCGAAGTACAAGCTTAAAACTCAATGCCACACAATGGAACTAACCCAGAAGCCATCTCCATGAGGTTCATGTGCCGTTTCAAAATTTCATCTTTCAGGTCCTTCAATGCTTTATACCTGCAAAACCAATCATAACTAACATCTTATAATGCCCTGCATCAAATTTCCAATCCACCAGGGAACAGAAAAGTGCCTAACGTAGCTATCTCATTCACTTGCACAACATAAAAATGAAAACAAACAAGTTTTCCCCTTTTTATTCAGTGATACTTAACACCGACCTCAGAGCTTATTACATTACACCCTTATCATGGGAAAATTACAAGTATATGATCAAATTAATTAATCCTTAAAATATACAGTGTCAGTCATTTGGTCCCTGAAAAAATGGAGATAACATTCACAGTCCCTGGATATGTGTATTTAACAGTCAAATAAATCCTTGAATGTGTATTGTGACAATCACATTAGTCATCGACATCCATGAAATGGTGACTGATTTGAACAAATAAATGCACATTCACAAACCTTAAGCATAATTTCCATCATTCAGGTATATGACTAACTTGATTATTTACTCGGAAAATTCCACTTACTTACTTCTCCATGTTTTTTGTACTACTCTTACACCCCCCAAGTCCCATTTTATTTAAGAAATTACACATAACTCCCCTGTTGTGTCCCAAACATAGTGTTGTCAGTGTAACTGGAAGATGAAGGAAGGGTAATTAGGCCTTCTATGAAAGACTCCAACTTTCTAACAGAAGCACAAAAACCAAACAGACCCAGAAAATCCAAACGCCATGCAACATTTTTTTTATTACTAGTGTTTGGTTTTGCTTGCCTTTCACGGAGGAACTGGGCAAATACTTTATGGGAAATGCCGCGTTTGGCGAGGAAGCCAGCAGGGTCGAAGCCCTTTTCGCCATCGGAAGAGGCGTTGGCATTGGACTGGTTCTTCTTCTGCTTCTGCTGGTGCTGCTGCTTTTGGCGTTGGTGGGGGTTTTGTGAGGCGGAACATGCCGTTGTTACGGTGGATTTTATGGGGGAGAAGGTAACGGTTTGGGGTTGAAGGAGGAAGGTGGTGGTTGGAGTTGGATGGGAGCAGATTTTGAGTGGGAATGAAAGGGTTGTCATCGTCGTTAGAGGTAGTGATAGATAAGAGGATACTGCAACACAGCAGCGTAAACCGCGCTAGCCTGTGTTGGTTGGGGTTGAGTTTCAACTTTCAAGAGGGGTTTTTGAGTCGACTCGGCACAAGGAATCGGCAAAATCTAAAAAAATGAAGAAAAATAATCTTCTGCATTATCTACATCTAAATTAATGATTAACTAGTGACAGATTTTTTCTTTATGTTTATTTTATTTTAATTTTTAAAAAATTAATATGTATGACCAATAAAGTCTCTAAAGAAAAATATAAATTAGTTTTTATTCTGTAATGATTTATTTGGACTAATTCTCTAATGATTTTTGAATATACAAATTGTTGGAATTATGTTTATGGCAAATTTTGCCTTTTTTCAATTTGAAAAGAGTAATTTGAGACTCGAATCCAGTTTTCAATGTGTTTTTTATTTGATGTTCATCCGTTGTAATTTGATGACCACATGTAGTGCGTGAACTAAGTTCAAATTGAGGCTCCTTTGGCAAAAAATAACAGATAGCAGATAGCTTATAACGAATAGCAGATAAACTAGCGGATAATGGATGAGTTAGCGGATAGTGAATGAGCTTATAACGGATAGCTAATAGCAGATAAGCTACCAAATTTAATTTAAAGTGTTTGATAAAATTAGCGGTTAAACTAGTTGATAAATGTAAAATGACATAAAATGATATATTTCTTTAATTAATATTAAATTAAATAATAAACATGGTAAAAAATTTATAAATAATAAACTAATTATTATGATATTTAGAAGTTAAAATTTTAAAATTTATATTTTAGTGATATTATTTACTTATTATCTGTTGTAACTTCATTAAAATAATTTTTATTAGTTAAAAATATTACATTTTAAATTCATTTTATTTTATTTATAGTTGTATTTATTTACTTGTTTATTTATTATCGTTAAAATAATTTATTTATTTAATTATTATTATTATTATTATTATTATTATTATTATTATAATCTTGTATTTTATTCAAGAGAGGATAGTGAAGGAATTTAATAAAAATAATGAGGATAAAAATGAGAGAAAAAATTATACGCTATCTGCTATAAGTTCAAACGCTACTTCAAGTAGCGTCTGAAAAAACGTTAAACGCTACTGAAAAAACATTAAACGCTACTCGTTACCAAACATTTTCATTTTTTTAAAATTTGCTATCCGCTAGTCAAATCCGCTAACTGCTAGCAGATGAGACTTGCCAAATAGAGCATGAAGTTTGGTAACCACGACACATTCGCGAAGTTCTATGACCACGATAAGCTCACAAAAGAGAAACGAAAAAGGAAAGGAGTAGAAAAAACAAATGAAAAAAAAAAAGAAAAGAAAACAACTTGAATAAAATTGTTGGAGAGTTACACACATTGATTTTCCAAACAGAAATGTTACACACACACACCTCACACACACCCAACACACACCCCAATTTCCTATATCACTCATTAGCCTTGGGTGGTGTGTGGGTGTGTAGTGGTATATGTATCGGAGCCCTTTCCCAAACGTGCATGAGATCATATGAATGATAGATGTAGTAGGCTTGACTAGTTTGCTTTGTGAATATAAAAGATTAAACCCTTATTACGTTGTTGGCCAAAAAAAAACCCTTATTACATTGTACAGACAACTATTGATAGGCAAAAGTTCTAACTATCAATGTCTACAATTTTGCTATCCAAGACATGTGTCACTTACACAAATTAACACACTTTATCTAATTATCTAATAAAAACTAAAAATCTATAATATATATAAAGACGAACCCTCTATAGACACATTTTTACAAGTGTCGCTTTGAGAGTATCTCAAGGATCAAATGGATTGAATTGATTTGAAAAGATTTTATTGATTAATGATTTCATGATTCATATTTAATGTACCTTATTTAAAATTGTATTGATTGTATTTGAAATAATCAATTTAAAATCGTATTTTTAATTGCCTATTTATTAGAGAATATTTGTATGTCTTATATCTCCAACTATTTATTTGCGTCTGGAAACATTCGTGTTTCTTCAGCCTCTCATTCTGTGGTATGATTTTTCTATCATCTCTCTTTTTGTTAATCTTCTCTCATTTCATATATATTTTCTTCTCATTATTCTCATCTATTGCAGTTACTAACACTTGAGACTTTCGATTAAAGGTTAGTTATTGTTTTCCTTTTCATGGTTAATCTTTTATATGTTTCAATTTTTGGATTTTTAATTTTAAATCTTAATATCTGCATGTATTGATAAAATTTATTTGTTTATTTTGTTTTAGTTGTTATTCCTTTGTTCGTCAACACTAAATTTTCATCTAAGGTGAGTTCGTAATATTGCTATTTTTTTAATTTACTGTTAATCATTTTTACTTATTATTTTTTAGTGTTTATTAATATTCTAATAGCCTCCAAACTATCGATGTTGTTTGATTTTTGTTCTTTTTCTCTAAGCTAACTTCTCCTCTAAGACAAATATTTCTTCTAATTTTTGATTAATTTATTTTTATTTATCGATTAATTTTTGAAATTAATGCTTATCTATTTTACATTGTTAAGTTTTTTATTTTTGATTTCCATTTGTGATTAGCTATGCAGATACAATATTGTTCTCTCAAATAAGAAGAAGTATCATATCTCACAAAAATTTAGTTGCTTATTATTTTTTTCAATATTTTTCAAGAAATGATGTATGAAATTTTAATAATTATATATATTACTGTGACTTTTTGTATCTTTTAAGATTTATTTATTTTAGAAAATATATGTAATAGTTTATTAGTTGTTTTAATTTATAAATACATATAAATTATTTAATTCCCGAATTCAAATTTTGTATTGTAAAAATTTTGGTTTGATATAAATGTTATGCCCTTAAATTTTTTGGAATGTCTTAAATTAATTTGATTTTTTGAAAATGTATATATATTTTTATTTTTATACTATTGTAGTTTTTGTGAAATATTTAGGTATTAGTAAAAGTATTTGAAAACAATTATATAGATTTTATAAATCTCTATGATAGAAATAATTATAAAATTTATGTATAAAAAAATTAATTATAAAACTTTCAATTTACAAATGAGACAAATTATATTTCTATAGATTAAGTTGAAATTCAAAAAAGGAACATGTTTATCATAGGAATTGATCAATTTAAAACCGTAATTGAAGGAAATTATATCTTTGTGATTGGAACCGGTTTTATAAATCTCTATGATAGGAATAGTTATAAATTTTTCAAGTTTGAAACGATACAAAATGCATCTCTAGGGATTACGTTGAAATTCATAAAAGGATTGTATTTATTATAGGAATTAATTTAAAATCGTAGAAAAAATTGGATTTGTATGATAGAAACCAGTTTTCTAAATCTCTATGGTAGAAATCATTATAAATTTTTCAAATTTTAGTCTTCTTCAAATTGTATCTATAAGGATCAAGTTGAAATTCATAAAAGGAGTGTTTATTATAGGAATCAATTTAAAATGGTAAATGAAAAAATTATATCTTTGTGATAGATATCGATTTTAAAATCTCTATAATAAGAATAGTTATAAATTTTTTAAATCTCAAAAGATGCAAATTATATATATAGAGATCATGTCGAAATTCATAAATGATATATTTTACCGTTGTAACCAATTTAAAATCATAGTTGAAAAAATTGATAGGGACCGTTTTCATAAATTTCTATGATAGGAATTATATTAAATGTTTCAATTTTCAAATAATACAAATTGTATCTTTATGGATTATGTTGAAATTCATAAAAGGTATATGTTAATTGTAGAAATTAATTTAAATTGTAGTTAAAAATATTGTATCTTTGCTATAGTGACTGTTTTTATAACTCAAAAACTTAAATAATAATAAAAAATATTTTCTTTCATCTTAATTGATATACATTGTAATCATTATTTCTTTCTTATTTAGCATTTTTTACTTATTTAATATATTAAATATTTTCTTTTGTCCAACCAAATTTGAATTTTTCAATAATTAATGTCTATAAATAAATTGATTAAAATAAATAGTTTGGATTAAACATAACAAATGAAAATAAATATTTTTTTCTTTATTATTACATTATCATCTAACTAATTTATTAGATATGTTATTTTTTTGAGAAAATTAGGAGATTTTATACATAAATATATAGGTGTAAATTGGTTAATGTAAAAATTATAAATAAAACATAACACATGGGATATACATTTTACATTAAATTAAAGTATAAAAGAAAATATTGCACATATAACATTGTGCCAAATATTTTACGTGAAATCTTATTGACATGTGAATTACTTAAAAAATTAAATTTTAATATATAATTTTAATAATCTTCTATTTCACTTTATGATAACTTAACTAATTTGTTGAAGTTTTTTTTATATGAGCAATTTTGAATTTTTTTTGGGCAATATTTTCTATAAAATAAAAAATATAAATGTTTCAATTAATAGTTTACAGATAGTGAATGATTTTGGTAGTAATAAAAATGAATTATTTATAGTGCTACATGAGAAAATAGATTATGAAATAAGTTTCTACTAATTGAATATGCACGACAATTAGACATGTACTTGATAGGTATAATTGATATAAGTACATAAAAATAATTTATGATATAGATTTATAGATAATCGCAGTTAATGGGTTGTCCCGTCAAAGTCGGGACGAAATCAACTGGGTACTGCAATTTCAAGTTTTTTGTCATGTTCACTCACAATAACTATTTAAACTATTTTACTGCTTCAACTATAATTTGTGCTATTTTTTTGGTTATGTATTCAACTTTTAAGTTGTGAACTAATCAAATAATTAACCAACTATTTTCAATAGATAACTATAATTTATAATTTATTATATAATTTAAAAAATATAATTTAAAAAAAACTCAAATCCTTTATAATTATTCAAATATATTTTTTTATAAATTTTTATAAAGTACGTCATATGTCCCGTGCGTTGCACGGGTCACTACACTAGTTATCTAATAAAAACTAAAAACTAACTACACATAATAACCTTCGATAACCACTTTTAGTGACTTCTAGTAACCACCGATAATTGTTGTGGTGGAAACGGTCTTCTTCAAAACGACTTCTTGAAAATGATTTTTCAAATGACTTCAACTTTGCTAAAAATTGTCATTCAAACCAACATTGCCATTTGACCAAAAAAAAAAAAAAAAAAAAAAAAAAAACCAACATTGCCATAACAACTTTTCGAAGAACTCAAGTGCTAGTAACTACCATTCAAATAGACTTTATTGAAATACCTCTTCAAATGTTTTATAATGGTTGGAAACTACTTCTCAAAATTATCAAAAAAAAAAAGTTGAGCTTTTCAAAAGTAGCTCTTTGAAGAACTTGAACCACTTGAAAGTTGAAACTGATATTTGAATAAACCTTTCCGGAAATAGCTCTTCGAAATAGACTTCTCATTACTCAAAATCATCTTTTCGAAGAATCTTGGTTATCTACTCTAAAATCATCTTGAATAAAATTATTGCCTTTGTTCAAAAACATCTTCTCAAATAAGCTTATTTTCTCTGCTAAAAAAATATCTTATAAAAAACACTTGATAATATTACTTTTTTGGCTTAATTGCATATTTGGCCCCCAGTTATTGTGTTTGTGCAATTTGAGTCCTCCAGTTTTCAATTATGCGAATTAAATCCCTCAGTTATCCCAATTGTTGCAATCAAGTCCTCATATCCCTATGTTGTCCAATTTTTAACACCTAGAGCTTATGTGGCACACGTGGGGATTGATTTTACACTAAATCGGGTCACCCTGGCATTGAGTCAGAACATCTTGGCATTGATGGCATTGATGACATGACGAAGACTCTCAAAAGTGAGAAATTTTAAACATGTATTACATCACGTGTTACCCGACTTGCTTTGAAATTTTTTTTGGCTACCTACACCATGTCAAGGTGACATAATTTAGTGTGAATCAGTCCCGCGTGTGTCACGTAGGTTCTAGGTATTAAAAATTGGACAACATAACGACAGCGAGACTTGATTGTAACAATTAGCATAACTAAAGAACCTAATTCGCACAATTAAAAATCGAGAGACTCAAATTGCACAATTACAATAACTAAGGAACTAAAAATGCAATTAAACCTACTTTTTTTTTTTGGTCAAGAATAGATCTTCTCGACAACACTTGAAAATATTCCTTTTTAAAATTGTTTTTTAAAATATTCCCTTTTAACTGGTTGATATATTAAAAATGCTTTTTAATTTTTTGAAAAAGCTTATCTAATTATAATGAATTTTTCAAACATTAATTAATAAATATTCTTTTAAAAAATATAATAAAGAAAGTAAATTACACATTCTACTCCATATCACAAGTACAGTACAAAGACAAGATCCAGAAATAGGAACCAATCATGAGGGAATTGGTAAATACACCTCATATTAATGTAAAAATTTCAAAATATACCCTACAATTTCGCGTCATTTCAGGAAACTCCAGTTTCCGAAACTGAAGTTTCCGAAATACAAATTTGACTGGAGTTTCTGGAATACAAATTTGTATTCCAAAAACTGAAGTTTTCGAAATACAAAAAAGGGAATATTTTTGAAATTTCAACCTTAATGTGGGGTGTATGTCTATTTCGGGAGGTGTATTTACCAAATCCCCAATCATGATCACGATGAAATACCATCATATTTGCTTCCCTCTCTCTCCCTCCAATTAGCATTCTTTAAGAAAACAAGAAATAGGAAGACTTTTTATACGGTTTATTCTTAGTATAGAGACCAACTATGAAATTTATTATTACCGATACACCAATTACAAAGGTAACTGATACATACAATTCAGGAGATTTGTGTGTTATAATGTATTCATTCTGTTTTATAAGAGAAAGAGAGATTGCAAGCTCCTGCTATTATTGTTTCTTTGCATACTCCCTAGGTCCAAATATTGTGGACCCAATTCTCACATTAGTACTACCCATTTCAATCTGAAAAGGCGAGAATATTTATCAATTAGTTGCATTCATACAAATGAATAAAAAATGCAACCATGCAATGCAACTATCGAGAAAATAGATTACTGCTGAATAATTTTAGAGTTCCATACCGCTGACTCAAAATCACCGGACATGCCCATTGACAGTTCACACTGTTCCTCGTCCATTTCAAGTGCCTTGCAAACTTCAGTCCTGCAGTTTGATAGGGTCTGATATTTCACAAAACACAAAACCTTAGCAAATAGACAATTAGAATTAAGCATAGTAAAGCTGTGCCATGAAACCAACAAAATGATTTATAAAAAAACAAATCAAATTTGAATAAAACAATATGGAGAAAAGAAATGAAATACAATTCTGAAATGGAAAAGTTCTGACAAACAAGAAACAGGACATTTCAAAGAGTTCTCCACATGCTTCAGAATATCACCTGAAAGTTCTGAGGAGTTGAGGTATAGTCTAGCATTCCTATTGTCATTAAGCCAGAGAATACTAAGTTTGGGCAGCTCGATTTCACATGTTTTGCGAGCTCAACACAATCGGAAGGATCAACGCCAGATTTGGCTGAAACAACACAAAAATCCATAAACAAGTTTATCTATGTAAATATGTAATATGTAGCAAATAAAAGCATTATATTTTGACAAACAGTGCACCCCAAAGTACTTGAAACAATGCCAATACGTAATAGAAAAGTATGATATATTGCATCTAATAAAAAAATTATGGAACAGCTGCAATTCTCCAATCTAATAGCTGTTGAACTATCCCTAGGAATGACTGATTAAGCAACAATACCGTGTCATTATTTGAAATGACTATATAAAAGTGAAAATGCAGTACCCTGGGATGAGGAGGAAGGTTTGAATTATCGAAATTCTGGTTTATGGGATTACATCAGGAACATTAAAGAATTAAAATGAAGGCTTAAATAAGTTTTTGGTCCTTTCAAATTTCAGACTTTTGATTTTAGTCCCTGCAAAAAAAAGTCAAACTTTTTTAGTCCAATAAATTTATTTATTTTTAGTTTGGTCATTTAAGTCATTTTGGGCTGATGTGGCGCCTACATGACATCCCACTTATCTGACGTGTCATCCCATGGTCCTATGTCAGCCTGTCACGTAATATAATTTTTGTAGGGACCTGACACGTCATCACCTTCTTCCTCTCCTCTCCTCCTTCCTCCTTCCACCCCCACCCCCACCACCCACCACCACCACCCACCCACCGCCACCACTCTCTCTCTCTCCATCCGCCACCAGCCCCTCCCCCTCTCTCTCTCTCATCCCTTTTCTCTCTCTCCTCTCCTCTCCTCCCACCCCCACCCCCACCACCTCCTTCCTCCACCACCCCCACCCTCTCTCTCTCTCCATCCGCCACCACCCCCTGCCCCTCCTTCAATCTTCTTTTTTCTGGTTTTCTGCATTGAGTATGAACATCAAGTTTATCCTCTCGATCCCGGTCATATTCTCCTCCTCTCAATACAAGCAACTGTTTGCAACCATTTTCCGGGAACAATGTCACTCTTCGCCCCAAAGAAATTTATGTGATTACCAGTCCAGTTATGGGAAATCAAAGATGGAAGAATGATGGGGTTTGCACTAAACCAAAGGGAAAAAAAAGAACGAATTCTCACGGTAAAGGCATCGAAACGCAATAATTTATCAGGGATAAAGTCGCAATATATCAACAGGAAGAAGCCCCAAACTAATTTATGGTATCATCCAAGGAGAAGTCAAAAATTACCAATATTAAAAAAAAGAAGTGTATGAACCCGCAATATCTAGTTGAGTATGAACACCAATTTTGGAATTATTGGGATGGGGAATTTCAGATTTAGATTGGGGGGGGGGGGTTAGATATTGTTGTTTTGTTGATGGTGAGGAAATGAAAGGTGAGATTTTGAATGTAGAACGATGACATTCTGCTCCATTTCTTTGGGTTGCTTCTGTTAGTTATTGATATGGTAATTCTTCCTTCAAATCTCTGGTTTGGGGGATGGCTGAGAGAGAGAGAGAGAGAGAGAGAACGAGGGAGAGAGAGTGTGTCGTGGGTGGTGGTGGTGGGTGGGGGCTGTGTGTGGGTGGTGGTGGTGGTGGTGGTGGTGGTGGTGGTGGAGGAAGAAGGTGGTGGGGGTGGGGGTGGGAGGAGAGGAGAGGGGGAGGGGGTGGTGGCGGATGGAGAGAGAGAGAGAGGGAGGGGGTGATGACGTGTCAGGTCCCTACAAAAATTATATTACGTGGCAGGCTGACATAGGACCATGGGATGACACGTCAGATAAGTGGGATGCCATATAGGCGCCACATCAGCCCAAAATGACTTAAAGGACCAAATTCAAAAAAAAAAATTTATTGGACTAAAAAAGTTTGACTTTTTTTTGCAGGGACTAAAATCAAAAGTCCAAAATTTGAAATGACCAAAAACTTATTTAAGCCTAAAATGAATAATAATTTCCTGATGCTAAATTAAGGAGGCTCGGTATGCAAAGACAAGTTCACAAAATTACAGCAAAGCAGAGACATACAAGTCATGACATACACAAAAAGGATTTTAAATACCCAGAATACAGATCAGCCTCACGCCCAAAGGATGTAGGTAAACCTCACAAGACCAGAAAAATATAATAAGGATTTTTAGTAACTCATTGTTTTAAGCTGAACTCACATGCTTCTCCACTGGTATTTACTTGCACCAAAACCTTCAGAGGATTTCTTCCAAGGGTTGAAACCATACGGTCAAGATGATTTGCCACCTGCCAGTTACGGAGGTTCAAAAACACTTAGGTTTGTCAAATCATATGGCAATTGGTATTAGTTAGAAAATTAGCTCTATCCAAATCACACTTTTGAAATTTTAACTAGTTATCCAGAAGGTATAGTCCTCGTCAAACAGCAAATACTAAATACTAGTTGATAATTGAGCACAACAGGAAGACCATATAATCAATGTTACTAGTAGTCCGAGAACTACTAGTAACATTGATTATAAATCTCTACCTTCTGATTGTCCACGCCCTCAACCATGGCTAGATTAGGAACTCCGCCTGCATACAGCATGCAAGGTTAATGTTCACCTAATCTAAGGGTGCTAAAGAAAGGAATGCCAAATAACCTTAAACAAGATAATACAAGTCCAACAATATTTTCAACAAGTCCAAGCCAACATAAGCCATGTGCAAAACTTTGTACACAGCTCAAATTCCAAAATTGAACTGGCACCACCGTTCAAACACCTTTATATATGAAGGATGTTATCAATCGTACTCCATAACAAGCACAGAAACAGTGGTCAAAACTCAAACCCCCACTCTGAAAAAATTAATCTTAACCACTTAATCTTACATGAAACCAATCTTCACCACTCATGTAAGATTGAATATTCAAGACTCAACATTAGCTCTTCTCATACTCAGGCTCCCAGCATTTATGTATATACATGATGCCAACACTAAAAAAAGCATTTGGAAGAGGTTATTTTAGCTTATCTCATGACATAAGCACTTATATTAGTGTTTGGATACGCTTATAAAACTAAACTAACGGATGACATGTTCATTAACTGTTTTTAGCTAATTTCAGTTAACCCCCCCAAATCGTTATGTCAATAGTTAATTATTTATCCAAATGTGCCCTGAAATCAAAGCATTCAAATACCATATTTGAATGAAAATCATAGTGAAACCACAAAAGAGCATTCATTCTACATTAACAGAATGAAGAAGAAAAAAAATCATTAATAAATAAACAAAGCATACCCAAAAGCGTTTTGACTTTGTTGCTTTGCAAATGCCCAATGAAATGCCAATCAATGTCTTGTGGAAGCTGCAGGCAGACAACCCCCCCACCCCAAAAAAAAAGAGAAAAACAAACTATTAGAAATTTATTTATTTATTCATTTATGACATATCAACTAAAAATGAAAATGAAAAAACAATTTGAATGAGATGATGTGAAAAAATCGCATCAAGCAGCACCTGAGGAGCTTTCTCGACGATTTCTTGGACGTAGTTTTCGCCGAAGCATCGGTGACCAGCGTCGTAGAGTTGGCGAATCATGGAAACGGGTTTGGTCTTCGAAACCGCCACGACCCGGATTCGGTCGGGTTTGGTGCCGGCTCGCTCCGCCGCCTGCTGCACACGGAGCATCACCGACCGGAGCGCCGAGACGGCCCTGCCCTCTGCCACCACCGGAGAAGCCATTCGCCGAGGAATCAGATTGGGGGGCGTTATGGATTATTATTGGAGGACGAAGCGAAAACAAGTGGAGCTCCTCTTGTGGCTTTTTTACCACTGTAGCACCATTTTTTTTATTATTTTCCAATCTAGCACTTTTTTTTATTTTATTTTTCAAAGTAGCACCTTTTTCATTAAAATATTTATTTTTATTAATTATCAATTAATTAAATATTAAATATTAGTTTAAAATTATAATTAAATTGTTAATTGTTAATTAATTGAATATTTAATTGTTAAATATTTATTAACCTCATTTGTTAACTAATTAATAATATAATTATATAAAATAGCTCACATTGATTTAAAATTTAAAAATACAAATACAAAAGTGATAAAAACAGAAATGATACAAAAGTGAACTAAATGCAAATTATAGAAAATTTTTACTACTGTGTATCAACTTTAGAACGGTAAGGGCATTTTTTCTTATTATGCCCTTCATTTCGACAGAGTCCACATCTCTTGGAATGACGACTCCTTTCCGTTTGATCCATGTCAGTACGAATCCTTGTGGATTGTGGAGAGCCATTTGGATCTCTCTGCATTGTTGGATTGTGGCACAACTTAATTCCATTGTATTCTGACCAATACGAACGGTGAGGCACCGGTTTGAACTCTTCGCGGTAAATATTGTATACATTTTGCAATTTGTACTGGGGAGGCACATATATCATGTAGTTGTGGTAAATTTGGGAACAAGCAGCAATGTAGTGCTTGAAATTCATCACAGTCACACCACTGTCTATGTAGGTCTACTTTAAACACAGTTACACCACTGTGTATGTAGGTCTACTTTAAATTTTAAATCAATGTGAGCTATTTTATATAATTATATTATTAATTAGTTAACAAATGGGGTTAATAAATATTTAACAATTAAATATTCAATTAATTAACAATTAACAATTTAATTATAATTTTAAACTAATATTTAATATTTAATTAATTGATAATTAATAAAAATAAATATTTTAATGAAAAAGGTGCTACTTTGAGAAATAAAAAAAAAGAGTGCTAGATTGAGAAATAATTAAAAAAAATGGTGCTACAATGGTAAAAAAGCCTCCTCTTGTATCTCTGTGTGTGTGTGTGTGTTGAGGTGGTACAACAACCAACACGAGACAAAAAAACACCAAAAGAAAAAAATAAATTACACAAAATTCATGGTACACGTTGAGTTTAATGTGGATCTTTTTTTTTAAATGTATTATCTGGTATTTACATCAGACATTCTTTTTAAGATCTATGGTAAAGAGAAGAATTAAGTTTGTAGCAAAAAAAGAAAGAGGAATTAACACTACAAGTAGAGCTGGCAAAACAGACTACCTGACCCGCATTGGGTAGGACCGCATTGGATTTGGGCTTTATCGGGCTAGGCCAAAAAGGTCCGGATTGAAAATGGACTCAAATTTAGTTGTCCAAGCCTGACCCGTATAGGGTCAAACTGCACTGGGCTCGGGCTTTTTACGTTGTATTTTTCGGGCCGACCCGATTGAGAAGGGTCAAATCGAGTTCGGGTTTTATTGGGCCATGCCAAAAAGGCCCGAATTAAAAATGGACTCAAATTTGTGTGTCCAAACCCTTTGTTTTTCGGTCGGGTCTAACCCATTTTGCCAGTTCTAACTACAAGATAAAGGGTTTTTCGCAGCAACAAATCTCGCTGGGAAAAATATAAAGTCGCTGAGAAAGGGTCTTATCGCAGCGACACAACAAATAATACATGGGTGATATCACACAAGCTTCTCCGTCAACTATGTATTTGAACGTGATATGGATAGTTTCCAAACTCACTCGCACTAACTAACTGAGCAATGATAGGCTAACACCTATCCCACCATGCAACACCCATGTGGTATGAGTAAAACTCAAAATTTGGGTGTTGCATGGTGGTCCATGTAATATTATGCTAACTAATACATGGGTGTCAAAATATCATTTTTCTTTCCTATTCATTGACAATATCGTACTCTCAGACTGAGAAATGCATGTGAAAGGGAAATGCCCTCCATGAGAACTGATCATATACAATGGACGGTTTCCATTGGCTGCATTGCATACATGTGAAAATAAGCGGCTTTTCAGGAAAACCCCCCAAGCACTTTAATTTGTTTCTAATTATATTATGTTATATAACCTGGATATCGTCGTTTTTCAGAAACAATATTAATTGAAGTAGTCGTCAGTTGAAGGTAAAGGTAGCCCTTTGCTTGTCAAAATGTTACTTTTTAAAATCAAGTTTCGAGATCCATGCATGGCACTTTAATTATTTATCCGGCAACCTAGCTACATTGAAAATTGTCATTTTTTGAATTGTAATACCTTGTCAGACTTTTACCAAATTTCCCCTGAAGACTTTGAAACTGTTCGGTGCAACATTAATATCACCTGGACGAAATCTCAAATATAATGTGCTTTAATATCATATAAAAATTGAGAATACACTCGCGGCTTAACCTGATTTTTATAGTAACTACTCAAGAGGATATATATATTATTATTATTATTATTATATTAAATCATCACAAGGGGTCTTTAACATTAATGTTACACAAATATCCATCATACACCCACCACACACCACATTCTCTCATTTTACTCATTGAGGTGTGGTGTGGGTGTTCATCTATCATAGCTCGGTCTTTAATTAGGCTCAAAGACATATACTAGCTGGAGTCATCCACCCGCCAAGTTATAATTTGGTCATTAATTTTGAACAAAGCCTAACATTGGCCTCCAAACTATAGATACAAATTTAGGCGTTGACGGATAGTAGTAATTCTGTTTCTTTTTAAGTGGTATTTTAGAAGTAACATTTTTTTTTATCATTTTAAAAGTACGTTTAAGATAAAAAGTACGTTTAAGCACGCCATTATGTACATTCTCTTCCTTAAAATTCATAGAGTAGCAATACCTTCCTAAAGAACATGACACTTCTGCTTTTTCAAAGAAAAAGAATAACATGAGACTTGAGAAAAGAAAATGCGCTTTTTAATTTTGCCCAATTGATTTATGTTTTTATTGAACTTTGATGTACATGAGTTAAGTTTCTATTACAGCAATTGCAGAACAAAACCATCATTCTGTTACATTAATAACTCTGTCCTAGCTCTACCCAATATATATACCAAGCAAAAAAAAAAAAAAATAAGAGAAACAATTACAAAAAACAACATGTCACAATGTATATATGACCGATAATAGATTTATTTGGAGTTAGGAATATCACTGAATTTTAATAAGAAACACTTGAAGAAGCACTGCAAATTTAATTAAGCAGTACGTAACGACTACATATATATATATACTATTGTATTAATTTTTATATTATTTGAGAATATAACCACCACACAAATGTGGTTGATAACTTTATTGAAATATTTTTAATAAAATCACAAACCTCGTATAGTAGTATAATTAATAAGACCCCTGCTATATGAATAATATCTGATTCTTCAGGCGTAATTGCACATTCCAAAGACACAGAACTGGCCAACTTCACAGCGGTTATTGCACCTCCCACAGTGCCTCTTATCAAAGCTGGTATCAACACACTGCCCCCTACAACATGTCTCAGGGAACTTGCACTTCTTCTTGCACGCACCACAGTTGTGCCTATCATACCCCAAATCCATGCACTTGTTGTTGCAGCACGTGGCGTTCTTCGCACCATTCAACTCGCATATCTCGCTGTCCCTGTGGCAATGGATTGGTGCATTCGGGTTTTGCTCTTGTGCTAGAAACCTACTCACCCTCTTCGATGGAAGAAGCTTGTTCTTCTCATGCTGCATGAGTAGTGGTTGTTGTTGAAAATGTGCATCATTCAATGATGATGCAGTTGCTGGTTTAATTGCTTCCTCTTTGGTGGAAATGGTTTTCATTGTGATTGTGAGGGACAAAGCCATGGTTATCGCTATGATGAATATCACTTTTAGGTACCCCATGGCTTTGCCAGTTGAAAGAGATGGTGGAATTAAGGACTATCAAGAGAGGAGAGATTAGAAGGAAGAGGAAACAATTATGTGTTGTTGTTGGTGTTTCTGTGTGGTTTTTTGTTTCTTGTTGGTAGGAAATATGGAAGGGGATGATGTATAGGGGTTTATAATAAGGGGAAGTATAGAGGGAGAAGTTGACGCCGCAAAAGGTGAGAGGGGTTGCATGCGGAAGAGTGTGGTGGAATTAATCTTAGTGTTTTTCTATTGTTTGACCTTAAAAAGCTTAAGCTACTAATATAACTACAACACTCCAATGTGTTTCGATCTCTCATTTCAAACTTGAATATTTTTTTTCTTCTTTATTGTCTATAATATTACCCTTCATTCCATGAATTATAATGCACATGTAAATGTTATTATTAATTAGATTCGGACCTATATGTACGGTCAATGAATCACTACTCGAACCAATGAATCATTGGTTGAACTACGCGAAGTCATATATATTAAGTTTGTAAATTAAATTTTGTAAGGTGTATATATAACGTATTGAGAATGTTGGCATAATAGCAAAATTTGTTTTTAAAACTCCCATGATCGGGTTTGATTCACAGGATCAAGATATGTTTAGTAAATGACATACATACACATTTGAGCAAAGTGGTTTGAGCGAGTTTGCTAGTTCGATTCGGTTTAGATTTGAGCTGATGATGTCAGTTCTAGATTAAGTGCATATCCAATCTAATAGAAAAACCAAATCGACCATGGGTTTGGTTTCCGATCAAATCAGTTGGACTGGCCGGACCGGCAAGCCTAACAACATAAGGCATGCATACGCGTGTGCCCATGTGCATGAAAGTCAAAGGGTATTCATGACTTTTCAGCATCAATGAATGAAATGGTAGTGGATGACCTCAGGGAGTTTAGGGTAACTGCTAGGATAAGCAAAGGGCTTTGCCATAAATGTTAACAACATTGAGCAAAGGCGGAACTCATTATTAAACCCCAGCTGCATGGTATACGCTTCGTGTTTAACATGCAAAAACAAATTAAAACTTAGGCTCAAAGGTTGGTTTCTAAACTCGGAGGGACTAATCTGACCATTATTTTTTTTTTGTTGGCCAATTAAGTCATGCATTGTGCAAGTTAACTAAGCTTGAAGAATTCAAGCTAGATTGATACACGTGGACTGTGTAAACCGTACACAAATTGTGCAATTGAGAATGGAGGAGGGTTAATTTGCAACTCACTTAAGATCAGCTCCAAATGTATGATAGGTCGTTGATATAGGTTGACCTTGAATTTTGCTCCGAATTTATTTATTTATTTTTCTGTTTCTGACACCTTATAGGTCTTTGCGCTTTAATTATCGCAGTGGTTTGTGTTATCTGTAAAGAAAAACGTAAAATGTGTATATCAAAAAAAAAACGTAAAATGTAAACAAATCTATTCATCATGAAGATCATGCGGACACGGTAGTCCTGATTCACTGGCACATATATGAGAAATTTATATTCTAATGCTAAACGCGTATTATTAGTTTGAATAATCCTCAGCTGTAGCAAAAAAGAAGTTATATATAATCCTCATAAGTATAACCGCATATATTGCTATAATTATAAAGGTTGTAATTTGGTTCTAATTAATTAACAATTTAAAGTAAAATTTCAGGCTTATATATTTTAATAAGCTAGTGAATGTGAAAAATCTTATTAGAATATCATAAAGAAGAGAGAAAAAGGTGTGTAGGTATGTTTGCATAAAATTATAACGAAACTGTACAAGTTAAAAAATAGTTATTGCTATATATATAAAGTTTTGTTTGTATAAAATTATATAATTTTGTCAATGCTGGCTGATACAGTGAAGCGAAAGTTTAATGTCGCCGTCTAGCTTATGCAATTTAAATTACACGCAGTTGCAATATTCTTGGGGATCTTTAATTTCCTATTGATTAATAGGACACATTTTCAAAAAAGTTAATTTTAAATTAGTCCTTTATAGAATTAGAGCTAACCATAAAAAGAATAAAATTATAAATATTCTTACTATTTAATTACAATTCTTTTTAAACTTCCTTAACTCTAAAACGTCATTTTTTACGTTCTATATCTTGTACTCAATATGCTTATATAGATTCTAGTTTAATTAATACATTTTAAAATTAAATTTATTCAAGAGAATATGAACAATATTCACTTCATCATCAAGAGAGTCATTGCCAATTATAGCTAGAAGCCTGATATCGTAAGCTTTTTGGATTGATTTTACTGTTTACCAAGCATAAGTGGGCCTAAAGACCCAAACTCGTAGGAAGTCTTTGACAACATCTATGCCCAGCACAAGTGGGCCAAACTAGCCAAAATGTGTAGGAAATCTCGTAGGGAATTTCTAATCACACATACATGGTTTTCTATATGCACATATATATCCACGGAACTATTAGTTTTGCGAGTTTATTTTTTTCCAACACACATATGTCCGTAGAACTAACTATTAGTTCCGCGGGTTTATTTTTTTCCAACACACATATGTCCGTGAAACTATTAGTTCTGCGGGTTGTAATTCTCCTCAGAACTATTAGTTCCGCGGGTTATAATTCTCTGTGGAACTAATAGTTCCATTGACATGTGTGTGTTAAAAAAAAATAAACTCGCGGAACTAATAGTTTCGCAGAGATGTATATGCACGTAGAAAACCATGTATGTGTTATTAGAAATTCCCAAATCTTTTGGGCGCCCTTGCATGTAGAGACAAAGGGAGAAGGCCCTTGACCCAAAAAAAAGGGAGAAGGCCCTTTCTTTAATATTTCACACACCCACCTCCTATTTTAATTTATTTTTTAAAATGACAAAATGTCTCTTGAAAACTCTTAACAAGCAAAAAAACCTTTCCCCGCTGCATCCAAATTGGTCCCCGTCGATGTTGTCTACTTGGGCTTCGAGGAGCGTCGTTGTCTGTTGGGGTTGTGCGTCTCAAGTGTTCCGGTTTGGGAGGTACTCAAATATGGGATGAATGTGTTTCGCCCTGGTTTGGAGCTATGTCGTCGTCTCCTTGTCCATTCGTGGAGACTTGTTGGAGATGTCCTTGCAACTGTGCCGGTGCGCCACTGTCCTCATCGGATCTGTCGATGTGGGGATTGGACTGTGTTTTCCCTAGTTTTGCTGGGGTGTGTCTGTTGTTCTTGTTTGTGTCGTTTTGTTTGTGTTCTTCTGCGTTTCAGGTTTTCTCCCCAGTGCTTTTGTATCGTCGTGCCTCCCTCTACCGCCGTGCCTCCCTCTCACTGTAGCATCACCTCCCTGCCGCTTACATCTTTCTCGGGCTCTAGACTCTTGGTTGGGTGATGGTTGTTTTTGACATTTGTGTAAATATGCTGAGAATGAAGGTTTTGGGTGCCCCAACTGGGCCAAACCCATCCCTCTCAAGAATATCCTTTTTATGTTTGTGGTGTGCTAGGCTGTGTGTCTCTGGGTTTTTTCTCTGTTTTTTGTTTTTGTTAGTTTTGTTTTCCTTTGTTGTTAATTGGGTAGTTGGGAGCTGTATAAGCTCTTCAAGAGCATAGCTTTGGTTTTATTGTTAATTTATAGGTTAACTATATAACATATCTGTTCTAAGCCTATGTATACAGAATCCCTTCAATGAAATGTTTGGCCCTTTTCAATATATCTCACCTTATTGACAAAAAAAAACTCTTAACAAGCACACCATCTGACCCCTTTTTCAAGGCTTATATATAAACTAAGTTAGATCCACTGACATATGTCGTATAGTGATGGATTTCATTTGTCACTAAAAATCATATTTCCAAAACTTCACCCATAACATTTATTTATACTAAAAAACTAAGTTTTCATAATGTAAAAATATCTCTTAATTTAAAAAGTTTTCATAACGTACTTTTATATTACCGAAACTTGGTTTTCATAATATAAAACTACATTATGGACTGAATTCTGAAATGTGCATAGTTTTAATGGATATTTTTGTCATTTTAAAAAATATTAAAAAGGATATGTGCAGAGAAGATGGGGCGCAGAAAGAAATGGCCGAGGGAAAATTATAAAAAACAAGTCAAATTTAATTTTTTGCGACGAAAGTCAAGTTCGGCTGATTAAGAAATAAGTATTACAATATTTATTAAAACTTAATTTCATTTTCAAAGTTTTACCCAAACGTTGTTTTAAATTAGCAATAATTTATTTATTTTAACTACATGGTAAATGTTTCCACACCCTACAAATGTGTGATACGATAATACTAAGGGTCTGTTTGGATTGACTTATGCAAAGTTTATAAATACAGTTTATGATTGATTCATAAGCTGTTTTGGACTTATTTTTCATAAGCTACTCAGGATGGCTTATCAAAACAGCTTATACTTATATAAAATAAGTTTTACTATAATTTTTCTTCGATTATAAAAGTAACTTATATAGCTTATGCCATAAGCAATAGATAAACTTGTTATCTAAACAGGGCCTAAATTGGTTGGGACTGCAGTCCTCTGAATTGTCCACAATTAATGCGTTCAAATATTAAAAAGTGATCACCAAATTAAGGCTAGAGAAAAGTACCTTGACCTGCTTTCTTGTCATTTTTTTTAGGAAAACATTACACAAACACCTGTTACACCCTTAGCACACTTTTTTATGAGAGATCAGGAAGTAAAATTGTCACTGTTATGAGTGTGGCATGGGTGTAACAAGTGTCCACGTATCGCAGCTCTTTTTTTTATACACGTCTAACCGTCATTTTGCGGTATTTTTCAAAGCGCAAACCGTAACAGTTGCCCTTTTCAACCATTTGCGCTGGCGCAGAGGCATGTAGTATTAGAGAACCTGCTGCCATTAATGTGATGTGAGTTACACAGAAATGTCAACGAAACGCAAAAATAGTTTTTACGTATAACTGTAAGCAACTGATCAGAACGGTTCTCCAAAAGCGGCGCTTGATGATGTGATTATTTGTGAGCTGTGTGGTGCTTTCAGTACTCCTAATAAACTCCATCATAGCAAGGTTTTATTATTTTTTACAAATATTTTTACGCCAAAACTTGAAAGAAGAATATGATCGACCCACCCAATCAAGGAAAATATTGGATTACTAATACGAGAAATATATTATTCTTAATATACACTCTTAATTTTTAACAAATTCTTTATAATCAAATAAAATTTATGTGAATCCTATTCTTTATAAATTATATGAATATCATTTTCAATTCGACATGTGTATTTTTTTTTCTTTTTTATTTTCCTTTCCATTTGTCTCATGTATTATTGTTGAATATATTCACTAATTTCACACAGTTCATAAGAATTGGTTGTTGAAATACGCAGGAAAAGCGTAGCGATTCAGAAAATGTGGTCTCTGAAGCCACACACTCAACTCAACCAGCTTTGTGATAATCAGTGGGGCCCACATAGAGTCGTCAGAGAAGGAGGCAAACTCGGCCGACAACATTAATGTAGTTGACCAGACCAGTGGAAAGCAACTCCTCTTAACCTTAATTGACACATGGGAATGGGAACACACTAGTATAGTATTTGTTGAATCTTTGAATACTCTGCTTATCTAGTAAGAGTTTATTTAATTTGGAAAAACTTGAAATTTTTCCAGCAATGGAAAATTATCTTTTTATCTATTATTATAAGTTTTTCTATTAATTAATATTTGTAGTTTCCTCTCCATCAGACTTAGAAATTAGGTGAAATAGTAGTATATATAGTACACACAGTACAAATACACCTGGTCGAAATTGTTCCCCTCCACTTTCAATACTTCCTTAGTCGATGAACATATTATTTTATATTTTAGTTCGCATGGAAGAATTGACATTGAATTCAAATTGTGTTTCACAACTCATGTTTAACAAGATGCCACCCAAATTTTTCAATTAAAATTTATTGCCCCATTATTACCTATCCTCAACTATATTTCATTATTATTTATACATAATAATAATAATAATAATATCATACAATTTCAAATCAACCACACACTTCCTACTTCACCAAAAAAAATCATCCACACACTACACCACCCTAAATAAAATGTAATACAAAATATACTGTTAGTAATATTAACGTAACGTCAATTCACTTTTTTTAAAATACTATTTTTAATTATACGTATACAATACTATTTTTTCAAGTACATACAATACATAAAGTATATCTATAGAGTACATACAATACTGTTTCAAAAATACCAAAAAAGTACCTAATAAAATATATATGTATGCAATACTGTTTTTAAAAAATACAAATAACAAAATTACTTCAGACCCTTTTTTGCAAATAATGGTAACTTTACTTGGAATTGGCTATTTAGGTAACCGGTATTCGATCACAGTCGTCTCTTTAAAAGTAATCCCAATCGACGGTAGAAACCTTACTTTTCCATTGCTGGGAAAGTTTTTTCCTTTCCCAAATTAAATGGACCCATCTAGTACCTAGCTAATCCTACGCTTTCAAAGGAATGCAACTAAAACTACTCTTTTCTCGTGTTAACCCCTGTTTTTAGCATGTTCCAAAATGGTGCTAACCATATCTGATTACTGCGTAGCGAAAAATGAGGGGGACAATGAAAACCACACACGGCTCATTCATCATGCTAAGGACATGCGCGCAGCAGCATGCACGTGCATGCATACTAGGATTAAACCAAAGTCCATCATGAAAAAACTACACTTACTTTGTTCCTATCACAAATCGCTTCTGATCTCTAAGTACATGATGTTGGGTGTTTCATTTTCGAATTTTGTGTATAAAAGAATATCTGTTGGGAAGTCAATCCCTAATTAAATGGATCTAGAGGAATCATATATTAACATTATTCTTTGATAAAATATATTAACATAAAATTAAATAGAAATATTAAAAAAAACTACAAAATAGAGTGAACGGTAATCCTAAACAAATTTAACCAGCCATATCAGCATTAATAATTAATTGTACTTATTATTATGTAGTCTTAGGACCGAAATTTCTAAAGCTTTGATTAATGCTATCATTGACCAAATAATTTAGATTTATTAACTGTACCTATATGTAACATAAATGTAACAAAGTCATAGATAAAAATAGCACAAATACATGCCACTCAGCTCAGTGATGGTTCTATATTCTATATAGTACTTTTACTCAAATATTCTATAACGATCTCTAGCTCCTAAAAATTATATATTTTGCATGACAATTTTGACTTTCCTAACTCTTAATGTTTTTTTTTAAAACCATTAGCAACATGGGAAAACTTGCTAGTTAAAAATAAAAAATTCATTAATATGATTGGAAATAGTCATTGGTGTCGAGATGTTGTACCCAACAAAAAGTACTTGACATTCAAAACTAATTTTTATACAAATATCTGTTGGGTATAACTAATTTTGAGCTAAAATAATAATATTAAAAATATTCAATACTATATTTTATAATGTCTTTTTGATTGTGTCAATAGAAACAGCACAAGAATTGCTCTGCAAATTAACTTTGGCGTTCATGAAGGAGAATGGTTTTATATCCACCACTAGGTAAGTCAATATAATGAGGCCATTAGAGAACTAATTAACATCTATAATTAAGAGTAGTCTATGGAAGAAAATTCAGGAAAACAGAAAATGAAAACACATGCCAGTGAAGTTTTTGTGCTTACATTGATTGATGCATGCTAGATAATTAATTAGAAGTCAGATTCTCTCTCTCTCTCTCTCTTTATATATATTATTACTTCATCTGTTTCAAAACTATAGTAGTTTAATGTTATTGTACATAGATTAAGTAACATTTAATAAAAGTAAAGTATTGGTGTACATACACTAAAATACCCTCAACTACTCCCACTACTAATTATTAAATAAGGGGTTGTTTCTTTCAATTGCTCCTACTACTAGTTATTAAATAAAAGTATAAGTGAAAAAAATTAATTAATGATATTTTGGAATTATAAAACTGTAATCGTTTTAAAATAAAAATAAAAAGCTAAAACCACTAGCTATATATAGTTTGAAACGGAGGGAGTATATACTAATATAAGTATTAATAAAGTTCCTGATTACTATAGAGAAGACTGTCTCAAACCCCTGCCTCTATTTGTAGAGGGAAAGGCCTATGAGAAAGTGCCATGTGGGTACTATTACGCACCAAATGACCTCAGTTTTCCAAATCTTTATCAATAATTATATTCTTCATTAGTTCCTAATTCTTCTCACACAATATTTGGTCTTAGTCCAAACCTTTTTTGTTGCCGAGTCCATTGCATCTCCCTATCTCTGACTTCAACCAGCTATCACAATCAAACTCTCTCTCTCTCTCTCTCCATCTATCTCTCCACACATACCTTCTTCCTTTAAGAAATTTGTGGGCATCAACTAGCTACAGGAAGAAGGACTCCTCTTTGATACTCGTCCAAATTACAACTTTCTTTGTCCCCCCCCCCCTAAAAACCACCTTTCTTGCCACATAGCCAAAGCCAACACACACATATTTATTATATACTCTGCTTCTTCTATATATATTAATTATATATAACATATATATATGGAAGAAGCAATGGCCTGCAATGATATTGCCATGGACAACTCTAGTAGTGGTGGAGTAATTGCACATTCTTCTTCAGTCATTTCGTTTAATGGGAAACGACTAGTCATGGATGAGATGGATTTCTTTGCAGAGAATGACAACAAGACAATTAGTAGTCCAGTTAATGATCATCACCAAACGGTGGTGCACCAAATGGAGCTTCATGTAGATGTAGGCAAAGCAATTAAACTCTCTTGATCAATATTTATTAATTTCCTTTGATTTTTCCTTTCTGAAAATTAATATACAAAAAAAAATCTTATTTTGCTTCTCTGTTGTTATTAATTTGTAGACTAGTTTAGATCTCCTTACAAAGATTTCTCCTAGCAATAGATCAACTTTGGATGTGGAAGATGGGGCATCGGAGGCCAAAAGTAATAAGAAAAACGAGGTATGCTTTTCCTGGTGTTCACATGTATGTATATTAAGGATAGAGTGATGATTTTTTTTTTCTCACACAATTTTTTACACTCACTTTATAACTTCTTTTATCTCTCTTTCTCATAGTATTCATCACATCTCTTTTCTTTCCCCATCACATTCACATTCAAGGGGTATCCAATTCAATTCATGAGTGTAAAGTGCATAGGATCAGAATATAATATGTATAATTTTCCATTATCTGGGGTACAGTTTGTAGCTTTGGTAGCTGAATTGCACCACATGACTGCTGAAAATCAACGTTTGAGAGAGCTGATTGATCGGGCGAACAATGATTACAATGCCCTACACAAGCATCTCATGAAGCTGATGCAGGAACAACAACATAAACAAGAGGTAGTTATTAATATTTAAAAAAAACAACCTTTTTGTACTTATTGAAAATCAAAGAAATCATCTCATCAATATATATGCATACATACATACAGGGGTGTATCAAGTGTGAGGAGTATTAATTATATGAAAATGTGAGATGAATAAATCCGGACCATAAACCATAAACCATATATGGATAGTTAGTATTATAAGTTGTTCACATGACTACTTAAAAAGTCACATCACTTTATGTTTTAATCTTATACCCTTTATGACTTGATGCCATAGCCAATATTCATTCATTCCATTCTCTCGCGATAAAAGTCCTCTTTCTTGATATACCAGTACAGTAAAGTTTCAAAGAAAATTTTCCAGCTGGTGCTATATATAGCCATCCAAATTAAGCTGAAAAACATGTATTTGGTTTTGGTGTAGATTACTAGCGGAGGCACAGGGGAGAAGAGTGATGGTACAATGATTCCAAGGCCATTCTTGGACATTGGTTTTGGTGAGAAGGATATTGAGACATCGCAGCAATCTTCAGAGGGGAAAGTAGTAGTGGGAGAGAGCAAAGGAAGCAGCATGGTTCATGAGTTGGAGTGCAGCAATAAGATTAGGAAGATTTGCAGCAGTGGGGATGTTGTTCATGAGTTGGACCCACAAGATCATGAGAGACCAGCAGCTCCTAATAACAACAAAGCATTTGCAGGGTGGCTCTCAAACCAAGTCCCCATCAGGGATAATAATGTTGATGATCAAGCATCAGAATCAATGATCAAGAAGGCTCGCGTATCAGTTCGAGCAAGATCAGAATCTTCTATGGTTAGTACTGTGTATAATAATAAAACTATATGATAGTAAAGTTTGCAATTATATTATATAGTATTCTAAAATGATATCTCCATATTAGGATCGTGGTCTTATATATATTTATATTAATTGACAAAGTTCAAAGTACGTAGCTGGCTAGTTGGTGAATTCTAATGGGAAAGGGATATGTAATTAATTAATAAATGTGTGTGTTATTGCATATACATATATTTCAATATTGAAGTGTATACATTATTAGTGCTGCTAGATTATTAATTTTGTTTTTGATCAATATCATATATATATATATATATTACAGATTTCAGATGGATGTCAATGGAGAAAGTATGGGCAGAAGATGGCAAAAGGGAATCCATGTCCGAGAGCTTATTATCGTTGCACAATGGGGACTGGTTGTCCAGTTCGTAAGCAAGTATATATACACTCTCTCAACCCTTCCATATGAAAATTTACTTTCTATTAGGTAATTAGGATTTGGCTAAATTAATGAACATAACCAACCCAGTTCAAAATAATTCAGTAAATTTGTTTGTAAAAGTTTAAATTTAACCCTTAAACTGAATGTAAATCAATATACAGTTTGATAAACTTAAAAAATACTCAATTGAAGAGGTTTGTTTCCTTGTATTTTAGCCTTAGGATTTGATTGTTATTTTTCAATTCCAACAACATTCAAGAAGCAAATATGATAGGGGTGTTTGACAAAACTACAGAAACCAGTTATAGTACATTAGAAGATACCAGCTGTTACATAAGCCTAAATAAAAATGAGTCAGATCAAAATTTAATTTGGTTCAAAACGATTATAAATTGGTTCCATAATATGAATGTTACAAAAGGATTTTGTTTTTGGTTATTACTGTGACTATATAGACTTAATCAAATTTGAGATTCATATAATTCTTTAAAAAGAAAAAAAAAACAATTTGGTGTCACTTGACTTAATTTAAGGCCATCAACAAATTAAGAACGAGTTGTATCTCTCACATGAGGTTACACTAACTTGTGGACTTAAATAATTGTTTTATAGGTACAGAGGTGTGCTGAAGATAGAAGTGTGTTGGTGACAACATATGAAGGGCAGCACAACCATGCACTCCCTCCAACAGCAAAGGCAATGGCATCAACCACATCAGCAGCAGCATCAATGCTTCTCTCAGGATCAATGCCAAGTTCAGATGGACTAATGAACCCAACCATACTAGAAAGTGCAGCACTCCCTCACCCTGTTTGCTCACAGAACATGGCTACCCTCTCTGCTTCAGCTCCATTCCCTACCATCACATTGGATCTCACTCAACAAAATTGTGCTCCCAATAATAATACCAATTCCTCACACCAACAACAGGGGCAGCAACTTAGCCAGCTCCTTCCCCCACTTTTGGCTCACAAGTTCATGTCAGCAGCTCCAAGCGGTTTTACTGCAGACACAGTGAATAATGCAACTTCATTTGCTGATACAGTGAATGCAGCAACAGCTGCTATCACTGCAGACCCCAAATTCACAGCTGCTCTTGTGGCTGCCATAACATCCATCATGGGAAGTTCACGTAGTCCAAACAATAATGGTACCAATGGTAGTACTACAAGTGGAGACCAGCACTGCAATAATGCATAATATATACTAATTCACCTAATGGCATTGGAATTGGGTAGTTGTTGATCATTTTCCTATATATCTTCTTGGGTAGATATTGAGTTTTTTTTTTCAGTTCGTGTTAATTATGCATTAGAAGGATCTTATACTGTTGAATTGCATGCAGTCTTTAATTATTATTTATTTGAACTATGCTTTGGGGTTCTAGAATTAGACATGCAAAATTTGGCAATACTGCAAACTATATTAATTAATTTCTCAGAACAATCCACAAAATAAGCAAATAGTTAAATGTATTTTTTTATAATAAGCAAATTGAATTCATTATAATGGAATTGAAAACTAAAGCATAAGTTGTGTGCAAATTAGCACCAAGAAGTCTAGCTACATAAAAAAGGGCTGCATAAAACAGAAAATAATGTTTAAGCAGCCAAAAACGAGAACCAGAATGATTATTACAAAATGGCTGCATTATTTTGCAACGTATATATATGGTGTATTAAAGAAACAGATTTTTTAGCACAATTTATAATGCATGCTTGTAGTGGTACTAGATGCTATTCAAGAACAAACAAATTGCTTAACACACGTACACACATAATTAATATGGCATTTGAAACTATTGTTTTTTTTAAGATCTTTAATTTCTTCTATTTGAGACTTAATTTAATCCATAATACTCAGACATTTAGTTATCGATAATTGTTTGGACTTTGAATTTCTTTGTCTGTTGCATGGGTTAGTACACTAATTTAATTATATTGAGAAATAAAAGTATTTAAGGCTACAAAGATGTGTTTACACCTTTTTTTTAATATATATTAACTAGTATATATACACTAACATTATGTGTTTTGAATTTACATTAAGTGTGATGTCTGAACTCACACAGATATATGTGAAAACTTAGACGATATATTCATCTTATTTAAAAGAAAACTTCCATTTGAAGAAAAATCACCAACAGCAAAAAAATTGATAGAAACACAATTCAACATCCATGGTGTTCATATTGTTTCATCCATGAAAGGAAAGAATGATGGATTGGGTAATGGGACACGATATGGATCATTATCATTTGTTAATGGTTTGGACAAATCTACCCCAAATAAATGGGGGTATTTTCCATCTACATATACATACTTTTCTATCCACATATACTTGATGCGGAACTATTAGTTTTGCATTTTTTTTTGAGAACATACATAATGCAGAATTAATAATTACACTCGTTGTAATTCAATGCAGAACTATTAGCGCTGCATGTATTTTTGTTTGAAAACATACATGATGCAGAACTAATAGTTCCGTACGTTGTAATTCAATGCGGAACTAATAGTTCCACAAGCATGTGTAACAAATCAAAAATGCTTAGTTCCGCATCATGTGTGTTTTCTAAAAAAAAACCTGCGGAACTATTAGTTCCGCATCATGTATGTTCTAAAAAAAAACATGCAGAACTATTAGTTCCACATTAGATATGTGTCGATAGAAAAGTATGTATGTTTAGATAGAAAAACCCTAAATGGAAAGGTGCTTTTGAGTTTTTTGGGCAGGACTACTTCCCTCTTCCTCTATCTGTTTTTTCTTATCAAGCTTGCCAACATGTAAAAAAGAGTGGGGAAAACGACAGGATAAAATATTGCCTGGTTTTTTATTTTTTTATTTCTTTTTCTTTTTTCCTATTATAAATTTTCAAAATTTTCAAAATTGCCATAGTTAAAATAGGGTGTGCACAATGTGTGTGCCATGGGATATATGTAGGTATTAAAATTAAAATTAAAATACTCATACATTTCATTCCTCTAAAATGAATTCGTATTTCAGAGAGTAAAATAAAATATCTTAACCATTAATAATTTCCATAGTCAAGGGGTGATAACTCAATTGCTAATGTTTAACATTTGTTACCCTAACACCTATAAAAAAAAAGGTGGATATTCATTTAGCAAATAAAATATTTTATCCATAATGAATGAGATTTGAGTACTAATCCCATTCATTACTCATAATCATTTATTTATTTATTTATTATTATATTATAGGGAAAATAGGACTCCTTTGTTATTGTTACAGATAGATTATAGATTATTTTGTTTACATTTATTTAACTCATTCCTAAATCGTTATCCGTCAAAAAGAAGAAAAAACGCCAACAGTGTTGTAACTGGTAGTGGTAAGGTTTTGCGTTTTGGTGCGACCCCAACACACGGACAAGCCCATTCGGAGTGTTGGTGGCGGTTGGCGCCTAAAAGAAGGAAAAAAAAAAGAGAATTGGTAAATACATTAATATTTTTGGATATACATTCCATATTTAAAAAGAAAAATACCATTATACCTTCATTGATTTATTTTTTTTTTTTCAATTTCGAGTTGTTACCGGAAACTAAGTTTCCGGAATGCATGTTTGTATTCCGAAAACTCCAAGAAAAATTTACATTCCGGAAACTGGAGTTTCCGGAATGTAAATTTGCATTTCGGAAACTCCAGAAAAATTTACATTCCGGGAGTTTCCGGAATGTAAATTTGCATTCCGGAAACTCTAGAAAAATTTACATTCCGTAAATTTCAGGAAAATCCAGTTTTCAGAATGTATTTTTGCATTCCGGAAATTCTAGGAAAAATTTACATTCCAGAAACTTGGAGTTTCCGGAATGCAAATATGTATTTCGAAAACTGGGGGTGTATGGCCAGTTTTCGGAAAAGAAGCAAAATCAAAAAAAAAAACTCAAATAATGAGAATATAATAGTAATTTCCTAAATAAATGTAGAGTGTATAACAAAAAACTAGGGTGTATTTACCAATTCCCTTTTGCGTTTTGGTGCGACCCCAACACACGGACAAGCCCATTCGGAGTGTTGGTGGCGGTTGGCGCCTAAAAGAAGGAAAAAAAAAGGGGGCTAAGGTTTTACAAAAAAACCACGATGCTGGGTTGGCATTGCAATGGAGGAAGGTGATTGAAGTGGGTACCTCCGAACCCTCTGAATAATTCTCAATGGCTTTCCCTCCTTACCGTCGATCCCACTTGCGCAGCCACACTTACCACACCCTCGTTCGCATCCTCTCCCACCTCTCTCCTTCCACCGCCCCAACTCACCCCCTCAATACTCCTCCTGGTACCTAATCACAAATTCTACTACCCTTTTATTTTTATTTTTAATTCTAACAAAGTTTGTTTTTCTTAATTATTATTGTTGTTGCTGCTGCTGCTATTATTACTATTATACTGTTTCGGATTGGAAATAGAAGTTTAAGCTCTGGTTATGGTTTAGTTTGATGTTTGTTTCATTAATTGCCCGTTCCTCATATTTACTGATTAGAATTAGAATGTTGGTTCAATTCAGTTTATTTGAATTTTTGGTTGATTGAAATCAAAAGGGTGCCCCTTTTTACTTTTTAGTTTTTGTTAAGTTCTCAGTTGGATTTGGAATTGAAGTTTAAGATTAGGTTGTGGTTATGGATCAATTTGATTTTAGTTTCAATTAATTGTGCACTTCGAATATATATATTTGCCACTCTTTTTTATTGTATTTTTTTTTCCTGTTTCAAGATAATGGCAATGGTAGAGTGGGGCAAGAAAACCAGGAAAACGAGCCTGAGTGCTCTGAATTAAAAGTTGGTTCTGATTTTGTGGATCCCAAGGATTCTGTACCCCAGAAGGAAATACATGAGGTCCATGAGACCATGGAAGGGGTTGAAGACAAGAGTAGGGATTTTAGTGCCGATGAGATGGTCCTAGATGATTTAGAACTTCTGATGGGAATAGAGGAACCATCTGCACAAACAAATGGTTTTCACAAGGAACAGAAGCTAATGGACGAGTTGGAGCTGGTTGTTAAAGGGACTGAAGATCCTGTTTGTGATAATGATTTAATCCCCTTGAACTCAGGATTGGGTGAGAAACCGAATAGTGGTAGTGAAGCTGAGTTGATGGATTACCAAGTAGAGCATGTTGAATTTCTACATTCTGATGCAAACACATCTGGAAATGCAAGTGAGTTGCAAGTACCAGGAGTGCTTAATCAACTGGCCTCAGAAGGCTTTCATCCTTCTTTGATGTTTGATGTATCCACGTCAACAAAGGAACAAGCCTCTGCTTCGGTAATTAGCACATCGGGTTTAAAGCATGAAACTCAACAGAAGGAGGAAACAGAATTGGTGAAATCAGTTTGTGCTATAGTGGGCTCTCGTCCTACTACTGAAGAGGGCGAGTTTGAGAAGAAAGGACAAAATGTTCAAAAGGTTGCTGAAGCAGCTCACATTTCTTTAGATCTTGATATGAATACTGAAGCATTGAATGTGAGTGAAGATGGCGGATTACTGGATTCTACTATTTTGAAGGATAAAGATGAAACGCAGAATGGAGAGAAATTGGAGAAGTTAATTTCTGAAAACAATGCAACAAATTCTTCCAATATTATGATCGAAGAAGGAGATGTAGAAGATGGAGAAATTTCTGGAGGAGATGCAGAAGAGGGTGAAATTTCTGGGGACTTTGAAATGGATGGCAATTCATTTGATGTGTCTTCTGCTGATGCTTTAATTTTAGAACAGAAGAAAGTAGATGGGGTGCAGAAGCCCAAAAATGTAATTGGAAACATGGTATATCCTTGCAAGATAGGGAATGGAGAAAAGGAAGAAGGTTATCAATCTAATTCCTTCATGGTAAATACACTTCAAGATGCCAATAGCAATGGACAAGTGAAACCTAGGACTGGTGATAAAAATGGGATTGCATGTGGAATTGAATTAGCAACCTCTCGGGGGACTATTGAATTTGATAAGGCGGGTGAGTATAGTTCTGTGCTGAAGCCCGAAAATAGCAGAGACAGACACGTAGGAAGTAACAGTATCAATGACATGCCAACAAGTTTAACCCATTATCAAGACTTGTACGGAGGTTTCTTGGAAGAAACCACTACGAAAGATCATGAGAACTCATCAGCAGTAAAGGTATGATTTTCACCTGACTATTTCAGCAAAATATGCAATAAAGCATTTTTACCTTCTGGTTAAATCCTACTTAAATATATCTGTTATATTAAATGATGAGATCTTTTTATTTTAGTTGCTTTGACATTATGTTTAGTATTCAACACCAATGATGAATGGAAGATATTCCATCATGATCCTTCCTTTTGTTTTATTTAGTTTAGCAAATTCAAAATTATTTTAGGCTTGGGTTGCACTGTCACACAGTCCCCCACCCTCCCCCTAAACAATAAAAAGAAGTGTAGTCTCATTTTTTGTTGAATGTCTATATCCCAAAGTCTTTATATGGTGTTCAGTTCCCAAATATTTTGCCAAGTTATTTGCCCTATTTGAGTTTTTGTGGGAAAAATTAAAGCTCAAAATTATGTTAAAAATTAGTTTATGGTGAACTAGATCCTTCAGCATCCTATGTAGATTGCCATAATATGGACAATTATTTAACTATTTTAAGACTTGTGATGATGACTTTTCTTTAATTAATTGTTGTTCATCTGTAGCAGATGGTTGGTGCCAGTAGAAAGAAAAAGCGTCGCCGTGGTAAAGAGAAGAAGAAAGATAAAAAGGAGGTATTATTTTGATATTCTTGACTTGTCAGTTTTCTTTCCTGATGTTGTATAGTGTTCTTAACTTGTCATATGGATTTTGAAGCTAGTTAATTCAACCTCCTTTAAAGTCATTTCAACACCGGTTAATTAATTATCTGCTATTTCTGAAGAATAATCCATAAATCTATATGTTTGCAACATGTGACTGATTCTTTATTTGATAAAATTTATTTTGTAGATAAGTCTTTACATGGTTTTCAGTTCACATTTATTTTGCCAATTTATTTTTCCTATTTGAGATTTTCGGAAAAAATAATTCAAGATCGGGATTATGTTAAAAATTAGTTTACGGTCAATCATATCTTTAGGCATCCTACGTAGAGTTCCATAACGTGGTCCAACTATTTAATGATTTTAAGACTAGTGATGTTGACATTTATTTGGTTAATTGTGATCATCTACAGCAGGTAACTGATGCCAATAAAAAGAGAAAAGCTGGTCCTGATTCTGAGGAGAAGGAAGATAAAGAGAAGGTATTCTTCTAATATGTTGTTATTTTTCTTTCCTGATGTTGTGTTATTGTTCTTAACTGGTGATATGGAATTTGATGCTACTGAATTTTAACCTCCTTTGAAGTACCAACACCAGTTAATTAATTGTCTGTTATTTGTGAAAATAATCCATGAATCTATATGTTTTCAACATGTGACTGATTGCTTTATTTGATAAAATTTATTTTGTAGATAAGCCTTCAAATGGTTTTCAGTTTCCATTTATTTTGCCAATTTATTTGCCCTATTTGAGTTTTTGGGAATAATTAATTAAAGATCGGAATTGTGTGAAGTATTATTTTATGGCCAACCAAATCTTTGGGCATCCTACGAAGAGTTCCATAATGCAGACCAAAAACTTAATGACTTAAAGGCAAGTGATATTGATTTTTCTTTGGTTAATTATTGATCATTTGTAGCAGATGGTTGATGCCAGTAGAAGTAAAAAACGTGGTGGTTCTCAGGAGAAGAAAGATAAGGATAAGGTATTCTTCTGAAATTGTTGTTAATTTTCTTCCTTGATGTTGTATTACTGTTATTGCTCTTAACTTGTGAATGGATTTTGAAGCTAGTTAATTTAACTTCTTTTGAAGTCATTTCAACATCAGTCAATTAATTATCTGTTATTTGTGAAGAATAATCCATAAATCTATATGCTTTCATGTGACTGTTTTTTTTATTTGATAAAATTTATTCTGTAGATGAAGTATCGAAAGCAGCGAGCAGAAAAGAACAGAGAACTAGGTGTTAAAAGGTTGAAGTTGCTACCCGTACAGAAACCAAAAACTATCTCATATTGTCGCCATTATATCAAAGGAAGGTGCTACGAGGTTGTCATAAACTCAATTAAACTTTGAAATATTTTTCACTTTATACATATATGACACATGTCATCTTTACTCTTATTGTTTTTTAGTTTTTATGATTATTTTACATTGGACCATAACAAGATGCATGAGAGAATTTATTTTGCTGGTGTCGATGCTTCATTTAATTATGTGATTTAAAACAAATTTGACAGGGTGACAAGTGCCGGTTCTCACATGACACAGTTCCAACTACAAAGTCCACGGTATCAACCTTTCAAAAAAATTACTCCTTGTCATTTTTTTCAGCAGATTGTAATAAGAACCAAGATAAATTGACAGAACCTTGTATTGATTTTGAAATTGCAGCCATGTTTTCACTTTGCTCGTCATTCTTGCATGAAAGGGGATGATTGCCCATTTGATCACGAGCTCTCCAAGTATCCTTGTAACAATTTTGTGTCCAAAGGCTTTTGTAGCAGAGGTGATACTTGTCTGTTTTCTCACCAGGTATGACATTCTACTTGACTTCACTGGTCGTAAATGACTTTGTTCAATGAACTCAATATAAAATTATCATCAGTTTTAATTTTTATAGCCAGGTATCTGTATTGTATACTTATTCTCACTTAAAGATTAAAATGGGCTCTTTCTGATTCAGGTACCAACCAACCAAGATATTCCGACACCTTCAAATGTTTGCACACCAAAGTTGAAGTCTCCACTCTTGTCAGGAAATACAAATTTCAGTGTGCCACTGAACAATCATGGCTGTAGTTCTGTCCAGCGAAACCACACTACCAATTCTAAGGGAGTTTATTCACATGTCAATGCAGAACATAAGGTGACAGACACTTCACAGAAACAGCCTACCTCCGCACCCAAAGGAATTAGGTTCATCAATGTTGCAAAATTATCACCCAGCCCTAGTACACCAAAACAAGACACGGTAACACCAAACAAGGGAAGTCTTGTCCAGAAGGGGACCTGTGCAGATCAAGGTGCATCTGGCACAACTCAAAAAAATATCGTGGAAATTCCTAAGAAATTTCCAGCTGTGACACCTAAGGGAGTTAACTTTCTTTCTTTTGGTGGCAAAGGTCCTGTTTGCAGTTTTAAAAGTCCCATTAGCTCCCATGTAAACAAGGAAAATAGTATCAAGTTGCCTCAGTTAGTCAATTTTGGCTTGTCTGAGCAGGCAAGTTCATCTCTGAATAAGGATGATTCCGGCAAAGTCTGTGACGGAGCAAAACAAAATGTACCACAAACTAATCTATTCTCAAATGAGATTTCAGACAAAAATCAATCCATGGCGGAAGGAATGAAATCGAAGTTTCCAGAGAAGGCTTCAATAGGTGATTCTATGAGGGATCACAGCCATTGTAAATCAGTTCAAGAGGGAAAAAAGGCATCTGATAATTCTCAGGCCTCAAGTGTGACCTCAACTATGCTTCGTGTTCGTCCATTTGTTTCACATCAGTCTTCACAGTGCCTAGTATATCATAAACAAGCATCAAACTTAGGACAAAGGGCACTCTTATCGACTTTAGCTTTTGCAGCAGAGCATGAATTAGATATTAAGATGAAATTCCCTGCTGATGCTTCACCTGTATGATCAGAGGAGAATAAATAACACAATTGCAGTTCAGTGTTTGAAATAATAGTTTTCTCAGAATCATGAAGCTCTTGGTGATTGGAATCAAGGCACTTCCCATCTTAGTGGATGATAACTAGAGGATTGTTTACTACGGAGCGGTTCTATTTCTCTTGTGGTATGAATATGATTGCAGGTATAATAGCACTTATTACTAATGTCAGTTACTTTCTGATTTAACATCTGAAAACTACAGTTGGAATTTGATTCCATTAAACCTGATTTTAGATTGCTGGTCTTTGTCTTGGTGCAGTTAAATACTTAAATAAATCCTTGGTTAAGTTGTGGTCTAAAGCATCATCTAACTTGGTTTATCTTGTTACAACTGACATTGTATGTAGGTCATGCACTCATGCTGCAAAGGTTTACATAACATAAAAGAGGATTTCTCCTTCTACCCGTCACTCCCGCAATATCTGCAACATTCTTACTCGTGGAAGTGATTTAAATTTTGAAGTGGTTAATTCGGTTGTATCATTTTTGTGCCTATATCCAACTGAATCTTTTGCTGCTTTTGCAGGTAAATTCAAGCAAATTGGTGGCATCTTTGTAAGATTTTTTGCATGAGAAGCTGCTGAAAGCGGTTGTTTTTATTTTTTTTTGTTTTATTTGTAATTCTGCAGGTATATATTTTTCAATATTAAAAACAATACTAGAAACATCTGAATTCAGGATAATTTTTGGAAGAAATTCCGAAGACAAATTTGGAGCATTATACGGCTGAGTGACACGTCATCACCTTAATGTAAATTGTGATATAAATTTTGATGCGGATAATTTTTGGAACCATTTTATTAATTATGCATGTTCACCGTGTAAATTTTCTTCTTTTCATTCTTTAACAAACACAGGTTAAAATTCTAAAATATAGATTTTAATTATTAAGGCGCTTTTGCTATTTACACTTTAAACGATCCGTGGCGTGTACTCAAAACTGAATGTAAGTATAAGGTTTAAAGCTTACTCTAAATCAATTGTAACCCATAATTATATTTTTAATTATACTTCGACACCCACATGCGGTGAACACTAAGAACAACCATTATAAATCTCCTTACATGATATATATGTAGGTTGATCCCTTTTTCTTAAAAAAAATTGTTTAACCTGTTCTTGAGCCTTGATGTCGGGTTGGAATTACTACCATGTGAAGAGAGAGTCATGAATTCGAGTTATGAAATTAGTCTCTTATATTTTATATGATATAACATATAAGGTATGATTCATGGCCCCCATCGAGTTTATAACATGGATATCCTTGTGGGAACTTGGTTCAAAAACGTGATTGGTCAATGGTCCTTATTCCTTTCACAGGTCATCTTGTACACACGGCCATGTATTTTGATCATGACACAACAACACCAATGCATTATTATAAAGGTACCATCACTTTTGCTTGTGAGGGAAACTACCTACCCGGTGGTACATCTTGTACATGGTAGTAATAATAAAGGAATCAAAAAATAAAATAAAGAACGACAAATAGAGAGCCCACAGATATTCACAGCATAAAGCATAGGGTGAAACAATTTGTCTTAATTGACATCGACATAGTCCTTTGGAACTTCGGTGACTGAACTGGCTCGTGAATAAAACATGGGATGAAACAATCTTACTTAAATTCGTGCCCGTTGTTTATTTCTTTCATACCACTGTGAGATTGGTAGGAAGTTACAATGAAGTACAGTGACAAAATTCAAAATGACTGTCACCTATAAGAACAAAAACAAGTTTATCTGGTAAAAATTGGTCATGTTACATGATATTCATTTCTAATTTAATTCCTACACTTTATTGTATTATCTTAACTTGTGCCTTAAAAATATTAAATATAGCACCTTATGTCTTTTAATAAACATTTTCAATTATTTTAAAAAACAAATACTAATCATTATATATTAAAATAATAAATACTTTTGTTACTGCTTTTTTCTTTCTGTTTTTCAACATTAATTAAGTGGATATATAATGGAGGAGTAATACAATGCATTGAAGGGAATTTAGTATTTACTTAGGGATGTGAATATGATGGATTACTGATTATGTGTGAACTGTGATGGATGGATGGATGGATGGATGGATATGGATATATATATACACACAAACACACACACAGAGGCTGCAGTGTGCAAACTTGTCCTCTTGGGTTGCATGAAGTGTCACATGACAACAACACCACGTGCCTATCATTAGCTACCACCTAGAGACAAGTCCCTACTCTCCCAACTCCAACATTTTTATAATAACAACCTCGTCTCTCTCAAAACCAAACATTTAGTTGCCTGCTGATTGATAGAGGCAGTGAAGCAGCAGCTAGCACTATGGCTGGTGCCCGATTCCTCACTCATCTTCTCCATGCCTCTTCACGATCTTCTAATTTGATCAAGCCCTCTAGGCCATTCTTCTACAACCCCATTAAGGTATCCTTCACTTTATTATTTAGTCTCTTAATTGGTGTTTTACATTTTTTTTTTTTGATATTTTAATTAATTTGTGTAGCAAGAACTACACAAATTACTAATTCTCTGCAAGGTACTTGCTATGGACCTTTTTTCTAATCAGTTGTGTAAGAATAATCTCAGCAGGAAAAATTGTATTGTAGAAAGCAAATGTGTAATTTTGAAGGTTTTGAATTAATTTGAGTTTGTCCTAGGTTGAAATTAAGTGTTAGATTTGGTAGGTGTTTGAGGAAGAAGACTAATTGCATGTATTTAATGAAGGATTTTTCTGCATGATCCTATTTGTGGGAAGTGGAAATTAAGGGTTGAGAAGTGGATCAAAACTCAAAACCCACCAAGAAAGTAAAGTTTTTTCTTTATTGAATTTAAAAATGCAATCTCTACTCCAAATGGGTATGCTACAAAAAGTGATCAAACTGTTTGATTTTGTGTCTTGATTTGGACATTGAAACTGTGTTTACACACTTTATACTGTAACTTATTTATTATTCAATTCAATGAATTATTGAACATGCAAACCAGAATTATGGGGAAGCAAGCAAGGGAAGCCATAGCCGTTTGATGGAAGAGAGGGCACCTTCCACTGCTGAAGAATTCCAGAGAGTTGCAGAGGAGAAGGCCAAGGAAACTGGTCAAACTGTTGAAAAGACCTATGATGGTGCTGAAGAGGCTACTAAGGGTAACTCAAGGGTTGAAACCGTTAAGAACAGGTACAAAGAGCGTGATCCTGGCTCTGATTACCACAGAAAGGGGTGATTAGATTAATTAGGAACCTGCTGCTATATGCTGACTTTACACTCTCAGAATAGCTGTATTATGTGCAGCAGCCAGATAATAAGGGGTTTCTTATATTTTCCAAAAAGGCTTGTTTAAATGCCAGTGTTTTTTGCAGCAGAAAGAGACCAAACAATTGAAAGATTCGGTATTTATTTAGTAAAATCATGTCAGCTCATTGCATCTTTGAAAGTATTATTATGATTATATGGTACTTCATGAATGTGCAAAATACTTTGAAATTCTTGGCTTGTGGGGGGTTAAACTCCATTTTTTGGTTGATTGACAGAGACTTCATGAATCATTAGGCTTTTATTTATAGGTTTAGTTCAATTTAAAACAAAAAAACAAAAAAACAAAAACAAAAGGACATTTTGGTGAAGGTTTGCGACTTTGTTCCTTTGCAAGGTTTTAAATTGCGGTCACAGGGGTCGCGGCTTCGCCACGATCCTTGATATTGCGGAAAATTATAGTTGATACGGCCACAATAGCGGTTGCGATTAGGTTTCGGATACTCCCTAAACCATTATGTCACAACCGCAATTTCGGTTTCAGACCTTGATTTAAAACCTTGTTCCTTAGATATAATCATTAGTTTGGTTGGTTATGTGTGTTATTTTGTGTATCATTCATGAATACTCCTGTGTTTGTATTGCTGGTGTGCATTAGGGGTGTTCGTGGCTTAGTTCGGTTCGATTTTGAGGCAAAAAGTCATCTGATCCAAAGTTTAAAAGAGTATGCGGTTCGGTTCGGTTTGTTTTCATAAAAATATCCGATCCAAAGTAATGCGGTTTAGATTGGATCGGTTTTCGGTTTTTTACAGTTGTAATTTTTTTAAGGTAAATAATTAAATATAATTTATGTCGTTTGTTAAATTTTCTCGGTTATGACAATATGTTCACCGTTTACTATTTATTTTAATGCATAAATATAATCTATCTAATATTTAAGTACTTGGCTACAATTTGAAAAAATTGTTCATATTTATTTCCATTATTGCAAAGTTCCAAGTCAATATCATAGTGGTGGTGTTCATCTAACACACTAGTCTTGTGCTAGAATGTCATCACTTTAGTATGTAAAATATCACCGTTTGCTTGATTTTTTGTGTAAGTTGATGTTCGGTTTTGTTTTAGTGAAGAAATCCGAAATTCGAGCAATTCAGTTCAATTTTTCAAAAAAGTCGTCCAAAAAATCCAAAAACTCCAAAAACTCCAAAAACTTGGTTTTTGATTTTTTTGAATTAGTTCAATTTTGAACACCTGCAGTGTGCATTCATATCTCAACGGAATTTGCGCTTTGTATTCAATGTTGTTAGTTTGTTTTTCATTTGTATTTTCTTTCTGTGTTAAATGAAAAAATCTTTTGGGATCAACCAACACAGGGACGGTTGGATTGAGTGGTAAAGAGTTCAATTTTCCTCATAAATGAAAAAAAAAAGGAAGTTTTACCTTCTTGAATGGTTTATCCATCAGAATTGGTTGGATCTTAAATTGTCTTTACTGTGTACTGGAATGTCAAACCTTACAAGGATGAGAACTTGAGGTCATTGAAGCACTCCTCTTTTTTCTCTCATTATTTTGTAACGGTAGCTAGGTTTAGATGTGTCTTTAATGTGAAGGAGGTGACAGAGGGGTCCCTCCATTGAAGCTCTATGTTCTTATCCAATTCCTTTGTGGTTGGAGGTTATGTCATCCATTTTGAAATTGATTCAAAAGACAATAGCTAGGCCCACATGACATATTATTAAACACCACGAAAAGCAATTCAGTGGGGAAAAAAAACAGATTTGATTAAATAAAACAAATCATGTTATTTATGTACACTTGTTATTTTTCTATCACATGATTATATGCACATATAGGAAAGCACTTTGTGGAACTACCATGTGGGGGTTAGGTATTAGCCTGTAAAAGGGTTCTCAGTTTTGCTGAAAAGTTAACTACCTGGCCTTGTTCCCAAAATATGCCCATGAATATGTGGTTTTGTTTGGTTTTGGAGGTTGGAGAGTGGAGGTTCTGTAATTAAAATGAAGAGAAAATAAAAAGAAAGATACAGATAGGCAGGTAAATATGGATCAAGCCGGTTTAAGGATAAAACAGTTTAAGCTCTTACTTTAAGTTTACCAAAAGAAAAACTTAATTATTATCGGTATTTGTAAAATTAATTTTTTTTACAAATGACTTGTATATCACGGTGGTAATCAGTACTCGCTTTTATCTTAAGAAACAAGGTCTTTATTATTGAGAATATCAAAGTGTGAGTTAGTTCCACATCAGTTAGGAATGAGTCAAACGAAGAGAATACAAGATACAATCTACATTTTCAATGCCTTAAGGTTTTGGGTAAAAATGTGGTGTCTTTATCTCAAAAATTGTGATTGTGTGATTGTTTGACTTATTAGCACAGGTCCTCTGCATATGAGCTTTTCTGAAACTTCCTATAAACTATAATATAAAAATATCAAGGATCGGATCAACAAATTTGAACATCAATTATATCAAAGCTTTAACTCTGAAGAGTCTATTCAAAATAAAAGGGTTGTCAACTGGAGATATTTTTTAGCATGAAACAATTAAAACAAAACATGTCTCAAAACCCACCACCGTTAAAGATTGGAGGCCAGCTGGTTGCAATTATACATTTTCTCTTCAATTATTTCAGTTGCACAGATATGAATATGGTGATTAAATATCAAAACATGCCCAATCACTTTGTAAAAACTTTTTCTGTTTGTTTGGATCATTTAGTAGAAACTTCAAAGTAAGAATATTTATAATTAGGAATACTTATCAACAGCAGGCAAAACAATCAGTTGTGACAGTCTCCCATTGGAAGAGTTAGGAGATATTAAGGATATAGATGCTGTCCTTATCGAATCAATTACCCTGTTATATTCAGATGGACCACATACCTAAAAAATCAACAAAAGAAGCTGCAATTAAATAGGAACCACTAATTCAGTAGCCCTTTTTCTCAAGTTTATCCTTAGCATATTTCTCATGTGAACTTAAAATGAATTAGTTTTATAAGATTAATATTATTTGAGTAGTTTTCACTAAAACTAATTTTAGAAGAAGAATAATAAGTACTTAAAAAAGTTGTTAGATGTATAATAAGTTAAAAACATTAAAAAAAAAAGTTATAACCCAAAGGAAAAACTTTACTACAAAAGCAAAAAATTCAAGTACCAGCTTGTAGCCGAATCCCACCCAATTTGAAGAAAGAATTGACATGACAAAAGTTTTACCAAACATCTTGAAAAATACCACTGGGAGCTTGGGTGAGATGACATGAGTCTCTTCCAGTTTAACCAGAGATCTTGGGTTCGAATCCAGGGGCACATGTGCGGAGGACACCCTGATTTAGACAAAAAAAACATCTTGAAAAATACTCAAACCCACATTTAGGAAAATAAAACCCGTGTTAATTTGCGGTGCAAAAACGTCATTCCAAAAACCCTATATAACCATGCTTACCCGAACGTAAAACCATAACACTTAACAGCATCCTGAAAAGGAAAACACTTTCAGTCTTTTTCTTTAATTCCGTGCCGTGAATGTAAATGGATTTTTTTCTTTACGGGCTTCTAACGTCTTCAAGAAAATATTTCATCCACAAAATTAGTGAGGCTTTCTTTTGTAGCATGCTGCATGGATAAAACAAGCTTGAATACGGGTTGGTGATTAACGGTCCTAAAGAAATTAAGTACATATCCGCTATGCCTTATTTTAGCATTTATGGAGACTTAGAATCTGGGATGTTGTAACATTAGAATTACCCATTTAGTATAAATGATAAGACCTGATTGTATTTTTTGTCAAAAAAAGAAGACCTTATTGTATTTTATACAACTGTACAAGACTTGATAAAATCTTAATACTATGCAATATTTATTATGATATAATGAAATATTGTAGAATTATTTAAGCTACTAAAATTAGACTTGCCGTAATAGTAAGCATTATGTCATAAGTTCAAATACCAGTACAACTATTATACACCTAAAAAGTAAAAAAAATGTAGATAATCCATCCACCCTTTTTATTGTCAAGAGATAATCCCATCGATCATTTCTATCGATAAATTCTTTTTTGGGGCCTACGCCCGTAAAATACAAACTAAATTAATCCCCAAATACTTCCTCTTCCCCTTTTACTTTTCAACAACTTTGAAAATTTATACAACTAGAGTTCTAATGAAACATCAAACACACTTACAGTGTGAAATCGTGACATCAGAAGAACACACCACACCAACTTTAACTGCATATGAAAATCTTAAACCCATGTAAAACTTTGAAGTAGAAGAATGACCTAAATCAAAGGGGTGACGATCAAGTTAGTTAAAACCAAATTGATCATTGAACCGGTGAGAGTAGAGATTTAAGGTTTAGAGGTTTGACCGGGGTTTAATTGGAATATAATAAAATAATATTATTTTAAACCCTAAAACTATACAATATTGAGCAAAAATTAATATAAAAGTCATAACTTTATAAAGAAAAATTAAAATTTACTACTAAATGTCATAATTCATAACATAAAATATTCAAAATTATAAATAATTGAAAAAAGTGATACCTATTTCTTTTAAAAAAATAAAAAATAAAAAAATAAAACTTTGAAAATTTTGAATTTTTTAAAAATAAAAAAAGTACAAACAGGTCCAACCCGATTTGTAGCTGATTTTTCCAGTTTTGACAGATTTTTTCTATTTTTGACCGATTCTTTGGCAAAGCAATTCTCAAAATGTTCCGAACCGAACAAGGGTCCAATTCCCGGTTCAACCGATCGGACCGGCCGGTCCGGTCCGATTTTGTCAACACTGGGGACAATAGGCTAGTCAGATCTACTACCTTTCTAAATCTAAGTCTGAACTAATTGATTGACCAAAAAAAAAAGAAGTCTGAACTAATTTTCAAATTTAAGACATAAAACTAATCTAATTACTATAATTCTTTCATTCAAAAAATTAATTTGAAATTCTTAAAAGTCTAAATTCAACTAAAAAATTATTCAAAAGACTTTTATTTATAATAAAACCTTATGTCTATCTTTCAATAGACTTAAAAAGCTGCGAGTCTTTAAGAACATACTAAAATGTTCAAATAATTTAACAAGTATATGAATTTAAAATATTATAATAAAAGACTCGATCAATAATAATCATAGTAATAGTTAAAAAAAATATTAAACAGCTATTAGAAATAAAAAGACTTTTTAAATAGCTTAAAATGTGACTTATTTGAGCTAACTAGGCTTTTTAAAAAAACCAAACTTTGTTTAGCAAATAGATCTTATCTGTCTCAATCTAATGTGAACTAGGCCACAGACACCTACTGTCTCAATCTAATTGCCTGTTAACTTTCACAACCTGGAGTGATTTTATGGTAAAAGATGCCCCTGATAATATTAACAGACTCCTAAATAAAGAACCATCAAAATTAAAAATTACATGCCAATTCACATACATGTCTATCAAAGTTTAATCTCTTTAAGCCTCGAGGACATGAGCTGAACATCCAATACATGCTTCAGAGTTGTGAGATATATCACACTCTTACAGAGAGAAATGAATATAAGCCACAGGTAGAAATATGATAACCCACTCATAAATCATAATCATATTGACAAAGGAAGCATCGCGCTAACAAAGTCCAGCTGCAACTGCTGTATAGTAGTCGATGATAAAAGATTCATATTATGCATCAGCCTAGCTCTACGTTAAACTAATTCTACTTATAATGCGGCAGAAACATTCAGCACACCCTTCAGACAACAGAACCTCCTGTCTGATGAAGCATGGCATCTATTTCATCCCCATCCTCCATTTCCAACTGCAGCAAAACATATTTTAAAGTCATAAACCAAGATTGTAGACAATAATTATCGGAATATAACCACTTGTATATTGAGATAAAAATAAAAAATAAGGAACAGATATCGGCAAAAACATGAACCTCATCCGGAGTCTGCTCTGCGCGGAGGCGACGCCCATCAAACAGAAAGGCAATTGAGTTGAAGTCCACAGACTGCCGATCACAGTAAGCATTCATAAGCTTTTTCAGTTGAGTGCTTCTCTTGATCCTGAAGAAAACTTCATTCCCATCCTACAGCATTCAAAACCCCACATTAGCATATAACTTCTGTTAATTTCCTGTTTCAAAATTTATGACAGTATCGAAGACGAATAAAACAGCTAGCTATAACCATGTCGAGAATTTAAAGTATTTAACTTATAGTTGTGATAATCTGTCAATAACACTTTCAATGGCCTCCCAACAACAAAGTAGAAACCTGGATAGAAAATTCAGTTCACTTTGAAAAGTACACCTCAGAATGAAAATAGAATAATCATTGATCTAAAGGCACAAACACAATACGCAAGGTAAACATTATATATATATATATATAGGGAGCATATCAAGTGAGAGGGCTTTTATTATGAGAGGATGAGAGGAGTGAACCATAGCCATAAAATCAAATCATAAATGGTCAAGATTAAAACATAAAGTCACATGACTTTTTTAAGTGGTCATGTGACCACTAACTAACTTATAATCTCAACCATCCATGTTTGGTTATACGGTCCAGATTCACTCCTCTCATAATAAAACTAAACAAAACAAAACAAACTCTGCATCGGGCAAGCATAAAACTATATCCTGATTCATGTATGCCATTCGGAAGAAGGAATTAAAAATTGTCACCATCATCCCTTTACACATAATAAGTCTACCATCCAAACTACTGAAAATGAAAAAGCAACGCAAAAAGAGCAACTAACAAAGATTTTGAAGCTTCCTGCCTACATTAGTAAGACATCAAGTTACTTAATGTTGTATAAACAGTCGAACACACGAATTCAGAACAAACTCAATCCAAAAAAATATAAAAAGAAAACGAAAGTCAAAAACAACATATCAACGAATACTACTTCAACAAACAAGTCCAGAAGATCAAAAACCAATCTACATCTTCTGATGATTTTTTTTAAAAAAAAATAGCAAATCGGCAGAGCAGCAATTTCATTATGAAATTGAAACAAAGGGTCAAGTTCCTACCTGAAAAGCATAATAAAAAAAATCGTATACAGATATGTTTGTCAAGCAAAACTAAATGAAAAAAAAATGGAAACCGTTAATTAAAATCCTTAATTCTTAAAAGCGATACAATCAATATTTAATTTTAATAAATCTTCATCAAAGCCACAACACAATCAAATCCAAAACCAAAAAAAAAAATACATAATAAAAAAAAACAGAGAAACCCTCATGCTACAGCACACGATCATAAACCCCTAACTAACCCAAGTAAAAAAAATCGACGATCGAAAGCGTGTGAAATACAGAAGGATCGAACAGAAGAAGAAAACCCTAGAAATTGAAGTGAAGGAACGAACCTGACCCTTGACCTTGAGGTTGATGTGTGCGCCCTGATCGGTGGGCTTCTTATCTTCCTCGTTGTTGACGACACCCGACGACATCTTCGAATTCTCCGACGGAATCACAAAAAACAGACAACAATCGCTGCTTCGCCTTCTCTCTGTCACCGCCGACAATTGCTGTGTGCGCTGTAGAGAGAGGAAAGGAGAGAAGCGTCTCTTATAGGATTCGGAAACGGACGGTGCAGATTTTCTCGCTGCGGATGGCTCGGATGTCTCGTTGTTGATGGGCCCAGGCCCGATAATTATCTCACTACTATGGGTCTATGGTCTATATATTGAATTACAGTGTGCGAAACTATTAATTCTACATTATATATGTTTTTAAAAAAAACTTACAGTCATCAAGTATGGGTGGATACAAAAAGTATATATATGTAGATAAAAAAGCTCTATGTTTTTTTTTGGTCGAAAAAAAAAAGCTCTATGTTGTTTCATTACTTATGCGTAAGTTGTAATTTGGGCCTATTTATTCATGAGGTGCCTTTCATTGTAGGCTTTGGGCCTTTGGGTTTCTTCCCAACAATATATGAATATGTTGACCAAAAAAAGGTGTCTCATCAAATCCCTGAATTGAGAGCTTGAAGCGTATTTGCCTATGCTAGCTCCATGTGCATGGAGTTGGAGCAGTGACTTTTGTGAGTTAAAGAAGCAACCCGCCTTTTGATTTTCTGGTTGCCTGCTTTAAGTGGTTTTAATTCTCCCAACTAGATTTTTTGTTTTTCGGTGTATTTGAATACAGCTGCTAAGCATTATGTTGTTTCATTGCTTATGCGTAAGTTGTAATTTGGGCCTGTTTATCAGGTGCCTTTCATTGTAGGCTTTGGACCTTTGGGTTTCTTCCCAGCAATATATGAATCTGTTGACCCAAAAAAAGTGCTTCATCAGATCCCTGAATTTTTTTTAAACCAAATTAAACGTTTGTGAACAATAAATATTGTTATTAACCAAAAAAAACAATAAATATTGTTATTAAAAAAAAACTATTCAAAATCACATTGACAAAGGAAGCACTCCACTTGCATAGTCCAAAATGCAACGGCTGTACAAGAGTAGATAATAGAAGATAGAAGATGATCTCCCTTAGGTAGCACAAGTGGTATGTACTAGGATGATATATCATATCCAAATTCCCCCTCCCAGTGACCAAAAAAAGAAAGATAAAAGATGCATAGCATAATATTTTGAAGAAAAAAAATGCATATCATATTATCATGCATTAGCCTAGTCCTTCTTTAAGCTAACTCCACCACCGATATTGCGGCAGTAACACTCAACACATCTCTGTTGAAGAATGGCAACTATTTCATCCCCATACATCATTCCCAGCTGCACAAAAATACAGTTTCAAAACATAACCAGGAGGAATGTAGATAGCAAAACATGAACCTCGATTGGAGTCTTCTCTGGCTGGATGAAACTACCATTATACTGAAAATCAACCCCATTAATATCGAGACACATTCGATAACAGTATACATCCATGAGCTTTTTCAGTTTAGTGTTTTTCTCGATACTCAAGAAAACTTCACTGCCATCCTGCAGCATCCCGATCCTCCCCCCCAAAAAAAATAGCATATAACTCCAGTACAATTTCTTGTTTCCAAAAATTAGCAAGGAAGTTTTGTATCAAAAAAAAATTAGCAAGGAAGTATAAATTGTCACAATCAACCCCTCCCCCAAAGCGTATAATAATTCATAGCATCCGAGCCATCAAAATTTAAAATTGCAAGCCAAAAGAAGAGGCTAGCAAAGCGTTTTGAAGCTTCGTACCTAAAATTATCTATCAATCCCGAGACGTCAAATTACTTTAAGTTATATGAACAATGGAACACATAAATAAATAAAATAAATCCAAAACAAAGCTAAAAAACATAACAATGACAACAGATAGATATTATCAGTCCAGAAGATAAAATCACCAATTTCTACTTCTCTTGATGATTACTTTTTAAATAAAAATCTTCAGAACAGCTATTTCATTATTATTTTGATCTTTTTTTTTTTTTTGGTCAACGGATTATTATTTTGATCTAAACCAGGATATCTCTGCGCAAGGGAACTAATCCTTTCGAGCCAGATAGGCGCAAGATTTAAGGCTGCTATTTTATTATTATTGCTATTATTATAGAATTAAAATCGAGTCCAAAAATAGAATTAATTTATCAACTGAAAATTCACAATCAAAAAGGTAATCTTATATATATTCATATATTTGTTAACCAAAACGAAATGTAAAAACGGAAACCATTAAGTAAAATTCTCATATATAAAAGGCTTAATTTTTATCCAACCCCATGAATCCAAACCAAATATAAACCTTCATCAAAGCCACCCCACAACCAAAATCCCAAAAAAAAGGGCAGAAAAACACTTGTGCTTCAGCACACGGAGACGTGCAAATAACATGATCCAACAGAAGACCAACACCCTAGAGATTTAAAGCAACGAACAAACCTGGCTCTTAACCTTGAGCTTGATGTCTGGGTCCTCACAATAGGATGCTTCTATTTCATCCCCATCCTCCATTTCCAGCTGCAGCAAAACATATTTTCAAAATCATAAACCAAGAATGTAGATTGTAGACATTAATCATCAGAATATATATAATAACTTGTACTGAGATTAATAATGAACAGAACAGGTTCCGCAACACACGAACCTCATATGGAGTCTGCTCTGCCCGAATGCGACACTCCTTAAAATGAAAATAAGTTTCATTGAAAGTGAAATCCCCAGAGTTTTGATCACAGTAACCTTTCATAAGCTTTCTCAGCGGAGTTCTTCTCTTGATCCTGAAGTGAACTTCTTCCCCATACTACAGCATTCAAACACCACACAAAAAACAATACTCAAATCTCAAAAATCTCGGTTATGTTTGGGTGCAAAAATCTCGGTTAAGCCTTAAAAGTATTTACAGAAAAGTTTATGGAATAACCGGAGTTAAAAACCGACGAGCGACAGCGTGCGATAACATAAGGGTTTAAGTGGGGCGCACAATGCCAAACTGAAGACAAAAAATAGTCATACAAAAAAAAATGAAGGAAGAAACGAACGAACCAAGTCCTTGACCGTGAGGTTGATGTGGGTGCCCTGATTAGTGCGCTTTTGTTCTTCCTCGTCGCTGGAATAGCTCGACGACATCTTCGAATTCTCCGAAGGATTCTCAAAACTCCGAGAAACGCTGCTTCGCTTTCTGTCACCGCCGAAACACAGTTAGAGCATTTTTAGTGGAGAATTCCATTTTTTGATATTTAAACAGGTTCTATCTTTTCACATTACTTATTTTTATTTAATTTAAGTATTTAATAGGTATTTAATCCTTCTAATTCAGTATTTAAAAAAAAAAATTAAATAGACTTCATCAATAATCACACATTACTTATTTTTTTTTATAAAATACAACTAGATCTACACAAACAATATAAGTACCGATACTTAGACAACCACTTGTGCTGGTTAAGTATATTCTCTTGCGTCAGAGCTCCATCGGTGAAAAGCTTGGTACTCAAAGAAGTCCCGCTGCATATGCTCTTACAGTGTGTCGTAAAACTCTGAATGGTCTCTGAAATTTGGGCCGGGCCGGGCCAAATTTCATATGGGCCACTGCTATGCCAGCCCAGCCCTCCACGGGCTGCGGGCCAAACGGATTGGCCCATGGGCTCATTTATTTTTTTTAAATAATATTTTTATAGAAATCTGACACAGTCACACCTGTGGAATTAATCACACCCCGGGTATGAAACGCATTGTAAGCTAGTTTAGTACTGAAAAATATGACATTTGTAGAGCCTAACGCTTTCACACCTGTGAAATTATTCACAACGGTGGTGTGAAACGATCTGTAATGGAGCTTAGTGCCAAAGACCCCGAACTGACGCTTCCACACCTGTGTAATTATTCACACCCCTGATGTGAAACAGTCTGTAAGCAAATTAAGCAAATAATAGTCGGGCCAGGCCCACCACGGGCTAGCCCACTTTGGGCCAATGATTTTTCGGGCCAGGCCAAAATATTTTTGGGCCTAGATTTTGCTAGCCCAGCCCATTTTTTTATCGGACTAAACGGGCTAGCCCATCAGGCCTAATCTATTTTGACAACTCTAGTCTCTTTTATAGCCTTAATTATCGTGAGTCCGTTTTTTTTTTTTATTATATGTCGTGAGTCCGTTTAATTCAATTATTATGTGGACTATTGGCCTATTGCTATACTCTCTTGAGACTAAAATAAGTGAAAAATTGATGGGATATTTTGCTATAAAATTATATAATATTTTTTTTGGGTATGTTTGTTCATATTATTGCATGACTTTATAAATATAACTAAAATGTAGCATCAGTCAAAAAAAAACTAAAATGTAGCAGAATTTGATTTTGTCCATTAAAAAAAATAGAATTTGATGTTGATCTAACATTACTCAATATTATTCTAATTATTATTTACTCTATAATAAATAATAATATTTTGGAAACTCTTGTGAGAGTGAGAGAGTCAGGCTCTCTCGAATAACTTGGGTATTTTGTAGTGTTGTCAAATTGAGTCGCTCGGCCCGGCCCACCGCCCCAAATTGTAAAACTAGACATGGTGGGCTAGTCCATTTTTCTTATAGGTTACATGTTCCTTGGCCCAGTCTGGCCTGGCCTAAAAAATACCGAGTCGGGTTCGGCCTAACCCGATTATTTTACAAAGAAAAAAGGACAAAGTATCATAAAATGGCAAAAAATTCGGGTCCGGCCCGGGCCAAAATGGCCCGGTATTTTTTGGGACTATGATTATCGAGCCCGACCCGACCTAAAACACGGGCCATCGAGCAGGGCCAATATTGACACCTCTAGTATTATCTTCCTCGTTGTTGACAACACCGACGACATCTTCAAATTCTCCGACGGAATCACAAAAAACAAACAACAAACGCTGCTTTGCCTTCTCTTCTGTCACTACCGACAATTGTTGTGTGCGCTGTAGAGACAGGAAAGGAGAGAAGCGTCTCTTATAGGGGTGGTCACTCATGGGTACGGGTGGACCAGCAAACCCCGACCAATCCGACTTGATCCGTTGCATGGTTCCTGGTTTGGTTCGGATTCCCGGTTCGGTTTGGGTAAAAATCACTCAAAACCAACCAACCTGAGTTGGGTATCAAGTTTACATATTTGTAAACCGAGAAACCCGATCCGATCCGAATCGAAGGATGTTAAAAAAATAAAAAATAAAACCATGTACCCTGACCTGCTGAGAAGAAAAAAACGCATCCCCATTTCATTTTCATTCAATTTCAGAATGAATGAAAAGAAGGGTCTCCTCATTTCTCTAGGGTTCACTTATAACTTTTTCCCCCTTTTGCGAGTTGCGACGGCGGCCTCCATCTTCGTCCCCTCAACGTCTCTGTTAGACTGTGCGGTGCGATCTCCAATCTCCTACGTCTCTGGATCTGTGCGACGGTGTTGTATTTCATTTCTGTGGTATGGTGCAACCTCTCTGATCTCCGCCATTCTCTGATAGTGGACTTTGCTCTCACGGTGGTTGTCCTTCTCAGTCCTTCTTCTCCCATCTGTTAGACTCACGGTGGTTGTCCTTCTCACGGTGATCTAGTGATTTATGTCTCTGAAATATGTATTTGGGTGCGAAAATACTTGATTCATGGTTCTAAAAAACCGAATTTGGGGATATTCTTCTCGATCTGTGTTGATGGAAGTATATTATTGAAGTAGATCTGGTTGTAATGCGTTCTTGACTTCTTGTTATATTTCATCCCTTTTTTTTCTTCAGATTTTTACTTTTTTCTCTCCAATTTCCCCCTTTTATTATTTTATTGTTAAACCCGAGACCCAATCTGAACCAACCCAAACTAGCACAGGTTGGTTCGGTTCGGGTTTAGACCCAAAAAACACAAAAAACCGAACCAACCCAACCCAACCCGTATACTGTTTGTCGATTTGGTTCCAGATATCACTCAAACCCGATCCGAACCGACCCGTGCCCAACCCTAGTCTCTTATAGGATTCGGAACGGACGGTGCAGATTTTCTCTCTGCGGATGGCTCGGATGTCTCGTTGTTCATGGGCCCAGGCCCGATACTTATCTCACTACTATGGGTCTATGGTCTATGCTATTTAAATCCTTTTGGACCAAAAAAAATATCCTTAAATCAGTGTGACTTTTTACCAAAAAAATAATAGTCAGTGTAAAAAAAAAACTAAAATCAGCATGACTTGGAACAAAAAAAAATCAGTGTGACTTAATTCCACTTTTAATAATACTTTAAATTTAGATTATGTGTTATCTTGATTTTTAAAGTTGTTTTCAGATCAATGAATTACTCCATTTTTAAAAGATAAATAATTCTGTTCCGTTCATCAATTTTCTTTTGCCTAAAATCTTTTGGTTCTCAGCCCAATATTTGGAGGCTAAGAGGCTTGTAATGGAGTTGTCAAAATTTAGTGAATGTTTGATGAGATTTGAAGGATTTTGTAGGATGATAGAGCGGGATATGGAGGGAAAAGTTGTGTTTTTAATTGTGAGCAAAATGTGAAACAGATATATAAGATATTAAAATGCGTGTTAAAGGTTTAAAGCAATGTACAACTAATAAACAATGACAAACCAAGTACGTATAATCCTAAAACATCAAATAGAAAACCAAATAATTGCATCCTTTTATTACACAAAAACCTTGATAGAGTAATTGACTTTCTTTTATTTTTTTATTGTTTCCGAATCAGCACATGCCAGCTACAACTTGTGAGACGGCCCACCCCATAACAAATTAGAGGGGGGGAAATCTGGGTAGAACCGTGCTGCACAACTAGTGGTTAGGGTATAACTACAAGAAGTAGCTCTATCAAATTCAATTGGAACTTGGAAAGGAAAAGAGTGATGGAAGAGGAGTAAAGCTAGAAAAGAGATGAAGGTGGTGGAAAAGACGATGGGTGGAAGAGGTGGAGATGGGATGATGATGAGTAGGAAAAAGAAGAAAGTGGAAGAAGAGAAAAAAAACTCTCACTATAGAGAGGAAAAAAAATCCACCTAAAATGGAGAGAAAGACATCCCATGGAAGGATAAGCGCCCAAGCTTTTGCAAGTTTTCCGCCACTCTACTAGGTTTTTCGGTTCCCTGCAAAAAAGTACTTAATTATAATAATTTAAAAAAATTAGGGTATTAGAAGACCAAAATCATACATTAGCTATATATAGTAGTGTACCAAAAAAATTGATTTTTTTTTCAATTTATTATTTTGGATTTCTCTCGACGTGAGATTGGTGGAACCATTTAAGTGTGGTAAAGATATTTTAGCTTATGAAAAATGTTAACTAGTGTTATGGTTATGTTTGGACTATAGAAAAGAATAAATTCTATCCCATTTCATCCAACAACCAACATCTTACCTTTTGTTCCCTTTCAATTTGAAGGATAGGATGAATCTAGTTTTTTTTCTCTTCATGCCATCGACCTAAATATATAAGAAAGTGAAATGACAAGAATATTCCACTTTGTTTCATTTCATTCCACTTTGCTCTCTATTGTTTAAACATAGCCTAAGAGCATAGTTAAAGAATCCAAAATAGAAAACTTTGTTGGACAATATAACCTATGAAATTACTAATGTATTAAATAAGCGTTATAATTTCGAATAAAAAATTATATTCCTTAATTTCATAAGGAGACACTTAGGTTTAACTTTATTATTTAATTATTTTTATTTTTATAAGTTATATTTAGAGTGAATTGCATTCTCCTCTCTTGAGAGGACTTGAATTCTACTCTCCCGATTATGTTGAGATCTATACTCCTCTCATTTGAAAAATAAACATGCACTACACTTTAAACCATTCATTTTAATATAAACAAACATTTGAACTTTACCCAAATTGTTTATTTCATCATTTATTGTTCAACAATTGATTGTAGAGGCTTTAGAAATTTATCAAAAAATGTATTTTATATTATTCCATAGTTGATTGTACACGTTCAAAATTATATACTAACGATGATGAGAATCAAAGATAGAGAGAAAAAAAATATGATCAAGAAATTCAATTATATTAACACGGATTAAATTGTGTCACGAACGAACCCACCAAAAGTGAATTAATTAACTCGAAGTTGGAGATGCTGTAAAGATAATTTGAAGAATCAATGAATCACCCGTAAGTGTGTAACAAGTGCATCATCAACAATAGTTGAATTTTCTTTTTCAGTACCGAAGCATTGCGCTTGCAAAGTCGAGCAGCATAAACTAATTCCCAACTTCAATGCAGCAGACACACTTGGCACGTCTCAGCTGAAGCATGGCAAGTATTTCATCCCCATCCTCCATTCCCATCTGCAGCAAAAAGGTATATTTTCAAGTAATAAACCAAGAATTTAGACAATAATATTATTATAAGAAATATATATATATATATGACTAGTATTTATTTAGTTTAAGATGAAAATAACGAAGAGATGACGGCGAAGACGGACCTCATCTGGAGTCTGCTCTGCCCTGAGGAGATGCTCATTAAACAGAAAAGCAACTCCGTTAAGATTCAAACAATATCGATAACAGTAAAGAACCATAAGCCTTTCCAATGGAGTGCTTCTATGGGTCCTGAAGGAAGCTCTGTAGCCATCCTACATCATCCAATATCCCCCCAATTTAGCATTTAACTCTCATGTTAAGTTCAGGTTTCCAAATTCATGACAGTAATAACCAAGACCAATAGAATGATAAACTATATAACCATGTCAACAATTTAACTCTCATTTGTGATATTACTTCCGAGGGCTACAAAAAAAGCAGCAACGCGCGAGCATAAATAAAACTATACCCTGATTCATGTATGGCATTCAAAAGAATGAATTAAAATTTGTCATAATCATCCCCTTGAAACATATAACAATTCATAGCATCCAAACTACTCACTACTGAAAATGAAAATAGCAACACAAAGAGATGTGGACTTTGAAGCTTCTTACCTAAATTAGTCCATCCATCCCAACATCTAATTACTTGATTTTGTATAAACAGTCAAATTCACACATTCAAAATTCAATCCAAAAAAAAAAAATTGTCAATGATGACAGCTTAAACATATCGGTCCAGAAGATGGAATCATCAACTTCTACTTCTCTTGATGATATAAATTAAATTCCAGAGCAGCAATGTCATTATGAAATTGATAAATAGGGTTGAGCCCTAAAATTAAATTAAATTTCAAACAGAAAAAACATAATAAACAAAGTAATCATATATAAATATTATTGTAAAGCAAAATTAAATGAAAAATTAAAAAAAAAGGTTAAACAAAGGCCGCAATTTTAAATTTTAAAAAGTGACACAATCAAGGTTCATGTTTTATCCAACACCATGAGTACAAATCCAAATTAAACATTCAACAAAGCAAGCCCAGAATAAAATCAAGCAAACAAAAAAATGCAGAAAAACCCTTGTGCTTAAGCAACTGATTATTGTCCCCACAAAAAAATACCAAATTCCACAGACACAGTAACCAGAGTTTAAAATCAAATGCAAAGAACATAAACCAACATAAGACTAAAACCCTAGAAATTGAAGGAACAAACAAACCTGGCCCTTGACCTTGAGCTTGATGCGTTCACTCTCATCAAAGAAGATGGCATCTATTTCATCCCCATCCTCCATTTGCAGCTTCAGAATTTTCATGTCACAAACCAAAATTTTAATTATCAGAATAATAACTATATTTTAGTAAATAATGAACAGATGTCAGCAAACATGAACCTCATCTGGAGACTGCTCTTCCAGGAGGTGACGCCCTTTAAACAGAAAAGCAATTGAGTTAGAATCCAGTGACTGACGATCACAGTAAGCTTTCATGAGCTTCCTCAGTGGATTGCTTCTTCTAATATCAAAAGAAATTTCATTCCCATCCTTCAGCATCCAAAAACCACAAATTAGCATATATCTCTTATGTTAATTTCATTTTACCAAATTCATGACCGTATCGAAGACAAATAACATGGCAAACTATAACCATCGCACCATCTCAGGAATTTAAAATATTTAATTTCTATTTGTGACAAATAAATATATCAATAACACTTTAGATGGCCTCCCAATAACAGAAAAAACATTAAAAGTATGACCTTTGAAGGACAATAGAAAGATCATTGATCTAATTCTAAAGGCGAACCCAACACCAAAGAAACAGGTAAGGTATATATTCAGGGAACCTATATATACTGTCCAGATAAACATTGTTTTCCCCTCTGTAAGCCAATCTAAACAATCCAAGGCTCAACTCATTCCATAAAACCTACATTCCAATGGCAGACACAGAGGGATACAACAAACACTACATCGGCCAAACATAAATTGTGTATGCCATTCAGGAAAAGGATTTAAAAATTATCACGATCAAACCTTTAAACATGTAATAATTCATCACATCCAAAATACAGAATAAAGAATATGAAAATAGCAACCCAAACAGAGGCACTAACAAAGAATTTTGAAGCTTCTAACCTAAATTACTCTATCCACCCCAAAACAGATAAACAGTAAAACACATTCAAAACAAGCTCAATCCCAAAAAGATGAATCCAAACCCAAAATCAAATCAAACAAAAAGTAGAGAAATCCTCATGTGTCAAAACATGATCATTAGCCCCCCCCTCCCCACCCACCCAAAAAAGAATCACAAATTCCACAGACCCACTAACCAAGTTGAAACCAACATAAGACCAAAACCTAAGATATTGAAGGAATGAACAAACCTGGTCCTTGACCTTGAGTTTGATCCGTGCACTCTGATCATAGAAAATGGCATCTATTTCATCCCCATCCACCAATTGCAGCTATACAAAAATTATTTTCAAGTCATAAACCAAGAATGTAAACAATTATAAAAAGAATACAACCAGTATTGAAGCGAAACAACGAACAGATGTCAACAAACAAGAACCTCATCTGGAGACTGCTCCGCCCGGAGGAGACGCCCATCAACTGTAAAAGCAATTGAGTTAAAATCTACAGACTGCCTATCACAGTAAGCATTCATGAGCTTTCTCAGTGGAGTGCTTCTGCTAAGTGTAAAGAAAATTTCATCCCCGTCCTACAGCATCCAAAAATCACAAATTAGCATACATCTCTTCTGTTAATTTCATTTTAACAAATTTATGATCATATCTAAGACAAATAACATGGCAAGCTATAACAATGTCAGGAATTTAAAGTATTTAGAGCATTCACAATGGAGCATCCCACTTTGGGGTGCTTAAGTGGGTCCCACTAGTACATATCATCCATTTTTATCTTTTTGAATTGAAGCATTTCATAAGCATTCTATCTCTCCAACCCAACACCTCCAAAAAAATTCTTAAATGGACCCCACCAATACCTCACATAATTACATTTCACCAATAACAACTTTTTAATTTTATAATTTGATTTTTTTATCCATAAAGCAAGACATGGCCCACCATCTATTTAATGAAGGATTGCTTAGGAGAAGTGCTTAACTAAGCACCTATGCTTAATAAGCACCCCAAGAGAAATGCACTCCAATGCATAGTTCTTAATAAGCATGGGTGCTTATTTGGTGAAATGCTTAATAAGCACCCCATTAGAGATGCTCTTAACTTCTATTTGTGATAAATATGTCAATATGTCAATAACACTTTCAATGGCCTCCCAGTAACAGAGAAAAAAACATGGACAGAAAATCCAGTTCATTTTGACCTCTGAATGACAACAGAAAGACCATCGATCTAAAGGCAAACCCAACACTGAAGAAACGGGCAAGGTATAAATTTGGGGAACCTACATTGCTATCCAGACACACAGATTCCAGATAAACATTGTTTTCTCCCTTTCTAAGCCAATCAAAACAAAGCAACGCTTATTTCCTTCGGATGGCAGACAAAGGGATACATCGAACTCTTCGTCAGGCAAGCATAAGCCTATATCCTGATTCGTGTATGCTATTCGGTAGAAGGATATAAAGATAACCAAAAAGGTAATCTTATCTTATACAGATACAGATTGATATACTTGTTAACCAAAACGAAACGTAAAAGAAAAAGGAAACCATTATTTAAAACCCTCAATTAATAAAAGCAATGCAAGGAAGGTTTAAATTTAATCCAGCCCCATGAATCCAAATCAAATATAATTCATCATCAAAGCCACCCGTTAATCAAATCCCTAAAAAGAAAGGCAGAAAAACACTTGTGCTTCAGCACATGGAGACGTGCAAATAACATGATCCAACAGAAGATCAACACCCTAGAAATTTAAAGGAATGAACAAACCTGGCTTTTGACCTTCAGTTTGATGTGTGCGAGCTTATAATATAAAGCATGTATTTCATCCCTATCCTCCATTTCCAGCTGCAGCAAAACATATTTTCAAGTCATAAACCAAGAATGTAGATTGTAGACAATCATCAAAATATAACAACTTGTACTGAGATTAATAATGAACATGTTCCGCAAAACACAAACCTCATATGGAGTCTGATCGGCCCGGATGCGGCGCCCCTTAAACAGAAAGGAAGTTGCTTTGAAATCCACAGACTGTCGATCACAGTAAGCATCCATAAGTTTTCTCAGCTGAGTTCTTCTCCTGATCCTGAAGTAAACTTCTTCCCCACCCTACAGCATCCAGACACCCGACATCAGTATCTAACTGTCATGTTAATTTCATGCTTCCAAATTTATGATGGTGACCATTAGCTGAGATGAATAACATGGCAAACTATAACCATGTCCAGGCCAGCACTTACAATGGCAGCTAAACCACTAAACCAAAGAATTGTTTTGCAAAAAAATTGAAACAAGGGAAAATATCTAAGAACAATGAAATTACAAAACCAAACAATCTAAAAACTATTTCAAGTAATGATAAAGAGAAAGAATAATTAATAATAACTACTATGAGTCTATGATTAAAATAAACACTTCCAAACTAGGTTACTGGAGTCCACCCTAAAAAGCCTAGTGTGTTGTCATAGAGACTTTGATTTTGGTAGTCTATAAAAGAAACTACAATAGGAAGAAACTTTTGTGGTTTGTCTAGGAGTTTCGGAGAGGAGAAAAGGGTTTATCACTAACATTTTACTCATTCGAGAGTGTTTTTATAAAAAGATGAGAAACCCTCTAAAGTTATCTTTGGTAAAAAAAAAATTGAATTTTTCCAAATTAAAGGTTATTGAAAGTTTTAATTTTTTATATAAAAAATAAACATCCATGCATGATACAACTTAGGGGAGTACCTTCCCTATGTTTTCCATAAAAAATGAAGTTGGAACCCATGATCAAGTCCAACCCCCCCCCCCCCAACAAAAAAAAAACCTTCATGGAAGCCATCCCACAGTCAAGTCCAAACAATAAATTAATAAATAAATAAACAACAAAAAAAAGCAGTAAAACCCTCGTGCTTCAGTCAGCATATGATCATAAAATAAACCCACAAAAAATCTAAAATTCCATATACCCAGTAACAAGAGTTAAAAATCGACGAACGATAGCGTGCGATTAACATAGCATTATCCAACCGAAGACCAAAAAAAGCCATAGAAAAAAAAAATGAAGGCAGAAACGAACGAACCTGGCCCTGGACCTTGAGGTTGATGTGTGCGTCCTGATCAATGGGATTCTGGTCTTCCTCGAGTCTGGCAAAGGTCGACGACATCTTCGAATTCTCCGAAGTATTCTCAAAACACCGAGCAATGCTGCTTCGCTTTCTGTCACCGCCTACAGAACAGTTACAGTGTGCTGTGAAACTGAAGGAAGGGTGTCTCTTATAGCCTTATAGTGGGTCTGTTGAACTGAATTATGTGGACTACTACTATACTATGTTTGGTTTCCGTTATAAAATCTTAAAACTTTGTTTGGCCAAGGAAATACTTATATCAGTTGCTTCTCGTTAACTAGGTTATTGGAATGAATATTCACAAACTGTGAACGGACGAGTAATTGTCATTTTTGGTTAGCGTTAACTTCGTTTTTGACCAAAGCAACAGCAACTGGTTATTCGGGAAACATGCATTACTCTCAATTTGTATGTTTGCATTATCCAGTTTGATTAACCAAACAGCCAAAAGGGTTTAGATTTTTTTGAGCATGAATCAGAATCAGAATCAGAATCAGAATGAATGAATGCGAAAGTACAAGTTTCTTCTCTTTCCATCAAGTGTTGCCTCGGGAATCGGAACTGCAAATACTTCGCCCCTGCCACCGCCGAAAATTGCTGTGTCTATGGGCGAAATGGATTTGGTGCACTTACGCAATCACGCACATTGGCGATTACCATTGAAATGAGATCGGACGGCTCAATATTTTTGGAATAAAATTAAATTTAAAATATAGTTAAGATTGTAGTGTCAGATCTCGATCCAACGCTCTCGATCTATGTACTGATGATTGCGTGGAAATTTTGACTACAGAGAATCCATATCTCCGTCTGTTCATGGGAAACCGAATCCCTGTCGTAGGAAAAGAACACTGTTTACACTGTTGAGATATCAGTACCATTGGATAACGATCAAAGGATTCATATCTTGAGTATATATTTTTAATTTGTTTTCGATATATAAAAATGTAAATCATCTTATTTTTGGTTTTTTTTTTTCTATAGCACTGTTTATTTTTTTATGTACCAAATTAGTACTTTTTTTTATCTATTATAGTAGCACTTTTTTAATAAAATATTTATTTAATTATTTTTTAATGAATTAAATATTAATAGTTGGTTTAAGATTGTGATTAATTTGTTAATTAAAATATTTATTAACCCGATTTGTCAATTAATTAAAACTGGTGCCCACCATCGGGTCGACCTCATGGGACATTTGAAGTAGACCTACATAGACAGTGGTGTGACTGTGGTGAATTTCAGGCATTACACTATCCTTGTTCGCATGTCATCGCTGCTTGTTCCCATATTCACCACGATTACATGACATACGTGTCTCCCCAGTATACATTGCAAAATGTATACAATGTTTACCGCAAAGAGTTCAAACCAGTGTCTCACCGTTCATATTGGCAGAATACAATGGAATTAAATTGTGTCACAATCCAGCAATGCAGAGAGATCCAAATGGTCGTTCACGGTCTACAAGAATTCGTACCGAAATGGATCAAACGAAAAAGAATCGTCATCCCAAGAGATGTGGACTGTGTCGAAATGAATGGCATAATAAGAAAAATTGTCCTCACCGTTCTGGAACTGATACGCAGAAGTAAAAAATTTCTATCATTTGCATTTAGTTCATTTTTGTATCATTTATGTTTGTATCACTTCTGTATTTGTATTTTTAAATTTTGAATCAATTTGAGCTATTTTCTATAATTATATTATCAATTAGTTGACAAATCGGGTTAATAAATATTTAACAATTAAATATTAATTTAATTAACAACTAATCGCAATCTTAAACTAACTATTAATATTTAATTCATTAAAAAATAATTAAATAAATATTTTATTCAAAAGAGTACTACTTTAGTAGATAAAAAAAAGTGTAGTTTGGTACATAAAAAAATAAATAGTGCTATAGAAGAAAAAAAGCCCTGATTTCCATCTAGATTTCGATCTCTTTTGGTGTTTTGGGTTTGTTTTTCAGTGTTTTTTAGGTCGTTAGCAGTTGGGCCTTTTATGTTTATTGTTTTCCTTGTCTGGTATTTGTAAGCTGCTTGTTACAGCAGCGTGTCCTGGGTAGTAGTGTAGTATTTCGTGTGACTCTGCTTATGCTGTCTTCCTTACTGTAGATGCCGTATGGCGGGACTTTTCCCTCGCTATGAACTACTTCTCATTGACCAAAAAAAAAAACAGTGTGAACAGTATGTTTTCCCTGGAGCAGGGAACACGGGTCCCTGTGCGTGACGGGTGCTGCGGAATGCGGATGGTCGTGGGCATGGCATTAGCACAGATGTCTCGTTGTTGATGGACCCAATAGATTCTGAGTTGTGTTGGGCCCTGGCCCGTTAATTCTCTTACCATCGACGTAACTTTTTTATTCTTTTAATTGGACTTAGGTTAATGACAAAAAAAGGACTTAGGTATAATATGACCAGAAACAAAAAATCAATCAGTGGTTCTATTTTTAAAAAATTAAAATTAAGTTTTTATAGCTTAAAATCATTTGAAAAAGTCCTTATAATTTAAAAAATTAATTAAGTCCTTGTATCTGAATGTTGCTATAACTTTGATAAGTTTTTCTTATATGTCATATCTCATGTGGATTTTTTTTTTCCTTATATCACGTCACACACCTCCTTGGAAAATTTGAGGAAAGAAGACAGGGAACAGCAACCTCACACTCAAAAGGTAACCGGTGCTTGTCTACCTGAATCTGATTATTATTTTTCCAAAAGAAAATGATTTTTTTTCAATTTTATTCGTTACCAGAGGTCCAGAATCTGAAATAATTTTTAGAAAATAAACAATAGTAGATTGAATTCAGTTCTGAGTAACATGGTGCATGTTGTTAGAGCTGGTCCATATTCAAATTATAAAGTCTAAAGAAAGATAAATGTTTAGAAATTAGAATGCCCTCCATTTCTCTATGGGCAAAACTAGTCCTTTATGGTGTGTTTGGTTCAAAAAAGGAAGAGAAGGGGAAGGATTTTAATAGAGGGGAGAGGAGGGGAAGGGGGGAGGGGAAAGATTTAATTAGATATTATGTTTGGTTGAGAGGAGAGGAGGGGAGGAATTTTAATGGAAGAAAATGTCTAATTACATATTATGTCCTTATAAACCTTTTTGTTAGTTTTTAAATATGGTTTTTTAAATCAATATTTTAGAATCCCTCCAAATCCCTCCAATATTGGAGGGAAGCCAAAATCAAGTGAGAAAGAATTTTACTCCCCTCCCTTTCCCTCCTCTCTCTTCCAAAAAATTGAACTAAACATAAAAATTTTAAAATAATCACTCCCCTCCCTTTTTCTTCACCTCCTTCCAATCAAAGAGGGGCTTACTCTCATAGAGTAATAAACACAGTTTGTACTTACTGATTCCCACTCGGCGAGTTCTATTTGGACTATTACCATTAACCATATTCTTTTGCCCTTTTCTCTTTTCTTTCAAAATTTACTCTTTTTGATTTATTTTTTTTTGGTCAACTTACTCTTTTTGAATTTGGATCCACACTTTTTCAGTTTTCTCTGCTCTTGGGCTCGAAAGAGGGTGGAAAAGCAAAAGGAGGAGAAGTTTCAAATTGGATTCAAGTTATGAGACAAATAGAGGAATAGTTTCTGTCAGCAGAGCTGAGCAATGAGCATAACCTGCATACACACTTACTCATTTTCAGCTTCTGACCCCTTGTCTCTCTTTACCTTCTTTCTGGGCACAGGTCAACAAAGTAGCACTACCAATTTTTTTAATACTACCAATTAAGCCTACTCTTAGAACACAAAAAGTATAATAACAGTCCAATAAAAGACACATTCAACTCAGTATTAGCCATTAGGACATAGTGTTTGTCTTAACTTGTGTGTAAAATACAATAACAGATAATTTGTTACTCTTGAGATTAAGATATTCTAGTTTTTTTATTCTTTAGAAAAAGACAGAGACTAAAGTGGTCAATTTTTATTTTTTTTTGATGAAACAGGAGGGGAAATCCCCCCAACAGAACAACAACCTAACCAACATTAGAACCTCTTTTGGGAAGAAACCCCATTAAAATCTGCCCAGAAAGCAGTAGACAAAAATAATGGAATATTATCAAAAGTTACACAACTAGACTCCATAGAGAGGCTGTACTTGGCCAGACCATCCGCTACCTAGTTTGCTTCACGCATGGTGTGGCCAATCTTGAAGTTCTCTACCGGATCCATCATAGTCTTTAGAGGGGGGAGCAATCCATTTGAATCAATCTCAAAGCAGCAAGTGAATCAGTTTCCACTTGAATCTTGATGTGACCCGTCTCTTTAGCTAGCTTTAAACTTATGAGAATGGCCCATAACTCCGCTTCAGTAACTGAACAAGGGTTCAAAGAAGCAGCAAAACCCATAATAAAAGTGCCCATATCAGACCTCAAAACACCACCACAGCCGGCCTTGCCCCCAAACTCCGCCACTGCTCCATCACAATTCAACTTGGACCACCCCGGATCAGGACAAGCCCAGGGATTAAAGTGGTCAAATTGATGCTTTATTTACTTAAAAACAAATATCAGGCACACGATACTAGATGGTTATAAAATAGAAATAGAGACGTATATTTCTTAAAACATTGAATCTACCTTCACAAAGATACAACTAATGTTGATGGATTTTCATTGGGAAACCAAGGCAGGGGCTGAGTTTGGACTTGGAGGTATAATTTGAGATTATTTGGGCTATTGCTTTGCGGATTTGCTTGCGGGTATGAATTTTCATGACTCTGGGGGCAGGGCCACCATCACCATGTGATGGCCGAATAAAATATCTCTTTAATAACTTCATGATCACCGCAGGTTCGAAGCTCATTAACCGTGTTTCCAACCATACAATTTCTTTGAAGTGCTTTTCACTTCACTTCTTGATTAATTTCATGTAGTTAATTAAATTGAGGATAATGAAAATGATAAAATATGATGATTCATTGTTCTGGGACAATAACCAAAAATAAGCAAATGAATAACAGTATATAATAAATTTGCAAACATATTGGAGTATATTTACTTGAATTTCACTGATTACAAATTCACAATAGCCCTGTTTGGCATAACATCTTATTCTACAGCTTATGATATATGTTGTATAAATTATTTTTATAATTGAAAAAAAAATGTGGTAAAATTTATTTCATATAAGTTATAAGCTGTTTTAATAAGTTATTCTGGGTAGTTTATGAAAAATAAGTCAAAAATAGCTTATAAATCAGTCATAAATTATGTTCATAAGTTCTGCATAAGTCAATTAAAAGAGGGACAATGTTAAATATCCACTGTAAGCATCTACTGTCTGTAACAAAAGTCAGTAGTAGTTAAGCTTAATTTTTTTCACTTTCCCTTTCAGTTTTTGGAGAGTGATGTTTTAGAGCTAAACTAAACTAAATTTATCGTTTTTCTTTTCCAGTTTTTTTTATTATTTTTCGTTAAACTAATAAATTCTTGTAGTTAGGTGCGGCGACATGTGGATGGAATAATAAAGGCGTAAGGGCAAAGGATACAAGTTACAGCAAGGGAAGGGAGTGGGACGCATTAAATGCAGTGTAACAAAACGCGCGCGTGGGATCTGTTTCCCGCGCAATGCCAATCTATCTATCTATTATATATTATATAGCAGGATTATGCCACGTAGGACAATGCCACATGTCACAATCAGATTCATTCAGTTTCCCGCCTAATATTTTTATTTTATTTTTTATTTTTTAATTCCTATTTTATTATTTATAACAGTAATTAATACATAATCGCAATTAATAACAATAATTAAAATCATACATATACATATATTTCATTTATTTGGATATATCAATTGATTCAAGTAATCAAATTAAAAATATTGTACAGTGGGGACATATACATTAATTCATTTTATGAGTTAATTAATATTGTCAATCAATATTAATGCACAACAATTTTTGTTTGGTCAATCAATAAATCAATAATAAATGTCATGTGTATAATATATTTATTCAAAAAAAAATCTTTATTGGACGGTGTATATTTATTTTCTCTTCTCTACCATCTCAATTAACTTGCGAAATATAAGCAAAATTATTTAATTAATTTTTCAGTTGAAAATTAAAAGTTGTCATTTATAATTGAAATGCTATTTTCTCTAACCCTCCACTGACATTATAATTTTACATAATGGATTGTTATCTTCAGTGCTATCAAGAAGACAATCTCACGACTTAATTTGAAGGATAATTTTACTATTTTTCTTAATTGATTTTTTTGCATGTGTGAGTGTAAGGATTTCTTTTTGTTGTTTTCATTCTTTGAAGGATTGCAAAGGTTGGTGGTTTCTATCTAATACATCAATGGTTGTATTTTTCTTCATTGATATTCAATGTGAATTTAATCATTTTTGTTAATAACCTTATTGTAAGATTTTTCTATTTTATGTTATTTCATATATTGATACAAAGTATTTGTTTGGTATCTAAATGTTACACACTTTTGATTTTTCCACACATTATCATGAATTTTGATTTACAAAGCTTGCAATTTTTTTATGAGTTTTGGTCTTTTTTAACTGTTAAACTCTATTTAATTTCTGCAGTTTGAGGTGGTGTAGATTTCTTTTCTCTCAATAGGTAGTTGCTTTGAGGTTTTTTTTTCATTTCCTAACATTTATATATATATATATATATCTAAGTTATCGATCATTTACTTACCACATAAATTGTGATGTTGAATCTTTTGTAGTAGTGTCTTCTATGAGTGTGGATAGAAAGATAATGTTTTTTTATATATATTTTTCAATTTTGTTTTCGATCCATTCTAAGTTATATTCATCTAAATGATTTTTTTCTCTTATTGGTTTGCTGAATATATTCCTAACCAGTTTGGTGAATAGAGTTTGATGGGATGAAGAAATATTTGCAATATAAAGTGGGTGGTTTAGCAATGTGATTGTTGTATACGTGGTATTATGTTAGGGTTACATGACAGTTGACTCTTACTCTGTCACAGGTTTGTCAATAAGATCCATTTGACATTGTATGTGATGACTATATTTTCAGGTTAGAGTATAGATAAAAATTTAGAAACGTAATTGAGACGACTAATTTTGAATATTAATTTTAATATGTTAAATAGTAAAACTCTTCCAAAAATAATTTACTAAATTAATTGAAAATTACTTTGAATTACTAACAAATAAAGAAGTCAACCAATAATACAAATTAGAATTTTATTACACAAGAAATTAAATCTAGAATATTAAACAAAATATATGAATTAAATACTACTATTAATATTATCCACTAAACTTAATATTAGAATTTAAATATACTAATTACAAAATAATAGTGAATCCAATAAAACTATTTTAGAAAATTTATCTAATCTAATAAACTAACATTAGATATGAAATCATCTCATTCATAAAAAGTTTAGTTTAACATACACTACATTATAATATTGTCTCAAAATTTAGAATTAAAGGTCTCTTCTTCTAATTTACTAATTAAGTAATTTAATTTAATAATATATAGTTTGACATATACAAATTACATCTAATAATAATAATAATTACATATCAAAACATTTTAATTTAATAAAATAGATTTTTCTAATATTATGTAAATATGTATAACATCCCGTGCAAGGCACGGGTTATTAAGCTAGTAACAAATAAGTGAAAACGAAAAGCGAAGTCGGCATGCGCGCCGTTCAAGATCAAAACAAAACAAAAGCCTCCCACAATAACCCTTTTTTTAGGATAGCCTTATCAAATAAAATATTTATAAAAGAAAATATATTCCCGCGTTAGATACTCATCTTTGATAAATTTTTTTTTTATTTTTGATAAAATCTTTGATAAATTCTTAGATATAGTAAATTTTATAGATGTATAATGTTAAAATGATACATATTCAGCTAGGGCTGAGCACGGGTCGGGTTGGGGCCAGATTTGGCTCAATCCGTTATCCAACCCGTTCAAATTTCATCAGTTTGGTTTGGATTAGATTTATAGTTTTTTTGGGTCAAATCCGAACCGAACCAATCCGATCAAAATCGGATTGGATTGAATCGAGTTAATTGGATCTAGACTTTTGTTTTTTGGTCAAAGAATTGGGTCCAGACTTAAAAGTTTTTTTTAAAAAAGGCCCAAAAGAAGCCCACACCCAAATGGAAGAGGGTCGAAGGTTGGGGCTTAGCCCTTGAACAAGAAAGTCCAGAGGCAGCCATGGGAGCTGCTTGGGAAGGCTACAATCGCGGACTGGTGACAACGAGGGAGAAGCTTGAGCTGGTGACGACGAGGGAGAACTACTGCAGAGATGGTGAGGGAGAAGCTTCGCGGTCGACGAGGCGTGGTGGACTGGTGACGACGAGGTGCGACGGAGCTACGACTTCGGAGCTGCTTGCTGAACAGCGATGATGAGGGAGCTGCTTGGACGGCGACGACGTGGACGATCTGCGCGGTGGCGACGGCGACTGCGAAGCTACGACTTCGGAGCTGCTTGGACGAGCTATGCGGCAGAGCTGCTTGGACGATCTGCGCAGTGGAGCGGCGTGGACGATCTGCACGGCGGAGCTACGACGAAGATTGATGAAGGAAGGGGACCTATGACGAAGATTGATGTGGAGGCTGAGCAATGAAGGTAGGTTGCTATTTTGGTGAAGAAGATGATTGATGAAGGAAGTGATTTGCATCTGCTGCGTGCGTATAGTGCCTAGGGTTAAGATTTGGGAAAAAATAATTTTTTATTATACAGTGCCACGTCATCGGTTCGAGTTCGCGGGTTCAGAATATGGAATCCGTGAACCAAACCAAACCAGACCGGATTCAATCGGTTCGGTTCAGATTGGACCCGGTGATCTTCAATTTCCACATAAAATCGGGTTGGGGCGGTTCGGGTTCGCGGGTTACCCAAACCGCTGCTCACCCCTATATTCAGCCGTACTCATTTAAGAATTCAGGGCTAGATATCTAAATTTATTAGAATATATCAGAATATATCTTAAATAATTTTAGTGAAAAGAGTGAGTCGAAACTATACTAAATAGACAACTCTCATTGAGATTCTTTCTATTTATTTTTTTCTATATTTTTTTTATTATTATACTTTTAAGAAAAATAAATAATATAAAGATGATACATAAATACTAAAAAATATCATTTATTATATTTATTCTCTAAAAACATAATCATAAAAAAAACAAATAGAAAGGATCCAACTCCCCCTTGTCATCCTCGGTTCCCTTCACTCACCAATCAACCAAATTGGCCCCACTTGCCATCACGCATACCATTACCAGTACCATACACCCAGTACCTTAGCACCTACAACTGCAACTAATTTGTTCCTTCTTTTTTTTATTTTTCTTAACTAATTTATAAAAAAATGAAAAAATAATTTAAAAAATTAACGTTGGCTCGAGTAACGAGTTTTGTTGCGGTCAGAGAAACGAAACGGGCCAGACGGCCACCGAACCCAATCCCTTAGATCCTGCGCTTTGTCCAAACGTGTCTGACTCCCACCCCTCGAACCGGGTTCTTCCGTGAACCGGGTCTGGATATATATATATATATATATGCTGACCGTTGATGACGTGTCCCACGCTGGTGGGGTCACCAAGGAAAGAAATGAAGGGGTGGGATCCGGTATGGTGGGCCCCACTTTGGGGCCATGGGCTGTGGTCAAAGTCAACATTGCTTGGCTTCGGGATTGCCCGGTCTAGATGCCCTGCCCTAGCCGAAAGATGAAATGACACTTAGATCCCTTTCTTAGTTTCTTTGGCTTATCCTCTTCTATTGATTGCATTTTTTATAATTTTTTAGTTTCATTTTCTCTTCTCATGTGAGGGTTGTTTCTTTTTTGGGATGAAGTATCCATGCGTAATCGTGAATATTAATCATTCAAAATATTAAAATCTATTTAAGAGATTATTTTTTTTAATAGATATTTCTCTATACGCATAGTCGAAAATCAAATTCCGTGAACATACTTAAAAAATTTAGATATTTATTACCCGTGTCACACCATATTGGTGGTGTGGGATATGGTGTGGGTGTGAGGGTTGTCTTTGTTGATTTATTGTCGTTGGAAATCCAAGCAATTACGATATTGATCTTTTATTGCACCTCTCTGGATATCTCTTTCACCCATGTTCTGTTTGTCTCAATGAACAAATTAACAACCGCTGCTGCAGGACATCAATAATTCTCCCACCAAAAAAAAATTATTGTAATTTAGTTTCTCATTGTAAGAAACTTCAAAATATACTTCCTAGACAATTGTTCTGAAAAATAGAGAGCAATACTCCATAAAATCAGGGCGATAATAACCCTATTTTGAATTTCCATCTTTCATTTAAAAAAATTTACCGATGCACAAGTTTTTGTCTGAATTTTACTCCAATCGTCTAAAATTAAAGGGAAGTAGCTTAAAGGTTAAGATTTATAATAAAAAAAGGAAATAAGGAGTAGAAGGAATCACATGCTGTCAACGTTAATCTATGTAAATAAAATTACAAGAATGTTACTAGCCTTAATGATTGTGACTTACGAGGGTTCATTTGAAGTTTTTATTCCATTGCGTTCTGCTTTGGTATGAACTATGAAGGCTTATTGCATAGCAGTACGTGTTGAAAGACTCGATCCACTTCACAGCTAGCTGTTGCTTAGCCTATAATTTTTGAGACAGTTGGTTATTGCGATTAATCATTGTGGATTTTTTTTTTGATGGAACAATCTTTCTCTCTTAAAAACATATAATCACTTGAGTCCTAATTATCCCCCGAATTAAGGCGAAAGCAAATCGCCATGAGGTCGGATAAGCTTTTTCGATTTTGATTTCTTTGGTAGATACTATGCTCTTATTCAATTTGCTGTGCTTCCTATCAACTGTATTAATAAGTCAAGTGGTGGCGATTCATGTACCCAAACCAAAGATAGCTAGAAACAAGAAATGACCCCAACAATCTCGTAGGTAGTACCCCTCCAAAGCCAGCGACACTGTTGATATTGTTGCAAGTCATAACCCCATCGTTATTGATAGCAATTTCATTTTCTGCAGGTGGTGGCAACTAGTGAATTGAGCTGCTAGAATCTTCCATCATTCGAAGGTCTCCAAGCAATACAATCGGATACGTTCATGGCATTGAGAGGCACCATGGCGCGAATTCTATTGCAAATTATCGGATTTGGCAGTAAATATTGTTTAATGATTATGAATTTTTTTTCAAATTAATAACTAATTACTATATTAGAAAAATACTCCATCCCATCTAAAATATAAACAACAAATACATTTTTTTCTTGGTTTAAAATATAAATAATATTTATCAATTTTCATATAAATTAAATGTTAATTTTTTAATTATACCATTTATTTAATATAATATTCATATTTACAAGAGACGTCAAAGAGAATAATTTATGAAAAAAAATTAAAACTAAAAAATATTAATTAAGATTATCTAATTTTAAAATATTTTTTAGTCTATATATTTTTATACTATATTACTTATATTTTAAATTACAGAGAGTATATTCTATCTTAGATATATATCACCTCCTAGATCAGGAAAGATATAATATCCATGTTTTTTTTTCCATACCAACCCCCAATAGGCAATTGTGTCCTCATGAACCAGGGTCGGTATCTTGACCCAAGGCCAAAAGCAAGAATAATGTTCTCTATATGCCCCTTTTTTAAATTTTAGAACATTATTCTTATTATTTAATTATTTATTATTTATCTTCCAAAAAACACTTAACTGATATTGATGATTGATAATTACAAATAAAAGGATTTATTCCTTCGTCCGTTGAATGGCATTATGGATTTATCATAAATCATTTATGGCACCCACTGCGATTCTTTAGTTGCCGATCGAAACAACGGAAAACGAATGAAGAGAAATACAATTCATTTTCTACAAAAATGAAAATTATTGTTGGGTGTAAGAATTTTGGCGTGGAAACCTCTCCAAAATCCAGAAATCTATTGCTTCTCATCTCACGCAAGAAAATCTAATTAAAGGATCCACGTGCTATTATCACCTTCCTGTTCATTTTACCTTCTGTAACGCTGCACAAAGAAAAGAAAATAGAAGAAAAATATATTATTATTATTATATCAAAATATTAAAAAGAAAAGGTGAGGAACAGTTGTGATATATCACGAAAGAGACCTTACCAATACATTTGATTTGAGTCGCCAGCCCGCTTCAAATTCACCTCTCAACATAAGGTTCATCACGCGTACAAATCACAAGGACCTTCTAGTCATTTCGGAACAGAAATCACAGGGGCCTTCTAGTCATTTCAAAACCTCACCTAAATTATCTAAAAACTAGAAAATTGGAAAGAAAGAAGAAAAAAAAAACAGACAAAAAGAGGAAGAGAAACCGAGAAAGAAAGAAGAGGGGAAATATTTTTTAAAATTAAAGTAAAAAGAAAAATTAAAGAAAAAGAAAAAGAAAATAAAAAGAATGAAAGGCAATTACAGCCACAGCCAGAGAAACCCACAGGGAAAGGTAAGAAAGAAAAGAAAAAAAAAACACTTGAGGTCCATTTTCAATCTTCTTATTAATATATTTTTGCGTAGAAGAAGAAGATCAAGAGAAGGCGTTGGGTGTTTGTGTGTTGTTATGGTACCTTCCTTTCACCACAATCTCTATTTCCCTCTACCACCCATTCCCCCTTTTCTCTCTCTTCCCCTCTCCCTTCTCAATCTCACCACCACCACCATCATCTTCTAATCTTCTTCTCTTTAATCTCCAATCCCTGAAAACCCCACCATTATTTGTCTCTCTATCCCATGTTGGATTCCTTGTCTGAAGCCAAATGACCCGTTTGTAAGAACAACCACGAAAAAAAGGGAACAGGTCCAAGGCTATTCCTTTGTTCCATCAATTTTTTTCACCATCTTCGTCCGGTTCGATTTCTGGGTCGTCTTAGAATTCGGAAAAGATTCGACCTTTGAAGATGGGTAGGGGAGGCGCCACCACGGCGGCGGCGGCCGCGGTCGAGCCCGGTTCGAGGCCGGTTTTTTTCAAAGAGCCGAGATACCGGGGCGTGAGAAAAAGACCATGGGGCCGGTTCGCCGCCGAGATCAGAGACCCTTTGAAGAAGGCCAGGGTGTGGCTTGGAACATTCGACACCGCCGAAGAGGCGGCGCGTGCGTACGACGCCGCAGCCAGAAACCTCCGAGGACCAAAGGCGAAGACTAATTTCCCCCTCTCGTCGCCCTTTTACCACAATCTCGACGCTGACGCCGGCGATCCGTTTTCCGATCACCGGTTCTACGCCGGCGCCGGAGATGGGCTTCACGAGCACCGGAGACCCACCTCCAGCGGCATGAGCAGCACCGTCGAGTCCTTTAGCGGTCCCCGCCCTGCCGGTCCTCCGGCACTGCCGCCGGTCGTCACCGGAAGGAGATACCCCCGGACGCCGCCGGTTGTTCCTGAGGACTGCCGCAGCGACTGCGACTCCTCGTCTTCGGTGGTCGATGATGGCGACGGCGACAACGTGGCCTCGTCGTCGATGCTGCCTTTTCGACGCCAGCCGCTGCCGTTCGATCTCAACGCGCCGCCGTTGGACGATGCTGAAGTTGCGTGCGGCGGCGGTGATGATCTTCACTGCACCGTTCTCTGTCTCTGATGAAACGATGTCGATGTATTGGTTCGTCGAAGAAGAAATTATGATTTTTCTCTTTTATCATCACCACTTGAATTTTTTTGCTCTTTCTTTTTTTCCCCTCTTTTTTTACTATGCGGAAAAAAATGAAGATGGAAAACGAAAATTATGATTGATGATCAGTTATGAGATTATGGTAATATGATCTTAATTTCTGTGAGAGTTAATCTTCTACCTTGGTGTATAAATTAAAGGCTATTATAATTACTAATTTTTTTCTATGTTTTAGAAGGATTCATGGATTGGATTTTATCTGATGTGGGTTTGCATTGCCCATCTCCCTGACACGGATCATTCTCACTGTGTTTTTGTATTATACGAGTTAAGAACAAAGTTTTACTTGGTTGTTCTCATTGATGATCAATGATCATTCATCGCTTTTAGAAAATTAGTTTCTATCTAATAACCATTGTAAATAACTTTGTTAGGTAAAAGTGATGTAGATGGTAATAATACCTTCAGGCATTAGGGAAAAAAAAAGAACAATCATTTTGCCTTCTAGAGCACTCAAGATGTTTGGCATGGTGGGTAATTTAGATGTTGGGCCGGCGGTAAAATGATTTGATTGAGAGATTCTTTCTCTTTTTTCTGGCTTTTATTTTTCCCTTTATAATAAGAACTTGTAACACTTTGTAAAGTCTAACTGCATTAGAAAGGGAATGAATTGATATCAATTCCACGAAGCTCGTGGGTTATCATGATCGACGATGGAAAGATTGAAGTTTGAACCATGAAAAAACGTTGGTTCACCCGTCGTTTCATTTTTCACCTTTAAAACTTAGGTGACTTGCCTGAACGGAAAATCCAAAAGAGTAAAGTTTAGTGAATATGCTGTTAGAAGAGTTTGATAAGGGAGAAATTTGGGTTTAACCTAATTTTCCTACCAAACCTTCATAAATAAAGAACTGGGCCAGCCCAACATATTTGTAAGCCTAAACTAGAATAATTGTTGGCATCTCCCTTTGGTAGCACAAGCGATATGTGCTAGGATGATATGTTGAAAGGGTAAGGATTTGATCCCCACCCCTAGAGATATAAATGGGGCGGGGCAGGTGTGGGTAGTAGCTACCTGCTACCTGCTACCTGCCCCCGTTTGGTATACTTGCTACTCGTATCCGTTCTATACCTGCGCGGGTATCTATTATTTAGGTTTTAGTAGGTACCCGTGAAATCCGCGAATATCCGCAGATATCCATGGATATTAAAAAATTAAAAAAATTCTAAAAAATTCTATTAAAAGAAATTTCCCCCCCCACAATATTTGTCATAATGAACATCATATTAATAATACTGTTATGAATATTTTGTGGATGTCCATATCTGGAAGAGATAAGATCAAGATTAGACAATATCAGATTCTGTTATCAAGATAAGATCTCAATTGTATTTATCTAGAATAAGGATTAGGTTTTCTGGTGGCTATAAATACCACCCCCATTGTATATGGTTTTGTACCCCAAAAGAGTAGCAATAAAATATTCTCTCATTCTCTCTTCTCCCTTTCTCTCTTTTCTCTTGTATCGATTATTCTATGTCTCTATGTATTGTTCCCGTTTTGATTATTTTCATAATACGTTATCAGCACCAGACTCTAACCAACTGAGATTCGAAGCTTGGAGGTGTTGTGCGAAAGCCGAAGATGAGACTTTTATAATCATTCGATCGGTACTATTTCTTTGCCTGTGTTTTTTTGGAATTGCATTTTGAGACATTTGCCAAAATGGCGATTTAAGACTTAAGGTATGTATTTGAATTATTTATTCTGAATAGAAACTTTCTTTTGCATCTAATATGCTCCTGCAGTAGCATTATCGAATAAAAAAAATGATTTAAGAAATGTTTTGAATCGATTTCTTGTGACCGAACAAAATAATAAGTTTTTGATGAAAAATCACGAGGTCAATTCCATTGGCACTGCTCCCTTCCCAGAAGTGAAGGAAGCAACAACACACGATTATTATACTTATTGGAAATACTAAGACCCATCTCACTAACATTGCTCCATTCCCAGAAGTGAATGTAGAGTCATGTGATTATTATAATTATGAGAAAAGAATTACTCATCTTGTTAATGCGTATTAAAATTCATTTAGATGCAAATGGTCTTGAAGACATTATCAAAGAAGAGAATAAAGCATCTAATCAATATATGACCGAAGCTATAACATTTTTCCCTAGAAGTGGAAAAATAGTGCAAAGAAAATAAGGTCAAAGTTATGACATTTCTTCCCAGAAGTAAAGAAATTGTAAAAATAATGAAAAAGAAAAGGGTGAACAGAATAACAAACATATTGTGGAGGCAAGGGTCATTGGTTGCATACCTGTCGTATGCCAAAACATCTTGTAGATCTTCAATAAGATTCAAACAAATATTGTGATTATGATTATAGTCATATAAATATCACTTACTCGTTGATTTATTTACTTATATTTTAATGTTATTAAATCTCAATTTTTTGCATGTTTTTATTCTTTAATTGAACTTTATGTTTATTCATTATTTATTTTTAACTTTATTTGTGGAAGAATGAGTTTTGCACTAACATCAATAATGAGAATAATCGAATGCTCCGGAAGAGCTAATATATTGTTAGTATTGCAAGAAATAGACGCTAGTATATTTAGTACTACAAAAATAAATGATGTGGCTCTAGAAGAGCTAATATATTGTTACCAGAAGTAACAAACCAATGTTAGTAATATATGTATTACAACAAATTAAGAGAGGCTTTAGAAAAACTAATATATTGTTACCTGAAGTAACAAACCAATGTTAATTACTACTATATTCGGTGCTATAAAGATAATTTGGGGCTTTGGAAGAGCCAATGTATTGTTACATAAAATAACAAAGTTAGTTAATATATTCCTAGTAATGCAAGAAACCAATGTTAATACCATATCTGATACCACAAAGATAATTGGAGACTCTAGAAGAGCTAATGTATTGTTACTTGAAGTAACAAAGTTTCATATTGTTAAGTTTCAAACCGTTCAAAAAGAATACCATATTGAAACAAGAAATAAAGAGATATTGATTATTTTTAGCATTGAACTACATATTGTAAACCAGAAGTTTACAAACTATGATAAATTTGTTGTTGGCATATGACTGGTTGTGTCATCCCGGTCTATTATGATGCGAGAAATAATTGAACATTCATCTAGACACACATTGAAGAGCCAGAAGATTCTTCAATTTGATAATATCTTAAGCACTATTCATTCCCCAAGAAAATCTTAGAAGTTGATAAAGAGAATGATTCTCTCACACGTTTAGAATATATAAAAGGTGATGTTTGTGAGCCATAAAACCACCATGCAGACCATCTATATTTTATATGATTTTAATTATTGCATCAACTAGATGGTCACTTGTTTGTCTGTCGTCAACTCGCAACCAGACGTTTGTGAGATTACTTGATTAAGAGCTCATTTTCTTGAAGAAAATACACCTTGAAAATGCAATTTATTTTATATCTCGGGCATTTAATGAGTATTATATATTTATTGAAATTGATATTGAACATCCTGTAGCATATGTTCATACACAATGATAATCTTGCAGATTCATTCATTAAATGTCTAAAGTTAATTGCAAGACCATTACTAATGAGATTAAAACTTGCAATTTCTACTTGGGGACATCTAATCTTGCACTCGCATCAAACCAACAAATTTTCACAAGTACTCCCCTTTAAATTTGGTTTTGAGCAGAGACCCAATATTTTTAACCTAAGAATTTTTAGATGTGTTGCTCCATCACAACACACTAAGATGGGTCTTCAAAGAAGGTTGGGAATATATATGTTTGTTAAGAATCTCTATCTATAATAAAATATCTTGAGCCAGCAAAATATATTGAGCCAGTAATTAGAGATTCGTTTACAACTTGGTTTGCTAATTGTTAGTTTTCCCAACATTAGGGGGAGAGAATAAGCAGCTGGGAAAGGTCAATTTATAATGAATTATCATCTTGATCCTCATACAAAACTATGTGAACCAGAAGTTCAAAAGATAATTCAATTGCAAAATTTAGCAAACCAATTACAAAATGCATTCATTGAAAAAATGACTAAACCAGCTGTTGTTGCTCTAATCAAAATTGATGTCCCAGTTGGACAATCACGCATGAAGCGTGGTAGACTATCGGTTCCAAAGATAAAAATCCTCAAACAAAAAAATGGAGCTAAAAGGCAAGATGACCCATTTGAGGATATTGACACTCCAGAAGAGTTATCAGACATAACTGATTTTGTAGTCCAAGAAGAGACTGATCAGGTACCTGAAATTTGTGAAAATAAAGAGATCTCAATTATGTCATGAATGGAATATGACGGAACCGAAAGGAAGTCAACGTTGACGATGTTTTCTTCAAAATATAGCGCTAGATGTGACAAATGATAACGAGGATCATGAAACAAAGTCTATTAAGGATTATAGACAAAACAATGATTGGCCAAAACGAAAAGACGCTATTGAAGCGGAATTATACTCGATTTGCTAGTGAAAATTCTTTGGATCTGTAGTCCGAAAACCTAAAGGTGTAAAGCCAGTTGGATACAAATAGAATTTTGTGCGAAAACAAAATGAGAAAAAAGAAATTATGAGATATAAAAATCGATCTTGATTTTGAAAATCGCAAAGATCTGGCTTTGATTTTGACAAGGTATAATGCTAGTGTAGTAGCATATGAATGGCTCAATTTACATTTGATGGATGTTGTTTGGCTCACTTGATAATGACATTTATATAAAACTCTCTGAAAGATTTAATATGCCTGAAGCATACAATTCGAGCTCTCGAGAAGAATACTCAATCAAAGAGAATAAGTCTTTCTATGGACTAAAACAATTTGGGCGCATAATCGCCTCAGTGAATATCTGGAAATGATTTTGCTATAATTGGTATTCAAGTTATTGAACTCCTGAAGAGCTTCCAAAACTATAGATTGCTCAAAGAAATAATTTGAGATGAAAGGCTTATGAAGGATGAAGTTTTGTTTGGAATTACAGATTGAGTATTTGGAGAATAGAATTTTTGTGCATGTTATTTTATTATGATCATTATATCGTGTATTTATCCTTGTTAAATTATTGAAGTTATTTAAGATAATTATCTGAATTATATTTTCTTTAGATATTTTTAAATATTATAGAATATCTTATATTTCTAATCTTATATGACAAAGGTGCTAAAGAGGTTCCATATGAACAAGTCACATTCATTGTGTACTCCAATAATAGTAATGTCACTAGAAGTGAACAAAGGTCAATTTAGACCTCGAGAAAATGATAAAGAACTATTTGGTCCAGAAGTACCATATCTTAGTGCAATTGAGGCACTGATGTACCTTGCTAATTATATGTACGTCTTGATATATTATTTGTTATTAGCAAGATATAGTTCTTCCCTAAGTCATGAAGACATTGGAATGGAATCAAGCATATGTTTTGTTACCTTTTGGGTACGATGAATTTGAATTTATTTTATTCAAATGTATCAAAGTTGGGCTTGATGTGTTATCGAAGGTGGCACCGCATGCATTGCTCAGATGAAGGAAGGATATATCAAAAGAGATAGAACAAAATACCATCAAAGTTCTTTTCACTCATGATCTTCAAAAGAGTGGTGATATAAGCATTTAACAAATTGGTTCATATGATGATCTAGCAGATCTCTTTTCAAAGTCACTACTGAGTAAAATTTTGAGCAATTGGTACAACGAATCGGTCTTTGCCGTCTTAGAGATTATTGTTTTCATGAGGGGGAGAAATAGATGCGTTCTGCACTCTTTTTTCCTTCGCCATGGTTTTGTCCCACTGGGTTTTCCATGCAAGGTTTTTAACGAGGCAGATCTTACGCAATGGATATTGTACTCTTTTTCCTTCACTAAGATTTTTTTCCCACTGGGTTTTTTCTTAGTAAGGTTTTAATGATGCATATCCTTAATGGACATCCAAGGGGGAGTGTTTTGAATATTTTGTGGATGTCCATATCCGGAAGAGATAAGATCAAGATTAGACAATATCAGATTCTGTTATCAAGATAAGATCTCAATTGTATTTATCTAGAATAAGGATTAGGTTTTCTGGTGGCTATAAATACCACCCCCATTGTATATGGTTTTGTACCCCAAAAGAGTAGCAATAAAATATTCTCTCATTCTCTCTTCTCCCTTTCTCTCTTTTCTCTTGTATCGATTATTCTATGTCTCTATGTTTTGTTCCCGTTTTGATTATTTTCATAATAAATACTAAATTATACCAATCATTATAATTTTAACTCAATTGTTATATCAATAATTGTTCAATTAAATAAAAACAAGTAAAGCTACAAAATGAAAAATGAGTGTGAGAATTAATTTATGACACAACAATAATACATATTTTGGAGTCACTTTGTTCAATATTAAAAAAAACAAGACAATAACTAAAAATAATGCATCACACTCTAATAATTGTCAAACTGTGCATTGGTGTTTTAGACTTTTAGGTATGTATATAAATAAAAAGAAATTTTTGGTAATTTTACTAATGGGTACGGGTACCCGTATGGGTACCTCACTACCCGTCCCCATTCCCATTCATTAGCGGGTACCTCAAATACCCATTTAATTTACCCACGGGTACCCATTAAGGTACCCACCCTGTACCCGTAATAGATTTTATCCGCTGATACCGGCGGTACGAGTTTTTTTGCCATCCCTACCCAACCCCATCTCCCCTCTCTGATGATCAAAAAATAATAATAATTGTTGATAAAAGTTTTAGATTTTTTATATATTTATAGTGAATAAATATTTTCTAATAGGTTTAAATCAAGGGTTTGAGTTTTTTTACCTTTGAGTCGATCCTCATAAAGAACACAACTTTTTTTCATTTGCCGAGGAAGTTTTGGGGGTTCTTGTTCTTGTTTTCATTCAAGGTGGATTTTATATTTTAGTTTAAGAGAAAATCACGTCTTTCATTAATTATCAAGTGGGTGTTTGTTTTAGATTCTCAAACATTCAAAATCAAGTTTGACTTGGTCAAACATGATTTTGGCAAAAAGTTGGATTGTTTGTTTTTCCAAAGTAAAAATTTAAAACGTGATTTTGAGGTCTAGAATCAATTCTGATGAAAAGAGATCATGGGTTGTTTTTCCGTTTGCTAAAATCAATTCTGAGTGTGGGACCCATAATATTCTTTATATTTACACATCGAACGTGATTCTGCCTTTATCATCCAAACATAATCAATTCTTCTAAACACACTTTTAAAATATCATTATTAAACACAAATCAATTCTTTTCAATACAATTTTTTTAAAATCAATTCTTCAAATACAATTCTATCAAATACAATTCTATCAAAATCTAAAACAAACAGACCCTAAGTATACGATGATATTTTATTCATTCATTCAACTTAGATGAAGGTTTAATCTTACTTTAGACAGCACCTTCATTCAATAAGGGAAAACAAAGGACATTGTCACACAAAACCAAGGACATTCCTGAAAAGTCAACACAATGGTCGTCTAAAGTGATGCTTTTAAGGCCATGCAACGTGCAAAAACACAGATAGTATAAATCAGAATTGAACACCAATTGGAAAATTTTCTTGTCGAGTTATTTATCATTTTAGCCTCTAAAACTGTAATACGGTCTTATTTAAGTCCTTGAAATTAACGAAAATACAAATTAGCCCCTGAAATTGTAAAACGACGGTCAAGTTAGTCCCTGAAATTATAAAACGTCGATCAAGTTAGTCCCTAAAATTATAACGACAGGGACTAACTTGACCGACGTTTTACAATTTTAAGGGTTAATTTGTATTTTCGTTAATTTCAAAAACTTAAGTGAAACCGTATTATAATTTCAAGGGTCAAAATGATAGTTAACTATTTTCTTGTCTGTTTCCCAAACCACATGGAATGGAACTTTCGAGGTAGGCTTCACTAGCCATTGCCTATGGCAGCCTAACCATTCATGCATTCCCATTTCCCCCCTTGGTGCAACTCGCTTTGCCACTAGTTGTCTTGTCTTAGATGTCCTACAAGTCTAGTACTCATACGCAACATCTTCCATTAAGATATATATGCTAATAGTTATCAATAACTTGTGGTGGAATAAAGATAGTTTATAATTTCTTTGTCTACACTTGTGTAAATTAAGTTTATATAAGAAGTTTTTCTTATTTGTTTGTCAACTAGTTTTTCTGATCTGATCAAAAAATTGAAGGAAATGAGAGTCGTTATATGATGCCCATCATAGTAATGTGTCTAACGCTTTGTGACTAATGTTTGTAAATAAAGAATGGTTGCTCAAATTCACTTTATCATGCAAAAAAAAAATGGTAATTGGATTAACTGAATTTTAAAATTTAATTGCCGTTCACATTAAGAATTGATTTTTCAATTTGACGTGTGAATAAAGTCCGGTGATTGTGTATTCAATTTCAATGGAAAAAAAGACCCTCTTAGGCGGTTATTTAACCCAATTTGGGGGGGGGGGGGTGGATATTTTGATTATTGTATGCAAAGGTTGATTAACCCAAGGTTGATTATTATTTTAAAATTCTGATTTCTGATAATGGGTCGTGTTTTTTTTTATAGGGGGAGGGGGAATAGAACTCGAGTGTCATGGGCTACAACTGCTAAGCTTTACCAACTGAGTTAGCACCCCATTGTAAGCACAATTTTTGAAATGCCAAGGACTTCGATTATGATTAGGGTTGGTAAGCTCAAGCTCTTGATAGGAAGTGTTAGAGTTGGACCACTTTGTAAGTTCAGCTAACATCTATTGATGGAGTAACGGTAAACTTGGGGAAGGATGAGGACAAATGAGAGTTAAGTGTGAAGGATGGAGTTGGTGCTATTGCTGGTGAGAAGATTGTGATCACAAGATGGGTAAATATATTACTTATCATGTTGTGTAATGTGGGCTCCATTTGCATTTATTGCAAGGGGCAACAGAATGGGCCGAGGAACCCGAACCACGAAGTATTTTGATGTTTGTTGCCCCAAAAGTGAAACATTGAATTGTTCAAGATCAAGGGTAGCCAGGTGTTGGGCCAAAAAGGGTGGCCCATGTATGTCTGCAGTGAAAAAATAGGGGTGGGGGTTAAGGACAAAAACACGTGAAAGAAAGGGGGAAAAGGGAAAGATGAAGTAGGTAAAATAGTTGACCAAAAAAAAAAAAAGAAGTAGGTAAAATAAGTTCGACCAAAAAAAAGTGGGAAAAATAAGAGAAAGGAAAGTGAAGCCAAGTGGAGTTACAGTAATTGCATGGTGAATTCGACTTCACCATTAATGTTTCAAAATACTATCTTTTAAAATAAAAGCATAAGAAACATTGATGTCTTTTCATATTATCAAATAGAAGTGTTAAGTTGAGTGCCAACATGTCTTTGTGATCACTTGCCGTATATCATCCATGCATTAGATCAAATTCTAATTTTAGTTCCTCCAAAATCTGAATATGCATGTGTGCTATTTGGCGTCTCTTGAGATTAAAGAAAAACAATCAAGATTTACATTATTCATTCAGGTTAAAAATAAAGGGTTTTTTTTTACAGTATATTTTTTTCAAACAAAATTGAGTTGAGTTTGAGCTAAACTTTAAATTGATTAAGCTAAATGTTCTTTTTTTTTTGGTGAAGGATTAAGCTTAATGTTTTGTGTCTAGGATACAATTATCTTCATCATTTGTGCGACTGTTCGTGGCAATATAGAAGAGAAATGTAATGGGAAAAAGAAAACAAATGAGAATAAAAGAAAGAATAGCTGTTTAATTTAAAGAATATTTTCTATTTTATTTTGATAAAAAATTATAAAATATTACTTTATTTTTTTATTTAAAAAATCTACAAATATAGTAGTGAAAATTAAAAAAATTAACATGTTTTATTTATTCATCGATATCAATGGTTTGCATTTTTCACGATAAAATTATAATTATAAATACAATGGGCAACTAGATTTTTTTTTCACAATTTAATGATTTATGTTCTATTTTCCGTTTGTTTCAAAAAATGATTTATTTTCTATTCCAGTTTTTTTTTATTCATTTACTTATTTGTGACGTTGTTAAAACAATGTTCGTGAAGAATGATGGAATGGCGAGGGAGATTGGAGAAAGGTGAAGAAGGAAAAGGCTGTGATATCATCAATCAATAGCGTGTGAGTGTATCGTGGTTGGGTTGGATTGGGTTGTGTGTTGGTGAGAGAATGGGCAGCGAAGAAGAGAAGGTTCTGGAGATGCAACTGGAGCTTCAATTGCAAGAGCAAAGGGATTCTCTCTCTGCTATCGATCAAGCTCTCCTCTCTGATCCATCCAACCACGAGCTCCTCGCGGTAACTCCTCTTTCTTCCACAATCCTAACTAAACCAATAACACACACAAAGTTTAATCATTTCAACTACCAACTTGCAATTGCCGGGACCCATTTTATATTGGGGTCTTAATCGTGTAGGAATGAAATGCAAGCTAATATGTTGAATTTCAATAAATAATTTTTCTACGTAATTTTGCCTTCTCCGCTTTGTAATGGTTAATAGGTGTAGATTTATACTGAGGATTGGGAAATGTGCTGTTTCAAATCCTTGTTGTCGATCTTTGGGACATTTAACAGCAAGAAGATTAGTGTTTTGTACATGTTACGGGTTACCTTTAACAACCCTATACTGCAGATTAGTGCTCTTTTTTTTTTGAATCTCATCTGTAGTGGAACATTGTCCTGGGGATTATGACCAAGGTTGTCATGCTCATATATACATCTTACTACATTAGTAACTTGAAATGTTGGGTCATAGCATGGAACATAAGATCCTAAATACTATGTAATTTTTTTATTTTTGAAGAAGACACACACATACATATAAAATGACACGAATTGGGCATAATAACAATTACAACTAACATTTAAATGTATTCCATTCCAAAGTGCATGATAGATGCGAGTTTATGAGATATGTACAAGCCTTATAACAAAACCTGGAAATGACAATGCCCGACACTAGCATAGAACAAGTGAAAAACATCTTGCAGAAACCAGAAACTGAGAAAATGAAACACCCCAAACTCAGTCCAGGTCGAAGTTGCACTGACCAGAGCTCCTGGTCAAATTTGCATCAATTATCTCAGTTGCACACAATAGCAGAGTTGTTGTCACCGGAAGGAAGACAATTTTGCAAGGGAGAAGGGTGGAATTAGGTTTGACTTCACTGGACTGGGTGATTTAAGTCTGGGTGGGTGAAATCTAGTGGGCTGGATTGTTTTCTCCCCCCAGCCTGACCCATCAACATGCTTTTGTTGGATTTTTTAGAATGGATGAAAACACATGATTCAATGCGCTTTTACAAGTAAGCACGCTATTCATCTTCAATCCTGGCAAATTGTGTTCTCACATGGGATTGCAGAAACTGGCGCAAAAATAGAATTGTTTGATTCTATGGCCTGGAGCATGATTTTGACTACAGTGATTATGACAGCCAATCTAAAATTTCCGTGGCTAATTTTATACTTCAAAGCTCTTAAAATTGTTTGATATTGCAGGTTCATGAGGAGCTTGTTCAGGTAATTAAGGATGCCGAGGAAGGACTTCTTCACCTAAAGCGTGCAAGATTATTACAGGAAGCAGATTCAGTGCTGCGTACCACTAATATTTTCACTGAAGAAGAGAAAGTAGAGCCCCTTGATCCTGCAGATGTTGAACCAGAGCCGCTGGAGGAAAAATGCTATTCTGTTGGATCTAAATGTAGATTCCGTTACAAAGATGGGCGTTGGTACAATGGTCAAGTGGTGCAATTGGATAATTCAATGGCGAAGATTTCATTTCTTACTCCTACATCTGAGAATATGCTGGTATGTGAGATTATCTTGGGTCAAGTGTGACCATTTACTCTTCTACTTTAGTCACAAAAAGTATATTATGATATTCTATTTTACATTTTTAACTAATACAATTTTTCTTCTCCTCCTTTCCTCTATATAACCAATAAGAAAACAAGGGAATTTGAAATGTCAACAGTTCGCCAAATCTTGGGTTGAATTTAATATATAGATAAGGAAAATAGGCAACACAGGCATATGATGGGTATTATGCTATATTTCAAATTTTCCCTGGATTTATTTATAAGTATAAAAAAAGCCAAATGATAAGGTTATATATGCCGTACCCAATACTCCTATTAACCTTCACCTCTACCGCTGCCCCTCCCTAAACAAAGAAAATGATTAGCTGTATGTTGTCATAGTTTAAACAGGAATATTCAAGTGTTGATCCTCATGAGAATAAAAACTCTTCATCTGTTTTCACCTACAAGTTAGAGCTTTTGGGATAGTTGGTTAATAGCATGATATCAAAGCCTCTGTGACCAAGTGGTCTAAAGTTTGATCCTTGTAGTCCACATTATTCTAATAAAAGTTGAATTTCAGAGCTAGGTAGTTGGTCCTATTCATTGTCTACACTTTAAATCCAAAGGGTTCTTGGGTTCTTGGATGAGTCTTTGTGTTTTGAGATATCATATAAAAATATTTATGTATCTTAACCTAATAGCTTAAGCATTTCGATAGTTGGTTCATCACAATTGACAGTCCCTATAGGCCTATACAATGCATAATTCCAAAATGGGAGCTGGTGAATTAAAATACTGAAACCATCACACTGAAAAGTCAAACAATTGGTGTGTTTTCGTACAAAATGGTTTTTTCTGCATTTCATTATTCCAATACCATACTGGCACAACTTTTATTTGTGTATGTTTTTTTTTCTTGCACAAGGATTCCTTATCCTCCTTGTTTTTGTACTATTGTCTTTCTATTTCTAGTACAATTTTCTTTTATCCAAAAGAGAAACATATTTCTAGGATCTCATTTTAAAATATGCTACAATCATGCAGCTATGTGGGCATTTATACTCAATTTGATGTTACGGCAGTTTAGGTTCTTTCCTTCATACTTTAAATTTGTTCCTTTGCAGTCCGTTTGACATATTGTTTTGTTCTGAGTGTTATGTTAATGTAAATTGGTAGTCCTGACTCCTAATATCTCTTGAAAGTCTGGCACAAGCTTCTTTTTTGTTATTTTCAGATTTCATCGTTTTTCTTGTGTTTGGAAAACTTTAGCACAAGATATAAGAAGAAATCATTTGATAAAAAATGATACATTTTACATATCATTTAATATTCTATAATACGTATAATACCCTTTATTACTAAATTCAGTTATTAAATAAATAGAAACCCCACACAAATTTCATACAATAATTTTTTTATAAATTAAGTTGATTTATTTTTTGGTGTTGTTTTAGAGGTTCCAAACCATCAGTGAAATATTCCTAACTACTAAAACCTGGAAGTTAAAAGGCCCTTTAATGTGGCATTTTGATTTTGTATTTCTCCTTCTCTGTGTCTCTTGTTTCTTCCTGTCTTACCGTTTTAATCTCAAGTCATCTCAAGGATTTCACAGTAGCCTCATCTGCCATTAACTGCCTTATATAATGAAACACATTCTGATTGAACATTATATGTATATTATATGTGTGTGAAGTATAATGGCATTGCTACTTATTTGAAAAAGTTTATCTTAGGATTGTTATTTTTCAAAATTTAGGTTCCAGATTATTCAATAAAGTCAATTATTTTTCATGTCATTGTACTAATACTAGAACACCGAAGTGCAGATGTGCAAGTTCTTTTTACAACAACGATGTCGATTTGGTAGTAACTGTCGCCTATCACATGGTAAGCTACTGATATTGAGCAAATTGAACAAAATTGAATAGATTAGAGGTGAAATCACATGGACCTCATTGTAATTAACTTTTTCCCTATACTTTAGTCACACTTGCACTTTTAAGTTTTAAGTGCATATATTTGATGAGCATTTGGACCATGGTTTCCTTGATAACTTATTAGTCAAGTCTTCGTTCAGATCTGGGAGCTAGTTCATGTGAATAAACTTTTGGTGTTCGAGTTTTACTTGAGTGTCAGACAAAACTTCAGTTAATACGGGAAAATATTTTTCAAACTATGATGATTTACCATTATGAGATATAAATTTTCTTTGACATCTTAAAATATGTAGGTGGCTTGTGTCTTCTCATTTAGATGAATAATTATTCCCATCTACATCTAAATTTCATTTAGATTTATCGCAGGCTATGAGTTTGGCTTTATGGAGGGTGAAATTCTTCACAGCTTCACTCATTGAATTGCTTCCATATAACTAGGTTTCTCACATGCTTTAGGACACGAACTTTGGGGGATCAGGCTAAGAGGGAAAATAAACAAATTACAGACTTAGTACTGTTAATCCAATTGACTTTTCCATTTTGTGGTTGAGAATATGAAGGGTTAGAAGCCCTGTGATCGCCTTATTTATTGTTTTTGCCCAGAACCCCTAAAAAAAACCCGGATTTGGAATGTTGGTTTGAATGGTTTCACCAGGTGACCTTGATATACCACAAGCCTATTTTCAAATGTGTGGTTGCTGCTTTACAGTTATACCATCTGCTTGCTGTTTGTTTTTTCCTTTTCTTTTTAATGTTGGTGTTCATATATTTTGTTAAGCACGTCATAGCTTATGTACTATCTATTTTTACAGGAGTTGATGTTCAACTGTCCTCCCTTAAGAAATATGTCCCAACAATCTGGAAGCCGTCCCTTGTGGGGTCAAGTATATGGGCAGTCTCAAATGCAAATGCAAATGCAGGCATTTGGAGAGAAGCTGAGCTCGAGTCTTGGGACGAAAAAGCTGGAGTTGGACAAGTAGTTTTCCGAGATGATGGAACTTCTGTGAAGCTTGGTGCAGAAGAAATGGTATTATCTGAGCATGCAGAAGTGGATCACTTAGAGAGTGATTCCAGCTTAGAACAATCCGATTCCAGCGACTATGAGGAAGAGGAAGCACAAGGTTTAGGATTTCTGGAGATTACCAACTTACAGAAAGGTATTCAAACTGATACCGCTATATTTGCCAAGTGGGAGAACCACACTAGAGGCATAGCTTCCAAAATGATGGCTAATATGGGTTATCGAGAAGGAATGGGTTTAGGTGTAACTGGTCAGGGCATGCTTGATCCCATCCCAGTGAAGGTCCTACCACCAAAGCAATCCTTAGATCATGCACTTGAGTCTCATAATAAAGGGGAAGAGAACTCGGAGAAGCAAGGGAAGAAACGGACCCGAGGGGGTAGGAGAAAACGCGACAAGAAATTCGCAGAAGCGATTCGTGCAGCAAAAGAAGAAGAGGAGCCGACATCAGATCTCTTCGCACTAATAAACAATCAGCTGGCAATGCATGGTGAAGCTTCCAATGATGGATCCATGAAGAAGCAGCAGCAAAGTAAAGGTTCAGGGGAGGGTAAAAAGGTGGATAGGAAGGTGTTGGTTGCTTATGAGGAGGAGGTGAAGGATTTGAAGGCACGGGTCGAAAAGCTTGAACAAATGGCCGATGCAAACAGAAAAGAGAAGCCTGTTTATGAGGCTGCGATGAAGAAATTAATCCAAACCCGCAAGGCTTTGGCAGAGGCTGAAGCAGTTCATGCCTCAGCATCAAATGCAGTTGTTAGCAAAGAAAAAGAGAAGAGATGGCTTAAGTTTTAGTTAGGACTCAGGACTCAGTTCTGTTTGTAGTTGCATAATATAATGGCTTCAATTCATTCTGATGTTGATACTTTTTAAAAAGAAGAAAAGAAAAGAAATTACACAGGTGTAACTCTACTAAGGTCTTAGTAGATTACACTGCAGTATGTAGCCTTGTACATGTTCTGCCATTATTCTGTTGGATGGTGTATGCATTTTTTACTTTACAGTTGCACTGATAGCTATAATTACTCTCAAATGATGATTTAGTCTATACCGCTAATCCACATCTTTAGTTGAATATTAAGTCATGTTCTTTGGTGATAGTAAGGTAGTGTTTGGCATATTGATAAAATGGAATGACAAATTTGTTTTGTTTTATTCTCTTAAATGTATCACTTTTCTTATTTCTTATCTCTTGTCTTGTCATGTTATGCTTTTATCATGCGTTAATTACAAAATAGAATTTAATCAATTTATATCTGTTACTGTTTTTGCCACTAAACTCACTCTTAAGACTCTGGCCATGGATGTGAATGGTGGAAAGCAAACAGGCACCCCAAACCTGCAAGGCACGCAACCTTGAAATGACCTATGACCAACCAAGTTCAAGACATGGTTATCTTGAGCTAGCTGTATTGCCGGTATTTCAAAAGAATCTCAATACGGGCCTACGAGGAATCTTTACATGGGGGGTTATATATGAACTTAGTATGATAAGGGAGGTATATTCACCCTTGAATTAAAGAGAAACAAGTTTCCAAGACATTTTAGATTAGAGTAGTATGTGAACCTGGATTTTTTAAGTTGAATTGTTGGCTCTACATGAGAGACTCAGGATTCATGAAATAATAATGAAGAGAACTAATAATTGGGGATTAACGTTGCAGTGACAGCAGCTTTCTTGTCTTTGATAACTTGATGCTACAACGCAACTATATATGAAAACCAGATACCTGTCACTTTCTCCTTGATAGCAACTACTAGCTCATCATTATTTGCAGACTATTTTATAATGCCTTCCCTGTATTACCATAACTATAAGGGTATCACGATTATGATAAGATGTTGCATTCATTTATTGTTTTGCTCAATTTATATCCATATGATATGGTGATTTGTAAAAATTTGCAGTTTGATTTAAGCACGGTTCTTTTCTTAAAGTGATCAAGCTTCAAATACTGGCAGCCAATGAATACAATGGTTGTGACAGTTGATATCTACCTCTTATGTATGTTTTGGACAAGGATCGTGAAATTGGATTCCTTATTTAACCACCGTCAATATTTAGTTTGTTAACTACATGAAGCTATCTCTGTAGTCTATTGATTATGAAATTTGGTAGAACGGGGTACCTTGTAGCTACCCGCAGGTACCGGGGGTAGGGTGCCCATTGAGACACTTCCTAGTATCTCATATGATGTTGGAAATTAGAAATATTCAGAACATTACACCAATGACATGTAGGGATTGTCAACATAGACCCACACGATGATTATTGTATAGGCTTAAACTGCGAGCAGTTTTACCCAATCACAACTACTCAAATAGCCCCCTGGATGCCAGGGAATCTTCCTTATAGGAGGGTTGCCCATCAAGCGAGAATTTTAGTGGCTTTAATTGTTGTAGTGTATGTAGAATTATAATGAATTCTTCTTCATCTCTTTTTTATTCAACCAAAATTCCTTGCATATTTGGTCATATCCAAATCAGGCAGAGCATCACGCCACAATCAATGCTGTTAACGGTTCTCATAAGCAATGTGTTGCTTTCCATCTCGTTTAAAGTCCAATCAAAGCTTTTATGAGTGATTGATTGCCTGATTAGCTGGAGCTATATATTTCACATTAATTCATATTAATTCCTTTGAGATTTTGAGCCACACCACAGTGTGGGAACTAGGATGTAGAAACCATGAGGAGGGTTAACAAGAAAACACATGGCAATGGACCCCTTAAAAATGACAAAGGGTAAATATCAATCCCTCTCTTCTTCCCTATCTGTTGCTTTTTTTTTTTGTTTAGATTCCAGCTTTCTTCCACCACTCCAAGAAAGTGTATTGTGGCATACAGCCAACCAGATCACAATCACACTATCTTATTATATATCTATCACTCAAAAAAGATTCTGGCTAATTTGCACCAATTCACCAAGAAAACAAGTAACTAATTGTGGTCCACTAGCAAAGGAAGATTCCAAGCACAAGTGTGAATGGAAGCTTGTGAGGTCCGCCAGCCCACCACCATGTTGCCCATGAAGTCATCACAAGAGCATGCTTTTGCTAGTTGCTGGCCAGTCACATTTTTGTGCAGATAAAGAATAGACCCTAAAGTCCCTAGAAACCATTGACCGAAAAAAAAAAAAAGTCCCTAGAAACCCTTCAAGCCTCACTATTTAGAAACTTATGAGACTTTTTTTTGGTCAAGAAACTTATAAAGACTTATAAGATTACACCCTATATAGAGCAAAGTTAAGTGCTGTCTCCTAGTTATTCTATTGTAAGATGCAAATTAAATATAGTTAGGGTGCCTGGGAATCTCTTTTTTTTTTTTTTAAAAAAAAGAATAAATAATAAATAAATGAGAAACTTATGGAGAGAAATGAAAGTTTTGATACTGAATTTTGACAAATTTATGTCTATAAATTTTCCTTTTGTTTGACTTTTTGTAAGTACACTTTATATTGTGCTACGATAATTTAGTAATGTTTAAATCCGGCATTATTGAAAGTTTGTAGAGTGTTGAATTTAATTGATGCTATATGGCCAAATTTTGAGTTGGGTTAATGTGATTTAACTATACTATTCTTCTGTGGGTGTAGCTCAAGTATTGTTGAATGGAGAGTGAGAAATTTAGAAGAACATGTGCCTTATTTGAGAAATTCAATCTGTTTCCTCTATTTTTAATGCTAACCAGCCTCACCTATCGAATGAGAGACACACTGAAATAAAATTAAAAAGATAAACTTCAAATTAAAACAGGAATGAAATTAAAATATAGTCGAAGAGCTTTAGCACAAATGATAGCACATATGGTTCATGACCAAACTACATTAACCAATGATCTAAACACTTAAGCAAGAATATTATTGACATTCATCCCAAAAAAAAAAACTCGAGTGGCTAATTAAAGATTGTAGGCGTGAGGATAAAAATCCTCTATCCCCTGTTTTTTTGGTTTGGTTTTCTAGAGTATCCTCCATACGCAACTGCAGACACATGAACCAGGAATCAAACCCCGACCATATGCTTAAGAGACCCAAACCACTTACCATGCGGACCACACCAGTTTAGTCCTCTATCCCCCGTTTGTGTTCCTCTTTCTATTTCCTCAATTAAAATATTCCCTAATTGTGTTTCCCTTTCTCTATTCCCTCAATTAAAGTTTGACACGTCCATAGAAATACCCACTTTGATTTTTCTTCCTTTTTTTATTTAGGACCATTGATGGTTACCCACGGAGTGTTCTAACGCTTTCAACGAAAGACTAATCTCCGTTCGCCCAGAAACCAAGTAAAGGCTGACCAACACATTTTTTAACTCTGCGGGAATCGAACCTGGAAGCATCAGGTCAACCCCCCGAGTCCCAGGGCAGGTTACTCCACTGGGCCAAGCGGTGTTGGTTGGATTTTTCTTCCTTTTTATTGTCCTTATCAATTTCTTCACTTTTTCCCATATGTATCGGGAATACATATCACACTTCTTCTAGTTTTCGTTTCGTGTTCTAATTTTTTTTTATGCTCAAGTCTCTCTCACTTATGCTATGCCTCCTTCTTGCTATGTTTTACAGGGAATTCTATGATGTGAATGTGATATTGCAACAACTAAAAGGGACAAGTGAACATAACAAATGATAATTTGTTCAATTTTAACTAGAAGAATTTGAAAGATGACATAAAATCTGAGAAGTCAAAAGTGGTAGAATGGGGAACACCCCAATCCTAGGTGTTAAGACTAGGATCACACGATAGAGATCAAGTTCTAGAGGACCGAGTCACGAGCACTAAGATCCCAGGACAAGGATCACCAAGTTGCCATGACTGGGTTGTCCATTTTTAAGAAAAAATTTGTTAGTATTTATTTGTTATTTTGATAGTTTAAGTTTATATTTTGTCAATTTTACCTTTATTATTATTAATTATTTTATATATTTTTTATACACTTTTATGTAAAGAGAGAGTAAATGTATATAGTGGGATAGTGAAAAGACAAAGATATAATATGAAAATTTTTATCAATTGAATGATTATTTGGTTATTGTGAAAAAACCTTAAAATACACATAAAAAGTAATGGAGAGAGTATCAATGGCAATTCATATTAGCCCTTAATTTAGAGGATCTCCCTAAAAAGGGTTGTCCACCAAGCAAGAATCAATCAAAGATGCTAGTTAACCTTCTTCTTAATTATAAAACCATCTTTTAATTTTTAGTTCTATTTCCTAATTGGTTTTTCTGCATTGTACTCCTCGAAAGGGGCATGAAATGGACCATAAACCTTGACTCATAGCTGCTTTACATAAAGAGAAATGTTATATCTTCTTACAAATTCTCCTATATATCCTCCTATTACTATTTTATAAAGTAAGAAAGAGAATACAACTAATATCTTAAAAATATAAAAAATAATTAATACTTATTCCATTTAATAATTAGGAGGATTTATAGGAATAAAAAGTAGAAAGATTTAGAATTATTCTTACATAAATCCATCATGAAAGAATTAGAACAGAAGGGATAGGGATTTTAGTTATTTATTTCGTGGAAGGTTCTTTATGAAGTGGGTAAGTGGAAAATTGAGAATTAACTAACTCGCATGCATGCTTTCCAAATGATAATAATATTTTTGAAGAAATCAAAGACCTAACCTAATTGGTAGGACATTACTTTTTGTGAATATTTCTCCATTCTCGCGAAGGTATAGATAAGAAAACTCACGAGTGCGGCACTTGGATTGAACACAGTGGATTCTTCGTATGACAACTAGGATTCTATATTAGAAACCAATACTAATTTAAAAAAGGAAAAAGACAATAATCACCCTTGATATTAATTTTATTATATTTTTTCGTACTTTTACTGTTCGTATATTCCGTTAATACTTTCGTTAATTGAACGTCCCCATTTTTTCAGACGAGTTTTTATTTATACAAATTCGTTTTTATTCTGTTTCAAAAAAAAACGTTTTTATTCGCAGACGTTTTTGGGAGGGGTTAGGACTCTCTCCATTTGTTTTCTCTTTATTTTTTTCATTATTATGCTTTTGAGGAAATAAATGCAATAAATGACATTCTCTACTATTTATATATCACATGTATATCATTTATTTCTCCCAAAAATATAATAATAGAAGAAATGAAGAGAAAAATAAATAGAGAGGATCCCAACTCTTTTGGGGGGAGTGTATAGAGAGAGACAAATGGGAAATCATTTTTTTTTATGAATTGAAATCATTTTATTTGATAATTATGTTGGATTTTAATGTTCCATATTTTTTTCTTTCTTAAAATGACTTTTCGAATACTTATCATGAAAGGTACCGCTTTTATTCTATTGTAAAAAATTTAACAAAAGTAATCATTCCCCACAATGAAAATATTATTCAAACTGATAAAAATAATAATCAATTACTAAACTGGAATTGAATTTTACATGAATGAAAGGTTTTTTTTCCCTAAAAAAATGAATGAAAAGTTTCTAAAAACTAACGGACAGACGGGCACTACACCACTAGTCCACTACCGTTTGTCTATTTTTTTATTTATTTTTTGGGTTAATAAGTTGTTAAAATGTGATATCTCCATTATATATAGATATATATAGTTATTATACTGTTATTGGTATATTTAAATTTTTAAAATTTAGTTAAAAATGGTAATTTTGAAAAAAAAAATAGAACACAAAAGGTAATATTGGTAAAAATTTAGGACACCAAAAGATGGTGTTTCTTTTATATATGAAATATTGTTTCAGGTTGGAGAAACTCATCATTATGTTAGGGAAACATTTTGCGAGTGTATGTATAATGCATGTGAGTTATATCATGAATGTTGTTAATTAATTTCACTTTTTTATTACTCCCTTTGTTTCTAATTAACTGTCGTTTAAGAATCAAAAATTAACTGTTGTTTAAGGTTTGTACACTCTAACCAAGGAAGTCATTATTTTTGCTTGTTTTTGATGAAGTTATTAGCTTTTTTTCTTCCTAATATTTATATACCCCTATCCATTCATTGTCTAATGTTTTGATACCTTACTTATTACTATAACCACCTATTTGAACGGCCAATGGATAGCTATCTTCCACCTTGAATATACACTTAATTTGTTGTTTAAGTAATTGATGTATCTTTTTGTCAAAAAAAAAAGTAATTGATGTATCTTTGAACGTTTCAATTATTTACTATCCAATTTCACAAAAAATGTGTAAAATAATTGGTAATGATAAGGGTATAATTGACAAAAATAATAGTTAATGCAACCTTAAAGTTTGAGAATGACAGATAAATAGTAACAAAAATTTTCTAAAAAACGACACTTAAAAAGGAATAGAGGGAGTACCATGAAAGCTATTATTGTACCATGCGTCCATGCGGGCCTGCATCTAGAAATGATATAAAAAATACTACTCCCTCTAGTCCTATTTATAAAAAACAAAAAATAGTTTTTTTAATAAAAATAATATTTTGTTTTCAACAAAATTAATTATTTTTTTTCAATTTTATCTCATTAATTATTACATCACTTACCAAGAGTTCACATATTTTCCATTTAATGCAAGAGTATTGAAAAAAAAAAATATAATTATAACATCATTAATAAAAAATAACACATTTCAATGTATTCCCTAGTCTATGTGATTTTAGTACTACTATATTTCTTATAAATAAGACCGTAGAGAGTATTGTGGTTTTTCCTTTTTATCTCCTGATTGGTCAACTTCGTCAAATTTTGTCCATAATTTGCCAAGCAATAGTGTTGACAGAGGAGCCAATTAGCTCAATGAAATAGTACGTGTTGTTAAATATATAGAAAATGGGTGACGTGTAAGAAATGATAAACTATTGGACCCCCATCAGTGAATTTGGCCTATAAAGTCCATCCGACAGGAAGGAGTGTGTTTCATAGCCTACCCTTAAAGACATACCAGAAAGAAAAAAAATTAGCATAGGCTTATTAGCTATTAATGCCTCTTGGCATGGCCTTTCAAATGTCTAATTCTTTCCTCTTAGTTTCTCTTGTTGCTGTCCTCCTCTTCTTCTCCTTGGAGAAGAGCTTTGCCTTTCAAACAGCATGGGAAGACACTATTGAAAGACACCATGTCAACCTTCATCAACATAGTCATGATTTTGTTCACCTCAGCTCTCTCTTACCATCACCTTCTTGCAGCTCTTCTACCAAAGGTCAACTCAATCTTCCATCTCTTCCCCCCCTCCCCCCCAGAAAAACAATGGATTTTTTTTTTATGCATGATATATATAGCTACTTTTACGTACATACTTAATTGCATACTATTTTTAGTTTCTTACATGTTTATTTATGGTACATAGTACATAAAACATTCTCTAGTCTGAGTGTTTTGAGGTTCATTGGAATTAAATCCTCTATCTGCTTGGTTGGGAAAATGAGAAAAATTATAGAGGAGAGGGAGCAAATGAGCAATTATGTCGGTTGCCAATACATATTGAATTTGTGGTGGAAAGATTAATGTTCGACTCCCACAAAATATACTATTGAAAAGAGACGAAAAACTTTAATTGTGACTAAGCCCAAAATTGGGCCAAAAGCTCTAATTACGGTTGTTTAAAAAAACCCAGCTATTATAGGTATTGTAATTTGCCGCGGGTTGCCCGAGTCATTTATTTTACAAATCCTCACATCATTGTCACGGGGAATATTCACATGAAACTCATCGTCGCATATTAAAGATAGGGAGGGATAAAGAAAGAAAAGCCAGCTACCACTCACATATTTCTTAATTGAATAATCGATTATATTAATATCAACAAATAGTTTCAAAATTCTTAATTTATTATCAATAATATATAATAGACACACACACACACGGCACATGTATATAGACACATAATATTTAGTTACCTCAATCACTTATTATATACTAAAAATGGTTGTTTCGTAATTGATTTATTAGAATTTTATGATAAACTTATTATGATTTTTTACAGCAATATCGGATCAAATCAATTTGATTATATATTTGACCAAGTTGTGCTGAATTCCTGTCATTCAACAATGCATTTATTTTTTCCCTCTTGGTTTATTATACTAGTATGGACAAAGTTGTTGAGTCTATTATCACGGGCCAGTGATCACGATTATTACTTGGCCTATGCTATGACCAATATTATCACGGGTCAGTATTCACGGTTAGAACTTAGAACTTATTAGGCTCGTGACTATGAGAGACTTGATGAATTTTTCATACCGACAATCCAAAAGTTTTGATCGAAATGTTGTTCAACTCTTTGACATATGGAGTATGGAGCTGGTCAGAAACAACTTATTTGAACTTACCTTATGTTATAAGTATTTAAGTGTTTATTAAAGGGTTTATAAAAATATATTATAATATGTTTATAAGTTGTTTTAAGTTTATTTTCATAAGCTCTCATAAATAATTTATAAAAATAACTTATACGAAGCATATACAGAATTTACGCTTATGATCTCTTCAATTATAGAATTAGCTTATACATAATGTCTTGATTAGTTATTTATCCAAACACACACATGGTATATTGTTGCCTTGTTACTGGTTTCATAGGAAAAAAACAAAATTCATTCACGTTTGGCCATGCTAACCAAACCTATACTATAAGTTAAAAACCGAAGGACAAGTGGCTAATTTTCACTTGCCAAACGTCATGTTTTTCTACCCACCTATCTTTTCTTTTAAATCTTTTTGATACAAAAGGACGAAGCCGTAGGTTTTCTGAAGAAATTGACAAAATTTTGGCCAAAAGATTTTGGGACGAAAAGGAGGAATCTTAATTTAACATGCTTTTCCAATTTCAATAGACGCGCAACGAAGAGGGGAAAAAAAAGTGTCGTCAATGATTTAACAAGATGGGGATACAATTATTATCCCAGACAATGAGAGTTAGAGTTGGATCTTGCTTATTATAATTATCCCTCTGTTAATTTTGGATCTAATTTTAATCGAAGCATCTATACATATGAAGTCTAAATTTAATTTAACCATGATCAATCTTTTTGCTTAATTAATTGTTGTTTAATTTTAAGCATAAAATTTAACCAAAATACAGTTTTTTCATATATGAAACAAAATTTTGAAGTTAGCCTAACTTATATGAATCATATCAATTAGCATGGAAAAAAAAATAGGTGATATGTAACTTTCTGGCAATTATTTTAGATTTACTTGGGTGTGGAGCACTTGAGACCCACAAATTCCTTGAAACAATTAATTGTATTTGAGTGAGAAAAAAAAATCCAAGTGGGAAGCTATAAGTTAGAAAAATGATTATTCCTTTATACAAATTAATATTAATTTAATTATGTGATATTTTAGTTATCTGTACCTAACTAATAATAGAACACAACTCTTGGTGGATATATAAATAACCTCACTTGACATATGCTTGTTAACCAATTGAAGATAAGATCTTGTCTTTCAGTCCTTGAGACATCTACATCCAATATATCTAGCTTTCTTTTTTAAAAACAATTCTCATCCTCATGAATCATGATATTATTTTCCCTGTGCATGTCATTCTTGAAGATTGTATTTTGAAGACAATTTTTACTAGAGAAATTTTAGCAGCACTCTCTCCAATAGTATCTTTTTAACCCTATCTTTTCTATTAGTTGAAATTCAAGTAGATCATATTTATTTATAAACGAGTCTTATCAAATAAAAAATAAGACCCACATAATTCAATGAACCCATAAATGTTAACCAAGGAAGAGTATTAGAAGAAAGGGTAAGAGAGAGTGATAAGTATGAATTTAGCCAACGATTTGACACCACTAAATATGGTTCTTTCAGGTCCTAGAAGAAAGGCATCATCATCATTGGAAGTGTTACACAAGCATGGACCATGCTCCCAACTGAATAATGGCAAAGCAGAGGCACCATCAACACACAGTGATATTCTGAGTCAGGACCAAGAAAGGGTGAGCTATATTAACTCCAGGCTCTCCAAGAATAACAACAAGAAGCAGGCCCATGGTGATAGTGTGGAGGGATTGGGTTCTGCTGGTGCTACCCTACCAGCCAAGTCTGGTAGCATTATTGGGTCTGGGAACTATTTTGTGGTTGTTGGGCTTGGTACACCAAAAACGGACTTATCACTCATTTTTGACACTGGCAGTGATCTCACTTGGACTCAGTGTCAACCTTGCAGTCGTTCCTGTTACAAGCAGCAAGATCAAATCTTTGATCCATCAAAGTCCACTTCCTATAAGAACATCACATGCACCTCTTCGGATTGCACTCAGCTCTCCTCTGCTACAGGTATATATATATATATATATTTCAATATGCATGTGCTGGAAAACCTTCCCGCAATATAATGGCTAAACATTTTTTTGATGATCAATGGCTAAAGAATTTAATTTAAGATTACAAAAGAATTCACATATTTGGTAAGTTTTTTAGAAAATACATTTTTTTTTTAAAATTCACTCAGGGAATTGTCAAAATTAAAAGACCAGTGTCAAAAATGAAAATGAAGTAAATTTTTCTCTCATACTTTTTTTACAGTGAATAAAATATATAACAAGTTTTGTTTCATTTTTTGTCTCCTGAATTTTCACTTAATCCGGATACGTGATTAGATTAATCGCTTTTGAGTCTTGACTATTAGTGGTCAACTTATATGATTTACGAGTCGTCCTTATGTCAAACAATGACTAATGCTTAAGGACTTGGTCATTACGCGCATGTCCCCAATTTCCAACGTCAATTGTTGCCATTTTAAAATACTAAAAAAGGTATCAATTGTTCTTTTCCCCAAAAAAGTTAGTGTAAATATTCTATTCTTATTTTTATCATATATATAAATAAAAAAATAGTTAAATAGTTATTATTAAATAGATATTATTTATAAAAAAGTTAAAAAAATAAAATTTTTACAAAAATTAAAGTATAAAAATTAATTTAAGTTACTAATTATAAAACTCATATTACAAGTAATTATTGAAAAAATTAACCACACCAACTCCTAAACTTGAACCATTTGGGAATTATCATTTTAGTCCTTCTTTCTTTTCTTTATTTTGTTTCATGAAATTATGAAAATTTCATTCCTAAAAAAATTTATTATTTATTAATTATTACAGGGAACGAGCCAGCCTGTTCTAAATCGACAAACGCATGCATATACGGCATCCAATACGGCGACTCCTCCTTCTCCGTCGGGTACTTCAGCCGCGAGCGCCTAGCGGTAACGGCAACGGACGTGATCGACAACTTCTTATTCGGCTGCGGCCAAAACAACCAGGGCCTATTCGGCGGCTCCGCCGGTCTCTTAGGCCTCGGCCGCCACCCAATCTCCTTCATCCAACAAACCTCTCTCAAATACCACAAAACCTTCTCCTACTGTCTCCCCTCAACTTCCAGCGCCGTCGGCCACCTCACCTTCGGCGCCGCCAATAACGGTTACGTCAAGTACACTCCCTTCTCCACCATCTCCCGCGGCGCCTCCTTCTACGGCCTCGACATCGCCGGGATCTCCGTCGGCGGGACGAAAATCCCCGTCTCCTCCTCCACGTTTTCCGCCGGCGGCGCCATAATCGACTCCGGCACCGTAATCACGAGGCTGCCGCCGACTGCCTACGCCGCCCTCAAGGCGGAGTTCAAGCGCGGCATGGCGAAGTACCCGGCCGCTGGCGCGCTCTCGATCCTCGACACGTGCTACGACCTCAGCGGTTACAAAATAGTGGCGGTTCCTAAGATCAGCTTCGTCTTCGGCGGCAGCGTCGCGGTGGAGCTCGCCGCCTCTGGGGTTCTCTACGCGGCGAGCACGAAGCAGGTGTGTCTCGCGTTTGCGGCGAATGGGGATGATAGTGACGTCACCATATTTGGGAATGTTCAGCAGAGAACCCTAGAGGTTGTGTATGATGTTGGTGGTGGTAAGATTGGGTTTGCTCCTGGTGGCTGCAAGTGAGTACTTTTCATCAACAATTAATTCTTATTTGAACACAATACTTATTATACACACTGGCGCATTTTAGCATGGATTACCATTTCATAAAGTGATGGTTAATTCGTACTAGAATGTGTCTATAGATATAACCAATCAAGTAAAGCAAAATGCATTAGAAATTGTGTTTTGAGTTATTGATTGGTTATGGTTATAATGATTAACGTGTTCTGTGTAAGAATTTCCTTTGATGATATCATGCTGTGGCCTGTGGGCTAGTTAAGGGGAAAGAAATCTTAATTGGCTCTGGCGTTTCTTAATTATTAATTATTATCATGGCAAATTAAACTAGCTCTGAATAATGATGTGGGGTAGAAATAGAGAGAAGATGGAAGGGGAAAATGTGGAAAAACTTGTGTTATATATAGTGGTTGAAGAAGACTTGATATTGGGCAATGGTGCCAATGTGTAACATATATATAGATTCATGGCACCAGCAGTACTCATGACTTTAAGGTGTGTGATTGCTGGCAATTGTTCATAGATGTACTGTGATGTGAAACAAATGTAAACTTGTCATTAAATGTTTGTTGAATAAACCAATCAAGAACTTCTTGTTTTGGATTATTTCGTTTTAGTACTAGTAGTACTCTCTCCTGTCTCAATTATAAATAAAAAAAATTAATTTCACGTTAATTAAAAAAGTCAATTAATTAGATTATTTTTTTTTATTTAAGCTAAAAAATAAAATTTATTCCAAAATTGTCTTTAATGATATTTAATGTATAAGATAAGATTTTTTTTTTATCTTCCCAATATGGCTAGTGACTACCAATTAAAACTATTCATTCCACCTCTCTTACATTAGAAATACAATTTGAGTTAAATAAGGGTATTTTTTGGAATAGACTCATTAAAGAAGATAAAAGATAGTTAAATTTGCTTATAATTAAAAACACAAAATATGAATTTTTTTTTGCTTGTAATTGAGACCGGAGGGAGTATTTAGTTTTGTCACGATGATCATTAATAAATTCAGAGGCTGATGTCTGTCGCATAGGGAAAAAATGACATGGCATTAATTTAGACTGACCCCTCTCTCTCTCTCTCTCTCTCTGTGATTACTGATTAGTGATTTTTTTTTTTGATAGAAATTACTGATTAGTGATTAACAATGAATGCATACTAAAACCAAATAGTTGGCTTAATCAACTACTTTCAAAACGCGAATTCAAAGTAAAAAGATATCAATGCTTGGGCAATGGGCATCACATTCTACTCGGTATGTCTCAGCTATGATTATGAGAGTCCTAATACTGAGATCTGCCGGAGGCTCTCTCTCTCTCTCTTTTTTTGGTCGATGCGGGAGGTTCTTAAATGTTTTCAAAATTCTGGACCATGTATCGGTCCATTCACTTTTGTGGTGTTATTGGGCTAGGTATTGCAATATTACAAATTGGGTGCCGTTAAATAGAACCCACTTTTTTTTTTCTTTCCATTCACCCCACTTTAAATACACTTAAAATCTTAAAATTATCCATTTTTAATATCGTGTTTTGCTACTTGAAATTCCAAAATTGTATTTTTTTTCCGGAAACTCGAGCTTCCGAACTACAATTCCAAATTTGTATTTCATAAACTCAAATTTTCAAAATATATGCAAAAAACTGAATTTTTATAGATTCTAGAAACTCCAGTTTTCGAAATACAAATTAGATTCTGGGAGTATGCAAAAAACTGAGTTTTTATACATTTTGAAAATTCAAATTTCTGGAATAAAAATATATATTCTAGAAATTTGAGTTTCCGTATTCCGAAAACTTGAGTTTCCGAGAAATATGCAATTTCTGGTTTTGATTTGAAATGTCAAAACGTGATATTAAAATAGGATAATTTTAGAATTTCAAGTATAAAAATTTTAGAATAGAGTAGATGACAAAAAAAATAGAGTGTATTTATCGGCACCCTCTAAATTTTAGTTGATGGAGCCCACAACAAGTTGCTAATTTCGAACTTGGGCCTCAATACATTAATTTGAATGACTACCAAAAAAAAGTCTTATATATTGATTACCAAAAAATGTATGTTAAGCCTCATTACTTCTCTTTGGGGTACAAATATTACTTAACGTACGCAAATGTCATATAATTATATGAGCTGTTATTATTGTTTTAAAGTTAACTAAGATATTTTCTACGGCAGTTGTTACTTGTTATAATATACTAACCATGCTAGTAATCCATGCTACGTGGAATGAAAGAATAAATCCAAATGACGCATAACTACCCAGTAATCCAGATTTTAACGTTGAAGTGAAATGCTATCCCCAATCATAATTTTAAAATTTGGATTTGTTGTTGTAGTAGTAGTTTCTCAGTCAAGATCAAAGATTTTTTTTTTCTTTTCCTATTTCCCACACACGGGTGAAAACGGATTTGTCTTCTCTAAATTGAGGAATTCATTTTAGAGACTAAAGTAAATAACTTTAAATGTCAATAGAAAAATGAACAATTAATATTAACATGGTGTGACATGAATGATGGATACTCGAATCTGTTAAGTATAATGTCGGGGGTTCGATCCCAATAGTATGTGTGAAAATAATATCCATTGGAAAATATCAATTCCTTAAATGGATCTCCGTTTTGTATCTCAAGAAATTAGTCTTCACAGTTGCACGTGGAGGATACACTGAGAAAAACAAAAATTAACAATTGATAATTTAAAACATTGATAATTTGTCAGGTATATACATACAATATAAACTGTGGATTTACTTATCAGTGGTTTGAATTTGTTTTTTTACTTCTCTAAAATGAACGGCTCATCTTAGAGAATATAAATTTGTGAAAAAACATAATGAATCTTAAGCATGTGATGAAGCTGTGCTAGCTGCCAATCAATCTAGTTGATCTGCACAAGAGCACAACCACTTTCAAACCACCCGTGCTGACCATTGCAACGCGGCTCTCACTTGGGCACCTTGGCTACGAATCATCTGTATTAAAATTTGTCAAAAAAAAAAAATCATCTGTATTAAAATAATTAAATGGCTCCAAAACAAAGCAAATCTTGCAAATTAAATGAAGTTGATCCATGTTACGGGTTCATTGCTTTTGTTTATTGCTTGGTGAGTTGTGACTTCATGATTTGCACAAACACATGTAATCCATCCGCAAAGTCAGGGGATTTCTGCTTACACTGGTAGACGTATTAGTAGGAATGCATCCAAGTGGATGCGTTGTATTGGTTCCCTTCTTTCTTAATCCCCACCTCCCATGTGGTGGTCCCACACTACCAGCTACTATTATCTTGTCTTTTTGTGTGTGTGTTTTTTTTCACTCTAAATAAACATTTCTCAGATTGCGGCGATTTTGATGGAAAGTACATAATATACCTGTATCCCGCGTTGTGTCACCCTACAGGATTCGATTTCTCTAACTAAAAAAAAAGGAACAATGTGGATGAACAATCTTTAATCCATAAAACATATTTACAAAATTTATAAATTAATCCACTCTCATACTTCTCCTTTCTCTCTAAATTTGTTTTGAAGACAAAATTCATAAAGTAAATTTTGTAATGTTTTTACCAGAAAAATACATTCTCTATTATGAGAAAATTTTGAATTACATTTCCTATTAAAATTCTATATTCACCCGAAGTAAATATATATTATATTTTAGTCAATTTTAATATAATTAAGTTTCTTATGCATATTTTTCGGTATTTTTAATTTTTAGTATCATTAACATATAGTTTTAAATCCTTATGATCAATTGTGAACAATAAAAGATATAATTTTGGGCAAAATTCTAAAGCTCACAAAAGGGTATTTAAAATTGCTTTTCATAAATCAATAATCAATAGATTATCCAAATTTAGTTCTTAATAGCAATGGAAATTGTAAAGAAAGTAAAAATTTTGGATTAGACATTCAAAGTTGACCATCACTATTAAAAGATTCATTTATATTAAAATGAACTAAAACAAAATATATATTTATTTTAGAGAGGAGAGAATTGTAAATTTTAATATAAAAAATAGGTGAAGGTGTAATTCAAGCTCCCATGAGTGAAGTAATGGGAGGGGGAATGCAATTTCCCATATTTTTTATTTGATAAAATATTTTAAAAAATTAATATTATTTTTAAAAAACAAGAATATTGTAATTGTATAATAGAATAAACAAATGACGCCTGAATTTCTTTCCAACCAACTAAACTAAACGAAATAAAAAGGAACACTTTTTTTTTTTTTTTTAAATCGACATATAAAAAAGAAGGGAAGGAGTAGTAGTTTACGACTTCGATTTGAGAGTCGCCCGTTTCACTTCCCAAATTTGGGGCCAAGCTATTTATACCCCAAAAAACACAACCGTGATCCCATTCCCATTACCACAACAAATCACGCAATATTCCAATTCAGTAATTCACCTTCTCCGTATGATCCATGGGCGACACCGCCACCACCGCGAAGGAGTCACTGTTAGGAGGCAGCAACAACAAGGGGAAGTACTACAACCGCTCCATTTCGCACGTGAACGACGAGTTCCACACCTTCAGATCCTACCTCCGATGGATGTGCGTCGACCAATCCAACTTCTTCACCGCCACCCTCTCCTGGCTCGTCTTCCTCCTCTTCGCCGTGGCTGTCCCCGCCGCCTCCCATTTCCTCCTCGCCTGCCCCTCCTGTGACGCACGACACTCCCGCCCCTACGACGCCGTCGTTCAGCTCTCTCTCAGCTCCCTCGCTGCGCTCTCGTTTCTCTGCCTCGCCTCCTTCGTCAGGAAGTACGGCCTCCGTAGGTTCCTCTTCTTCGATAAGCTCTGCGACGAGAGCGAGACCGTTAGAACCAACTACATGGCTCAGCTCAATGTCAGTTCCTCTCTCCAATTTCTCTGTTTTTATTTTGTTTTGTTTTCTGGTTGATCGTCTTGTTTAGTTATGGGAATTCGTTTGGGGTTTCTAATTCTGCTTCCTTGGTGGGAATTCTATTTGTTACGATATTTGGTAAAGTAATAATCTATAATGATTTAATTAAAAAATTAGCTGTTGAGGTTTCAAGAAATTTTTAAAATCGATTATAACTCTCCAATCTCTATTTTTGAAAACTAAGGCTTGACGTCTCAACTATAGAAAGATTGACGGACAGGAGTAACCTTAGTAGATAGGGACATTTTCTTTTCCTCCCAAGTTGTGGGACAGTAAAATTTTGTGGTGCTAATAATTTCCTGAGCTTTAAGTCTACTAGAATAGTAATAAGGCTCTGTTTGACATAATAACTTATTCTACAGTTTATGGCATAAATTATATAAATTATTTTTATAATCGAAGAAAAAATATAGTGAAACTTATTTCATATAAGTCATAAACTGTTTTGATAAGCTATCCTGGGTAGTTTATGAAAAATAAGCCCAAAATAACTTATGAACCAGTCATAAACTGTGTTCATACGCTCTGCATAAACCAATCTAATCAGGTCTTAAATTTTCAATTTTCTGGTGCCATTACATGTTTAGCTAAAAAGAAGGGAATAGAATGGTTTCATTTTTGTTTGAGAATTAAGTATCAAAATCAATAGGTCATGGTAGTACTAGAACATTCTATAGTGGGCAGGGTGATATTCCCAGCTGGCATAGAGAATGAGAGGAAAAAGCAATTATTATTCAAGGGGTTTGTTTATTCATAGAATCAACTAGAAGAAGAAACATTGATCCTTCCCTACATTGATTGGGTGCACATTCTTTTCTCTTATGCCATCTATTACACTACATTGATGATTGATCCTTATACACAATGTATTAAAATTAGATCAATCTTTATGCAGAAAGTGAAATATCATAATATTTTTAATAGATTTAATTACACTTTTGGTTCTCTAGTTATCACGATTGTGCTATTTTGGTCTTACAGTTTTCAATTGAGTCAATTGGATTATCAAGTTTTTCAATTATTGTAACAATAACTGATTTGACAGTGAGTCGGACTACTTTGATATTAACAATTGAGAAACTTAGAGACCTAATTGAAATAATTAAAAAACTTAGGGATCCAATTGGCTCAATTGAAAACTACATACCAAAATCGTATAATCATAATAACCGAAAGAATAAAAGTACAATTAAACATTTTTGAAAAGAAAGATATTGGCTACACAACATCAAGACACACATATACCACCTCACATTAATGGTAAGTGACAAAATAATACTATGAAAGAAAAAAATAGATAACAGCTAAAATAAAATAATAAGAATAAGAATAATAATGTAGATGTTAAATGACCTATCTCAAGCGTATTGATTGATGGTGTAAATGCTGGATGCAATTTAAGTATTTGTTTGCTGAGTGTGTGTTTTACGTGGGGTGCAGAGGTCACTGAAGATCCTTTCAGTGTTTGTGGTGCCATGCTTCGTGGCGGAGGGTGCATACAAGATATGGTGGTACGCATCGGGAGCCTCACAGATCCCTTTCCTGGGGAACGTGTACGTGAGTGATGCGGTGGCGTGCATATTGGAACTGTGCTCCTGGCTGTACCGTACCACTGTGATATTCTTGGTGTGCGTCCTCTTCCGTCTGATCTGCAACCTCCAGATCCTGCGCCTGAAGGACTTCGCCACGTACTTCCACGTGGACTCCGACGTGGCGTCCGTGATGTCGGAGCACCTTCGGATCAGGAGGCACCTTCGAATCATAAGCCACAGGTTCCGCGCGTTCATTCTACTCGCGCTTATATTGGTCACGGGAAGCCAGTTTGTGTGCCTTCTCGTCACAACCAAGGCCACACATGACCTCTACATCTACAAAAGCGGTGAGCTTGCGGTATGTTATTCCTCTCTCTCTCTCTCAATTTATATATTTTCTAAATACATCTCTTACTTTGAATGATAAATCATAAAATATAAAATAATAATTTATAATTGTTTTTTATAAAATATAATTGTTGATCACAAAGCAAATTATAATAATTCATGTGTAATCTATTATCATATTAATTTTAATCTTTTTTATATTATTAATTATAATCTTTTATTCAATAATTATAATTTTGTATTTTATTATCTAAAATGCATTTTTAAATTTAGAGAAGTCAAATTTTTAACACCGATATTAGTTAGGAATAGGCATGGAATTGGAAGGTTAAGAAATTTGGTAAGAGTGAATAACTTTACATTGATAAGTTAGTTTTGCAATTATTATGGTAAGTTTTGGTTGAAAATTAGGTTATGTCTGATATTGGAGTATGCAACATTCTAATCTTAGAAATTTTAATGTACCCGAAAATGTTAGTTAAGAGTAAAAGTATCTTGCGGGTTGGGTTTGGTCTTTGAAATTTTCTCTGTCAAACTTCATAAAAGTTCTATATTTTGATTGTTTGGTTCCTTGTATAAGTTGATCAAAAGTAATCTAACATTCTTAACTTGATCAAGTTACCAAACTTTTTTTTTGTTGATGATGAAAGTTACCAAACTTTTGAGGGTATATGTAATTGAATGTTTTATTTTCTTAACATGTTTATTAATTAATCTGAAAAAGATTAGCTGTGTACATACAAATATGCTGGTGACTTTAAAAAAAACTTTATACTTATATCATTCAACGATATTATTAAATAATTAAATGTAATTAATTTTCCATTTACCTAAATCATCTTATAAACTTACACGTATACGTGGGGGACCCTTTGTTAGCTGTACATTGCAAGGCTCATCGAGTTCAATTTCAATAAATAAAAGTTTACGTAATTGAATTGAAATCATGAAAATAATAAAATTTGACGAAGACGTGTCCATTTTTATGCAATTGTGACCGCCCCCATTTTGCTTTTGTGGAGTTAGACATGATCCTTATTGATCTCTTCTTTGTTCCTTCATTATAAAATCCATAAAATGATTGAAAAGCCAGAAAAGGACAAGAGCAAAAGGGTAACATAACATATTTAGTGATCAAACCAAACGAGGCCTTAACTTTTTTTTTGGGGGTGGGGGGGGGGGGGGGGTTATATTCTGGTGCAGCTGTGCTCGGTGACGCTCCTTTCCGCACTCTCCATCTTGTTCCGTAGTGCCACGAAGATAACACACAAAGCGCAAGCGATCACAGGGCTGGCTGCCAAGTGGCATGTCTGTGCGACGTTGGATTCGTTTGATGGAGTGACCGAAGGTGACACACTAACGGCTCAGATTTCCCACGACAGAATCTATCCTACGGTGGGAACAGACGGGGAATCAGAGACTGATGATGCGGGTGATGAAGAAGATGAGATTGATACCACCAAGTTAATCCCATCCTACGCTTACAGCACCATCTCATATCAGAAGAGACAAGCTCTTGGTAATTTCCTCACACCCAATTATAATTTCTTATTATATGTTTTGACTTTTGAGACAATTCAGTAGTATGTAAGAATGCATATCCTACGCCACTGCCACGTTTATTGAATTATCATATCCTTTTTTTTTTTGGGTCAATTGAATTATCATATCCTGATTATTATGAATGTTCATTGACTCAAGTTTTGTGTGTGTGTGTGTGTGTGTTTTGCAGTAAATTACTTTGAGAACAATAGGGCAGGGATAACCGTATTTGGATTCATGTTGGATAGGAGTACGCTCCACACTATATTCGGTATTGAGCTATCGCTAGTTCTTTGGTTGCTTGGAAAAACCATAGGCATTTCTTGAAGAATCTTTACTTGATTTCATTGTAGTCTATGAATTATGGCAAAATAATGTAGTTTTTGAGTCCCTTATCTTTGTTCTATTGCTCCTAGTTGCCGGCTGCTTACTGTGTATGGATGAGAAGTTAGTAATGGATCGATCACCTTTTTCTTTAGTTCCTGTTGATGCATTTTAATTAATATTTATAAAATATTATTTTTCTCACAGGTTGTTGCAATTACCAGTTTCTTTTGAGAGTTTTTATTTTTTTAAGGCGGGGTTGACTTTTTAAATTTCTGTTACTTATTGCTCGTATGTGTAAACTACTACCACAATTATATTCCATCAATGCTTTAGCTTTTCTTTTGCTCGTATTTAGTCTTTAAGATCGTATATCCCTGTAAACCAAAGCATTTTCTCGTGGGGAAAAAAAAAGTCTAAGACCGTACACACAAGAAAATTGTATTCTGGGTACAAATCTGCACGAGTTTTAAAAACAAAAAAAAACCCATATAAGGGTCAGTTTAGTACATCCCCAAAAATTTTGACCCAAAAATTGGACTAAAAAATTAAGGACAAAACGTATACAAAATTTTTCATGGGAAGCTCAACTCTTAATTGCACTTCCACTCAAGGCTATGGGTATACCGAATTGACAGCAAGATAATAACTTTATTTTGTGGAGATCTTAAGCCTTAACGTAATTTGACAAAAAAAAGCCTTAACGTAAGGATTTTTTTTTCTGCATTGTTTAAATGACAATCGAACACTAAATTACTTGCCCATCTGATTATCTATTACATAATATTTAACTCTTTATATATTAAAGAACATTGTTGCCGGCAGTGATTATTCATGCTGCGGCATCTAACAAACGATAGAAATATGCTCTAAGCAAAGTTTTAAGATGTGGTCCGCAACTATAATTGTGGCCACAATATTAAGATTTGAGTCTCGAAAACTGTATTGCAACCGCAATTGCAGTCACATTAGCTATAATTGTCTGCAATTTTTTGTAATATCAAAGATCACGACATAACCACAAGTATGACCTTAAAACCTTCTTTCTATGAATAGAGGAAAAATAGAAACGGGAAATTTTCTTCTAATGCATAGAGAAAGGCAAACAAGACCTAGCCTTTAACAATAATATAAATCCTAAAGCCACGGGCATCATAAATTTGTTAGGCTTGCTTGAATATATGACGACAAGTTCATTAATCTAAAAGTTATTTTTTTCTGTGTAGTAAAAGTAAATCATTTTTATACTATACATCACACTCAGTTCTGAATGAACAGAGTTGCAATGAGCATCAACCGTTGTAAAGTATTAGCCGTATCAAATGTAACATAAAAGATAGGACCCATTACCTAGATATACACTAATGGTGATTACTCACGAGCGTCCAAAATTAAATTCAACACTCAACAACCATAAATTTATGCCACTCCCAGTATAGATAGAGATCCAAAATTCTAATGAAATATCATTATATGTAATTGTATAATTGGAAAACATCCTTCTGATCTATGAAAAGATAACAACTACAACTATTCAACCTCATTCTTGCAAGCAGAAAATGTTCAGGGGATCACAAACTTCAAGTAACTAATGCATTACGAAGCACAATTAATCAACTGTGTAATATGCAAAGAAACAAGACTTCAATTATATTTCAAGATGAAAATTTTAACGATAATTTCAAAATAACAAACAAGACCTGAATAATCAGATTCTACGGCTCCACTGTTGTCACCTGCTGCCACTCCCCATCTACTGCTTCCTTCCATAATGTCACATTGTTGTTCCCATCAGCCACAGCCAGTATATTTCCGGTCAACGACCACGAGACCCTCCAAACAGGGGTCTTGAAATCATTCAAAACCCTGCCTTCCCACTGATCCCCTTCTTTGCCCACAGTCCATATGATCACTTTACCATCCTGTGAAGCACTAGCAATAGTAGATTTAGGAAGTCCCAAATTGGGTGCCCAAGCCACATCTCGAACCCAATCTGTATGCATCTGAAGAGCAGGGAAACAGTCCATCTTCCAGAGTCCATTGTTGAGCTTCCACACCTTAACAGTATTATCACAACCACCAGAACACAGCTTCTGCACAGGATCAAGCAACCCTGCACCAACAAGAGCACCAGGTGCCATTGAGGGGGCCCAAGACACAGAAGTGACACCAACTGGGTGAGCTTGATCAATCCTTGAGGTGTCCCACCCACCATCTGCTCTTGCAGTGAATACAGATATATTCCCATCAGAGGAACCACAAGCCAAGCAGAGGCCTAACTCGTGAGGCGCCCAGGCAACTGAATTCACCGATGACTTGTGGTCATCAAAGACATGAGCTTGGATCCATTCGTTTTGGTTACCCTCCTTCCAAATGATGACGCGCCCGTCATAGGAACACGAAGCAAGTAGAGAGCCAAACTTTGGATGAGCCCATACCACCTGCCAAACAGGTCCTTGGTGACCAGTCAGAGTTGCTAGATGCTGAGAGGCCGCGTTGCTCACTCCAATTATCTTAATTGTGTGATCTGAAGAAGCTGTCGCCAGCCTCTTACCATAGTAATCCATTGCAACATCATGGACCGTGTCTTGATGACCAGTTTCAACCTTCTGAGAAGGCATATTTCTACTATCAACATATCCATAATTCATAAAGTTAGTTTCAAGCAACCATTTCCAAATGAAACTAACCTAAACTAAATCCAACAAAACTAAACTAAACCCTCTGTTAGTTGCCATTTCTAATGTTGTAAAAGCAAAACTCATCTTAGATCAAAGACAATGAAAGGGTCAACAAATCATAGACGTAAGATTCAATACAATCTACATGAATGTATACTATCATCCAAGTAAGCAACCATTCAAGCTTCAAATTTCAATTCACTTCACATGATATAATTTTATCCATGAACCAAAACATAATAACCAAAAAAAAACCTATATTCACAAGCGATGAAAAATTGAGAACCTAAGGGAAAATCAAGACAAAGCAAATGTTTTTAATTTTATACATAACTTCCAACAAATTTCGCATTCAAAATATAGGTGAAACGAAAATTTATGCGAAACCAAAAATCACAGAAACCAAAATTCGCAAGCAAATCACGAAACTTAAAAACACCAAATCTCAGAAAGCAGAGAAATTGGGGAGGGGGGGGAGCATCAGGTGGTGCAGAAAAACCATTTAACGGAGTTCAATTGAGAAGAGTATCCCCAAAAGCTCAGGGTTTTGTGATGAACATGAAGAAGCGTGAAATGGAGACGTCATGTGAAGATCTAGGTTGAAATTTCAACAGATCGAGTGGGCCCTATACAAGTGAGAGAGAAGGGGTGAATTGAGAAATAACCTGTGAAGAAGGTAAGGGAGAGAGAGTGATGGAACGAAATGCGGTGGCCGGAGCTGCCGTTGACGGCGGGACGAGGTGGAGTCGCCGGTGAGTGTAAGATGAGATGAGATCCAAAATCGAAGCAAATGAAACACTGCAAAGTGCAAACTGAAAATGGGAGGAGGAAATAGTTATTGTCGTTTCGTTCTTTTATTTTTATTTTATTGGGCCTCTCTTGGATGATGCATAATTTGGGCTTTCTAGTTCAATTAAGCGGACCCATTACTGTTATACCAATTCTTAAACCAGATTCCATAGTGGAAACTATGGACCGCAATTCGGCCCAAAACCTATGGAATGCAATGTTTAATTCAATTTTTTTTAGTTAATGACTGGTTGATTGGTTGCCAATTTGCCACGCTAATACTTGTGGGACACACAAGTAGGGAAAAAAACTCACCAATTTCATTTCAATTGCTGATCGACATAGGTCAAGTTTGGATAAACTTCTTTATAAGCACTTCTAGCATGTGTTTTTTAACTAACAACTTCTCACATAAGTTGAAATTAACTTTTGCTCTTCACATTTTTCAAAAGCTATATTTTTTAACTTCTCTAGAATCACCTATCTAGTTATTAATTACCATTTAACATCTTTTTCTCTTTCGCATATATGAGAAAATTAAAATGTAAAATAAGATTAACTTCTTCATATTTGGATAAGCTTCTCCATAAGTACTTCTAGCATGTGTTGTTTAACTAATAACTTCTCATAGAAGTTGAAATTAACTTTTGCTTTTCACATTTTTTAAAAGCCATCTTTTTTAACTTCTCCGAAAGCACTTATCTATCTATTAATGACTATTTAACAACATTCATTCTTTTGTATATATGAGAAAAATAAGAAACAAAATAAGACTATTTTCTCCATAAGTCAAAAGCTAGAGCTTTTGCATCCAAACAAGACCATATTATATTGGACATGACGTGGAGTGATAAAAGGGTTATAGTTTGGAGGAGGAACAAGACCATATTAAAAATATTGGTTATGATATGTTCATATTAAGCTATGAAGAAAATAAAAAAATGGACTCAAGTTAATTATACAAACGAAAATATTTTAGTTAGATCTTGACAGTAATAGTGACAATAACGAGTATGCATAATTCTTGAACCATGTTAGCTCCCCACTGATAAATTTGATTTGGCAAATACAACTAATGAAAAGGAAAAAGAAGGGGAAACAAATTATTTGTGAGTTGAATTGGTTCTAAATTAAATCAACACATGTTTCACAATGAGTTGTATAATAAATTTTGCCAACCCTTTACACATACCCAATTTAAAGGAGACACATGGACACCTTTTCCTCGTACGAGAATTCAGATTCTAGATTCCCATGCATGTCATGTTTCAACGTTAATAAATATAAAGCACCATTTTTGCGCCAACTCTGGTTTCCAACGGAACCCCTTCTTCTCCTGTGACCATTGGCCATCCCCCTCTCTGCATTTTGCAACCCCTCTTGAGATCTCTTAATTTCACACAATAATAACAAAACATTGAATAAATCCAAAATTTTCAATATTATTTTGGTATCATTGTTCATGTTATGGAGATTGACACAATCCCAACCGATTCGTGCTCCAAAGAGAACCTGACCCTTTACCAAGAGTGGTTCAATTATGCAGATGCAGGTTCTTCTCTGAACAAATGTTCATACTTTTTTGTCTTTTCCGTAAATTAAAATTTCTGGGGTGTTGCTGCTTTAATCTGACCATGTCTGTGTCAGAAATTTTTTGAGGATTTGATGATTTCACTCCAAGACATTTTATAAAAGGGAAATGATAAATGCATGCAAAAATTGCACACATGCTTCACATAGAACCATGATTAATAACACGTCGCAAATTTGTGTAGTGGTTAAGATTTTTCTTAACCACCCCATTTTATCCTTTATGTGGTTTCTCTGCAAAATAATTAACTTTTTTTTATCTAATTACTATTTTGCGAAGAATAATAATAACGGGGTGACCATGGGAATTTGGTTTTTAACAGATGGTGATGGTCGCTTTACGGGGACTGAAGCCACCAAATTTTTTGCCATGTCGAACTTGTCTCGACAAGAACTTAAGCAGGTTTTGTATTATCTATTTTATGCATTGGAACAAGGTGTCAGATAAAGTGACAGATAAAAAATTTATTGCAACAATGAGTCATATATTATGCAATTACAATGTCCATGAGTCATAGTTATGCCTTGCCACCTATTGAGAAGAGTAAATGACAGATAAAAACTTTATTGCAATTACATGACACATATTGTTTACTAATGATGATTATCACATTGGTAGTGGATCATTGTTTACTATACTAACGATGATTATCTCATTGATAGTGGATCAAATTTGAACTCTTACAAATTCATCTCATTTAAAAGTTTGCTTTGATATCACATCACACAGTCTCCAATTCTCCATTAGATGTGATGATATAGACAATTAAGATTGAGTTATTCATATAACTTGTCCTAGTTGATAGTTCACATAATCTCTCTCCTTTGACCTGTTTTTTTTTTATCTTCTTCTTTTTAAGTTGTAACTAAATTGTTACTTTGTTGCTTCCCTTACCAAAATAAGGTGTGGGCTATTGCAGATTCAAGGCGAGAAGGATATCTTGGTTTTAAAGAATTTGTCATTGCTATGCAGGTGTTTGTTTTTCCTTAAAAAAATAACTTTGCTTTATGCTAACCAATTCAGGAACCTAACCTGTTTGAATTATAGCTAGTTTCTTTTGGACAATCTGGGAACCCAATAACACATGATCTGTTGACTAGTGATGGTAAGTTCTGTACATTTAGGTTTGTCTTCTATTGTATGGCTGCATAATTCTGCATGTATGTATCAGTTAAAGATTTTGCAATGCATTTTGTTGTTGTTATAGTGAGTATTTATAAAGCTATCTAATAGAAGCTTAACTTATGTTTCAGTTTTGAGAAATGTAAAACCACCCACAATGGAGGGTTTGGATGCATTAATTGCAGTAAGTATTAATCTTTTATTTTGAAGTTAATATATACTTTATGTTGATTTAATCAAAGTACTTATCACTATGTACTTGGCTTTGTTTGTCCAGAAGAAAAAGCGCAAACATAAAGACAAAAATGTGCATGGTAATATATTTCTCATTCTATTGACTAAGATCATTCACGTTGCTTTTTGCTTTTCTGTTTCTTTCTTCTATTCTCTTGAAACTCCAATTTCACCAATGGGCAATAATGCAGATAGTTCTCTGCCATCACCCTCAAGTAATTGGTTTTCTGCAAAGTCAGCAAAAAAGGTAAACATTTTGATTTTGTTAGTATTACTCTGATTGTTTCTGAGTGTGCTATTTCCTTGTCTTTTGTGAGGGAAAATACTGGATACTTACTCTAGTTAGTATACATTCCTCATTTTTGTTGCCTTTGCTTTTTAGTAATTTTCACTAAAGATTTAAGATCCAGCATGCCAGACATATGGATGGCTAGAGGAATAGATTAAATGAACAGTTCAAAGATCAATAAATTCATTTAATTCATTCAACTGCACCCATGTTAATCTGTACTGGGTCTGAGAACTACAGATTTTAGCTAAATTATTTTATGACTGGAGTTGAATCGAGCTAAGAAGCATGAATTCTGAAGAATAACATGGCAGAATCTCAAATGTCTGTGCTTCATTGAATTTTGGTTTACGCAGTTATTAAGGAACTGAAACCAACATTGTCATTTTATTGGTATGTTTGTAAGTGACAAAAGTTAGTACTAGTAATTTGCTTGACATTGGTTACGTGAGGTCTTTGTGTCAGCTTTGAATTGTTGGTGTCTTGTTTTGGACTAACAAATCGTGCTTTTTTCTTATATCCCTCTAATTTAGTTGATGATATTAGTATAGATATGTTCTTGAGGACTGAGTTGGTTGTTTTGTATTCATTGCTACTTCCTTGCTTTTAGTAATTTTTCAAATCTGTCAAATGCAATCATATAGAATTTTCACTTATACATTTTGTGCACATGTCCATAGATTCCTTCTTCCTCTGTGACATCAATTGTTGATGGTTTGAAGAGACTCTACATTCAGAAGTTGAAGCCTTTAGAAGTTGCTTACCACTTTAATGATTTCGTATCTCCTTTACTGGTCAGTAAGATGACTCTTGTTGATCTGTTTAAAACAGAAACATGACTAGCTAGTAGCTACCCTAGATCCAGTGTCATTTTTTTTATTCAGTCATGTTATGACCATGTTATAAATATGGACAAACATGCCCAATTAAGTTCTCTATTGATTGCTATTCCTCACTGCAGACAAATAGTGATTTTGATGCCAAACCTATGGTTCTGCTATTGGGTCAATACTCAACTGGGAAAACAACATTTATTAAACATATGCTTCAAAGTAGTTATCCAGGCAAGTGGTTCTCCATTCTGGATTTCTACTTGTGTAATATATATTTGTGGGGTTATCATATCTGTTAAAACAATACATGTTACTGATTCATTTTTCTTGTTTTCCTATTAATGTCATTAGGAGCTCATATTGGACCTGAGCCAACAACTGATAGGTTTGTTGTTGTCATGGTATGTACCAACTACCAACTACTAAAGTATTGTTTACTGAAATTCATTGTAAGCTTATTATATGTTAGTGCGGATGTTGGATACCAGGATATCATATAATTTTATTTCTGTGATGCCATATTCTGAAATAAAAAGTGTCTATGTGATATTTCTTTCCTTTTTGGTTGTGTTTTTCTATTGCTTTCTTTGTTGAAATTTCTTATAGTTTAAAAAAGTTGCAATGAATTGATAAATTAAAATGCCATGGCAGATTATAAGATTGCAAGGGATTTTGTGATATGTTGTCTGTAGTTTGTAAAGTAGCTTAAATGCCAAGTTTGATATCTTGAAATGATGGTTATGTACAGTCTGGACCTGATGAGAGAAGTATTCCTGGTAATACTGTTGCTGTTCAAGCAGACATGCCATTTGGTGGTCTTACAACTTTTGGCACAGCTTTTTTGTCCAAATTAGAGTGTTCTCAAATGCCTCATCCTGTAAGTTTCTCTAGAACCATTAAAAATAACTAGGAGATTTTCCTTTTGTGTAGAATTTGGAACTTATTATTTTTCTCAATTGTCCAAAGCTACTGGAGCACATTACATTTGTGGATAGTCCTGGAGTTCTATCAGGAGAAAAGCAAAGGACACAAAGAGCATATGATTTTACTGGTGTAACATCTTGGTTTGCTGCTAAGTGTGATTTGATACTCCTTCTGTTTGATCCTCACAAACTTGATATCAGCGATGAGTTCAAACGCGTGATATCATCCCTACGGGGGCATGATGATAAAATTCGAGTGGTTTTGAACAAGGCAGACCAAGTTGATACTCAACAAGTAAGAGCATAAGTAATCAATCTTCTGTTGTTTACTTTAATAACAAATCTCTTGCAACATCATCAGGGGAAAGCGCTATAACCTGCATGTTTTTTGTGGCCTAATGTTGCAGTTAATGAGGATTTATGGTGCATTAATGTGGTCACTTGGGAAGGTGCTGAATATTCCTGAAGTCACGCGGGTGTATATAGGGTATGGTCACTTTATGTGTATGCACTCTCCACATTAAATTTTTGACTTTTGCATTTTTGGCATGTCATGAAGTTGCATATATGTTATATGAGTACTGCAATTTACCTTGTACATATTCCTATGCAATGTAGATGTGATTTAACTGATTTTCTTCTTCTGGTTTATTTGACTGCCTTGTGCTCTTCTGTGAACATTTGACTTATTTTGGCAGCTCCTTCAACGATAAGCCTCTAAATGATGCTGTTGATGGTCCACTTGGTAATGAACTCTTTGAAAAGGAACAAGACGACCTTCTTTCAGATCTCAAAGATGTACCAAAGAAGGCTTGTGATCGTAAAGTGAGTTTTTTTTATTTACTTAAATTAAATTTTTTACTTATGCTTTCATGTGCATGTTTGTAAAACTCTTTTGATGAGATTCATTAGTGGAATTTAAGGTTTAGAGTAAAGTATGAACTACAAAGATTGAAAGATAGATGGGAGGTGGATGAAATGATAAGGATTCGAGAGTACTTTGTAATACATTTGGTGGGGGGCACTATTTTGGTAAAAAGACTAATGGCCTTATAGCACATTAGTGCCATTTTGTGCAATTTTTTGTTCTGGTATTGATTTTATTCTAGGCTGTTCATTTGATCTCTTGAAGTTACATCCTTCAGCAATTAAGATAACACTTGTATATAATGCAGATCAATGAATTTGTAAAACGAGCCAGAGCTGCTAAGATACATGCTTATATCATCAGTCATCTGAAAAAGCAGATGCCTGCCATGATGGGGAAGGCTAAAGTTCAGCAAAAACTCATTGATAACTTGGAGGGTGAATTTGCAAAGGTATGAATCCAAATTGTATGCATTCTTTCTGCGCCCATGCATGTCGCTATAATATTGATTATTGATAAAGATTGAAAATTGAAACACATGTATGTATATGGTCTTGTTTGGATGCAGAAGATCAGATTCTAACTTATGAAAAAGTTAATTGTGTATTGCGTTCTTATTTTTCTCATATATTTTAAACAAATGCATATTCTAATTCTAATCAGGTGCAAAAGGAGTTCCATCTACCTGCTGGTGACTTCCCAAATATTGATCACTTCAAAGAGACCTTGAGTGGTTACAACATTGACAAGTTTGAGAAATTGAAACCAAAAATGATCCAAGCAGTGGATGACATGCTTGCTCACGACATTCCTAACCTCTTGAAAACTTTCAGAAATCCATATGGTTAAGTTTGTAACCAATGACAAGGACAGAGCCATGCATGCAATGATGTACATGCATATCTTAATATAATGGCTTCAGCAATTTTTTCAAAAAAATTTATATGCAATAGCTTCACCAATATATATATGGACGTACGTAATTTTTTAGCAGGAGGGATTTTCGTTTTTTAATGGAGATGTATTTTACTATTTTTTATCATTCTACAATCAACGATAAAATTTTAAAATAAACAAAAAGAAAAACATGCTTGTTTTTCATCGGTACGTTCTTTGGATGTTATATCAAGAGAAGAGAACATGTGAGGGATCCAAATCCTGACTTATAAGGGTATGTCAACCTTAGTACACAGTCATACAACTAAACAAATTTATTAAGTCCAGTAGTCCAAATGATTCGTGGTACTTACAAGTTACATCACACTAAACTTGGGAATAAATATTAGCAGTACAACAGAAAGTAGCAAACTAATACACCTGCAAGACAATACAATACAATACATAACTGCATCCAAAATCTATAGCTTCATGTTGAGTGGAAATTAGGGTAGATGACTATCCTGTCACGGTAACAAGACCGGCGATGCAGGATATGGATTTGTGTTCCTCGGGTAGAGTTTCCCACAACTTCGTAAAGGTAGGATCCCTTAAGAACACATCCTTGGTTAGTTCCCCTTTGTCAGTCCACTTTTTAATGTCTTGTTCAAGTTGGAGAACCCTTTCCTTGACATCTTCGTAAGGCTTCTTGCTACTGATCCAGCTGCAAAGCTCCTCCACCTCAGCCCAGAAGGTGGATTCTGAGATAGCTCCCTTTGGTAACCTATTGGCATGCTCCAACCATCTTTGAGTGAACCTATATCTTTTTGGCCTAGCCTTGATCATGTAAGGTCCCGTGTCTTCATTCTTCAAATGGCGGTAATAGTTGGCGATATCTAGAGGCTCCACAAGGCGACGGTAGCTGGTTCCAAGGTTAACCCATTCTTGCTTGCCTTCAAACTCATCTGGGAGCTCATACCTCTTCAGCATTTCAATGATCTCATCCCATACTCCTGCCAGCACCAGCCTCTTCACATTTGCTTGGAAATCCTTATTCTCCTTTTGCACCTTGAAGGCATCATAGTAACCCTTCCCCTTGTGTAACTCACATGTTGCCTTGTACTCCTCCAAATCCCTCATGCTTGCCACAGCTTTCTCCTCAATCTCCTTTCTGACTTTCTCCTCATTTTTGCCCTTTTGGGTTTCCAACTCACCAGCTGCTCGAATGCACAGCCTTGCTCTTGTGCTCTGAAATTTCAGGAAAAGAAATACTCCCATATCAAGCTAGCTAAATTGTGCAGCATAGTTTTATGCCTGAAACATAAGATCTATCACGTATAGACATGTATCAGGTGAGAGCACAAGTAAGATGAGCCAATATTGACCGTACAACCATACATGGAATGGTCAGTATTGTTTTGCTTTCTAATCATGATCATTATTATATTATGATTGTATGATTAGGATTAACTCCTCTCATGAGAACATGCTTTCAACTAATATGCTTCCTATATAATGAGTTTTAAGTGTAACTAAGCCCCAAACCGAGGATTAGTCCCACAACCAACCCAAAGGGTCAAAGCCGTGGAGATACGTCGGAGTGCCACTGGGGACCAGAGGCCTTAATTACGGTGGTTTACCAAAAAATAATATGCTTCCTCTGTGTGTGTGTGTGTGTGTGAAGAACAGACATTGATTACGAACCAGTCCAAGGCCATCCAAGGCTGCTGCGATATCAGTATCAGAACCATCAGTAGACAAGGGAAGGTCATCAAGTTTGTTTAAGTACACCACATTCTGCATTCCCAAGCTATCCTCCAATTCATCTTCATAGGCCTGGTGTTGCAGTATGCTTATGTAGGCAACCTCAGAAAGTTTATCCAAATCGCTTAGCTGAGCCGTGTGGAGCAAGAGTTGCAAGACCGCGTCCGAGTTTTTCACCACAACCAGCTGCCCATTACCATTGCAGAAGATGTAGGTTCCAAAGGGCCTATAAGGGCTTAACTCAACAAAACTTGTCACTGTTTCCAGCAACAAATTTGTGCTGCCCATGAGGTTAGAGGCAGCATGGCTTGTAACAGTTGTTGCATTCCTCATCACAGAGGAGAAAAACTGATCCCTTACCGAATCTCGAGTTGTGGAAGAAGGCTTGGACTTCGGGGTCAAAAACTGGAGAACAGTGCTAAATGTGTTCTCAATAGAAGAGAAAGGAGCAAGCAAAACCCGTGGCACTATGTCATATCTCATGACAAAGTGTATGAAGTGATGAGACCAAATCTCTCGCCTTGAAGCATGAGAGAGTATGTGATTACCAACCAAGGGAGAACCAAAAGTGACACAAAGGGGAGGCTTGTGCTGCTTTTTGAACTTGGTTGGGTTAAGAAACTCTTCCAAAGCCCAAAATGTTGCAAAAATTGCCACAGCAGCCCCAGAAGAGTGCCCAGTAAACACTATTTGCTTCCCTTCTGCCATAGCTCTATTCACCTACACACAAAAAAAAAAAACCAGTTCTTTGCTCAATTCAAATTAATTAACCCAACCCCATTTTAACCAATGCTCTCCTCTTATTGATAAATAAAAAAAATGAGAAATTAATTGAAATTTTCTATTTTTGAAGCTGAAATCAAATCAATATAACTGAAACTACGATAATGAAAATTGCCATGTTAGTTACATTACATACCTCGGATGTAATTGAGGAAGTCTTCAACACGCGATCGAATGTTTTTAGAAAGGCTTCATTTACTAGAGCAGCTTCATCGTTACCAACACTTGTGAGGGAAGGGAACAGGGCAAGATCTACCTTAGTCTCTCCGAAAGGTTTGGTAGCGAACCAGTCAGTGTCAACCCATGAGCCAGGGAAGCTTACGATGAGATAAGAAGCTGCTTCCGGAGAAGAAGTGCGAACCTTTTCGGAGAGATAGTGCTCCTTCGGTGACTTGTTGTGAGCCTTGAAGGCCAAAGCACATGCCTTATTGATAACCTCTTCTCTCAGTCCTATGTTGTCTCCAAGTGTCCCTCCAGCCATGTTTCTCCTGTTTCGGAAGAAGGTTGTTGATTTGTGTTTGCTTCATTGGTTTCTTGTTATATAAATAGAAAGGGAGGGGAAAGGAAATGAATTGGAATTTGATGAGTTGACGAATTGGCTTATGCAGTTTCACGGAAGCTAGCTTGTACTTGCTTTGCTTTACATGGCAACCAGCCGATGGAAAAGGACACGTTTGAATTTGTTTATGCTGAGGTTATTTGAATTTATTTATTAACATAAGTATTTGTAAGTATATTTGTTAGAGTTTATGAAAATAGTTTATAATTAATTTATAAATTATTTTGTGTTTATTTTTATAAATTTTTCATGATAATTTATCAAAATAATTTATAATTTATATAAAATTAATTTCACCATATTCTCTATTCGATTATAAAAATAGTTTATATATAAACTTTTATCAAATAAACGCATATGTTATAAGTGTTTAAATAATCTATTTATCTAAACAGACCTTAAATCTGTACAAAACTTGTATTTTTTTAATAAAAAAATTAGCAAATAAAATACTTTCGATCAAGAATTTTTTTTATCAATGTTGATCCTGTTCAAGTTGTTGTAGATGAAAAAAATGTGGTTAAGAGAGAAAGTAAAATCCCATTAAAAATGACTAGTTCTAAGTAGAGATTAATCGTTAAATGTCTTTTTTTTTAGATGGCACTCCGTATGTTTAGATGGCAATAATCGTTAAATGTATGGTTACTAAAAAATAAAAAAATCTTTAAAAAAATAAAATAAAAGAAGTGAGAAATGACACAGGTTAGTTAAGATTTAAGAAATAGAAAACATAAAGAGATAGTACGAGTTTCTGTCATCATGACCTAATTTTTTTTCATATAATAATAATTCACAATTGATAATGGAAATGGGTTAAATTACTAAATGACTAATGTAAATTCCACCCCAAACTTCCAAATGTGATCCATGCTATACTATGCTTGTTCGTCCCTATTTCCGGTGACTCGTATTCTACTATCTTCAGCCGGGATGAACACGTCCCCATTTTCTTTTCTCCTCTTTTCTTATTTTACTCAAATATTTTACGAGCTAATTTGTTGCTTCTTTTTTTGATAGGATTGTGATTATTTTCTTGTGAACATGGGCTAATGACAGAGAAGTACCAGAACCTCTTTCACGTTAGAAATATTAGTAAATCAACGAGATTATAAATATAATTTTTGGTCATTTTGAAGTAAACCATAGTTAGGACTTGGGAGTATATACTTTCTGTTTCAAAATCTATCTCACGCCATTTGTGTCTCTCTCCTTTATAGGAGGAGGAAGAATATAAAGTCTGATTTTGCATAAAGCTCCATTGCAAGAACAAAAAAATGATTGAAATTAGTTAGTCTTTAATTTTTTTTAATAGACAAATATTACTAAATTAATATATCCTTAATTTATGTTCTTAATTTGTCCATATTATCACTGCGCCACAAACCGTGTTGCTGGAACTTGAAGGGTAATGATGTGGATGGATAGCACCAAAATCCGGAAAGCTCGAAGAAACTGAATGAAGCTGAAAAGATTAGGAAAGAACCAGAGCAACGAGAATATTTTAATCCAAAAATGGGCTAATGAGCTTGGAAAAAGGATATTATGTGTGTGTTTGCATTTCCCTTTGAAAATCTATTGAAACACGTTACGATACAAAATGAACTAAAAAATAAATATTATGTTCTTTTTGTAAATGTAATTATCGGTCAAATGTACTTTTGCAACAATAAACCATGCCTAGAATTCTTTTTTTTTTAGTTACAATGGGGCTAAAAAATCCAAAAGAAAAATAACTAAATAGCAACACGGCGAGGGAAAGAGATCCCTCTAGTATCATCAGCTAACAATTGTCCTATTTAATTGTGAGATCCCTCACAAAAAATCCTTAACCCATTACAGTTACACCCAAGATTTGTTAACCCATTAACTACCCTATTGGCCTCCCTAAACACATGCAAGAACTTAACTTCTCAGTCCAAACAAAGAAGCCTCTTAATGTTACGAAGGAGAGTCCATTCTGCAGTGCTTCCAATACCGCTACCAGTAATGCTTCCCACCACAACCAAGGGATCTAGTTGGACCTCAAGAAAACGAACTCCCAGGTCATGAGCCAGTTTCAACTCCTCATACACCCCCATAGTTCCGCGACATACGCCGAAGTGTTACCTAGACAACGGGCATATCCACTGATACACTCACCATGCTCGCCTCGGAGGAGCGCACCACACCCAACCAAGTTAGAGGAAGACTTAGATGCACCATCAGAATTTAAGCACACCCACCCTGGCGTCAGTGGGTTCCATTTGATGTCCTTCCAAGCTCTACAATCTTCGCTGGGGCTCTCAATGATCGAATTTGGTTGCTGGTAAAAGTGGACATGTTCCATAATGACATCCCAAGGCCTAAAAGGCGTTACGAAATGGGGATCATGCACCCTTTTATTTCTCCATTTCCAGATCATTGCACAACCCGTGACCCACACCACCACCCACTCCAAGTCACTTTGGCCAAGAGGGGTATACAGGTTGAGGTATAACCACTCTTCTAGGTTCTCTTGAAAAAAACGACCTCGGTCTCCAACCTTCACCAAATGATGCCAGACTTCAGAGGCAAGAGGACAGTCTCTCAGCACATGGATAGTGGATTCCTCCATGCCCGGGCAACGAGCACAGTGGGCACTACCAAGACCCCATCGGGCTTTGCAAGCATTGGTCATGAGACAATCATGGAGCACCTGCCAGAGAAAAACTCGAACCCGCTCAGGAGCTCTCAATTTCCACGCCACCCGCCATTTCCTATCTTCCTGCTGATAGTGAAATCCCTTAAGAAGGGAATAGGCACTGGCCACTGTAAAACGACCCAAGCAGTTACTAGGCCAAACGCAGACATCATTAGCATCCAGTTGCGGGGGGAGCATCGCTGGGAAGAGCTGAATTACCTCACGTGGTAAAACATCCTGAATAACATTCATCTTCCAACTTCCGTTTTCATCTACAAGGTCACTCATCCGCCAGTCTTTCAGATCATCAGGAAGGTTAGGAGCATAATCACACAATCTCATGTAAGAGTTAATCCACTTATCCTGCCAGGCATGAATACTATGCCCGTTGCCAATAACCCAACTCCGGTGTTCCTCAATCTTTGGCCAGAGCCTCACGATAGATTTCCAAAAGTTAGAATTTGCGGGGCCCTCAATAAGCACACCTATATCCCACTCTTCACGCCTATATTTGCCTTTAAGCACTTGGCTCCAAAGGCTCGGGGTGTTATAGCGAAGCCCCCACGCACTCTTCATGAGGCAAGCTTTATTCATAGTATATAGGTCTCGCATAGCTAACCCTCCCATAGATTTTAGCAATTGGAGAGTGTGCCAATTGATGAAATGAGCTTTCCTAGTACTACTGTGGCTGCCCCATATAAAAAAGCGTTGGAGCTGCTGGATATCCTGAAGACAAGCTTTAGGGATCATAATAGACATCATTGGGTAGGTCAGGATTGCCTCGATAACTTATTTGGCTAAGGTGATACGACCCATGAGAGACAACTAATTAGCCTTCCATCTGGATAACTTGGCCGCAACCATGTCCACAAGGTACTGAAAATCCTGTCTCTTTAGAGCTCTACCAAGTGCGGGCACCCCAAGCTCTACCAAGTGCCTAGAATCCTTTTAGTTTGCACAAGTTTGGGGTTCACCACTTCTAGCAATCATCTTCACTTCTTTGAAAGAAATACTCCTCATTGGATAGTTTTTGTTACATCTTAATTAAATATTCCAACGACGACTAATTTGTTTCTTATTTATGTGCTCAAAGTTTTTTTTTTTTTGACAAAAGCAAACTTATAACATTTCATTCATGATAGTTTCAGCAATACAAGGAGGAGCTAGATGGTATGTCTGAGTAACATCCATCAAGAGACCCCTAGAGGCTAAAACATGAGCAACCGTATTTGCCTTTCTAGAGGCAAACACTACATTAAAATTCAAATGAGCTGATAAAATAAGATTACAATTTGTAAGAATAAGACCCAACTCGGTATTATCAAACTGTGATTGATGAAGCTTGTCCACAATTACCTTGCAATCACTTTCAAAAATAACTTGCTGGAAATTGAGATCATCAACCCACTTGAGAGCATGTAACAGACCAAGCGCTTCACCCTCCAGTGTTGACAATTTTCCTTCAAAGCGTTGAGTTCTGGCCAGCAAAAAATGTCCATGTTCATCCCGAATACACCATCCAAAGCCAATATGTCCAGCACCTTGATTAAACCCAGCATCGATATTAACTTTAACATACCCTGTCGGAGGCTTTATCCAAATAGCATGTGGCTGTGTAACAGTGTGTTGAACACTCGCAGAGCTTGACTGGGTAGTCCTAGAATTATAGAAGGTCCACTCCTTGTAGAAAGAAAGAGCACGTCCAGCCACAATTGAAGGTTGCGAGTCTTTGCTCTCCCAAAGCATTTCATTTCTATTTTTCCACAGACTCCAAACACCCACTGCAAAAAGACTTGCCTGTTCATGTGTCATGGTAGCAATAACTTTGAAAAAAAGGTCTCTAAACCCATGTGCATGTAGCAAAAGTGGGCTAATAATGTCCCAAAGTTGCAAATGCCGCCAGCATTGCTCTGCGCGAACACAGGTGAAGAAAAGATGAAAACAGTTCTCAAACTCATTGGGACAGAAAAGACAAGTACTTGGGCATTGGACTCCTTTCGTCTGGATGCGAGTTCTAGTTGGAAGAACGTCCTTGCATGCTCGCCAAATACAAGCTTTGACCCTGGGTGCAACCTTGAGATCCCACAGAGCATTCCAATCTCCTTCCACCCGCAAGTGTGGCTTTGGAACAATCTTATCATAGCAGATTCTATATCCAGATTTCACAGTATAATTACCATTAGGAGTGAAACGCCAAACCAACTTATCCTCTGCTACACAATCAATCAATCAACCAACTTATAAAAAATATTAAACTATTTATTTATTTAAAACATTGAATTGCATTAATTTTTTTCCTTCATATTTCTATCATACCAAACACATTGTTGAACCACGAGAATGGACATAAATGATTAATGTGTTTCGTCTAAAAAAATGAACTCGACTAATATTGAGTTCGGATCCCCGTGATAGAAAAAAGTGTTGATGTTTTTGTTTTAGTCATTTCAGTTTTTTGTAGGCATTAGGGTTTTGACAAAGTAATAGGTGACTTTTTTTTTTAAAAAAAGACAAAGGATTAGGTTACTCGTTGTCATTGCAGAAAAGGCTTTTTTATTGTTTATATTTTTATCATTTTGAATTTTTACCATCGGGAGACTTAGGTGAGATGACAGAGGTCTCTCTCAGTGGCAATGGGAATACAGCAAGCCATGGGAACCCAATTTAGTCCTCGCACACGTGCAGGGATACCTTGCTCTAAACAAAAAAAATTAATTTTCCTTTTTATATCTTTATCTAATGATATAAAAGTATCAAAAATAAACATCGACATAATACATTATCACATTCTTCTTTTTGCTATATGGCAATGGCATTGTCTCCCCTAAATTTAATTTATCTCTAAAATGAATATTCATTATTAATATTTTTTTACTCCTAATATTCATTATTTTTTGTTAAACTACATTTTTTCAACCAATGTCCATTGGTCCGACTGGCAACTGTGGTTGGTCCTCATCTCAAGGTCTCGTATTTGACCCTTAAGTTTGATAAAAAAACAGCGCTAGGAGCCGAAAGATACTCCCGCCAATGCTATGGTAACAAAAAAAAACTATATTTTTCCATTCACAAGCTAAACGTGTGATACCAGACACACCTATTGGATTCTTAGTATTCATTATTAATCTTTTTTTTTTATCAATCAGTATTCATTATTAATCTAATTTAACATAAGTCGTGATTTTAATATGTTAAAATTTAAAAAATAAATAAATGCACCCCCAAATAAATTTACTTTTAATTTCATTTTTTTTTCTCCCGTGTACTTTTTTGATAATTTTTCTCCCGTGTACTTACCGGGACAATTCACTGGTAAAACTGAAAGCCTGTTCTCACTTCTCTGCTTCCATTTCAATCCCCAAGCACGCCTCTCTCTCTCTCACACAAGTTCGGTTTTTGTTTGGTGCCCATCTGGCCATAGCCATTGGAGTTGTGGAATCAAGGCAACAATGCTTCCTCAACGCATGAAGAAAGCTGTTACTGATAACCCAAAGAAGCTTGCAAACTTGATTGACCTTGTGAATCTTCCTTCCACCCTCAGAGACTTCCTGGGTCAATCTCAGATTTCTCGTTTGGGATGTTTCATGCGCGTTTGGTCCTACATCAAAACCAATAATCTCCAGGTTCCTTTTAAAAAAACCTTTTTTTTTTTATATTTCTGTTATATTCAAGTTCAATTCTTTACTGTTGAGAATTTGGATTTTCCCGTGCTTTTACAATTTTATGGAATTCATATCAAAGTTATTGTAATGACAGATTGATATGAATTTAATTTTTTAATGAAAGAGGTAGAGGGCAAGATGTATCTTTAAGCTAAAAGGAGTTTTCTAAACAATTCGAGGGGTTTTAACTTTGAAACCTTGCATGTTGAATACTTCTTTGTCTTCTCTGTGGAGTGGTAGTGAAATCTGGTAGGAATTAGAAGTAATGCAAGATTGGAATTAGGCTTTCTAAGGTACTTAAGCAATTCAATATTGATAGACTCATGGTTGATCTGTAAGTGTTAATTTGGCTAAAATATTCTTCCTTGCAGCTTTAATATTGCACTATTACTTAACAAAATGTTTTTCACTAGTATACATGGGTTTGAGGTTAGACAAGAGTTCACTAGTTTGTCACTCATCTGGGTCTTGTTTGAGCCATGCACTATCAACATCATATTCCAAAATAAAGGAGGCCTGTTTCTCATGTTTTCGAACTGTTGTATGATCTCTTTTTTATTTAGGAGAAATCACACTCACCTCTCCTCTTATCTGCTTAAATGACACACATGCCCTCAGTTACATGGACCTCCCCTCGGTTACATGTTAAACCTTGCTTTCATTATGCTTCTTTGGTGCCTTGCTTCTAAATCAGCTGTGCCCTGCTTCAAAGGACAGTTCCTGATCAACAAAATGATATAACACAGGTTTCTACAGCTAAGTAGTTGGGATAATTTGGTTAGTCACAAAAAATTATTCATCCATCCTTGACTTGGCGGGTTTTTTGACAATGAAATCATCACTATGATTCTATAAGCAATATAATGCTGAAGAGGGATTGTCATAATATCTGCACGAGTCAGCTTCAACTGGATATGTGGGAAAGTAATTTTGCAAGAAAAGTGATGCACGAATCAGTTTCAACCATGTACATCCACTGATAAGCTATTCCCTCTTCAGCTTCCTTTGAAGCATCAGAAAGGCAGGGAAGTTGAAGCACTGCACTCGAAATAAATGACAGAACCTTGCAGTTTTCAATATTGTTTCACTAGGTAAGTCAGTTATAGCAATTAGCAACCGCCATTTATTCTGGACTGCACGTAATTTGGGATAGCAACCACCATTAGGTATGATTAGGAAACACTTGGAAGATAGTGGACTTGAAGCCATGGTAGGAACCATAGTAGGACTTGAAGCTACTGAAAGGAGTTTCTCTTAGTGTAGACCCATTTTATTACTGGTCTGCTATCAAGTATGCAGTGGAGGTCGTTTAAGATACCATTCATCCCAATAATAACCTAAACAATTAAAACCTGAATCTATTGAATGACAAGCCAAAAATCGGGTGGTTATCTCTGACATGAGATGGTGAGTCTTCCATGAAGGAAGAGTCAAAAGTCACTTAACTGCATGGGTCTAGTTGAGGGATCAAATGACTTCATCAGTCAATAAAATTTTGAAGTGTCCATCAGCTATAGCAACCACCATTTATTATGGACAGCACTCAGATTTTAACACACACCAAAACTGGCACTAGTAGACACTGTTGGGTCCATTGGAAATCCCATGAAAGGAAATATTACCAATGAGAATTCAGAGAATAAGATGGACATCATATCTCTAGCCAATGTACACTGCATTTAATAGACCGAATCGTGGGTCCCTAAAACCACAACCCAATGTCACGTAGCAAATTACTAATTTTACATAGGCAAGCCTTTCAAAAGAACCAAGTGAGAACAAGATAAGACCTCAGTGCTTCATAGGAACCTTGTTACTGGAAGTTGCAGCAGACCTTCCCTTTTCTGATACCACACACTTATTGGTGAGTGAAGAGCTATCCTGGGGGTGCTTTCTCCCCTCTCCAGCATTTTATCGATCAAAAAAGAGCTATCCTGGGGCACCTATCACTTTGTGACTCTGGGAATTGCATTCTGTCAACAGTAAGGGGGTGAATATTTGTCTAAGAAATAAAGAGGTGTGTGTGTCGTTTAAGTAAAACTTGATCAGTGGTGAGTGCAATTTCCTCTTTTATTCAACATATAAAATCCATGTATCCAGTTTCAAATTGCAGGTTGCCTTCATATGTTTTATGGGTTGGCTTATTTTTCTAATATACTAGTCTATTGACCCGACCCATCAAAGTACGGGTCTTTTATAACAAAAATAGTAAAAAAAAATACCTCATAAACAAAACAATGTTACTTGAAAATAAAAAAATAGGAGTGACACGTGTCACAACCTAAGAGGTAACACGTGTCACAACATGGGAGATTGAGGGTTAATTTTCTTATATAGAAATAGATTGATTGATTGATATGTTGCTCCAATGGACTGACTAAAAGATGAGCTGTTTCTTTGACTGAGCAGGATCCAAACAACAAGAATGTGGTTAACTGTGATGAAAAGTTAAAAGGTATTTTACTGGGGAAACCTCAGGTTGAGTTAGCAGAACTTCCTGCACTTATCAAGCTGCATTTTCCGAAAGAACCCAAGTGATGTATGTGATACGAATCAAGATGCCTATCTTATTCACAAGAAGATCTCTCATTTTGTTTCCTTCTTTGCTTTATCTCCCCCCCCCCCCCCAAAAAAAATTCTGTAGCAACATTAGTATAGGAACCTAGCAATTGAACCACCAGATTGGCAGTTTTCTTTGTGCCGGATGAATGGATTAATCATTTTACATGTAATCCAACTTAAAAAATGTCCTGTTTCACAGCATGCTTTTGCCACTTTATAAATTTTGTAATTAAGAAATTTGTTTTTTAGAGTTATGATTTTGTTTGCATAAATTGTGTGTATTATAATTTATGGTGAGTCATTTTGTTAATCCTTAGAATTGGTTTTTGAATAGGGAGCCAAAAGTTTATATTTGATCATCAAAATAGCAAAAGATTTTAAGGTGATACTTGTGATGTGAGTACTAGTTGGATCCATCTTTGTAATAATATATGTGTGTACTAGTTTTTGTTTTCCTTCTTTAAACCCTAAAAAGTTAGTTTGTAATGTGAGCCATGCTGATCTCCAATCTGGACTCTGCAACCTCCATTAATGGAGGCAGTGATGCTGCTTGCCAAAAGCACTGCTAAGATAAATATTCAGGTCATGCCAGGAATGGTATAAAGTGAACCCTGAAGGAACTGCAAAATGGAATCCATGTAATGCAGGTTGTGGGGGTGTCACCTAAGGATAGCATTGCAAATGAATTGAGTAACTGACTTGTTTATTACATGTCTTCATAATAGTTTTCTACCTTGTAGTATGAACATCATCTTCAGCTGCATGTAACTTTTTTAACTCTAATTTCAGTGTTTTCCCACATTCAATAAGGTGATGAACTTGGTTATTACTGAAGCACACTTGAGTTTAGTTATGAACTTCTTCACTAAGAAATTTTTTCAGTCATATGTGCTGAGTGGCTTAAACAAGGAAAACAAAACTAGTTGGATCCATCCTTTTTTTTAAGTAGTGTGTTTTTGTTCGAAAAATTTATTTTATAAATTATTAGACTTTCATTTATTTATTGTTATGACACGGTTATTTTATATTAATTTATTTAAGTGTGGGCATAAACTTTCCATCTGAATTTATACAAGTTCTATCAAAATATTTCATGATTCATCTCCAATATGATAAGAAGTTTGGTTTTTCTTAAACAAAATATTAGGTTCAAGTTTTGTAAATAAAAAAAAAGACTACAAAAGAGTTTTGTTTTCTTGAATAAATTTACCTGACTTGACTCATATTAGTTAAAGTCAAAGTTGATTTTTGGAGTACTATCTATTATCTATTATATATATAAATTTCTGGTTAAGATCGGGCGGGAACAGATCCCGTTGATCTTTTTTTTTTTTTACCTTATATTGTTTTTTTATCTTTGTTTAATTAATTATTATTTTTAATTAAATTGTTATTCTTTTATTACTTTTTTATGTAAAAGTAATAAGGAATAGAGTGGGGTTGGAGTGATATGAATCATTGCATCCATTTAGGACGCCAATTGAGATAATTAAGACACATAGTAAGTGTTTATGTGTAACGTTGTTTGCCACATAAGCAATTATAAATTTAACGGAATCCGGCCACAGACTAAATGTGGCATATTTTCATAAAATTGAGGACTAAAAAAATACTCTTAAAATAAATTTTGTTCAAATATGAGAGTCCAAAAATATATTTAAGCCTATTTTTATATAAGAAAATTGAACGCATCGAATTTTTTATCTCATAACTTTCTATTTCCTTTTTTTGAAATAAAAAAACTTCACACTTCTTTTTCGTCAATATATTTTTGACTATCTATAATGAGATATGTAGAAAAATGTACCATTACTCTATCACAGTTTCATATCCAGCTAATTTTAATGTTGGAAAATGATTTTTTTTAATTTCTTTTTTGAGAAATAAAATAGTATTAACTTACAGGTTTTATTAAAGTTTTTTTGTTCCAATGAATTTTCATGTTGCGAATTCATTTTTCTTATAATTTTAATTTTTATAAATGAAATAGTATTTACTTACATATTTGTTTCATGTTTCGTGTTCCTGTAAATTTTTAGATAAAAAAATTATTTTTTTCAATTTTATTCTTGATAATTCATAAAATAATATTTACTCACATGTTTAATTCATGTTTTCAATTTGTTCCTGTAAATTTTTAGGTTGCCAAATTATTTTTCTTTTAATTTTTATTTTAATAAATAACATAGTTTTTGCTTTTTGGTTTCATTCATGTTTTTGGTTTTGGTAAATTTTAAGGTTACAAATTTATTTTTTATTTTATTTTTTTAATAAATAAAATAGTGTTTACTTACAAGTTTGATTCATGTTTTTGTGTTATTGTTAATTTTCAGGTATGAAAGTTATTTTTCTTTTTGTTTTATTTTTGACAAAAAATAGTGTTAGTTTATGTTTTCAACGATGTTTTTTCTTCTTATAAATTTTTAGGTTATAAATTTTTTTTAAATTTTTTTTTTGATAAATAAAATAGCATTTCCTTATTGGTTTTATTCAATTTTTTTGAAGAATTTAGTCATGTTTTTTGTTTGTATAAATTTTCAGGTTGCAAAATTATATATTTTTTAATTTTATATTCGATTAATATAATAGTTTTTTATTTTGGGTTTCATTAATTTTTTTTGTTTATATACATTTTTAGGTTATAAAATTATTTTTTTAAAATAAAATAGTATTTGTTCACATGTTTCATTTATATTTTCTTTATTAAATATAACACATTACTATGGACTAAAATGTTATTTTAATTATCTTTTTCCATTTGTTTTGCTCCTCTAATTTGGCTTTCATTTTTATCAAGCAATTTTTGACCGCTACAAACATAAAATTTGCATATTTAACTAAGATATACAATATTGTATAACTAGCACTATATAAATATGTTATTTCATATCATATATAAAAACAAATACGACCTACCGACCCGTGTATGGCACGGGTCAACTGTCTAGTAAATCAAAATAATACAATTAAACAATACACTCGTAACCCTAAACAATTCACTGAAGACAAAAAAGAAAATCTAGAAAAAGGTTTGTTCCTAAAATGTCTCATTACCTTGTAATGCACAACTCAAATAGCCTCCCTCAAGTCTCTTTGCCCATGTTCCATTGTTCTAGAGTTTTCCAAAACCAACATAAAATTATTAAATCCCTATTAAGTCCATCCATATCTAGTAGTAATGTAGTATACGAAACTCCCCTACTAGCCATACATCTTGCTCTAGAACACCAAAGAAAACGTTGTCGTTTCCAATTTGCCAACCACACCATTTTCATAGCCAAGTCTAAACCCCAGATTCCCCAACTCAAAATAGTTTTCTTTCTGTCCAAGCAAATTTTCCATCATTTATTTTTTTTCCCCTCACTTTCTCTCTGTTGTCCTCTAAAACTGAAACCACTTCTCCTCACCTTTTCCCTCACTCCCCAATCTCAGTTCCAACCCCTTCATTGATTTCTCCATCATTTTCATCTTCGGCCATGTTCGTATACAGGGCACTTTCCCGTTCCTCCAGCACTTTGTGCCGAAGCTTCACGCTTCTCTCTGCTTCGCAAAAGCCCCAACCCCTCTCCACCACTCTCTCTCATCATCTCAATTCCCTCGTTCACCAATCACCCAATAAGGTATCTCCCTCATAACACTGAAAAAATATATCATTTTTCGCTATTTTGTGGTGTAGGGTTTTATTAGGGTTTTAGGGTTTATTGAAAAACTTCAACCCCGTAATGATTTGGCTATGAATTATTGAATTTAAGTTTAATTTTTATTATTGTTCTGTATTCCATGATCCCATTTTGTCCCTCAATTGTTTGTGGAGTAATTTTAGTTTTGGTCATGCATTGTAAAATTATCATTAAGTTGCATGTATGATTTCTAATACTGCAGCTTATTCCAACTCAGGTCAATTTGTTTAATCCTGCATTGAGTTCATCCTTGACTTCAAGGTTTGGATTTGCTTCATCGGCCTCACCTGAACCGGCAAGTGATGACCCTGTGAAAACCAGTGAAGAACCTAAGGTAACTGATCAGAGTGAACAAGATAAAGCTTCAGATCAAACCAAAGAATCAGGTTAGGTTCTATTTCAGAATCTCAATGTCAATCTTCCAAAAGAGAGAGTGGAGGTTTTAAATGAAGTGCATTTTTTTTTATTCAGATGTAGAAAGTGAGTGTGATCTATCCAGGGATGAATTAATAAAGCTCATCGCTGAGAAGGAAGGACTTTTGAAGTTGAAGCACAAGGAGATTGAGAAAATGCAGGATAAAGTTTTACGTACTTATGCAGAGATGGAGAATGTCATGGACAGGACAAAACGCAATGCTGATAATTCGAAAAAATTTGCTATACAGGTTTAGGTTTTGTTTTGTGATTCAGAGCTCTTGCTCCCTTATGATTTAATTTTCAACTTTATGCTCAGTGGTTTCCTAATGTGTTGTAGAGTTTCGCAAAGAGTTTGTTAGATGTTGCTGACAATTTGGGAAGAGCTTCCTCAGTTGTAAAGGACAGTTTTTCTAAAATTGAATCACCTAAGGAGTCTGATGAAGCAGCACAACTGCTGAAAACACTTTTGGAAGGTGTTGAAATGACTGAGAAACAACTTTCAGAGGTAGACTGTTTTACTTTATTCTGTATCTGTTTAGTTTTAAGAAAAAGCATTTCCTACTTATCCTACAAGCATTAGGAATATAATCATAATATCAAATAATCATAATGTCATAAAGATTGAGATTGGAATACCTAAAATCACAATAGAAACTTAGACACAAATTCAACACATGAAAACCTAATATAATCCCAAGTCTAATTACAAACCAATATGACTATACCAGGAAATATGTAAGTTGGCCACTAGTAACAATGATCTCGTAAAGTGATGGAATTTTACAATCAACCCCATAACCATAGACTGGTTGCATCATTATTTACTTGAAATAGTGTGCTTATAGGGATAATACTAGTGCTTAATCCTATTCTTTAAGATTGACAACTTCTGTTTACAGGTACTTAAAAAGCATGGTGTAGAAAAATTTGATCCTACAAATGAACCATTTGATCCGCACAGGCATAACGCCATCTTCCAAATACCTGATGCTTCCAAGCCCCCAGGCACAGTTGGAGTTGTTCTAAAGGTACTTTACACGGTTGTTTGTTGTAGCACTGTGATTCAGTTTTGTCTTCTTCCTGATCTCATAATTTGCTTTGCCCTTCATAATTGGTTCATTTATATCGGTCATTCTATTCCATTCCATTCCCCTTCTTTCTCCTTCACATATCATCAATCCAAACAAGGCTTAGGAATTTAGAGAATGAATCAATTGAAAAGCTACACTGGTTATATTTGCAGGCAGGATATATGCTTTATGATCGGGTTATTCGTCCAGCAGAAGTTGGTGTAACACAAGAAGTGGAGGATAACAATGCAGCTGAGTGATTATGGCATGAAGAAATGCCCGGGTAGTGAGGTTCTTATTGGATACCATCCAACTAGTTCTCATTTGCAGGACTTTATCTTGTCCAGCACGGAAGGGACTATTCTTTTCTCTTTATATCCGGAATTTTTTTTCTCTCTTGCAATAACAAAATACCTTACTACTATGGATTTGATTCCATGAGATTTTGGTCGTATTATTGCTATTCAAGTGTCTACAGATTCATTATAGTAATATCTTTTGTAGTGGGACCTCTACAATACCCCGTATTAAGTTCTGGAGCTCTAGTCCCTTTCTTTTAGCTGATCATAACTTGTTAAGGGCCGAAGATCAGTCGTTGCAAGATTTATAGTCTTGAGAGGATGCACTGCATGAGGCGATGCAGCTGTTTTTGTTTTCATTATTTTTACGTTTTTTTTTTCTTTATTTGTTTGTGTGGCTTTCTACGTTTCATTTTCTTTATTTCATTTTGATTTGTGTTTTTGCATGATTTAGCATTTTAAACGGGTGATGGATGGTCATGCTAGATGGATGTCAGATAGCTAGTGCGTGATTGTGCCATTAGCCGACCACTTCCAAATAAAAGGACTCGATTATGAAGGTCGGGTCCTATTCAACGTCTATAATTTAGATTTTCTGTGTGACAACATGGGGTTACTCACAGCCAAACGTAGAACTGTAGACCCGTAATAGATGTAGATGAATTGTAGGGCCACCTTGAATGTGTTGCTTTGATGGCATTGTTGAAAAATAGGCAGTACGTGGGTGCACTAGGGGTGTATTTGAAAGAGTTTATTTAGACTTATCTTATGATACAAGCACTTATATAAGAGTTTGAGAGAGCTTAAAATAGCGTATGCAAAAATTTAATCTCATAAGTTCTTAGATTGTAAAAATAGTTTAATCATAAGCTCTTGTATTATAGGTGTTTATTGAATAAGACTTTGATTACTGTTTATTCAAACATACCCTAATTAGTCAGGTATAAATAGCACTCAAGTTTGTTATCTAGGTGAACTTGGTTTACCAATGAAATATCAGTAATAACAATTAATAAACCGTTTATTGAACTATTAATTAATATATTCAACAATAATTACTAATAATCCCACAAGGCCCATGATGTCAAAAGGTTGAGAAATTATACAACTTTAAAACTAAGTACCATATGGACCAAAAAAAAACCTTAAGTACCGTGTCACACTACGGGACGATTTTATGTCTTAATCACTGCAATGCTTGAATATGAATGAATACCAAATTCATCCTTCAATTCAACAACTTGCAACGATGCGAGAGGGCCTTTTATATACATGTTCCAGCATTTTTTACAAAAGCGTTCTTTTTTTCTTAGTTTTCATATTTCAAAACTTTTCCTACAAATACAATCCCCTAAAGCCAGAGAAGCTACAAATATAGGACATGCGCATGAGTAGTGAAAAACACAAGCAATCAGATTTTGAGAGCATCTTGAGATTTTTTAAATTTTATATTTACATATACTACAGTCTACAGCCACTAAATAGCCTCGCATTGATCAACACTAGTTACTGATCATTCCTATGCTACTAGCACTAGATAACTACTTACTGAGTACTGACTATATACAAAATTCTGACTAACTAACTACATTGATGTCAAAATAGGATGGCAGAATGTCAAGTGATAACAGGCCATATATGCTGCTGGCTTGGTATTTCTTGAACACACACTTTGCTTTCCAGACAACTTGATATTATGATTCCAGATACTCTTTAGTTCATGGACCACCCACTGGATATTTTTCCTCCAATTGATCATCACTGTTCTGGTTGTTCTCACCATTGTTGCCTTGGAAGCTCAAATCAAGATCCAACTTGCTCATGTTTGAATCCTGCAACACCAATAGATATGTAAACCAATGTTATTGATCATTGTAATGTTATATACCTAACAACAACAAAAGAAAACACCTTTTCTTACTAGACAGGGTCGGCTACATAGATCTATCCTTATTGTGTTCTATTATAAAGCAAGTCTTTACCGGTAATGACCTAACATTATCACAATTATGGTTTGTCTTGTCCATTTAATTGTCCAGCACCCCCTCCCTTTTATTTTAATAATTTGCAATAGAGCACAAAATAGGCAAAGTATGTATGAATATGCAAAATGATCTACGAATCCCTTAGGGACAAATGAAAGCAGTTCTTACACAGCGTTATAATGCATGAATGTAAATGATAATTCCTTAATGCTAACTTAAGACAGAAAACCGTACCATACCCTTACATTTAGCATGTATTATTAGTGACTAAAGTACAAATCATAAATGCAAAAACTGTGCACCATTTGGCTGGGGAAAAGGAAGAAGGATATGCCTATGATGTGATACTCACGAAGAGAAATATGTTTGTTCATTCTTTTTCATAATCTAATACGAATTGATTACCAAACCAGAGGCCAGGCAGCAAACAAAGAAATTCACTTACGACCACTTCATACTCTCAAAAGTCAGTGGCAGTATAATGTTAAATTACATTATCATCAAATAGCCACACGAACAAACACACAGATGGATGGATAAAAAATTTCCATGATTGTAAGCAGAGGATAATCCAAGCAATCTGAAACGACTGAGGCAGAGAAGAAACTTGAAGAACAACAAGTCCTATGCCCACTTCAAAAGTCTAAAAATTGAAATCAGAGAAATGTCCAAAACCATTCAAACCAGAAAATGGAAAATTCAGCTACTTCACCTTGGCATCCTCCAAGATTTCATTCATGTTCAGCTTCCCATGCACGTCATGAGTCTCATTTGTCTGCCTAGGTGTCAATTGCTCACTCTCGGTTATTGGTTCATGTTCAGCCTTTTCAACAGCCCCCTTTTTCTGTTCTTCCAGAACAGCAATCTGCATCATGACATTGATGACAAACCCTCACTTATAATGAAAAAACAGTTAAGTAACTGAAACTGTAACGCACCAATGGAGATGATAATTGATAAGATCATGCACAACACAAGCCGGTTTTCTTTGACAATACTTTGCCAACTCCAACTAAAGAAAACCTATAGTCATTAACAGTGATCCACCCACAATAGTATGACATAACCCTACTTGGCTGTTTGTATCCAAAAACAAAAAAATGTAAATTTTAAGAGTAAATGAAACCAAAATCTTAAAGACCCCAAACAACCTTGTACCATGACCAACAAAAAAAAAAACCATGGAGAAAATGTTTCAATGCCAAAAGTAGCAACCATAACAGACTCCAGAAGATAGACGGGGACATATAGGGTTAAGTGTGATTCAAAACAAAACTCAACTCAGAGAAAGCAGCTAATAAACAATCTTCTCACTATCTCAAATCCCAATTCACCCCACATGCAGACATTCCAATCCAATCCAACCCAACCCAACAACCCCAACACTCTTCTTCGATAACAATCACTTTCAACCAGTACCACCCAGCAAAAGCAGGAGAATAAAAATCGAAACTTTTTAATAGCAAAGATAAAACCCAATTAATTAAATATTTAAAAAAAAACAAAAAGGGGAAAACAGAAAAAACAGACGTAGACAGTGACTTACAGGAGTATAACGAAACCTCCTTCTGGGTGGCTCGTCGGAGGCGTCGCCGGAGCCGTTGTGGGTGTTTTCGTCGGCGGTGGCGGAGGAGGGGGAGGTGATAGGAGTCCAGCGGCGGAGAAGGAGGTGAGAGGAAGCATTGTTGTTGTCGTTTTTAGAGTGAGAGTTAGCGTTGTTGTTGTTGTTGTTTAAGGAAGAGGTGACGTGGACCCATTTCTTCTCCCACTTTCTAACGGGACCACTGAACACGGTGGGTGTACCGTAGCGTGAGGAAGCTCGACCCAGCCTCGTTGAACCCACCGTCTCCATTTTTCTTCCCAACGGAACGGTGTCGTTTGGTGGAAGAGCAGGGTTTTTTCAGCTTTCAGTGTGTGACTTGAGACCAAAGAGGTGACAAGTGTTACTGAGAAGTACTCGTAACTTTTCTTCTCCTCACAAACAAACAAGCACAACACTACTACTAACATATGATAGGGATTGTTGATTTTGAGATAGCTGCATCCATGTCGTCAATTTGCAGTCAAGGCCCAAGGATATTTTCGGAGTAACGCAGCGCAGGGATGTTTTCGGAAAAAAAATAATTTAAAAAATTATTAATGAGAAATTATTTTAATATAAAAATATTATATTTAAGATTTAATTATAGAAATTTAAGTATTTATTAAACTTCATAGGAATATTAAGTATTTATTAAATTTTTAATTCTTTGATAAGTACTTTAGTATTCATAGAAATATTTTTTAAAGACTTAAATACCTTTTGTCTATATAAAATGATCGAGTTTCATTTTTCGTCTATGTAAAAGCAAATTTTGTTTATGATACCTGCAAAATAAAAAAAAATATTTTTAGTCCTCATTATTTTTGTTTTAGTCCTTGTAATATTTAGATCATGTTGAATTAGTTCATGTAAAATAAAATTGATATAATATTTTATAATATTATAAGGACTAAAAACAAAATTGTAGACATATTACAAAATTGTTAAGTTTAATTACACTTTGATATCCCTAGTTTCTAATTGTACTACTCAATTGTTACAACCAGATTTATTTATTAATATGCCATCCAAACTTTGACGTAATAACATATGTGTAACTGATTTGATACTAAATCAGACAACATATATTGCCATAAAATTTATCAAAATAAATTGATAACACACGATGTACCTTGTGCTGTTTAACTTTTATGACATGTGAGTGACACTCTTTGCCACGTCATCAATGTCGATATAATTTAGTACCAAATCAACTCTGGGATATACATAGACTCTTTACATTAAAAATTGAACAGGAGATACTAATGGATCGGACAATAACAATTTGGAAATTTAAATACTTATTTAAATACTTATAGCACAATTTGGACTAAAATACCTTTTATAGCCGGTCATTCTTAGTGGTACACCGGTGAGGGACGTGATTGCTCCCTCACACGAGAAGCCACCCTCCAACCGTAAGGAGAATGAATCAACACCTTAGCGTGGAAGGAAAGGATGAGCTCGGATAAAACGACGTCGTGTTCTCTGCAACAGAATCCGTCGTTTCAATGGCGAACGAAACGGAGCCCGCGAAGCTGCTCTTACCGTACCTTCAACGCGCCGATGAGCTGCAAAAGCACGAACCTCTCGTCGCTTATTACTGTAACACATTCTCTATCGCTGATTAATTTCTTCTTTTTTTTTGGTGCATTTTTTGAATTTGATATATCAAATGATGATTGATTGCTATTTTTGGCTGTTGATTGCTTCATGTTATTATTATATTTTTGCATTTTTTTTTTAAATTGATCCCACTTAGCTAGGACTATTATTGCCCGAATTAAATTAATTAGTTGTGTTTGTTTATGGTAAATGAAGGTCGGTTATATGCAATGGAGAGGGGGCTGAAGATTCCGCAGAGTGAGCGCACTAAGACTACTAATGCTCTGCTTGTTTCCCTCATGAAGCAGCTTGAAAAGGTCGTAATATTCATTATTCCATTAGAATAATCAAATTAGTTCATCAAAGATGTAATATAACCTCAATCAAGTAGTCCCTTAATTATGTAAATTACGTCCGATGCCCCTGTTGGTCAAATTAGTCCCCATGCAAGGAACTTTGAGAACTGTTTCGATTGACGATGTACATATTCAAGGACTAATTTGATCTACTGAATATATATTAAGGGATTAGTTGTGTAATTTTCGTCATGTAGAGACTGATATGACTGATCCTTTATCTTTTAGAAGCTATTTTGACTTTTTACTCTTGCAGTTCTGTTACTTTTTCCCCCTTATTTGGGTTTGGCTTTCAATATTAGAGTTTTTTTGTTGATGACTGTTTCATTCTCCAGCGCTATTTGGTTTATTGCGAGAAAATGGTGGATGAGTTTATGACTTTATGTGATTTTTTCCATTCCACCTTATGATTGTCTCTCTAGTGTGGAGAGTATGCTGTTGAATTTAAGTGTTTTTTTTTGGTTTTTTGAGGTTTGAAGTGGTTAAAGTTTTAGGGTCTTATTAATTAATTCACCCCAGTGCTGTTTTAAGTGACTAAAATGTAGAAGAATGCATGTTTTTGCTGAAAAATGAAAATAAAAGATGCATCCTTGTCACTGCATCGGTTGTGTAGCTGGAAAAGCATTAATGCCATGCAACCTGATGTCATCTGGCTCTGGTTGTCTGATGTGCCAGCCTCAAAATGCAGAATGCAACTCACATTGCATCATCTGCTTTCGGCAACACTGCTTGACAGTTTTTTTGTGGATTTGGAGTGGGGGCAATTATACTATATGATGAGCTTTTCTATATCAATGTAACGTATTGCAGGTTATTACTTATTTGTCAGCCTCTAGTATATCTTATTGCTCTTTTCCACCCAAAGTTTTTTTATTTTTAAATTGATATAGTTGCATGTTGTTAATATTCAATCAGCAGCTTATTTATAAAGTTATCTTTTTTTTTTGCCCCCTCTGTCCTTACAGGATAAGAAGGCAATCAAGTTGGGGCCTGAAGATAGTTTATATATTGAGGGATTTGCCTTAAATGTGTTTGGGAAGGCAGACAAACAAGATCATGCTGGAAGAGCAGATTTGTATGGTTATCACCTTTTTTTTTAAAATGCACATATATAACCGTCATACTCTTAGGCATGAAACAGCATGGTTTAGTTTTATCTGCTGCCACTGTTCAGTTGGCTTCAATGCCTTCAAGCTCAATTTTGTGTTGAGGCCTAGGAGCAATCACAATTCTTGACTGGATGCTTTTCTTTATGTTTGTTATTTATATGTATGCGAATATACATGCTTAGGGGGGCAACATATGATGTGTGTATATAGATGAAGGACTGCTTCCTGATTAAAATTTCAGGAGTTCCATCTTATTTTTCAAAATATTTTTCATTTCTTTGTGGGAAGATTTTGGAGTCTTGGGAGCTCCAAACTCCTTTCTGAAGAGTGTTCAGCCAATCAAACTTCATGGTAGATTGATCCTATTTATAGCTATTTTCATGTTGCCATTAGTCCGCCAACAACAATCGCTTCATACCCAACGTCCATTTTCATGTTGCCAATGTTAACCAACATTCTCACGAGTCATAACAATTGATGTCATACTCTGTCTTGCAATACAACCATGGAAATTTATGCCATTCTCAATATTATAATAAGAAGCCAGAGCACCTAAAATATTTACTCTTTGGCGCAAGAATCTGGTGCCCCCTTCCTTCTCTTGTGTTCCTTTGTCTACCTTTGTTTGTTTGGCCTAAATTAATCTTTGCACTTTATTGTTCCTTCCCTACAAGTAACATAGGCAGTATCACTCACTCTCCCAACTCATCAAATATTAGTCTTTTGCCAAATGGCTGCTCATAATCCTTTTGCCTTTTATTAGCTTTTTTTTTTTGCCTGTGATCAGTTTTTACTTTTTAACGTATATTTCTCCTAACCTGTGGCAGGAATACGGCAAAAACATTTTATGCTGCTAGCATTTTTTTTGAGATTCTTAATCAATTTGGGACACTTCAGCCTGATGTGAGTATCTGGTTAACGCGTTGAACCTTCCCTTTATGCAATTCTCATTGCTTTTGCATGATTCTCTCATGACTTCCTTATTTAGCAATAATTTGCTACAGAAATATAACTTGATATAATGGCTAGTTTAACATTTTTGGGAGTTTCTTTTACAGCTGGAGCAAAAACAGATATATGCAGCCTGGAAAGCAGCAGATATAAGAAAGGCTTTGAAAGAAGGAAGGAAGCCCACACCTGGCCCACCTGCTGGTGATAAGGATATGTCAATTCCGTCAAGTACTCCTAGTAATACATATGTATGGTTTCAAACTCGACCTAGTTAGTCCTGTGTTTGATCAGTTTGATGGAAATATCTTTATTATTGCATATAGTCACAAACTTTTAGGGTTATGTGTACCGATTTGATGCACTCATCCAGCAGACAAATATATTAAAAACTGAAACAAGAATCAATATTTTCAGGAACAATTTCATATTAAAATTTGAAAGCATTAGTGCTCTTTGTTCGTGAGATCTCTGTATGGTTGCTTGATTTTCGAAGTTTATGAACGCGGTTCATTATGAAATCAGACAAATCTTTTTCCACTAATTGGGTCTGCTACATCAATCAAATGACACTATATGTCCTGTAATTATTAAGACAATAAATAAAATGTCACCCCCCCCCCCCCAATATCCAATTCTTGTCTAATATCTAATCTAATGCATTTTCATAAGTAAAATGTACAAATTGACAGATCAATTAAACAGGTGACATTTAGCTATGATTATCATTGCAGGACCTTGGCACTACAGGAACTACAGTTACCAGTCCTGGACCAGAATCTGATCCATCACATGATTATCATGACCCTGTTAAGTACCAGCATTTGCCAAGCATTCATCCTGCTCCTGAATTCCATGATACTATCTATGACCAGGATTCTACAAATATTCCACCATCCATGCAGTTTCATGATGGAGTTAGTAATGGTCAGAATTTTTCTAATAGTTCTCCATCATCTCCTACTTATCCATCTACAGGTTATCCTTCCCAAGATTATCATCATCCTCCACCATCCCAAGATTACCATCCTCCTCTTCCTTCCCAAGATTACCATCATCCTCCACCATCCCAAGATTACCATCCTCCTCCGCCTTCCCAAGATTACCATTCACCACCACCTGCCAGATCAGAAGGTCCTATTCATCATCAGTATTCAGCGGAGCATTCACAGCCTTTAGCTCCTAATGACCCTTCTCATGAAACTTCCTCTTCTTACTCTTATCCACATTTTCAGTCTTATCCAAGTTTTGCAGAAAGCAGCCTACCATCAGTCCCATCAAACTATACGTATCATCAAGGGTCTGATGCTGCTTCTTATTCTACCCAGTCAGCTCCTCTAACTATAAACCATTCCTCAAGTACCCAGCAAAATTCCCTTGGCAGAAATGGAATTGTCTCAGAACCTAATTCAACTACTCAGACATACCAATATGACAGTAACTTCCAGCCACCACCTGAAAAAATAGCAGAGGCACACAAGGCTGCAAGATTTGCTGTTGGGGCACTTGCATTCGATGATGTGTCAACTGCAGTTGACTACTTGAGGAAATCACTTGAGTTGCTGACTAATCCATCATCTGGTAAATGAGATTGATCTAAAAGTTTTTTCTTTTGGGGGGGGGGGTATACCTTTTATTTCAGTGCATTCTTTTGTAAATATTATTCAAGTGTGAAGGAAATTCAGTGAACACGACTTGAATAGAATTTTGATATTTGCATCGAAGAGTATGCTAATCTCACTTGTCTGGATGTTAGAGAGATCTATTATTTTTGTCAAGTGGTAAGCATGTTTGAGCTTGGATAAAGTATCCAGTAAAGTATTGAAGGGGTGGGTCGGCCAACCTTGGTACCTTTAGGCTTTAGCGGAGGAATCCCAGTAATAAAATTCACTTACTGTCCCTTAGAACTTGAATCTTAGCAGTGGAATTCCTTAGTTAACTCACCATGCAAAATCAATGTTAAGAAGTTTCTTTTAAGGGATAAAGTATAGTTTGCTTTGGCTTAAACAAAACCTATTCCGTTTTGGTTTGTTAGGTATAGTCACATTTTGCGGTACTAAACTGCCACATTACTTTGTCTTAATTCCTTCTTTATAAATAACGAGTGGAGTGTTTGGCTTGTTCTGGTAAAATAAAATAATTTCCCTTTGCATCCTTCTGGAGTTTAGTGTTCGTATTTTGGCAACTTGCATGGGAGTGATTATGATTCTGCTATGGCCACGTTTGTACTTTCATGATGATGTCGGGAAATGCAAGATCTCGTGTTATGGCTGGGGTGGGACATTTTGGCAGTGGCTGCATGTTTGGCTCTAGAAAGAGTCGGCAAGAATCAACCCAACTCCTAAGTCCTATCCTCCAAAATTCTGATACCAATGCAACCTCAAGTGCTTACTCATCTTATTGAATCCATTCAGACCAACCAGAATCCTCCCAATTAGATTACTGATATGCTTCTCCATGGCTTATTATTATCCTTTGACAACTCTGTCAAGGGGACCTTGCTTGACTAAAGCTGCTGCAGCGCACACAGGAAAGCATAATCACCCCCTTTTAATGGTCCAGGAAGGGTTGTTACGTTGCATGCGGTTCTTTTTGCCATTCTGAAATTAAAGGCTTTTTGTTTTTTTTGAGTAGGTGAAGCTTCTTTGTGGGACAAGTGAGCTGTTACATTCCTATACCTCTCTATCCCACACTCATCATTCTTATGAATTTTATCATTTTCACATAAAATATTTTCGTTTCATCTTTCCATGTTTTTGTTGGGGAAATATAGATTAAGGGATACTGTGTTAGAATGTGTGTTTTAAATTTTATTATCTAAAGACAAGTGTAAGATTGGTGTATAAAAATATGTATAAATAACATTATTGCAGTATTAAACTCTTCCCTTTTGAAACTTCTGAATTTTTTTACTTTTTATAAAGAGAATGATAAACAATTAAACATACGAAGGAAACTAGGTAAAAAAACAAAAGAGAGTCCTGCAAACAGAGAGAACAATGGAAAAATGTGTGGGTAGGTTTGATCAACATAGTTGAGTTTTAAGATTTTCATTAATGCAGAGGACCACTAGTGAATCCTGGCTCTTCATTCTAGATTTTAGCCCACAAAAAATATCTACAGAAGTCCATGAAAAGAAAAGGAGACAAAGAGCTTTGTATCAGGCTGAAAAGTTAAGGAATCTCCATATACATGGACCACGAAGAGGAAGCAATCTTTATTTGACTTGCTATCAAAATACTGTGTCATACTGTCATTCATTAAATGTTTGCTTGGAAATATTGAGGACCAGACCCCTAATGTTCGATCTGTAGAAAACACCCGAAACAATGAAACACCCCTTTTTCATCTTGCTTGCTTGATTTGGAGAAGCACAAAGTAATGAAAAATTGAAAACCTCTAGAGATCAACTAATGCACTATGCTTATGTTGGTTAACATATATAGATTTGGGAATGAATTAAAATTGGTCTTTGGAGAGAAGGTCCATATTCATGACTAGTGCTATGCCCCATCAGATGTAGATTTCAATTATTGAACTAATTTTCCGAGTTAACAATTGTTTTCAAGACTAAAAAGGTTTTAATTGAGTTTGATTAAGGGTGACAACAAATTCATGTATCCTTGACTAATGCATTAATGAATGATAAACAATTAAGTGAATGTTTCAGTTAATTAACGTATTTTCTTGATCAATTCCCGAGATATAGCAAAGGGACAATGATGTTTATTGGGATAGAGAGACAGTGGGTCACAGTTGGAAGGCTCAACATTGTCTTTGAGTGAAGCCAACATGTGAGTACCAGACCTTTGCTTAGCTGATATATTGTTTGTCATCTTGCAATTTTGTCTTCACCCTGAACTTAGTTTAGGATGCTGTCACGAACTTGGATATTCATGATTATTTTTATTTATGAAAATTTTATAAATTTTAGTACTATTTGTGCTAACTTGGTTTTTGGCCTTCCTTTTTCACCTTTTTATGGATTGATACATCAGATGCAGCCCAAGTAAATAGTTATGAGCAATAACACTAATTGTACTACTTATAGTCAACAGTGAAGCCTTGTCTTCACCACCAAACAAAATTGCCAAAAGCCTGAAACTTGTCCTTGTGTATAGGTGGGTAATTAAACTTGAGATTTTTTGTCTTTATCTTTATGACTAAGATATGCTATAATGACCCATATAGACATCGAGGACCACGATGTCCTTAATATATATTCATGTAAATTAAGGGTGAGAATATTTCACTCCCATTCTGTTTATTTACACATTAGAGGAGTGGTTTATAAACTCACCGAACGTGGAAAAGGATAGAAACTACTAAACTGAACATTATGTTGGTTAAGAAGTACTAGTTTCAAAGCATCTCACATACATGCCCTTAATATCTGTAGTAAATATTGTGGGTGAAGGTCTGTATTAGATGTCTAGAAAAAGCTTGTGCATCTATAAATATTTTTGTATTTGTGTTGCTCAAACTAAGCCAAGAAATTAAATTTACAGTGAGTTATACTTCAATATTGAGTGTTCTCCCTTCTCTACCCTTCTCTGGAGAAACCTTTGAAAGATAAAATGGATGATGTAAAAGAAATGGGGTTTAATTCATTGATTTGAAGTCAAAGAAGTAAGGAGAAGCAAAAAGTGAGTTTTAGACTAACAAAAGAGTTAGATGTTATTATTATTTTGTAAACACAAGTGGGGGATTTTAAAGAGTGTTTATTATTGTTGAGATCCCACATTGATTACTTTTGCAATATCTCTAGTCAATGTGGGATTTCAACACCCGCTCTGCTCACACCCAAGACTGGGATATCTGGAGTGTGGACAAATGCGAGTAACCCAATAACAACACCCTTTCATACCTAGGGCTAGACATTTGGAGCATAGACAAATATGGGTGGCCTAATAACAAATCTAGGACCCAAGTTCTAAAAATTACCATTAGTACAATAGATTCTTTTTTCTTATTCAATATGAATTGTGAATTTAGTAGACATATGTCTGTCTCTGCAAGTGCAAGCTTTCTGTAACATACAAAATGTCATATTTGTTTAGCATCCAAATTAAGATTCAACTTCTTGTAGGTTTTGATTGAATAAAGAAGTGTAGGGTGGCTACTCCTTTTGGTTGAGTGTGATGCATTTGGACGTATATCTTTGCCTCTTCCCCATTTTATGGACATGATAGCCGTCATTGCTTCATTGTGGGATATTTTAAAGGGACTTTCACTATCAGATGCGTGGAAGGACTGAAGAGTCATCCAATGGTTTGTTTTCTTCTTCCTATTTTGTTCTCTCTTTCTTGATTTTCCTGTCTGTTTTTCTGCCGGCCATTCTGTTCCGTGTTGACCTTTTCTTATAGAGATGTTTACATTTTTTTTGCCTACCAATTAAATATGTATACCAGGTTTTGTTATTAAACTCATCACAGCTGCATTTTTAGCAAAACATAGTTGAAATGCTTCAATATAATCTGGATGGCTTAAAGGCTATCGTAATAGTTTGGCTACAAAGTACACACACAGTGTTAATTGAAAAGCAAAATAAAGAAAGGAAGAGTTGACTCATAAAATGGCATCTTCAACATCAACACTCCATCTTGTTAGGTACAGAAGGCACACCGTTCCATTCATGCAACTTTAACAAAATATGGACATGTACACACTATGATAAGCTAAGAAGAAAGCAAAGGAGTTTCCTAGCTTTCTTAGTTCCGATCCAAGGGGACACAAGTCAGAAAACACATGATGTGTAGAAAGTAACTAAGGTCAGGAAGAACACGCACACACAAAAAACAAAACACTCAAAAGAGGGAGAAAATAGATGATGGAAGTTGTGAACCTCTCATTTCATGTCTCTCTCTTGTGTGTTTTGACTCCTCCTATGCAGTAAAAGTGTAAAATAACACACAAAAAGAAAGGAAAAGAAAACTAGAGCAGCCCTTCTCTTTGTCGTCTTGTTATGTTCAAAGGGCCTTTTTTTTTCCCTCTCTGTCTCTTCTCATTGAGCTAAAGAAAGGGATGCAACTATGTGAAAGAACTGTAGTTGCTCTAATAACTCTTTGCCATGGCTTGTGGCTCGGCGCTCCACCCTCAGAAACAGTTCCTCACTAAGCTTGTCACCAATATGAGCATCAACAAGGACACCAGACACACTCCTACAGCTGTTGGCTAGAGCTTTGCCTACTTCACTCGCATCATCCGGTTGGTTCACCACAAGAGGGCTTCCTCCTTTGAAAACCTCAAGCTTGTTTATGGAAAATGAACCATCAGCTTCAACCACCTCCTTGAAGTCTTGCAGGCTTGGTGCATACACTGGAATGTTGAAACTGTCTCGTTTCTCATTGCTAATTAATCCCTGTGATCAAGCATATCATTTAATCCACATGCCACAGACATATCAAAACATTAGATAGACTATACTTTAATTGGTTGAACAAGCTTGAAGGAGACAATTGACCATTCCAAAGCCAATTAGGAAACAAAGTACTTATGACCTCACACCACTTTGATTTAAGTTTTTGCTTTTAATGAAAGAAGTATGCTGCCCCAACAAAAAGAGACAGAAAATGGTTGCTTTAAGTTTGAAGACAACTCTCACATACTCTTTAGACATATTTTATGAGCTACAAAATAATAAGACTCATATTATGAAAGTCTCGTTATATTCTGTACTCTCTTAATTAATTACAGTATTAGATGCCTAACATGTTATGGTGGAGGAGGATATTATACATGGCTTTAGCTCTGTTCAAAGACAACACTTTAGGGTCCCTTGGCCTACAAATCATTAGATGAAAATGGATCAGATGAAGGCAAACACCCCTTTTTGTCTTGCTTTAAGTTATGATGATGATTTTGTGTGTTCTAAACATCCAAAACCTAATTGTTGGTTAATATCATGGACCAGATGCCAGCCAGCAGAGTTAATTATTATTTCTGCCGACATCATGATGGATGAAAATGGATGGCTAATTGATCAACTTGTTTGTATCATGGCAGGTGAAGTGAAAAAAAAAAAAAACTAATGTGACGCCTACTAACAAATTGATCATTTTGTTGTGTTCTTTTCTATCTCCCTATAGTGTGTGTTTGAAAGTCCTTTTTGGTCTGCACAAAGACAAACATATATCATACATGGACACTGTAGTAATGTGGTGTGCACTGTTTTCACACACTAGCACGCATAAAAATGTTTTTTGTGAATATGAATAATTACCTCTTGGACAAGATCATCCCAAGCATCCTGAAAGTGGGTCCCAAAGAGGAGGCCAGCCCCACCTTGGTCTGTGGGGTCCACTGAAGTTCTGCCTAGGCAAACAAGGAACATGGACCCCCCTCTTTTCATCTCCACTGACCTTGAGCTCAGGAAGCCTGCCAAGTCTTGTTGGAATTGTTTCTTGTAAGCATTTGTTGTGATCTCACTAGCACCATGGATAAACACCCTTCCCTTGTTGTATGCAATTGACCTCTTGTCCAGAACAGATTCTGGAACCTGGGACCCAAACCAAAGGGAAAAAATAAAAATAAAAACTTTATAGTGCATGCAGTTCAACATATCAGCAATTCAGCATGTGTCCCTTTTGTCAGTCAGTCAAAAAAAAGCATGTGTCCCTTTTGGTAATTAAATAGAATCCAGCCGGTCACATATACTATTAAAAATAAACAAATGCGTGAAGTTGAAGGGGTGTCACTATGACCCTGAAAAAAGGGGTGTTTTTTTTCAAATCTAGAGACCATGGATTTGTTGCATTACTTTTGACCATAATTTAGGACTTAGACTTCAAACTAATGCATTATAGTCACGTAAGGGTTTTATCATATTATCCTCGGGAAGTGGTAAATATTTATTTTTATTTTGTCGTGGAAATTACTGCATAGAGACTACATAGATTCTTTTATGGGTGGGGTAGGGGGTGTGAATGAGACCATAATTAAAAAAGTCGTAAAAGGGAGAAACTGCTTAAAAAGTTTTAGCAAACTAATGTAGTCGTTATTGACCAAAAGTTTTCAAGAAATTTATGGTGTACCTTGAAGTTGGAATTCAATCAAAGAGAGATGTCATATAATGATTTGATAGAGTAATTCTTGGACGAATATCTGTGGCTACAACTAGTCAAAACTGTAGGATATACTAAAATAATAAAAGAAAAAGACACAAAAGCTATTATTGAGATTATTTTAATTTTATGGTTGTTATCTTGAATCTTTGGTTGGTTTGGTTTGGTTTAGTTGGTTTGATTGGTTGTGTTTATAAATACTATGCTCATACAATGATTATTTTTTATAAGTAACTTTGCTTATGTAATGATTATTAATTTGAAATTTATTAATTTTGTGTCACATTTAATGAAAGTTCAAGATAAATGAATCATTAATCTAATGAAAGATTTTAGGAATAAAAATGAAAATATAGTCATATTACATTTTCTTTTCTTATAGCAACACGAAACAGAACAGAACAAAACAGAAGTTTGAGACAACTATTTTTTTCCTTAAATAATGAATATTCAAATAAACAAATACATCAAGAGAAGAAAAAGACAAAAAAAAAATCATAGACAATGATATATTAACACTGTTACCTGAGACAACCAATGCAAAGAAAAGGCTGAGTGGAAAATGTCAATGGACCTCGCCGGAAAAAGCCTCCGGTAGAAAGAGCCGGGGACTCCGGCGGCGAAGTAGGAGCGGTGGTTGTTGGCGGCAAGGCACTCTTCCATGCTAACTCCATAGTTGGCTAATGGAGGAAGGAGCTGGAAGAGGGTGTTGAAGTCATTGCTTGGAAGGTCAGAGAAGAAAGCAGAGAACTCTGGTGGGTTGAATCCTAAAGCCTCATAGCGCTTAATGATGTGCTTTATGATCACATCCATCACGTTGATGGTGTTGCTTCCACATGAACACCCCAAATCCACCACCACAAATGGTATGTCAGGGGCATGAAGCTCAACTCCATCTAGTGCCTCTTTTAGAAGGTGAAGCATGGATTTGGCATGTATGGCCTACACATTTACATACATACATATGAATATGATATTCCATAAATCATCATGTGTTATTCTTTTGGGATACTTAGCTTTGAAAAACATGTCATCAGTTTATATATGCATATCAGCATACATGTAGGAATATGTATGTGTGTGTGTGAGAACAAATCCTATCAAGTTAAAATTTCATATGATTTTGTCACATGAAATTTGTGTGTCTACATCTTCTTTTGTAGACATTCAATAAGTAAAATACTACTAAAATTTGTGAACATTCACTCAAAAGATAGACACACAATTTTGGAGATCAATTTCCCATGTGTTTGAGTTTGAGGGTATGCCAAAAGGATACTTGTCTTGTATTTAATTATACGCTGTCAGCTGAAAGCTGTGTTTGGAGGCTTCATTTTGTTTGTAAATGAAAAGAGAGAGAGGAAGAGGAAGTAGTCCTTAATTAATGAGTTTATTGAGGAGAGTTAGAAGAATATAAAGAAAGAATCAAACAAAAGAGGGTACCTGTGCTTGGGAATTGTTGGCATAGCTAGCCTCTCCTTTACCTCCTTTCATGCTAAGCAACCTCTCTAACTCCATATCGGAAACTACAACATTGTCTCCCATGGCAGCAAAATATATAAAACTCTGAGTGATGTGAAGTGAACTATAGAAACTAAAATGGAGGAAGAGGGTGTATGTATCTCTCTCTCTCTCTCTCTATATATATATATATATGGAGGAGGTGTTTTCTAGGTGTCTATGATATAGCCAAAATGAGAGACAAGAGAGTTAATATATATAGACAAAGGAGGAGAAGAGTATTACTATTATCAATTATGTGCGCTACTATATTCTATAGGCTCCTTGGTGCTATCTAGATACAAGGGGGGGGGGGGGGGGGGGGGGGGCAACTAAGTAGCAAGCAGCAAAAGCAGCAATTATTATTATTATGCATTAACAATTCAAAAGGGAAAAGCCACAAGTATAAGCAAGGAAACGAAAAACACACAAAAAAGGTTGAAGGCTGGAAATATGGGCCTCACATGCAACAGAGCAGGCCCAAGATTGGCGCCAGATTTTGTTAACTGATTTCGGCGGTTTGGGAATTCGAATCCTCTCAACCAGCACTTTCTCTCTCTCCATCATCTCACCATAAAAAATTTCACATATAAATTATGGGTAGGGGTGTAAATGAGTCAAGCCGAATCGAGTATTTAAAGCTTAAATTTGGCTTGTGAAAAAAATAGATGACTCAAGTTTGACTCATTTATTTATATGAGCCTAAATAAAAGCTTGGGTTTGAGCTTATTAAAAAATATAAAGCTTGGGCTTGACTTGTTAGCTCATTTATAATTTAAATTTTGCATTTATAAATTTTTTTAAAACTTTATTGGTTTATTACGCTCTCCATCCCATTTTATTTGTTGTTTTAGCTAAATTTTTTTGTCCCAATTTGATTGTCATTTTACAATATCAACGATGTATTTAATTTTTTTTCCTATTATACCTCAAAGAATTAGGTTTACATGAGAGAGGGAGGGAGTAATTGATTATCAATTACTATGAGAGATAAGAGCAACAAATGACATATTAAGAATACCAAAATAATTTTTATGAATTTTGAGCTATTAGTTGTGTTTTTTAGTTTCTGTGACACTATTACGCTTAGATAATTTAATAAATAAAAAGTTCATTTCTTGACTACTACAAAAAGGAAAAAAAATTATGCAAAATGTAAAATCTATGTAACTTTATTTTTTGATTATATATATAAACGAGTTATTCACGAGCCCTTAATGTCAAGCTTCTAAGGCTTGGGCTTCACTCATTTAAATATTCGAGTTCAATCTTAAGTTTGAGCTTGGCTTATTTAATTAAACAAACGAACTTGAGCGAATATTTAACGAGCCGAACCCAAACAGTTTACAAATAGTTTAGCTCATTTATACTTCTAATTATGGGATTCATATAAAATTTCACATAATAATAATATAAAGAAAATATTTAAAAAACATTACTAATATTCCTCTTATATTACAACTATAACATCATCTTTTTGCTTCAAAATGGCACACACGCCATGACCTGTCAAGCAAGAGAGAGAACAATCGAGTCAATAAATCAAGTAAACTTATTAGACACAAGAGGGGATATAGTGGCCTATAAACCTTTTTTTTATGATTATACGTGGCCTATATAATATAGTGTTGTTTCAAAAATTCGACATGATTATTACACGCAAGTTTTAAAGACTTGAGTTTTTTTTGGTACATAAAGACCCGAGTTATATTATAGTGTATATATTATAAGTAATATAGTACAAAAATATATAAGTTAAAAAATATTTTAAAATGAAATAATCTCAATTAATGTTTATTAGTTTTAATTTTTCCTTAAAAATATTTTTTTAGTGTCTCTTGTAAATATAAATATTACTATAAATAAGGATATAATTGACAAATTAGCATTTAATTTATTTAAAAATAGATGAATGTTGTTTATATTTTGAATCAAAAAAAATGTGTCTTTATTGCTTATAATTTGAACCGGAAGGAGTATTATATACCAATTCAAATACAGTGTACAAATCTCTACCAAAAAAAATTCTGTCTACACTAGTAAAAAAAAAATCTGTCTACAAACTCGTTGCCAAATTTACTAATTTTCATATTTGAGGAATACTCGCAATATTGCGGCTTGCATGTACTTCCATTAAGTAGATAAATAAATGCCTTTATGGAAAAAAGAAGAAAGAAATGAGTGTGCGGAGCGAAAAGAAAATAATCTTTGTTTTCGAAATCTAGTAATATCTTGAGAAATTAATCTCTTGCTTATGAGAAATAGATCACCAAAAAACTATTAATAATTGTACGTATGTCGTTTTATTTAATGAAGTTCTTATAATCATTGTAAATGTTAATTATTAGTATTAGTATATAGTATTTTTTTTTGATGAATAATTATTAGTATATAGTATATATATATTGTATGTGAAATTTACCATTATGTTAAAATTCTTATTTGTGTGCAACAACATTTCCCAGTATCCCGTGGGGTGGGATCAGCTGGCAAAGAGCCTTCACCTTATTTATGAGGTTGAGGGTTCGAATCCAGCTTCTCTACATTTATTTATCAATCCTTGCATGGAGTCGATCCTTGCCCCTAAACTAAACTTTTTGTTATAAAAAAAACAACATTTCCCAGTAATCATATTCTACTTTATGTTTTGTGTGAATTACAGAGGCAGTAAAGTAAAAAGTATATTTTTCTCCAAAAAAAAAGGTAAAAAGTATTTTGAAAAGGTCTTCGATTTTATCCAAAAGATAATAATTTGTGGGTCCCAAACGATTATTTTGCTAATATATAATTATTAGTTAGTGTGCTAGAATCCAAATTACTGTATAATTTATATCAATAAACAATAAATTACTGTATAGTTTAAATCAATAATTAATATCGAAGAATTTGTCATCAATAAAAGTAACAATGACATAGTCTTGTTTTTCATCTCTATCAAAACTTTTTTTTAAGTAGAAAAAAAAAAGAATTAGGAAGACCAGAAAACTACAGTAAAAGTTAAAACTAGTTAAGCATTACATTTCCACAAATTAGAAAGTAGTTCATAAATTCTTCTTCTGTTATTTATATGTATATATAATCAATTGAAACCCATTTTAATAATTTTAAAATTATTCCTGCAGAAATTGCAAATATATCAACTTAGTCAAACTAATATTTTATTGTCATAAGATTAGGAAGAGTGTCTCATAATCCAAAGATCAAACACTTCACATAATATTGAAATATATATACAAACACATATATACCTTAATTAATATGTAAAATCGAGTCTTTTGTACTTATATATAGCATTGATACTTTGATCTAAGCATGTTATATATTAATCATATAATGCAAATCATAAGGCAGTAAGTGCTATATACATAGACTTTCAAATTAAATTATCGTTATATATACTTTTAGCCTTTTAGACCTACATAATATATAGAAGATTAGCTCTCAAAGCACCATGATACAAGTATAATTAATTGACGAGGCTACAGGTAAAAAAACTAATGGCTAAATTAAGAGCTCTAGACTAATGTAGTGGAATTATTAAGTAATGGTACTCATTATATTACATCTCCATCTTTTTAGTGCTCTCTTTTCCTTTTATACAGTATTTTATCTCTCTTTTTAAAGTGTTTTTCAATGGTAGCCGCCGCTATTTTTTTTACGACAACATTAATTATTTTCTTTGTTGTGTATGTTTCCCTATTTTATTTTATTTTACTTTTTCTAATAAATTTATCCACATCTTTTAGATTATATTTTGACCTTATATGTTATATCAAACCGTAAAACTTTTAACATTTACTTGATAAATAAGTGATCTAATATGCTCTCTTTATAGTATTGATCTCTACATAATCCAGTAAAATTAGATTAGTGGTAAGGTTTGAGGTTTGAATGTGAGATCATAGACTTAAATTTTAGTGTCGATCACTATTAATTAATTAATGTATACAAAAATGTATTGATCTCCACAGTAAAATGCATATAAATATTTGTCATTGATATAATCGATATGTGGCTGCAACAAAACTATAACTTAAGAGATAATTTTGAAAGAAAGTCATGTTTTATTATTTTTATAGATTTTTGTTTTGTTAATTGTAAACGATGATGATGATGGTGATAATAATACTAATAATGAAAACCAATATTTCGCTTTGCTGATTGGTGAAAACCATGAGAAACAAATTGATTATATATGGACCCAAATTGTATGCAGTGGTGTCTATAAGACAATAAAGGAAAACATCATTCATTATTAGATCTATATCATCACTTGATTAGTATGAATGAGAGATGATGGAATGTAAAGACTTGGTGGATCTCATGATTTCTCATCTCTCCCGTTTTGAGAGAATTGGAAAGGATTAAGAGGGGAAAATCAAGTTTACTGAATATTAATTATGTAATTTTATAAAACCAAAATAAACGAATAAGAGTATCTTTTTTATATCAGACAATAATAAAAAAAAAAATCAATGGCCGTGATATTTTGGAGGGCGCCTACTAGTAGTGTAGGTATGTGGTATTACTAAAACTTACAAAGGAAGACTTGAAGTGTGTCTCAATAACAATAATGTACAATAACAATAGTTATAAGTTTTTTGTTATATTTATAATTTTGACCAGTATTGTATATTAGGTATTTTTGAAGATTGATTCAAAGATACGAGACAAAGACCGGACAAATACTCCTTTCTACTCAAAGAGATGTCAAAGGAAGAAGGACCTTATCCACCTGTGATACAATGTAAGTTATCATTAATGTATATAGTGTTGGAGATATATAGTTGTATTGACTACCCTTGTTGTATGTGTTGGCTTTGGATTCATGAGGTGGTGACATTGAGAGGTTACTTTCCTTATAGTCACTATTGTTGGCTTGTGGTGTGTGCAAGGGGTTGGCAGTTTGGATTTGTGACATTGTGTAGAGAGTGGAGAGAATATGAAATTGCACTAGTTGCGTACGTGCAGTTGGTATTGGGAGCTAATGGTGTTCGGCGTCCCCAATTTTAGGCTTGAGAAGGCATTATTTGTGGGTGCAAAGATGGTGAAGCTTTGGTTTGATTTGTTGAGTTATATAAGAATTTATGCAATCAGCTATCTTGGTGGCTTTTGAATTGGTAGCTTTAATTAATTAGCTTAATCAAAGAGGTGAATTACCTTGCCTTGCTCTACGACTTTGGTAATTAGAGGTGTTAGACCGCTCGATAGGGACCTATATAGCCTAGCCTACGTCAGGTCTAGACTAGGACACTTCTCCATGGTGGTCCACTTTGAGACTAGACTATACTCTAAAAGCCACTTGTACTATTTAAAAGCTCTATTGTAGTTCAGTTACTTGTATTGAAATTGAAATGGTACTCAGGCACTCCTTCTGAAAATTTCACACTAATGAAATGTGTAAAAGTTTTGGAGTCTTGTGCTCTAAGTCTATCTACTGGCCTTCACCTTTTTGAGCTCCTTTAATTTTCAAGTTTCAAGTCCAAACCACCGTGATAGTCGGCGGCTCGCGTGAATCTATGCCGGGCCATTAATTTCTTATTCTCCTTTAATTTCTTGCATTTATATATATGATCGATATATCTTTAACTACCTAACTACCCTTATAATTACACACACACACACATATAGTATATAGTATATGCTTATACATTTTCACCTTAATATATACTAGCTACGACTATGTTATAATTATAATTATTATTATAATACTCTACATTTCCACTTATAGCCATGCAAATTAATTTAAAGCAATTGCTTCATAGGTATTAGCTTTGTTTTGTTATGATGGTTCAGGGTAAGTGGATCGATGTTCATGTTATGAATAAACATTTGTAACCGTTTCAGTAGTGGGTCAGGGATCATTGTCTTTGGGGTGGAATTAGAATAATTAATGCTTGTGTTGTGTTGATTACGTACCGTAAGTTATTAAATAAGGGCATCCAGAGAGGGGGCGACATTAAAGTTTTAACTATATAGAAGAGAGCCATTCCATGAACTGAACACACAAATAGCATAAATTGTAAAAATTATGACACGATATATATGAATACAATGACACATAAAATTAGTATATGAAAATAAATCTTTTTTTGACTGAATATAAAAATAAATCTTAATTATATAAGAAAATTAATAACTTAAAAGTCAGTATAAGTTATTTTTGAATAATAAATTACAATTATTTATATATAATTATTATGTATAGTATTTTTTATTTATATATTGGTATAAAAATAAGAATTATAAAATTATAAAATATAATTAGAAGTGTACTATTTTTAAATGTTAGTTCGTGTTTACTTAATTCACACAGGATGAATGAATGGTTAAAAATTAAATATGATAGTTGAAACTTTCCATATATATATATATATATATATATGCTTGTGCATTGCAATGGTAATTATCAGGCTATAGTTTAGCTTGTATTAATTAATCCCTCTTCATTCAGATTTGCATTATAGTTTAGCAAGTATGCTCTCTAATTAAGTTGGCTTTTCCATGGATGCTTCCTTCCTTCTCTTTTGGTATACTATCCCACTATAAATGATGAAATTAGAGGGCATATAGATTTTGCATAGAAATGAAAGACCCCCTAGGAAACTTTATTAGAGGCCAAAAAGCCAGCATCAATGCTTGTGTTACTCGATATTGTGTACTAGTAAGTATTAGTAACGATATGATTTTGTTGTTTCTTTTTACCTTTTCTTTTTTGAGGACATACTACTAGACTAATTGAGTAGCTAGTGATGGAAAGTTAAAGACATCATGAAACAGTGGGAAACACTTAATGAGGATCTCTATGGTCCTAGGCTGTGGCTTTTCCAGTACTGTTTTGTTCTCTCTACCTAGTTAGCCACCTAGCTATATAGGCCTCATCTTTTTTATATGACACCGTAAAATTTAAACAAACCTCATCTGATTATATGCATATATGTAATATTGAAGGAACACTTAATCTGAAATATTGATCATATGTAACTCTTTAAAGGAACAGCGTTCCTAAAATTATTCAAGCATAGCAGTTATCCGGTTCCAAATTTCTCAGGCAAAATAGACCATAGGGTGGAATTTGTCATGACAAATAAAACTGTAAAATAAATAACTCATTCTCACAAAATGGGTCGACATTTATTAGGTTGTACGCTTTGCCTATTATCATAATTAATCATAATATACACAAACAGATTTAGGAATTGATTTTTCTATGACAAGCACGACTTTTTTTCCATGCTGATTGGCTAACAACGTCATAGATATATTAGTATAATCTCCAGCAAAGTCCCACTTGGTGGTTTTTCATAGGAATGACAAAGTGGATTGGATCCGGATGGTCATCCCGTCTAACTTGTAAAAAATGGTGGGATGAGTTAGGTGACTCAATCCACAGCCGAGGGGAAGGGGACGGGGGTCAGCGGTGGAGAGGGAGGGAGAAGGGAGAGGAGAGGTTAGAGTTAGGGGAGAGGCAAATGTCATTTTAGTCCAAGTGATTGGGCTGCCACGTGGGTGCCAACCAGGCACTTAACATGCCAACTCAGTATCTCTAGTACTGTTTGCTGACTGAGAGTGGTGGAAGGACTAACATGAGTGACGATTTTCAATTTCAAGAACATTTTTGTGAATTTTTTCATGTTAGGGACCAACCTGTCATCGCTCTACAATTTCAAGACCAATTTGGTGGTTTACTTGTTAATTTGTAACTGTCAGACCGTTTTCTGAACACACAGTGACGCAAAAAATATGGTATAAATTTTTAACAAGTAATCTTCATGGCAGCATGGTGCATACAGAAGGCTAAATTCAATAGGTATACATATACTAATGGTGATATATACAAATGTAGCTTACAAATGGATTTCTACATACATATTCTCCATATTTTACAGATATCTTACCACAAAAATTACAGCAGACAAATCCCTTAGAGTAGTTTTATGATACAAAAGTTGACTGTCGAATAAGATAGTAGTCTTCTAAAAAGAAAACATCACCACACACTGAAATCCATGGATGAGTGTACAAAATATTAGTATTCTGAAAGCCAAAACCACCAATAATTGGCAATGGTAGTCCCCTCTTTAATTGGAAGTTCAGGTATGGTACGACAACTGTTTTGAGGACACTTGAAATCAGTGACTGCAAATATTGACAAAGTTGAAGAGTAAGATTCTAGTTGGTGGGATAGAAAATGATTTAAGGTTTAACAATCACATGCTTGAAAATAGAAATTAAATGTGCAGAATAGATGATGTTGCATGTGTGCTAATGTGCAGAATTATAAATGAATCCATAAAGTGAAATAGGAAGGATAAGAGCAGAAAAACATGTTGAAGAGACATCTAGTAGAAAACAAAATGCATGTCTATTTTCCCCTTCTCTTTCCCTCAATCAAGGGATTTGAAATGGTATTATGGAAATATACAAAAACAAAAAACCTGGCACCTTGAGTATATTGTACTTTACAATAAATGAAGGCCAGTAATCTAGTGCACATGGTTAACAGAGATGAGTCATGCTCAATTCACGTTAACATGAATCAAGGATTTACAATTACACCACTATCAATTATGAAACCAATGAATAATTAAAACAGAAATACTAATGGAGTGCGATACTATCCTAAATTATTCCCCAAGCTAGGTGGAAATAATTTGGTCCAACAGTTCAGTTTCATACAATTTTGAATGAAAAATACATACATAGCTGCAAGTTGAAAATATGAATACTTATATTCTGACTTACCTGAATAAGATGCACGCGCAGTTTCCCTATTTTGCTCCATTTCAAGTATGCAGAAAATTTTTGTAATCTAAGCCTACCAGCAATATTGTTTCCTACAATTTCCACAGCACATGAAGCACTAATATCCTGTATAACATAAGCAAGAATGATGGAATGTGTTAGACAGAATAATGATAATAGCTACACAAGCAGATAAAATGAGATCACAGATGTGCTGATATAGAAAAATCATTGACAATTTTGAAACATGAGTCCAAAGATCAAATTAAATCACGGGTATGTTTTGTATATATGACATTATATATGAAGAGAAGAGAATGAATGCTGTATAGCTTAATCTGAATGTTGTAAAGAAGTACTCTATAGGGGGTATAGCTACTTAAAAGATTGTTAGCTTTTATGAATTTTTAACTATCCACTTGAGCACATTAGTTTTCACTTCCGGACTTCATCGAAGCCTACCACTGAGATGCATGCAACAGGTATGACTTCACCGCCTTCCAGAACATCAATTGTTATATCTACAGAAACAGTAGCACCGATATCTTGGTAGGTGACTAGTATAAATGGTGGAGAAGATACAGAGATATTAATCTGCATGTCATCATTTGGATAACGCTTGTATAATTGAGGAACTATGAATCTCCATTCAGCAGTGTTCAGAATGTCCTGATCCGGTAGTTCATCAATAGTCAATTGCATTTTACCTGCCTGAGCACAAGAACAACACAAAACTATTAAACTACATTTCACTCTATAATAATAATAATATAAAAGCATCCAACATAAATGCTTGTAGTGGAACAGGAATGAAGTTATCCAATTAGTCTATAAAACCGAATTGGCACTATTCTTATTTTTTGAATTTTTGGGCAAAGAACTCAATTCTAAGATATTGTGATGCAGCTTAGCAATCCAAGGTCTATTTAAGCTCAGAGAAGATAATACTTTTGTCCCAAATTCAGTGAGAGTCCAACAACATTAGAGCATCCAATCAAAGGTTTCACAATCAGAATTCCATGTTTTGTTAAAGAACCTCACCACTAATAGTGTGTTTAGGTTTCAGTTTAGAATGGTTCAAACGTGTGTTTGGATTTCAGTTTGAAGTCAAACTGAAATCAAACAAACCCTAATTGGCATATCTAAATGAAAACATACAAACTATAAAAAGAAAATGCTTTGGCCCAACCAAGTCTGTCCATTTCATGGTTTCATATAAAGCACAAACAATTTGTTTTTTTTTCCTCCTGCAATGTTTTAATGATGTCAAAGCCTAAAATGAAACAAAATAGCAGTCCTATGCACCACGTTATAAGAAGCTACTACACATCAAAGAGTTCAAAATAATAAAAATCATTAATAGAAAAAGACTGTGTCATTGGACTAAGACATGCAAGAAGAAAGACTTTTAGAAACTTACGTTGAAGTAAACTAGAGAAGCAGATTTGAATACATTTTCATGTATTGAAACCTTTATCATCTTTGGTAAACCACCACAGGCAGAAGAAACCTGAAATCCTTTCTTGTAATCTTGAGGTACTGAAATTTCGCTTCTCCCCGTGAACAAACCATTAATTGCAATTGCAATAGAGGAATTACTCAACACAGGATTGCCAACGAAAGAAACATTTAGTGCAGCAGTTTTGTCTAGTGCGACTTGCTTTGGAAGAGATTGCAAAAAACTATCAAGCTTTGCTATCCCTTCTGTTATTTTCTCCGAAATGCCCTCTTCTACTGAAGATGCTATATTCCCTTCAAAAGCATCTATTAGGCTGAAACAAGCATAAATAAGTTAATGGCAGAATATCTTCATTAAATTTATATGGGACCTTAATGTGAGATGAGTTGATAACATCATGAAAGGAAAATGATTGTAAGTTGTCAATTAATTAACAGATGTTTGAAAGGGAGCACCACTTTAATAAAATTACTCACCAGGAGTCCTTACCATAAAAATAGAAACATCATATAAATTGAAAAATAGCTTTGGTATTAGTTTTTTACCGAACATTTCCATGGAAATGTGGGAATATCAATCACCAATAAGCAAACTAGCAAAGAATAGTTCTCTAAGAAAAAACATATGAACAGTAACCATTTATCAGAAACATGGCTTAAGAAGATTTCTTACAATTGATAAAGCCAAGATGCCCCACCGTCCAACTTTATAGATAAATCTCCCACATAGCATCCATAATCTGAGAGACTCAGCTTAAGAGCTCCTTCTTGGTTCCTTAAATTTAGTGTAAGCCCCACTTGCATGCCTTTAACCTTCCAAACATGGCACAACACAACTGAGTGAGGGATATTATTGATTGAACAACTTATATGTATGTTTGTGTGTGTCTAGCCTGTGTCTAAGTACCACAAGTGAAATACATCATTTGATTGTTCACCTATATAGCACACCTTTTTTCTTCCCCCACCCCCTTCCTTTTATTCTAGTCTCCAGTTTCAGTTATAGAGACTTATGACGTGTAGTTCTAATTTTATCACAGAAAGACCCATCAAATTTATTTGGAGTTAATTATGTTTTTTGTCCATGTAAATACAGAAATATTTGTTTTTGGTCACTCGATTTTAAAATGTCTCATTTTGATTCCCATTTTATGAAATAGGCCAAAATTTCCTAGGAGACAAAATTCCACTCCAACCTCCTCCTTTACATATTCCCTAGGAGACAACAAGGCTAACCAATTTTCATAAATATAATCAATTTAAGGAAAACATTTGTGTTCGTTTCAAGGTCAAACTTTTTCTGAATTAAAGCATAACACAACTAATTAAACTACAATTCAATAAAACTCTGGAACTGCAGCTACAGAAGAAAAAAAAATAAAAGGATTATCAAAGGCTTGTTTAGAGTATAAAACTGAGTAAAATTTCAGTTTCATACCTTCACTGAAGCGGTGCCACTATCTGAAATTCCAATTGGAATCAACCAAGAGCTGCAAGAATACCTCCACTTGATACTCAAATCAGCAGTGGCACCTGAAACGACTAGAACGATGCCACTCTCTCCAGTCTTAACAGATGAAGAATTGACCTGAATATCCTTGATTGTGATGTCAGAAAGGACCACCTTAGCATCTCCAACAAGTGGGACTTGGGCCGTCTTCTCAATCTCAGGCAGCTGAAGCAGAACAATAGAGGCAATACCTTTCTCTATCAGCAAGTCCTTGGCAAAATCAAGACCCTTATCAGATATGACCCCAGAGATAAACCCATCTTCATGGGGTTGGACATAACCACTTGTTGGAATCAACAGAAGGAAAAAAATAAAGGGTGCCATGGATTTTTGGAGGGAACCTTATGAGAGGGATAAAGTTAACAACTTTAGCATAAAAACATGCAAGGCTAATAATCCATTGAAATTTGACACTGAAAGCTGCTTCAAAATTGGCAAGAGCATGGCTTTTTGATGTTTAGACAGTGAAAGATGAAAATTTTGAGACACACATGTGATGAAACAAGGTGGTTTTTATTGTTGGAAGTGTTGTTGTTGGAGTTTGGTTTCTGAAATGGAGGACCGGCAGCTATAAACGGAGGCGTAGGTAGTAGGAATTGGTTGGTGTTGGAATTTAGTTCATTATATGCGATGTGAATTGAGTTGAAGTTACTTACCACGTTAGTGATCAATTGTTACTGGGTGAGCTCGAGAACCACACAACTTGTTTTACGATTCAGTATATTCTGACACTTGAAAACGCATCATTCACAAGATTCCCACATTCTAATCCTTCTCCCATGTCCATTCACTTTGGGTAAAGCAAAGAATGTAAACAATTAACAGAATTTTTTTTTTGGTGAAGACGGAATATTATTAGTTGACTTGACATTATAACTACATAATCATCTTTTTTTACGGCAAAGATATTTATTCATTCAAATTAATAAAATTAATATATTAATATATCAAAAATAATATAAATTTAATATCGCTAAAAATTAAAAGGATAAATCTGTGAACAAACTTATAACACCCAAATTAATAACAAAACATGACAAAATATTTACAACAGTAAAATATGACAAAATGTCAATAAAAGTGATAAAATCATAATATCCTAACTACCCCTTTACATTTTAAAGTGAAAATTCGGTTTAGACAGATCCATCATTCTATTCTATTTCATGTTCTCTTGAAAGGCTGATTTTCTCCATTCTCCATCTGTACTCGAGGTTAACCCGATATCAATTTTGAATGTATTCTCATTGTCAATGTATCATGTGTATCATCTTCTAAATAAGGTATTACATGGGCCCGTATGTATCCAAAAAGAAAAAAAAAACATTACATTTTTTTATATAGTTTTTTATTTCTCTTAAATATCATTTTTCTAATTGTCAGTATAAAAAATTTCCTTAATTATAAATTTAGATTTCATAAATCTAAATTTCAGTACATCATATCAATCAGATTAATATACACAAATGATGATATGTCTCGATTCACATATTTTTTATAATTTAGAAAGTCTGATTCCATAATTTATGTATATCTATAATCTTAAATATTTATTTTTTTTGAAATACCTTTATATCATTTTTAAGTTTCAAAAATATTGTATGATGTATGAGATGCTTTCTTAGTTATAGTAAATTAAAATGGCTTAAGTATATTCTTGCTCCCTACAGTATAGGGTTTTTCATTTTAGTAATCTAAAATAGTCATATCTTTTGTGTCTCTATAATATTGGTTTTATTTTAGTCCCTGCCTTTAATTAACATCACTTAAATGAAGACTTAAATACGTTGGTGTTCCCTATAATATAAAAAAATTATTTTAATCCTTTTAAAAGAAATTTTTATCTTTTGTGTCTCTAACGCTCTTTCCTTCCCTTTCCCAATCACACTGACCCCTTCCTCTCCCCTGTTGCCACTGCCATGGGCTCCTCCCCTTCCCCAATCCAACCCGTGTCCAAGACTCTACAACCAATAAGTTACTTTAGTTTACAATTCTCTCTTAGTTATTGAGTTAAATTCTACCTCTACAATATATATGCTTTATGTGCTTATTATTATTATTATTATGATAAGCATTTCACATTTATTTCACTTCTGATCTTTAAATTTTAGATTCAACGTGATCTTTTATCTGTTTTTGTGCAATTACTTTTGAACTTAATAAGGTGATAAACAAAAAGTGTAGTACAAAGTCTAAAAGTTTTTGAACAAATTTTGTTTATTTTTCAAATGTATATAGTGAGATGCTAAATGTGAACACTGCTCAGCAAGGGTTTGTACCGTGCACATTATGAGGAACTAATCCCTTCCAAAATAGTCTCGCCGTAGTTTTTGAACAAATTGAAGTATCCATAAATATAAAATTTATCCATATTTATTATTTAACTAATATATAGATTCGACTCATAAAATATGAGTCTTTAATTTAAAAATTAAAAAAATTAAAAAAATAACACATGTCACAATATAAAATATAACCCGTGTCACAATTTAAAAGACAAAGATTAAATCTCTTATATAGAAAGAAATAGATAGATAGATTGTATGCTTACCATTGTACATTGTGAAAAGAGTCTGAGTAAAAGTTATAGACGTGACACGTGCGAAAATTTTATAGGGAAAAGCACTAGAATAATTAAAAACCCACACCTCCTACACTTTCTACACTTTTCCTCCATCAAAAAAAAAAGCCCCACACTTTCTACCTGTCAGAGAGATACACAAAATAACCCGCGTAGGCATAGCGCAAGGGACAGCAAAAACGACGCTGCGCTGAACGACTCTTTCCGTGCCATTCAGCTTTCGCAGACGACGACAGAGTCAGACAAACGGTGCCGGTTGGTGGTGCCGCCGTTACGCTACTTATCCACACGTTGTTACCTTCCTACATCGACGTCGTATCCATCACCCTCATCAAAGCCCCTCCTTCCTCTCAATTAAGAAACCCTAATTCAGAGGAAGTTAGCTTCTCCAAAATTAGCAGGTAAGATTTGATTGATTCCTCTCTACGATCCGTTCCCTTTTCGTCTCGTTCGAATCGTTTTGAGTTTTTCCTTCTGACTTGTAATTCTGGAGCTGATGGATGAGCTCTAGTTCTTCTGAATTACTTGTTTTTTGTGCCTGATTTTGATTTTGTTTGGTTGTGGTTATTGCTTTCTGAGAATTATGTGTTTTGTGCCTGATTTTGATGTTAAAGGTGGTTGATTTTCTGGTGACCTCATGATGGGTGGGAATTTTGTGATTTTCCATTGCTTCCCCTATGTGATCGTGATAAGCTTCAGGGATCTTTTTGTATTGTTTATTTCACTTTGTGGTTCACAACAATTGTGGTGTATATGCGACTGCTGGTGTTGGCCAGCGGGAGTGGTGCTAAATGGAAAATTGGCTCAATGGTTGGTAGTCAAGGGTGGGAGATGGCAGTTGGTGATGAGGTTTATGCGATAAATTGCTTCGTTTTCTATTTGCTTTGCTTTGTTGTTAGGAATTATAAGAATTAGAGACAGGAGTGCCTCAAGGAGTGGAGGAGAATTTTCTGAATCTATTTCAAACTTTAATACCAATGCATTGTTGTGTTGGTTTTACTAATCATTTAAATGTTTGAGCAAGCATGAGATTTAACCATATGGATAGAGAAAAGCTTGGCCGTTTTATTAATTTGTAAAGTGTCTTACTTACCTTCCTCCCCCCTACTTTTGGTCCAAATTGTGGACAAGAAATCAGGGTGAGATTTTGAGGATTTGGTTCTTTGTTCAGCAATTAGCATCTATTTGGTCAAAATAGTTTTTCTTCCCTCTATGTAGATAACAGCTATTTGTCTCAAACATGCAAAAGGATGAGAGGTCCTCCGATCTTTGTAATTTTCCTCTCTCTTAATAGGTTTCTTTAACAAAAAATAAAATATGTGACTTCTCAATCAATATGGATCAATGTTGTTGACACATAGATTGTGACTTTTCTTCAAGATATTAGCTGACGATATGATTTCCTCTAAAATCTACAGTGTGAAAACCTTTTCCATTCTCAAATATGTTATGGAACTTAGTTGGGCCCAAAGTTGCAATTAATAGTTTTTGAATGCATTATAAAGAAAAGGGAAGATTAGGTGTGGCTGATGATTGGTCGTGTGCTAATTTTGCTGCATTTGAATATGAGACTCTGTGTGGTTCACTTGTAGAGGTAACTTTGATTGGCAACTCTCTCTCTTATCTTTTTTTGGTTAGTAGATTGATATAAAACTCTTATTGGGGAAGGATGAAGTAAATTCATAAATTTGAGAGTAAAAATTACCTAAATTACCTTTCAGGTGACCATTGACCAATGCTGTATGCTGAAGTCGGAGTCTAGCAAATGGTTGTAATAATGTAAATTACTCCTGTCATGATTTTTTTAGTATATTTATTATCATAATATTGAATGTACTATTATATGCCGGTGAGTGCTGTTTTGAGGCAGCTGAGTAGGTAGCAACCTCTGGATATCAAATTACATAAGCGGGAGTGATTACTTATAGCCTATAGGTACTTTTATCAAATAATAGTTTTGTGATTTCTCTAGCCAGGTAGAATTGATCTTGTGTTAATCACGTGGAGTGGAAAAGTTCTTTGTCTTGTTGGACTTGACTTTCTAGATTATTGACTATGTGAAATCTTCTTTTTCTTGTGTTATTTTTGGTGTCGTTCAATGTAAAATATAATAAGACATAAGTACAACTGCTATTGATTATTTCTTCTATAAAATCACCATACTTTGGCTCTCATTGTTTTTTCTTTCTTTTTCACCTATTTTCAGGCCAATGGCATCTTCTTCAGACTCATGGATGAAGGAATATAATGAAGCAATGAAACTCGCCGATGATATTAATGGCATGATTTCTGAGCATAGTTCATTTCCTGCATCTGGACCAGAAACCCAGCGTCATGCATCTGCTATAAGAAGGAAGATCACAATATTGGGGACCAGACTTGATAGCTTGCAATCCCTTTTGTCAAAGCTCCCTGTAAAGTGAGTATTCAGCTTTTGTTTACACTGATTAAGAAAAGTCATGCTATTACAGCAGCGCAATGAGGACCTGGGCTGGAACACTATGTGCTGTACTAATCTAATACTTTTTATTTTGAAAAATGTTTTGAAGAATCCTCCTGATTTAACTATCTCTTTCTTAGGATTTAGTGTAATATAAAACTTCCTTGGTAATACTGATAGGAAAATAACTTATATCAATATAAAAGTCACTGTCTTCTTTTCAGCTGCAAAGGTGTATGATGAAATGCATTATGTGTTTCTTTGTCAATGATGAACAGGACTGAGAAGGAGATGAATCGTCGCAAGGACATGCTTGCAAATTTGAGGTCAAAAGTTAACCAAATGGCTTCAACGTTGAACATGTCAAACTTTGCAAATAGGGATAGTTTACTTGGGCCAGAAATAAAATCAGATGCAATGAGCAGGACCGTTGGCATGGATAACAATGGACTTGTGGGTCTTCAACGGCAAATTATGAAAGGTCACTTTATTTGAATTATCTGAGCATTGAAATGTATTACTTGTAGTCTGTGCTTTTGGATATTGATTTGGGATGGTGCTATTCAAGCAGAGCAAGACGATGGCCTTGAGAAATTGGAGGAGACTGTAATAAGTACCAAACATATTGCATTGGCAGTGAATGAAGAGCTGAGTCTACACACTAGACTCATCGTATGTTCCCATCCTATGTTAACTTTTGTTGTTGTTTTTTTGTGGTCTATTTTTCTCTACTTTCTAAAATTGAATCCTTTCTCTCTTTCTGCTAGGATGACTTGGACGAACATGTAGATGTTACAGATTCTCGGCTGAGGGTAACACTCTTACTACAACTTCCACATTTGGTCCAGAACCCTTGTTTAAGCATATGAAAATTAAACTTCATGAGATTTTACAAGTTTACAATATGCTCAATTAGTCTACATCATGATGATGGGTGATTTTTTATAGATCCAAATCCTTCTGATATATTTTTCAAACCAATTAAATTGTTATTTTGGCCCCTTTAAGTTTCAACCCTTGAATTTGAGATGTGTTAATATTGTAGAAGTTGCTTGCAACTAACCTTTGTCTGTTTCTGTTGTGAAAACAGAGAGTGCAGAAAAACTTGGCAATTTTGAACAAACGGACCAAGGGTGGTTGCTCCTGCATGTGCATGCTTTTATCAGTGATTGGTATAGTGGTTTTGATTGTTGTCATATGGCTGTTGGTCAAATATTTGTAATGATAAAAATACCCAACTCATGGAAGTTTCTCTTTTTTTGTTTTTGTTTCTTGATGTGTGCATTGAAACATCATAACAGGGTTTCATTGATTGTTCTCTGGTGCTTTGCCAATGACAGAATTTATTTAGGTCTTGAAAGGCCGTGATTTGTAATTGTCAGAATTTAAGTGTTGATATCTTTGTGAAAGTTGAAGTGATTTCCGTTAATGCCTTGAGCCCACCTTATGAGCGATTGCCGGGTGAGAAGAGAACGAATATTTATGCTATGCGTTGTCTTTCAAATTGCTTTCTTCGTAAATCAAGCAAAAACTTGTGAAGTTGCTTAGGAATTCATGAATAAAATGAAGCAACAAAAAAAAATGAGAGTAAGGAAACTACAGTTAAAATTTTAAAATTGCGTGGTTAGCAAGGCTTCGTATGATACCTTAACTTTAATAAAATATGTGGCATTTTACAAATCATTAGTAAATTGAATAAATTAAAAATAAAGTAATTTAAAATGTTACAGTCAAATTACCTTTTATGTGAGAATAACTTACTTTAAATTAAAAGTTTGGATGAAATAAAATTCAAATTGGTCATATTTTAATTAGTTTGATTTGGGGCATGTTTGGATGGACTTATTTTCAGCTTATTTGGACTTCTCTACTATCATAAGCACTTATAAAGGTGTTTGGGTGAATTTTTTATAAGAGCTTATGGGAGTTTCATAAGTGTTTATAAGCTCACTTTTGTAGCTTATGCGGAGCTTAAACCTCAGCATTGTCAGGTCCTATGCTCGAACCCTTCTTCGCTTGTTTTTGGTTTCTTTGCGTTTTTTATTTTTTTACACGCTCTCTCTCTCTCTCTCTCTTTCTTCGTGTACGTACCTCTCTCCCACTCTGAAGAACCCTCGCGCCGCTCTCGAAGAAAACCCTTGTTCCCAAATCCGTGAAGAACTCAAATTGCTCTTCCATATTCACTCTTCTGCTTCGATTAGCTTGCTCCCGTGAACCGACCAAGCTTCAGTCTTCTGCTTTGATTATTCTACTTCGATTAACCGACCAAGCTTCACTCTTCAGCTTTCACGGTTTTTTTTTCTGTCTCGATCGTGTTCGTGCCCGTCTCTCTCGATCTCGAGCTTGAGTTTGAGCATCTCAATCTCTCGTTTCAGGTATTTTTCAGTGCTTGTTATTCAGTGGAAATTTGTTGTTGATCTGCTTTTTAACTGAACTACTGCTGTGTGGTTGAACTGTTTGCTGTTTAAAAAATTGAACTAGGAAAATTGTCAGGGTTTGGATGGAATATTGCTCCATTTGTTTGAAAAGGAATTGTTTGTTTTGTTTGTGATCTATGACGGGATGCATCAGTTTGATTTTCTTGAAGAGTGGTTCTGCAATTATTTATGTTCATTGGTGTTGCCTGCGATTCCTAGCACATTGCTTTGTTTCTTTTTCTATTTTAGTTCATTTGTCCTCCTGATGCGAGTTGATCCATGTCCACTAGCATGTGCATTTGAGATAGTACTTTCAGTTGACAAAAAAGAACAGATACCTTGTTTTAGATTTTGTCTGTACAAGCTGGGTTTGCTACTTTGCTTGTGTAAATTAATACATGGAGTAGGAACTGTGTTTACTCTTTGTGAATTGTGGGCAGGTTTAGCTATGTTCAGTTTAAGCCTAACACTGTTTCAAGTCTTTTTAATTTGGTTATGATTAATTGTCTTAATTGCATTTTAAAAAATTTCTGCAGAAGTTGTGTTCTCGCTCCAATTTAGCTAGTTTGTGGTTTTGCTTTTCTATTATTTTGATTTTGTTCTCTCCATTGATATTGATCAAGAGCACGAAGTAGATGTGAACGATGACATGGCACGAGAGCTTGCGTTTTACACACAAGCATTGGAGGGAACTTGGCAGGCCTTTGAGAAGCTTCAGTCAATGGGTCTTTCTTTTCAGACTATTATGCAGAAATGGTGAAGACAAATAGCCACATGGTAAAGGTGAAAGGTCGGCTATTAGCAGAGAAGCGGAAGATGGAAGAGGCTGAAGAGAGAAGAAAGGCCAGGGAGGCCAAAAGATTGGCCAAATAGATTCAGGCCCAGAAATTAAAAGAAAGGGCGAAGTAGAAAAAGGAGGAGATTGATTCTATTAAGAAATGGAGGAAGCAGAGGCAACAGAGTGGGTTTGTTGACAGCACCAATGATGCAGATAATGTTTTGGACTTTGAGGATGGGGATGTTAGAACCAAATTGGTTAAAAGTGTTTTTAATACAAAAACTCCCTAAGTGATTTTATGGTTTTGATGATAACAAAATGTATTAAGGTTTTTACAAAGGATAATCAATTTGTATTAAGCTTGTACAATGCATAACAATGCTGCCTAACTAAGCTTATTGCAGTCTGCGTCCAATCAGTTCTTCATGACATTGGCTGGCATTCAAAGTGAGTCTTGCGTCCAATGTTGGCACTGGAATGGACACAAGAATTCTGCGTCCAATGGTTGAGCAGAAGGAAGAGTTCTGCGTCCAATGTTTCAGCACAAAGGCAAACAATGATTGTGCGTCCAATAAATCAGTACAAGGCACAAGGACAATTTCATACGTCCAATGATTCATAAGAAGGCATTGAAGACTTAAGTCCAATGTTCAGGATGTGCTCTTGACCAAGGTACAGAATGCTGATCGTCCAATGATATGTACAAGGCAAGACTGGCATAAGTCCAATGATAAGAACAAGGCAATACTGGCAGAGTCCAATGTTTTTATGAGAAGCAGAATTGCAGTAAAAGTCCAATGATTTTCAAAGGAACAGATTCAGTGAGCGTCCAATGTAGATGAAGGATAAAAGTCCAATGTTCAGTGTGAGCAAGAGTGCAACTCTGCGTCCAATGAAACTGAACAAACAAAAGAACTGTTCTGCGTCCAATGAAATCAGAGTGACAAAGGTACTGTTCTGCGTCCAATAAATAAGAAGGACAACAATATTGCTTTGCGTCCAATGGAACACAATGAAGCAGATTGACAAAGGTACATCAAACAATTGTTCTGCGTCCAATGAAGCAGAAGAACAAATGTACAACAATCAACTTTGCGTCCAATGGAACTATAGGGAAATGGCAAAAGTCCAATAACCAGAATGAGGCAATACGTCCAATGTTGCTTTGCAACTAATCATCAGAATGGTAAGCATAAGTATGCGTCCAATGTTTGCATGAGTTCTGTGCAAATTGGTAAGTGCAAAGGTATGCGTCCAATAACTTGCTAAATGTTGCGTCCAATGTTTCATATATTCTGTGCCCAATACATAACACGCAGAATCCATTTGATTGTCAATTGTTGCTCTTGCATTTGATTATTAAACAATTTTATTGAGCCAACAATTTGATTTGAATAGCTGTACACAATGCTTTTCTGTACAACCTATTGTCAACGTGTGTGAATGTACTTCTGAAAAGCATAAAGTACTGTGGAAAGTGTACTAAGAGAGAGAATGTACTTTTAACTACTCTATATATCTCTGAACACATCTTTCTGCTTTACACAGTGTATTCTCTCTGTCTCAATAAGATATTATTATTAACCACTGTACAATTGAGACTTTGAGTACAGGTTGCTTCTGATTTAGGAGAAAGAAACGCAGACATGCACAATGAAGTAGATCTCCTCAGAGCAACGGGAAAATAGCATTAAATGCTATTAGAGAACGGTAACTTTTATGAGAGCTGAAGTTGAGCAACTGAAGAACAAGTCTGAAGCTTCACTACTCTTATAAATACCGAGAAGCAAGAAGAAGAATACAAGAGACTGAACAACGAAAAAGAAAGAGCAAAAACGCTGTGCAAACAATTTGTTATACTCTGTCTAGAAAATCTTGTATTTCTTTATCTTCTTGTAAAAAGAGAGTTTGCTTAACTCTCAAAGTGCTTTAGATTTCATATCCTCACTTGTGTGAGTTAGACAGCACTTGAATCAAAAACTCTGCTGAGTTGTTTAGCCTGGAGAGGCTGTGTTCAAAGAATACTTGAGATTTAGCCTGAAGAGGCTGTGTTCAAAGAATACTTGGGATTTAGCCTGGAGAGGCTGTGTGCAAAGAATACTTGGGTTTTAGCCTGAAGAGGCTGTGTGCAAAGAATACTTGTACCTATCTGGTTTGATAGTGAAATCTCTCTAGTTTGAGGGGACTGGACGTAGCTCTTAGGAAAGGGTGAACCAGTATAAAAACTTGTGTTATTTCTTCTTTCCCTTAACTCCTTTTATATCTGTGTTTATTACTAACAAAGGGGATTGAAATTGATTTTATTCAAACAAGTTTTTCAAACTAAAAGGGAAGCATTCTGTGCGTCCAATCTTTAGAAAACCTGTGCGTCCAGTTTTTATAAAGACTCTGTGCGTCCAGTGTTTTAGCACTCTGTGCGTCCAATATTTCAGATAACACTGTGCGTCCAATATTTGAACTAAGCTGTGCGTCCAACGTTTTTAACAGCCAGCGTCCATCTTTTGCGAAAAGTTTTAAAAGCTTAGAAACACAATTCAACCCCCTCTTCTTGTGTTTCATCTTGTTACCTACAGGGGAAGTGTTTGAGAGATCAAAGAAGAAAAGGTCCAGATCGTCTCCAGGTGATCGTTCAGGAGGAAAGGCAAAGCAAGCCATTGGAAAGGAACAAGTGAATGTTGTATTTTTCATGTTTTATTATTTGTACGTTGTTTTAAAACTATGCACTAAATTACAATTGCATATTTAGTGAAATAGTTAATTTTCAATAACTATTTTGTGATATATTATGATATTTTTATAAATTTCTAATATATTTTAATTTTAAAAAATTATAACATCTTATAAGTGCTTATAGAATTATGCATCTAAACAACTCAATTTTTGTATAAGCACTTGTAAATGTGCATATCCAAACGCAAATAGCTTATTCACTATAAGCGCTTATGACATAAGCTCTCATGCGATAAGCTCTTATGTCATAAACTCTTAAATAAACTATTTATCCAAACAGGCCCTAGATTCGTGCAGATTCATAATATTGAATTTCGAGCCAAAACGTATTTCCCTTTCTACCCACCCATATACTAATCAATTTTATCACCTAAAAAGACTAAAAAACCCTTAATATTTAAAACCCTTTTCACGCATACACTTGGCTTTTAGTAACAGATTTTGTCTGTCACTAGAGTATACAAATTCGTAGGTAAAAATCTACATGTGTAAAATAATATAAAATCTTAAAAGAATTTTACACATGTGGTTTTTACTTACGAATTTGTATATTCTAGTGACATATTATGTCTGTTACTAAAAATCACTATTTTTGTAGTGTAATTTTTCAATAGTTCTGTAAGTTATTTTTCAAACTCAAAAATGACTTACGGATTATGTAATGTAAAATCTAAAAAAAATTTATACACGTGTATACGTTAGTGACAGATTACGTCTGTCACTAAAAGCCAAGTGTATGTGTGGAAGAGTTTTTAATATTAACTGTATTTTAATTTTTTTAAGTGATAAAATTGTTTAGTGTGTGTGGGTAGAAATATGCATATGTATAATTAGAAAAAGGCCAAATAATAATGTTAAATAGAAACCAGCTAAGTCAAGCATAAGGTGTGTCCAACATAACCAAATCTAAAGAATACAAAATAGTCCAAAAAAGCCTGCTATACAAGTATGAGCTAGAAATTGACACCCTTGTTCTTAACAAAATCCTTTATCCTCAATGCCACAAATGGGAATTATGAACAAAAACCAAATTGCGAGCTCTAAATGTGTCAAATCTTCGATCTTCGATGAGGCTTAGCGTACTTGGTGTTTCAGATTAAACCTGACGATAGTACACCCGTGATGTGAGGTCGCCCCCTGAGTGTAAAGCCCTCTGACTCTAGAGACTGAAATCTGACCTGACAATATCACACCCGTGGTGTGAAATATTTTTCACACCCAGGGTGTAAATCCTTCTGACTCTGGAGCCTGAAATCCGTGAAATCAGATTGTGTCCCCCGGCCTCTATCACACCCTTGGTGTGAAGAAAATTTAATGTTCACATCTTGGATGTGAAACTCTCTGTCGCTGAAAACTTAAAAATGTGGAAGACTAGAATGTATCCCACCTGTGAATGAAATCCCGCCCATGGTGTAGAATTCTCTCTCACAGAACTTTTATTATCACTCTCTTGAGACAAACAAACTCCCACTTAGACCCAACCACCAAACTAAATCACCCTTTAGTTTCCTTATCAGTTATCACGACAAAATTAAATTGCATGAACTAGCATACATTTCATCACAATTCATCATTTTATTATATTATAATATTACCTTTTAAAACATGTTTGTACTATGTTGTTAAAATATAATATGAATACGATAGCATATATTAAATGCACTTATTTGTTTCTACCTCTTTACTTTTTCTTTCTTTATTTTTATAGAGTTTTTCTGGTCTTTTTATTTGCAGAACCATTTTTGTCCTCTAAAATAAACTTTTTAAATTTTTTACTTATACTAAAATTCCTATTGTATTTTGTCGTATTTAAAATATTAAAATTATATATAGACTTCTCATATTTTTCTTGATATTGCAGCTAGCTATCAAAGATTTATCAATCAATCAATCAATTATCAATTACTAGTCAGCTAGCTTATAGACCGGCCCATATATAATACAGGTCTTTTCCTGACATAAAGTGTAAAAAATACTATAAACAAAATAGTTTTGGCTAAAAATAAAAAGGTTTGAGAGGTGACATCTCTTAAACTCTCTTTATTTTAAATTAAAATTATTTTGTTTGTTGGTTTTTTTACTATTTTTGTTAGAAAAGGCTTGTACTTTATACGAATCGAGTCATAAATTAATTACTATATAAGAAAATAAGTTCATACCTCTTCAGCTGTGACATGTGTTATCTTCAAGACTGTGACATGTATTATCGCCCTAACTCTATTTATTTAAAGTAAAGATTATTTTGTTTATTAAATTTTTGTAAAGATTAAGAGTGCTTACAGGTTTGGGTAACCCAATGACCCGACCCAAGTAGATATATATATAGTTTAGGTTGGTTTTTTCCTTCTCTTAATCAGTCTAATATGAACCAACCCATACTGACTTGAGTTTGTTTGGTTCAAGTAATAGATTTTAGATTTTAAACCCGTGAACACGGTTATCCGTCCCGTTGATGTGTCATTAATTTTTTTCATATTCTTTATATTTGTTTTAGCATGACAATATCACTGAGTTACTCGAACCCGATGACCTAACCCAAATAAGAAATTATAAAATATCTCCACTAATTTAAAAATATATTTCCAAGGGTTGAACTTAGATCAGGTTGGTTTGGTTTGGTTTTGGCAAAATAATTGCAAACCTGGCCCAAAAATAATTGCATCCCAATTCAATTTTGTGTTCACTGTCACAAGTAATTTCCACTGAGAAATAAAAAAATTGGGTAAAAAAACGAAAAATGAAGATTGCAGAGAGAGAAATACCTGAAACGAGAGATTGAGCATAAACTCAAGCTCGAGATCGAGACGCGAACACGATCGAGAGAGAGCAAGATGCAGATCGAAGACGAGCACAAGCACGATCGAGAGAGAGCGAGACGCAGATCGAGAGGTATCATGAGAGAACGAGATGCAGAAATTGTCGTGACTCGTAAGAGAGAGAGTGGGAAAAGTAAGGAATTTAGAATTCCCACAGTTTAGTAGGTATTTCAAATTGTCCCCAATTTAGTTTTAAAAAAATACCCCACAAAATTACATAATTTTAAATTCCAACTCATTTTTTATCCAAACAAACTAAGAACCCGTTTGTTATTGATTAAAAAATAAGTGATTTTTATATAAAATAATTTAGTGATTATTATTTAGAGATTTTTATAAAAAGCAGAAGCTAGTTTGTGTTTGTTTACAATGATAAAGATCACTTTTTAAAAAAAAATGATTTTTAACTTGTTTGGATTTTTTTTTTTGGTTTGGAGCAGTACAACTTGTTTGGATATAACTACATAGAAGTGTTTTTTTCCCTATAAAATTACAATAAAGGACATGAAAAACCAATTTCATGTACATTTTTTAAAATTACTTTTCAATTTTTGTGTTAATTCTTAAATATATTTCACATGAACTTTGGTGAATAGATGCATATTTGAAGCAACCCACATGATAAACAACAAAACATCAAGACAAGAAACTTGAATTTACAAGAGTCTCCATCTACCAAATATATACATATATAAAAGGAATATACCTGCAGCAAAATAAAATGCCAATGCCCAAAGCAACAAAACAATAAAGGAATATAGCAATAAAATAGCACGCAAACAATAAGCATTATGAAAAACAAGTTAGCAACAATGCATAGTAAAGTATTTGTGTTAGTAGTTGTGGGCTGGGACATTGGTGAGACTGGAGAGGGTGGTGTTGGTATTAGTAAGGCAACAGATTGAGTGGTTTCTGCTGGCCTGGAATGAACGCTGTTGGTGGTTGTGGACGAGGGAGGGGTGGGTGTCATCAGCATGCAATGACATGGATTGAGGCGGTCTCATGGTCGGACTCGGATGGGAAGGAAAACATTGAGGGCTTGGGCGAAAGAAGACGAAGCAATAAAGCAGCGTGTCAGAGATGTGGAGTGGTACGGGTAACTAAAGGGCATGAGTGGTAATTCCAAAATTTGGTTAAACCTCTGTGTTTTTAAGTTCTGCTTTTTTTCACACTCTCTCTCATCTACCGCATTAGATTTTTTTCAGAAGCTACTCAAAGTAGCTTCTCATTATAATCAGATTTTTGATTTTTTTCTGCTTTTGATTTTTTTAAAAAGCTAAAACAAACACATTAAAAATATTAAAAAGTGATTATTTTTTTAAAAAAAAACTAAAACAAACGCACTCTAATTTAGATTGAGGCATTTTAATTCCCCACTTAAATTACATTACTCCCTTAAATTACCTCATCCAAACACACTCTAAGAGAAGTTTTTTAATGGAATTGGATAATGAATTGAGACAAACCCGACCCTCATAGGGACTCGTAGTCGTAGTGTGATAGTCTAGTTTCCACGTGGGAAAAACCAGAACTACTTGTGCTGTAGATAAAACAAAACAACCTTAGCATCCGCGGAAGATTAACCTCACTTTTTCATTTGTGGGAAAACCTAGCAATTAGTAAGTGTTGGTTATTACGGTCATAAAATACTTGAATTTCAATCCCACTTCTGTGTTGCGAATAGTTACTATGCCCTTTGTTCCCTGAACATGTTTCCTTGATTCAATAGCTTGTGAAGATTGAAAGAGAGATGAGTTCGGTTCCAAAGGAGACAATTGAGGTAATCGCACAGAGCATTGGCATCACCAACTTGTCCTCCGATGTTGCCGTCGCTCTCGCTCCCGATCTCGAGTATCGCGTTCGCGAAATCATGCAGGTATTTATGCATTCCCCCCTTTCCCCAATTTTCATTTTTTTTAATTTTTGTACGCAATTTAATTCCCCACCCCCATTTTTGAATTGTACAGGAGTCGATAAAATGCATGCGCCATTCAATGAGAACTTTTCTTACTGCAGATGACGTGGATAGTGCTCTTGCTTTGAGAAATTTAGAGGTATCTTGATGATGAGAAGATGGCATGTTTATTGCAGCATAGGCATATATATGAGAGTGACTTCTTGTAATTTTCATCTTTGATAATTGATTGTACCCTTTTTCTTATAATTGTATTTATTTATGTATCAGCCGGTATATGGTTTCATCTCTAATGATCCTCCGCGGTTCAAAAGAGCTGCTGGACACAAGGATTTGTTCTACATTGATGACAGAGATGTAGATTTTAAAGATGTAAGAATTTTGTAGGTACATCGAGACTTTAGTTCTAATTGAAGTAGTTGAGTTGCTTCCTGATATATATGATATTCTCACACTTTTTCCATGATTTGAGTAGCTGATTGAAACTCCTTTACCAAAAGCACCCCTTGATACATCGATTACCAGTCACTGGTTGGCTATTGAAGGTGTGCAACCTGCAATTCCTGAAAATGCTCCAGTTGAAGGTATTTTTTTTCTAGATTTAAGTGCAATCAACTTACCTCCTTAGATCGCATAGTTCATATTAGCATGATCTATTTGTGCCTATTAAGCCTACCTGCTATAGTATTGAAGATTATAACTACTAATGATCTGCTTCTCTGGATTTTTTTTATCGTCAATTCCGCATGATTTTGCTCCTTTTTGTTTTTTTTTCTCCAGTTCCTGTGATGTGTTTGATCAGAAAGTTTGATTTTCAAACTGTTTACAATTTGTGTTACTTGCAGCTCCCTCTGAGATAAGAAAATCTGAATATAAGGAAGATGGGCTTTCTGCTGATGTCAAATTACCTGTTAAACATGTAATAACAAGGGAGCTTCAGGTATACACATTATGTGGTGTGCATTTTTTTAAGTAGTTTCTTATTTTACGATCAACATTAATGAATTTTGTTTTTTCTCTGCAGCTTTACTATGAAAAAATTACTCAGCTGAGTTTGAATAAGCCTGGCTCTATTCCTTTCAGAAGAGCATTGGTTAGCTTGGCAACTGACTCGGGACTCCATCCCTTAGTTCCTTATTTCACATGCTTTGTTGCTGATGAGGTAATGACAAGTTTATATTTGTTATGTTCTTGGTTAAACTTCTTAATTTATCATGCAAAATAGACTTTTAAGCACTCATTTTTATCATTTTTCCCCTTGTCATATCAGGTGGCACGAAATTTAAATAATTTAAATATTTTATTTGCCTTGATGCGCCTTGTGTGGAGCCTTGTGCAAAATCCTCACATACACATAGAACTTTATGTAAGTATGGTGCTTTTGTAAATTTCTTTGCATCTCAAGTTCATTAACTTCAGATGATTATTGTCATCTATAACAATGCTCATGAGGTTGTGAGGTTGATTACTGATTTGTGATTTTATAAATAAACATAATGACTTCATCAAAGTTTTGGATATGTCTGCATTACTGAAGCAAAGACTGAAGGGAATTGTAGTTTACTGAAGCTTGAGCTTTAATACAGTGACATGTATTCTTAGTTTCAGTTTCTGTCTAATTTTTTCTTGAATTCTATCAGTTACATCAATTGATGCCGCCTATCATTACTTGCATTGTTGCGAAAAGGATAGGAAACAGACTGTCTGATAATCACTGGGAGCTTAGGAACTTCAGTGCTAATCTTGTTGCTTCGATATGCAAAAGGTGTGGACCTTATTTCTATTCAATGATAAAAGTAGAGATTACTATGGCAGAGCTCATTTAATTATAGTTGAACTTGATAGTTCTTGCTTAATGACTCCTTTAGAAGGGAATTTGGTGCATTATCTACAACTATATATTTCAGGTAATAGTACAAAAAAGATAAATGAGAAGATCTGTTTGTACTGCGATTCAGATTCCAACCCAAGAAACTATGAATTGAATAACATATGTCCAGTAGAATTGTACATGATAGGAAGGGCTTTTTGTCATACATACCGAAATTTTCCCAGCTATTTTGAGATTGCATATCCTTTGATGTAAGAAGGATGGATGTTTTCTTGCACCTCGTGACATTGCACTGGTGGGCAATATCGAATATTGCAAAATTAAAACTATAGAAGAATAAGAAATTCTAAGTTTGTAAATATCTTTTATATTTTCTGAGTTCTTATGTTCCTAATATGTGGAACTTCACAGATTTGGGCATATGTATCACAATCTTCAGCCTCGTGTGACAAAGACATTTCTCCATACTTTCTTGGACCCTACAAAAGCTCTGCCTCAACATTATGGTGCAATTAAAGGAATTGCAGCTTTTGGATCACGACTGGTATCTTCTGACATCTGTGTTTTAATATCAGCAGAGTGGATTGTTAGATGGCTTGTGGTTGTAAAATTGGTGTCATATTAATCGTATGATGCTTTCTTGAGGATAATAACTCAATGAGGATAGCTATGATTATTTTTAATACAAGCATATCGTTCTTTTTACCATCTGATTAGTCCTTATGGACAATAATGAAAAGCTATTCTTCCTTTTTTTTAATATGGTGTTATTATCTCAACTATTTGCATCTTTTGTAAATGCATATTTCTCTTTGCAACCTTAACTCTCTCTCTCTTTTTCCTTTGGAGTTCCTGGGTGATTTTTATGCTTTGTGATTTATAACATCTGGTTGTATTCTGCCAACCAATGCATAATGCTTCTTCATTTGAGTAGGTTTGCTTGCTTATACTTCCAAACCTCGAGCCATATTTGCATCTTCTTGAGCCAGAAATGCAACTTGAGAAGCAAAAAAATGAAATAAAAAGGCATGAAGCATGGCAAGTTTATGGGGCCTTGCTGGTGAGTTGTAATTTTTTAATTGAGTTTCCACTGTTTTCCAATGATGTGTTGGTGTGTTGGACAACATTTAATTTGACAACATATCTCATTCAACGACGTGGCAACATTTTATTGGATTAATACCTAGTTTTGATTATGCATGAATCTGCTTGTTTCTCCTGAACATCACTTTAGCTAATTACTTAATTCATAAACCTTTCAGTGTGCAGTAGGCCAACATATGCATGAAAAGGTCAGAAGATTCAGCAGTTTGCTTTCCCCTCCAACTCGTGCTACCTCAAGAGGCAATGGAAAAGCCATGATTGCAATGCCAAGTACGGCTTTATTTTGCTACATTTTGTATTTGTATTGATGTGTTTGAAGCAATACACGTCTGCTTTGTATGCATGCCTTAAGATGATTGCTGTCTGACATGGCTCTCTCTCTTTCTCTCTCTCAGTTAGCTTTTAAATTTTAATCCTAACAGGAAATAGCAACTGGGGTGGTAAAAAGATAAGGCAAATGGAAAACATTTTCTTTTTGATAAAACAAACTAGTCACCCTTAAGTAACCTTTATTTATGTTCTGATAGTTATGCTATATCTTTACTCTCCAATTAATGAAGGTAAACGGAAAGCCAGCACAGACAATCTAATGCAGCAGCAGCAACCGCCACTGAAGAAAATTGCGACAGATGGTCCTGGCGGTGTGGTACCAATGAACTCCATGTCAGTTGACAACATACAAGGGTCAACAAGTGGATTTTCCAACATGATGGGGGTTTCTAACGTTGGCATGTCATCGATGGGTCGTCAATTATCCAATGACAACATGGCAGGGAGAGAGGTTGGAGGTCAACAATGGAAGGCATCTTCCATTCTTGCTCAAGCTTGGAAGGAGGACATAGATGTAGGACAACTGCTGCTACCAGTGTTTGAACTATTTGGAGAAAGTGTGTTGTCATTTATTCCAAAACCTGAAGCATGTATATTTTTGTGACACGAGTTATACTATTTGTATTTGTTTTTGCATGCGATAGTGCATGGAACTCGGTCACGAGTCTTCTGTGACTTTGGGGCTAAATAAATTATTAGAAGCTAGAATAGAAACACATTTAAACTCATGGAATTTTTAGTCTTAGAGGATTTCTTTAGCATATATTCTATTATCTTTTGACTATAATGTTAGTTCAAACATAAGAACTTTTCATTTTTCTTTGCTGTAAAAAGACAGATCACTTTTGTTTTGTAGAGAACAAAAAAAAAATTGAAAGGAAAAAAAACTTAAAAAAGGAAGATAGTTGCTACTTACCACCAAAAACTGAAATTTGGTGCTGATCAAGTTGAGAAAGGCAATGGTTTTTTTTTTTGCCTTTATTCTTTTCTTTTCAAAAAAAAAATTATATGAGACTTTGACTATGTGGAAGTTATTTTACATTTTGATTAATTTGAGTGGAATGGGATGAATTTATTCAGGGGATAAAAAAAATCAGTATTTATTTTTTTATTCTTAGTATGTAAATTTAAATCTTGTATCACTTAAATTAACATGGTATGCGCCTTCGTGACTCCAATGGTTCATTTATTCAGCCTGTAGCATCTGCATCTCTCAATCTCTCCTAGTTCATGAAGGTGAAGCTTTGGGCATGCATGAGGCTATCCTGTGGGTTCATGTGTTGGGCTATTCTAAAGTGATCATTGAGACGGATTGTAAGTGTAGCGCGTCTGCTTCTTTCTGAGTTTGGCATCACTTTGCATAAATGTGTCACTCTCCTTTCACTTTTTCTAAACTTTAGGGTGAAGTTTATTTGGAGAACAATAAATGGTGTAGCTCATAGCTTGGCTAGGACGACTTCTCTCGTTGCTGGCTCTATCGTTTTTTATCATGCGCCATCTTGTATTTCCCTTCTGATTATTAATGAAATGCATTAGTCATTTTTCCTAAAAAAATAAAATTAACATGCATCGAACAATGGCTATCTTGAGATTTTATGAAAAACAATATTATGATCGTGTTAAAATAGAATTCTTTTGTTATTGGAGGTCTGTCCTCCAAGGGACATAATCATCCATGGAAAGAGATATAGGAGAGCTAGACAACTTTTTTGAAATTACACGCATTTTTTCTAAAGAAGAAAATATATTTCTCTAACAAATTTACAAACACATAAAAAATTGTTAATATATTAATTAATAAATTCAAAACTATAATTTTCAATAAAACAATCTCATTTTATTCTATCTAAAAGAAAAGGGAGCTTACATTTTAGTGCACTGTGCCAGTGTGGTGCACTGCCTCTACTACTGCCATCGGTCTTCGTCCGTTTCCAATCCAAATGAACCTTAACATGGAATGATGGAAATTCAGCTCAATTTTCAACTTCTCCTAAAACCCTGAATTCCCAATTCTCCCCCCTTTTTCCATATTGCAAAATAACCCTAAAACCCTGAAACCACCACAGGTGGGGTGAAAAATGGCCATGCTTTCCCTAAAAAACCCCAACAAGCTACTCTCGTCCTCCTCCATTCCCACTCCAATTTGTCACAATACATTGTCTTCCTCCTCCTTCACTCCCAGAAACTGCATTTCACTGAACCCTAGAATAAGAACCAGCTCCACCGAACCATTGCGACGTCGTTTTGGCCCCGTGACATGCTCCTTCACACCCGTAGAAAACGCTAAGATTAAGGTTGTCGGTGTTGGTGGCGGTGGCAACAATGCCGTTAACCGCATGATTGGTTGCGGATTACAGGTGTGTTTTTTTTTCCCACTCTCGTTTGTAATTACTGATGAAGTTTTGTTTTTTATTCATTTTTTGAAGCCAATTTGGTATATATACTTGTTAATGGGTCATTCCCCCCCCCCCCCCCCCCCCATTTATGAATAGTGTGCAAGTGTGATAACTTTGGTGGGTTTACTTCTGTTTTTGGCTGATGTTTTTTATTGTGGTTGCGTTTTTGGAATCATGACATTATTATATGGTGAAGACAGTGTAGCTTTCAGTAAGCTATCATTGGTGTTTCAACTAAGTGATTGCTAATGTTTTATTCTGCTGCATTTTTTTTAATCAGGGTGTAGACTTTTATGCTATAAATACTGATGCTCAAGCGTTGTTGCATTCTACTGCTGAGAACCCTATCAAAATTGGAGAACTCCTGACTCGTGGATTAGGTCAGGCACTCACCTTCTGTGCCTAGGATATTCCTTTGTGCATTGTGCTCAATTGTAATTTGCATATATGTTGACTATCGTGTGATTAGTGTGTGTGTGTGTGTTTAGCCTTATTCCAAATGTGGCCTTTGATTCAAGTTGCTTGATAGAGATGCAGGTACTGGTGGGAATCCACTTTTGGGGGAACAAGCTGCTGAGGAATCAAAAGAAACTATTGCTAATGCTCTTCAAGGCTCAGATTTAGTGTTTGTAACTGCTGGCATGGGTGGGGGCACAGGATCTGGTGCTGCCCCTGTTGTGGCTCGGATATCAAAAGAGGCAGGTTACTTGACTGTAGGTGTTGTTACCTATCCCTTCAGCTTTGAAGGACGCAAAAGATCCTTGCAGGCATGTATCATTTCTTTCCTTAGTTGAAAGTACTCTGTGAGAAGCTACTTCAAATGTTACTTAACACTGTTCTAGTTAGTATGCTCAAAAAAGTTGAAACTAACACGGTTGAAAAAATATTACTTAACACGGTTTTCCCCATTCATGCCCATTGAGGATACTTTGAGTGGTTGAAATTCAAATGTCATCCTTTCAGGCACTAGAAGCCATTGAAAAGCTGCAGAAAAATGTGGATACACTTATAGTGATTCCAAATGACCGTCTTCTTGACATAGCTGATGAGCAGACACCTCTTCAGGATGCTTTCCGTCTTGCAGATGATGTTCTACGACAAGGAGTACAGGGAATATCAGACATCATAACAGTGAGTAGATTAACAATTTATTCATATTTCCTATCTGGTCACTGTAATGTGAAAAAGTTTAGCTGATCCCACTAGATTGGTAGATTGCAAAGAGAAAGAGGGAATTTCTCTGCCTTTTTCTTTTGCAAGTCATTTGTGTGATTGCTTCTCCATCATAATTGAACATTTTATCAATGTCAAGCACGTCTTGATGTCTGCTTATTGGGATGATATGCACTACCGTTCCTTTTTACAGATACCTGGGCTTGTAAATGTTGATTTTGCTGATGTAAAAGCTGTGATGAAAGACTCTGGAACTGCAATGCTTGGAGTAGGTGTTTCCTCCAGTAAAAACCGTGCAGAAGAAGCTGCAGAACAGGCCACTTTGGCTCCTTTAATTGGATCATCTATTCAGTCAGCTACTGGGATAGTGTATAATATTACTGGAGGAAAAGACATAACTCTGCAGGAAGTGAATAGAGTGTCTCAGGTACTTCATTTTATCATTCCTTTTGCACTTTGATCTTGTGAATTTGTCATTTAACATATTTGTCCTGTATTCAAAACCTGGTGATTTTTATAGGTTGTGACAAGTTTAGCTGATCCTTCTGCCAATATTATATTTGGCGCTGTTGTTGACGATCGCTACAATGGGGAGATTCAGGTGACTATAATTGCAACCGGCTTCTCACAGTCCTTCCAAAAGACACTACTAACAGATCCAAGGGCTGCAAAGCTGCTTGACAGATTACCTGGTGGCCAAGAAAGCAAGCAAACATCCCCTGCCTCAAACTTCCCATCAACAGTTCCATCTAAAGCTTCCCCACGAAAGCTCTTTTAAGTTGCTTGGTTCTTTTACCCTTTTTCTTATTGTAGTCATTCATCTATGTAATGATCTTTAAGCTTAATTTAGGTACCATTCTGGTGATGGTCTCTTCCCTCGAATGTGGTGAATGTTTTTGCAAGCTCTCTTCAAAATGTTGGCTATTGGCATGAATCGTGAGTCAGATTTTCAGTGTAACAAACAACTTGCTTGTAGCTAACTAAAACAGCATTTTTGTCAATGGAATGGATATGTAGATAAGTTACTCTCTGCATGTTGACGAAGAAGCTTCAATTTTAATGCCTACAGCTAATAGCACAACAAAAAGTGACAGTATAACCAACGAAGGTTCATGACTTCATGCTATTATATTATGACAAACGACATTACTAGAGCAATTTGACTCCGGGTTAAACTCCTTAAAAATTATTACTCCCTCCGTTTCAAAACTATAGCTCTTTTAGCCTTTTATTTTTGTTTCAAAACTATTGCAATTTTACAATTCCAAAGTATCATTAATTATTTTTTTCCACCCATACCCTTATTTAATAACTACTAGTGGGAGTAGTTGACATTAATAATATAGAGATTTGTAGATAATTTGTCATAAATACTCTTTCATTAAATAAGGGTATTTTAGTCTATCTATAACTATATTTTACTTCTATTAAATATTTCTTAATCAGTGTGCATTAACCTTAAAAAGCTATAGTTTTAAAACAGAGGGAGTATATGATACGCAAAACATCATTAAATGAGAGAATTAAAGTACTATTTTTATATCCATTGTGCGTCGAAATTAAATTCTTGAAAAAATAAGCATTAATAAAACTTGGGGCTGAGGATGTTGAGGTTCCCCTTATTGATTTGTGGAATTGGCTGGTGCATGATGCTGAGAGAGTATTTACTCCCAGAATGTTGGGGATGTAAGAAACTCCAAAAATTAGAAAATATTATCCTCATACATAATTCATTTTGGATTGGTCATAATTCAATTTTACAAATGGTTTATAATTTTTTATCCTATTATTTATATATTATCATTTTAATTCTAATTCTAATTCTAAATCTAAATAGAACACAATTATACTCACCAACATTACTTTGGTTCAAGTAGAATTGAGCTCGGATATCTCACACAATGTCTCGGATTTGAGCATTTTTTGGCAGAAATTAGTTATCGGTGAAGCTGGCGATACTTCGCAAGCATTAACACTACCATAGCACTAATACCGCTAATTGGAATGGGCTGGGGAGTTGATACAATAAAGCCCAATTACATCAAAATAGTAGGCCCTTTTTAATTCCTGTGGGCCCGAGCCCAGTTATTGTGAATCAGAAAATCAGCGACGCGTCTCGCTATATGCGCGAAGGTGATCAAGCGACGTCGCCGTGAGATCTCTACTTCAGAGTTCAGAGGTAACAACATTCTAAACTTATTTCTCTTTTTAATTTTTTCGTCTGTTTTCTGTTTCTGTTTTTCCTTCATTTTCTAGGCATCCAAACGCCCCGAAACAGGATTACGTTTTTGCTCGAAAATTATTCAATTCGCTTAGTTTTTTTTTATTTGATTTGATTTCTTCTTCGCGGTAGGAATTCGTTTTCTCTGATCGGAATCTGGAAGGAACGAATCAGCATGGGTTTCCTGATAACGACGCTAATCTTCGCGGTGGTTGGGATCATCGCGTGCCTCTGCACCAGAATTTGCTGCAATAGAGGACCTTCTGCCAATCTGTAATGCTTCTTCTGATCTTCATCTCTAATCCTTCTGCTTCTCTTTCAAATTTATTTTTTCCTGTGTCGTGTTCTCAATTTATCGATTCAAATTCGGGAGCAATCTCGAGAGCTGCTGCTACATTCGATGAATTAGGTGTACTCTGCACTCAATTGGAGTATAGTACAACCTTTCTGAATTGTTTTGTTACGTGTTTCTGAACTCTAAAAGCCTTGAATGAGTTCATTGCTGCATTTTGTGGGAGTGGTTTTTTAAAATAAAATTAAAAAACTGACTAATAATTCTCAATGCCTCAACGTGTTTTATCAGAACAACCCAAGGATTATATTGGGAAGTGTATTTCTTATTTTCCACTGTGTGCTGCTTAAACATTTTGGGTGGTCAAATTAGATTAAGGGAGTCTTGTACAAAATTAAATTAAAATAATAACATTTATAGTTAGACATAACTGAGATGCACTTGGAAGAATGGCCGGTAGGGAGCATTTATGGTGCACCGGTACACAATGCGTTACGACCATTAGATTGGTAATATATGGTATGACAATGCACCATAAGTGCCTCCTTTCCAGTATTATTGTCTAACACTTCAGGCATTTCTTCAAGTATAAAGCTGCTAAGAATGTATAGGATTCATTCCCTGAGGCATATGTTGTTGTCTTCTTTATGAACGCCTGCTTCTCAACGTCTTTGCTGTTATTGTTCTCAACTTCATTTAGTGATGCCAGCAGGCTCTAAAGAATTTATACACATACAAACACACATTCACAGATCCCTTCAATATTCATACAATACTTGCATTTTGCATCTTTCTCCTTGACATGTTTCTAACCTCTTATTCTATTGCAGATTTCACCTGACTCTGGTTATTACTGCAACAATATGCTGCTGGATGATGTAAGTGCTGTTTGAGAGGCATTCCTCTTTTGGTTAATAAAGGAATTAGAGCAAGTAGAAATTGTGCACCTAGGTTTATTCCCCTTGATAAGGAATTTTTCATTTAGAAGAAAAAAAATGGCATGGCATTTTCCCCCACATATATAACTTCACACTCACAGGCTGACATGTACTTATAATTAATTCTGTTGAAGCTGTTTGTTTTTCATAGCTGTTCTTTACACTGTAACATGAATTTGTGTGTGTTTTTACTTTTTAGACATATCACCCATACTGTATAGCTGCCCTCGTTAAAATAAAAGTAATTGAAGCAGAATAGCTTAACTCTGTAAAAGTGGGGTAGTTTAGTTAATCATGCCTGAGCATAGTTGCTATATAACTTCTGTTCATAGAAGAGCATTGTGTTTTATTGGCAATTAAGTAGGCCATCACCACCAAGTTCGCCATTGTGATGTTGGTAACTGAAAATGCATCCAACTGTAATAGTCTGTGAATCAGTTGTTAGTTTGAAGATTATCCTTTTCTTTGATTTAACTACTCATCGTTAATTTTATGTTATATGCACATTCTAAATGTGTGGTTTCACTAAAGAAAACTATAAATAGGTTATGTACTTATTTGAGTTTCTGTTCATCATTATGCACATTTCATCATCCGCAAGGAGCTTGTGATAAAATTTGAACATGAGTAGAGAAATGCGTGCCTCATTACATGAAATAAATGCTGTCTGTCAGTATGTCCAGATTTTTTTTTTTTGGGGTGGGGGGGAGGAGGTGAATTGGCCTTTAAATGGAATGCTTACACACACCCACACTTGATAGTTGATTGTTCATTCCAATATTTTCTACCAACACATTGATAAAGCCCATCTTTTCAGTTACCCAATTTCCAAAGATCTAAATAACTACTGCCTTGAGTGATAAACTTCTGTTAATTTGTAAAAGCATTTTCAATTGGTTCAGCCTCTTGCAAATGCAAGGTAAGACTACCTACAATAGATTCGCAATGGATCTAACCCTTCCTTGGGCCCTGCATGGCGGGAGCTTTATCACACTAGGCTGCCTTTTATTCCCCTTCAGCTGTAATTTCCAACTTGTAAATAGCTATATAATGTCTTGTTTGTCATTATTTGCTCACTTTGGTCTTCCCTTTGTTCTATCAGGTGGGCAATTGTATATTTGGCACAGATGAAACCGCTCATAGTACCTATACTGAGTGAGGGTGAATAAGTCTGTGTGAGCAGATGTAGCGTCTTGTAAGTTAGAGAATATGGAATCACAGATTGGCTGTTGGAGAGGATTTGATATAGCTCTCATGAATCGTTGATTATTTTCTAAAGGTGGATCTGTATGTATTTCTTGTTGGATAATGGCATTTCAGTTGGCATTTCTATTGCTGCCTGACGTAGACTTGTTACAGTTGTTGTATTTAATCCTCATTCATTTCAGATGTCAGGTAGACAAGGATATTAAGTATGTATTTTGGTGAAAAATAAGTTGATGAAAGAATAAGTTTTCTCAGGATAAATCTACATCCATGGCCACTTTTCCTCGCACATGTACATCAAGAGGGAAACACATTCACTTTCAGAATGAATAATACCCCAAATTGGTAGATATTTGTCAAAACGCGATCTACTATGATGTCCTAATACTGAGTATCCTGGTAGTGGAAGAGTATCAACCAAGAGTCAACCACCACATGACATTCAACCGAAGACAACTTTCTAAGGATCTCTGTCCCTCTTTCTGATATAGCTTTAGCAAATTCTGCTTTCCAAACTGATGAAATACAAGGCATGGCAAATCTAAAACTAATTACATCAGTGGGGTAAATGTGTGATTATTGAGTCTTTTAGGTGACTTTGGGTCTAACATAAACCCGGGCATCACCTTCTATTATCGGTCAAAAGAGCATGTGACCATGGTGGACCAATTTAGCATTGGTTCATGCTAAAAGCCACCATAAATTTAACTGATATTTTAACATTTCAATTTTTCCCCCACTATAACTGATGTTTCTATTATAATTTTGCCCCAAATAAATATTGTATGCATCACTCTCATAAATACTCTTACACTATTATACTCCATTATGCATTTATGACTAAGAATAATTTAGTAAAATTTTATTCACTTTGTGAGTTCTAAGGTGCATTACTTGCTTAGTGGTAGTGGTGTTAGAACATTGTTGCATCACCAACTCAGTCGTACATTCAATATATAAGTGCATATTTGGGACTTGAGACCTGTAAAGCCCACCAAAAAAAACTTGAGACCTGTAAAAGGAAATTTATATCCGCATATACATACTTTGCTATCTGCACATACATGTCTGTAGAACTATTAGTTCCGCGGGTTTATTTTTTTTTCAACACACATATGTCGTGAAACTATTAGTTCTATGGGTTATAATACTCCGCGGAATTATTAGTTCCGCGGGTTTATTTTTTTTTCAACACACATGTCGTGGAACTATTAGTTCCGCGGGTTGTAATTCTCCGCAAAACTATTAGTTCCGCACGTCGTAATTCAACACATACATGCCTGCGAAACTAATAGTTCCGCGGACAATTACAACCCGCAGAACTAATAATTCCACGACATGTGTGTTGAAGAAAAATAAACCCGTAGAACTAATAGTTTCGCGAGAATTACAACCCATGGAACTAATAGTTCCACGGCATGTGTGTGTTGAAGAAAAAATAAACTCGCGGAACTAATAGATTAGTTCCGCAGACATGTATGTACAGATAGAAAAATATGTATATGCAAATATAAATTCCCCCAGTAAAATTGAATTTGGATTAGAAGTAATAATTTTGACCTTTGAAAATATATGTTATGGAAAGAGTGAACTTGCTATAAAAAAGTGAACTTTAGTTTACATTAGATATCCAAACATGTTTTACAAAAAACGGATGATTTCATTTTAAAAAATGGCTATAATTTACATTTTGTGATCCAAGCTTTTTCTTGCTTTATATATGTATTCCCATCTCAAGTAATCCACCTATGAGATTATGAGATCGCTTTGCATTAGCTTTGGATTAAAAGAAAGGAATGGTGAGTTGGTGACATAAAGCGAGGGGTTTAGTCTAGCATGGAAGAGTTCGCAAGTAATTCACTGGTGGACCATGATGTAGGGACATTGGATTTATTAATAAAAAAAGGGACGGTTAGGATGAAAGAAGGTATGTGCAGGTGACCATTTGTAAAAAAGAGTTATTCAAAATTGCAGTTACATCCCTATGTCAAACCGCATTTGTCAAACCAGATCAGAAAAAAAAAACCAAAAAAATTAGAAAGGGAGAGAAATAAAGAGGGAAGAAGAAGATGGAGGCTGCTCCTCCCATGGCCGCCGCAAGCTACAGATCCCCCTCTTCTCTCTCCTCCTCCCTTTTCTTCTCTCCTCCCTTGCTTCTCTCTCTTCTCTTCCTCTTCTTCCTCGCCACCGCGCCACCCCCTTGGTGCCGCCGCGAGGGTGCAGCCACCATCGCAGAGCCACCGTAGACCCTCCTTCCTCTCTCTCCTTCGTCTTCTCCCTCCCCGCGCTCTCTCTCTCTCCCCACGAGCCCTCCGCCCTCACAACAGGGAGCCACCGTGGATCCCCCTCTTCTCTCTTCTCCTCCCTTTTCTTCTCTCCACTCGTCTTGCTTCTCTCTCTTCTCTTCCTCTTCTTCCACCGCGGATCCCCCTCTTCCTCTTCTTCCTTTTCTTCTCTGGCACGTATGTAGGGACTTGCCGATCCAAGGGGTGGGGGTTCAGCGACAACTGACAAAGCATTAGGGAGTGGGGAATAAGATACCATGCTTCGGTCACATGGTATCTTATTGTACACCCTACTTAAAATACATGCTATACCAAGTTATTTTAATGGATCACCGGTGGACCACATGCGAGCAATCCCCACGCTAGCCTTCACCTAAAGCGAGACTCTCAATTCATTGTTCTATATACTATCTCTGTTTGAAAATAAGTAACATTTAAGTTTTTCATAAGGATTAAGAAAAATAATAAAAATATCTTAATAATCTATGGAATAATTTTACTAAATTATTCTTATTTTCTTTTCAATTTTTATAAATACATATTTGGGATGAAATTGGATAAAAAATAATTAATACTTCTTTAAACGACACTTAAGAAAAAAAAATTCTTATATGCTAAAATATCACTTATTTTGAAACAAAAAAAATATATTATTTTAAGAAAGTACAAGGGGGGTGGAGTGAAGAGGGAATTTTGCGTCGTTTTCTATATACACATATATATCCGCGAAACTATTAGTTCCGCTAGTTCCACGAGTTGTAATTCTCCGCGAAACTAATAGTTTCGTGGGTTTATTTTTTTTCTAACACACACATATCCGTGGAACTATTAGTTCCGCGGGTTGTAATTCTCCGCAGAACTATTAGTTCCGCGGGTTATAATTCTTCGCAAAACCGCGAAGAATTATAACCCACGAAACTAATAATTCCACGGATATGTGTGTGTTAAAAAAAATAAACCCGCGAAATTAATAATTCTGTAGAGATATATGTGTACATAGAAAACCATGCATGTGTTATTAGAAATTTCCGAGTGAAGATGGTGGCGGCTTTGGAGTGCGTCTGAGAAATAAATAAGAAAACAAACCATTTGCACAAAGTAAATCACTAAATCAATGTCTTCAGTAAAAAAAAATAAAATAAAAAATAATGTCTACCCATCAGAACTGCGTTACTGCAAGTTTATCAAATGTTCTCTATAAGGAGTTAATGAAACAGATGTGACGGTAACTTTGATTTGACAAAATCCACCATAACCGCATACTCCCCAATAGCCTTCCTATCCACACCATTCCTCACCAACTGCGGAAAAAACAACCAATCACCGGTTACCGCCAGGAACGCCACCGTGAGCGTCCCCGACACGGCACGATGCAACCGCCACCCGCGGCGGAGCATAACCTTCTTAGCCGCGACCTCCACGGCGGTGCACGCCCCGTGCAGCACAAAAAACCACGTGACCTCCCACGTGGGAGGCACACGCGCGAGGTAATAGTAGATGAGCTCGTGCATGAGGCCAGACACGAGGAACGTGGCCAGCACGGCGGCGTGCGCGGCACACGCGTGTCCCACGAGGCGCGTGAGGGCACGTCGCACGGGGTCGTATACGGTGGGGCGCAGAATACGCGTGACCATGAGGTTCCACCTACGACCCCAAAAGTCTTGAAGTGACGTGGACAGGTAGGGTTCGTTGAACTGCGGTTCGATCTCGAAACCGAAGATGGCTCGAGCCGGTGCTGCGCTAAGGGCCAACACGAGCTCTATGCCGAGGTACATGTGGCAGCAATAGAGGACCAAGATTAAAAGAGGGTGCATGGTATCTCTGTAGTCATAGCCGCGTATGATCGCGGCCAAGAGAAGGACCTTGAGACACGTCAGCAGAAATGGTTTTTTTGCGGTTGTGGTTGGGGTTGTTGTAGTAACTGTTGTTGGTTGGGGGTTGATTGGGAGGGAGGCGATGGAGATGAAATGGGAGAGGGTGTTTGGGGGAGGGAAAAGGGGGCCTTGGTTGAAGGAGAAGAGGAGGAGCTTGAAAGAGGAGAGCCAAACGAGGAACAAGGTGGTGGGGGCACCGAGGTGGAAGGAGGAGAGGGTGAAGGGAAGGGTGAGGAAGAGGTAGAGGACGGGGAGGATTGAGAGAAGCCTTAACAAGCCTTGTGGTATTCTGGAAGATATGTAGTAACAGTAACAGAGACATGATGTGGATGTAATCCATACCTTGATGAACCTCTCAATTTCACCATCCATCTCCATCTCCTCCTATTCCTTGAATTGAATCTGGGGTTCTGCAGGTTATGTGTGTGGTGTATCAATGTAGCGAGCGATGATGCAAATTAAATTGGGATTCATATCATGCACTGTCCTGTGAGGCCAGTACAGCTGTACCGGGCCCTGGCTTTAACTAGCTAGAATCAGTTAGCTAGGGTGGAGGAATTGAACAAAATAATTATTGTTACATAAATATATGTTAATTAACAATGTGTATATATAGATCAATTAAAATAAACATGTGATGCACCAGTCAAAAAGTCTACAGACAAACTTAGATCTTCAAGTTGTGATAAATCAAAACTTGGTTTATGAGAAAGTACAATTCTTTTGTCTGCTTGTACTGATAATAGGTAATGTAGCAGACACACCATACCTGCATTCAGGATGGACTCCAAAACCGTGTTTTGCACTTGTGAATTGTGATTGTTTATGCATCTTACCTGATTGCTCTATCTTATTTCAGTATTTCGCAACAATTTTAGTATAATGCCATTTATAGGAAATATAAGTTTTGTCACATTTTTGGTGGGTCTGGTACTAGGACAGAACTGAACAAAAAAGTATGTTTTCCTTTTCTCTGGTTCCACATTGCCAACTTATCATTTTTGTAGCGTTAATCAATCCATTCATTCAAACAATGGATAATTTATTTTGGACGTGTTTTCTATGTTTGTAATCATTGTAGTGTTAAACATGTATTATTGATAAGTATGACCTTGAATCAGAAATTAGTACTCCTTTCGAGTTTGGAGTCATATTAGTATTTGGACATTTATAAAAGTAATATGCTCACTCGTCAAAATAAAAAATAGAAGTAATATGCTCATAAGTAGTTTTGTTAGTTTATTTTAGTAAGTTTTGTAGAATAGCTTAGCATTGAGCATTTAATTTTGACTTCCTAAAATAGCTTATTGAATAAGTATATAAAAAATTGTTAATTTGTAAAAATACGATGAAAAATATAATATACAACAAACAATTATATATGTCATTTGTCTTTGAGCTTAACTTTCTAATTATTTTCACAGAGAAAAGATATTCAAAATACCTCATTCGCTTCTTTTATAAAATTTATTAGTCTTTCATTACAAAGGAATCAACTCAAAGGCAAAATGTTCTTGAATTATTCAAGAGGTCGATCTCATCCTTTTACTAAGGAAAGATAGGTTCACTTGTGCTCTTTATTTGAGGATTGACGCCACACAGAGAAGCTAAGTTCTGTAGCACTCGCGTTCCTAAGATTCAAGCGCAATATTATAAATATAATTATTATAGAGCATTATAAAGGTGAGAGACTGTTTTTGAGATAAAAGGATTCTCAAACTGAATAGTTCTTAAAGCTCAAAACAATACCTTCTATTAGACATTACATTCATGATTTCTAATGAGTGATGAAAAGGAACACGTAGATAAACCAAAAACCATACACCAACAACATTCTGCAATTATTTAGGGAAGAAAAAAGACACCTTTACTATTCTTACAAAGGGCACCTGCTCAACGATCCATTGGTGTTGTTGACCTCTAGCACGATCAATGCTTTGCTCAAACTCATAAGGCATATTGATGGCAGGGAAAGCTTGAAGCATTGGTAAGTTGTAGACACCAAAAGGCACCTCCTTCAGTTGGGAGATGCTAACCAGCTTGAACCTCTCAAGAGAAGACAGTGCTCCTTGTCCACCCATGGAGATGAATTTCAAATTATACAAGCGTCTGAGTACTAGTTGCTTGAGGTTCCTAAACCCTTTATCTGGAAAATGCAAGTGTTCACCTTCATATGCACGGTAGAGGATGGTAAGGTACAACAAGTTTGGAAGATCTTTCAGTGATGTCAAAGGATCATGAGTTAACATGGAATGTGTGTGACAAGGACAACTTAACAAGGTTTTGGAGCCTTCTAACCAAATATGAGAACCCCTCTAACTTCCCTATAAGGCAAAGCTTCCTGAGTTTAGGTAAAGACACATCAAATTGCAAATTAATGACCTCATGTTTATCTATTGCAGCAATGTATAGTTTCTCCAATTGTTGCATCTCATTTATTGAGGAACACATAGCACTTGTGTATTCTTGCTTAACATTAGTCAACCCCAACATCCTTACCTGTGTGACCCTTTCAAGCTCTGTGATTAGCTCAACTCCACCATGATCTGCTTCCACTTCACGTAGTGTTTGTAGGGATGTTATGTCTCCAATGCCATCCTTCATTTCAATTCCATATCCAACAGCCTTGGACTTATCATAAGCCAAAAGGTGTCTTAGCTTTCTAAGCTTGTTAATCTCTCTTGGCATCTCGTGCACCGTGGTTCGCCTTACATCTAAGGTCTCTAGGTTGTGGAGCATAGCAATGGACCCTGGAAGATTGCTCACCTTTGTGTTTCTGAAGCTTAAATACCTCAAGTGGAATAAATCCCCCAATTTTGTGGAACATAATGATGCAACAGAACATTTTCAAAATCAAGTACCTTTAGTAACTTGTACTTTGAAGGGATACTTGTCACAAAGGAATCTTGCAACTCTTTGTTTATGAAAACGTAAAGTGACCGAATGTTTGAGCATTCAACACTCCCCATCAAATTGTTGGAATAACTGGTTGCTATTGTTAGGCGATGAATCATCCAACTAGAGACCGATAATTAGTCCACAATTTCACTAGCAAAATGGCAAAAACTTAAGCCTCAGATTTTATCAAGGATCATTTGTCTTCTGAGGTCATGAACACGACAACTTCTAGTTTTGCCATCACTAGCAAATGAAGATACTTGAACCAAACTTCTATGGATCAGCTCGGTTAGATATTGTTCTGCAACTTCCTCCAATGTTTTCCCCATTTCATCCTTGACAAACCCCTCAGCCACCCATTTTTGAATTAGTCTCATGGTTTTAACTTCATAGACTTTAGGGTATATTCCAAAATATAAGAAGCACCGTTTGAGATGGTAAGGTAAATCATGAAAACTGAAGCCTAGAATCATTGTTACAACAGTTAAACGGGGATTGTTGTCCAATTCTGAGCTTAGATTTTCACTAAACCTTTGCCATTGAAGTGCATCTCTCTGGTAGATAAAAGACCACCAATGGCCACAATTGCCAATGGCAAGCCCTCACATCTTTCAACAATTTCAGAAGATGCACTTACTAGATTTTCAGGACAAACTTCTTTCAAGTCAAAGAACGCCTTCTTACAGAAGAGCTCAAAAGGTTTTCCATGATTCAAAGGTTTCAACTCATGCACTTGAACAAAAGAATATCTCTTACAAGACATGGCAACATCCATGCTCCGTGTTGTTATAAATATCCTATCCTACTTCCTTTTTTATCATCAACCAAAGCAAATTCAAACTCCTCCCAAAAGCGATCATTCCATACACCATCAAACAAGAGGACATGCCTTTTATCTTGCAAGTAGTTTCTCACCTCATCAGTCAATGAATTCCCATCCATTTCAAAGATACCCTGAGGAGGAGGATCCTTCCCTTTTTGTTTGTAGAACTCGCGCAACATGTCCCTCAGCAACCTTTCTACTGTGTATGATTGAGACACTGTGATCCATACACGACAATTGAAGTGCCCAGTGACCTCCTTGCTGTCAAAAACTTTCTTGGCAAGAGTGGTTTTTCCTTGTCCTCCCATTCCCACCACAGAGACGACAGTGCGCTCTGCTATTCCCTTCACCAACCAATCAATTCATCTCTGGAGGCTTCAAACCCCACAACTTGACCTTCCTCAATGTAAAATGGAGCCTTTCTAAGGTTATTCAACGTGGCATTTTGGTTTGTTTCGGAACAAGATTGGATTTGGGAGCCATCTCTATCTCTTATTCCACTTGTATCCTTCATTCCGCGAACTCGTTATTTGATAATCTGAATCTTATACCCTATTTGAAGACGAAGAATCATGGTTTTGATCAAGTTTGCAGCAGCACATCTAGGATCACGAGCTTCTTGTCCTTCACAGATCATATATTCATCATCTTCTATGCGAAGGATAGGTAACTATGATGAGGGTGGTCTTTTTCTATTGGTACATCTAGCATTGACAAACAGATCCAAGTTGTTTGATATACATTAAAGAATGACCGAGGGACGCTCAAAGTCTCTCTCACTCCAGAATATACGCTTCATAAATGTTAAAGGAGTCTCCTTCTTTCCTGATCATTTGCTTTCTCTAGTAATGGAAATGATCACCGACATGAGAGATGAATTAGAAAATATTCAAGCCTTCATTTATGATGCAGATAGATTGGCTGCAGCTGAAGAAGACAACACAAAAGACAGAATCAAGAAACAGGTTAAGCAGCTGAAAGAAGCAGCTTTCCGCATGGAAGATAAGTTGTCATTAATGACTATATGATCTGGGAGGAACGACATCCTTGTGATCCTGGATGTGAAGCTTTTCAGCTGGTTGCCGACTTCATCAAAACTATGATCCTTCGTCATCAAATAAAGACTAACTATCATGACTTTCAATCACGAGTCCGTGAAATCATAAGTGAAAGAGATCGCTTCCAAATCCAATCTTCTTCGGAACAAAGACAAAGCAGTTCTACAGCAAACCAACACCACATCATTGCAGAACCTTCAAGTGGTTTCTCTTATGGACAAAGCTGACGTAGTGGGGTTTGAAATCCTGAGAAATAAATCGACTGGTCGGTAAAAGGAAGAGCAGAGCGCACTGTCATCTCTGTGGCAAGAATGGGAATGGGAGGGACGGGAAAAACCACTCTTGCTTAGAAAGTTTTCGTGAGCAAGGGGTCACCGAACACTTTGATTGTTGTGCATGGATCATAGTGTCTCAATCATACACAGTTGAAGGGTTATTGAGGGACATGTTGCTCAATTTTTATGGACAAATGGGGGCTCTCCTCAGTATATTTCTGGAATGGATCGATAGTCATTGTTTGATGAAGTGAGAAACTACTTGTGGCACAAAAGGTATGTTGTCTTCTTTGACGATGTATGGAGTACACATTTTTGAGATGAGATTGAGTATGTTGTAATTGATAACAAAAATGAAAGTAGGATATTTATCACAAGAAGGAATATAGATGTTGCAATGTATTGTAAAAGATCTTTTGTTGAAGTGCATGAGATGCAACCTTTAACTGAAAAACAATCTCTATAGTTGTTCTGTTCGAAGGCATTCCAATCTGACTTCAAGGGAAATATTCCAAAGGATCTCATAGGTATATCTTATGATATTGTTAAAAAGTTCCGAGGTTTACCACTATCAATTGTGGCCATTGGTGGCCTTTTAGCTAGCAAACAAAAAAAATGCATTTGAATGGAGAAGGATGAGTGAGAATCTAAGTTCAGGGCTAAAAAAGGATGGCAATTTATCTCATATAGAAACTACTAGATTATTATCTAAACTAAGGACTGTGAGATAAATTGCTATCTTTTTTAGCCCTAAACTTAGATTCTCACTCATCCTTCTCCATTCAAATGCATTTTTTTGTTTGCCAGCTAAAAGACCACCAATGGCCACAATTGATAGTGGTAAACCTCGACACTTTTTAACAATATCATAATATATACCTATGAGATCCTTTAGAATATTTCCCTTGAAGTCAGATTGGAATGCCTTCGAATAGAACAACTCTAGAGATTGTTTTTCAATTAAAGGTTGCACCTCGTGCACTTCAACAAAAGAAGATCTTTTACAATACATTGCAACATCCATATTCCTTGTTGTGATAAATATCCTACTTCCATTTTTGTTATCAATTACAGCATATTCAATCTCATCCCAAAAATGTGTACTCCATACGTCGTCAAAGAAGACAACATACCTCTTGTGCCGCAAGTAGTTTCTCACTTCATCAAACAATGACCGCCAATCCATTCCAGAAATATACCGAGGAGAGCCCCGTTTGTCCGTAAAAATTGAGCAACATATCCCTCAATAACCCTTCAACTGTGTATGATTGAGACACTGTGATCCATGCGCAACAATCAAAGTGTTCGGTGACCTCCTTGTGCACGAAAACTTTCTAAGCAAGAGTGGTTTTTCCCATCCCTCCCATTCTTGCTCAGAGATGACAGTGCGCTTTTCTCTTCCTTTTACCAACCAACCAATCAATTTATTTCTTGAGATTTCAAACCCCACTACGTCAGCTTCGTCCATTAAAAGAGAAACCTCTTGGAAGGTTCTGCAATGATGTGGTGTTTTGGTTTGCTATAAAACTAATTTGTCCTTGTTCCGAAGAAGATTGGATTTGGATTTGGAAGCAATCTCTTTCACTTATTATTTCCTGGATTTCACGAACTCGTGATTGAAAGTCATAATAGTTAGTCTTTATTTGATGACAAAGGATCATAGTTTTGATGAAGTCGGCAACCAGTTGACAGGAAAAAGCTGCACATCCAGGATCACAAGGATGTCGTTCCTCCCAGATCATATAGTCATCAATGACATCTTCCATGCGGAAAGCTGCTTCTATCAGCCGCTTCACCTGTTTCTTGATTCCATCTTTTGTGTTGTCTTCTTTAGCTGCAGCCAATCTATATGCATCATAAATGAAGGCTTGAATATTTTCTAATTCATCTCTCATGTAGGTGATCATTTCCATTACTAGAGGAAGCAAATGATCAGGAAAGAATGAGACTCCTTTAAGATTTATGAAGCATATATTCTGGAGTGAGAGGAAGACTTTGAGCTTCCCTTGGTCATTCTTTAATGTATATCAAGCAACTTGGATCTATTTATCATTGCTAGATGCACCAATAGAAACAATCATTGAGTGTTTCCTTCATCACTTTACATAATTAATTGCCTAGACATATGGGGTGAGATGCGATCCTGCAGAGCACACCAAGGCAAGGACAGTATCTAACAGTTATAATATACTACGAGTAATCTAGCAATTGGCAAGACTCTGAAACCATTCTCCACCTAGAAGGACTGAGTTGATCGAGTGTTATAATTACAAGGACTAACTCCTCCACATGGTTAAATTCAGAGAAGCATCTAGAACTAAGGTAGTAGTGAGAAATATGAACAACTTACATAAAATCATTGTTAGTTTGTTACTATTTATTGTTATATAAAATGAAAACAGAAAACACTTTTGGCAGAATAGATCCATTCATATTAAAATTAAGTCATAAAATTTGTGTCTTAACTCTTTTCCGCTAAATAAATGAATGAAACCTATCAAAATTTATTATTACTTGGGAAGAGAGAGAAACACCAAACGTGAAATTTTAACACAAGACCATTTCTTAGCAAACCAAAGGTCTAATGGAACACCAGATCTGTCAACTACTATAGGGTCCTACATATAAGGTGATTATCCATGAGGGCCAAAGCAACACCAGAGAAAACAAAAAAAAATGCTCTTCGAGAAGGAAATAGATTGAAGAGCATCATATAAACCTACGATCTCCGAAGGTTGTAAGAGGGCCACAATCAAATACACCAAGTACAGCACGTTCCCTTCTAATATCATCTATGTACAGTATCACATCTTCAAGCAGAAGTAAAGGAGAAAACCTGAAAGTGGACATTCAAATTAGTAACCGAACCAACCTGCTAAATTCTGGCGTGAATACAAATGGTGACGACCAGCTGCAGAACCTGGCATTGGCAGCCCATTTCCATATCCAGGTTGAGGTTGGGGCACACTACGTTCAGAAGTGCCACTTCTACCAATTATAGGAGGTTCAGACCCCAGAGAATCCATTCTGACATGGTTTAATTCATCAAAGCGAGGTGCATATCGTTGCATAGCTGGTGTATCAATCATGAAAGATGGCTCATATCCTGGACCACGTACCGAATAACTAGATCCCATATGGCTATAAGCAGGATCATGACCAGATATATAATTACTGCTCCTCATAGGATCCGGATTCTGAAGCCCGTGGTGGTAAATCTGTTGCCTTGTCTCTAACTCCCTCGGGTATCTATCATCCTCCCTAATATAGGGTGGTCTATATCCAAGGCTATTTGTTCTGTCTCCCAGAAGTCTGCTATGGTGTTCCTCCATCCCATAATCAGAACGGGGATTGGCAACACTTGGCCATTGTTGGGTCCCATCATAGGCTGCTCCAAACTCCATACGTGAGGAAGAGTTGGGCTCCAAATGCCCATAACCATGATCACCAGCCTCAATATCCGGAGGTATCATATCAGATATGGGCTGAAATACTTCAACTGAGGGTCTCCCATCAAGTGGATTGAAGACATTATGGTCCAGTTTTCCCTCAGGCATTTCATTTATAGCCTGCCTTTTGGCTGGTGAGGCAACAGCTGGTCCTCTTCCATCATTTCCCTCAGTTCGTTTCCTCGTCGATGAGGGATTCTCAGCTTGAGCTTGACTCTCTCGCTCATTAGTTCCATGAGATGAGCTTTCTATCTGGCCTTCATTCATAGATGGGCGATCTTCATCATCAAGTGACATCAAGAAATCACGACCCAGCATGATATCATCACCATAGTTATCATCCAATTCCATCGTATGACTGGCAGATGATTTTTCATTATCAAAGCCTTCCATTTTTGATACTTCATGCTGGCTGAACAGGTGACCATGCTCCTGGGCTATGATCTTATGCTTACCAGTCCAGTCTGGACGGCTCCAAAGGTAGAGTGGGGGTGGCCTTACATTCCATTGCTCCATTTGCTTGTCATTAGAATCAACTGATCCAGGTAGATAAAATGACTGGGAACAAACAAGACAGGAACCGAGAAAAAATAAAGACAGCAGTCAGAACACCAAAGAACATGTGTATGAATCTAAATATAACTTAACAAAAGATGTTATTATTATTATTTACCTTGCCTGATAGAAAGCTCTCATCCTCCCAGATAAGATCATATGGCGACCGTTTGTTATCTAGCCTATATAATAATAAGGAAACAAGAGTGAAAAGGCAGGAAAAAATGAACTGCCTCCTCCAAACAAGGAAATGACAGCTCCGAGGTAGTCTTGGGAAGATTGTGAGAATGGAAAGATTGTTTAACTCCCCCATCCTTGAAAAAAAAAGGACAAGAAAAAGGACATTACCTCTCTGTGTCTGGTGGTACTATAAGAATCAGGAGCTTCGGTTGAAACCCTAAAGCCTTATCGATAAACTTGTTGGCCAAAGCTGCTTTAAGCCCAAAGGGGGGATTAAGGCCCATGATCTATTCCAAAGCAGACACGAAAATTAATGAGAAAAAAAGTAAGTGAATTGACCATGTGGGATAAGCATGCACATCTCAACATGCAATTGACCAATTCTTACCAACTGCGACCCTGGAGGCAACTCTTTTCGTTGGACAGTCATCCAATCTCTCATCTCAAAATTAAAATCATTCTGTGAACAAAACAAAACAACATCCTGGTAAACAGGTAAAGAAAAATAACAAGATAATCATAGACTAAACCCTTAACATGGTCTGCATTCATCGTCATTCGTAAAAATAAGTTGTAACCATTACATGAATATCATTATGCTAGCACGCCTGAGAACCATGTAATTCATCTTAAGCACTTCAAAATAGAGTCTGGTGAGAAATTTTATACAGCCCATTTATTATTACCAAATATCATTTAAGCACCCAAACTATTCAAAAGCACAAAAGCATTCAAACTTCAAATGAAACAGCACTACAACAAACTGCTATTCAGTCTTCAAAAGCAGCAATACAGCCAAAGGAAAAAAAAAAGTGATTTCATGTAGATTAAGCATTGAAATATTCCGGAAGAATGTAAAGGAAAAAATAAAGTGATTTCATGTAGATTAAGCATTGAAATATTCCGGAAGAATGTGCCGGTATGTTACTAACAGCTGTAATGTACACCCACCCATACACACCAGATGCTTCCAGTTCAATCATATGGATTTACCATTTAAAATGAATGGAAAAATATGACGAGAAGTGAAGAATTAATATGGACAATGAATTCTCCAGAAAACACACTTTAGAGTGACACCCAGAAGACATGTCTCAATATGTCATGTTTCTGGAAACCAAAAGCATATGCCAATACAAACACATAAGCACCATAGTCGTATGTTAACAAATCATTTATTCAAATATTATGAGTATTCTAATACAAAAGGGAAGCAACCAAAAATACAGAGAAGACATCACCAATAAACTGGAACACAGGAAGCATATTGAGAACCTGTGCCAACTTGTCAAAGATGTTAATAATACATGTAATAGAAAATACACCAATGATTTCAACATTAAAATGCAAATAAATCTCTCAGTTTAAAATTAACAATCACAGGTTGCACTGGCAAAGTGGCAATGAGAAAAAATTGAATTACAACAATTAGAGAGATAACAACTTGTATAAGTGTATTCACCTTTGTTGGAAGTAAATCATAGTTTTTGTATGAGCATCTCTTTCCAGTCTCTTCGAGCTTTTTCTTCATAAGAATGCTGAAATCATTAGCACCACAGCAGAAGTCCACAATCTGACCATAAGTAACTATCCCCAGTCAGGTAATCGCCATTAAAAGTTAGAAGTAGATTAAGGGGGTGTTTGGAAGAGGTTATTTAGAACTTATTTGGGCTTGTCTTATGACATAAGGACTTGTGCTAGTGTTTGAGAGAGCTTAAAAATAGCTTATGGTATGCCCATAAAGCTCCCGTCAGGGTTCCGACCCATTATATATAGGCAGTCTTACCTTGAATATGCAGCATAACTAATGAGTAATGACAAAAAAATGTTAATAAAGACAATAATGTAAATAATTATAGATCAATATCAGTACTTACTGTATCACCATTCTGAACATACCAATGGAGTTTATCGACAATCTGCAAATGGAAAAATAATAATTAAGCAATGCCTGATGGATATAATGAGACTGCCAAGAAAGAAATTTATTCCAACACATTAAAAACTTGGTCATCAAATGTGATGAGCATAATCACTCCAAATAACCTTCTAAATTTTCAATAATCAAACTCCAGGGCAGCTACATTGTCAAGTGGCAACAGTGTTATTACGAACCTACTTCTTATACAACTCGGAACTTTGACAACTATTAGTGTTGTGACAATGAAGTCTGAAAGATAAGCGGGTTTTGAACCTGTGCTTATACAAATGTTAAACACCTTCGAAAACCCTTACACCAGATAGCTTATCATACAAGCCATTTTAAACTAATGTTCAATTGCTATAACATAGGGAGCACGTGACAATAAACTGACTTCAACCTATTGAGGTCGGATAATAATATTCCGTAAGCTCTTTCAATATGAGAAAAATTTAGAGGTCATTGTAAAGCTAAATACACCTCTACAGGTAAAGCGTAAGTTCATCCAGAAGGTCAAAACTCAAAATCAATCTTGGGTTCTTGACTGAGATTTGGTTTTTGACTCAAGTGATTCTTTAACACAGTACCATGTCTAAAGTTGGATCTGTACCAATCCCAATCTAATAACTAAAATTTCAGTGCCTTGTAAAATCGAGTTTAACAAGATAGTAATGCTAATACTTGGCCAACAGTTTAAATCTAATAAATTCAAAGGCATGTCAAAATTATAAAAACAATTTTTGGGCACTCTGATGATAGTTAGCTTTTAAGCAATGTATCCTTTAACAATAGTTTATAGGTGGTATAGAAAAATTTGCTATAAAAAAGCCTCCCTCATTAGAGCATTTACTAATTATTAATCACATTGCCATCTTTCAAACCATTAAACCCAACTAAGAATGAGTGGCAGCCAGTATTAGGTCAAAGTCATAGTTAAACTAAAATTATAATTCCATTAGAGATGCTTCTTTGCTAAGCTGCTCACCGCATCTATGTCACCATCTTACCACATTACCAAAGCCAAAAGCATCATAATTTCTACAGCATCAGCTTAACTATTTGTACTTGTTTATGACACCTGCCTTGCCTAGAAATCTATCGTACATATTCAAGGGCTGTCTTAGATTAATAATACTCTTCAATGAAATAGGAGGATATTAAAGCTAGTTTTTGTATGTTCTCAACACAGCAATACCCTAGGATGTAGAAAGAAGTAAAAAGATATAGTAAGGGAAACAGAATATCAAGAGTACATAAATAAGAAATCTGATAAAATAATTAAAATAACAAAAAACAAGTTAAGTGAGAATAAATACCCCTTCCAGCTTTTCCACTTGTGTAAAATGGCGACCATATGATGTGTAGCGATTACCAATAAGAACGGGTGCAAGATATACTTTCAACTTATCCTACAGAAATTCATCCAAAATAGTTGTGATAACTGAACTGAATCATTTCTATAAGTTTAAATTTGCATTATTGTGTATTGAAAATGGAAAAAAGAAGTTCAGAAAATAGATATTAGATAATAGATACGTAATAAGCATGGAAAGATATTAGATCGGCATCTTGGAGCAATTTTGCTACGCACCAGTGATCATGCCTCTTTTCATGGACATTCACAGCCAAAACCTCCTGATATTCTGTGTTTTCTGACCATTTTTGGGGAGTTATTATTGTGATTTCACCCCTTTCTTCTTCCATAATACCATATAGGGTTTGAAAACTTTGTTCAACCATTCATTCATGTAAAAACCCATTGACCCACTACTCTCCTCTGTTTCAACATAATCCCCCCTGACCCACTGCTCATTGGCATTTCCGGAGCCTAGTAGTATTTTTCAACCAAACCCTGCAGCTTCTAGTACACTCATTGGCTCATTGCTCTGTTCTGTTCACGTACTCAGTTCAGTACTCTGCACACCCTTAGAGTTAAGAGTCTTAAACTTTTGAGATTTCTTGCGTACTTTTTTCCCCTTTATGTTCCTTGACTTTTGTAGTTATTGACATCTGTTTAGTGCAAGACTATGATTTTGATTATTAATTGTGAATATGCCTTTAATTTTGGGTTATTTTTATATCTTTGAGCATTTATATATGTATAGTATAAATTGTTCAACAAGTATCTATAATCTACATTGTAGCAGCCATCCCGCTATAGTGGTTTTGGGATCAGCCGCTCCACGCCGCTATCGAGGATTGATAACTATGGTTAAGAATGAAAACAATGAAAGAATATCATGCTGTACGACCAATTAGAGTCATATGAACACTGGACACTCAGAACCAAAATCCCTATATTAATTATTTGAAAAAAATAAAGCACCTTCCACTTGAATATCTGGTTTAGAACATCAGGGCCACAAACAGCTTCTGCATCCCGAATGCTATGCCCATCATCGAGCATCCTTAAAGCTGTTCGAACAGCCTGTATACACACAAGACAGAACACAAACTTAAACGAACTCCCACAATATTAACACCATATAGTAATAAATATAGATAGATGTGTACCTCAACTGACCCTTCCAACTTCCCCACTGTAATGGTCTTCTCCACAACATTTTTCAACGAGTGAGTATGAGTAGAAGCAAATTTATGTTCTTTTATGACATTCTCCATAGTAATTGATGACATAGCTTCTTTAAACAAAGCTGACAATCTACATCAAAAGAAAGAATCTTAATATATTAATATCACCATAAAGCAACCATAACATAAGGACAGCTTTTGACTTTCAGTCAAGAACCAATAAAATTCCATTTATCATTAAAACCACTAAAAATAGACCTCAGAAAACGAATCAACAATTGTAACAGCAGAAAAATAAGCAATACAAAAGTCAGATAAGAAAGATTCACCTCCTCTCTGAATCTGCATCTAATAGGGGTGATGCATTACTCAGATTTCTAGTAGACTTAACAGACAGGCTGTTATCAGCTACATTACCAACCTGAGTGCCAGAATTAACTTGCTCAGAACCCTTCTGAAAGTAGTAAGCATATAAATTCTCACCCAATGAGGGCCGGTTTTCCTCATAATCAGACCTTTCAGTTTCCTTTGAGATTGATCTCTTATTTTCATTCAAACACCTTCTTGATGCTTCATTTGCTTTCTTCTTAGAGATATTTGTTTCAGAAATCTTTCCAGACTTCTTGATACCAACTTTCCCAGAAGACATTTTACCAGAGAGTTTAGATACTTTAGCAATGGTTCTTTTGTCAAGTAAATTATCTAATTCAACATTGCTCTTGTTCAATATAACTCTCTCTTTGGTTGCAAGCTTTGTCTTCTCCTCAGTATTAATTTCTCGAATAGTAGCTTTAACATTGGGGAATTTTATATGATCTCTTATAGGAGTCCCAAGTTCATCATCTATCTCATGCTTTCTGGTGCAAGGAATCGAAAAAGACATTACAAGAGGTTAACACGGTAAAATTTGGATAACAAAAACATCTGTATACTATAACACTTACATGCAATATATAAGAATGCGATTGTTTGGTAAAAGTCCTTCCCAAGCCCTCGTTATAAGATCTTCATCCTCATTGTCGTCAAAAGCAATCTCTCTGATAAAAGCAACTTGAGAATCAGCCCTCCAGGCACTATTATAATCACTATATGAATACTGGAAACACAAGCAAAAAGAGTGAAATAACCTTGGCAAACATTTACGATGATATGACTTGGGACAACGCCTACAAACAGCAAATTGTAACTCATGTTCCTGCTTGTTTTCCATTTCTTTACAGTTACAGCAATAATGAGCAGGACAAGTAAAAGGCTCTCCCCTAGCTATATTTCTCACAAGTTCCACTGGAGCATCCTCAACCACCTGGTGAAGTAACTTTGCAACACAATGTGGATGATAAAAGAAGCCACAGGTTGCAGATGCACATTTGAAGACCTGAAGGATAAATTCGAAACGACTTTTAGCCCCATGTAAAACAAAGCTCTCGCCGTAGTTAGTACTAGTGTATTTTAGCATGCTTCTGAACCCACATTGGGTTTGATTTTCCAATGCCTCTTATTTTATTTTATACCATTAATATCTTAACTATTTAATCAAAATCAAAACAAACATTGAAGTGGGAGAATCAATTGTTAAAATTGAAGCAATCTCCATGCTAAACAAGTGGCAACCATCAATAACAATTCCTAGTAATGCATGAAAGGAGTGCAAGGATAGAATAGTGTAACAACTCACAACATGTTAATTGTAAGTAAGTACAACCAATGCACAAGTTCAAAAAATCAGTGCTCAGAGATTACACTCCTAAGAAGTTAGCAAGGTTAAATTGATCAATGGGAAGGCTTAGGTTGGTCAGAGAATTGGTGTTGCATACAAGTGAAAAAAAATAAGCTGCAATCTTTTCAACGATCCTAAGCATATAATTTGATGTCCAGCCCTCGTGGACTATAAGGTATATAAAGAAAATACACAGGAAAGTACATAATTAAAATAAAATAACAAATCATATTTTTTTACAAAAATAATTTTTACAGATAGTCATAGTAGATACAGGCAAATATCTTTCTTCCAAATGAAATCTCACACAGGACAAGAAAATGGGATGATGATTAGGTCAGACTAGAGATTTCTATTCTGGCCCACAATCAGGTCCAGTGCCCTCTGATGCAAGAATCTTTTGAGATCTTTGACAGTTTGACAACCATTCCAACCACAAAACAACTCAGCCAATGAACCATGCATGACCTCCAATCAACAACTCAACCGACACCCAAAGCATTTGAGATAATAAATTACATAACACGATCATTCCACTAGAACCTTTCTTGATATTCATGGTTACAAAGAAGGAATCACGGATATAAAATAAAAATAAAAATAAAAATCGTATCAGATAGACTACCAAGGATTGGGTAGCACATCATACAGCTATAAGAAAATATATGAATGAAGTCATCAACAAGAGCAGCCCATTTTGTTGCATATAGTTTTACCTCAGCACCCGAAAATTTATCTGAACAGCCTAGTGTGCCACATGCAAAGCACTGGTGCTTATTATATTGACAATTCTTACAATAGAAATTTTGGATCTCCTGCAAAAATTTATCACAAGCAATTAAATTTTCAGGTAATTATACAATGAAAAAGGAAATGGAAGACGAGAAGTACGATAAATATAAAGAGAAAACAAAATTAACATACATCAACTTCCTTGCGGGTGAAACCAAGAGAGACACAAGAAGAGTCCTCACCATCCTCCTCATTAGCATGAAATGACCTCATGCACTTTCCATCACAACTGCATTTATCATTTAATAACTTAAAAGTTTTAAAAAGAAAAAATCAACTACTATTCTACAGTAAAAAGACAAGTAATTTTTACATTAAATTAAATGTATCCAGTACTCTTGAGAAATTATGAACAATCACATCACATCACATCACATAAATATACAGTACAGAGAAATCACATTAAATTAAATTAACCCACGAGAAAAAAATTTGATACCACATAAGTTCACCACCATTGTCACATATCGCACAAACAGAATCGAACAACTCTTCCTCTTCATCTGACTCTTCAACAGTGTCATCAATCATATCATTGTCAACATCATCAATTATAAATCCAGGTCGTGCTAAATCTTTAACTTGCTGAAATCAATGAATTACAATCTCAAAAAATATTACAAATAATATATATGACATGAATAATAGAAGTAAAGAAAGAAATATCAGAGAAAAATGATCTTCAAGGAAGGAAAACTAAATATCTGACAAACCTCATCAGAAAGTTTCTTAATCCTCATCTTATCCTTATCTTCCAGAACCATGAGCAAAAGCTGTTAAAATCAATCAATTAATAGTCGTTAAAATGAGACATACATGTCAAGAAGAAAACACAAAAAAGAAATTAAATGTTTTTTTCTTAATAAAAAGAGATGAAATGAAATGTTAAATTGAAAGAAATCAAGACTTTTGTTAGATAGAAAAAGGAAAAGTCAAAGGATAACTAAATCCTTGAAAGTTGAAACAAAACTAAAGAGAGGATAAATCTAACATAATGAAAGTGAAAGCAAAAGAACACAAAGTAGAGACATCGTTCAATAATTAAACACAGTGAAAAAGGAGACACAGAAAGAAGGAAAACAGGGACAGATTTATAAGATAATAAACAGAGAGAAGAATCAACCGCCACTACATTACAGTTTCAACCAATAATGCCCAAAAGGATGCTTCGAAGGGGATAAAGATCAAATGCTAATTTCCAAGATCACCACCACAACACAATTGATAACGTTTATACCTTGGACTTTGCTAAGACAGCATCCCTTTCGGCAGCTTCACTCATTAAAGCCATGTGGTTTAATAAATCATTTTGTGAAGGCTTAACCTCATAAGAGCTGCAAATAGTTTATTTTAAAAATGTCATGATATGTACTTCCACAACAAATAGGAGAGAAAAAAGTCCAGAACTACGAAAATTACCTAAACTCCTTATTCTTACTCAAGTTATCCCACACAGATTTGGCAGATTTAGCAGATATGTCAGGATTCTTCTTCACATAATGCAGGAAGTGAACGGTGATCAATACAGTCCTTATGGTATCCTCATAGCTCTTTCTTGGCTTTAGAAGTTTGACCCATCTCCCATCCTTTGATAGCACTGATATCTCAGGCTTCACATAGGAAAGATCAAACCTCCATGCTATGACTTGCATGAAAATTTTCTGCAGCCCATTATCCGCCACACCATGCAGGAACACCTTCTCTTTCTTGCCATCAAGACTCTCAGACTCACTCCACTTGATTGGCAACACAGAAAAAGATACAGGCACATCTCTATCGTCAACAAAATGGTAATTTGACACAGATAGTGGCTGAGTATCAACCTCATCATCCGAAGACGCCATGTTCCTTCTTTTCAACCCCAAATCCTAACTACTCAACACCTAAACGGCAAAAAATCAAAAGAATGAATTCATATGTATATGAGCACATGCACATGTATTATGTATAGCAGATGTATCAAGTAAAAAGGGCTATTTTTACATGAGACTGAGTAGTGAAAAGAGTAAATCTTGACTATATACAACCATACATCGAGGGTCAAGGTTAAAAGCTAACTATTGGTCACATATTACTTTATGTTCTAATCTTAAACCATTCAGGGTAAAATCTAATGGTTAATATTTACTTCCCTCTCTCTCGTGAAAGTACTAATCTTACTTGTATGTATGTATGTATGTATGTATGTATTCATGTATGAGTAATGCAACACGAAAGCATGTTCAGTTGTAATCCCTTCGGTTGCACCTTTTTAGTATAATCAACATGTATCACTTGTTTTTACTCTGATGTCATGTATTGTTTTACCATGCACCAAACATATAGCAAAACTCATGACCTGTCATGTTTTATGCTGTCTACCAAATGCTACCTTTGAGTAATTTTATCCTACGAGTAACTAATGACTTATGAGTCCTGTCACCACCCGGCACCCCCTCCCTCACAACAAGCTCAAATTGACTTCGAAGTTCTGAAAATATTCAATGGGAAAATCCACAGGTGGCGATAAACTGAGACAATGAAACCCGGGGAAAATAAAATTTAACGCTTCTGAAGAGAGAGTTAAAGGGGAAATTAAATTGTGGGGAGAAAATTCCCCAAGTGATGGAACCCTAATGTGCTGCCCTTTTGCGAGGGATTGGAAAAGGCTGAAAACGAAAAGGCCAAAGCTATCGTGGCGTCATCTATCGAGCAACGATGAGGAGAAACGTTACGCAGTGCAGCATGAAAAGTTATGGAGTTGGGTACCTTGTACGACAACGAACGCAACGCAGCGATGATTTTGCGAATCACAGTCTCACAGAGTCCGTGCTACGACGAAACTTTTCCCCCTCTTCCTTTTGCAACTCTTCCCGAAGGTTTCTGCCGCTCCCTGCTTGCTGGGAATGATAAAATAAAGGTGCGTTTGGCATGAGATAGATAGTCTTCGTTGGGTGATTTGAGAAGTGCTGGAATGATGTAAAAATTTGGGGTGGACATGGGTACGGGTAGACCCGTGAACCCGACCAACCGACCCGAACTGAGGCTAAAAAACTGGATTGGTTCGGACATGAAAAACACCAACCCGAAGAGTATGGGTTGGGTATCGGGTCTGGCCATGTGCAACCCGAGGAGACCCGAACCGAACATGTGTCTACTATCACTTTTTTATTTTTTATGCTTATATACTTACGCAAAAGGCAAACCGCTGTCCCGTGTTCAGAATTTTCGATCTAGGGTTCAAACTCCATCTGCAAGACTGCAACGTTACACTTCATTTTGCGACCCCTGTTCCTCTTCAATCGTCATCTTTTTCTCCTTAAATCTTCGTCTATTGCTCTTCAATCTTCTATTCCTCTTCAAAGTTAAAACTGCGACCCCCTATTTCTCCTTTCTTCTATCTGCGACCCCCATTCTCTATTTATCGCTGCAATGCAAGGAGCCAGCCACAAACCGAAATCGCTGCAAGAGTCCCTAATAAGTGGTATGCTATTGGTTCCTGAAAATTGAAATCGTGTGCTTCTGCCACCCTTTCTCTATCACCCTTTCACTTTGGTTTGGAACATTGGATCAGCTTGTAGTGTTCATACTTTGGCCAAATGTTAATGTATATTAATATTAATATTATATTATATTATATTATATATTATATTATATTATATATTATTTTATTTTATTTTATATTGGGGCTGATGGGTGGGGTTTTGTTATAACTTAAGTTGGATATGTGTAGCGTAATAGCAATTTTCTTTTTTTGGTTCAGTTTTTTAAACCCGACTTGAACCAACTCAATCTGGCACGGGTTGGTTTGGTTCGGGTTTTGACCCAAAAGTGCAAAAAAAACAAGAGTAAATTACATCACCCTCTCTTAAAAGATGTAAGTATTACACTCTCCTCCTCTCTTATTTTAAAACATACACTTCCATCCCCTAATAGATAACAATTTAATACAGTTTAACCTTTTTGAAAATTTTCTGTTAAGTTTCCGTTAAGCCTCCCTCAAATAATATTTTGTTACCAAAATACCCATTTCTGTCTTCCTCTATCCCTCTTCTCTCATCCTGTCAAGAGCTCCAACAATGGTTGCAATTGCTGCAACCCAACCATTTGGCACAATTGCCAACAACTTTGAGAAAGAATGATCAAAAAAACAATTTTAATCGCTGATTTGATTAAAAAAACAATGATCGCTGTTTTGATTGAAAAAAGCAAAAAGATTAGATGGAAAAGAGAGCAAGGGTTCAATCACCGATAGAAAAGTGAATTACTTGAAATACAAAAATTATTGACACCTTCAGTTCCGTTTTAGCGAGTAGTAATGGGATGTGTTATACAATTTGAAGCAGATTGCGATTTGATCGAGTTGAACTTGGTAGGCCTGCAGCTAAAATATCTTTCGATTATAGACATGGCAACACTGAGATGCAATGACAAAAGTTAGGTTATGGAAATGATAAAGGGCATAAAGGGTAATTTAGTAAGTTAAAAATAATTTAGTATATATTTTAATTTAAAAATATATTTTTAAATCTTTTAAAGAGTATTTTTTAACGGTGTTAAACTAAATTAAGTTAAATGGACTAAATTGTATATTTTAAAACAAGAGGGGAAGGGAGTGTAATAGATGCATCTCTCAAGGGAGGGGGATGTATTTTACTCAAAAAACAAACCAATTCAACCCAATCACTTTTCATTGGTTTGGTTTCAAGTGCGTTCTCAATCCAGACCCGATCCGTGTTCACCCTTAAATTGTAAATAATAATAATAATTTTAGTATTCGTATATGAAATTTGAAATACATTAATTTTAAGTATTACTTTACTATTACTATTGTATACTTTTTTAGGCTTTGTTTGATTTTGGAAGAAAAGTGAGAGAAAATAAAGTAAAAGGAAATAAATAGATTAGAAAACTAAATGAATTTTGAGTTGTTTGATATGATTAAATAAAAAGCTAAAAATTTTATCTTCTTTTGTTTAGTTGTATAGAAAATAAGAGGACAAAAATAGTATAATTGTGAAATAATATAAATAAATATAAATATCTAAAATAAAAATATGAATCTATAACCATATACGGAAGGGATGTTTTTCTAGTGTACACAAAATTTAATCTTTTAGCTTAACCCTTTGTTGTTTCTCACTATCGAGTTGCTTAAGTTTATGTCATCTTACATTGTCGTGTTACTCTTTGATCATTTACATTTCTGGCTGATATCTCAATAACTCGTGACCATCAACACTCTCCATGCTAAACAATGCATTTTATAAAGGATGGATTTTAAATACTTAATCGAATAACAATGTACCATTGTCAATATGGAAAAGTTAAGTCAAGTTAATCACTTAATCAAACATGGCAAGAGATTTAGCGTAATAAACTCAATTGAGGGACTAACAAGTGTCTAATATTGATAAATTTCAGATGCCACAATATGAAGTGTTTTTATTGAATTACTTGCAATAGTTAGGATGGTCTATACGGGGAAGAAAGAAAAAAAACACTGCTTTTAAGAATGTTATTGACTAGTGGATATGTATTGGACAAATTTTTGTTACGTCTCTCACACATATATGGAAAACGAAAATATATATGTTAAATTATTAATAAGAATGTTACAAATTTGTCAAATTAGATTAGTACTAAATACTAATAATCCTATTTTAAAATTCGATTCGTGGCTCTGATTCGGTCAATTAGAGACCTTGAATTGCGACTGAAGCATCCACGTCATATCCTCCGTGAGGGAAATTGTTGTGCAGATATCCTATCAAAGTACAGTTGTAAAATGTGTCCTTAAGGTGGACGCGGGCAAGGTTCGATTTAGGAGAAACTAGGGTTCTTTTGCTCCAAGCTGTTGTTTTGATTTCTATTTTGGCTATTCGGGTCACCCATGTCTAATCTTGCTTTTGTTTTCCAACCTTATAATTTTTTGTATTTGTTTTCTCTTCCTTATTGGGCATGTACCCAACAATACCTAGAAAAATAGATTTTTTAAATTAAATCTGAAAAATTAGAAATAAAAATAAATAATCTAAAGGATTAGTAAGCACTGTGATGAAATGTTGACTACTATCTTTTAACGAAATGATTTATTTGTCAAGACAAACTTGATTGCCCGACATTAAATTGGCAAATGATGCAAATAATCTAAGATAAATATTAGGGTGGGCAAAGCGGCATGGCCCGGCCCGACCCGTCGAAAAACAGGGGCGAGACAGACTGGCCCTGCCAAAAAAGTGGGCTGGAGTATCCTAGCCCGGCCCGCGCACCGCTGGCGGGTTGGCGGGCCAACCCACCTAACCCGCCAAAAAAAAAACGTGTAGAAGTTGCGGGTTGAAAACCCCAACCCGGGTTGAATACCCACCTAACCCGTTTTGAACCCACATTTGGGCAAGCCAAAAAGGGGTGTGGGTTGAAAACCCCAACCTGGTCTGCTCTTTTTTGGCTGGCTGGGCCCCTAATAAATATATATATTTTATTTGGAATGAAACGTGTATATAGCCATACTAATCTACTTTTGTAATTTTGTTATCTTTAATTCATCTCTGATCTCTGATTTATTTAGTTTAAATGAGGCTTAGGTGCTTCGAATAAGTCTAGATATTAAAAAAAACAAAAAAGGCAGTCCGACAACAAAATGGATATACTGTCCAAAAAAAATGGATATACTTTATTTTTATTTTAGGCTGGTCTGTATAATATAGGGGGTATAGGGGTATTTTGTTTTTAGTTTCTATAAAAAATGTCAAACGCTTTTAGTTTTTATAATTTTTTTTTGCTTTTAGTCTTTTAGTGAGTTGACCGCTAATGTGTTCCATTTTGAGCCTAGTCAACACGTCTACGTGGCCAAAACAGTGACATGTAAGACGACATGTCAGCCCTCTCTCTCTCTCTCTCCCTCCCTCTTCTCCCCTTTCTCTCTCCTCCCTCCTCCCCCCACCTTCCCCCTTCGTCCAACCCCCTCCTCCTTCTTCCTTCCCCACCTTCCCCCAACCTCCTCCCTCAACCCCCACCCCCCACCCCCACCCCCCACCACCACCACCTCCTTCCCCCAACCTCCATGTTCACGAACTGCTTCTCGAACTGGTCCATCGTCTCCGACATCTTCTGTAGGTTCCCAGTCGCAAGGGATGACTCCAGCGATTTCACGATGTTCCCCATCGACTCGTTGATAGTCGTCATCTTCGCCTGCGTGTCGAGGCGAGCAACCATCGCGTCAAGTCGAGAGGACAGGCGCGGGTAATTCATTTGCTCCGTTTCGCTTGCGATCGCGTTCTCCGTGTAGATCCGTGCGCCGTCCATGTTCCCTTTCTCGATCGCTTTCTTCACCTTCAACTTCTCTGATTTCTCTTCCTTCTCGCACTTCCTTGCCTGCCTCTGCAGTGCTTCGATGTGAATTTCAATTCCATAACCATTATCTGGTTCATTAGCTTGTCCGTGTTCCCCATCTTCTTTGATGATTACAACCAACACCACCACCACCCTAGAGTCTTTCTTCTTTTTCTCAAAAATTTGAGAGAGAGAGAGAATTTTGAGGAAATGGGGTTGAGGGAGGAGGGAGGAGGGGGGTGGACGAAGGGGGAAGGTGGGGTGGGGGGAGAAGGGAGGAGAGAGAAAGGGGGGAGGAGGGAGAGAGGGCTGACGTGTCATTACGTGTTACTGTTTTGGCCACGTAGGCGTGCTGACTAAGTTTAAAATAGGACACATCAGCAGTCAACTCATTTAAAAGACTAAAAACAATTTTTTTTTATAAGAACTAAAGACGTTTGACTTTTTTGTTAATTATAAAGACTAAAAATAAAACACTCCTATATTATATGGATCAGAAACATATTTAAGCCTATATTTTATTTCTATCTATAAACACGAGCAAGGCGACTGAATTGACGGTTCAACAGAGTGTTTAGCTCCGGAGAGGAAGACGTGGCAACCTACGATTGAACCTCCCACGACAATTCTGTCATTTTCTTCTGTTTTTAAAACGAAGAAAGAGAAAGAGATAGAGAAAGAGAGCATGGCATAGAGAGAGAAAGAAAAAACGACAACCTTACTGCACCAGAGAGACAGAAAGAGAAAGAGAGAGAGAAAAGAGAGTCCGTTGATTTTTTAAAACAATACACGAATAGGATTTTAGCAATGGTTACAGAGGAAGAAATATCGGAAGCGGTGAAGTCGCTGTTGAGAGAATCGAACCCTAGAAGTGGAAGGAGCTTCACGACGCTGAACCAAGTTGTTCAGGAGCTTCAGGCCAAGCTCGGTGGGCACGACCTCTCCCACAAGCTCGATTTCATCGCCGCTCAGATCAACAACATCCTCTTCGCCTCTCAACAACCCCCGCAACTTCCGCACAGGCAGTTACTCCACCCCCAACAACCACCACCACCGCAACAACAACAACCTCCTCCTCATCCTAAGGACCATTTTGCCCTTCACCAAAACCCTAATCCCCACACTGTCCCCGTCACTTCCGCCTTTCAGACCTTCCCTTCCAACTCTTCCTCCGCCGCTGATGCTGCCGTCACTGAAGCTCCTCCTCCGCCTCCTCCCGTTTCAGGCAATGAGGTTCCCAAGGAAAGGTTAGGTTTTAAAAAAGTTCTTATTTTCTATTTTTGTTTTTTTTGTTCTGAAATGGTTGCATGCAGGAATGAGAAGTGAGGAAAAGTAAGGTAAATGGAAGAGGAACTGGCTTAATTAATTAATGCTACTTAAACAGTGTTTTTTTGCTTGTAATTTGTTTAATTGTTGGAAGGCAGAGAATTTTATTTTATTATTGTTGTTTCCTAATAGTTAGGGTTAGCATTTGTAGCCCCCGCACCGATTTCGAACCCCCCTCTCCTCATAAAAAAATAGTTAGGGTTAGGGTGTGAGGTGGGGGATGAAATATTCTGAAGTTGAGTCTTGGTATGCTATGAATCAGCCCTATCGAATGATGCTGAGTTGTTTTAAGAGTAATTTATTGCTTTCCCAATGGCTGAGATTGGGGTAAAAGTTTATTATTGTTGGGATCAAGTTACTCCAGAGTACTGAGAGTAGTAACTCTTTAAAGTTACTTCAAATCTCGATCATTCATTTTATTGTAAGTCAATGGTTAGGATTAATCACTAACAGTCCTTTGCGTGATGTCGCGGAAAGGAAAGGGGTCTGGTTTCTACCTGGCAGTGGAGCAGTGAATCTGAGAATGTGATGTTGTCCCCATCACACTCACGGAATGGGCTTGCTCGGTCATTCCTTAATCGCTTTTGGATATTGGTGCTCCATTTTATGTGTGAAAAATGCGTGACTGCTCATTCTTACATTACCATCTCACAGAATACAGTCACAATTAGGGTCTTTCTTTTTTCTTATTTTCCCCCTTATGTAACAAGTTGGATGAAGAATTTACAGATTTCCGTTTGATGCTGGACTCGTTCAACCAAAATTCCTTTTAAATTTTCCTCAAATTTGACAAGGTTATAACTATAAGCAGAGAGGGTTTTTGAAAATACAATTATCTGTTGATGAGGATGCTTTTATAAGAACAGGAATGCATTTTGATGCGTATGATGATTGGAGCATTAAGTTTATGATGAAAATTTTCCCCTAGAAATTTTTTCAGTTGCCATTCCATGTCGCATATGACCGAACTTTTTTGTTTTGCATCTTGATACAGACATACAGTGAATTATATATATGTCATGTTAATTGCTTTTTGTTATGGTTGCATTTGACTTGATGTTTTGGTAATGTTAGGTAAAATTCTCTTCTCGTGTCTTTGTCTTGCAGTACTCAAACTAAACCAAAGAGAAAAGGTGGCCCAGGAGGTCTCAACAAACTTTGTGGTGTTTCGCCTGAACTCCAGGTTATTGTTGGCCAGCCAGCATTGCCAAGGACTGAGGTTTGTACTAATATTTTTGAAGTTTGTTGTTCACTTTACATGTTTCAATGTAGTATTCAGCAAGATTTCTAATGTGTGGAATGACTGGTTCAGATTGTGAAGCAACTGTGGGCTTACATAAGGAAAAACAATCTCCAAGATCCTAGCAACAAAAGGAAAATAATTTGCAATGATGAACTGCGCGTAGTGTTTGAGACGGATTGTACTGATATGTTTAAGATGAACAAGTTACTGGCTAAACATATAATCCCCCTTGAACCAACCAGTAGGTATCTGGGCTATGGTAATGTTTTTACGAAATTGTGGTTTAATGCTTTGTTTGATTTCTTCATGTTTTGGCACTTTCAGAACAGCCTGTTCCAAAGAAACATAAGGTAGATGTGGAGTCGGGAACAAAAAGTGCTGAACCTGCTCCTTCTGTAATAATATCTGATTCACTTGCTAACTTTTTTGGCGTTCCTGGAAGGGAGATGCTACAATCAGAGGTTCTGAGACGTATCTGGGAGTACATAAAGGTCAACCAGCTAGAGGTAAGCAACAGAGAGCTAAGCTAAAGAATCATGACAATTATAATTATTGATTGTTTGATAGTTTCGCTAACAAGTGCAGATTTGTGAACTACTATCCTCTCGCAGTTCTATGCTTTTCTTCTTTCAGCTCTTCCTTTCTTTAACTTGGTTTTTTAGTATATGAGTTTTCCTTTCCATGTTTATTATTTTTTTGCATGTTACTTTAATGACTATTTATACTTGTTACACACTTGCACCTTATATTGCAATTATTTTCGTTTTACCTAGCACAATTAAATCTAGGATCGAAGCTTGGTATGTTAGTCTAATTTATTTATAGTGCTCTAATATTGGGCATATTTGTAACTTACTACGTTTTTACATTGAGCACAAGCAAATAGGTGTTCATGTTTCTATGCCAATGGACATTTCAAGGCAGATAGCAGATTTGAAGGAAGAAGTGCATGCAAAATAGTTTGTTTTTCACACAAATAGTTTGGAAAGGATAAAAGTTTAATGATATGATCATATAAATAACAAGTTATGTATGGTGAACTTTGCTGAAACATAACTTGTTGACTTACACATCCCTTAAATATATTTGTAGGATCCTGTGAATCCTATGGCAATAGTGTGTGATGCAAAGCTTCAGGAGATCTTTGGCTGTGAAAGTATTTCAGCATTGGGGATACCTGAAGTTTTGGGCCGTCATCATATTTTTAGGAGATCATGATGCTGACAACATTCTATGGTTAGTGCAATTTACATTTACATATGCAACAATTGGATCATGATGTCTCTGTTAGAATATAAGAAAATATATTATAACAGTCTCAAAATGTTATTTTCTTTTTATGCCATTGAATCTCTGCATCTTCCATTTTTTGTTTTATATTTCTGGATAATATCATTGCATTGAAATAGAACTTCTTGTTACTTGTATTTAGCATGGCATAAACTGAAAATATTCTATAAATATGGTAGTTGAGAAACATTTTAAAAGGAATGAAACTTTGGAACTATTAAGAATTTAGCATATCTTATAGAGTTTCTTCTAGTTTTATTGCTCCTTTTCTTTGTTTTCTCTTGTGTTGCGGGTTGTTTGGGTGAGTTCTTGCTTTTTCCTGCATTCCTATGTTACAACTTTGATTTGATAGAATTAAGGATAAGTATGAAGTAAAAGGAGGAACAAATGTCTTTCAGTAGGCTTTTAAATGTTTCAAATGAGCACTGACAAAACAAAAAAAGCCCTCGCTATAAAAAATCTGAATTAAAATCAGTAGACATAGAGTCCAATCAAACTAGTAATTCAAAGTTTGTGATTTTGTAGAAAGACATATTGTTGAAAGAAAAGAGTTAGGTGTTTTTAACTAGGCTTTAATAGCATATCATGAACTGACTATAACCAACAAGTTATTAGGTGAAGATACATAAAGTGATTTATACTACACCTCTGGAATAGTGTATAACAATTCCCGTAATTTATGAATGTGCTGCCTTTTTTATGTACTTATGTCTGCATAGCTGTCACAATTTTCCAGAAGCAATGACTTGTCAGGATTTGGTAGACTGTTTTTCAGCTTGATGGATTCCTCTTTGCTTTTTCAAATGATATTGATGCATAGTACTCGATGAAATATTGGCTTTTTGGCTGCAGTGACAGATTACGTGGTGTTAATCCAGTATAGTTCGAGCTGATCTTGACCACATGTTGATATGGTGCTGTAATTTGACTGATTAGATTTTGTGTCTTTAGTTCATGTTGATAAGCTATTAGTAGAATGAAGATGTAATCGATTAGGGACAACCTTAATTTTGGGAGTGGCACTGTGTTTTTAGGCCCTGTGGTTGTGGTTTGTCTAACTTGGCACTTAGGTTAGAATGACCCGTGGGTATTCTGACACCTGTATAATGCTGACAATAGGAAAGAAAATGATGTATCCTTCAATTATGACTCGTGAATTTATGTGTAGCTAATGAAATGCAGCTTGCTAGATGCACATACAAGAACTTGGAGAAACTAAATGTTCGTGCCTGTGGTGTTCAATAAAAATACATGCGCGTATCTTTTAAACCGCAACTGAGAACGTCAAAAATGAGAACGAAGTGCTTAAAAAATATTGCATGTCTTGTGTTTTGTTTAAGAAGCACCACAATCACGTAAATAACTTCATCGAAGTTTTTTCCATCAATGATTGAAATGTCCTATTTTACTTTTTAATATAAATTACATGCTTTAGAGGAGGTAAATCCTGAGTATATAAGCATAAACGATGATTCTCACCCCTTCCTCCTTCCACTTACTTGAATTGTTATGTTTTGCAAGCTAATAATTTTTAAATTCCTTATCATTTGTTTTGACTGTATTATCTGTTGGGCAAGGTTTGTTAAATATTAGTCCAAGTCGATTGTGCCAGCTAGAAACGAGCATCAGCTTATAGTTAAGAAGTTGTTAATTGTCTATAGAGAAAGCTAAAACATTATTTGCCACACAACTCGGTAATAACATAGCACTGCTTTTTTATGTAAAGCAATTTTTCGATAACATGAGATGCAAGTAAATCCTCTATTTTGTCTAATAAATTTCATTGCAACAAGAACAAGTGCCTGTCGCAACGCAACCAGGGTTTTTGATTGCAGTAGAAGGTGCAGAACCACGTCTCCTTTGGCATTCTTTTTCACACTGCGTATCATCGCAAGGCAAGAGGGGGAAAACTTCAGGGCTGCCCCCTGGGTCGCATGATGTTGATACAACTCTCTGCTTCTCAGTCGTCATACCTTTAAGGAAAATTAAAAAAACAATCACAAACATTGTACTAATCCATGAATTTACAATAGATAGATTCAATATATGTGTGATTTCTAATATGATTTTTAAAACAACTTAATATCTAATTTTGTTTTCAAACAATATGATGAGATTTTCAAGTGGAGATCCATGATTGCAAGTTTGCTTATTATAACTTTCACATCATAATCACAATGGTCACACTTAAAACTCACGAATTATATAAGACAAGACGGATAATAATATGCAAAGAAGAGAAGAAACTCACCACTCGACGAGCAAATTAGGAGAGACGCCAATAAAAGGGTCAAAAGAGAGACCTTCATTGTAAATGGCATTTTTCACTCCCTATTCTTGTTGGTATTGTTATTATCTGTATTGTATCTAAACCTTGATTTTGCTCAGTATTTATAGGCCAATCTCACATATCACACATAAGGTGCATTTAATGCACTTCACACTAGAAACAGAATAATACATAACTTTTTCATCTGGTATGTTATTTGATAAACATTGATAGATACCATGAAATTTATTATCATACATTGTATGTTGTACAGTATTATTATCATACCTTTATTCACTTTCCTATTTTCCTTTCCCTAAAATGAATTTGTAACATATGAGAACATTATTAATACAAATAGAATAACTTTCATGTTTTACATAAATTATATCACAATTTTTTTCTTCTTTTTACCAATTTTTCCACATTCAATGTTCACGATCTCCTGCAAAAGAATCATTGTATTTGATTTATGTGCAATTAATATATACTTTTTTAAATAATTTTTCCATTTGCGTCAAAAAAAGAAGAAGTAAATTTTCCATTTGAAAAATACAAATAATGAAATAAGGATCTTGGAATCTCATGATTTTCCCAAATAACATAGATACAATGGTAAAAGTTAATTCTTTGAATTTTATAAAACTTACAATGATTCTTTTTCCTTTCTTATGACTCTCTTAACAATAGAAAGTGATTGACATACCATCATACTTAGTAGGTAGAGACAATGACTATTTCAATATCCTTTTGGCATATATAATTAGTCATGTCGCTTTATGAATGATTTTTTTTTTGCTGATTTTTTTTTGCTGAAATGATATATCTTTTCATTTAACTATTAAACATGAAATATATTTCTGGTACACGAGACATTTCTAGCATTTTCTCGCCTGGCTCATGCCATAAAGTAATACTTCATACTTTAATAAATTATCAAACATAATGTAATACCTCATATTTTTTCACCCATCAGTGATTTAATTCCATAGGTTGATTTGGATAAAAATAAAATACTAAAATTGGTTGAGGTTTTATTTAGGAATTCAAGCGATTCTCATTTTGTATGTTCACAAACAATGTAAACTTACACTAATACTATGTGGTTTAGAGCAGATTTTTGTTGAAAGTTATGTAAAACAAATTGAAATTCCGAATTTATTATCAATCAGGGTGTCAATATGAGTAAGTCTATAAGGAACATGATAAAGTTGGGGAATCAAAATAAGTCCAGCATGACGGATCAACTTGTTTAGCCAACTATAAACATGAGTTGGACCGATAAAATTTTGATTCAAACCTATTTTGGCTTGGTCTAATAAAGTTAAAAAAATTCATTTGCCCGGCATGGACGAGACTAACCCATTGGCCAGACCAATATTTTAATTTCTTAAATCTATATTTTCAAATTGAATTTGAAAATTAAAAGAAAAAAAATTATATTACTTACTATACACAATATAGAATAGTAGATTATATTAAGAAAGTGATAGATTATCTAAATATTTTTCATATAACATGTATAAATATTATATTGTGTTGTTAAAAAATAAGTTTGTAAAAAAAATGAATACATTTGTAACAAAAAAAAATGAATACATGGGCAATCCATTTAGCTCACAATATGTGGAAAGTCGACTAAACTAGTAAATAAGTAACCTATAATTACCAATATTATGTTCATCCAAATAGAATTAGACTCAAATCTCTTAAGCAATATCTCACATTCGAGCTTTGTAGATGAAAACAACTTTTTTATACTACAGTTATGCACAATTGGCCTGCACTTTTAAGTTTTATTTTTAAAATTGAATTTCTCACCCACCAGCTTTGGAGTCGGGTCGGGTCAAGCCAAGAGAAAAATGCATGGCGCTTTCGTTGGAATGGGAAGTGAGAGGAAGAGGCTTGAAGGAAACCATTTAAACGGTGGTTCTCAATATGAAATTACGTTCGTACAATTTAGTATTTTTCTAGAAAAATAATAGAATGGAGATAGAGATTCGAATTGCTAGAATCACATGTTTATGGATTGTGTGTGCTATAGGTTTAATATATTTTTCGAGAAAAAATAATAGAATCGAGATAGGAATTCAGATTGCTAAAATCACATGTTTATGGATTGTGCTTTAGGTTTAATATATATATATATATATATATATATATATATATATATATATTAATAACGATACTAAATAGGTTCGTGCCTTTGGCAAATGGCTCCTTGAAAGTTGAAACATCTTTGTTTAATTAATGGCAAGAATTGGGCCAGTATTTGTTTTGTTGTGGTTCACAAGAAATGGTTCCTTAATTCTATTGTAAACCTATCTCGTGAACCCCTACTGAGTGGATTCACATTCACATCATCACATGATACACCTAAAAGCAAGTGAAAGCTACGTAAAATAATATTCTCCAACAACACTGCTGTTTGGATAAACTGTTTATTGAAGTTCTTATGGCATAAACGCTTATATGTATAAGCTATTTTTATAATCAAAGAGAGAATGTGGTGCAATTGATCATATAAGCTATAAGTTGTTTTGATAAGCTATCTTGGTGAGCTTATGAAAATAAACCCAAAATAGCTTATGAACCAGTCATAAACTGTTTTCATAAGTTTCGCCAATCCAAACAGGACCTTAGACTCCACTATAACTTGGCATTAATGGTGTATATATATTAGGCCTAGCTGCTGTGTAACCTAGTTAAGGAGAGTATGGCACAGAGTAGTGGCAATTATGCTTTGGTGGTGCATTGGCTATTAGCAGCAGCATTGCTCATTTCCTTGTTGGGCGGTGCCAAAGCTGTTGTGTTATGTGGCATTGACTCAACTAAGTTGAACTTGTGCCATGATGCAGTTACTGGGAGACACCCTCCAAAACCCACTGAGAAATGTTGTGCAGCTGTTCGACATGCTAATTTGTCTTGCCTTTGTGGATACAAGTCTATCCTACCTTCAGTTGGAATCAACCCCACAAATGCTTTGGCCTTGCCCAGAAGATGTGGTCTGAAAACACCACCTGAATGTAGAGGTAATATCACATCATAAGCCTGAACAGGCCTTGAAAATAGATACAACTTAGATTTCTATTTTGGCATCATAATGTTTTGGTGACTCATTGTTCTTCATTTTGCAGAGACTTGAAGCAATTCTTGAGAATCACTTCCATTAAGTTGCCTTCACGTGCTGCGTTATTGTAAGAGAGGCTTTAATTCAGGATTCTCTACCCGTAAAATAAATGAGTAGTTTATTTTTAATCTGTGACATACGTTTGCACAAGATGTATGATGTATCAGTTTCCTATGTAGTATTTGATGTACTAAAATTCAAAGATATCAGAGTGTATTTCCTACTTGATGACAAGAATATCAAGCCCTTATGATACATACATCACTCCCCTTAGGCCCTGCACTTTAATCCGTAATCTGTATAATGAAATGCATGTTTCTTGTTTTCTGAATTCAAAGCACAAAGCAATAAAGGGATTAGGACAAAAGCATTTACAAACCCATTTTCAAGGCAACATAAAAAAATTGTACGAAATGCAGCCCCCAGCAGAATTAGTATTAATCAACTAGAAACTTTTCCATAGCATGTATTAACTCAAAAGTCTACTGTTGCTAACTTGCCGCAACATTCATGGCTATTTAGCAAAATATTCACTTCTTTAAAGCTTCAAGTTCACACTTGTGTGTGATATTTCTAAGACAGCTGGTCCCTGGCTTGCTTACTATATTCCAAAACAGTGGCATTGAAGGCTCATGGCAGCTACTCATCTTCAAAACTGGATTCAAATGCATTATCATTTGTTTTTCAACTTTCAAGTGCATCTCCTATAAGATAATCCATGATTTGCTGTATTGCTAGCACTGTGATGACTGGTTATCACGAGGTCCCCCAAATATGGGTCTCATGTAGGCATCATCAAACCTCCTCCAATAGTAATGTATGGTGTACACAGGACTTTCTATTAACATGGACAAACTTTCCTTTGCACGGCTGATGTTGGTTGCTGCTGACTCCTCAAGGGACAGCAAAGGTAGATTCAAGTCCTCATCGGGTGGATCTGATTCTTCATTTTTGATGTTTGTCCTTGTTGCATTATGGGGAAGAAGAAATCTAATAAGTGGTTTTGTGAGAAAACCAAACACCTGCAATGATATTGGTGCTATATCAATTATTTAAATGTGAGACATCATCATATAATAATAAGAATGACCAAGCTGGATGACAGCTGGTGCAGGAAAATTGTGACCTTTCATAGCTCCCCCATGAACTATTCTACTAAGTTCATATTTGTTTCTTTTAAGACAGAGAAATGTGTCCACTCACCACTGTGGTGAAAAGGACAACAATAATGGTGTTGGTAATCATTGTTGCATTAACTGGATCAGAAGTAACCCCAGAATACGTGAACTGCATAAACAAAAAGAAGAGATTTTAGTGGTACCTCCTTCTCAAGGTACCTCAGTATTATTGATGGTTGCATAACTGTGGGAGGAGTCTCCATACATAAACCAATGGTCAATTATGCGGGGTTGCCATGGAAATCTTCTGGAAGTCTTTTGATTAACACTCATATTTATTTAATAAAATTTCTTTATAATTACAGGGTCTAGAAATAAAAAGTTCATCCACATACCTGTTTGAAAGCCAGAGCAATGGAGACTGCTCCTCTCATCAGCCCAGCCCACCAAATGATTATCTGGATGATTCACCAAACTTAAGAAGCCAATAAATAATTACAGGGTATTTTCTCAACTTAACTGTAACACTAAACAGTATATCATATAAAACATGTTTAGTAACCTGATGTTTGAATGTGATACTTGGTGTTTGTTCAGCATGCCTATTCATATAATTGGCAAAAGCAGAGAGGGGAAAAACAAATGCAGCCCGCCCAAGCAATATTAATAAGATTAAGCCACTGTAAATTCCCATCAAATTTCCGAAACTGCAATGAAGAAGTTGACAAGAAAATCTTCATTAAACAAAACAAAGTCTATTATACCAAGGTGATAACGTGTCTCACAAGTTATTCTTAAGATTTCAGAAACACAACATTAATCTGTTCTAGTTTCAATCATCTGTAGATACTTAAGATGTCATCTGGAATCAATTTCAAGTAGTAGAAAATGATGTAGCTAACAAGTAGTTTTGTGCATGAATCTAATCATTACTGATAGTTTTACTGTCAGAACCAGATCATACTCAATCATTATATATGATGTTTTCTTGATCATAATCCAATTAGTTATGTCATAATCCAATGAATATTTTTGACATTGTTGAATTTGATTTGAATTGACTTGTCTATGTAGGTAGTGGCAGTATGCAATCAGTAAACTTGTAAGATACCAGCACGAAGCATTAGACCATAAATAACGTGACATCAGTGTGTGATGCATTAGTCCTAAGTAAACTAATGGTAGAATAAACTGTTCAGAGTTGTAGAAAGGACTAGGACCTTAATTGGGTCATCCTCCACTTTGCAATGTCAAGGGCATCCATGCCCACATACAGAAATATGAAGGTTTCTGCAATAAATGACATTGTTGCAAACACATGCCTGGGGAAGAGAAACCATATCAGAAATCTCAGACCTTGAGTCTGGAAATTACTAAAATATTTGATGGATTAGTCAATACCTCGTTGTGATTCTTGAAATTTCGGTCACATTATGCCATGCATAATGTGACATTGATATTCCACAAAAGAAGACAGTGAGGATTCCACTTAGTTCAAATAGCTGCATAAGAATTTGCAGTTAAGATGGATGGTGAAATAAAATGGGCAGTTACTGCTGGTCTAGTTAATCTGCATACAAAAATAGTGTCATTAACTAAATAGGTTTGGGTTAAAACTTTATCATAACTACAGTTTTATACTTCAATGGCTCCCTGAAATTTTAGAGGTTAGTTAGCTCGTCCCCTCAAAAAAGTAAAAAGAGCAAGAGAGAGAGAGAGAGAGAGTCAAAAGAAGAATGAAGAGGAAAGTACAAGAAAACTTAATAAAGCCAAAATCTCCATAAGCTTAGCCACCTTCATCTTGACTGAATCCAAACCCATTTAGTTATTGCCTTGTAACTAATGCCAAATCAATAGCAGACAGATTATATTAGCTTACCTCTGACAACATGTAAGATAGGTATGCCATTATCATCATCATTGCAATTTCACGAACACTTGAATGTCTGCAGGCACATCCAGGGGAAAATTTATTAACTTGTGCTCAGAATTTCACCTCCTTAACTCCAGAATATGAAATGGGATTATTGAACTTTGATATTCCCATTTCACATCATTCTGGAAATACCATTTTGGAGATTTTTTAGAGAATACTACATGCCTTCCAAAGGTTAAGGCTTTCAAGATATATGCTGTGAGAAGTCCAGCCTGCATAAACATAGTACAACTTGGTCAATTGATATTTGTTCCATGTAAGCAACATAGTTCCCTAATAAAAATCTAAAGTTGAAAATGCACACAATGTTTTGAACCAAATGTGCATATAATTTTCATTAACAGAACTCACTATGACTCCAAGACCAGTGCTTGTTGTGAATAGATACAAGAAATCTCCCACAACACGCCATGTCCTGCCATCAAGTCTGGAAATATCATGCTTTCGCACAGCATGGAAGAGTACAACTGATGTTGCATCATTTACCACTCCTTCGCCAAAGACTAGGCTGTATAGTAAAGGAGTTTCGTCTTGATGTAGAACCTATAACAGCTTCCAGATGCAGTGTTACTAAGAGCATGTGGAGATAATCAAATGAAGGGTAATTACATTTTGCCCATATAGTTTCACCCTTTTTCAAATAACCCCTCAACTTCGGTTCAATTTAGTTAACTTAAATGTCAATTGCTGTATAATATGTTACAGATTACCCCCTCTATGGTTTAAGTTCAATACTTTCTTGGCCTATCCTCCAAAGTTATTGTTTTTATTTTACACACTACCCCCTCAAAAAGTAAACTTTAGGAAGTAGGTTGAGAAAATGTTAAACTACCCTTAAGGTTATCTGAAAAGGTAGTTAGGGGTTATTTAAAAAAAGGCAAAACTACATAGGGTAAAGTGTAATTTATCCTTAACTGAAAGAGCCATTTTCCAATCTAACCAACCTGTAGTGTACAAACTGTGTCGGTTGAGGAGAAAATTGTTCCTATAGCTGAAACAAATTAAGATAAGCTAATTATCATCCAAATCTGATATGCATGGATTATGAATCATTATAAGTACAGTCAGTATTACTGAATATTACTGAGATGATTCAATGGTCTCACCAAGATAATCTCGCACAGTCAGGTCAAGGAAGTTCAACTTGGGGAACAACCACCAGCTGCCTAAGTGAACCAAATGCAAAGACTTAAAAATGGTGAATCCATGTGAACTATCATAGTGACAGTGCTATAAATTTCAGGAAAAAATGGAAAACTAAAAGATTAATCATTACCGCATGTAATAACAGATGCTGAAATAAAAACACCAAACACCCCAAACAGCATGATGGTTAAGAAGTTATGGAAGAACTGTTTCTTCTTCACCTGAAATCTGTTAGGAAAGATAGTAACCTCAAAAACATTAAATTTTGTAACCACAGGAGCTACTTCAAGTCTAACACAAGACAGAAACTTTTACCCAGCATTGAATATTATGGGAGGAAGGAGATATATGAAGAATAGTTCTTCACTAAAAGTGAGGATGTGAGAACTCTTTCCCTTAGTGATTAACAAGAGAATCATTCCAGCAATGCATCCCTACCAAGGAGAGCAGTAGAGGCACAAAGTATATCAATTAACAGTGTATTTAACATTACTTTCATTTTACAATCCTAATAAAATTTTAGTATTGGATGGTTTTTTTTTGAAAAGAATCACCCAGTAAAGAAAGGAAGAAAATAAGAAAAAAATAAACCTTTCCAATTAGAACTATTTCTGGAAAGCCAAAAGGCACACAAAGTGCTGATGACTTCAAGATATTTGCAACTGTGTAAATAAGGTAATCCAACATTGGCTCAACATGAAGAGGATATGTATTATTTAAATAGATAGTTCTTCATTACCAATCTGTAAAATTACTTCAGCATCATCATACAACATTGATTAATTTCCTATAATCTTATAAAGTTAAGTTTTTAGATAGCTGGTAGATGGTAATGCAATGTTCTTGGCCGCAATTTCCACTCACCCATGGTGCAAGAGAAGATCTTGGGGCAGGAAATGGAAAGACCCCGTACTTTGTTCTTTTCTTAGACCAATTCACATACACTACAAGTTATCTCATCTTCAATCTAAGTTCTCAAATATTGACTTATCACAAGTTGATTTATATATATTCATTTGATAAGTCATTTCCCCTTGACATACAAATCTTGGTATACTTTGAAAGAAAAGAGAAAATGAACCAATCAGAAAGCCTGATATTCATCTTAATTTCTCACCCTCACTCACCCAAACAATGAAATCACATATAAGCTAAATTCTCAACCATTCATGCTATATACAGCTAGCCAAGTAACAACAAATGGTGACAAATTAAAGAGTGATGGACTGATATATGATATAGATTTTTTGGGTAATGAAAAAAATATAGGGAAAAAGAGATACATAGAGAGATTGAAACACAGAAATATAGGAAGAGCATCATTATTGTGTGTGTCGTAGTCTTACAACTAAAATGGCGACAATGGATTCATTAATCCATCGGTTTTCTTCGAGCAAGTAACCAATGAGCAAGCAGAGGCAGAGAACAGCGACGAAGAGTGACATAGGCACCACTTGTGCATGCTCGTTACCCAAATTCCTCGCCAATTCAGATGTCATATTGAGTGCCACCATCGCCATTACTGTGTCAATTATTCTCCAATTAGGTTCCAACAACTACGTACTCTCTCTCAGTCTCACTCACACACCAACCTTTGTTATTGTCTATGGCTACTTAAAATGCTAACTAACTTGGGTCTCTGTGATGGAAATGAAACGTACGTACGTACGTCAGAGAATCTGCACAAACACAAAGGTTGTTGTTGTTGTTGTTGTTGTTATTTTCATTCATTAAGGGAATTTATATCTGCACATACATACTTTACTATCTGCACATACATGTCCGCGGAACTATTAGTTCCGCGGGTGTATTTTTTTTTCAACACACACACTCCGCGGAACTATTAGTTCCGCGGGTTATAATTCTCCGTGGAACTATTAGTTCCGCGGGTTGTATTTTTTTCAACACACACACTCCGTGGAACTATTAGTTCCGCGGGTTGTAATTCTCCGCGGAACTATTAGTTCCGCAGGCATGTATGTGTTAAATTACAACCTGCGGAACTAATAGTTCCGCGGAGAATTACAACCCGCGGAACTAATAGTTCCACGGAGTTCGCGGAACTAATAGTTCCACGGAGAATTATAACCCGCGGAACTAATAGTTCCGCGGAGTGTGTGTGTTGAAAAAAAAAATACACCCGCGGAACTAATAGTTCCGTGGACATGTATGTGCAGATAGTAAAGTATGTATGTGTGAATATAAATTGCCATTCATTAATTAGCTGAATCCGAGTGCACTACTGAACAGTCAAAAACAGAAACTAAACAAACAAACAAACATGCGCACCGATTCAGAGCGTGTAGTGGTGACAGCAAAGGATGACACGTACGTAGAGACCGCATGAAATGTTAACGTGTCACTCTCACAATAGTAATCAAGATAAAATCCTAAGGCTCACTCACATTCCTACGGTTTCACTATTAATTTTTACATTTTAACTTGTCACTCACTCAAATTAGGCTTTTTTACCGTTTTAGTGCAATTTGGTGTGGTATTTACCAATTTGGTGTAAGTTGACTTTTTTTTACCTACATGGGGTAAGTCGCACTTCCCATTGTAGACTTTGCTTTTTTTTTTTCCTTCCGAAAAGTTGAAGTCTACAATGGTATTGTAGACTTCTGCTTTTTCTGCCCTAAATTCCATAAGTCGCCAATGACATTGTAGACTTCACTTAATTTTATAAAAGTCTCCAATGGCATGTACAACTTCTACCTCAGAAAAGTAGCTTACTTGTCTATAAAACCCAGCCGTCTTCATCGTTCTTCAGCCTCGTTCTTCAAGTTAGTTTGCTGTGTTGGATATTTGCATAGGTATTGGTCTCCTTCACTAATTAAGTCAAGGTAATTGTCGTTACTTTTAACTATTATTATTTTTAATTGATCTACTATAATTGTGATTCCAAATCGTTATTTTGTTACTTCAAATAAGGTAATAAAATTGTATTTTATTACTATTAGATGTCAGTGAATTTAGTGAAGAGGAAGAATGTGAAATAGGCAATGATCATGGCACATACAGAATTCATATGATTATATGGTTGAAGAGTCCAGGCCAGATAGATATGTCGGTAAGTGTAAAAAATTTGATAGTGGATGTGAATGGAGGATTAGGGCATCATTTACTAAAAGGCGAGATATTTGGGAAATAAGAAAAATTAATGGGGTTCACAATTGTACATCTTTATTGATTTCTCAAGATCACAACAAATTAGACTCTGTTGTTATTGCTACATGTGTTGCTGGCTTAGTAAGTGCAGATCCCAGTATCCCTATCAAGACAGTCATTGCAGAGATATGCAATAACTTTGGGTATACTGTAACCTATAGAGAGGCATGGATAGCAAAACAAAAAGCTCTTGCAAAGGTTTATGGTGATTGGGAGTTATCATATAGTGAGTTGGGTAGATGGATGGAGGCCGTCCAACAATGTGTACCAGGCACTATTGTGAAATATCGAACGTCACCACTTGTGGTAGATGGCATAGAAGACCCTTCTACTGTAATTTTACAACGTGTGTTCTGGTCATTTAAGCCATGCATTGACGGTTTTGCATATTGTAAACCTGTTATACAAGTGGATGGGACGTTCTTGACTGGAAAATATCACAGCACATTATTGGTTGCTATAGCACAGGATGGAAATAGAAATATATTACCAATTGCATTTGCAATCGTTGAAGGGGAGACAAAAGAAGCATGGTCTTGGTTTTTATATAACTTGCGGACATTTGTGACACCACAACCAAATTTGTGCATAATATCAGATCGGGGAAAAGGGTTGTTAGCAGCATTGCGCAATGAAAGGGTTGGGTGGATTGAGCCCAATGGTCACTCAGTTTACTGCATTCGACATATTGCAAGCAATTTCAATAAGGAGTTTCGAAACAATGAACTGAAGAAGCAAGTGGTCAACATGGGTAAGAAGTTGACATGCGGGGAAAAACTGAAGTATTTTGGCCAGACCGTCACCGTCAATGGATCGATCTATGGGATGATAGAAATAATCATATAGTCAGAGCAGATGTATATAGTGGCATGTTGCATGATAACTCAGTTTATATGCAATGGTATATACATCACACTCGACGTTATATTTCACGAGGGGGAGCATGCACTGCTGGAATGGTAATTATATTTTTTATGTACAACATTATTCTAGTCGTGTCAAATTTACTCATTGCTAACACCATGATGCTTTTATTTTTTCAGTATTCTTTTGTGCATTCAATTCAAAATTACACCGTCTCTCCCATGGCTATTGCCAATCCGGTGGAAGCACTTAGGTGGATAAACTATGCCTGTAGTAACATGTTGAGAGCCTTAGAGGATATTCATCCATCGCCGTTTTCAATGCAACAAGAAGAGGCTGGACCTACTTCAATGCAACAAGAAGAGGCTGGACCTACTCAACATTTCACAGTACCTGAACAACCACCTTTGCCACAAACACAAACTCACTTGCATGCCGAACCACCTTTGCCACAGACACAAACCCATTCACATGGTGAACCATCTTACCATGGCACCTTTTCAGAATGTGCCCCACAGTATTCGTTCCACAATGTCTCATCTTATCCCAATTGTTTTGAAACGAATACATCAATGTTTGGAACTAGTTTCTCCACGCCGTTATCTGCATATCACCATCACCAATCACACGTTGAAGATTATCGTCCTACCATACCACCCGAAATAAGGGAAACGAATGATAAGAGTAGTGATGATAATGACAATAATATTGATGGTGGTCGCAATGATGAACAAGAGGTGCGTGGTAGAAGAACAAGAGGTGCCCAAGCAGAAGCAGGGGAGCCTCGCAGGATCCAGCTGGCACGGAGGAGGAGACGACCTCATTATGGCACTTTGTCTCACCGTTAAATGTATTTTCATTTGTTTTATATTAATTTACATGTAATTTATTTTTTTGGTATTTAAATTATTATGTTTGAAAAAATGTATTTAAATTGGTATTTAAAAAAAAACTGAAGTCTACAATGCCATTGTAGACTTCTGATCAGAAAAGCAAAGTCGCCCATGCTGTTGGCGACTTTGGTAGGGTTTGAAAAAAAATGCAGAAGTCTACAATGCCATTGTAGACTTTAACTTTTCGGAAGAAAAAAAAAAAGCAAAGTCTACAATCCCATTGTAGACTTCACTTTGGAAGTCTACAATGGGAAGTGCGACTTACCCCATGTAGGTAAAAAAAAGTTAACTTACACCAAATTGCACTAAAACGGTAAAAAAGCCCTCAAATTATTATTTACTCTCGTTGGTCCAAATCTTTGGTTGTTTAAGGTTTTAGCACATAGATTAAGAAATAATTAATTGAACAAATTTTAGACTAAAATGACCCTATCTATTATTTATCATTCTCAACTATCATAATTATTTCTCCACTCAAAACTTATTAATTATATTAAGGGTATAGTTGGAAAAATGTGATAAATTATCTTTTGAAATCCTAAAACAACCAAAGTTTTGGGCCAAAAATAAAAAACTAAAACTACCAAAGATTTGGATCGGAGGGAGTACCATGTATGAGATTATAAGGATAACGATATAAACATAATTATTTTATATTCCATACATAATAAATAATAATTTAAATGTTTAAAAATATTTTGATATACTCAAATTTTTATAATTTTATAAAAATAAAGAAAAAAATTTGGTTTCCTTTAAGCAATGTTTCGATTCGGATCTTGTGAATGGAAAAGACTGACATCGGAAGAACTTTGCCCTTTTATATAGATATACCTGACTCGACTCAAATTAAGCATAGACCGATATTTGTTGATTATAAATTATGAGTAAATTACACTCCCATATTGTTACAGAAGCTTGAATTACACTCCATCCCCACTTATGTTACTCCTCTCTCTTTAGAGTCATCAATTTTAAATTGGTTTTCACCTTATTAATTTTTTCCGAATTTGAGATCAATCAGCTCTTTAGTTTTTAGACTAAACAGATCAATCACTCAACCAATTTCTGGTTCAGTTGAAGATTATTGTTATTATTATTCAGCCAACGTTGCACGACACCATTGACGGGATCGAGTAATAGAATAGAAGGAATCCCTTCTTTATGCATTGCACGACAAAAGGAAGTCCCCAATCCATCAACATTCTTAATTTCTCTGTTTCTTTTTCAGAGATACGAAAAGTCTAACATTGATTGTGTAAAATTGATTATGAATTAAGGTGAGTAAAATTGAGTTGAATAATTCTTTTTCAAATCAAATAATATGTGAAAAAATAACAAACCATGCTTAAAATACTCTGTATCACTTCAATACATCTCTTAGAGTCACTTTGATGAATTCTATTAGGTGGTTACTTCTTGTTCAATTAAATCTTGCAATGTTCATCAAATCTTGCGTAGAAAATAAAAAATGAAAAAAGTATCTTGTGTTGTAATTTGACTTGGTCAATTCTCACATATGTAGCACTATTATTATTATTCACATGAGATTGACCAAGTGAAGCAAATGTGCGAGCAACGAGGCCCAATTGCAGCCACCATGTTCGCTTTCAGTATTCCCGTTCCTTTTTTTTAATAATTATTTCCAATTTTTTCATACAAAACATATATATGATGTTTTTTTTTATGACTAAACATATATATGATGTGTTAACATACTCATCGTTGAATCTTAAATAACATAAACAGATGCCTCAAGAGTCAAGAATATATACAGTTCATTTATTTGTTGTTACAATTTATTTAAAAATTATATAGCTGGCTTTACAAATCAAAGAAATGAATATAATACAAATACAGAACATATATTTTATATCAACACGAAATGTCAATCGCACCATGCCAATGTTTTTATCACATAAGCATTTTAAAGATTTTTAAAGATATAAACCACTACCAAGTCAAGGAATGATAGCTCAGTTGGTAGCGTATCACATTTGTAGCTCCTGACACCCGAGTTCAAATCTCCTCTCTCTCTATAATAAATCCACTACCAGGTCATAGCTAGTTTGGTGACACCAAATTATACGGTGATATGATGGCATAAAACCAATGTAGATATAAATTTATTGGCCTAACAATACAACGACCTAGGAAATTTAGTAACTCACGAGTACAGAAAATTTAAGTTTTCATTTTTATTCCAATATAAAACTTGACCGAATTCCAGAAAGAAAACATATAGTAAAATAAAATTTGGCCAGATGAAAACTAAATAAATAAGCATTCATTATAAGTTGACTAAGATACAATCAGTTAATAAAAATTCTTAAAACAGTACAGTTATTTACAAAATGAACACTTATAATAAGCATTTGGAATGAAACTTATGGCATCTGCTTTGTTTGTTACAAAAGGGGATATGCAACTGTGATTATTAAATGCAGATATAAATGCAGCAACTTTAGCTAGCACAGCGGCTACTACAAAACTAGTTCTTAACTTTGTTCCTATAATAATATCTCTCACCTTTTTCTAGTTTCCATTTATTTCTCTTCTGGCCTTATCCTCTCTTTTTTCCACCTCAATCATCGGATATCAAAGTTTATATAACAGTAGCGTGAAGTTGAAGGCATTAATTTACATGAATTTTTGAAAACCGCGTTATCATATATAACTGGAAAAAACATGGCATCACATATACTTGGAAAATAGCTGTAATTAATGTTGTACGGTTGACACTTGACATGTCTTCTCGAAGTTGACTTGACTTGATAAATGGCCAAGGTTGTGATAAGGGAAGCTTATTTTATAGCTAAGTTCTATTAAAATCCCAGATAAGGATTCAGAAATCTATGTGGAAGTTCATGGCTCTCACTCGTGTACTTGCTCTGCTTATTCTTCAGTGCTCATTATTGGTAGCATTGGTGTCTGGCTGGAAAACACTGCAAGGTGTGTTTCTAATTCTGCTTCCATTCATTCTTCTAATTATGTTTCCTATTGTCCTTGTTTGTTCTCTACAGTTTGAGCCATGTTTCAATGAACTACATGTCATTTCCAACATTCATTTTGATATATATGTTAGTAGTGTTATTGCAATTATCATAGTAATGTAAAATCATCAATTTTTCTTTCTTGAAAGAAAAACATAAGAAGTACACCATGCTATTACATTGAATCAAAAGATATAACAATGAATTTATGGAAGTTTCACATTTTTTAAAGTATATCAATGCTCAAACAAGTCCTATAAATATACTCCAACTTTTGTTTAATTGAAATTCTCTTGCTTGTTTGGCATGCAATATGTGCAGGGTCTCCACCACTGGTCATAGCACGTGGTGGGTTTTCAGGGATATTTCCAGATTCAAGTTTACCTTCCTATAGTTTGGCACTGAACACCAGTGGCCCAAATGTGACTCTATGGTGTGATGTGCAATTGACAAAGGATGGAGTTGGGGTTTGCTTTCCAGAGCTCAAGCTGGACAATGCCACTGACATTTCCATTGTTTACCCAGACAGAGTTAAGGATTACTCAGTTAATGGGGTTCCAACCCGGGGTTGGTTCTCTGTGGACTACAACTTCAATGAACTGGCTAATATCTCCCGTGAGTTCAATCTATCTTGAGGCACTGAACATTTTGTTTTATATAACCAGCTAGGATATTCTTTCTCGGATAAAGTTAAATCTTTTTTGTTTAAATAACATTTTAGTTCCCATAATATGGAGTTTTTTGGGTTTTCGTCCTGTAATATAATTTTTTTTTTGCTTTTGGTCGTTATTGTTTTTGTTTTAGCCTCTGTAATATTTGTTTGTATTGGAATTAGTCTCTATAATATGTGGATTAGTCCTTATATAGTTCATATTTCAAGAACTGAAATCAATATAATCCATATATTATAGGGACTAACTCTAACATGGACAAATATTATAGGGACGAAAATGAAAACAACAAGACTAAAAACAAAATTTTCTATATTTTAGAAATTAAAACAACAAAAAGTTTTTAGGGATGAAAACTGAAAAATACAAGGACTAAAAAGTTATTGAAGCAATGAGATATTTCCTAAGATAAAAAGATGAGGTTGGTAATGACATTGATTTCTCAAGTATGGAACTAGTTCTTGGTGCTTGCCTCTAATCATAACATCTCAGAAGTAGGAAAATTGTTCCATTGCTATTTCACTTTTTTGCTTTGACATATAATTGGTTGTAATTACTGATAATCTTCTTGTTATTGGGACAGTTGTTCAGGGAGTGTATTCTCGAACTAACAAGTTTGATGGCGGTAACTATCGCATTCTCACTGTTGAAGATGTATCTAAATTAGTAAAATCACCATCAACAGGCCTGTGGTTAAATGTCCAGGTAATGATGGAATAGATTATTTTTTTTGAAGGCAGGTTTTGGGTTTAGGCATGTGGCATATCTGACTTATAATCTCTGTTGCTGACTCAATATGTTTTAAAAATACAATGCAGCATGGTAAATTCTTCAAGCAGCAGACTTTGAGTGTAGAAAACTTTCTACTATCTCTTTCTACTAAAAGAGTACCTATCAGTTACATCTCATCACCTGAAGTGGATTTCCTAAGAAGATTGAGATCAAACTCCACTCATAGAAAAACCAACCTGGTCTTCAGGTTTCTAGAGCAGTATAAGAATGAGCCTTCAACCAATCAGACTTATGGTGCACTCTTGAAAAATATCACATTTATCAGGACATTTGCTTCTGGAATTCTTGTCCCCAAAGGCTATATATGGCCTTTAGGCTCAGACCTTTATCTACAGCCACACACCTCTCTTGTCTCAGATGCTCATAAAGAAGGGCTGCAAGTTTTTGTATCAGACCTTGTCAATGATGTTCCATTTAGCTACAATTTCAGTTATGATCCTATGGCTGAGTGCCTGTCTTTCATTGATAGTGGTACCTTCTCTGTTGATGGTGTGCTGTCTGATTTCCCAATAACTCCATCTGCAGCCATAAGTAAGTTTTGTTTCCCTCTCAATTACTATATTAGAAAAGTAGGTCCCTGATTGAGACATGTGTCACCTCCCAGACTATAACACATGCCATATCATCTCTCAAGTCTTTTTGTTTCCTACCAAAACTACTTAGTGTTTGATATTTTTATTGGGAAAAGATTTGTACAAAGTACGTGTTTATCGACTAGTTATAATTTATAGATATGGACCTTCAGAACTATTGTGTATGGTGGTTATTTTACTAAATAGAAGTCTAGAATTGCTATACACACAATCTTTACAATTATTTATCAAACTAATGATACACCTTTGAAATGACACTTGAATTTTCTTCAACCTTCATTCTTCATACCTTTCTTAGGAAAGTTTCCCCCTCCTTTTTCTTCTTGACTTCTTTTTAATACATTACCACCTACAGTCTATTAAGACGTATTCCCTAAATAAATTCAAATGGAATTGCAATTATTCATTACATCCATGTAAGTATGGAAGACTAATACACTTCAGGTAACTTTCTTTGATTCTTTCTACCTTGTGAACTGGAACTTGACAGTTAGAGTGCTATGAATCTAATGCTATAAAAAAATTACATGGTATCTGATTACAATCAGCAACCCACTCAGATCCTAAAATCTCATCTCTTTCTGCAGATTGCTTTTCTGGTCTAGGGAAAAATGCCACAAACCAAGGTATAATTTTATCTGTACTCTCTATGGACATATTTCATTTGAGAAGTTATTGGATGTCTTGAGGTAGCATAATATTTAAATCATCTTTATTGACATGTTCATTTATGTCTCTTCAATATTTTTTCATGCTAAAGTGGAAACTTTGGTCATCACAAAATATGGAGCAAGTGGAGACTATCCTGCTTGCACTGACCTTGCATATAAGAAAGCTAAATCAGATGGAGCAGATGTACTTGACTGCCCTGTTCAAATGTCGAAGGATGGAATACCCTTTTGCTTAAGCTCTATAGATCTTCTAGAGAGCACAACAGTTGCTGATACAAAATTCAAAAACCGTGCAACTATTGTTCCAGAGATTAAAAATGGAAGTGGCATCTATGCATTTAGCTTGACATGGAATGAGATAAAAACATTGACTCGTAAGTTGAATGATGTTCTTGAATGCTTACATTTTATGTGTGATATTGTTTAGCACTTGTCCTCTTGTTTTCTTTCCTTTGTTTAAAATTGTTCAAATCATTTATTCCCAAAAATTTTCACTAGCCAAAAGTTCCAAAATCATTAGTAGAAAGGAAGATAAAAAAAAAAAATGCAACTTGCTCTTAACAAATGTAACATCCCTCACTTTTTCTATTTGTTTTTCATTGCAGCCTCAATATTGAACCCTTATGAGAAATACAGATTGTTCCGGAATCCAAAATTCAAAAATCAAGGGGAATTTTTAACCTTGTCCCAGTTTTTGTACTTGACTAAAGGCTCTGGCATCTTGATCAGCATAGAGGTGAGTTATTCCATTTCTATCTTACTTGTCAAGGAGTCATTCTTGAGTGAGCTGTTGATTTTCATGGCTTATTACTATGCATGTTGTAAGTTAATTCAATGACCATATGACAAATATTTGTCAGAGAAAAAAAAAGTAGCATGATAAAAGGCACTAAAGGAAAACATTACCCAGGTAATCATATAGTACTTATCCTTTAGTTGCTGCAAGTATCATCAATTCATGCAATATTATGACCAAAGGCTGCTTGAAAACTTAATGTGAATTTCACATTATTGATTTCTTGACTCCTAAGTCCTAACTCAGTTCTGTAGAATAAACATAAGGTCTAAGTGACTGCTACTTAGATAATGTTGGATTTCATTATTATCAAGAAATATTGGTTACTTCATCAGTGATAGAAGTTCCTTTATGCTTTGTTAATGACATTTTTCTTCCACTATCAGAATGCTGCTTACCTTGCAAAGAAGAGGGAATTAAGTGTGACCAATGCAGTTCTTGATGCTTTACAAAAAGCAGGTTATGATAAACCAAGATCCCGGAAAGTTATGATTCAGTCAACTCACAGCTCTGTGCTGAAGATATTCAAGGATAAATCCAAATATGAAAGGGTTTACAAAGTTGATCACGATATTCGCGATGTTGCTGTCTCGGCTATTAAGGACATCAAAACATTTGCTGATTCTGTGGTGGTACGAAAGGAATCTGTTTTTCCTGAATCCTCAGCCTTTCTAGTTAACTCAACAAACACTGTGGCAAGGCTGCATTCATTTAACCTCCCAGTTTATGTAGAAACTTTCAGCAATGAATTTGTATCTCAAGCGTGGGACTACTACTCTGATGCAACTGTTGAGATAAATTCATTTGTCCTTGTTGCCAAGGTTAACGGCATTATCACTGACTTCCCTAAGACTGCTGCTAGATACAGGAGTAAGTATAAAATTCTATATAAAACTTTGCTGCTTGAACAAGGTTTCCAGATAATTGGTATCACTTAGAGCCAAAACATTTCAGCAAATTCTTATAAGAAAAGTTTAAATGATTTTGCAATTAATGAGCCTGTTAGTATAATAGCTTCTCGCATATGTTGAAATCAACTCCTATACTTCAAATTTTTTATAAGCTCCACTGTCTAACTTCTTCAAAATTACCTATGAAGTTATAAGGCTTTTTTCGTTTATGAACCAAATACTTATTTCAGTTGAGAAGCTGCAATAAACTAGAAGTTCATCCAAACTAGACCAGTCTTTAACTTGTGTTGATAGAACTTGAAACCTTAAGTTTTACATGATGACAATAGTGAATAGTAGTTCATTACAATATATATGGTAGCAGCACTATGCATTGAAAAATATGGTAAATAAATAATCTTATATGGATGTGCATTTGCTGCACATTTTTGTGTAGTCTAGGGTGCTTCATTCATGATTACTGCCAGCATAGTTATTGACTAAGCTACTAATGTAGATATATGTTCTCAAGACTTACATGTTTTTTAGGTCTTGATGTATGTTTGGTTTTCAGTTGAAATATTGTAAAAATATGTTTGAACTCAAAGGAACTATAGAGTTACTTTTGGGAAAACGTACTTTTAAATCCAAACATACATTTGCAACTAAAAACCAAACATTTGTTTATTATGTGTCTGACAGGAACAATTCTGCAAAGAACCAGCTTTTTGTATGACTGACTTGATTGTTGTTCCACTTGTTGCAGAGAACAGATGTTTAGAGCACGGCCACAAAGCACCTTATATAAGTCCTGTTGAACCTGGCAAACTTGTAGAACAAATTAATGATTTGTACCTTCCACCACCTGCCCCTCAACTCCCAGTCTTAAATGATAACAATGTGACAGAGCCACCTTTGCCAGGTGTTTCTGGACATGTTCCAATTCCCAGTTCTGCTCCTGGAATAGCAGCAGCAGCTCCAGCTCTCATCACAGCATAGAGAAAGCAAACAGAAAACAAAGTGCTGTAGCATCCATACATGCCATTACCATGAGAGCTTCATAGGATTTCTTTCTATGAGAAGTATTTTAACAAATTCAACACTACATTTATTATGAGTGTTCTATTGTAGGATGCAATGATCCAAATAGTGTTTTTTCATTATCAGTAAAATTTCTTTGGATTGTGGAGATAAAAATTTTCCTTGCTTCTATCAAGTTGCACAACAATTACGTTACATTTTCCCATCCCACAAGCATAAAATACACTGCATTTGATCTGGAAAGTGGAAGCAAATCTCGACTAGAAACATACACAAGGTCTTTTAATAGTCACCCCCTTTTAGAGTATTAATTAATATGTTAATAAAATAAATCAATTACAATAGATATTATGAATTAGAAACAACTCCTCATCAAAGTCTATCTTACTAGGTGGGATTAGCTATATGAATTCAATGATTTGCCATGGACTTGCCCACAGAATAATCGTAAAAAATAGGTAAGGTGGTGAATGTGATGGATTGGACGAACTTATAAGTGGTTTTCCAGCAAAAAGGGACAAAGTGTGGAATTAAGGGGTGATGTTGGGAATCAGGGAGGAATGAGAAAGGGACGAATAAATGTGTGCTTAATTGGTCTATTCCTCACAATAATGTGAAGGGTGTCAGGGGTTTTTACGACTCACTAAAATAAATATCATAGTAAGTTTATTTGGAGACATGGATGAATTGCTTGCAAGGCCTCTATAGCAGACCTCACAAAAAAATTAAGGATGGGTTTAGTTGGACTAAGAAGGCCTTAATCAAAAGGTTTTGAGAAGTTGAAAATGGAAATCTCACCACTGCTCCTATCCTATCATTTCTAAACCATTTGAGTTGGAGTGTAATGCGTTTGGTAAAAGGGTGGGGGCGGTATTGATGCAATGAGATGGAAAACCTATGTAGCCTATAGCCTAAATCAAGGAAATTTGGTAAAAGGCTCTTTATCAAGGAAATTTGGCTAAATCAACACAACATATGAGAAGGAATTAATGGCCTTAATTGGGGAATTCATATTCACACATACATCAATTCTTATTCACACATACACTTAAACCAAAATGTCTAAAATATCCATTTTATTTTTCAAAACTTCTGCAACACACAGTCTCACCCTTCACACTTCCGCAACACACACAGAACCCTGTCGCCATTTTCGGTGTCTCCAAGGTTCTGCTGCTGTGAGGCTTAGAATCGAAGACAATTCGCAAGAAAGAAGGGGTTACAGAAAAAAAAATGCAAGCGTAGATGTTATGAACTTAACTGTACTGCTGCATTCCTTAAATTTTTTACGAAAAGAATTTATTATTAGGTTGTTTGAAAGAGTAGGGGGTTGGGTTTTGTTTTGATTTTCTCCACCTTCTGTACACGGTTAATTGCATTATTATAAGGTTGCAAATGCAGACTTTTTTTTAATGCCTCTAAATATTATAGAATCTTCAATGTTAATAATGGCGTACATGTGAAAGAAGAAGATGAACAGTACATTCGAAATAACCTTGCGGAACTATTAGTTCCGCAGGTGTTATTTGTGTGTGCGCTAAAAATAACACCTACGGAAGTAATAGTTCCGCAGATGTTATTTACATGTGTGTGCTACAAATAACACGTGCGAAACTATTACTTCCGCGGGTGTTATTTTTAGCGCACACACACAAATAACACCTGGGGAACTAATATTTCCGCAGAAAAAATATACACGCGGAACTATTTTTCGCGGAAATAATAGTTCCGCGCAGCAGAAGTCCATGAAGTCTTACTATTCTTTTCTGGCTTTTGCTAGGGTGAGAGACCATTGTCTTTTCTCTCACCATGCATGACCAATAAAAACCATTAGATTTATTAAAAATTAAATCAATGGTTTAGATGTATTTCATTCAAGTTGAAGAACATGGTAGAGCTTCCATCACACAATCGCTCCACCACTTCAAAACTTTCCAGGACGGCCATGAACGACGGCAAGGAGAAAGGAATCGTAAATTAGCAGCGCATGTGTACATATTTTCAAGAACTGCATATATAGCAAGGGGATTAATTAGCTTAAAAGGATCATAACTTTTCCTTTTTCTAATATTTATTGTTGATCAAGATGGGGGTGGGGAATCAAGAAATTTAATGGGTTTCATAATGAACAGAATCGCCCCTTGGTGCTCGAAGAGAACAGAATCGCCGCCGAGTCAGTCCCGCGGTTTTGGTGAGTTGGACCTGTTGTGTCACCTCTGAGGGGGAACTGAGCAGGTTGGCGGGAGGAGATGGTGATGCCGAGGGATAGAAGGGAGAGATACAGTATGGGCATGTGCAGGGGAAGAAGGGGCGAGGATGCATGTGTGTGTGTGCATGCGCGCGGAACTGTGGCTGCGGAAGTGTGAGGAGAGGTGTGGAACTTTGACAATGGCTGCGGAAGTGCAGGAAAGGTTTGGGGTATTTTAAATTAAATGGGTATTTTGGTATTTTAACTGTTAAGTGTATGTGTGTTTAACAGAGTATGTATGTGCAAATATCAAATCCCCCTTAATTGGTATCTAAACCGTAAATTGTAATCATGACAAAGAGAGTACGTGAGAAGCAAGGTAATGCATTTTTTGAAAAAGTACACGTTGATATTAATTATTTCACTATACGGATATACTTCATCCACCTGTTTCTTTTTATTTATCGTTTTAAGTTATTTTATTATAATTAAAGAATTAATTAATTGATAATTTTTTTTATTATATTTTTATTTAATTAGTCTTTGATATTAGATAAATCAATTAATATATCCTATCATTCTAATTATTTCTAACTCTTTATTCAATTATTTAATTAGTCTTAGATACATTCATATTCACATGTATATATTAGTAATAAATTTATGTTGTTAAAAAGTAAAATAATTTTTAACAATAGATGTATCCTATTTAATTAGTCTTCAAACTTCTTAATTACTATATTAATCAATTTATAAAAAATATATAAATAATTTATAAAATTAAATATATAATTGTCAAAATATAATTTTATATTATTAAAATAAAAAATAACAAATTTTTTTTTAAACTCGACAAATAAAAAAAAATAGAAAAAATACATGGTAGAACTTCCATAGTGTTATCACATTTATTTATTATATTTTTTTCTCGTGAGTCGTGTCCAAGTAACCTTTTCCTTATTTCACCCTTGATGGATTAGGAAAATAGTTTGGGAGAAGCAATTTATGTCCTTTTAATAAGGCGCGAATGATGCGATGTGCGATATAATCGTAATAATATTATTATTATAATATACTACTACTGGTACTACTACTTCCCTCTCTGTCAGTAAGCAAGCCGGGCAAAAAATCTCAGGAATTTTACTCCGGCAGCAGGTGACTTCGCCGAAATGTGGAAGCCACGCGCTGTTCCCAATGCACTTATTGTGCTGTTTCTTCTTCACTCTGTACTGCTACCTCTGGTCGCTGTTAGTGCTCGTGGATCATCTAACAGAACCACTTGGAACACTCTCAGCGGTTTGTCTCTATCTCCTTTCACCATGCTTCCTCTCCCTTCCGTTTTCACTTCCTGCTGCATGTCCTGCTGAGAGAAAAATGCACCATAATAATAAGTTAAACGACACGTGTTCGTGTCGTTTGAGTTCAACCTTAGCTAAGCTTATTACCCGTGTGATCCCTTTTCTTGCGTGTGAACTTTGATTGATTGAACTTTTGTTGGTGAAAATAGGGAAATGTGTGAAAGCTGAGAATGGAGATGCTGCTGTAGTGTACTGTGTTATGTTCATGCTTAGAAAATAATATTTGCATGTTTTTTTTCTTTCTGAGTGAGTAGGGAATCAACTTGTTGAAGTTGGTCTATTGTAATTGAATTGTCATCAGAAATGGATAAATCTATTTTGCATGTGATAAATGGAAAACTTTGAAAAGCATTTAGAAAGTTTTCTTTGAGGTTGGACGTTTTTGAAATGAACTGTTTGAAAATTCGAGATTTTCAACCGTTTTTTATGTGTGTATACGTTACATAAATTAATGAGGGGAGAGTTGTGAATAAATAAATGAAGAGAGTAAAAGAGAAAAATTTGTAAGTTCATCACAGGTAACTAGGGGACATGAGTTTCTTTCAATTGAACACATTTTTAGTGAAATAGACTGTTGTTAAATTTTAGAAATTCAAATTCAAATATTTGTTTCGTAAAACGGAGAGATGAAGACGAACCAACAACTGATTACAACGCCGGATATAATAAGATCTTTGCGTTTTATTTTTTCTACACACACAATTTAAGGAGCCACTATAAATGGTATTTGGCATGTACTCGAATGACCATGCATTCTCTTTTATCTGGTCTTCTTAAAAAAAGACCAAGAAGAAACTTCCACTCTGTAGTATGTACTTTGTATCTTGAAACTTACTCGTAGAACTCTTTGCAGGAGGTCCACCATTGGTCATAGCGCGTGGTGGGTTTTCAGGGTTATTTCCCGATTCCAGTGGTTCTGCATATCTCATGGCAGCTCAAACCAGTGTAAAAAATCTCTTTGTATGGTGCAATGTGCAATTAACTAAAGATGAGGCTGGGATTTGCCTTCCAGATATCAAGCTCAAAAATGCTACTGACATTGTTGACATTTTTCAAAATAGAAGTAAGAATTACTTAGTTAATGGTGTACCAACCCGTGGGTATTTTGCTGTGGATTATACCCTGAAGGAGCTATCTAATGTCCACTGTAAGTTCAGCTTATGTTAAAGATGTAATTTTATAGTTACAAGCTTTCTGTATTTGATGTACTAACTGATTCTTTTCTACTTTCTTCTTTGTTTGCTGATGTTTAACTGATCAGCTGGTATTAGATTTATATCCATTTTTGCTAGCTTTTGAGATTTGATTTATACTATATATATACTGACCATTATTGGTTACTGGACAGTGGTTCAGGGAGTATACTCTCGAACACAAAGGTTTGATGACAATATTTTCCCAATTCTTACTGTTGATGACTTAGTTAAAAGTTTCATCCCACGAGGCTTGTGGTTGAATATTCAGGTAAATGGGAGGTATAATTCATTTTCAATATCCAGTCTTCTAGTTTTACTAGAACTAACACGTGTGTTATCTGATATTTTACAGCATGATGCATTCTACACACAACACAATTTGAGTACGAGAAACTTCATACTTTCTGTTTCTAGAAGAGTAATTGTCAGTTATATCTCATCACCTGAAGCTGGCTTCCTGAGAAGTATAAGAACACGCTTCAACCCAAGAACAACAAAACCGGTCTTCAGATTTCTGGGACAAGATGAAGTAGACCCATCAACCAATCAGACTTATGGTTCATTCTTAAAAAATCTAACATTTATCAAGAAGTTTGCTTCAGGCATTCTTGTTCCCAAGGAATATATATGGCCTGTAGATGAAAATCTTTATCTACTTCCACATACCTCTTTGGTCTCTGATGCGCACAAAGTGGGTCTAGAAGTCTTTGCATCAGATTTTGCGAATGATGGTTCATTTAGCTTTAATTACAGCTATGACCCTCTTGCTGAGAACCTCCAATTCATTGACAATGGAGACTTCTCTGTTGATGGTATCTTGTCTGACTTCCCCATAACACCATCTGCAGCTATAGGTAAATTTTGTCTTTCTCCATTTTGTCAGAATGGCTTTCCATAAGTATTATGTATTGTAACTGATCAAAATCTTTCTCACTTATTATTGTTTCCTTCTTCTGAGATATTGTTGTACATTGGAATGGAGATGATGCAGCTACGATCCCTTAAATTTAATATTACTTGTTTGTTCCTGGCCTTGTGCTCATAGCATTTTGGCGAATCCCCTTGAATGTGTCTCTCCTGCATTTTGCATGCACTTTTACTTTGTCAATTTTTGAGTGCCCATGCATCTTTGAAGCAAGGATTTATGGTGAGTCATCATGCCCAATGATGTATGGTGCTCTAATTCAGAGATCAGTCTCCCTGATATGATCTACCTGTAATCTAGTTTATCTCTATTTTCAAATCTGGGTAAGGATATATATCAGCATTTCCATGAGGAAGCCACTCAGATAGTTACATTATATGCAATTCTTGATCAAAGAAATGAGACTGGTGGAATTTATATTGACTTTCACTGACCATGTCATAATGCTGGTATGTACATAATGTTACTAAAAATCTTTTTGGTCAACCACCCACCAGCTCCTTTTATATGCTTCCACCTTTTAAGCGAAGTCCAGTTTAGACTAAGCTCCTTCTTTAGGCAGATTCGAGCAACCATCGTAAAATTCAACATGATGCTAATTTTCCTTGCTGCATTAGTGCAAATAAAGATATTTTCCCTCTAAGTAATGCATACTATTACCTGCCAAACTGGAATTTTCCGTGTCGATTTTATATACTGCTTGTGCATCTTCTAATGTTATGCATGTGCAAGACAAGATATGATTAGAAATGAGTGAATTAGATAAAAAGTTGGGGTAGCACCTTTTGTTGAATATATGGTAGAATCTCACCTTAAGTGGTTTAGGCACGTGTGGAGAAGAATTTTAGAAACCACAGTAAGGAGAGAAGTTCAAACGGAGGGTAGTCCAAAGGTTAGAGGTAGAAGGAGAACTAGAAAAACTATAGGTCAAACCTTTAAGAAGGATTTAGATTTAAATGATTTGTTTTTAGACATGATTTACAATTATGGTGTCATTTAATCCATGTAGCCAGACACACCTAGTGGCAAAAGGCTTCTATTGTTGTTGTTCTACTTGATTTTAGTTACATGAACATGTAGATTTCATGTAACTTAACAAAAGGCACCAATTTAAATAGATATCATCGCTGTTCTTGTACTTTGGAGTTTGGAACTTGTGTATGCATGAGTATCCCAACCATTTAAATAGATATTGAATTCTCTTCTTTTTATGCAGACTGCTTTGCTCACATAGATGCCAATGCGCCAAAGAAAGGTACATCACTGCATTATTATGCGTTATGAATATTTATTCCCATCTTGTCAATTAGTCCTTCCCTGGTTGAACCGTTGTATAGCTTCTGTGCTAGAATAGATTTCATCATTGTTGACCTGATACTTTCATTTTGCTCATGTTTCAGTTAACACTTTGGTCATTTCAAAATATGGAGCAAGTGGAGATTATCCTGCCTGTACTGACTTAGCATATGAAAAGGCTATATCAGATGGTGCAGACATTCTTGACTGTCCTGTTCAAATGTCAAAGAATGGAATACCATTTTGCTTAAGCTCCATTGATCTTACAGAGAGCACAACAGTAGCTCAATCAAGATTCAGCAAACTTGCTACAACTATCCCAGAGATAAAATCTGGCAGCGGCATATTTACATTCAACATGAGATGGGATGATATAAAAAGCTTGACCCGTAAGTTAAATACTCCAATATTCTTCAGCATTCCCCTACTTGTATGTGGAGACCTATCTAACAGTAAATGATTTATGTTGGAATATAAGAAAATATCTCATAATATCTTTATATTATCCTAGTTTATCTTATAGGATTAGTTTCCCTATTTCCTAGTAATTACCCTGATTTGTTACTCTATTTGATTTGATTAGGATTAGGATTAGGATTTTTCTATCCCTATATAAAGGGGTTAGTTGTCAGTCATTGTATTCAAGCAATTAAGCTATCAAGTAATCATATTATCATATTCGTTTATTACATTTTCTCTCCTCCCTCTTTACTTGATACCCTAAAATTCAACATGGTATCAGAGTGATATCATCCTCCGTGACCTGTGCGGTCCACCATCCTTCGCTGCCGGCCCACCGATAAAATCATTCGGCCATCGGCAGCCACCGTTCTTCGTTACGGTTTCTTCTTAGCTTCTGCATTAAAATATTAGCCGCTTACATTGTGGCCCTTTGGCACCTTTAGTGTGTCCTTTCACTGTTGCTGTTTAGAGCCTTGGTAGTTGCCTCTGATCGCCATCCGCTATGGCTGTCTACCACCGTCTGCCGTCGGGAAATTTTTCCAGTGACTTTTTTGGCGATTTCACCGTCATCAGAAGCGCCTTTTCCCGATCTGTCCAACCCTGGAGGTTCCAAGGTCAAAAGGTTCTTCACGCCCTCTCACGTGCCGCCACAAGTCGCTGTTCTTCCGGCGTGTGTAACCCACGCGCCGCCCTCTGGGCCGCCATCGACACCGCCGCTTCTTCTGTTGTGTTCGCCTTGCCCTTCCGGTTTGTTTGGGACCACTTTCAGGTTGTGGGACCCACTTTTGCGAGGTGTTATGGGCCTTTTCGGTCTGTTTTTCCGCGGTTGTCTTTGGGAGTTTCATTCTAGTGTTTTTCAGTACATGTTGTAGCTGTTTTCTGGGCTTTGCGTGGTTCTGTTTCTGGTTTGCCCTATTTCTGTTGCATGCTCTGGTTCTGTTTTCGGTGTTGTTTTGCTTTAACTCCGTCTCTTTGGTTGCTGTTTGAAAGCCCATGCTCATCTGTTTTTGAGCAAAAGTCACTGTTGGGCTCTCTACTGCTGTTTGCCCCTGCTGAGTTCAAAGTTGCCCGTCGTGATGGAGAAATATTCAGATTTTTCAGACCTCAATTTTCCTGGGCGCGTCTCTCGGAAAGGGCTACCCATGAAGGATTTTGACCGGTGGAGGATTCTGACCAACAAGAAATTTGTGTGAAGTGTCACCGTGTGAAGTGTCGTGGTGTGGAAGCCGTCGATGATGTTTTTAGTCCCACACTGAGGAGCTATATTGCAATCATGTTTAGACCTCCATTTGTTGTTCCGATTTGGTTCAATGTTGTGACGCCACCGAAAACACACCAATCTTGTTAGGACTTCAGTTGTTGTAGGCACTGGTCCATTATTGATTCAGCCTTTTTTTGAAGATGGTCACCTTCAAGTTAGGGTTTTAATAGCCAGAGTGAGCGTTGGCCCAATATCATTTGTGGTTTTGAAGATGTGACACCTTCCTGTTAGGGTTTCAGTCGCCGGAGTGAGCGTTGTCCCATTTGCTGATCTTTTGGTTTGGATGTTGTTCGGTGGTTGCTTAGTTTTCTTGGGTCTAGTTACATTGATTGTTAATTTTCTCTTCAAAAGGGTATATTTGTAGCAAGCTTAAAGCTTTAGCAAGCTTTAGCTTGAGGGGTGGTGTTGGAATATAAGAAAATATCTCATAATATCTTTATATTATCCTAGTTTATCTTATAGGATTAGTTTCCCTATTTCTTAGTTATTTCCCTGATTTGTTACTCTATTTGATTTGATTTGATTTGATTAGGATTAGGATTCTTCTATCCCTATATAAAGGGGTTAGTTGTCGGTCATTGTATTCAAGCAATTAAGCTATCAAGTAATCATTTTATCATATTCGTTTATTATATTTTCTCTCCTCCCTCTTTCCTTGATACCCTAAAATTCAACAATTTATACTTAAAAGAACAAAAATTTATAATGCAAACAAATCATGTTAGGAATAATTGGGAAAAAAAATGAACTTAGCATTTCACTTTACTGGATAATCAATTTTTCTTATAGATATTATCATAATTATTTTGATGTTCTTATTTTTAGGAATCTTTTGTAATGTATCTCATACAAAAGAGGGGCAGTTAAGTGACATGAAAATATTTTGGGGGTAACTTGAGACTTGAGAGAGTGTGAAATTAGAGGAGAGTAAACTGTTATTTACCCTTTATTTTTCCTTCACTTGCATTTTTTCTTGTTTTGCACTTCACTGGTTGCTGTGATATTTTAAATTTTTTATGAAGATATAACAAAAATTATTAGAGTAAATATTTGACCCGTGTTTCTGTTCATTTTTCCTGCAGACACAATGTCAAGCCCTTATGCTAGTAAATACAAATTGTTTAGAAACCCAAAAAATAACAAGAATGTGAAACTTTTAACATTGTCAGATTTCTTGAGCTTGACAAAAAGTCAGACTTCCTTATCAGGTGTCATGATCATCATTGAGGTGCATTCTGCTTATGCCTGTTATTTTTGTCTATAGTTCATTCCATTAGCTTTAGATTATGTGAACATATAATATCTTCAATCTCTTCTCATCCATAGGCTAGGCATGTCTATGCAAGCATACGGGAAGGAGGTGCAGCATTCCCCTAATGGTCTGACCTACAGGGGACCTGCTTGACACTACTTTGCCGAATATTCCTTCTATAGTTTAGCATAACTAAGTGGAATGGTATCTTTAAAGATTATCTTCTAACATTTTGGTCTCTACTTATAAAACAAGTATGAGATACCTGCCCAAAAACCACCTCACTGAACCTGTGAGGTTTACATTTAATATTTCTTCACTGGATCTGTTCTCATGAATTATTTTAAACAAATAATTATGTGGTCCATGGCCTTGTGCCTAGTAGCACCTCCCTGCTCATTAGGAAGCTGTGGTGTTCAATGGAGGGAATTCACTCCCCATTCCCCACCCCAATTTACCACCTATATTCCATTAGGGCTCTCTTAAATCACCGGGAAAAAATAAAATTTTGCAGTTTCTATGTTGTGAGGATGAATAATAACAGTGTGTTCCTCAGTCCTCAATGGATAAAATAATGGTTTTCAATCAATTCATTTTCTTCAATTTTTTTATTATGTTGTTTTCTTCTCTTGTCAGAATGTGGCTTATCTTGCAAAGAAACAAGACTTAAGTGTAACTGATGCGGTCATTGATACTTTGAACAAAGTGGGTTATGATAAACCAGGGGCTCAAAAAGTTGTGATTCAATCCACTAATAGTTCTGTACTGATGAAATTTAAGGAGAAAACCAATTATGAGCTTGTCTACAAGATCGACGAGATTGTTGATGATATTGTTGATTCAGCTGTTAAGGATATCAAAAGCGTTGCTGATTCAGTGGTTGTCGAAAAGGCCTCTGTATATCATGCTACTGAACTCTTTGTGACCGCATCTACAGGGATTGTGTCAAAGCTCAAATCTTCTAACCTCTCTGTTTATGTAGAAACTTTCAGCAATGAGTTTGTATCCCAGGCTTGGGATTTCTTTTCAGATGCAACTGTGGAGATCAACACATATGTTCAAGATGGAGGAATTGATGGTATCATCACGGACTTCCCAAAAACAGCTAATAGATACAGAAGTAAGTGCATACAAAACCTTAGTTTCTCGTTCCTGGAATTACAGGTGCAACTTTGGCATTATTTGGCCCCTGACATTTTCTGTTTAAGTCCATTCTCTTCTATATTCTATTTTCATGAAGTAAACATTCTCCCATGATTGCTGTAGATATAACCATGTAACATTCAGTCCATTACTTTTCTCCTTCGGTTTTCTTTTCCATCATGTTTCCATTTGATAGCAAATTTTGGTTTCCTTTCATGTCGAGTTCAGCTCAACATGCAACCTATTTCTGATTACCGATATGATATTATGATGATTCCTCATCCTACTGCAGGGAACAGATGCTTAAATTTGGACAACACACCTTCTTACATGCGACCTGTTAAAGTAGGTGTTCTTTTACAAAACGTGGCCATACCTGACTGGCCACCAGCTCTGGCTCCAATCCCTCCCCTGACTGAATCTGAAGTGACAGAACCACCTTTGCCTCCTGTTTCTAAAATAACTCCATCTTCTAACTTAATTGCTGGAACTGGGCCAGCAACACAACCATCAAGAAATGCACAGGCTAAGCTCACTGTATACATCTTTTTATCCACTCTGACTGTGCTTGTAGCTTCTCTTATGTCTTTGAGTGAAGCAGGCTTCCCACTTCTAGCTTGAAACAGAAGAAGAAAATAAACTGAGAGAAAGGGTTGGGTATGCTGGCTCTGGGCCTTTAGCCTTCAAATTCCCCCATATCTTCTTGGTTAATTCTGTGAACTATCCTGACGGGTGCACTAGGAATTCTGCAGATATGCCTTTTGTATATCTTGTTGTAAGATATATTTATTTATTAGTGTAAATTTGGCATGAGATAAACAAGGTATAAGTGGAGGCCCACATGGAGTTATTTTGGGAATTATCAAGCGCTATGCACGGTTACTTTTTTTTATTAGTATTAATTCATTCTCTTGTTTTGATCCCACTTGAAATTAACAATTGCGAATGGACTGAAAAATGAAATCCGGTGATTAAATAAATTTGAGTTGTTAAAGTGAACTCTTAAGTATGAAATCTCAGTCAATGAGAAAAATTAAGGAATGAATATGGTGGATATTATGCTTTCTAGTGATTAAGAGAAAAGGCAACATATTTGGTAAATGGTTATTTGGGAGAAATTGTCAGTTTTTTTTATTTAACTTTTTAAAGAAAAGCTCTGGAGATGTAGACTTGTTGGATAACAAGTTTATCTACTGTTTATGACATAAGCTGTATAAGTTACTTTTATAATCGAAGAAAAATTATAGTGAAATTTATTTTATATAAGCCATAAGCTGTTTTGATAAGCTATCCTAGGTAGCTCATGAAAAATAAGCCCAAAATAGCTTATGAATAAATTATAAACTGTGTTTATAAGCTCTGCATAAGCCAATCCAAACATGCTCTTGATATGTTTATTAAGAAATTTATTTTAACAGTTGGGTTTGTTATTTTAAGTTTAAAAAATATTAAAGATATAAATATGCTAAATTTGACACGTGATGTCCGCTAAATTAATGACTCTCTATACATAAATAATATAATATAAGATATACATTCATACATATACACATATTATACGTCATGGTATGTTTTATTTATCATTAATAATTATTAATTAACTTTAAAAAGTTTATGGCACCAGAAACACGAGTTAGTGTCCAGTTACGTCGAGTGATGCACAGCCATAAAGTCCACCTACGATCAAAGATTTTTTCAAGTTTCCCTTTGTGCCTAAATTCCACGTGGCAGACATGTAATGGCTGAGATGTCGATCCCCGCTGAACCTAAAAAACTGCACATCATCACTGCGTTATGCTGACGACGTTCATACAAACGCATTGGAAGAACAGAACCAAAAGTTCCTTCGGTTCAAGCAATCCAATCCAACACAACACCACCTTCATTTTTAATTTGACCTTCCCAAAAGGGTCTCTCTCTCTCTCTCTCCACGCCACCCTCCTCCAGCTTTCTATATATACATTCAACTGTCTTTCTTTTCTTCCTCACATTTTCAGCAATTAATCTAACTACAATTCCTGTTTTGCAACCGTTACTCAAAAATGCCAGAGAGAGAAGTTTGCAGTGATGATCATGTGAAAGAGCCTCGTCTTGTGGCCAGGAAATTCTTGGCCAGACCACAACATGAAGGGGTTGGTGCTGTTGTTAGAAGAAGCATAGGAAGGTAAGAATGAATGGAATTATGGAAATGGAAGGTTCATTTTCTTGGAGACCCATTTTTCAGTTTTGCATTAAAAGTTGGAACTCATTGCAAAGTTGAGATTTTTCAATTGATTTATTACGTTTGGTCTGATCAGGTTTGAGCTCAAGTACTTTGATCCCTTCCTTGTCTTGGATGAATTTTCAGGTGAGTGTCTCTGTTTTTTCCTCTGTTTTCTTCTTCAAGGGGAAAGTGTCTATTATATATATTTGGTTGTTTTTACTAAGAAGTGTGAGATTTTACAACACTGCAGTTACTGCTCCTGCTGGCTTTCCTGATCACCCTCATAGAGGTTTGAAATTGACCTTTTTTTTCTTCCCATGTCATTCATATTTGTTCTTCAGAAATATGCTTTACTGTGAGCTATATTGATTCCATGCTAATTCCTTTTGATGTTTTCCATCAATAGGCTTTGAGACGGTCACATACATGCTGCAGGTAGCGCAAATTATGTTTGTTTCTATTCACATGCTTCTTCTTCTTCCCATGCTCTATTTTCCTAATGGCAAACAAGTGAAACAACTCATAGTGCCTTTATAACTTTTTGTAATCATTGGAGAAATATTTTATTAGTCATTTCACTTTTTTGTTTGCAATCCTTGTTAAATTAGAAACATATTTTAATGGAATAATCGTCATTATAAAAGGTAAAACCACAGTTACAAAATGATATATAAAAAGAAACTAAGGGTGTGTTTGTTTATCTGTTCTGAGTAACTACTTTTCGTTTTTAAGAGTGAAAGAACAAATAAACTTGGTCGTCTAATATTAGGTATTAATTATGTGATGATTGATTCTGAAAACAATTATAATTTTTCTTCTCAATTATAATTTTCCAAAATTATTTTACAGCATAATTTTTAAACAACAACACAAAAAAAAAAAAATACATCTGCATACAATCAAACACACCTAAATATTTGGCTTCTGATTTGAAGTTTAACCAGATATCAGGTGAGGCATGGTTGCAAACTGTGTGCTGGCAACATGGCAACAAATAAGTCAAAAGCTAATGCTCAGTTGCCAAATCAGTCATTTTAATTAGCGACATCCAAACACAACCATGAAAGAGTTGCCAACAAAAGCTAGTTGCATAAGCAAAAGGACAAGAATGGCTCAACATGTTGATGTCTTGTTTCTGCTTCTAGAGTACTACACATAAATATTTTTTTACCTGACTACAATCGTTGGTAACCTTGCATGTTTGTACCTATATATCAGGGAGGTGTAACGCATGAAGATTTTGAAGGACATAAGGGAACAATAGAAGCTGGTGACTTGCAGTGGATGACTGCAGGGAGAGGGATAGTTCACTCAGAAATGCCTCTGCCTCAAGGAACTCAAAAGGGTCTGCAGCTTTGGATCAACCTGCCTTCCAAATACAAAATGTTAGTAGATAAATAAATCCTTTTCTCACTTTTTATTTATTGGATTTTGACCTACACATTATTATCTTTCACTAAACCTTATCTAGTAATATACATTTTAGGCTTTCTGTTTTCTTCAATGCTCAAGCCTCAACCTTAATTAGCCCTTAGTCATCTCAATACTTTGAGGGATTAGTCTCCATAGTTATGCGTAAAGGATACACAAGTTCACCTAAAAAAAAATAGCCCTTGGTTCCAGGATTAGATGACATATTTTGGCGTCATATTGGCCATCATCATTATCTCTTTGAGTGATCGTATTATGTGGATAATGCTTACTATCAATGAGACAAAAAGGAATTCCTCTGTTCACAAAGCCAAAAAAAAAGCCCAATCTATTTTAACTTTTGAAATTGATATATGCCTTGCTTACTTTTACATGCCACTTTGTATATCTCATGATTCCCCATGCCATCATAAGGACCATTTCCTAGATGTACTTTTGAATAGAGCACTGCATGATGCAAGTGTGCATAACGGTGGGAATGATGGTATAACTTTAATAACAAGGGCCACATAATTGCAACTTGCTAGTTTCAAATTTTGTTAAGAGTTTGAGTGACCTAGCTAACACAGATGTAGTAAGCTTTTTCACTATAGTTTCTTGCAAGTACTTGTTAGTTGTTATGCAATAAGATATCATATCATTATTTGACTTGATTTTTACGCCAAATTTAAGACAGTTTTCTTAATTTACAAGCTAATCTTTTTGTCTTAACCTTTCTTTGTGATGCTATATGTGCTAGGATTGAACCAAGGTACCAAGAAGTGTTGAGTAAGGACATAGTAGAAGTAGTGGAAGATGGCATCAAGGTTAGAGTTATAGCTGGGGAAGCTCTAGGGAAAAAGTCACCAATCCAAACAAGGACTCCAACCATGTACTTGGACTTCTATCTCAAGCCTGGTGCTCACTTACAACAACACATACCAAAATATTGGAATGCTTTTGTTTATGTCTTGGAAGGAGAGGGTGTGTTTGGAAACCTGAAATCTCACCCTGCAAACTCTCACCACATCCTTCTTCTTGGCACTAGTGGGGATGGCCTAGAGGCATGGAACAATTCTAATTCTGAGCTCCTTAGGTTCATTTTGGTTGGAGCTGAACCTCTGGGGGAGCCTGTTGTGCAATTTGGACCCTTTGTGATGAACACTCAAGAAGAGATTGACCAAACCATTGATGATTTTGACAACTTTGCTAATGGATTTGAGAAAGCAAGGCATTGGAGAGCTGATGGAAGCGCAATTAGCCTTGATTTTTGAGTTTATTTATTATGATATTAATCATTAGTTGATTTGCAATTCAAGGAATGAGGAAAAATAAATATTGCAATCCCTCTTTAAAACGTAATCCGAATTTAATGAATTTAATTTTGTTTGAAAGAAATTTAATGAATTTAATTAAGAATTTAAATTTTGTGCATATAAAAATGTTTAGAAGAGAGAAGATATCACGTATTCACATTCCAAATTTCGATAATGAGTATTTTCTTTTTCCTCTCACTTTATGTTATCCGATATTTTTAGTTGAGTCAACTAGGTTTTTGATTGGTGAATGACGGATTTAGAAATTTTAAGTTGTGGAGGTAATAATACTCATATATATAAATTTATAAATTTAAATTTATAGTATTAAAAATATAATATATCAATTTTTAAAGTATAAATATATATCATAATTAGTTTCTATGAGTTTTTATATTCTGAAAAACACTAAATGACATATTTTTTTCATTTTTAATATTATAAAAAAATTATATATAATTAAATAATTATTCAGTCATTCATCTTTTATACGATTTTGTACAGTGAGGTGATATTAAAAGTAATTTTATCAAATATGGGAAATAATTATATAGTATGTTAAAAGATGATCGAGGGTACTTAATATTATATTAAAAATTTTGCATAAAGACAATTTAACCTAAAAATTATTATTATTACACTATAAAAAATAATAAATCAATTCAACAAGGGGACTTTACTTCTTCTTTTTTTGGAGTTGAGATCTTCTCTATTTATTTTTTTCTATTTCTTTTATTACTATACTTTTGAGGGAATAAATACAATAAATGATACTATTCACTATTTATATATCACATTTATATCATTTATTTCTTTAAAAAGTATAATAATAAAAGAAATTGAGAGAAAAATAAATAAAAAGATCCCAACTCTTTTTTTTTACTAGAGACTTTACTCTTTTTCTTTTTTTCTTTTTTTGACGTAGAGACTTTACTTTTTTAATATGCACACTATAGAAGATACCATTTTTTAATACCACAACATCTTTAATCAATGTTTTTATATTAATAACAATTAATATCTTAAAAAAAATACTAAAACATCACAAATTGTTTCAAAAAAAAAAAAATTATTACAATATTACGTTTTTGCATTTAATATTTTTAATTTAAACTTACTAAAAATAAATAAATTAAGGTGGGGTCAACATAAGATGGCGTCTTCCCTGGTAAAAGCATTTTACCTACTTGTTTCCACTGGTGCAAATCCTGTCGGAGAGAGAGAGAGAGAGAGAGAGAGAGAAGAAGCCATGAACAGAAGGGTGAAGAACACCCTCCTCTTCCTCTTCGCCTTCAACTCCCTCTCTCTCTTCCTCTACTTCACCCACCACCACCACTCCTCCTCTCTCAACCCCAACAACACCAACCCTTCTTCCAAAAATCCAACCTTTCAACGACCCTTTGGAGACACCAACTTGACCCAATTCTCCTCAAAGCCATGGCCCATCTTACCCTCTTACCTCCCCTGGTCTCACACCTCCTCCTCCGTTCCCCTTCGCTCCTGCGAGGCCTATTTCGGCAACGGCTTCACGCGCCGCCTCGACCCACTCCCCTCACGCGCCGCCGGTGGAGCTGGGTGGTTCCGGTGCTGGCACAGCGAGACGCTGAGAAGCTCGGTGTGCGAGGGTGGAAGGGTTCGAATGGTTCCCGAGAGGATTCAGATGGCGAAGGGTGGTGAGTCATTGATGGAGGTTGTTGGTAGAGGGGAAGAGGAGGAGCTCCCTGTGTTCCAAAACGGTGCGTTTGAGGTTGATGGTGGTGAAGGGAGAGAGAGAAGAGAAGAGGAGGAGATGGTCGTTGACCGTGACTTTCTGGATCGGTATGTGCCTCGTGGTGAGGTCATGAGACACACCATGCGTGATTTAATCAGTAAGATTCGGATCGTTCCTCGGAAGGACTTTGCTTGTGATGAGGTGAGGAGGGGTAGAAAATTTTAATATCATAATTGATTTTTACTTTTTATTTAATTTTATCATCTGGGTGTTTATGGTTAGTTTTTGGGTTGGATCAAATTGTTGTCAAGTTTATAATTTTGGATTTTGCTTGTGATGGGGTCAAAAATTTTTTGGGGGGGGGGGGGGGGGGGGAAGGGGAGTTTGTTATTACTATTATTATTTTTTATTTTTTCTATGGTTTTTGTGTCTGACTTTGATTGGGTGGTGGAAATTGTTGTTAAGTTTCTAACTTTGGGTGTTGCTTTTGATGATTCCGAATCAGATTTTATGTGGTGGTATTTATTCTGAATTCAAATACTATAAATTAGGTTCTCTAATAAGATGGAGGGATAAATATCTTTTGGTTTGCTTCCCCTAATCTAGCGGGGGGATTTAATGCGATGGTTAGGTATACTCAATTGTTTGGTAGGAGAGGAAGATAATATTTTTAGAGAGATTGGAGGGGATGTGCAACTAGGGGAGGATGAGGAAATTTCCAAAACCGGACAACCTATATAAACAGTGATGAAGCAAACTAAGAATGGAGCTGGGGTTGCCCCCAATCTCACTGTTTATTGAAGACAACAGTTTTCTTGAAGCAGCACTAAAGAGAGGCCATAAGCATAGTTTTGGGGTGCATTTTGGTAAACAACTTAACTAAGCACTTATTCAATAAGCTATTCTAGGGAGCTTAATTATGCGTTTATTCACAAGCTATTCTGAGGAGCTTATTGAAGTAAGTTGAAAACAACTTATGGCCATGTCACAAGTTTATTTTTGTAAGTGTATCTAAAGACTAATGTAAGTGTTTTTTTATATTATCAGTCCAAATAAGCTATTTCAAATGCCCCTTTATTTTATAACAAGTCTGTTTTGGGGTAAAGAGACACCCTTAGAGATGTGATCTTTCGCTTTTGTAATAAATGTGTATGAAAGATTCAATTGATAAAACTTTTCATTCCCTGTATGCTTTCTTTTTTCATTTTAATTTTCAGTTGTTTCCTCCCCTTGATATAATTTATAGTAATGTTGTCATCTTTCTCTGGTTTTACAACTTTTGCTTTTATGTGTTTTTGACATGAGGGTTTTTCACTTGCAGTGGATTGAGGAACCAACACTTCTGGTGACACGCTTTGAGTATGCCAATCTTTTTCACACTGTTACAGACTGGTACAGTGCATATGTTTCTTCTAGAGTTACTGGCCTGCCTAATCGACCTCATTTGGTCTTTGTAGATGGCCACTGTATGGTATGTGTGATCAGTTTTGTAAATCTGTTTCATATGATTTCAACTTTCTAATGCTGTTGGTTTGCATACTTTCACATTACGCAAACATATAAAGTGTAAAGCATGCAACATCTTTGATGCTGTTGGTCTGCATCTATTTTTCCTTTGCAAACAATTTATTAGTTTCCTCCAAAAAACTTTCAGGCTCCACTCGAAGAGACATGGAAAGCGTTATTCTCAAGCCTCAGATATGCTAAAAACTTCAGTGGTACAGTTTGTTTTCGACATGCTATTCTCTCACCTTTGGGATATGAGACTGCACTGTTTAAAGGACTAACGGAAGATATATTTTGTGATGGAGCTTCTGCACAAGAACTGTGGCAAAACCCTGATAACCACAAAACTGCGCGCCTATCTGAGTTTGGAGAAATTATCAGAGCTGCATTTGGGCTACCATTAAACTTACACCATGTTGGAAAACCAGCCTCTGGACATAATGTCCTCTTTGTTCGTCGGGAAGATTACCTTGCTCATCCACGACATGGTGGTAAAGTCGAATCAAGACTAAGCAATGAACCAGAAGTCTTCGATGCCTTGAAGAGTTGGGCATCTAATTATAAAGGGTGTAAAATCAACCTCGTCAATGGATTGTTTGCGCACATGTCTATGAAGGAGCAGGTACGAGCCATTCAAGATGCATCGGTGATCATCGGTGCCCATGGTGCTGGTCTTACTCACATAGTATCTGCATTGCCCAAAACCGTGATTCTGGAGATCATTAGCAGCCAATTCAGACGCCCACATTTCGCATATATTGCCCGGTGGAAAGGGTTGGAGTATCATGCAATAAACCTTGATGGATCATATGCCAATCCTGGAACTGTGATCAACGAGCTGGTCAGCATAATGAAAAGCCTTGGATGTTGAGTGCTTTGGGTTTTTGACTTGAAACTGCTGATATCTGAGCTTTGAGTAGTGGAATGGAAAGTGATCTTTAATTTCCTTTTGCTCATATCTCCTCTGTGGCATGCAATCTTTTACCTTTTTACTACAGAGCCAGCGTGGTTACTGAATTGATAGAGTTGCTGATATCTTGTTGGAGCAGAAATAGCATAACTTTTTTCAAACTGAATTTAACTTGACGATTCTATGATGTGTCCATGTATGCAACTGAAGAGGGTTGCAGCAGAATCAGTGCCATGGGAGAAGAGTTCAATTTCTGCTGGTTTATATAGCTTGATGGCTTCTTGTGGCAGTTCAATTGGACTGTTGCTAGTACCTGGTGCAGTATATGGCATTTTGCTGCGCCATTTTGTTACCTTCATTTGCTCCATGTGCCCCCAGTAGTATACAGATGCGGGGGTCTCAAATTTTTGCTTTTGTACATTGATTCTTCCACACCCAACGGCTGTGTTGTACAATACTCCCTGAAATACAAGGGAAAAAAAATCTTGAATATGGTAGACCAAAATATAATCAAATTTTAACTAGTTTTGTACTATTTAATAAATTCATCTATAAAATATTTTTCATTTAATGTAAATTTTAATTTCAATGACCTCTTTTATTAAAGATATTTTAGATAATAAAATTTATTTTTTGATGAGATAAAAAATTAAATAAAGTTAACTAATATTTTTAATCAATATAAATCAATTATTTTTTATTTATATATAAGTTCAGAGTAGTATGTGATTCCATTATAATTAACTCCATTCTTTTTCTCGGAATCATTGTGAGATGGGTGCTATGTCATTGAGAATTGAGGTAAAATCGTAGGTAGAACGACTAGAAGAGTAAAAATACAATTACCAATTCATCTTCTCAGTTTTCTTCCTATACATGCAATCCAATTGTCTCATTTACACTTATCGTGTGATCATAAAACTTAAAGAAGTTGCTAACTTGCTATCAATTTTAAGAAATTCAAAAAAAAAAATCTACGTAACAAAATATAATTCGGAAGCCAATGTACGCCAAATTTCTCAATACCCCTAATACACGTGTTAAAGGGGTTGTCTTAGTTAATAGTTACTGTACAATTTTATTATTAGCTTAAAAAATTATTTGTTTTATCTCTTTTAAAAATAAAAATAACTAAGAATTTAAGAAAAATGAAATGTTGATGAATAGTTTGCTTTTTGAGAGAGTTTGACTAAATAAAGTTAAGTATGTATATTAAATATTACATTACATTCTTTTTTTTTTTTATTAATACACGCACATTACATTCTGGCTCTATTTATTTATTTATTTTTTATTATATATAAATTATTAACTGAAAAAAGAAGAAAGAAGGATGAAGCGAGTTAGAGGCTTTTTCGCTTTCTTCTAGTTCTGATTCTTTCTAATAAAAGTGCTTATCACGAAGAATCAGAAGCCAAAACACGAGTTTGCAGTCCAGCGTGTACCCCATTAATCGGTTTTCAATTCTCCGAATCTGCTCAATAACGTAACAATCGACCTCAAGGGTATGTTATGTTCCGATTGATAAACCCAAACATCATATAATTCCTAGTTAAGACAAATTATTGTGTTTTTGTCACCGCACCCGCACTCGCACCCCCATTCATCTTTAGATGCACCCCAAGTGTTTGATAAAATGCATCCTAGACATTTGTATAATTATCAAATAATGTTTTTGAGTTTATGTGATACAGGTGATACTGTTGTGCTAATAATGGTGCTGTGTTTCCCTTCAACACCCAAGAAACTGGCCATGACCATTGCATTCTTCTTCTCTGGTGCTGCCATTATGGCTGTTGGGGTGCACCTCTCTTATGTCAACGTTGCTCCCCAACGGGCCCGTACCATAGCTCGCGATAATTTCGTCAAAGAGACATTGAGAAAGAAGTATGGTTACATTCCCCCATCGGAGGCCCGAAGAATGGCTCACACTGATTCCCCCAAAGAAACACATTAAGTGAGACTTGGGTTTTGAGAAATACAAGAAGAGTGTGCTGAATTTCACCTCTTGTTGCTTCCTAGTAAAAGAGTGAATGAAGAATAAATGCTTATTGCTAATGCTAGCAACCATGATTCCAATGTTTATTTATAGTTGTATGTACCTTCCTCTGAGTTTCTGCAATATATATTGTTTTAGCATATTTTGTTTCCGCTTTCCGAAATTGTGCACCGTGCGATTCACCACGAAGCTATCGAGAGTAGCTTCCGCGTCAACCGTGCCTCGGGCAAAATTGATTTTGCCTTTAAACATTGGTTTCCCTAAAACTGATAAAAAGGAGCTTTTATATTAAGTTGACAAATTTACATCAAGTTTACATCAAACTTGCTTTCAAAGTAAAAATATTAAAGCATAAATCACTTCACTTCAAACATGATTTTAACCAAATCAATTTCACAAAATTAAGTTCATTCGAAATCACTTTTAACCAATACTAACCCAAACACACACTTTCTCTTTTTCTTGTGACATGTATCGCCTTAATGATGCCTTCATTTGAATGGTGTCAACTCATCCAAGGTCTTTCATGTGTCACTAACAAAAGCATAAAGTTCCATGCTGTTAAAGAAAAACAAGACTAGTAGTTAATTTGAGAATAAGGATGTTCCGAGGGTGAAATAAAAAAATAATAATAAAGAATCCAAATTTGAAGCTTCATGAGGAAGAAAGTGAAGTGTAACAAACATACCATATATTGCTTTTACTTTTTTCTAGACAAGCATATTGTCCACATCATCAAAAGCGAATGAAAAAGATCATGCAGCAGGAGAAAGTGGAACTGAGAATCAACAGCCCAGTTACTCAATGTGCTTTCCAAGTCTTTAAAATGACAAAAAAAAAAAAGGAACATGTCCCTTTAATCTGTGCATTAATATAATTTAATACAGCACAATAAAAAATAGGAAGAAAAAGAAAATGCAAGAAAACATTTTGATCTGCCACTTGAAGTATAACTTGTCTTCCTCAGCTTGTTCTTATGTTCTTTCCAGGAAGAGCTATATAGGATTTGCAAACTATTGCAACTGTAGCCAGCAAAAGAAGAGTTTCAACTTTGCGTTGTCTACACGGAAAGTATATAAATAGATATCCAACACTTGTTATATCTGGAAGAGCCAAATGAATGTGAGTGTCCATGCTTCCCTTCACCTTCTGCAGCTGCTCATGTTTATCCATTGAATCGGTTTTCAGCTAAGTTTTGAAGTGAATATGGCATCTGCAGAATCAAGGTCACTGATGTCTTTCGATGATGTCAAGGCTGCTGCTACTGAGTTCGGTATGTGATTTTGCTACATATATATACACATCAGATAGATAAAAAAAATATTATTTAAAAGAAAAAAAAATTGTCTACTTTAGAATATATTGAACTATGGTCTTAACTTGTTTCTCATTTTTCTTAAGACCAAGAAGAATTATGGGATTCACAGAAACAAAATAATTTTTCTGGATTACTATAGGAGGCAGAAGGCAGCAAAAAAATGTACTTCATATGTATACTACTTGATTCAGATGAAAGCCTGTATAGTTCACATTCACATTGAGAACACATGGGGTGTTTTTAATGTTTTGCTAAAAATATTCTAGTCTGCTAGCCAGTTGTATTTTCCTCTTTCCATACTAACTCATGTTGCTACTATTGTTCTCCCAAAAGCTAGAGGATTTAACCACAGTTACTACCAACCCCTGCACTTATCAATACTAAAAGGCGACTGGGAATCTACAAGGGCTTTCCTTGATAACGATCCAAGCGCATTGACGGCGAAGGTTACAATACTTGGCAGGACTGTACTGCATGTTGCCGCTGTAGGAGGTCAGTGGCAACTTGTTGAGAAGTTGGTGCAACATGTGCCTGCAAATGTGCTTGCAGAGCTGGACTTGATGGGTTGTACTTGCCTGCACTATGTTGCAATGGGTGAAAGCACAAAGGCTGCCAAGGCATTGGTGGCCAAAAATCCCTCTATAACACAAGTTACCGACTTTAAAAGATTCACACCACTCATCTATAGTATCACCTCTACCAGATGTAAAGAAATGGTTTGGTATCTTGTTTTGAATACTACTGATGAGAGACCAGGCCGTCCATTCTCTGGTCCCTCTGCTGGTGAACTTGTCTCTTTGCTTACTGCTGCCGGATTTCATGGTAACTAAAATGCTTTGCTGAATATGTATATGTTGTAAGTATTTTCAGTATTCCTAATCCATGAGATATAATGATTTAAATGTAAGAGTTTAAATCTGTTTATTTACATAAATAATACTTCTTAAAATCTGGTTACATTGTGGCAATGGTGAAATATGATTGGACGTTTGTGTAAAACTTATTTACACCATCGGTGTATATTGCATAGTTATTAAACTGTAAATTTAAAATGTTAGTGTCTTCATAGCTTTACCTATGGAGTGTGATGGATAGTATAGTGTGAATATTAACATGTTATGATCTTAAACTATTGTTGACAACATTCAAGTCATCAACTCTTATCAAGAAATGAGAGTAGGCTGAAGCAACAATTACTTCAAGGATTTAGTGTTACAGTAGGTGGTATTGATTGGTGACATTAACAACTGTTACTGATAGTGATGAATCAATGCAGTATAACTATAATTCATTCCACTGATTAACTCATTAAATCAAAAGGTATTTCTCCTGCAGACAAACGACAATGTTGTTTTTTCTCTCTTTCTTTCTTACTTTTTGGATAAATACCAATATATATGGCTAGTTCATAGACCAGAAAGGAGTGATGATCTCTTGTGAAAGAATTTCCGATATATATACAATTTCACTCAAGTATACGGTTATTCACTTACTCTTCTAGTTTTCTTATTATTATTTATAGTTTAAAGCTTTTAGCACTACAATTTTTGGTTGCCGTGAAAAGCCAGAGTAACTTACAAGGTTATCAAACTATTAAAAGTTTTAAACGTTTATGTACCTGTTTCATGCTACTTTAATAACCAAGCATATAACACACTATCTCTCATGTTTCTATCCTTTGTTACATTTTTTTGCTCTTCCATGCGCAGATATCACTATGTATCTTCTCCAGCGCTACCCTAACTTGGCCACCATTTCTGATTCAAATGGAAGCATGGTACTTAATGTTTTGTCAAAATTGCCCTCACACTTCCAAAGTGGAAATACGTTTGGGATTTGGAAAAGATGCATTTACCACTGTAAGTACCTTCTTCATTAGGCATAATTCTTTAGTAATTAGTGATGCCATGCTTGCCCTTGATTGTAATACTCTTCTGCCTTACTGAAATTGTATACTCTTCAACTATATTAGGTGTTCCAGTGGAGCTTGAATATTTACCACCCAATCAGTTGAGAGGAGATCTGAAAGATTCTTATGGCGATTCAAGCCATCACCAATCTTATTCTGGAAGTACAATATGGAATGCGCTTCAAAATCTTGGTATGCTATGCTTGTAGGGAAGCACATTTCCAGAGATTCTCTAATTCTATCATGCCATTAGCTTGTGTTTCTTTTTCTAATTAAAAAAAATAAACAATTTCCTTTGCAGTTCCTAGCATAAAGCTAGTTAGAGATGCAAAGTTGAGACATGCATCTGCTGTGAGATTGGTAGAATTTGTTTGCTCGCAAGTTTCAACCATGAATGATTCTCAATTCTGGCAGTCTTTTCTGAGTGCAAACATTGTTTTCAATGCCACATCATCTGGCATAGTTGAGTTTTTGAGGATTTGTTTCCAGTTTTTTCCTGATCTGGTTTGGACTCACATGCCAAATGAAGGATATGTAGCTCAAATTGCCATCAAGAATCGGCAAGAAAAAGTTTTTAGCCTTCTATGTCAGATGCCAATAATTTGCAAGTTTTTAGTCTTGGCGTTAGATGAATCGCAGAACACCACATCACATCAGGCAGCAAGGTTTGCTTCTCCTCAAGTGGCATCAATTTCCGGTGCAGCATTTCAAATGCAAAGAGAGCTACAGTGGTTTAAGGTTTGTTTGATCTCATAAGCAAAGAGTTACAGTAATAATTTTGAACTTTTCAATTCCATAAAGCTACTGATGACCCTGTCTACATGTCCTACAGGAAGTAGAGAAATTGGATCACCCTCTCAACAAAGAAGTTAAAGACCAAGAAGGTAAAACAGCTTGGCAAGTGTTCAGGGAAGAGCACAAGGCATTGCATGAAGAAGGGAAGAATTGGACGAAGGATACATCAAACTCTTGTATGTTGGTGGCAACTCTTATTGCCACAATTGCCTTTGCTGCTGCAATCACTGTACCTGGAGGTAACAACCAGGACAAAGGAGTTCCAATATACTTGCCAGATAACACATTCATGGTGTTTGTTGTGTCAGATGCACTGGCCTTGTTTTCCTCAATGGCTTCTCTTCTCATGTTTTTAGCAATCCTAAATGCACGGTACGCAGAGGAAGATTTTCTCAAGGCATTACCTCAGAGATTGATATTAGGTATGGCTTCTTTGTTCTTTGCCATAGTGACCACAATGGTAGCATTTGGTGCAGCACTGTCTTTGTTGCTACGGGAGAGACTGAAATGGGCACATATTCCAATTGCTCTTCTGGCTTGTGTCCCTATTGCTCTATTTGCAAAGCTTCAACTTCCCTTGTTCATACAAATGATCATATCAACGCATGGATCTCGCATACGCCATCATCAAAGTCTTTGGTGAGGCTTTTGTGTTGTTCCACCAGCACCTGAAAAACAGGACAAAGCATTGAAAAAAAATATATACAAAAACCTTATAGTTATGCCAGAGAATGTTAACACGATACTTGAGAGGATCAAGTAAGTTCAAATGACTTGACCTAGCCGCCACTCTTCTTTAGAGAGAGAATTCTCTCTGCTTTCTCTCTAAAAGAGTTTCTTTTTTCTTTCTTCTTCTCCCATTGGAGGGGTGGTTTTGGGCTATTTTTTGGTCTAAAACCACCCCTCTACATCATTTTTTTATCTACTTTTATCTAAATAAGTGGTTGCTCCACATAGATCTAGTTTCTCTTTCGTGTTTTTTTTCGTATTTTCGTAATCTGTGTGCGGCGGTGCTTCCTGTCTTCGTGCAGCGTTTGTTTTTCCCGTCTTGGTGCGGTGTTCGTTTGCTTCAGATTGGCTTTCACAGATGATTTGGGCGCCAACGTTACAGACCCGGAGACATAGGTATTCCGGCCAGTATGATTATGTTTCTTTTGTAGGCATTTTGCCACGATTTGCTATTGTAGGCATTATGCTATGTTTTGCTATTAACCTGGGTGCTGCGAGTTTGTTCGCAGATTTACCCTTTTTGGTTTTTAGCGTTGTTGAATTTGTGTTGTTTCGATATATTTTTTCGATTTGAATGAATGAATACCTTTGTTGTCAAAAAAAAAAAGGTGCCACGTATTGTTTGTAGAGCAGCCTGTCTCATCTAAAATTTTTATGCATCAAATCAAATCAAATACATATTAAATTTAAATCTTTCCATTTATTCTTTATATTTTATTTTTACTTCTGAAACATTCAAGTATATCAAAGAGATACCCAAGACAGAGCCTTGAAAGATTTTGTTAAGAGACAAACAAATATGATTGTTCACTCTCTTGTTAGGGTGGCCACACGTTGGCCTAGTCCCCATGCTTTTTATTCTCTATCATCTTGTATTTCAATTCCTAATGCAATAATATGAGCTTGTTTCTCTAATAAAAAAAACATTTTGGAACACTCAACCACAAAACGAAGAAAAAAAACATTTTGGAACACCTAAACCTTGCTCCAAAGACCACTCACTTACCCTTAATTTAAATCCCCATGATCCATCAATAAATGTAAAGGAAAATCCCATGAATTATATTTAAATGACACAAACACCCCATCAATTTTTCAAACACTCACTACCCTTAATTGTTGGAGAAATTACACTCACTTCCCCTAAATGATACACTGATACGCATATCCTTTATTTTTATATTATAGAGGGGGAGGTGTGTGTAATTTAGAGAAGATCGATGATTTTTACAAAATAGAGGAAGTGTACATGTTATCTTAGCATATCATAGGAAAGGTGAGTACAATTTTCCCCAAATCTAATCATACAACAACCCCGTCTGTCAGCAGATAAGTTTTTTTTTTTGGACAGCAATCAGCAGATAAGTCTGTGCAAGCAAATACTTAGATAACATTTGAATCCTTTTCTACTTGAAATATGGCCCTTGAAATTAATAACAAGACGTACAGAAAATCAAATTCAAAGAAATTAAACCGTGAATAAAAATATTAAATTGATTATAATCCTCGGCAAAAAGATAATCGTTCAGTCTTTGCTTTATTTTGGTCCATCAACAATGGCTCTGAAGCTTTGTAGTACAATAACTGTGGTGTATCGGCAAAGACATTATTAAACGGACATCAATCCAAACCACCACAGGCTAGGCAACAGAATGATAATTAAATAGAGATCATATTCGGGATAAATACACCAAGATAAGAAAGTCAGTGCATTAGAATGTTGTAATGGTTGAGGTTATCAATCAATTTAAACAGGACTCACTATAATAAGTAAACAATTAAAAGTTCTGGGATATGTTAGCACCCATACACCCATCCCGCCCCAAGAAAGTAGATCTCCGGGCAAAACTGATCATCCGATTCTGTCTGAGATATGATAGCCTTCAATAAGAAATTCTGATACAAGTAGGAAGAGAGACCACAACTTAAGCAGCAGCACCCTTGCCCTTCTTCCTCTGAAGCTTCTTCATGTAGAATTCTAGTTCTTTGCCCTCTAATACATATCTGCCAAAAATTTATAAGAAAATAAGTGCTTACAGCCAGAACCACAAAAAATGTTGTCCATTTTGCAATACTGCCAACCAGGCAACCATAATTTTCCTTTTACAGGTGAGCATCTGATAACTCTTAAATTCTTAATTCATATTTGAAGTCAGCATCACCACATATGTTGCTTCAGATATGAATAAGAACACTACTGATCTCTATGTCTTGCAATTCCGATTTGCAGGAGTAAATCATAACCAACTTCAGGTCTTGACTAAACAGCAGAGCTACATTTTAGGATGAGGACGATGACGACATGGCCCCCAATTTTTTTTTTTAAAAAAAAAATTCAACAAACTTAACACTTGTTTTTTGGCCCTATCATTGTCTAAATTCATATATGATCTTGCAAATGGAATGCTTGTCGAACAAAATTCTTCATAGCAATCTAACTTTGAAAGGCAATTCTAAAACATATTATCTCACTGGATGCAGGAAAGAATGTACTTGATATATTTGATAGCTAGCGAATCAAGTAAAAAGTTACATACCCATCAGCGCGACCACATTGACCAGGTCGGGAAGAGATACAAGCCAAAAGGCGACCCCCTCCAAATTGTTCTTCAATGTGAGGATCAAGCACACGATTCTGTTTACGCTTTTCCAATTTCCTCAAGACATGGTTACTCTTCACCTCCTCAGTTGCAGTTTCAATATCCTGCTAAAACAGAGGTGTTAAATGACATAAAGACATACTCTAAAGTTATCAATTTAGCAACTATGAAATATTGATTTTTTTTTCAACGATAAAAATCACAGTTGACAAGATTGAAATTCTATTTTTTTTTTTAAAAAAACTAAAAAATTTCATATAGCAGCACACTTCCAGAACTCATTCTAGAGAAATGACTAATCGGATTTGAAGAGTAATCCACACATGGAAGCAAAGGACACAAGCTGCCATGTTCCTACAGCCAACATTAGCAAAAACTATTCCATGAAACCTCATAGCACATTGTTTGAGTTGGAAATCTGAAAGAGAGTAAGAGACACTGTATGTATTTTACAAGGCAAATGTGCATTCTTTTAGCTAGTTGTACCTCCCCTTCCTTCTTGGCAGAAGCTGCAACCTTCTTCTTGCGACCCATTTCAACACCATAATGTTGGAGATACCACTGCTTGAATGGTGCGGCATCAACCTGAACAATAGCACTCTTGACCAACGTCTGAGTTCGAACCAGCTCGTTGTTGGAAGCATTATACACCACATCCAGAATCCTGGTCTTGCGAGTCACTGCTTCACTCCCCCAAGAGTAATTCCCAGTATCCAGCCTCAAAGCACGCCACTTCACATTCCCACCTCGAACCCTAATTCTCCTAATCGTTTTGTTACTTGATAGCTTTGTGTTTGCCGATTGCCTCCCAAGCTCATACCTGTAAACAAAGGCACCTCCCATCAAACACAGAAATCAGAACAATTACTTGAAAAAGAATAGTGGCATGTTAAATGAAACATTTAAAAAAAAACTGAATACTGAATTATTTACGAAAAAGCAATCCTTCCCCTCCTAGTAATGTTTAAAAACAAGTATTAGTCAATCCTGATACACAGGCAGTAAAAATAGTTATTTAAATAAACAAAGAAAGAAAGAGTTCCCTCCAACAGATTCTGGCATGTTCAACATGAAGATGAAGATGAAATTCAACCAACCAAGTCATAGTTGTTATTAATAATAATTAATAATTAATAATAAGTTAGAAGAATTACTTTCTCTTCTTTCTCCAGGCCTTCTTCTTGCCACCAGTGGCTCGCCTCTTGTGCATGGAATCACGAGAGATACCTACACATATTCACATACATGAATCAGCATCACATTCTGTGTGTGTGTGTGTGAGAGAGAGAGAGAGTTGGATTGGAAGGTACCCATTTTGGATTGGAAGAGAAGCGGAGAAGGGTGGTGGAGCTGCTAGCTCTAGCTGGCGACTTCACCCTCTCAGTCTCAGGGACGACGTCGACGACAAGAGAAAGAAAGAGTGGCCGAGCAGCTAGGGTTAAGCACCCATTGGGCCACACCACTCAATGAGGCCCATTTCATATATGAGAACTAAGCCCAAGCCGAAGCCCAGTTCTAATTGAATAGAGTAATAAAGTAAATATATTTTCTGACCAAAAAACAAAGTAAATATACTTAAAATTAAATAGAATCATTAATCATTAACATTACGAGTGTGTTTGTTCAAGGTACAAAAAATTATTCCCGAGAAAGCGAGTTTGGGAATGTCACATTCTCATGTTTGTTTCAAGTTTGGAAAAATTATTCCTGGGTATATTTGATTCTTTGGAATGTGATTTTGCCATGTTTCTTCCACTTTTTATTCCCATGTGGGAGATGGTCATATTCCCATGGGAATATACGTAGTTATAAAACTCTCTCAATTATAACTTCTCTCTCCCACTACATTTCACCATATTGAATTTTTTATTTTTAAATTAAATAAAATTTAAAAATATTCCTAGAATTACTAAATACCTACCAAACACTTTTAGAATTATACTCAAAATTATTATTTCCAATAATAACATTCCTAATAATGTCATTCCAAAAAATATAATTTTATAACTCGAAATAAACACCCCCGTGGGGTTCAATATATAAAAACAGTGGGGACAAAATAAAAAACATGATAATTTTGTCAAAGTCACAGATAGTTCCGCTACTGCTTGGATTGTTGTCTGTTGGTGCCTATTACTACTACTACTACTACTGTCTTATAGTAACCTTCCGTGACGCGTTTGGGAATCTCAAAGGATGGGATTCTCGGTTGCAGCTTCGTTGGGTTCCCATTCCCATATTGTGCTAAGAGGCACTCAGGAAACGAGAATCAACTGCCAATTCTTCTGCAGCAGAACAGAGCAGAATAGCGTTGGTTTCAAGTTCCCAAAGCATATTAAGGCCATTCATAGAGCAGCTTTTCTAAGCAAGCAAGAGTCAATTGAGTTGGATCACAGGAAGAGCCCAAACGAGGTAACAGTTAACACCCCCCACTTGGTAGTCACCATCTTCTTTTTGCACAGCTGTTAAAAGTTAGTACCTTTTTTCTGGTTATATGAGAAAATGGAAACCCTTTTCTGTTGGGCAAGCTTCTATTTTTGTGCGACTGATTGGAAGGGTAAACACATATATGTAAACTGTTAGCTATATTGTGTTTTAGCGCATAGGGTGGGTGGGTATGTATGTATGTATGTATGCTCCTTGATAAGTATGTGTTCCATTGGATATGTTTTGTATGTTATTTATGGAAGAACCTTGTAGGAAAAGGCTGCGTTTTTTGTTGTTGTTGTTGTTATTATTTATTATTTATGAATGAGTCTCCAGTTTTACAATGATGGGATGCTAGAAATTGATAATCTGGAGAGTTTTTTTTTTTTTCCAATTTGTTGATAGAAATTGATTACCTTTGCAGTGGACATTCGTCTTCTTTTTCTTTTGTTGTTGTTGTGCATATGTTTAAGTTTCTGAATAGGGAAAATGAAACGCACTAGTGCGTGTGTTTTTTGAATTCAGTAAGGTTGCACAATCGACCAGTGACCTTTTGGAAAGTAGTTGCAAATTGCGATAAAAATTTGTGAAGATAATAGCAGGGGTCTTTGCTAGGGTTCCTTTTGTGGAAGTCAGAAATGATAATAGGCGGCGATTTCTAATGAGGTTGCCGATGAGTGATGCGGTTTAGCATTTTTCTTCATCTTATCTTGGACATAATTGTTGAAAATGCTGTCCTCAAACCTTGATATTTTATAAAAAGAAAAACTGTGAATATGAACAGAAATCTTCATTTTCTCTCTGGATAACTTAAATATGACCTTCCCTATTGTGGGGCCGGGCTTTACTAAAATTATTTGTATTCATCAGTAACATAAGACACACATTTATGCAAGGGTTCATGTTGGTTAGTCATGAAACTTAATCGTTTTTTAATAGGGCTTGAATAGTTATGCCTTATGGGCTCCTAGGATTCCTATGCCAATTTTCTGCTATGAATTCTACTGATTCTGAAATTTGCTTTCATTTTTCATTTGGTGTTTTTTTATCAATCCACTTGGTGGTGTCAGTGTTGAATAGTAAATGTCATTAGTAAACAACATTTGAGGAAGTGAGATTCAGGCATTCAGCAAATGTAAGATGCAATTTATGATGGACAGCGTTGTAGAACCTAGGGTGTATTATATATTTATTTATATCTAGTTTGGAATTGGTGCAATATATTTCTTGCTTAACCAGGCAAGTGTCACCCTTAGAATTCTTGGACTTAAACAATCCGACCCATGGTGCCTATAATTGATGCAACCCCTTGGTGCTTGATACAGCTACAAGAAGCAATAAAGAAATAATTGCTCAAGAACTTTGCTCAGAACTGATCCTACAACATGGGTTATCTAGAAAAGCACTTTGCACGGAGAGTTCCATCTAATGCCTAATTGCCTATAACGAATTCCTTTGCATCTAACTATATATGACAATTATATTTGTAGTCCCTTGGAATTCCAGTGAAAAGCCAGATTTTTTTTAATATTACAGGTTAAAGAAGAGATCAAACAATGTTATGAACTCATAAACAGATTAGGGAGAGGAACTGTGTATCTGGGTTCTTCCAGGATGGGCCCGGACCATTCACATTACGTGCAAGCACAAGGACTGGCTAAAGAGGCAAGTAAATTCTTACAATAGCTTCCTGCCTGTTTTCTTGCTTATTTGCTGGTGAGTATTATATTAAATTGTCATATTTTATAAGCCAATAATGTTGTTTATGCCATCTACAATTGAGACAGTGACAAGGGTCTTCTTTAGAAGATGTGATTATTTTTCTACATATCTTGTTTTGCAGATAGCAAATCTTTTGAACTGCACTACATGGTCAGGGGCTGGACCAGGGCTAATGGATGCTGTGACTCAAGGTGCTCTTCTGGCAGGAAAACCAGTTGGTGGATTCAAGATAGGAAGAGAAGCTGGAGAATGGACAGCATCCAACTTCCACCCATACTTAGCATCAGAAAATTACCTTACCTGCAGGTAATTTTACCATCATTTCCCTTAATAGCTTGTTCTACAGATAATTTGACTGTGATTGGCTGCTTGCTTGGACTTTTTCGACTCTCTCGAGTTCAGGTTTTTCTCTGCGAGGAAGCACGGGCTGGTCGATTGTGTAGTGAGGAATAATTCATCTGATAAGACTGCTGTTGTTGCCCTTCCTGGTGGGGTTGGTACTCTGGATGAGGTGTTTGAGATACTGGCATTAATTCAGCTAGAACGGATTGGATCGAAGCTTCCCGTTCCTTTCCTGTTGATGAACTATGATTCATTCTATTCAAAGCTTCTTGACTTCTTAGATGTTTGTGAGGATTGGGGAACTGTCTCTAAAGGAGAGGTTGCACCATTGTGGAAGGTTTGTAACTCCAACTCGGAAGCTCTGACTTACCTGGCAGATTTCTACAGTATTTATTCAAGCGATGCAAGTAAGAATGTAACAAAATTACACAGTACACACGAATCACCATCGTGATGAAGATTGTTTTTTGGTTGGCGTTTGACATACGTTTCCTTCCTTAGCAGTTGTCAGTTGTGTTGTTGTTGTTGTTGTTTTCTCAACAAAGCTTGTACCAAAAAAATTTGGGTGATTCGCCATTTTAGTGCTTACAATTGTAGGGGTGAACAATTTAGTCCGAAAATTAATGAAATTCTATAAAAAAAATTTGATAAGCAAAAATTGTATTAAGAAGAAAATAACTAAACCAGAGCATAAGATATATCTAGATTTAGCTACATGAAAAGAATAAGATAATTATCCGTACAAAGACGTTCAATCTCCTACCATTAATACAATAGGGATAGCGTGCAAAAATATCACTGTAGAAAAAAATATTTCAACTAAGTTGGCACTCCAGACCTTAAACCCAAACCAACATGAGAAACTAATAAAATCATCCCAAATCTATGAAAGCTACATCAAAGAAGATCAAAACCATTCACAACTATAGGAGAAACCCCACCCGTGGTGTGAGGACGAACAACCAAGTACGAGATTCCATAGAACTATCAAGAACGGATCACAATTGTGGACAAATTCCCATCCGCGGTGTGAAATCGTGAGGTCCAAATGCGAATATAATACAGAGCAGCTCACAATGCTAGAAAGATTCCCACTCCCGGCGTGAAATCGTCAGAGACCCAAATGCGAAAGTCTAGATAAGAAACCAGAGCATTACACAGGTGTGAAAAAAGTAACATCCCCGGTGTGAAGTCGAAAGACCCAAATGCGAAAGTGTATAGAAGAAACCAGAGCAGTACACAGCTGTGAAAAAAGTAACATCCTCGGTGTGAAATCGTCAGATCCAGAATTCAAATATAAACTCGAGCAGCTCACAATTATGGAAACATTCCCACCCCAGTGTGAAAGCGTCAGACCCAAATGCGACAATGCAAAGTATAATCCAGAGAAGTCCACAGCTGTGAAAAACGTGACACTCTCGGTGTGAAGTCGAGAATACCAAATACGAATTTGCAGAATAACATATCACAACTGTGGTGAAATTTCCACCCCCGATGTAATTGAACTGCACACCCAATACCCTGCCTAGCCCAAAGAAGCTGCATCATAATATTCAAACTACACCCAAACATGCTAACGGATTACCAAACCATACTAACGATGAAATTTCCTGACCCCTCCCATGAACCCATGTTACAAACCAGAGCATTTTTGTCCACCACCACTTGGAATAATCTACTAAATGACTCGCACAATGGTCATTCCCCTAACCAAAGATCCAACCAGAAACGAATATTTTGCCCACCACCCACCTTTCTCACAATTAAGTCATCTAACCAATCCTCTCTGAATCCAATCTCATTGTGAAATTTTGCAAAATTTTTCCACCATGCAGACCCCCTAGACGCACCCATCCCCCTGACCTGCCAATTAGTGTCATATTTAGCCACCAACACTATGCCACAAGAAGTGAAATTCTAAAATGACCTCTAAAATTAAAAAAATTCGATCATATTAGTCTATTTGAGACAATTTCAGTGACTAGTGTTAAAAAAGTTTAATTTTAAGAATCATTTTAGGAACTAAATTGCTCTATTCCTACAAATTTAGATATTAAAATAGTGATCCACTTTAATAGATTTCATTTTTTTTAATAATACACTTTAATCGATTTCATTTCATTCTATTTTAAAGGTTCTGCTATTATGATAGACTTTATTCTACCTTTTGCCATCACCACTATGTTCGGATGCTCGACACCATCAAGCAGGGCAAGCTCCTCACACCTTCCGCCTCAGTCGTCCATCACTACCACTTCAGCTCCCTTATTCATTCATGTGCTCTAGTTGGAGGTCAGTTTCAACATCTCCCTCCTCGGCTTCTAGTGAGGAATCGCTACACTTTCGTAAGGGTCTATGAGAAGGGCTCTTCCTTTAACAATGGCTTCTTATGCTCGCCGAACTTTGGCAGCTTCCACTAGCTTCATTGCTTTGGTAATCTTGTGCGTGTTGGCTGAGAGTGATTCTTCAATGGTAAAGGCGAAGGAACCAGGTATGGCGAAACTGGGGATCCAGGTTTTGATGGAACCTATTTGATTTGAAGATGATGAGTAAAGGTAAAATGGTGAATACTCCTAATTCATTATTTTAATTATAATTATATAAAGAGTTTATCCGTATAAAATGATTTTACACTCAGAGCATATAAATTAAACTCTATATAAATACCATTTTATTTTAGATTTATATAAGAAAGGATTTACTATGTAAGTGTAAAAATATTTTATAGAAAAGTCCAACAATCATATTTAATATCTTAGTACTTATCGCAAGATAATGGAAAATGATTACACTTTGTGTATTATTTTCATTTTCTTTTTAACTTTCAAGTCCGGCAGAAAGAGGGGGAAACTCTTCATTCCGGGTTCTCCCATAACTAGATTCTCCAGCACCATTAGAATCCTTAGCTAGAATGCCATTCCAACTCAACACTTTTTTGAAATCATGAGAAAAGTTGCTCTTTGGAGAGCACAATATGAAGCCACTCGAAGAACTAGCTGTTTTTCCCAGAATACGTTGAGGACGCAGCTGTTGACTTGTGATTGTTGGTGGACCCTAGACGTGTTTTAAAATAGGCAAAATTAATGAACTGATTATTTATGTTTATTTATTTTTATTTTAGTTTTTTATTAAAAAAATTTAACAACAAGTCTCTTGTTTTTATTTATTTTTTTAATTTGATCTTTTATTTATTTATTGATAACATGTCTATTATTGATTAGTCTTAAGTGATGGTATTTAGTAAATAAAAAACGGATACGTCATCAATAAATAAAAAAAAAGAGTAAATTACAAAAAATAAACATAAAAAATTTTATTTAATAAAAGATCAATTTAAAAAAATAAATAAACATGGAGAGATGGGTTTAATAATTTTGCCTTTAAAATATTAACAATGACTTACGGGCGCAAGTGTCTAAAATTATTGAGCCAATACATGAACAATGGAAGGATCCTACTATATACTAACTAGACTAAGCGTGGTCATTTTTCTATTGGCACAACTAACACTGACAGACACGGTCTCCTTTAAACAAAAGATGAATGAGCCTTGCGCGCTCTTTGGATAATCAGCTTATCTACTGTTTATAGTATAAATTGTATAAGTTATTTTTATAATCGAAGAAAAATTATAGTGAAATTTATTTTATATAAGCCATAAGCTGTTTCGATAAACTATCATAGGTAGCTTATGAAAAATAAGCCCAAAACAGCTTATAAATCAGTCATAAACTGTGTTCATAAACTCTGCATAAGTCAATCCAAATAGGCCTCATTCTTGTTCAATCACAATTATAAAATTATCTAGATCCAACTTGCTCGACAAATATTAAAGAATGACCAAGGGAAACTCAGAAGTCTTTCCCTCAGTATGGACGGTACTCTGCATAAATCTTGAAGGAGACTAAGTTCTCCTCTCATCTCACCATATACCAAAAGCCGGAGCTAGATTAGAACCCAGAAAAATGAAGTCGAAAATGATAGACAAAGCAACATCTTGCTTTTGCGAGTATTTGGTTCCACCACTAAAAGCAGGAGTCGTTATGATCATGAGCGTCCCAGAAGAAGTTAATGACCTTATGGAGGAACGGAAAGATATTCGTGACGACATCAGAGTAGTGGAAAGAGCGGCTAAAGATGCTAAAGATGTCGACACACATGAGCGAAGGAAAGGAAGGGCAAAGCAGCTTAGAGAAATTGATTTTCGCATAGAAGATGTCATCGATGAATGGAAGTTGTGTTGTCTACGTGAAAGGTATAATTTTGAAGAACTTTTTCTTATTTATTTTTTTCACTGTTTTTTCCCCCGAATGATTTTTGTTTGAAAAATGCTCGTTGGTACATCACCAACTTACACGAATGACTACTAATGACGTGATTGTTAATGAATCAGGGAGAACAAAGAGGAAGGGAAGCCTCGTGATTGTGGATGTTTGGCTTTAGTACCTTGTGAGAATGCTAACTTGGTCAACAGTATGTGCTGTGGTCGTGTTAAAATGGCGTATGATATTCGGAAGATTAAAAAAGATCTTCCTAAAATCATCGAAAGAATTAAAAAAGATGGCATCAATATCAGATCTTCTTCAAAACAAGGACAAAGCAGTTCTGAAAGAGACCCGGACGTCGAATGGAAGGACCTTCGACGGATTCCTGTTCAGGGCCAAATGAAGATTGTGGGCTTCAAAGCCCCTAGTGATGAATTGATTAATTGGTTGGAACAAAAACGGACTGAGTGCACTGTCATGGTTGTGGTAGGAATGGCAGGGCAGGGAAAAACCACTCTTGCCCAGAAAGTTTTTGACGACAAGAAGCTGGACGGGAAGTTCGATTGCAAAGCATGGATCAATGTATCTGATTTCGATGCTCTAGATAAATTCTTCAGGTCCATGTTGCGCAAGCTTGACGAAAAGACAGAGAAGAGTCTTCCCGATGCCTTTACTACAGTGGGTTTGAGAAATGAAGTGGAAAAGTACTTGGATGGAAAGAGGTACGTTCTCTTCTTTGATGATGTATGGAATAAAAAATTTTTGGAGAAAATTGAACCTATCGTATGTAAAAACAAATATGGAAGTAAGATAATTATCACCACCAGGAACAAAGAAGTTGCGAATAGTTGTAAGAAATCTAATATTGAAGTTAAAGTGCATGAAATGCAACCTTTAACTGAAGTTGAAGCTCTGAAGCTGTTCAGTCAGACAGTATTGAATTTTGCAAGCAATGACGAGGATTATAAAGAACAAGTGAAAAAATTATCTCCTGAAATTGTTGAAACATGTGATGGTTTACCACTGGGAATTGTGGCCATTGGTAAGCATGTACGTGTCCTTGGAAAAGATGCATGTGAATGGAAAAGCAAAATTGAAGAGACAGATATTAAAGAAACATTAAGTTTAAGTTATGATAATCTGCCTCACCATCTTAGACCTTGCTTACTGTATTTTGGAATCTACCCTCAAGATTCTAAAATTAAATCAAAGAGACTTATTCGGCAGTGGATAGCGGAGGGGTTTATAAACCATGAAAAGGGGAAAACTTTGGAGAAAGTTGCAAAAGAATATTTAACAAGCTTGATCGATAGAAATTTGGTGCAGGTATCTTCATTTACCATTCACGGCAAACCTAGAAGTTGTCGTGTTCATTACCTAGTACATGATATGATCGTGAGAAGATCTGAGGATTTATCTTTTTGCCGGTGTATTAATGAATGGTCTCAGGCTCAGCCAGACATGAGTGGGATAACTCGGCACCTGTCAATAGCGACCAATTCCATTGAAAAATTACCAGTGGATAAGACTGAAAGCCCATTCATTCGGTCATTGCATTTCTTCACAAACGAAAAACTGCCTAAACCCTTTGTGGGGAGAATCCTTGCAGAATGCAAGCTATTGAAGGTATTTGATTTTGAAGAGTCTGGATTGTCTGAAGTTCCTGAAGATTTGGGAAATTTGATCCACTTGAAGTATTTAAGTTTCAGGAAGACAAAGATACAAAGTCTTCCAAAATCCATTGGTGAGCTCCAGAACCTGGAGACCTTGGATCTCAGAAAAACAGCTGTAAATGAGATGCCAAAGGAGATTAGCAAGCTTAGAAAGTTAAGACATCTTCTGGCTATGGTTCAATTGAAGGATGGTATTGGAGGCATGATATACCTACAAACGCTACGGGATGTGAAAATAGATGACGGAGTAGGGTCAGAAGGAATTGAAAAAGAGCTGGGAAAGCTGTCACAGATAAGGGATTTGAGATTGACTAATGTTGGGAAAGAACACGGAAGCGCTCTATGTTCCTCAATAAATAAAATGAAACACCTGGAGAAATTACATATCGTTGCAAATTCTGAAAATGGTGTAATTGATTTGAAAGATCTGAGAAAGCCCCCAATGCTCCAGAAGCTTTGCCTACAGGGGAAGTTAAATAATTTGCCAGACTGGGTTCCAAATCTCGTAGATCTTGTTAAGTTGATCCTGTCTGGCTCCAAGTTAATTGGTGATCCATTGAATTCACTGAAGAATTTGCCAAGCTTGTTGTTCCTCTCTATTACGAAGGATGCTTGTGAAGATAAAAGTTTTCATTTTCAAGATGGAGGCTTTAACAACCTAAAGGAACTAGAAGTCGGATCTTTGAATAGCTTGAGCTCCATCACTATTGACAGCAAAGCACTGCCTTCTCTGAAAAAGCTCCAGCTAAGGGATATCCCCCAACTCACGAAGGTACCCACTGGCATCCAACACCTAGAGAAACTTGAAGATCTCAATATTCAGAATATGCCTATTGAATTTAAGCAGAGCATTGCTCCCGATGGAGCAGAGCACTGGATCATCGAGCATGTGCCTCATGTAGAAATTAATTAATGGTGTGCTCGTGAAGGATAGGGAACTATGGAAATAAAGGTATGCTTTTTTTATTCCTAATAACTACATAATGATATTCTTGCTAATATTTACTGTTTAGTAATAAAAAAACATGCAAGCTTTATCTAATTACTAAAATGAGTTCTTTACTTTTGCCCCCCTCTCTCTTGCTGGTATATGTTTTACCAACAATAAGAAATTATAAGGTAATGTTCTGGGCAAGAGTTATCTAGTTGTAAACTTGTAATCCATTCATTGTTAGCTGTCTCACCTTTGCAATGCTCTGCAATAATACTATGCTCTTAGTTGTTAGGAGCTAGGCTTCCACTGCTATGGGAATTGAGATTCTCCATGTGGCCTTCCACAACAATGGCATTGCGTCTATCTGTTTGTGCTTCAGTACTTCAATCTCCAAATAAAGAGAATATGTAAAGTTGTCTTTCTTTAAAGGTACATTAAACTTCTAAATGAATAAGTAGTTCAAGACATGTTGGTTTTGATTCCCACTCGTTTGTCAGCAACATGTTACGAGAGTTTCTCTTTCAAGGCGTGTAAGACCTTATTTTCTGTTGATTCATGTCTTTCTATTTTGGATTAAGAAAAAAAAGTTTCATGTAATTTTTTTTGCTTTTCTGACGCTTCCTTGCCTATTTAATTCCATTGTTTTATGCTAAATTTTCTTCTGCCTACTCTTTCTGTTGCGGATATTTTAATTCATTACTAACAGAACTAAACAAAAATGCCTCGTTTGGTCCTTCATGTCAAATCATAATGGTTTATCTGGTATTTAGATAAGAATTAATTATAAGTTATAACAAGATGCTCAAGTTAAAAGACAGCTTGAACTTTCTAGTTGCCAGTTGGTCTCACTATCTCACAATCATTGAAATGTTAAATTTTCAACCTTGTATAAGTGAACAAACAGAAACGTTGTTTATCTATTCGAGCTTGTTATCTGGACAATAAGGAGAAGATATGTGTTTTGAGTAGCACCGTAAATGAGCCGAGCTATTCATGAACTATTTGGATTCGACTCGTTAAGTGTTTGTTCAAGCTCGTTTGTTTAATTAAACAAGTCAAATTTAAGCTCAAATATTTAAATGAGCCAAGTTCAAGCCTTATAGGCTCGACATTAAGAGCTCGTGAATAGCTCGTTTATATATATAATCAAAAATTAAAATTGCATAGATCCTATATTTTGTATAAAAATATTTTTCTCTTTATAGTAGTCAGGAAGTTTAATTATGAACTTTTTATTTACTGGATTATCTAAACGTAATAGTCTAAATTTTTTTAATTTTATATATCACATGTTGAGCACTAATATTTATTAAATACTCCCTTTATCCCATTTTGTTTGTTGTTTAAGGTTATGTCGCAAGAATTAAGAAATACAATTAATAGCTTAGAATTCATAAAAATTATTTTTGTTTTTTCTAATATGTTCTTTGTTATTCTCTCTCTCATAGTAGTTGACAATCAATTATCCTCCCGCTCCCTCTCTCACATAAACCTAGTGCTTTAAGGTATAATAGGAGGAAAAATTAAATGCTTCGTTGATATTGTAAAATAACAATCAAAATGAGACAAAAAATTTTAGACTAAACAACAAACAAAATGGGACGGAGGAAATATTAAAGCAATAAAGTTCAAAAATAATTTAAGAAAAAATTCATAAATATAAAAATTTAAATTATTAATAAGCTAGTAAGCCAAGCCCAAACTTTACTTTTTTAAACAAGCTTAAGCCTAAGCTTTTATTTAAGCTCGTTTAAATAAATGAGTCAAGCTTGAGCCGTTTATTTTTTTCACAAGCCAAACTTAAACTTTAAATGATCGACTCGGCTCGACTCGTTTATACTCTTAGTTTTGAGGAAGGTGTTACCCAAATTACTTACTCTATCACTTTGTTTGGTAAGTCCAATGTGTTTGAAAAGGCCAATCTGCTAGCTTATAACATATTTAATTAGCAAATTTGAGGAGCAGATAACGAATTAAAAAATAGTTTATAGTATTTTTTTTCAATAATTTATAGCATTTTTTCATTATGCTACTCCAAGTGGTATTATTTCTTTTCTTATTTTTACCCTCATTAATTTTTATTAAACTCCTTCGATGTCATCTATCTGATAAATATTTCTTTTCATCTGTACCAAAAAAAAATCTATCTGATAAATAAAATCCAAATTAATATAATACAACATAATGAAGATTATCTTTAAATTTTTTTGTATTAATTTATATTTTAATTATAATACTATTGTTATATGTCTATTATTATAATGCACTACAAAAACAATGTTATGTATATTATTAAGTATATTGTATGTATATAAAGAAAAAATAAATGAAAAAATTAACATAATGTTTATGTTTTTACTTTTTAACCATTAAAAGTCATTTTAATGATTAGTAATAAACATAATATCATAATAATTAATTTAATTACTTATAAATATTTTATCATATTTAATATTAATTAAAAAAATATAAATATTGTTATATAAAGAAATATAAACATTAAATTTACTCATTTTTCACATTTTGCCGTGTTGAGATCCTCTCCAGCAAATCGGTGTCTACAAGACTACAACTCTCTCTGGCCTCAATCTCTGGCATGTGACAACCCCTCACCAGACCCGCGAACAGTCCCCTCCAGCCTACCTCCACAGTAACTCACCAAGCGGCAACGTAAGGCAGAATAGTGTTTGGGTTCATAATGTATTCTTTTTCAAATTTTTATTTTTAGGGTATGTTTGGATATTTTAAAATGAGCGGAGCGGAATAGAACGAAATGGAATGGAATAGAACGGAGAGAAGCGGAATGGAACATATCTTCCATTCCCTTGTTTGTATATTTTATAATGGAACGGAACAAAGTCTCCATTCCATCGTTTGGGAAGTGAACGGAGTGGAATGGGTTATAATTTTTTATTTCTTTCTTACCCATATTTAAAAAATATTTATTGGATTGTAACACAATAAATTAATAATCCATTTTTACATTTAACACTTTGATTTTGGTTTTCTTAAATATATATTGAATAGTATCAGTTTATGAAAATATATAGTTAACAAATCCATTTAACAAATTGAATTATATATCATAAAAATGAGAATGAATTCACAATTAAATAACATACGAAGTTCTGAACCGGAGACGTGATCAATTCTGTAATCATTTACGTGGGTGACATGATACAGTGGAGAGGAAGGAGTCACGTACCTGGGGAAGAAGAAACGTTCAACAAATTTCTATTTTGCAACGCACAATGGAGGGATAAACTAGTAATTTGATAATTAGGGAGGGCTGATTCCATCGTGTACCCCCAAATTGGGGGGGAAGAAAAATGGGGGGAGATGATGGAATGGGATGGAATAGATCCCATCATGTTCCATTCCATTCCATTCCATCCCTTTTTTAAAAATCCAAACAATGAAATCACTTACCATTTCATTCCACTCCATCCCACTCCACCTCATTCCATCAATCCAAACATACCCTTAGTTTCCCAGCAGAGATTGAGAGGCTGGAGGGAGCGGTCGGTAGACACCAACCAGCAAGAGAGGATCTAAACTCCATTTTGTCACATTTTTATTTTTTTATTTCTATTTAAATTATTTTGTTTGTTAATGTATTTTTATTTTTATTAGAAATATATCACTCGCATCTATAGGTTATTTTTCTTTTTTTATAATTACGTTGGCTTCGTCTCAGCTTTTAGAAGTCTGATTGTCCACATAAACACCCTTTCTAAATGACTATACAAAACCAATTAATCAACACCATCACTCGAAGACTGGTTAAAAAAAAAAACCATCACGCGAAGAGGAAATTGAAACAAAAACAACTAATTGCGATTAAGCTTATCCAAACAAAATCCACAAAGAGATTACTATGTACCTGCTATTACTTCATTCGCCAGCTTCATTAGTTAATTAATTAGCATTTTAGTTCAATTTGTCGTATCACAATACTTCAACTCTCCCGTTAACCTGAGAAGAGACGTTCCAATGATATTTTATTATTGATGAAGGCGACAAAATACAAAAAAAAAAATTGGACACAGAGAATACTGGAAAATAAAAAAAAAATATCACAACTTGATAGAAAAAAAAAATTAAGAGAGGCGCAGGGAAAAGGAAAACCTGGTTGTCACAGTTGACTTTGTGCTAAATAAGTTTCGGAGTCATTTTATATGTCCATATCCAGGCATGACAAGGGTGTTCTTTTTCTATTGGTACAACTAGGGATGGAAGTAGGCTGGGCTGGGTTGGGCTTTGCCTAAATAGGCTTGGTCTGTCTAAAAATTCCAAAGCCTAAGCCTGGCCTGTTACCTGTTATAGGCTTTTTTTTAAGCCTGGCCTGACCTTTTTAAAAGCTTGATTTGACCTTTTAGCCTATTTAAAGGCCCGATTCCTAATAAGGCATTCAAATAAGTTGTCCGACCTTCAACTGAAAAAAAATAGTCTAACCTACTCCTAAATAGGCTAATGAAGAAAATCGCTATGTATAACAAATTATAAAATATGACAATTAAATTCAGTCTTATTTATGATAGAGACATAAGGGCGAGTAAGAATGAAATATTTTTGTGATAAAACCTCTAAATAAAATACAACTTTATCCTTCAATAAGCTTTATAAACTTGATTATTTATGTAGATCAACATGTGTTTAAATATTTAAAATGTAAATAAGTATATAATTTTAATATATTATAAAAAATCTAATATAATGATAATATTATAAAAATTATATCGATGTCTACTTAAATAGGCCGGCCTGTTAGACTTAAAAGGCTTTTTAGATGGCCTAAGCCTGACCTTTTTAGCAAAATAGGCTTTGAAAAAAGCCTTGACCTGATATATTTTATGGAAAAGCCTGGCCTGGCCTGGGCCTGATGTAGGCTGGGCCATAGGCCCCTGTCGAGCGGCCTGGCCTATTTCCATCCCTAGGTACAACTAGGGATGGAAGTAGGCTGGGCTGGGTTGGGCTTTGCCTAAATAAGCTTGGTCTGTCTAAAAATTCCAAAGCCTAAGCCTGGCCTGTTACCTGTTATAGGCTTTTTTTTAAGCCTGGCCTGACCTTTTTAAAAGCTTGATTTGGCCTTTTAGCCTATTTAAAGGCCCGATTCCTAATAAGGCATTCAAATAAGTTGTCCGACCTTCAACTGAAAAAAAATAGTCTAACCTACTCCTAAATAGGCTAATGAAGAAAATCGCTATGTATAACAAATTATAAAATATGACAATTAAATTCAGTCTTATTTATGATAGAGACATAAGGGCGAGTAAGAATGAAATATTTTTGTGATAAAACCTCTAAATAAAATACAACTTTATCCTTCAATAAGCTTTATAAACTTGATTATTTATGTAGATCAACATGTGTTTAAATATTTAAAATGTAAATAAGTATATAATTTTAATATATTATAAAAAATCTAATATAATGATAATATTATAAAAATTATATCGATGTCTACTTAAATAGGCCGGCCTGTTAGACTTAAAAGGCTTTTTAGATGGCCTAAGCCTGACCTTTTTAGCAAAATAGGCTTTGAAAAAAGCCTTGACCTGATATATTTTATGGAAAAGCCTGGCCTGGCCTGGGCCTGATGTAGGCTGGGCCATAGGCCCCTGTCGAGCGGCATGGCCTATTTCCATCCCTAGGTACAACTAGGGATGGAAGTAGGCTGGGCTGGGTTGGGCTTTGCCTAAATAGGCTTGGCCTGTCTAAAAATTCCAAAGCCTAAGCCTGGCCTGTTACCTGTTATAGGCTTTTTTTTAAGCCTGGCCTGACCTTTTTAAAAGCTTGATTTGGCCTTTTAGCCTATTTAAAGGCCCGATTCCTAATAAGGCATTCAAATAAGTTGTCCGACCTTCAACTGAAAAAAAATAGTCTAACCTACTCCTAAATAGGCTAATGAAGAAAATCGCTATGTATAACAAATTATAAAATATGACAATTAAATTCAGTCTTATTTATGATAGAGACATAAGGGCGAGTAAGAATGAAATATTTTTGTGATAAAACCTCTAAATAAAATACAACTTTATCCTTCAATAAGCTTTATAAACTTGATTATTTATGTAGATCAACATGTGTTTAAATATTTAAAATGTAAATAAGTATATAATTTTAATATATTATAAAAAATCTAATATAATGATAATATTATAAAAATTATATCGATGTCTACTTAAATAGGCCGGCCTGTTAGACTTAAAAGGCTTTTTAGATGGCCTAAGCCTGACCTTTTTAGCAAAATAGGCTTTGAAAAAAGCCTTGACCTGATATATTTTATGGAAAAGCCTGGCCTGGCCTGGGCCTGATGTAGGCTGGGCCATAGGCCCCTGTCGAGCGGCCTGGCCTATTTCCATCCCTAGGTACAACTAACAATGACAAGCAGACAAGAGAAGAATACAAACATTGTTTAGTCACGACTCACGACTATAAATTATCTAGATCCAAGTTGCTTGATATAATATTAAAGAATGACCAAGGGAAGCTCCAAGTCGTCACTCCGGGATATATACGTTTCATAAATCTTGAAGGAAGTTAAGGACTCCCTTCACCTCACCATAGTATACTGCAGAGAAATCAAAACCAGACTAATGGCGCAAAATGCAGTCTCCTTCTTTTTTTATCGTTTGCTTCTTCCATTGATGGAAGTAGGCAAAAAAATGACCATGGGTGTGCTAAAAGAAGTCGAAGTTGAAGACATGAGAGATGAAATAGAAAAGATTCAAGCCTTCATTTATGATGCAGATAGATCATTGGCTGCAGCTGAAGAAGACGACACAAAAGACGGAATCAAGAAACAGGTGATAGAAGAAGCTTTCCGCATGGAAGATGTCATTGATGACTATATGATATGGGAGGAACGGCATCCTTGTGATCCTGGATGTGCAGCTTTTTCCTGTCAGGTTGCCGACTTCATCAAAACTATGATCCTTCGTCATCAAATACAGAGTAACTATCATGACTTTCAATCACGAGTCGACCGTGAAATCCAAGAAATAATAATTGAAAGAGATCACTTCCAAATCCAAATCCAATCTTCTTCGGAACAAGGACCAAGCAGTTCTGTAGCAAACCAAAATGCTGCGCTAATGCGGAACATTCGAGATGCTCCTCTTTACATGGACGAAGATGATGTTGTGGGATTTGAAGCCCCAATTGCTAAATTGATTGGTTGGTTGGTAAAGGGAAGAGCAGAGCGCACTGTCATCTCTGTGGTAGGAATGGGAGGGCTCGGAAAAACCACTCTCGCGAAGAAAGTTTTTGACAGCAAGGAGGTGATTGGGAACTTTGATTGTCGTGCATGGATCACAGTGTCTCAATCATACACAGTAGAAGGGTTGTTGAGGGACATGTTGCTCATGTTTTACAAACAATCATGGGGCTATCCTCCTAAGGAAATTTTTCGAATGGATCGACGGTCGTTGTTCGATGAAGTGAGAAACTACTTGCGGCAAAAGAGGTACATTATCGTGTTTGATGATGTATGGACCGTTCATTTTTGGGATGAGATTGAATATGCTATAACTAATAATAAAAATGAAAGTAGGATATTTATCACAACAAGGAATATGAGTGTTGCAATGTGTTGTAAAAAATCTTCTTTTGTTGAAGTGCATGAGCTACTACCTTTAACTGAAGAACAATCTTTAGAACTGTTCATTAAGAAGGCATTCAGATTTGACTTTTATGGATATTGTCCACCGGAGCTCATTGATATTTCTTATGAAATTGTTAATAAATGTAAGGGTTTACCACTAGCAATTGTGGCCATTGGTGGTCTTTTAGCTGTCAAAGAAAGAAATGTATTTGAATGGAGAAGGTTTAGTGAAAATCTAAGTTCACAGCTAAAAAAGGATGGCCGTTTACGTTATTTGCCAGATATCCTTAGTTTAGGTTATCATGATTTGCCTTCCTTTCTCAAACCATGCCTCTTATATTTTGCAATATATCCGAAAGCCTATGAAGTTAAATCAAAGAGACTGATTCGGCAATGGATAGCTGAAGGGTTTGTCAAACAGGAAAGTGGGAGAACTTTGGAGGAAGTTGCAGAAGGATATTTAGCGGAGTTGATAAATAGAAATTTGGTGCAAGTATCTTCAGTTAGCATTGACGGTAAAGTTAAAGGTTGTCGTGTTCAGGACCTAATACATGTACTGATCCAAGGAAAAGCTGAGGATTTAAGTTTCTGTCAGATTTTTAGCGAAGGTGATTGGCGTGTCTTAAGTGAGATGATTCGTCGCCTATCAATAACAACCACTTCCAACGATTTAATGGCAAGTATTGAAAACACACACCACGTACGGTCATTGCTTTTTTTCACGGAGGAAGAATTCCCTAAAGATCTTGTGAGGAGAATCTCTACAAAATTCAAGCTATTGAAGGTGCTTGATTTTGAAAGTGCTAGATCTTTTGATGTTCCTGAAAACTTAGGGGATTTAATTCTTTTGAGATATTTAAGCTTCAGGAAAACAGGGGTACAAACTCTTCCAAGATCCCTTGGAAATCTCCAGAACCTGGAGACCTTGGATCTTAGACAAACAGCTGTGAATGAGATGCCAAAGGAGATTAGCAAGCTTAGAAAGCTACAACATCTTTTGGGCAACAAAATGTGTTCGAGTCATTTGAAGGATGGTATTGGAGAGATGACATTCCTACAAACGCTAAGTGAAGTGCGAGTAGATGAGGATGGAACAGAGCTGTTCAGTGAGCTGGGAAAGCTGAAGCTGCTAAGGAAGTTGAGCTTGTTTGATGTGAGGAAAGGACAGGAAACCGCTCTATGCTCCTCCATAAATGAGATGCAACACTTGGAGAAACTACACATTGAAACAACACCTAAAGATGCAGCCATTGATTTGAGTCTTGTTTCATGCCCGGCTACGCTTCAAAAGCTTCGCCTACAAGCGAAGTTAAACAAGTTGCCAGGGTGGATTCCAGAGGTTCATAATCTTGTTGAGCTGAGCCTATCACACTCCCAGTTAGCTGAAGATCCATCGAAATCATTGGAAAATCTACCAAATTTGCTGGTGCTCAATCTCGGAGTTCATTCATATGAAGGGGGATGTTTGCATTTTCATGGAGGATTTCTGAAGCTAAAGGAACTAGGCCTCATATATTTGAATGGCTTGAGTTCCATCGTTATTGACAAAGGAGCACTGTGTTCTTTGAAGGAGATCACGTTTATGAATATCCCCAACCTCAAGACGGCACCCTCTGGCATCTTCCACTTACAGAAACTTGAAGTTCTCAACACTTATTTCATGTCAACTGAATTTGAGCACAGCATTGCTCCATTGACAAAACTCGTGAAGGATAAGAAATTTGGAAAATAGAAAGGTATGCTTTTTCAGTTTTCTCCTTCCTAATGATTGCGATGATGGTTTTTGTTGGTCATCAAAAAGTGGAAGTGTCATCTAATTCCTAAAAAATATTCGTGTCTTCTTGTATATATGCTTTGTTTTTTTTTTTTCACTTTTATTCTACATTGCTCAATTAAAAGTTCAGGATAAAAATGTTTGATCAGCGATAAGAAATTATATGGTATTATTCTGGGCCATTATTTAGTTGTGATTTTTTTAATTATTAATTAATGCGCTATACTAATATTGTGCTCTGAATTGAATTGATAGGCACAACAAGGCTTCAAGTTCTATGAACTTCAGATTCTCCATGTGGCGGCGTTTCACGACAATGTCTCTATCTTTCAATTTCTGGTGTGGCACTTGAGTGGAGTTGTTTTTCTTTAATAAAAGTATGTGAAACCTCTAAATAAGTGGGTGATTCAAGACATTTTGCTTTTGATCAACCTGTTTGTGATGCTGTCATGATATGCAATATGTTGTGGGAATTTCTCTTTTGTGGATTGTAAGACATTTGTTTTCGGTTGCATTTGGAATAAGGAAAATGAAGTATAATATGATTTCTTTGCTTTGCTAACGTTTTGTTGCGTATTCAGTTTTATTGTTTTTCGTTAAATTTTCCTTTGCCTACTCCTTTGCTCGTGGATATTTTCATTCATTTCACCAATGTCTCAGTAAGTTAGGAAGGACCACAAATACCACTTACGTTTCTAGAGATTTTCTATGTACTTTGGGAACTGAAGGAATTTTCTATGAACTAGGATAAATTTCTCTGAAATGGATGACTTTCCGTGCATCATTTTACGTGAAGTGGGTGCTTCCTTACAGGATGAGTAAATACTCACTTCAAATCTTTCAAAATTTCAGTTCAACTCAAACATTATACTATTGAATTTTTGTTCTTATTAGATTTTACATTATTAATTATTATCACTTATAGCAACAATTTTATCTTTTCACAAAAAAAAATTATTATGTTAAAGATATGTTTTCTTTCAAAATCAAATTTTATTATAAAAGTTTTTTATATCAAAATAATATATCAACTTTATCTGTTCACATAAAAACTACTTTATCTTGTTAAAGGTATGATTAATTTTAAAATCAATTTTTTTAAATAAAAACAATAAAAATAATATCAAAGAGAGTATGAAAAAAGACATGTGTCTCGTATAAGACTTTAATAATGATATAGTAATTGATTGATAATTGACTAAAAATTTTAAAAAGTTAGTCCTCTCTTTTTAATTGTGATTTAAATTATTTAGTTTAGGTAATAAAGGAATTAAGGAAACAAAATAAAAATTCAATTAGAGTAATACAAACAACATTTTCTTTAATTTAATTTTCTTTGATTTAATTGATTTTTAATATCTTTTAAAAAACCCATCGAAAGCCAAAACCTCGTTTTCTAAGGGAGTATTTGGGAGTTTTGGAGGAAATGAGTGGGTTTGTGATCAATATTTTACTTATTTGAGTGTTTAAAAAGTATGTGAAAACCCTTAAAAGTCACATCTCTAGTGTATTTTTTGAGTTCTTCTAAATTGAAAAGTTTTTGGAAATATACTGGAGGGAATGACTTTAAAGGGCTTCAAAATGTTTTTTTCTTCCTAATCCCTTCCCCTATCTATACAACTAAAATATTGAAATAAATTCTCTTTTTCTTTCTTCCAAAAACTCTCTCTCAAACACACCCTAAAACTCTACACTAACCTACTTTATTAAGTAAACAGTCACTTTAGTTCCTGATAATATCAAGTTGTATCATTTTGATCCCTGAAAGATATGAAATTCTAACAAAGTCATCAACCGTCAACCTTTTGTCATTTTAGTTCCTGAAAGTTATTATTTACTGTCATTTTTGTACCTAAAAATTATTACCAAAATAATAATAAATAATCACTTTTAAATACTAAAATGATAAATAATTAACAATTAATGACATTTTTTTAATTTTATATTTGTCATAGACTAGAGTGATACTCCCTAATAATATGAGGAATAAAGTGAGTATTTACTTATTTCCTTCTTCTTCTTCCTTCTTTTTATTCGCTCTATAGATGGTTGGATGAATCGAATGGTCTGGTTATTTTAACAGCAGGAACAGCATCATTGAGCAACAGCAGCAAATCCGAATCCCTCTCATACATACCTCTCTTTGCTCATACCCTCTTTCTCTTTGCCTCTCAAATAGGGAAAAGGGAGAAAAGCTGCGCTCGATTTTGAACCACCACCACACCCCCCCCCCCCCCCCCAAAAAAACCTGCAGAAAGAGATAGGTAGGAGAACTGGAGCAGCTTTTCTTCCTTCAATGAGTTGCATGTCATTCCCTTCTCTCTCTTTCAAGTTTGAAAATTTCAACTAAATGCTCCTTTATGGCCAGAACCTGCGAGCAGTGTCGTATCCCAATTGGTGGCGTCTAGCCTGGTCCAATTGTAAGATTTGATCACAACTACCAACTCATGAAACTTTAACTAAGAACAAAAGTAGGGGAACAACTACCAATTCCCCAACTCACCAAAAAAAAAAAAACTACCAATTCCCTTATTTTAAGAGCTTGTATGTTTTGAGTAGATTTCTGTGAAACCTATATAGGTGTATAGAAAATTTCATTCTAAATCGTTAGTAAATTTTCAGTCGAAAATTTTGGTTGCATGTGAGGCTATTGGAAACACAATTAGTTGGTATAGAAAGTACTTTAAGTGGAAAGCGAGATTCCAGTGGTTCCCTGTATGACACCATTGGTTATTTTGACGTGACTTATTTTTTTGTATTTGACTGATTTGGGGTAAATGAGTTGGATTGATGCTATTGTTGTGCTGTTCTTTTGGCTAGGTTTTGTTTTAATTATCGAAGCTTGGAAGGCTTCGACCTAGTTACTTTAATCAATTTGCTGAAAATTTTACTCATTTAGGATTGCCTAAAGTTTAGAATTTTTAAGATAATTTTGTTTTATAGATTATGTCATGTCGAGGACAATACACAACCTGTATATTAATATGTGATTTGGCTTATTAACATAATTTGTATGTTACATCTGTAGATTTTAAATCAAATTTTTTGGGTGCTCTTTGAACAATTGCACGATGCAGTCAAACGAGGCATCTTCTTCCATGGAAGTTGAAGCTGTCCCATCTGAACCAAAATTTTTGCCACCAAAGCCAAAGTGTGAGCCTTTGAAACCTCATTGATGGTCAGGTTCAGTTCCGCAAGGTATCAGTTCCACCACATCGTTATACCCCTCTCAAGAAAGTTTGGATGGATATCTATACTCCCATATATGGACAGATGAAAATTGACATCCGTATGAATTTGAAGGCTCGGAAAGTTGAGCTGAAGATAAGGCCCGATACACCTGATATTAGTAACCTGCAAAAATGTGCTGATTTTGTCCATGCTTTCATGCTGGGTTTTGATGTCATTGATGCTATTGCTCTTCTGCGTTTGGATGAGCTCTATATTGAATCATTTCAAATCAAGGATGTTAAAACACTTCGAGGCGATCACTTGTCCCTTGCTATTGGAAGATTATCTGGTAAAGGTGGTAAAACAAAGTTTGCAATTGAGAATGCATCCAAGACAAGAATCGTGATTGCTGACACCAAAATTCACATACTGGGATCTTTTGCAAACATTAAGATTGCTAGGGATTCTCTTTGTAGCTTAATATTGGGATCCCCAGCAGGAAAGGTATATTCCAAACTGAGAGCGGTTACTGCTAGATTGGCAGAAAGGTTTTGATCTTCTCTTAATCATGGCATTTTACGAACTTTCTTATGTTTCCATAGATTTCTCTAAAATTTCTTTCAAGAGTGATTGATGAGGATGAATTATTATAAGGATATTACTCATTTCATTCAATTCAGCTATTTATCCAGTTCAAATTAAAGTTATGAATGTAACAGCATTGCTGTGAAGTTTTGCCTGTGAACATTAATACATTAATTAATACATGATTATAAAGTAGTTTTATTTATGAATGTTTGGTGATTGTTTGTTACAGAAATACCAAAATTATGGTTCGTTTCTCTCTTGAAATGTGCCTAGCTCATCGTCAAGGTTTTATAGACAATTACTATTACTGTTTCTCTTTTCTTTTGGTCTTCAGCATTGGTGTCTTACCATCTTCAAATGCAGGACTTCTCAGTCTTCTTCTCCTCATCCTCCTCTCTATCTCTCTCTCACTCTCTTAAATTTACCCCCTACTTTACCTTTGCTCCAAACCAGCAATATTACTTAACATTAAATCACATGGGTAATGAAGATTGGTTTTGTGTGTGTGTTTTGAAGAGCAGAGAGCCACCAATTTTGCTTCTCAACAAGAGCATTTTATAAGACAAATGGAATCGGTTCCATCAAATTTTTATGGCACAAATTCATTCAACATCATGGTATGATGTCAATTTTGCAATTTGCTTTAGGATCAAAATCTTTCACGTACTCACCTACATTAAATTTAGTTGCAATTGTGGATTAATCCCCTTCTCTGGTTTCGTATTTTTTTTTTCCAAATCAACCTACTATTGTCACCTGCAAGCGCTACCCTTGGCCTAGCAGATGATGTTTAAAGTTTCACACTGGTAAAGACATATATAATGGGATGAGAAGAGCCAAGCGAAGAAAAATTGTAATTGGATGGCATGGAATTATATTTGTCAGTTGAGAATCTTTTTTCCCTTTTCAAGGGAAAACAGTGGCAAAATACTTATATATTATTTGAATAACAAAATTGCACTATTTTTAAATTTCATACACTCATTTAAATTTTTGCTAATATATTAAATTCTAAGGTAGCATATGCGGGTTAGCATGTACTGTAATCTATTTACAGCCAGCCAGAACTCACAAGTCATAACGGTAGGAATCTAAAGGTGTGGATGACAGAACACCAACCTCAATAAAGATATATAAATTTTGTCACATTTTCTCAACAAAACCAAAAGAAAAAAAAAACACTCTTTTAATATTTTGGTACAAATTGACAAATTCTCCCACGGTTGAAGGGTGATACAGTATATATCCATATATGATTTGTCGTCGTTGGCCAACTCAAGTTGCTCAATAAATATTAAACAATGACCGTGGGAAACTCAAAGTCAATGCCTTCTTCTCATCATGGACTTTACGCTCTATAGATCTTGAAGGACATATATGATGTAGTTTTCCCTTCACCCAACTCACCATTTAGCAGAGATATACAGTTATACACAACAAGATGTGTGATCCTAATACTGCGCTGTCCTTTGCTCGTGATAGTTTGCTTCCACTTGCTCGTGATAGTTTGCTTCCACTGTTAACAGAAACAGCCAACATGATAAGGGGTGTCCCAACAGAAGTTGCAGAGATGAAAGATGAACTAGAAAGCATTGAAGACTTCATCAACAATACAGACACGATGGCTAAAGCTGAAGAAGACAACACACGTGACGGTATCAAAGCGAGGGTGAAGCAGCTGAGAGAAGCATCCTTTCGCATAGAAGATGTCATTGATGAATACCTGATCTGTGAAGGACAAGAAGCTCGTGATCCTGGATGTGCTGCTGCTGCTGCAGACTTGGTCAAAACCATGTTTCTTCGTCTCCAAATAGCGTACAAGATTCAGAACATCAAATCTATGAAGGATACAAGTGGAATAAGAGATAGAGATGGCTCCCAAATCCAGTCTTGTTCTGAAGCAACCCATAATGCCAAGTTGATTAACCTTAGAAGGGCTCCATTTTACATTGAGGAAGGTCAAGTTGTGGGGTTTGAAGCCCCCAGAGAGGAATTGATTGGTTGGTTGGTAAATGGTACAGCTGAGCGCACTGTCGTCTCTGTGGTGGGAATGGGAGGGCAAGGAAAAACCACTCTCGCCAAGAAAGTTTTTGACAGCAAAGAGGTCATTGGGCACTTCAATTGTCATGTATGGATCACAGTGTCTCAATTATACACAGTAGAAGGGTTGCTGAGGGACATGTTGTGTGAGTTCTACAAACAAGAAGGGAAGGATCCTCCTCAGGGTATCTTTGAAATGGATGGGAATTCATTGACTGACGAGGTGAGAAACTACTTGCAAGATAAAAGGTATGTCCTCTTATTTGATGATGTATGGAATGGTCGTTTTTGGGACGAGTTTGAATTTGCTTTGGTTGATAATAAGAAAGGAAGTAGGATATTTATAACAACAAGAAGCATGGATGTTGCGGTGTCTTGTAAGAGATCTTCTTTTTTTCAAGTGCATGAGTTGAAACCTTTGAATCATAGAAAATCTTTTGAGCTCTTCTGTAAGAATGCGTTCTTTGACTTGAAAGAAGTTTGTCCTGAAAATCTAGTGAGTGTATCTTCTGAAATTGTTGAAAGATGTGAGGGCTTGCCACTGGCAATTGTGGCCATTGGTGGTCTTTTATCTACCAAAGAGAGAGATGCACATGAATGGCAAAAGTTTAGTGAAAATCTAAGCTCAGAATTGGACAACAATCCCCGTTTAACTATTGTAACAAAGATTCTAGGCTTCAGTTTTCATGATTTACCTTACCATCTCAAACGATGCTTCTTATATTTTGCAATATACCCTGAAGACTATGAAGTTAAAACCATGAGACTAATTCAACAATGGGTGGCTGAGGGGTTTGTCAAGGATGAAATGGGGAAAACATTGGAGGAAGTTGCAGAAAAATATCTAACCGAGCTGATCAATAGAAGTTTGGTTCAAGTATCTTCATATACCATTGATGGCAAAACTAGAAGTTGTCGTGTTCATGACCTCACAAGAGAAATGATCCTTGATAAAATCCAAGGCTTAAGTTTTTGCCATTTTGCTAGTGAAAATGTGGACCAATTATCAGTCCCCGGTTGGATGATTCGTCGCCTAACAATAGCAACCAGTTATTCCAACAATTTGATGGGGAGTGTTGAATGCTCAAACATTCGGTCACTTCATGTTTTCAGAAACAAAGAGTTGCAAGATTCCTTTGTAACAAGTATCCCTTCAAAGTACAAGTTACTAAAGGTACTCGATTTTGAAGATGTTCTGTTGCATCATTATGTTCCACAAAACTTGGGGGATTTATTCCACTTGAGGTATTTAAGCTTCAGAAACACAAAGGTGAGCAATCTTCCAAGGTCCATTGGTATGCTCCACAACCTAGAGACCTTAGATGTAAGGCAAACCATAGTGCGCGAGATGCCAAGAGAGATTAACAAGCTTAGAAAGCTAAGACACCTTCTAGCTTATGACAAGTCCAAGGTTGTTGGATATGGAATTCAAATGAAGGATGGCATTGGAGACATAACATCTCTACAAACACTACGTGAAGTGGAAGCAGATCATGGTGGAATTGAGCTAATCACAGAGCTTGAAAGGCTCACACAGTTAAGGATGTTGGGGTTGACTAATGTTAAGCAAGAATACACAAGTGCTATGTGTTCCTCAATAAAGGAGATGCGACAATTGGAGAAACTATACATTGCTGCAAAAGATGAATATGAGGTCATTGGTTTGCAATTTGATGTGCCTTTACCTAAACTCAGGAAGCTTAGCCTTATAGGGAAGTTAGAGGGGTTCTCATATTTGGTTAGAAGGCTCCAAAACCTTGTCAAGTTGTCCTTGTCACACTCCATGTTAACTCATGATCCTTTGACACCACTGAAAGATCTGCCAAACTTGTTGTACCTTAGCATCCTCTACCGTGCATATGAAGGTGAACACTTGCATTTTCCAGATAATGGGTTTAGGAACCTCAAGCAACTAGTACTCAGACGCTTGTATAATTTGAAATCCATCTCCATTGGTGGACAAGGAGCACTGTCTTCTCTTGAGAGGTTCAAGCTGGTTAGCATCCTCCAACTGAAGGAGGTGCCTTCTGGTGTCTACAACTTACCAAAGCTTCAAGCTTTCCATGTCATCAATATGCCTTGCGAGTTTGAGGAAAGCATTGATCGTGCTAGAGGTCAACAATGGATCATTGAGCAGGTGCCCTTTGTAAGAATAGTTGATCGATCTTGGGCGTGAAAAAAAAATGGGTTCAACTTTGGTAGTAAAGGTGTCTTTTTTCTTCCCTGGATAATTGCAGAATGTTGTTGGTGTATGGTTTTTGGTTTATCTACGTGTTCCTTTTCATCACTCGTTAGAAATCATGAATGTAATGTCTGATTGAAGGTATTGTTTTGTGCTTTAAGAACTATTCAGTTTGAGAATCCTTTTATCTCAAAAACATTCTCACCTTTATAATGCTCTGTAATAATTATATTTATAATATTGCACTTGAATCTTAGGAACGCATAGCGCTACAGGATTCAGCTTCTCTGTGTGGCCTCAATCCTCAAATAAGGAGCACAAGTGAATCTGTCTTTCCTTAGTAAAAGGGTGAGATCGACCTCTTGCACAAATGAGAGTTTCAAGACATTTTGCCTTTGATTTGAGTCGATTCCTTCGTAATGAATCACTAATAAATTTTATAAAAGAAGCGAATGACGTATTTTGAATATCTTTTGTATGTGAAAATAATTCGAAAGTTAGGGTGAAAGACAAATGACATATAATTGTTTCTTGTATATTATATTTTTCATCATATTTTCACAAATTAACAATTTTTTATATACTTATCCAATAGGCTCTGTCTAGGGTGACCACCTATTAGGTGGTTCACGTAAGGAAGCTAGATTAAATTTTTCATTGATTATATCGAGGCTTTGCTGATCGTCTGATTTATTAGAATAAAATTAAAGGTCAAGATGAATTGGAAACAAAAGAGAGAACATCTACACCTCTTCTCATGTAATCCTCCCATCTCTCCTTCCTCGTCGTCCATGGGCAAGGGAGAGAAGAAACCCACCGAGAAGAAGCTACAGCAGAGGAAGGCCATGGGATCATCATTCAATTAATATTACATTTCATATATAAAAAACAGATTTATTAAAATTTAATCTCTTTTTTTATAAACATTAAAATTTAATTACAAGGCCATGTCGATGAACTGCAGCAAGAATGAGATTCTTTGCAATCTCGACACCAAGTCCCAGTGAAGCTCCTCCGATCGTCGAATCCCAGTGTTGTTGCTGTTGCTGTTTCCGCCGCCGCTACCAAAGCTCCGATTGCTCTCGTTCACCGCCGATTCACGCAAGTAAGCAGCCAAGCAACCAATCCGATCCTTCTTGTGAAATGACGCCACAGCACAGCACCTGTGCTGTTGTTGTTGTTGGCGACGGTGGTGGTGGTAAGTGATTCAGATTTGCGTTTTCGCGATCCCATCTGATCTGTGCTCTCTGATCTGTTTTGCTGTTACTTGATCTATGATACTTGTGTTACTATGTTGATTCTTTCATGTTGATTCTTTTATTAATCACACCAAATCGGTACGGAGCAGGCCATGAGGGACGCCATCGAAGGAATCAATGGCTAGGACCTTGATGGTCATAACATTACAGTGAACGAGGCTCAGTCCCGCGGAAGGGGCGAAGGTGGATACGGTTTTGGAGGCGGCGGTTGCGGCAGATACGGTGGTGGCAGCGGCGATTACAGCCGCAGTGGCGAAGGTTATGGAGATGGTGGTGGCAGTCGTAAAGGCGGTGGCGGCTACAACCGCAACGGCGGTGGTAGTGGAGGAGGTGGCCATGACTGTGGACAAGACCGTGGTGGAGAAGAGGAACAGTGTAATGGAGGTGGGGGAGGGGTAGGATGTAATTGTGTAAGAGAACTTATATGTGTTCTCTCTTTTTTCCCAATTGATTTGGGCCATTAATTTTTTATCATTATATCTAATGGCTATTAAAGTTTTGTAAAAATTTTACTCTTAGTAGTTCACCGTGAACCACCCACAAGAGTAGCCCACCCTAGAATGGACCTATCCAATAAGCTATTTTAGGAAGTCAAAATTAAATGCTCATTGTTAAATGAGCATATTACTTCTATTTTTTATTTTGACGAGTGAGCATATTACTTTTATAAATGTCCAAATACTAATATGACTCCAAACTCGAAAGGAATACTAATTTCTGATTCGAGGTCAGACTTATCAATAATACATGATTAACACTACAATGATTACAAACATAAAAAACACGCCCAAAATAAATCCATTGTTTGTATGAATGGATTGATTAACACTGCAAAAATGATAAGTTGGCAATGTGGAACCAGAGAAAAGGAAAACATACTTTTTTGTTCAGTTCTGTCCTAGTACCAGACCCACCAAAAATGTGACAAAACTTATATTTCCTATAAATGGCATTATACTAAAATTGTTACGAAATACTGAAATAAGATAGAGCAATCAGGTAAGATGCATAAACAATCACAATTCACAAGTGCAGTGTGTCTGCTACATTACCCATTATCAGTACAAGCAGACAAAAGAATTGTACTTTCCCATAAACCAAGTTTTGATTTATCACAACTTGAAAAGAAAAAAATTCGACCAAAAAAATATATAAATGGCCTTTTAGGGATGCCTTTTGACCCAAGTAGGATCTAATCTATTGCCAGACAAACTGGTGGAAGGTATATGATCTTATATACAGTCTGTTGTCAAACTGATCAATGGCCAATAAGAGTTGAATTAGTAATGCTCCTGATATGTTGCTCCAAATTCTGCTCTCCATGCCTGATCATCATAAGCATAGGAGGAAGTTGTATTATTGTGTGTCACATCAGAATCCTCTCGATACAGTGGTTGCAGTGCAGACTCTGGTAATTTGCTCTCTGTAAGGTACTGCTTCATGGTATTAATCTCTGTCTTGTGTTTTCTTTTCAGCTTCTCCATTTGCATTTTTAACTCTTCATTATCTTGTCGCACATTTGCAAAGTTCTCCTGTATAATATACGAAATATAATAATCAAGAAATGAATCAGTACATATGTTATAGAACATTTGCTGAATCTTCTCAACAGCAGTTAACTCATACCAAATGGAGATAATCATGTAACTGTTCCCTGTAAGTCACATACACGCACAGAAAGTATAACATAATCCTTACAGGCTTACTATTCTGTCATCCCTTATTCTGTATTATTTTATGCCAGTCTCTCTTTTTCCTTTTTATTGGGTAAGTGGTGTATCAACACCCACCCCAAATTTAATAAATTTTCTGGCTCTAAAGATATCTTCAGCCAGCAAAATAGTGCATCAAAATTAACACCCTTATAATACGATGCATTGACTGGACAACCCCTTTTTGAGATAGAATTGTACCTCTGCAAATGATGCTGCTTGTTCAGCTTCTCTTAGTCTAACAAGTAGTTCTCCGGCAGCCTGAACAGCTTCAGCAGTGTCTCGAAGTTGAATCTTTAAACACTGGTTCTCCTTTTTCAATAATTTTGATTCCCTTTCTCTCTCCACCCTCAGTGCAGAAAGCTCAGCAGAAAGAGCTTTGGCAAAGCGTGCATGACCTTTTTTTGAGGCTTTTGTTGCTGCCTTCTTCACCTCTGCTATCCCTTCCATTATAGCATCATGCTTAGCAAGCAAGTCATCATATTTTTCTTGTAGATCAGCATAGTGTTCTACCATTCTAGCATGCCCGTTAACTGCTCTTTTTAGTGCATCATCGATCTCTGCTGTGCACTTCTTCTCTAACTTCAGATCTGTCTCCAACTTCTCTGCATGCTGGCGGTAGGACTCAAGATCAGCTCTGAGTTCATCAGTAAGACAAATCCACTCACTTTCCATTTCTGTCCATCTCTGTCTTTCATTCTCTAGCTCTTCATTCCCATTATCATGAGAAAATACACCACTTTTTTGCAGTTGTATGGACCTTGACATTAAAGAAGATCTAAGTTTGTCTGTAGACTTTTTGACTGGTGCATCACTATATAATTGCAGCTTGCTCCTCAGACTCCGGATTTCCTCAAGAAGTAATTCCTTCTCAGTTGAATCAAAAGAGATGTCTCTCTGAGCTAACTCTTCTTGAACTTCTTTAATTTCACATTTTTCCTCTATAATATATAGTGAAGGGCCATTTGAGGAAGTGCCCCTCATAAGCTGCAAATGACATTAAAAAAAAACAGATGAGAAAGAGCCTTCAGCTGGATAGATTTTATATGTATAAACTTAAATACCAACAACTGACCTTGTTTTCATCCTTCATTGAGTTATACTCTTCACACTGACCATGCATAGAAATGGAGTTCAGTTCTTTGTCTCCTTTCAATTTCTCCACCTGAACACAAACCCATATTGTCAGTAAATGTAAAATCAACCACAGACGTAATTCAGGCAGGCAGAATCTCATTACCAATTGATTTAGTTGCTCAATTCTAGATGCTTGCTCCTTACAAACATTCTCAAGCTCCTCTCTCATGATGCATTTTGCCATTACATTTTCCAAATGCTTCAAGGGGGAAAAGGGATAAATGAAATCAATAAAAAGTGCTTAAAGAGAAATTTGTGGAGATTAAGTCAAAACATACTTTGTATGAAGCTATCTACCTTAGCGGAATCCCAATTAGATATCTTTTTATGGCAAGATGCACAAAGGAATGTGGCAGTTACTTCATCATTAGAAGTTTTCCGTTGCATTATTTGATCATAAGATTCAACCTTGTCAATTTCTGGACATGGTGTCAAAGTTAAGTGCTCAAAGGAGAATGAAGTTGAAGATCTGTTCAATGCTGAGTTCTGCTGGTGGTAATCAATTATCTGTAATCCCTTCTGAAGGCTTGCTGCCAAGGACTCAGCTTTGCTTGACTGTAATGAGGGTCGCATATGCTCACCCTGTTTCAATGATTTTCCCAACACATCTTTCCCAAAATTTGAACTCTCTGCCACATTGTTCCAACTTCCAAGATAACTCGATGAAATAGCCACACTTTTCCTTTGGGTATTGCTGAATTTTGGAGACTCAGACAACTGTGGTCCGTCAAGTCCGTCAAGTATTGGAAATTGGCTGCATGAACTGACTGAAATGCTCTCTCTGAAAGTAGGTTTTATTGCCCTTGAAGGGTTACCTGTGCATACAGGGTTAACTGCTGATGCCACAATGTCCTCATGACATGGCTTACTCAATGTTTTTCCATAGCATACCTCCGCTTTTTCAATTTCATCATCAATGGTTGTGTCTGCATCACAATTTTCCTTGACAGAATAAAACTGGACACGATCTTTACTGACAGATGTGTCTTTTGGATTCCCTTCACATGAACTATCTAATTCATCAATTTGATGGTGTAATTGCCTTATGTCATCCTCACTGACATTTACAGCTTCATCAGTGTCACTATCTAAGTTAGATAGGAGTAGAGAGCGGTTTAAGCTGACTCTCAACTGATTAAGGCTTTCCCGCACATTATGTCCTTGGAAGCATCCATTTTTACTCCCATCTGAGCTATGAACATCTGCCTTTGCTCTAATAAGTTCTTCCTGAACCCAAGAAAACACATTGTAATTCAAAGATTTGCGTTAGTCTATCCTTCAAAAACAATTTCCAGCAATAAGTCCAGGAGTATACCTTCAAGTGCCGGATTTTATCACTCAAATCATCAGCCTGCTTTACTACATTAATAACTGGCTTATTTGGAATGGATCTTACTTGCTCTCCAAATCTGAGCGTGCATAGTGTTTCATCATTACTCCTACAATCAATAAATTGAATCTTTATCTTTAGAATTCAATACTTTATTATTTTGCTATAGACATGAACAAATAATGCTCTTTGATCAGGGTAAATACGTGTTATCCGGGGAGATGGAACATATTACTGAGAGTTTGGCATTTCCACCAAGTGATTCTTGTAGTAAACGTGTCAAACAGGAGTTTCTGTATGGAATGTCTTCATTTTTTCCAGACTGAGATTTGTCAATCAGAGCATCCACCAAGTGCCTACAGTTACAAATAGAAAACAATCATGGTCATGAAGTTGGTTATTAACTGGTGATAGAAGCAACTAATTCACAAGTAGCAGGACACTGCTCTTCAAAGAATAAACAAATGAAAAATATCACAGCAATATATGGAATTATCTAGCCAAGTAACAACAGTTCGACATAGAAAACAAGAAACATAATAAATTACTTTTACATTTCAACCTACTTAAAAACCCATCCAATCAGGCTGTAGAAAATATAAATAAGAACTAAGGAGTCATTTAGTCACCGCATCTTACCCAAGCTGAGATAATGATTTCTTTACATGTCTGCTTTCCCTTAGACAATGGCTGCTTCCATCGTCAACTTCATCCCTATCCAGTCCAGCAAGATCAATAATGTTGATTCTGCTAGCTTTTGAACTACTGAAACCCTTTGTGGTCCCCTGCAGCACCAGTTGATGAAAATCATACTTAGCGACTAAACTAATGGAGAAAATTAACTATATAAACCTGCCTTTGATCTTAGAAGGAACAGTAGTTTCCCCCAGACAGATGCTAGTAATGTCAGGTAGAATAATAAAATTTGGCAATACCTTACACAAAGACTCAATGACAAAAGTGAAAATGACGTGTGATCTGGAGCTATTAGAATTTAAGCTCGTTGCTCCAATTTTTCTGCTTGAAAGGCCCTGCATCATATACAGAGAAATAAACTTAGCTGATCAAGATTGTTTGTGGGGGGGGGGGGGGGGGGGGGAACTGCAGGCATTATATCTGACTTTCAAAAACATATGCTTGCATGCTTCTCTACCTTAATCAGAATTTGTGCCACGTCATCATAGCATGTGACGTATTCCTCAATCAGATTCTCAATATAGAATGCATTTTTTGAATCTTCCTTCATCTGCGATAATATGGACCAAGCCATAATTATAATAAGCATGCTGCACTGAGAACGGGAGTAAAAAAATACTATATTGATATAAAATTGTACCACAAAGGATGGCAGTATATGCCTACCTCAAGATTCTGCTGGGTTGGGTTGAGTAAATTCCCGATTTGTTCATTGTTTATCTGTTTTAAAACACAGAAAAGAGAACAACGAAAGAAACACATTAGCAACTCAAAGGGACAAGCTCACGGCTACATCGGGAAGCTTTATAAAGAAATTAAAGTTCAAGTTTACCTCAATAAAAGAACAACGGCATTGATAGCTGAACTGTTTCTGGTCAGACATAAGTCTCTCCTAATATAGTAATTCAAACTCAAACAGTCAAAACTCAAAAACCATAATGCAGAATTTCCTAAAATTAACAGTTAAAGTAGGAAATAGAACATACTCTCTCAAGCTCAGAAAACAACATTCGGAAGATCCGAGGAGCAATTCCCTGTTGACTATGACGTGAGGGCTCCTCAACCATGGCACTCAGTGGACCCCACATTGTATAAGTCTTTCCACTTCCATACTAGCAAAGAAGTACAATACAAGTAGAGGCAGGGGGGGATAACCTCAGTATACTATTCCATCAAAAGTGCTACATATTATTCACTAGAAAATTCAAAAATGCAACTAGCATCAACATGTACCTGGCCATATGACAGAATTGAAGTGTTGTAACCAGCTAAAGCATTTCTAACCAAGGGAACACCCACTGACAGAAAAACATCTTCCTGAACAACATACAACAGCCCCATTAAAATCACATTGACTATTGATGATCTTCTCTTATGCATACCAAGCAACAACATTAAAGCAAACAAGGCAAGTTAACTCATTCCTTCCTTCATCCCAACAGCAAATTCATTTAATTTAATTTAATTTCCAATTGCCCTTTACTCACACACACTCACATCATGTAAAAACCACTGCAGATCCAAAACACAAAAGCAAAATTAGACAGTGAAGCGAAGTTCTTTACTACCTGATTGGAGTTGGTATCAAAAACTTTATCAAATTTGAACTGCCTGTCCCCAACACACAAGGCATCAGAAGAAACCTTTTTAATTCTCCAATCTCCCTCTTTCCCATTGCTATTTTCAGGTCTAATTCTCACCACAACCTGTTCATAAACAACACAGAATATAAGCAAAATAAAAAAAGAATTATACAACCATTTTTAGCTTGACTGTTGAAATGAAATAAAAAGCAATGGAAGCAAAAATTTGAACTTGCCTTCACAGGTGGGTCGTTGTGAGAAAATGGGGTTTTGGGGTGTGAATGGAGGTGATGGTTGACGGGAATGTTTGGATGGGTGGGGGGAGTGTTTTCCAAGTCGGTTTTGGGGTTTGAAGAAGTGGTTTTGCGAATGGGAAGAAGGCTTCTGATGGAAGAGGAAGAGAAGTTTCCTAAGAAACCACTGTCTCCGTTGTTGCTCTTTTGCTTCATGGTTTTAGCAATTGAAGGTAGAGAGAGAGAGAGAGAAGAGAGTTCGGATTCAAATGCTGGATGGAGAGGGAAGACGAAGAAGAAGAGTGTTTGCTATTGCTTTACTGTTGGTTGAATTGAAGGGGACTGAGGATGGACCGTTATGAAAGTTTTTAACCAAAAATCACGAATTTGTCCTTTTTGTTCTTTGGGAAAATGATTGCTTCTAAAAATGAAGTAAAATTGTAAAAAAACGATATATTACTCGAGCAATGATATCAAAATCAGATAAAAAGTTTTTATTTTATTAACTTATATTTTAATTTCCATAACTGTAAAAAACAATTAATTACATTTTTGTCCCTAAGTTATCATAATTATGTGATTTTGGTCCCCAATTTTCAGTTGAGCGAATTGGGTCCTCTAATTATTTCAATTGTTGCAATTAAGTCCCTCCATTACTATGTCGTTCAATTTTCAACACTCGAAGCCTACATGGCACACATGGGATGAATTTGAAACTAAATCAGTTCATATTGACATTTTGTAGGTTGTCAAAAAAATTTCAAAGCAAGTCAATAATCACGTAATGCAATACATGTTTAAATTTTTTTATGTGAGAGATTTTGTCGTGTCATCAATGTCAATATGACTCGATTCAGTATCAAATTAGTCTCTTATGTGTCACGTAGACTCCAATATTAAAATTTAATAACATATTGACAGAAGAACTTGATTGCAACTATTAGGATGATTGGAGGACCCAAGTCACTTGATTAAAAACTAGGAGAACAAAATCGCACTATCACAATAACTAAGGGACCAAATTGTAATTAAGTCAAAAAAAATTTTACCGATTACCATTACTGCTTGGAGAGAGAAAATAAGAAAAAGAAAAGCAAAACGCTCCACGATGCTGATTGGGCGGTGGGGGGCATTAGTTGTCCATATAGGGAATTGTTAGATTCAAATAACTAGTCGTTAAGGCCAGTGGCTGACTTTGACATTCCATTTCCCTCGTGCCATCTTTTTCAATCAATTATTGATAATTGATAATTAATTGCATACATGTTACAATGATATAGTCTAAATGATACTATTTTTGGTTCTTCTTTTTTTAGTATGAGATTTTGTCTGCTATTTCTCATTTTTTTTATTCTCTATTTTTTCAGAGTTACTATATTCTCAAGCATCAATTAAAAATTATTATTATTAATTGATGACATGACTAATAGTGAGCTGTGAGCGCATTATCGCTATCATGTGTTCTTAAGTCATTCTATATGGTTTATGAAGAATAAATTGTTATTTTTGACGAAGTTTATGAAGAATAAATTAAATTGGTGCCAAACAAGAAAACAATTAATTTAACGAAAATTAATTGTTTGAAAAATAAAATTGTAATTAGAAATATGTACAATATGTTAAGAGAATAGTATTACATTAATTGAACCATTGGTTTTGAAACACACTTAGCCTAATTAAGGCTTAAACCCTACGTACAATAGGGTTAGGTTAATCATATTAGAAGTCTTTTTTCTTTCTTCCTTTTTTTTTCCTTTGGTAAAGATCGTATTGGAGCGTTTCAACTTTCAAGCATGGGATGCAAATGCAATTGGTCTCATTGAGTCATTTTCTGACAAAAAAGCTTTTTTGACCAAAAAAAGTTATATAATAAAAATATAATTTCAAAATATTATTGTTAATTACTATAATAAACGGGTTAAGCCAAATTAAGTATATTGCGGGTAAAATTACAATTCTCTATCGCCTTATTCTTTATCTAGGTATATGTGTGTTTTATTTTTTTGAAAGGATCAAATTAATTTTGTGTTGTTTATCAAAAAAAAATTTTAATTTTGTGTTCATGTGGGATTTTCTTTATTCTGTATTTTTCACATTTGGGTCTGACAATTTCATGCCAGGGGTGGGATTTTGTCCGCAATTGTGATATGCTTTTGATTATATTTGCATTTGGGTCTGATACTTTCACACCGAGGGTGTACATTTTTCACAACTGTATACTACACTGGTTACTACTCGGCATTTTTGCATTTGGGACTGCCGTTTTCACGCTTGGGGTGGGAATTTCTCCACAACTGTGAGCTGCCCAGGATTATATTTGCATTTGGGTCTGACGCTTTCACACTGGAGGTGTCACGTTTTTCATAGTTGTGGACTGCTCTGGTTGCTACTTTGCATTTACGCGTTTGGGTTTGACGTTTTCAAGCGCGGGGAGGGAATTTCTCCACAATTGTGAGCTTCTCTGGACTATATTTGCATTTGGGACTGACGATTTCACACTGCGGATGGGAATTTCTCCATAATTGTGAACCAATCTGAATAGCTCTATGTAATCTCGGACTTGGTTGTTCATCCTCACACTGCGGGTGGGGTTTCTCCTACAGTTGTGAATGGGTCTGATCTTCTTTGGTGTAGTTTTCATAGGTTGGGGTGATTTTATTAGCTATTCAAGTGGGTTTTTAAAATTCGATTGGGCTCACAGCTCAACCCCAAAAGCTAACTCATGAAGTGAGGGACTCCTCAGCTATATAAGTAATGCCCCCTTTAGTTAACCACTCGATGTGGGACTCGCAACAAGCTCTATTATACTAACGGTAGGATCAAATCCGTTGTTTTTGTACTGACAATAATCTTGTTCTTTTCATATACTTAAAGATAGGCATATCTTGTGCCTAATTTAGTTGTTTTTCTTAATAAAATATTTGCTTATCAAAAAAAAAATTGTGTGTGTGTTTGTCGACTTTTCTCCGTGTGAGTAGTTATATAACATTCCACTCCACAAATACATGAATCCATTTGCAGATAACATTATTTGGCAATACTTTGGACCCTTTTTTTGCGCACTCAACTTTTAGTAAATGATCGATGTTCATTTCTAAACATGATAGCTGCCATTTTGGTGCCAGCATGAAAGGGGGAGGGTTACAAAAGGCTGCGTGGCTTCTTAATTCCTTTTCTAGCATATCCACTCAGCTACTCCATTTTTTTGTCATTAGTCAACCTAGAGCTGTCGAAATGGGTCAGGTCCGATGGGCTAGCCCAATAAAAAAATGGAATGTGTTAGCAAAATCTAGGCCTGAAAATATTTTGGCCCAACCAGGCCCGGCCCGAAAAATCATTGGCCCGAATTGGGCTAACCCGTGGTGGGTTGGGCTGGCCCGCTGGCTCGACTATTATTTGTCATTAGTCAGCCCCCATACAATGATTCACTTATTGCACTAGCACACTTGCGCCTCCCACACATGACATGCAACATTGCTACCCTTTTCCACCGTGTTCTTTTTGCCAGCCCTCTTGTTTCTAAACTCTACTATATTGGATCCAAAGGAAATTAATGAAGTACAGGTATAAATTAGGAGTAAGTTCACAAATATTTGGTGACTGATCATAAGTGAAATTATAACTAGTTCGAGTAATTTCCTACTATTGCCTAATATATATACATATATATATATATATATATATATATATATATATATAATGATATACATTAGTAGGCAGATGAGATAATTTGTTTTTTGTTCAAAATACAAATTAAGGAGAAGGAATTAATAGAGCTGCATTATTTGCATTTTTTCCCCATTCTTCCACAATCGTGCATGTACACATCCAAGGTGAATGTATTAGAGAGTGTATTGTTAGTATTCCTTTACTAAATAAATAAATTAACTTATTTTAAGATGTGAGTTCCGTATTGGTTACATAAGTTTGATTATTTATGTATGTATTTGTACCTCAAGAATGAGGGAGTGGGTAATTACGTACCCAATCAGGCACGGGGATTTGCAAGTCAAAGAAAACCATATAATAAAAACGTCATAAAAGTAAAGAAAAAGGGTCATGCAAATGCCAAATTTTCAAAGCATCTTGATTCATTAAGTAACTATCCAATATGGTTTCGATATCATAGTCAAGATTTGCTGAATATTGCTGACTCTTCTTTAGGAGCAAAAAATATGTATAATAATATATGGTTAGAGATGCAATCATCCCCTGCGTCATTGCTTAGCTATATAATAATAATCAAATTTTCATAAAAATAGTAAACCCTTAATTTGGCATTTTTTTAAAAATATAATTTGTTTAGTAAATTAAACATTATATTTTCAAATAAATACTTTCTATTTTCTGCCAATACGAACACTCATTAATGTTTATAAAAATATTCAAATTCTTTTAAGAGATATTTAAAACCAAAACCAAAATTTAACCTCATCACCTTTAAATTAGTATAGATTTTATCAAGTTCAATGTAGGAAACCAAATTGATTTAGAAATAGTCAAAGTCTTTAATCAAATTCCCGGGACACTAGGGTTTCAGTCCGAACTAGTCCCAACTGATTCTGAAGCAGAGGGCCCCCACCATAATTGATATATTTTATTTTTATATTAAGTAGTATACAATTCGTGGTTCTTATGCCTTGGGGCCCATGTAGAAATAATTAAAAAGGTTAAATTTCTAGGATTAAAGTGCATAAGCTCGTGTAATAAGTGGGCGATTTTCACTACCGTGCTAGGCAATCTCTACACTCCTTTGTTCAAGTAATAATCATTTGTGCTTAATCTTTGTGATCAAATTTGTCTGTATGTTTCATTCAAAACAAAAATTGTCTGTATGTTAGTAATTCATGGTTATGGTGGTGATACCATTAATGTGATGCTTAATGGTGATACCTTGGCTCTATTAATTAAAAGATGATCAAAATAGGAAAGTCGAGCAATTTCCAAGCAACAGCCTTTTTTTTCCATTTTTCTTTCTTTTAATTTTTAAGAAATTGAATATAAGGTAATCTGGAATCAGTATCAAAAATAATTTTAATACTCGAATTCTTTAGCAACTGAATATCTAATCTAGGTATGTATTCATACATATCAGTACACTATTTGGATTTCCCTTAAATGGCAGTATAGCATGACAGAGAACTGTACTGCACAGGTGTTACTGTGTGTGTGGAAAGAAAAGTCATAACATGTGCAGAAAAGGCATCATGCCCCCACTTACAAAAATCCACTCAAATGCTCTCTGATTGGTCTGTTTGGGATTGGGGCCATGGCGTGCGGCGGTATATCCGTCTCCTTGCTCCCTCCCTCTGCTCTCCCTCTATTTTTTTTAATTTAGACAATTGTAGAAATTAATTCTTTAAAGTATTGATATTTTGAAATTAATTTTTTTTAATTAATATTTTTTCATACACACGAGTTGTGAATCAAATCACCAAAATCATATTTAAATGACTCATATCTACTGCACGTGTTACACCAAGTGGCAGCTATGCCTCTAATAATACATTTTAGAGTAATGATATACTAACACTCATACACTCATACCATACTCTATTTTAATAAGTAAAATGAGAAAATAAGATATGTAATAGGTGTGTGACGGGTGTATGCGTGACATTTTTGTACATCTTAAATATCCTTTCTATGTGCCTACCGTATCATTCCCATATATTCTACTACTACAAATACACACGCACTTCCACTCTTTTGTAGGTTCCCAAATCCCAACAGATCCCTATTCTCTAACTCACACTTTAATTGAAGGATTTTTCATTCTCAGCAGTCACTCGGCAACATCCTTTTCCTTTATACACAAGTTCAAAGCTTTTTTTGTTGTTTCTGAAACACTATCCTCGATTCACGAACTGGGTCATCCTCTGATTGTGGATTAGAGCCACACACAAAGATTCCATTTTGACTTTGAAGGGAAAAAGGGCTGGTAAAAGCACATCGTCTTCTAATTGAAAGTGCTTTGTTTTCTTATTTACTTTTTCATTTTTTGAAAATTTTGATTCCTATTTTTTCCCTCTGAATGAATTGCTGTCTGTTTTTAGTGCTGTTGTTTGATTTGAAGGGGGAGTTTTAATTTAAAGTGGGTCTGTTTTTGGAATTCTGTGACACTGCCTGGGTCACCGTGCCCGTGCTTTCCCTGATTTCCCTCCCTTGGATTCTGCTGGAAGTGTTTCTGTGCAGGGGAACAGATAAAGTTGGTAGCTTTATTGGAATCTGATCAAATTCGGTACTACCCTTTGATCGTTCTTGCTAGTTTTTAAGCTTGGATGGTTCTGGGTATTTTTAGTGTATCACTGGAAAATTCCAATTTTGAGGGGCTTCTTCTGGTTCTGGTTGCTCTCCACTTGAGTTTTGTTGGCCTTGTTGATTCTCATTTCTGAATTGCCTTCTCAAACCTTTGGAGGAACTCAAGTACTTCAAGCTTCCTACTTTTCTCTCACGTTTTGGGGTTGATTGTTTGTTGCCTTCTTTCCTTTCTAAGTTGCTTTACATGCAGTGAAGTCTGCTTTCTTTCTTTTTTGGATCTGCTTAAGCCTAGATTTTAGGGCAGTTTATTCAAGCTGTTTTTTTGTTGAGCTTGGTACTGAATTTTGGTGATTTTTATGTTCTGCGAGTACTCGGTTGTTCAGCTGGTATTTGATCTAGCACCTGTTTCTATTTGCGTGGGATTTAATTTAAGTTCTAAGAGTCATCTGTGTGTTCTGTCTTAGTTTTGAAGTTTGCCTTTAACTGAATTGAATTTCTTGTAGCTCTTGTGCTTTGCAGGTTCCCAGTTACTGTAGTATATATCATCAATGGATTCCCCACAATCTGTTGTGTCACCCTTCAGGAGCTCGATCTTAAGTGAGGGTGAGAAGCACAAGTCTGATGTTTTCACACAAAGCTATGGTCCCTCCTCAAAGGACATTGAAGTCAATGGGAAGGAAGCTGAAGCTATCATGTCAAATGCTGAGGAGTGCCTTGGAGTGCTTGATGTTTACATACATCAGGCTAGGGACATTCAAAACATCTGCATATACCACAAGCAAGATGTTTATGCTAAGATTTGCCTGACTAGTCACCCTGACAACACTGTCTCCACCAAGACCATCAATGGAGGTGGAAGGAACCCTGTCTTCAATGAGAATCTCAGTCTCAATGTTTGGACTGTTGATTCTTCTCTCAAGTGTGAGATATGGATGCTGAGCAGGGTGAAGAATTATCTTGAAGACCAGTTGCTTGGTTTTGCTTTGGTACCTTTGTCTGAAGTACTACTAGTCCAGGATGGGAAACTAGAGAAAGAGTTCTCTCTTTCTTCAACTGATCTGTTCCATTCTCCTGCAGGTTTTGTTCAGTTGTCAATTTCTTACACTGGTGCTGCACCTGATGTTATGGCAATTTCTGCAATGCCTGGGAAGGAGGTGACAGCCAAACATGTCACTGTGCAGGACTCAGAAACATCATCTGAGTCACTGGCTAGAGATTTGGACAAAATTGAGTTTCCAGATCCTAAGATTGTGAATGAAGACCACTTGATGGTTTCAGAATATTTTGGCATTCCATGTGAGGAGACTACTCAGTGTTCTGATCATAGTTTGGCCACTTCTGGTGCGGAAAACCACAGTTCCGAAGCCGGTGTTCGTCTCGTGGAAAGCTTCTCAGCTTGCAGTGTGGAGTCTGAGCAAGTGCAACCTCCTAAGGTTGATTCTCCACCCAGCAGTGTGTCAACAAATGGGGTTTCTTCCCCTTCTGCTCCTGCAAGCTCAGAAGCATCTGCTGCTGCTGCTGCTGCTGCGGCTGCTGCTTCTAAGTCCCCCGGTCAGGAACAAGTTTCAGGCGCCAAAGAGGAGAAAAAAGTGGATGTTAAAGATGGTGAGAGTGATTCCTCAAGTAGGGTTCCGAGTGACTCATTCCCTAAGCCTGTTGTGACCGTGAACATTGAGCCTGAGCCAAAGGTGGTGCAGCAGGAGATAGTAGACATGTACATGAAAAGCATGCAGCAATTTACCGAGTCGTTAGCAAAAATGAAGCTTCCTATGGACGTCATTGAGAGTGAACCAACAAGTTCAGGAAATTCAAGCACTGAGCAGAAACTACAGCCATCTAAGAACAGTAGCTCCCGTGTCTTTTATGGGAGCAGAGCTTTTTTCTGAGCTTTTGCTTCCTTTGGTTTAAGGGGAATACGTGCAGGTGACTGTAGAGTTTAGAACGACGGAAAAAAACTGATAATAGTAGTGAAATGAAAAATAATGTACTATCCAGTGTGGTTTCTCCCTTCTGTACTTCTTCAGATGTTGTAGGTTACAGGGAATATAACTTTGTACTCTCACAAGCTTCTTGTTATCTTAACTGCTACATGAAACTTTTTGTGTTACCTTCTTTTCTTTGTCGTTGCCCTTTTGATTTGAATGTCAATAATTGTGAAATCAAATTTCATCACACGACATATTATATTAATCATGCGTAGTAGTGATAATATGGTCCCACATTCACATGGTGAACACTAAAGTAGATGAAGCAAAATCTCCAAGATTTAGCTTTCTCCTAATTTCTTCACATGAAAAAGCTCATGCCATACAACATCATGGGTCTTTTATGTTTTTTCAGCCTAAATTTCTTTACCCCAGTTCAACAACTTTGGAACGGTCATGTTTATTCTTATTAATTGATTTGAAAAACATTCTTAAAATGTAACTATATCAGAAAATCAGAATTGCTGGTCTATAAGCTTCCATCATGTTAGAAATTAAAATTAAAATATACTAAACCAGCTGAACTCCTTTAAATGTTTTGGAGAACTTGAATGCATGCCATATTCTTGGTGGAAATAAAGAAACTTGAAAGCTAAGGTTCCTAGTGTTACATAAGGATTTATGCTGTTTCAAATGGGCACTTCAATTATCTCTGCTGATCTGGCGTACATGTGCCTCCTACAGATCCATGCAATCTGACCATTGTCCCGGTACCTTACTCGCCACAGTCCAAACTTCTCTGCAATATCCTTCCCAGTGGAGCACCCCCTTTCCCTTAAGAAATCAACCAGCCATTGCTGTGCTGCTCTTAAGTCTTGTTGAATGCCCCTTGAACCTTCCGTGGACCTGTTTCTACGACCCATAGCGGCAGCCCCTAAAGCACCGGCTGCAGTTGCCCCAGCTGCACCATAGAGAAGTGAAGAGCCAGCCAAATGAGCCACTTCCTTGCTCAAGTCTGGTATCATTTGCCCCATTCCAGCTGCGAGATGAGCTCCTATTTTAAGCGCGAAAGTTACCAGCACCATGAACTTCTTCATGTATGGAGCCAAAGCCTTCACAGCCATGTTGTCAACTTGCATCATTTCACAACCCATCTGGTCTTCAACAACATGCATTTGTCCCCGAAACTCGCATAACATGTGAAGCCGGAGAGCGGTCATGCCAGGAACCATGGTGGTGATCAGTTTCCGTGAGTAGTTTTCTGGTTTTACAAAATAGAACATGTTAGGTACTTTCCTCTCCTCAACCTGAGCATTGAATGTTGCTATGTAATTCACTTTGCGATGAAGCTCGAGTAGGAGTCTATGTTCATAATATCTCAGCCCTTGGATTTCTTGCTTCAAGTCCCTAATTTCTTGTTCAATAATTTTGAGTCTTTGTAAAACTGCTTCAACCCCTTTTGCAATGCCCCCAAAGGTTGGTTCAACATTTTCAGCTTCATTTCTTGAGGTTATAGCTTGATCTTGCCCTTCTTGGTTATTTTCAGGTGAAACTTGCAGCTCTTGGGCAAGATTGTGCAGGTCATGATACCTGCGATGCAGCACTTCCCGGAAGTCATCATCTGACAAAAGGTCCCGCGCAAAATCGAACCCTTCTTGGAGAATAGGCCTACCGGAGTCCAGGACTGAACTCCATGTGTGTTGATAATCATACATGCTGTCTGCTGGAAGTGAAAGTAGTGCTTGTTTCAGTTGCTGCAGTGAAGCAAATTGAGTTCTTCTGTATCTAGGGGGTGTCAAATTTCGCACACATTCAGGTCTAATGATATTTTCGTTCAAGGTGATCCCATGGGAAACACTTTGGATTGCTGGGATTATAAGCTGCTGAATGACTCTTAAAGTTTCTGTCAAGTTTTTGGTGGAGCATGCAAGGATGTCAATATAGTAACCCAGTTGTCCTCCAAGCTCTACTCTGATGTAGATTCCATTAATGCTGATTGAAATGAGGTACTTCTCAAGATTGTAAGTTGCACCATGTTGATTCTGTAGAGCCTTTATTCTGTTGTGAAGGTGCACCTGCAACACCAAATGAGAACATTCTATCAGAAAACTCTAGTCAGGAAAAATTCCGAAAATCCTAAAATTGTAGCTTTAAAGACATATCAGTGAAGATCAAAATACAATCAGTTTGTAAAAAACAGGTAAATGATTAGCATGTAGTTAGTGTATTGTGCATGATTTCAGTGAACAAATAAAAGTTGCAAAAGGAAAAAAGAGGAATGTGATGGAGAAACTCTTGCCTGTAAACGAGGGAAGAATCCTGGAGTTAGAAACATGTGGCTTGAATCATCACACTCAAGATGGCGTCCGGCATAGAGGCAGTCTGGCGAGCTTAGCTGCCACCTCTGAGTCTTCCCTCTTCCTTCTTCAAGAATGGAGGGGATCAATAGTGAAGAATTCGGATCTGATGGATCTTGCTCATAACACAGTTCAAGTTTAAGCATCATTCTCACAAGGTCACTAGCATCCAAGTTCTCAAATACCTTTGAACCCATACCAGGAATCGGGCTCTGTAAACTTGCTCTTAAGATTTTCTCCAGTTCCTTCCTGCTAATAAATCCACTGTTTTCTGAGGAGTGTTGCTTTCTAACATTCAACTTTATGAGCTGACCAAGTACTTCACCACAGAACCACTCACAATCTAAAATTAGAAACCCCAACTCATCAAAGTAAATCACCTCACCAATGTGATGGAGACAGGTAGCAACAGCTCTTCGCTTCATTTCCACCACCTCTTTATTATAATGTCTTGATCGAATTCTCAAAGCCGGGACTTTTACTTGGCATAGCTCTCCAAACTCCTTCCACTTCATTGCTGGCTTGTTGTAATTCTCGGACCTCCAGTCTGATAAAATCTGTATTAGATCATTGCAGAGTTGATAAACTCGCGGTACTCTTTGGAGAATTGTCTTACACGTGTTTCGGATGTGATGAGTGAGTTTACCAACTGATGCTGATGATCTTGCATCAACTGTGAATACAGTTGGGTAGAAGTCAACAAAGCCTTGGAATTTGTCTCTCAATCTCTGAATGGAATCAACTGTGTGCTGCAAATTTTGTGATGATTGGTTGATTTTATCGAAGTGTGTCAGAACAACAGCAACGCTTGGTAGCACGCATTGTTGTACTGCTCTTTTGGAGTTGGAAACTATGAACCTGAGCCAATATTGCAGGTCCTCTTCAATCTCTGCAGTGCTTTTTGGTTCTTTGTTACTTGGCTTCCTGAACAAACTCAATATGATGATGAAAATCGATGCGCTCCCATGCCCCGGGAACATAAGATCATGGAGGGAGAAAAATTCATGCTGACCAGCAAGATTCCATATTGAAATCTTTGTATCCTCATCCTTGAGAGTTTTTACCTTCATTCCTATTGTTTTCACAGCCTGCTCCACTGGGTTCACTATTGTTCTTACTTGATCCAAGTAGGGAAGCGCCGAAGCAGAGAAATTTTGTGATATTGAATGGCAAAGTGTGGTTTTGCCTGAAAATATGAATATGAATTTAAACTATAATTCAAGGTTGATTTGCTATTAGCTTGTGTTTATATGAAAAAATGGAGCTTAATTTAGTTTCATGAACTTATTTTATTTACATTGTTTTGAGGATGATATTTAATGAATATTAAAACATCAAAGATAAATATTCAACCTTACCTGAACACTCCTGCCCACAAAAGAAAACCCTGCAACTCTTAGGCTCTGTTAGTGGCATGTCCTTGAGCAAATCCATTTCTGGTTCAGGGTTCTCATTCTGCCCCAGTCTCTGATAAATCCCCGTAGTCTTTCCAGAATTGTGTAAAGGTGTTCTGGAGAGATCAATTTCTTCAATCCAAGGATTTATCTGTAGTGTCTCCATAATCGTCTGCAGCAACGTCTCTCCTTGAACACCTTTGCAGCCTTGCAAAGACAAACACTTCAAGCTAGCATTCTTCTCCAAGCTCTTGAAGATTTTAACAAAGTCATCTGATCTCAAACTCTCATCATCATGTATCCCCAACTGCCTCACCGTTTCGTTGGTTATCATAAACTGTGTAAGTGCAGCTAGACCATCCCTTCCTATTCTTGTTCTCCCTCCTCCAAAAGTAACACATTTCAAGGTAATGTTGGCCTGCATTTGCAGTGCTGAAAATCGACTCAGAGGGCAAAGTAGATGCTCCACACCTATTCCACTGAACCAATTTCCGGTTAGATGTAAGGTTTGTAGACTACTATTCTTAAAGAGTCCTGCTGCAATATACACAATGCCCTTGTCTTTAAGGCATGTTCTGGACAAGTTGACCTCTTTGAGGGTTTGGTTTTGTTCTAAAACCCATCTAAATTCCTTAGCACACCGGGATTTTAGCTTGACCCCGGTCATGTCAAGCGACTTGACCGTGAAGTTCATTCCCAAGGAGCAAGTAACCCTGCAAGTACCTGAGAGGTTAAGCTTGTAAATCCTAAGTGTGCTGTTCTCAGGTACAAATTCAACCACCTTGGAACTTTTCTCTCCATTTTTTTCTCCACTCCAAACATGGACTTCCATAGTTCTGTTCCTTGCCAAAACTGCAGATATAAGAGGGGTAGCTGTGATGGCATTTGAATCAAAAATTGTCAACAACTTAAGAGTTGGGTTAACTTCAATCATCTTGGAAAGCTCCTCAGCACCTCTTGATCCTATTGAGTCTTCCCATATCTGCAGCTCCTCCAAACAATCATTCACCACAAGAGCAGAAGCAATGAGTCCAGCTCCAACAGAACCAATACCTGATTCTGAAAGCATAATCTCTTTGATCACTTTATTTGCCCTCAGAATTTCAGAAAGGTCTGATAGGCTTTTCCCATTGAACCTGTTTCTTCGAAAGACAACTTGCCGGATGCTTTGGTTATTACCTAGAAGGATGCCAAGATTTCTTACCTGTTGCGATTCCCATTCGACTCGATGGAACTCCAAGTTCCTCAAGGTGGATTTGGTGCTGCTCTTGGCTGCTGCTAGTGTTGTCAAGAAGTTGGAGAAGTATGGAAGATTTTCCTTGGAAATGTTTATGTTCATGGAGTTGTCTGTCTCTTGGTAACAACCTGAAGTTGGTTGGGAAAGGTAGAAGGAAATGCTGTGCAGGTTTAGGCCCTCCATATTGATTGCTTGCTGAGCCCATTGTAGTTCTTTCAGGTTCTGAGTTGATGCCATCACCACTTCAGAAGCTCTTTCAAAGTTGCAGAAACTTTGTTGTCTTTACCAGATTTAACAAACTATGATCTGGAATTCAAATGCCTTTTTGGGAAGACAATGTACCAATATTTGACAGTGGAGCCCCTCACGGTGACTTGATAAGAATTGTTTTGAGCCACTCTTGCTATATTCTTAACTTGTAGCAAAAGATGTTCTCGCAGGCATTGATTCTTCACGTATCCTAGCTATATTTCCTTCTCATTTGAAGTACTTGGCATGATGGTACATCACCCTAAGTGAACCAACCACTCAAAGACCTAACACTTGCCAATAAGAAAAGCTTCTTGTAATTTTGACATGATTGCGCAAAACCTTGTTGGCCATGTCATTACCCCTTTATTATGAAGTAGTTAGTAAGTAGCACAAGGGTTAAGAACCCTCACCCTGACACCCCTTTTCTTTCCTTAACAAACATAAAAGGACTTCTTCTTCAGATGAAAAAAAATCACCCAAATCTACTACTAATTTGAAGCCAGTTAATGACTGTGGGGTATCAGCTTTTTGACCTTTAGGCCCGGTGGAAAGTTTATCTGTTTCTTCTTTTTCTTCCTTTCCCATTAGAATAAACATGGAATCCTATAAAGTAAGGGAAAAGGGGAAGGTGAGTAGTGGACAAGTTAAACCACTTTTCAAGGCTCCTAACGGTGAAGGAATCCTGTGTTTACTTTTGAATCACCCAAGGGGGAAAATGGGTCCATTATTTTGTGTAGCTAAGGGTGTGTTTGGTTCAAAAAAGGGAAAGGGAGGAGAGGGATTTTAATGGAATGGAGGGGAGGGGAGGGGAGGGGAGGGAGGGGAAAGATTTAATTAAATATCATGTTTGGTTGAGAGGAGGAGAGGAGAGAGATTTTAATGGAGAAAAATGTCTAATTTACATTTTATGTCCTTATAAACATTTTTGTTAATTTTTAAATAGGGTTATTTAAGTCAATATTTTAAAATTCCTCCAAATTCTCCATTATTGGAGGGGACAAAATCAAGTGAGGAGAGATTGTGCTCCCCTCCCTTCCAAAAAATTGAGCCAAACATAGAAGTTTTAAAATAATCCCTCCCCTCCCCTCCACTTCCCTCCGGCTAAATTAATCTGATCACATAAAACATAGTTGAACATCAGGTAGTGAGTGATAAAGAAAATTAAATAAAACAAACTATCTTGGTATTGTTTGTGTCAAACAGATATTGTGGAGCAATGTGCCACTTGCTGCATGTGGAATTGTCTACGTTATGGTGGACCTGCAGGAACTAATGATGCGGTGTGGTGGTTAACAATGACGTTTAAAAGTTCATATATTTTATGCACAAGAATTAGGTGACCTCTTCAAGTTGTTCATGTATTTTTTTTTTATGCAGAAGAATTAACCTCTTCAAGTTCGAGGCAATTGGGACATGTTTGGACTTAAATTCACATTTTATTCACATTTTTTTTTCAAAACACTATTTCATAAAACACAAAATTGTCAATTCTAATATATAAATTCAGTTTTGCAAGCCTTAAATTGTGTCCTAAAAAATCCCTTGTGAATATTGTTCTAGCTAGTCAGTATTTTTTTTCGTACATATGTTATCTATCAATTACTTTTATTATTGTTGGCTATCTTTAATAAATTTTAATTATTTTACTGTCAAAAAAATTAATTATTCAAAATTAACATCTAATAAAAACTTGACAATTAATCATCAGGTTATGGACTTAAATAATTGGCTGCGAAAACCCTCGATTCGGGTTAGGTTTGATTCAAAGTGATGTAAACTTTTTCTGGGAAGACTATTAGGTTGAAATATCTATTAAAGAGAAATGAATTTTACAATAGTAATTTCTCCCTTCATTTGTTCTTTCATATGCTCAGTCCATACACAAATGCTTTATTTATTTTTTAATTGCATTCTAATCCATACATAATCTCCCTTTCTCATTAGCCTCCCACTAAACCTCCCACGCAGAGGAAAGCCTCTCCTTCTATATCCTGGATTTAGATTGGCTGCAATCACTGCATTATGCAGTCACCGCAATCATGCAATATCAGCCATTAATTTTTTTCAAACTTTTAATTACAACTGTTGATTTGTTTTATTTAAAAAAGATATAAAAAAAATATAAATGGAGAGATAAAAAGATAACTGACTGTAATTAATCTCAATCCATATATATATTCTCTGACTAAAACCATATTTTTTTCGTTGTCGTAAGGAAAAATATAGTTTTAGTCATAGATTAAAAAGGGAAATGAGATTATTTTACAATTTTAAAAAAATTGTAACCTCAACCATTAAATAAAATACAAATAAATGCAATGGTAAAAAATAATAGTGTACTGTGAACGAATAGACGCCCTAGATTCGATTATAGTTCTAAAAATGAATGCAATGCTGGTATTGGACTAGGACCATATCAAGATGGCAAGTTGAGAGAACAAAAGGACACAAAAAATAAAATAAAATTAATTAAATAAAAGTAACAATGTGGCAGTAGCAGCTACGAAATTTTATGTGGGCTGTGACGTGACTACAAGTAAGATCACAACATTCAACAAACATGGGGTACAGTGTCAGGCCCCATTCTCTAGATTCTGTCTAGTGTGTAATATCAACGTGGGATAATAAACAAATTTTTTACTTCTTTTGGTTTTATATATAATTTAGATATATAAGTTATTTAATGAATTAAAAAAGTGAATTGTTTTTTATATATAGGACTGGAGGGAGTATATAGTAATTAATTATGAATTATAGTTAATTATAACTATAATTTCATGGTTTATCTGTAGTTAAATAAATAATTATCAGTTATGAGTTTATTATGAAATAATTAACTACGAAATTTTGTAACCTATTATTTTAAATAATATAAAATGATGGTCTATTCTAAAATCATTTTGTATTCTGTAGCTAAGCATTTTCTGGAATAGATAGAGACTGACATGGAAACTTGTGCAGCACAATGTTGAATATTGCTTTGCTTAGCGCGGACATTTTAAGGTAAACTTGCTGTTAAGCCAGTTACATCACCAATTTAATTCAATAAATTTATGATTTAGTTTTTATGTTTGTCTTTTTTTATATATTATTAAATTAAATGATAATACAAAACACTTTACATTGAACGTTTAGTTTCTTTTTTAAGGAGTTATTTTGTTTTTGATTTATTTATTTTCCTTTCTCTTCTAGGTGACAGAACATTTCCTATTACTCTCTCTGGTTTAAATTTTTGGTAGTTTTAATTTTTTATTTTTGTTCCAAAATTTTGATTGTTTTAGGGTTTTAAGAGATAATTTATCACATTTTTTCAACTATACCCTTAATATAATTAATAAGTTTTGAGTGGAGAAGTAATTAGGATAGTTGAGAATGATGAATAATAAATAGGGTCATTTTAGTCTAAAATTTGTTCAATTAATTATTTCTTAATCTATGTGCCAAAACCTTAAACAACCAAAGATTTGAACCGAAAGGAGTAATAATATATAATAATTTGTAAAAAAAAGTTTATTAATTATGCACTCACGGTGTCAATTTAAGTTTTCTTAATATAAGATTTAAGTATGACTTATTTATTTGATATTGGTTTTTTCTTAAAAGGGATCATCGAAACGTTCCTTTAAAAAAATGTTAAAAACACTTTTAATAACACCAGCCAGAAACACAATAGTTCTATTTTTCTTCCAGAAGCAACGTCACTAATGTAAAAGTGTTTAAAATATTAAATAAAATTAGTTTTTTTTAGTGTCTTAAAAGCTTTTTTTCTTTTTCTTTTTAAAAAACAAAAAAAAACCTTTAATAATTTAGCAATTTCTTCTTTTCCTCACATAACCGAAAAAAGACAAGAAAGAAAAGAACAAATGTTCTTATTTTGTTTTTAGCAGTCTGATTATCCCATCACTTAAAGATAATTACTGTTTTTAAATCTTCTTTTGGGAAAATTACCAAACATTACTTTGAAAATCATCTTTTAATAACCACTTCTCAAGAGAAAAAAAAATCAAACTGCAAAGAAAAGTAAGCTTTTTTTTTTATAAAAAGAAAATTAAGCTTTGAGAGTAGAAAGATTTGAATTTATTTAATCAAGTACGAGAAACCAAACCAAGGCCTATATCATTTAACATAGACCCAACTCCTTGACAAGTAGTAAAAATGTTATGTGAAGTTGTGACCATAATGTCCAAAATTCAGTTGAAGATAATATAAAAGCGCAAGACAAATTCTAATCCACTTAAGGATAAGATAAAAGCATAGCCACACATAAGTTTGTTCATTTGAAGATCCAAATCTGAATTCTTATTAGAAGGATCGAATCCCATGAAAGTAACAAGCAGAAGGCTAAATAACCATAAAAGTTGCTACTGATAAGCATAGATTACACAAAAATAAATACATAAATAAATAAATAAAGAAATTTCTATTTTGAACCATACCCGCTAGTTTCAAGTTTCAACCAATCAACTTTGTTCCATATAATAATAATAATTCAATAACAGTATGTTACTTTCACAAAACAGTTCCCACAACCAAACTGAATGAGTGAGAATTGACTAATCATGAAATTCAAGAGCAGACTTTTTACTTCCAAAATAGAACTAGTATAAAATTGAATAGCAAAATGTGTAACAAAAAATGAATAAAACTGTTCAACAACTTGATTATTTTGATGGGGATCTTAGATAGCGTCCCACTCATGTTTCACACTTGGTAAATCAAACTGAATACAATTTTTGATCAAGAGTTACATATACCATAAAGAAGAAGAAGAATAAAAAGATGGTGACAAAAACAAACACCTTTGCCAGACATTACAATGGCAAAAGAAAGAAGAAATTCAAAAATTAACACTCTATCATTAAACAAACTAACGATGACGCGCCTCTCCGGAGATGCACTATTACACTAATCATGGAACAAATCTTCCTTAGTATATCCCGCAATCTGATTTTACACCTCAATCAAATTCCAAGAAAGGAACCTAAGTCTTGAAAAATGAAAAAGAGGGCCCCAAAAAAGAGAGAGGAAAAATAAAAACCACACCTTACACAAAATAACTTGTAACTGCTTTTGTCTTTGAATATGTATACTTCAAATGAAAGAACACCGTTAGCTATATATGACAAATTTCCTTGTGAGCTGATATCTCTTTAAAGTGATGGAGATGTATGAATTCACAATACCTCATTATCATTAACCAGTTTCCCTTGATCTACTGCTACCACGACATATCCAATTAACATATCTCCTAGGCAGCGATTCCTGAAGCAAGGGGATTAATTAAAAGAATATGAGTAACATGCAATAAAACTAATTATGAACATCACATGCTAAATAGTTAACCATTTCACAATAAGATAATAGGCAATATGATAATCATTAATCAACAACAAATTCATTCTCGACAATGAATCAAAAGTGTGCTGATTGTAAATGAGAATAGACATGAGTATAATGATCAAGTTGGATCATATAAATTGAAATACTTTATAAGATAACTAGTATATGGACCCGACCCGTAAAATACGGGTCTTTAATTTGAAAATAAGAAGAGTTAAAGAGATGACACATGTCACAATATGAGATATGACACGTGTCACAATTTGAAAGATAGGGGTTAAGTTTCGTATATAGAAATAGATAAGAAGAGTTAAAGAGATGACACTTGTCACAATATGAGATATGACACGTGTCACAATTTGAAAGAAAGGGGTTAAGTTTCTTATATAGAAATAGAAGGGTATATAAAATATAAATAACTCAGATATGTGACTCTGTCTCTGCATTATCATGACAATACAATTGTTCACATTCAACATGAGAGAGCCTAGCCTGTATCCACATCTAAGCATCTTTCAAGTTCACACAATATAAATAACAAATAAAATCTCATTCTAAAATAATTTAAACGAAAATAATAGAGAAACCCACGCATAATTATAAGGAGATGTGAGCAATAAGTCTACTTGGATTGCAGTAAACACTAAACACTTCTGAGAAAGCTATCAAGATTCTGAAGATAAAAGAATAGAAGACATGCATAATAGAAGTCAGGAACCAAGTACTCGGTATAAATAAAAAAAGACATTAACAAAGTTGCCATGGTACCTTTATCAATATATTACAGTTACAGATATGCTGATCTTAAAGACAAATGTAAAAGAAAATTAGTTAAATACAGATTTTCTTTTCAATTTCCTTCAGAACAATTCATCTTCTGAAATATAAAAGCCACCATTGGAAATCAACAACAAAATTATAATCTGATTTTCTTTTGGAGACAAGTATTTAGCCAAAGATCTTACCCCTATTAGGTTGTCTACTTGCAACATTGTAGCTTCCAATGTAACCCTCGGAACTCTTCACCGGGTCATCTGAAGCTATACCGCCAAGACCATAGCCAAATGAGCCTGAATCATCTATCTCAGAAGCAGCAGACCTCCAGGTAGAGTCATTGTAAACTGAACCGTTGCCACTACGGTACAAGTCCCCATAGGATCCTTCATAACCACCAGATGGCGCATTGAATGTAGAAGAGGATGGAGTCACACCTGTACCACTGTTTCTTCCATACCCTGCACCGCCTAATCCAAAGCTGCTATCTCCACCTTCATAAACATTACTCCCAGTAGCATAGCCAGAAGCAGCACCTCCACCCTGGGCTGGAATGGATGGACCCCAATTTGTGCCACTATTTCCAATTGAAACACCAAAAGCCCCACCTCCAGATCCCAAGAAAGCACCGGGGCTGACAGGGTTATTAGCATTATTCAGGCCACCATTTCCCCAGACATTCCTAGAAGTTGAGTTCATAAGAGAATCGCTTCTCCCATTACCCGCATTATAGCCTATTGGAGTGGTATATCTGCTCGAGTTGCCACCATAGAAAGGACTAAATATTCGACCATATCCTAAGTTGCTCCCATAATTAGAGTTCCCTGCAAAGTTTGGGCTCAATCCTGAATCCAAATTCATCCCCATTCCATAGCCCGTGTTGCCAAAAGGGGTAAACCCAGTTCTACCACCAGTAAGTGGACTAAACCTACCATCCATCCTGACTCCATATCCTCCTACTGGACTCATATTATAACCCTGAGCATAACTGTTTAGGTAGCTATTCGCCCTATTCAAACTATAGTTATATCCTACCAACGGGCTCCGGCTGGGACCAGGGGAAAGTTCTTTGGGAACTGCCCTCTTAACTTCAACCATCTTTCCATTGAGTTCATGGAAAGTTTTGTAAAGAACTCTATCCACTGCTTCTTCTGAATCATATGTGATAAAGCCAAAACCTCTTGGCCTCATCGTATTGTGATCATACATAACTACAACATCAGTAATTGTACCAAACTGATCAAAATACTTCTTAAAATCGCTTTCAGTGATAGTTGATGGTAAACCTCCAACAAAAATCTTTTTTGTACGTCCAGGACCGGGAGATCCATGTGCACTACCAGACTGTCTACTTATATTGTGTTGATCATCCCTAGGAACGGCTTTCTTTGCTTCAACCTGAAATTTTAACAGGATATAGATCAAAATCTGCAAGTCATTTCCAGTTTCTTATTCTATAAACAGAAAAGGGTCAAGTTTGATACAATGTACATAAAAAATTCAATCATCAAAGTTGGTAGACTGAAAATGGTCTTTTGATCACCAAAAAAGGTAGAAAATCTAAGCGTAGGACACAATGATCTCTATTAGAAATTAAATTTTTTAGCTAATTTCCATTGCTGCAAGGCTAAACACAGCATTGCAAAAATGCCAATACGTATGTATCTACACAAATAAAAACAACTCACTGTGCGGCCATCAATTATGTGCTTATCCATAATGACTCTCTCAGCAACAGCAGGATCAGCAAAGACAACAAAACCAAAACCACGAGCACGGCCTGTCGCGCGATCTCTCATGATCACAGCCTCTATCACCTCCCCATATTTCCCAAAATATTCCTTGAGACGTTCCTCATCAGTGTCCCAAGAGATTCCTCCAATGAAGAGCTTGCCGAGATCCGATTCCATCTGTTCTGATACCAACCATGACCAGTTAACCATCAATCACTGATTTTCAATATTGAGATTCAACAAAAACTCAACACAAGCACTCACTTTTGAGTCAAAATTTTTATCTCAAACCAAACCAAATCAAATCAGAAATCAGCAAGTATATCTAAATCATTCAATGATGGCCAAAATTCCAGTCTAGGAATCAATCTAAATGCATAGTTTTCCATGTTAACAGATAATTAAGTTCAATCTTCATAAAAAAATCCAATTTTTGAGCAGAGCAAAACCGATCAGGAAAATGCACAGGACAAGAATCTGTGGGAGAAAACACACCTTATCTTAAAATTCAGACAGAACCCAATTGTTGCTTCGATCAGACACGAAGTGGGTTTTGTCAAATTCGATCTAAGAGCATCAGATCTTCCGAGCATCAATCAAAACCCGAACCAGAACATCTAATCTCAGCACCCCATCACCACAAAAATAAAAAAATAAAAAAAAAATAGAACAAGGAACTGGATCAGAGAAGAGAATTCAAAGAGGTTTGATAAGAGATCGATGAAAATTGGAGCAACAACCCAGATGGGAAAAATTTACCATTTGAGGATGGAGATGGTGGAAAAAATCATGGGCATGTGAAAAATGTTTCAATGGGAGGATGAAAAACTGGGAATGAAAACAGAGGATGTGCTAATCATCCTCTATGTATCTCTATCTCTCTCTCTCTATCTCTTGCTTTTCTATCTCTTCGTCTTGGTTATTCCACTACCTTAATTTAAATGAAAAGAAAAGGAATTTGTAACTAACGTGAGGAAAGACAATATATATAAATAGAGAGAGAGACTGCAAATCTTCTGGTGCAAGAATATTTTTGGAGGAGCAAAGAGATGACAGCATATAATGATCTTTTGTTTTTAGGAGAAAATTATGATATGAAATGAAATGAATATGAATTAATATTGATGATAGATTTTAAAAATAAAAATTATTATTTTTTAAATATTAAGGATTTGTTTAGTTGGGATGACCAATTTGCTTAACACAACCATTGTATAAATTAAAATGTGTAAATTTTAATAAGACTTTGTTTTATGGTATTTTTATATTTGTCACCTTGTTATTGATGTAAAATATTCACTAGTTTCGCGGATAATTAATCTACATGTTGGGAAACTAATTGGTCACTTTTAGTGGAGTCTCTATTTTCAACTATGAGATCTTGCTTTAAGGGATTTGAATTTAGTTCAATTCGAACTATAATAATGTTGATGTATGTGTATATGTATTTAAATTTAAATATTTAAAATATATTAATAAAAGTTGGTGTTATATGGATTGCATTATACTTATCGGACGGCGCATTTCCACTTGAGATGCTTTCATTTAATAGCTGTTCCTTTTGAGAAAAATGATTCAATTCTGCTGCACATGAAACCAATGGAACTCTTGCGTGACTTATATTTATGAACTTGTTTCATCTTGACTAAAAAAACAAAAGTAGTAATGTGAAACAATCAAGTTATTTCGACATTTGCAGATGAAAGGAAATAAAATATAGAGAAAAAAAATGTTAAAATGAATGATATGATAATAGTAAGTTTTCTTTTCTTTTTTCTTTTTTATTATGGGATTTACACCAATATGCATATTGAAGTTGTTTTACTCCTAATTCAGAGTCTTTTAATTTGTTCCCTTATTCGATGATAAGCGTGAGATTTCTCATAGATTATATTATATTTGGTGTGGGTATGTTATGTTACTTAGTATAATTTTGCTTTCGTACTTTGTTTGATAAAACTGAAAGAAAAATTACATGCGATTTTAGTTCATAGACAGTAGTGATCTATTTACTATATGATTAACTCTAACCAGATTTACTCCACTTAATAACTTATCATAGATATTAAACTTTATTAATTCAATCGTCAATTAAAAGTTCTTATCGAGTAGATTAAGTTTGCAAATTTTCAATAAATTTAAATAATGTTTGATACTCCATCTTCAACGTATAATATTTATTTTAAAATATTTATTTTAAAATATACGTAAAATATTGACTAATGGATGAAGTATCAAATATTATTTAAATTTTATGAAAATTTATAGATTTGATCTACTTGATAAGAACTTTTAATTTGACGATTGGATTGATAAAGTTTAATATATATGATGAGTTATTAAGCGAAGTAACTCTAACCAAAGTTATTACTGGAGTAAACGAATCCCTCCTCGTAAAAGATATAAGAAATCGTAATTCTATTCCATGCTTCATTTTCTACTTCGTGAAATCAAATTTATATAATCTCCTAAATTATCCTTATTCAATTTATAAAATGATAAGTATTATTCTTAATTGAAATTGACCTACTTAAATAGTAAATTTGTATATTTCTCAACTAATTAAGCTCAAAAAGATATTATGATTTTTAAATGATTTTATTCCATTTTATAGTAGTTGATTCCATGTACCAATGGTTTGGAACTAGTTCATTCCATTCCGAATATGCTACCAAACATTATAAAAGGAATGGCCATTTCATCTCATTAATTAACTTCATTCTGAATCAATGAAATAACTATTTTCTGTACCGAATGTGACATAGCTAGTTTTCTTTTGAGGGATGTAACATAGCTAGTTTGGATATGAAATATGGATACTTTGGTATATTTTCAAATTGAAATATGTAAAATTCAGAATTTTTTGAAAATTTGGGTCAACTTTTAATTTTTGCGTAAAGTATAATTATTCAAATTTATTGCTTAACCATTATATTTAACAACAATGTAACCCATGATTGACTCAAACGGTGTGACTCAATTAACAACACATACTAAGTTTGTGTACGAAAGGACTAATCTTCGATCCCTACAAAAGTGTAACCCGATGATTGGTGTTAATATATAATATTGTCTCCCCAAAAATGTAGAAATCTTTAAAAAACAAACTTTAAAAAAATTAAATAAGAGACGGTGACTCAATTCTGAGCAACGTATTGAGCGATAAATGTATATATGACTCAAAAAATATACACCCCGACCCGCCTTTGTTTTATACAATTTGGTACGATGGGCATGAGATTCGACACCTCTACCTAAACTATGCTAACAAAATTGGATAGTGATTGATAAAACTAGATATGGATGTTAAAATGATTTTTTTTTTAAAAAAAAGAGTTCCAAGTACAAATAATTAAAATGCATAAATTTAAAAATGGAAAAAATTTGATTAGGTTGGATTGGTTTGAGTTGAAAAAAATATAAATATGATAATTAATTTGATTTGGTTTAAAATGAAGTGAACATATTATCTACATCAGTTTAATTGGTTTGGATTAAATAGTTGGGCATGCTCTCAACCATGATTTGATGGGTATTTCTACCCCACGTTTTTTTTTTGTCAACATGATGAACAAGTTCATTAAAAAGGGAAAACTTCAGCCATATGACATCTACAGTAAAAAAAATAGCATATATAGAGTCACAAAAAATATAACAATCCTAACTAAGATACGCTGCTGAACCTATACCAAGCTGTAACATACAGATACTAAAGATAAAAAAACAGCAAAGCTAAAAAAACCAAAACAATTAAAATACATAAAAAATCTAAACCTAACACACCAAAAAAAATACTAAAAAAGATACAGACATAAAGACTATCATTGAAATATCCTTGATGTCTTATTCCTGCGTAATAATATCTTTCGGGCTCTAGTCCTCCTTTTTTTCAAAAAAAAAAATAGTGGGTTCATAGGTCAATCTGATCCGATCAACACTCATAATGAAAGCAAAAATTTACTGCATATTACCTTTTATTTTTTGCAATATTTAAGTCTCGGTGTATATCAAAGCATTAGGTTGTCTGTGACACTTTTTTTTAATTTGTGAGTGATCTAGATTATTAGACAAAATTATATGTGATGCTAATTTTTTTCTCTTATATTTTTATGACTTTTAAAATTTTATATCAGATTTTTATATATCCACAAATACCGTAATTACCCATCTTTTTCGTATGTTTTTAAATCACAAGCCACTCGTAACTATTAGAAGTCGTCTTCATCCGAAGTGACTTTGACAAGTTAGTGGACCCTTTCCTTTCTATAGGACCATTAAAAAATTTGATTGGTTCAGATGAGAATGAAAAAGAAGTAAAGAATCAAAACAATTAAAGGGAACCTTTTGTTCTTGATGAAAACCTTTTGTTCTTGATGAAAAGTGGGAGGTATATATGGAGATTGTTGAGAAAAGAAGGAAAATTAGAGGTGAAACTAAATAATTTTACTTTATTTGGAAAAGTTTAAAGCATTGAAAAGGACAAAAAAAACTGTTGTGACCGAAAAATTATAAAAAAAAAAGGTGAGGAATGATATATGGGCTCAAAAATAAAATGCATCTATATACATAATAAAGTAAAATGTTTTCAAAAAGGAAAATTTACAAAATTTGTTTTGTACAAGGAAATAAGTACACATGTTAAGCTACAATTTGATTTCAAGAACCAAAATACACGTGGCGAACTCTCACTCAAAATGGTATAAATGGAAGATTTGATGCAATATTAATTTTCGAAGATAATACAAACAATTGAACCCATCTAGCATTTTGGCAAGATTCATTCTCTATGTTTATGTATGTGTCCATCAAAATAGCAATTCAATTACATTAAATTTTCGAAGAGTAGTTGATTTTGAGAGAATCAATTAAGTTGCATAAAAACGTGTCTTTTTTCATGTAGCAATTAAAATTTGAAATAATTGATTGCATCTCCTAAATTTCTAAATATATGGACATTCATATCAATCAACCAAGATTGACATTCATTCTCAAACACAATTTGTGAGGACTGGGTCTCCTATTCAGTAATCATGCTTTCCCACCACCATACTATGTTATGTCTTACTTTCCCGTGCAAATTAGAATTCTTTCTTCTATTCATTCCTCACATTCTTGATCATGTGTGCAGAAAATCGATCTAATGCTTCATTATCTCCCTCCTCTCCCAGCTTCACTTGATGTTGGTTTTCTCTTGATCAGGTATTTGCTTTTCATTTGTGTTTAGTTTTTTTTATCCAAATTTCTCACCATAGCTTGATATGTCCCCTAATGTTATTCTAAAAAGCTACAACCTTTTTTCTTCAGTCAAATCCTAACAATTCAAATTCACATATGGTTTTTCTATTTTTTTTTGTTACAAGTTCATGAGTGACTCTCAAACACTCCAACTGGCCAAAGCAGAAGGCCGATGCTCTACATGAAGCTGCGTTTGGACATTGCACTCTTTGTTGGTCTCCCCTTCTTTTCCTTTTCTCAATATGCTTTATGTATAAGCTTTGTGTGTTCTCTCTATTTGGATTTTTTTTCTAAAATAAATTACGGTTACTAATATTTTATTCTTTTTTGGTCCAGATATGAGAAATAAACTCTACGAAGAGAGGAAAGATTGCAGTGGAGCTCACTTGATATCTATGTACACTTTTTATTGCTAGAGCTACCTTTTGTATGTTTTTTCTAACATAAACGACATATATATGCTCTTATTTGCACGGTAATCTAACATCATGTACAAGAAGAATATTATCACTCCAAAAAAATTAACATAATAAAAAATGCATGAATGAAAGGTCGAATAACTTATATTTAGTCTTTTAACGGTTTACTTACAAAAATTAATCTAATATTCTAATAATAATAATAATAATCATGTGGTGCATTTCCACCCGTTTTATTGCAATCCTTATTATATGTACTAAAAAGCAGCAAGTGATTATAGAGGTAGTTCCGACAAGTATCTTAGGATTATTTTTAGCATGATCTGTGCATATCTGTGATTTTGTTATATTAGGATTATTGTTGTCACCATGATATTAGGAGAATTGTGTGGAGTGACTAATTGGTCTCTGAGACCTGTAAATATGTGTACGTATTTAATTTGATCAGTGAAATACATTAGTACTTACTCATTTTCACTCATGATTTTTGCTATTTTCCCCTAATCATAATCAAAAAATTTACATTTCAGTTTGATCAGACTAATTCAAATTTTAAAGAAAATCCAAAATAGGACTTTGTCTTTAATTACCAAATATATTGATAAGGGTAATAAGTGTTTTCAAAAAGAAAAATTTAGAGAATTTGTTTTTAAATTGGAAAGAAATACACATGTCAACCTTTGTTCAATTTGAGCAATTAAATTACATGTAGTGTGCTCTCCATGAAAATGGTATAAATGACAAGATTTGAGAATCAATTAGAGGGGGAAGAAATTTATTGCAAACTAATTTGAATTTGAATGAAAATAAAAATTTAATATAATATGGTACAGTTGAAAAACCTCTTATATATTGGAGCAATTAATTCTCTAGAAAATGTGTTTAGCTGAGTTCAAACGTTCAACTCTTACAAATATTAGACATAATATATCATATCAGTACAATTTGTTTTAGACCAGACCTAAAAGGACATTTTTAAAATGTAATACAAATTGTAGATTATCTCCGAGCTTCAGCTGCAAACGAGTTAGATTTCATATTAATCAAAAAATTTGCACTCCAAAGAATGGGATAAAATATCTATAGCTAACAACAAAACCTACTAAAGACTAAAGAGCTAGAAGTGAATGAAATTAATTATTTACAGATATAGAAAGACCGATAAAAAAATGAAATATAACAAGGGCATATTAGATAATTTATCTAAATGAAAATTGGGGCTCTTATATTCTGAAGATAAATAATAATCAAATCAAAATAGATACAAGATAATAATTAAAAGAAATACAAAATAATGAAAATTTGTGTATAACTTTTTGTACTTCATACCATTTTGATGTATTTTTATAAGCATATTTTTGTCATTAGATTTCTTCAAAATGCTATATTCTTTTCAAGAAATCTAACGGCAAATAGAAAATAAAAAATAAAAAATATTTTTTAGATTGCTATGTTACACATGTATGGGAATTTATGTTACACACGGGGAGGAACTTTTTGTTAGAAAAATTTGCAATCAATCTAAAATAACCACAACGTGTTTAAATGATGACATTTATTTATTTAGTGAACAAATCAAAGTAAATGAATGTAATGAACACAATCAAAGTATGGGGAAGATTTTATAAAAAAAAACAAAAAAATGATATTTAGCTCACGAGGAGGACCACAAAAAATGATATTTTGCTTATGGGGAGAAACATTTTATAAAAAATATCACAAAAAATGATATTTAGCTCACAGAGAGAAACACTTCATGAAAAAATCACAAAAAAAAGACATTTTGGTCACAAGGAGGAACATTTTATACAAAAAGCCACAAAAAATTATATTTAGCTCACGGGAAGAGATCATTTTATAAAAAAAAACACAAAAAATTAGAAGTAGCCCACTGGGAGGAACATTTTATAAAAAAACCACAAAAAATGATATTTAGCTCATGAGGATGAACATTTTATAAAAACCACAAAATATTATATTTAGCTCACAAGGAGGAACAATTTCTAAAGAAACATAAAAAATATATTTAGCTCACAGGGAGGAACAATTTATTAAAAAACTACAAAAATGATATTTAGCTCACGGGGAAGAACATTTTATAAAAAAAAATCCACAAAATTATATTTAGTTCACGGGGAAAAACATTTTATAAAAACCACAAAAAGTGATATATAGCTCACGGGGAGGAACATTTTATTAAAAAAAATATTTAGCTTATCCAGAGGAACATTTTATAAAAGAAACTATATTTTTTGATAGATTACGGAAACCAAATTAGCATTTTTTTTATTCGAAAACCAAATTAGCATTTGAATTAACATAGAAAATTATACTTTATTATTATTTTGTAATTTTCTTACTCATTGTTATGATAATTTTAATATAAATGTATTTTTTTTGCTTACTATATTTTGCTCACTATCTAACTTACTATGGGTGAAGACTTGAATAGAAATTAAACATTAATATTAATTGTTACATATAAAATTCTTTTTTTTAGTATACACCGTGCGTAGCACAGACCTACATAATATAATTTGCTTTTGAATATTTTACATAAAATAACACTATATAACTTTGTCATAGTTTTTTTTCTTCCATTGAACGAATTTTATATGATAATAATTTGATATGATAAACAAATATTTGTCGTAATAATATTTATTGCCCCTGCGGTGCATTGGTTGACATTTTTATCGTTTCATGCTTATATTTTGTCAGATTCTGATGAATGTTCTAATTTTTTTTTTAAAAATATAGCATTTGCCTTTGAAACAACATTTAAAATGACTTTTTTTATAAGCATGTTTTCTATTAAATAATTTATAAAAAAACATATTTTATTCAAATCGCATTATTTTATTTTATAAAAATTATTGCCCATGCGATACACGGGTTAACACACTAGTATTGAAATAAGGGAAAAAACAAACAGAAATTAGGACGAATTTGTTGTTTATCGCCTTTACCCACAATATATTATATGGTAAAAAAAATGTACAACTACTCCCTGAAATTTACTTCTTTTCAAATGGACATTTTTACAATTCAATATATAATGAAAGACCTTCAAATTTTTCAAAAAGTTTAATTCTACTTTCAATCCTTCTAATTTATACCGTGTATAATTTTAGCTTCTCTTTTTAAGTCAATCAAGTTTCCTTATTTTAAAAATATATAAATAAGTAACCTAAACGTTTTAGATTTGGCAATTTCTATGGTCTCGTCGTAAAAACAACGGTTTTGGTCCTGTTGATGAAAATATTTTACAATTTAGTCTCTAAATTTTAGATTTATTTTCATTTTAAATTTTATTTTAAAATTACGGATAAACTGACGGATTCTCGTATTCTCTCTCGGAGCACGGCAAAACTCAAGATATCTCCTATATCTCCCATATGTATCCCTTTCATGCCTCAATACAATCAATTGTTTGTAGTCGAAGGGAGCTCGGAAGTTGGCGTTGGAGAGAGCTTCGGCGGCGTCGGCATTGCGTTGGTCGTTGTCGAGAGTAGTGCCGTTACTCGGTCTTGATGGACCACGGGTCGGCGGCGATGGAGCGATCGTCGTCGGAGACCAAATCAACGGCAGAGAGGGCAATTTTTGTCGGTGGTTGATCAGAGGCCATAAGGAATAGGATATCAGACATGGATGATCACCGATCGCAAAACTGAAACAAGAGAGGGAAAAACAGGACTTTCACCTACAGACATAGATCTTTTCCATACAGATAAATTTATAAAATAAAAAAGATTAAGAATTACAATATAATATACAAAATTTATAGTCTTTAAAAAAAATAATTTAACGTGACAAAACTCTCGTTTATCATTGGTTAATAAAACAACAGTTGGAACCGTTGTTTTATCAACGGAACCGTAAAAGCCCCCTTTAGATTTATATTGACTCAGTCAAGGTATTGGTATTAGAGTAATATTGGCCGAATCACATGAATTGTGTCTATAAATAATTATAATTATTTATATTAAATATATGTTGCACATGTATATTAAAATACATTGACACAAAAATAAAATAAAAATGAAATACATATGTGGCATAGTGGCATTTAGCTTTCATTTGAATTTTGGTCATGGGTTCAAATCTTTAGTTTGTATGTTTGTTACATTTATTGGCCCATTGTTGGTCATGGATAGGGGTGTAAATGAGTCGTGCAGAGCCGAGTACTTAAAGTTTGACTCTAAACCCCGACCTTATGACTCCCTTAACTGATCGATTAGTACTGATGATGCATGTCAGGATTTACATGCACATATCTGTTAAGCATAAAATCCATAAAAAAAATTCTGTTAAAAGCATAAAAATGATGATACGCAATTCGTTATCGTGCATTAGAATCTCTAAAATGCACGAGATACATGGTGAAAATCCAAATTCATTTACTAAAAAATATCAACCGATAAAAAATTGTAATTATACACACATATTTATTTATTTAAATTTAAACTCTGATAGTTGATAATTTTTCAATTTTTTTCTTATTAGAAGACCAGTAATTAATGTGTTTGGATTTCCATTGAGAAAACTCAATGTATATTTGATCAGGCAATTAATCCTTTAAAAGAGATGGACTTGCTTAAACATATTTTAATAACAGAAAGTCAAAAACCCAAACACACTAAGTATCCTGAATAAACCACGGATGTATTATTAAATGAGCTGGTGACAGTTGAGCTACATGTCTGTTTTAAAATTAAATCCTGCGCAATTTTAATCAAATAATTTTCCCTGCCACTGGCTATACTTTCCTTTGAAATTGACCAAAACTTTATTTAAACTTGCTTTAGTTGTCTTTATCTCTCCAATTTGTTTTTTAGAAGATGATTATTTGGATCAAGATAATATTTAAAATATTTAATAAATTTAAAATTGTAGCTTAATTTTAATATATGAAATCTAAATTTCTTCAAATTAACTAGATATCTTCAAAGATTAAATTACTAAATATATTAATTAATAATATCAATATATTTAGCTTTTTGCCCCATTCAAGCAAGAGAAAAATCAATATATATTATAAATAACATAATTATCATCAAATTAATGTTGCTTGTAAAGAAAAAACAAATGAGACAGAACAGAACACTACAATAACTTCCCAACAAATCTGGGTGAAATTGTTGCACGACTACAAGCTTTCAAGCTAGGCCCTTGTGGTCTTACCCACTTCCCTTTATAATTTAGTCAACAACTCATGCTTGTTTATCATCTCTACTCTCTAGGCTGGCCTCCAACCTATATTTTTTTTTATGAATACCTCCAACCTATATGATGCTTCTCAAAGCTCATTCATAACTTTTGACTGCACTTTTATCTTTGACTTCAGATCAAATGATGTAACACTTTCAAGTTTCCATTGCCTTTGATTGCTCCAATATTTTGTTAATTATCATAATAATTTAAGGTGGCAATGAAACAGAAAATCCATTCAGAAGTACCCGTTTGATTCTCAAAAAAAATAAATTCTTATGCATAGATTTAGTTAGCTCAGAATTAATGCAAACATTTCTTCACCAAAAGAATAAGAAAACAAACACAAATTGACAAATCTCAAACTATAATGAGGAGGGATCAAATTACATTCATGTAACATTTTGGGTAATGTTACACCATTAATAACTATTTATATATTATTTTTGTTAATTGTACTTTGAATGAATAGAATTCCAAAAGAGTTCCAAAAAGAAACATCAAATTTCCAAAAATATGTTTAAACCCCTAAAAAACCATAATGTTAGTATTTTATGTTCAATAATAAGATATTTATATCAAACAATAAATTATATTGAAAAAAATTTGATCTAAAAGTGAAAAAAAATAAAATTAAATCACCGAATTTTATAAGCTATTATTACGCACGGTCATAATGCCAGTTATTTATATTTATTTTTTTTGGTCAAAAGTTATTTATATTTATATTCAATATACAATATGATGTTTTTTTGGTCCCCTGAATTAAGAAAGAAAGGGCCGAGGCCCAAGCCCAAGCCCAAAGGCCAGGCTCCAATTCGACGGCGGGAAATGGTAAATAAACCCCACATTTTTTAGACATATACCCCACTTAATGCGGAAATTTCAAAAATATCCTCAAAATTCGCGTGCATTCCTGAAATTGGAGTTTCCAGAATGCAATTTTGTATTCCGGAAACTCCAGTTTCTGGTATGGAAACTGGAGTTTTCGGAATACAAATTTGACTGGAGTTTTCGGAATACAAATTTGCATTCCACCCCACAATTCAAAAAATTTGCATTCGAGAAACTCCACCGGAAACTGGAGTTTCCGAAATGCACGCGAATTTTGAAGATATTTTTGAAATTTCAACATTAAGTGGGGTGTATAGCTAAAATGACAAAGTGTATTTACCAATTCCCTTCTACGGCCCAACAAATGAAAGAATCGAAACGTCTCAAATGAGGCACTCCACCAAAAGAGGCACTCCACTATATTACCCATGTTCAACCCTTATCCAAATGAATTCCACAGCCCAACAACGGGATATAAAACAAAACAATGATATAGTAGTCATTAAGCCTACCCTAAATTGATTTACCAAATATAATAAAAGGGATAAATCACTTTATATATATATATATATATCAAATAAAAAGAACTACATCAACGTATCATCAATCAATGAAAATACAATTTTGAAGTCATAATAAACTAGCTCATGAGACAGAGTCATCATCATTTTCATCATACTCAAGCACATCAAAGAAAGGGTCCTTGAGCAACTCAGCAGCAGAAGGTCTAGCCCTTGGCTGAGCAAGACACCTCTCGATGAATGCCTTCACCTCAGCATCTTTTACCTTGTTCAAGGCCTGAGGCCTCACACCTGAAGACACCTTCTTGTATATCTTGGCAACACTGTCACACTCACTATAGGGAATCTCAAGTGTCACCATCTCTATCACACACATCCCAAATGAGTATATGTCCACCATTTCTGTGTAGTTCTCCTCATACAACTCTGGCGCCATAAATTCTGGTGTCCCTAGAACTGAATGTGCTGAGTGGTTCTTCCCCACAATTGCTGCCAAACCCAAGTCACCAATCTTAACCTTCATATACATGAAAAACAAAAAATATTACTGATGATGATGATGACATCTTGTCATAAACAGCAAGAGAACATAAAAAATTGTGACCAACATAATTTGACCATGACTTGCTATAGATAAAAAAAAAATTAGATCTTGAACACATAGTAAGTGAAAGCAAATTTCATAACATCATAAGGATTAAAAAAAATTTGTTTTTGTTTTTCTTTAGTTGAATTCCAACTTGTAAATCAATTAAACAAGCATGGTTGCGGTTATAATTGATATTGCAAAAAATTAAGGACAAATGTGACCAATACAGTCGCAAAGCAATTTTTATAGACTCTGAAAACTATGCCATGCAATTAAACATGTGATTCAAATAAACCTTATATTTAGAAGGAAAAAAAAAAAAGAAAGAAAGGTTACCTGGCCAGTATTCCCATTGACAAACACATTGCTGCAATTGAGGTCTCTGTGGATGATACAAGGGTCATGCACATGCAAATAATTCAACCCTTCCAAAATCTGCTTAGACCACTTCTTCACAGCCCTGATGGACACATGCTTGTGCTTCTTCCTGTACTCCCTCAGATTCCCACTGGTGCAAACCTCAGTGATGAAATTCAGTGTGTTGTGCTGCTCATCCCTCCAAACACTGTAAAGGGCAATGATGTTTTTGTTGGTCAAGCTTCTCAGCAATCTCACCTCAGAGTAAAGCCTATCCACCATGGCAGGGTCATTACTGAAGTTCTTGAGTTTAACTTGGTTCCAAGCCACCTCTATCCCTTCTTCTTGATCAAATCCCCTGTACACTTTTTTCACAGCACCAGATCCCAGTAACTCATTGTATCTGCCATATCTTCCAGTTGGATGGATTTCAACAAATGGTTCTGAGTCTTTGTCAGACATATCAGGCTTAACACTAGGCACCTAGAGCCAAAACATGTATCAGAACCCCATTAAAATCAAATAAAATTAAGAGTGCAAAAAGTAATAAAACTCAAAACTTTATGGAAATCAAGTTTGTGGGTTGAAAAAAAAAAAGCAACCCATCATAGAAATTCATATAAATATTATGTTTTTACAGAGGAAATTTATAAAAAAAATATGCATGCGTCGAAATTTGGATCAAAATCCAAAGAGGCAATTAGAAAAGCAAAGGGAATTCAAATTTTGGGGCTATTGGAATTATTTAGCACATTCTACATAATTATAATATAATGGAATGCAGAATAGAACGAGGTATTGATCGTTACCATGACGAAAACCCAATTTCTTTTTTTTTTTTGTAGAAGAAAAAGTGAAGTGAAGCTGAAGAATCACCTATGCGAAAAGAAGTAGAATGAAATGAGACACATGAACAATAAGGCGAGAGATATCTGAGGTAACTATTTATACAGAAATCAAGGAGTCTACGTCAGTTAAAAGTGCTACTCCATTTAATTCGGATTAGATAATAGATATCTGAACCGTTTTACGGGATCTTTTTCTGATTGGTAACAAAACAAAGAATCTTTTTTTTTTCTTTTCTAGTTCAACTTTCCATTATCCCTTGATTTAATGAGATAAGCAACTCAAATTAAAAATGAATAGATAGATGTGTGAGGTAATGCTCGTTAATTAATTTTTAATTGAAAGTTTATAGTTGAAAAGTTGATTTACAGTATTTAATTTTATGCGTGACTCTATTTGACAAAAACTAACTAATAACATATGAGCTTATAATAAAGATATATAGTTGATAGCATATAAGGTGGTTGGATTATATTTTTGAAGTATTTGATAAAACTAATTATCAATTGACTAGCTAAGAAATATGAAATGATATAAAAGAGCATGTTCTTACTTTAGATTTAATGGTTCTTTACATGTTTATATGTTTTTATATGCATATGGATTATACATATATTAAATAATTATTACTTTTAGTACATTTTGGATAAACTATCAGGTATTTTTCACGTGCAATTGTAGAGATTAAACTCTTTGAGATACTAAGATTCAACTTCTCCCAACAAATAGCTCATAAAAAAAAATTCTCCTAACAAATGATCTTTCATACACACGAATGCACGATATAAGATTATCTCAAAAGATAAAACATTGTTTATAATGGAAATATTTTTTTGATAAAATTATAATGAAAATATGTAAAACATAATCGCTAAATTTTTTTTATATAAAAATTATCTTTTAATCTTAAGCAATCAAGCCCCAACTTTCTTCTTATATCAATAAATATTAATGAGGAGGGATCCATTTACTCCAGGAGTAACTTCGGATAGAGTTATTCCGCTTAATAACTCCTCATAGAAATTAAACTTTATCAATCCAACTGTTGTATTAAGTTCTTATCGAGTAGATTAAGTTTACAAATTTTCATAAAATTTGAACAATGTTTGATATTTCATCCATTAAGTTTGATTCAACGTATTACATTCATTTTAAAATACATGTAAACTATCAACTATAAGATTGTATAGCTACAAATGTCAAATTTATCTAAAATTTGGTATATATGATCGTTAAGATAATATGACAATATTCAATGGTTGGATTGATAAAATTTAATGTCTATAAGGAGTTATTAAGCGGAGTAACTCTACCCAAAATTACTCCTGGAGTAAATGAATCCCTCCTCAATGTTAATATGTTTCTTCTATCCACCCACGTGCGCATACGGAAGCAAACAAACAATCGTGAGAGAGTGGAAATCTAGGTCATATACAACAGGATTAAAATTAAAAGTCTATTGGGTATATATATATATATCATGCTAACTCATTTTAATTAAATTTCATTTTAAAAATTTCAAATAAGATTTGTTAACTTTCATGATATCATTTTGATTTTTTTAATTATTTTATAGAATTGCAACAAATAAATCATTTCTATATGTATATATATAAATAAATAAATTCTCTTATGCTCAATCAAAATAATTAATTTCATTCAAAATAAAAAATCATAATTTTAATTCTACATATCTTCAAAATATCAATCTTGCTTTCCACAAAATCATTCAAAGATTACCAAAAAAATTTCCTAAATTTTCAGAATATGAATTATTCATATCATGTCATAAACCCCTTACTATTTAAGAAAAGATGAGGATTTGAAAAACTTATTAGATAGAAAAAACTGACAGAAGGATATGGTATAATAATATTAAAAATATTGAAGAGTTTGAATTCAAGTAAAAAAATCACCGAAGCTAAAATCAAAATCGCATACCATAATAGGTGGATGTTGAAAGTATAATTTGAAAATATTATATTGTTAAATGAGTTGTTTATATTATACTTTCATTTATCCAATAACCACCATTCTGAAATCTAGATAAATTATAACTAGTTTTTACCAAAATATTTATCATTGAAATCCACTACTTATTTTTTTATTCTAATAATTAATTTTACAAACATCAAACTTCTTAGTAGGATCTTCTCGAGTCATATGGCTGAACATCAATCGTATAAAGAATAACATCCAACTTTGAAAGGTGCAATTTATCCCGATTTAACCGGTATTCCTAGGTTCGAATCTAGCCATGAGAATACAACAGTTTTAAGTTTTGCGTGGGAGAGTTTTGCTGTCTATAGAGTCCTACTCGGTTCGAAAGATTAGTCTCCATATACACACGGAAGATACCTGGTTTAGAAAAAAAAACTTTGAAAGGTGCAATAAGCATTTCATCTCATAAGTCATCGTTTTAAATAAATTAATCAGCTGATCTGATTTAATGAATATTGCAAAATATATATGTATGTAGGATTAATAGGCAAAAAGGTATGAATCCTTAGTTCGTAGGCTGGCCTCCTCTCGTGATCCTAGGCTCAGCTGGTGCTCCTCATGGAATCATGGATACACGAAAGAACATGTGATACAAATTAACATGTAACTACTAAGCATACTACTGATACTACTTATGTCAAAGAAAAACCATGTGCGATTGTTGCTCTGGTTTCTCTGCAGATACATTGTTCCTTGTTTTGTATACTATACTATATACATTACATTTGATGGAAAGTGTATATATTGTTGCTGGTTTTACAAACATCCCCCAGCTGTTTGCAGTTTCTGTTGGCTAGTTGGTATTTGTGATCATGCAAAAGATATATCTAAACAGAAATTGTGTGGTGCATTTCATGTGAAGATGAGGTCACATGTACTTAACATGTTGTATATATATCTATAATCTTAATTAATTTACTTCCCCTGTATCATATATCCACCACATGGATTCTCAATGTGAGAATAACGTGACTAGATTGAAAGTCACCCATCTTTTAGGAAATTAATGAAGGACTGTGGAGCTCAGGGGAAAATGCCAGGCAGGTACTACTCCAACCGGGGCCTCAAGTAATTAGAGTTAATTGCATTAACATTAAAATAATTAGGAGATTGTAGTGTGTTTAGAAAATGATATCTTCCAATATTACATTTATATATAGTGGTGGTTGGTTTACTTAGAACAATCTTCTTAGGGATGACAAGAACCCAATTATATTTTGTTGTAATTAAATATTATCAACTAAATTTGGTATATAAAATTTTTAAACAATAGGATGAGAACTGCATTCTGCTGCAGCTGATCCAAGTCAATTTCAATGGAGATAAAGACAACTTTTTGTAGGGATTGTTTTTAATATATTTTTAACTGCTTAATGAGACCGTTCTGGGGTGGCCCAATCTTGTGCCCAACCCAATATGCCTGGAGTGGCCCAATACGCGGTCCAAATCATAATTCAGGGCCTAATTTTTTCGGATTTTGGTAAATACACTCTCAGATTTTGCCATACACCTCACTTAAATAGTAAAATTCCAAAATTACCCATTGTTAATATCATGTTTTGGGTCATACACCCCACAATTTCGCGTATATTTCAGAAACTAGAGTTTCCGGAATGCAATTTTTTGAATTCTGGATTTGTATTCTTGAAACTAGTTTCCGGAATGCAAATTTGTATTCCGAAAACTCCAGTCAAATTTGTATTCCCAAAACTTCAATTTTCGGAATACAAAATTGCATTCCGGAAACTCCAGTTTCTAAAAATAACGCGAAATTTAAGGATATTTTTGGAATTTCAGCATTAATGTGGGGTGTATGGATAAAAGTGTGCGGTGTATTTACCGATTCCCCTTTTTTCCCAAGCATATTGAACAACGTATAACCAACTCATTATTTTCAGACCAAAAAAAAAAACAACTCATTATTCATGCATGTACATGTTTATATCACAAAGTAACTCCTTCGAATTTTTTTTTTTTGAAGAATAGTAACTCCTTCGACTTGAAAAGTAGGTATATTATTTATATGTACCAAAGGTGTAGATAATATGCACCCTAAGGAAGATGAGAAAGGTCCACGACTTCGTTTTCGATAATTGATTTCAAAATAATTAACTACTATCATTGATTTTTTGACAAAAAAACTATCATTGATGATTGATGATTTGATGATATATATGTACCGGTACGATCGATACACTTAATTCCTATCAACAAATTTTATATTACTACTTCCGTCCCTTAATATAAGAACCTTTTAACTAATTCACACCTTTTAAAAAAATTGGTTAAGTTAGTTAATAGCAATAAATTTATCAATAATTTACTATACTTTTCCAAAACTAGCCCTAACACTTATTACTATCTCTCTTCCCCCCCTCTCTCTCATCACTTAATTAATGCATTAGAAATGGTAGAATGGTTGGGTGATTTGTACAATAAATAAGGGCATTTTAGTCAAAAAATAATTAATGCAACTGATTTTTTGGAAAGGTTCTTATATAAAGGGACTTTCATTTTTTTGTAAAGGTTCTTATATTTAGGGACGGAGGTAGTATTAGTTATGAAAATGTTACAAGGACATTAACTATTTTGGTAAAAAAAAAACTATACATTATCCATAAAACTATACATAAATATTACATAAACCATACATTAACCATAAATATATGACAGAATAATTAAACTTTATATATATATATATATGATAGCTTACGGCTTTTTGCAAATATGCCAAAAATACTAGTCGGCCTATTGGCACAAATGTGAGTTTGTATTGCATCCAAGACAATGGTTCAATTCCTTTGTTTTTAACTTTTAATTTTTTTTCCCCACATTTTCTTAGCCGGTTATATCAACAAAAAATGATATGGTCTGTCGCGTCAATGATTAAGTGACAACTTAGATGTCACGTGCCAGACGTCTGCCACATCAGCGACTAAGTACAAACTCAAACGTCACGTCAGTATTTTCCATTAGGGCATCTCCAAGGGATAACCCATTTTGGGTTTTTAAATGGGTCTCACATAGCCACATTACTCACTTTTACATTTTCCAACACAAGTATCCAATGAGCACTTAACCCCCCCCCCCAACCCAGTATTTCCAAAAAAATTCTCAAATGGATCCCACAAATAACCACACATCACTCATTTTTATTTATAAAATGCAATCAGACCCACACAAACAGTGTAAGCACCGGTGCTTGTGTAGGGACTGATTCCTATTAAGCACTCAACTGTGTCAGAACTCCAATGCTATAAGAACCGTTCTTAACCAGAAAAGGTGCTAAGCACCTACCGTTGCGGATGGCCTTAGTAAGTTGACAGATTAGATGGAGAGATTTGATTGTAACGTTATAAAATGATAAGGGATCCAATTTGCCCAATTAAGATGGGAGGACTCAAATCGCACAATAGTAATACATGAAAGACTAAAAGTGCAATTAAGAAGAAAAAACAAATGCAAGGTAAAATAGCCGTTTCATGCATCTTTAAAAATCTTAATTACCTCATTTATTGCTTCTTTAATCCATAATAAAATCTTAAATGTCAATTATTTTGAAATGAAAAGAGTAACAACCAACATAACGGCAGAACCACTGAAAATATTGTCCCAAATCCCAATAGTAGTAGTAGTAGCAGTAGCTAGGAACCAACATCTGGTTATTGATGACTAAGATGGTTCGTGGCTAGAAATGCAACAGTACTAAGAAAATACATGTCGTTATTCAGTGAATTAAGGGAAGGATTTACTATTTTTTCATTAGCCAAGGCACGTGCACATGTATCAGGTCCATCACCAGCAACTTTAGCATCATAATTTGCAGTTAGTGGGTCCACAACAATCTCACCCAACGAACTCTTGAACGAGCCAACCAACTCATCATAGTCATTAGTTGCACATTCCTTGATGGCTTCAGAGGAAGGGTAATTGGGCATCAAGCTCTTGACGTAGTTTTGGGCCTTTGTTGACTTGTCTATTGCCATCTCCAATATGAGCCTACAAAGGCTAACATAGTCATTGGCCAAGGCGATTTGAGGGATATTGGTTTCTAGGAGTGTGAGGCAGCGGTTGTTGTCATTCCTAGCTTCTTTGCATACAATTTGATACAACTTGGGGCTACCTGGTGGTGGCAATGCTGCTTGGGAGATAAAGATCAAGGAGAGGGTGAACAACAATGACAAGAGTAGTGTTGAGGGATTCATTCTTCTAATTTTGTTAGCGGGTGGAGGAGGATGGTTACTCTAGCTAGGGTTCTTAATTTATAGAAGCTATAATTCGTGGACAATTAATACTCTTATTATCTATAAAATAATTACCATTTAAGATTTTGTTTACCGGATTAAAAGTTATTATATGTCATAGATAATTTTTATAAAATTTTACATCAATCTAAAATAATTTGGTGTGTCGTTGAGATACGTTAAGATTAACGTATTTTAGAATGTATAAATCTTGACATATCTCAATGCCACACTAAATGATTTTAGATTGATGTAAAATTTTATAGCAATGATATATGATGGTAAACTTTAATCTAGCAGTGAGTTTTATAATATAATTATTCGATAAAAAATTGTTAAGGGTTTAACATTTTCTAAGTGTTACACTAGTATAATTTGATCTCTGCTCATATATATTAGTTTACTAGAAATATAAATAAGATAAAAAATTATATAAAATTAAGAAAAATTAATTAAATTATTTAATATTTTAAAATAAAAAAATAAATTAAGATTCTAAAGTGATAATTATTTTAAAATGGGAAACAGATATTGCATGCACATTAATGCAATTTACTTTGATTATATGAAATTGATTCTATGTAGAGATAGCAGAGTGTGGAAATTGATTCTATGTAATTAATTTTTTGAATCAGATTCTATGTAATTGATTAGAGAAATAAATATACACATAATTGAAAAAAAATGCATTTTAGCGTATCTGAATTTATATGCAATGAATAGATAGTAATATATAGAAAGAAAATCGATAATAACAACAAAAAAAAACGATGCCGTATGAAGCAAAAAATTAAAGGCAATCAACCTACACTTATTGTGTTTTCTTTGGTAGAACTACACTTATTGTGTTTGACCTTAGTGTGATTTTTTTCTCATACGAAAAATAAAAGAATAAATGTGATATCTAATTACGTTTTCTGTCTTTTCTATATCTAATTACGTTTTCTGTCTTTTCTTTGGGCCCATGGCCCTCCATTGTACAAAAAATATAGTATTTCTTTACTTTACAAAACATGTTTTGTCATGACCAAAAAAAAAACATGTTTTGTAACCCTCGTTGCATGAGAATGTTATACATGTTTATTTAATAATAATTTTTCAAATTTTAAATTAAAAAATTTGATTTGAGATTATAAATTATTAAATGTAATGATTTTTTTAATATATATTTGGATGACCTACGATTTCGCACACATTTATTGTAGTCTGATGGAAAATCAAATGACTTTTGACATCATCAAATCAGATTCAAAATTACTTTCATTTTGTATTTGAATTAACTTCAATTTTTAATAGTAACACTCTTCACATCTATAAAATAATTACGTCAATTTAAGAATATTTATGAATTTTTTAAAAACCGTCTAATTAATATTCTTGATTTTAAAAAAATATAAATAAATTTTACTATATTCTAATTTAAGGAATATAAAAGGTAGAAAACTAAGATTAAATAAAATTAATTAATATAACTATTTAAACTTTTAAAATAAGAAATAATTTAAAATAAATTAAAATTCCAAAGTGATAATTAATTTAAAATGGGGAACAGATATTCCATGCACATTAATGCAATTTACTTTGATTATATGGAGTTGATTATGTGCGAACATTGTAATTGATTAGAGAGATAAATAAATATACACATATATAATCGAGAAAAATGTTAAAAATGCATTTTCGCGTATCTGAATTTATGCAATGAATATATATATATAGTAATATATAGAAAGAAAATCGATAATAACCAAAAGAAGAAGAAAGGCAATCGATAATAACAAAAAAAAACGATGCTGTATGAAGCAAAAAATTAAAGGCAACCAACCTACGTGCACTTATTGTGTTTGACCTTAGTGTGATTTTTTTCTCCTATGGAAAATAAAGAATAAATGTGATATCTAATTAAAACATATGATATCTAATTACGTTTTCTGTCTTTTCTTTGGGCCCATGGCCCTCCATTATTCCAAAAGTATAGTAAATCTTTACTTTACAAAACATGCATGATTTGTAACCTGTGTTGCATGAGAGTGTTATACATGCTTATTTAATAGTAATTTTTTCGAATTTTAAATTATAAAAGTTTGATTTGAGATTATATATTATTAAATGTAATGATTTTTTAGCAACTGAGATTGGGGTGAGTGGTTAAGGACTCTCGCCCCTTAATCAAGGTCTCGGGTTCAAGCCTTGGGTATCTAGTTCAAGCCTTGGGTATGAAAAAAATCTCAGCTGAGAGGGATGCCACCTATTAGAGGTGCCGAACAAACTCCCTACTCGATGTAGAATAAAAAAAATGTAATGATTTTTTTATATATTTGGATGACCTACGATTTCACACACATTTATCGTAGTTTGATGGAAAATCAGATGACTCGCGACTTCATCAAATCAGATTCAAAATTAACTTTCATTTTGTATTTGAATTAAATTTATTTTTTTAGAGATTATAATCGCAGTCTTTTTTTGGGTACAATTTATATATTTTTTGGTACAAGATTATAATCACAGTCTGAATGAAAGTTTTTTAGTACGAAATCAATTAATTCACACACATGAAATAATATATTGATTTAATCAAAGAGTGAATCAATTGTGATTTGGTTTGAATTACCAAATTCATTAGAACTCACTCAACAACTCTACCAAAAACAAATATCCTCTTCGTAAATTTTTATTATTCCCAACTCGTGATAGAAAGTTTTCCAACGGTTGCATTTTACCTCTAACACTAAACCTTTTAATTGATATCATAAGTTGTAAAAGAAGAAAACAAACACAAAAGTAAAATTGCCGTTTCAAGCATCTTTAAAAAATTTCCTAGATGTAAAAACTCTAGCTTTTGACTTATGGAGAAGTTAGTCTTATTTTGCTTCTTATTTTTCTCATATATGCAAAAAAAGGAATGTTAAATAGTCATTAATAGATAGATAGGTGTTTTTGGAGAAGTTAAAACAAATGGTTTTTAAAAAATATAAAGAGCAAAAGTTAATTTCAACTTCTATGAGAAATTGTTAATTAAAAAACACATGCTAGAAGTACTTATAGAGAAACTTATTCAAACTGGGCCTTAATTTCAATCATTGCTTCTTTAATCCATATATATATGTTGAAATCTTAAATGCCAAATTATTTTGAAATGAAAAGAGTAACAGGCAACAAAATATTGTCGCAATAGTCTATAGTATATATGTAGGAACCGACTGAACACATCTCGTTCGTTCGTTACTATTAATCAAAATCAAGATGGTTTGCGGCAATAGATGCAACAGTACTAATAAAATCCATTTCGAAATTCAGTTGATTAATAGAAGGATTGACTATCTTTTCGTTATTCAAGTTTTGTTGACAGTAGTAAGGTCCATCACTAGCGACTTTGGCATCGTAGCTTACAGTTGCTGGGTCCTGAACGATCTCAAGCAACGCACTCTGGAACGATGAAACAAACATAGTATAGTCATGATTTGCACATCCCTTGATGGCTTCAGAGGAAGGGTATTGGGCCACCAAGCCCTTTATGTAGTTTTGGGCCTTTGTCCCTTTGTCTATTCCCATACGCAGTATGAGCCTGCAAAGTTCTGGATAGTTCTTGGCTGAGGCTATTTGAGGAATATTGGTTTCTAGCAGTGTGAGGCAACGGTTAACGTCGTCAGGATGCCCAGTAGCATTCCCAGTTTCGTTGCATACAATTTCATACAACTTGGGGCTGCCCGACGGTGACGGTGACGGTGCCGGTGCTGCTTGGGAGATAAAGATCAAGGAGATCAGGGTATAAGTGAACAACATTAATGATAAGAGTGTTGAGGGATTCATTCTTCTAATTTTGTTAGTGGTGGGGGATGATGAATGGTGATGGTTAGTGCTCTAGCTAGCTAGGGTTCTTAATTTATAGAAGTTATAATTCTTGGACAATTACTTATACTCTTCATCATATCTATAAAATCTACAAATAATTACGTCCGTTTAAGAATTTTTTTTAAAAAACGTCTAATTAATATTCTTGATTTTAAAAAATATAAATTTTACTATATTCTAATTTAAGGAATACAAAAGATAAAAAAAAACTAAGATTAGTGAAAATTAATTAATATAACTATTTAAACTTTAAAATAATAAATAATTTAAAATAAGTTAAGATTACAAAGTGATAATTAATTTAAAATGGGGAACAGATATTCCATGCACGTTAATGCAATTAACTAGAGAGATAAATATTGTAATTAATGAGAGAGATAAATATGCACCAAATTGAGAAAAATATTAAAAATGCATTTCTAACGGATCTATATTTATTCAGTCAAAAATACAACGAATCTATATTTATGCAATGAATTGCATAGTAATAATATATACATAGAAAGAAAATCGACAATACTAAAAAAAATGATGTCGTGTGAATAAAAAAATTAAAGGCAATCAACCTACATTTAATGAGTTAATGTGTTTGACCTTAGTGTAATTTTTCTCTTATACTATATGTAATTAAAGAGTTAATGACCTTAGTGTAATTTTTTTTTCTCATACTATATGTAATTAAAGAGTTAATGTGTTTGACCTTAGTGTAATACTGGTTTCTAGGAGTGTAATATTGACCTTAGTGTAATATTGTTGTCATTCCTAGCTTCTTTGCATACAATTTGACACAACTTGGGGCTGCCTGGCTGGTGGCAAAGCTGCAATTGGGAGAAAAAGATCAAGGAGAGGGTGAACAAGCTAGAATGATAAGAGTGTTGAGGGATTCATTCTTTTAGTTGGTAGTGGTGGAGGAGGATGATGCTTACTCTAGCTAGGGTTCTTAATTTATAGAAGGTATAATTCTTGGACAAGTATGACTCTTAATATTTATAATATCTATAAATTGAGGAGGGGTCAAATTACAAACACTTTGGGCAATGTTATATCGTTAAAAATATTTAAACCGATAATTATATTCTAAAACTCACTATCATATAGATAATTTTTATAAAACTTTACATCAATCTAAAATTATTTGGTATGTCATTGAGATACGTCAAGATTAACGTCTTTTAAAACATTGCCCAAGTGTTACACTAGTGTAATTTAATCTCTTCTCATACAAATTAGGCAGCATAAATATAAATAAGATAAAAAATATTATAAAATTAAGAAAATTTAATTACTTTTATTTAATTTTTTTAATAAAAACTAAAATAAGATTCTAAAGTGATAATTATTTTAAAATGGGAAAACAGGTATTCCATGCACATTAATGCAATTTACTTTGATTATATGAAGTTGATTATGTGTGAACACTGTAATTGATTAGAGAGATAAATATACACATATATAATTGAGAACAATATAAAAAAAAAAGCATTTTAGCGTATCTGAATTTATGCAATGAATATATAGTAATATATAGAAAGAAAATCGATAATAACAAAAAAAACGATGCCGTATGAAGCACAAAATTAAAGGCAATCAACCTACACTTATTGTGTTTGACCTTAGTGTGATTTTTTTTTCTCATACGGAAAATAAAGAATAAATGTGATATCTAATTAGTAAAACATATGATATCTAATTACGTTTTCTATCTTTTCTTTGGACCCATGGCCCTCCATTGTACCAAAAATATAGTAAATCACTAAATCTTTACTTTACAAAACATGTTTTGTAACCCATAATGCATCATGAATCTTACTATTTTAAAGTGAACAAATTACTTTAGAATGTAAAATAATTAATCTCAACCATTGGTAAAAAAAATCAATAGTTGATATTATAAGTACATATCTAACAAATTATCCATGATTTTCTTATTAACAGTTAAGATTATTTATTTTACACTTTATTCACTTTAGAGAAGACAATCTTGCATCATGAGAATGTTATACATGCTTATTTAATAGTAATCTATGGTATATATAAATCTCCTGACTGACACTACAGTACGCTACAGTGACGCCGCTACAGTATATATGCTGGAAAACTGTTGTACAAATACTAAAAAAAAAAAACGAACCAATGGGAATCGATCTCCAAATTTGCAAATTGATGATTTCATTATAACTGCGCCACAAGATTCATTTAGCCTTAGAGAGACCATATATTTATATATAGGTATTTTTTGTTATTTTAATTTGTCCCCGTTAAAAATATATTTTATAAATACATATTATTTTAGTAATACATTAATATATTAATTGATTAGTTTATATATTATATAAAATTATAAATCTATTTAGAATTTTAGAAATACTGGCCTATATAATTTGTGATTTTTAAAAAAAAATCTAAGTTTATTTTTGTAAAAATATTATAAATTTTTAAGTATACTGGCTCAAGTGGTTCCCTTAGCAATCCATTGATGTACTCTAACCAAATCAGTGATTCAAGTTTAATAACATTAGTATCTGTTAAATTAATTTATATATATTTAATATATTTATTTATTAAAAAATAAGACAAATACTAACAATACACTTTTTTCGACACATTTTCTATGATTAGTTAAAATACACATGGGTCTTATTTCTTTGAGAATGAATCTCACTAAATATGATTAAAGACCCACATAAATTAATAGAATCCACGTGAATTACACAAATTATAAATAATATATTGAAAAAAAATATATTATTAATATTCTCAAAAAATAATAATAAAAAATCCCGTGCCCCGTGCATAGCACGGGAACCTTTCTAGTTTTTCTCAAATTTTAAATTAAAAAATTGATTTGAGATTATATAATGTAATTAATTTTTTTAATATATATTTGGATTACCTACGGTCACGATTTCACACACATTTGTTGCAGTCTGATGGAAAATCAAATGGCTCACGACTTCATCTTTAAAAGTCTTAATTTCATTCATTGCTTCTTTAATCCATATATATATGCTGAAATCTTAAATGCCAATTATTTTGAAATAAAAAGAGTAACAGGCAACAAAATATTGTCGCAATAGTCTACAGTATATATCTAGGGGAACCAACTTAACACATCTCGTTCGTTCGTTATTATTAATCAAAATCAAGATGGTTTGCGGCTAGAGATGCAACAATACTAATAAAATCCATTTCGAAATTCAGTTGATTAATAGAAGGATTGACTATCTTTTCGTCATTCAAGTTTTGTTGACAGTAGAGAGGTCCATCACCAGCGACTTTGGCATCGTAGCTTACAGTTCCTGGGTCCTCAATGATCTCCATCAACGCACTCTGGAACGACGAAACAAACATAGTATAGTCATGATTTGCACATCCCTTGATGGCTTCAGAGGAAGGGTATTGGGCCACCAAGCCCTTTATGTAGTTTTGGGCTTTTGTCCCTTTGTCTATTCCCATACGCAGTATGAGCCTGCAAAGTTCTGGATAGTTCTTGGCTGAGGCTATTTGAGGAATGTTGGTTTCTAGGAGTGTGAGGCAACGGTTAACGTAGTCAGGGTGCCCAGTATAATACCCAGTTTCGTTGCATACAATTTCATACAACGTAGGGCTGCCCGATGGTGATGGTGATGGTGATGGTGATGGTGCTGGTGATGGTGCCAATGCTGCTTGGGAGATAATGATCAAGGAGAGGGTAGTGAACAACAATGATAAGAGTGTTGAGGGATTCATTCTTCTAATTTTGTTAGTGGTGGAGGACGATGAATGGTGATGATGGTTAGTACTCTAGCTAGCTAGGGTTCTTAATTTATAGAAGCTATAATTCTTGGACAATTAATACTCTTCATATCTATAAAGTAATTATTAAGTCCGTTTAAGAATAAAATAATTATGTCCGTTTAAGAATTTGTTTACAATTTTTTTAAAATTAAAATTAAAGAAAATTAATTAATATAATTATTTAAAGTTTTAAAATTAGAAATATTTAAAAATAAATTAAGATTCCAAAGTGATACGTAATTAATTTAAAATGGGGAACAGATATTCCATGCACATTAATGCAATTAACTAGGGTGATAAATATTGTAATTAAAGAGAGAGATAAATATGCACCTAATTGAGAAAAATATTAAAAATGCATTTTTAACGGATCTGTATTTATTCAGTCAAAAAAAATATGGATCTATATTTATGCAATGAATGCATACGCAATACATAGAAAGAAAATCGATAATAACAAAAAAAAATGATGTCGTATGAATCAAAAAATTAAAGGCAATCAATCTGCACTTAATGAGTTAATTAATGTGTTTGACCTTAGTGTGATTTTTTTCTCATACGAAAAATTAAGAATAAACCTGATATCATGAAAACATACGACATGTAATTAATTAAAGAGTAACCAATGGAGTATTACGTTTGTTTAAGTGAAACTGGGTTTAGATATCTTAATCAATGAGAATGAGGTTTCCGATAGAGTAAACCTTAATAAAAATTAAGGGACCGAAAATATTTTTACAACAATGCTAATGTACGCGAACCACAAACCACACGAATTGCACAAAGACTATTGTGGTAGTTTTTCATTTGTGTTTACAATCCAAATATTACTTGAAAATTAAAAATACAAAAATGTGCTTTAACGAAAATCATGCCACCTGTGTCGTGTGGCATTTCGTTCATATCAATTTGCGCCAAAAAGCATTAGTGATACATATTTTTAGAGCATGGCTAAATCTTACGAATAAATTAACAAGAATACAGCATAAATAGTTATATTGTAATGATTAACCAATCACGTACCGATAACCATACACAACGAAATAGCAAACAAATAATAATTTTAGGAGTTATAAGGTTGGTCTGGTGGTAGGGGTGTGGGAGGTAAGGAGTGAGAGATATAAGGTGGAGTGGGTTTAAATCCTCTCCACCCAAAAAACTAACATTTATTGACATTATCTAATAATTAACATTGACTTATAAAAAAAAAACAAATAATAACTTTACAAAGCTTCGTGTTTCGTTCTTGCATTAAAATTTCGTAAGAAAATATCATTTCTCATATTTTTAACCCCATTTTTTTAAATCAAATTTTAACTTCAGTTCGTACCAAAATCCAAAGCAAATATATCGTTTCCCTCCCCGCCGGCGCGAAACAGCGTCGTTCACAAACACACTCCCTGTCTCTTCTCTCTTCGCGCCAGGGTTTTTAGAATGCACCAATCGTCCTCCGATTAATCTCGCAAATTGCAAATTCCTAGTTCAGCTTCACATCTTCGGGTTTCCAGCAAGACCAAACCATAATAATGGCTACACTGAAGACGATTTCAGCAGCGCTGAGCCTCATCGACGCGAAGAAAGAGAATCTCAAAAAGGCCTTCGACGATCTTCAATCCTACTCTTCCTCACTTCCTCTATCATGGCTCGACCTCGATTCTCACTTCACCTCTCTCCAACACTCCCTCACTCACCGTTTCCACCTCCTCCAATCCCTCGAACAATCACATTCCCAAACTCAACCCCAACCCAAAACCCTAATCACCGACCCTAACAACCTAGCCCCCCAAAACGCGAACTTTCCGGCAAACACTTACCGCCCACCATCGAACTGGAACGACGGTTCAGCTGGGGTGTTCCCCAAAAACTACGTCGTTCCGGGCTCTGTTGTGCCTAGGTACGCGCTGAGCGTTCTGTGCGAGAAGATGGATGGTGTAGGGTTGAGGAATTACGTTAAATGCCATTTCAAGGATAGAATTCGGGTTCAGGCGGAGCTTCCCGGCGCACTGCGTTGCGCGCCGGACCCGGCGGTGATGGTCCTGGGATCGTTGGAAGGGTTTCAAGGGGTCAATGGGGTTCCTAAGGATGGGGAGTTGAGGAAGATGAGGAAGTGTTGCGTTATGTTGTTGAAGCAGTTGGGTGTTGCTGCTCCGTGTGTGAGTTCCAAGGCCAGGGAGAAAGCGTTGAAGCTGGCTCTGGAGTGGAGAGGGAGGTTGTTGGCTGATGATGCCAACACTTTGGGGGCGTTGGGGTTTCTCTATTTGGTTCACGCTTTTGGTGTGGCTTCTGAATTCGGCACGGATGAGCTTGTTGATTTTTCCGTCATGGCGGCGATTAATGACGAGGTCCCGCAGCTGTGCCGGGACATTGGTTTGGCGGAGAGAGTTCCTGGTAAGGCCGTTGGCTTTTACTAAAGAGCTGATGTTCTTTTATGTGTTAATTGTCAAGGATGACACTCGTGTGTGCTTGTTAAAATAATCAAGCTTTAGGATATAGTGTAGGATACTCCTTAATATCATCAAATGTTAATGTCCTATTAAAGAATTTTTTATTTATTGGCCCCAACACTCAAATAAGGTTTGACAATTGAAAGACATATAGAGGGATATAAAATTGCTTAATGTAAAATTCCCTTCTTTTAGTCTTAATCAAATTTGCTTGTTTCCAAATTGAGTGAGTTTTCATCCCCTTAAAAACGTAGAGGGTGCTAACCTGCATATAAAAATGAGGAGGCTAGCATATACACACACAAACGCACACACATGAAGAGTTACTGCGCTACTAGCAGTGCAAGTGTAAAAAGAATTAATTTTAGTTAATTTATGATGATGTGACAGTTGTATGTCTCTAATTGTAGATGTGGGTACACACACATGCATGATTTCTAGTGTTACCCTCTTGTGTAGTTTTATTTGTAAGGCAGTGCTTGTTTGTGGTTTGCAGATATTGTTCAGAAACTTATAGATAGGGGCAAATATATTCTGGCTGTCAAGTATGTTTTTGAGTTTAATCTTGCTGATAAGATTCCACCTGTTCCTATTTTGAAAGCTTGTGTGGATGAATCTAATAAACTTGCTAAAAGACTTTCCGAGGAAGGAAAGTCACTGGTAAGTGTGTCACCTTGATTAATAACCTAATGGATGGTGCCACCTCGTATATTTATTGAGGTAATTTTGCAGATTGAAACTACTGCTAGAGAAATTCATGCACTGAAATCGGTAATTAAGATTATTGAGAATCTTAAGCTGGAATCTGAATATCCACGAGCTAGCCTTGAGCGGCGTATTGAGCAATTGAAGAGGGAGAAGAGAAATATGAAACATTCTGCACCAGCTTCTGCTGTAAAGCCTCCTCAGCATCAACTGCAACAACAAAAACAAAAGAGAAATATACAGAAGCAAAAGCAGCAGCAAAGTGGGATCAAGCGTCCTCGAATATCCACTGCAAGTGTGCCTTCTGGTTATTATGATAGAACCTCTACTTATGGAGGTATTAATCTGCAACATCATTACCAAGCATCTTATTATCCTCAGTAGATCAACAAATCGCTTCTATTGTCAATACTAAACTCATGGGTATTCGAGACTCCCCCTGACTTTGCACCTAGGCTGTTTGGTCCCGAAAAGTACAGTTTGCTACTTTACTTCATTGACCATAATTGTAGGATCGAAACTAGATTCAGTAATTAAGAATTGTGGGGGAATGTTTAGTTCCACAATTTTAATTACTTGAATAATTTTGTATATATAAAAATACTTTAGGCTAAATCATGGTCTTCTCCCTCCCTCCCTCTGTCTTCCCCAACCCACAGCCTTTGTTGTTTTAGCTAAGCAATGAGACTTGGAAAGGTAAAATTGTCTGGAATAGAATCTTTACATTGTTGCAGTTTCAACTGAGAATGATGACTTATTAAACAAGTCTACTGTTATTCATGAGAGAGAGAGAGAGAGCACGCCCACACTCATTGACAATAGCCAAACCTTATTCCACTAGATGGGTTGGTTACATGGACCCACTAAATATCAAAACTTAAAAAAAAAAATTTAGAACAAAGTCTTTTTTTAAGGTTGGACCAAAAAAAAAAAGTCTTTTTTTAAGGCTTCTCGTAATGTGCTTCTGCCCATTTTAATTGATTTTTTATTTGTTTAATGTCATGGAAGATTCAACAAAGTTTTATGTTAGGCTATTGATTGCCTAATACAACTGCCTCTTAACCAAACATGGGCTGGGATCGGTCATGTAAAGTTTTATCAAACGTAGGCATTTTTTTTAATTTTTTGTTTTTTCATGTCTCAGCCCAAAAACTTGAAGGATGTCATGTATAAATTAGATGGAATTGGTTGACCAAAAAAAAGAAAAAGATGGAATTGCGATGCCATCCCTGTATAGATTGTCTGCATTATATTTTTTACTAGCCTTTGTAATTGGTGGAACTTAGCTTGGTGAACCCCTTTTGTTCACCATGGTGGTGAAGGGGACTTTTTACCTGGTATAGGCTGTTTTGCCTGTTTTAGGTGTATTTTCAGTTTTGCCCCAAAAGTTTTCATAATATTTTTTGTAGCTTATCATATATTCCCTAAAACTATTTAAAATCTTTGAATTTTTAAAAACCCATCGCTTGAAAACCCCTATCCTTCCCACCCAAGGCCACACCTGGCACTATGGCCACCATGAGCCTACACACCACACCCAATCGTTTGACCCGTGCTAAAGGAACATCCTAGAAACACTAAGCTCAACAATCTGCACAATAATAGAGTATTATACTAAAGTATCACAACAATTCAATGTGATGTTTGAGAGACTTAAGGGGGTCCCTGTTTGCGGTTTTTTGTTTTCTATGTCGGATTCTTTTGATATCAAAATTTATTCTCCCTGTGCATGAAATCCAAAATTGGTAGAGGGCTTCTTCAAGTCGTTGCAATGCGACCTTGTACCTGGAAAATCACAGTGTTTGGCTTCCTGTATAGCGAGAACAAATCAGATCTTGCTCGCGGGTTCCATACATTCAAGTTTTTCGATTTGTAAAATTTTGCAATCAGTTTCAACGAAACTGCAAATTGGTTTGGGGGTTCTTCATGTTGATGCATTTCCATAAGCCCAAAATATTGCATTTTTTCGTTGAATCGGCCATCAACCCCAACAAAAAGGGGTTGGGCTTTGACATTATGCCATTAATGATGATAGTCGAGCAAGGGCCGAGCCGCCATTGATAGATAACACGCACGAGTGAAGTGGTGGATCATACCCCATGCATTATCATCATCCATCCCCATGGAAGCCTGAACCCCACCACACTCCCCCACCCGAGCCCCTCTACTGCCTCACGGGTTTTTTAATTTGGGCCAACTTTTTAAATTTAAAATAGTTAAGTGATTGATAAATAAATTTTTCATGTGTTAATCTCACCCACTCAATATTAAACTATTATATCCAATGGTCTAGACATCATCATTCACATGAGCGATTTTTGTGGTCACTCACGCTAGCCGAAGCCATGTTTTCAGCAGAACTCGATAGGCACTGTATAGTTCGGGTAAGTATTTTTTTTCAAATTGAAATCAAAATGTGAATATGTTTGTAAGAAATAAATGTAACCACGCCGATATAAATAACTAGACCTAGACCAATTTTTGTTTCAACAATTTAGGAACACATTTTTAACCGGTTAATTTCATGTTTTTATCACTTTTTTTACAATTTCACAATTTAATTTATTACTATAATTAATTTTACCATGTATACATATACATATGTTTTTATTACTTTATTTCTATTTATAAAAAAAAAAAAATATAATACACGTATATAAATAATTAACTATTGTTATTACGTAAAATTACTAATACTATATTATGACACTTCAATCATGCGCTTTTTGGGGTCCAAATATTGCATATCTCCTAATTATAAAATATTGGGCAATTTCCATATTATGACATAGTTTGGGCAATTTCCTGATTATAAAAAATTTGGGTATCTATGTAATTAACATACACTCAACGGACCTATCTGCAATTATGTTTTAGATCAGAAAAAACCTTTACTTCAGGTAGCCAGCAACAAATCCTAACCGTTGATTATTTATATCAATATATCAATGGATAAAACATCCCCTTCACCACTATGGTGAACAAAAAGGGTTCACCAAGCTAAGTTCCACCTTGTAAATTGGGTTCATTTAATTTGGGAAAGGATAAAACTTTCTTAGCAATGGGAAAGTTACCTTTCTACCATTGATTAGTGTGACTTTTAGATGAATGACCCTGATTTATTACCGGTTACCTGACTATCCAGTTTCTAACATATTTTATATTATTTGCTAAACGGGGTCTAAAAATAATAAAATTGAAAATATACCCATTTATTAAAAAAATTAATTTAATATTAAAATTTTGTTATTGGTTATATAATTCATTAAATGGATATAATTTTTGGGAATTTTTTTTTGGTTTTTTTATGTTGGATACACTCACCTTTCTGATTTTTGGTCAAAATAACTTCACCTTTCTGATTTGCAGGTTATAGCTATGGTAATTGAACGACTGAGCATTAGGATACAACTTGCTGAAATAGGTTAAAGTGGGAAATGCATGTGAAATGGTTAAATTCAAATTTTGCTTTGCTTAGTTGACAGGGATTGTTCCCACACGAACGAAGGTCCTTTTTTTTTTTGTCAACTACGAAGGTCATATGTTAACAGGGATTGTTACCCTTCCATGGAGTCTGGATCCTCTCCAGCATTATCCCTCTCCATCTCTCTCCATCGTAAATATCAGCCGTTGGATTAATCTAACGGCTGAGAGATTAAAAAGCAAAAATAAAAAAAAAAGCCTTCCAAATCCTGTTGAGCGTGCAACACTCCTGCATCAACCGAACCAAAACAAAACAATCCGAGTCTCCAGACCAAAACAACCCTTTATTGATTTCTTTAGAGCATTGAGATCGAGAAACCAACACCTAGAACAATAGCCTCTCATTTGCAAAAAGCTTCTACTAGGGAAACCATAGCCACTGAGAACACCATTTCCACTGCAAGTGGAAAGCAAAATTTGATAAAAATAAAAAAATCAGCAAATCCACCCATATTTGATCTTAAGATATCTTCAACAACACAAATATGATAGCAGAACTACAGGTCACATCGGTCACAAATATGACCCGTTTAGGTTCTCTGCCGAGCAACAAGACCCATTGTCGGTTGTAACAGTTGAAGGGGCAATTGGAATTCTCTCGCATTTTCAATTTTTTTTAGTAATTTTTCGGAAAAAAATAGATAACGGAGAGGAAGGGTAGAAGAGGAGAACGAACACGAGAGAAAGGGTTGAAGATGGGTTTGAAATTTCTTTTTTTCAGTTTTGGGGCAGAAAAATGACCGAGCAGTATTTCTTTTTTTTATAAAAAATACAAATTATAATATTGGCAATCTGCCGTGGACAAAAAATAATTTATGCATTTTACTGGGGAAAATTACAAATAATCATTTATTGGTTTACTTCCTACTATAGGTAAAAGTCAACTTTCCCATTGCTGGGAAAGTTTTATCTTTTTTCAAATTAAATGAACCCTTGTAAATAAAGCTAAATCTCTTTTAATGTCAAAGGCTTTAATCCAAAGACATTGTTACATTCTTAAAACTCTAACTAACATCAGGTTTTGGGGAATTGTGTTGATTGTTATCATCCCTATGCATAACGCGCTATCCAAATGGGATGGCAAAGGCCAGATGCATGTTATATATATTTTTTTGACAGCCATGTTATCTTTCTTTTCACACCTTTTCTTTGTCCCTTTTTTCATCTGTCATATTTATTAGAATACTCTTGTTAACAGGACTGATGTATACTGCAGTTTCTCATCTCTGGTTTCTTTGTTTTCCCTGGTTTAGCCATTTGATATTGTCTTGTATTAATAAAATTCAAAGTCAATCTATTGGATGTAATTTTTGGTTTGCACGTGCTTCTTTACAGAAAAATAAAAAAGTTGTTTTAATAAGACATTAAAAAATTGCATTTGTCTTCTATATCATTGAATTAATTCACACAGCTTTTGATGATGAAGGGTGCTTGTTATGGATGATGGTTTGTACTGCACTCTGATAACCACCCGTATGTATGGATTATGTCCCATGATCTATTCAACAACTGAATTGCTGCTATCAAATATAATTTTTATCGGTTGCTTCTGTGTGACCAGAAGAACTAATTCAAATTGAGTCACTTGAAGCTTTGGTAGAGGTAGATGAATTGATGTTTAGATGATATCAACGCTGGGGGTTTTCGGTTGGTTCACTTCAAGTTATGTATGTGCTTTTATTTTTGGGTAAAGCATGTTATGTATGCTTTGGTCCATAACAGTTGAGGTCTCATTTTTGTGGAAAGCAGCCCAAACTGGGACGTGTTTGGGATCCCATCAATCATGAATTACTAAACCATGGGCTGGAACCCCTTGACTTGGAGTCCAAGGTGAAGTAACACAAGCTCATGGCTCTCTGAGTCAGGCTAGGTTTTGTATCATTTAAGCAGATGAACCATGAAAAAGATAAGGAATATCAATGGTATAAAATAGAGAGCTTCCCTTTTGAAACTTAAGAAAGTGTGATAATTTGGCACTTAAATTCTGTATGAATCCTACTAGTGGCTGTTTACTTAGAAATTTGAGCTCAAGTTGATTGTGTTAATAGTCCTATGGTGAAGCTATGGCCATTTGTGAAGCTTCTATATTCATTTTTATGTGCAGCAAGTTACGAGTAGCTATATTAAAGATATGGCTCGAGTTTTAACTACACTACTTTGTGAATAGTTTTAAGATTTTAAGAAAGTTAAATGTATTAGAGAAATTTTAAACTGTTCTACCTATGAGGTGATCTTTTACCTATGAAAGGGGATGTGTCTGTATTACTACTTGCTGTTGTATGGGTTGAAACTGTTGTACAGATTGTGCCTCCCACCTTTTCAAAACCACTGATATAATCCTTTTGTATTGATGGTTCAGTAATGTAACGTGTAAGAGACCTTGTTATGTGTGTAGATGTTTACTCAAATTGATTGTTGAGACGTATTCTCAGTGTGTTCCACTAAAATGGGTCGTGCACGACTTGCCAGCTTTCTTGGTTCTTGCGGGTGAGTGCTGAGAATTCCGTATAGAAGAACAGAATAGACGATTCATCTAAGATAAAGAAGTGTTAATTCGAACATGAAAAGCCAGTAATGTTTACTCCAACACTCTTTTGTCATCGTGATTAATGTGGGACAGCATATTATATCGTTTGCAACCATCTACATCTTTTTAGGTATACTAATTTAATTATATATTGCATTAGAAAAGAAAATTCAAATCTCAACTTGTATTTAATTAACTCTTTCAGTAATGCACTTTATGGACTAACACTGAATTGTTTTGTTTATAGTTAGTGGATCATATCAAATCTAAACTCATTCTAGAGTGAAAGAAGCAAGTTGAGCCATTCAAAAGTTTATTTGTATGAGTTAAAAAGAAAAGATGGGCTGATATGATTCAACGACAGCATTATTGAATATCTGAAATTTAGTTTTACCTAACTGGATGAAAAGCGGTTAAGATATATTATAAAAAGAATCTGCATGATTTAGCTGTGTAAAAAATTATTTTAACAATAATAAAAATTAAATTAAAATTTGAACATTTTTTTTTTGATTTTTTAAAAAAATTGGTCTAATTAAAAGAAAATAATTTTAATTATGGTTCACAAATATCTCATTATGTGTAATATCATTTGAAGAAATTTAAATATTGATTAAAAACAAGAAAATGAAATTTTCCCTGCATTGAATAACTAATTAAAGTGATCACTAATATTAATTTGTTTTGATAGTCTAGAAGAAAAAAAAGACTAACTTCGTAAAAAAAATATTGTGATTTTACGAGAAAAAAGATACTTGTTGAGATTATACCAGTCTCAAGAATAAGAATTCAAATTTAACATATATAAAGGTGAGAGAAGTAGACTAAAATCTAAATTGTATTGTCACTGGTTCTCTTATATATCCAAATGATAATCAAAATGATTTTATTATTATTTCTTTTAACATATCACATTCCTTTATAACATTACATCAAGTTTGTGTGGTAAACTTCCATTAAAATATTTTTATCGATCTTACATGTTCAGTACAGCATTGAAGCTTTTTTAAACACTGCAAATTGCCGGGAGTGTACTGTTTATATGGTATATGAGAGTTTCATGCTTTAAGATTACTATTAATTATTAATTAATAAATATAAAATGGGATCAGAGAGAGAGAGAGAGTGAAGACAACTCTGGATAGAAATAGAATGTTTCATTTGCTAATGTGTTGGATTGTGACATGTTTTAATATTTCATTAGGGTGGAAAGAGATACCTCTACAAAAGTGGCAACAGAATTAGAAAACCAATCAAAGATTCAAAACTGTGTTCTAACCACATCTCAAGCCGTTAAAGGCCTAGATTTTCAGTTGTTTTCCTATATCTTCACCTAATCATAGGCATAAGTACACCCTTCTTTTTCTTTTTTATTCTCTGTCACAACTATTGTGGGGTGGGTGTATGTAGGGATGAAGAAAATAAAACTTCAATGAAAATGTTACAGTAGCTTATCCTTTCCTAGACCAAATTTAATTCGTAGCCTATACATAGCAGTGGACCAAAAAATGATCCAGAAACTTTCTTCTTAACCACTTTTCTAACAGCTTGCTATTTTTTTTCCTCATGATCAATATTAAATAACTGATTCAATAGTGTGGTGCCAACATATCAACATGCTCTTTCCAATTAATTAATTTCTTTACATAGCATATCCATGAAAACTGACAACATTCTCATTTTTTTATTGTGACTGAAGATTGAAGCAATACCCAATTTTGATAGGAGTGGGGGGGGGGGGGGGTCCCAAATTGCCTCATTTAGATGCAATTAAAATTGTAGTCAATATCCAAAGTCACAATTGGATTGTTTCTCAACCCTACAAAAAGGCTCCAGGACAATAGGATTTTGTGAACTAGTTTTTGTTTAATCCAATATTCCATCCACTTGCAGCTTCAGTAATCACTCATTTTGTTATGGAATTGCCGACGGTAATGGCTTCATTGATTTGATTTAAAGAGTCTAGAGATCAATGTTCAGGTAACATAGACAAAAATCATGCATCGAGGCTTGATAGCTTGAGCTTGACTCTCCTAAGCAAGGTGATTAAATTATTTGAATCTAACCCTTTTTGGAAACCAATTTTGGTGTGGCCTTGGCTTTCAACTTGCAGAAAGGGATTTGCAGTTCCACACCAATCACTCTTTTGATTTTTGTGTGGTAAAGAGTAACATAGAGTTGGTACTTGGCACACCACTTTCCCTTTCAAATCTTACCTAGCTCAAGATAATCAGATAACCAAAAGAACAATTTTTTTTTATTTCTCTACAAACCATAACATTAATTGAAGAAAGTAAATAATTAAAGAATCAATTTAATTTGTTACAAAATCTTTAGCCAATAGTGAAAACAATTCCATGACAAAATCATCCACCGCACATGCTTTTTAAAAAGTCTAAAAGCTAAATCCACACAAACCCTTTTCCTTCTCTCTCATGTTAAAGTACAATTAAAAAAAATGCCACATCTACATATTTAAATTTATAAAAATTTTATTATAGTTACTCTCATTAAAACTTTAATACATCTTTGGGTTTTTGTATTTTAATCCTTTCATTCAAACTTGTGCAATTCGAATAGGAAAGGAATTCACTGTTGTCCTTAAAATAAAGATTTACATTAAGATCTTGTAAACAAAAAATAGATAGATAATAAAGCTTTTACCTCATTAAGTAAAGTTATCTTACTTAAATCGAATTTATCAGATACATCAAATTAACTTTTAAAACAAGACATATTGGGACATTGGTTAGATTCATTCATGTTTATTACAATGTATGTTAATTTTTCCAAAAAAAAACATACCTTGTAAAAATAATACCTTCTAATAAACATGAATGAATCTAGCCAATGTCCCTCATTTCAATTTGTAAGTATTTTTGACAAATATTTAAATCTATATCGCAACACCAACATGGTGTAATATATGTGATAAATACTCGGGACTTTTAAACATCATTTCAGATTCACAGTTCAACCAAAAAAAAAATCTATATCAGCACCATGAGAGACCTCAGAAAACGTTTAAAATGACAAGCAAATGACAGAACACAGAGACAGAACATAGAGAGAGAGAGAGAGAGAGAGAGAGAGAGAGATCCAATGTTACAAGTCAACTGCGTCTCCCTCTCTGACACACACAACCTTCAAACACAGACACACACAAAATACGCACACTCCAGAGTCCCTTATTTGAAATGACCCTTTTGCCCCTCCCTTTCTGCCTCGTTCATCTTCCGTTTTGACTCAACCACTCTCACTTTCACTCTCACACGCACGCGCACTCTCTCTCTCTCTTACCACAATGGACGCCGGCGAAGCACACTCTGGGTCGGAGCTCCGGCGAAGGGGTCCAGGCGAGGCGGAATCGGAACATGAGGATCCGAATCGAACCGGTGGGTATCGACCCGATTCTGGCGCTGACGGAGCTGCGGCTTCCGGCACCACCGTCGGCGCTAGGTACAAGCTGATGTCGCCGGCGAAGCTCCCGATCTCTAGGTCGCCGGTTTTGACGATTCCGCCGGGGCTCAGTCCGACGGCGTTTCTGGAATCCCCGGTTCTGCTCTCAAACATGAAGGTTAGTGACTCAGTGAGTTACTTCACTTTTTGGGTTTTTAGGGTTTTGTTTTCTGTTGGTGGTGCAAAATGTAGTGTGAAGGGTTCAGTTTTGATCTGTTTGGGGTTCCTGAGAAAAAGTATAAAATAAAGGGGTAAGTGAATTCATTGGCAAAATATGTTTTTTGTTTTTTTTGTGTGAGTGTTTTTTTGGTGCTTTTTTTTGTTTTCCAGTTGAACTTGGTCAAATATGGTATTTTTACTTGACCCAAGTGAGTTGAAGTCCACCTGGTGTGAGTGTGAGTGGCATATCAAAAATTTGTTCTTTTCAGTGTGATTTTCTTGCTAGTGCTCAGCATCCAAACAGAACATATATGGGGCATCCGCATTAATATGCTTCTGCTGGAAAAAATATTATTTTTTTGGGGCTTAACAATGACGTGATTTAATTGTGGATGAGTTGAAGATGCTGTTTGTTTCATGGAAAGTTCGAATTTCTTTGTGTGAGTATATGTGCTTGTTTAATCTGGTGGCTAATTTTATTTTACTTATTTGTTTATTGTCTTTTATAATTAGAGTTGGCCCATTTTTGTGTCTGCTCCTTTTCACTTAGTAGATTTTATTATATGGGTGGTTTGTGTTGGGACCGTTAGATTCTGATGCTTGCTCTTATAGAATTCTGTTTTGGTTGTTTTATACTTACTATGGTATTCTGTTGGAATATGACTTTCTCTTATGATCGCTCATCATTCTCAATTTTTTTGTGTCAGTGTTGTTTTTTCACATAATGAATCCTCCTTTTGTGTTGATGCTTCCCCTTTTTATTTTTTATTTTATTTTTAAAGGTGTTGCAAGGTACACGGGAAATCCTTTTTTTTTTTCCCATTTATATATGTTGAACAAACGAATATATGCATTGCCAAGGATTAGTGGATCCATTTTAGTTCTGTATGCCATGACATGGGAATAGTATAAGGAATGTCAGAAAGATTGTGGGTCAAGACAAGATATTTTCTCTATGAAAGGACGTGATTTGATGTTAATAGTTTGGGTGGTCCTAACTTGTGCTGAATTTTGTGCTAGATTCATGTGGGAATGGCTTTTCTGAGTTGTGTTTATATGATAACTTCCACATATCATATTGTACTGGACTATCTTTTATCATATAGGCCCCAAATAAACATGTAATGTTATCGTGAGGAGAAAATTACCAACTTTGCTTATGCCTGATTGTAATCGGGTCTTTCTGCATAGGTAGCTGATAAATCTGCTCATTTGTATGGTTAACTCAGATGATTCTGTATGTGCTTCCTTTCTGTTATTGTTATTTATTCATCGGTCCATTGGCTTCTGTTTGGGGCCTTAGACTTTCCAGGTATTATGGAAGTTGCTATTAGTTTGACCATTTATTTTTTCATCTTTCCAAATTTGTTTGTTTCTCTGAGAAATTAATTTTTTTTACTATGTCATTTTATATATTTGATTTTCTGATTATTCATTTGATTCAACAGTTGCTGCAGTTAGAGGGTTTTTGATTCCATATTAATTTTCCCTCATGCGTTGCAGGTGGAACCTTCACCAACAACAGGGTCCCTTCCTAGGCTTCAACAAACAGCACATGGTTCTGTGACTTCGGCTACATCTGCTGCATTTCCTGTAACCACTGTATGCTTCAATACCAATACTTTGGATGACGGAAAATCCAGCTTCTTTGAGTTCAAACCACACAGTAGATCAAATATGGTAATGAATTACTTGATGTTAGTAAAACTGATAAATATAAACTTTTGACTAAGGTGGAGACATGGACTTTATTTTTTTCCTCCTTTAATTTATCTGATCGTAACCTGTGTACTAAGCTAACAAAATAGGATGATTAAGTAATATAATCTTTTCACTAGTTCCTTTATTTTTCCAGGGGGTTGTAAAGTGTTAGATGGAAACATATTTGATTGCCATGTATAATGTTCTGGTTAATATTGTTTTGGATATTACTGGTTGCATAGTACTTACAGAATGCTATTCACTTATTTAAGGTTCCTGCTGAATTAGACAACCGTGCATGTGAAAAATCTACTCAAATAGATGGTCAAGGAAAAGCTCAATCTTTTGCCTCATCACCATTAGTCAAAAGTGAAATTGCAGGCCCTTCAAATGAAATAAGTTTATCATCACCTGTTCAGATGGTTAGCTCAGGGGCTAGTGCTCATGTTGAAGTCGATTTGGACAAATTAAACTCTGGGGGCAACATAGCAACTGGGCTTCAAGTATCACAAGTTGAGGGTAGGGGCAGTGGACTCTCAGTTGCTGCCGAGAGATCATCTGATGATGGATACAACTGGCGAAAATATGGGCAAAAGCACGTTAAAGGAAGTGAATTTCCACGTAGTTATTACAAATGCACTCACCCTAATTGTGAAGTGAAAAAACTATTTGAACGCTCTCATGATGGTCAAATCACTGAGATAGTTTACAAGGGAACACATGATCATCCTAAACCTCAACCAAACCGCCGATACTCTGGTGGAAATATTATGTCTATGCAAGAAGAGAGATCTGATAAGGCTTCTTTGACTAGCCGAGATGGTAATGCCAGATGAATACTTCTCATTGATTCCATTTTATTCTTACTTAGTGCTAAGCAAATAATGTGGCTTTCTTTTTCTTCTAATTCGTGAATTGTAGACAGAGGATATAATAATTATGGTCAGGCTTCTCACACAGCTGAGCCTGACGGCACTCCAGAGCTATCGCCTGTAGCAACAAATGATGATAGTCTAGAGGATGCAGGGTTTTTGTCAAACCGGAATAACGATGAGGTTGATGAAGATGATCCCTTCTCAAAGCGAAGGTTTGACAATTTAGGCCAAAGCTATAGCTTCCTTTTTGCTGCTCGTATTTACTTGCTGATTACAAGTTTTCTGTTGAGCAGAAAAATGGATCTTGGAAATGCTGACATCACTCCTGTTGTTAAGCCTATTCGGGAGCCACGGGTCGTTGTACAAACTCTGAGTGAGGTTGACATATTGGATGATGGTTATCGCTGGCGTAAGTATGGGCAGAAGGTGGTGAGAGGCAATCCTAACCCTAGGTATGTCCTCACTTTGATGACTGTACAATATAAACTAAATTGATGAAATCCAAATATCCAATAGAGTGAATGTTTTGGATTATTTTACAAAAAAAAACACCTTTTTTTTTCAAAAAAATCTCACTTATTTTGCATAAGATTTGAAAAATTGGTTTCTAGAGTAGGAAAGAGAGCAGTGTGCTATAATATATTTTGAAATGGTGTTTACTCTAAATTATAAATCTTAAGCTTATGTAAGGTTTTATTTTGAAACAGTTCTAATATCCATTCAGAAGATTCTATTTTTCTCTTTTCTGACTCATCAAATGTGAAATAATTGCAAAGTCATGACTTGGTAGAAGATTGATGCAAGGGAGTTTGATGCCGTATACCAGTACGGAAATTGCATTAAGGACAAGTGATTATGGTGGGTTCAAAAGGAACTAGAATAGTTAAATACATAATGGTTAAGGAAACAATTTGCTAAGAATATGCAAAGAAGCACTGTGGTCAACGGGGAGAACTGTTAGATGCTTAGATATCAAGAAAGTGTGGAGGAATACATGTTGCTTCAATGTCCAAAAGGAAAATATGTCAACATAAGAATGGTAAAGACACTAGGCTAATAATGAGTTATAACTTATAAGGCAATTTAGGACAAAAAGGTTGGGCAATAAGATATTCACTGATTTGCATGATTGAAGGCAAGATTGTAGGACTGATCTATGTTGTAAACTTGTTTTTTCTTTTACTGTATGCCATCCTGTTAGCCAAATACTGATTATCACGCTCATTTTATTGTTCAGGAGTTACTACAAATGCACGAATGCGGGTTGCCCTGTTAGAAAACACGTTGAGAGGGCATCACATGACCCGAAAGCTGTAATAACCACATATGAGGGTAAGCACAATCATGATGTACCAACTGCAAGGAATAGTAGCCATGACATGGCAGGACCAGCTGCTGCAGGTGGACAGACAAGGATTCGACAAGAAGAAAGTGATACTATTAGCCTTGACCTTGGTATGGGAATTAGCCCAGCTGCTGAAAATAGATCAAACAGTCAAGGGAGAATGATGCTTAATGAATTTGGGGACAGCCAAACTCACACCAGCAATTCCAATTTCAAGTTTGTTCATACTACCCCACCTCCAGTATACTTTGGTGTACTAAATAACAACTCAAATCCATATGGCTCTAGAGAAAATCCGAGTGATAGTCCATCTTTAAACCATTCTGCTTATCCTTGCCCGCAGAACACGGGAAGAATACTAATGGGTCCCTAAATTTGTTTACGAAAAAAAAGGGTAAAATAAAGTAAGATTCTGATTTCTGAGTACCATTTTGCTTTTTTCTTTTTGGCGGGTAAAGCTTCAAAGGCATAGCTTGTTTTCTGTTTGAAAATGCTGATAGTTCTTTTATGTTCATATGACTATCTGAGAGTTGCTCTTTGTTAGAAGAACTAGTAGTAGCTGTGTTCCTTCAGGTTGACTTTCAAGTCTAATTGCTGTTTGTATAATTATATACAAATTCTTCTGTACAAATATGAAGCTGATACCAAAGTTGCTTCCACAAGAACCCTTGTAAAAGTGTTTGAATTCAACTATTTATAAGAAGTAGCATTTAGCCTGTTCCTGAACTTTTTGTTGTAATTGCATTAAGATTACTGTATAATATAGCTGGTAGCTATACCTACCCGGTGTGACAAAACAATTATGTTAATTATTGTTTCTGATAATGGTACAATTTGATGGAATGCATGAGATAACACTATGAACTTGCCCTTGTTTGATTCTCACTATTTTATGCATACAACATTGTGTGAAAAATAAGGGTACAGTAAAAGTTTCTCTAGATTGAATAAAGCTTGAATCTTCGGGTTAAACACAGATGCTATGAAGTTTGTGAAAGCAAATAGCATAACTCTTTCTTTATCTTTCCTCATTTGCACTTTTGACCTTGTTTGTCAGATTATGAGTGTATGGAGAATCACTTGATTAAATTTGAAGTTGTAAATCCAACAAAGGGATTGAATGAAGTCTCTCTTTCATAATAACGAAAGTAGAACAATGGAACAACCAATTAAGGTACAAATGAGTGAGTTATCGGCAATGATTGTTTTAAAACAACCAATCTTGACAATGTTACAGTTATAACTAATAAATACAATAGTCAAATAAGTTGTGGTCGCCGACACTTCTGAAGTTATTGTTTGTTTAACAATCTAAATTCTCTTATGAGAATTGGTGAAAACAATAATAAAAGAAGTCCCCAAATCACTTTGATTCATGACAATAATACATGATTGCACCGATTCGTGCTGCAACACACATGCACAATTCAAAGGCATTTATGTTTCACCACATGATAGGAATCATTAGCTTGCTGAATCGTATAGAACTATTTGATGCTAACCAACTATGCTTTTGACCAATAAAGGATGTGGAAAGCATTCAGTATCAAATAAAAATTCTCATCTCAGTTTCCACTACTTGCTAACAAATTTCACCATCATCATACCCTAATGTCTGTTGAAAAGTACCCTAATCTAATTGAGCCTGTAGTTGGAATGTGTAACCAACAACATACTGGTAGGTATGGTATTGCTTTCTGTTCTGTCACTCAAATCTTTGCACCAAGGGGCAAGTGGTTGATAAGAAGTCATTCCTTTGTGCTCATATTTCAATCCACACGCGCTATGTTTCCTTAATGGCAAATTATTTGGTTTCCCTTAACCCGTACATTTGAGTCTTTAAAAACATACAATACAACCTGAACCTTTCAAGAAAACATAGGGCATTATGGTAGTAAATTTTATCAAAAGGTCACAGGCTATCAAGATTTAATGAGAAAAAAGTTTTAACCCAGTTCACATATCCTTCATGCAATTTTTATCATTGTCTTTTCACTATCTATGTTACTAAGTAATTAGTTCCTTGTCAGTACATAACCCTGATGATAGAGCTCAGTGTTGGAGATCCACCCCTTAAAATTATTGTTTAGATCATCTTTCAAAAGATTGGATGAAGAACACTGAGGAAGGACAGAACAGTCGTCAGGGTGAGCTATTTTGTGTAAGCCATTGAAATGTTTGAAAAGTAGGGAGAAAAGTGAAGAAGAAAGAATGTGAGAAATATCCAAGGAATCCTGTAAAGGGAAATCTAGAAGAAAGTTTATGATTCCTGTAAAGATCCATCTTGTGAATAGAGCTGTCAAAACCGGGCTGCCCCAGCCCGCAGGGCCAAATTTCAAAATCGGGCCGAGCCGAGCCAGCCCGTTTCCCTATGGGCTACATATATACTGGCCCAGCCCGACCTAAAAATACACTGGGCCGGCCTAGCCCGATCGGGCCAGCTATTTTTACAAAGGAAAAATCACAAAAGTACCATGAAAGAGGGGGGAAAATTGGGCCCAGCCCACCGGGCTGGGCCATTTTGGCCCGGTACTTTTCGGGCCTATAATCGTTGAGCCTAGCCCGGCCAAAAAGACGGGCCGACCCGTCGGGCCGGGCCAATTTTGACAGCACTACTTGTGATTGCTAAATAATTCAACTCATTTGCAACACAGAATATAGGCATATTCAACTGAATTCAAGTAGCAAGGAGTTCAGTGAGCAAAATTTGGCACTAAACAAGAGTAAAAAAATGTGAGGAGCTGTTATGGATAGCAGGATAATTGCTAGAGCTGCGGTGCTGATGGTGAATACGAAGGGATCTGACCCAACCAAGTTTGGAGAAATGCAATCCAGCTAAGAAAATAAAATTGTAGTAAAAAATCTCACTTCGATACTTGCTTGTTTTATTGTAGTTTTCAGCTTACATGTTTTGTAGGTATAAATTGTCACTATTCTTATACCTATTTTTAATCTCTGGTAAGGAAAAACACATTGCATAGAAAAACTCCGAATATATAACCTTTCTTGCGGTCACTGGTATTGCAGATATAAAATTTTAGGATGCTCTTTAACAAAACAGTAATTTGACTATAAAATGAGAAGATCTATATAGAAGATAGGATGATGATACATAGCCTAACTTTAAACATGCAGTAACAAAAATGAACTAACTGTCTTTGGATTTTCATCTCCAAGCACAAGAAGCAATAAGAGCTTGATTCATCCAACCAAGAAATAGTGCACCATCTTTCTCTTCTAGAGTGTAATGTCCGCGGTAGCTCTCCAGAAGATCCTTGATTGAAGAGTTAATGAAGGAGCTCAGTGGATAAGGTGTAAATCCAGCCATTGTGAAGCGCATTCTCCACTTGCTCAGAAGCTCATGACGTTCCACTCTTTCCGCACCTTCACATGCTACTAAGTTTACAACTTCTCGAGCCAAACAATGCTGTTCCACATTAATCCTCTCTTTGTGCTCCCTTGGCAGAACAACATCAATTGATTCAAAAACAGCCAAGTAGTAGTTCATTGTCTCGACGAAACGCTGCAAGAATGGAGCATTACTTGTATTGAGTTCTTGCTCAACCAAAGTCACTACCTTGGGAGACAAGTGCTTAGCCAATCTCAACAGTCGGTCGCGATGATTATGACTGTCCACGCTTTCATCTGGCACATGATGCAGCATAATGGCAAAATTCACCGCCACGGCTTCATTGGGTTGAAGTTGAAGGTCTTCAAGTTGCACCTCAGAAGCAGCAACTCTGACAGCATGGAACTCAAAGGGTACATGACATGACTGTGCAAGTGTTGATAACCTTTTCCCCACAATATCAAGCCCCCCTTCACGGGCATAAGATGAAAAAGAGTCATCAACACCTGTTATTCTGATCTTCGGGGGTCCTCCAGGCCGGCAAGCGAGAGCCTGGATTAGGCTCACCCACTGGGTTCCTTGGCCAACTTGAAAATCAATTATGTGCACCTCACTTTCCTCCTTCATAGCTTCCGCAATTGCTCCATTTGCAGACATATACCCAAACTTAAAGTATGGGCATATTTCATAAAGTACATGCATGTAGGAAAGTAGTTCATTGCCAGTAGGCTCACTACATTTTAAGGATTTGTAGATTGTGCTTCCTGAAGAGGCCATCCTTGCAACAAGAGCCTCCAACATGTACGCTCCCAACCGTTGGATTGGATTGCCTGAAATGGACACCATTTTACGCAACTCCGACACCAGCAACTCGGTTGTCTCCATATCCTTCACAGCCATTGCTTTTGCACAAGTATAAAGTATCTCTTTCAAATCCCCTCTAGAGATCATCTCCATGTTTTTCTTCCACTTCTCTGCCTCTAAAAAAAATGAAGCAGATTCTTCTGGGATTACAGCATCATATATTTCTAGCATATCTGCATTAGGTTCCAGCATAGCAGTTTCCAGCTCTCTTATCTTATGCCTCAGGTCATCAAGGTCATGTGACAAGTAAGAATCATCCTCAGGTGAGCCATTAACAATTTCAAGAGAATGTTGAGGCCTTAACACATACGATTTTGGCTCTAGTTTCGACACAGGGCTATGGTTAGATGAGAAACTGACAGTAGACGGAGAATTTTGGTAAGGGAAACTGTTGCTTGTTGAAGCAGATTCAAGGGTGCAATATTGTTCTAAAATCTGGACAGGATAGGTTGTTTGGCTGCTGTTATCAGAGGAACAATAGCTGTCTAGGTTCTCACTGGACGGTAAGAAGTATGACTCCAGATTTTGCGCAGGCTCATCGTAGAACCTGCCAGAGCCATAAGAAATTTCATGTTTCTGAGACATTTGCATTGACAAGTAAACTAATTCTTTGATATACTCAAGTACTACCAAATGACTATCTGACACAAACACCCCGGAATTTTTCCAATAGCCTTCTCTTTTGGAATAAGATTTGTCAATAGCTTCTACTTTCTAAGCTTGGTAATCATTGTCCACACTTGAATTCAATTTTCCTTGGCAATAGCAGTGTACCGAAAGCATGAGTTATTCTGCAGAAGGAAAGAAGACAGTTAGACAAATACAATAGCTAACAAGATAACTAGAACCACCAACAAAGAAAACAAAGATGTAGGCTATTGATACTGATGTAAGAAGGTAATGTTGTAATTGTTGCTTAAATCTGTTGTGCCTTGTGGTTAGTTGTTAAGGTGTATTGAGTATATTAATCAAATAAAGGTCAGAAACTAGCAAGAATTGAGATAACTTTTTATTGAAGGGTTGCACGAATTTTAAAAACAGAGGAGTAACTTCTTGACAACACAATTATATTTCCCAGATCATAATATGCTATTCCAATTAACAGTACACAACAGACAGTGTCTAATTTTCAGTTTCTATAAATATAATATTTCTCAACCACCATACTCAAATGCAATTTTACAAGCTTATTTGAATATTTAAATTTGTCAGCAGGCTGTCTCATTCCTCGTAAGGCATCACCAGTCAGTCTCTCTGTGCTTTGAAAATTTACGCAATCAAGAAATAAGACAATAAAACTATACAGCCATTAGAATCAAGACCCTTATATTTTTTTTCTTTATTCTCCTTTATGGAAAAAGTGGAATGATTGAGCTATTCAGAAGAGTTACTATTTTCTCACATCCCTTTTTCACATGCCACTTTTACACCTCCTTTTCCTTTCTATCTCTCTCTTCCTTTCCTACCAAATCTCTCACTTTCTCTCTCTTCCCTGCATGGGATGTGAGACTATCATTTTTTGTATCCATAAATGAATTCAACACGCTATACATGGTTTTAATTAAAGGGATACAGATACACAAAAGATTAGTTATACCATAAAACCACAATTGGTCTATTACAAAATCCATTAGTATTGTTACTTGAACTCAATTCTGGGAACATACCCTATACCTAGAACTCAATTAACATAAAAAGATGAAAATTTTCAAAACCTTAAACATTTGAAGACCATAAGTACTTCCACTAAAATATATGCAATCAAACAAAGTTCAAGCGTCTGAAACAATTATTCTAAGCCCCCCTCTCTCTCCTCCAACAAATTGAAAAGCAAATCCAGAAAACAAAAACTCATCAAAGATAAACCAGAAAGGGGTGAAGATCATTTCACACACACTTGAAAGATGCAATTACTATCAATTTCAGCAGCAACCCATTTTCACTAAACTTGCTAAAAGCAACCAGAGAGGGGAAAAAAAAGACTTTTTTTCCTCTGATAATTGAAACTAGATGCATCATCATCATCATCAACAACAACATAGCAAGCACAGACAGACACTTCATGCTTTAAAAAAAAAAAAAAAACTCCCCTCCAACAACATCCACATACAAATCAGGGAAATGAGAACAGTTCAACAATTTCAGAGACTCTCACCTCAATAATAAGACAAAAACAACATCTGATGTGAAACACCGACCCAGTTGTGTTGCAGCTCAAACTGAATGAAATTATCACACACACATATATGCTAGAAGGAGGTTTTGCTTTGAGCTTGGAATTGGATGATATAACTTAGAAACACATGGCGAGTCACAAAGGTTGTTGAGTTGAGTGCTTTGGTCCACTTATGCTATGAATGGAGTCTCTCTGAGGTGCTTTTATGCTACTTTTATATGGACGCCAACGAGGAAGGTCTCCTCTCTTCTCAAATTACTTTGCTGACTCTCACATTGCAATTAAATTACGCAAACTAGTTTATTCAATACACAATGCCACATTCTATGAGTATCATGTTTTAAAAAGCTTAATTAACCTTTTTTATTCACTTCAATTATTTTGGATATTAGTCTTTACAAGCTATACATATCTAATTAATGTTAAATAATAATATGCTACCTTAGGGTTTATGACGATTTAATTGTGATTGTTGGATCATGGTTGATTTTTGCTTCATTTTAATTGTTTATTTATTTTGACTATGTTGTGATTCGTTGATCCTGATTTGTAACTTCTAGTACATGATATAGTTAGCATTATTTAGCAATATTCTATATTATTCGATCAACATTTTCAAACGTTTGTAAGGAGGATGGTGATTGTCAGATTGGCATTTTAATTAACGTTATGTTATCTTTAAAGACAATAAAAGGACATGCGTACATTTCATCTATACTTTTTTAATTTAATGTATTATTACATCATTAGAGTTAGCTATATTATTATTAAACTTGTAATTCATTAATCAAGGCGTTCAATTTTGTTTAAGTGAAATATACATCTACGTGTATATATATATATATATATATTCCAAATCACTTTAAGTGATTATCACATCAAATACATGGTTATACAGGCAATTGGTGAACAAGCATCGGGTTTTGAAAGTGTGACTTATGATTACTAAAAAGTTCATCAATTATTAAAATTCAGCTGGCACTTCATTGGTTCTTTAGAAGGAGTAAGTGCCGGAAAAATCCTAGTTTGTACTGTGTTGTTTAGATGTTTGATATTTTTTGTAAAATTATTTTATCTTACGTGAATAAAATGAATTTGAAAATAAGAAAATACATTTATATTTAAAAAATTAATCTTTGATGTATTTTGTAAAATTATAAATGCAAATCAATTTTTTTTAATTTCAATTCTTTTATGTCGAAATATCTATAACTATTATCTATAATATTAATAAAAGAGATATAGTTTTTTAGTGTACATATGATATTTTTTGAATTTTTTTATCTTTTAATTTCTATTAACCACTTTAATAATATTAACTTTAAAAAAAACTGAAACATGGATACGAAGTGTGTGGTGGCCCCCACTAGGAAAAATTATGGGGAGACAGAGATTGACGTGTCATGGGAAGGAATGGTAAACATGGTAATGATGCCCGCGTGGAATGGCCAACGCGGTTTGGGCCTCCTTCACTCCTTTCGTAGAATGCTCCCATTCCTATATGGCATCAGCCAGTCACCCACCCTTAATTTGTGTTTTCATGTTTTAATTTTTTCACACTACGCTATGTCACTATCACGATATTGATTAATATAGTACTATATACCAATTTTCATGCGTTATTTTTTTTTTATTCTACCATTTTTCTTTTGATTTTTTGAATCTAACAAATTACTCATGACATTTTTTTAAGGTTTAAATAATTTTTTAGTTTATGTAATATGGAGTTTTTTCGATTTTTGTCCTTATAATTTTTTTTTGTTTTAGTCTTGAAATATAAAAAAAATTACTTTTTAGTCATTTTTTTATTTTCATCTCTATAGTATTTGACTATATTGAAATTAATCCATATGATATATGGATTATATTAATTTTAGTTCTTGAAATATCGAGGATCCATTATAGTTTAAGATTATGTAATTTTTTTTGGATGAAAATTTAAGATTGTGTTTGAATAAATAGTCACTTTAGTCCTTGAGAGTGATAAACGATGTCACTTTAGTTATTTATAGATGCAAAATTCAATAAAGGTCTTTTAACTGTAATCCGTTAGTCATTTTGATCCCTAAAAGTGATTAGTTATTGTCATTTTAGTATTTGAAAAGTAATTACTTACTTTTTTTTAGTCATTGAAAGTATTACTTGTCTTATGACGAGGACCAAAGTCACTAACACTTGATACTAGTGGAGGACTTTTTTTGAATTTCACATCTATTAGGGACCAACGTGATACCGCCTGATACTTTCAAAGACCAAAGTGACTATTTACTCTATTATGTATTGACGCTGAAGAGCGAAGACTGCTCCATCAAGAGTGTCCCACACATAGTAGGAGCAGTTGATTGATTTAGAGCCTATTTCGATACAAAAGTTGATACAAAAGTTTTAACTTTTGGCTTATAGAAAAATTAGTTTTATTTTATATTTTAATTTTTTTATATATGCATAAAGAAGAAAAGTTGTTAAATAATTATTTAAAAATAAATAAATATTTTTAAAAAAATTAAAAAAGATAACTTTTAAAAAATAAAAAAAATTAATTTTAACTTGTGTAAAAAATTATTAGTTAAAAAATATATATTTTAAAAGTAATTATGGAGAAATTTCTCGAAACTGGGCTTTACTTATCCTGTTTCAGCGAGATAAAGCAGTAAAGCTTCCTTTTAGGTGAGCTCCTATCTTAGAAAAGAGAAAATGAATGTTTAGTTGAGGACATGCAACATATTGATTATTGATTATTGATTATTTATTATTTCATGAGACCGTGTCAACGTGCAACTTAGTTAGGCCAGTATGATTTGATAGACAAATTAAAAACAAATTAGCTAGAGAGACACTATCTAAGCATTAATCAGCGCAATTTTAACCCCATCGCAAAAAACAAAAGAGAAAAAAAAAAAGAAAATACTAATGCTGTATATCACTTTATTGATAATAAAAAATATACATTTTAAACCAACTTTATTTTTATTTTCCAAACACGGGGATTATATAAATAATTTTAAGATTTTGATCCGTATGTATCAATTTTTTTTGCATGAGTTTAATTTTAATAACTAATATAAATAATTAATGATGTATAAAATTAAGAAACGACATGACAACATTAAACATTGTGAGATAGGCAATAATATAATTTTTTTCAATTTGCATGTAAATTAAAATTCTTTTTTACATTTATAATCTTACCATCCTTTAAAGTGATTTGTATGGAGTTCCGAGGGAGCCAACAAAGGATATGTGTCAATAGGCAAAACACCACTACAAGTGAGAGTACCATATCTTTACCTAAAACCATGAGTCTGGATTCACTTTTGCTCCCATCAGGCCTAGTTTCTCATGGATCCGATCCCCACAGGAGGTACCAATTGTTGGGGAGTTTGGCGGAGCACCCGAGAGAGTCCATGGGCCTCATGGGGCTAATGACTAGGATCATTAAGATACCTCGCCATTACATCTTTACTCAAAACCTTAAGACATTTGGTATATGAATGGTTCTTATATTCTCTCAATTTGTCTCATTTCTAGCCAACGTGAAACTAACAACTCGCACCTGTATTCCCAACAATATTATGGTGTAAGAATGACACATATCATGGTGGAAGATAAATTATTTAATTCAGGTTTTTTCTAGATGATTTTTTAAATTATTTTCCTAGATGATGACGGTAGATAAGGTTTTCTTTATATATATATATATATAACATTTTACTTATGACCTTATTTAATTAATGCTTGTTTGTCTTTTTATTCAAATTGGGTAAAAGTCTAAAGCATGCATGTCAAGGAAAGGAGGTGGTGGGGGTCATATATATCTTAAATTCTTAATGCTATAAAGTAAAAAAGGTGGAAAAGACGACCCAGGAAATAAAAAGGACAGAACGTAAACAAAGTAATCTTATTCAAGTCATTGTAATTAAGCACATCCGTATGGCCAACTTGCCCCTAAAGTTTAAAAAACCAGTTCATCCAAAATACTCTCTCAGCTGGTATGGTGGAACTTGAGTTGAATCTAGCTATCTATTCTCTTGTTTCATTTTGTTGTTTTCTGTTTGTTTTCAACACACCAAAATGCACGCTATGATTATTAATGACATGAATTTCTTGTCAGCCATGCGTCACGCATGTGCAATGGTTTTATTCTGTTCTGTTCCTTGAGTAGTACTTTTGATTTTCATTCCTAGCTTCTAGTCTATTAATTCTTCACATATAAGTCCAATTCTGCCTTTATGTAGTTTGCGATCAAATTTAATTTGTTGTTATCACCAATATACATAAGTCTAATATTGTGGCTCTTTTTAACTTTATTCCATAGGCCCCCAAGACAAGGGTCAAGGATTCTTAAATGCAAACAAGGCATCACAAAAACAAGCATCTTGGAGCAGGGGAAGTAATTAACCCATCATATATGTTAACAAGCAAATTTGTCACTAAAGTCTACTCTTTCTGCTCGATTTCACATGGATAGAGAAATCACAAAAATGAAATGCCCTGGCCCCCTCGCGAACGCGGGTACTTTAAAGCAAATTAAGATGGGTCATGCTCTTCAAAGTTGGTGCAACAAAATTCCTGAAGAAATTATGTGAAGACTTTTTAACACCAAAAGTATAAGCTGCAGAAAGGACAAGGCTTTGCAGATTTGATATGGCTGCAGCACTAAATAAATACAGAGTTAAGCATCTTTGATGCAAGTCACTCTAATAACTGTATTTTAGTTTTTAACTTTCTTTCTGGGGGCCCAATGTTGTCACGTAGATTTTACGAACTATCATCGATTTTTACTTCAATTCAAAAATCATATTTTGACTCTTAACTTATTTTAAGTGGGTCTCACAATGGACACAATTACCCATTTGTTTTTTCTCAAAAAAAAAAAAATTGTATTTTAATGTTAAAAACAGTTCTTCACAAATTCTTATTGCACAACCATTCTCCATCATCAGATTACTCCAATGCAAACAAAAATTAAAAAGGGTTCTTATGTGTTCTTAAATTTTAACAACATTTAACAACCCTTAAATTTTAACAACCATATATGCATGCATTGGAGATGATTTAAATGGAGTTATTCAAATCTGACATCAGGGGTGACATATGATTATAAAGAAGAAGCTTCTATGCTAGCTGGTTGAAAAGAAACTCTTGTTCAATTATCTATATGCGATGGATTAGTATTGACAATTTGATATATGATATATGTAAATATTTCATGGTGTCATATGCAAGAAATACATGACTTTTGACAATTAAGTAGCGAAGAAAATAGGTGTTGACCTTAGTACCGGGTATTTATAGAGTCAATCACCACATGATAAATAAAAGTACCCGGGGCCCCAACCTGCAACCTATAGAATGAAATGAAAATTAATTATCAGCATACTTAATTGATATATGGACTATACTCGATTGACAGCTGTTTGTCCTTTATGAATTAGACAATGAATCTTTGGTTCACAGATTGGGGGTTAAAACTATCAAAGCAAGGAACGGGCATGAGCATGACTTCTAAGTTCTATGTGCGTGATTTTTTTTCCTTTTTTTGTGTTGATTTCTTAGATTTTAATTTGATTTGAACAAAAACGATAAAAAAATTAAATAACTTTTTTTGGTCTAAACTAGGGTATCTCCGCGCACTTGCGGGAACTAATCCCTTCGAGCTGGATAAGACCTTATAGGCGGCAAAACTCTACCACGCAAGCTGTATTCCCAAAGAATGGATTCGAATCTAGGACATCTGGTTAAACTGGGAGAAACCCATACCGTCTCACCTAAGCCCTCGGTGGTAAAAAATTAAATAAGTTTAATTACCCAAATAATAGTTTTGTTTTTTCAAACATAAAATCATATGCGTACTTCTTCAATATCTCTAATCACTTCCATCTTATCACTAAGACAATCTTGCAAGAAACAAATATAAATTTTTTTGTGAAGGCCTCCCAATCAAATAAGACAATTGTTAGCTGAATCTCCTTCTCTCACCTTGTTGTTGTTTAGTTGTTTTTTTTTGAGACATTTTAGCCCCGTTGCAAATAAAAAAAATATAGATAGTGCAATGTCATCAAGTATGAGTTACAACATTTAATACATTTTCAGTAAAAAAGAAACATCTAATAAATTTTCATAAGTCAAAATATGGTTCAAATTTATCACTCTTACTGATGATTCAGCCGGTCAATAAGGGGGCAAACCAGATATATATATAGCAGAAATGGAAGTAGTAGCCAAATAATAGAAATGGAAAAAACATTTTGAATAAGTCCCAAAATGAACTTTTATGCCTATATATGGTTGATATTTCCAATTTCATATACTATTTAAATTATAAATTCAAGAATATCCACTGAATTCTTGAGAATCTAACATTTATACATTCTTGGGTTTTTATACGTGTTTTGAATGATTTTTAAATGATGTCACACCAAACAAGAGACGTTGAATTTTCATCCATTCCAGATGCTGACCATTTTAAGGTTGAAATATTGACATATCAGAGAATTCCTAGAATCCATCCCCTATAGATGATTAATATTAAATATATTATCACAAAAAAGTGAAAGGTAAAAATAAATAAATAAATAAAGAGAATATCATCAAATGATGCAATGTGTGTAACAATGGACATTCATATATTATATATAGATAATACCTTTCAGCTCCAACTACAGTGTGCCGGTGACTTCCACAGGAGCCGGGTTTATATTTCGGTATGTATGTGCTCACATCTTTGAACATTATTGATAGCCACTATCCTGTCCTTAATTGTCATTCTCCTACTTGAATTCCTAACCCCAAAAAAAAAAATTGCACCCTTTTTTCTCAGAGAAAAATGAACCATTATTCTTTCATTCTGGGACAATTCTATGACTCAGCTCCTAGACTTCCAATTGTTAGTGTGTTAGGAATGAATTTTAACTTGATTTTGTGAAGAATTTAATGTAATGAAGTGCTTTATGCTGTTTAAGCAATATTTGTAACTACTTTTTTAATATATGTAATTTCTAAGTAAATTTTTGGTTTACTTTATTAAAAAAAGAAATTACAGTTTTTCTCTAGATTTTAATCGAACATAATTTCATACCAAAAACACATAATCTCGTAGAATTGGTAAAAAGGAAAAACCGTAATTTGTTGCTTACTTGCAACTCTACAAAACCAAACAACACAGAGGCCCAGCTTGGCCATTACCCACTCGTACACGGGCTTATGCAAACATGTTTTCTTACTCTTTAAAACAAACTCAACCCACTTAAGGATATTTTAAGAATATCTTTTGTGTCTGTATTCTTTTTGGTATCTTTTTTTTATGTACTAGTGTAGGTTTTTCTTTTCTGTGTTTTGTTTATTTGTTTTAGTTGTTTTCTTTGTCTGTAGTATGTTACAACTTGGTGTAGGTTTCAGCAACGTGTCTTGTTAGTATTGTTGTATTTTTATGACTCTACTTATGCTGTTTTCCTTGTTATAGATGCCGTATGACTGAGATTTCTCCTTTTATGAACTTGTTCTCTTGACAAAAAAAGAAGATAAAACCAATCGGACTCCAATATTTTGTTTCTCTTTTATTACTTTTAGTACATCTTGATGAAAAATTGACAATTAAACAAATATTAATGATATGTGTAACTAAAACGGACAAACACCAACAAAAGATTGTAATAGTACTTGCTTAATTATCATTTTTTTTTAATTTTAAAGGTTTTTTAGTTGTGAAAAGGGAAGAAACGGCTATCGCATTACAAGAACAAGATATTATATAAGTTTCAACAAGGACCAACAAGAACAATGATATTATACAAATAAACAACAAATATTTTCTTGCATATCGATAAATAATCGAAACCTGGAAACGGTTTTGCCTTTTCGGATAGCATCCAAGCTAAGATATTCTAGCATTTTATCAAGATAGTGACATAGAATTAGCCATCCAAAAACATTTAAATAATACTAAATATTCATAACGGCCTAAGTAAAAATTATTGTAATTATTATGCTTCTTCTCAATGAGTAATTGAACCCTTTCTGTCCATAGCCATAAATTACCAAAGTAGCCTAAATCTCTAAAGAAAACTGTGGAAAGGGATAATAATATATTACCTAGTTCTTTTCATCCAGTGATGAATTCTTATAAAAAGCTCCTAACTTTAACTACTACATGATCTTCTAGAAACCAAACCTTTTGCCATCTTCTTCATGTAACTAAAAGCTATAACCTTCTTACATGTGTCACTTAGTTGTTGTTAATTCCACTAATTCAGTTGTGAAAAAGACCCTTCTTCAGCTTGTAGACTTTGACTAAACTGATGAGCTAGTTGAGAAAAAAGAGATCAACGGTAATGAACTGTGTTATGTATGAAACTGAGCTATTTGTAAAACTCTGTTACTCCTGTTTGTGTTTCTGAAACTACATAACTGCTGAAATTTCACTATCTACTGGAAATGCAAACGGGCTGTCTGGGAGATTTAGTCCTTCACTGCTGCATACAATAATTTAAAAAAAAAATTGAAAAAGTTAAGAAATTTGAATTGTGTCAGGAGAGTAGTGCAGCCACAATACTACATGTTTGGAAAGATAATATCATCTACTGTTAATGAGTAAAACAAGCAGATGTAAATTCTTGGTAATTCTTCAATTTTACTATGGACAAGAAGAATGATGTCAAATTCTTGGTTAGAACATCAAAGGAAAGACATGTTTAATGATATCTCTTTTATTCTTCTATTACTATATAAGAAAATGGGTTAAATCTGTTTTTAGTTTCTTGTTTATTATTAATTTTCGATTTTGGTCCCTCATTTTCAAAACTCGTTTTTTTAGTCCCTCAGTTTTGAAAAGTTGTCACTGTGCGTCCCTTAGTTTTGAAAACTAGTCCCTCATTTTCAAAACTCATTTTTTTAATTCCTCATTTTTTAAAAAGTGTCATTTTTAGTCCCTAGGGCCAAAATTTAAATTTGAAAAATATTTTCTAAATTTATACTTTGACCCCTCCTAAAACTTGATGTTCACTTTAACCCGTTTTTTAGTTCTCCTCCCCCTGAACTGATGCACCGTGGCCCCCATCCCTGCTAGGAGTAGTTCCAAAGTCCTCCCTCGAAGCCGCCATGAGATGCGACCTCTCTCTCGTTCTCTTCCCTGTGCGATCGCGGTAGCCCCCTCCCTTCCCGCCATTGTGTGCAACCTCCCTTGTCCACGCGGAGCTCCTCCCTTGGCCACGCAGGGATAGGGGGTCGCGGTATATCAATGGAGGGGGAGGAGGACCAAAAAATAGGTTAAGGTGAACATCAGACTTTAGGAGGGGTCAAAGTATAAATTTAGAAAATACTTTTCAAATTTAAAATTTGGCCCCAGGGACTAAAAGTAACACTTTTTCAAAAATAAAGGACTAAAAAAATGAGTTTTGAAAATGAGGGACTAGTTTTCAAAATTGAGGGACGCACAGTGACAACTTTTCAAAACTGAGAGACTAAAAAAACGAGTTTTGAAAATAAGGGACCAAAATAAAAAATGAGTGATAAATGAGGGACTAAAAATAGATTTAACCCTAAGAAAATTAAGTCTTTGTCTTCCGGGCCGTGACATGTGTCACATTCCAGATGACACATGCCACTTCCTCCAACTTTTTTACTTTCCAACTAAAAATGTTTTATTTATTGGATTTTTTTTGCTGCTGTTTTTTTGGATGTTTATACGGGTGGGATTCACAGACTAGTTAGTTACTGCACTGAGGAATACGTTTTTAGGAGGTTTGAGCACGGTAATGCAAGAATCTATCAAAGTGAGTTGATGATATAACATATGTAAGGCATATAATCTATTTATTGAAGATTGGATGGGCAAGAGAATATTGTGGATCAAGAGAAAGCTCTTAGGATCATACCTGTCCTCATCAGAGGAATTGGCATCTGTATACCCCACTTTGTTGTTTGGTGCGTATCTGAAAGATTCAGCAGGCTGGTCAGTGAAATGATCTGCATGAAAACTGATCTGAATCAGTACAAAGATACAAGGACTTAATGAATCTGGTTACGCATATAATTACTACACACCATCTGAAACTTTTAATCCATCCATGCTGATGCTTAAATGAGGTGAAATAGACAAAGACTTTTGGGCCAGCTGCACCTCTACAAGACGCCTTCTCTCAAATTCAAGGGCCCTTTCTTGCTCTTCAAGGAACAGCCTTCTCAAAAATCGAGGGTTCCTACAACTTCTTGGAACTATAAAAATTGCACATTAGATTTGGTACAAAGGCTTCTTCCCACACAAAAGTAAACAAAATGAAAGCAGGGAATATGCACATCATTTATAATCATTTAGAACTGTTGCATGACTGTGAGGAGAAAATCAAGGTTCCAAATGAGAGAATATCATACTTGAGGTAACTTCAGTGTCAATTTCTACATAGCGTGGCGAATAACAAACAGGATGCTCCATTCTATCTTGGTACTTCCTGCATCCAAATGGAAATGCACATGGAAATAATAAAAAAAAGCATTAGTAGTGAATAAGACTATAAGAGATTATTGGCATTTCAGCCTCTAGTAAGATGATAAGACGTAGAAACTGATTCATGGTACTTAGCATATGTCAATGTCTCTTATTTTACTTCTTAAAGAATATAGATTAAAAATGAACATGAGAGCTTTTGAGACTTCAAATAACTATCCGCTAACCATAACTTCACAAGCGTTATTTTTGAGGTTAGCATCATTGAGGAACTATGATGCTAATCCTGAGACTTGAATATTAGCATTCTCTAGGAAGAGATGGACACAAAGGAAAATCTTCTCAAAATCAATGATCACTATACAGTCATTTCAAGCTTTAATCAAAAGGAAAAAATTGCATTTTCAACAGGAGAAATTGATCCCATAAAACTTAAACTTCAAACAGAAATAGAATTGAAAGGAAAAAAGAGTAAAGGAATTCACCTGTCAACAAGTTTTGGCTTCTCCTTGTAAGGTTTCACAAGAACCCGAGATCCACGAACATAATGGGGATTTCCCCTATCCAAAATCATTTTAACAGTTTCAGGATCAACAAATGTCACAAATCCAAACATCCTTTTCTGCTGGCATGGGATCCTTACATCTTCAACACACCCAAAAGTGCTACAAAGGAAAAAACATGTTAAAGCAATTTGCATTTTCTAACATAAAACCAATAACTACAAATAAGCATGATAAGAGTTACATCCAACACAACAATTTACCAGAAGTAGTTTGAGACATCCTCCTCTGAGAAAGTGCTGTCAGCTGGAAATGTCAGGTATATTTGTTGTGATGCACTAATATTTTGACCAAAATCTGACTTTCCCATGAATTTTGGAGCATCTTCTGCTAGAACCACCGCATGCTGCCCGTGAGGCCTGTGAATCAAGCATGACAAATATCAAATTAGAGTAAGAAATTAAGATTCAATCAATTCATTACATAAGAATACATAATGGAAAATTCATAAGTCTTCACCTATCAATTAGCCGAATCCTATTTCTCAATTGGAAAAGAAGCCTTGTCAAACTGTAGCCAGACTTACCATGTCTTTGGCTCTCAGTTAGGTAACCGTCTGCCTGCAGTACCTTTTTATACTTGTCATAGTATGCCATTGGAAGCGAAGCGATCGAAATAGGATTGCCTCTTTGTTTCAGGAGCTCAACAATCTCCGACTCTAACTGTGCCAATGACCCTGGTGAGATCGCCCGATCGTCATTATTGTTGTCATTTCCATACATCTGAGAGAACATCTCAGGTACAACTTGTCCATGATAGTATCTACAGCTATTTCCATGCCTACAATATCCTTTGTTGAAATAGTGGCAGGTCTTGACTGGAAATTCAGACATGTTTGAAAACCTTCTACCAGCTTTTCCGTTCAAATTGCGAGCCGAAGTATCTAAGCCATAGTAATTATTGGAGGCCATTTTAGGAGTCCCACAATTTACACCATCCACATGATTCTCCAAACTGAACAAAGGGGTCTGCTTGTGTTGTTCTGGGATAGAATCCAAGTAACCTATTGCCATAAATTTTGCATTAGTATTGCTAGCAGACTGCGGACTGTAATAGGGAGAGGCAACTTGGAAGCTCGCCGGCAAAGTAGGAGTGCCGGGGGAGATTACTGACATGTGGCTTAAATCTTGTTGAGGGTTGTTGAGTGAAATTGGAATTATGGCTGATTTAGCAGCCAACCTTTGAAGCTTGGTTTTGGCCTTAAGGGCCACTTCACTGATTAAATGATCTGGGCATGAAGCCAATTTAACTATCTCTTGCTCACCATGATCTTGCAGAAGGAGATACCCAATGATCTTTGTAGCATGCTCTGGCTCAAATCTCTGAAGTTTATCAAAAACAATCCTTGTGTACTCTGAAATATCCATGGCTTTTTTTTATCTTGTCAGTGCAAAAGGTTCCAAACAAAAACGAGTGAACACTGCTGAGGAAATAGGCATAAAGAAACATAATACTACATCATTGATTCTTGCAGATTGATGTCAAAAGAATTTTTTTGCAGATCTAATAAATCATAAAAATTGGCAACAAAAATAAAAAGCAGCTAGCATGAGATTCAACAAATCACATAAAACAAAAAGTTATGTTCTTCAACCAAAAGGTAACCTACCAAGACACAGAGACACCATTTTTAGACAGAAAAACACTACACCACACTGCCACTAGATTTTTCTCAAAATGGAAGTATTTTTAACGCAGGGTAGAAATGAGTTTTTTTCCCTCCTAATTTTTGGTTTTTATACATAGTATCCTAGGAAAAAGTAAATAAAGTATGACTATGGATTGTTTCATCACTCTGGGTATTTCCTCCTAATTAATTTGGAACACATGCTGAGAGATAATCAAATACCAAAAAAGCAAAAACTTTGTACACATTAAGAGCATGCATTCCCTCCAAGAAAACGGTCACATACATGAAAACTATGTCACCATTTCCAAACCCCCAGCATTTCAAAATTTGAGTTCAAAGAGGGGGAAATGATAGCGAAAATTCAACAAAGACCCCTCCTTTTTTTTAACTAGATCAAAAAACACATACCAAAAAGGAACACGTAAAAAACAAATTTTTTTGCAAGGTTCATACCCATCAAACAGCAGAGGAAGATAAACAGAAATATTTTCAACAGCTGTTCATTCCACCAACCTTTTTCTCTCTCTCCTACAAAATCCAAACTTTCATTTTGCATTCAGAGCCATATCATCATAAGTTCATTTTACCCAAACGGTAAAGAGAGGAATGTTTCTGAAATAACTCATAATCCAGAGAGATGCAAACATCCAAATGAGTGTTCTCTCTCTCTCTCTCTCTCTATTTAAGTGCAGTTATAGCGAGTAACCAACACACGCACTCTTAGCACCTCTGAAGCACGGGTACGGCAAAAATGGAGGAGTACCCGTACCGGGTACGTACCGGATATGGGTACGGTGCCGGTACTCATACGGTACGTATCCGTAAGCGTACCTACTTTTTTTTGTTTGTTCCGCCGGTGGATACGGTTGGGGTACGGATTGGGTACTCCGTGGGTACGGCACATCTCGGGGGAAAAAAAACGCAGATCGGGTCCGAAATAGCCGGGTCACACTATTTTCTATTTTTAAAAAATATTGGATTACTCTACCGGCCTTATTTGGACTTCTCTTCCCTCCATCCTTGCGGCTGTACGCGTTCTTCTCCGTCGGCACCACGGCAAGTTCTTCTTCTTCACCATTGCACCGCTGACACTGCTTTTCTGCACTCCTCTTTTTTAGTTTCACGATTACTACTTTGAAAGTAGTACTTTCTATTGTGTATATGCCACTATGCCTATTACGGTGTACCTTTTTGTTTCTCTTCTTATGATTCCACCGATGTAGCCTGTAGCCTATCACTCTCTTGTCTTTTTTTCATCATTAATTTTTTATTACATCGATGCAATTGCACTGACTGCACTCTATTTTACACCCTTTGTATCTCTCTTTTTATTTTTATTACACCGCTATCACTCTCACTCTTTTCTTTTTTAATCCTTTTTTGATGTATTATATTTTTAATGATTGTTAGTATATTTTAGTAATTTTAATTTTTGGATTATATTTTTTTCTACACATGTTTTCACAAGTTTTTAAAATATATATATATATATTAAAAAATTATATCAACGTACCCGTACCTTAAATTTTAACAAAATGTCGTACCCACGTACCCGTACCCGTACTGGGTACCGGTACCGTACCCGTACCTATGCAACATAGCTTAGCACCAACACACTCAGTTTATCTGACTCTTTCACTCTGTGCTGTCTCATCTATATTTGGTTTCCTTTAAACCCGTTTTGAAAATCACATCCAGTTGTTAAATAATCACGGATTTGAGGCAAAATATTTTGCTTGCTTCTCGATGATTATAACTGATTCTGGAACTGAGTCAGTTACCAAAGACACCCTTCATTTTTTTTTATTTTAAAAAAAACTATTACTGTTACCAACTACCATCACTAGTACTAAAAAAAAATAATAATAATAATAATAATTCGGAAAAACCAATGTGCTAAACTTAGGATTTGATCAGATGCACGGGTCGGCAACGTGTGTATGGCACCAATGTAGATTTTTTTGTATGTGTCTCTACTTAGGGGGAAAATACATTAAATAGGGATGTGGAGTGTGGTCGAATCTTCACCATTGGATTGGATCCTTAGGATTCTGAATATCAAATCTTGTTGGCTGGGGACCATTGGGAGCGGAAAGATGTACACCTTGCACTGGGGTTGGCAAAGTGGGCCGGCCCGCCCGACCAGTCAAAACCCACCTGAAAACAAAGCGGGGGGGGGGGGGGGGGGGACTCGCCAAAAAAGTGGGTTGGGGTACCCAGCCCGCCAACCCGCCTAAAAACAAAAAAGACAAAAAAGAAAAAGAAAAATGTGTGTAAAAGCGGCAGGTTGGCCTGCCTAAGTCACCCAAAAATACAGAAAAAACACACAAAAAAACGGGTTGGCCCGTCAATCCGCTGGGCTAGCCCATTTTGAACCCACCTTTGACGCGGGTCAAAACGAGTAGTAAATTGAAAACCCCAACCCCGACCCATCTTTTTTGGGCAGGTTGGCGGGTTGCCACCCCTACCTTGCACGTAGGCTAAGGCTAAAAGCTCGTTTTTGTGGTTGAGCATTTCAATTCGTTTTGGGGGCTTTTTTTTACCAAAAGAGGGTATTTCCATTTGGTATTTACCAAAATGGGGTAAACCAAAAAGTTTTTACACAAATGGTGTAAGTTGATACTGACAACTACCACTTACACTCTTTTTTATTTTTTTTAAAATACAGTGGAAGTCGTAAATGAGAATTATGACTTTTATTTTTTCAAAGTCGTAAGTGATAACTACAATTTCTATTAATATTTTGTAAAAAAAAAGCCAATTCAACAACTATTTTGATCTCTGAGAGTGTCAGGTGGTGTTATTTTGGTCCTTGACAGATACGAAATTGCAAAAAGGTCCTCAACTGGTGTTTGCTGTTAGTCACTTTAGTCCCTGAAAGTGGTTATTTACTGTTATTTTAGTCTTTAAAAAGTGATTACTTATTGATATTTTGGTCCCTGAAAGTGATTATTTTACTAATGACAAGGACCAAAATAACCAATTACAGACACCGGCTGAGAAATTCTGGGGGCACTTTGATGTCTGCCGTAAGTAAAATAATCACCGGTGATTGCACTTGCTGGCACCTTTTTTTTTTGGTCAACACTTGCTGGCACCTGAATGTTCTCCTTGCGCTTGGGTTTATTTTCGTTTTTGGCCCATTGGGCCTTAATTTGTAGTTTAATAATTAGTACAAAATAACCATATGCAAAATTAGTAATTCTTATTGTATTACTTTATTTGATGTTCATATACACCCACAAGAAGAAAAATGGGCAATTTGACGGGCAATTATATCCGGCATGTTTGGCTCTATGGCACACTCAAAAAGTATGAATTTAATGTTCAAAACAAGGTTTCCATCAGTTGGCTATATATTAATTTTTGGTAATAATCTTGGGTAACAGTTGGCTGTTTCTAAAAGTTCAACACATGTATCATGCAGGTTTTATGTTGCTGAAATCCACAAAATTTTATAGCATTGCAAAGCATAGAGTATTGGAGACAGCAGCAACTCCACAAAATAGGAAGCCAGTCCATGCTTTGAAAAGTAACAATATTTAGCTCTCTTATTCCAAAACAGAAAGGAAATCAACATAAAATTAAGGTCTTACAATCCTAGAAAGGAAAGGTCTCAATAACATATATAGTTGCATACACGATTCATTACAAACAACTCAAATCTCAAATCTAAAATCAGAAGCAAACTATTATCTTGAAATCGATCAATATTCTGAGGTTTCATGTACCATTAATAAAGCAAGACAACACATACTTTTTTTTATTGAGGGAAGTGCCAAATCAAGAACAGAAAGATACAATGCCATAAGCCATTGTTGTAAAACTCCACGAGGGAATCTGAATTTCCATTGCACCGGAAGCCTAGCACCTACCAATTCACAGAAAATTAATATTATTATAGAGCATTGCGAAGATAAGACTATTTAGAATGAAAACATTGCAACAAAATATAGCTCTTGAGGGCCTAGAACAATACCTTGTAATGCTCATTAGGTAGTTTTATTCTTAATTTATAATGAGTTGTGTATACCAAGAATAAAGAATAAGCATATATCAGAACAAAAAGGGGAGTGGGGGGGGGGTAGAGAAATTATTTTGGGAATTAGACAAAGCTTGCAAGTTTTAGATGATTAAAACGGTAAATATTATCAAGAATATCATCATGCAGTGCAGTTATCAAAAACTATAAAAGCATAAAACACACCTTCTATTTTAAAAGTTGGGCGCTTGATGATTTTTTTAACTCCTTGAGTGACGAATAAAGTGGGCTTTTGAAGTCCACATGCTCGATGGTGGGGGGTTCTCGTGTTCTTCTTCTATAGCAATGCTCTTGTCAAACACAATTGGCATACGAAACCAATTGGGCAATTCACGCTCCTTCAAATGTGGGATGGAGGGTGTTGTCAGGATTTGGGACACATTCACATTGCTAAGCTGGAGCGTTTTTAGATGACGAAGTATTCCTTGATTTCCTCCATCATAGGGAATAAATTTCTGCAAAAAACCAGCTGGCATATTCCCAATGGTGAGAGCATCAAGCTTCTCTAACAACTTGATTGTGGTGGGTACCGTCTTAAGTTTTGGCATCTCCCATACCTTAAGCTTTTTCAGAGAATGCAGTGCTCCTTTCTCAATAGTGATAGATTCCAAATCCAAATTTTCAAGGTATAGTTCCTTTAGTTTCTGAAACCCTCCATCTTTTAGAAAATGTAAACTTTCACCTTTATAAGCATGGTCGGTGATGGAGAGGGACAACAAATTCGGCATATTTTTTAGTAATTTCATTGGATCATCGGCCAACTGGGAGTATGCCAAATTCAACTTAACAAGACTTTGAAGGTTTATAATCCACTCTGGCAACTTCTCTAACTTGGCTTCCAGTCTAAGGTTTTGAAGCATAGGTAGGGCTGAAATCAAATGCAAATCGATGACTTCATCTTTGGATTTTGACATAATATGTAGTTTCTCCAAGTGTCTCATCTTATTGATTGAGGAAGATAGAGCGCCTCCATGTTCGCCCCTAACATCAACCAAGCCCAATTCTCTTAACTGCTTTAGTTTTCCCAGCTCTTTAATTAACGCTGCTACTCCATCTCCATCTAATTCAACATCACACAGCGTTTGCAGGGAAGTCATGCCTCCAATACCATCCTTCAATTGAATCAAAGACATTTCGTTGCCCAGAAGATGTCGTAGCTTTCTAAGCTTGCTAATCTCCTTTGGCATCTCATAGATAGGTGTAGCCCTTAGATCCAAGGTCTCTAGGGACTGGAGCATGCCAATGGATTTTGGAAGTTTGCTTACCGATGTATTCTTGAAGCTTAAATACTTCAAGTGGATCAAACTTCCCAAATCTCCAAACACATTAAGCAATCCTCCAGCCTCTTCAAAATCAAGCACTTTCAACAACTTGTATGTTGTAGTTATTCTCCTCATAAAGTATTCGGATAATTTTGTTTGTGTGGAAACAAGCAGTGACCGAACATACGGGCTTTCAATATTTGTTGCCATTAAATCACCGGAACTAGTTGCAATTGATAGGCGCCGGATTATTCCACTCAAGGATGACATACAATTTTCGCCAATATGATGACAAAAACTTAAATCTTCAAATTTTTCAAGGATCATCACACGTATTAGATCGTGAACACGACAACCCTTAGCTTTTCCGTCAATGCTAATTGAAGATACTTGCACCAAACTTCTGCGGATCAACTCTTTCAAATATCCTTCTGCAACTTCTTCCAATGTCTTTGTCTTGCCCCTTTCCTCTTTCACAAACCCTTCGGCTCTCCACTGTCGGATTAGTCTCTTCGATTTAACTACATAGTCTTCGGGATACATTCCAAAATACAAGAAGCATGACTTGAGATTATAAGGCAAATCATTGTAACTTAAACTTAAAATTCTGTTTATCCCAAGTAAAATGGAATCATTCTCTAGCTCTGAAGGTAGATTTTGACTAAACCTTTGCCATTCAATTGCATTTTTCTCTTTTGTAGATAAAAGACCGCCAATGGCCACAATTGCCAATGGTAAACCCTTGCATTTATTAACAATATCCAAAGATATATCAATTAGGTCTTTTGGACAGCATCCATCAAAGTCATATTGGAATGTCTTCTTATTGAACAGCTTCAATGAATGTTCTGGAGTTAAAGGTTGCAACTCATGCACTTTAACAAAAGAAGATTTCTGACAAGACATTGCAACATCCTTGTTCCTTGTCGTTATTAATATCCTACTTCCATTTTTATTATCAATTAAAGCAAATCCAATCTCATCCCAAAAATGTACGTTCCATACATCATCAAACACGACAACGTACCTCTTTTGCTGCAAGTAGTTTCTCATTTTTTCAATCAATGACCTTTGATCCATTCCAGAAATATGCTGAGGAAGATCATCTCCTTTTTGTTTGTAAAACTTGTGCAACATGTCACGCATCAACCCTTCAACTGTGTATGATGGAGACACTGTGATCCATGCGTAACACTCAAAGTACCCAGTTGTGACCTCCTTGCTGTCAAAAACTTTCTTGGCAAGAGTGGTTTTTCCTAGCCCTCCCATTCCTACCACGGAGATGACAGTGCGCTTTGCTCGTCCATTCACCAACCAACCAATCAATTCAGCTTTCAGGGAATCAAAGCCCACAACATCATCTTCGTCGTCCATGTAAAGAGGAGCCTCTCGAAGCTTCTGCCATGATGCAGTGTTTTGGTTTGCAGTAGAACTGTTTGGTCCTTGTTCTGAAGAAGATTGGATTTGGGAGCCATATCTTCCACTTGTATCCTTCATTCCACCTATTCGTGATTTGATGTTCTGAATCTTGTACGCTATTTGAAAACGAAGAATCACAGGTTTGACCAACTCAGCAGCTGCAGCACATCCAGGATCACGAACAGGATCTTGTCCCTCCCAGATCATGTATTCATCAATGACATCTTCTATGCAGAAAGCTACTTCTGTTAGCTGCTTCAACCATGCTTTGATTTCCTGGCATGCGCTGTCTTCTTCAGCTTCAGCCATCCTATGATCTGCACCATTGATGGAGTTTTCAATTCTTTCTAATTCAACTTTCAAGTCTGCAACTTCTTTTGGGATGCCCTTTATCATATTGACTAGTGGAAGCAAATGATCACGAACCAAGGACATAATAGGTTTTGTTATCGTCTCACACATTTTGTTGTATCTCTGATTTCTACAAAATGGTGAGATGAGGGGAAAGCTATATGTCCTTCAACAGAGGAAGACTTCGAGTTTCCCTCCGTCATTGTTTAATATTTAATTGATCAAGTGACTTGGGTTTGACTATTATATAATTGTAGTTGTACAAAAGAAAGAATTTTTTTTTATTGAGCAAATGTGACAATTTCTATATATTTTTGTTGAGACTGATGTTATTCTGTGTCATCCACGCTTCTTGATTCCTTCGTAACGAGTTTTGGCTTGTTGTGACTAGTTCGCATTCATTCATTCAAAGATGCGTTATGGGTCATATCCGGCCGGGGTCCTTATATGTTAGTATTAATTAATTAATTAGGTTTAATTGTACTTTTAGTCCCTCGTGTATTCCTATTGTGCGATTTGAGTCCCTCCATTTTTAATTATGCAAATTGAGGCCGGCTTCATCTTTTCATAATGTTACAATCAAGTCCTTCCGTCTAATTTTTGTCAATTTACTAACAGAAAATGCTGACGTGGCATGGACTGAGACACGTGGAATCTGAGTTGACACTAAATGGCATCTTAGTTGGCACTTAGTCGCTGACGTGACAAATATGTGGCATATGACATGTCATTTTTCACTGACATTGCACCTTGGTAGAGAGATGCTGACACGTGGCATCTGTGTTGGCATTTAGTCGCTGACGTGTCATTTATTCGCTAATATAGTAGGTAGAAAAATGCAGGAGAAAATTAAAAATTACATGACATGGGAATTGAACACATGTCTTGGCTGATACAAGACTTAACCTATACCAATAGGCCAACTAGAACCCATTTATATTTGTGTAAACTAACTAAGATATATATTACAAAGTTGATTATTCTAAATAAATGAATTTATTAATATACTAATTTATGTATAATCATTTTATTATTACATATATATATATATATATGTATATATCTTATTGATATATCATTTATGAATACATTAACAAACTAATATTTGAAGTATGTAAATAATAATGAATTATAATTAGAAGAAAATCTAATTATATATATTACAATATTTTACTACATAATAGAAAACTTTTATTTTAATTAAAAACTTATTTAATAAAACTTATTTTTAATAATTAAAATAAAATTTTTCTATTATGCGGTACAATTTTTTAACATATATATAATTATATTTTTTTTAATTTTTTTTATGTAAATAAATCTAGAATAGGGGAGGCACTCCCCCATATGAAGAATAAGGAAAACCACCAATCTCGGTGAGAATTTATTGTGGATTTTACATATAACTTACCAACAAGAGAATTGTTTTCTTATAATTTTAGTTCATTATTATCCATATACTCTATATATCATTTTATAGAACTATTAATAAATGTTCTATTAATAGACTTATATATTAATAAAATATATAAATATGCATTAATAAAATTAATATATATAAATTAGTATATTAATAAATTCATTTATTTAGAATAATCAACTTTATAATATATATTTTAGTTAGTTTATACAAATATATCATGGATTCTAGTTGGCCTAGTGACATAAGTTGAGTTTTGTATCAACCAAAACATGTGTTCGACCCCGTGTCATGCAATTTTTAATTTTCTCTCGCATTTTCCTGCCTGCGACTTGATTGTAACATAATAAAAAGCTAAGGGACTCAAGACTCAAATCGCACAATAGCAATACATGAGGAACTAAAAGCGCAGTTAAGCCAATTAATTAATAATAATGTTTTGTGAGATAAAGACTGTCTTTTATTTTAGATTTATTTAGCGCAATAATAATATGTCTACAAGCAATAATAATATGTCTACAGTAAGAGGAAAGACTGAGTTTCCCATCGTCATTCGTTCTTTAACATTTTTTAGCAAGTTGAGATTTGTCTTTTTTTTTTCCTCTTTAAATTTTGCCGTACTAGAGGAAGGTGTTAATCATATGATTTAGTTAGTTTATAAAAGTAATTAAACATTGTTAATTCTGGCATTGTCTAAGGAAGAAACGTACATCATCCATGCTTGTCAGTGTTAGTTGTACCAAAACAAACTAAAAAAAACGACCCCGCTTGTCAAGTTGATTATCTTGTGGAAATAAAATAATTTCGTTTTGAATGTTAAATTGGCTCTACATTTTTAGGGTCATACTTTCGCGCAAATAATGTCCTATGACGATAACGAGTTATGGCTTATTATGGTGTAGTGGGTGTTTATAATATTAATTTACAAGGGTTATAATATGATCTCTTTATTTTTATTTTTATTTGTTTCATTGAATGAGTAAAAGTAACGTGTGGGAATGTATGGGAGAAAAGTTGAAGTACTAGAAATAAGACCTAAAAATATATATATATATATATATATATATATAATAGAGACACTCCTCACCTTAATTGGATCCGGTCTAACTCTATTTTTTGCTATATTGGCAAGATGAGAGGGATAAATTAATGCTAGCATAAAAGTCCAGGCGAAGACTCTGTTTTCTTCTTGACCATTCTTTAATATTTATTGAGAGTTGGATTAATTTAGATAATTTATATTTGTGATTTAATAATATATGTTCATTATTCTGATGTTTAAGAGACCATCCTTGTCATTTTGCCAAAAAAAAAAAGAGGTCATCCTTGTCATTGTTAGTTGTTTATCAATTTAAAAAAAGATTTAATTGTACTTTTGGTCCTCCGTGTATTACTCTTATGTAATTTTGATATCTTTAGTTTTAATTGTATAAATTAGATCCCTTATGTTTAAAAATTGTGTAATTTTAATCCCTCTATACAAATGTCATCTATTTTTTAACGGAAAGAGCTTACGTAGCAAAAAAAAAAATCTGACTTGGCATTGATGTGTCCAACTTGGCACATATGATGTGGCAAAAAATTGTGACCCAGCATTTTTCTAAAATGAGGAAAGCAACCAAAGTCGCGTCTCCCTCCCCTCACTGCCTTTGTCCTTCTCAGTCTCTTGCGTGCTATTCTTTTTCCATCCAATATTGGGTGCGTTCCAACATGAAGGCTAATCAAATGGTATATTGACGAAGCATCACTCTGGACCGTTAAATGTATTATTAAATATATTCAGTGCATAGGATTAAAGAAGGGAGACCAATAAAATAGGTCATCTTCTTCACTGTTTCTAATCCAGTAAAATAGGATTTAAGAAATCCAATGTGGTTGTTCACTGTTTCAACGGAGACGACAGAGGCCCTGTCTCAACAACGAGGAACTGCAACCCGGTGAGCGCGGCGAGGGCGCGAGACACGAGGGAAAGGGCAAAGATGTTTGATGGCATTCAATGGCCGTGGTTGAAAGTGAGGCAAAAGCAATTGAAATATCATTAAATCCCTTTGTAAGGAGTTCGACGGTATCCATGTCTGCATCAATGGCGACGAGAGTGATACATAGAGGACCAAAAGTGCAATTTCGTCTTAAAAAATGATCACGAACTCTAATAACAATATCAATAAAAGGAGCAGAAGCACACTACAAATTTTAACGTAAAAAACCCTCTCTCAATATGAGAGAATAAAAAACCATGGGATCTAGTCTAAAAATCTTTCACCATAAAAATAATAGATACATCAACAAAGTTTTCTTATTAATAATAGGAATTAACAGAGCATTAATACCATCACTAACACAGTAAAAATCAACACAATAAAACTTAACAATAGGTACTAACATTAACAATAGAAAAATTAAAACAACCAATAAAATATACCAAAATAAAAAACTCTTCCACAAGAACAATCCACTAAAATTTCAACCAAAAGATAGCACATTTGCTCTATCAAATCATCTGTTGAGTACCCTCTTCTTCTTCTCTCACTGTAGCGCCGTGACTAATTGGAGCCGCAACTGTTGCGCTCTTTCAATTCACGAGTGCCTCAATATTGCACCTCGTTCACATCACTTTTGCAACTAGGGATTAAAATCCCTTTTAGTGACCAATGATGGGCTTTGGCCCACTAAAATCACCCCACACTATTTTTTATTGGCAATTTCTATCTATATATATATTTCTACAGAATTATTAAATTTCACAGATATATTTTTTTCCCATATATGCCTGTGAACTAATAATTCTGTAAGTTAAAATTAACTGTAGAATTATCAGTTTTGTAGGTATTTTTAAACACATATATGCCTGTAAAAATAATAGTTTTGCAGTGAATTATAACTTGTAGAACTATTAATTCTGTAGGTAACAAGATGAAACACAAGAAGGGGGGGTTGAATTGTGTTTCTAAGCTTTTAAAACTTTTCGCAAATGTTGGACGCTGGCTGTTAAAAACGTTGGACGCACAGCTTGGTTCAAATATTGGACGCACAGTGTTTTCTGAAAAATTGGACGCACAGAGTGCTAAAACACTGAACGCACAGAACTGTGAAATATTGGACGCACAGGTTTTCTAAAGATTAGACGCACAGAATGCTTCCCTTTTAGTTTGAAAAAACTTGTTTGAATAAAAACAAATTCAATCCCCTTTGTTAGTAATAAACACAGATATAAAAGGAGTTAAGGGAAAGAAGAAATAACACAAGTTTTTATACTGGTTCACCCTTTCCTAAGAGCTACGTCCAGTCCCCTCAAACTAGAGAGATTTCACTATCAAACCAGATAGGTACAAGTAATCTTTGCACACAGCCTCTTCAGGCTAAATCCCAAGTATTCTTTGCACACAGCCTCTCCAGGCTAAAACCCAAGTATTCTTTGGACGCAGCCTCTTCAGGCTAAACCCCAAGTATTCTTTGAACACAGCCTCTTCAGGCTAAAACAACTCAGCAGAGTTTTGATTCAAGTGCTGTCTAACTCACACAAGTGAGGATATGAAAACTAAAGCACTTTGAGAGTTAAGCAAACTCTCTTTTACAAGAAGATAAAGAAATACAAGACTTTCAATACAGAGTATAAAAGATTGCACAGCGTTTTTGCTCTTTCTTTTCGTTGTTCAGTATCTTGTATTCTTCTTCTTGCTTCTCGGTATTTATAAGAGTAGTGAAGCTTCAGACTTGTTCTTCAGTTGCTCAACTTCAGCTCTCATAAAAGTTACCGTTCTCAAATAGCATTTAATGCTATTTTCCCGTTGCTCTGAGGAGATCTACTTCATTGTGCGTGACTGCGTTTCTTTCTCCTAAAACAGAAGCAACCTGTACTCAAAGTCTCAATTGTACAGTGGTTAATAATAATATCTCATTGAGACAGAGAGAATACACTGTGTAAAGCAGAAAGATGTGTTCAGAGATATATAGAGTAGTTAAAAGTACATTCTCTCTCTTAGTACACTTTCCACAGTACTTTATGCTTTTCAGAAGTACATTCACACACGTTGACAAAGATGTACAGAAAGCATTGCATACAGCTATTTATTTCAAATCATTTGCTCAATAAATATGTTTCATATTAAATGCATGAGCAGTAAATAGCACGTAATGGACTCTGCGTTTTGGACGCAGCATATAGAATCTATTGGATGCATACCTTTGCACTTACCAATTTGCACAGAACTCATGCAAACATTGGACGCATACCTGATGCTTACCAATCTATTCCATTTGAATGCAAGGCAGTATTGGACTTATTGCCTCATTCTGGTTATTGGACTTTTGTCATTTCCCTATAGTTCCATTGGACGCAAAGTTGATTGTTGTACATTTGTTCTTCTGCTTCATTGGACGCAGAACAGTTGTTTGATGTACCTTTGTCAATCTGCTTCATTGTGTTCCATTGGACGCAAAGCAATATTGTTGTCCTTCTTATTTATTGGACGCAGAACAGTACCTTTGTCACTGATTTCATTGGACGCAGAATGGTTCTTTTGTTTGTTCAGTTTCATTGGACGCAGAGTTGCACTCTTGCTCATACTGAACATTGGACTTTTATCCTTCATCTGCATTGGACGCTCACTGAATCTGTTCCTTTGAAAATCATTGGACTTTTACTGTAATTCTGCTTCTCATAAAAACATTGGACTCTGCCAGTATTGCCTTGTTCTTATCATTGGACTTATGTCAGTCTTGCTCTATTGGACGCTTACTGATTCTACTTCTTTGGAAAACATTGGACGCAGAAAGTAGCGTGTCTTCAAGACTTGATTTCTTCTACTTCTGCGATTCTGCTTCTTCAGAAGACATTGGACGCAGAACTTTGTTCTTGCCTTGTGCTCAAACATTGGACGCAGAACTTTGTTCTTGCCTTGTGCTCAAACATTGGACGCAGAATTCTTCCTTCTGCTCAAACATTGGACGCAGAACTTTTGTGTCCATTTCAGTGCCCACATTGGACGCAAGGCTCACTTTGAATGCCAGCCAATGTCATGAAGAACTGATTGGACGCAGACTGCAATAAGCTTAGTTAGGCAGCATTTATATATTGTACAGCTTAATACAAATTGATTATCCTTTGTAAAAACCTTAATACATTTTGTTATCATCAAAACCATAAAAACACTTACGGAGTTTTTGTATTAAAAACACTTTTAACCAATTTGGTTCCAACAAATTCTGCAGAATGTATGTGGTGAAAAAAAATACCTATTAGTTTCGCAGGAATATATATGTAGCTAACAAAATATGTATGTACAGATAAAAATTGCCTTTTTATTTTTCTTTCTTTTCTTTTTATAAGTTGGTGTGGGCTCTACTTGAGGAGGGACCCACCCAACAATTTTTGGGTCTAAAAATAAGTTTTCCAAAGAGAAATTTTATAATTACACAGAGTTCAAATTTTTATAATTTTTTAACTAAAAATCAACATATTGCTGATGAAAGCGTTTGGTGTGAGTTTCTCTTTAATTTGGCTTTTGATTTGGTTTGGGGCGGCAGAGAAGGTTTGAGGTTGGATATATATATATATATAGTAGAAGAAAAGCCATTTGCCTTCAATGCTCAATGGCATCTTTTATTAATTCTTACTTAAAGTCTTTAAAACAGAAGCAATTACACCTGTAGAAATAATCCCACCCCGGTGTAATAGGCTCTGACACAACCATAAATTCAACGTGTTCAGCACTCTCGTTTTTCAAACTGACCGATGAAGGTTGAGTTGGGATTTTATTTATTTTTTAATTTTTGTTATTATTATACTTTTAAGAAAAATAAATAATATAAATATGATATATAAGTATCATTTATTTTTTCAAAAATATAGTAATAAATAAAATAAATAAATAAAATCTTAACACGTAAACATCCCACGTACTTTGGTTACTTTTAAACGAGGTCTCAATTTTTTGAAAAAAAAAAACGAGGTCTCAATTTTGGGTGTATTTTTAATAATAATAATATGTTTTAATATTTTTAGAAATAAGAATATTAATATAAAACTTAAATTATCTATTTAATTAATAGTTCAATGTTTTATGGACGATGCAAGCCAACAATGTAAGATGAATGATGAGATATGATCCCTGAAGCTGAGACAGAGTCACCGATGCCTGAGGCGGTGCGCGCGCGCGACTTGCGTCTTCGCTGACATTCTATTGCTGCCAAGGTTTTAATTTTTGAGAGGTATCATATCAGATTCACTTCCCTTTCTTCCAAATTCAGGCACTTTTTCCAAAAGGGTATCTTGGGTGTTCTTATTGCCCACTGTTTCGTTCTTTTTTATTCAGGCACTTTTCTTATACTCTTAGCATTTTTCTATGCATTCATGTATAGAGGTTTTTGTTTGGTTGGTTTTGATTTTGTTATTTTAATAGAATATTTTAAGTAATTTTTCTTTTCTTTTTTAATTTTTTGCTTATTGAATTAGGCTTGAATTTTCTGAATAAGTAACTCAAGAGATTGGGAAAAGGAATGGAAGGAGGTGAAAGTGAAACTGTGAACCTTAATTGGGAACAAGCAATGAGGAAGTATGAGAATGTTATAGCCTCAGGGACCAAGTCTATGAAAATAAAAGCCATGGTCATGCTGGCCCGTTACACTAAACATGCCCCTGAACATGTATTAGCTCGCACCTTACCCATTCTCGCTGAGATTCTTGGTCATAACATTGCAAATGATTCTGCTCCTTCACTTCAAGAGGCTGCTGCCTATTGCTTGAAGTGTATTGCTTGCAGAGGTGATGGTGGGTTGGCAATTGAAATGGAAGGACATGGTGTTACACATTCCTTGATGAGGTTGCTGCCTCATGCTGAGGGAAAGATGAAGGAAATCCTGATAAAATGTTTGCTGGTTGTTGTTACTTTTTGTAATGCAAGTAGGACAGTTGTTGCTACCAATGGTGGGTTAGAAATCATCATCAGTTTGTTGAATTCCAGCACCAATGGTATTAGGCTGTATCTGTTGGAGATTTTGAGTGTGTTGGCTCTGCGGAGGGATGTTAGGAAGGCACTTGCTATATTAGGAGCTCTTCATTTTCTTGTAGAGGCTGCTGGTGTTGGCAGCATGATCTCTAGGGAAAGAGCATGTCAATCAATTGGATTGCTTGGAGTCACAAGAATGGGTAGGCGTATGCTTGTTGAATTGGGAGTGATACCGGTGCTTGTGGAGTTGTTTCGTGATGGAGATCACACCACAAAACTTGTGGTTGGTAATACTCTTGGTGTGATATCTGCTCATGTTGATTACATTAGACCGGTTGCTCAAGCTGGGGCTATACCTCTTTATGCCGAGCTCCTTCAAGGACCTGATCCTTCTGGTAGGGACATAGCCGAGGATGTGTTTTGTATTTTGGCTGTTGCAGAGGCTAGTGCTGTTGAAATTGTTGGGCACTTGGTGAGAATTCTAAGAGAAGGTGATGATGAAGCAAAAGCAGCAGCTGCTGATGTGATGTGGGATCTGTCAGACTACAAGCACTCAACATCTGTGATCCGGGATTCAGGTGCAATCCCTATCCTTGTTGAGCTTTTGGTCCGTGGGAGTGAAGGGGTAAAGGAGAATGTTTCTGGGGCATTTTCTCAGCTAAGCTATGATGGAGCAAATAGAACGGCGCTTGCTGATGCAGGGGCAATTCCTATTCTCATTGACCTGCTGCATGACGAAAGTGAGGAACTAAGGGATAATGCTGCAGAGGCTCTTGCCAATTTTTATGAAGATCCATCATATCACGATAGAGTATATGATGCAGTTAATGTTCCTTCGTTCAGAAATATGCAGAATAGACTAATTCATATTCGTGCATCAAACGAGCATATGACTAGATCTTTACGAAGAGTGAGTGTTGAGCAGCTCGTTTGGAACCCGGATCATGTATGATCATTTTAAGGGTATGTTTTGATCTCATCGACTTTGCAAAATAGGTTTCAATCTCATGGGTTGTATCAATTTTACACCGTAACATAGATGTATGCTGTCATGAGAATTGGGAGCAGGGGTTATTATCCCCTCCTCTTGCTAGAGGGAACATACCATGTTGATATATATATTTGCTCTGTATATATAAAGAAGTTCACAAACACACCTATAAACGAATGAGTAGATATCCATCTTCATCTAGGAAAAGCTTGAATTTGTACAAGTTAGCTTCCAATTGTCACCCATTACTATCATCATTGATGAGGAAAGTAGCAACCTTCGTGTTATTCTGATGAACCAGAAACAGTCAATCCTTTATTAGTCACTCTTTTTTTGTAGCGTCATTCCTTTATTAATCGCCCATTTTTTGAGCTACAAGGACACTTACATTTTTGCTTTTGCTTAAATCCTTTTTAAGGTATAAGTAATTCATTTTAAATTGAGTAGCATTATTAGTGAGTCTACATCGTTGAGAAATCTCTACTACCCCTTGGTGTCCTTTGTGTAGAGGATTTGGGCCATTAGTTTTAGCAATGTTGGCATAAAAAACCACAGCAAACTTGTAAAGACTCAACCGTTCTTGAACTCTTTCTGGTAGGGTGCTTCTGGCCTTCACAAAATATTATGGTATACTTTACAAATTACAAGAACATGCATTTTTTTAAAGGTTGATAATAACAACAATCAGAGGCTTTTTTAACCAAAGGGGGTTAGTTATATGAATCAATCTGACATATATGAAGTTTAAAAGTAAACCAATTTACCTCTATATTTCTCTTAATGGTTTGATCTTTAGTTTTATTGATCTTTCTCTATTGTTTGTCTATTCTCTATTTTGTCAACCATACTTACTGATATTTTTGTGGGTCTTCTTTATGCATACTCATCCATTGTAGCATTATCATTTCTGCTACATTGAGTTTAGTTGCTTGTTGGTTTTTTAATGTTTAACATTCACTTCTATACAATATTGAAAGTCTTATAGTTATGCGGTAAAAAGAGATACCAAGTGTTTAAGCAATTTATGAATGAAGAGAAAAAAGAGATAACCATCTATCAAAATAATCAATGAAAGAGAAGTGAACAGAAATCAATAAATATATAATTAATGAAAGAGAGTTGAATACATATTACATACTGACTCAAAGCAATGATTCTAAAATTTTGCTGACATGACGAAAATATAAAATTACAATAAGTTGATGTGAGAACTCTACAAGTCGCACTTGACCTTTTACATATTATAATATAAATAGTGTTGAGTGTGACAGAAATGCATGGTGTCTTTGTAGATGCATTTTTGTCACACTTAGTATCACTATTGCACTAACCCATGCAAGGGTGTTCATAATAGGCTACAAAAAACTTCATTAGTTTAAACTGAAATCTAAAAAAGAAAACATCTTTCACTTAGGACCATCTAAACCGTTGTCATTGCTCCATTTTCTTTTTATTAGTTTAGGGGCCTTCCGAGTCACTTTTTTGGTCTCCAATATTTCACAACACCCATTTATTCGTGTAAACCGGACAGCGGTCACCTTTCTAGCAGTTCCTGCCAGTATCTGCACCAAAGAAAACATAGTTTCAACGTTGTTAAAGTTGTCCTCCTCAAATCTACAGCACAGGGTTACTGTAAATGTGTGTTTTTTGTAGCATATTATTAATATGGTTGTCATATTATTATGTAGTCCTTGTATTATTATACTATACTATTATTATACTATACTATACTATACTATACTATACTATACTATACTATACTATTATTATGTGTGTTTTTTGTAGCATATTATTATGCAGTCGCCTTAGGTGATGTATTCCAGACAACAACAAATTGATTACCTCCAGTTTGAAAATTTCTTTCTGATCCCTGTGGTCAGTATTGGACGCATCATTATCTTCACTTTTCTTTTCAAGAACCACTTCGATGCTCTCGTGTGTCGTAGGGATGTAACCAAAATTTTCACATACAAAGCCTGATACTGTCTCGTATTGGTGGCCCTGCAATAAGAGAAGGAAAGTGAGTATTAAGAGGACTGCAAGTTGCAACTCTGAAACAGGTTTACAATTTATGAGTAGTATGCATAGATGATTCCAATATGACATCATTGTCTCCATCCAAGTATTCATAAACCTGACTGTGTATCCAGGCAACTACCACAAGGTTGATTCAACCACAATTACAATTCCTGCAAATTTTTTCACAGATAAATATGCAAGTTGCTTGTCAATAAAATAATGTACCTCAGGCATCTTGACGTTCAAATCTTCAGAGAACTGATCAATAGATGTGTTTGCATCCACATCAAATACACCTTCCTCTTGCATTACTATACTGCCAGTTTTTTTCTGAATCTCTTCCTGTCAAATCCCCAATAAAGAATGTTAAGCAAGTTATATAATGTAAAATCCACATGTTAATCATTGTACTTATAGCAGCAAAGAGTTGCAGAAATCAGCATTCATACTGAAACAGAATTTTGATATATAATCCAGTTATTTAATTAAACATGAAATTGAAAGAAACAAACAGGAGAAAGAACAAGCATTTATACTGAGCTTTACCTTTGAGTCATTCTCATCAAAGATTTCACCAACAATTTCCTCAACAATATCTTCCAGAGTTACAATCTGTGAAAGGGCAGTTTAAATTAGAATATAAGACATCTATATTCCACACTTATTACTAGTTCTATATGTTTTGTGATTTAGTTTGTGATTTTTGAGTACTATGAAACAAATTAAAGTGCTATATATAGTTTTATGTAAAGAACATATATGTATCTAAGTTATTTGAGCTCCAATATGATGTTGACTTACCCCCACAGTTCCACCATACTCGTTACAAACAACAGCCACGTGAACCTTCTTGAATCGGAAGTCTCTTAGAAGATCCCATATAGACATTGAATCTGCAAAATCAGTAATAAGAAGTTATCATTCTACACTATCTAAACAGATTTAGATTTGTTCCTATTCAACCCAATTTAACACAATTCAATTTCAAAATGAGAAGAAAAATATCTGTGCAATCTAGATGTGATAAGTCCTCTGCTGCGTAATTCTTCCCCAATATATAAATATGACAGGAACTGGTTTTTCTGATATGACAAATAGAAAGGGAGCCAACTAGGAACAAGTTCCAAGTACAGTGTAAATAGAAATACAGGAATAAGAAAGAATGAAAGAAGATATCATAGAAGGCAAAAATGCTTTCTCTGCCCTATGGCCTAAGTTACCTGGCACAAAATACACAGGCATGTGAGCCAGCTCTTGAACAGGAGTAGTATCTAGTTGCTCTCCCTGCAAAATCAAACAGATTAAAATTCAGAAAACTATAAGATAGGAAAGTAAAATTAATAGGCAAAGCACTTAACCTAAAAGGAGTAAAATATCCGTACCTTATGAAGAAAAGCCAGCAGATCCTTTGCATATGCAATACCAACTATATTATCAATGCGATTCTCGAAAACAGGTACCCTAGGAACATATCATCATCCAGTTATCACATTGGAAAAACTAAAATCAAAGTCAAAGTAAGGCCAGATAATCTATAAATACCTTGAGTATGGATGTTCAATCCATAAGGTCCGAAAATCTAGAAGACTTGCGCTGGCATCAATTGCAACAACATCAACTAGAGGTGTCATAACCTCTCTGACGTGTGTTGCTTTACTATCCAGCACATTTTGAATCATATCCTGTAGAATATAATTATAAAGTTTTAATATAGAAGTGTTTTTCTTCAAGTGTAATGAAGTAGCATAAAAGTTAACAAGGCACATATCAATTAATTTTACAGTATTCATTACCTGTTCTTCCTCCTCTATTGCCCCACTTAATTCTGCACCTCTTACCATCAATTTCAGCTCCTCTTCAGTAACATATGGTTCACTGTGAGACAGTAAACAAAGACTGATTAATGTGGAAATTCGAAAGCTTCAAATAGATAACTGCGAAAATGAAAGGCATGTTCCATATGAATATCAAAACACTTAAGTATCCTAAAAATATCTTACCTTCTTCCCTTTATGCCAAGTGATTTTAGCATCCCCATTGAGAGATAAGTAACAACTCTTCCCACAGGATACAGCACCAGGGAAAGCCATGCCACTGGCTTGACCTAAAGACATCAAAAACCAATATTTATTACAAAACAATAAATTGAATAAAAAATATCATGCAAATACAATTACAAATGATAAACAAAATACAAATTTATAATTTTCATTGTTTCAGTTTCCAAAGATTATAAAAGAAAAGTAAAGAAAATTACAACTTACCACAAACCGAGCAACTTCTGTGGCATTATGAACTGCTATACTCTTTGGAGTGATTTCAGTAAGAAGCAAAATGGCAACCTTGTGTGAGTATGGAGAGAATAAAATCAAAAGATAAATTAGATATTTATGAGACAAAATAAAGAATGCATTTCTGTGAGATGTATGCACAAACTAACACAATATAAAGCACATGTTTTACTTACACCAAAACCATTTAAGCACGTGTTTTATATCCAGGAAGTCCTAGAATTTTCAAACATTAATTTGGGAATATTAAACTTACAGTCATCACCCCTGTTGCTGCACTAACACCAGCTTCACCGAATAGTGCAGTTGCAGCTTTTGTGACCATAGCTGTTGCTCCAATATTAACCACACTGCATTCAACAAATTAAACAGCCTAAAATGACAAAGAGGAATACATTAAAAGATATGATATTTTTGGATGCATATATCAGTGAAAAAGGGAATACGTTGTGCCAATGAGTATGGTTGTAAGGAATCTTGTGACGTCACTCCGGAGAAGTTTGAAGACTCCATTTTCAGACTCCTTTTTAGCCAATTCACGAACCTACAATCACATCAACAATGATTAGACTTCAATACTAGTTTGACCAGCTAAATTATCCAAAGGGGAATGCAAATCCAATGTTAAAAAAAAAAATGAAGGTATACTTAAGTTCACATTCAAAACCCAATACACACCCTTGGCAATGTTCCTTTGATCAAATACACTATATTAACATGGTATACTTATATTCAGTATTCATCCTTATTACTTAATAAGAAAGAGAATTAATGGAGAGATATAACATAATGAATTGAAGAGATAAAATGTATATTGAGAAATTAAGTAATGATTCTAGTAATGTGTAGTAATCTAAAATGACACTTACCAAGAGATAGTATTAAATTAAATACTAAGGGGAAAGATAAGACAATGAAGTAAATTATTTTATCACTTAATTATCAGTTATTTTATCAAATGTATTTCGAGGGAATTTGAGTTTTTAACAAATAAAACAACTAGATAAAACATTCTTGTTTTAACGAACATCAAAATTGTAGTTTTTCACACTATCCTTAGAATTTTTGCTTTGTTTTTTTCTTTCAATTTCCTGTATTAGAATTGTAGGGTTCAGTGCTTGAAAAAACATAAAAGATCAAATCTTTTCCCCTTCTTGTGTTGCATAACATAACCATTTTTTTTGAATTCTTCAAAAGTTGGTCCAAAAAAATGACTACGTTATTATGCACCAGAAGAAGAGGAAAAAGTTTTGATTTTTATGCTTTCTCAAACACTAAAAACTATAATTCTAATAAGAAAAGCTGAAGAAAAACAAAGCAAAAAATCTGAGGACAGTATAGAAAATAGCAATTTTGATGTCTGGTAATACAAAAATGTTTATCTAAATATAATTTATTTATTATAATCTTAAATTCTCGCAAAATTAGTTTGATAAAATAGCTAATTTATCTAATAATTAAATGATAAAATAATCTTAATTTATGTTATGTTTAAAATTAAATGATTTACTTAACTTTTTTTTATCTTTCCCCATATTAGATATTTAATTTAATACTATTCCTAATTATTTACAAGTGTGAATAAGAATATTATACACATATTATGCATATATTAAAAAAATAAATTTTTGTCTATATTGAAATTATTACTTAACTTCTTAATATTGCCTTCTTAATATACCTTTTATCTCTTTTACTCAATATATTATATTATATCTCTACAATTTTCATTCTTATAAATTAATTGGGTGAATATATATATAAAATGATAAATAAAAAATTTGTTTACAAACCATACTCAAAAAGGGGATATCATTATCTTACATCATATGGAAATACTAGTAATGATTAAATGATAATATTTTCCAAAATTTGACACTTTACATTTTATCTAAATAATTTATTTATCATAAATTCAAATGCTTACAAATGTACAGTTTGATAAAAAAAATTGTATAGACCAAAATTGCAATTAAGTTTAAAATAAATGATAAACCCACAAGTTTTTCCTTAGGAATACAATATTATTTTCTTCCTAATTTTTAAAAATTAACCTCAAACGTCGGTCACAACAATTTCCAGACACTAAACACATTAATCTCAATTGATCAAAGATTAATGTATAGGCCACTAACTTTTTTCATAAAAAACGACTGTAGGAGTTTTATTTGTAAATAAATATTTGAATTGAGTTGCACAAAAATATGTGAGAATGAAAAAATAAAATGAAACCAAACAAATATTCTCTTATATAAATAAATAAAAACATCTGTACAAAAATTACGAAATATTTTTCATGCATGCAGTCAATAATCAATAATAAAGAACATATACCTTCCAAGGCCAGAGTGTAGTGATTGAAGTCTCAGCCATAGAGAAGAAGGCAGAAAGAGCCAAAAGTATTCCCAGTGCCAACCCTTGCTCCTTAAAAATCCGAATAACTGGCAACACCTTAGGCCATGCATTGCTAAGGAACAGTTTGCTCTGTTCCATAACAGCCACCACACCTTCCATGGCAATGGCACGTTTGCACCCAAACACCAACACCCCACAAACAGTTGCAGCCAGAATAATCCCCTTCTTCAGTGACTCTTTAATAAAGTTCAAATTTTCTTTCGAAAAGTCATTGTTTTCATTCAAACAGCTTTCACTACTGCTAGTGCTACTACCCAAACACCTCAAGCCAGTTCTTCTACCTAACAGCTTAGAATCATTATTCCCATAACGTGATGAAGCCAAAGGGCCACCAAAAGTGAATGGTTTGACACCCTTTGACACCAAGGGAAATGAGATTCCACTGTTTTTGGCCAAGGCTTTCATTGGCGTTTTCTTTGAGCGATTCCCACGCACAGTGAAGGGTCCCTTTGAGGGAACTGGGTTACCCATAAACATAGATTGAGATGCCATTTCGAAGAGGGGAATTTAAAAATGACCCGAAAAATCAAAAACAAATTTTGAAGCGGAAATAACGAGAAATCGAGTGATCAAAGAAAAAAAAAGTACTCTTGTATAGCGCAGAAGTTGGTTTTAGAAAATGATTGAGTATGCAACACAAGAACGGGAAAAGCTTGGAATTTTGTGACACTTAAAACTGAAATTCTGACGAGAGAAACTGAAGAAGAACAAAGAGAGTTGCGAGTAGTGTGTGGAGAATGCAATTCTGATTTCGGGGCTTTTTATAGGCGAAGAAAAGATGTGGCATTTCAATTAAAAATAAAATAAATAAAATATTTGAATTTAATCTTCCTTTTTTGGATTAAAAAATGAAAACTTTAGGGAACGCTAATTTGGCAAAAAAAATGTCAAATTTCTGATGGTATTAATTAATAAGAATATCCCTTTTAGCTGTTGTTTGTATAGAAATTTTTTATCTTTTTATTTATTTTAAAAAATATTTTTTCTTATTTCGTTAATTTTCCATCAAAACCTTATTATATAATATATTAATACCTTATAACATTTAATTAATATTCAGAAAGTAAATCTATTTCATTAATTAATTTAATAAATTTCAATTCAAAATAATTTTTATTAGTTAAATGGATAAAAACCAACCAAATAGATGAAAAAATAAAAGGAAATTATATCAATCCAAATAAACTAATTCATCGAATATAGTAATTATTTCAATTGCATATATACAATTCATCAAATATAATAATTATTTAATTCAATCAATATAATTAATTGTGTATAATATTATAGAAAATTAATATTCAGAAAGTAAATCAATTTCATTAATTAATTTTATAAATTTTAATTCAAAATAATGTGTATTAGTTAAATGAATAAAAAACCAACCAATTAGATGAAAAAATAAAAGGAAATTATATCAATCCAATTAAACTAATTCATCGAATATAGTGATCATTTCAATTGCATATATACAATTCATCAAATATAATAATTTAAAAGAAAATACAATTCAATCAATATAATTCACTGGACATAATAGATATTATAGAAATTAATTAAAATATTGATATTATAATCTATACAACTTATAACACTTGAAATCTCGTGAATTGGTTTGGATTATATTAACATTATTTAACGAAAAAGAATACCATAAATGATTTTATATTGATATTATTTAGACAAATTAAATAATAAAATCAGAATCATTCATCTATTTGAGGAATGATTTTGATATTAAATGAAAGCTCTTTCAAATAAAAATAAAAGTGCAATATATATTTTAACAAATTTATGCACATAATCTTAAAATAAGCATGATATATCAACATTTTACAAATGATAGTAAATTAGTGTTTAATAATTAAAAAATGAATTAATAAATCAAAGTAAGATTACTAATATCTCAATATCATGATCGTAGAGGACATAATCACCAAGCATAACATCTAAAATAATTTGTATGCTTGTAGTTTTATGACACACATGTCACATTTCATAGTGAATTTTCCTCTCCAAAAAATATTCATTCATAAGAGTTATAATAATAATAGTAATATTTACACTTATTATAATATAATATTTATTTATTACTTATAGGATAGACAGGTTTTTGAAATTTGTCATACATATTTCAAGAATTAACTTTTGTATTTTTGCACCTGCTATTATTTAAGTGATATTAAAGCATCACAAAAATTTACTTTGTTTGTGTTGGGAAAATTTGTTAAATCAGCTTAAATAATGTTTGTATATTATAATATAAAAATATATCATTGAAAATATATATTTTTTGACTGAATCATTGAAAATATATTTGAAGATAAAAATATATTTGCATATTTATAAATATCATTGAAAGTTAAAATCTTAATTTATATCAAATTATATTTGTATATATTTAATTTAACAAACATGTGCACAACTTATTTAATATATAATTTTTTCCATTGCATAATTAATATATATATATATATATAAAAGAGACTTAGGTGATAGAAAAATAGTGAGAGAATATATTCACTCGTATAATGGTGTATATTATATAATGTACTAGCAATTTTGGCAAGTATACCAAATCGTTTAAGTATGAGTTGAGTTATCGTTTCCAACAAGGATTCATTGTCAAAGTATCAACTACTATCAACTATTTTGACTATCCAAATATACAGTGGATTGTAAAAAATAAAGATAAAATGCAACAAGAATTAGAATGCAAAATCTACTCATTCCCTATACATTACTCACTTGAAAACTATTAACTCTACATGTGGTGTAGATTTATGATAAGGCATCAGAAGAGGGTATTTATAGTCCGAATGTAAGATAATTAAAATAAAATTTTTTATTCTTCTTGCATCTTTATATATCTTCTTCTTAAAAGTGTTGTACCTATAATTTAGCGCTTTAGTAGATTGTATCCCTATAAATGTTTTCGCCAGAGAGGAAGTCAGAACCTCCAAGGGTTAATGAGTAGCCAAACGGCTAGAGGATTCTATTTTTTTTTCATAAGCAAAATTATATTAATGAAGAACCGGATAAGGCACAAAACATGCAATAGCAGATTATATTACATAATACCGGCTAGGATAGGGGTTCGAACCCCATTTCCTTACGATTTTCACCCATCTAATGCGAATTTGTATTGTGGATTGGGAAATGCAATCCGTAAATTCTACTATAAATCCTCTTGAGGTTGGTGGTCGGCTCTAGTCTTGCACGGGGTCTGTCATTGCCCCAATCTAAACTTTTCTTCACCAAAATAAAAAGATTACATTACTTAAATTATACAAAAGAGTGTACCTTAAGAGCATAATCTGATAGCTAGTAAAAAACAGGGTCGGCCCTGAGATTTTGGGGGCCCTGTGCGAACTTTGAATATGGTACCCTCATAATCATTAAAAAACTGTTCTCCTAGTATTTTTTGCTGCAAAATCACAAATAATATTTTCATAATCAAGGTTTTTAAAAAAATCTTTTTCAATAGATATCAAAGTAAGACTATTTAATCTATCATGTGACATAGTAGATCGCAAATAAGATTTTAAAAATTTTAGTTTAATAAAACTTCTCTCAGCAGATGCAACAGTAACAGGGATAGTTAATATTATTCTATAAGTTGTGCATGCATTAGGAAAACAGTTAAATGTCTTCAAAGAACTCAATATCATAAAACTTGATTTTGATTCAACTGTTAAAATCTCTCTAATGACTTTTAATTCTTCAAAATCATTAAAATCTCTCTTTTAATGATTTGAAATTATATTGCAAAAATCTTAAAATTTATCTAAAACATGATAATTCCTGTGATCTTGATGGTGAAATTCTATTTGAAGAATTAAAAGTCATTAGAGAGATTTTAACAGTTGAATCAAAATCAAGTTTTATGATATTCAGTTCTTTGAAGACATTTAACTGTTTTCCTAATGCATGCACAACTTATAGAATAATATTAACTATCCCTGTTACTGTTGCATCTACTGAGAGAAGTTTTATTAAACTAAAATTGTTAAAATCTTATTTGCGATCTACTATGTCACATGATAGATTAAATAGTCTTACTTTGATATCTATTGAAAAAGATTTTTTAAAAAACCTTGATTATGAAAAGATTATTTGTGACTTTGCAGCAAAAAATGCTAGGAGAACAGTTTTTCAATGATTATGAGGGCACCATATTCAAGGTTCGCACAGGGCTCCCAAAATCTTAAGGCCAGCCCTGACCACACCTATGGGGAAAATTACACCCATGGTGTGAAACCTTTTGTCTCGAGCCAATTAACTCATGTTCCAGCCACTCAAAACCACATATGTGGTAATTGGTAAAAAATAAAAATAAAAAATACACCCATGGTGTGAAGCCTTCTATCTCTGGGACCCAATTGCTCCTGTTCAAGCCTCCCCTACTATAATTAACTCTGGAATGGTTGATTCAAGTCGTTCAACTATCACCTTCCAATAGCAGACCTAATCACAGCCTGTGAGAAGCTTTACACCCCCAGTGTGAACATGCTGATTGTGGCAGACACCCAACTCAAGGAAGAGCATGGCGAAATGTGGGGTGGAAATGTAAGAGCACTTCAACACTCAAGTCAATGGGCATTTAAGCAGAGTAACATTGTGATGAACAGTAGATGCGCCTACGGAGGTGAGAGGTCTTTTCTTATATAGGCTTCAAGTGACTGGGGGGCCATTGGCTATGTGTTAACTAGCCGAGGTCCCAAATGCTTGTCCAGGTCAGGGTCGAGGTCCTCCCATCCCATGGAGCAGGGTGTCCATTGGATGAAGGTACAAGTGTTGTCGTCCGAGATGATTTGCCAATCATTTGACAAGATTCACATCAATGGTGTATAATGCTTGTTTAAAAGGATCTAGAAGATAAACGAATTATGCCTAGGGATGGAAATAGGATGTGTTAGGCTAGGCTTTGCCTAAATAGGCTTGGTCTGTCTAAAAATTTTAAAGCCTAAGTCTGGCCTGTTATCTGTCATTGGCTTTTTTTAGCCTGGCCTGGCCTTTTTAAAAGCCTAATTTGGCATTTTAGCCTATTTAAAGGCCCAATTCCTAATAAGATATTCAAATAAGTTGTCCGACCTTCGATAGGAAAAAAAAGTAGCCCGACCTACTCCTAAATATGCTAATAGGTCAATGAAGAAAATCTCTATGTATAACAAACTATAAAATATGACAACTAAATTCAATTTTTTATTTAGGATAGAGACATAGAGATGAATAAGATTGAAGTAGTTTTGTGATAAGACATCAACTTTATCCTTCAATAAGCTTTATAAGCTTGAGTATCTATGTAGGTCAACATGTGTTTAAACATTTAAAAGATAAATAAGTATATAATTTTAACACATTATAAAAAATCTAATATAACAATAATACTATAAAATAATCATATCTATGTCTACTTAAATAGGTCGGCCTATTAGGCTTAAAAGACTTTTTAGATGACCTAAGCTTGACCTTTTTAGCTAAATAGGTTTTGCAAAATGTCTTGACTTGATATATTTCATGAAAAAACCTGGTCTGGCCTGAGCCTGATGTAGGTTGGGCCATAGGCCCCTATCAAATGGTTTGACCTATTTCCATCCCTAATTATGCCTCTTTCGGCTGACGTCGAGGTGGCAATGACTCAATCAGCAATTGGCCGATTTATGAATGTCACAATGCATGAATCAAGACCCAACTTTATTTGGACCAAAAAAAAAAGAACCCAACTTTATGAATTTAGCTAAAAGAATAGTGTTTGACCAAAAAAAAAAGCTAAAAGAATAGTGAGAAACAAATAATTGTCAAAACATTGATCAAGACCAAAAAACGCACTCAGTCCAATACTAGTCTATACTTTTTTTTTGGGTCGCCGAATACTAGTCTATACTTAACCCACCCACCAACCTGTCATCCAGCCCAATCCATCACCAAACCAATCCAGCCCAAATGGACTACATTTTGGGAATTGTAAATACACCCCAGATTTTTTGACATACACCACACATTAATGTTAGAATTCCAAAAATACCCTCATTCAATATCGCATTTTCCTTCTTCAGATTCTGTTTTGGCAATTTTTTCAGAAACTGGAATTTCCGGAATGAAAATTTGTATTCCATAAACTCCAGTCAAATTTGTATTCCGAAAACTCCAATTTTCAGAAATGACGCGAAATTGCAGGGTATTTTTGAAATTTTCACATTAATGTGGGGTGTATGTCAAAAAGTCTAAGTGTATTTACTAATTCCCCTACATTTTTCACTCCCAATTTTTGACAGGTTAAGTCTTGACCCAAAAAAAAAGTGTTTTGGGCCTAAATCCGACTGAACCCAACCAACGACCGGCCCAATGTTTAATAGCTGAAAAATGGTAAATACACCCCACAAAATTTGCCATCTACCCCACTTTAACCTAAAAATTCCAAAACTATCATTTTTTAATATCCCGTTTTGCTTCTTCAGATCCCAAAATCGCATTTTTTTTTTCGAAAACTGGAGTTTCCGAAATATATATATTTGTTTATTCTGAAAACTCTAGTTTTTGAAAAAAAATGTGATTTTGGGATCTCAAGAAGTAAAACATGATATTAAAAGAGGGCAATTTTGGAATTTCCATGTTAAAGTGGGGTGGATGACAAATTTTGTGGAGTATATTTACCATTTCCCTAATAGTTTTGTGTTTAGACACAATCCATCCGTTGACAAAAAAAAAAAGACACAATCCACCTCGTTGACAAAAAAGAAAAGAAAAGAAGAAGGCACAATCCACCTCTTTATCTCCAAACTCTGAACACATACAACACAAGGGACTCGTTCCCTGCAGTCACCAATTTCTTCCATTCACATAGTCAACAAATTGGGACTATTGGGTCAAGTTTAGATAGCTCACGATCTCAATTTATATTTTAAATTTGATTTTATTTCTAAAATTATGAGCCGTCTAATCTTAATTCAATGCAAGGTTTCTTGTGCGCCCACTCACACTCCTCATGACCTTGGCCATTCATCCTTTCGTTCTCTCATATAGTCACACGCTCACTTCACCACCGTTCTCACCCGTGAATGGGGGAAATATTGCCCACCGCTCTGACCGACAAAACGAGGGATGAAAGGGTGTGGCCCTTGCATGGAGTAGCTAGGATCCAGTGCCAAACTTCACTTATCTTCTATGAAACTCGCCATCTGTTTGGCAAAGGTATTTTCACTAATCACCCCCAATATGCATTACACAACAATGTTTATTTGCAATGGTCATTGCTTGCTTTAAACCAGATATTGATATTGTACTGTTTGTAGAAAATTCAAGCTGACATGTCACACACTTCTGACACAGGACTAATCCCCGACTCTAAGGAGTTTGTTAAATTTTGGCATTCAGATTGCACCTACATCATTAACTTTGCAATGATCTGCATCACAAGTAGTTATTTCTGGCATAGAGTGGTCCCATGTTTAATTCTCTGCAAGACTAATATATGAATGCCTGTAAGACTTCTAGACAAATGCTAAGACTTATAGCATATTTGGTTGTGTTAGGGATCTCAAAACCATGAAGACTTTTGGCAAGTGTCTATAGCTTTTTGCCAAAACCGTGGATTTGGGAGATCACAAATACAAAACCAAACATGCACTAAGAGTGTAACCACTAAAATCTTGTTTAATTTCAGTTCAGTTTCAGCTCTCAACTTCCAAAACCAGAGTTTGACCTCCTTGTGTATTCTGCAACTAGTTGAGCAAGAGAAGAAGATTTGTTCTTAAGCAGTTTGTTTGGTGAATCATATTCCTCAACAAGCCCTGCGGGATCGGTATGAAAAGAAATCATGTTCACATTTATGAGTGAAAAAACAGAAAAGAGGTGACAAATTAAGAAGGAAAAGAAAAAGGTTATTGCCTTCATTGAGAAATAGAACCATGTCACTATCGAGGATTGAAGTTATTCTATGAGCAATGGTAATGACTGTGCATTCTGAAAAATGTTGCTTAACTGTTTGCTGAATAATATTATCTGTAGCTGTATCAACCGATGCGGTGGCTTCGTCGAGCACCAAGATCTTGCTTTTCTTAAGCAGAACACGGCCAAGGCAGACCAACTGCCTTTGACCCATACTCCAGTTTTCTCCATTTTCAGTAACTGCAGAACACATGATACTAAGTAATACATCTGCAATGCATCCTATATCCAAAATATAAGCTCAAATTTTTAAGAAGATAAACCTATGGAGTCAAGCTTCCCTTCTTTTTTCCTTACTTCATCTCCAAGTTGGCACATATCCAGAGCCTAAAATATTTCTTAAAATATATTAATTTGTGTAACTTCTACTAAAGAGATAATTTCTTCATAAAAAAGAAAAAATTACCTCCCAAATCTGTTCATCTGTGTACTCTTCCAGTGGGTCCATGTTGCTTCTTACAGTCCCTCCAAACATTGTTGGATCCTGAGGAATAATGCTTAGCCTGGACCGTAAATCATGAATTCCAATCAAAGAGATGTTAATGTTATCTATCAATATTTGTCCTGCAACAGGTTCAACAAGTCTGAAAAGTGTTTGCACTAAAGTCGATTTCCCACTTCCAGTTCTTCCCACAATGCCAGTTTTTGCTCCAGCAGTAAAAGTGCAAGTAAGACCACGTAAAACAAGAGGCAAATGAGGAGCATATCGAACCTGCATCACACACTGCCTTATTAAGGATATATACAATATAAAATACCAGGATAAACTTGTACCTAAAAAGAAAATAGTATTCAATTCAGGATGAAACAAATGAATAACGTTTGAAAGGTACCTGTAAATCCTGGATATGAACTTCTCCGAACGATGGCCAAGAATAATCTGGTTGGTTGTCTTTTATAACAAGAGGTGCTTCACTTGGGATGGAGGTGTACTGAAGTATCCTTTCTACAGATATAATTTTGTTCTCCAAATTGCAAAGAATCCAGATTACACTAAATTGTACATAATTTAGATTAAGCCCATAAGTCACAGCCAATCCCGCAATGCCTTGACAAACACAAAATTGAAATAGGAAAGGAATGAAGTTTTATGTATGCCTAGTGTCATAAGGAGCAAGTATGACTTAGTATGTAAATTGAAACTACTCACCAGGATCAGCTATTGAACTTGGAAAAGATATCAAGAAAACCAAACAGAAGGCAAACATGGTAGAGGATAAAATATCCAATCTGAAACTTAGCCATTCCATTGCACTAGCACAGTATAATTTGGGTTGGGAGTATTTTTCTATCAATTTCATATTTATTTCATTAAATCTCGATTCTTGCTCAAAACTTCTTATGGTTGTGGATCCAGAAATCGTTTCAGAAAAATGTTGTATAACTGGAGCTTGGCATATGCCAACCAATCGTGCCAATTCCCGTGCTGATGCTGCGTAGTATCGCTGCACATATAGAAGCACTCTGTTACTTAGCATACATAATGCTATTCTTTGGACATAATAGCAGACAAATTCATATTTTTCTCTTTTTCCTCCTCTCAGAAGTTTTGAAAATTGTGATCAAATTAAGTGCACTTTAAATATTTGGTCAATGAGAGTTACATGCACATTGAAATATGAAAAGGAGGAGTGAAAGTCAAAGATTCATTTGGTGACACCTATTGTGAGTGATGTCAAATGATATAGTTAGAAAACTACCTGGTACCATATGCAAGCTGCCATGACAGGAATCAATACGATAAACACCTGCCATGCAGCTTGGGACATCACAGCAATATTTCCAAAGAGCTGAATCAGATTGTAGGTAAATCCCCATGCTAGATTTGGCATGCTCATGTCTATTGCACTTTGGTCTGTTGAAGCCTGCAACACGAAGTAAAACTAAAAATTTAGCGAACAATTACATTAAATATGGTCATTGGGGGAAAAAGAAGATTAATAGAGAAATCAAACTGTCAAAAATAATGCACTAAGCCATGATCAAAGTAAATAAGTTGTCTCTTCAAAATAAACCAGTGAAGAATTATCAACATGTTATGACATACTCTATTGAGAATTCTCCCACTTGGGGTGGCATCAAAAAATGACATTGGCGCTCGAAAAAAGCACAAATGCATTTTGTTGAAAAGCATGGTGGCTGTCTTGTATCCAGCTATCACAGCAAGAACTGCTCTGGCAAGGGTGGTAAAGGAACTTCCAATCGCCAAAGAAACATAGACAACCATGAGTGTAAAGCTTCCAATATCAGGTTCTGCAGTTGCTGAAACAGGAGTTGCCAAAGCCATCCAATAATTGCTTCCAATCTGAAGAACCACAGTAAGTGCCTGTGAAAGTAATATGAAGGGTACAAGAGCTCCTCCATAAGCTGTTGTGATGTATTTCCAGAAGACTTTAAACCCAACTCTACCCTTTTCCCGTTCTTCTTCTTGAACAAGTTGGCCTTTCGGCTCAATTGTGTCCTCTGACTTGCCAATTTGATCATCTATGTTTTCCACTTCTTGCTCATGTTCAAAATCACTTAATGAATCTGTGTCCTTCATGGTAATACTTGATGATTTAAATGTGTGCCTTCTCTCTAGGGACTTAACTGAAGACAAAGCTGCTCTATGTGCACCTACAAGTTGCATAAAATCGGTGCCTGACCTAAGAATGTCATTGTATTTTCCTGATTGAGTTATCCTTCCTTCTTTCATGACCTAAATAAATTGTAAACAAGAGAAAAGTACTGAGACAATCGTAAATTATGATGTTTGAATTACCAATTTATGAAATCTATGAATCACTCACCAATATTAGATCAGCATCAGGTAAGAACTCTACTTGATGAGTTATGTATATCACAGTTTTTGCTTTCAAAAGGCCAAGCAAACACTCCTGAACAGTATAGTAGTAAATGTATAATTAGATAACAGCCTGTCCATCAAAATGCACAACAAAACTAGTGTAATTGTATTTGAAGATTGAAGGATATGATCTATCACAGGAAGAAGAAAAATCCAATTCCTTGATTGTTATAACTGTATCCATGTCCATAATATACTACTGGAATTTACAGAGATCAGAAACATGAAATTCCATGAAATTTTTTCATTATACAAGTGATGACTCCACTTGGAGAAACATTTAAAATGCTAGAAAAGATTTATTTTTGAATTCAACTTGGAGACATCTAAACACAACCTGTCAGCTAATTTTTTAGACTTTTGCATAAAAATATAGTGAACTTAATACTCTTTAGGATGTTTAGAAAGATCAGAAGATGTATCAATAATTTGGCATTCTCAAATTACTTTACCAAGGAAAAAAAACAGATTGCATTGACAAATAGTACCTTAAAGATATGGGATCCTGTATGAGCATCCACAGCACTAAAGGGATCATCAAGCAGATATATATCAGCATCTTGATAAAGAGCTCGGGCTATTTGTACTCTTTGCTTCTGCCCACCACTCAAATTGATTCCCTTCTCTCCAATAATGGTCTGATCACCAAATGGTAGAACCTCTAGGTCTTTTATCAAGGCACATGCTTCTAGCACCTTCTCATACTTTTCCCTATCCATCTCTCTACCAAATAGTATGTTCTCCTCTATCTTGCCACTCTGTATCCATGGTGATTGAGCAACATAAGCCTTTGTTCCACACACCTTCAGGGTCCCAGATAGCTTTGGTACTTCCCCTATTATACAAGAAAGTAAACTAGACTTGCCTGATCCAACAGTACCACAAACAGCAACCCTCATGCCATGAAAAACTCTGAGATTTATGTTTTTCAATGTTGTATTTATAGAAGATAAATCCCAAGAGAAATTTCCATCTACTAACTCAATTGCTATATCAGAACTACCCCGCGGAAGCTTCTCCACAACATCAGTTTTCCAGTCATCTAGACGAAGAAATGCTACAATCCTATCTAGGGAAACCTTAGTTTGTGCAATCATTGAAATTGTGTCAGGAAGACTGTAGATGGGCATTTGAAGAATTCTGAATGTAGCAAGAGCAGATAAGATCTTCCCTGATTCAAGTGGGATGCCTATAAGAACACAAGTCCCAAAAGTAGCCACAGCAACAAACGTTGGGGCATTAAAGAAGAGAAATCTAACAATTGCTGTACCAACAAGAAATTTCTTCAGCCATGTTTCCTCTGACTTCCTAAGCTGAATGATCTTTGATAAGAACTTCATCTCCCATGCTTGCAGTTTTAGAATCCTCATATTCATTAGAATCTCAGACGTCGCCTTCATTCTTTTATCTTTGAACTCCATTACCTTACTTTGGAACTTCTCTTGCAATGATGCCACAGGATGGTTTAGCAGCATCACAATTACAGTGGCAGCAAAAGCGGCTATTGAAGCGACCCCTACACTTCTATGAAGAATAAACAAGGCCAAAGCAACTTGCAGAACAGCCATCCATGGATCATGCATGTACCAACAGAATTCACCAATCCTTTCAGCATCAACAGTCATCAAATTGATGTTTTCACCACTGCTGTGTCCCTCCTTTGATTGACATGAAAGGGTCAAACCTTTAGCATAGATCATTGCCACCAACATTGATTGCATCTTAACCCCAACCTGCTGGAACTTAAACATCCAGTGCCTCTGTGAAAGGCACTCTACAAGCTTTGCAGTAACAAATGCCATAACCAAAACATAGCCTTCATTTTTATACCTGTGTTCCCCGTTGAGGTATTGGACAAGGTTGTCAATAAGGTAGGGTCCAACATACGAAGCACATGTGTACAAGAATGCAAATAAGCCTGATAAAAGGATCCCTTGCCATGTTGAGAAGAATAACACCTTGACCAGCTTAAGAGTTGTCACACTCCTAACACTACCACACTCTGATTCAAGCTTGCTTCTAAAAGTTTGAAAAGCCCCATAGGCACTGTCATTGATACCAAGCAGTGGTAGGTCCTCATGGTCTAAAGTTTTTTTATTCCCTAAAGTTATTAGTGGACTCATCCATGAGAAAGTAAGAATGCTGAAAAATCCAGCACTTGAATAACTGGTTAAAATTTCATTTCCTCCATTCTTTTCGGGATCAGAATTGTTGCTTAAACTAGAGTTGCCACCGTTCAAAAGGGACTCTTCAAGAGGGGCAAGTTTAGCCATATTGTTGGTAGAACATCCAACATAACAAAGAAACAACCCCGTAACAGAGGAACCTATATCAGAAACCAGGTATATGATTGGCAAGGAAACATGGTTTCCATAGATTATTACAAAGTCTGTAACAAGGCAACAAGAAGACACAAAGGCATAGACCCAGCACCAAATTCTCAAGAAACATGGGAAACTAGGTTCCTGTGCATTGGAGTTTCTAACATGCAAATAAACACAAATAACACCCCAAGCTACTGTTTTGATAACCAAATCCAAAATAGTGACAAGCTCATTTGAACCATCATGTTCTTCATACAAGGGAAAGTAGCTCAGTAAGCACAACACAAGGTTAAACACACAAATAGCTAAGCTACAGACTAGACTGTGTTTGTGGGACAAGAAACCAGGATCAGGGAATCTATTTCTACTTTCACTCTTTTCTCTTTGGTCCACATGGACTTTCTCCCATACCCATGATACAACCAGAACAAGTAACAAGACCAGGTGCAGTGAAGCAGATATCCCTCGTGTGAACATGGGTTGGAGGAGAAAATCAGTACCAGGGGGCATCATCATGATGGAGGAGGAATAGTGAGAGAAGAGTAACAGCATACCTTGAAAAAGAAACCACTTGGGGTAGATTTATTGTGGGTGAAAAGTAATGGTTGACTTGTTGACTTTGGCTCTAAAGCAAGAGTTCTATGAACATAAGTGGCTAGTGAGTGAGTGAGTGACTGTGGGGGTGAGATAGACAGCCATGAATGAAGGTAGAAAATTGGAGGACTCCACTCCATAATATCTTGTTGATTCCAATGCAAGATTTTCTTTCCAGTCACGGAGCTCCACTGGATCACATAGAATTTTTTGGAGAAACATTTAGTTTGTTATACTTTTAATCTCTCTTTATTAGTTTGAAGTGTATGTGATTTTAGTTAAGTATTTTTCGAGTCAATCAAGTCTCTATTTTAAAAACTAAATAAATATGGTTTCCATCAATTTTGTTTCTCTAATAGACTAATACCCATGTATATAAATTTTGAGATATGAAATAATTTTAAATGTCAGGAATTTAGCGAAATTTTGATAAAATTTAAATAATTTTGTAAGATATGATATTAGGGTTTAAAGAGGGATAAATTTGATTTTTTTTATTGAGTGAAATTTGATATTTTGATTGGTGAGTTTTGAGCAGAAAAATGTTTGAAACAATTTACTCGATTCAATTTGTAAAAATTTTAGATGAGTTATGAGAGTCAATTTTAAGTAAATAAAGAGTGATGAATGATTTAGTTTTAACACTTACAGAATCAAGGGACCAAATTTGCTCAAAAGATTACCGGGGACCAAAAATCACACATCAACTGCAGTAAAGTGGCTAAAAATACATATATTAAAAATATTAAATAATAATTAATGATTATAATGCTTTTTTTTTTTTTGTAAGAAGATTCTTGTCATTTTCCATTCCACCCCTTGGTAGTCCTTGACCTTGATCCCGGTCTTTATCATAGAAATCACGCTATTGCCTTCAGAACCATGGGATCAGTGGTAGTAAGTGATAATGTGATATCTAGGTCCTAAGATATCGGTGTCCCTCTTGCTCCTAATATTATGAGATTATTATTTTATTTTTATTTTTATTTTTATTTCAATTTTATTCCTTCCATTTAAATCTCATCAAGTTTCAACCTTTGTTGCCTTTCAATCACACCCACCTTATGTGTTTCACACTGCTATTGATTCAACCTTTATTTTCCTTTTAAATAACCTTTTAAATAACTCAGCTTATTCAGGTACCCTTTTCAAATTGATCCCAAATCCCAATGATGCCATCTGATTAAGAATTAAAAACAAAAACAGCTGACCCTATGGAGCAATGAACCGAATATGAAGACAAGAAATGACTTGGTCCATCTTTGCTAAGCCTAATGGGTAGCCTAGTTACAATAATAAAAACACACCTATTCTAATGGGTCAAAACTGGAGTTTTTGGACCTTGTGGTATACTCTGCAACAAGTTGAGCAAAAGATGATAACTTGTCCTCTAGCAATCTTGTTGGGGAATCATATTCCTCAATAAGTCCTGCATTAGTGTGTCCAATGAAATTAATCACATGAAAAGGTACATAAAATAAAAAAAATAAAAATTGCAAGTTCAAAGAAGAATATGTAATACAACACAGCCTTTCTCACCTTGATTGAGTAGTAGAACCATATCACTGTCAATAACAGAAGTTATTCTATGTGCAATGGAAATGACAGTGCAATCAGAGAAATGTTGCCCTAGTGTTTGCTGAATCAAATTATCTGTAGCAGTGTCAACTGATGCTGTAGCTTCATCTAGTACCAACACCTTACTCTTCTTAAGCAGCACCCTACCAAGACAGACCAATTGCCTCTGACCCATACTCCAATTCTCACCATTCTCACTAACTGCGGCATCCATTTTGACATAAACAATAGATTCATTCCAAGAATATATTGTATATGTAGACTATTTAGAATTTAGTTACTACATATTGACAGTGTAAAAAAGTTTTTCACATACATCTAATTATATCTTACCATGTAGATATTTTAGGAAATAATTTTACAGGGTGATACCATGATATAATATGATTGGATGTCTGTGTAAAATATTAGTGCGTCGTTATTAAACTCGTATAATTATGTTCAGTAAGTTTAAAAAACAAACCTGCTGAGTCTAACTTTCCTTCTTTCCTTCTAACTTCATCTCCAAGCTGACACATATCCAGGGCCTATATGAAAAAAAATATGCCAATTAGTGAATGCAATGCTAATTTGAGCAACAACAACTACAAGTCCAAATTTTTGGATAAAACATTGTCTTTCTCAGTTTCTTTCTCTGTGTGTGTGTGTGTGTGTGTGCCACACAAATAAAACCAAACCCACCTCCCAAATTTGTTCATCTGTGTACTCTTCCAGTGGATCCATATTACTTCTCACAGTACCTTCAAACATGGTTGGATCCTGAGGAATGATGCTCAGTCTAGACCTCAAATCATGAAGTCCAATGGAAGATATGTTGATGCCATCAATCATGATCCTCCCAAAAGTAGGCTCAACGATTCGGAAAAGCGCTTGTATGAGAGTTGATTTACCGCTTCCCGTTCTCCCAACAATCCCAGTTTTCATTCCTCCAACAAATGTGCATGTAAGGCCACGCAACACAAGTGGCATATGGGGAGCATAACGCACCTTCATCATATGCATTGCATCATTATAAACATGACACGCAAAAAAATCAACCACAAACTATGCCATGTGTCTATGACATATCTTGTATTACAAGGCACAAAAATTTTCTGTTAAGAAACTACTAACCATGAAGGATAAAATACTTAGCTCAGGTTCTGTAAATCAACAACAAATCAAAAGATAACAAAATAAAAACATGACAATAACTACCTGCAAGTTGTGAATATCAACTGTGCCATATGATGGCCAAGAAGCATGTGGCCGGTTTTCCTCTACAACAAGAGGAGGCTCACTAGGAATGGAAGTATACTGAAGTATTCTTTCTACTGATATAATTTTGGTCTCCAAGTTGCTAAATTCCCATATCATCCATGCTTCTACAATGTTCAGATTAAGGCCATAGGTTACAGCTAAACCAGCAACACCTTCAAAACAAAACAACAAATAGGGAGTGAGGGGATTGTGCACTTTTGAGTTTTGACAGGCAAAGATATATACCAGATTTTGAGTTATGTACCTGAATCTATGACTCCTTGTGGAACAGATATCAAGAATAACAAGCAAAAGGCAAATGTGATAGAAGACAAAACATCCAAGCGCAAGCACAACCATTCCATGGCACCGGCGATATTGAACTTGGGGCGTGAATATCCATCCATCAGTTTCATGTTTGTTTGCTGAAATCTTGACACCTGATCAAAGCTCCTGATGGTAGATGTACCTGAGATTGTTTCAGCAAAATGTTGAATGACAGGAGCCTTGCATACTCCAACTAAACGCGATAGTTCCCGGGCTGATGGTAAGTAATATTGCTGCACAATTATAAGTTTGTAAAATGTCAGATGTTAACACATAACATTGTAAATAAGTATGGCAAATGAAATACCTGAAACCAGATGCTGATTGCTGTAATAGGAATAAAGACAATGAAAACCTGCCATGCAACCAGGGACATCACCACTATAATTCCGGCCAAATGGATCACGGAGCAAGCAAATGATGCAGTTTGAAAAGGGATGTTTATATCTACTTGACTTTGGTCAGTAGAAGCCTGCAAGAGAACAGAAAAATGAAATTCTCAAAAAAAATTCTTACTATATCCAATGAAAACAACTAACAAGATGGATGTGACTGTTAACAAATCAATGAGCCAAAGATATTTAGGATTCATATATCCATCTCAAAATCAGAACCAAAATATAGAGAGAATAATGGGGTATCCATAGTTCCATTCCACATACCCTATTAAGGATTCTCCCACTTGGAGTGGCATCAAAGAATGACATTGGAGCACGGAAAATGCAGAAATGCATTTTATTGAAGAGTAGAGTAGCTGTCTTATAACCAGCTGTGACAACAAATGTTGCTCTGGCAAAGACACATAAAGAACTTCCTATGGCCAAAGCTACATAGACAACTAGGAGTGTGCCTCCTCCAACAGGTGGCTGCGCATCTTTCGAGATGTGAGTTGCCCAAGCCATCCAATAGCTGCTTCCAATTTGAAGAAGTTGAAACAGGCTTTCAGCTAGCAATATGAGTGGCACAAGAGCTCCTCCATATGATGTTGTGATATACCTCCAATAGACTGAAAACCCAACCTTACCTTTCTCTCTTTCTTCTTCTTGAACAAGCTGGCCTCTTGGCTCACACTTGTCATCCGTTCCACCATACTGCAATTCTTTCTTCCCTTCTTTTCTTTCAGCACCATGGGAAAGAGAGGCACTTACATCCTGCTGTGATATACTTATTTTGTCAGGCATTGTGCCAACATCTAGTGAATCAAGTGCAGACAAAGCTTCTCTATGAGCACCAACAAGTTCCATAAAATCAGTGCCTGAGTTGAGCAGATCATTATACTTTCCGCATTGAGTAATTTTCCCATCCTTCATAACCTAACAACAAGGCATAATTTGATTAAGAAAGGTTGGAAGGAAAACAAGCAAACTCTCCTTGAATTGATGACATACGACTTGAGAATTTCTTACCAAGATAAGGTCAGCAGTGGGTAAGAACTCTACTTGATGGGTGACATAAACAACTGTCTTTGAACTTAAAAGACCAAGCAAGCATTCCTGACATATACATAAAATGAAAAGGCTCATTTACTGAAATACTAACACAAGGGTCATGAAATCGGAAGAACAACATTTATCACAAGTGTTTATGAAAACGATTTGTAGTTTGTAGTACATCAAAAGAAAAATGAAAATGAGTTACCTTAAAGAGGTGAGATCCTGTATGAGCATCCACAGCGCTAAACGGATCATCAAATAGATATATATCAGCATCTTGATATAGAGCACGAGCAATTTGTATTCTTTGTTTCTGTCCACCACTCAAATTAATTCCCCTCTCCCCTATAATTGTCTGATCTCCAAATGACCAAATCTCAAGATCTTTCTTTAAGGAGCATGCTTCAAGGACCTTCTCATACCTTTCCCTTTCCATTTCCTTGCCAAACAATATATTATCCTCTATCTTGCTACTTTGTATCCATGGTGACTGAGCTACATAGGCCTTTGATCCACACACCTTCAGGATCCCTGATATCTTGGGTACTTCTCCCAATATACATGAAAGTAAAGTAGACTTGCCTGATCCAACAGTACCACAAACAGCAACCCTCATTCCATGTAAAACTCTGAGATTTATGTTTTTCAATGCGCCATTCGGGGAAGAAAAATCCCAAGAGAAGTTTCCACCAACTACCTCGATGGCTGTATCAGAACTACCCCGTGGAAGCTTTTCCACTGTATCAGACTGCATGTCATCAAGACAAAGAAAAGATGCAATCCTATCAAGGGAAACCTTAGTTTGTGCCATCATTGAGATTGTGTCTGGAAGATTATAAATGGATTCTTGGAGAACCTGGAATGTTGCAAGTGTAGATAAGATCTTGCCGGATTCAAGAGGGACCCCTATAAGCATACAAGTACCAAAAGTAACCACAGACACAAATGCTGGGGCACTCCAAAACACAAATACAACCATGGTTAAAGTGTGTACAAATTTCTTTAACCAAACTTGCTCAGTCTTCCTGAGTTCAGTTATCTTAGACAGAAACTTCATTTCCCATCCTTGCTGTTTGAGAATCCTCATGTTGTTTAAAATCTCAGATGTCGCTTTCATTCTATTATCTTTTGACACCATCAACTTGTCTTGAAACTTCTCTTGGGCTGACCCTAAGGGAAAATTTGCCAAGATTACAATGACAGTTGCAACAATCCCAGAAATTGAAGCAAGGCCAAGATTTCTATACAACACCAACAAGGCTACTAAAACCTGCACAGCTACAGACCAAAGATCATGCAAGTGCCAGCTGAAGTCACCAACTCTTTCAGCATCAACAGTCATGAAATTGATTATCTCCCCGGAAGTGTGGCCCTGCTTGGATTGGCATGAAAGGGTCAAAGCCTTATTATAGATGGTTGTCACAAGCAGTGCTTGGACTCTAATTCCAACCTGCTGCAACCTAAAGAACCAGTGCCTCCGGGACAAGCACTCCACAAGCTTTGCCACAAAAAATGCAGACACCAAAACAAGACCCTCATTTTCAAAATTCCTTTGTCCATTAAGATATTGAACAAAGCCATCAATGAGATAAGGACCCACATAAGAAGCCAATGTGTTTACCAATGCAAGGATGGCTGTCAACAGAATCTCTTTCCAGGCTGAGAATGCCAATGACTTCACTAGCTTAAGTGTGGTCACTGTGTTAATGTCACCACCACAATATTCATCAAGCTTATCACTGAAAGTTAGAAAAGCTCCACCTGAACTGTCTCTTGTGTCAAGTTGGGGTACATCCTCAAGGTCTAAAGTCTTCTTCTTTCCAACACTAATCAGAGGACCAATCCAAGAGAAGGTAAGAATGCTGAAAATCCCAGCAGTAGAGTAAGGGGTAACAGTGTCAACCCCCTTGGTACCATCAATTGTATCATCATCAACATTCAAAAGAGGTTCTTGAAGAGTGCTATCTTTTACTCCACCCTCATTTTTCACAAAACACCCCAGGTAACAGATGAATAAACCCACACAAGCAGAGAAAACATCAGAAACAATGTACTGAATTGGCAAAGCAGCGTGATTTTCATAGAGAACAATGTCCACTGTAAAGCAATAACTGGAAACAAAGAGGTAGAAGACACACCAAGCTCTGAAGAAGAAGAATGGTAATCTTCTTTCACCTGAACTGAAGAAAAGTTCCCCACCGTGCAGGCAAACACAAACAACACCCCAAGCAACTGTTTTGAGCACCAAATCCAAAAGGGTCACGAGCTTTTCTTCTGACCAACCATTTTTATACCAACTGAAGTAATCAAACAAACACAGCAGAAGATTGAAAGCAGAAACACACAGAGAACAAACAAGAGTCCTTGTGAAGAGGGTGTTATTGGTTTTCTCTCTGCAACTGTCTCTGGCTCCAAATCCAACTGTGACTTTCTTCCACAACCATGACACTAAAAGCGCCACTAAAAGCAGTAGATGTAGGGAACCGGATAAGCCATGCAAGAAGACCGGTTTCACGTTCAGGAAAGAAGTTGGAAAACCACTAGTGGCAGCAGGGTGTGTAAGAAAATGGAATGAGAGGAAAAACGACATAACGTACTTGAAAAGTTGAGTGAGTAATGATTAAGAAGTTTTGAGTTTGTTGCATGTGGAACCTTAAAAGGACTCTAGGAAATGGGGTAGTATCAGACAGAATGAAGATTTTCTGCTTATACAGAATGAAAAACAAGTTATGGCCGTAGAGACAAAAAAGAGGAAGAGAGGAGAGTCAAACACGGAACTCCTAAAGGGTAGTAGCTTATGTAACTGGGAAAGCAATGATGAAGAGGGTGAGAAAAAACGAGAGTAAGTGGGGGGGCTATAGTATTTTCCATGAAAACGAGTGAGTTTGGAAATGATAAAGAAACAGAAAATACTCTGTTCATAGTGTATGAAATGAATGAATAGCACAGTACGTAAGTAGGAGAGAAAGTGAAGTGGAGCTCAAATTCTGATACAGCCAAACAGGGTACTATTTATGAATTCTGAAATCTAAATTGCAGTTGTACTCAGTAGATATATATAATAAGAGATATGATATACTAACACCCACACCCCACCCCACCTCAACGAGTAAAATGAGGAGATGGGGTCTGTGGTTGGTATGTCATGGGTGTGTGTGTAACATTAATGATATAATAAACACCGTGTATCTGAAACCATTTTTGTATAATGATATTCTTTTTTTTGTAACCATGTTATTGGTGCAAAGTATTTACTAGCTTTGTCGATGACTAATCTCTGCCGGATAACCTGACTAGCCATCTTTAGTGGGGACTTCTCTCCCAACCATGTTTTTTCTATCCACAATACTTGAACCCAAAATCTTATTTAAGGGATTCGAGCCCAGTACCACTCGGACCAATAAAATGTTGGTTTTTATAATGGTATTTGAAACCAAATTTGTATATATAGTAATAGGGGAATATATTTAATAGAAAGAGAAAATAGTGGCACTTATATTGAGATGACGTAATTATTAATGAAACAAGTTTAAAAAACTTATAAGATAGTGGCAATCAGAGCTGGCAAAATGGGCTTAGCCCGCTGGACTGGTCTGAGCTCGCTCGAAAAAATACCGGGTTTGGACACACAAATTTGAGCCCGTTTTTAATCTGGACTTTTTTGGCCCGGCCCGTAAATCCGAAGCGGGCCGCTCGAAAACATAGGTCAAAGCCCGAGCCCCGGCCCGAAAAAAGCCCAAAAAATATATGACTCGGATACATAAATTTGAGCTCGTTTTCAATCCGAGCTTTTTTGGCTAAGTCCGATAAAACTCGAACCCAATGCGGGCCGGTCCGACCCGACCCGAAAGCCTGAATTGCCACCTCTAGTGGCAATCGGGATGAATTTAATTTTAATGTAACCTATAAGAAAAAATTTGCACTTATATTCAATGTAATGTAGTGAATATAATATAGCATGCGGTTGTACCCATTCAAATCGACTAAATGAAGAGTTAAAACTATAAATCAAAATTAAACTCAAGTAAACACAATAACTGAGATTTGATATCATGGTCACGTAAGAACATTTGTTAGGAGAGGTTAATTATCTACTTAAATGGATCTTCATATGTCAAAAGAATTAGTTTTCACAGTTATGTATTAAAGATATCTTACTAGTTAAAATAACTAAAGTTAAATTTTGTATAGTTTTTTTTTCTTTGTACAAAATTGAATTTTAATATGGTGTTTTATTTCACCATTTTTTTCTTCTGAAAAGGCGAATTTCAAATAAGATATTATTATAAAAGAGTATGATTGTTTTATTTTAAATTTTTTATATTTTAGATTTATTATTAAAATTGTTAAATGAGAAACTTTTTCTTTTTTTTTTCCTACTCAGGGGGGACCATACTACTGGAGTACCGGAGGGAGAAGAAAATAGATGGATGACCTCCTTAAATATTCCTACAATTGCATTGCAGTGTTACTTTTAACAGTGTTGCGACCGTAATGTAAGGCTTTAATTTTCACACTCTGTTAATTAAATATATTTAATGTCATCATTATGTCTTGTCTATACACTGTTTTCAAAAGTTGAGTTCGCTAATAATTACAAAGATGTCATACTTAACAGACAATAAATTAATACATCTGGATGGTGTGTGATTTTCTTTTGTCCTACCCAACACGTATCAAAATTAAATTTTACCATGAGCTTCGTATGATCTGGGAGTCATGATAAGGAAGAAAATTTTAGGTAGAGTGAATTTTTATTTTTAATTTAATAAAATATTTAAGAAGCCAGATCCGCATCTATGGATCATTAATGTTATACTACCAAGTAGCAACATGTGAGAGGGGCTGTAACGCTGCCTTACCTGCTAACCTGTTTTGAGTGTATATGATTTCATTTCAACTAGAAAAATTTACTCCTGCTAAGCATAAAAGAGACATGTTACGGGTTACATGTTCTGATAAAGGAGGATTAGCAGCTGTCAAATAGAACAAAAATATAGAGGTAACATGACTTGACATCACAACGGTTAGAGGTTCTGATACTAGGTTCCTCAAATCTTGCATAACAATGACTGCTAATCAACCTATGAGCTGAACATCACAAGGAGAAACTATGCGAAGTCCTGCTTGACATGATTATTAATTGTTTCCCCCACTTCATTTGGCCATAGCTGTAGAACGATGGCAACAAGAGGATTGAACTACTAATAAATTGATACTGAAGCTTAAGTGACCATTAACAAGGACTCTGCATCATACCAAAATTCACAAAATCAACAAAAGGCAAGGGTTAAGAAAACTTCTCCAAATTTTTTTTGCATTGTGCTGCACGGATTGCAATGGACTGGCACAGTTGATGATGATGGGCTGTCATCTACACACAAAGCAAACTGAGTAGCCAACAAAAAATAATAATGAAGGGAATTAAAACTAAGAACGAAAACCAAAAGAAAAAGAATAATAATCACATTCACAACAAAATCAGAGTTCAGCATCTCAAATTGATTAATACAATAATTACAAATCAAATCATGCTGACTCTTTGACTGCACAACCCTAACTAATCATTAAATTTGGTGGAGAAGACATCAGTGGTGGCTCCTGTGTCAGCCCCATCTTCCTCCGGGTCGAAATTGGCAATCACAGTCCCCTCATCTGCTACCTTCAAGTTATCACTAGCAACTGTATCGACCATCACAGTGTCATCTCCAGCTACCACAGTGGTCTCCAATTGAGCCCCACCACCTCTCATGGTGCACCTCCCAATGGGGGACCAATCCCTCCCCATATCAGCAACGGGTGGAGTTGTGGCAGTACCAGTAGGAGGGATCCCCAACTGGGCTGCCGTATGTAGGAGCAAGGCATCATGCCACTAGTGCAAAAAAGACATTCCAAGTCGGTTATTTTTGACTTTCAAAGTCGGTTGTGGGAGGGTCTTAAAATCTCCCGACTTAGAAAGTCAAGGACTTTTGAAGTCGGATTTTCGACCGATTTGAAATGTGCCACATTCTAAGACGGTTACAAAGACCGTCTTGGAAGCCATGTTTATCGTTTAAAACTGGTCTTTCCAAGTCGGTTATAATGTAAACCGTCTTTAAAAACTAACTTTCGAAGTCGGTTGTTTTAATAACCGACTTGGAAATCATACTTTCCAAGACGGTTTTTGAATCAACCGACGTGGAAAGTTAGTTTTTAAAGACGGCTTACGTTATAACCGACTTGAAAAGTGGGGGTTTTCTATTTTTATACCAGAATCTATTTTTTTCATTTCTCTCCCCGTTAGACTTCAGTACGCACAATAAAAACTCGTTTGCAGTCTAATCCAGTACAGAACAATAAGAAAACTCTACCAATAGCGCATGATGAATTCACTTGAAAAAATACAACTACACTTGCTGAAATATTCTAGTAAATAACTAATATTATTCAATTTGGTTTCATCTTCTTGCACTAAAAAAATTACTAAAAGCGAACTGCACAAAGTCTATCATAGTTTATAATTATATTTGATATTGATTCACATAAACAGGTTCAACCACCTATTAACCTAGCCTGCTACATTCCTAGTAACCAAAGTGCAGTCATTCCTTACTGGCTCAGAATTAGATTTAGATTTAGATACAGTTACAGAATGCTCTTAGATTAGGTAATTTATCCAGGTACAGTATGCATATATACATACACACATCACGTATATATGAGAGAGCAGTATACTCACCTGTGGCAAGCAACTAGGAGCTCTTCATTTTTTACACCCTTAAGATTATCAGCTCCTAGTTTAACCAAGAAAGAACGCTAGTGTAGGCGCTCCTCTGCAGGAACTCCATGAAAACTGCAATCACAAATCCTTTGTTTACTAGTTGGGCTGCAAAAAACAGCTCAAATTAGGAAGAACGTGAAATCAAGAGTAGAAAGTGACACATACATACACCCAAACACTTCTTTAAATTTTGTGAAGCCTAAATATACCAAGGGGTCTACTGATAATAGAATACAGTAAATTCTAATGAAAAAGTCAAAAAATAGGATAACAAAGTTTCCATGTCACAGAACAAATGAAGAGAGCTACCAGTTGATGGAACAAACATGCTGAAGCAAACATCTTAATTTGAGCAAGGCTATAAGTCCATCAAAAGACAATGTTTTGGATTTAATATAAACTTCTTGAATTCACGCACTCATACTTAAACTAAATGTGCAAAGAAACATAAGGAATTAAGGAAATACAAGTTCACCTGCAAGAAACAAACTAGGATAAAAAACAACAAAAATATACCACTTTAAAAATCATGGAAGAGCATATAAAAGCAAGGTGCCATTACAAGACAGCAATAGGTATAAAAGCAAGGTGCCATTACAAGACAGCAATAGGTATCATGGAAGAGCATATAATAGCATAACCGCTTAGGAGTATGTTTGGAGAAATTGTTGGTAGATCAGGAAATAGAACAATAAATAAATTAGGTACAGGAAGCAAAGTTTTGACAGAAGGGTGAGGAAGCAAAGTAAACAAAAAGCAAAGCAATCAGAGAACTTTGAAGAGCAGTATGAAACTAAAGAGGTCCATGTCAGATTCAGACAAGATGAATTCATCATTTTGCTTTGCTCATTGAAGGGTATCATCAATCATTTATCTGCATAGACTATAGTACAAAAAAAAGAAAGGACTTGGCCTAGGAAAAAAATTACTTCCAAGATTGCAAATATTTTAAAATATTTTCATTTCATATGTAACGAGATTAATGAGATTAAGTCACTAGTCTCAAGTCTCAACTCATTACCCAAAAATTGATAAATGCAGTAATTATGACAGTTAATTACGTGCTGGAAATAAAGGTTATGAATCTCTTCAGCACGCACAACATATAAAATGTAAACAAGCAACAACTTCTAATTTAGAAGTTGTTGCTTGTTTACATTTCATATGATTTTCAGTAGCCATGAAGGTTTTTTCATAGTTCTAATGAAATAAAAGAGAGCCAACATTTCCTATCATCAATTTAGCCAACTATCAGATGGCATCATTTAACAGTAAAGAGAATACTTCATAAAAAAGGACAAATATCCCAAAGAAAAGGAAATTATCTTAAAAAAATCCCACGCCTGAAATATGGTTAGATATCACTTATCCAAAAAATAAAAAAGCACTGAACTATTAGCACTTGTGAATTTGTACCATCCTAGATTTTATTAGATTCTTTTCAAGCTCCGCTTTTAACACGAGCTTCATAAGTAAACTAATATGTTATATATATATATATATATATAAGATATTAAGAGAAAATATAGGAAACATTCATTAAATAATTTAAAGAGGAGAGAAGTTAATTAGGAAGATAGGGAACTATCTGATTACGTTTCTACTTGCTTGGTTAATATACTTATTAGTTATTTCATTAATTTGGTCTGGATAATATACTTTTACTCAATTTTTTCCTTCACTTATTAGTGAAATAATGATGAAGTTATGAAAATAGCAAACCTTTAGCTTGATTTTCAACTCATCATACACTTTGTCACTCATAATTGGCTTTCCAGATACATAAGCAATAGAAACCTCAAGTAATTTTTGTTCATCTGAACCTGCACAATAAGACTTGAAAAAGATAAAGTGGATACCATACAAGCAAACCATTTTTTGTGCAATTATGTTAGCCTAAAAGTGAAACTTCAAATCTAGAAGATGGAGTGAATATTAATGAAATAAATAAGCGGTCAGAATGAAGCAAAATAGACAAATAAAGATAACATTTGCATTGAAATTTAACAAACCTCGAATCAAGGAAGCAATGCAGAGTTTATTGTCCCACAATAGGAAGGTGAAAGCACTAATGGAGAAACACGAGAAGTATTAACACAATGCCAATATCATTGCCTCACACAATATAAGGACGCACCCCCTAATTTGTTACTACCAGCTCAAGTCAATTTGCTCTCCTGCAAGTTGCTGACTTTTCTGGAGCAAAACATCAAACATATGGTGTGCTTATTCAACAACATGAAGAAGAGTTTATTCCCCCATCACTAATTGACTTGTTAACCCCCATTAAGGGGGAAAGCTTTCGTAAAACCAAAGAGTACATAGGGTGAAAATACCTTCTCGTGTGGCTTGCCATCATTGTTAGCAAGATGCTCGTTCCAGCTGTTTCTGCTTGCTCATCCTCGCCGATTCGCGGTTTGACAGTATCCTCTTCAGTTTCCTCTCGTCCATCTTCAGATCCCGAACTCGCGAGACGCTGAGTCGAAGCCAGTTTTTTTACATTCCTTTGCTTTTTCGTCTGAGGGCCTCTTGTTGTTGCTTTTGGGCTTCCTTTCTCCTCTTCTTCTTCCGTTTGTGAAACCCAATGACGTAACCTAGAAAATGAAAAAATCGAAAGAGAAACACAGAAAAATCTCTTATCATCGTCAAACCACACTCAAGGTGATAGATCTCTGTACTCACCGAAAAAAAAACCCCTTTCCAAGTGCACCTTCTCAGTCCAGATCTCGCGTGTTGCGTGCGCAGAAGATGGGGCGCCGTTTGCAGAGGGAGGCTGCAGAGCGATAGAGAGTCACAATGATGGAACGGAGCAGCGACGACAGTGTTGGAATGGAGGAAAACGCGAACACGAGGAGGAAAACGAACAGAGGATGACGATGGCAGCCGAACTACGATGGCAAACAGAGTGAGGGAGTGAGAACGAGGGTTTGGGGAAGTGATATGTAGAGGGTTCTGATATGTATCGTTAAAGTGAGTGAACGAGGGAGAATAGGATTTCAGGTCGGTCCTCCAAGGACCTGACTCTAAAAGTAGCGCGATAATATCAAAATTGCCACCGCTTTCTTTTAAACGACTTTTAAAGTCGGTTATTCAGACAACCGACTTGAAAAGGTTCATTTTAATTGCAAAATTGCCACCGCATTTCCTTCTAATTCGGCTGCGCGTTCACCCGACTTTAAAAGTCAGTTTTAATCTCATTTTTGCACTAGTGTGCGGCTGTTGGACTTCCATAACAGACTGAATGTCTCTCCGTAGACTTGTATGATCTGCTCGGATCTCTCTCTGATTCCTCAGTATCTCTTCCAATATGGGTAACAAGTCATTTGAAGAGACATTCGGAGGTACAGCGACAGATGTAGAGGTGGAAGGTGGTGGTACATGATCAGCTGGGGTCACAAATTGCTGCTGTGTAGCTCTTACCCGCTCCTGCTTTCTGTTGTACTTAGTGTTAATCCACTGGTCTGTGATTGGGGCAGCTTGTTTCACCTTGGCCTCTAATGGAAATTGGCTCACCTTTGATTTCTGACAAAGCCATTGCACAAGGGAAGGATGCCCCAAAGCTGCATTGACTTTCTCACTTCTGGCAATGGTCAAGATGCTCTTGGCAAGAATGTTGCCAACATTGACCCGCTTCCCTGTCAGAATGCAGAAAATCAAAAGTGCGCGGGAAACTTTGACGTCCGACACATTGGGACAAGGGAGTGGCTTTTTTACTAGTGTAACACAAAAAAAAAAAAATTTATTTACCAAAATAATACACTTTTTTTTATTTACTAAAATAACACATTTTTGAATATAATATTCATTTTTAAGTATTTTTTAATCAATTAAATATTAATAGTTGGTTTAAGATTGTGATTAAGTTGTTAATTAAATTAATATTTAATTGCTAAATATTTATTAACCCAATTTGTCACAAAAGATAAATACATCAATATCTCAGTCTCCGCACACTGATCGGAGCACTCCCCCTCCACTCTTTTTCTGTCACAAAAGACAGAAACATCAATGTCTTTGTCTCCGCACACTGATCGGAGCACCCCCTCCCCTCCTTTTCTGTCACAAAAGACAGAAACATCAATGTCTCTGTCTCCGCACACTGATCGGAGCACTCCCCCTCCACTCTTTTTCTGTCACAAAAGACAGAAACATCAATGTCTCTGTCTCTGCACACTGATCGGAGCACCCCCTCCACTCCTTTTCTATCACAAAAGATAGAAACATCAGTGTCACTGATGTGACACTGATGTTTCTGTCTTTTGTGACAGAAAAGGAGTGGAGGGAGTGCTCCGATCACTGTGCACAGAAACATCAGTGACATCAGTGATGTTTCACTGATGTTTCTGTCTTTTGTGATAGAAAAGGAGTGGAGGGGGTGCTCCGATCAGTGTGCGGAGACAGAGACATTGATGTTTCTGTCTTTTGTGACAGAAAAGGAGGGGAGGGGTCACTGATGTTTCTGTCTTTTGTGACAGAAAAGGAGTGGAGGGGGTGCTCCGATCAGTGTGCGGAGACAGAGACATTGATGTTTATGTCTTTTGTGACAGAAAAGGAGGAGAGGGGGGGTGCTCCGATCAATGTGCGGAGACAGAGACATTGATGTTTCTATCTTTTGTGACAAATTGAGTTAATAAATATTTAACAATTAAATATTAATTTAATTAATAACTTAATCACAATCTTAAACCAACTATTAATATTTAATTGATTAAAAAATACTTAAATGAATATTATATTCAAAAGTGTGTTATTTTGATAAATAAATAAAAATGTGTTATTTTGGTAAATAAATTTTTTTTTTGTGTTACACTAGTAAAAAAGCCCAAGGGAGTAGTGTGTGGTGTACAAAGTTGCTCTAGGCATATGCGGTAGCAGTGAGCTGGGAAGCCTGGAGGCTTTTTTACCATTGTAGCACCATTTTTTTTATTATTTCCCAATCTAGCACTCTTTTTTTTTATTTCCCAAAGTAGCACCCTTTTCATTAAAATATTTATTTTTATTAATTATCAATTAATTAAATATTAGTTTAAAATTATAATTAAATTGTTAATTGTTAATTAATTAAATATTTAATTGTTAAATATTTATTAACTCGATTTGTTAACTAATTAATAATATAATTATATAAAATAACTCACATTGATTTAAAATTTAAGGTAGACCTACATAGACAGTGGTGTGACTGTGGTGAATTTCAGGCACTACACTATCCATGTTTGCATGTCATCGCTGCTTGTTCCCAAATTCACCACAACTACATGATATATGTGCCTCCCCAGTACAAATTGCAAAATGTATACAATATTTACCCCGAAGAGTTCAAACCGGTGCCTCACCGTTCGTATTGGTCAGAATACAATGGAATTAAGTTGTGCCACAATCCAACAATGCAGAGAGATCCAAATGACTCTCCACAATCCACAAGGATTCGTACTAACATGGATCAAACGGAAAGGAGTCGTCATTCCAAGAGATGTGGACTCTGTCGAAATGAAGGGCATAACAAGAAAAAATGCCCTTACCGTTCTAGAGCTGATACACAGCAGTAAAAATTTTCTATAATTTGCATTTAGTTCACTTTTGTATCATTTTTGTTTTTATCACTTTTGTATTTGTATTTTTAAATTTTAAATCAATGTGAGTTATTTTATATAATTATATTATTAATTAATTAACAAATCGGGTTAATAAATATTTAACAATTAAATATTCAATTAATTAACAATTAACAATTTAATTATAATTTTAAACTAATATTTAATATTTAATTAATTAATAATGAATAAAAATAAATATTTTAATAAAAAAGGTGCTACTTTGAAAAATAAAAAAAAAAAGTGCTAGATTAAGAAATAATAAAAAAAATGGTGCTACAAGGATAAAAAAGCCAACCCTGGATCCTCTGTGGGGCCCCACCTAACGTGGTTTTCCATTTAACCCCATCATGACAGATACTGTCTAGAATAACTTTTGCCTCTTCCTCTCCTAAATCCCTACTAACCATTTCTTCATATTCACACTCAACTTCTGGAATCTTTAGCATCTTGTTAATGGAACGAGAATCAAACTTCACTTCTTTGCCCCTCACAAAGCTTTTAAATTGATCCTTACCTTTACTTTCAGTGTACACATTTACATAGAACTCTTTGACCACCTGAGCACTGAATAGTCTCGGAACTGTCATGAGGGCCTCCCATTTTCTATTTTGAATTTGCATCTTGATTTCAGGATATTCCCTCAAGTTGCCCAGATCAAAGCTTTTCTCAGATACAAAAGCTTTCCCCTCCATTTTATTTTCATACTTCCTTTGGTGTTCAGCAGACCTGAACAAATTAGCTTCAAAGGGGGTGTTGGGGGATGATTCTCCAACTGGTCTTTTCTTCTTCTTAGCCGGAGGTGAGTTCCTGGGCAGGGATTCTGAAGATTGCCTCTGTGGGGTCAAGGCATTGGAAGCTCCATCCTGATCCATGATGTTCCTCTTTGCTCTCAGTTTCATTCGACGCATTTCCTGAAATAAGAAAGCACAAAATTTAGCCCTTAAGATGAATATCACCCAAATGCAATTGCACTCAATTATTGGACCCTAAGCATGCCTCTCATTTGTAGTGCAGTATAGAGAAACAAGCTGTACATGCATGAAGGTTTCAATGCTATAGATATGTCTCAGTCAATTAATCAAACAGTTGTAGGGCATAAGTAAATTTCAAGATACCAACCCTTGCATTTTCCAACGCCTCAAGCTCGCAACTTTCACGCCCCAATTCAGCTTTCACAGCCTTATTACTAACATCTAAACTAAACTCATTACCATTCTCCTCCACATGCCTTTCTTGCTTGACCCTCTTCAGCTCCATCTCAACGCTGATCTTTTCCAACCTCTCGAACTGAATCTTCTCTTGCAGCAACCCGATTTCCCTCTTCTTCTCTTCGATCTCTGCCTTCAGCCTCGCTTCCCTTGCAACCAGGGTCTCCTCGACGCGGTCGAAGTCGCTCCTCAGGAACGTGTCTCGTAACTCGGACATGCTCATGTTGTTCAGCTTGCTCCGGTCTCTCCACTCACTCGGCCCGGAAAAGAGGGAACCGACCCGGTTTCTGATTCGGATCGCGGGTCCATAAGGGATTCCGAAAGTTGCGAACTTTTGGAGGGAGAGAGATCGGAAGCAAAAGGGTGGCAGTGATAGTGAAAGTGGAAAATGAAAGGGAATGTGGGTATTGGGAAGGGAGAGTAAGCACTGGGTACTAAGCAACGTCGTTTGTGGTTACGAGGACGACTGCACGAGTGAATGGTAGCCGTAGCAGAAAATGAATGAGGAAGGAGCGCGAACTATGTTTTTAAAAAAAAAAATAATAATCTATAATCTATAACTATTATAAAAGGGATACATGATTTTGGTGTACACATTTTTAGGGACTATTATACTCCTATAACTTTTATTTTACACTATAATCTTAACTTTCACTTTATCCATTATGCCTTTATAACTTCTATTTTAAACTATAATTTATAATTTTCACTTTATTTATATTTTATTAAATTTATATATTACTATATAATTTTGTATTTTATCATCTATAATTTATAACTATTATAACTATTATAAAGGGGATACATGATTTTGGCGTACACATTTTAGGGACTATTATACCCCTGTAACTTCCATTTTACACTATAATCTTAACTTCTACTTTATCCATTATGCCTCTATAACTTCTATTTTAAACTATAATTTATAACTTTCACTTTATTTATATTTTATTAAATTTATATATTACTATATAATTTTGTATTTTATCATAAAAATAGAAAAAGTGGACAGACAGACACGGTAGAAAAAGCAGACAGACAGACCTCTATCCACTAGTAAAGAATAATTTTAAATCCTCCTACCTTTTATTCCTACAATTTCTCCTACTTACTTAATTGAGAAAGAATTAAATGTCTTTTATGTTTTTAATGTTTACTTTTTCATTTATTATTTACTTTATAGAGTAATAGGAGGATATGTAGAAGGATAATTAGGAGGATATAATATTGCTCAATAATAAAATAAAACTGAAAGAGAACAAAATTGCTTAATTATATTTTCATTCTTTAGATATCATGATGGTGTAATTTTAGTCCCTTAAGTATTACAATTGTTACAATCAAGTCATTTGTTATTGTGTTATTTTTAACATCAAGAACTCGTGTGGCACATAGAAAACTGATTCGACACTTGGTTCAATTTAAGAAGTTTATTGATGAGAATTGCAATTATCAAGTCCACATTTAACAATGGGAGAACGACAAATTATTACATTAATATCTACATTTTGAGTAAGGCAAATTCTATGATACTTAGAGAAATTTAAGTGTTTGAATACTTTGATGAGGTGATCTAATAAAAACATGGTAAGTGAAAAAAATTAAATATACAATACTGAGTCAATATTTACCAAAATTAAAATTAAAATTATATTTTATTATTTATATTTATATCCCTACAGACTTTTAATCAAATATTTTATTTGTACATAATTGGCTTTCAATTTTTGATTTATTTTTGTTTTTTTAGGGATAATTTTTTTGAATAATGATATCCTTGAAATCAAAAATTGAAACACTAGGACTTTTGTAGAGGAAGATAATATGAATCTATTGACACTAGTTTTATAAATTTTTGTTGACTATAGAGAGAGAATTTTGAAAAAAATAATAAGGTATTAAAGTTTATATAGACCGCGATTTGAAACTTGATTTCTCGTGCTTTAATTGTTATAAACTAGAACTTTTGTGTACGCTTGGATGAGAAGCCAGATCGTATTAAAAGTGTTATTCGATCGTCTCTCATAGATAAAACCAGTGCTGCAACATCTTCACAATATACAAGCAGAGAAGCTTTTGTACGTGGATCCATTGGCTTCAAGCACGTGGGAGGAGGTGGTGTATAGTGATATTTGTGGTTCTCCTAATAACGTTGCAGTCAAAATTATTATATGGGTTTAACGTGCATCAGTATCATCGTCTTCTTTCATAGATGGAAATGGAGTTTTCGAAAGCAGAAAGGCGAACGAGAGAGAAGAGTACGAGACATCTAGCTTTTCAAAAAAAAATTAAATGATAAAGGGGTGTATTTAGAAATAAATATAAATAAAAAGAAGTATTTATAAATAAATAGAAAAAGTATCATCATGTGACATGGCAAAGAGACTTACACATGACATCTTCTTAGTGGTCCGACACCCATACCCAAAAAATTTCTATGGGTACCGCAGCAGAGTAATCATAATGCTTGGTACAAGAGTAAATAAGAAATTGAATGCTTTGATACTGGTTCTCTTTTCAACATTGATTCAAATGGTAAAGAATTTAGTTTTCAATAGGTAAGATCTCTGAGTTTGAGTGTTATCAATGAAAAAAATAAGCTCTTAGAGAGTATTTTGCCTTTAAATGGGATTATTTGACTCAATTGAGATATAATATAACTTTCAGATAACAAGATATCAGACCAAAAAATGTCTGCCATTTAACAGGGCACTGATAATATGTAAATAAATTTACCCTCACATAACAAAAAAACCCACACATCACCACCCACTTTACTCTTCTTTTTTTCCCTCTCCCAATTTTTTCTCCAATACCCAGCTGACATTTCTTTTTGTGGTCCATACAACAAAATGTTTCTGTGCAAGTATGTTTTCCTATCTAAGTTAATATGTCCAACCCATTTACCTTGTAGTTCACCTTAGTTAAGAGTCCAATCCAAGATTGGTTGCATTGGTTCTCATCTTCTTATTGCTTGGAAGCGATCTCAAAGAGAATATATCCATATCAAGTGAACCACCAGAAGAGGAACTGGAACTGCAACTAGAAGAGGATGCATCACTATCTAAGCCATCCAAGATATTGATATTTTTATAAAATTCACGAGAAGCAGAAAATTGTCTTTTGAGAATTCCATTTGGTTCAGTCAGTCTTGTTGTAGGGGTTTTCAGGACTGCTCCTGATGAACTTTGAAGCTCATTATCTGCAATAACACATGAAGTAGTCTCTTTTCTATTCAAAGTTGCTTTTGAACTACGTTCATCTTCATCACTGTCTTCTAAATTAATAACATTTCCTATTCCCAATCTTCCTCCTGCTGACATAAAAGAGACAGGTTAGTCCTACATAGTAGTGGATTTGCCAACAAAATACTTCAAGCAGAAGCTTGGGAAATGAAGAGCAGCAAATTTTGTAATCCTTACAAAACATTGGTAATTTTCCTGCATTCATGAAATATCCAGCCTCAATTTAAGTAATTGAAGATATATCTTTGCTTTCATCAAATTTAGATATACATATGATAATGCACTTCATTTGGCCATAGCTGTAGAAGGATGGCAGCAAGAGGATTGAACTACTAATAAATTGATAATGAAGCTTAAGTAACCATCAAGGACTCTGGATTATACCAAAATTCAAAAAATCAAGCAAACGCCCAAACAGAAAATGTTGAAGCTTATCATTTACTAATCACATCAAATGAATCTCAAAAGACATGAATTGAAGATAACCGATCAATAACTACAGAGCATTGAGCAACCTAGCTATAAGGATAAACTGAAAAGGCACTGGTGGAGCTCTGTAGTGAAGTCCACGTGCCAAACAATGTCAGTTAGTAAAAGACAAGGCTCTTTCACATTCAAGTAAATGTAATCACACTCCTGTTCTTTGTGCAACATTATGTAAACATGTACCTCCCTCCCATTCTTTAAACTCTCAAACACACGGTTAAATTGTACCCAAAAGAATCACCAAAATCTTGTCATCAATTCCTCCACCTACAGGGAGTTCAGTGGCACCATATTGACACAATCAATCACCATCTATTCCATATTTTCACTGAACTCATAATTATGACAAAGACACTGCCTCAGTGCCATAATAAAGCACAAAATGTATTGGCCCAGATACCTGCAAGCCTAATCAGTCAAATTATATTCATCCCATTACTTCCAAAACGCAATTCAACACACACACACATACGCACACACTCTCAAGAATGCACAATTAGTAAGCAAACACAGCACTTAGAATCTCCATACCTGAAGCACCTAGACCATCTTTCTTAATTGGTTCACTAATCCGTATCTTCTTTTCCTCCAAAACCTCAACCTTTTCACTTTCCATTTCAGCAACAGCACTAGCAACCCCATCACCACCAACCCCTGTATTCTTCAACACCTCAAGCTCGCAACTTTCACGCCCCAATTCAGTTTTCACAGCCTTATTGCTAACATCTAAACCAAACCCATTACCATTCTCCTCCCCACGCTTTTCTCCCCTGATCCTCTTCAGCTCCAACTCAACGCTGATCTTTTCCAACCTCTCGAACTGAACCTTCTCTTGCAGCAACCCGATTTCCCTCTTCTTCTCTTCAATCTCCGCCTTCAGCCTTGCTTCCCTTGCAACCAGGGTCTCTTCGACTCGGTCGAAGTCGCTCCTCAGGAACGTGTCTCGCAACTCGGAAACCAGCTCGGAGATGCTCATGCTGTTCAGCTCGCTCCGGTCTCTCCAATCATCCGACCCAAAAAGGGGATCCAACCCGGTTTCTGGTTCGGATCGCGGGTCCATGAGGGTTTCCTGAAGTTGCGGAACTCAGGGAGAGAGGGAGCAAAAGGGTGGCAATGACCGTGAAAGTGACAAATGAAAGGGAATGTGGGTATATGGGGAAGAGATAGAAAGCTCTGCGCACTAAAGCGACGTCGTTTGTGGTTACGAGCACGAGTGATTGGTAGCAGAAAATGAATGACGAAAGAAGCGCGAACTCAAATAAAACCGAACGAGAACAGAACAGAATATATACTCTTGCCGTCATGCAAAGCAATTAACAAGAAAGATCAACGGTCATTCAACACACCCAAAATCCAATTAGGCTCAATTCCTTTGCTGTCTAACATGACGGTAAACTTTCGAGAACACCTCCCAGTCCCACACAGATTTGATTTCTGAGTACCCTTCCACTTTTAACATCTATTTCTTCCTCACTTAAATATAAGTAAAAATAATAATTTTAAGTGTATTGAATCAAAATATAAGTAATTTACCAATATTATATTGGTACGAGTGGTATTGGATTCGAATTCCTTAAGTAAAGTCTTAGATTCAAGTTTTGTGGATAGAAATAGGTTAGGGAATGAATTATCATTTTATAAGATCAAAAAAACCAAATGAACTTAACTGACATACTTATTCAATGTAAATTTAAGTATTTTTTTTATATTTAAATCTTGAGAGGGTATCTAATACTTTGTTATCTTTCTATTTCTCTCTATTTTTATCACGTTATCTATCTATCATATCTATCACTACTCTCTCTGTAGGTGTGTATGAGGGGTTTGGGTGATCATAAATCTTTTTTTGTTAATCAAATTGCATGTAATTTGCAAAAATGCAGCAAATTACTATGAGAACAGAGATGGCATAAAGGAAGAAAACAGAGATGTGATAAAAATGCACTCCATTCGTTCCTAATTTATTGCAGTTTTAGCCTTTTTTTCGCAAAATTATTATTGTTTTACAATTTCAAATTCTCATATTTTCCATTTTAAACAAAATTAGAAAGAATAAATTAATGAAATAAGAGTATTTTAGTTTATATATATAATGCATTATTTCCATTAAATATTTCTTAACTTGTGCATCAACCTTAAACTACAATAGATTAGGAACAGATGAACTATCAGTAAAAAAAAAAAAGGAATAGATGAACTAACTTGTTCAGATTTAAGAAGTTTATTGATGAGAAATGCAAATACTTAGTCCACATTTAACAATGGGAGAATGACAAATTATTACATTAATATCAACATTCTGAGAGCTTGCTTAAGTACTATAAACTAATAACAACCAATGGTGTAATTCACATGGAGTCAACACAAGAGTTTCTGCCATTAAAGTAGTCTTAACTAGGAAATTTGTTACTATTATTAATTGTCACCGGGAGTAGCCTTAACCGGAGTTATAAGTGATTTCACATCTCTCACTGCATTCTCTTGGAAGTAAGAATGGAACAGGTGGATGTAGACGCAATGTTTCTTTGATAACTGACCTCAAATATTTCAGCTCATGAAGACTTTGTTCATCCACATATCCTTTTTCATTATAGACCCTTCTAACCTCAGCTTGTGCTTTCTCCATTATATGTGGATTTTTGATCAGTTCTGACATTGCCCACTCTAGAGTTGTAAATGCGGTGTCGCTTCCAGCACTGAAGATATCCTAAAAGAGATCATGACATATTACAATTAATGGAACACTTTATATAATTTTTTCAAATCTACCTCAACTTCATATATTTATCAGCTGGTAAAATAAAAATTGATAAACGAAATTTTCTTTATACTTGTTCACCAATAAAAAACGGGTGTATGGTAAGTGTCCTCTAGATAACCAACGTGGTGACGTTAAGATATTTCAAAGAGCAATTTGAAGGTTAACTATAAAAAAGTAAAAAGACATAAGTGCACCAATCTAGGATAACTGAAATAATTGAAGTTTGGAGAACTCTGCTACATGACAAATTTTTTGGAAATTATCCAAGAGTTTGTATAAGTAACTTGAAAAATAAACTCTACTTTAAAATCAATTATGGGTATTATCCAAATGTTTCTACAAATAACATGTTAACTAAATGGATTATTCTTAGACAAATTCCAAACTCTTGTTTAAAAGTAGTATTATATATGAATCCTATTTTCCTATACTGAGCAATTGTGACATAGAAAACACAAAATGAAAGAAGAATCTCATTTGGAACATATTTTATTTTACTTTAGATCAACTTTGTTATTAATAATGCCAAATACTCTCATAGACGTTTCATTGTAAGTTTGTAACATACTCACCATAATTGTTGCTTTGACAACCATGTTCGATAAGGGATGTTCCAGATCTGTTTGCTTTTGTAGCTTCAAAAGAACATCAACAAGATCTGCCCCTATTTCTTCACTTCCCTTTGCCTCCAAATTCTTTTCCATATGACTTCTTACAATGTTCTCTAGTATCTTGTCCATTCCACGATGAAGCTTCTCAAGCTTTCGCCTTAATCCTGTAAGAACTTGAAGAACCTTAATGGAAGGATACATATCAGCAACAGAGAAGCCTCCAGCCAACTTAACCACATCCTTCATGAGTTTTCTATACTCTTCTTTCCCTTTGGTTTGTGCACCAAAGGCTGTCCTTGATGTTAATCCATATGCCAATGAATCAATCTTCTCACTGAGATTGATAGGTGACCCTTCACTCAAGATTATGTCTTTGACAAGATTTGCTAATTCTTCTTCTCTGACAGATCTGAAGGACTCAACACGCTTTGGTGTTAGTAGCTCCATGGTACAAATCTTCCTCATCTGCCTCCAATAGGTTCCATATGGAGAAAAAGTCATCCCTTTAGACCCGTAAGTTACTACTTCTGCAGCAAGAAGATGAGGCCTATTTGCAAAGTTGAGATCATGTGTTTTCATCACCTCTTTAGCCATTTCAGGAGATGACACCACTATGCAAGAAAGCTCACCAAGCTTCATGTGCATTAGAGGCCCATATTGCTGAGCCAATTTTGCTAGGGAGCGATGGGGCAGAGCTCCAACATGGTGCATGTTTCCTATAAGAGGAAGTTTTCTTGGTCCTGGTGGCAATTTGGAGGTTGTACTCTTAGTTTTTGAACTCCAAACAATTTTGATTACCATGATGAACAAGAGGAAACCAAGGATTGCAGATATCAGAACATGAAGGTCCAACCCCATGCTTGCTTCTTGTGGAAACGAACTCAAGTTAGTTACAGGCTTTCATGACTAATATAAATAAATAGAGGTTCAGGTTAAATAGAATGGACAAAAAAAATTATAAACTATGTGAACAAAAATACCATGTGTTATTGTTTTGTAACGTATTCTTTTTAACGCACTTTTTATATTCGAGTGAAATTTATAGGTTTTATATTATATTTAATGGGACCCATTTTCAAGTAGCGGAACTTAATGAATTTTAATCAATTACATAGTGTCTCACAAAGTGTGTTGATAGAAATCCTTCATGAAATTTTTTTGCTTCCTTTCACTTTTCTATCTTCTTTTTATTTTTCTTTTTCCTATACCTTTCTCTTACCTCCCATGTTGCGTGAGAACATTTTTTTTCTTCATTCAAATGCTTGCAATAAATAATATATAAAACACAATTGTTCTATTTTAAGATGTCTAACAAATGCTGCAGCTGTGACGTTTGACATTGGATGTGGTTAGTGTTTGTTTGGATTAAAGTTCGTAAAAATAAGTTGAGAGTAAAGTTATTTTGCAAACTAAGTTTGATTAAACATGAGTTTATTCTAACATGATTTATGTTTGGATACTTTTTTCTCAAAAGTATGTTGGATAATGACTTTTGTTTGAATGATATTAATAAAAAATACTTCTAAATATGTAATTACTATTTATTAATTATCCAAATAGATAAGTAAAAACAATAAGTAACTGCGTTGTCCTTTTTACTTCAAATTAGGTTTGGGGCCAAATTGGGTTTTGAAAATTAAAACCAAACATCATAAAAAATGATACAAACTGAATTTGTCAATGCAAAAATACTTTTAGGGAGATCAAATTGCAATCTAAACACAATCTTAATCGGTCAATGATACACTTTTTTTTCTTAGGTACCTATTTGAATGAGCTTATCATCGAATGCAACTGGATAGATGCATGCAGTACCTTTTTTTCAATCATCTCACTTTCATGATATCAGCATAATGAAGACTAAACGAATATATTATAAAATCATAAACTTTCCTCCCCAAGTAACTCAAGATAATCTTGACTGACTTTTGCTGGTACAAATATACAATTGCAAACAAAATTGACTGACTTTTAGTCTTTTACTTTGCTACGCAAACACTAAAGTTGCCAAAAAAATGGAATGCTTCCATTGATAATAATAGCAACAAAAAAACATAAATTCACAAAACATGGTGATGTAAAATCAACTGAATATATAACCACGTAAAATGGGAACATAAAATAATGAAATACAAGTCTATCACACATATTCTTAGGCATTCTACATGTTTTTTTTTGTTTTGATGATGGTCATTCTACAATGTTTGAAATAACTTTTTGTTCTATTTCCATGTTATTCTAAATATGAAAAAATACTTTATTTTTCTTTATGCAAAAAATATTTTTCTTGATACACTAATACGAGAAATAACAATGGATAATACAATAAAAGGATGCAGTGAGAATGATGTGAAAAGGATGCAGCATGCACACAACACAATCACATGCGTTCATCATCACACATTGATATATGCAAAACAATCTCATAAACCAGCAACTAAAACTCGAGAGGATGGATGGAGGGGCGCAGAAACAACATATATACCTCGATCTGCGCTTTCACACAAGCATAAGCATTTGTTCTCACGTAAGGGGAATGAGGTCTTACTGTTATTAGGCACCAAAAAGGAAAGATGCCTTGCCTCTAAGTAAGTCTAAGGCGGTTTCAATGAAAGGGACAATGCAGAGTCCTCTACACATGTGGTGGAAGCAGGGCATGGCAAAAATGAGGAAACCAAGAAAGAAAGAAAAACAAAGCCTGTTTGGCTCAATCTTCAAACCGGCAAACGGTGCAAAATGCCAGTCAGATTCTGTTCCTGAGTGAATAGTCAAAATGGCTTTCGAAATTATAAGACGTTCTCAATTTAGCCCCTGAAATTAACGAAAATTTAAAATAGTCCCTCAATTTGTAAACCGTTACTCAATTTAGTCCCTCCGTTAACCTCAATTAGTTGACGCCGTTAGTGAGTATGACGTGTCACGTTAAGTGACATGCTGGCTCCCACGTGGCGCACACGTGTCCAGGGACCAATTTGACAATTGGTAACAGGGACTATTTTGAGAGTAGTGAATGTCAAAATGACCCCCAAAATTATAAAATGCTCTCAAATTAGCTCCTGAAATAACGAAAATTCAAAATAGCTTCTCATATTTTTTCTAATTGCACTTGTCCTTTGCATGACATTAATGAACGTTAGTATTATGATAATACCAAATGAGCTCCAATATTACAATCACTTCTGGATGAGCAAAAAAATGGTAAAAACACAAATAAGACTATAATTGGACACCAAAAGATAAGTTCATTTACTGCTGCAGCACCAAAAAAGTGTCCCAAATACATATTACATTGCAAGACCAAGCAAAGAAAATAGGGTTTTAATCTGTTCATTAACAACAACTACAAGTAACAACAAGCCAAAATAAGAGGGTCATAATATGTTCTTTAACATCAACTACTTGTCATAGAAAGCCAAAAAAGAGGGTCTTAATTTGAATTTTCGTTAATTTCAGGGGCTAATTTGAGAGTATTCTACAATTTTGGGGGTCATTTTGACATTTACTACTATCAAAATAGTCCCTGTTACCAACTGTCAAATTGGTCCCTAGACACATGTGCGCCACGTGGGAGCCAGCATGTCACTTAACGTGACCCATCATACTCACTAACGGCGTCAACTAACTGAGGTTAACGGAGGGACTAAATTGAGTAACAGTTTACAAATTGAGGGACTATTTTGAGTTTTCGTTAATTTCAGGGGCTAAATTGAGAGCGCCCTACAATTTCGGGGGTCATTTTGACTATTCACTCTTTTTTTCTTCTTAAGTATACCTTCTAATCTTCAGAATTCTCATATGTCTGTCACAAGTTATTCCAAGGAAAAATATTTAGATCTATCATTTGTTACAAGAAAGAAACGTACTATAGGGTCTAAAAGTACATTTTTCAAAAAGAACTCTATTATTTTGTATTCAAATATACTTTTTTAATATTCCAAACATGTAAAAAATGTTGTAAAATTACTAAAAAAATAGGACTTGCAGATATTTTCACAAGTGTGGTAAAATTCACACCATTGGTGGGAACACTGCTGTCCCCTTTTTCTTTTTAAGTTGAGCTTCATTTTCACTGGTGTGATAAAGTTCACACCCAAGGTGAGAACACCGCTGTCCATCTTTTGAAGCTAAGCTTCATTTTCACAGGTTTGATAAAATTCACACACTAAGCGGGAGCATTGCTGCCCACTTTTTCTGAAGTTGGACTCCGCTTTCACAGGTGTGACACAATTCACAGCCTAGGTGGAACATTCTTTTCCGTTTCAAATACAATTTTCAGAGAAAACGAACTCCTGAACTAATCCGTGTTTGATCGACAGATAAATAAAACCTGATCACGGATTATTTCATCAACAAGGACCAAACACAGGCAACAGTTGGGCACATCCCATTAGATGGAACTCATCAACGACTTGCACCCAATATCATGGTTAACAGTTCTGTTACTTTACTTAATCAAATTAATAAAAGAAGGTAAAAATGAATATCACATCATCGGGTTGAGTTCACAGGTTTGAAATAAAAACCGTTACGGCGTTACCCAACCCAAACCAACTTAGGTTTGGTCGGCTACAATTTGGATTAGTTCCGGTCATCGTATTACCAAGACCTATAAACACCCCTAAAGAATTGCAAATATTAAGTCCACATTTAACAATGAAAGAATGACAAATTATTACATTAATATCTACACTCTGAGAGCTTGCTTAAGTACTATAAACTAATAACACACAATGGTGTAATTCACATAGAATCAACACAAGAGTTTCTGCCATTAAAGTAGTCTTAACTAGGAGATTTATTACTATTATTAATTGTCACCGGGAGTAGTCTTAACCTGAGTGATAAGTGATTGGAACCAACCACAGATCATGTTTTCTTCTTACAGTCAAGCCAAAGGATTCAGTCATGTCAAGCTCTTCAGGCTTATTCCCACCAGGCATCTTCCAATCAAAATGGAAAAGCAAGTTTGCAAGTGAGATTGATGTGCTAGCAATACCAAATGCTATGCCTGGACACATCCTCCTTCCAGCACCAAATGGGATAAACTGAAAATCTACACCTTTGTAATCAACTGAGCTGTCAAGGAACCTTTCTGGATAAAATTTCTCAGCTTCAATCCAATAGTTGGGATCTCTGCATATTGACCATGCATTAACAATGACCCTGCTCTTGGCAGGTATCTCATACCCAATGATTTCACATCTCTCACTGCATTCTCTTGGAAGTAAGAATGGAACAGGTGGATGTAGACGCAATGTTTCTTTGATAACTGACCTCAAATATTTCAGCTCATGAAGACTTTGTTCATCCACATACCCTTTTTCCTTATAGACCATTCTCACCTCAGTTTGGGCTTTCTCCATCACATGTGGGTTTGTGATCAATTCTGACATTGCCCACTCTAGAGTTGTAAATGTGGTGTCGCTTCCAGCACTGAAGATATCCTGAAAGAGATCATGAAGCATTACATTGATGGAACGCTTTATAATTTACCCGTTTTATCTTTTCAAGTCTACCTCAAGCTCACATCTTTATCTGTTAAAATATATCTGTTAAAAAATAGGTGTGCTATATGTGTCCTCTAGAGAACCAATGTGGTGACATTAAGATATTTGAAAGAGCAATTTAAGGTTAACTTTACAAAAAAGAAAAATAAATTAAGACAGAAGTGCACCACCCTAGATAACTAAAGTAATTTAGCTTTGGAGAAATCTGCTACATGACAAAAATTTTGGAAATTATCCAAGAGTTTCTACAAGTAACTTGAAAAACAAAATCTACTTTTAACTCAACTATTATCCAAATGTTTCTACAAACAACAAGTTAACTAAATGGATTCTTAGACAAATTCCAAAATCTCGTTCAACAGTAGTATTATGAATCCTATTAACCTGTTCTGAGCAATTGTGACACAGAAAACACAATGAAAAAAGAATCTCATTTGGAAAATATTTTATTTTACTTTAGTCAAAAAAAAAATATATTAATAATGCAAATTTACTCATAGACATTTAATAGTAACATACTAACCAAAATTGTTGCTTTGACATCAATGTTTGATACGGGATGTTCCTGATCACTATGCTTTTGCAGCTTCAAAAGAACATCAACAAGATCTGCCCCTATTTCTTCATTGTCCTTTGCCTCCAAATTCTTTTCCATATGACTTCTTACAATGTTCTCCAGTATCTTGTCCATTCCACGATGGATCTTCTCAAGCTTTGGCCTTAATCCTGTAAGAACTTGTAGAACCTTAATGGAAGGGTACATATCAGAAACAGAGAACCCTCCACCCAACTTTAACGTTTCCTTCATGAGTTTCCTATACTCTTCTTTCCCTTTGGGTTGTGCACCAAAGGCTGTCCTTGATGTTAATCCATATGACAATGAATCAATCTTCTCACTGAGATTGATTGGTGACCCTTCACTCAAGATTATATCTTTGACAAAATTTGCCAATTCTTCTTCCCTGATTGATCTGAAGGACTCAACACGCTTTGGTGTTAGTAGCTCCACAGTACAAATCTTTCTCATTTGCCTCCAATAGGTTCCATATGGAGAAAAAGTCATCGCTTTAAAGCCATAACCTATTATTTCACCAGAAATAACAGGAGGCCTGTTTGCAAAGTTGAGATCATGTGTTTTCATAACCTCTTTAGCCATTTCCGGAGATGACACCACTATGCAAGAAAGCTCACCAAGCTTCATGTGCATTAGTGGCCCATATTGCTGAGCCAATTTTGCTAGGGAGCGATGGGGCAGGGCTCCAATTAGTTGGTGCATGTTTCCTATAAGAGGAAGTTTTCTTGGTCCTGGTGGCAATTTGGAGTTTGTACTCTTAGTTTTTGAACTCCAAACAATTTTGATTACCATGATGAACAAGAGGAAACCAAGGATTGCAGATATCAGAACATGAAGCTCCAACAGCCCCATGCTTGCTGTGGAAACAAACTCAAGTTAATTAGTTACAGGCTTTCATGACTACATATATATATATATATGATCGAGGGACGGACCCAAGAATTTTATGCTATGGGGGCAAATTCATATATAAATTTGTAACATATAAAATATATCATAACATTTTAGAAAATATACATATTTAATGTCTAAGTGGAGACATTAGGTAAACATTTAATAAAGAAAAAACTCTTTGACCATGAGTTACTTTTTGTTTTTTACGAGAGTAACTATTGTTTTTAAATATTTGTCTCAATAAAACACAAATCTATATTTTATTTAAAAAAATTTTAATATTCAAATGTGGGGGCAATTGCACCCAATGTGCTTGCTGTGGGTCCGTCCCTGATATGATCAGAGGTTAAAGTTGAATAGAATGGACAAAAACAATATTATAAACTACGCGTGAACAAAAATACTACTTTTTTTTAGATTCAAATATAAGCCAATCATAAATGATTCTATCTTATTTAATGACATATTATCTACAAAATACCATTTATTTAATATAACTTTTAATTTTAGTAGCTATTTTGTTAATGACAATTTAGAGAATAGAGTTCATTTTTTTTATAAGATTAATATAATTAAATGAAATAAGCTGATATTCTTAATTAGCGTAAATTAGTCTTTTTTACTTATATATGAGTACACAGTAATATGTGTTAGAGAAATGCTAACATTATAACATACTTATTAATTCAATTTTTTGTGATTGAATAAAATTCATATAAGAATCATATATTCCACTTGGAAATGGATCTCACTAAATATATAGAATGTTTACAAAGAGTGTGTTGATGGACCCAATCAGTGTGGTTCAGTTGGCAACACACGTTGAACTTATAGATAAGAGAATCAAAGTTTAATTCCCATAAAACAAACTTTTGAAAAAGGTGAAGAGTTTTAAGTGTGACTAAACTCCAAACCAGGGGCCAAAGACCCTATACTTTTTTTTTTCACTTCCTCTCACATCTCTATCTATTTTTTTTAATTTCCTGTACCTTTTTCTCTTACCTCCCATGACGTGGGAACATTTTTTTCTTCATTGAAATGCTAGCAATAAATAATACTTAATCTTTTTGGTTTATAAAATACAATTGTTCTGTTTGTTTTTGTCAAAGAATTGTTCTACTTTAAGATGTCTTGCAAATGCCGCAACCGTGTTTGACATTGGATGTGTTTGTTTAATCGATCGAGTGCCGGGGGAAGGTGGAAATTCAAATATTGCTATCGTGCAAAAATAACTCTCTTTTTTATTCTTTCAGTGTTAGGTACCTATTTGAATGAGCTTATCATCGAATGCAACTGGATAGATGCAGTACCTTTTTTCAATCATCTCATTTATACCTCTGCATGCGCTTTCACACAAGCATAAGGAAAAAAAGAACCAACTCAATGAACACTCTCCCTTTTGTTCTCCCCGTCTGCCGTGTGCTTAATTCTTATCCTCTAACACGTGTTCTTACGGAAAGGGACTTATTATTATTATTATGCTCTCAATAAGGAAACTTGCCTTGACTCTAACGGTGTGTTTGAGAGAGAATTTTTGGAGAGGAGAGAAAGATTTATTTTAATATTTTAGTTGTATTGATAGAAGAGAAAAATAGAGAAAACATTTTGAAGTCCTTTAAAATCTTTCAAAGTCTTTCCCTCTAGTATATTTCTAAAATCTCTCCAATTTGAGAAACTAAAAAAATCACTAGAGATGTGATTTTGGAAGATTTTAAAAGATTTCTGCATATTTTTAAACACTCAGATAAAATATTAATCGCAAACCCTCCTCTCTCCTCAAAACTCTCAAACACACCTTAAGGCAAATTCATTGACAGGGACAATGCATAGTCCTCTGCACATGTGGTGGAAGCAGGGCATGGATTTGCATGGCAAAAATGAGGACACCAAGAAATAAAAAAAATAAAAAAACAAAACCTTTATTATTTGAAAAGAGATAAGGAATACTCGTAATCGTGTTGATTAGGCTAATTTAATTGTGGTCATCATATCTCCTTCTTTGTCTATGCATTCCTTATTAACTTGGATGGAAGTCTTTGATAGAGTACTACCTATTCTCTCAAGACTTGCTTCATGGGGAATTTCGATTGTCCAAGGATATGTTTTTTGTTACCAACCAAACACCTTGGGATCGTGACCACCTCTTTTTGTGCAAATTTTCTAAACAAGTTTGGCAGGATGTCCTACATTGTGCATTAACCTTAAACTACTATAGATTAGAAATGGATGAACTAACTTGTTCAGGTTTAAGAAGTTTTTTGATGAGAATTGCAAATATTTAGTCCACATTAAACAATGGCAAAATGGTAAATTATTACATTAATATCTAGATTTTGAGAGCTTGCTTAATCACAATAAACTAATAATTGTTATGAATATTTTGTAGATGTCTATTTCCGAAAGAGATAAAATCAGGATTAGATAAAATTAGAGTCTATTATCAAGATAAGATCTCAATTGTATTTATCTAGAATAAGGATTAGGTTTCCCAGTGACTATAAATACCACTCTCATTGTACATGATTCGATACCCCCAAAGAGTAGCAATAAAATATTTTCTCATTCTCTCTTATTGTTTGGAAAGAGATAAGGACTACTCGTAATCGTGTTGATTAGGCTAATTTAATTGTGGTCCTCATATCTCCTTCTTTTCCTATGCATTCTTTATTAACTTGGATGGAAGTCTTTGATAGAGTACTACCTATTCTCTCATGACTTGCTTCATGGGGAATTCCGATTGTTCAAGTATATGTTTTCTGTCACCAACCAAACACCTTGGGATCGTGACCACCTCTTTTTTTTTTGCAAATTTTCTAAACAAGTTTGGCAGGATGTCCTACATTGTGCATTAATCTTAAACTACAATAGATTAGGAACGGATGAACTAACTTGTTCAGATTTAAAAGCTTTTTGATGAGAATTGCAAATATTTAGTCCACATTATACAATGGCAAAATGGTAAATTATTACATTAATATCTACATTTTGAGAGCTTGCTTAATCACAATAAACTAATAATAAGTTAATAACACCCAGTGGTGTAATTCACAAGGAATCAACACAAGAGTTAACGTTGCCCGCTCTAGAGTTGTAAATGTGGTGTCGCTTCCGGCACTAAAGATATCCTGAAAGAAATCATAGAGCATTACAATTAATGGAACACTTTGTGTACATATTATTTTTTCAAGTCTACCTCAAGTTCATATCACTATCTGTTAAAATAAAAATAGAAAAAGGAAATTTTTCTAATCAAATTCGAAATCTTTCATCACAATAATGGTTTTTTATGTTGTGGTTCTTTTTAGTATGTTAGCTATAGTGCCAAGAACTGTGACCCAAAGAAGAAGAAAAAATCCTTAATTTGGTCCTTTAAAAATTGGAAGAAATAAAAATCTGACTTGGAACATATTTTATTGGCAAAATTATATCTTCAGTACCTTAACTTAGTTCTTTTCTCAATTTGATTCCTTATTTTTTTTGTAACAAAATAGTTTCTTATGTTTTAAAAACAAACTTAATAGTTCTTTTGAAACACAATCAAGTGCGCTTATAAACTCAAATAGTATAGCAAAATGCTCAAATTGATTAAAATAAATCGATATGGGGCTATATATGTGGACAAAGATAGAGGCAATATTCATGTCTACGACAATAAAAAATAATTAAAAAAACATAAGGAACTGCTTTGTTACAAAAAAAATATAAAAGACCAAATTAAAAAAGATATAACTTAAGGGACCAGATATATAATATTGCCTATTTTATTTTACTTTAGATCAAATCTGTTATTAATATTGCTAATTACTCATGGACTTTTAATTGTAACATGCTAACCAAAATTGTTGCTTTGACGACTATGTTTGATAAGTGATGTTCATCAGTGTGCTTTTGCAGCTTCAACAGAACATCGACAAGATCTTCCCCTGTTTCTCCATTTGCCTTTCTTTCCAAATTCTTGTCTCTATGATTTCTTACAATGTTCTCTAATATTTTGTCCATTTCACGATGGAGCTTTGTTGGAAATAAGACAGAAATTCTAATAAGGCTATAGACTGAAAACTGAAACTCACATTTTCATTCTTGCTACCAACCTTTAAATACAAGAAATTCATAACCAGAAATTTCTAATAATGACAGATTAACTACCCATAAAATTGTAACAGCCACCTCCCAGAATTCCTATAATTAAAACTTATAACAGTAGGAATAACAGTAAAAGCTCTAATAAACTCTAATAATAGATGCTGATACATATTCTCAACACTCCTCCTTGCATCAGTAGCTATTGACTCCAAGTTTCTCTCTCAAGTTCTCAAACCTTCCTTTTGAAAGTGCCTTTGTGAAGATGTCTGCCAATTGGTCTTCTGTCTTGCAATGTTGTAACAAAACTTCTCCTTCCTTTTGGACTTCTCTAAGAAAATAGAGCTTAATATTGAAGTGCTTAGTCTTCCCATGAAAGACTGAATTATTTGAGATTGCAATTGCAGCTTGATTATCTACAAACACCTTAGTTGAATCTGTTTGAGCCATTTGTAGATCAGCTAGAATTTTCCTCAACCACAAAGCTTGATTAACAGCTGCAGTAGCAGCAATGAATTCTGCTTCAGCAGTTGATTGTGCCACAATATCTTGCTTCTTTGAAGTCCAAGAAAACACTCCTGAACCAAATGTAAAGCAATAGCCTGAAGTGCTTTTCATATCATCCAATGATCCTCCCCAATCACTATCAGCGAAACCATGCAGATTAAATTCTTGATCATAATTGAACCAGACCCCATAATCAAAAGTTCCTTTGATATATCTAAGCACACGTTTAGCAGCTTGAAGATGCACTTCTTTTGCATAATGTAAGAATCTTGAGAGAACACTCACAGCATGCAAAATATCAGGTCTTGTTGCTGTAAGATACATGAGACAGCCAACAAGACTTCTGAAATCAGTCTCGTTAACATTTTCTGCACCATCTTCTTTGCATAGCTTCAACTTATAAAACATTGGAGTACTCACAGCTTTGCAATTCTCCATCTGAAACTTCTTCAAAATCTCTTTTGCATATTTTTTCTGACTGATAAAATTCATTTTTCATTTTGTTTGACTTCCATTCCGAGAAAGAAAGCCATTTCTCCACAATCAGTCATTTCAAAGACTTTCATCATATTTTGCTTGAACTCCTCAACAAACACAATATTGCTTCCTGTTACCAAAAGATCATCCACATACAGTGAAACAATTAAAATCTCAGAATTCAAGCATTTCACATAAAGAGTTGACTCACTAAGACTTTTTATAAAACCAACACTCAGCAAGTACTCATCAATCCTGCTATACCAGGCCCTTGGAGCCTGCTTCAAACCATACAAGGCCTTTTTCAGCAAATAAACCTTGTCTTCCTGCCCTTTAACTGCAAATCCTTCAGGTTGCTCAACATATATCTCCTCCTGCAAATAACCATTGAGAAAAGCAGATTTTACATCTAGCTGAAACACCTTCCAACCCTTTTGTGCAGCCAAAGCAAGAACCAATCTGATTGTATCAAGTCGAGCTACTGGAGCAAATGTTTCAGAAAAATCAACTCCAAAAACTTTAGCATATCCTTTCACTACGAGTCTGGCCTTGTGCTTATTAATGGAACCATCTGCATTGAGTTTGGTTCTAAACACCCATTTAACACCAATAACATTTTTGTGTTGGGGGTCTAGAAACCAATTCCCAAGTTTGGTTCTTCTCAATCATGCTAATCTCCTCCTGCATTGCAGCTATCCACTTTGGATTTTTTCTGCTTCTGTAAAATTTTCAGGCTCTAACATAGCAACATTACATCTTTCATAAATATCAGAAAGCAATCTAGTTCCTCTAATAGGTGGATCATCAATATTTTCATCATTTATAAAAGAAAAATTAGAATTTTGCTTCCAATCATCTTGTTCCCAGTTCCATTGTTTATCTTCAGCAAAATGAACATCTCTGCTTATTAGAATCTTACCAGTTTGTGGTTGGAAGACTCTATAAGCCTTTGAAGTTGTGTTATAGCCAATAAAAATTCCAGCCTCTGCCTTTTTATCTAACTTATCTCTTTTCACCTTTGGCACATAAGTAAAACATATGCATCCAAAAACTTTGAAATTTAGAACAAAAGGTTTATGGCCATACCATGCTTCAAAAGGAGTTTTCCCATGCACTGCCTTTGTAGGAAGCCTATTTAATAGAAACACAGTTGTGCTGGCAGCTTCAGCCCAGAATTTCTTTGGAAGTCCTTTCTCATGCATCATACTTCTAGCCATCTCCATTATTGTTCTATTCTTTCTCTCACTCACTCCATTTTGTTTGGAGTGTAAGGAGTAGTAAGTTGGTGCTCAATCCCAGCCTCTTCACAAAAAGAATTAAATTGATCTGAGATATATTCTTTCCCATTATTAGACCTTAGAACCTGAATTTTACAATCACATTGATTTTCAATCCAAGCCTTGAACCTCCAAAAAACTCCTGCAACTTCAGACTTGAATCTCAAGAAATAAATCCAGCACATTCTAGTAAAATCATCAATAAAGGCAATGTAATATCGACTTCCCTTTAAAGATAATTCAGGTTGTGGTCCTCCAAGGTCTGTATGAATCAATTGCAGCTTTTGAGATGCTCTCCAACTTGACTCTGGAAATGGTAGTCTGGATTGCTTCCCATATTGACATGCACTACAGCTACTCACATGGTCTTCCAATGATGGCAAGCCTTCCACCATATTATGCCTTTTCATGTACAGCAGTGCAGCATGGTTAAAATGGCCTAGTCTCTTGTGTCAAGGCTCAGTAACATTAATTGAGTTTGATACAGCAGCCTGCACCTCCTCCATAAGATCCAAAGAGAAGCTTTTTCCCTTCATTTTGACCTTAAACAAATCTTGTCCTTTTGCATCTTTAATCAAACACATTTTGTCTTCAAACAAAACTTTGTAGCCCTTTTCAAGTAACTGACCAACACTCAACAAATTTTGATTAATGTCTAGTACATAAAGCACATCACTAATGATTTTAGTACCTGCGCAGCTTTCAATTGCAACAATGCCCTTTCCTTTAACAGCTAAGCACTCTCCGTTGCCAATTCTGACTTTTGAAATAGTTGTTCTATCCAGCTCCTTGAATAACTCTTCATCATAGGTCATATGATGTGTACATCCACTGTCAATCAACCAACTTTCACTGTTGTTGCTGGTGGCAAAACAGGTTACTGCAAACAACTGCTCCTCCTCCTGTTGATCAGCCACTTGAGCTTTAGTTTGAGGCTGCTTTTTGTTCTTACAAAATTTTGCAATATGACTAAGCTGGCTGCATTTGTTGCATCGTATATTAGGCCTCTTCCAGCATCTAAAGTGAGGATGATTCCTTTTTCCACAGTGCTAACATGGAGGATGATTTAATTTATCATTTTCAGCTTACTCCCTTTGTTGGAACTTTCTCCTTGCTCAAAGATGCTCCCCTGGACCTTTTTTTTCTTTCCTTTGTAACCTTGATTGATCTTCAACTTGGCCTGTAAAGCACCTTCAATCATGCCTTCCTCCCTCATAAATCTCCTTTGTTCTTGGGCTTGCAAAGCATACAGCAATTCTGCCAAAGTAATATTTGACAGATCTCTGGAATTTTCCAGAGAGGAAATAGTGGATTCAAACCTCTCAGGAACAGTCACAAGGATCTTTTGAACCATCCTTGTATCAGGAAACTCAGTTCCAAGCAACCTCACCTTGTTGACAATGCTTAGAAGTTTGTCAGAATACTCCTTGATTGTTTCTGACTCCTTCATCCGCTGCATCTCAAACTCCCTGATCAAATTTAGCACTTGCATCCCTTTGACTTTCTCATTTCCTTCATACTCTTGCTTGAGAAAATCCCAGATAGCCTTTGCTGACTTCAGAGTCATAATTCTGGTAAAAATTGCTTGAGAAACAGCAGAAAATAGACAAGACTTTGCCTTTGATTTTCGCTGCTTTCTTTCTTTATGATTCCTAATTTGTGCAAGCATTGGATTATCTGGTAATGGATCAATCACATAATCCTCCTCAATAGCCTCCCAAAGATCACTAGCATCAAGATAAGCCTCCATTCTGATTGCCCATGAGTGATAATTCTCACCCTCAAAAATTGGCAATGTTATCGCTGAGTTATCAGACTGCATTTTCAACTCTAGGTGAAAGTGTTTGGGTGTTTGGTGGAACTCTCAACCCTTACCAGGTCCCTCAAGAACGAAAAATAGCTCTGATACCACCTCCCAGAATTCCTATAATTAAAACTTATAACAGTAGGAATAACAATAAAAGCTCTAATAAACTCTAATAATAGATGCTGATACATATTCTCAACAAGCTTCTCAAGCTTTTGCTTAAATCTTGTAAGAACTTGAAGAATTTCAGTGGAAGGATACAAATCAGCAACAGAGAACCCTCCAGCCATCTTTGTCACATCCTTCATGAGTTTTCTATACTCTTCTTTACCTTTGGTATGTGCACCAAAGGCTGTCCTTGATGTTAACCCATATGACAATGATTCAATCTTCTCACTTAGATTGATAGGTGACCCTTCACTCAAGATTATATCTTTGACAAGATTTGCTAATTCTTCTTCCCTGACTGATCTGAAGGACTCAACACGCTTTGGTGTTAGTAGCTCCATAGTACAAATCTTCCTCATCTGCCTCCAATAGGTTCCATGTGATGTGGAGAAAAGCTAATCCCTTTATACCCCATAAGTTGTTACTTCAGCAGCAAGAAGAGGAGGAGGCCTGTTTGCAAAGTTGAGATCATGTGTTTTCAATACCTCTTTAGCCATTTCTGGAGATGACACCACTATGCATGATAGCTCACCGAGCTGCATGTGCATTAGAGGCCCATATTGCTGAGCCAATTCTGCTAGGGAACGATGGGGCAAGGCTCCTAGTTGGTGCATGTTTCCTATGAGGGGAAGTTTTCTTGGCCCTGGTGGCAATCTGGAGTTTGCATTCTTAGTTTTTGAACTCCAAACAATTTTGATTACCATGATGAACAAGAGGAAACCAAGGATAGCAGATATGAGAACATGAAGCTCCAACCCCATGCTAGCTTGTTGTGGAAACGAACTCAAATTAGTTAAAGGCTTTCATGTACCACATATAATCACAAGTGAAATGGAGTTTAGATTAGCCATCAAAATATATGCCATATCTATAGGTATAAGAACCTAGCATTAGGATGAAAATTAATATCACAAGTCATATATATCAATTCACACCCACCAGAATGATTTGAGTCATTGATCAAAATAGAAGGCATCAAGTTGCAAGTCTAATCTTTATTGCTCTGTTCATCTCAATAGTTACGTGAGCTGTCCTTCAATTGAGGTAGAGTGGAGTTAACCTCGATGAATGGTGTAGAAATCAACAATTCTGGGCCATTGGCAATGTGTCTGCACACTCTTTGCTTTATCGGACTACTAATACCTCCAACCACAATACTCAACCTTATTGTTATTGTGGCTGGTATCATAGATGGCTAGCTTCATTCCATGAGGAAAGGCTCTAGAGTCAAGATCCCATCTCTTAAGAGGTTTTTTTCCAACCTTTAGTTTAGTTGTATGTTTCAATGTCTATCACATTCTTGGATATTTTTTTTTTAATTTCATCCAAAATATAAGAATTTCATTTTATTTCTCTATACCAAAAAAAATTATTTTTCTTTAGTCAATGATCGTTGGGTGGGGACTTTATTTTTTTTCCCATAAATCAACATCATATTCTTTCAACAAAAAAAAGATAGACAAATGCTAATAATTAATATGTTATGTTAGTAGAAGATTTGAACTCATAATTTCCTTATCACTCTAACCCTATGTCAAAAACAAAGAGACATGTTAAGACATCACAATAAAGAAAAAGAAAGTGATCCCAACTAAGTTGGCACCAGACCCTACTAATAGCATACCCAAATTTATTAATAAAAGGGCAAAAAGACAAGAAAAAACAAAAAAAGATAGGAGACCAATCCAAAACCCACAACAAAGGAAAGCCAAAACAAAACTACCTAAACCCGTAGTTTGGCAACCAAAGCCTATTAGAGGAGATCTCCGAAAAAAGAAATTGAGGAGCAGAATCCCACCAATTAAAACAATGACTAGAGAGACCATGAGCCGCAAGCTTATTTGCACAGGTATTTCCCTCCCAGTAAATATGAGATACCAAAAACGTCATGCTACAGCAAAGATGTAAACAATTATGCCACCTAACTCTAAACTTCCAAGGGACCAAACTCGAGGTCTTGAAAGCAGCAACCATCAACAAGGAGTCACATTCAAGCCATAACTTGCGCCAACCTTTCTGATAGGCCAATTTAATAGCTAGCATTGCAGCATGGAGCTCAGCATGGAAAGCAGTGACAATACCCAAATAGGCCGAAAAACAGATGAGTGACTATTGTAGCAAACAATGTGTAACTGACTATTCATGAACACACAACTTTTCAATAGAATTAGTAAAATTAAAATAACATCTTTATATGCATTTATTCCCATCATTAATTCTCACATTATTGGCTCCTCAGCTTCAATTTGTGTATATTTATCCCTCCCAAGCGCACTTTACAATCTGCCTGCAGCATGATTCCAAAGTTTTACCCAAAAAGTAGTAGCATCCACTTGATTGGGAGCATATACTAGAATTCTTTCATAGCGGTTTTAATTAATTATAGCAGATGAGTGATGCAAAGTAGGAACCAAGTACAAATCATGTTTTCTTCTCACAGACAAGCCAAATGTTTCAGTCATGTCAAGTTCTTCAGGCTTATTCCCATTAGGCATCTTCCAATCAAAATGGAAAAGCAAATTTGCTAGTAAGAGTTCAACATTAGCAATGCCAAATGCTATGCCTGGACACATCCTCCTTCCAGCACCAAATGGGATGAACTCAAAATCTGCACCCTTGTAATCAACTGAGCAATCAAGGAACCTTTCTGGGTAAAACTTGTTAGGCTCAATCCAGTAGTTTGGATCCATCATAATTGCCCAAGCATTAACAATGACCTTGCTCTTAGCTGGTATCTCATACCCATTTACTTCACATCTCTCACCGCATTCCCTTGGTAGCAACAATGGAACAGGACCATGTAGACGCAAGGTTTCTTTGATCACTGACTTTAAGTAGTTCAGTTCATGGAGGTTAGCTTCATCTACATGCCCTTTTCCATCAAAGACCCTTCTTACCTCAGCTTGTGCTCTTTCCATCACTCTTGGGTTTTTGACAAGTTCTGACATTGCCCACTCTGAGGTCTTGGCTGAAGTGCCACTTCCAGCACTGAAGATATCCTGAAAGAAATGATAACATGAACAGAACTGCCAACATTTTTTTGCAGCACAGCTGTAATAGTATATCTAATGACAATTCAGACTTGACAAAGGATTCAGTTTGCTAATAAATAATTCCATTTGCAAAACTTGTCCTTTTTCCAAATTCAAGAATAGTAAACATATTTTACTTAAACCTTTTGTTAGAAATTTCTTCATTTGAATGTTCATGTGAGTGACTTGAAAGTTCGCCACGTTCAAGTGAGTAGTTGGTTACTTGACAGTTGGTGTTTAAAATCTCAGAAAGTGTGAGTTTGCTTTTCCTCTTCCTCCTGCTAGCAGTCTTTAACAAAACTAGCTTCTAATAACTCAATAGAGCTTCTCAACTAAGATATCTGGTTTAGTGTTTACGGAAAAATTAAATGAGAGAACTTTTGAAAAAGTTGAGGTGCAAAAGCTGATTTTAACTTATGTGGGGAGTTATTGTTCAAAACACTAGTAATCCTTGCAAAATTATTTTAACCCTTTTCTTCTCTATATGTGCTTGTTAAAAAGTTTATCTAAACTGACTTAAAGAAAAACGTTGTAACCATCTAAGGAACCTCTAGTTAATTGATGTTTGAAGATATCTCCTTGGAACTAATTTTGGAATTTCCAATGGCAAAATACTAACCAACATGTTTGCTTTGATAATGCTGTCAGATAGAGGATGCTCAAGGTTGTTCTGCTTCTGAAGCCTTAGTAGGACATCAACAAGGTCTTCACCTGCTTTTCCATTGATCCCCTTTGTTGTTTCTGAACTTGTGTCCATGTGATCTCTGAGAATTTTCTCAAGGATCCTATCTATTTTTCTATGGAGCTTCTCAGCTTTGGACCTTATTCCTGTCAAAACTTGAAGCACTCCAATGGAAGGAAACAGGTCAGCTAAAGAAAAACCAGAAACTAGTTTCAAGACATCCTTCATAACAGCTATGAATGCTTCTTGATCTTCTGATTTGCCTCCTAAGGCAACTCGTGATGTTAAGCCATAAGAGAATGAATTGATCACCTTACTAAGATTGATACATGACCCTTCACTCAAACCTATCTCCTTGATCATATTTGATGCCTCTTGTTCCCTAATTGATTGAAATGACTCAACACGTCTTGGTGTTAGTAGTTCAAAGGTGCAAATCTTTCTCATCTGCCTCCAATAACTTCCATAAGAGGAAAAGGTTATGCCCTTAGTACCATATGTTATAACATCTGCAGCAAGAATATGGGGCCTATTTGCAAAGTTGATGTCATGTGTCTTCATTATTTCTTTGGCCATTTCAGGGGAAGATACCACTATGGTGGAAAGTCCACCTAGTTTAATGTGCATAAGTGGCCCATATTTCTGTGCTAGTTTTGCTAGGCCGTGATGGGGCATAGCACCAAGCTGGTGCATGTTCCCTATGAGAGGTAGTTTTGGTGGTCCTGGTGGCAACTTGGACTTTGAAGGGTTTGGTTTTGATCTCCATACTAGGCTAAACACTATGAACAAGAAGAGGAAGAAGGATATGAACATAGGTGATGGAATGTTTTTGAGATCCAACTCCATGAATTTTGTGAAGGAAGAGAAAGTTATCTCGAGTGTCAGATACTGGAACTTGTGTGAGCATGTGTTGCCACAAATTAATATTGGAAGAGAAGCCAAGGTTTTTTCAGGAAAAAAATAAATAAAAGCTAAATAAATCTAGAAATGTGTCTTTTTCCAACCGGGATTGCATGTGAGGAATCCAAAGTAAACATTGCTCGCGTTGCCAGGTGGCCAATGTGTAATGATGATGGCAATTATTTCCATCCATCTTGTATAGGTATCTTCTAGGACTGCTTTGTCTTTCAAATCATTTCTTCTTGAATTAATGAACTTTCTTTTTGTTATGAAATTGTACAACCGATGCAAAACATACGTATTTAGATGGAAGATAAAGCTTTACAACCACATTGGATAGAATTGAATAATAATTATGCTTTTCTTCTATTTTGATTAAGAATTTAGTTACTATGTCACATATATCCAATCATATCTCACTAAATATAAGTTTAACCCAAAAACTCCTTTCAAAGACAATAGTCTATAGAGTTTAACACGTACACCTTAACAAAATAACTTCCTATTTAAGAACTTAACACTTGTTTATTGACTATAGTATACATAAGCCAGTAACAATTAAATCATCTGAAAACATGCCATCTATGTTAAGAAGTAACATGCTGGCAAACTACTAGTAACTGTTGTGTTAAATTTTAGTTCTCAATTTCAATTTTCCCAATAATTGTCTTCTATCATCCACATCAATTGCACTGTCCAGAGCTCAATAATTAATCCAATTGTGATGTTTCAAGGGATAATAACATAAAAAATAGTAAATAATGCAAAACTCCGCGGCTGCAAGCTACATATTGTTTATATATAGTTACTTTCATCAACAACACATGAGAACGATGTTCTGAGATAAGTGCAGCTAACAGGACAATTAGTGTTTTGGGCTAATAACATTAAAAATAGCAAATAATGCATATATGCAACTGTAGGCTACATATTGATTATGACCGGTGTTGTCACGTATTGTTTATTTTTTATTTTTCGTCAAAGTCACGTATTGTTTATGAATTGTCTACAACTTCAAAAATCTTAATGTAACTGCAATTTAAAATCTTGTCATACACATAAATACATAATTTTCTTCATATCAAAATAAGGTAAAAGAGAAGGCTGAACAAACCTTAATTACTACTATAGTATATATTGATCAAAAACCTTACTACTATAGTATATTGACAACAGTTTCTTTCTTCTCAGCTCTAGGTTTTTTTTGGTAATATTATTGCACACCTTGTGGAGTAGGCTAATTAAGGATTATAAGTGATGGGAATCAGGTATAAATCATCTTTCCGAGTAACTGCTGCTCCAAACGTCTCGCTCATGTCCAAATCTTCATTTTTCATTCCATTGGGAAGTTTCCAATCAAAGTGATACATCAACAGTGCAAGTGGAAACTCAACGTTGATCAAGCCAAAATTGATGCCCGGGCATATTCTTCTGCCAGCACCAAATGGAATGAACTCAAAGTTATTGCCCTTGAAATCTACAGAACTTTCAAGGAACCTCTCAGGATTAAACCTCTCAGCCTCAGTCCAATGATTTGGATCTCTTCCAATTGCCCAAGCATTGATTATGACCTTGCTTTTAAAAGGTATATTATACCCTTTGATCTCACAAGCTTGTCCACACTCTCTTGCAAATATTTAGTCCACATTAAACAATGGCAAAATGGTAAATTATTACATTAATATCTAGATTTTGAGAGCTTGCTTAATCACAATAAACTAATAATTGTTATGAATATTTTGTAGATGTCTATTTCCGGAAGAGATAAAATCAGGATTAGATAAAATTAGAGTCTATTATCAAGATAAGATCTCAATTGTATTTATCTAGAATAAGGATTAGGTTTCCCAGTGACTATAAATACCACCCTCATTGTACATGATTCGATACCCCAAAGAGTAGCAATAAAATATTTTCTCATTCTCTCTTATTGTTTGGAAAGAGATAAGGAATACTCGTAATCGTGTTGATTAGGCTAATTTAATTGTGGTCCTCATATCTCCTTCTTTTCCTATGCATTCTTTATTAACTTGGATGGAAGTCTTTGATAGAGTACTACCTATTCTCTCATGACTTGCTTCATGGGGAATTCCGATTGTTCAAGTATATGTTTTCTGTCACCAACCAAACACCTTGGGATCGTGACCACCTCTTTTTTTTGCAAATTTTCTAAACAAGTTTGGCAGGATGTCCTACATTGTGCATTAATCTTAAACTACAATAGATTAGGAACGGATGAACTAACTTGTTCAGATTTAAGAAGCTTTTTGATGAGAATTGCAAATATTTAGTCCACATTAAACAATGGCAAAATGGTAAATTATTACATTAATATCTAGATTTTGAGAGCTTGCTTAATCACAATAAACTAATAATTGTTATGAATATTTTGTAGATGTCTATTTCCGGAAGAGATAAAATCAGGATTAGATAAAATTAGAGTCTATTATCAAGATAAGATCTCAATTGTATTTATCTAGAATAAGGATTAGGTTTCCCAGTGACTATAAATACCACCCTCATTGTACATGATTCGATACCCCAAAGAGTAGCAATAAAATATTTTCTCATTCTCTCTTATTGTTTGGAAAGAGATGAGGAATACTCGTAATCGTGTTGATTAGGCTAATTTAATTGTGGTCCTCATATCTCCTTCTTTTCCTATGCATTCTTTATTAACTTGGATGGAAGTCTTTGATAGAGTACTACCTATTCTCTCATGACTTGCTTCATGGGGAATTCCGATTGTTCAAGTATATGTTTTCTGTCACCAACCAAACACCTTGGGATCGTGACCACCTCTTTTTTTTCCAAATTTTCTAAACAAGTTTGGCAGGATGTCCTACATTGTGCATTAATCTTAAACTACAATAGATTAGGAACGGATGAACTAACTTGTTCAGATTTAAGAAGCTTTTTGATGAGAATTGCAAATATTTAGTCCACATTAAACAATGGCAAAAATGGTAAATTATTACATTAATATCTACATTTTGAGAGCTTGCTTAATCACAATAAACTAATAATAAGTTAATAACACCCAGTGGTGTAATTCACAAGGAATCAACACAAGAGTTTCTGCCATTAAAGTAATCTTAACAAGGAGATTTATCACTATTATTAATTGTCAAGGGAGTAGCCTTAATCTGAGTGATAAGTGATGGGAACCAACCACGGGTCATGTTTTCTTCTTACAGTCAAGCCAAAGGATTCAGTTATGTCAAGTTCTCCAGGCTTATTTCCACCAGCCATCTTCCAATCAAAATGGAAAAGCAAGTTTGCAAGTGAGATTTCTATGTTAGCAATACCAAATGCAATGCCTGGACACATCCTCCTTCCAGCACCAAATGGGATAAACTGAAAATCTACACCTTTGTAATCAACTGAGCTATCAAGGAACCTTTCTAGATAAAATTTCTCAGCTTCAATCCAATAGTTGGGATCTCTGCATATTGACCATGCATTAACAATGACCCTGCTCTTGGCAGGTATCTCATACCCAACGATTTCACATCTCTCACTGCATTCTCTTGGAAGTAAGAATGGAACTGGTGGATGTAGACACAATGTTTCTTTGATAACTGACCTCAAATATTTAAGCTCATGAAGACTTTGATCATCCACATACCTTTTTGTTAAGAATCGAACCAAATTTGCGAAGTATCAGTCAAGCGTTGGACGAAAACATCGGACGCACGCGTAAGAAGCAAAATATTGGACGCACGCGACAGACGTAAGTATTGGACGCACGCCTCAAGTGCAAGTATTGGACGCAGACTTGATCAAGAACAACAGCAGCGAAGAAAACGAATAGAACAAAGAGAGATATTCAATCAAGAAAGATGAACACACAGAGTTTATCGTGGTTCGGAGCAACCTTCTCCTACGTCCACACTGCAGTCGAGATTTCATTCATAGAAGTGATTACAACACGTACAAGTCTTTACAGGCAAGAGTAAAACTTCCTCACTTGCACTCAACCTCATCTACGACACTCAGAATTTCATTGTGATTTCAAATCACCTAACTAAGACTTATATAAGCTACCCGATCCCAATAACAGTTGAGTTAGTTACAATCAATTCCCGGGACTAACTAACTAACCGAACAAATAACAGATCAAAGCTTATCACTTAGCTAACAAACTAACAAACACATCCTAACAGACTGATCCTATTGACGATCCACCTGAATATAACACTTTTTTCATTATAGACCATTCTCACCTCAATTTGTGTTTTCTCCATCACATGTGGGTTTCTGATCAATTCTAACATTGCCCGCTCTAGAGTTGTAAATGTGGTGTCGCTTCCGGCACTAAAGATATCCTGAAAGAAATCATAGAGCATTACAATTAATGGAACACTTTGTGTACATATTATTTTTTCAAGTCTACCTCAAGTTCATATCATTATCTGTTAAAATAAAAATAGAAAAAGGAAATTTTTCTAATCAAATTCGAAATCTTTCATCACAATAATGGTTTTTTTATGTTGTGGTTCTTTTTAGTATGTTAGCTATAGTGCCAAGAACTGTGACCCAAAGAAGAAGAAAAAATCCTTAATTTGGTCCTTTAAAAATTGGAAGAAATAAAAATCTGACTTAGAACATATTTTATTGGCAAAATTATATCTTCAGTGCCTTAACTTAGTTCTTTTCTCAATTTGATTCCTTATTTTTTTTGTAACAAAATAGTTCCTTATGTTTTAAAAACAAGCTTAATAGTTCTTTTGAAATACAATCAAGTGCGTTTATAGGCTCAAATAGCATAGCAAAATGCTCAAATAGATTAAAATAAATCGATATGGGGCTATATATGTGGACAAAGATAGATGCAATATTCATGTCTACGACAATAAAAAATAATTAAAAAAACATAAGGAACTGCTTTGTTACAAAAAAAAATATCAGAGACCAAATTAAAAAAAATATAACTTAAGGGACCAGATATATAATATTGCCTATTTTATTTTACTTTAGATCAAATCTGTTATTAATATTGCTAATTACTCATGGACTTTTAATTGTAACATGCTAACCAAAATTGTTGCTTTGACGACTATGTTTGATAAGTGATGTTCATCAGTGTGCTTTTGCAGCTTCAACAGAACATCGACAAGATCTTCCCCTGTTTCTCCATTTGCCTTTCTTTCCAAATTCTTGTCTCTATGATTTCTTACAATGTTCTCTAATATTTTGTCCATTTCACAATGGAGCTTTGTTGGAAATAAGACAGAAATTCTAATAAGGCTATAGACTGAAAACTGAAACTCACATTTTCATTCTTGCTACCAACCTTTAAATACAAGAAATTCATAACCAGAAATTTCTAATAATGACAGATTAACTACCCATAAAATTGTAACAGCCACCTCCCAGAATTCCTATAATTAAAACTTATAACAGTAGGAATAACAGTAAAAGCTCTAATAAACTCTAATAATAGATGCTGATACATATTCTCAACACTCCTCCTTGCATCAGTAGCTATTGACTCCAAGTTTCTCTCTCAAGTTCTCAAACCTTCCTTTTGAAAGTGCCTTTGTGAAGATGTCTGCCAATTGGTCTTCTGTCTTGCAATGTTGTAACAAAACTTCTCCTTCCTTTTGGACTTCTCTAAGAAAATAGAGCTTAATATTGAAGTGCTTAGTCTTCCCATGAAAGACTGAATTATTTGAGATTGCAATTGCAGCTTGATTATCTACAAACACCTTAGTTGAATCTGTTTGAGCCATTTGTAGATCAGCTAGAATTTTCCTCAACCACAAAGCTTGATTAACAGCTGCAGTAGCAGCAATGAATTCTGCTTCAGCAGTTGATTGTGCCACAATATCTTGCTTCTTTGAAGTCCAAGAAAACACTCCTGAACCAAATGTAAAGCAATAGCCTGAAGTTCTTTTCATATCATCCAATGATCCTCCCCAATCACTATCAGCGAAACCATGCAGATTAAATTCTTGATCATAATTGAACCAGACCCCATAATCAAAAGTTCCTTTGATATATCTAACCACACGTTTAGCAGCTTGAAGATGCACTTCTTTTGCACAATGTAAGAATCTTGAGAGAACACTCACAGCATGCAAAATATCAGGTCTTGTTGCTGTAAGATACATGAGACAGCCAACAAGACTTCTGAAATCAGTCTCATTAACATTTTCTGCACCATCTTCTTTGCATAGCTTCAACTTATGAAACATTGGAGTACTCACAGCTTTGCAGTTCTCCATCTGAAACTTCTTCAGAATCTCTTTTGCATATTTTTTCTGACCGATAAAAATTCATTTTTCATTTTGTTTGACTTCCATTCCGAGAAAGAAAGCCATTTCTCCACAATCAGTCATTTCAAAGACTTTCATCATATTTTGCTTGAACTCCTCAACAAACACAATATTGCTTCTTGTTACCAAAAGATCATCCACATACAGTGAAACAATTAAAATCTCAGAATTCAAGCATTTCACATAAAGAGTTGACTCACTGAGACTTTTTATAAAACCAACACTCAGCAAGTACTCATCAATCCTGCTATACCATGCCCTTAGAGCCTGCTTCAAACCATACAAGGCCTTTTTCAGCAAATAAACCTTGTCTTCCTGCCCTTTAACTGCAAATCCTTCAGGTTGCTCAACATATATCTCCTCCTGCAAATAACGATTGAGAAAAGCAGATTTTACATCTAGCTGAAACACCTTCCAACCCTTTTGTGCAGCCAAAGCAAGAACCAATCTGATTGTATCAAGTCGAGCTACTGGAGCAAATGTTTCAGAAAAATCAACTCCAAAAACTTTAGCATATCCTTTCACTACAAGTCTGGCCTTGTGCTTATTAATGGAACCATCTGCATTGAGTTTGGTTCTAAACACCCATTTAACACCAATAACATTTTTGTGTTGGGGTCTAGAAACCAATTCCCAAGTTTGGTTCTTCTCAATCATGCTAATCTCCTCCTGCATTGCAGCTATCCACTTTGGATATTTTTCTGCTTCTGTAAAATTTTCAGGCTCTAACACAGCAACATTACATCTTTCATAAATATCATAAAGCAATCTAGTTCCTCTAACAGGTGGATCATCAATATTTTCATCATTTATAAAAGAAAAATTAGAATTTTGCTTCCAATCATCTTGTTCCCAGTTCCATTGTTTATCTTCAGCAAAATGAACATCTCTGCTTATTAGAATCTTACCAGTTTGTGGTTGGAAGACTCTATAAGCCTTTGAAGTTGTGCTAGCCAATAAAAATTCCAGCCTCTGCCTTTTTATCTAACTTATCTCTTTTCACCTTTGGCACATAAGTAAAACATATGCATCCAAAAACTTTGAAATTTAGAACAAAAGGTTTATGGCCATACCATGCTTCAAAAGGAGTTGTCCCATGCACTGCCTTTGTAGGAAGCCTATTTAATAGAAACACAGCTGTGCTGGCAGCTTCAGCCCAGAATTTCTTTGGAAGTCCTTTCTCATGCATCATACTTCTAGCCATCTCCATTATTGTTCTATTCTTTCTCTCACTCACTCCATTTTGTTTGGAGTGTAAGGAGTAGTAAGTTGGTGCTCAATCCCAGCCTCTTCACAAAAAGAATTAAATTGATCTGAGATATATTCTTTCCCATTATCAGACCTTAGAACCTGAATTTTACAATCACATTGATTTTCAACCCAAGCCTTGAACCTCCAAAAAACTCTTGCAACTTCAGACTTGAATCTCAAGAAATAAATCCAGCACATTCTAGTAAAATCATCAATAAAGGCAATGTAATATCGACTTCCTTTTAAAGATAATTCAGGTTGTGGTCCTCCAAGGTCTGTATGAATCAATTGCAGCTTTTGAGATGCTCTCCAACTTGACTCTGGAAATGGTAGTCTGGACTGCTTCCCATATTGACATGCACTACAGCTACTCACATGGTCTTCCAATGATGGCAAGCCTTCCACCATATTATGCCTTTTCATGTACAGCAGTGCAGCATGGTTAAAATGGTCTAGTCTCTTGTGTCAAAGCTCAGTAACATTAATTGAGTTTGATACAGCAGCCTGCACCTCCTCCATAAGATCCAAAGAGAAGCTTTTTCCCTTCATTTTGACCTTAAACAAATCTTGTCCTTTTGCATCTTTAATCAAACACATTTTGTCTTCAAACAAAACTTTGTGGCCCTTTTCAAGTAACTGACCAACACTCAACAAATTTTGATTAATGTCTAGTACATAAAGCACATCACTAATGATTTTAGTACCTGCGCAGCTTTCAATTGCAACAGTGCCCTTTCCTTTAACAGCTAAGCACTCTCCGTTGCCAATTCTGACTTTTGAAATAGTTGTTCTATCCAGCTCCTTGAATAACTCTTCATCATAGGTCATATGATGTGTACATCCACTGTCAATCAACCAACTTTCACTGTTGTTGCTGGTGGCAAAACAGGTTACTGCAAACAACTGCTCCTCCTCCTGTTGATCAGCCACTTGAGCTTTAGTTTGAGGCTGCTTTTTGTTCTTACAAAATTTTGCACTATGACCAAGCTGGCTGCATTTGTTGCATCGTATATTAGGCCTCTTCCAGCATCTAAAATGAGGATGATTCCTTTTTCCACAGTGCTAACATGGAGGATGATTTAATTTATCATCTTCAGCTTTACTCCCTTTGTTGGAACTTTCTCCTTGCTCAAAGATGCTCCCCTGGACCTTTTTTTTTCTTTCCTTTGTAACCTTGATTGATCTTCAACTTGGCCTGTAAAGCACCTTCAATCATGCCTTCCTCCCTCATAAATCTCCTTTGTTCTTGGGCTTGCAAAGCATACAGCAATTCTGCCAAAGTAATATTTGACAGATCTCTGGAATTTTCCAGAGAGGAAATAGTGGATTCAAACCTCTCAGGAACAGTCACAAGAATCTTTTGAACCATCCTTGTATCAGGAAACTCAGTTCCAAGCAACCTCACCTTGTTGACAATGCTTAGAAGTTTGTCAGAATACTCCTTGATTGTTTCTGACTCCTTCATCCGCTGCATCTCAAACTCCCTGATCAAATTTAGCACTTGCATCCCTTTGACTTTCTCATTTCCTTCACACTCTTGCTTGAGAAAATCCCAGATAGCCTTTGCTAACTTCAGAGTCATAATTCTGGTAAAAATTGCTTGAGAAACAGCAGAAAATAGACAAGACTTTGCCTTTGATTTTCGCTGTTTTCTTTCTTTATGATTCCTAATTTGTGCAAGCGTTGGATTATCTGGTAATGGATCAATCACATAATCCTCCTCAATAGCCTCCCAAAGATCACTAGCATCAAGATAAGCCTCCATTCTGATTGCCCATGAGTGATAATTCTCACCCTCAAAAATTGGCAATGTTATCGCTGAGTTATCAGACTGCATTTTCAACTCTAGGTGAAAGTGTTTGGTGGAACTCTCAACCTTACCAGGTCCCTCAAGAACGAAAAATAGCTCTGATACCACCTCCCAAAATTCCTATAATTAAAACTTATAACAGTAGGAATAACAATAAAAGCTCTAATAAACTCTAATAATAGATGCTGATACATATTCTCAACAAGCTTCTCAAGCTTTTGCTTAAATCTTGTAAGAACTTGAAGAATTTCAGTGGAAGGATACAAATCAGCAACAGAGAACCCTCCAGCCATCTTTGTCACATCCTTCATGAGTTTTCTATACTCTTCTTTACCTTTGGTATGTGCACCAAAGGCTGTCCTTGATGTTAACCCATATGACAATGATTCAATCTTCTCACTTAGATTGATAGGTGACCCTTCACTCAAGATTATATCTTTGACAAGATTTGCTAATTCTTCTTCCCTGACTGATCTGAAGGACTCAACACGCTTTGGTGTTAGTAGCTCCATAGTACAAATCTTCCTCATCTGCCTCCAATAGGTTCCATGTGATGTGGAGAAAAGATAATCCCTTTATACCCCATAAGTTATTACTTCAGCAGCAAGAAGAGGAGGAGGCCTGTTTGCAAAGTTGAGATCATGTGTTTTCAATACCTCTTTAGCCATTTCTGGAGATGACACCACTATGCATGATAGCTCACCGAGCTGCATGTGCATTAGAGGCCCATATTGCTGAGCCAATTCTGCTAGGGAACGATGGGGCAAGGCTAGTCCTAGTTGGTGCATGTTTCCTATGAGAGGAAGTTTTCTTGGCCCTGGTGGCAATCTGGAGTTTGCATTCTTAGTTTTTGAACTCCAAACAATTTTGATTACCATGATGAACAAGAGGAAACCAAGGATAGCAGATATGAGAACATGAAGCTCCAACCCCATGCTAGCTTGTTGTGGAAACGAACTCAAATTAGTTAAAGGCTTTCATGTACTACATATAATCACAAGTGAAATGGAGTTTAGATTAGCCATCAAAATATATGCCATATCTATAGGTATAAGAACCTAGCAGTAATTAGGATGAAAATTAATATGACAAGTCATATCAATTCACACCCACCAGAATGATTTGAGTCATTGATCAAAATAGAAGGCATCAAGTTGCAAGTCTAATCTTTATTGCTCTGTTCATCTCAATAGTTACGTGAGCTGTCCTTGAATTGAGGTATAGTGGAGTTAGGCTCGAGGAATGGTGGAGAAATCAACAATTCTGGGCCATTGGCAATGTGTCTGCACACCTCTTTGCCTTATGGGACTACTAATACCTCCAACCACAATACTCAACCTTATTGTTATTGTGGCTGGTATCATAGATGGCCCCATTCCACGAAGAAAGACTCTAGAACTCATCTCTTAAGAGGTTTTTTTTCAACCTTTATTTGTATGTTTCAATGTCTATCACATTCTTTGATATTTTTTTTAATTTCATCCAAAATATAAGAATTTAATTTTATTTCTCTATACCAAAAAAAATTATTTTTCTTTAGTGCAATGATTGTCAGGTAGGGACTTTATTTTTTTTCCCACAAATCAATGTCGTATTCTTTCAAAAAATAAAAGATAGACAAATGCTAATAATTAATATGTTATTTTAGTGGAGGATTCATAACCTCCTTATCACTCTAACCCCTATGTCAAAAAAAAGTATTCTTTCAATTATTGAATTCCCTATACCGCTAAGATATGGAGTTTATTCAAGATATATGTCTTTTAAAACGAAAGAGGTATGCTAAGGCATCATAATAAAGAAAGTGATCCAAAGTAGGTTGGCACCCTAGACCCTACCAATCATATGCAGCATACTCAAATTTATTAATAAAAAGGAAAAAAAAAAGAAAAAACAAAGAACATGGGAGGACCAAACCAAAACCTTTTTTTTTTATAAACGAGGGCGTGCAAACGCATCACAATGATGACTACGATCCCAACTAGGTTGACACCCCAGCCATCAACCATCATTTGCAGCACACCCAAATATCATTAATAAAAAGCAAAAAACAAGGAGCAACAAGCAAGGGGGGACAAAACCAAAACTCAAGCACACAATTATCTAAACCTGTAATTAGGAAGACCAAACCTATTACAAAAAAAGTCTTCGCTAATAATCCTAGGAACCGAGTCCCACCACTGAAAGTCCTGTAACATTGTACCATGAGAGGCAGTTTATCTGCACAGTTATTGCCTTCCCTATATATGTGAGAAAAAACAAAAGACATCCCTTTAATTAGATGTATACAATTGTGCCATCTATTCTTAAGACGCTAAGGAACTATCTCAAAAGAATGAAAAGAGGATAGAACCAACATAGAATCACATTCCAGCCAAAGGTTATGCCAACCCTTATCATACGCCAACTCAATGGCCATCATGGCACCTAGGAGCTCGGCGTGAAGGGCAGAAGTAATGCCTAGATTAGCCGCAAAACAACCCATAATAGATGCCCTGTGATCACGAAAAATACCCCCACAACCAGTAGGACCAGGTGAACCTTTAGCTGCCCCGTCAGTGTTACACTTGGTCCAATTGCAAAGAGGAGGCAGCCAGTTAACTTGAGTAATGGAGGGTGCCCTGCTCGGCCTCCCTGCAATATTGAGAGCCCTGAGAATCAAAAGATCTTGAAAAGAGGACGACATAACACCTTTGCCCAGCTTACCAGAAAGAGAGATATTGGAAACGATCAGATTAATAGCGGATTGAACTAAGCAACGCTTGTTATCAAACCGAAGTTTATTCCGGCAGTACCAGATGGTCCAGATCACATTCACCACTCCAGCCGTAATCACCTCTTGAAGCTGGATGGTCCAATCCTTAGAGCAAAAAGAAAGGATGCTCCCAAGAGAAGAGGTATCAATAACAGAATTTAAGATGGAACCCAACCAATTCCACAACCCTTGTGCGAAGCTACAACTGCAAAATAAATGATGGGTGCTTTCCGCTGCCACCCCACAAAGGCTACATCCAGAAACAATGATACAACCACGCGACCAAAGATTTTCATCCGTAGGCATGCGGTTGTGCAATGCACGCCAAAAAATGAAAGATTTGGAGGGAGGAATGAACTTGTTCCAAATCAACTTGCACCAAGGAAGCATCTGACCAGCCTTATTATGAAAACAGAAAGCGTCTTTCATAGAAAGGTCACCTGAAGAAGTAGCATTCTACACCCTCTGATCCTCGGACACATGAAAGGGAATAGTTACCTGATTAATCTCTCTCGCTAAGGTTGAGCAATTTTGAAACAAAACGTCCAGGATACACCAACTGCCATCCCTGATAAAGTCGTGAACCGTTGCCTTGAGGGAATTGTGTAGACTGTCCGGAATCTGCATAAGCTCGACAAGAGGCTTGGATAACCAGGTTGCAATCCAAAAATTAATATTAGTCCCAGAGCCAATCTGCCAAGAGGAGTTGCACATAACAGTCTCATAGTTTGGTTTCAAACCAGGCCAAGTAGAGGAGCGGATGTAGTAATTTATAGGGGTGTCATTCCTAAACACATGAGCCTTAAGCAAGCAGGCCCACTCGCTCTGAGAGTTGATAAGCTCCCAACACCGCTTTAACATAGCAGCTCTATTAATAGCACGAATAGATCTAAGGCCCAAGCCCCCTTCATTAAAAGGACGACACATCCTATGTCAAGCCACCGTAACCGTTTTCCTGGTGTCAGTATTACCATACCAAACAAAATTACGAATCCACCTATCAACCAATTTAATGAGACTCACAGGCCAGGCGTAAACATGGAAACTGTAGATGAGCATGCTGTGAATAATGGATTTGACCAACTGAACTCTCCCCATAATAGAAAGCAATGAAGCTTTCCAACCAGCAAGCTTACCCTTGATCCTGTCTGCAATAGGCTGGAGATGAACCTTTCTCGGTTTACCTTGAAAAAGAGGCACCCCAAGGTAAACAAAAGGGAGTTTTCCAATTGAAAATCCCAAAATTCTAGCAACATTGGCCTATCTATGAGCAGATAAACCACTCGAGTAGAAAGTAGATTTACTAGGGTTTATTAATTGCCCAGAGACCTCCCCATACTTCTGAAAGAGGTCCATCAGAAGGCATAAGTTCCGCTGGGTTCCTTTACAGAAAATCATAACATCGTCTGCGTAAAGAACGTGTGAAGGAACCTAAGATCCTCTGGGGGCCCTTCATCAAAATAAGCTGCCCCCTAGAGACGAGTTGTGTAATCCCCCTACTCAAGACTTCTTCTGCTAAACAGAAAAGAAGAGGGGACACGCACTCCCCGCGAGCAAGAGAAATAGCCTGCAGCATTTCCATTCACGACAATAGAAAGCTTAGCCGAATGAAGAATCACTTCCACCCAGTGATTAAACCTCCAATCAAATCCAAAGGTTTTGAGCACTTTCAAAAGGAAACCCCAAAGCCTAAACAAAACTACCTGAACTTGTAGTTTGGCAACCAAAGCCTATTAGAGGAGATCTTCAACAAAAAAGAAAAGAAATTGAGAATCCCACCAATTAAAACAATGACTAGACAGACCATAAGCTGCAAGCTTATCTGCACCAATATTTCCCTCCCTCTAAATATGAGATACCAAAAACTAGGGCTGAGCACCGGTTGGTTTCAGGCCCAAAAATGCAAAACCGACTGAAACCGAAATGCTTAAATCTAAGCCTATTCCCGTCCGTTTCATCCTTCGGTTTGGTCGGGTGTCGGGTTTGTCAGGTGTCGGGTTGGCCGGGTGGGTTGACACGGTTTGCACAATAAAGAAAAAAAAATGCTCAGTCAATCCCAGAAACACCCAGAAAGAAAAAAAAATTACATAATGGATCAAGAAGGTAGAAAGACTCAAACTTTAATCAAAAGCAAAAAAAATATCAAACTTTCAATAAGACTAAATAAACAGATATATAAATCATCAAACTTTCAGCAAAAACGCACAGCAAAATCCAAACTTTAATCAAAGTTACAACTTTTTAAAAAGGCAGAATAACAGTAAACAACTAAACCCCTTTTTCCCTCCTTGACCGAAACAGAAAAAAGGCAGGTCTCAGCGTCTCACTGGGTTCCGAAAACAACGATCTTCTTCTCTGGGTGAAGCAAACCGGTGAGGCAGAGACGACACTAAGAAAGAGAGGCACCGCCGGCCGTGTGTCCAGTTCCTCTGTCGTGAAGTTTAGCCACCGCCGTTGCCGAGGGGATGGTGACACCGCTATGACCGTTGCATGTCGTGGGGGAGGGTGGGTGACACCGCCATGGCTGTTGCTTGCTGTGGCCGAGTGAGGCCAAGGGAGGGCTCAAGGAGTGTGACGAGTATAATAGAGGGTGGGGAAGGGTAGGGCGCACAAAGAGGGATGCAACACTTAGAAGTTAGAACTATGGTGTGGGGGGTGGAGAAGGAAGCTAGCAGGGGAAGAAGGAGAAGAAAAAATTGAAAAATGAAGATGAGAGGACAAGAGAGAAGAGGCGTAGAGCTCTAGGAGTAAATGAGTAATGGGGAAAGAAAAAAGGATTGATGGAGGTGGGTGGGTGGAACCCCCTAGGCGCATGGGAACTGACAAAAGGTGGGTGGGACTCGAGGTCAAGAGAGAGGATTTCAAAAGAAACAATGATCTCAGCCGTTCAATGTGTCACTGATCCTAGATAACTTACAATCTATACCATTAAATTCAATCGGTTACGGGTTTGTTCGGAATTTTTTTTCCAAATCCGATTCCACCCGCGGCAAACCAAGTGGAACCGAATGAGTCACCCGCCGACCCGCCATGACCCGCCCGTTTGCAAACTGATTTTCTTGGTTTTTTTGGGTTTTGGGCGAGTCATCGGTTCTTGCCCACCCCTACCAAAAACGTCATGCTACAGCAGAGATGTAAACAATTATGCCACCTAACTCTAAGCTTCCAAGGGACCAAACTCGAGGTCTTGAAAGCAGCACCCACCAAGAAGGAGTCACATTCAAGCCATAACTTGCGCCAACCTTTCTGATAGGCCAATTCAATAGCTAGCATTGCAGCATGGAGCTCAGCATGGAAAGCAGTGACAATTCCCAAATAGGCCGAAAAACAGATGAGTGACTACTGTAACAAACACTGTGTAACTGACTATTCATGAACACAACTTTTCAATAGAATTGGTAAAATTAAAATAACATCTTTATAAGCATTTATTCCCATCATTAATTCTCACGTTATTGGCTCCTCAGCTTCAATTTGTGTATATTTATCCCTCCCAAGCGCACTTTACAATCTGCCTGCAGCATGATTCCAAAGTTTTACCCAAAAAGTAGTAGCATCCACTTGATTGGGAGCATAAACTAGAATTCTTTCATAGCGGTTTTAATTAATTATAGCAGATGAGTGATACAAAGTAGGAACCAAGTACAAATCATGTTTTCTTCTCACAGACAATCCAAATGTTTCAGTCATGTCAAGTTCTTCAGGCTTATTCCCATTAGGCATCTTCCAATCAAAATGGAAAAGCAAATTTGCTAGTAAGAGTTCAACATTAGCAATGCCAAATGATATGCCTGGACACATCCTCCTTCCAGCACCAAATGGGATGAACTCAAAATCTGCACCCTTGTAATCAACTGAGCAATCAAGGAACCTTTCTGGGTAAAACTTGTTAGGCTCAATCCAGTAGTTTGGATCCATCATAATTGCCCAAGCATTAACAATGACCTTGGTTTTAGCTGGTATCTCATGCCCATTTATTTCACACCTCTCACCGCATTCCCTTGGTAGCAACAATGGAACAGGACCATGTACACGCAAGGTTTCTTTGATCACTGACTTTAAGTAGTTCAGTTCATGGAGGTTAGCTTCATCTACATGCCCCTTTCCATCAAAGACCTTTCTTACCTCAGCTTGTGCTCTTTCCATCACCCTTGGGTTTTTGACAAGTTCTGACATTGCCCACTCTGAGGTCTTGGCTGAAGTGCCACTTCCGGCACTGAAGATATCCTGAAAGAAATGATAACATGAACAGGATTGCCAACAATTTTTTGCAGCACAACTGTTATAGTATCTAATGACGACTCAAACTGAACAAAGGATTCAGTTTGCTAATAAATAATTTCCATTTGCAAAACTTGTCCTTTTTCCAAATTCAAGAATAGTAAACATATTTTACTTAAACCTTTTGTTAGAAATTTCTTCATTTGAATGTACATGTGAGTGACTTGAAAGTTCGACATGTTCGGTTACTTGACAGTTGGTGTTTAAAATCTCAGAAAGTGTGAGATTGCTTTTCCTCTTCCTCCTGCTAGCAGTCTTTAACAAAACTAGCTTCTAATAACTCAATAGAGCTTCTCAACTAAGATATCTGGTTTAATGTGTATGAAAAAATTAAATGAAAGAACTTTTGATAAAGTTGAGGTGCAAAAGCTGATTTTAACTTATGTGGGGAGTTATTGTTCAAAACCCTAGTAATCCTTGCAAAATTATTTTAACCCTTTTCTTCTCTATATGTGCTTGTTAAAAAGTTTATCTAAACTGACTTAAAGAAAAACGTTGTAACCATCTAAGGAACCTCTAGTTAATTGATGTTTGAAGATATCTCCTTGGAACTAATTTTGGAATTTGCAATGGCAAAATACTAACCAACATGTTTGCTTTGATAATGCTGTCAGATAGAGGATGCTCAAGGTTGTTCTGCTTCTGAAGCCTTAGTAGGACATCAACAAGGTCTTCACCTGCTTTTCCATTGATCCCCTTTGTTGTTTCTGAACTTGTGTCCATGTGGTCTCTGAGAATTTTCTCAAGGATCCTATCTATTTCTCTATGGAGCTTCTCAGCTTTGGACCTTATTCCTGTCAAAACTTGAAGCACTCCAATGGAAGGAAACAGGTCAGCTAAAGAAAAACCAGAAACTAGTTTCAAGACATCCTTCATAACAGCTATGAATGCTTCTTGATCTTCTGATTTGCCTCCTAAGGCAACTCGTGACGTTAAGCCATAAGAGAATGAATTGATCACCTTACTAAGATTGATACATGACCCTTCACTCAAACCTATCTCCTTGATCAAATTTGATGCCTCTTGTTCCCTAATTGATTGAAATGACTCAACACGTCTTGGCGTTAGTAGTTCAAAGGTGCAAATCTTTCTCATCTGCCTCCAATAACTTCCATAAGAGGAAAATGTTATGCCCTTAGTACCATATGTTATAACATCTGCAGCAAGAATATGGGGCCTATTTGCAAAGTTGATGTCAAGTGTCTTCATTATTTCTTTGGCCATTTCAGGGGAAGATACCACTATGGTGGAAAGTCCACCTAGTTTTATGTGCATAAGTGGCCCATATTTCTGTGCTAGTTTTGCTAGGCCATGATGGGGCATAGCACCAAGCTGGTGCATGTTCCCTATGAGAGGTAGTTTTGGTGGCCCTGGTGGCAACTTGGAGTTTGAAGGGTTTGGTTTTGATCTCCATACTAGGCTAAACACTATGAACAAGAAGAGGAAGAAGGATATGAACATAGGTGATGGAATGTTTTTGAGATCCAACTCCATGATTTTTGTGAAGGAAGGGAAAGTTATCTCGAGTGTCAGATACTGGAACTTGTGTGAGCATGCGTTGCCACAAATTAATATTGGAAGAGAGGCCAAGGTTTTTTCAGAAAGAAAAAAATTAAAAGCTAAATAAATCTAGAAATGTGTCTTTTTCCAACCGGGATTGCATGTGAGGAATCCAAAGTAAACATTGCTCGCGTTGCCAGGTGGCCAATGTGTAATGATGATGGCAATTATTTCCATCCATCTTGTATAGGTATCTTCTAGGACTGCTTTATCTTTCAAATCCTTTCTTCTTGAGTTAATGAACTTTCTTTTTGTTATGAAATTGTACAACCGATGCAAAACATACGTATTTAGATGGAAGATAAAGCTTTACAACCACATTGGATATAATTGAATAATAATTATGCATTTCTTCTATTTTGATTAAGAATTTAGTTACACATATATCCAATCATATCTCACTAAATATAAGTTTAACACAAAAACTCCTTTCAAAGACAATAGTCTATAGGAGTTTAACACGTACACCTTAACAAAATAACTTCCTATTTAAGAACTTAACACTTGTTTATTGACTATAGTATACATAAGCCAGTAACAATTAAATCATCTGAAAACATGCCATCTATGTTAAGAAGTAACATGCTGGCAAACTACTAGTAACTGTTGTGTTAAATTTTAGTTCTCAATTTCAATTTTCCCAATAATTGTCTTCTATCATCCACATCAATTGCACTGTCCAGAGCTCAATAATTAATCCAATTGTGATGTTTCAAGGGATAATAACATAAAAAATAGTAAATAATGCAAAACTCCGCGGCTGCAAGCTACATATTGTTTATATATAGTTACTTTCATCAACAACACATGAGAACGATGTTCTGAGATAAGTGAAGCTAACAGGACAATTAGTATTTTGAGCTAATAACATAAAAAATATCAAATAATGCATATATGCAACTGTAGGCTACATATTGATTACGACCAGTGTTGTCACGTATTGTTTATTTTTATTTTTTATTTTTTTTGGTCGAAGTCACGTATTGTTTATGAATTGTCTACAACTTCAAAAATCTTAATGTAACTGCAATTTAAAATCTTGTCATACACATAAATACATAATTTTCTTCATATCAAAATAAGTAAAAGAGAAGGCTGAACAAACCTTACTACTATAGTATATATTGATCAAAAACCATACTACTATAGTATTGACAATAAGTTTCTTTCTTCTCAGCTCTAGGTTTTTTTTTTTGTAATATTATTGCACACCTTGTGTTGTGGAGTAGGCTAATTAAGGATTATAAGTGATGGGAATCAGGTATAAATCATCTTTCCGAGTAACTGCTGCTCCAAACGTCTCAGTCATGTCCAAATCTTCATTTTTCATTCCATTGGGAAGTTTCCAATCAAAGTGATACATCAACAGTGCAAGTGGAAACTCAACGTTGATCAAGCCAAAATTGATGCCCGGGCATATTCTTCTGCCAGCACCAAATGGAATGAACTCAAAGTTATTGCCCTTGAAATCTACAGAATTTTCAACGAACCTCTCAGGATTAAACCTCTCAGCCTCAGTCCAATGATTTGGATCTCTTCCAATTGCCCAAGCATTGATTATGACCTTGCTTTTAAAAGGTATATTATACCCTTTGATCTCACAAGCTTGTCCACACTCTCTTGGAAGCAAGAGAGCACCAGGAGGGTGTAACCTCAATGTCTCTTTCACAACACATTTTAAATATTTTAGTTTCTCTATACCACTTTCATTGGGTTTCCCTTCTTTGTTAAATACCTCTCTCACCTCAGCTTGTACCTTCTCCATTATTCTTGGGTTTTTAATCATCTCTGCCATTGCCCATGTTATGGTAGTAGATGATGTCTCACTTCCACCTCCAAAGACATCCTTCAAAATCATGAGATCAAGTTAAGTTGATTCAAAATCATCCAAATAGTTTGAAGGGTAGATGGTACCCAATATAACAAAGTGGAATACCAATATTAATTGCAACTCCTTTTGGAAAAATATGCAAGAAAATCAAACCCAAATAATAGCATAATACACCAATAAGTTAAATGAATTAAAACAGAGGAAGCATCGTACATGGCTATTAGTACCAGCATGTAAATAGCCTATTCTTGCGCCGAAATTTATTTGGAATTGCCAAGAATAATATCAAGTAGAGAAAAATGAAATTTATATTTTTTGACACTCAAAAGAATTTCCATGAGAGAGAGGGAATTGAGTCCATAAAATAGTATAGGTACTGTGTGATTAAGTAGTGTAGATTTTTCACTTTTTTTGTGCCAAATAGTAACTCATGCTATACTTGTTAATCTTAATAGAGCAGTGATACTCGGACACCCCACGGTGTCGTCACCCATTCAACACCTCTCATTTATTACATCATATCACCTATTATATATATCACTTTTCTCTCTTTTGTTTCTTTCTTTTTCTGAGTATGGGTTGTATACAAAACATTTTTCCATTTAATAATAACGTTATGGTGTTGACAAAATTTCTTATTGTTTGTGTAAAAGTCACCTAACACATTTCAGAAGTTATTTATTAGAACATAATAGCAAGTTGATAAAAGGTAAGGAAATGAAAAATTATTGGTTTACCATGGGAAAGATGTAAATTGTGCACCATTTTTTACTGTCCAAATAGCACAAATGGAAGATGTCAATATGCTTACCATGATCACAGCCTTGACACTATTATCACTTAGGCAGAACTCATGCTTCAAGAGCACGTCTACAAGATCTTCCCCCACTTCTTCACCCTGGTCTTCATTGGCCCTTGACTCAGCCTCCCTATGTTCATTGATGATGTTCTGCATTATCCGGTCAGCTTGTTGATGCAACTTCTCAAGCTTAGGCATCAACCCAGAGATGTGCTGAAGCCATTTAGCAGAAGGGTACAAATCCCCCAAGTCAAAACCTCCAGCAGCCTGTACGGCTTCGTTTACCACTGATATGAATGTTTGATGGTCTCTGCACTTCCTCCCAAAGGCTGTCCTTGAAGTGATTGTGGATGTTGTTGAAGCCACTTCTTTGGAGAGATTGATGGTTGATCCTTCTTTTGAAGCAATCCACTTGATGAGATTGTTGAGCTCTTCCCCTCTGATTGGTTGGAAAGATTGGACACGTTTTGAGCTTAATAGCTCCAATGTACAAATCTTCCTCAGCTGTCTCCAATAATCACCATAAGGTGCAAAAGAGATACCCATAGAATCGTAAGTCAATATTTTTGAAGCTAGGATAGGAGGCCTTGATGCAAATACAAGATCATGAGTTTTCAACACCTCACTAGCATACTCTGGGGATGAAACCACAATGGTAGAAACCTCCCCAAGCTTCAGATGCATCAAGGGTCCATATTTTGCTGATAAATCTCTTAGCCGACGGTGGGGAAGTGAGCCAATAAGGTTGTGAATGTTCCCTATGATGGGTAGCTTCCATGGCCCTGGTGGTAAATTTGGAGTTGAGTCAGATTTCTTGGTCAGTGTTTTGTGTGCCATAAACACAAAAATGAAAAGGGAGAAAATGGATGTAAAGTAGAGGATTTGAAGATCCATGGCGTGGAAAAAAAAATTAGATGTAAATTAATGCACTCTAGTTTTGTGATGAAACTCTGTTTGCAATTCTAATATATAGATTGTAAGGTATTTCATGGAGAGAAAAAAAAAAGTACAAAATGGACAAGATGTCAACATATATGGACAATGGCTAAAATCCCAAATGCATTATTTCCAATAAGGTAGTAGTTGCGGTGGTACATTAATCAACACATAAGTGATTAATATAGTAACACTTGGTTTTAAAAAGTCGGGGTGTACAGTAAGAAATAAATTTTTTTATTTTTAAAATGTGTATTAAGGCATATAGCTTCAAATTGGATACTCCCGCCAATGCCATGGTATCCAACAAAATATAGCTTCAAATTTCTCCTCACACATTTGTATATGCGTATGACATATTTTAAACATATAGGTCTAAAATTATTGGCATATGTGACATACTGTGAAAGTGTTGTAACATTGATACTGTTTCTAAAGTAAGAGCGATAAAAGAGAGAAGAGAAAACGATAAGTAATTTGTTTTCGAGGTTCAGCCAATTGTGTCTACGTCCCTGGAGCTATGGAAGCTCAGATTTTTCACTATATTCCAAAATAGGGTTACAGCAGTTATTTATAGCGATACAGATTACAACAATTATCCTGTACCGTACCGCAGCCATAAAAGGCCCAAGCCCAAGGGACAGTTGTCTCCGCTCGGCAGCGCTCGCATTGCTCGCTACGCCAATTGTCCTCCCTTTAGATATAAGTCATATCCAACAGAAAGTTCCATGGGTCATAAGATATTCAGACAAAACTTAAAATAAAAGAAAATGGTTACTCGAAATTGATAAACTATACCACACAAGCTTATCTTTAGAGGGACACCAATATGTAAAATTTTATTGACTATAGAATAATTTTTAAAGATTCTATTTATTTTCCTAATACACACATTACTTATAGAATAATATTAATTATCACGGTTATTGTTGCATTTACGGAGGGAAAAATTTTAAATTGAAATTGTTAAAAATCTCATTTTTGATATATTAGTAGATAGATTTAATAGTCTTGTTTTGATTCGAAATTTTTTTTTTTAAAACTTTGTCTATGAATTGATTATTTATGATTTTGTATCATAAATGTTAGAAGGACAATATTTAAATAATCATGAAAACATTATTTTTTAAATTCGCACATGGCCTCTAAAATCTTTTAGTGTTGGCCTTGGTCCTGAATAATAAACATAACAAACTGAGTAACTAAATATCAAAGCATAATGATTAAGGGACTCCCCTCCCACACTCATAATACACCTTTCATCTCATTGAAATGAGGTGTGATAGGGATAGTGGGGTGGTCATGACTATCAATAGCATAGATGAGCTGTAACAACCAAAATAAGTAACAAATATTATTTGAGGTCAAATTATAATTGATCTGCTCAGAGTTCACAAGAATCTGCATTCATCGACAAAGTGAAATGAAAAAATTGAAGCAAGACACTGACAGCATCCAGCATCTTTGATCGCATTTCCACGACAAAAAAAAGGATCTGGTCAAATCAAACACGCGATGAAACAGCGAAATCAAATGTTAACACAACAAGAATAGGGGCAGCAAAAACCCTTAACTGTCAAACCGGAAAACAGGGAAGGATTAAAACAAATGAAATATAATATTTCAAAAAGACTAATTATCTTGCTTCTGCTCAATTATAATATTTAAAATTATGGATTTCGAGAATTTATTTTATTATTGGATACAAAACAAATGAAATATTTAATGAATATTAACCTTAACTGATATTTTTATTTTTATCATGTAAACTTGCTGTATTATATGCATATTTATTTATTCATTTTTTTGTGATTTTAATGTTTATTTTATTTCATTTATGTCATTGTTCATCTATGAAATTTGATTATAAGATTTTTTTTTTTGCATATTCAAACATTTGATTTAAAGTAATTTTTATTGTTTAATGAAAAAATATTTTATCCTTTGAAATAATGCACTATTTTGCTACATCTCTCTCAAACATATAAATACAAATTTTAGTATTTTTCTAACCAAGACAACGTGAAAAATAGAAAAAGTATATTTTTAATAATTTTTTAAATAATAAAATATAGTCAGATAACTTGTATGCCAATGATATGCAATTTGTAAAATTGAAGCTAAGCATCCAAAGAATTTGGCATCATTCCAAACATCAGGAAGATACTAAATTCTCATGTTTTTCCATTATATCATATCACTCTCTTGCATGCTGTAGAAACTTTTCAGCTCTTCCGAGTGAAAGCGGTTGGAATCAAGTAGAGGTCATCTTTTCTTATAACAGACGCTCCAAATAACTCAGTCATGTCCAAGTCCTCTTTTTTCATTCCATTGGGAAGCCTCCAATCAAAGTGATACAACAACAAAGCAAGGATCAACTCAACATTTGCAACACCATAGTTCATGCCTGGGCAAATTCTCCTTCCAGCACCAAATGGGATGTACTCAAAATCAGTTCCTTTGTAGTCAACAGAGCTATCAAGAAACCTTTCAGGGAAAAACCTTTCTGGGTCAGTCCAATATTTTGGATCCATTCCAATGGCCCAAGCATTGACTAGGACCCTGCTTTTGACAGGTATGTGATACCCATTAATCTCACAAGCTTGTCCACACTCCCTTGGAATCAAAAGAGGACCAGGAGGGCGCAATCTAAGGACCTCTTTGATGACTGCTTTCAAGTATTTGAGCTCAGCAATGCAAGTTTCATCAACCCTTCCTTTCCCTTCAAATACCACTCTCACTTCATCTTGTGCTTTCTTCAAGACCCTTGGATCCTTCAATATCTCAGCCATTGCCCAGTTGATAGTAGTTGCTGCAGTGTCACTTCCACCAGTGAAGATATCCTGAGAAAGGTAAAATATATATATATATATCAAGTTAGTTAAATTGGTGCAAACTTCAAATATACATCTACTACACCAAAGTGCATGCTACTCAATTTCCTGCTACCATATATGATGACTTAGATACTTAATTAGGACTAAATAAAAAAAAACTTTTTGTGCAGGAAACAAAATTATTTATGCTTACAAAGATTATAGCCTTGATATTTCTTTTAGTTAAGTGAAAATCCTGGTCACTGCTAGTATCCTCAAATTTTAAGAGAACATCAATCAGATCTTCTTCTCCTTCAACTAGACCTTCTTTGGTGGTTCTTGACTTTTCCTCTTTATGGTCATTGATGATATTCTCCAGTATTCTGTCTACTTTCTGGTGCAACATCTCAAGCTTAGGCCTCATCCCAGTGAGGTTCTGAAGCCACTTAGCTGAAGGAAACAAGTCTCCAATGTAGAAACCCCCAGCTAGCTTCAACACCTCTCTTACCATTGATATGAACTCTTCTTGCTCCCTGTACTTCTTGCCAAATGCAGCCCTTGAAGTGATGGTGTACATCAGTGATATAACTGCTTGAGAGAGATTGATGACTGATCCTTCTTCTGAAGCAATCCTTTTGATGAGGTTGGCCATTTCTCCTTCTCTGATTGGCCAATGAGATTGGACCCTTTTCATACTCAAAAGCTCTATGTTACAAATCTTTCTAAGCTGTCTCCAGTAATCACCATAAGGTGAAAAGGCTATATCTGTGGAGTCATAAAACATTATCTCTGAGGTCATAGAATGAGGCCTGGATGCAAATATGACATCATGGGTTTTCATTACCTCCCTGGCATATTCTGCTGAGGAAACAATAACTAGAAAGACCTCACCAAGTTGAAGGTGCATCAAGGGTCCATATTTTTGTGCCAATTCTCTTAATTTTCTGTGGGGTGGAGAGCCAACAAGATGGGGTATGTTTCCTATGATAGGTAGCTTCCATGGCCCTGGTGGTATATTTGGAATTGTGTCAGTTTTCTTGGGATTCCTCCTTAGTAGTTTCAGTGTCACAATGATGAAGAGGAAAATGGAAAAAAGGGCCAAAGGGTAAATTGCTTGAAGACCCATGCAGATGAAACAGAGGAGTAGCTAGTAAGATGTGTGGAAGAAGTTCTTTTTATTTTTTTCTCGTTTGGTGAAGAACAGCAATTCTATGCATGTATATATAGACACATATTGGAGCATTGAAGCAATTATGTCCTTGGCTGCTAGTTATTTTTTATTGGAATCTCAGGTGATTTAGTTTTCCCTATGAGAGTTGTATATCAATACAGTGAAAATATACACATGGCAGCGTGTGGCACACAAAGGGAATAGATGCTAGCTGTCAGCTTAAATTTATAATACTACATAATAGAATTTAACCAAGATTCATGTCATTGGGAATGTTACTCTGAAAAGACTTATTTCTCCTCAGAGATTATTCTTTAGCAAGTTATATACACACACAAATATACAAATGTACACATGCTTTATTGTAATTTTAGTTCCTCTAATTTCAACTTTGTGTGATTTTGGTTTTGTCAAATTTTTCTTAGCCAATCGATCCTTCTATTTGTCAAATTAGGCAAACTGGATCCTGCCATCAATTTACTTCAACCAAAAATCCTTAAATTGTCATCTTCCATCCTGCCATCATTATGATATTTTTTTTTTGTTTTCTGCTCAGATATATCACGATTATAACAAATTGTTTTTCTTTAAAAAATAATATAATAAAATAAATTTCTTTCTTTCTCATTTATTGCGTACCTTCATTAAGTGGAAAAAGGGCCAAGGGATATCAGAAGGAAAAATAAATATATTTGTGATGAATCAAAACGAGGAAAAATAATTGAGTGATCAAGCTAAAAATAAGAGTTATGCATCAAATTAAAAGAAAATAACTCTAAAAGGCCACAATGAATGAAGATTCATTTGTTGATGCAACCAAAGTTATGCATCTTGACAGACTCTGCTCCAAAATAAGAGGTCTAAAATGATCTATAAATTATTTCTTCATGTTGTTATTCTGCTAGATGTAATGTTTGTTTGTAGTGCATGTATGTATGTCTTTATCCTATGCTTTAGAGAGTATAAGACAAGCTGCCGTTATTTGTGAGGTTTTGAAAGAAATTGGAAAATAAAAACTTTGGCTAACCAAAATGAAAAGATTCACATGGAGATGCAACCAATGTGATATATGCTTCTTTTGACCCATCGTGCGATGATAGCTGATGTCCTCTAACATAAGAGCAGCTGGATGCATTCTTTAATTGGTTTGGAATATGTGACTTATATCCTATGCTATAAAAAACACAGGATAGGCTGCATCATTGTACGCTTTGACAGCTGGTTTTAGCTATTAGTTTATACTTAATATAATATGTAATTAGAGCCCACACAAAATATTAATTAATTGAGTTTGGAGTTACACTAAATGTATATTTACTTCGTACAATGGGTTAAATTAATTATTTGATAAGTCACTGTTGAGCTAGTAATGAGGGGCGGCTGAGATATTTAACTTGAGATCATAAATTCAAATCTCAATGTGTTGCTGTTGTAACCCCCCCCCCCCCCAAAAAAAAAAGCATTTGACAATTTTTTAATGGTCAAGTGATGTACTGTGAGAATCATCGTGTCTATAACAAGGGGATTGAATCCAATTGATAAATATGCTAGTGTAAGGTACTCTTTTCAGTCTAAAATATAAGTAATAAAGACATTTTTTTATTCAAAATATAAGCAACATTTATTAATTTTTATATGAATTAAATGCTAGTTTTTCAATTATACCATTCATTTAATGCAATATTTATATTTACGAGAAATATCAAATGGGGTAATTTTAGAGAAAAAATTAGAACTAGTGAATAATAATTATGATTATCCAATTTCAAAGTATTCTTTGGTCTATGTATTTTTATACTATATTGTTTATATTTTAAACTAGAAGTAGTATAATAACCTAATTAAAGCTATGATGGGGGACACCAATAAATATAACACACAGACACACAAACAAGTGTTGCTAGTTAATTTTTGTATAAAAAAAAGTGTTGGTAGCTAATTTGGTCTGGAAATGGAATAGTTTAATATTATTATTTGGTGGTTGATATTAGAGCTCGCAAAACGGGCTTTTAAGCCAGGCTTGGGTCGGCTCGCATTGGGTTTGGACTTTGTCGGGCTGGGCCAAAAAAGCCCAGATTGAAAACGAGTTCGAATTTGTGTGTCCGAGCCCTTCACTTTTCGGGCTCGGGCTTTAGGCTATATTTTACGAGCGGCCCGCTTTGGACTCGGGCTTTACCTGGTTCAGACTTTGTCGGGCCTAGACCCGGATTGAAAACGGGCTCAATTTGATATGTCCAAGCCCTTTATTTTTCTAACTTTTTTAGCCTGGCCCAATAAACTCGGCCCATTTTGCCAGCTCTAGATATTCGGAGGAGAAATATTTGGTGCATTGAAACGGAAGCAATTGAGTAGTTTCTTATTCTCACCCTGCACCAAATCTCAATGGGTACAGTAATAGTGTCAATTGCTAGTGTTAGAAGAGTGTTGGGTTTCGACCAAAAAAAAAGTGTTGCGTGATTGACCAAAAAAAAAGTGCTGGGTGGCAAAGGGTGTTAGTCTAATGGAGGTGGCCGTGGAAGGTGTCAGGGGACAAAAGATGCTAAAAGTGGCAACAACGGCGGTAAAAAGGGTCGAGCTACACTATTAATAATTTCAAAGAACACATGTACAAATAAGAATTTTAATTATGATATTTAGATACTCACATAATTTTAATATCTATTCAATATCTCTATCTCTTTCTATTTCTCTCTACTTATCACATCACCTATCTATTATATCTATCACTCATCTCTCTTTTATACCTATTTCTTTCTAAGTGTATAATAGTACTTAGGTGTCAAAGCATCATTTTTCTAAGAATTTTTACCAAGTCAACAATTGTAACAAGTTCACAATCACACATATGCACCGTCCCAAAACAAAAAAAAACGCGACGTCCCACCGTTAGGATTTTTTGGAATTTCCTTTACTAAAAGATCACCGACTTTGAATTTGTAGTTTCATACCCATCTTGAATTCACACTTAAATTTATTATATTATATAATTAGAATTTAAAAGATTTTTGAATATTTTTAAATTGAATTAGATATTATATTTTTTTATTGATTTCCCTTATTTTATTAACTTTTTCTAGTTAATTTTAGTGTTAACCTAGTATTTTAGTTTTATTAGTTTTTAAAAAAAGACATATAAGGGAAGCATATAATTCATTTAAAACTGAGATGCCTGCGAGTAATGAGTTAGTTAATGTTATCTATGCAAGAATGAGTTTAATAATGGTTTATTTTTCAAAAATATGGGTTTGAGAGTATCGATACTTTATTAAAACTTAAATGAGCTTTGTCAAAAAAAGAAAAAGAAGGTGTTAAAAGATTTTTTTTGGTCCCAAAATGACAATGGTTCTACCAAACTCAAGTTAAATTAAGATCTTACCATTACCATTACCACTTGTCCCTTAAAGTATTCCTTCTTTTTCTTTTTTCTCAGAAAAGAAAAAAAACACACAGAAAATGAAGAGTAGCTTGGTGGTACTGCTTAATATGCAGGAAAGCATCTACTTAGACAATAGAGACAAGATTCATGGCAACAAAATGACAAAAGCAGCACAAGCATTCAAAGGAAACCCCTTCATTAATGCTCCATATGATGTCTATAAAACATGCATGCATAGGATTGCTATTTTCTGCACCAACACCAGTGTTAGTTAGTCCATCTCACTGAACACACTGTTCTATATATATCTCCATGGCTCCTCATATCCCTGACTTGTTATCCCTTGTTTTCACCTTTTTCCTCCTATCCTTGATTGTTGCACTAAAACTAAGGGATCATTTCAAAAAACTTGACTCAACTACAAATCTACTACCCCCAGGACCATGGAAACTACCCATTATAGGAAACATTCCCCATCTTGCTGTTACCTCTACACCACATCGAAAATTAAGAGAGCTAGCCAAAATATATGGACCCTTGATGGATCTACAACTTGGTGAGGTCTCTTTCATTGTTGTTACCTCAGCAGAGTGTGCTAGGGAGGTAATGAAAACCCATGACATTGTATTTGCATCAAGGCCTCATCTTTTAGCCACAGACATAGTATCTTATGACTCAACTGACATAGCCTTTTCACCTTGTGGTGATTACTGGAGACAGCTTCGAAAGATTTGTAACATTGAGCTTTTGAGTATGAAAAGGGTCCAATCTCATTGGCCAATCAGAGAGAGAGAGATCACGACCCTCATGAAACTGATTGGCTCAAAAGAAGGATCACAAGTCAACCTCACTCAGGCAGTTATTTCAATGATGTATACATCCACTTCAAAGGCTGCGTTTGGCAAGAAATATAAGGACCAAGAAGAGTTCATATCTGCGGTAAAACAACTTGTAAAGCTTACTGGTGGTTTCTACATTGGAGACTTGTTTCCTTCAGCTAAATGGCTGCAAAACCTCTCCGGAATGAGGCCTAAGCTTGAGAAGTTACAAGAACAAGTGGACAGGATACTGGAGAATATCTTCAATGACCATAAAGAGGCAAAGTCAAGAACCAGAGAAGGTGTGGCACTGTGGCTGAAGCAGAGGAAGATCTTATTGATGTTCTCTTAAAATTTGAGGACAGTAGCAGCAGTGACCTGGATTTCCGTTTAACTTCTGATAATATCAAGGCTATAAACTTGGTATGTATAGTTTCGCTTAAAATTTGAGGGCACAGTTTTTAACTATTTTACTGTCATGAAGCAACTATCCCAAAAGCTTAAGCTACTTTCTTGTGCTGAAATTCAATTAATTTTATTTGAAGAATAGGAGCTGCAAGGATCGAATTCTAGACCACTTGGTCATTGCGAAAGTTCGACCTTAGTTCGATATCATAAGTTTGGAAATTGATTGAATATAGCTCTTCTAATTTTGATAACTAATGTGTGTCTTTGAAGTTAGTTTGAGGTAAGTTGAGTTGACAAGATTTTTAACCTTTTCAGGATGTCTTCAGTGCTGGAAGTGAGACAGCAGCAACTACCATTAATTGGGCAATGGCTGAGTTGATGAAGGATCCAAGGGTATTGAAGAAAGCACAAGCTGAAGTAAGAGATGGATTTGATAGGAGAGGAAGGGTTGATGTCACTGCCATTGAGGAGTTCAAATATTTGAAATCAGTCATCAAGGAGTCCCTAAGATTACACCCTTCTGTTCCTCTCCTTCTTCCAAGGGAATGTGGACAAGCTTGTGAGATTAATGGGTATCACATACCTGTCAAAAGCAGGGTCCTTGTCAATGCTTGGGCAATTGGAAGGGATCCAAAATATTGGACTGACCCAGAGAGGTTTTACCCTGAAAGGTTTCTTGATAGCTCTGTGGACTACAAAGGAACTAATTTTGAGTACATTCCATTTGGTGCTGGAAGGAGAAGTTGCCCAGGCATTAACTATGGTATGGCAAATGTTGAGGAGACCCTTGCACTGCTATTGTATCATTTTGATTGGAGGCTTCCCAATGGAATGAAAAATGAGGACTTGGACTTGACAGAGGAATTTGGAGTTACTCTGACAAGAAAACGTGACCTATACTTGATTCCCATCACTTCTCATCCTTTGCCTGTAATAATATGAAAAAATGCAGCCACTTGAGAAGTGGTCCACAACTAGTGTCACTTTTTATATTTGCTACTGCTAGCTTCTTATGTTACTTGTTATTCAGGGTTAAACGTTGTGTAAGTTTCATTTTAGTCCATCATAACTCATAAGAGTTCCCTTGTCTGTGACACTTCATGTTTGATTATTTTTCAATTTATAGTCTCTTTTACCATTGATCAAGTGTGAGATGAGATTCACGGTGGTCACTACAACTTCATGTTCCAGGAGATGGTTTTATAGTGTCTTGATTTTCACTGCATTATCACTGCATTGGGTCCCCTGCACCAAGAGCCAACCATTAGTAACTCGCTCCTCCGTCAGAATCCGCAACCAACCAGCAACCCCTCACCGGTGAACCATCCCTGTCTGCAGATCACCTCAATGCTGCCGTCACTCGGTTTGAAGCCGCCGGAGCCTCCCATCCACCATCGCGCCAAGACAATCTGGAGGAACCACCGTTGAGACTCAATCGTGCTGCGCCGTTGTGAGCTTGGCCGCGAAAAACTGCTTTTTTTTTTCTCTGTTTGGTATTATTGTAGTGACCCTTGCATTAGGAAACAAAGTCCAAAACTTATTTTATAAATTTATTAAAATTTAATTCATATCTTCACGTAGAAATTAAATAAATAATTTGAATTTCCAATCAAACAATCACTCATGGATACAATCATAGTTGCTATCAAATAATTTTTTGATATCAACAAATTTAGTACCTACATGTATTTTTAGTATCTATTTTTGCTTGTGTTTATAGGAAAATTTATGATTGTTATACTACTTTGACATATTGTAAATTCATAATAACTAAATTTCTTTGGAATGCGAAAGTGTAAGTTTCAATTCAAAGTTTCAACAATAGAAATCATAGCTGTGGTAAATTTCACACCCGGTGTGTGAATGCATCTGACTCGTTTATAACTTATGATGCGCTGTGACATAACTAGTCAGTTGTGTGAATTTTCACACCTAGGGTATGAAAGTGTCAGGTTCAATTTGCAATTTCAACATAGGAAATCACATTTGTGGGAATTCCCCACACCCCGGATGTGAACGTTCCTGACTTGTTTGCTACAACTTTTGATGTTCCATGACAGAACTAATAACAGCCTTGGGAATTTTCACACTCAGATTGTGAAAACTTCAAGTTCAATTCAAAACTTCAACAAAGGATATCATAGCAGAGGAAAATTTCACACCCAAGGTGTGAACGCATCTGACATGTTTACACATTTTGATGCGCTTTGACAAAACTAATCAGTTATGCGAATTTTTACATTGTGAAAGCGTTAGGTTCAATTCGAAGGTTTAACATAGAAAATCACATCCGTGAAACATTTCACAGCCAGGTGTGAAAACATCAATTTCAATTCGAAGTTTTAACAGAGAATATGTGAGTTGTGTACTTGTGTATGTATATATGAAAGATGAAAACTTTAAAAAAATTCTAAAAAGTGGGCACCTAGTAAAATGGTTAAATTAAAAAAGTCACAGGAAATAATGCAAAAGAACAACCTGGGCATCGCAAAACCTCAAATTGGTTGAAGAAGTGGCACAGTTGGAGCAAATATAATAAAATCAGAGTGGAACTGAGATGAGATTGAGGCAATGAAAGGAAAAACAGAGTGAAACGTAGCTTGCACATGCAGGTTCAATCTCGGGCTTCGAAGTTGCAGCCACAACAAAACATGGAGGCCCTAACCATGAAACCAAAGTTGGAGTTTGGAAACCATCCTAATTCCTTCCAACACCCAAAGACCTTCACAGGCTGTCACCTCCAATGTGCACAAAACTTGGAGGGTTAGGTTCAGTCTCCCAATGGTTAAGGAAAGAGTTTCTCAGAAGACTTATTTGAAGCATTGTAGTAACCATGTCATCTTTTGTCAGCCAACTCAACAATAATGTCTTAAGTTTTAGTGGTGTTGTAATATGGAGTGGAATTACCTGTTCTCATTTTCTGTCCCTTCTCTTGTTAAAGAGAGTGAAATTTTTTTAACCAGTAATATATTTTTCTTCAAAGGAGAGGAAAAGAAGAATTACAAATCCATTAGAATAGGGCTTAAGGTTAAGGGTGTAGACTTCTTCGCTAACTGTTGGAACTAATTGGAATTCTTTTAATATAAAGATTAAATAAAAACTATATAGACTAAATTACATTTTTATCCTGGAAAATGTAAAAGCATCACAATTACAGTCTTTTCAATCCTTCTTAACAAAATGTAAGAAAATGAGGTGGAATCAAACATAGTTTATTTCAACTGAGAGTAGGTATCTTTTCTCCACTGTGCAATAAATATTATAGGCACACACTACCAAAGGTTTCAGATTCTTCTTGTGAAGCTCATGTGATCACAGGCAAAGAATGATAAGCACAAGCAAACAATAAAAGATCATCTTTTCTTCTCATTGTGACTCCAAATTCCTCAGTCATGTCCAATTCTTCACTTCTCATCCCACTGGGAAGCTTCCAATCAAAATGGTACAACAACATTGCAAGGGCCACCTCAACATTTCTCAAGCCAAATGTGCTTCCTGGGCATATTCTTCTTCCAGCACCAAAGGGAATGTACTCAAAATTACTCCCTTTGTAGTCAATAGTGCTGTCCATGAATCTCTCAGGATAAAACCTCTCTGGTTCAGTCCAATAGTTTGGATCTCTTGCAATTGCCCAAGCATTGACTATGACCTTACTTTTGACCGGTATGTGATAACCATTGATCTCGCGTGCTTCACCACATTCTCTTGGAAGCAAAAGAGGTGCTGGAGGGTGTAATCTCAAGGTTTCTTTGATGACTAATTTCAAATAGTTGAGTTCATTGATGTAATTTTCATCAACCTTTCCTTTCATTTTGAAAACCTCTCTCACCTCAGCTTGTGCTTTCTTCATTACTCTCGGATGCCTTACCATTTCTACCATTGCCCAATCTATGGTCATTGCTGATGTCTCACCTCCAGCACCAAAGATGTCCTGAAAAGTAATTATCAATTAATAAGGTGAAGCTAATGCAGGGATCTTTGAATATATAAGAGACATTTGGGTTAATAACTTAACATAATAAGCGCTTATCACATAAGAGCTTATGTATAAGCTATTTCTACTATCGAAAAGGGAATGGAGGTAAACTTCGCATAAGCTCTCTATAAGAGCTTTTTTTTTTTAAGCTATACCATGGAGCTTAGGAAAATAAACTAAAGACAACTTATGAGCTCATTTTAAGTCATTTTTATAATCTCTTCCATACACATACACAGATAATTATATCATATAATAAATGCAGATGAGCTCTTCTAAACATCCCAATAATTAAAAAAAAAAATCTATAGACAGAGTCCAATGCTACAAGAATTATGTAGCAAACATTGCACGACTTTAAAGATCTCATATGTGAGACAAAAGATATTCAGGGGCAGGTTTTAAACATTCATCTGATTAAATTCTACAGCAAGTGAGCAAGATTATCTTCATAAAAGTATTTGGACGAGGTTAATTATGCTTACCAGGATTATGGCCTTCATATTGTTTTTGGTTAAGAAAAAGTCCGGGTTGCTGCCATCCTCATATTTCATCAGAACATCTACCAGATCTTCTGCTTCACCTTGCTCGTCTTTGGCATTTGATTTTGCCTCTATGTGCTCATTGATGATGTTTTCCAGTATCTGATCAGTTTGTTTATGAAACCTCTCAAGCTTTGGCCTCAAACCAGTGACACGTTGAAGCCATTTAGTAGAAGGAAACAAATCTCCCAAGTCAAAACCAGCTGCAACCTTTATTGATTCTTTGATTACTGATATGAACTTCTCTTGGTCTTTGCACTTCTTTCCAAAAGCAGCCCTTGAAACAATTGTGTATGTTGAAGAAAGCAAGGCTTGTGTGAGGTTGATGGGCGATGATCCCTTCTCTGAATCAATCCATTTGACAAGATTGGACAACACCTCTTCTCTAATTGGCTGGAATGAGTTGACACGTTTTAGGCTCAAAAGCTCCAATGTGCAGATTTTTCTTAGCTGTCTCCAATAGTTACCATAAGGAGCAAAAGCTATATTTGTGGAATTATAAGACATTATTTCTGTGGCAAGGATTTGAGGCCTAGTTGCAAAATTGATGTCATGGGTTTTCATCACCTCCTTAGCACACTCGGGTGATGAAACCACAACGGTAGAAACTTCCCCAAGTTGAAGGTGCATCAAGGGTCCATATTTTATGGCCAAGTCTCTTAATTTTCTATGGGGTTGAGAGCTTACAAGATTGTGTATGTTTCCTATAATAGGGAGCTTTCTAGGCCCTTTGGGTAGGTTATAAGTTGAGTCGGTTTTCTTGAGTTTCTTCCCTATAAGGGTTAAGAAGACAAAGGAGAGAAGAAATGACAAGTAGAGGACTATTAGAGCCATGGAAAAAGAAACCAAGTAGTACTATGAACATCCTACTAGTGTCTGTTTATATAATAGTCTTAAGTCCACACATTATTGAGCTCTTTTCCCTTACTATGTTATTACCTTTAATTTAATTTTTGTTTTTGGGCCCTTCTATAGTCTTCGGCTTCTCCTATATTTGAAAAGGTTTATTTTTTATGTTTGAATTCCTTCTCCGTGGAAGTATCTGCTATCTTAACGACGTAAAGGGATTTGTTTGGACAGGTGCAATGCTTCGGATGTGTTTCATTGTCCAATGAGATCGGTACATTGTTTCAAAATAAGAAGGAAAATTTGATGTCATTTATCATCAATAAGACCAAAGAAAATGAGAGGAACAAGGTGGTTTTTTAAAGCATCTTTTTGTTTGCCGACTCTCTGATCTTCTGAGATGTCTATTTTGGCATAGCACAGAGACTAATCTCTTTTAGAATCTTGGGATAAGAACTAATCACAATTACCAGTCGGACCAACAAACGTGGGTACCATACCATAAATATACAAGCAACTAAACTTTGATTGGATTTCGACCAAAAAAAAGAAAAAGAAAAACAACAACCACCACTTGGCTTGAAAATTTCAAAGTTTGCGTCTTGTGTTACTAACATTTTGTATAACGTGTTTGAATGTGGTGGGTGAACAAGTATCTTTAATCTATAACTATTATAAAGAAAATATAATTGGTTGATGTATACATTTTTATGGATCATTCTAACTCTAACTTTCATCCATATAACTTTCATTTTAAATTTATAACTGATTTTTATAAATTTAAATTTACTCCTCTAACTATATCTATTAAAATTTATCTATATTTTATATTATATATAATAATTTTATATTTTATCTAAAAAAAGCGGACAGACAAGCCTCTATGTCCGCTAGTTCTATTAGTAATAGTAATGTTAAAAACGTTTTTTCTTGGTACATGTGTGTCAATATGTGGGGGGGAATTTTTCCGCTCAAACATTTTATTTCTTTTCTAATTTTTTACTAACATTTGGTGGTTTCTTTTCTATTTTTTCTTTAAAACACACATATACTAAACACACACACATATATTTATTCTTTTGTTATTTTTTATTTTAAGTATTTTTTTACATATTTCTCGTGATAGTTTTAATATAAATTAAAATTAAAATAGTTTACATTTTAATATTGTTGTATTGGGTTAATGTGTTATAATATTTAAGTTCAAAACAACTTTATCTTTTTTAAAAAAATAAAAAATAATAATGGTATTAATTATAGGTAATTAAAATGATTTACATTTTAATAAGTGTTGCACTGAGCTAATGTATGTATTATAATGTTACATTTCAATAAGTGTTACATTTCAATAAGAGTATAAAATAAAATTAACTTATCCATAAATTAGATTTGAAGATAATTTTAAAACTGAAACAAGGCCCTATTCTAAAATGATAAGCTTTGTCTAAAATTTTGCAATTAGTTGATATCACTTTCATATTTGAGGCGCATCCATAATTTTGACTATAATAGCCACCATTGAACTTTGAGAACTTTTTAATATATTAAAATTTTCTGCCTTTGTAGCATTAAGCAAAATGTTGATTTTAATAGTATAATAAAATAATAAAGATCCAGTCAAAAAAGTTTTTCAAAAAAAAAAAAAGATCCAGTCAAAAATAAAATAAGGAAGATATTGTCACACCATAACTCAATCATTAACGGGGTTAGAGTGATAGTTAGTCAGAGATGTGGAGCGGTCCATTAATTATACCTGCTGCAATGGATCCAAATGTTGCTGAGGCCTGTGCCACGAGACTGGGCTTACAATTGGAATTGGATGGCACTTGGGTCTCTCATATATATTTTTGGAACTTTGGAGGGGATTGATTACCTTAGGCTATCAACTGCTTTTTGCAACACAAAAATACAGGACTGGTACTTTGCTTTGGTTATATATGGATGGATGATTGTATTGCTCTTCTAACTTCCTTTAGATTTTTTCTTGTAGGGATGTCAAAATGAGTTTAGTGAGATTGGGTTGATCGGATTGACTCAATACAAATATGAATTGGGTTTTTTTTTTAAAAATGCAAATTCAATGTTATATTTGGTTTGATTTGGGTTGACTCAAAAACTAATTGGTCCATTAATGGACTGACCAGTTTATTGGCCCAATTTTTTATTTTGTCTTTTTCTCATAACTAATTGAGATATTATTAGTAACAAATCGCAATTCTCACCATCTATAGATTCCTAATGTTTGTTTTATGTCGAATCTTCCCTGTATATTAGGTTTTTTTTGTCTTGTTTTCATTCATTACTTGTTAGTAGAGGTGAGAATAAGTTTAGTCAAGCAAGTCTATACCTAAATAGGTCTAATTTGCTTAAGATTTTCAAGGTTTGAGTTTAGCATATTACTTGTCATAGATTTTTTTAGGCCTAATAGCACCTTTTTGAAAATCTTATTTGACCTAGTAGTCTACTTAAGGGCTTGATTACATTAAGGCCTTTAAAATATTCATCTGATTTATTTTTAAATAGGCTAATGGGTTAATAGGTCAACGGATAAACATCTATGTATAACAAACATTATATCTCATTTATAAGATCACAATATATTTCAAAATATAAACTGTAAGTTGAAGATAATCTTAAAATCTCTCAAAAAAAAAATATTGTATCAAAAAAAATCTCTCAAAAAAAATATATATATATATATAAAATAACAAAATCCTAGTTTATATAAATTATTGAATACGTATAGTTAACTTTTGAATAAACTCACGTATAAAAGTATGTTTAGGTTCAATTTGTATTGGATCAATTTCTACTATAGGAATCAAAAACCGATCTAATCCGATGAGAAAAGATCAATTTTTTTTAGTTTTCACTTTTTTTGGTTTTCAATTTTTGTAATTTACATTGGACTAAATCGATTGATGAAGATCCTAATCATAGTTACTTCTCTAAAAGCATTGCCCATAGATTATGAAATTTACTAAACCACTGGCGATATGAAAGGTCAAAATTGATTAGATCGTGAATGCGCTAAAAGTTGCCATTTCTGCTTATTAATTAATTAAATTTTTATTCTCCATTCCATTATTGATGTTGTTGGCTTTTGGCTTTTCACAACGTTAAAAAATGGCAGCTAAGGGTGTGTTTGGGAGGAAATTTTGGAGAAGAGAAGAGGGTTTATTTTAATATTTTAGTTATATAGATAGGACAGAATGATAAAGAAAATATTTTAAAACCCTCTAAAACTCTCTAAAGTCCCCTCCTTTAGTATATTTTTAAAAATTTTCCAATTTGGAGAACTAAAAATGTATTAGAGATATGACTTTAGAGGGTTTCAGAGGGTTTTTATATATTTTTTAAATATTTAAATAAATAAAATATTAATCACAAATCTTCTCTTTTTTTTTCTCTTCAAAACTCCCAAACAAATCCTAAGTGGAATTTATTAATTTTCTTTACTGCAGAGCCCGGGTAGTGATTAATTTTCTGAAGCAGAGTCCAAATCATGAACTAAACAAAATCTTATGTACTATAACCAAAAAAAAATTTAAAAATAAAATCTTGTTATGAAATCGATTATTTTGATGTTTTTCAAACTAAAACTAAATACATTTGGCTAGATTTTTTTTTTTTGGTGAACTATATTTGGCTAGATGCTAACCAGCAATATCCCATGTGTCCTTAAGACATTAGTCAGCAGGATCAATACATTTTGGGTACATTTACAAAAAAAAAAATTGGGTCCCTATCAAATATCAATGAATGAACTTAAGACAATGATTAAAAAATAAAAATAAAAATAAAATAAAAAATATTTAATGGAAAGTGTAATAATTAATGCATTAATAACTTAACCTCAACAGAAACAATTTAACTAAGGGGTCATTCGGGGTGGTATCAAGTTTTTAGTTTTAAAAGTTAAATTTAAAAACAAAACTTATTCGGGTAAAATGGGATTGAATTGATTTTTTTTTAATTTTAAAACAGTTTTAACCTGAATCTCAAAACCATAAAAATAGGTTTTGTGATTTTTGTTTCAGTTTTAAATGTTAAATACTCTTGTTCTCTTGTGTCTATAGGTGGGTATGCGGGTAGCCCAATCTGCATATAAATGGATCGGGTCAGCCCGAGATGCAAAATAAATGGGGCTACATGATGTAGCTCGCGTTTGGCCCGCATAGTCCACAAGCTAAATGGGTTGGCCCGTGGGCCTACTAAAGAAAAAATAATTAAATTTTGAGAATAAAATAAAATATACATTAAAACTTTAAAATTTAATTAAAAAAATTGGCCTACTGGGTTAAATGGGTCGGGCTAAAAAGCCCGCATTTAAAACGGACTTATATTTAGGTGACCCATAGCTTGCACAGGTTACGGGTTAAACAAGTCAAAGTCCATATATCCAGTTCTACACGTGTCCCTTCCGCATCCTCTCATCTCATCTAGGATGGCAAAATGGGTCCCGACTGAGGAAAATGGGCCAAAAAATACAACCTGCCCCATTTAAGAGTGGGTTGGCAGCCTTACGGGATGACCCGTTTTTGGCAGCCCAATCCCACGACAAATAAAAAAACTGAAAAATCATTTAAAAAATAATATAATCAACCCAACAGGCGAGCCAAATTGGGCCACAGGTTGAAAAACCCAGCCTGCCAAAAAGTGGGTTAGGCGGGGCCAGCTCGTCGGGCCCATCATGTTTGTCACCCCTAGTGTCATCCCTCCCGTTCCTTCACCATGCATAGTGAGACGAGGTAAAAAAAAAATGACTAAACTAAAAAAAAAACTGAAACTCAAAACTCAGAATTGAAACTAGATTTGGTTTCTGAAATTTTCAAAATATAAAACCGAAAATCACCCCAAACGGGGCCTAAAAAACGTAGAAAAACATATATCTAAAATGAAAAACGAGTAAATAGTCACTTTAGTCCCTGAAAGATACAGACGGTGTCACTTTGGTATCTGAGAGATAGAAAATTAAAATTTAATCCCTGAGAGAAACAAACATTTTTCAATTTGGTCCTTATCGTCATATCTCCATTTGCACTGCTTAGTTGTTACGTTAAAGGCCATGTAGAACTCCTGCGTGACAATCCACGTGGGGAGGAGGTTAGGCCACGCTGAACTCATACTAACCTGGACTAAAATGACTAATTAATCTTTATTGGGGATTCACCGGTGCATAATGGATTTAGAGAGAGAGAGAGAGAGAGAGAGAGAGAGAGAGAAATGGCACTCAGAGCAGCCATACTCCGCCACTCCAAAATTGCAGCCATGGCGTAATTTTTGAGAGCTCAAAGGTTTTAGTCTTCAATATGGACATTGTTTCCAAAGTAATTTTTGAACAATTTCAGACTTATATGGTTCCATTTTACTGCCCCTTTTTCACAACACACTGCCCCTTTTTCACAACACACTTTACTAGCTGTGGGATGCCAAACCACCGGTTAAAATCTATACAAACACTTTGCTTTCAGATTTCATAATGTGGCATTTCTACTGTTCTTTTCACAAATCCACAATGTTTTCAAATTCTCATCAATGGTTGAGATCCCTAACTTTTTTCCCTCTAAAATGAGGATTCATTTTAATGCTGCTAAATCCATTATCGAATATCCTCTTTACCAGCAGAATTAGATCATCAAATATCTTGTTTATCACCGGAAAAAGTTAGGGATCTCATCATCACCCCACAATGACCGCCGCAGCCACAAACCAGAGAAATTGGGGAAGAAGGAAGAAGGTGAACTTAGGGTTTGGGGTTGGGGAAATTGGGAATTTTATAAAGATTAATTGGTCATTTTAGTCCCTATTAGTATGAGTCCACCGTGGCCTGACCTCCTCCCCACGTAGACTGTCACGTAGGAGCCACGTAGGAGTCCTACGTGACCTTTAACGTGACAACTAAACAGTGCAAACAGAGATATAATGGTAGAAACCAAACTGAAAAACGTTTGTTTCTCTCAGGGACTAAAGTGACACCGCCTGTATCTCTCAGTGACTAAAGTGACTATTTACTCAATGAAAAACTAAAGATAATTCAACATATCACTTGTGTGCTGAACCTTTTTTTTTTCTTTGAAAAGATTATCCACTAAATCCTCTGTATTTTGCTTGGCAGAGTTTAGGTACCATCGTATTAAATCTTTCAAGGACTAAATTCTACACTGCTTTTATCTGGAATCACTGCAACCAATTGAAATTACTACTCAATTGAATCTTCAACAAGGATAAGCAGAAAACAATGAATAGGAATTAGGAAATGAAAGCAAAACAAGCGAAATTCATATTCATGTATAGTATATTACACAAAGGGTGGTCCTACAACCTTACAACAACAAAGCATTACATGAACAGCTACATGCAACTCTTCTGCTTATCTAATACCATGGTTTAATAAGAGGCATTTTGTAGTCAACAGGAGAACTTAGATTCTCTCTTGTAATAACAAACAAAAAGAACCCCAATCAAAATGATCTAATCAAAATATAAAATTCAATAGTCTCTAGAATTAGATAACATAATCAGACCACTCAGATATATATGAAGTATGGTCCATGGTGAAGCTAGGAATCTTATCCAATTTGATAGGGTTATCTTTTCCTCCAACCAACTTAGCTGGGTTTCCAACTGCAGTAGTCCTTGGTGGCACGTCCTTCAACACTACAGAACCAGCACCAATCTTAGCACCATCACCAATCTTAATGTTCCCCAAGATACATGTCCCTGCACCTATCAACACACCATCACCAATCTTTGGGTGTCTAACCCCAGAGACCTTACCTGTTCCACCCAATGTGACATTATGCAAAATTGACACATTATTCCCAATCACAGCTGTTTCCCCAACAACAAGCCCAGTTGCATGATCCAACAGAATCCCTCTTCCAATCTTTGCACCAGGGTGAATATCCACTGCAAAAACTTCAGAGACCCTATTCTGAATCAAGAGTGCCAAAACCTTCCTACCCTGTAACCACAATTTATGAGCCACCCTATGAGCTTGACATGCCAGGAAACCTTTGAAATTAAGCAAACAATGCACATAGCTTATGCAGGCAGGGTCTCTCTCCTTCACTGCTCTCATATCATCCTTCACAGCACCTATGATATCTTCATCAAAAACACCCATGAAGAGATCAAAAAGGATACTGCTTGGAAGGTTCAAACTGCTCAAATGGATTGAGAGTTGATTGGCCAAAGCGCTTTCAAACGATTTGTGAGACAGGATTGAGCTGAAATAGTAGCTAGACAAAACCGGTTCATGATCCAAATCTAACCTTGCGTCCTCCTGAATCTTCAGCCACAGATCAACCTTAACATCATCGTCACGCTCTAATTGCAACAAGGCCTTGTCGCGATTCTTGCAAATGGGCACGGAGGAAACACGGTCGGAGAAACTGGGTCGGTAAAATTTGACGTAGTTGAAGGAACAATCATCGGGTTGGGACCCGTTTGGCTTACGGGAAAGAGGAGGGGTTGTTGAGGCATCCACACAAGTGGCCATGGATGAGGAGGGAAAGGGGTGGTGAATTGCGTGCAAAGGTTGCAACTTTGGGCGAAGAGGATAAATGGGTTTGAATTGATTTGGCGATGGAGTGAGAGGGGAAGTCTTATATAAGGAAGAAGTGAGGGAGCGCCCTAGAACAAGAACAATCATGGAAAATAGGAAATTTTCCGGGAAAATATAATATATAATATATAATGAATTAAAAATAGGATAGGGTTGAGAGTAGTAAATGAAAAAGAATAATATGAACTATGAAGAGGGGAAGGAAGAGGAAGATGATTTTTATTTGTGTTGGTGGATGATTGACGAATGAATGAGATTCGTGTCCCGAAAGGAAGGGCTAGCTAGTCCTGGTCTTAAGGAGGCCACTCCCCACACCACAAGTCCACAAGATCAACCTTTTTTTTTTTGAACAACATCGTCATTGATGTTTTAGTACTTTACAATTTTTTGACCAAAAATAAAAGTACTTTACAATTTTTCATCGTGAATGCTGTAAAAAGTAAAAAACTAAAGGTAGCGTTTTTATCTTGGATTTAATTAAAGTTTATGTTAGAGTTAAAATCAAAAATGAGAATTTTAAAAATAAAATAAAATAAATTCAATTGTTTTTAATTTTTTAGTTTAAAAAATATTTTTAAATTAAAAACTATTAGATAAAATATTTTTGTAGAAAGTTAAGTAAAAGGAAAAATTATGCACTATCCTTATTTTTATCTTTTAAAGTCATCAAATTAATTAAAAACAAAAAAAATCATAAAATCAATATTAAATTAAATATCCAAAATTAGTCTCAGGTAATATTAAAAAATTTAAAAAAAGGGTTAAATATGTTTTTAGTCCCTCATATTTGGCTTAAGTTTGTTTTTAGTCCCTCAAATACTAAGAATATTATTTTAGTCTATAATCTTTTGAAAATCAGTCACTTTTGGTCCCTCGTATGATTATTTTAGTCCCTAATATTTTAAAAATGTGTCACAATTAATTCTTCAAATTTCATGAAAAAGGACTAAAAGTGACTGATTTTCAAAAGATTAGAGATTAAAATAATATTCTTGATATTTGAGGGACTAAAAACAAACTTAGACTAAACACGAGGGACAAAAACATATTTAAGCTTTTAAAAAAATGAAAAATTTGTTGGAGGACTCATTCATAGTTTTTCATCACCGTTAAAAGGTTTACTTATATGAAATAGAATAAAATGTAATATATTTATATCTTATAAGATGAGAATATGTTGTAGGTGAGGAGAGACTACTACTCATCTCTACCATGTTCATTGTCATAGTAAAATAAATAATTTTAATTATTAATGAATAAATTTACAGTTATTGTTACATGTCCACATATATATTAAATAAATAATAAATATGTTATAACATCACCAAATAGTTTTTTATTGGTAATTAATTAAATGCTCGTTTCGAATCTTGGTGAAAAAACCAATCACCGTAAAAGTCACTTCAAACATGTATGAATGCAGTTCCAAACACATTATAAGGAGTTAAGATGCTCTTTATTTTATTTTATTTTATATAATATAATAAAATAAAAATTTACTTTAGATATAAGTCAAATCCACCTAAATTGTAAGATAGATTTAAAAAACCAAAAGAAATAATGGAAAATCTTCAGTGATACCAATCTCGTGGATGAAAAAAGGTAGAGGATACAACATGAAAAGCAAAATGGCAAAATAATGTAAAAAGACGAAAAATGGTGGCGTGAAAGTGGACAGGGCGTGACATTTGCAATGACGTGCTGTGTAAACTATAAAATAATAATAATAATAATATACTTTTTTTTTGGTGCAGAAATTTTTTTTTGGTGCAGATAAAATAATAATAGTATACTAATGCTGAAAAGATAAAATAAATAAATAAAGACAATTTCTATCTACACATACATGTTTTTCTATCAACACATACATGCTGCGGAACTATTAGTTTTGTAGGTGTATTTTTTTTCGGACACCGCGGAACTAATAGTTCCGCGCGTTGTAATTCAATTCGGACACACATATAACGAATAAAAAATACTTGCGGAACTATTAGTTCTGCAGTGAATTACAACCCGCGGAACTATTAGTTCCTGTAAAACTAATAGTTCCACAGCATATATGTGTTGATAGAAAATCATGTATGTGTAGATAGAAATTGCCATAAATAAATTGAGCTAGCCGCCGTTCAAATTCAATGATTCTTTGACTCCGCAATGTAATGCATTACGTCACCTAAAGATTCTAGTTGACACTCACTGTCACTGACTCTCCTTTTATTAATTTGTTTAGCCATAGTTATTTTGTTTTTCACTACCTATCCTTTTTTTTTTCTTTCTAATTTCTCATATTTTTCACTGCATTTCTTTTCTCTCTATTTCTTTCCCCGCTCTATCGTATTCAAATGCCATTAGTCCAAATGGTTGTAATAATCATGAGTAGAGAATAGTAGGGCCATCTCAATGTGTGGGTGGGCAATTGCTGGAGGAATTGAGACTAATTAATAACGAAGGCCATGGTTGCGAATGCGCCACTATATATTTTTGAGAGAAGGAATCATTCAATACCAACAATGTGGGAATATTGCGCTTTTTACAGACATAACACATGAAGTTCCACATCATCATCTCCTTGTTGATTTTGTTGAGGGAGTGACTATGGTTTTGACAATGTAGCAACCACGATTGTTGTTCAAAGGGTTGGATATATAGCTTAGATGCATTCCTCAAACATAGGCATAAGATCGGTTGCTTTAATTTGAGAGCGAATGATGGTTTTGTTCGAATAAACTTTATTTATAGCTTTAACAAATCATTATATATATAATCATAGTTCTAGATGCATATTACCTCTCTTCAAAACAAAAAAAGGGATGCATATAACCTAGAACCAATTACCAAACATAAGATGTACGTATATCATGCCAGATTATCAATGATTTTTACATATATACATATATTCCTGTATGTTAACATTACCAAGATATTGTAGAAATACTGAGACAATCAATTACGAAAAGAGAATCAGTGGTTATATGATTCTTCCTCAATCAAATTTTTTTATTTCTCAAACGAGACCTTCATTTGCCTTCATGATGGGGTGAAGAGAAATTGTGTGTCATTTGATGTATTGGAGACCATAACCAACAAGCCCTTAATATATTGGTCTACTGAGAATTTTCATAAAAATCTGGTGGGTCAATATTGGTGTCTACTCATTAATACCCATATCAATCCTTACAAAAAGTCCTACAGATTTACTGTAATTAGATTACTTTAAATATATATCTCTAAATATATGTTTTATTTTTGTTACAAGGAATGTCCAAACTCCAAAGGCTTATAAAATATATATATTTTTAGAATATGTACTGTTTTTTCATTTGATTGCTAGTGGGCCAGTGCAATGGCATATTCTTGTGAGATATGCCCAATGGGAGAATATTAACAATAAAACTTGCATAAACAACAAAAGTTGAAAAAAAAAAAAACTTGCATACAACGATGATACGTAAGATCCTTGGCGGAGCTCTAACAAAAATTGAGGAGCCAAAATCAATGATGAATACGTAAATCAACAGTTAATAAAATTTGTTTACACACACTCTATAAGTATTACCAACATTAACACACAGAAACTAGCTAATTACGGTAAAAAAAACACATAGCTAATTAAATGTTGCTAAAAGCTGTGTAGCAGTGACATTTTTAATACAATCATTTCAAAGAAACTATATTATGATGGATTTAATTAGTATACATTAACGGTGTAAAAAAAGTCTACACATATATCTAATCATATCTTATAATTTAAATATTTGTATGAATATTTTAAGAACTAATGTTATCACGTGGCACCACGGTGAGATATGATTGGATGTATGTGTAAAAATAATTTACACCGACAGTGCATAGTTATAAAACTCTATTATGATTTTTTTTTACAAATAAGTAAAATTAAATTTCATATATATCTCAAATTAAAATTATTATTAATTGTCAATGAAAAACAAATCAAATAATTTTATCAACAGTTAAACACACACACATATTTTAACTAACTTGTTTAAGAGTGTATTTTTCTTGTTTGAAGCAACAAACTAATTAAAGGAGGAAATCTAAACAATTTATATACCAAACTGCACATGAAAACAAAACATTTTTATTTTAATCAATTTTTATTCCTATATCTCGATCATACTTATACATTTTTCTCTCTACTCACAATAACACAACAAAAAGAGAATGCATGCCTAAATATTTTTTATTCATCAATGATACTTGGACATCTAAATTTTTTTACCACCCATACAACACCTCTTATCTCTATTTATCTCTCTCTTCTTATCACATCATATCACCTATCACATCTATCATTTATCTCTCTTCTATCTTTTTTTCACTCAAGGTATATACACCTAATGGGTGTCTAAGTAATATTTTTCTTTTTTATTTTAACCTTTCAATCAGTGTCTTAATTAGACATTCTTAATTAGACATTCATTGTAACATTTTGTTTGTCATAGTGGTAGCAAAACATTCTGTGGAGCCAAAATAAAGCGTTGCCACAGCTAGCATATAAGACAACTTTAGCAGGACCAAATTTAAAGAGGCAACATTCAAACCGACAAAAATAGACGTGGATGACACATAATGATAAACATGAACCATCATGTACACGAATATGACTCTGTGATGGAGAAACGATTTGAGGCTTTGGCTATGCAGAGCTAGCAAACCCAATTGAAAACGATCTATTAGCCTATAGCCACTCCCTACACAGACTTTTATACGTAATTCTAATATTAATTCAAGACAGATGTTAATAAGTGTTTCGAATACTGATTAAAAATAAAAAATAAAAATTTTCTATAAATATATTTTAAACTTAATATATTAAATATGGTATAATTTTTAATTTCTTAATTAATGACCTTAAAACACTTGCTGATATAATTGTTTTTATTAATTTATCCCCGTGTTTTGTTTCGGGTATGTAACTTGGAAATAGAGATAAACTACTTGTCATATGCTCATATTTTTAAAAACTAACAAGGTATTGGTGTTTATAAATTTAGATTAGGGAAGACACATCTCCATGTAAAGCCAACGAAAACTACTAACCTGCGATGATTTATATATAATGTGAAATTTACATATAAACTACCAATTTGAGATTTAAGATTTGAACTCAAATCAACTAATGCGAGCGGATGAACCAACTCAACTCCCGTTTGAAAAGAAAAAAAAAACAAAACTAACTAGGTGTGAATTAACTTGCAATATTTTTCCATTTTTTGTTTCCTTTTCCGTCAATTTTCATGACTCGGCTATTACGTAGACACCATTTTGGCCACTTGAGTAAAGGTTGGGGTTAGACGAAAAGCCGGTGAGAGCTTTATGAGACATGTCTAGTAAAAGCTAGGAAAAGACAAATGGACCCTTCTCTATCACCACAAATCTCACCAACAAAGCTTGTTACTTTTGCATTATTATTATTGAAGACGAAGATGCTGGTCCAGCAAGTTGAAGATCGATTCAATGGAGATGTCTCCCTCTATAACATGGCAACAGTGTCGCGTGTCTCGTGAGTTGACCATTATCCCTTTGTCGATAGATATACTCATATTTAATTAACGGTTCAGGACTTTTAATGAAAACTTGTTTGACAAGTTTTCAAATCTGTGGATCAAGACCACAGATTTGAAATAATCATTTTTAATTTCTTTATTTCAATAGAAAATAGTATTCAAGAACAGTAATAAATTCTTTAATCATTTTATTTTATGGGATTAACAAAATCTTGAACTAATAAAGATAATTTACTATATCGCATATATAAGATATATGAATGTGTAAAATATAATATTCACATATACAAAATCATTGCTTTTCTACTTTGTTATATATTCATATTCATATATACACATATAAAGGATTTCTATTTCAACTTTAAAAAATACAAACACACACACACACACACACATATATATATATAATTAATTATTTTTAAAATATAATAAGTTTCAATTTGAAAACAATTATTTTGTGGAGGGAGCAAGTATTATAAAGAATATTGAAAAATTTTCCCCAATTGACGTGTTGCTTCGATCGATAATTCATTCATTTTTTTGTTTTTGTTTTTGTTTTAATCTGCGCAATTCATTCACATTGTATGCACCAATTTCAAAGTTTTGATCACTCAACACGAGTTTTACTATATATATGCAATGGACTCTGTAAGACTATCAGTAATAGTGTGATAATTTTTGTGGTGATGAAGCAAATCCCTTAATGAAATAGTAGTATCACTAGGTCATTGATATTTGAATTTCTTAAGTGTGGCATCTAAATGGTTGGAGTAGTTGAAACCAATTTGTCTGATCTTGGGGTACTAGAAAACCTGGTTAATGACTTACTACTGTTGAATCAACTTGACCCAGCAGTCACACACTCACACAGCATTAATTTGCAAGTGTCCTCCACGAGATACATGCATGTTTCCAGCAGGACATGATATCAATCAGCAATAGCAAGTAAAAACATCAATAAGGTGGTATGATGGGTATAAATAAATAGTCATTACTCATTCAAGAATAGCAGTGTGCATGACTTCGCAAATAAATCAAAATAAATTCATATGCATAATCTACAAGAGAAACACAATCTTGCTGTCTCATAATAGAATTACATAACATTGTCTATGATGTGCAAATATCTATGCAATAACAAGAATAAACTTCTAGATAACCTTGAGGACAGAAGGGGAAAGAGAACATATATTTGCATTGTTCATAGAAATCAAGGTTCCGGCAACGAAACATATGATATCTGCCAATTATCTATTATTATTATTTTTTGCTATTAATAACAAGTTGAACTTCACTAAGATTCAAGATGGTTATCAACCTGAAAAGCAAATATCCTTAGAGCTTGACCTCCACATCAACACCAGCAGGAAGATCAAGCTGCATCAGAGAATCTATTGTTTGAGCTGTAGGATATAGAATATCAATGAGACGCTGATGAGTTCTGATCTCGAAATGGAACCGAGCATCCTTATGTACGTGTGGGGATTTAAGAACGCAGTAAATTCGCTTCTTGGTTGGTAAAGGCACAGGACCCATTGTTTTTGCGTTGGTAGTTCTTGCTGCATCCAATATCTGCTTGCAGGAATCCTCTATCAAGGGCGCCCAGTAAGATCTAAGCTTGATTCTAATTTTCTGCTTTGGTGCCATCTAAGAATAGGAAGAACTAAAACTATCAGATGATATGATTCTATGAGAATACACAGAAAATGATAGGCATGTCATGAATTCTTATTCTATTTTCTGTTTTACATACAAGAAAATCAAACCAATAAAATTAATACTTAATAGTCTAAACCCTTACGTTGCTTTTGGACCATTTCACCTGTACTTTAAGATAACAAAGAAACCCATGGAAAATAAGGTAACAGATGATGCTGAATCCATATTAATTAAATGCACAAAGTAATAGAATTGCAGCGTATACAACACCTGCTCATCTATGAAGAACCACTATTAGTGGAAATACTACCAGTCCAACCATTATGAGCAACCTATACAACACTACTTAGCAGGAAAAGTAGAAAAGGTTTAGGCCAAAATAGTAAATCTTACTCCATAAAAGTAAAGTCCAGAATCAAATGGTTTATGAACTATTGAAGATTTCTAATCCCATCCTTCAGAACAGTGATTAGAAGAGTAAGATTTTGTAATGTATTGAACATCTAGAATCCATATAAAAAACAACAATCAAAGCCTTATCCATTGTAATGAATCTAAATTCCATAATGCTCAACTATTACTATTATCAAAGTGAAGCACAGCAAAGAAGAATCACATATACAGTTTATAACGCTAAATTGTCATATATCTTTGTGTTACAAATGCAGTCAGATACACTGAGGGCTCCATTTATTTTTCTTTTTTTCTAATCATGAAATCATAATACCTAATCTTGACCACTAAAACAGTCCAAAACAGATAATTGTTAAGAGTGATTCTAATGATGCCATTACTTTTCTCAACAACTACCTGTCTGGCAAAAGAAACTACAATTAACATTGGAGCACATCTGGTATCTGAAAAACCAGATACAGGTGATCATGTTCAGGCTCAGCCCCACTCTTCAAGAAGGAAACATTTGTGCCAAATGGAGCACATCCCAGAATTATGGTTTTAGGGAGGTTACCAGGGCCCCCTTTGAACTGGATTTCCATTTTACAAGGTGATGTTGTTGGGGCTTCCATACCTTGCATGTTACTCTGAGCTAGTTTTTCCTTTTCTTAGTGCCTTTGGCCATGTTTGATGGATGAGGGAAAAATCCAACACCAAAAATCCTTCCACTCATTGTCAGGATTCACAGGACAAGTATGCGATTACAATCTTCAAGCATCATGGAATATTACATGGTAATATATACTCATCCTAATATCTATCAAATCACGAATCCATTGAATTGTATTGAGAATCATTTATTCAATTTTTGATTGGGGAAATGTTACCGTATCATATGATTTAAAGCAAATGAATAAAAATACTTAAATATACATGATTAAACACCTATAACATTAAGAAAATTCTCAAAAATCTCAAGTACCAAATAATACTTAAATTTCAAATATCACAAGGGAAAAGGTAAACTCCAAAAATACCATAATACCATCATTAGCCAAAAACACCATAATACCATCATTTCCTCAAACAGATTTTGCACAAAATTATCACAACAAAATCGCCAAATACATGCATCACTGGTGCTTAATAATATTGAGAGTAGACCAATGTCACCGTGTCCAGAAACTATGCCATACTTTTGAAATGAGATTGAGGCATATGTTTCAGTTTCACTGCTGCATAACTGGCTAGCATCAATAACATATTACCCGACTTACCGAACACAATTTACAGATTGAAATGTCCAATAATCACCTTATTTTTACTTACTCAATGACTTTTATAGGGTAAAATGCACATCTGGAATTTGAGCCACATATCAAAGATAAAGTGATCCCAAAAGCAAACAAATATCAACCAGCAAATTAGAAAATAGGGAATCGATCAGCATACCGCATCTGCATCAGCCCCAATGCTGACTGAAGAAGTGCTTGGAGTCTCCAAGTCACCAACCTAAAAACACCAAGATATTTCATCACCAAGGAATATACTAATTGAAACATGCAGTCTAAGATCTAAACCCTAATAATGTTGAAGCCAGTGTAGTTCATATTTACAAACAAGATGTTAAAACAGCAAAAAAAAAAAAAACTAACAGAACTTTGCCACAATTTTCGTTGTCCCTCTTCATTTTTGTCTCCATAAAGCTTAAATTATGTAAATTCAATGACAACTGTTTTGCATATAATAACATATATACCGAATTAATACATTTTAGAAACGCAATTAACCAGGCAATGAGAAAATTCATACACAGTATATGAACATGAAAATGGAAATGAAGAAAGGGAAAAACAAAAAAAAATCAGAAACCTGAAAGGTGGTGGGTTCAGACTCATCTTCTCGGGTTTCCTGAGGTGGGTCAGGGGAATCCAACACTTCTGGAGCAGCATAAACCACGGTTGGTGAGTGCAGAGGTTTTGGGCTTGTGAGCCTCAAGGTGTTACCAGAGAGAAAGCATGAAGATAGGAACTTTGGCTTGGAAGATAGAGAAGGGGAAGAAGAATTGGAGAGAGAAAGAGGAAGAATAAATGCTGCGGAGAGAGAAGAAACCGCCATTGAAGCTCTTCAGTGATTTCTCTCTTCACTCTCTGAAGCGAAGGATTACGTTGTTGTCACACTTATCCGTTGTTTTTCTTTTTCTTTTTCTTTTTCTTTTGGTCGATTTCTTTTTTCGTTTTTGCCTTTGATTTGTAATCTTCTTTTCTAGTTTTGGAGCCTAAAGGCCCAGTTTTCTTATGTTACTCTGAAAGGCCCATATGGGCTTTCAAGGTCCACGTTTCACATTAGGAATGACAGAAAATCTCTCAACTCTTTAGACCCAAAAAAAAACTCATAACTAAAATATGACTTTTATGACGAAAAAAAAAACCGATTTAATTGTGTTCTATAAATAGATATTTCTATAGTTTTTCATGTTTCATTTAATTTTAAACTTTACCTGGGGTTATTAATATATTATTCTTTGAAGACATATATGAAAATATAATTATTTTAAGAGATGATTGCAAAATGAGAGTATTTGAATCAAATGAACTCAATTGTAAATCAAATAAAATCACTGTATAAAGTGACTCCAGTCAAGCACATTCAATTCACATAATATTAATTTTCTATTTTAATTATTTATTTTGTCACTATATAAAAATAATTATCCTCAATCAATAAGCACTATATCATTATGTCATCTTGATTTTATCATGTATTTATTTAATCGATTTCTAATTATCTAAAATTATTTTGTACTGATAAATATTATATATTATTATTACTTTTGAATTTTCGGGTATTGCATACATAGAACAACATAAATAAATAAATAAAAATTCATTGCTTAAATTTAAAAAATTTACAATATATATGATGAACTTTTTTGCATCAACAATAATATAAACTTCATAATACTTAATATACTAACATAAAAAATAACAAAGTCTAAAAGCCTATGGCTGTGGGTAGCTCGCCTCTAACATGGGATTCTCGGCCCTTTTTATCTTGCAAAAACGAACCCAAGTTATCGCCTCTAACATCAAAGCAATTATTGCCAATGATACAATCATGCCAACGTAGATTTTTTTCCAGATCATGTGAGCATCAAGAATGTCGAAACCTGCGAGGACGTTGAATATGGACAAGGCTATGGTTGCATAGCCAACTATGTAATGAAAAATGTTCCAATATATTCTATACTTGTGATCTTTCTCAGGCCTTACACATAAGGCAATTAAAACTTGAGTGGATGCCAAACACATCAGAGTTATCCCAATGCATTTGTGTGGAGTATGATGAACACCGTAGTGGTTTCCGATATATATACCAGTGCCAAAGCCAATGATGCCAATCAAGAATGCTAAAGATTGACATGCTCGATGCAAGTGAAACCAAGTAGCTCCTAGACCATCAAATGTCTTCAAGTAGCGAGCGAGTATTACTCCAATTGGCATTAATGTTCCCCAACTTATAGCATTCAAAATTCCATGCACCTGCAAGGACAAAGCGTTAGTTATGCAAACTAGCAAATTCAAAGTTTCAAACTAATAACAAAAACCTAAGTAAGTAGAGGAGATAGATTTAGGCCATGTTTGGATAACAAGTTTATCTACTGCTTATGGCAGTATAAGCTACTTTTATAATCGAAGAAAAATTATAGTGGAACTTATTTTATATAAGTCATAAGCTGTTTTGATAAGCTATCTTGGGTAGCTTATGAAAAATAAACACAAAATAGCTTATGAATCAGTCATAAGCTGTGTTCATAAGCTCTGTATAAGTCAATCCAAACAGACCCTTACTAAATTAGACTCTAATTGACTTGAGAAAATAACTTCTATTTTCAAATTTCCACTTTTAGTTTTTTTTTTTTAAAAAGAGAACAAAATTAAAAATAAGATGATATTTATAAATTAAAAGTAAAAATAAAAAACAGAAATCTTAGTTCATATTTCTTACATTTCTCAGCGTGGTTCTTGAGTTCGCTTTTCCACCTGTTTCAGAAACCATCCCAGATGCAAAATCTATAGTTCCAAAACTCTGAAGATTAGGTCCTGAGAGAGCATGTGATCTTAGAGTTCCATCCTCGGAAACCAATCCTTGTTGCCAAACATGATTCACCAAAGTCAAATTGCCCGGCAATTGCAAACTTGCAAAGATGATCATACTGCTATTTGTGTAGGAGGCTGAAACATTGTAAACAGGAAAACTAAGATTGCCCTCTTGCAACAAAGTTGCATAACTGGTTATGGGTGATGTATAGGCTTTCAAATTAGTCCCATCTGATCTTCGAATTGACACAAGTGCTTGGGAGCCAACCATACCCTTTGAGGTTGGGTTGATGGCCCATGCAATCCAACTAGAGTCCTTTGCATTTGCCTTCTTGATAGCAACTTCAACTATGCCTGTGGATGGGTGGTAGTTCCAATGTAAAGAGAATTCCAACACCGACAAATCCTTGCATGCTGCGTAGTTGGCGTGATTGGGAAAAGTATATGAACTGCAGGGTTGTGAGGTGGTAGGGATAATGATTGCTGTGAAGAGTGTGACAAATAAGAGAAGATTTTGAGCCAAAGCCATGACTAAAGGGAGAAAAAGATTTGAGAGTTGTGTTGAATTGATGATATTTAGAACCCCATATATTTATAGGGAGAACAGTGTTTATCATGTTATTTAAAGTTTATCTTATCATTGAAGCTAAATCTTTATCCTACTGCAAAATATTTGTGATGTGATTTTGTATTTTCATATGGTTAGACGAACTTCTTTTTTCATTCAAATATGATCATAATCAACACAACACTTTTTTTTTTTTGAATTTAACGAACACTAAATATTTTCTGTCTGTGTACTGTGTCGATGAGATCATAATGATTGCATAATTAAAATTTTGAACTTAATTGTTTTTGAAGTCTTTTTTTTGACAGCATTAATTGTTTTTGAATTCAATAAAAGAGATATAAATTCTCATAAAAAAAGAGATATAAATATAAATAGACAAATATGCTTAAGGGTCCGTTTGGAGTATAGGATAAGACAGACATGATAGGATAAACTATCATATCCTATCTTAATTCATTAATTTGATAAGCCAACCGTATATGATAAGGGTCTTAATACAATCCTATATCTTATCATATATCATGTTTTCCTCGTTAAAATTCTATCATGAGGAGGAGGCTGGGTTAGGAATCATAATGATATGATTACAATTTTTTCCACGTTCACCCTTATCTATTAAATAAAAAAGTAAAATAAAAAGTATTCAAAAAAAATAAATATTTAAAAATACAAAAAATTGATTTAAATTAATAAAAATCCCAAAAAATAAAAAATAATTTTTAAAAATGAATAAAAAATACAAAAATAAATAAATAAAAAGTAATATTTAAAAATTCATGACAGGAATTTAAAAATATATAATTTTGTCATTTTATATTAGTTATATTATATCATACTAATATTTAGTCTATCTCAAATATAACGTTGAGATAATATAATATTATTAAGTTATCAAGTGTGTATCAAACATATGATAGGATAAAGACTTATCACGTCCATATCTTATTGTACTCTTATCTTATCACACTATCATATTCATCCTTATCCTATCATGTGTACCAAATTAAACTGGCCCTAAATGGATTTGAAATATGGGGCTTTATAGTTTACTCCCTGCCCTTCACCAAAAAAAAATGGATTTGAATTAATACTCATGTGCTTGAATTATAATTTAAAAAAATAATTAAATAACAACAATAAAAATAAGAATGTTATCTAATCTAATGAAAATAACACAAATGTGCTTAACTCGTTTTAAGGATGACATTACCAACCAAAACATTAGGTATTGTATCAAGTATCACAACTCAAATTTTTTTTTTTAGTGAACAAATTTGAGAAAAGGTACCTCAAAGTTCTGGAATTGATGTCATCGGGGTTTATCACAATATTTTTAGAAACAAGTCTTTACTATTTTATTTTATTCAACTATATGATTCTTATAACGTAGTTGATCAACCATGGGTAACTCCATATATATATATTACAAAATAAACATTAGTGCTGGTCTTATAATTTTTTATAAAAGAATCAGCTTGTATTAATCAAGAACTATAAAGAGTTTCGATGTTTTATTTTAGTTTTTCTGTTTTTTAATTTTCACTAAGATTAGTTAATAAATAAATAAAACTAAAATGTTTCTTTTATCTCAATTCAAATTTTATTTTTGTAGGATTAGGAAATAAATTAAGCAAATACAAAAAGAGTTCCGTTGTCTTTATTTGAATTTTTTTGCATTTTTTTATATAAAGATTTTTTTTTTCATTAATGATGAATAGAAAAAGATTGCCTTTACCTTGTTTTAAAAAAGTAAATTCTTTTATTTCACTTTGAATTTAATTTTTAGAGTTTTCTTAATCTTAATTCAAATTTAACATTTTATAATTAAGCAATGAATAAAAAATAAAAAAAGAATTTATTCTATCTTGATTTAAATTTTATTATTATAGGATTAGGTGATAAATGAAAAAAAATGATTCCATTCATCTTAATTTTAACTTGATTCTTAGGATTATAGGGTTTTTTTTTTTGGTGGAATTCTTAGGATTATAGGTGATAAATTTAAAATAATGAAAATGATTTCCTTCATCAATTTTAATTTGATTTTTCAAGATTAGCCAATAAATTTTTTACCTGATTTGAATTAAATTGTTAAGATTAAACAACTGAAGCCATAAATATTAGATAAACCTCTCAAAAACCGGTTATCCCATTCCAATCCCCAAGTAACATTCAAAAAGTTGTCATCATAATATCATTCCGTAGCCTGAAGGAACAAAAACAAAGGACAAAAAAAGATAAGTGCTTTAAAAGTCTTCAAATATAATGTCTCATAAATGAAACCAGTCATATAACATGTAAAGATTACTGAGACAACAATTCGTCTCCTTTCTAATATAACCAATGGAAAGGACGATAACACACACAGAGTTGCACGTTACACTCAACACTGTACATCTATGAAGGCAACTAAACAGGTTAAAAATCAATCAGCTTCCTCCACATCCCGTGTAACTACTATTTACATTCTATGAAGCTAACATCAGACACAGGTTACAACAAAAGCATGAGATGATGATGATGATGACGATGACATGACAAAGCTCTACAATCAAGCCCCATCATGTGTTTATCATGAATTCTACAAAAATTGATTACACAGCCACTTCCATTAGTTCTATACCTTTACATTCGTCCGGTCCGGAATTCCCAGACACCTCCTCCACATCCCTATCACCATTATCATCATTGATGCCCTTATCATCATTATTACCACCATTATCTTCAATATCATCAACTTGGGTACTTTTTTCTGAAGAGGGTTTATTCTCATGGACACTCACGCAGTCCCCATCTTCAGCAGCACCACCACATACAACTTTCTCTTCAATAATATCAGGTTCATTAGACTTGTCACTGGCAAGAACTTCATGACATGAATTAACAAGACCTACGGAGTCCGCATCTTTAGCCATCAATGGGGATGTGGAAAGCTTTGGGTTAAAGCTATTATTAGATGTAAATATAGTTGGGGTTATGTCAGGCTTAGCCTTAATATCAACCCACCTGTCCCCTAACCAATCTCTAGATGTTCTTAAATCCTTCTTGCGCACTTTCATCAGCAAGCTTTCACCTGATACCGCCAAAAACAATTCTATTACAAAATGGAGTAAGGATGGAATTTTTTTTAAAGGGATCGAGAATAACATTAAAACAGCATACCGGGAAAGTAGACTTGAACACTATCATCGCCACAGTCGTCAATTCTAGTTACAACCCCCTCCCACCAGCCATCACTCCACCATGCATCAACTGCAGCTCCGACCTCGACAGCCAGTTCTTGTTCTTCATGAGTTGGAGCTGGCCTGATGGTGGGTCGGCCAGATTGCCTCATCCCAAGTTTATCAGGCTTGGCCAACTTGAAAGCAGGGATCCACTCCTATAAAAGATGGAGAAGATCAAGATATACAGAAGTTTTGAATTCAAAAGTGAGCAGTGTAAATGGTATGCATTAATTAAGGGAATCTATACAATCTTTGAAAGGTGGATCCATTCCCTAGACCCTGCCATGGGGAGAGCTTTACAGCACCAAATTGCCCATTTTTCTTAAGATAAAACCTTAAATAAGAACTCCCTTTATTTGTGTTATTTATATGAAACTTCCAAGTACTAACATAAAACATAAAGTTAAAATATCTCAAAAGCTTGATTATACCTCAAGATTACCACTTCCATCTTCATCCTGAACATCATCATATTGGACTTTCAACTGTTTCCGGGCTACTTGCACAACTGTACACCTGAACCAGCAGCCTCGGATGCCACTATCTTGACAAAGTAACTCTATCTTGTCATCAACCTTGTATGTGGGGTTATACCAAGGTTGACATTCAACCTGCTTCAGAGAAAGCAATCTCCTATCTGGCCTAGCATAATCTACAGTCTGGAAGCTTTTGTATACCATCATTTGCTTGCTTCTTATTAACTTCCTAACTCCCTGTCGACCATTCCAAGACTGAGGAAACCCCTTGTCACTTCTGCTCCTCTTGGCTCCCAGATTTGTATCATCAGCTACATTCAAATCTTCATCTTCTCCTGTGAGGCTGTTGCTCTTAGACTCAGTGTTCTGGATAGAATCAAGGTGCAAGCAAGAAAGAATTGGTTGAGCATGGTAGCCACGCAGTTTACTCAAGTCAAAGGGCTTGACTTTGTTGCCTTTAAATTGCCTAAAGCACAAATGTATTTTGTCTGTTGAAGTGGGGGAAAAATAAGGCATGCATTTTTCATAGTGTTCACGAGTTAAGACTGTGGCAGGACCATCAACACACTCTGCACTAATGACTTGAGAATAAGGTGTGATAAAAACTTCACGAGAGTGAGGATTTCGCACAGGGATTGCACCCTTGACTTCCTGATTGTGGTGAAACCACCTCACTTTAACCTTTTTCTGCCCCCGCCTGTCTTCATACATATCCTCTAAATAAGCAACATAATGATTTTCTCCCTTGCCCATAACAAAAACAAAGGATTGAATCTGGAAATCAGAAAGAATGTGAATGTCAGATAAAAAACCATCTAAACATTATGTAACATGTTGATATTGCAAAGGAAATTTTTTTAGCTGGGTGGGTTGGGGGAAAAGTATCTATGCATCGCACAAAGCAATACTTGGAAAGGTTTAAACATCTCTTATGTCATCATGGTCATGCACACTTTTTGTTCGGGGGCAGGGGAGAGAGTGGGGAGATCACGGAGGAGTAAGAAATTATCTGGGTAGTTTCCCTTGATTTTTAGTTCAACGGCTTCTCACCGCTATATTGATGCCATTCCTGCAAAAAGCAGGATAATGCTTGAGTTGTTTGCCACATGTCCATGCAATTCCTGACCAAACAATGTCTGAATTGGATAATTTGGAGTTATTCTTTGGAATGACCTGAGAAAGAGATGTGTGCATCAAAAAAAATTCACTAGAAACAGTACTGGGGAAAATAGAGAAAGTAAAAGGGACAAGAAACAGAAAAGGGATATACCTTGCCATCTGCTATTTGTGCAGACAGACCACTAACTTCGTTGACACTTCCATTTGTGATCTCATGAGCTAGTACCAAATTATGACCAGGCAATACTGTAATTTGAAATCCAAGAAAAAAACGGAGAGGGGGAGAAAATGATTAAATGAGGTTAGATAGACTTCCACTGTTATTTTTTCTAATGAAAGCATCTGTTGTTTTAAAATTTGGAGGGATAAAAGAAGAAATTTTATTAGAAAGGAGAAAGAGTGGTAGTAAATAGGTGGATAAATTTTATCAAAAAAAAAAAGGTGGATAAATTATTCTCCCATAGAGCAAGAATAAAAAAAAAACAAGAGAATAATAAAGAAAATTGTCAGTACAAAAGAGCTCTCCAACCCAAACCACATATATGACAGACTCCTTACAAATCACAATAGGATAACTATAGGGATACTGAGAAAAAAAAGTCTGCCAAACAGATCAATTTACTTATGCACTTCCACTACAGATAATGGCACAAAATATTTATCAAACCACATCCATATTTTTGTCTTAAACAAAAACTGATATCATCGTTCATTAATCTATATCATTTGATTGTAACTCATAAAAGCATAGCATCCTTATATTATTTTGCAAGTTATTGTTCAACCTGACCAAAACAATTATAAGTGACAGCAACTGGCTAGATGGGAAATAAGAAGTATCAGCTTACCACTCCTATCTCCCTGCAATTGCTGCTTTGACAGCATTGATGTCAGCCAATCCACTACCTCTCTCCTAGATCTCCATTTGAAACCAGTTGGGATGGAACCCTCCTTCCCACAAATTTCAAGGAACTCCTCAGCAACAACATAGCACATGTGTCTAACGCTCCTCTCAGTGCCAACAACTGCAAGGATGGATTCCCCAGCAGAATCTTTCAGGTAATAGTGAACCACGCGATTGCCACGCTCCTGCGAAACAAACTGCTCTTTCCATTCCACAAAACAGCGATCGCTTACAGTCATCGTGAAGAGAATACAACCAGCAGTTAACTGAACAATCAGAAAATGGTATAGGGTCGGTCCAGACCCTTACTTCATTTGTCCAAAAGGACAATCAGACAAATCCACAGTCACAAAGTAAGAGTCCCCTATCATACCATCATCATGAGTCATGACAAGTAAATAACCCTGAGTACCTCAGATTCCTCACTCCTAAGAAGAGCTACTAGAGAAAACACAAAGATATTCACTACTACATAAAACTAACCAAAATCCTCAGAAACATAGTACTATTACATCTAGGGAAAAAATCAGAAACCCTAATTACACAGATATGCCCTTCTAAATGATATCTAACAAAAATAATTAGATAAAATCCTGTCAACAATTAAGAAGGGCTTTGGCAATGCATCACCTAAATTGACCCTTTTTCTCTCAATCTCACAAGGCTCGGCAGAGACACGATCCTCTGCTGAAATTGAAAATCCTCCTTGAGTTGACCAGAACCACAAAAACCTCTGACAAATGTCTGTCTACAAACAGATCAGAGAGAAACCCTTCAGGAAAACTGATCCGGGAGCTGAAAAACCCAACAGGCAGAGAACTATTGGGTTTTTGGGTGTTTCAGGGGTGACAGACAAGAAGCTGAAAGGGCCAAAAGGGTATCCCAATTAGAGAAGGAAAAGGAAGTTTCCAGCAGAAAGGTTGAAACTTTACAGCGTAATTTGAGTGAACTAGCTGGTTTAGATGCTGGAAGAGTCGAGAAAGAGGGGGTTGGGCAGAGGGTGGTTCTGTGAGAGCAGCGTAGAGGAAGAGAGCGAGTGTAAGAGAAGAAAGGGTGAGGTCAGCGATGATGAAGCGGGAGAAAAAGGGTACCTTGAAATTGCCATAGACATGGACATGGAAAGAAAGACAGTTGCAGAGCGGAGCAAATGTTAACCAAAGTAGCCGGAGGTGTTAGAAATAGAACACGGGAGAGGTGGGGACCTTGTTGTGTGTTTGCTGGTTTTGTTTTAGGAGAGGTAAAAGTTAAATCTATGAGATGAACTCTTTTTATTTATTTATCCCCTTTTGATCCGTTTTATATTTTTGTCATATTGTTTATTTTCTGTATGTCCGGGAGATTTAACGGGTGTATTAAATTAGGATTGTAAAGGATTTTAATAGACTTTTTAGTATTAATAAAATCTTGTAATATTTAATTAAGACTTTTTAATAATATAAAAAAATTTAGTGGTATTCAATTATGATTATTACGACTTTTTAAAGAATGCAATGAAATCCGGTAGTATTTAATTAGGACTATAATGACTTTTTAAAGAAGGCAACGAAATCCGGTGGTATTCAATTGAGATTTTTTACAACTTAATAAAAGTCTCTTGGTATTCAAAAAATAAAGATTTCGATGGATTATTTTGTATGGTGGATTTCGTGTGATTTTTCAATGAAAAATATAAATATTAGACTCATCCAACAATCTCACCCAAACCCTTGAGACTTTTCAGACTTTTTTTTTTCTTGTTGTTCCAGCATTGTCAAACTTACCAGGTAATTCTTCCTTTTTGTTCTTCTTTTTTCTTTTTCTCAATTGATTTTCTTTAAACATTCTTTCTATGTTAATATGTTTGGCTTACATGGCAATGTTGTAGATATATGTATGTACATTCTTTTTGTACTTTACTTCGTCAAACGCTATAGTAACCAAACACGCTTTTTTCATCTTTTTATTTCATAATTTAAAATTTACAATTAATATAATAAATTTATTCTTTTTTAAATTTTAATTATTTTTCCATTCGTGATCTTTTTTTTATTTTTATAAATATAATAGTTTTCTTAACAAATTTCATTTATGTTTTTTGTTCCTGTAAATTTTCAGACTTCATTCATATTTTTTTTATAAATATAATAGTATTTCTTAACATGTTTTATTCATATTTTTTTGTTTCTATAATTTTTAGGATATAATTTTTTAAAATTTTATTTTTGATAAATAAAAAGTTTTGTTTTTACTTTAGATCGAAAAACTATTTCATTTATTTATTTTATATATATCTTATGTGGTGTGCTTAACACAAGCAGAATTTCTGTTAGTATGTGCAATACTGCATAACTTTCTTCGCAAAGAATGTCGTTCTGATGAATTTTCAATTGAGCCAACATGCAAATCTTCATCTTCGGTATTACTAGTTAATTAACACTATAATTTTGAACTTATTGTTCAAACCCAAGAGCACGAACAAGAACATGTTAATGCATAGAGGGCTAGTATGACTCTAGTTATGTGGAGAAATGCTACTTAGGAGAAGAACAAGATAGAAACAATTTCTTTATTATCATTTTTATTTACTCTTGTAACTTTAAATGTTTGCTAAAAATCTATGAGATTCTTTATAAATCCATAAAGCCCTTTTAAATCTTATAAATTCTTATCATATAAAGGTCTTTTAAAATCCACAAGATTCTTTTAAAATCCACAAAACTTTTTAAAACAATATGATAAGTTATTATATTCCTACGTAGTCTTTTAAAATCTTTAAAATCCACAAGACTTTTTTATACCAAAATAGTCTTTTAAAATCTGAATCCAATACACCTCCTTACCATAATGTTATAGAATTCAGACCAGATTTATTTTTTTTCATAAGCCAAACAGAATTCATTAGAAAACTAGTACTTAGACCCCACTCGTAAAATATGAGTCATTTTTTAATAAGAAGAGTAAAAAAACTCAAATAATAAAATAATTTCAGTACTTAGAAATTAAAAAAAGTTAGAGGTGACACATGTCACAATTTGAGAGATAGAGATTAAGTTTCTTATATGGAAATAGATAGATTGGAGAAAAAACTTAAACACAAGATCTTGTGTTAATGTGTTTAATGGGTTAATGATCAAATTAGTTAGTGACCGGTTGAATCGATATATAATTATATATTGAGATTTGTATTGAATATTATATATTATATTATATTAGGGGATCGATAATATACTCCCACTAATTTTTAAGAAAGAGTACATTAGCGACCTACACCTTCTAAATTGGATAAAAAAACCAATTAATTTTTTTAATAAATCATTAAGTTGGTGGATAACAGCATAATTTCAAGCCTTTTAGTTGCCCATTGTTATCCTTTCTCTCTCTTCTTCTCCTTTTAGTGGGAGTACATTGTTATTCTATATTTAATTAAAAAGTGTGCGTGTGTGTAGATATGTTACAGATATCGAATAGCAATTTTGATGTAATCGAAGGAACCTATTACACTTGTATAACCCAAAAACAAAAAGCAACCTATTACACCTGCCTTCTCTATTTTTTTTCTCTATTTCTTTTATTATTATGCTTTTAAAAAAAATAAATAACATAAATATAATATATGATATCATTTATTCTATTTATTTTTCCAAAAATATAGTAATAAAAAAAATAGAGAGAAAAAAAATAAAAAAAATCCCAACTCCCAATTTTAGCTGAATTTGATCTTCACCGTCCCAATTTTGGGATTCGATATTTAGTTATTTACAGCATCAGGGTAAACTATGTACATAAAAATAGGTATATATATTGCATCATGGTATAGAATATGTATAAAAATATTCAATGACATCAGCTCCTATTTTATTGCTTCGACGATCCATGCACTTGACCGACTGGCATGCGCCTAGTTCATGGCTGAATCGGTTTGACTGGTCGTGCCAGTTTGAGTCGGTTGGGTTTTGGTGCTAAACTATTGCACAACTTGTGCTTTAGTTTCCATCTCCATTAGTGAATTCAATTTGCTTACCAGAAAAAAAAAAGACCACAGTAGTTAAGAAGTAGACGACTACCACAAGAAGCTGCCTTCCAAGTTCACCAACCCTTGTTTACGAAGACAATCACAGGAAGTCAAGGTTCTAATGTTATTGTAATCACCAATTAAAATTTCCAAGCTGCATAATTTTATCACAATAACATGTGATATTTAAAATCAGGTGTCCAAATACAAAATTTCATGCCAAAAACAGCTATCCTGACAGAAACATCAGTAAAAAACAATACAAAAAACAAAAAATGTATCTAAGGCATACAGAAAGGTTTCACTGGAGATAATAGCATCATGAATGAATCTGGTGAGTCTAATGCAACTGTACTAAGATCTTAATTATTGTAAATGCATTAGCTTCTTGAAGATACAGGATTACAAACTTTCAGCCTGCTGTCACGTGGATTTTGCTCATGACGGTCCCAATCTTTAGCTTGAGATTCACATCTGCAATTTGTGGAGGTCCTGCAAAGTGGAACCCATATTCAGTTCGGTGAAATTTAAAAGAATCCTTAAGTTTTCACAAAACACCAGCTCAACATATAAAACAGATTTCACTCAGCTAGACTGACGACATGGAGATGTCTCCATTTAACACATGGTTTTGAAAAAGAAAAACAAATTTAAATCCACTGCATCCTATGTCTAGATATATATAAAAAAAATAGAACTTTTGTTCATGTCTAGATGAAAAAGAAGTAGGAACTATAACCTAGTTCAAGAAAAAGGGAAGTTTCCAGGAACGCACTCAGTAGCTACTGAGTTAAAAAGATGGCAGTTGGACTTCCAGGGGATGGAGGATTTTGATTTAGTAGAGAAGCTAAAGGTCCAGCTCTAGCCAAAGAATCAGCATCAGCTGCAGATAAAATTTCCACATCTTCTAGACCTATCTGTCTCTTGATCAAGTCCAAGTTTTCCTGAAGAACCTCAATTTCACCAAATGGCAATCTCAAATCCAGGGCTTGAGCCCCAAGTGCAATTGCTTCATCCTTCTTAAACCTCAAGAAAGGCATACATAACTTTTGAATTTGTTTAAAATTGGAAGATTGACCTACAGAACTCCGTTGTAAAGCCTCCAATATCTCTGAGTCCGGGGCAAAAGTTCGAGTATCCCTGTTAAATTTGTTCTGGAGAATACTCAGGCACTCCGCTTTCCAACCATCAAATTGTTCATTTACATATATCAAGCCTGTTATCTTGTTTTCTGTCAGTGATACAACTGGAGCACCTTTCTTATTTCCTTTCTTTGAGCCTACAAGTTGCTTCTGAAGCAACTTCCTCATCAGAACAATAGAGTCCTGCAGATATTTATTGGAACTCTTTAGTGTCAGATCAGGAGCATCAGCTGTTGGCCAGCCTGCCTTCACCACAAAACCATCCTTCTTCAAAATCTCCCTCCAAATAAACTCTGCATAATGTGGACAGATAGGTGCTAGAAGACGTGTCTGCACATCCATAAACCGCCACACCAACTCACGATTGTAACCTCCAACCCCACATGAGAATCTATACTCATCCCTAGCAGCCTGAAGATCATAAAAGCCAGTCTTGAGGGCTTCTCGAAACATGTAGTTGGAGTAATTTTGCTCAGTTGTTTTGACAGCAATGTTAATCTCATTGGCAAACACACGATCAGCATAGGTAGATGGGGGACCAGTTCTCATAGAAGATTCTGCAGCCAGAATCTCTTCATACCATGCAATCTCTTTGGTGAGCCGGAGAATTGCAGCATTTGCCGTCTCGAAGACAAAATTTGCATCATCAACGCCATCACCAGCATCAGCCAAAGAGAACCGTGTAGCATCAGCAGAAAACTCTTCAATTGCCTGACGAATAGTCCTGAAATTTCCAGTGGACTTGGACATTTTCTCAGAATTGAGCATTATGTGGCCATTGCATCTAAACCCACGAGGCCAGTGATGCTTGGACATAATTGCAGTATGGTTGTAAATGCAGAAGGTAAGATGATTCTGGATGAGATCCTTACCAGAAACTCGAAGATCAAATGGATACCAATACTCAAATTCCAGCTTCATTCTGTCTAAAAGGGATGGTGAAATATCAGTGGATTTTGGGAAAGGTCCACCACAGAAAATATAATCCCAGACATCATCAGTCAGTTGTTGAGGTTTGATAGCAGATTCGCTGGATCCATACATGTCACCATTCTGCAAATAGTGTGCAATGGTGTAATAAGCCATGTAAATGGTGGAATCCGATAAAGACTCGACTAGGAACTGGTCATCCCATGGTATACGTGTCCCAAGACCAAATGATCGCGAGCAAGCCCACTGGTTCAACCAGCTTAAAGTATGCTCAAACCCGTGTCTTGTCTCATCAGAATACAGGTTCATGTCAGTCAGGCATTCCTCAGCCAACTTCTTCCATTCCGATTCCCCATATGTAATATACCACTGATCTGTCAGAGCTACAACACATTCATCACCAGATCTTGACATCACCCGCTTCTCTGGCTCACTATACACAATAGCTTGACCTGGAAGTGCACAACCAAAAAATTCAAGTAATGGCAGCAACATGACTAAGGAAAATACAGGCACATTAGTTAAATAAAACTAAATATTTATATTTACATGCAAAAATATAATAATATGAAATAACTAGTTTAGTTTCACTTCATTCTTAGTAGTTCGTGCAAAAATATTTTCTTATTGTCATCTAATCACACACACGTTGCTATAATATTTTGAAGAATTTAATCTCTAAGACTAGTATTAAGCAGGAAATGGGAGCGAATCTTTATGAATAATAAGAGTATACATACTAACCTGTTTCTAGAAGCTTGCTCCTAATCAAGGGCTTAGCTTCCTGAACTTTCCTTCCAGCAAATTCCCCAACAATCATTGTCCCCTCAGTGAATCCTTTCAAGTAGGTTTGCTTCTTGGCTTCCGCAAGCTTCTCCTTCTCATTCTGGCTCTTGATTTTCATCTGCAAGCAAACCGTCTCAGCGCACTTGTTTCCGAACTGGGGGACCTCAATGATAGGCACAACCTCAAACGGCAACACCCACTCATCCTTAACACCATACTTGGCCCTAAATGCCGGTTTCGACTTCAAATCATGCAAGGCCATGTAGTCATCAGGGGCATCACTGGGCACACTGGTCACCACCCCAGTACCTTTATCCATCAAAATAGACAGCATAGGAAGTGCATATATGATTTCATTAACCGATAGAGGAGATCTAAGAGGAACTCCAATCAAATCATGGCCAGTGAGTTCAAGCAAACAAGTGGGTTTCTGAGGTACCCTTGAGTGGTTCTGGTATGCAAGGTTAAGTGCTGCTCTGTGTGAACTCACAAATACCTCATTCTCATTGATTTCAAAAGCACCATACTTTCCATCAGGCAAAACCCAAGCATTTGTTTGTCCATACATTGTCTCAGGTCTCAATGTAGCAGCAGCAAGGAAAACCTTCTTTCCCTCAAGAATCTTAAACTTAGGAGGAAAAGGAGGAACCAACTCCATCTTGATGATAGTGTATTCCTGTGGCTGAACCCCTTCACCAGTTGCCCTATCATGATCAGCACATGGTTGTCCATCCAAGGGTGAAAAGATTGTATACCTAACATCCTTAACAATCTTCCCCATTGACTTCAACTTCCTCACCTGCCACCTAACAAATGAGTCAAAATAAGGGTTCATATCGGTTGTAATGAAGGACCTCCTCCAATCACAACCCAACCCAAAAGCCCTAAGATCCTCAACAGCCAAAGGAGGGAAATAAGAGAGCCACTTATAAGGATCCTGAAACTTGGAAATCTCAGCATCAGAAATACCAACGCTTCTCATAATCTCCCACTGGTAAACCTGTCCACCAGATTTAGCAGCAGCCTTAGATTTCTTCCCCTTGAATTTATTATCAGGAGGAGCACCATCACCGGAATTATCTTCGGCGGCAGCGGCGGCGGCGGCGGCATCGGCTTCTTCTTGTTGTTGTTCCTCGCCGGGGAAAACGGGAGGGTCGCCGAATTGTTGGATCTCTCTGGCGAGTTTGTCAGCGGAGGCTTTGATTGGCATGCCGGTGCAGTGAAAAGCGAAGGGGAGAAGCACGTTGGCGCCTCTGAGTCTGTGGAAAGCGGCGGCGAACTCTAGCTTGGAGAGGGAAAACGCGTGACCTAAGTGAAGGTAACCGTTCATGTAAGGAAAAGGGAAGTTGCCGAAGAATTTTTCACCTGGTTCGGGAGGTTTGTCTCCAGGCTCGGACCTGAAAACCTCTTTCTCTTCCCACCATTTCTGAACCTTTACCTCGATCTCGCGGAGACGGTCCCTACGAGCGAAACTCTTCCCACCCTCAGTTGAAGCCATGTGTGTAAGGCCGAGCCAACGGTTCAACGCCGAAGCTAAATGCCTCGTGTGCCTGTGCCTGTGTGCGTGTGCCGCTGAACTACTACCACAAATCAACATACACCGAGCCGCAACGGCATAGAGACAAGACCAGAAGAAGCACACACAGCAAGGGTTTATCGTTTTGGGTCGGATTCCTACCCGCCCCGACCTACACTATTAGTAATAAACCAGGAAGAACAAGGGCCGTTTCTTTGCGCTAAAAAAAACATAAAGCTTATTTTGAAATTGGATAATTAAATTTTTATTCTTTTAGACATTTTTTAATGAGTTTTTTAGAATACATTTTTTCAAAAAAAAAATGAAAAAAAAATTATTTTTAGTGATTATTACATGTGATCTATTTCAAGAAATGAGAAATCATAATGTTTTAAAAGTGGGGGATAAGTAGTGAACATTTTTTTATTTATAAAACTAAAAACATATTTAACTAAAAACAATTATTATATTTAATTATAACCATATTTAATACATCTTTAATTAGTATATTTAATTATTTAAATTTCATTTCATCCAACAAATCTTGTTGGAAACTCGGAATATGTGAATTGACATGGGATCTTTTGGTCTGCTCCTTCGATTCATTCTCATCTATTTGGTAAACATTATTCAATCTGTCTGAATTTCTTAGATTGACTTAATTTTTTCCCAGCGAATTAAAGATCGTATCAAATGAACTGATGTAGTGTATATCCAAATTGAATTCTTCAACATATATATATACCTCACGTGTGAACAAATAAAAAAATCATTTATAAATATACCTGTCGTTACATTCATATCTTTTCTGTATGTATTTGGCAGTAATTGTGGTAACGATATAATGCAGCAGGCAGTGGATTGTGAAAGAAAACAAGGACATTTGCAAAAGAGCATGTAGATAGATCATAATCTCAGTAGGGTATTCAAAATCGAACCGATTCAAAAATTAACTATAATCCGATCCAAAAAAATCAGAAACCAATCAAAAATCGAAGTTTTTGGATTTTTTTGATGACTTTTTTAGAGAACCGAATTGAACCGCTCAGATTTCAAATCCCTTCACTAAAACCAAATCGAGCCGAACTGAACCGCAATTTATACAAAAAATCAAACAGTTTTTCATATTTTATTTTAAATACTAAAGTGATGATATTCTAGTACAAAACTAGTGTATTAGATGAACACCATTACCATGATATTGACTTACAACTTTGCAATGATAAAAAAAAATATGAACAATTTTTTTCAAATTGTGGCCAAGTACTTAAATATTAGGTAGATTATATTTTATGTATCAAAATGAATAGTAAATGGTGAATATATTATCATAATCGAGAAAATTTAACAAACGACATAAGTTATATTTAATTATTTATCTTAAAAAAATTATAACCGCAAAAATCGAAAACCGATCTAATATAAACCGCATTACTTTGGATCGGATCGGATATTTTTAAGAAAACAAATCGAATCGAACCACATGCTCTTTTAAACTTTGGATCGGATGACTTTTTACCTCAAAATTGAATCGAACCGAGCCGCGAACACCCCTATCTCTGAGTGGTTCTTCACTAGCCACCAAGATCAGAGAAAAGAACATCTTACCCTCCGATCCTTATTATATATATGATCATGTCAACAGAGAAAATGTAAAACTGAATAGAATGAAATTATGAATATTATTGAATGATGATACAAGTGAGGATTTATATAGAGGCAATGTGAACAGCTAACCCTCCTTAACCGAATTAAAGCTAACAAACTATATAATACTAACTCATTATAGCTACAATTATATATGTGTTGTTATTTTTTTTCTGTTAGATTGTTTCAATTTTTGATGTATAAATGCATATCAATAACAATTAATATGCATGAAATTAAACCTCCTAGCTAGCTAGCTAGCTAATATTTGAAAGTTTTATCTAGCTCCTCTTCTCTCTCTGTTTGAGTAATACCTATAACAGGGCAGGCATTGGAACTCTTCCACAGTCTCCCTAGCTAATTCTTCTCTAACATCCAACATGAAATTAACTCCAGTGAATTTTTGGTTTTAGTATTGGTTGCCTTCTATTGTACACATGTATCTCTGTACTTAATTGTCACTCTCCTTAAAAGGATCTCTCTTGAGCAAAATGGTTAGGTTAATTAATTAGGTGCGCGCTTTTGCAGATAGGTGGTGACTGGTGAGTATACGTTCAACACATGCTCGCAGTTGCTTCTTGGATGGGTTATTAATGGTAGAGGAAACTTGCGAAGAATTGTTGCTTATATACCAAGAAGGACCACATTTTTCGATCTCAAAGCAACAAGTGATATATCATTTTTTTTTCCGTGCTTCAGTGTCGCCTAGAAGGACCGCAAGAAACACGACGAGATATAAAGGCTTCACCAGTAACGTATATCTTAGGCTAAAGTGAAAAAAATAAAAAGAGCATGGTAGATAGAAACAAAACCATTTTCACTCGCTAGCTTCACCCGGAAGAAAGGAAAAATTACCGCAGAAAATAAAGCAAATGAATAACGGTCCATGTCCTTTAATTTCTTTTTTCCAAAGATAAATTCTCAGCACGTACGTATACAACCCCGATTCCACGGTAATGTATTTTTCCGGAGGATAAGAGTGCGTTTGTTTTTACTTATTTTAGAAAAAAAGTACTTTATTTTTAAAAATAATCACTTATTAAATTTTTTAATATGTTTGTTTTAGAATTTAAAAATAATTAGAAGCAAAAAATAAGCAGATATTAAGCAAATATTAACTACAGCGAGATTGTAATGAATCGGCATAAGCAATTCAGAATGTGTAACTCATAGGCCGTACGATCGTTAAATCACGTGATCAAGGGTTTTATCTGTATGAGGAAGCATGTGTACAACACAATTTGAATTAATTTATAATAGATCATTTTTATTTATATATACATACTTTAGAAGCAAGCTTCCTTTAGAATAATTTTTTTCCCTTTAACTCTGTGCTTCTGTTCTAAAGCATGGTTCACGATAATTTCTTTTCATATTCCCATATCCTTCCAATTCACTGAATTCGGAGGAATGTTGGTATATAAAAAGAAGACGTTCAGCTGTATCGGGAACATATGTCGGCTAACTTCATTTTTCCAATCTCACATATATAGTTCCTTCACTGCGCTTCCATTCAATCTTTGTTTCCACCTTGAACACGATCATGAACCCGAACAACATACAAGAGGAAGATTATAACATCCCGTCCATCGCGGAAGGTATAAATATAACTCTTTTAATTTTTCATGTAGAAATTGTTAAGTTACACCCTTATTTTTTAGAAAGAGTATATTAACAAGTTACACTTTAACCAAATTTATGTTATAACTTGTTAACGTGCTTGTTCTAGAAAACTAATGATCACTGTAAGTTAGCAAATCCCATAAATTTTTTATGACAAATAAAAATAATTGCAACTTGTCTCAACATTGATCAACCCGGTTTCAATCTGTATCACAGAATCAAAAAAGCAAAAAATTTATTCTATTTTTATATGAGAAAATTAACTCACAGTCTTTTATATTGTAATATGTGTCACTTTCATATACATACATACATACATACATACATATATATATATATCCAAGTAACATTGTTTTCTTTATGAGTTTTTTTTTTACTATTTTGATAGAAAAAAGACCCGAATTAAGTCCGGAGGCAGAAGAGTTGCGCTTGTGTACGGTGGAAGGAAAGTGGGAATGCGTGGAGTCTCTGTATGAAACAGACATTAAGTTATGCAGGGTAGAAATCAACAGAAGCAGGGGCACAGCACTGCATGTGGCTGTGAATGATGGCAATGAAAAAGTGGTTAAGAGTCTTGTGGGGTCAATCGTGAAACATGAAATTAACAACGAGAAGGAGATAACGCCCCTTGAGTTGAAGAACGAGAGAGGGGAAACTCCCCTGCACCTCGCAGCAGCAAGGGGATTCAAGGAAATATGTGAGTGCATCATAGGACAGAATGGGAAAAGGAAGCACTTGATTACCATTGATAACAATGAGGGAGAGACACCTCTGTTCTATGCTGCACTTTCGTGGGAAAAACAAACTTTTGAGTACCTTTCTTCCCTCAAGCCACATGGAGAGGTTAACTATTATAGAGATCTTATTCGAAACAATGGGGATAGTATCCTTCACTGCGCCATTCGAAGAGAATTTTTTGGTAAGCTTGTTTTTAGTGATAGTTCCTTCCATTCCATTGCTTTAAATTATACGTAGAATACTGATAATTGGACACCCTACGGTGTCATTAGCACTCCGATACCTTTAATTCTCTCTCTCTCTCTAGGAGAAACACCTTTTATATATATTACTTATCATATTTTTCACATCTTTCTTCTCTCTTTCTCTCTCTCTCTCTCCATGTATATACAGTAACTTACATTTTCTTATTCTCCCTCTGTTTTAAAATGATAGCCCAATTAGTGTTTTTATCAAGATTAAGAAAGACAATAAACGAGTTGAAAAGTTGAATAATTTCACTAAATATATTATCCTTGAAATCAATGTTATATCGATAATGCAAAATGACAAATATAAAATGCATTAATGAGGATAAAAGTGAAAAAAATAATGAGTAAAATACACTTCTCTCCCTTGAGAGATAACGATATTACACTCTCCTACTCTTTTTTTTGAAAACACACACTCCTCTCCCCTGAGTGATATCAATATTACACTCTCCTCCCTTCTTGTTTGAAAACACACACTCTTATCCCCGAGAGATACCAATATTACACATTTCTTTCCCTTTAAAGATAAAATATGATACATTTTTCTCCATTTATGTAATTTTCCATTAACGTAAAAATTAGTCTCCGTTAAAATATTTTTTATTACCGTAATAACCTTTTATCTTTCATTTTATTTCTGTTTTTGTCCTATTTTCTTTCCCAATCTGATTTCAGAATCACTGTTTCAGCGTCGTTTACCACCACATTCCACTAAAACCAAAACGAATCCATTGTTGGTGGAATGTGGCGGTGAACGTAGTGAAACAGTGATTCTGATTTCAGGAATCAAGAATTAGAATGAAAAAAGAGGAAATGAGACAAAAAGGAAATGAAATGAAAAATAAAAAATAATTTAACGAATGTTAACTTTTACGTTAATGAAAAATTACAAAAGTAAAAAAAAAGTATTATATTTTATCTTTGAAGAGAAGCAAATATGTGTTTTCAAACAAGAGGAGATAAGAGTGTAATATTGGTATTTCTCAGTGGAGAGGAGTGTGTGTTTTCAAACAAGAGAGGAAAATAGTGTAATATTGATATCTCTCAGGGAAGAAGAGTGTGTTTTTAAAAAAAAAAAAAAGAGTGTAATATCATTATCTCTCAAGGAAGAAAAGTATATTTTACTCACAAATAATTAATACTACATTGGAAAGTGGAAACATAAAGTGGATTACTACCTCCGTCCCTCAATATAAGAACCTTTTAACTAATTCACACCCTTTAAGAAAATTGGTTAAGTTAGTTAATAGCAATAAATTTGTCAATAATTTACTATATTTTTCCAAAACTAGCCCTAACACTTATTACTATCTCTCTTCCCCCTCTCTCTCTCATCGCTTAATTAATGCATTAGAAAAGGTAGAATAGTTGGGTGATTTGTACAATAAATAAGGGTATTTTAGTCAAAAAATAATTAATGCAATTGATTTTTTGGAAAGGTTCTTATATAAAGAGACTTTCATTTTTTTGTAAAGGTTCTTATATTTAGGGACGGAGGTAGTATTATTTTGATGGTTGAAAATTGAAATTGCATACACACCCAAGTTGTAGTTATATAAAAATGCAGTTAATGTGTGGTTACAATTTGGTGTTATAGTGACTAAAAAAACTTTGATATTGTAGCTGCAATTGCAAATAATAATTAATGCTTACTACTCACCATATATTTATTACTAATTAATTATCCTAGCTATTTCACGGGAAAAAAAAACAGAGCAAATTATAGTGCTATACGTATATAAAATGTATGTATGATATGTCACATTTTTAGGAGTCATTGAAAAGAAACCAAATCGCATTTTTATTGTTATTTTACTAAAAAGTATTATAAATCAAACAACAAGGATGCAAATTACTAATGCATTTGTGTGTGTATTTCAACAGATTTGGCACTTATAATATTGAAAAAATACCCTGATCTTCAAGACATTCAGAACAAAGATGGATTCAGTCCTCTGAAACTTCTTGCTACTAGGCCCTCGGCATTCTGGAGCGGAAGCAAGCTGAAATGGTGGAAGAGGATTCTATACCACTGTAAGTTCTTATATCATGTGCTGCTGTAATATCATGACGTGCTTCTAAAATTAAACAATTTATATAATTTTCTTTCATTCCTAAATTAAGGTATACCTGTGGGAATCCTAAATGTGGAAGAAGCTATATTGGAAGCTAATAAGGAGTCGAAAGCGGATGAGGCAGAGCTGCATATTTACCCAAAGAACTACGACACATGTTATCACTTTCTTCGTAAAGTTTATCAACTGCTACTACCCCTTGTTGATCGCCTCAAACGTTTTATTGATGTTGCACGTGGACGTGGTGATCATGGTACGTGCAAGCATATTCCATCTCACTATATGGTATTGGTAGCTATTTTTTCTTTTTGGAGAATGAATAGCTATATATCTTTTCTAGTGTACTGCATTGCATGGATTCACATTCCCATCACAATCAGGATTTATTTTAGAGTTCAATTACGGAGTAACATCTATTCAATCGCATTTCACTATAGTGTTATCTGATAACATTATTTCATATATATGTGTATACATATTTACTTATATAGTGACATAAATGATACACAGTGTACAACTTTTTTACACTATCAATACATAATAATAAAATTCTTTATTTTAAAAGAAAAATAACTTGTTATAATTAGAGTTTCAAATCACTATTGGAAGTGTGATATACATACATGTATGACATATAGAAAAGATTATATAGTTTTTAACTGTCAAAAACTTTAATTTAACTATTCATTTTTCTTTACACTAGCTAGGAATGCAACAGAAAATAAATATTAAATAGAAGAAATGAATAGAAGAAAATAAAAATAAAAAGAGAGTATATTTATATATTGTTTTGACCGAGAGAAGAAGGAAGTTCTCAACTCATTTCTTTTCCTTTTTTATTGCAGATAAAATATATGAAATCATCTCATTTTCTTTTAATTTTATTTTACTAAAATTATACTACTAGTATGAAAGTTTTTTTTTTTAATTATTTTACATGAAGCTGTGTCTTACAAATATGACTTAGTTACTTTTAAAAAAAATGGAAATTGTTATTTTATATAATAATTTTTTACTTTTTTATCCATATGTCTTAAATGAATGTTTTTATGAATTAAAATAGGTGCTTTTTTTAATTGCAGAATCTGAAAACGTGGAAGTGAAACAGCATGAAATACCAATGCCAGAAGCATCATCATTTGTTCCACAAAATTATGCTACCTGTCTTTTTTCTGTGAAGTTTGCATTCGTGCATATCCTTGGCCTTTCGGGAGTGGGTATGTACGTGTTGATGGCGCCATGTTCTTATTGCTTGCTTAATTTGCTACATATGATCAAAATTTTACTATCTCTACATATTATTGCTATTAATTAATTGTTCCATATATGCATGTGTTATTGATTTGTTAAAGGGGTTGAAGACATTATGAAGAAGAAACAAAAGCACAAATGGAGTGGTCAACTTTTGAGCGAGCTTATGAAGAAACCTGAGTCGTACCTGGGAAGTGGAGTTCAACCAGAAGACGTGTTCGGTAGCGGGACAGATATCTTGTCTGTTTACAAGCCAAAGCAAGGTGCTTAAATGATTTTAGTGGTATTCTCAACAATGCAAACTGATTTTAGGGTGTTTGGGTGCAAAATCGTGGCGGGTAAAATTGATTTTGATTGAAGCAAAAATTTCTAGCTTTTGCGTTGAACAAAATCAATTCTTGGTGTATGACCAATAAATTTTTTTATTTTTACACATTGAAAATAATTATACCTTTATCATCCAAACAAAATTAATTCTTTTGAATCAACTTTTAAAATATTATTACCAAACACAAATCAATTTTTTTAAACTCTTTTTTTCCTTAAAAAAAATCAATTCTTTTAATATCAATTCTATCAAAATCGATTCTATTAAAATCTAAAATAAACAGACATTTATGTTAACTGAAAATAAAAAATGCAATATGTAGTTGACCAAATTCTATACATCTAGTTTTTTTAGTTATTGCAATATTTATTGTTGTAATTTTATAAACAAATTAGTTTTAATTTAATTTTTTAACTATTGTTCTGAAGCTACACCAATTAACATGACTATTGTAGTTGAAGAGGCCATAACGGTACATTTAGATGCATTTAAAAGAGTTTATTTGAATTTATTTCTCGAAATAAATAAATACTTACATTAGTATTTGGATACACTTATAAAATTTTTGATTGCAGCAAGAAATGACAAAGTTGAAATGGTGAATGAGCTCATATCTGAAATACCAAATGTCATACAAGAAACTGACCTGCTAAAACAAAAAAATGCATTGCTGGTGGCAATAAATATTGACAGTAAGAAGACATCAATTTCTGAAGCACATAAAATGGAGACAGCAATTTTGACTGCAGCTAGAAATGGCATAGTTGAAATAGTGGATGAGATCTTATATAGAATACCAAGTGCCATACATGAAACCGACCTGGAACAGAAAAATGTATTGCTTGTGGCAGTTGAGAACAGACAACCTCTGGTTGTAGAGGCATTAAAAAAACGGTTTGATCAGGATCCCAAATCAAAGGTAGTATTTGATAACCTCATCCTAGGCGTGGATAAGAATGAGAACACCGTGTTGCACTTGGCAGCCACACGAAGCGAAAAGGATTGGCACATATCCGGGGCAGCCTTGCAAATGATGTGGCATATCAGATGGTTTCAGGTATATAATTTTTAGATCTGATTCCTCTAAATTGAGCAATTCACTTTAGAGTGTAAAGTAAAGTAATCTCAACCATTGATAAATAAACCAATTGTTGATATTACAAGCACATGCATAACAAATCACAGATGTATTAAAATAACAACCCTTAATTTTTTCATTAGCGGTTTTTTTTGTCAACGATTTTTCATTAGCGGTTGAGAGTAGTTACTTTACTCTCTCCTCAGGGGCTGATATTCTAACACATCCATAATTTATTATGCATGTGCTTGTAATATCAACTATTAATTTATTCATCAATGGTTGAGATTACTTACTTTATACTCTAAAATGAATTGCTCACTTTAGAGGAGCCGGATCCGTTAGGCTCTAGCCTCTAGCTTATTACATATATAATTAATTGGATTTGGTCCTTGTAAAGTGAGAAGTGATTAAAGTAATACCACTCATTAATGAGAAAATCAAACATTGATAATCCAGCACATCAATGATTTGTTATGCATATGCTAGTAATATCAACCATCAATTTTTTTCATTCATCAATCGTTGAAATTACTTATTTTATAGTCTTAGATGTGTTAATTTGTAACATTAGAGGAGAATGGATCTATCTTTTTTCTAAATATATAGTGCAATTCGTTATATACTTCCATGAATCTCTTCAAACATTGTCACTTTGTCTTCTCCCATCGTTATTTGTCATTCATTTGCATTGTTACTCACATAGTTTTAACAGCAGATTAATTGATTTATAAATGTTACTCACATTTCTCTGCACCATGGAGTAGTATATTAAAGAACTAGTGCCAGAGCACTTCATAATTAGAACCAACCAAGAGGAGAAAACAGCAGGGGAAATCTTCAAGGAGTCACACAAAGAGCTGGTAAAGAATGGTAGCGAGTGGCTGAGGGAGACATCAGAATCTTGCTCAGTAGTGGCAGCACTCCTTGCTGGTGTTTCCTTTGCCACATCCAGCACTGTCCCTGGTGGCAACAACAGTGAAACAGGTCATCCTGCATTGGAAGGAAAGCCAGCTTTTGATGCATTTGCCTTGGCCTCACTAATTGGCCTTTGTTTCTCTGCCACTGCACTCATAATGTTCCTTTCTATACTCACCTCTCGGAAAGAAGCCAAAGATTTCAAAATAGATTTGCCCCTAAAGCTGCTTCTTGGACTCAGCTCCCTTTTCTTGTCCATTGCTGCCATGTTCACTTCTTTCTGCTCTGGCCACTTCTTTGTGATTGACCAGAAATACAAGCGCATCCTATTCCTCATTTATGCAATCACTTGTTTGCCTGTGTCTTTCTATGCAGTAGCACAGTTCCCACTATACCTTGATCTCCTTAAGGCTATTCTGACCAAAGTGCCACAGACATGTGATAAGGGTGATGATGACTTATAAAGGTGCTTCTTTAATTCCTTTTTTTTTTTTGTTTCTCTTAAGAGTATGATGAATTGAAACTGTCGTTGGCTTGTTCAAGTAACAATCAATAACAATGACTTCTGTACTACCTATCTTTGGAGCATTATATGTTTGATATGTTGGATTGTGGTTAGTTAAGTGAGATTCTGTTATCATGTGTTGTATGAAAGGCTTGAACATGTTGAGTGTCATATTGTTGTTCGAAGTGGACTAATCAATTGTAATAGACACTTTAGAAGTCCCACTTCTGAAAAAGTCCCTCTCACCCTCACTTGTCTATAGTCCCATATTGGACAAACCACTCCCTCTCAATCTTCCCTTCCCTTCCTGTATATAAAGGATGAACTACAAAATAATAATTCTAAACAAAGTTATAGGCTCTATGTTTTGCATTAGGCCCCTATGATTCGTTTTCTTGGATGCTCGTCTCATATGGACCTATATAAAGAGGAGACTACCAACCACTAAAGACATTCAAGAAAACGGATCGCAAGGGTCTAGTTACCAGTTTCCTACATGTAACAAATAGAGCCTGTAACTAGAGACAAATATAGTTCAAACTCTACTTACCAATTTCCTTTATATTGAAAAACAAATCATTCCATTAATTTTAACTTCATTTAAGATAAATCTTGTATATTAACAGAAGACTAAAGACCAAATATCAAAGTCAAATTTTAACATTATATAGTATACGAGTATTGATAAAATAAGGTACACCTTGTGCTAATTTTGAAGTTCATCGCCAGTATACAGAAAATAAAAACCAGGAATTAAAAAAAGCCACATCATAATATTTCAAGGGTATACTTTATGCCAAAATAGTTAGGGTTTCTTTAATTTGCAAAAACGTTTTCTATTTTGAATATGAACCGGTGAAAACAAAAAAAACTGGAAATTAGAAATAAAAACAGAAAGTATTTTTACAAGACCCTCATTTATTATACTAGTGTGTTGACCCACGGGACAAAATGGGAGAGTACATGAGAATAAAACAATTACTAATTAAAGTAAATGTAATGAAATAAAATTTTAGAAAAACTAACAATCATTATACCATTGTTAGTAAATGTCGTGGAACTGCAAACAAATGGCTCAAACTTCCAAAACACCATATTAAAGTACGTAATTATTTTTAAAACTCATCAAACATATTTAATGATCTAAAATGTAGGCATAATTACCTTTAATATGCTCTATTGAAAAATATGAATAAAATATAAAAGAAAACTCTATAATATGTAAAGTCGTGTTACACATAATATATATTTAAAAAATTTAATTTTGTATTGAAAAATTTTATAATAATACGTAGTTTCCATTCACTCATAGAAAATTAGATAGTAATATTACTATATGTCAAATATTCAAAATAAATTATATAATATGTAGGCCCGTGCTACACACGGATATCAATTAAAAAATTAAAAATATAAATACAACATTAAAATATCTCTGAGTGTTTAATTTCTATTAAAAAATTTACCCATAGTAAGTTAAAAAATAATGTGATTTTTTTACAAAAGTCAAATAATAATATTATTTCATGTAAAAAATGAAAAATATTTGAACTAAAATATATAATATATAAGCTGGTGCTATACATGGTATATATATTGGCAGAGTATGAATTTTATTTTTTTTAAATTTATATTCATGGATAATTTTCTACTAAAATCTTCATCCATAACTCATATTAATGTTGCTAAAAACAAAAAATTGCTAAAAAAATGAGAGACAAAACAGATTAAACCTATTAAAAATATTGAAAATAATCAATCCCTTTGTAAAATTCTAGTAAACTGTTACCAACAATTCTATTAAACTAAGACGTGAAGTCTAATATTTTTTTATTAATATTTATGATTTATAAGAATTTATAAACCATAAAATCTAACCAATATTGTGTTTTTCCTTTTGGTCTCGTTACGCTGCATAAAAAAATCTGACTAATAAAGATGTTGAAAACTATAATAGTTTTCAAAAACCACCAGAGGGAACCCATGTGTATGAATCATTTTTAAGTTCATTCTTCAATAGAAAATGTCAGTTCCTTTTAAAAAACTCAACAAAAAGAAACTAAGATTGGTAAAAAAGATTTATCAAAAAAACTTTTTATGTCAGCAGGCATGGGAATAGCTACATCTAATCTAATGTTTAAGGACTAAATCCCAGTGCAAGCTAAGCTCAGTAAAACAGTATCAATACAAATCATATCATTTCCTTAACAAAAGTATGTTCAATGTAATGAGGTACATAACAGAAAACCCAATTGGAAGTAAAAGAAATAGAAACTCTACTAATGAATGAACCACCATGTTAAATTGCCTTGTACAATAGAAAACTGAATTCCTTCTCTACCAAAGTCAACAACTACTAATAATCAATGATGTATAATCAGGAAAAGATCTCATCGGCACCATCTTCCAATAAAAAACATAACAAATAAGCCTCCCTTTGAAAGCCATCTCAGCTGAATGTCCTCTCCCTGTGAAGCATCAAGACATGACAGGTATTGTTCCATCCAATGTAGAATTTTTTGTATAATTATGCAGAACTAATTCCTATAGCAAACGACACCCATTGAATCAAATGATGCTACCTGTAAAACTTTCCCTAGTTGTTAGTCTTCTTTAATAAACTATCTTGGTAAATAACATTCTCATAAAATAAAGCTTGAGAACTAAATATACTTTTACTGACTCCTGAACTCAATGATAAAATTAACATCTCAGACTCTACAAAAACATAGTTATATAGATGAGTCAAATCGGAGATTTACTAAAAAGATAATCCTGATAGCAGTTGCTCACCAATAAAATTCCAATTATATTTTTGTCCATATGAAAAAAATGGAAAACCAATTTCCAAATGATCAACCACAGCAAAAGTAGAAAGCAACTAAGAAGGGAAATAAAGTATGAGATTGTCATCATGAAAGAATAGTATAAGAATGTCATAGAAGAAATTCAAAAAATGAATGGAACATACTATCTTTTTTGTAAGCATTCAAACTCTTACTTCCTCTGGTACCACTAATCTAGAGAAAAAATATGGTCATTCAAAAAATAGTTCTTGTTGTGGTCCCCAGTACATATCACAATTGTGTTTATACTTTTGAAATGAATAGGTTTATGCTAAAACCAAATGTAAACAGCATGCTTAAGAGGCAGGTAAAGTATTAAAAACAAAACACGTACTTGAAGAAACAACTCAAACTTTGAGTTGAACAGGAATACATTGAAAGCTCTATGCAGCAAGATAATGAATGAACCAGAGCTGTATGCAGAGAAGAAGCAAATAACAACTTACAATGCTAACAAATAATTAGGACACAATGAATATGCTAGCAATTATACAAACAAATTGGTTTCTTGGGTATATTGCCTACAAAAAAAATATGAAAGATAAAAAATAACTGCATAAAATTGTCAGTCGTATAATAAGGTTCCCATATGCATGATAAAGTACTACAGCTGCTATTCCAAGAGTCCCGTGTTGTGTGTGACAACTAAATAGGTCTTAACTCATACAACATATATACGGTGTCAGTGTAAGAGCCATCGGACAATATAATATAAAAAAAACCTTTCTTGGTGTACTTGATCCTCTTTGATCTAGAGTCTTATGCTTGTGAACTTGGTTTGTTATGCAAATTCGATCCAAAACAAAGCTGAGTGAAAAGCAAAACTGGACTTCTCAAAAAAGTATTTCAATAAATATGATTCATTTTACCCAGAAAAGGAAGAAAAAAAAAACATTTGAATATACCATCATGTTATTCAAACTCTAATTTTTACCTTGCCATCCAATTCCTTGACAACCAGCACACTTCATGGAAGCCCAGATTTAGAACCATTGCCGTAAACAATTACAAACAACAACTATAGTAAGTAATATAGTCTTTGAATTGGGCTACAATTATGCAAGCAACAAAATCTAGCCTATGTATAAATTAGCTTCTTTTGTGTCTTAAACATAACATAATCAAAAACCTCACAGTCCAATAGAGGCCAGGAAAGAGCTACCTCACAGTTTCATTTTTTCATTTTCCAGTTTATAGTAAGGAGGTAGGGACTTTTACTTATTTCCATGCCTGCACCATAAATCCTTGTTTTGCCTGAGCTCCTTTGAACCCCCAATGCCGTAAATCATTCTAGAGACCAGACACAGTGATTTCATCCTGTAAAATCAGAAAAACAACAGCATCAAACATAAAGAAAAAGATTGAAAATCACAATAAAATAGAAATTAAAAAAACAGAGACAGGGAGAACAATTAGTAGCAATCAACTTCTTTTTTTCACCAAAAAAAAAACAGAGAGAAAGAAGGGGAGGAATAGAGAAGAGAGGGGCTACTTCCCCACTGTCGCGCGCGACCACCGGCGGTATCCCACCGCCATGGCTTTGCGGCCACCGTCGCACCACCAATGCCCTTTCCTCGATCTATTTGTGCCGCTGCCGTGCGGCCTTCTCCTCCCCTCTTTGCATGGCGCCCATGGCTGCCTCTTCTTGATCGCCTGTCTTCTTTGATGCATTTTGAAATGTTAGGGCTCTATAGAATGTGATGCCTCTTCCCGTTTTTTTCCTTTTTTGTTTTATTTTGCCTACTGAAGTCTGGAACTTGCCATAGCCAAACAACCCATAGTTCATGTCTCCTTGGTCCAGGTTATATCTTCAGCAAAATTGGGTTTTGGAGCAGTTGCACAATAGAAGATAGAAGATGAATAAACAAATTAACAATGGGTTAAATTCAATTTGAAAGTTGGAAGGGAGAAGCACCGAAAGGAAAAGGAATCTTGAAAAATGAGGCATGGAAGACGAAGCAGCAAAAAACGGAGGATGAAGCTGATATTTGATTTCAAAATTTGATTTTGAAATAAAAGTGGAGGTCACGCGGGAATGCTGAGTAATCTCTGCATTTCTACGGCTTTTTGACGAGTATAGCACTTTTTTTTTAATTATTTCTCAATTTAATATTTTTTTTTATTTTTCAATCTAGCACTCTTTTCATTAAAATATTTATTTTTATTAATTATTAATTAATTAAATATTAGTTTAAAATTATAATTAAATTGTTAATTGTTAATTAATTAAATATTTAATTGTTAAATATTTATTAACCCGATTTGTTAACTAATTAATAATATAATTATAGAAAATAACTCACATTGATTTAAAATTTAAAAATACAATATTAATTGTTAGTTTAAAAGTCAAGACATATTCAATGTCTCTGTTTCTGCACACTGATCGGAGCACCCCCTCCACTCTTTTTCTGTCACAAAAGACAAAGACATCAATGTCTCTGTCTCTGCACACTGATCGGAGCACCCTCTCCACTCCTTTTCTGTCACATCGGAGCACCCCCTCCACTCTTTTTCTGTCACAAAAGACACAGACATCAATGTCTCTGTCTCTGCACACTGATCGGAGCACCCCCTCCACTCCTTTTCTGTCACAAAAGACAAAGACATCAATGTCTCTGTCTCTGCACACTGATCGGAGCACCTCCCCCTCCACTCCTTTTCTGTCACATCGAAGCACCCCCTCTACTCTTTTTCTGTCACAAAAGACAAAGACATCAATGTCTCTGTCTCCGCACACTGATCGAAGCACCCTCCTCCACTCCTTTTCTGTCACAAAAGACAAAGACATTAATGTCTCTATTTTCCCATCAGCACTTTCCTTGAGTTATATAAATAGGTAGTCTCACTATATTAAGAATTGCACCAACACTTCAGCACTCTTTCTCATATATTCATCTCTTAAGCTAACACATTCATCTCCATTTCCTACCTAAGTGATGGAGCAACATATCGCCTCAGCATATCATCCATCACTATCCACTCAAGGCATTGATCTTAATACCCCACTCAGAGCTGGTGTCCACAATGAAGAAGTCGGTGACTTTAGTGAAAATGAAGACGACATTCTTGCAAGATATGCCGCCGAAGCTGATGTCACCGATGAGGCATTTCTCGAACAAGTTTGGCCATCCTTTGTCATTCCTAATGAAGGTCCCTCAACAACCCTTCCTTCTTATGAACCGCCATCACACTTCCGTAATGTCACCTCTCACGAAGGGGATTACTCGAACGAATTTGGCCATCCTTTGTCCCATGACCAAACATACCACACTACAGACCCTGACAACCTACAAGTTGGGATGAAGTTTTCGTCTAAAGAAATGGCCCAACATGCGATACAAGAATACCATATGAAGAAGTCTCTAGACTTCAAGGTTGAGCACTCCAATGCCACTAGATGGATCGTCGGTTGTGTCAACAATGATTGTGAATGGAGATGTAGAGTCTTGTTTCGCCAAAAATTACAGGTTTGGGAGATCAGAAAGCTGGATGAGCCCCATAGGTGTGCATCAACACGACTTTCACAAGATCACCGCCAGCTATCCTCAAACGTTATATGTGAAAGCATTCTACAGCTGGTAAAGGAAGATCCCACAATATCAGTTCCAGTGTTGATTGCACATGTACGATCACGGTACACATATACCACTACGTACAAGAAGGCATGGATAGCAAAACAAAAGGCTATTGAAAGGATATACGGGAACTGGGAGGAATCATACAATGAGCTTCCACAATGGCTCCTCACTTTGCAAACTTATGGTCCAGGTACTATTTTTGATTTGAAAACAGTGCCAATGTGCGAGGATGGTGAAGTAGTTCCTGACAAGGCTACCTTCAATCGCCTGTTCTGGACTTTCCAACAGTGCATCAATGGGTTTCCTTACTGCAAGCCCGTTGTTTCAATTGATGGAACGTGGTTGTATGGGAAGTATCGAGGGACGCTCTTGATAGCAATCGCTCAAGATGGGATGAATAAAGTCATTCCCATAACATATGCCCTTGTCGAGGGTGAGACTGCAGATGCATGGTTTTTCTTCCTCCAACGCTTGAGAATGTGGGTCACACCCCAACCTGACCTCTGCTTGATTTCAGACAGACATGAATCCATAAAAAGTGTCGTTCGACGTCTAGACAGTAATTGGCATCATGTCTTTTGCATTCGACACATCTCACAGAACTTTATGAGGGCTTTCAAGAATGCGGAGATGAGAAAGAAAGTCATTAATATGGGTTAGTATACCTATCACATACATTGATAATTTCTATGTTTTTATTTTGTCCTTACAAACTCTGCCTTTTGCTTCTTCCAAACTCTTCAGGATACTCAATGACTCAACCAGACATCAGACACTATAGGAACGAAATTAGTCAATGGAGCGAAGAGGCCCTTAGTTGGGTTGACAATATCCCAAAGGAACAGTGGCTTCAAGCAAGGGATGAAGGGCGTCGTTGGGGGCACATGACGACTAACCTTGCTGAGTGCATCAACAATGTATTAAAGGGGGTGCGCAATCTTCCAATCACTGCATTGGTCCAAGCAACCTATTACAGGTTGACTGAACAATTTGTCAAACGGGGAAGGCAAGCTGAAGCAATGATGACATCTGGTTTGATTTACACAGATGTTCTCACCGAAAAACTTGATATGCAACAAGCAATATCCAACTCACACCGTGTTCATATCTTCAATCGAGAACAAAGTATTTTCACAGTTGAGGAGTTGATTCGCCCACCATCGGGTCGACCTACAGGGACATTCAAAGTAGACCTACATAGACAGTGGTGTGACTGTGGTGAATTTCAGGCACTACACTATCCATGTTCGCATGTCATCGCTACTTGTTCCCAAATTCACCACGACTACATGATATATGTGCCTCCCCAGTACACATTGCAAAATGTATACAATGTTTACCGTGAAGAGTTCAAACCGGTGTCTCACCGTTCATATTGGCCTGACTACAATGGAATTAAGTTGTGCCACAATCCAGCAATGCAGAGAGATCCAAATGGCCGTCCACAATCCACAAGGATTCGTACTGAAATGGATCAAATGGAAAGGAGTCGTCATCCCAAGAGATGTGGACTGTGTCGAAATGAAGGACATAACAAGAAAAACTGCCCTTACCGTTCTGGAGCTGATACACAGCGGTGAAAAATTTCTATAATATGCATTTAGTTCATTTTTATATTATTTCTGTTTTTATCACTTTTGTATTTGTATTTTTAAATTTTAAATCAATGTGAGTTATTTTCTATAATTATATTATTAATTAGTTAACAAATCGGGTTAATAAATATTTAACAATTAAATATTTAATTAATTAACAATTAACAATTTAATTACAATTTTAAACTAATATTTAATATTTAATTAATTGATAATTAATAAAAATGAATATTTTAATGAAAATGGTGCTAGATTGGGAAATAAAAAAAAAAGGTGCTAGATTGGGAAATAATTAAAAAAAAGGTGCTATACTCATCAAAAAGCCACATCATTTAATTGGTAACTTCTCTCTAAATGATTTAACTAGCTTAATAACCCGTGCAAGCACGAGCGGGATGTTATAAATACTATCTCCGTTCCTAAATATAAGAATTTTTTAACTAATTTATACTCTTTAAAAAAATTGGTTAAGTTAATAGCAATAAATTTGTCAATGATTTACTATACTTTTCCAAAACTAGCCCTAACACTTATTACTATCTCTCTTCCCCCTCTCTCTCATCACTTAGTTAATGCATTAGAAAAGGTAGAGTGGTTGGATGATTTATACAATAAATAAGGGCATTTTAGTCAAAAAATAATTAATGCAATTGATTTTTTGGAAAGGTTCTTATATAAAAGGAATTTTATTTTTTTGTAAATGTTCCTATATTTAGGGACAGAGGTAGTATTTATTTAATAATATTAAAAAAGTATTTAAAATTAATTGATAGAACACATTTAAAAGGAAAATTTAAAAAAAATATATATTATATACTTTTATATTTTTGGCCTAATTATTGATCAAAAATATATTTTTAGTTTAATTTAACTCCACAAAATCGATTTATAATGTAAAGATTGTTTAAGCTTAATAAGCTATTTAAGCCTTATTTACCGTAGATGTGAGATTTGAGTTTTTTTGTCCAATATATACTTTCAAATTACCACACTCAATGACTTAAAATATTCTCAACATTACTAAATTAATATCTAATTTTTGCATCACATGTTTATGTTTTAATTGTTTGGCATATAAATCTATTATATAAGAGCACATAAGATACAAAAAATATAAACTTTAAATGCAAAAAATTAGATAATAGATAGTAGAAGTGTTCGTCATTGTGTGGTATAATTTCACTCTCAATTAATCATATTGTTATTTATAATTACTTCCATGACTTTGATATTAATTTATTTTTGTGTAAATTTTTTATGCATATATATGCAATGTAAGTATTAACAGAAAAATTTAAATAAGTTCTTATGTAAATTTTTTATCACTATTTCAACTAATCTAGTTCTTATGTAAATTTTTTATCACTATTTCGGGTAATCTATATATTAATTAATAAGTTTTTTTTCTATAGTCTATATCTCCAGTGGAAATATATTGTCAAAAAATATATCTCCATGATATATAAATAATTAACTAATATTATATGAATTTTTTAAAGTTATTTTTGCATGAAATAAATATAATTATTATATCCTAAATAAATAAAAAAGCAAATATATAAAATCATCCGTCAATATACACAAACACACAAAGAAAACAGGAGCCAGAAAAGAGTCAAAGCAAAAGGAAAAATATCAAAGAAAGCATAAAATTTACATAAAAAAATCTGAATTTGAATTAAAAAAAAATCAAATGTAAAGATAGTGTAGGGAAAAAGTTAGCAGATCCGAAATGATTCACCAAAATTGTAAGGAAATAGCTGGACATTTTCCCATTTCATGCTAAATCCATGTAACTTACAATCAACAAAATATATATGCAGCTATGAAATTAAGACGAATAATTGTTATCTATTATTGTTATTCTGAACCTAATTAAGCAAATTAAACATGTAACTTTATGATTGTTGTGCATTGTCATAAGGCGAGTAATATACTGAAAAAGGAATGTACCTCTCTTGTCTTAAAAACTGGTTAGAATTATATATATAAATTCTTTATTTGGAGTTGTTTAAGAATTCAATTTCACAAAACAATATTAATCATGGTAATGCAATATTTATCATGAGACTCTGTCAAAAAGTTTATATTAATCCCACTATTCACATTGCATGGTTGCTGGTACTTGAAAGAGGAAAAGGATTTGTTAGATAGCTTGGATATTTGTCATAAGATTAATAGATTAATTTCAAACGCATGTTAATTTACACTGCATACGACAATATCACAAATAAATTAAATAAAATGAGCAAAAGATATGGAATTTAGAAGTTGGTTACCAAAACAACCAAAGGATCAAAACAAAGTTTTCAATCACAGTAATATATGCACACAAGACTTTCTAATCAAGACTGAGATGTTTTGTATTTACATGTATTATGAACAAAGACATATAGAGTGTGTGAGTGACTTAGAAATTCTGATATGAAAACAAAAAAAATAAACTAACCATCTGTAGCATTGTAATAGGAAAAAAATTCAAACCAATTTTCAAAGTGAATGACATTAGATAAAAGAATTAATTATTACCATTTTAGCTATGATAAAAAGTTAATTCAAACTGCAAAAAATATCATAACCAAAACGTCAAAAGCTACAGGGTTGAAAAACCAAAATATTACTTTAAAGATATTAACTTTCCATCAAATTTTGAAAGAAGAGATGAATAAAAATATTAAGAGATAATAAATGTTAAGTTCATGAATGAAAAATTAGTCACTCCATCTCATCGGTGACAAAAAATAAGAGATGAAAAAACAACCATCTGAAGCATTATAAACAAAGAACCCTTGATCAAATTAATGAAAGAATCAAAACAAAGACTACTCCACAAATGAATTAGATTAAAATGAATTAGATTAAAAAGAATATACATTTAATTATTTTTAAATTTTTTAACCAAATTTAGTGTGTAATTATAGTAATATGCCTAGACCGGTTTAGTGTATAATTTAGTGTATAATTTTTTAACTAAAAAAAAAGACCGGTGCATATAATTGTAGTGATTTAATAATATGCATTATTTGCATTTATTTATTACTTTTGTAACCAAAGTAATAGAATAATTGTGAAATTATTTACATTTATTCACCTCGATCAAGTTGACATTATCTTTTTTTTGTGGGCTCGATCAGATCATCTTTCTCCATTAGTATATTACAATTGCAATACACAGAAATAAGTTTTTTAGTTGATTGCATCCGTGAAATGAATTAAATTAAATGACAGGTAACGTGAATCCGGCCCGTTTCATCAATTAATTGATTAATTTAACACATGAATACCAACAATGAATTAATTGATAGGTTAATTGATTGATGGAATTAATTTAGTCATGAATATCAAATATTATAAAATTAATATTATATAATAATAATAATAATTATTATTATTATTATTATTTTGAATTTGGGCGGGAAGTGAATGATTTTGGGATTGCCACGTGGCATGGCACAATCCTGCTATATAATAGATAATAGATACATTGGTAACTTCTCTCTAGATATTTATTTAAGATTTATTATTAATTATTAATTATTATTATTAATTGTAACTTTAATCTATTTTTAGAATGGTTGTCCCAAGATTGTCCAAGAAGTATTCATTGAGAGAATGCCACTTGTTAAACTTTCTTTTTTTGAGACATTTTCTATATAGTATTTCTTTTCAATATAGTATGATAGTATGATATAGTATGATTTGGTAACAACCCAAGAAAGAAAAAGTCTGCAATGAATGAATGCAGAATATTTGAATGCTTACTTTATAGTTTATTCAACAGAGTGCACATCGGACACTCCCACATTGCAGGTTCTTCAGAATGAAGGGTTCCATTACTTGATGGATTTGCAGAACTGGATCCTGCCTGAGAATTGGACTGAGAATGTGCAATGCTTTCTAATCCAAAACTCCTCTGTTGAGACCTAGTTTGATGTTCAATGACAGATCCAATTTTTGGTGGTGTATCCATTGTCAAATCAACATATTTAGGGGTACTAGATGAGTGAACCGGTAAACTTGAATCCTTAGCACGACTTCTTTTTTGAGATGTCAGATCCAAAGGTAGTGCGGAACTGTCTGTTAGTCTTGAGCTTTCAGCAATTTTCCGCTTATTTACAAGGTTCTCAGCAGATTCGTAGTCAACATCTTCGTGTTCGGTATGTTCACAAGACTGAGAACCACACCATATGTCATCCTGTAATCTCCTTTCTGCAGTCATTGCAGCAGCTTGTACTGGACTAAGTGCCTCCATTATAACACTATCACCACCAAGACGCTTTGGTCCAGATGGAAGAAGAGATCCCAATCGTGATCTGTTTTCTGCAGCTGCGAGTGCAGTTTTACGTAGAGATGAAAGCGGAGGTTGCCTGCCTGGAATAACCACCTAAAAGCCTTCCTGGGAGGTCAAACCCCTCCCCAGCGCCAGATATCCCCTTGGCCATCAACTCTTCACATTCCTGTGCATGATTAGTAACATGGATAGAGAAAGAATAAATAAGCAAATCTAACAACTTCCTAAGAAAGGAAAACACCGTTTTCTACTTAGAATTCACAGCTGTAAACAAGTGTTTCAAACAATCATAAGCAACGGTGATCCAATATTTCAAATTTTCAACCATTATTCTAGCAAAAATTGTCCTATTGTAAAACACTTGGTCATTAAAAGTAAATACAATTACTCAAAAGAGAATGTTTCATGGAGAGGGTTCTGTAAATATCTTGTAAGTTGCAAGGAAAATAAAGTTCCATCCCCCTACTATTTCATTTTCTTTTATTTGTTTATTTATAATTATAACTATTATTAGTATTTTGTTAGGGATCTTAGCTAATACACAATGCTCAAAAGTCAAAGGTAATAGAGCTTCAGTATCTTATATGTTGACCATAACCCCGTTAATGGAATTCATGGCTGAAATATTTCAATGTTCCAATAAAATGAGAAACTTAAGGCCTAAACCAGAAAATATTGGAAAATAAATAAAATCCACAAGCTAGGCAATTGTGTGAAGCAAAGAGAGTGCACTTTAAAAGGCAAGAAAAGAAATCCAATAATGATCGTTTTGCATGGTCAATAACAAAATCAGGGGACCAAGGAGAACCTCTCTAAGTTCATCCCAGAGCTTGTAGAAGTTGGCATTGTGAGGACCATGTGCATTGTGGCAAAGCTCATGGAGCATGGTATCCAGAACTTGATCAAATGGGAAAAAGTCCCAAATGTAGACCGCACTTTTAATTTTCTATAATTTGGAAATATAAGGTTTATTTATATATAAAAAAAAATGATTGATAAAGAGTCTTTAAGGATATTGAAAATATTGCTAAAAAGTTTGAATAGAAATATTATATACCATAATAATATTATGTGTATTTATTTATTAGCCGCTCGCGCTTGTGGAGGAGTGCTTCGAGACGAAAGTGGATGCTTCATCTTTGGTTTTTTTCTGCTAAACTTGGAGCCTGTACTGTCCTGGAAGCAGAACTATGGAGTATTTTTCATGGGTTAAGCCTTGCCTGGTCGAGAGGATTTAGAGCTGTTACTGTGCGTTCAGATTCTAGTGTTGCAATTGAGTTCCTTCAACAGGTATGTAATTTTAATCAGTTGTGTTCTGGGTTGGTAGAGGCAATCCATATGATCCATCTGGGAGCAGGACAAGTGAAGTGGGTTCATGTATTAAGAGAGGTCAATCAAGTGGCTGATGTCTTAGCTAAGAATGGGTTAGGACTAGATTCTAGCATGAGAATTTTTGAGTTTTGCCATGCCTTCATTTGTAATGCCATTTCGGCATATGCTTCATGTGTGACTTTTCCTAGTGGATTTTAATCTTTTTTCTCTAGTTGCTGGTGATTGTTGAATTTATGATATACAGTGCAGTTAAAATGCTAAGGTGTGTAATTGCTTGTTGGATTGCCATTTGCATGTTCTTTAAATTGATATGAATCTGTCAATAACTAGTATAAAATGGTGTATTGCATGCTTGAATGGATTGAATTAGTGTTGGATGTCTTTTTGGATTGATTTGTGTTCAAATTTGTTTTCTGCTGCTGATTCTACAGAACAATTCGCTGGGCAAACCACACTAGTCATTGGGTGAATTGTTGCTGCAGAGGAAAAAATTCTGCCAGTTTAAATTCGCTGCACGAAACCATGTCTTCGCTGGGCGAATTTTGAGTGATTTTGACATGTGTATGTGTGTGTGGGTTTGAACTCTCATTGTATCTAGTATTAGTTTCCTTTCCTTATATTGATTTTGATATTAAATCCTAAAGTTATTTATCTTAGAAAAAAATATTTGTAGCTTTTATTGTATGTTATAAAAAATCTTTTATAATATATCCATCATTATTTTCATATCTTAACTTCTGTATTTGGCAGTAATTGTGCTAAATAATGATATAATGCAGCAGTGGATTGTGAAAGATAACAAGGATATTTGTAAAGGAGCCTGTATAGATAGATGATAATCTCTGAGTGGTAGCCACCAATATCCAATTTGCTAGCTAGTTACGTATCCATAATTATGAATTGTGTGACACCCATAAATTGATATCACTATGTATCATTTGACTCATTGCCCATCATTTTAATTATTTGATTACTTCGTATTGTCTTACCCATCATCCGACCTATTGTCTATGTCCTCAAATCATTGCGCATTATCTGTCCCTTTCTATCCTACTATATACCACCTAACCATTTCTTCAAGTGGTTGTCCCTTCCAATTGTCTATTTCTTCAACCGTCTGTCCCTTCCTAATCCTATTGATATGTTACATACAGACTGCAAGGCAAACTTTTTGCAATTTTGGGGACCTGTTCCAGGAAGCAAGTTCTTTGGTTTGCTGTGATGAGGAATGAAATGGTGTTCGCTGCTGCATTATGCAGCATTGGCTTTTGGTGTATTTATGTGTATCTTAGGTGAATTTTTGTCAGGTTGCAGATGTTGTACAGATCGCCTACTATGGTGGATATGGGTTGAGTTGGTTTGGGTTTGGGTAAATTTGGATCAGGACCTATTAAATTTAATCTTGTTGGAGTTCAAGTTTTTAAGAAATGAATGTCTGACTCCAAACCGAACCTACCCTCGTCACGTTTGGGTTGGGTCATTGGGTTTAATATTAAAATAATTTCAATTATCAAAAAATAAATAAAAACATCAAAAATTGGAAGGTAGACAAAAACGGAAAAAATAAATTGTAAAAAATAAACAAAGAATAGAAAAACATTGCAAAATATGTTGTATAGATCAATAAAATACCGTCTTGCATTTTTTTTTGGTAAATGGAGGAAAGAAATACCGTCTTGCTTTTGAAACTTGCACACATTGCCCAAAAACTTAATTCCACAATAATAGAATTATTGTTTGTTTCGTATCAGAAGTACACGAGTACGTAACAACATTATGAATTTTTTTAAAACTTTAAAATCTTTACTTTGAAAGTTTCATGAAATATTATTTTGTTTTAAATATATTTTTAGTCCCTCATATTTGGCTTAAGTTTGTTTTTAGTCTCTCAAATACCAAAAATATTATTTTAGTCTCTAATCTTTTGAAAATCAGTCATTTTTGGTTTCTGGGGCCATATTTTAAATTTGAAAAATATTTTTTAAATTTATACTTTGACCCCTCCTAAAGCCTGATGTTTACCTTAACCCGTTTTTCCACCGCGACTCCCATCCCTGCTAGAAGTAGTTCTAATGTCCTTCGTCGAAGCTGCCATGAGATGCGGCCTCTCTCTTGTTCTTCTCCCTGTGCGATCGCGGTGGCCCCGTCCCTTCCAGCCATTGTGCGCAACGTCCCTTGTTCGCGCGAAGCTCCTCCCTTGGTCGCGCGGGGATAGGGGGCCACGGTGCATCAGTGGAGGGGGAGGAGAACGGAAAAACGGGTTAAGGTGAACATCAAACTTTAGGAGGGGTCAAAGTATAAATTTAAAAAATACTTTTTAAATTTAAAATATGGCCCAGGGACCAAAAGTAACTGATTTTCAAAAGATTAAGAATTAAAATAATATTCTTAGTATTTAAGAGACTAAAAACGAACTTATGCCAAATATGAGGGACCAAAAACATATTTAAGTCTATTATTTCCATTAAATTCATAATAAAAAATAGAATTACCGACAATATTTAGATTGGTTCGGGTTATCGAATTTTATTTTCTCTAACCCGATGTGCAAACCAAACACATCGGATTGGGAGGGGGGGCTTCGGATGGTCTGTCTTTTGTTTGGAAAAAAAATGGTAGAGGACCTCAACTCGTGACTTGTGAGGAATTGTTGCTTACCAAGGACCAAACGAATAAATTCTTGGATGGGTTAACGGTTCACGTCCTATTTACATGTCCCTTTCTTATTTCCAAAGATAAATTCTCAGCACGTATATATACTTAATCCCTATTCGACGATAATGTATTTTTCAACCTGTTTTTTGCGATTTTTTATATTATTCTAATTATCTAATTAATTCCGCGGATCACTTAGTATAATAACCTTTTTTTTTGGCGATTTCTTGTTTTAATATCGTGTAGGCCACTTATTAATGACTAGAAGAAAAAACTCTATTTAGCAAGTTTTATCCACTAGCGGATAGAGGATTTGACTAGCTGATAGCGAATTAAAAAATAGAGATATTTGGTAATATGTAGTTTATAATATTTTTTCAATAGTCTATAACGTTTTTTAGACGTTTGAACTTATAGTTTATAACGGATTATTTTTTCTCTTGTTTTTACGTCCGTTAGTTTTATTAAATTCCTTCGTCCTTGTCTATTAAGCTTACATTATCACTCCCACTTCTCATGTATGATGTTTTCACATGTTTTTCTCTTTCTCATCTTTTGGTTTTTGTTCTCTCCTGACTCGTAATAATATTACTAATTTATTGTGGAATACTAGATGATATATTTATTTTATATATTATTTTAGAATATTATAATACAATATGAAAATTATCTTTAATTTTTATTTTGATTATAATACTATTGTTATATGTTTATTGTTATATGTCTATTATTATTATCTACTAGCTATCTGCTTTTTCATAATTTTTGCGGTTAAATATAAAATTATATAATAACATGTAAGTTTAATTTATCATGATATATACATTTATATAAGGGGTTATTTTTATTTTTTTGAATTGAAGCAATGCAGCGGCTATTAATTGTGTATTCTCTAATCAGTTTCAGAGTAATTCTGTCCATTAAAAATGTTACACCAAAACCCAATATCGTCATTATATATTGTTGTAGATTATAGAAAACAATAATACCTATAATAAAGGGGATTGCATAAAATAACTACATTTTTTCTTATAATTTGTGTCCTCACATAGCTTAATGTTTTAATTAAAGGTGATTGCTGCGGTACCTAGGTAAATTTGTGGGTATCGATACCCGACCTGTAATAGGATGCCATGTGTACTCCCTTAGTCATGTCATCTTGTCATTTTTATTTTTATCTACTTGCAAATATATCCCTTTATTTAATTTTTGTATCAGTCACTTAACTTATGAAATTGCACATCTACCCTTTCAGATTTGAAAGTTCAAATATTTTTTTTAAAAAAAACTTCTCCCCAGCGTCTGTTTGCACACTTTCTACTTTCTCTTTGAAGAAGCATCGGCCATGGAAATCCAAACCCAGAAAAAGCTATGATGTGCAGGAAAAAAAAAGCAGTAATCGTTTTTCTCGCACAAAAAAATGGAAATTAAGAAAAAACTATAATTGTGCATAACAAAGAAGAAATGATTTTTACAGCAAAAAAATGATGAAAAACCATTTATCACAGAATAAAGCAAAAATTCAGAAGAACAATTCAGATCCTCTGAAAAAGCTATCGCCACCCCCAACTGCGATGTCAAAAGCGTTCTTCCCCTTATCCCCTCCCCCCGCGTTTCATAGTCTTCCATTCTATTCTGGGTCATCTGATTATGTTAGTGTTAGGGGGGCAAAAATTGGTGTTCCAGATTCTTCAATTTCTTCTTCAAATTCTCGAGGAAGAGAAATCCAAGGAACCAATTCACAAGTGAGGCTCCCCTTTCTTTCTTTCTGTACAGATTTTGTGTTTTGCAGGCGAAGCTAATCATGTTTCGAGATTTCTTATATCATATCCACTAATTTGCAAAGAAAAATTGAAAAGATGATTTGTACTCTCTTTTCCTTTTGTTACCCACCTTTTTTTGGTAAAAACGATGAACCCTAAACACACTTTCCAAACTATCGATGGGATAAACACAGAAATTATAAAATTGGTAAAACAATCCTTGGGTCACTTAAACAAATAACAATAAGTCAAGGGATTTTTTAGGGAAATTAAGGGATTTATCGATCATACATTTTTTGTAAATTTTAATTAGAAAAAAAAATGACACATGTCATGTTTTGATTAAGCCACCTAATATGGATACTAAACCCAAAAAACTCTCGTGGGTACCATAGAATTTACCTTAATTAAATAACTATAATGAAGGGAATTGTGTCAAATAACTACTTTTTTGGTGTCATGTTTTCTTATCAATAATGTCTTTACATAACTTAATGTTTTAATTAAAATTTAAGGGTTAAATATGAGATAAATTTAAAAAGATACTCTCCAAATTAACCAACCAACCACACGCCCACAAAATTTGTTCCACTACTCTTAACAATTGTAACCATTACGGCATTACACGCGTGGTCTGCACTTCTCGTAAATGCATGGTGACCGGCTCATTCATATCATCTTTTTCCTTTTTTTCTGGTTTATTTATTTTACTATATCCCCTTTCTTCATTTTTGTCATTTTTCCTTTTCTTTTTTTTTCCTGTTCAACAATAATCCAAAAAAATCATATTGGTTAGTGAGTAATCATTAATTTGTAGCTGAATGGGTATGTTTAACATATTAATCATATTTTAGGTCATTTATACCTATATATAAAGGAAGTATGCAATACTTTCACCAAAAATAAAAAGGGAATATGCAATATTGTGCTCGTTTGTTTCCTAGTATTGATTAAATAAATGTACGAATTTTTCTAAAAAAAATATAAACATTAATTAATATTCTTTCATGTTATTTTATATTTATCAGCTAGTTTAACAGTTAATTTTACTAAACACTTCAAATTCATTTTGCTAGTTTAGCCGCTATCAACTATCTTATCCATTGTATGCAACTTTTTATCAAACAAAGCCAAAGATAAACTTCACCAAAAGAAAAAAAGAAGACAAAGATAAAAAATAAAAATATCATCTTCTTATGCTAGTTTTTTCTCTTTGATTTTGTAACTAGACATTCCAATACGTAGTTTTTTCCAATCAACTTTCCTTTTCCTGCAGTAAACTTGGCCAAACATTTTTTTTATAGAAAATTATACTTTCCTCTTGCAAGAGAAGTTTAAATTATGTTTCTCATTCCTCTTAATCTCTTATGTTAAAATTTGCACTATCTTCTTTAAAAAACAAAATAATCTTAAATTCTCCTATCTTTTATTCCTAGTAATCATCCTAATTAGTAAATTGAAAAAGTATTTAATGTTTATTTTATGGTTTCAAGACATCAAATATTTTTATATTTAATATTTACTTTATACTCCATTCATTTCAGATTAATTCTCAAATTAGAAAAATAAAAAAAATAGATTAATCGTGCATTTTACTTTTCCACTGTAACATTTCCTCTTCACTATTTTGCTCATGGACAACGCAACACTGAGAAATGTAAGGATAACAGTAAATGGTGTAATTATTAATAAATTTTAAGCATAATTTAGTAAAATTACTATACTTTTTAACTCATTTATTGTTTTTTTTAATCTTAGTGAATAGTAGTAATATGTGTAACATCCATTTTTTTAGTTACCGTTTAAAATTGTTTTATATGAATTTTGAGATCTAAGTGCTAAGTGATTCATTTCAGTCTTATAATTAGGGTTTTAATACACTTATCAAATTATTTCATTAAAACAGTCACTTTTTCTTTGACGTTTTGGAACCGTACTTGCCGTAATTAATGGATAAGGGTTTAAATAGCCAAAGTATATGAAAACCACCCAGAAAACAAAACTTTCTTCACAAAAGTTGGTTCTTTTAATATTTATGATTTTCTGGAATTTTCTTAGAATTTTTAATTTTTTTTTGAAATTACCGTTTTGTCCCTATTACTTACAGTAAGAGTCAAACATTGATTCGGAGACCAAACTGAGGTCACAAAAATATTCTGAAAAGCTGAATCATGTTTTTATATTTTTTTAGGATTTTTGAAAATTATTTCATAATTATTTCATAATTTTCTGAAAAGCAGATTGAATGCTACTTTTTCCGATCCCTGTAAAGCACGAAACAAGGATTTTTGGTCAAAAATCGATTTTTAGTGATCAGTGAGTACTTAAAATCAAATTTCAAGAGGGATCATTAGTGTTTAAATTCAATTTGTGATTTTCTAGCATTTTTTCTGAAATTTTCTGAAAAATGTACGTTTTGCACTTACTGCGCGTCCGTTTTCCTTTGTTTTTGCAAACCGTAAGGCTTACCCTTACTGTAAATCTCAAAACTCTTCTATGAAGCTCTTACATGTCATTTTTGAGATTTATCATTGGATCTTACCATTTAAAATAGTTTTTGAATATTTGATTAGTAAAAAGACCATTTTACCCTTGATTTTCACTTAAAACTACTTAAACCTAAAACATTTGATCAAGCAATCCAATGACCCTCCTTTCCCCTTGCTTTGGTCGACATCAAGGAGTGTTTAGAGGCCTTGGATCAGATTTCCTACATGAGTCACCAAACTTAGTCATAAGCCTAAACCAATAGGAAAAATGATTGATTTAACCTAATTAATAATTATGCATTTTAATGGTCATGTCTTACATCACACATTTTTTTATTTCCTTCCTTCTCCCTAGCTCTTGGCTGCCCCATTCACTATAAACAGAGGTGGGGTGCTTCATAATTTTTCGCTCATCCAAGAAGCTTGAAGACTATACACAAAGTTCTCTCTCTTTTCCCTTAGTAATCTTATATTTCTTATTTGGTATTCATGGTGTTCTTGCTTTGTTCTTCCCAAAGGTTGTGGCCCAGGTATGGGGAATCTCTTTCAAAGTAATTTGAGAAGTATGAGTTTGATTCTTGTTTATGTTTGAATTGTTTGTTTGTGTGTTTATAGCTTTTATTTATTTAAATATGCTTTATAATGTTTTATAGCTTTAATTTAATTGTTTTATACTATTTAATAATTGTAGAGTTAAAATGCCCAAATTTTTCTAAATTTTTGTGAAAGTAAAGTGGCTACGCCAAAATCATTTTTGAGCTTTTGTAAACATACTGTTATAATGACGAATTTTAGACTTACAGTAAATATAATTTTACCGCAAAAAAAATATAATTTATTATTTTGTGAAAACTCTGATATTATCTATCACTGATATACATGGTCATGGTTAAGATAAATGGTTTATCAGTGTGAATCTGTTTAGAAAGGAATAGAGACCTTTGAAGGAGCTTTAATTTAGTCCGTCTCTATCTGGCCTGTGATCTATATTGATACACTGTTTGGGGAATTCTTAACCTAGGGACTCGGTATATACATAACTAAGATTATTGGGGAATATAATTGTAATGAATTCTTGGTGAATTCTACTGTTATATATTTTTGGTTCAGTATTCTCTATGTTCTTAATAGGGAAAATTTGTGAAACAAGCTTCAATGGGCTTTTTCTGAAAATAACTGGTGTTCAAGTATTTATGAAATAATTCAGTTTTAAACTTCTTCAGTAAACTAAAGCACTTTTTAGTTCTATCATATATTGATATATTTTTGGGATTTGAAATGAAAAATGAAGTATGAGTTATCTGGAATAAATAGTTCTATGTTCTATCTGAGTGGTGAAATTCTATGTTTTTCCTAAGATGTGCGATTTGATATTCTTATTTGAGAAATGTGATTCTGTGTTTACTTGTGATTACGTGTTTATTTGAGAGTTAAGTCGTAAGCTAATGTCTGTGGTTACTAAGTAAAATCTCTCGGAATAGCGGACTATGTAACGCCCCGGCGTCACACTGTTGGAAAAATACGCAGAAACTATACACTTTCTTATTATTTGTTATTTAAAAATATAGGTAAATTTTATTTTTTTTTTCTTTTTTTCGAAAGACTCAATTAAATATTTCACAAATATGATTACCTTTTTAAAACAACTGTACAACATGAATTAAACTTACTGACTTCAAAAATGAAACTTAGAAATTTAGAACATAGAACATAGTCCTTGGCACTTCGGCCTTACACACCAACATTTTGAATGCCATCAATAGCATTATATTACAAACCAGAAATTAAAACAGAATGCATTAAAGATAAACCCCAAATCCTAGGCTGGCTGACAGTACTAACCCCCAAGGATAATAGTTATTCAAACAACGAGTGATTCGCTTCTACTCAAAACATCTGACCCGACGGTAGTCTATTGCCCGCATCAAGGAACTTAGAACTGAGGGTTTCAGAAAGAGTGTTGCGTCTCACCATCTTCACGTAAAGCAAAACGTCGCAACACAGAATAAAGCAAAATATACATAACATAGAAGGGGTAAGAATTCCAACATAAATCCAAACATAGGAAACATGACAGACATACAACCAGACATATAATCATACATATACAGCCCATAATTTAAATCAAAGCATTAGTGATAATCATATGTATGTCATTCCTTTATTTATGCATGAGACTCAGACTCAAACCTAATCCATGGATCTAGACTTCCAGTATCAGAGGAGCGAAAAGCCGGATTTGCCCTTAACATAGGTATTCCATTTTGGTGAGCATTATCCCAGATATATGCCGCTATTCAGGGGTTACCGTTACTAATCATGAGAACTGCAGTTCCAAGTCAGGATCGTTTGTGTGAGGGAATCCATCTCACCAGGACACGAAGAGGCCAATCTCCGGTCCCCTGTGGAATTATGGTCACTCAAATGTCCCCAAGGTCAACCAGCGACCTTACTGCCCAAACTCATACCTTTATTTCTTAGGTGTAGCTCTCTCTTCAACATCAATGCAATTTGTATGCATATGAAAATTTCACAATCACAGTCATTGTCATAATTGATCTTATCACTATTAAGCTTTTAGCTTTGTTATTCCATACCCTAGGCTTCCAAGCCTTAATCCATTTATCAACAGGCTCAAAGCCTTTGTTTTATACCAGTCAGGTTCCAAACCATAACCACAATTATTAGCAAGCTAGGCTCCAAGCCATAGCCAAAGATTCCATTATCAAGCTAGGTTCCAAACCTTAGCCAAATTTTATAATTCTTTAAGTTTCAGATAATTTTTCCTAAGTCTTATGGACACTCATTCAATTATGCATTTTGTTGATTAATAAGTGATAATTAATTTGACATATGACAAACTATCTTTAATAATTTAATTAGAGATTATTTCCTCTTAACTTAGCAAAATTACACTTATATTAATATTTTCAAGTTTTATGGAAAAATTACCATTTTTGCCTTTTTTTAGGAAAAATTTCGTTTTTACCTTTCTATTTTTTTTTCACTTTTATCCAAACTTCACCTTTTTTTTTGTTATACATAAATAAATTACTAAATTAATTCAATTTTGCTCAAAATTACACTTTTAGTTCCTAAAGATTACTACTTTACAGTTTTAGTCCCTATAATTTCAAAATCACCATGTTTTCCAAAAATTCGCAGGACTACAGCTATGAAAATTTTCACAGCAGGGGATAGATTCGGCTGTCTTATACTGCCCAGAAATCCAGAACTGTTCACAGCCTCAGGGACAGATCACACCAGTGGTGCGAATTCCACTGTTTTGGTTAAAAATGAAACTTTGTAATATTCCAATCCACTCTTTGATTTACTCTTCATTTTAGACCACCTCTTAAAGGTATTTTCACATGATTTATTAGTTTGTTCACAACTCAAACAAGTCATAGAAATCATAATCATTTACATGCTCAAAGATCAAGTTTTTCATATACATAAATAAACATACACCAAACAAAATACTTAAAACAAAATTATAACATCTCTTAACACACTTCAATATATTTATACATATATATATATATATATATATATACATATATAAGAGTATAAATATCATTAATATCAAAGATCACACTTTTATTAATAGTTATAACTTATTATGTTTTTTAGATAACACACCAATATCAAATCCAAACTTTGCACATAATCTACCAAGTTCCTATAAATTTATGAGTTCAACTTCACCCCTACCTCTTGAAGACTCCCCAAGAGATCCAAAGAAAACTCCTTTAGAACAAGCTCTTCCACCAACACCTTTCTAGTTTAAGCCTTAAACAAAGAGGTCCAAAAACAAGTTTAGGAAAAAGGGTAGATCAAAATAACCACCATGAACAACTTGGTTATGAAACTTAGAGAAAATAAAAGAGAAAGATCCTACCTTGTGCTCTTGAAACAAATAAGAACAACTTGAACCAAAACTTGATGATCTCAAAGATTGAATGAAGACAAAGTGTTTAAAGTGTATAAAATTGATACTTTATACTTGATGCTTGAGTAAAGGATCAAAATATATAGTGGATGATGGTTGAAAGCTTCATGGAAATGGAAGAAATGGTTGAAGGAAAAAGATGGAGCTTAGAGAGAAGGATGAGAAAATTGCTTAAGAGAGATGAACTAATTGTTGAAATGAATTTGTATTTTTAACAATAATTAATATATGTGAATTATCTTCATGAGTAAGGAAAGAAAATGTCTAGATGTGCAGCCCTCTTGATCGACATTTAGCTCCAAGGAACAAACCTTGGTTAGTTTTTATGTTAATCATGGTTTTGTGTAATCATAACATGGTTAATTTTAACCAAGGAAAGGATAAAGCTTATCTTTTAAATCATGACTCATCAAACACTCATCAAGGATAAGAATAAATAAAAATCTATCCCTATTTGAAGGTGTTGGGCGGCTGATCTTGGAGAGAAAAATGGGATAAGATCAATTCAATGCAAGTTGGTAATTAAATACAAAACTTAAGGGTAAAATGGTATTTTCCTAAAAATTAGTAATTATGACTAATTATGCCTAATGACATCATCACACCTGTGTCATTATCCCCCTTCTGGTAAATTTCCCTGCAGCCTCATTTCTGGTTCTGGGTCTTTACCAGTTTCTCGATAATTATAGTTTTTACTCGTTACCCGTAACTGGGGTCAAAATAGAAAATTTTTCTAAATATTCTAGAAAAATTCTCATAAATTCTAAATAATGTAAAAACACTATTTGAGTCAGTGAAATATTTTTTTTTGACCTTGTTTTGGTCCTCATTCAATCATCGAATCAACCTATTCTTACTATAGGGACCAAAACTGTAACATTCTAGAAAAATTATAGAAAAATTCCTAAAAATCATAAATAATATAAAAATACTATTTGAAGAATCATATTTTTTTTCTAGGTTTAATCAAAGTATTATGCAAATATTAATCTTCACTGACAGACAAAACGCAGACTGAACTTTGTCTGAGTTTTTAACTCAAATTTGTACTACTACTTTCTATGACCTACTACATTCTAATTATGATTTTATTTTTCTAACTAATACTCACTTGATCATAATTTGAATATAATGTTATTTATATAATAATACAGAAGAAAATGCGTATAAAAGAATATAGGTCTTACAGACTAAATGCTCGTGGTTGTGTGTCGAAATTCCTATGGTAAAATCTACAGGAGTAGCGGATGACTTACTCGTGGGTGTGTCCCGAATATAATGGTAAAGTCTCTAGGAGCAACGGGTTCTTTTCTCGTGGGTGTGTCTCAAAATTATTAAGTAAAATCCCCAAGAGTAACGGGCAGGGTGCTCGTGGGTGTGTCCCAAAAGTATAGAAAGTCTTGTGTGGAAGTGTCATACTTGTTTGATAAATTCCGAGAGATATATTACCGTGTTAAATTCTTTGTTTACAACGTTGAATGATTCATCTGTTATGTGTAGTATGTTAGCTATATGTTGTTTATCTGTTCTTGACATATGAATTGGGGGATGGTTTGGTCGATCATGTACTTTACTTATTACTTTGTTTAGAGTTTCACCCTTACCTGCTTTGTTGTGTTGATGCATGACGGAGTAGACGAGTTACCCAAAAAGTGGGCTGACTCTTAGAAGAAAGATTTGAATGAGGATGACGCGTAGGCTGATATGGATTCCAAGAAGAATAGATAGTTACTGCATTGTTTTGAGTAAGGTTAAAGACCAGACTGGTTCAGATGTTTACTGCATTGTTTTTAAATATTTTCTTGTAAAAACTCTGATGATTATATGAAATGAGATTTCATTCATAAAAATATCGTTTTATGCTTCCGTACTTAAAACCTTTTGAAAAGAATTAATACACTTTCTCCATCATTCTCTTTGTTTAAAAGAAGAAAAAAATTTGCATATATTTTCAGAGAATAAATGTTGAGCTTTCACTAAATATTTTCTAAGTTATTTGAAATTCATTGGTAACTATGGTGTAATATCTTTTTTGGAGAAAGAGTGTTGCAATATGTATGTAGGAAAATATATAAGAGGATATAACATCACTCTAAAAAAATAAATATGTACTCCCCCATCCCAAAACGAGTTAAGATTCTCTCCATTTTTCTCTCTGTATTTCTTCTATTATTATGTTTTTTAGAGAAATAAATGACATAAATATGATACATATATAGTGGAGAGTGTTATTTATTTCATTTATTCTCTCAAAAATATATTAATAGAGAAAATAAAAAGAAAAAGAAATAAAGAAGATCTTAACTTTTCCAAAAAAAAATTTGGTGGTTTAAAATTTTGATACACATGTTAAGAAATATTTAATTTAGTTATCTTTAGACTAAAAATACCCCTATTTATTACTTTCTATTATTCTCAACTAATCTCATAATTATTATCCCATCCTTTTGAAGTTGGCGTGGGTGGTTAAAGTCTCTCGTCCCTTAACCAATGTCTCAGGTTTGAGCCTTAGGTATGGAAAAAATCTTAGATGGGAGGGATGTCACCAATTAGAGATACCGAACAAACTTCCACGGGAGATTAATCCCTATCGTTCAAGCGGTGGAATACTCTTCGATGTAGAATAAAAAAAAACAATTTCATAGTTAAAACCCTATTCATTGTGCATAATTTTCATAAATGCCGACTAGATTTGGATTCGATTGTCATCACATTCATTTATGATTATTACACACCGGGGGTGCAGCTGTGAACCACTCTGGCTTTTACTCTGCAGTTTCGCACTTTGGTATGACGTCCTCATACCATGGATGAAATTTCTTTTACAATTGTGAATGGTTCTGACTTTGCTTCTAGTGTTTTTGGTTGATTGGGGAAAACTTGTCTTTGCTGTGGAAATTTTTGGGCATGTTGTAAATAATAGATAGGGTTTGGGGTGCCAACTTAGTTGAGAATTGAGATGCTTTTGCCTATAGTGATGTCTTTGCACGCTAGCTCTATTTATATAACGGCAGGAGCTCGATCGAATTTTGTATAAGATAAACTCTTAGTTCTTTTTCAAGTAGTTAAATCTGGACATAACTTGTGTTCTGATCTAATTGCTTTCTATTTAATAGTATTTTTTGCTTATCCAAAAAAAATTATCGCATCCTCTTAATTAAATATAAGGGTACAGATAAATACAAATGCTTAATTATCTCTTAAAATTCTAATGCAACCAAAATTTTAGGACAAAAAGTAAAAGCTAAAACCACAAAAGTATTGGAAGAGAGGGGGTAATACATATTAGTCCATTTTAATATAATTAAGTTTCTTATGCATATTTTTTCTCTATTGCAATGTCATTAATATATATTTCTATACATTTACTATAAACTATGGAATAATAAAAAAAAATATTTTTTTAATAAAGCTCTAAAACTAATAAAAAATGTTTAAAACCTTATTTTATACTTTAAAGTCATGAAATTAATAATGGTGCTCGAAATTTTGTTATCATTGACGTTAAAAGTTTTAAAGAAAGAAGGAAAATTATTAAGACAGTGATTTAAAGTCATTTGCAACTTTGCAAGCATCAAAAGGTTTGTAATCATGTTAAAAATGGATTGAAGTGTAATGCATATTTACTTTTTTAGAGTGTAGATTTGAACATAAAATATTGAAAAATGAATGTAATTCAAATCTTTCTAGGAATGACAGTATATTTTATCCAATTTAATTAGAATTTTAGAACGACACAATTGTAAAATAAATTTATCTCTTTTTTTTACATGCATGGGAAAAGAAAATAAACTTGTCTTTCAAATGCGGTATTAATTCTTGAATATTTTAATAAATTAAAATCATACTTTGATTTAAATTTATAATAAATAATTTTTATTTATATACTTTAGAAGCAAACTTCCTTTAGAATAATTTTTTACCTTTAACTTTGTTCTTCTGTTCTAAAGCATGTTAATAATAATTTCTTTTTAGACTTAAATATGTTTTTAGTCATTTATATTTGGTCTAAGTTCATTTTTAGTCCCTCAAATATTAAGAATATTATTTTAGTCCCTAATCTTTTGAAAATTGGTTACTTTTGGTCCCTAGGGCCATATTTTAAATTTAAAAAGTATTTTTTAAATTTATACTTTGACTCCTCCTAAAGCCTGATGTTAACCTTAACCCATTTTTCCATTCTCCTCTCCCTCCACTGATGCACCGCGACCTCCATCCCTGCTAGTAGTAGTTCCAAGTCCTCCCTCGAAGCCCCCATGAGATGAAGCCCTTTCTCTCATTCTCCTCCCTGTGCGATCGCGGTGGCCCCCTCCGTTCCCGCCATTATGCTCAACTTCCCTTGTCCGCGCGGAGCTTCTCCCTTGGCCGCACGGGGATGGGGGGTCGCGGTGCATCAGTGGAGGGAGAGGAGAACGGAAAAACGGGTTAAGGTGAACATCAGACTTTAGGAAGGGTCAAAATATAAATTTAGAAAATACTTTTCAAATTTAAAATATAGCCCCAGGGACTAATTGTGGCACATTTTCAAAACATTAGGGACTAAAATAATATTCTTAGTATTTGAGGGATTAAAAACGAACTTAAGCCAAACACGAGGGACCAAAAACATATTTAAGCCTTCTTTTTATATTCATATATCCTTCAAATTCACTGAAACACACAAACAAGTATTTTTTTTTCTCGACTCACAAGCAAGTTGGAAGCATCGGATTCGAAGGATTGGTATATATAAAAGATGTTCAACTGCGTCGCGAACATATCGACTAAATTCATTTTTCCCATCTCACATATATAGTTCTTCATATACGCTTCGATTCAATATTTGTTTCCACCTTGAAGACGATCATGGACACTATAGAAGAGGAAGATTATATTTTCATCAAAAAAAATGAAGTGGAAGATTATAACAGCTGGCCAGGAGGTAAATATAAGTTATATTTTCCAGATATATATAGTACCCGGTATTTATATTTAGGTTCATTTATTTGGACCGGTTATTGATTCGATCAAAATACTGGGTCAGTGGGTCACTGGTCGGACCGGTATATATTAAAATATTAATTTTGTAATTCTTAAACATATCTATATATATATATATATAAATGAAATTTGAATCCTCTCTTATTTTCAAACAACAATATTCGATCCTGTTTGAGAGAGGAAGATATTAGTGGACCATACATAATTTTCCTCTAAACTAATTACATTATCCGTCGATACTCCATTGTCCATACATAATTTCATTTTGTAGTTAGGGACAAATCCAAAAATACATCAAAGAGAGATTTTTAATAGTAAATATTAATTAAAAATTAAATCATAAAAGTAGAATTTATATTTTATATTATCAAACTTTTCAGCAATCCTTCTCGCAATATAAATAATCAAACCGTCAACTAGAAATTCACACTCCATCTTGTTTCGAAGCCTATATTTCACAATTTTCATATCTAGAAATGATATCTCAGTTGTAGCAACAAATTAAATGATTAATCAAATGATAATTAAAATATTTTATTTTTTCACCGATACTTGACATAACTCCTAAATTTTTGATAAATTTCTCAATTCAAAATGAAAATGAACAACAAGCTCATAATTTGAGCTTGTATTATAATATGCAACTTCTTTTTTGAGTAAAATCATTGAGATATAAAACTTAATTTATTGTCAATTTACAAATTCTTACTCTATTGAGTGATTTGTAAAGATCTTTTAGATCTAAAGTTGAACCCAATGCAAGCAATATATATTGTTACAAAATCTACTGTTAAGCTCTTCTAACTAAATATCAAGTGTAACAATAAAAAAATTAATATAATATTACTGTTCAATTCTTATTTTGAAAGCAGGGGTGAATGCCCATGCCCCCCTTATCCGTACATGTTAGTGTATGTCCACAAATAATATTTTTTTTACCTGTCTCACATCATCCCTGTTTCAATCTGTGTCATATATATATATATATAGAATCAAAAATGAGAGAAGAAAAGTTCCGCAAGTTCCGCAATTATACAGTGGAAGGAAAGTGGGAATTCGTGAAGTTTGTGTATGAAACAGACATTGAGTTATGCAGGGTAGACATCAATAGAAGGGGCACTGCACTGCACGTGGCTGTGAATGATGGCATTGTAGAAGTGGTTAAGAGTCTTGTGGGGTCACTCGTGAAGTATGAAATGGAGAAAGCCCTTGAGTTGAAGAACGAGAGAGGGGAAACTCCCCTGCACCTTGCAGCAACAAGGGGATTCAAGGATATGTGCGAGTGCATCATAGGGAAGAATGGGGAGAGGAAGCACTTGATTACCATTGATAACGAGGAGGGAGAGACACCTTTGTTCTATGCTGCACTTTCGTGGCAACAACAAACTTTTGTGTACCTCTCTTCCTTCAAGCCACATGAGGAGGTTGACTATTATAGAGATCTTATTCGAAGCAATGGGGATAGTATCCTTCACTGCGCCATTCGAAGAGAATTTTTTGGTAAGCTTGCTTTTAGTTCCTTCCATTCCATTGCTTTAAATTATAGTAGGTACAATACTGACAATTGGACACCCTACCGAGTCGGTAGCATTCTCTTTCTTTCAAAATGATAGTCCAATATAGTATTTTTTACCAAGATCAAGAAAGACAATAAATAAGTTAAAAAGTTGAATAATTTTACTAAATTGTCTTTGTAATTAATGTTACATCGATAATACAGAATGACAAATATAAAATGCACTAATGAGGATAAACATGAAAACAATAATTAATACTACGTTAGAAACATAAAATAGACTATTACTTTGAAACATTTTTATTTTTCAAAGTGGACTATTATTTTAAAATGGTTATGGTTGAAAATGCATACACACACAAGTTGTAATTATATATTTTTTGGATAAGTAAAAATTTATTAAAAAGAAAACAACTAAACCAAAGCACAAGATATACCCAAATTTAGCTACGAGAAAAAAACAATATTGTTATCGGGACAAAAGACAAGCGATCTCCTACCGTAATACAATAGAGCTAGCGTGCAAGGGTATCACTATAAAGAAAGTCATCTCAACTAAGTTGGTATCCCAGACTCTATCTATCATTTGCAACATGCCAAACCTATACGAGCACAAGTTGTAATTATATAAAAATGCAGATAATGTGCGGTTACAATTTGGTGTTATAGAGACTAAGAACTTTGATAATGTGACTGCAATTACAAAGCATAATTAATGCTTATTAATCACTATATATTTATTACTAATTAATTATACTAGCTGTTTCACGGGAAAGAAAAAAAAACAGAGCAAATTATAGTGCTATACGTATATAAAATGTATGTATGATATGTCACATTTTTAGGAATCATTGAAAAGAAACCAAATCGCATTTTTATTGTTATTTTACCAAAAAGTATTATAAATCAAACAACAAAGATGCAAAATACTAATGCATTTGTGTGTGTGTTTCAACTCAACAGATTTGGCACTTATAATATTGGAAAAATACCCTAATCTTCACGACATGCAGAACAAAGATGGATTTAGTCCTCTGAAACTTCTTGCTACTAGGCCCTCCGCATTCTGGAGCGGAAGCAAGCTTATATGGTGGAAGAGGATTCTATACCACTGTAAGTGAATTTCCACAATACATATATATGTGTGTGTGTGTGTGAAAATTGAGAAGAAAATAGTTTGTAATGAAATTAATTAAATTTTATAAACAATGTGCTGCTCTAATTAATATAATGTGACGTGCATGCTTCTAAAACAATTTATAATTTTCTTTAATTTCTTCCGAAATTAAAGGTATACCTGTGGGAACACTAAACGTGGAAGAAGCTATATTGGAAGCTAATAAGGAGTCGAAAGCGGATGAGGCAGAGCAGCACCCAAAGAACTACGACACATGTTGTCTCTTTCTTCATAAATTTAATCCACTGCCACCTCTTGTTTTTTTCCTGAAGAAGAAGCTAGTTTTTTTCCCGAGGAAGCTAGTTTTTTTTCTGATGGAGCTACTCTATCGCCTGAAACGTTTTATTAATGTTGCACGTGGACGTGGTGATCATGGTATGTGCAGCCATATTCCATCTCACTCTGGTATTTTAATTTTAATAGCTATCTTTTCTAGTGTAGTTGCATTGATTCACATTTCCATCACAACCAGGATTTGTTTTAGAGCTCAATTACAAGGTAACATCTATCAAATCATATTTCACTATAGTGCTATCTTATAATATTATTTTCTAAAATATATGTGTATACATATCTATATATATAGTGACACATGTGATACACAGTGTATAATTTTTTTAGATTATTAATGCATAGTGTAATAGTGGAGGCCGTGGTACATCAGTGGAGGGGGAGGAGAACCAAAAAACGGGTTAAGGTGAACATCAGGCTTTAGAAGGGGTCAAAGTATAAATTTAGAAAATATTTTTCAAATTTAAAATATGGCCCAGGGACTAATTGTGACATATTTTCAAAACATTAGGGATTAAAATAATATTTTTGGTATTTGAGGGACTAAAAATGAACTTAAGTCAAACATGAGAGACCAAAAACAAATTTAAGCCATAAAAGATTATATAGTTTTTAACTGTCAAAAACTTTAATTTAACTATTCATTTTTCTTTACACTAGCTAGGAATGCAAACAAAAAATAAATATTAAATAGAAAAATGAATAGAAGAAAATAAAAATAAAAAGAGAGTATATTTGTATATTGTTTAGACCGAGAGAAGAAGGAAGTGATCTCAACTCATTTCTTTTCCTTTTTGGTTGCAAATAAAATATATGAAATCATCTCATTCTCTCTATTAATTTTCTTTTAATTTTATTTTACTGAAATTATATATATGCAACGAGAATGACAGTCTTTTAATTATTTTACCTGAAGTTGTGTTTTACAAATATGACTTAGTTACTTTTAAAAAAAAATGGAAATGTGTTATTTTAGATAATAATTTTTGACCTTTTTATTGGGAGAGGGGTATTCGAACTCGGGTACTAGCAAAATATACTATTTTTTGTTAGTGATAAATAGGTAAATATCCATATGTCTTAAATGAATGTTTCTATGAATTAAAATAGGTATTTTTTTTTAATTTGAATTGCAGAATCTAAAAACGTGCAAGTGAAACTAGAAGTCCCGCACCACAAAATACCAATGCCAGAAGGATCATCATCTAGTCGTGAGCTCATTCCACCAAATTATGCTACCTGTCTTTTTTTTGTGAAGTTTGCATACATGTATATCCTTGGCCTTTCGGGAGCGGGTATGTGTGTTGATGTCGTGATCGATCTTATTGCTTGCTTAATTTGCTACATATAACTCAAGGTTTAATTACCATCTTATATATTATTGCTATTAATTAATTGTTCGATGCTTGTGTTATTGATTTGTTAAAGGGGTTGGAGGCATTTGGAAGAAGAAACAAAAGCACATATGGAGTGGTCAGCTTTTGAGCGAGCTTATGAATAAACCTTATGAGTCGTACCTGGGAAGTAGGGTTCAAGCACTACAACAAGAAGACGTGTTCGGTGGGACAGATATCAAGTCTGTTTACAAGCCAGAGCAAGGTGCGTAAACGATTTAGTTGGTTTCTCAGAACTTATATTTGGTTCTAAAAATATGTTTGCCTAGAAGTTATTCTTTTTTTTTTTGGTCAACGCCTAGAAAGTATTCTATAGTTATGTGTTTTTGTTTTAGATTTTGGGATGGGCAAAATCTATTTTAAGATAACCAATCAAGTTTAGAATTTGCAAGGTGTTTGGGTGCAAAATCGTGATGGGTAAAATTGATTTTTGATGGAAGTAAATTTTTTTAACTTTTGCATTAAACAAAATCAATTATGGGTGTGGAAGCTGTTGAGAAGTCCCACATCGACTAGAGATATGACTAGTGTAGTGCTTATATAGTATGGGTAGTCCTCACCCTACAAGTCGGTTTTGTGGGGATGAGTTACGCCCTAACAGTGGTATCAGAGCCAGAGTTCGATCTGGGCCACCCGTGTGGGGTAGTGGGCTCGATCCAGGCTGCCCATGTGGGGTAGTGAGCCATCACCCGTGTGGGGTGTTGTCGAGAGTCGATGTGTGAGGGGGTGTGTTGAGAAGTCCCACATCGACTAGAGATATGGCTAGTGTAGTGCTTATATAGTATGGGTAGTCCTCACCCTACAATCCGGTTTTGTGGGGATGAGTTACGCCCTAACAGAAGCTACAAATTTTTTTACATATATTTACACATCAAAAGTGATTATACATTTATCATTCAAACAAAATCAATTCTTCTAAATCTATTTTTAAAGTATTATTACCAAACACAAATCAATTTTTTTAAAATCTATTATTTTAACATCAATTTTATCAAAATCAATTATATGAAAATCTAAAACAAACAGATAGATAGTTTGTTAACTGAAAACCAAACAAGAACTACATCTAGTTTTTTTTTAATTATTGATATGTTTATTATTGTAATTTAATAAATAAATTTTAATTTTTTTTACACCAATTAACATGACTATTGTAGTAGAAGAGGCCATTACAGTACATTTAGATGCATTTGGAAGAGTTTATTTTAATTTATTTCTCAAAATAAATACTTACACGGGTGTTTGGATACACTTATAAAACTTTCGACTGCAGCAAGAAATGACAAAGTTGAAATGATGAATGAGCTCATATCCAAAATACCAAGTGCCATACAAGAAATTGACCTGCTGGAACAGAAAAATGTATTGCTTAAAATGGAGTTAAATATTGACAGTAAGAAGACATCAATTTCTGAAGCACATAAAATGGAGACAGCAATTTTGACTGCAGCGAGAAATGGCATAGTTGAAATTGTGGATGAGATCATGTCCATAGTACCGAGTGCCATATATGAAACTGACGTGGAACAGAAAAATGTGTTGCTTGTGGCAGTTGAGAACAGACAAACTTTGGTTCTGGAGGCATTAAAAATACGGCTTAAGGATCTAATCTTTAATAACCTCATTCTTAGCGTGGATAAGAATGAGAACACCGTGTTACACATGGCAGCAGCCACAAGAAGCGAAAAGGATTGGCACATATCTGGGGCTACCTTGCAAATGATGTGGAACATCAGATGGTTTCAGGTATATAATTTTTAACCCCATAATATTGAGTTTTAAACCTATTATCTAATTATCTAAATTATTCAAATATCTCCTTACTAGTATAATCTTAATAGCTTTTACAGGCATATAATTTTGAGATAAATTATTAGTCCAACTCCAGCCATACCTTATATGCGGCTGTGGCCACTAGCTAGCTTACTACATATACAATTAATTGGATAAAAAAATAATTAATTGGATTTGAGTCCTTTAAAATGGTCTAAAAATATACTAATCTTAATAAATAATGTCAAAATCAAACGTTTATGATCCAACACATTTATGATTTGTTATACACGTGTTAGTAATGTTGACCATTAATTTATTTATCAACCGCTGAAATTACTTATTTTATATTCCAAAATGAGTTTATCACTTTAAAGAAGAATGGTTCTTTATCCAAACATGTGCAATTCGTTAAAATTCACCTAGCATTGAAGAGTAGGTTGAAAAGATTGTGATTGTTCTGATTTGATATTTGCTTGACACTTCTCTGTGCACGATGGAGCAGTATATTAAAACTCTAGTGCCAGAGCACTACACAATTAGAACCAACCAAGAGCAAAAAACTGCAGGGGAAATCTTCAAGGACTTACCTATACATAAAGAGCTGGTAAAAAATGGTAACGAGTGGCTGAGGGAGACATCACAGTCTTGTTCAGCAGTGGCAGGACTCCTTGCTGGTGTTTCCTTTGCCACAGCCAGCACTGTCCCTGGTGGCAACAACAGTGACACAGGTCAACCTGCATTGGAGGGAAAGCCAGCTTTTGATGCATTTGCCTTGGCCTCACTAATTGGCCTTTGCTTCTCTGCCACTGCACTCATAATGTTCCTTTCTATACTCACTTCTCGGAAAGAAGCCAAAGATTTCAGAATAGATTTGCCCATGAAACTGCTTCTGGGCCTCAGCTCCCTTTTCTTGTCCATTGTTGCCATGTTCACTTCTTTCTGCTCTGGCCACTTCTTTGTGATTGACCAGAAATACAAGGGCATCTTATTCCTCATTTATGCAATCACTTGCTTGCCCGTGTCTTTCTATGCAGTAGCACAGTTCCCACTATACCTTGATATTCTGAAGGCTATTCTGACAAAAGTGCCACAGCCACGTGATAAGGGTGATGAAGACTTATAAAGGTGTTTTTTTTTTGGCTCTCTTGAGTATGTATGATGAATTGAAACTCTGTTAATTTGGCATGTTTAAGTAACAATGACTTCTGTACTACCTATGTTTGGAGCACTGTATGTATGTTTCATATGTTGGATTATGGTTATTTAAATGCACATGCTAGCTATAAGAAAGGCTTGAACATGTATCTATCTTACGTTAAGACCAAACAATGAAAAGAGAGCTAGCTTATCAAAAGAAAAAAAAAATGAAGAGAGAGCTATTTGGCTAGACATACTTCATGCAAAAACATATGAATAACCAATATCAGCCAAACATCGCAAGTTATGAAATTTACAAAGGTGTGGTCTGGATGCTTAGAGTGCTGAGGGGTCTCTAGAGCTCTACATAATGAATATTGGGGACAGTATTCACAGTTTATTGGCTTGTTCTATTGTGCACAACAAAAATGGAGTCACTAGCGCGTGGTATAGCTTTCAACAGTTTGGGCGATTTGGATTGCAATGAATGATCTAGCATTCAATGCAGTAGTTTTTGATGTGGACTCAGTGGTGGAATTAATTATTTGACGCTCATGACAATTGTTATCGGTGAGAGACCACAAATTCACAACACCCTTTTGCAACTGGTATTCAAATCCAAAAGTGTGCCTATATCACTGATATATTGGCTCAGGTGGTGTGGTTTTATCGTATACTGCAATACTGCGCTATTCAGTATTCAGTGCCACAAGAAACGTTATCAGGAAGCACTTCATTCAGCACAATTATGCAATATCGTACTTGGGTTTGTCGGATTCACACTGGGAGTGTCAAGTTTTTCACAGCTGGGAACTTATCTGGATTGTACTCTGCATTTTTGTACTTGGGTCTGACGTCTTTTATACCAGGGGTGGGAATTTATCCACAGGTCTGAACTATTCTGGATTGTACTCCGCATTTTTGCTCAGACGACTTTACACTGTTGGTGGGAATTTCTCCGCAATTGCAAACTGATCTGGATTGTTCTCTGCATTTTTGCATTTGGTCTGACGGTTTCACATTTGGGGTGGGCATTTTTCCACAGTTGTGAACTCCTCTGGATTTTACTCTGGACTTTCGCATATGGGTCTGACACCTTCACACCGGGGCTGGGAATTTATCCACAGTTGTGAACTACTCTGGCTTGTACTCTGCACTTTCGCACTGTGGTCTGACATCCTCACACCAACGGTGGGATTTTTTCACAATTGTGAATGGTTCTGACTTTGCTTGTTGTGTTTTTGGTAGATTGGGGAAGCTTGCCTTTTTTGTGGGCAATTTTTGGGCGTACTGCAAATGATAGATAGCGTCTAGGGTACCAACTTAGTTTGGTGCCTTTTCTTATAGTGATGTAGTCTTTACACGCTGGCTCTTTTTATTAACGGTAGGAGCTCGATCGATTTTGTACAATATACAATCCTTATTCTTTCTTAAATAGTTAAATTTAGACATAATTTGTGCTCTGATTTAATAGTTTTTTGTTTAGTAATATTTTTTATCAAAAGAAAAATGAAATTTGCAAACATAGATTACAATACAGGGTTATAGTTTAATCCGTGCATGTTCCCTGTCTTCAAATTTGCGCCATGTATTCGTGTGTTTTTCACATAAATTATGTCGAGCCAAATAGCAACTCTCGAAACTGAAAATAATTCAGAATGGGTTGGCGACATCTCGAATTTTCGCACGTCAACCTTGTGAACTTATATGTTTCTGCCAAATTAGTACATTTGTAACATTTTTCTTCTGATTATGTGTATTTTCATCTTCTTTCATAATATCTATATATAATCTATGATTGAGTGTCTTTTTTTTTTTAATAACGAGTAGTAGTTGGCATGATAATATTAAAGGTGTTTATAATTTTATTTTTGTAATTGTTTGCATATTGAAATCATATATAACTTAAATTGGAAGTACTATAATTTTTTTAACATAATTTATTATCTAAGTTCATTAACTCAAAAATCTAAATAAACACCTGTATATATATCAATATTAAAACTTAAAAGGCACAAAGTCAAATATCTATATTTATTTAAGGAAACTTGTATGTATAAAATTGATCTGGGTCAAAATATTGGTGATGATCTCGCCACTCGTGGTAGATTAATGCCGCAAACTTCCTCTACCAGTGATGATGACAAGAAGCAATAGAAGAGAAAGTGGTGTCCCTGCTGTAACTTCAATTCAATTATGCTCAGCATTCTGCCTCCATAAACATTATTCTCCGCACCGTTTGGGGACAGCCAAAAATTTGAACACACATGCCAAATTATTAATCAGAGTGAATAACAAAAGGATTCCCGTAAAGGGTTTTCTTTCAACTAATTAAGCCTTCAGAACAAGAACGGGTCATTTCTGTTTTTTGTTTTTTGAACACCTACTCTGTGCTTCAGTCAGTGTCGGCTAGAACGCCCAAGACCATGAAGACCACAAGAAACACGACGAGATATAAAGGCTTCAACGTACAGTTACGTATCTTAGGCGAAAGTGAAAAAAAAATATATAAAAAGAGCATGGTAGAAACAAAACCATTTTCACTCACTAGCTTCACCCGGAATAAAGGAAAAATTACCGCAGAAAAGAAAGCAAATGAATAATGGTCCCATGTCTTTTAATTTCTTTTTTCCAAAGATAAATTCTACAACCCCGATTCCACGGTAATGTATTTTTCCGGAGGAAATTAAAAGAGATTAACAATGCAAATATTAACTACAGCGAGATTGTAATGAATCGGTATAAGCAATTCAGAATGTGTAACTCAGAGGCCGTGCGATCGTTAAATCACGTGATCAATGGTTTTATCTGTATGAGGAAGCATGTGTACAACACAATTTGAATTAACTTATAGTAGATAAATTTTATTTATATACTTTAGAAGCAAGCTTCCTTTAGAATAATTTTTTTCCCTTTAACTCTTCTTCTGTTCTAAAGCATGGTTCATGATAATTTCTTTTCAATACTCCCATATCCTTCCAATTCACTGAATTCGGAGGATTGTTGGTATATAAAAGAAGACGTTCAGCTGTATCGGGAACATAACGTCGGCTAACTTCATTTTTTCCCATCTCACATATATAGTTCCTTCACTACCCTTCGATTGATTCAATCTTTGTTTCCACCTTGAGCACGATCGATCATGAACCCGAACAACATACAAGAGGAAGATTATAATAAGACATTCATCACGGAAGGTAAATATAAGTGTTCTAATTTTCCATATAGCAATTGCTAAGTTGCACTCATTTATTTTTTTAGAACCTTAACCAAATTTTAATTTGTTGTAACTTGTTAGTGTACTTGTTCTAAAAAAACAAGTGAGTATAAGTTAGCAAGTCCCATATGTTAATTGTAGTTAGTTTTTAACCTTGTTAGTTAGTTGTCCTAACTGTAATCTAACCGTGTTCAGTTAGAACTAATTTTCTGTTACATTTTTCTCCTTTATTCCTTCTGTACATATATAGCTGAAACTTAGCATTGTAATTACTTACTTGATCATTATACAAATCTGAACACATTGTTCAGTTTATTTCGTGAGAGTGTTCATCATTTTTCTCCCAAATTGTGTGAGATTTAACATGGTATCATAAGCCTTCATGATCCGTTCTTCCTCATTCCTCAATTTCTTCTTCATCTTCGTTTGATTTCTTCTATTTCTTTGTGTAATCATGGCGAATCCTGCTGTGAACAACGATGATAATCCTTTCCACATGCATTCCAACGAAAATCCAGCCACTGTTCTTGTGTCCTCTGTCCTCACTAGTGGTGGTGAGAACTATAACTCCTGGGCGAGATCGATGACAGTGTCCTTGAGTACGAAGAACAAGCTCGGTTTCGTTGATGGATCGATTCCTCGTCCCGCTGCCAATACTCCGAATTCTCTTGCATGGAATCGCTGTAATTCCATGGTTCTTTCCTGGTTGATGCACTCTCTGGATCAAGAAGTTGCTCAAAGTGTCCTTTGGATGAATGTTGCCAAGGAGGTTTGGGATGAACTTCGCCAGCGCTATTATCAGGGTGATGTTTTCAGAATTTGTGAGGTCCAAGAAGAGATCTACACATTGAAGCAAGGTGATAATTCGATCACTTCCTATTTTACTCGATTGAAGGGTTTGTGGCAAGAATTGGATAATTATAGACCAATTCCTGCTTGCACATGTGCTATTCCATGCATTTGTCAATTGATTCCTACTGTCAAAAGCTATAGAGACAGTGATTATGTGATCCGATTCCTTAGAGGTCTTAATTATGAGCAATATTCGGCTGTAAGATCTCAAATCATGCTTTCTAAGCCAATGCCAGACATCAACACAGTTTTCAGCATGTTAATTCAGCAAGAGAGACAGCTGAATTCTGAATTTCAAGAGCCTCGGATCATGGCCAATGTTGCTGATTCAAAGGGCAGAGGCAGAGGTGCTCGTGTCCAATCTCCATCCAATGGAGGAAGAAATACTAATGGTAGAGGTAGAGGTAACAGAGTGTGCACCTATTGTGAGAAAATAGGTCACACAGTTGATAAATGCTATCAGAAGTATGGGTATCCACCAAATTATTTCAAGAAGAAAGAAGAAAGAATGATAAATAATAATTACACTCAAGATGATGAAGAGTTTGAAGATGATGATGGATCTGGTTCAGTTGCATCTGAGAATCCACCAAAGGTTATTGGCAGTGGAGCTTTCACTTTCACAGCTGAACAGAGAGATGTTCTTTTGGCTATGCTTCAAGGTCAAGGATTAGCTCACACCACTAATCAAGTTTCCACTTCACCAATGCAAAACAATAAAGGTATTGTTTGTGCTGTTTCTCATTCTTCTTCTTTAAGTAATTGGATTTTGGACACTGGAGCTACAGCACATGTTTGTCACTCCCGAGTCAAATTTCAGTGTTTAAGAAGAATTAAGTCAGTTCTTGTGAATCTACCTGATGGTTCTCAAATGCAAGCTCACATGGCAGGCACTGTTTTCTTCTCAGACCAGCTATACTTGCATGATGTTTTGTTCATCCCCAACTTTACCTTCAATCTGATCTCTGTAGCAAAACTTGCTAGTTCTCTTGTTTGCCATTTAATTTTTAATGGTACATCATGTGTGATCCAGGATATGCATACCTTGAAGACGATTGGTGTAGCTGAAGCAAAGGAGGGACTCTACTATCTCACAGCTGAGACTCATCAAGAATTGCCTCATACTGTAAAATCTTTCCATTCCACAGCTTGTAACATTTGGCACCTTAGGCTAGGACACTTATCACATGACAAATTAGTTCATATGCAAGATAGTTTTCCTTTTATTGTTTCTGCCAAAAACAATAAGCCATGTGATACCTGCCAATTTGCTAGACAAAAGAGGTTGCCTTTTCCTAACAGTGATAGTTTTTCTGCTCTTAATTTTGATTTACTACATGTAGATATTTGGGGACCTTTGGCTCAACCATCCATGATGGGCCATAGGTACTTTCTAACTGTAGTTGACAATAGAAGTAGATACACTTGGCTTTTCTTCATGAAGACCAAGTCTGAAACACAAACTCACATTAAATCCTTCATTTCCATGGTTGAAACTCAGTTTCAGTCCAAAGTAAAAATGATCAGATCTGATAATGGGCCTGAGTTCAAACTAGTGGATTTTTATGCCTCAAAAGGAATCATGCACCAGACATCTTGTGTGGCTACACCTCAACAAAATGGTATTGTTGAGAGAAAACATCAACACATACTTGCTGTGACTAGAGCTTTACTTTTTGAAGCTCAACTTCCTAGCTGTTTCTGGACTTATGCTGCAGCTCATGCAGTCCATATCATTAACAGATTGCCAACCAGATTCCTAAACCAGAAATCTCCTTACATCATTCTTCACAACACCTTACCTGACCTATCCACCATGAAAGTTTTTGGTTCTCTCTGTTATGTTTCCACCTTGCAACACAACAGAAAGAAATTAGATCCTCGAGCTAGGAAGTGTATCTATCTAGGGGTCAAATCAGGAGTTAAGGGTTACTTGGTATATGACCTGAAAAATAGGGAGATTTTCCTCTCCAGGGATGTGATCTTTTATGAGAGACATTTCCCATATAAAAACAATGGCCAAAACTCACATACACCTGATCTTAAACTTGCCATACCTGCTCATTACCCACCTCCAAACCACACCTCAGAACCACACATACACAACCCACAACCCGAACCTGACCCAGAACCTGACACAGACCATGACATGTCTAACCTGACACCTGATCCCCAACCTGAACCACAACCACCTCAACCTGAACCTCAACTTGAACCACAACCACCTCAACCTGATATTAGACCAGTTAGACAAAGAAAACCACCCTTATATCTCCAAGATTATCATTGTTCACTCTTATCCAATACTGACCCTCCATCCACTTCCACGAAATATCCCATTTCAGACCACATGCCTTACTCTAACCTTTCTCAATCCCACAAATGTTATTCCTTATCCTTATCCGCACACACTGAGCCTCAAAATTACCAAGAAGCAATGCAGCATGCTAGTTGGAGAGAAGCAATTCAGGCTGAATTGTCTGCCTTAACCAAAACCAACACTTGGCAGTTGACTTCATTACCACCCAATAAGAAGGCAATAGGCTGTAAGTGGGTATTCAAGGTAAAGCTCAAGGTTGATGGATCAGTTGAAAGACACAAGGCAAGATTGGTTGCCAAGGGATTTACTCAAACTGAGGGCCTGGATTACCTGGAAACTTTCAGCCCAGTTGTTAAAATGACAACAATTAGAATTCTTCTTTCCTTGGCAGCAATCCATGACTGGCACCTTCATCAATTGGATGTCAATACTGCCTTCTTGCATGGAGATTTAGATGAAGAGGTTTATATGAAACCCCCACCTGGTCTGTCTATTTCTAATCCTAAACTGGTTTGCAAATTGCAAAGATCTCTCTATGGTCTGAAGCAAGCCAGCAGACAGTGGAATGCTAAACTGACTTCCACTCTTATTGCCTATGGTTATCAGCAATCTAAAGCTGATTATTCATTGTTTACTAAGTCCACACAAGCTGGTTGCACTATGATTCTAGTCTATGTAGATGATCTTTTGCTGGTTGGAAATGACCTTCCTGAAATTCAGAATGTCAAAAATTTGCTAGATGCTAAGTTCAGTATCAGAGATATTGGGGCACTCAAATATTTTCTTGGTTTTGAGGTTGCTAGATCCTCCAAGGGCATCTCACTATACCAAAGAAAATACACCTTGGATCTCTTACAAGACACTGGTTTACTAGGCTCTAACCCTTGCTCAACCCCTATGGATCCTACTCAGAAATTGACCAAAGATTCTGGTTCTATCCTAGCTGATCCTAGTATTTACAGAAGGCTCATTGGCAGGCTGCTCTACTTGACCCATACCAGACCTGACATAGCTTTTGCTGTAACTCATTTGAGCCAATTCATGCATTCCCCTCGTGATCTGCATATGCAAGCTGCTCTTAGAATAGCCAAGTATCTAAAAGGTTCACCTGCTGAAGGGTTATTCTTTTCTGCATCATCCTCTCCAACTCTCAAGGGGTATAGTGACTCAGATTGGGGTTCTTGTTCTGATACCCGAAGATCCATAACTGGTTTCTGTTTCTTCCTTGGCCATTCACTCATATCTTGGAAAAGCAAGAAACAACATGTGGTATCTAGGTCCTCATCCGAAGCTGAATATAGAGCACTTGCACAAGCAACCTGTGAAGCCCAATGGTTACTTTATCTGCTTCAAGATCTGCATATCAGCCATCCATCTCCTGTTGTGCTGTATTGTGACAATCAATCAGCCTTACATATTGCTTCTAATCCTGTTTTTCATGAGCGTACTAAACACATTGAGATGGACTGTCATGTAGTTCGAGATAAGGTTCAAGCTGGTGTTCTTCATCTACTGCCAATTTCTTCCACTGATCAATTAGCTGACATTTTGACTAAAGCTCTACATTCTGGTCCTTTTCAGCATCTACACAGCAAGCTTGGAATGTTTAACATTCACATTCCACCTTGAGGGGGGCTGTTAATTGTAGTTAGTTTTTAACCTTGTTTGTTAGTTGTCCTAACTGTAATCTAACCGTGTTCAGTTAGAACTAATTTTCTGTTACATTTTTCTCCTTTATTCCTTCTGTACATATATAGCTGAAACTTAGCATTGTAATTACTTACTTGATCATTATACAAATCTGAACACATTGTTCAGTTTATTTCGTGAGAGTGTTCATCATTTTTCTCCCAAATTGTGTGAGATTTAACACCATAAATTTTTTATGACAAATCAAAATAATTACAACTTGTCTCACATTGATCAACCCGGTTTCAATCTATGTCTTTTATGTTGTAACACATGTTGTAACATCCTGAAAATTTGAAAAGAAGGTTTTTAACTTAAAACAATTAGTTCAATGATTTATTGGTTATTATAAAACTTTTATATAATTTCTTAGTATTTAATATAGAAACAAATAAAGTTATAGTAAAGTTCAATTTAACCTTATAATAATAAATATAATTTTAATCCAATAATTAAGGAAACAAGATAATTCAGAAATTAACTAGATTTTCCATAACAATCATTGTGTATTAAAATATTTAAAAATAAATAACTAACTAAATAATTCAATTAGTTTTTAAAGGTCTGAATTTAATATTATAATATTAAGCAAAAATATATATAAGTCACGTAAGTTATAATTCAAATGCTTATAAAAAATGATTATATAATAGATAGATATTATAATAGATATAAGCTTTGCCAAAAAGCTACTGGACACAACAACCAAAATAAATGAAGGAAAAAAAAACGGAAAGGAAAGACTTGCTCAGCAAGTCGGCATTTGGCTTGGACAATAAGCCATAAAACGATAACCCAAAGATAATTTGGGGTCGGGGCAGAGGTTATAACATCTAATATATATATATATATATATATATATACACTTGTGCTGCACGAAAGTTACTGTTCTTGGCTTACACAATAAGCCAACACCCCTATATAAAGCAGAAGCACACACCGTAAACCACACAATGGGAAGGGAAAAATAGAGTGAGGTAAAATTTTAAGTGAGAGTTGATGGGAAGCAAAAACGAGAAAGAGAGAGAGAGGAAACCGAGTGAGCTGAGGTTCTTTCTTGCTGACTCTAAAAGTCTAAAAATCTCTTTGGAGTGACTGTGTGAGAAAAAAAAATAGTGAAAGCATAAAATATAGCTGATTGATGTAAGAAAGATTTTAGAAAATAGTAAAAAGGGAGCATTTGAGACTGATAGAAGAAAAGGATAGGAAGAGGAGGAATCGTTAGAACTCTCAATAGAATAAAAGGCCCTCAATCTCACTAGTGCTTGGAGTTTGGAATATCTTTACAGGCTATCAGGTGACAATAAATGCCTCTAAAAACCTCCCTATTGGTGTGGATTTTATTATATATTTTTTTAAGGATTGATAAATAAGTTCTTTTAATTGTTAATTATTTGATAAATATATTCCTGTATATTGTTTGAGTTGTTTTGAAGATAATTAGTTGTAATATTAAACGGAAAAGTTTTACAATATTATAGCCTTATGTGTATAATTTTAATTTATTTTGGTGAATTTTTAAAGTTGAATATTGTCCAATTTTTGGTATGATGCAAAACAGTCCACTTGGAATGTGAATAACTTAATATGTTTGTACCTGATATTGTAATGGTATTTATCTAGACAAGTGTGGTTTAAGATGAGTTTAGCCCAAAAGGAGACTTGGGAACTAGACATGTGGTTGACCATATAAGTGAAGAAGAAGTGAGATACATTGAGCCCAAAGTTATGAATAATAATGGTTGATTTTGATTTGATATGGCAAGTGTTGTTTATGATGGTTTCGCTATAAGATGTTAACACGTCTGATTGTGTCATCATAAGGGCATCCTTGCATTTACACGATTGTGGCCTTTGTGCCAGGCTATATGCCAAAGGAGTTGAGTTACACCTTAGTGCGGGTGCGAATACCGTAGTGAAGGTCATGGCAAGACCTTGGGGCCGAACTATTGTGCGAGAACCCACAGGTGGCTAGGAGGTAGCATTCCTATGCCGTGGTATCTGATGCAACGCAATAGCCTGTGCCCGACGAGAACACTATCGTATTCAAGATCGGTGGTAGAAATGTTCCGGTAGAGCCTGATGGCATGCCTTTGAGATATGAGAAATTGCACTGATATGGGCTGTGGACACGGACATATATATTCTCCCGATCACTCACTCCGAATATGAATTGCTCCATGAAGTAGAGGAATGGGCCCCATGCATTGCATACCATGTGTAAGTGGTATTATACTTATGACTTGTATTTTTTGTGCTTCTTGTGAATTGTGTTTTATTATTGTCTTCTTTCGTTAAATGGTTGTATGTAAATGTTATTGATATTATATTGATGATTTTCTAAATCGAGGTAGTATATAAAGGTATTTTATTTTATGTTGTCTTATGTTTTATGTATGATTATTTAAAGGGAGAATTTTTCCATACCTACCACGCGCAGATATGGCTGGATTTGTCATTGTTCAAAATGTTTTTGTAATTTCCTATTGTCACTGAGTTTTACTCATTTTTGGGGTTTTTGACATTTCCAGGTATCAGTGTGGCATTGGGAGCTAGATAGCATTTTCAGGATGCTTGATAGTAAGTCCCAATGATAAAAGTTTTACAGTCGGGTCAAGCCGGATCATGTCTCAAAGTGGGTCCACTTACATATCTAAGTTGTAATCATGCTAGATTGTGATGTATATTTTGTTTATAATATAAAAACAAGAATTTTAATGCGATAGAGTTTGAAATAAATATTTTTTAGCATCGTCTATTTCTAATTTGTAGTCACTGTTTGGGAAATAAAAGTAAGTAATGTCTTCAATTTAGGAGGATGTTACACATGTCACCTCCATATTTTTTTTATTTTCAAGCAACATTATTTTATTTATGAGATTTTTTTTTTTTACAATTTTGATAGAAAAAAGACCGGTACACACCGGTCCCATCTATAGACCAGCCAAAGATAACTTAAGTCCAGAGGACTTACGTGCGTATACGGTGGAAGGAAAGTGGGATTGCGTGAAGTCTGCGTATGAAACAGACATTGAGTTATGCATTATAGAAATCAACAGAAGCAGGGGCACTGCACTGCACGTGGCTGTGAATGATAGCATTGTAGAAGTGGTTAAGAGTCTTGTGGGGTCACTCGTGAAGTATGAAATGGAGAAAGCCCTTGAGTTGAAGAACGAGAGAGGGGAAACTCCCCTGCACCTTGCAGCAATAAGGGGATTCAAGGATATGTGCGAGTGCATCATAGGGAAGAATGGGGAAAGGAAGCACTTGATTAACATTGATAACGAGGAGGGAGAGACACCTCTGTTCTATGCTGCACTTTCGTGGCAAAAACAAACTTTTGTGTACCTCTCTTCCTTCAAGCCACGTGAGGAGGTTAACTATTCTAGAGATCTTACTCGAAACATTAATGGGGATAGTATCCTTCACTGCGCCATTTCGAAGAGAATTTTTTGGTAAGCTTGCTTTTAGTTCCTTCCATTGCGTTGCTTTAGATTATAGTAGGTAGAATACTGACAATTAATGGACACCCTACCGAGTCGGTAGCATTCTCTTTCTTTCAAAATGATAGTCCAATATAGTATTTTTTACCAAGATTAAGAAAGACAATAAATAAGTTAAGAAGTTGAATAATTTTACTAAATTGTCTTTGTAATTAATGTTACATCGATATTACAAAATGACAAATATAAAATGCATTAATGAGGATAAACATGAAAACAATAATTAATACTACATTGGAAACATAAAATAGACTATTACTTTGAAACATTTTTATTTTTCAAAGTGGACTATTATTTTAAAATGGTTATGGTTGAAAATGCATACACACACAAGTTGTAATTATATTTTTTTGGAAAAACAAAAATTCATTAAAAAGAAAACAACTAAACCAGAGCACAAGATATGCCCAAATTTAACTACGAGAAAAAAATAATATTGTTATCAGTACAAAAGACAAGTGATCTCCTACCATAATACAGAGCTAGCGTGCAATGACATCATTATAGGGAAAGACACCTCAACTAAGTTGGCACCCCAGACCCTATCTATTATTTGCAGCATGCCAAACCCATATGAGCACAAGTTGTAATTATATAAAAATGAAGTTAATGTGTGGTTACAATTTGGTGTTACAGAGACTAAAAACTTTGATATTGTGACTTCAAATTACAAAGCATAATTAATGCTTATTAATCACTATATATTTATTACTAATTAATTATACTAGCTGTTCCACGGGGGAAAAAACACAGAGCAAATTATAGTGTCACATTCTTGGGAGTCATTGAAAAGAAACCAAATCACATTTTTATTGTTATTTTACCAAAAAGTATCAGAAATCAAACAACAAAGATGCAAAATACTAATGCATTTGTGTGTGTTTCAACTCAATAGATTTGGCACTTATAATATTGAGAAAATACCCTAATCTTCACGACATTCAGAACGAAGATGGATTCAGTCCTCTGAAACTTCTTGCTACTAGGCCCTCCGCATTCTGGAGCGGAAGCAAGCTTACATGGTGGAAGAGGATTCTATACCACTGTAAGTGAATTTCCACAATACATATATATGTGTGTGTGTGTGTGAAAATTGAGAAGAAAATAGTTTGTAATGAAATTAATTAAATTTTATAAACAATGTGCTGCTCTAATTAATATAATGTGACGTGCATGCTTCTAAAACAATTTATAATTTTCTTTAATTTCTTCCGAAATTAAAGGTATACCTGTGGGAACACTAAACGTGGAAGAAGCTATATTGGAAGCTAATAAGGAGTCGAAAGCGGATGAGGCAGAGCAGCACCCAAAGAACTACGACACATGTTGTCTCTTTCTTCATAAATTTAATCCACTGCCACCTCTTGTTTTTTTCCTGAAGAAGAAGCTAGTTTTTTTCTGATGAAGAAGCTAGTTTTTTTCCCGAGGAAGCTAGTTTTTTTTCTGATGGAGCTACTCTATCGCCTGAAACGTTTTATTAATGTTGCACGTGGACGTGGTGATCATGGTATGTGCAGCCATATTCCATCTCACTCTGGTATTTTAATTTTAATAGCTATCTTTTCTAGTGTAGTTGCATTGATTCACATTTCCATCACAACCAGGATTTGTTTTAGAGCTCAATTACAACGTAACATCTATCCAATCATATTTCACTACAGTGCTATCTGATAACATTATTTTCTAAAATATATGTGTATACATATCTATATATATAGTTACATATATGATACACTATACAACTTTTTTACACTATCAATACATAATAATAAAATTCTTTATTTTAAAAGGAAAATAGCTTGTTATAATTAGAGTTTAAAATCACTATTGGAAGTGTGATAAACATGTATGACATATAGAAAAGATTATATAGTTTTTAACTGTCAAAAACTTTAATTTAACTATTCATTTTTCTTTACACTAGCTAGGAATGCAAACAGAAAATAAATCATAAATAGAAAAAATGAATAGAAGAAAATAAAAATAAAAAGACAGTATATTTATATATTGTTTTGACCAAGAGAAGAAGGAAGTTCTCAACTCATTTCTTTTCCTTTTTCATTGCAAATAAAATATATGAAATCATCTCGCATTCTCTCTATTAATTTTATTTTATATGCTCTCATTTTATTTTACAAAAATTATATATATGCAACGAATATGACAGTTTTTTTAATTATTTTACATGAAGTTGCGTCTTACAAATATGACTTAGTTACTTTAAAAAAATTGGAAATTGTTATTTCATATAATAATTTTTTACTTTTTTATTGGAGGAAGGGTATTCAAAATCGGGTGTTAGAGAAATATACTGTTTTTTGTTAGTGATAATTAGGTAAATATCCATACGTCTTAAATGAATGTTTTTATGAATTAAAATAGATTTTTTTTTTTTGAATTGCAGAATCTAAAAACGTGGGAGTGAAACAAAAAGTCCCACAACACGAAATACCAATGCCAGAAGGAACATCATCTAGTCGTGAGCTTGTTCCACAAAATTATGCTACCTGTCTTTTTTCTGTGAAGTTTGCATACATGCATATCCTTGGCCTTTCAGGAGCGGGTATGTGTGTTGATGTCGTGATCTTATTGCTTGCTTAATTTGCTACATATATATGATCAAGATTTTACTATCTCTATATATTATTGCTATTAATTAACTGTTCCATATATGCATGCGTTCTTGATTTGTTAATTAAGGGGTTGAAAACATTAGGAAGATGAAACAAAAGCACAAATGGAGTGGTCAGCTTTTGAGCAAGCTTTTGGAGAAACCTTCTGAGTCATACCTGGAAAGTGGGGTTCAACCAGAAGACGTGTTCGGTGGGACAGATATCAGGTCTGTTTTCAAGTCAGGGCAAGGTGCGTAAATGATTTTAGTGGTTTGCAAACTGATGTTTGGTTCTGAAAGTATGTTTGTATAAAAGGAATTGTTCTATAGTTATTTTGTTTGTGTTTATTTTAGATTTTGGGATGGGTATAATTAAGTTTGAGATAAACACATAAATTTTTTTCAAACTCAATTTTTTAAAAAATCAATTCTTTTATTATATTAAAATCAATTCTACTAAAATTTAAAACAAACTGACCCCAATGATAGTATGTTAACCGGAAATCAAACATGCAAAATATAGTTGAACAAATTCTATACATCTGGTTTTTTTTATTGCTGTAATTTTAATAAACAAATTAATTTTAATTTAATTTTTTAACTATTGTTCTAAAGCTACACCAATTAACATGACTATTATAGTTGGAGGCCATACGGTACATTTAGATGAATTTAAAAGAGTTTATTTGAATTTATTTCTTGAAACAAATAAATACTTACATTAGTATTTGGATACACTCAATAAATTTTTTTACTGCATGCAGCAAGAAATGGCCAGGATGAACAGAAAAGTGCATCGCTTGACAGTAAGAAGACATCAATTTCTGAAGCATATACAGAAATTTTGACTGGAGCTAGAAATGGCATATTTAAATTAGTTAAAATGGTGGATGAGATCACATCCCTAATACGAAGTGCCACACAAGAAACTGACAATAAGAAGACATCAATTTCTGAAGCACATAGAATGGAGACAGCAATTTTGACTGCAGCGAGAAATGGCATAGTTGAAATTGTGGATGAGATCATGTCCAAAATACCAAGTGCCATACATGAAACCGACCTGGAAAAGAAAAATGTATTGCTTGTGGCAGTCGAGAACAGACAACCCTTGGTTGTGGAGGCATTAAAAAACGGCTTGAGGATCTAATCTTTAATAATGAGTGGATAAGAATGAGAACACCGTGTTACACATGGCAGCAGCCACAAGAAGCGAAAAGGATTGGCACATATCTGGGGCTACCTTGCAAATGATGTGGAACATCAGATGGTTTCAGGTATATAATTTTTAACCCCATAATATTGAGTTTTAAACCTATTATCTAATTATCTAAATTATTCAAATATCTCCTTACTAGTATAATCTTAATAGCTTTTACAGGCATATAATTTTGAGATAAATTATTAGTCCAACTCCAACCATACCTTATATGCGGCTGTGGCCACTAGCTAGCTTACTACATATACAATTAATTGGATAAATAAATAATTAATTGGATTTGAGTCCTTTAAAATGGTCTAAAAATATACTAATCTTAATAAATAATGTCAAAATCAAACGTTTATGATCCAACACAATTATGATTTGTTATACACGTGTTAGTAATGTTGACCATTAATTTATTTATCAACCGCTGAAATTACTTATTTTATAGAAAAATGATTGATAGACACCCAATACCCATTTAACACCCAGAGAGAGAAAGAAATAAAAGAGAGATAAGTGATAGATGTGATAGATAAATGATGTGATAGGAAGAGAGAGATAGAAACAAAAATAGGTGTTGGATGGGTGTTAAGAAAAAGTGGGTGTACATGTATCATTGTTGTATTTTATATTCCAAAATGAGTTTATCACTTTAAAGAAGAATGGATCTTTATCCAAACATGTGCAATTCGTTAAAATTCACCTAGCATTGAAGAGTATGTTGAAAAGATTGTGATTGTTCTGATGAATTTGATATTTGCTTGACACTTCTCTGTGTACGATGGAGCAGTATATTAAAACTCTAGTGCCAGAGCACTACACAATTAGAACCAACCAAGAGCAAAAAACTGCAGGGGAAATCTTCAAGGACTTACCTATACATAAAGAGCTGGTAAAAAATGGTAACGAGTGGCTGAGGGAGACATCACAGTCTTGTTCAGCAGTGGCAGGACTCCTTGCTGGTGTTTCCTTTGCCACAGCCAGCACTGTCCCTGGTGGCAACAACAGTGACACAGGTCAACCTGCATTGGAGGGAAAGCCAGCTTTTGATGCATTTGCCTTGGCCTCACTAATTGGCCTTTGCTTCTCTGCCACTGCACTCATAATGTTCCTTTCTATACTCACTTCTCGGAAAGAAGCCAAAGATTTCAGAATAGATTTGCCCATGAAACTGCTTCTGGGCCTCAGCTCCCTTTTCTTGTCCATTGTTGCCATGTTCACTTCTTTATGCTCTGGCCACTTCTTTGTGATTGACCAGAAATACAAGGGCATCCTATTCCTCATTTATGCAATCACTTGCTTGCCCGTGTCTTTCTATGCAGTAGCACAGTTCCCGCTATACCTTGATCTCCTTAAGGCTATTCTGACCAAAGTGCCACAGACACATGATAAGGGTGATGATGACTTATAAAGGTGCTTCTTTAATTCCTTTTTTGTTTTTTTGGGTTCTCTTAGAGTATGATGAATTGAAACTGTGGTTGGCTTGTTCAAGTAACAATCAATGACAATGACAATGACTTCTGTACTACCTATGTTTGGAGCATTATATGTTTGATATGTTGGATTGTGGTTATTAACGTAGGATTCTATTATCATGTGCTATATGAAAGACTTGAACTTGTTGAGTGTCATGTTGTTGTTCGAAATGGACTAATCAATTGTAATAGACACTTTAGAAGTCCAACTTCTGAAAAAGTCCCTCTCACCCTCACTTGTCTAGTCCCACATTGGACAAACCACTCCCTCTCAATCTTCCCTTCCCCTATATATAGGATGGACTACCAAATCAAAATTCTAAACAAAGTTACAGGCTCTATGTTTTGCATTAGGGCCCTATAATTCGTTTTCGTTTTTTTGGAATGCCTCAAGTATCTGGTAGTTCACTACCTATTGCAAGGGCCTAGTTACCAATTTCCTACATGTACTAAAGACAAATATAGGTCAAACCCTACTTACCAATTTCCTTTATTATATTGAAAAACAAATCATTCCATTAATTTGAACTTAATTTAAGCTAAATCTTGTATATTGACGGAAGACTAAAGACTATATATCAAAGTCAAAATTTAACATTATATAGTATACGAGTATTGATAAAATAAGGTACACCTTGTGCTAATTTTGAAGTTCATCGCCAGTATGTAGAAAATAAAAACCGGGAATAAAAAAAAAAAGGCTACGCACAACTTTGGAAGACCAAAGCCAAATGGGCAACTTGGTGCTATAAAGCTCCTGCTATAACAGGATCCAAGGAAGGGTCGGACCCATCATGATTCTATTGTTAGTAGTCTTACCTTGCATTTACAAAAAATTGATTCTATGCCTCAAACTCGTGACCTCGAGTTACACTGCAATAACTCCTGTTGTTGCACCAAGAATCCCCTTCAATGAAGAACAAAGCCAAAATTGAACCAAATTTATCCATTGAGCAAATTACACAGTCCTGTCAAGTGCCAAGGTTAGGTGTCCGGGTAGACACTGGTGGGCCATGAGAGTATCTCCACTGGTCACAGGCTGAGCATTTCTCCAACTTCACACTGTTTTCCAACGTGCAGAATTTGCAAGACCAAATGTTGAACTTGGTAGTAGCATCTTTTGGCTGTTGCGTGCCACACAGTTCACATACAGGGGCTATTGACTGGGTTGGTCCAGCACCATTCACATGCATTAGAAAAAGGCAGCATGTTACAAGACCATAGGTGGTGTTGTTAATTATATTCTTTAGAAAGAATAAAAAGCCACATCATAATATTTCAAGAGTATACTTTATGCCAAAATATTTAGCGTTTCTTTAATTTGCAAAAATGTGTTCTGTTTTGAATATGAACTGGTGAAAACAAAAAAAAAACTCGAAATTAGAAATGAAAACAGAAAATATTTTCACAAGACCCTTCTTTATTTATTTATTATATTTGGTAACAACCCAAGAAAGAAAAAGTCTGCAATGAATGAATGCAGAATATTTGAATGCTTACTTTATTCAACAGAGTGCACATCCGACACTCCCACATTGCAGGTTCTTCAGAATGAAGGGTTCCATTACTTGATGGATTTGCAGAACTGGATCCTGCCTGAGAATTGGACTGAGAATGTGAAATGCTTTCTAATGCAAAACTCCTCTGTTGAGACCTGGTTTGATGCTCAACGACAGATCCAATTTTTGGTGGTGTATCCATTGTCAAATCAACATATTTAGGGGTACTAGATGAGTGAACCGGTAAACTTGAATCCTTAGCGCGACTTCTTTTTTGAATGTCAGATCCAAAGGTAGTGTGGAACTGTCTGTTAGTCTTGAGCTTTCAGCAATTTTCCGCTTATTTACAAGGTTCTCAGCTGATTCGTAGTCAACATCTTTGTATTCGGTATGTTCACAAGACTGAGAAGTGAGAACCACACCATATGTCATCCTGTAATCTCCTTTCTGCAGCCATTGCAGCAGCTTGTACTGGACTAAGTGCCTCCATTATAACACTATCACCACCAAGACGCTTTGGTCCTGATGGAAGAAGAGATCCCAATCGTGATCTCTTTTCTGCAGCCGCGAGTGCAGTTTTACGTAGTGATGAAAGTAAGCAAATCTACCAACTTCCTAAGTAAGGAAAACACAGTTTTCTACTTAGAATTCACAGCTGTAAACAAGTGTTTCAAACAATCATAAGCAACGGTGAACCAATATTTCAAATTTTCAACCATTATTCTAACAAAAATTGTCCTATTGTAAAACACTTAGTCATTATAACTAAGTTGCAAGGAAAATAAAGTTCCATCCCCCTACTATTTCATTTTCTTTTATTTGTTTATTTATAATTATAACTATTATTAGTATTTTGTTAGGGATCTTAGCTAATACAAAATGCTCAAAAGTCAAAGGTAATAGAGCTTCAGCATCTTATATGTAGACCATAACCTCGTTAATGGAATTTATGGCTGAAATATTTCAATGTTCCAATAAAATGAGAAACTTAAGGCCTAAACCAGAAAATATTGGATACAAAAAAAAAACAATTGAATAAAAACGAAATATGACAAATAAATAAAATCCACAAGGCAATTGTGTGAAGCAAAGAGAGTGCACTTTAAAAGGCAAGAAAAGAAATTCAATAATGATCGTTTTGCATAGTCAATAACAAAATCAGGGGACAAAGAACCTTTCTAAGTTCATGCCAGAGCTTGTAGAAGTTGGCATTGTGAGGACCATGTGCATTGTGGCAAAGCTCATGAAGCATGGTATCCAGAACTTGATCAAATGGGAAAAAGTCCCAAATGTAGACCGCACTTTTAACTTTCTATAATTTGGAAATATAAGGTTTAATTTATAAATAAAAAAAATGATTGATGAAGAGTCTCTATGGATATTGAAAATATTGCTAAAAAGTTTGAATAGAAATAATATATATCATAATAATATTATGTGTATTTATTTATTAGGCGCTTGTGGAGGAGTGCTTCGAGACGATAGTGGATGCTTCATCTTTGGTTTTTTCTGCTAAACTTGGAGCCTGTACTGTCCTGGAAGCAGAACTATGGTGTATTTTTCATGGGTTAAGCCTTGCCTGGTCGAGAGGATTTAGAGCTGTTTCTGTGCGTTCAGATTCTAGTGTTGCAATTGAGTTCCTTCAACAGGTATGTAATTTTAATCATTTGTGTTTTGGGTTGGTAGAGGCAATCCATATGATCCATTTGGGAGCAGGACAAAGTGAAGTGGGTTCATGTATTAAGAGAGGTCAATCAAGTGGCTGATGTCTTAGCTAAGAATGGGTTAGGACTAGATTCTAGCATGAGAATTTTTGAGTTATGCCATGCCTTCATTTGTAATGCCATTTTGGCATATGCTTCATGTGTGACTTTTCCTAATGGATTTTAATCTCTTTTCTCTAGTTGCTGGTGATTGTTGAATTTATGATATACAATGGAGTTAAAATGCTAAGGTGTGTAATTGCTTGTTGGATTGCCACTTGCATGTTTCTTTAAATTCATATGAATCTGTCAATAACTAGTATAAAATGGTGTATTGCATGCTTTAATGGATTGAAGTAGTGTTCGATGACTTTTTGGATTGATTTGTGTTCAAATTTGTTTTCTGCTGCTGATTCTACAGAACAATTCGCTGGGCAAACGACACTAGTCATTGGGTGAATTGTTGCTGCAGAGGAAAACAGAATTCTGCCTGTTTAAATTCGCTGGAGGAACCCATGTCTTCGCTGGGCGAATTTTGAGTGATTTTGACATGTGTATGTGTGTGTGTGTGTGTGTGTTTGAACTCTCATTGTATCTAGCATTAGTTTCCTTTCCTTATATTGATTTTGATATTAAATCCTAAAGTTATTTATCTTAGAAAAAAATATTTGTAGCTTTTATTGTATTTTATAAAAAATCTGTTATAATATACCCATCATTATTTTCATATCTTAACTTCTGTATTTGGCAGTAATTGTGCTAAATAATGATATAATGCAGCAGTGGATTGTGAAGGATAACAAGGACATTTGTAAAGGAGCCTATATAGATAGATGATAATCTCTGAGTGGTAGCCACCAACATCCAATTTGCTAGCTAGTTACGTATCCATAATTATGAATTGTGTGACACCCATAAACTGAATCACTATGTATCATTTGACTCATTGCCCATCATATTAATTATTTTATTACTTGGTATTGTCTTAGCTATCATCTGACCTATTGTTTATGTCCTCAAATCATTGTGCAATATTATCTGTCCCTTTCTATCCGACTATATACCACCTAACCATTTCCTCAAGCCTTCCAATTGTCTATTTCTTCAAACCGTTCCCAATCCTATTGATATGTTACATACAGATTGCAAGGCAAACTTTTTGCAATTTAGGGGTCCTGTTCCAGGAGGCAAGTTCTTTGATTTGCTGTGATGAGGAATGAAATGGTGTTCAACAAGGCTTGGTCTTGGCTGCGTGGAAAGGTAAAAGGATTTCTGTACACCCACTTGCAAATTAACTGGCCGGACAGCCCTGCGGTCAGTTTGGGGCTTAGATCTTAGGCACAGCTCGGTTGTTCTGTTCTGTATAGCACTCTACTACCTTTGGTGCTCCCAGCAGGGGATTTCAATCAAGTTAACACATGGAGGTGGCCATTACATTACTCAAGTGCGCTCTGCTGGACTGATCTTGCAATTGAAGTACTGTTACTCTTTTAAGGACAAGTTTTGCACGGCCCTGTGTTGGAAAATTAAGACTTTTCCTTTGTATTTGTTCGCTGCTAAATTATGCAGCATTGGCTTTTGGTGTATTTATGTGTATCTTAGGTGAATTTTTGTCATGTTGCAGATGTTGTACAGATTGCCTACTATGGTGGGCATGTGTTGAGTTGGTTTGAGTTTGGGGTAAATTTGGATCATGACCTATTAAATTTGATCGGGTTGGAGGTCAAACTTTTAAGAAATGAATGTCTGACCCCAAATCAAACCAACCCCGATCACATTTGGATTGGGTCATCGGGGTTTAATATTAAAATAATTTCAATTATCAAAAAATAAATAAAAACATCAAAAATTGAAAGGTAGACAAAAAAGGAAAAAATAAATTGTAAAAAATAGACAAAAAATACAAAATATATTTATAGATCAATAAAATATTGTCTTGCTTTTGAAACTAGCACACATTGTCCAAAAACATAATTACACAATAATAGAATTATTATTTGTTTCGTATCATAAATACATAAGTATGCAACATAAGATTATGAATGTTTTTGGGTTTAAATACACTTTTCATCCCTGTAATTAGGGAGTCATTTGAATTTCGTCCCTATAAAAAAAATCTTTTTGTCCCTGCAACATGCCAACTCCCCGTTTTTTGTCCCTACAATCAACTTCCGTTACAAAAAAGCCTATGTGGCCAACAGACTTCCAGATGGCAGTGCCACGCTGGATGAGTAATCCTACGTGGCATATGCTGATTGGACTTATCGCTGACTCAACATTTATTAACTATTTTAAACATAATTTAATCAAAATAACTAAAAAATTTGAAAACAAAATTGAATAATTAAACAATTTATTTTGAGTCCCCCTTCTCTGAGACTTTTTTGCCCCTCGTTTACCCCGGCTCTATCCATCCCAAGGACCTGAACAACTCACACACAGAGAACAAGTTGATTGCAGCATTTTCCAGATAAGTAAACTCCTTAGAAACATTGTCATTGCAAAGGAATTGCAATTAGCACAATCTGTATAGGCATGATACATAGAGAAGAACCAATTTCTAAAGCCTTCTCAGAAATTTTGTTACACAGGGAGGATCTAAAATGCAAACTAGTATAAAACAAAAACAAACAAAAAAAATCCAGAAATGGTATTTTGTTGGTCTATCAGCAAGCAATAACAAACCCTCTTCTTTCTCTCTCTCTCTCTCTCTCTCTCTCCCTCATCTCTCTTTCTCTCTCTTATATTAACAAAACCAGAAAACCAGAAGAAAATAAAGCACAGATGGGGGCGGTGGGTGGGTCTCGAGGAGAGGGTTTACCAGTACCCTTCATCGTCTTCCACTGGAAAGCATCATCTTTTGTCTCTCCCGCAGTACCAATGGCGGTAGAGGTGGCTTGCAGTGGCGGGTTGTTCTACTTCATGGCGGCAGAGGTGGCTTGCAGTGGTGTGCACCCACCTGGCTTGCAGTTGTTCGACGACGCTCTTTTCTCCCTCGTCATCGTTCACGGCGTCGTCCGCACCCTCCACTCTGCTGCCGCCGCCGCGCTCACAGGGGAAGGGGAAGAGGTCTTGCGTAGTAGTAGGTCCCCTGCTGTTGTAGATCTCTGTTTCGATTGTGACTTGGAGTTGGTAGCTAGGAGGAGGGGAAGGGGGAAGAGGGGTGGGGGTGGCGGCTGGGAGGGGCAAGAGAGAAAAGGAACCCTAACTTTAGTCAAGCAATTTGTTTTTAATTAAATTAAATTGTGTTTTAAATAATAAAGTATGTTTTTAAATAAATTTTATTATTAATATTAAAATTAATGATTAATGCTGAGTCAACAAATGTGCACAGTCAGCACTGCCAACTGGACTCACTAATCCTATGTGTCAACGCCATCTGGACGTCTGTTGGCCACGTAGGCTTTTTTGTAACGGAAGTTGATGGTAGGGACCAAAAACGGGGGGTTGGCATGTTGCAGGGACGAAAAGAACAAAAAAAAATTTACAGGGACGAAATTCAAGGGATGAAAAATGTATCTAAGCCATGATTTTTTTTAAACCTTAAAATCTTACTTTGAAAGCTTCATGAAATGTTATTTTTATTAAATTCATAATAAAAAAATAGAATCACCGACAATATTCAGGTTGGTTCGAGCTATCGAGTTTTATATTCTCCCGATATCTGAACCAAACATATCAGATTTGGCGAAAAAAACCCAAATAGAATTTAAATGATCCAAATCAACTTGATTTTTTTACTTCGAGTTGATCTGTTTATCGAGTTGATCCAGACCCATGACCACCCCTACCTACTATGGTACATCTTGTACTATAGTTTGGTAACTCTTATCTAATAAATTTCATTTGTCTTTGAAAAAAAAAATGGTAGAGGACCTCAACTTGTGACTTGTGAGGAATTGTTGCTTACCAAGGACCAAACGAATAAATTCTTGGATGGGTTAACGGTCCACGTCCTATTTACATGTCCCTTTCTTCTTCTTGTTTTTGATAAGAACATGTCCCTTAATTTCTTTTTTCCAAAGATAAATTCTCAGCACTTATACTTAACCCCTATTCGAAGATAATATATCTTTCCGAGGAAATTTCTATGGTACCGTCGTTAAACTAATGTTTTTAGTATCGTTGGTTTTTCAATCAATGATATTTTTGTAGATTTTTATTTATTTATTACAGTTCAGTCACTAAGTATTTAAACTTTATTTTTTATTTTAATGTAAAAATATGATTATCTCATTTAAAATTACAAGAAAAATAATTGCATTACCGAGAAATGGGTTTTTGGTATAGTTTTCACACTTCCAACAGAATCTCCATATTTTTAATTTTAAAAATTTAATTAATCATTTTCTATATTTTGAAACTGAAAAGAATTTAAATATATAGGAATTATGATGCAATAAGAAAGAGTTGGCATGTATTAAAAAAATAATATAACATGGAATTCTATTATGCTATTGGTTAATAAAATAGTTTTGATATCGTTGTTTTATTAACGGCACTGTAGAAACTCTCTTTTTTTGAATGATCGCTTAGTGTGATAACCTGTTTTTTGTGATTTCTTATATTTATTCTAATAATCTGATTAATTCCGCGGATCACTTAATTAGTGTGATAACCTGTTGCGATTTCTTATTTTAATATTGTATAGGCCACTTATTAATTACTAGAAGACAAAGCTCTATCTAGCAAGTTTCATCGGCTAGCGGATTGCGAATTTGACAAGCGCGTAGCAGATTAAAAAATAGAGTTGTTTGGTAATATGTAGTTTATTGTTATGAAATTAATCAAAACGAGAACAAAACATAGAGACATAGAATAATAGATACAAGAGAGAAGAGAGAATGAGAGAATATTTTATTGTTACTCTTTTGGGGTACCAAACCATGTACAATGAGAGTGATATTTATAGCCACCGAAAACCCTAATCATTATTCTAGATATATATACAATTGAGATCTTATCTTAATAATAGAATCTGATCTTATTTATTCTTGATCTGATCTCTTCCGAAAATGGATATCCACAAAATATTCATAACATTTATAATATTTTTCTAGTAGCTTATAACGTTTTTTCAGACATTTGAACTTATAGTTCCACAATATTTTTTTCTCTCGTTTTTACTCTCATTAGTTTTATTAAATTCCTTCGTTATCCTCTATTAAATAAAATTAAACCTTACCTTATCATTCTCATTTTTCATATTTGATGCTCTCACATGTTTTTCTCTTTCTCATCTATTGGTTTTTGTTTTTCCATAACTCGTAATAATCTGGCTAATTTATTATGGAATACAAGATGATATATTTGTTTTATTTATTATTTTTGAATAATATAATACAATATAAAAAGTATCTTTAATTTTTATTTTAATTATAATACTATTATTATATGTTTATTGTTATATGTCTATTATTATCTACTAACGGAAAGATGGGCACTATCGTGCTCGTCTGTCTGGTTTTTTTTTATATTTTTCGGGTTAAATATAAAATTATATAATAACATATAAGTTTAACTTATCATGGTATATACATTCATATAAGCGGGTTTTTTTTTTAATTGAAGCAATGCAGAGGTTATTATTTGTCTATTCTCTAATCAGTTTGAGGGTAATTCTGTCCATTAAAAAGGTTACACCAAAACCTGATATCGCCATTATATATTGTTATAGGTTATAGATAACTTAAATAACTAAAATAAAAGGAATTGCCTAAAATAACTACCTTTTTGGTGTCATATTTTCTTACAATTTGTGTCCTTACATATTAATGTTTTAATTGAATAACTATAATAAAGGGGATTGCGTTAAATAACTACCTTTTTTGTGTCATATTTTCTTACCAATATTGTCTTTACATAACTTAATGTTTTAATTAAAATTTAAGGGTTAAATATGAGATAAATTTAAAAACACACTCTCCAAATTAACCAACTAACCACACACATGCACACAAAAAAACTGTTCCACTACCCTGACAATTGTAACCATTATGGCATTACGCGTGTGGTCTGCATTTCCCGTAAGCGGATGGTGACTGGCTCATTCATATCATCATTTTCCTCTTTTTTTGGTTTATTTATTTTATTATAATATCCCCTTTTCTTTTTTTTTTCTTCTTCTGTTTAACAATAATCCAAAAAAAATCATATTGGGCAGTTATTAATCATTGATTGATAGCTGAATGAGTATGTTTAACATATTAATCATATTTTAGGTCATTTATATTTATATATAAAGGGAATATGCAATACACCGTGCATGTTTGTTTGCTAGTGTTGATTAAAGAAATGTACGATTTTTTCTAAAAAAAAATATAAGCATTAATTAATATTTTTTTATGTCATTTTATATTTATCAGCTAGTTTAATTGTTAATTTTATCAAATATTTTAAATTCAATCTACTTGCTTATCCGTTATCAACTATTTTATCCAATATCTACAACTTTTTACCATACAAAACCAAAGATAAACTTCGCCAAAAGAAAAAAAGAAGATAAAGATGAAAAATAAAAATATCATCTTCTTACGCTAGTTTTTTCTCTTTGATTTTGTAACTGAACATTCCAATAAGGAAACGTAGAATTCTTTTTTTTTTTCAATCAACTTTCCTTTTCCAGCAGTACACTTTAGGGGTGAGCAGCGGCCCTGGGTCACCCGCGAATCCGACCTAGACCAATAGATTTTTTTTGTTGGAAAAATTGGAGATTATTGGGTCTAAACCGAACCGATGGAATTCGGTCTGGTTTGGTTCGGTTCACAGGTTTCATTTTCTGAACCCGTGAACCCAGATAACAGATTTAGAGAAATCCGAACTAAACCGGCCCGTACTCACCCCTAGTAAACTTGGCCAAACATTTTTTTTAGAAAAGTATATTTTCCTCTTGCAAGAGAAGTTTAAATTACATTTCTCATTCCTCTTAATCTCTTATGTTAAAATTTGCCCTATCATTTTTAAAAAATAAAATAATCCTAAATTCTCCTGCATTTTATTCCTATCAATCATCCTAATTAGTAAATTGAGAAATTATTTAATTTTTTTTATGTTTTCAGGACATCAAATGTATTCACTTATACTCCATTCGTTTTAGATTAATTCTCAAGTTAGAAAAATAAAAACATAGATTAATTGTCACTTTTATTTTTCCCACGCAACATTTCCTCTTCACTATTTTGCTCATGGACAATGCAATATTGAGAAATGTAAGGATAATAGTAAATGGTGTAATTATTAATAAATTTTAAGCACAATTTAATAAAATTGTTCTACTTTTTAACTCATTTATTGTTTTTTTCAATCTTGGTGAAAAAATCTTAGTGGACAATTAATATGAAATAGATAGAGTAAAATAGTAATAGGTATGTAGGAAAATATATAAGATGAAATAACATATATCACTTTAAAAAATAAATATGTACCCCCCATCTCAAAACGAGTTAAAATCCTCTTTATTTTTTTCTCTACATTTCTTTTATTATTATGCTTTTGAAAAAAATAAATGACATAAATGTGATACATATATGGTGGAGAGTGTCATTTATTTCATTTATTCTCCCAAAAATATAGTAACAAAGAATTGGAGAGAGAAACAAAATGGAGAATATCTTAACTTTTCCAAAATCTTGGTGGTTTAAAGCTTTGATACACATATTAAGAAATATTTAATTTAGTTACAATTGGACTAAAATACCCCTATTTATTACTTTATATTATTCTCAACTACTCTCATAAATATTATCCCATCCTCTTAATTGAATATAGGGGTACAGTTGAAACAAATGCTTACATATTTCTTAAAAATTTAATATCACCAAAGTTTTAGGACAAAAAGTAAAGGTTAAAACCACAATGAAAGAGAGCGGATAATAAACATTAGTCCATTTTAATATAATCAAATTTCTTATGCATATTTTTTCTTTGTAATATCATTAATATATATTTCTAAGCGTTTAATATAAACTATGGAGTAATAAAAAATAAATAACTTTTTTGAATAAAGCTCTAAAACCAATAAAAAATGTTTAAAACCTTATTTTATATTTTAAAGTCATGAAATTAATAATGGTGCTCGAAATTTGTTATTATTAACGTTAAAAGTTTTAAACAAAGAAGGAAAATTATTAAGCCAGTCATGTAAAGTCATTTGCAAGCATCAAAAGGTTTGTAATCATGTTAAAAATGGATTGAAGTGTAATACATATTTATTTTTTTAGAGTGTAGATTTGAACATAAAATATTGAAAAATGAATGTAATTCAAATCTTTCTAGGAATGACAGTATAATTTATCCAATTTAATTAAAATTTTAGAACGAGACAATTGTAAAATAAATTTATCTGTTTTTTTTTGTTACATGCATGGCAAAAGAAAATAAACTTATCTTTGAAATGCGGTATTAGTTCTTGAATATTTTAATAAATTAAATCATACTTTGATTTAAATTTATAATAAATAATTTTTATTTATATACTTTAGAAGCAAACTTCCTTTAGAATAATTTTTTACCTTTAACTTTGTTCTTCTGTTCTAAAGCATGTTAATAATAATTTCTTTTTATATTCTTATATCCTTCAAATTCACTGAAACACACAAACAAGTATTTTTTTTTTTCGACTCACATGCAAGTTGGAATTATCGGATTCGAAGGATTGGTATATATAAAAGATGTTCAACTGCATCGCGAACATATCGACTAAATTCATTCTTCCCATCTCACACACACACACACACACACATATATATATAGTTCCTTCACTACGCTTCGATTCAATCTTTGTTTCCACCTTGAAAGACGATCATGAACCCGAATATGCAGGAGGAAGACCATAACAAGACAGTGATAATCACGGGAGGTAAATATAAGTGTTCTAGTTTTACATATGGCAATTGATAATGTATACCTTCTTATTTTTTAGATGGAGTATATTAGCCACCTTAACCAAATTTCAAATTTATGTTATAACTTGCTAACGAATTCGTTCTAAAAAAAAGGAGTGTAAGTTAACAACTCCCATAAACTTTTTATGACAAATAAAAATAATAGCAACTTGTCACACTATTTCAAAAAAGAGAGAAATCTATTTTATTCTATTTCAATATAAGGAAATTAACCCCCGATTTTTATGTTGTGACACATGTCACCTCTATATATTTTTTTTAAGTAACGTTGTTGTGTTTATGAATTTTTTTTTTACCATTTTGATAGAAGAAACACCTGAACATACGAGTGAGGTCTATAAGCCGATGGATGGTGAATCAAGTCCAAAGGTCAGGTTCCGCACATATACAGTGGAAGGAAACTGGGAACTTGTGAAGGATCTGTATGAAACAGACATTGAGTTATGCACTATAGAAATCAACAGAAGCAGGGGCACTGCACTGCACGTGGCTGTGAATGATGGCAATGTAGAAGTGGTTAAGAGTTTTGTGGGGTCAATCGTGAATCATGGAAAGGAGATAGCCCTTGAGTTAAAGAATGAGAGAGGGGAAACTCCCCTGCACCTCGCAGCAACAAGGGGATTCAAGGATATATGTGAGTGCATCATAGGGAAGAATGGGGAGAGGAAGCACTTGATTCACATTGATAACAACGAGGGAGAGACACCTCTATTCTATGCTGCACTTTCGTGGCAAAAACAAACTTTTTTGTACCTCTCTTACTTCAAGCCACATGAGGAGGTTAACTATTCTAGATATCTTACTCGAAGCAATGGGGATAGTCTCCTTCACTGCACCATTCGAAGAGAATTTTTTGGTAAGCTTGCTTTTAGTAATAGTTCCTTCCATTCCATTGCTTTAAATTAGGGCAATGATACACATACACCTCATCACCCATCCCACATCTCATCCCGATGAAGTAATGGGTGTGGGATGGGGGGGATTCATCCCTCATTTCCGTTTAAATTATGGATAGAATACTGATAATTGGACACCCTACAGTGTCCCTGTCATTAGCACTCCAACACGTTTAATTTTTTCTATCTTTTTTTTACGAGAAACATCTTATATATATTACTTATCACATCTATCTTCTCTCTCTCTCTCTCTCTCTCTCTATCTATCTATCTATCTCTCTCTCTCTCTCTCCCTCCCTCTGTCTCCATGTATATATAATAACTTACATTTTCTTATAATACTTCATTCGTTTCAAAATGATAGTCTAATATATATAGTGTTTTTCACCAAGATAAAAAAGACAATAATGAGTTGAAAAGTTAAACAATTTTACTAAATTGTCCTTGTAATTAATGTTACATCGATAATACAAAATGATAAATATAAAATGCATTAATGAGGATATATAAACGTGAAAAAAAAGTAATTAGTACTACATTGAAAACATAATATAGACTATTACTTTGAAGAATAATTCTAAATCTTCCTACATTTTATTCCTACAAATCCTCTTAATTACAAAATAGAGAAAATATTAATTTTTTTTTATTTTTTTAAGATATTAATTGTATTCTCTTTCTTATTTTATAAAGTAATAGGATGATATATAGGAAGATTTGTAGAAAGATATAATATTTCTCTACTTTGAAACATTTTTATTTTTCAAAGTGGACTATTATTTTGAAACGGTTATGGTTGAAATTGCATGCACACACAAGTTGTAATTATATAAAAATGCATGTTAATGTGTGGTTACAATTTTGTGTTATAGAGACTAAAAAAATTACTTTAATATCGTGGCTCAAATTGCAAATCATAATTAATGCTTATTACTCACTATATATTTATTACTAATTAATTATAATAGCTGTTTCACGGGAAAAAAAATAACAGAGCAAATTATAGTGCTATACGTATATAAAATGTATGTATGATATGTCACATTTTTAGGAGTCGTTGAAAAGAAACCAAATCACAGTTTATTGTTATTTTATCAAAAAAGTATTATAAATCAAGCAACAAAGATGCAAATTACTAATGCATTTGTGGGTGTGTTTCAACAGATTTGGCACTTATAATATTGAAAAAATACCCTAATCTTCACGACATTCAGAACAAAGATGGATTCAGTCCTCTGAAACTTCTTGCTACTAGGCCCTCGGCATTCTGGAGCGGAAGCAAGCTTACATGGTGGAAGAGGATTCTATACCACTGTAAGTTCTTATATTAATTAATAGGCTTAAATATGTTTTCAGTAATATTCATTTTGGTCCCCTATTTTTAAAATGTAACTTTTTAGTTTTTCGTTTTTAAAAATGTGTCGTCACTTTTAGTCTTTGAGACTATATTTTAAATTTAAAAAATATCTTCTAAATTTGGGAGGGGTCAAAATATAAATTTAAAAAATCTTTAAAAGTTAGGAGAAAGGGAATAAAGTGAGAATCAGGATTTAAGAGATGTCAAAATATAAATTTAAAAAATATTTTTTAAATTAAAAAATAGTCCCAGGGGCTAAAAGTGATATATTTTAAAAATAAAGGACTAAAAAGTTGTGTTTTAAAAATAGGGGACTAAAAATAAATATTACTGAAAAATGAGAGACTAAAAACAGATTTAAGCATAATTAATGCATAGCTATCTGTGGCTGGATTGCAAAGAAATTTAATAATTTTGGAACATATAGGATCTGTTTGGGAGTTTTAGAAGAAAAAAAAGAAAAGTGTTTTTGACATTTTAAGGAAAATGGAGAAAGTGAAGAAAAAGAAAATAGAGAAAGTCAATGACATACTTATTGACAAAAAAAAAAGAAAAAGGAAAAGGAAAGAAAAGAAGGGAGCATACTGCCTTGTGTTGTGTCCAACCCGTGGGTTTATAATATTATAACAAGGTGTAATTAATTTCCTTGATTTATCATTAAAATATTTCAATAGAATGCAACTTTTCATTTGTAAAAAATTGAACATTGATTCTTGAACACCCATTTTTTTCACTGATCCATTCAACACTCTTCTTTCTTTCTATGTACGTGTTATTAATCTTTTACCGAGAATATGCAATAAAAATAAATATTTTACTGAGAATGTATCATTTACTAATATTCCAAAAAAAACTTATTTATTAGGCCACTAAATGATTAAAATTAATTGTTCTTCACATTTTGAGAGAGATCAGAAATTATTCTCAACGGTTGTGACCCACTAAATAATTTTTTAAAAGGGTTAAATGTATTTTTAGTTTCTAAAAAAAATGTCTTTTTGGTTTATTATTTTTGAAAATATATCACTTTTAGTCCACATAGTTATATTTTAAATTTAAAAAATATTTTTTAAATTTTTATTTTTTCCTCTCCTAAATCTTAATTTTTACTTTAACCTCTTTTTTCCTCCTCCTCCTCTACCCCTCCACAGCACCCCTCCTCCCTTTCACCCTCTCCAGCTAGCCCCTCTTCTTACCCCTTACCTGTGTGGTTCCATTGCCGCCGTTCAGTACTCCTACACAGTCACTTGTTTTGGAAAATATAGCCATGCCCTTGTCCTATCACAGAATCATTCATTTCTCCTCATAATTGCCCCTACCCTTGCACTAGTGTTTCTGAAAAAGCAAGCCACTTTGATGCTACTTCTCTTCGTCATGGTTATGGAAACCACTCTGCTCAGTCCCAAAAGCCAAAACAAGAGAATGGTTTTGGGAAAACAAATTCAAAGCTTTGAGAATCTTGTATGGTGACTTGATGAAAGCAAAGCAACCCCTGTTCCGTTGTTGAGTTCCAATCTAGACTGGTTCAAAGACATGTTTGAGTTTTTCAACTTTGCTTAGCAATAGGAGGCTGTTTTAGTTTAAAGCCACAATTTTGCTTAGCATTCATTAGATAATTTCTTGATGAGGGGGTGGTAGGGGAAGAAGAGGGGCTAGCTTGAAATGGTGAAAGGGAGGGAGCAGTGGAGGGAGAAAGGAGGAGAAGGGGAAAGAAGCTCAAAGTGAAAATTAGGATTAGGAGAAAAAAATAAAAATTTTAAAAATATTTTTTAAATTTAAAATATGACTACATAAACTATAAGTGACACAATTTCATAAATAGAGGACCAAAAGACGTATTTTCTTGTTCCGAGAACTAAAAACAAACTTCTGAATAATTCTAAAGAATAAAAATATATTTAACCTTTTTCTAAAATTGTATTTGTTTCACTTGTTGTTCTGAACATTAAGTTTACCCTCCATTAGTAATTGGACTAAAATAATCGCTTGGACCAAATTTCATTGATTTAAAAGGTATGAAGACTTGATTTATAAGGTGATTGAAATTACATAAATCAAAATCACTGATGTTGCAAACTAGCGGACCAAAAACATAATAAAATCTGATTTTTCAAAATAAACTAAGAAAAAATTCTGGAAGGTATAGTGATGGCATTTTCTCAAAGAAAAAAGTGAGAACTTCATTATTTGTGTGTGTGTGTGGCGGGGGGGGGGGGGGGGGGAGTTAAGAGTAATTTTTAATTTGTTATACTTATTTTTGTTTAATAATTTTTTTTTGCATATCCACCTACCGAATTGAAAGTTTTTCCTAAATAAATAATATTTACAAATTTTCAAAAAAATCAAAATTATTCAATATTTTATCAACTAATTTCAATTTAAAATATGATATATCTTTTAAAATATAACTGTGAAAGTATATAATTTATTTAGAATTTAATGTGTTTGATCATTGAAATATTATCATAAGATTTAATAATTGCATTATGGAATTTAATATATGTTTATAAAAATTATCAAACAAAATAAATATAGCACTTACTCTTAAAGTAAGTGATATGTGAAAATTAAGAAGAAAATAATTTATAATGAAATTAATTAAATTTTGTACTTTAACAATGTGCTGCTCTAATATGATGACGTGCATGCTTCTAAAACAATTTATAATTTTCTTTAATTTCTTCCTAAATTAAAGGTATACCTGTGGGAACCCTAAACGTGGAAGAAGCTATATCTTTTTTTGGTAAATCTGTGGAACTGGAAGAAGCTATATTGGAAGTTAATAAGGAGTCGAAAGCGGATGAGGCAAAGCTACTCGTAGTCCTTGTTGATCGCCTGAAACGTTTTATTAATGTTGCATGTGGACGTGGTGATCATGGTATGTGCAACCATATTCCATCTCCCTATCGTATTTTAATAGCTATCTTTTCTATTGTACTGTTGTTGATACAAATTTTCCAACTGTACATGTATATTGATTCACATTTCCATCACAATCTCGATTTATTTTAGAGTTTAATTACAATGTAACATCTATTCGATCACATATCACTATAGTGCTATTTGATAATATATATTATTTTCTAAAATATTTATATAAATATAAATATTAACATATATAGTGACATGTGATACACAGTAGAATTTTTTTACACTATTAATGCATAGTAATGAAATTCTTTAATTTAAAAGGAAAATAACATGTTATAATTAGAGTTTAAAATGTACATGTATGACATATAGAAAAGATTATACAGTTTTTAACTGTCAAAAACTTTGATTTAACTATTCATTTTTCTTTACACTATAGGAGTGCAAACAGAAAATAAATATTAAATAGAAAAAATGAATAGAAGAAAAAAAAAAGAGTATATTTATATATTGTTTAGACCGAGAGAAGAAGGAAGTTCTCAACTCATTTCTTTTCCTTTTTTATTGCAAATAAAATATATGAAATCATCTCATTCTCCCTATTAATTTTCTTTTAATTTTATTTTATGCTCTCATTTTATTTTACTAAAATTATATATATGCAACGAGTATGACAGTTTTTTTAATTATTTTACATGAGGTTGTGTCTTACAAATATGACTTAGTTACTTTTAAAAAAAATGAAAATGTGTTATTTTAGATAATAATTTTTGACTTTTTTTATTGGAAGAGTGGTATTCGAACTCGGGTTTAGGGAAATATACTATTTTTTGGTTAGTGATAAGGTAAATCCATGTCTTAAATGGATTGCTTGAGGGCTTTATGTTAATCTGCTTGTAACCATGTCTTTTGGGTTGGAGTACCCCTTGTACTCCCTTTATTGAAATTTGCTTTGCTTATCAAAAAAAAAAAATCCATGTCTTAAATGAATATTTTTGTGAATTAAAATAGGTATATTTTTTTTTGAATTGCAGAATCTAAAAACGTGGGAGTGAAACAAAAAGTCCCACAGCACGAAATACCAATGCCAGAAGGATCATCATCCAGTCGTGAGCTTGTTCCACCAAATTATGCTGCATGTCTTTTTTTTGTGAAGTTTGCATACATGTATATCCCTGGCCTTTCTAAAGCGGTGGGTATGTGTGACTTCCTCGACTAGCCAGTTTATGTCGTGATTTATTGCTTGTTTAATTTGCTACATATATATAGCTCAAGGTTTGACACTTAATTTGATTATCTCTATTATTGCTATTAATTAATTAATTGTTCCATATATGCATGTGTTCTTGATTTTGTTAAAGGGGTTGAAGACATTAGGAATATGAAACAAAAGCACAAATTGAGTGGTCAGCTTTTGAGCGAGCTTATGAAGAAACCTTATGAGTCTTACCTGGGAAGTGGGGGTCAAACACTACTAGAAGACGAGTTGTACCTTAAAGAGTTCGATGGGGCACACATCAGGTCTGCTTTCAAGCCAAAGCAAGGTGCGTAAACGACTTCAGTGGTTTCTCAAAACTTATATTTGGTTCTGAAAGTATGTTTACCTAGAAGAAATTCTATAGTTATGTGTGCTTATTTTAGATTCTAGGATGGATAGAATCTAGTTTGAGATAGCCAATCAAGTTTAGAATTTGTGAAGGTGTTTGGGTGCAAAATCGTGATGTGCAAAATTGATCTGGTGTGGGTAAAATTGATTTTGATGGAAACAAAAATTGTTAACTTTTTGAACAAAATCAATTATGGGTGTGAGACCTACAAATTTTTCTATATATATTTACACATCAAAATATCATTATCAAACACAAATCAATTTTTTTAAAACTCAATTTTTTTAAATCTATTCTATGAAAATCTAAAACAAACAGATTGGTGGTCAATTAGCTGAAAACCGAACATGTATTCCATCCACAAGGCTCAAATTCGAGACCTTGCTTAAGAGATCCAAGTCCAGTGCCACTCGGACCAAAGCAAAATTGGCATCTAGTTGTTTTTTTTAATTATTGATATATTATTTATTATTGTAATTTTAAAGAATAAATTTTAATTTTAATTTTTTCTACATCAATTAACATGACTATTGTAGTTTTTTTCCGAGGGAATGACTATTGTAGTTGAAGAGGCCATAACGGTACATTTAGATACATTTAGAAGAGTTTATTTGAATTTATTTCATGAAATAAATACTTACACTAGTGTTTGGATACACTTAATAAAATTTGGAAATTGGTAAATACACCACAAAAAATAGTCATACACCCCACTTTACAGCATTTTATTTTTTTTAATACCTCAACTACCCACATTCCTTAAACCCCAAAATCGCCTATGTCCTCCATAATCAAATCTCCCACTTCTCACTCATTTCTCTCTCCTCAAATTTCTCCAAGCTTCCTCTTTTACACACCCTTAATCCTCTACATTCTCCATCCGTTGTAAACCTATTTCAGCTCTCAAAACTACTCCAAGAAAATCATCTCTATGAATGATCAAAACGAACTACCGATCCTGTAATAAATTTTTTTTTCCGTTTCGTGTTCTTACTGAAATTTAAGTTTTGGAATACAAAGTTTGTGTGCCGGTTCCATAACATATTTTTAATTTGTTTACGCATTCCGGAATATCAAATTTACGAATGTAATAAACATGCATTTTTAAAAATACCAAAAAAATCTGGAACCTTATTGATTGAGATCCGGAACTTAAATTCCGGAATTTCAAAAATTGTATTACGGAAGTTCCAGAACGCAATTTTTGAAGTTCCGGAATTTAAGTTCTGGTACTTTCGTGTGATAAATCAAAATTTTCGTAATCAAACATATCAAATAAATCATAAATCTTGATAAAAAAAAATCATAAATCTCTTCGTCTTTCTCCATTTACTACTGTACACCTGTTAATGAGTGTTTGAGTTGCAGCCATTTTTATGAGACACAGACACTTGTTAATGAATATATTTGAGGAGCAGACCTTTTTACATGACACTTGTTAGTGAGCATCAGCATTCATTCTATGTTTTTTTTAAGTCCTTTGTCCTTGGCTACCGCTCCATCATCTGCTTTTCCTATATAACTACTCATTCACGCCAGTTTCTATTTTACTAGCAGAGTGATTAAAATAGAACTTAATTTTATCTCACGCCAATGTTAATGAATCACACGGGCTCGCGGGAAATGGATGCCGGAACCACGACGGCGGAGGCCACGATCAATACTGCGGCAAGGAGTAACCAGTAGAATTCGGATGAGACTCAAAGAGGGAGGGGGAATGCAGAATGGAAGAGGACGGAATTTGGGGGAGAGAGAAGTGTGATGGTGAAAAAAAATCTGACTCTGACTCACGGTTTCAGAAATGGGGGGTGGGGTGTATGGGTTTGGGTTTGGGTTATTTTGAAAGTTGGAGAGGGAAGAAGAAGGGATGAGTCATGAGGGTATTATAGTCTTTTTAATTTACAAATTTTTTAAAGTGGAGTGTATGGCCAATTAAGTGGGTGTATTTACCGATTCCCTAAATTTTTTTACTGCAGCAAGAAATGACAAAGTTGAAATGGTGAATGAGCGCATACCAAGTGTTGTACAAGAAACTGATCTGCATGAACAGAAAAATGCATTGCTTGACATTAAGAAGACATCAATTTCTGAAGCACATAAAATGGAGACAGCAATTTTGACTGCAGCTAGAAATGGCATAGTTGAAATGGTGGATGAGATCATATCCAAAGTACCAAGTGCTATACATGAAACCGACATGGAACAGAAAAATGTATTGCTTGTGGCAGTTGAGAACAGACAACCTCTGGTTGTAGAGGCATTAAAAAAACGGTTTGATCAGGATCGCAAATCAAAGCTAGTCTTGAATAACCTCATTCTAAGTGTGGATAAGAATGAGAACACCGTGTTGCACTTGGCAGCCACACGAAGCGAAAAGGATTGGCACATATCTGGGGCTGCCTTGCAAATGATGTGGCATATCAGATGGTTTCAGGTATGTAATTTTTAGATCCGGTTCCTCTGATATGAGTAATTCATTTTAGAGTATAAAATAAGTAATATTAACCATTGATAAATAAATCAATGGTTGATATTACAAGCACATGCATAACAAATTACGGATATATTGGAATAATAACCTTTGATTTTTTCATAAATGATTTATTTTATCAACGATTTTTTATTAGTATATGAGATTAGTTACTTTAATCTCTTCTCACTTTAGAGAAGTCAAACAGGTCATTTTTAACCCATAATGAATTTTAAACCTATTATCTCATCTAAATTATTCAAAATCCCTGTTAATAGTATAATCTTAATAGTTTTTTCAGGTATATTATAATTTTGAGATAAACATGAGTCCAACTCCAACCTTACACTGTATGTTAGGCTCTAGCCAGTAGCCTCTAGCTTATTACATATATAATTAATTGGATTTGGTCATTGTAAAGTGAAAAGAGATTAAAGTAATACCAATCAATAATGAAAAAATCAAACATTGATAATTCAACATATCAATAATTTGTTATGCATATACTAGTAATATCAATCATTAATTTTTTCATTCATCAATGGTTGAAATTACTTATTTTATAGTCTTAGATGTGTTAATTTGTAACTTTAGAAGAGATGGATCTATCTTTTTTCCAAATATATAGTGCAATTCGTTATACTTCCATGAATCTCTTCAAACATTGATACTTGTCTTTGCCATTTGCATTATTACTCACATAGTATTAACAACAGATTAATTGATTTATAAATGTTACTCACATTTCTCTGCACCATGGAGCAGTATATCAAAAGACTAGTGCCAAAGCACTTCATAATTAGAACCAACCAAGAGGAGAAAACAGCAGGGGAAATCTTCAAGGAGTCACACAAAGAGCTGGTAAAGAATGGTAGCGAGTGGTTGAAGGAGACATCAGAATCTTGCTCAGTAGTGGCAGCACTCCTTGCTGGTGTTTCCTTTGCCACATCCAGCAGTGTCCCTGGTGGCAACAACAGTGACACAGGTGAACCTGCATTGGAAGGAAAGCCAGCTTTTGATGCATTTGCCTTGGCCTCACTAATTGGCCTTTGCTTCTCTGCCACTGCGCTCATAATGTTCCTTTCTATACTCACCTCTCGGAAAGAAGCCAAAGATTTCAAAATAGATATGCCCCTGAAACTGCTTCTTGGACTCAGCTCCCTTTTCTTATCCATTGCTGCCATGTTCACTTCTTTCTGCTCTGGCCACTTCTTTGTGATTGACCAAAAATACAAGCGCATCCTATTTCTCATTTATGCAATCACTTGTTTGCCTGTGTCTTTGTATGCAGTGGCACAGTTTCCACTATACCTTGATCTTCTTAAGGCTATTCTGACCAAAGTGCCACAGCCACGTGATAAGGGTGATGACGACTTATAAAGGTGCTTTTTTTTTTGGTTCTCTTGAGTATGTATGATGAATTGAAACTCTGTTAATTTGGCATGTTCATGTAACAATGACTTCTGTACTATACCTATGTTTGGAGCATTGTATGTATGTTTTATATGTTGGATTATGGTTATTTAAATGTATATGCTAGCTATATGAAAGGCTTGAACATATGTATCTATCTTACGTTATATTAGCATATTGAAACCCATGCTCAGATGAGAAGAAACAAAGAAGAAATTGATATTATTGAATAATAAAACTGTACATGGCTCTGCCCTTATATAGCATCAAGCCTGAATAACAGAAAGATTAAAATAGAATGATAAACAAAACTAACTAATTAACAAACTAATAGAGGGTGGTTTTAACTAATCCTAATACGTTGCTATTTGGCTCGACATAATTCATGCGAAAGCACACGAAAAATCAATCAGCCAATCATCACAAGTTATGAAATTTGCAAACATAGATTACAATACACGGCTAAAGCATCAAACAGTTACCAACTGAGGTTAGCGTGAGTGGTTAAGGCATTTTGTCCCTTAGCCAATGTCTCGGGTTCGAACTATGGAGGGTTGTCACCCATTAGAGGTGCCGAACAAACTCCCGCGGGAGATTAGTCCGTCGTGCAAGTGGTGAGATACTCTTCGATGTAGAATTAAAAAAAAAAGCATCAAACATATATAATTTAATCCGTGCATGTTTCCTGCCTTAAAATTTGCGCCATTTATTCGTGTGTGTTTCGCATGAATTATGTCGAGCCAAATAGCAACTCTGGAAACTGAAAATAATTCAGAATGGGTTGGCGAGATCTCGAATTTTCGCACCTCAACCTTGTGAACTTATATGTTTTAGCCAAATTAGTACATTTGTAACATTTTTCTTCGGATTATGTGTATTTTCATCTTTTTTCATAATATCTATATATAATCTATGATTGAGTGTCTTTTTAATTTTGTTTTTAATAACGAGTAGTTGGCATGATAATATTAAAGGTGTTTATAATTTTATTGTTGTAATTGTTTGCATATTATAACTTAAATTGGAAGTACTATAATTTTTTTAACATAATTTATTATCTAAGTTCATTAACTAAAAAATCTAAATAAATACCTCTATATATATCAATATTAAAAGGCACAAAGTCAAATTGTCAAATATCTATATTTATTTAAGGAAAGTTGTATGTATAAAATTGATCTGGGTCAAAATATTGGTGGTGATCTCGCCACTCGTGATAGATTAATGCCGAAAGTTTCCTCTACGGGTGATGATGTCAAGAAGCAATAGAAGAGAAAGTGGTGTCCCTGCTGTAACTTCAATTCAAATCAATTCAATTATCCTCGTTTCTCTCTAACTAAACTCGATCAGCATTCTGCCTCCATAAACATTATTCTCCGCATCGTTTGGGGGCAGCCAAAAATTTGAACACACATGCCAAATTATTAATTAGAGTGAATAACAAAAGGATTCCCGTAAAGGGTTTTCTTTCAACTAATTAAGCCTTCAGAACTGGTCATTTTTGTTTTTTTATTTTTTTAACACCTATTCTGTGCTTCAGTCAGTGTCGGCTCGAACGACAAAGACCATGAAGACCACAAGAAACACGACGAGATATAAAGGATTCAACAGTTACGTATCTTAGGCTAAAGTGAAAAATAAATTAAAAAGAGCATGGTAGATAGAAACAAAACCATTTTCAGTCGCTAGCTTCACCCGGAAGAAAGGAAAAATTACCGCAGAAAAAAGCAAATGAATAAGGATAGTCCATGTCCTTTCTTTTTCCAAAGCTAAATTCTCAGCACGTACGTATACAACCCCGATTGGACGGTAATTAATGTATTTTTCCGGAGGAAATTAAAAGAGATTAATTAATGCAATTCTTTAACTCTTACTACAGCGAGAGATTGTAATGAATAGGAATATATATTGAGAAAAGAAAGCAATATATCCAGAATGTGTAAACTCAGACATCGTTAATTCACGTGATCAAGGGTTTTAGCTGTAATGTATGATATGAGGAGGAAGCATGTATATATAATATATATATCCTTTGAATTAATTTATAATCATTTTTTATATATATACATTAGAAGCAAGCTTCCTTTAGAAGAATAATTTTTTTCCCTTTAACTCTTCTGCTGTTCTAAAGCATGTTCCTCATAATTTCTTTTCAATATTCCCATATCCTTCCAATTCACTGAATTCGGAGGATTGTTGGTATATAAAAGAACACGTTCAGCTGTATCGGGAACATATGTCGGCTAGCTTCATTTTTCCCATCTCACATATATAGTTCCTTCACTGCGCTTCCATTCAATCTTTGTTTCCACCTTGAACACGATCATGAACCCGAACAACATACAAGAGGAAGATTATAACATCCCGTTCATCGCGGAAGGTATAAATATAACTCTTTTAATTTTTCATATAGAAATTGCTAGGCTACACACCTATTTTTTAGAAAGAGTATATTAGCAAGATACACTTTAACCAAATTTATGTTATAACTTGTTAACGTACTTGTTCTAAAAAACTAATGATCACTGTAAGTTAGAAAATCCCATAAATTTTTTATGACAAATAAAAATAATTGCAACTTGTCTCAACATTGATCAACCCGGTTTCAATCTGTGTCACAGAATCAAAAGAGAAAGAAATCTATTTTATTTCTATATGAGAAAATTAACTCACGGTCTTTTATATCGTGATATGTGTCACTTTTATATTTTTTTTATATTTTTAAGTAATATTGTTTTCTTTATGAGATTTTTTTTTTACTATTTTGATAGTAAGTCCGGATGCCGAAGAGTTGCGTGCGTGTACTGTGGGAGGAAAGTGGGAACGTGTGAAGTCTCTATATGAAACAGACATTGAGTTATGCAGGGTAAAAATCAACAGAAACAGGGGCACAGCACTGCACGTGGCAGTGAATGATGGCGATGTAGAAGTGGTTAAGAGTCTTGTGGGGTCAGTCATGAAGTATAGATTGCAGGAAGCCCTTGAGTTGACGAATGAGAGAGGGGACACTCCCCTGCACCTCGCAGCAGCAAGGGGATTCAAGGAAATATGTGAGTGCATCATAGGAAAGAATGGGGAGAGGAAGTACTTGATTACCATTGATAACAAGGAGGAAGAGACACCTCTATTCTATGCTGCACTTTCGTGGCAAAAACAAACGTTTGTGTACCTGTCTTCCTTCAAGCCACATGAGGAGGTTGACTATTATAGAGATCTTATTCGAAGCAATGGGGATAGTATCCTTCACTGCGCCATTCGAAGAGAATTTTTTGGTAAGCTTGCTTTTAGTTCCTTCCATTCCATTGTTTTAAATTATAGTAGGTAGAATACTGATAATTTGGACACCCTACGTACGGTGTCATTAGCACTCCAAACCTTTAATATTCTTTCTCTCTCTTTTTTTTTTCTTTCGAGAAACACATTATATATATCACATCTTTATTTTTTATTTCTCTTTCTCCATGTATATATAGTAACTTACCTTATCTTATATTTCCTCCATTTTAAAATAATAGTCCACTATAGTGTTTTCATTTCTGAAAGATAATGAATGAGTTGAAAAGTTGAACAATTTTACTAAATTATTCTTGTAATTAATATTACATCGATAATACAAAATGACAAATATAAAATGCATTAATGAGGATAAAAGTGAAAAAAATAATTAATACTACACTGAAAATATAAAGTGGACTACTATTTTGAAACATTATTATTTTTCAAAGTAGACTATTATTTTGCAATGGATGGAGTAATATTTATGGTTAAAATTGCATGCACACACAAGTTGTAATTATATAAGAGCATCCGCAAGGTGCTTAGTAAGATCTATCTAATAAGCATAGGTGCTTATGCACTTTTTAGCATTGCAACGGATCTTAAAACAGGTGCTTAATAAGCAGAGTTGCTTAGTTAAGCACCGGTGCTTACAATATTTTGTGGACCCGGTTGTTTTTTAAATAAAAATGAGCAATATGTGGTTATTGGTGGAGTCCATTTAAGAGTTGATTGGAGTGATATTAAAAAAAGTAAAAAAGAGTAGTGTGTATGAGTGAAACCCACTTAAAAGTCCCAAAGTGAGGTCTAGGGTTGTGGATGCTCTAAGAATGCAGTTAATGCGTGGTTACAATTTGATGTTATAGAGACTTAAAAACTTTGATATTGGTGCAAATCATAATTATTGCTCTATATATTTACTAGTGTATTCACCCGTGCATAGTATGAGACATATAATGTGTATTAATTATTTGATTAGTTCACAATTTTAGACTACAATAAAAAAAATATTAATTAGGGTTAAAATAGTAAAATAATTTAAATAGTTATTGTAGTAGACATGACAAAAACGCAAATGAGCATGAACTCACCCGAACTGACCCAAACTTTGACTGAGACAACCTGTTTTGACGGGTTTATGGTCGAATTTGAGTTTTTACTTTTTTCAAAGACAGACATTGGTGGAATGTTGAATTTCCCTCAAACCCACCTTGATATTTAAAATATTAATGTAAAAAATAATAGAATGATGGGACTTGATTTATGGTCTTAGATTTGTTATAGAAGTTTGCACTTTTAGAAAATTATTGTTGAACTTGATTTTTAAATTGTTTCTAAATGAATTCTCATTAGTCAATTTCTTTTTTATTTAACAATTTTAGAAAGGGTTTATTCTTCCCTTAGTTTGATGCTTTAGATGATGTAATGTGTGTTTGGTTCCTATGTTATTTTTGTTAGTCTGTATTATTTTTTAATATAAACAGAAACAAAAACACAAAATAGGACACTACTTAACTAAATGGAATGTACTACATCTCATAGCATCCTCGGCAATATACAACCTGAGAAAATGAGAAATATCCTCAAACACATTCCAATCATAAGACGTAGCATGCCCACGAGAAGAGCAAGTACAATAATTATTTTAATGTAGATATAGATAAGCTTTCATGCAAAATATTTATTTTAGTGTGTTATATTTTAACTTAATTTGTCATATTTTTATCTTTAATTACTTGTATATCTTAGTTATTTTTTATGTCTTACTCTAATCTTAATACATATCCATACAAATTTTTCATCTTCCCACGTATATTAATAAGGGTTTTTATTCAGAATGTATTTCCATGTTATCTAAATATTATACTTTTCCAATGATTAGTATAAAAAGAAGAAAAAACTTTAGAGTACATCGACTCGTATTATACATGATATATATTAAAAATATATAAATTATATATTAAAATATTCATTCAACCAAAAAAATAAATTATATATTAAAATATTCACATTAATGTGTATTTTATATTAAAATATTTACACATAAGTAATTTATTTTCATATAAAAAGGTTTTTTCATCTTTAATCTATATTTGTACTCATATATAAATGTTTTCTTACATCTGTATCAAATTTTTTTTGTCTTATAATTGTAGTTTTAATTTCCATGAGATAATACTAAGCAATATATATATATATATATTTAGTGTTTTGATATTAGTTGACTATACGTATAGGTATTAGTGTTTACTAAAAAATTCTAATTTGTTTTTATAAAAAAATCCATAATAAATTAAGTGAAAAAATAATAAATAAGATAGAAACTAAATCTAAATTGTATCTATGTATTATATTTTCATATAATTTCTTTACTAATTACTTTAAATATGATATTAACATTTAAAAGAAAAATCTAATTTGCTTACACATATTTTTAATAAGTTTGTTGATAGTAAGTAAGATATGAATTAAATCTATATTTTTTAAAAATTTATTTTTATTAGTCCATATACCTATATGGATTGACATTTAAAACAAATTTCAATTTGCTAGCCGTGATAGTGAACCACTTGTTTTTGAAATCAATCTAACGTAATAATAATTTTGCATAGACTACTTTTACATGAACATTTTTTTTGATAAAATTTTACATGAACTATCGATTTGTTTGTTTAATAGTACTTAAACTTGCGTCTTTTTTAAATATTTACGTTTTCCCTTTTTTATTGCTAAGTAGATAATTTAGTTAGATACTTGATTTATTTTTGTCAAATAGTTAAATACTTGTTTATCATCCTTTAATAGTTATTGCCTTATTGGTGTCATGTTATGATAGAAATAGGTGGAATGTTATTCTGCTTTTATTATCCTGTTATGTCAATTGTCAATCCTTCTATTCCAGTAATATGGTTGCCATCAAACTAAAGATTTATACATGAAAAATATATTTCATAAGGGGCTTGTGATATTAATTTATTAAAGAAGCCAATGTTAAACTGCGAACCCGATTTAAATCATTTTTTGTTAATTAACAAATTGTGGAAAAGATAAACAATATTAATTTGTTATTATTATTACCATAGCAAAAAACCACATCGTACAATGCAATCAATTTAAATTTAAACAATTGATTATTATTACTATAGTTGGATACCAATATTAACCCGCAATTTTAATTTAAACCGATTTTGATAATTAACAAATTGGGAAAAGAAAACCAATATTAATTGATTATTACTATCACTGAGGAAAACCATATCGTGCAATGTAATCAATTTAAAATGTGGTATATCAATCATTAATGTTCTGAGAATCTGATATTGTTTGAGTCTCTTGGTATGTGTGAGTTGTATATGGTTGTAAAAATTTTGATTAAAAACTATGTATTCTCATTTGTTGTGTTTTATTCATATTTTTTATAATAATCAATTTATATATAGGTATTAAAAAGAAAATAATCAAATTTCTTAGGACAAAAGAAAAGATTTAATGAATAAATTAGTTAGGTAAAGCACTAACTGAGAAATAAATAATGATAACAATAATATAAAATAAATATTTTTTATTGAATATTCCTAAATATAAAAAAAATTCTTTTATTTATTATGTAATCTCGAGAAAAATCAATTTCAAATTAAGATTAAAAAAAATTATTTTCTAAATTTGAACATCAAATTCAAATCAAGATAGAATAGATCAAGATTGAAGAGATATTCCTTTCAAAAAAAGATGAAAGATATCTTTTTATTTATAATATTAACCATTACAATAAAATATTTTAAAATTTTAACATTTTTCCCAAATCCTAAAAAGATCAAATTCAAACTCATAAAAAATGCCACATAAATTCAAATCCGCAAATTTTAAAAATTATTAGAACATCTTATATAAATAAAAGAAAAATAAAAAGACAAGACATATCTACCACTATCATTATGCAATCAAATCAAAGAAAATAATATTTTTAATATTTTTTCTATTGTTCAATACATAATTTCTAGAAAAATATTGAGAAAAATACGTTACTAAATTTTGTGTCATTCATAATGCTTCTTGTTTGAGAGACAAAAATAATATATCTGTATAAAATAAATAAAAAATCAAAAATTAGAAATATTGAGAAACACAAATCACTAAATTTTATTTTTTTTCATGATGCTTCTTGTTTGTAAGGCAAAAATAATGTAGCTATTTAGAATTAAAAATATAATCACAAATTAGAAATAAAAAACGAAAAACTTACCAACACAAAGTATAGAAACATTAATTCTGAATAACTAAAAGTGATTAATAAAAAAAAAGACTCGCCTTAGAGAAAAAGATAAGGTTGATGAATAGAAAAGTTGTGATGATATTCGATAGAAGAATCAAAATAAAAATCAAACAATATTAATAACTTGGAGACTATGAGAAAATGATCAAAATATGGATCGAGATCTCAAACATTGAAGAAATAACAACTAAAATAATTAATAAAAAAATAAAAAAAACTTACTTTAGATGAGAAGTCAATGTTGATGATTAGAAGAATAACAATCATACAAATAATAAAATAAAATAAACAAATAAAATATATCAATACATGAAATTATTAAGATTTAAGATTAAAAATACAAAAACTAACATGTAATCGAGAGAGAGAGGAAAGACTAAAAAGAAAACAAAAACTAATCTTCAATCGAAAGTTTTGAGTGATAGCCATCACAATGTAAGAGTAGAATGAAGAAGAAAATATATATGAAAAGAGAGAACAAAAAAGAGAGAAAAAAATAAAACAAAAAATATCATACCAAAGAATGAATAGTTGAAGAGACATGCAAATTTGGACAGACATGAAATGCTGAAAAGACTAGAAGGGTTTCGCTATGACTTCGAGGCTATTATACATGTCATGGATGCTAATAAAATGCTACATAATATTCATATAAATTTTGTTAAATAAAATCGATGATCATAAGCATTTTAGGAGGAGGTAAAATAGGGCTACAACATTTAAAAATAAAATCACTAAAATTAATCATAATATCTGAATTGAGATGAGCAACTTCATCCGAATGAGCGGATCAACCACTAATGATGGTAGAGTGAGAGGACGAGTCAGTAGAGACACCGATTGGATGTATTTTTTGAAAAACGAAGGGTAGAATGACGAGAAAGAAAATCAAATAAATAGACATGTGAGAGAAAACAAAACACAATAATTTTCTGATTTTGTTTTCAAATTTACATTTAATGCTGATTCATGCACAATAATGTTTGATTAATCTTAATTTGCATATTCTATTTTGAATTAAAAGAGAATCATCCGGTTTCCATTTTTGTTAGCCTTTAGAATAAATACCGAGTAAATTTTTTTCAAATTAAACGTGGTATTGACACGTGTAAATTTTTTTTAAAAAAACATTTTGCTTTATTATAATATAGATTACTAATTAATAAAAAAACAGCGCAAATTATAGTGCTATATATATATAATGTCTGTATGTATGTAGGATATGTCACATTTTTAGGAGTCATTGAAAAGAAACCAAATCGTATTTTTCTTGTTATTTTACCAAAAAGTAAAGATGCAAAATACTAATGCATTTGTGTGTGTGTTTCAACTCAACAGATTTGGCACTTATAATATTGGAAAAATACCCTAATCTTCACGACATGCAGAACAAAGATGGATTTAGTCCTCTGAAACTTCTTGCTACTAGGCCCGCGGCATTCTGGAGCGGAAGCAAGCTGAAATGGTGGAAGAGGATTCTATACCACTGTGAGTTCTTTTATCATGTGCTGCTGTAATATCATGACGTGCTTCTAAAATTAAACAATTTATATAATTTTCTTTTCTTCCTAAATTAAGGTATACCTGTGGGAATCCTAAACGTGGAAGAAGCTATATTGGAAGCTAATAAGGAGTCGAAAGCGGATGAGGCAGAGCAGCACCCAAAGAACTACGACACATGTTGTCTCTTTCTTCGTAAAGTTTATCAACTGCTACTACCTGATCGCCTCAAACGTTTTATCGATGTTGCACGTGGACGTGATGATCATGGTATGTGCAACCATATTCCATCTCTCTATATGGTATTGGCGGTAGCTATTTTCTCTTTTTGGAGAATTAATAGCTATATATCTTTTCTAGTGTACTGCATTGCATTGATTCACATTCCCATCACAATCAGGATTTATTTTATTGACATATATGATAGACAGTGTACAACTTTTTTACAAATACATAATAATAAAATTCTTTATTTTAAAAGAAAAATAACGTGTTATAATTAGAGTTTAAAATCACTATTGGAAGTGTGATATACAAATATGTATGACATATAGAAAAGATTATCTAGTATTTCAGTCAAAAAAAGAAAAGATTATCTAGTTTTTAACTGTCAACAACTTTAATTTAACTATTCATTTTTCTTTACACTAGCTAGGAATGCAACAGAAAATAAATATTAAATAGAAAAAATGAATAGAAGAAAATAAAAATAAAAAGACAGTATATTTATATATTGTTTAGACCGAGAGAATTGAAGAAGGAAGTTCAAAACTCATTTCTTTTCCTTTTTTATTGCAAATAAAATATATGAAATCATCTCATTTTCTTTTAATTTTATTTTATATGCTCTCATTTTATTTTACTAAAATTATATATATGCAACGAGTATGAAAGTTTTGTTAATTATTTTACATGAAGCTGTGTCTTACAAATATGACTTAGATACTTTTAAAAAACATGGACATTGTTATTTTATATAATAATTTTTTACTTTTTTATCCATATGTCTTAAATGAATGTTTTTATGAATTAAAATAGGTGTTTTTTTTAAATTGCAGAATCTGAAAACGTGGAAGTGAAACAGCATGAAATACCAATGCCAGAAGGATCATCATTTGTTCCACAAAATTATGCTACCTGTCTTTTTTCTATGAAGTTTGCATTCCTGTATATCCTTGGCCTTTCGGGAGCGGGTGTGTGTTTTGATGGCGCCGTGTTCTTATTGCTTGCTTAATTTGCTACATATGATCAAGATTTTACTATCTCTATATATTATTGCTATTAATTAATTGTTCCATATATGCATGTGTTCTTGATTTTGTTAAAGGGGTTGAAGACATTATGAAGAAGAAACAAAAGCACAAATGGAGTGGTCAGCTTTTGAGCGAGCTTATGATGAAACCCTCTGAGTCGTACCTGGGAAGTGGGGCTCAAGCAGTAGCACTACACCAAGACGAGTCGTACCAGGGAGTGTTCGATGGGGAATATATCAAGTCTGCTTTCAATAAGGAAGGTGCGTAAACGACTTCGGTGGCTTCTCAAAACTTATATTTGGTTCTAAAAGTATATTTCTCTTGAAGAAATTCTATAGTTATGTGTGTTTAATTTAGATTATGGGATGGATAGAATCTAGTTTGAGATAACCAATAAAATTTAGAATTTGCGAAGGTGTTTGGGTGCAAAATCGCTATAGGTAAAATTGATTTTGTTAGAAATAAAAAATTTTAACTTTTGCATTGAATAAATTAATTCTAGGTGTGGGATCTACAATTTTTTTTATATATTTATAAATAAAAAATGATTCTACCTTTATCATTCAAACAAAATCAATTCTTCTGAATTCACTTTTATAATATCATTACCAAACACAAATCAATTTTTTTAAAATCTATTCTTTTAACATCAATTCTATATATGAAAATCTAAAACAAATAGATAGGTAGTCTGTTATCTGAAAACCACGTTTAGTTTTTTACTTTTTGTTAACTATGTTATTGGTGTGAAGTATTCACCGGCTTTGAAACCTTGCTTAAGGGATCCGAGCTCATTGACACTCGGACCAACGCAATGTTGGTATCTATTTGTTTTTTTAATTATTGATATATTTATTATTGTAATTTTAATAAATAAATTTTAATTTTTTCTACACCAGTTAAGATGATTATTGTTTTTTTTTTTGAGGGAGTGACTATTGTAGTTGAAGAGGCCATAACGGTACATTTAGATGTATTTAGAAGAGTTTATTTGAATTTATTTCATGAAATAAATATTTACACTAGTGTTTGGATACACTTAATAAAATTTGAGAATTGGTAAATACACCAAAAAAATAATCACACACCCCACTTAACAGCAAGAAAACCGATAAAAGGAAGGCAACGTCAAGAATGCCAACGGAAGAAAGGAAGAATACTATGCCAATGGTAATAAGAAGAACCGTAGAATACTACAATCCCACTAATGCCATTATTCTTACACACCGTGCACCTTTTTTTTTTTGAATAAGCAAAAATATTATTAAGAAAAAAAAACTAAATCAGAGCATAAGAAATACTCAGATTTAGCTACAAGAACAACAATAATATCTGTATGAAAACACCTGAACTCCTACCCTTAATACGAAAGAGCTAGCGTGCAAAAACATCACTATAAAAAAAGACATCCCATCTAAGTTGACACCCCAGACCCTAACTATCATTTGCAGTACGCTAAACTCACCGATAAGAAGCTAACAAAACACCCCCAACGTGTCAAAACTGCACCATGGAAGATCAGTACTGTCCACAACTATGGGAGAAACCCCACCCATGGTGTGATATCGTCAGATCCAGAAGCAACAATAATCCAGAGCAGTCACACCTGTATAAAAAGTACCACCCCTGGAGTGAAAACGTCAAGCCCAAATGCGAAACAGCAGCAAAGAAACCAGTCCATTCCACCGCCGTGAAAAATGTTCCGCCCCCGCTGTGAAAACGTCAGGCTCCACTGCAAAGATGGAGCGTAGAGTCCAGAAAAGCCACAGCTGTGAAAATTTTAACACTCCCGGGTTGAAGACGAGAAAACCAACTACGAACACTTGTTAATGAATATATTTGAGGAGCAGACCCTTTTACATGAAACTTGTTAGTGAGCATCAACATTCATTCTATGTCAATGTTTTTTTAAGTCCTTTGTCCTTGGCTACCGCTCCATCATCTGCTTTTCCTATATAAGTACTCATTCACGCCAGTTTCTATTTTACTAGCAGAGTGATTCAAATAGAACTTAATTTTATCTCACGCCAATGTTAATGAATCACACGGGCTCGCGGGAAATGGATGCCGGAACCACGACAGCGGAAACGGCGGAGGTTTCCGGCGGAGGCCACGATCAATACCACGGCAAGGTGTGACCAGTAGAATTCGGAGTGAGACTCAAAGAGGGAGGGGGCCGAATGCAGAATGGAAGAGGGCAGAATTTGGGGGAGAGAGAAGTGTGATGCTAAAAAATAAAAATCTGACTCCGACTCTCGGTTTCAGAAATGGGGGGTGGGGTGTATGGGTTTGGGTTATTTTGAAAGTTGGAGAGGGAAGAAGAAGGGATGAGGGTATTATAGTCTTTCTATTTTACAATTTTTTTTTAAAGTAGAGTGTTTGTATGGCTAATTAAGTGGGATGTATTTACCATTCTCTAAAATTTTTGACTGCAGCAAGAAATGACAAAGTTGAAATGGTGAATGAGCGCAGACCAAGTGCTGTACAAGAAACTGACCTGCATGAACAGAAAAATGCATTGCTTGACAGTAAGAAGACATCAATTTCTGACGCATATAAAATGGAGACAGCAATTTTGACTGCGGCTAGAATTTTTATTTTTTTTGACTTCTGACTGCAGCTAAAAATGGCATAGTTGAAATGGTGAATGAGCTCATATCCAAAATGCGAAGTGCCATACAAGAAATTGACCTGCATGAACCGAAAAATGCATTGCTTGAAAGTAAGAAGACATCAATTTCTGAAGCACAAAAAATGGAGACAGCAATTTTGACTGCAGCAAGAAATGGCATAGTTGAAATGGTGGAGGAGATCATATCCAAAGTACCAAGTGCCATACATGAAACCGACATGGAACAGAAAAATGTATTGCTTGTGGCAATTGAGAACAGACAAACCTTGGTAGTGGAGGCATTAAGAAAACGGTTTGATCAGGATCGCAAATCAAAGCTAGTCTTTGATAACCTCATTCTAAGCGTGGATAAGAATGAGAACACCGTGTTACACATGGCAGCAGCCACAAGAAGCGAAAAGGATTGGCACATATCTGGGGCTACCTTGCAAATGATGTGGAATATCAGATGGTTTCAGGTATATAATTTTTAACCCCATGATGAGTTTTAAACCTATTATCTAATTATCTAAATTATTCAAATCTCTCCTTACTAGTATAATCTTAATAGCCGGAGGATACACCTGCTAATATTATGGTATCAAAAAAAATCTTAATAGCTCTTATAGGCATATAAATTTGAGATAAATTATGAGTCCAACTCCAACCATACCGTAGATGCGCCTGTGGCCTCTAGCTTACTACATATGTAATTAATTGGATTAAAAAATAATTAATTGGATTTGACTCCTCTAAAGTTATAAAAAAAATAATCTTAATTAATAATATGACAAAATCAAACGTTAATAATCCAACATATTTATGATTTGTTATACGTGTGCTAGTAATGTTGACCATTAATTTATTTATCAACGGTTGAAATTACTCCTTTTATATTACAAAATGAGTTTATCACTTTAAAGAAGAATGACGGATATTTATCCAAACATGTGCAATTCGTTAAAATTCACCTAGCATTGAATAGTAGGTTGAAAAGATTGTGATTGTTCTAATGAATTTGATATTTGCTTGACTCTTCTGTGTGCACGATGGAGCAGTATATTAAAACTCTAGTGCCAGAGCACTACACAATTAGAACCAACCAAAAGCATAAAACTGCAGGGGAAATCTTCGAGGACTCACATATACATAAAGAGCTGGTAAAAAATGGTAACGAGTGGCTGAGGGAGACATCACAGTCTTGTTCAGCAGTGGCAGGACTCCTTGCTGGTGTTTCCTTTGCCACAGCCAGCACTGTCCCTGGTGGCAACAACAGTGACACAGGTCAACCTGCATTGGAGGGAAAGCCAGCTTTTGATGCATTTGCCTTGGCCTCACTAATTGGCCTTTGCTTCTCTGCCACTGCACTCATAATGTTCCTTTCTATACTCACTTCTCGGAAAGAAGCCAAAGATTTCAGAATAGATTTGCCCATGAAACTGCTTCTGGGCCTCAGCTCCCTTTTCTTGTCCATTGTTGCCATGTTCACTTCTTTCTGCTCTGGCCACTTCTTTGTGATTGACCAGAAATACAAGGGCATCTTATTCCTCATTTATGCAATCACTTGCTTGCCCGTGTCTTTCTATGCAGTAGCACAGTTCCCACTATACCTTGATATTCTGAAGGCTATTCTGACCAAAGTGCCACAGCCACGTGATAAGGGTGATGAAGACTTATAAAGGTGCTTTTTTTTTTTGGCTCTCTTGAGTATGTATGATGAATTGAAACTCTGTTAATTTGGCATGTTTAAGTAACAATGACTTATGTACTACCTATGTTTGGAGCACTGTATGTATGCTTCATATGTTGGATTATGGTTATTTAAATGCACATGCTAGCTATAAGAAAGGCTTGAACATGTATCTATCTTACGTTAAGACCAAACAATGAAAAGAGAGCTAGCTTATCAAAAGAAAAAAAAAATGAAGAGAGAGCTATTTGGCTAGACACACTTCATGCAAAAACATATGAATAACCAATATCAGCCAAACATCGCAAGTTATGAAATTTACAAAGGTGTGGTCTGGATGCTTAGAGTGGTGGGGGGTCTCTAGAGCTCTACATAATGAATATTGGGGACAGTATTCACAGTTTATTGGCTTGTTCTATTGTGCACAACAAAAATGGAGTCACTAGCGCGTGGTATAGCTTTCAACAGTTTGGGCGATTTGGATTGCAATGAATGATCCAGCATTCAATGCAGTAGTTTTTGACGTGGACTCAGTGGTGGAATTAATTATTCGACGCTCATGGCAATTGTTATCGGTGAGAACCACAAATTCACAACACCCTTTTGCAACTGGTATTCAAATCCAAAGGTGTGCCTATATCACTGATATATTGGCTCAGGTGGTGTGGTTTTATCGTATACTGCAATACTGCGCTATTTAGTATTCAGTGCCACAAGAAACGTTATCAGGAAGCACTTCATTCAGCACAATTATGCAATATCGTACTTGGGTTTGTCGGCTTCACACTGGGGGTGTCAAGTTTTTCACAACTGGGAACTTCTCTGGATTGTACTCTGCATTTTTGTACTTGGGTCTGACGTCTTTTATACCCGGGGTGGGAATTTATCCACAGGTCTGAACTATTCTGGATTGTACTCTGCATTTTTGCTCAGACGACTTTACACCGTTGGTGGGAATTTCTCCGCAATTGCGAACCGATCTGGATTGTTCTCTGCATTCTTGCATTTGGTCTGACGGATTCACATTGGGGGTGGGCATTTTTCCACAGTTGTGAAGATTTTACTCTGGACTTTCGCATATGGGTCTGACACCTTCACACCGGGGCTGGGAATTTCCCCACAGTTGTGAACTACTCTGGCTTGTACTCTGCACTTTCGCACTGTGGTCTGACATCCTCACACCAACGGTGGGATTTTTTCACAATTGTGAATGGTTCTGACTTTGCTTGTTGTGTTTTTGGTAGATTGGGGAAGCTTCCCTTTTTTGTGGGTAATTTTTGGGCGTGCTGCAAATAATAGATAGCATCTAGGGTACCAACTTAGTTTGGTGCCTTTTCTTATAGTGATGTAGTCTTTACACGCTGGCTCTTTTTATTAACAGTAGGAGCTCGATCGATTTTTGTACAAGACACAATCCTTGTTCTTTCTTAAATAGTTAAATTTAGACATAATTTGTGCTCTGATTTAATAGTTTTTTGTTTAGTAATATTTTTTATCAAAAGAAAAATGAAATTTGCAAACATAGATTACAATACACGGTTATAATTTAATCCGTGCATGTTCCCTGTCTTCAAATTTGCGCCATTTATTCGTGTGTTTTTCACATAAATTATGTCGAGCCAAATAGCAACTCTCGAAACTGAAAATAATTCAGAATGGGTTGGCGACATCTCGAATTTTCGCACGTCAACCTTGTGAACTTATATGTTTTTGCCAAATTAGTACATTTGTAACATTTTTCTTCTGATTATGTGTATTTTCATCTTTTTTTCATAATATCTATATATAATCTATGATTGAGTGTCTTTTTTTTTTTTAATAACGAGTAGTTGGCATGATAATATTAAAGGTATTTATAATTTTATTTTTGTAATTGTTTGCATATTGAAATCATATATAACTTAAATTGGAAGTACTATAATTTTTTTAACATAATTTATTATCTAAGTTCATTAACTCAAAAATCTAAATAAATACCTGTATATATATCAATATTAAAAGGCACAAAGTCAAATTGTCAAATATCTATATTTATTTAAGGAAAGTTGTATGTATAAAATTGATCTGGGTCAAAATATTGGTGATGATCTCGCCACTCGATCGTGATAGATTAATGCCGAAAGTTTCCTCTACCGGTGATGATGTCAAGAAGCAATAGAAGAGAAAGTGGTGTCCCTGCCGTAACTTCAATTCAATTCAATTATCCTCGTTTCTCTCTCACTAAACTCGATCAGCATTCTGCCTCCATAAACATTATTCTCCGCATCGTTTGGGGGCAGCCAAAAATTTGAACACACATGCCAAATTATTAATTAGAGTGAATAACAAAAGGATTCCCGTAAAGGGTTTTCTTTCAACTAATTAATTAAGCCTTCATAACGGGTCACTTTTGCTTTTTGTTTTTTGAACACCTATATATTCTGTGCTTCAGTCAGTGTCGGCTAGAACGACCAAGACCATGAAGACCACAAGAAACACGACGAGATATAAAGGCTTCATCAGATACGTATCTTAAGGCTAAAGTGAAAAAAATAATAAAAAGAGCATATGGTAGATAGAAACAAAACCATTTTCACTCGCTAGCTTTACCCGGAAGAAAGGAAAAATTACCGCAGAAAAGAAAGCAAATGAATAATGGTCCCATGTCCTTTAATTTCTTTTTTCCAAAGATAAATTCTACAACCCCGATTCCACGGTAATGTATTTTTCCGGAGGAAATTAAAAGAGATTAACAAACAATGCAAATATTAACTACAGCGAGATTGTAATGAATCGGTATAAGCAATTCAGAATGTGTAACTCAGACGCATCGTTAAATCACGTGATCAAGGGTTTTATCTGTATGAGGAAGCATGTGTACAACACAATTTGAATTAATTTATAATAGATAATTTTTATTTATATATACTTTAGAAGCAAGCTTCCTTTAGAAGAATAATTTTTTTCCCTTTAACTCTTCTTCTGTTCTAAAGCATGGTTCATGATAATTTCTTTTCAATATTCCCATATACTTCCAATTCACTGAATTCGGAGGATTGTTGGTATATAAAAGAACACGTTCAGCTGTATCGGGAACATATGTCGGCTAGCTTCATTTTTCCCATCTCACATGTATAGTTCCTTCACTGCGCTTCCATTCAATCTTTGTTTCCACCTTGAACACGATCGATCATGAACCTGAACAACATAACAAGAGGAAGATTATAACAACACAATGAACACTGAAGGTAAATATAACAGAATTGTTATACACACACCCAGCACACACCCCCATTCACTATTTCACTCATTAGCGTTGGGTGGTGTATGGGTGTGTGGTGGTCCATGTAACATAGCCGTAAATATAATTAAGTGTTCTAAAGCTATAGTACACCCACTTAATTTTTTATTATGAGGAGTATATTAGCAAATTATACCTTACCAAGTTTATGTTTTAACTTGGTAGCGTACTCGTTCTACAAAATAGAAATATGGGTTTAATTAAGTTAGCAAATTAATCCCAAAACTTTATATGACAAATAAAAATAATTGCTGTCTCACATCATCATCCCGGTTTCAATTCTGTGTGACAGAATCAAAAAGGAAAGAAATGGAAGATCATGATGGAATTAGTCCAGAGGAGTTCCGCATGTGTACGGTGGAAGGAAAGTGGGAACGCGTGATGTATCTGTATGAAACAAACATTGAGCTATGCACAGTAGATATCAACAGAAGCAGGGGCACAGCACTGCACGTGGCTGTGAATGACGGCAATGTAGAAGTGGTTAAGAGTCTTGTGGGGTCAGTCGTGAAGTATAGAATGGAGGAAGCCCTTGAGATGACGAATGAGAGAGGGGACACTCCCCTGCACCTCGCAGCAACAAGGGGATTCAAGGAAATATGTGAGTGCATCATAGGAGAGAATGGGGAAAGGAAGCGCTTGATTAACATTGATAACAAGGAGGAGGGAGAGACACCTCTGTTCTATGCTGCACTTTCGTGGCAAAAACAAACTTTTGTGTACCTCTCTTCATTCAAGCCACATGAGGAGGTTAACTATTCTAGAGATCTTATTCGAAACATTAATGGGGATAGTATCCTTCACTGCGCCATTCGAAGAGAATTTTTTGGTAAGCTTGCTTCTTAGTAATTCCTTCCATTCCATTGCTTTAAATTATAGTAGGTAGAATACTGACAATTGGACACCCTACGGAGTCGATAGCATTCTCGCTGTTTCAAAATGATAGTCCAATATAGTATTTTTCACCAAGATCAAGAATGACAATAAATGAGTTAAAAAGTTAAATAATTTTACTAAATTGTCTTTGTAATTAATGTTACATCGATAATACAAAACGACAAATATAAAATGCATTAATGAGAATAAACATGAAAAAATAATTAATACTAACTACGTTGGAAACATAAAATAGACTATTACTTTGAAACATTTTTATTTGTCAAAGTGGACTATTATCTTAAAATGGTTATGGTTGAAATTGCATACACACACAAGTTGTAATTATATTTTTTTTGGATAAGCAAAAATTTATTAAAAAGAAAACAAATAAACTAGAGTATAAGAAATGTCCAAATTTAGCTACAAGAAAAGAACAATATTATTATCAGTACAAAAGACGAGCGATGATCTCCTACCGTAATACAATAGAGCTAGCGTGCAAGGGCATCATTATAGGAAAAGACATCTCAACTAAGTTGGCACTCCAGACCCTATTTATCATTTGCAGCACGCCAAACCCATATGAGCACAAGTGGTAATTATATAAAAATGCAATTAATGTGTGGTTACAATTTGGTGTTATAGAGACTAAAAAAACTTTGATACCGTGACTGCAATTGCAAAGCATAATTAATGCTTATTAATCACTATATATTTATTACTAATTAATTATACCAGCTGTTTCACGGGAAAGAAAAAAAAAACAGAGCAAATTATAGTGCTATACGTATATAAAATGTATGTATGATATGCCACATTTTTAGGAGTCATTGTAAAGAAACCAAATCGCATTTTTATTGTTATTTTACCAAAAAGTATTATAAATCAAACAACAAAGATGCAAAATACTAATGCATTTGTGTGTGTGTTTCAACTCAACAGATTTGGCACTTATAATATTGGAAAAATACCCTAATCTTCACGACATGCAGAACAAAGATGGATTTAGTCCTCTGAAACTTCTTGCTACTAGGCCCTCCGCATTCTGGAGCGGAAGCAAGCTTATATGGTGGAAGAGGATTCTATACCACTGTAAGTGAATTTCCACAATACATATGTGTGTGTGTGTGTGAAAATTGAGAAGAAAATAGTTTGTAATGAAATTAATTAAATTTTATAAACAATGTGCTGCTCTAATTAATATAATGTGACGTGCATGCTTCTAAAACAATTTATATAATTTTCTTTAATTTCTTCCGAAATTAAAGGTATACCTGTAGGAACACTAAACGTGGAAGAAGCTATATTGGAAGCTAATAAGGAGTCGAAAGCGGACGAGGCAGAGCAGCACCCAAAGAACTACGACACATGTTGTCTATTTCTTCATAAATTTGATCCACTGCTACCCCTTGTTGATCGCCTGAAACGTTTTATTAATGTTGCACGTGGACGTGGTGATCATGGTATGTGCAACCATATTCCATCTCACTATATGGTATTGGTAGCTATATTTTTTCTCTTTGGAGAATTAATAGCTATATATCTTTTCTAGTGTACTGCATTGCATTGATTCACATTCCCATCACAATCAGGATTTATTTTAGAGTTCAATGACGGTATATATAATATCTATCCAATCACATTTCATTATAGTACTATCTGATAACATTATTTTCTAAAATATATGTGTATACATATCTACATATATAGTGACATATATGATACAGAGTGTACAACTTTTTTACACTATTAATGCACAATAATAAAATTCTTTATTTTAAAAGGAAAATAACGTGTTATAATTAGAGTTTAAAATCACTATTGGAAGTGTGATAAACATGTATGACATATAGAAAAGATTATATAGTTTTTAACTGTCAAAAACTTTAATTTAACTATTCATTTTTCTTTACACTAGCTAGGAATGCAAACAGAAAATAAATAATAAATAGAAAAAATGAATAGAAGAAAATAAAAATAAAAAGATAGTATATTTATATATTGTTTTGACCAATAGAAGAAGGAAGTTCTCAACTCATTTCTTTTCCTTTTTCATTGCAAATAAAATATATGAAATGATCTCGCATTCTCTCTATTAATTTTACTTTATATGCTCTCATTTTATTTTACAAAAATTATATATATGCAACGAGTATGACAGTTTTTTTTAATTATTTTACATGAAGCTGTGTCTTACAAATATGACTTAGTTACTTTAAAAAAATTGGAAATTGTTATTTCATATAATAATTTTTTACTTTTTTATTGGAGGAAGGGTATTCAAACTCGGGTGTTAGAGAAATATACTATTTTTTGTTAGTGATAATTAGGTAAATATCCATACCTCTTAAATGAATGTTTTTATGAATTAAAATAGGTATGTTTTTTTTAATTGCAGAATCTAAAAACGTGGGAGTGAAACAAAAAGTCCCACAACACGAAATACCAATGACAGAAGGAACATCATCTAGCCGTGAGCTCATAAAAAAAAATTCATCTAGTCGTGAGCTTGTTCCACAAAATTATGCTACCTGTCTTTTTTCTGTGAAATTTGCATACATGCAAATCCTTGGCCTTTCAGGAGCGGGTATGTGTGTTGATGTCGTGATCTTATCGCTTGCTTAATTTGCTACATATATATGATCAAGATTTTATTATCTCTATATATTATTGCTATTAATAAACTGTTCCATATATGCATGTGTTCTTGATTTGTTAATTAAGGGGTTGAAAACATTAGGAAGATGAAACAAAAGCACAAATGGAGTGGTCAGCTTTTGAGCAAGCTTTTGGACAAACCTTTTGAGTCATACCTGGGAAGTGGGGTTCAACCAGAAGACGTGTTCAGTGGGACAGATATCAGGTCTGTTTTCAAGCCAGGGCAAGGTGCGTAAATGATTTTAGTGGTTTGCAAACTGACGTTTGGTTCTGAATGGGATGGGTATAATTAAGTTTGAGATAAACACATAAATTTTTTCAAACTCATTTTTAAAAAAAAATCAATTCTTTTATTCTATTAAAATCAATTCTACTAAAATTTAAAACAAACGGACCCCAATGATAGTATGTTAACCGGAAATCAAACTAGTTGAACAAATTCTATACATTTGGTTTTTTTATTGTTGTAATTTTAATAAACAAATTAATTTTAATTTAACTTTTTAACTATTGTTCTAACGCTACACCAATTAACATGACTATTATAGTTGGAGGCCATAACGGTACATTTAGATGAATTTAAAAGAGTTTATTTGAATTTATTTCTCGAAACAAATAAATACTTACATTAGCATTTGGATACACTTAATAAAAAATTTTATTGCATGCAGCAAGAAATGGCCTGGATGAACAGAAAAGTGCATCGCTTGACAGTAAGAAGACATCAATTTCTGAAGCATATACAGAAATTTTGACTGGAGCTAGAAATGGCATATTTAAATTAGTTAAAATGGTGGATGAGATTACATCCCTAATACGAAGTGCCACACAAGAAACTGATAGTAAGAAGACATCAATTTCTGAAGCACATAAAGTGGAGACAGCAATTTTGACTGCAGCAAGGAATGGCATAGTTGAAATGGTGGATGAGATCATATCCAAAGTACCAAGTGCCATACATGAAACCGACCTGGAAAAGAAAAATGTATTGCTTGTGGCAGTTGAGAACAGACAACCTCTGGTTGTGGAGGCATTAAAAAAACGGTTTGATCAGGATCCCAAATCAAAGCTAGTCTTGAATAACCTCATTCAAAGTGTGGATAAGAATGAGAACACCGTGTTGCACTTGGCAGCCACAAGAAGCGAAAAGGATTGGCACATATCTGGGGCTGCCTTGCAAATGATGTGGCATATCAGATGGTTTCAGGTATATATATTTTTACCCTCATCTCTTAACCAAGTAATCCAACGTTCGATTATTGGGAATGGAATGGCAACGCGAAGTAGCACTTTACTCTTAATTGACCGACTCGGTGCGGAGTGGTTGCACACTTGCCACCATTTTTTAATTCAAAAAAAATTATTCAAAATCTTTCATTAATAGTATAATCTTAGTAGTTTTTTCAAGTAAATTATAATTTTGAGAGGTAAACATGAGTCCAACTCCAACCTTACCCTATATGCTGGGCTTTACACTCTAGCTTATTGCATATATAATTAATTGGATTTAGTCCCTGTAAAATGAGAACAGATTAAAGTAAGTAATATCATTTAATAATGAGAAAATCAAACGTTGATAATCCAACACATCCATGATTTGTCATGTATGTGCTAGTAATATCAAACATTAATTTATACATAAATGGTTGAAATTACTTATTTGATATTCTAAAATGTGTAAAATATGTTTACACGACAGAGTATAGTTGGTTTGTTTATTACTAGACTTTTTAATTCATAAAACTTTCACATTTACTATATTGTCTTACACTTGTCTGCACCACGGAGCAGTATATTAAAGGACTAGTGCCAGAGCACTTCATAATTAGAACCAACCAAGAGGAGAGAACAGCAGGGGAGATATTCAAGGAGTCACATAAAGAGCTGGTAAAGAATGGTAGCGAGTGGCTGAGGGAGACATCAGAGTCTTGCTCAGTAGTGGCAGCACTCCTTGCTGGTGTTTCCTTTGCCACATCCAGCACTGTCCCTGGTGGCAACAACAGTGACACAGGTGAACCTGCATTGGAAGGAAAGCCAGCTTTTGATGTATTTGCCCTGGCCTCACTAATTGGCCTTTGCTTCTCTGCCACCGCACTCATAATGTTCCTCTCTATACTCACCTCTCGGAAAGAAGCCAAAGATTTCAAGATAGATTTGCCCATGAAACTGCTTCTTGGACTCAGCTCCCTTTTCTTGTCCATTGTTGCCATGTTCACTTCTTTCTGCTCTGGCCACTTCTTTGTGATTGACCAGAAATACAAGCGCATCCTATTCCTCATTTATGCAATCACTTGCTTGCCTGTGTCTTTCTATGCAGTAGCACAGTTCCCACTATACCTTGATCTGCTCAAGGCTATTCTGACCAAAGTGCCACAGACACATGATAAGGGTGATGATGACTTATAAAGGTGCTTCTTTAATTCCTTTTTTTATTTGGGTTCTCTTAGAGTATGATGAATTGAAACTGTGGTTGGCTTGTTCAAGTAACAATCAATGACGATGACTTCTGTACTACCTACGTTTGGAGCATTATATGTTTGATATGTTGGATTGTGGTTATTAAAGTAGGATTCTATTATCATGTGCTATATGAAAGACTTGAACATGTTGAGTGTCATAATTGTTGTTCGAAATGGACTAATCAATTGTAATAGACACTTTAGAAGTCCAACTTCTGAAAAAGTCCCTCTCACCCTCACTTGTCTAGTCCCACATTGGACAAACCACTCCCTCTTTTTTTTTTTTTTTGGTCATAACAAACCACTCCCTCTCAATCTTCCCTTCCCCTATATATAGGATGGACTACCAATTCTAATTCTAAACAAAGTTGCAGGCTCTATGTTTTGCATTAGGGCCCTGTAATTCGTTTTTTTGGAATGCCTCAAGTATTTGGTAGTTTCGACCAAAAAAAAAGTGTTTGGTAGTTCACTACCGATCGCAAGGGCCTAGTTACCAATTTCCTACATGTACTAAAGACAAATATAGGTCAAACCCTACTTACCAATTTCCTTTATTATATTGAAAAACAAATCATTCCATTAATTTGAACTTAATTTAAGATAAATCTTGTATATTGACGGAAGACTAAAGACTATATATCAAAGTCAAAATTTAACATTATATAGTATACGAGTATTGATAAAATAAGGTACACCTTGTGCTAATTTTGAAGTTCATCGCCAGTATGTAGAAAATAAAAACCGGGAATAAAAAAAAAAAGCTACGCACAACTTTGTGAAGACCAAAGCCAAATGGGCAACTTGGTGCTATAAAGCTCCTGCTATAACAGGATCCAAGGAACGGTCGGACCCATCATGATTCTATTGTTAGTAGTCTTACCTTGCATTTACAAAAAATTGATTCTATGCCTCAAACTCGTGACCTCGAGTTACACTGCAATAACTCCTGTTGTTGCACCAAGACTCCCCTTCAATGAAGAACAAAGCCAAAATTGAACCAAATTTATCCATTGAGCAAATTACACAGTCCTGTCAAGTGCCAAGGTTAGGTGTCCGGGTAGACACTGGTGGGCCATGAGAGTATCTCCACTGGTCACAGGCTGAGCATTTCTCCAACTTCACACTGTTTTCCAACGTGCAGAATTTGCAAGACCAAGTGTTGAACTTGGTAGTAGCATCTTTTGGCTGTTGCGTGCCACACAGTTCACATACAGGGGCTATTGACTGGAGGGGTTGGTCCAGCACCATTCACATGCATTAGAAAAAGGCAGCATGTTACAAGACCATAGGTGGTGTTGTTAATTATATTCTTTAGAAAGAATAAAAAGCCACATCATAATATTTCAAGAGTATACTTTATGCCAAAATATTTAGCGTTTCTTTAATTTGCAAAAATGTGTTCTGTTTTGAATATGAACTGGTGAAAACAAAAAAAAAACTCAAAATTAGAAATGAAAACAGAAAATATTTTCACAAGACCCTTATTTATTATATTTGGTAACAACCGAAGAAAGAAAAAGTCTGCAATGAATGAATGCAGAATATTTGAATGCTTACTTTATTCAACAGAGTGCACATCGGACACTCCCACATTGCAGGTTCTTCAGAATGAAGGGTTCCATTACTTGATGAATTTGCAGAACTGGATCCTGCCTGAGAATTGGACTGAGAATGTGAAATGCTTGCTAATCCAAAACTCCTCTGTTGAGACCTGGTTTGATGTTCAATGACAGTTCCAATTTTTGGTGGTGTATCCATTGTCAAATCAACATATTTAGGGGTACTAGATGAGTGAACCGGTAAACTTGAATCCTTAGTGCGACTTCTTTTTTGAGATGTCAGATCCACAGGTAGTGTGGAACTGTCTGTTAGTCTTGAGCTTTCAGCAATTTTCCGTTTATTTACAAGGTTCTCAGCAGATTCATAGTCAACATCTTCATGTTCGGTATGTTCACAAGACTGAGAACCACACCATATGTCATCCTGTAATCTCCTTTCTGCAGCCATTGCAGCAGCTTGTACTGGACTAAGTGCCTCCATTATAACACTATCACCACCAAGACGCTTTGGTCCAGATGGAAGAAGAGATCCCAATCGTGATCTCTTTTCTGCAGCTGCGAGTGCAGTTTTACGTAGAGATGAAAGTGGAGGTTGCCTGGAATAACCACCTAAACGCCTTCCTGGGAGGTCAAACCCCTCCCCAGAGCCAGATATCCCCTTAGCCATCAACTCTTCACATTCCTGTGCATGATTAGTAATGAGACAGATGGAAGACGAGAAACTTAAAGGCCTAAACCAGAATACATTGGATACAGAAAAACACTTTAAAAAACGAAATATGACAAATAAAGCACCCATAAAATCCACAAGGCAATTGTGTGAAGCAAAGAGAGTGCACTTCAAAAGGCAAGAAAAGAAATCCAATAATGATCGTTTTGCATAGTCAGGGGACAAAGGAGAACCTTTCTAAGTTCATCCCAGAGCTTGTAGAAGTTGGCATTGTGAGGACCATGTGCATTGTGGCAAAGCTCATGAAGCATGGTATCCAGAACTTGATCAAATGGGTAAAAGTCCCAATCCCGGTTTGGCCTCCGTAGCCGCAACTTAACATGTATACCAGCTCCAACATTCAACCCCAAAAGAGACGGATTGTTTGGGCTACAATCATGAATACGAGTTCTTCAGTCATATTCCATAGGAAATTAAAAAAAAATTCATCAAAATTCCATTTCATTTTATTGCCCGAAAGGGAAAAGCAATTTGGGACCATTATGCAAAAGCACACAGCTGCATTAAGCAGCACAACCCATGTTTCTATTCAAACTATTCTTTCAAGTTTTGATTAGAATAAATCGAAACCATAAAATAAAAAATAAAAAAAGCTGTTGATTATGTACTAAAATATCATCAAATGAGAGCAGTGGTTTTCACTCCAAGTTGAATACTTTCCTGTCCCTAAACTTCATTGCTTCATTTTTTTCCGCACTACCCATTAAAAGGACCACAAAAAGGAAGCGAACTGCATGGCAAAAAAAAAAAAAAGAGAAAAATAGGAAAGAGGGAATTGTGAATGACCAGAATTCAGAGAGAAGCTTAACCCTCCATTTGTGTTTGCGCATGATGGGTTGCACTTGTTTGGCGATCTTCTCCAACATTTTCATGGCTTCTTCTTCCCCTGGCTTCCTCTTCAGGGCTTTGATTTCCCAAACCTTGTTGAGGTCGCCCACGTTCATCGTTCCCAACCCTCAAATCCCGAAGTCTAGAAAATATATAATATATTAATTGAGTGAGACGGAGGAGAATTGAGAGTGAGGAATTGAGGAATCTGAAGGCGACGATGATGGATGGCTGCAGGTCGCAGAGAATTTGATGTGATTGGAGAAGAAGAGAGAAAATCGAAACGACGGCGAAAGGTAACCTTTTCCATTTATTTTTTGGGTAATTAAAACGCGCGAGGTTGGGCGAAATTTTGAATTTGTCACTCGGGTCGGGGCGTATTTTCATTTTATTTATTTTTTATTATAAAAAATCATATTTTCACACTGGTTAGAAAGTTTCAAATGAAAAACATTTATAGAAAAATACAGTATTCAATTTATTGATAATATTTTTTTTGCTGAATTTATTGATAAATGCCTTGTTTTTAATAGGTTTTTTTTATCAATGTTATTATAAGAATATGAACAAAGAGAAAATTATCTAAAATTTTAGTACAAAAGATGCATAGTCAATCTTTTGTCCACTCGTATTTACTTTGTTACTACCATCACCACCTGATTTGTTTAAAGCCCATCCTCATTTTAGTATGAATTACTTTGTACCAAATAGAAGTTTTGGTGGACAATAATTTTAAAGCATAGAATGAATATAAATAATTGGAGTCGTATATATAAATAAAACCGTTTGTTTGTAATTTTCTATGTTTTTCGAAGTCAAAAGATCATTTAGAAAATGAGAATGTGTAACATATTTTGAACATTATTTTAAATAGTTATTTTTTGGTAAGTCCCATGATCTGACTATTACTTCTATTATTATCAATGTCACCTGAGTCTCACAACACGGTTTCCTGTCTCCAAGAGTAGGAGATATATTCTTGTAGCATATGCTCAAGCATCTACTTTTCAATTTTCTATGGCTGATAAATCCCTGTTCAATGGTTCCTCTGCTTGAAACCAGTAAGAACCAATCTGGGATGGCTTGATTTCTATTTCACCTATTTTTGCCAAGAATTCCCAAAATGTAACTCCCAATAAACGAGGGGCAACTGCTTTTTATCATCCCTCGAATGTCTCAACTTTTAATTGCAATTTGTAATTAGTCAATCAGATGCTAATAAATCAAAAACTCCTGAAGCCCTGCTGCTGCTGGTTTCAATTTTAACATATTAGCAAAAAGCAGCTAAAATGCAACGCTATCCCAATTTTGTACAGTTTCAGTACAACATGAGAAACGATCATAACATGCCTTTGAAATTTTTTTAACATAAATGTGTCTTGATTTATTGCATATTACCTTTCCAAAACACTACAAGCTCTAAAGATTGGAATAAAACTGCATAATGTTAGGTGGTAATAAGCCACTTTGAAACAAAAATCTAGATAGACAACAAAACAGCAGCATGTAAATCAATACAAATGGAGATTCTAAGTATAACAAAATAATGAATCACAAAAAAATTCCACCAGAGGATGAAGATTGGTGTTAGTTTTTAAGCGCATTCATTTTCTCCCTCAGGTAGTAGAGTTTGGCTCTTCTCACTTTCTTCTTGTCCAGCACCTTTATCTCCTTTATGTTAGGTGAATACCTATCACACATATCCCAAAGCTCAGGAATTAATCTGTAAGTAATATGACTTCAAGCACAATCAAATGAAAATTAACAATCACAACACAAAACACGTTGAACTGGACACCATGCACACACAAGCACAAAACACACATCAAATCCATACTCCAATATGAAGTCTTTTTCTGAAGTAATATAAGGTGTCTTTGAATAAGCATTTACAAATTACAAATTCAACTACACCCTCCTTAAATCCCTACAAACAAAAACAGGATGATGTTTTACCAGTTCAACATAGCATATTAGCATGTTGCAAGCAAATAAAAAAAAAGGACAACTAAGTGCGATAAAACTCACACCATGACAGGGTCCACAAAAGGGTCAAATACATTGTGGATCTATTTTATGCAATCTTAACTGGCATATATGCAAGAGGCAGATTCCATGTCTACAAGCAGATATACATAAAATATGGGAAGGCAATACTTACAGTGGGAATAGAGACTCAATCCCAACCCCAGCCACCTGCCTTCTAATTCTGAATGTACTATTGAGTCCAGCATTACGCCTTGCAATAACAATCCCTTTTATAATAGAAACACGCCTCTTGTTCTCTGGCACTTCCTGTTATATCAGACATAATAGTAAACAGAAGACCATACTATTATCATGAACAAAAAACCAGGCAAAGCACAAACATGAATGAATCTTCAACAACAAACTCCCATACCACTTTCAGCTGCACAATATACCCGGGCTTTATATCGGGTATCTCTCTCTGCCCTTTCACCTCCTCCACAGCTTCCTTGTCTAAAATCTAAAGGATATAAATACCAACAATTTTTACAAATGATAAAAAAATAAAGGAATGTATGTCCTTAATTAAAACAATACAGAGTAGTCACATGCCTGCATAATGTGCCGTGCAGTTTTATCTAATCTCTTGAATTTGATGCGTGGAGGCACTTCAGGCTCTGGAATCGAACCATCTTGGGAAGAAGAATCAACGGAATTTTCCTCAGTCGACATAAACCTGCTACGGCAACGAGGCACGAGCGCAGAAGCCTGCTGAAATGAAGCCAGTCTAGAACTTCCCAGCATAGAAGCTAAACCATTACCAGACTCAACTCTTGGGAATGCACCAGTCTGAGGGGAAACACAGAAGCATGAAACAACGCAACACTTGAAGGGATCTAACTATTTATTATGCGTTTTCAATTCATTTATTCATTCAATCATCAATCATATGCATAAGAAACAAGAGTTAACAGCGCAAGTATATAATTGTAGTGTGTGATATTATGATCTGTGAATTAACAAGCTTCTAATCAATACTTTCGGATTATATGATATCAATGAGAACACACACTTCGTACGCGAACTATAATATTATGTTACGTGATTGTAGTTACAAAACTATTACGATGGGACTGTGTAGGAAATAAATGAAATGAAGTGATGCTTACGGCGATGGGAGAAAGATGAGAGGTGAGGTTGGGGAAAGAGAGTGGCCGGACAGAGGACGGAGATTGGAATTCCGGCGGAGAGCGAGTGAGGGATGATCGGAGTAGAGACGATAAGAGCCTGCGTGAAGCCATGGCTGGTTCGCAGAGTGGAAAAGGAGAAAAGCCCAGGGCTAGGGTTTATGGCTTGCGATTGTGTCATTTTGTGGTTCGGGTAATTGCTCCGAAAGTGATCCGATTCCGACCCGATAAACCGACAAGCTTAGTGCGGAACGGTTTTAACTTTTACGAGTTTTCTGCTCAACATACCTTTTTCTAAAGTAAAAAAAAAATGTAATTTTAAAAAGGAAAGTGTAGAATTATAATAATTATTTTTTAAATTAATAATTAGAAAAAATTGCACTTACTTTTCCTAAAGAACACATACACCCCCTCTATTTCTAAAACAGATACTTTCTACATTTATTTTGTAAAATAGAGTGGGTGTATGTAATCAAAGGGATGTGTGTGTCTTTTACAAAATTGAGGGGGTGTATGTGTCAATTAAATATACCTTAAAGGAGGTGAGTGCAATTTCACATAATAATTATGATTATGATTTTTTATTGGATTAAATATATTTGTAGTCCTTATAAAATTGGTCAAATTTGATTTTAGTCCCTATAAAAATTTTATACAATTTTATTTCTTTAAACTCCATGTTCACCTATTATTTCTCATTGTTCAATAAATATCTTTAATACATAAATAATAAGATATGATTTAACGAAAGAAAATTTGAAGGCCATTTAGAAATGGTAGAAGCTGATATTATAGCTCATAAAGCAGATAGATGCGTGTGTGTAGTACACACCAATTGACACAGGATGACCAACCATTCAGTTCATAAAACGATCATAACAGTGCATGTCACTTTCATGTTAAGGGTGTTTCCCTGCTTGCATTACGCAATAGGGGTGTTACTTGAGAGCGAAGTTTCAAATCCTTCAACCAACTAGGGGACTGCTAAGATCATCCACATGCTAAGACAGCTATTGCAAGATCATTTATGATAAAAGAGTAACTATTACGAATCTGACTTTTATGAACAAATAGTTACATTATTCGTGAAACAATGAAACAATATGTATAACTTTCTTTACATCAAATAGCAATAAAGGATATGAAAGTGTTATTTACATGACAGCTATAAGATTGTGATTTTGCAGTTCACAATTCCAAGTTTCCAACCATTAGTCATATGTAAATGTTCACAGAGTTAGACTGCGTGAGCATTTCCATTTCAAACCATGACCACAAAAACACATGGCACATAATAAGGAGTTGCTCATGGATAATAATAATGTAAAGGCAAAAGGAGAATTGAAACTTGTAAACTGCATCTAGCTACCTCTTCATTACTGTTTCCAAATATAGGTAATTGGTTATTGCCTAAATTGAAAGGAGGCAATACCACGCTATGAAACATACTTTGCATCGTGGCTTCTTTTTTCATTTTTCTTTTGACAGTGTCCACTCTATTTCTAATGATTAAGTACAAAAGTGAACAACATTGAACCATCACCCTTGTAAAACAATATTTTGTGTAGGCTGTAAATAGAAGTTATCGTAGAACCAAGCCATTAATATTATTATGGCTCTTGCTTATGAAGCATCTTAGGTATCCCAGATCATCACAACTGCTATCACTACGATACCCAACAGCAACGCAAGGAACTTCGAATAGGCAGAGTCAACCTTTGTTGGTGTGTGGGGCACATACCCTTTTGCCAAAAGATGGTTTATTGACACATAGATAAACACCCCACAAGCTAGACCCATTGATATAGCAAAGATCCAATCCGCCACAGGACCTTGTGTTGTGGCATCTAATATGATTCCAATGGCCACACCAATTGGACTTGAGATGGCAAAGGCAAAGGAATAGGCTGCACATGATACTAAGGGCCTATTAGGAATCATCCTGAGGAGGGCAATACCCATGGCAATTGCTGCAAATATCTTGTGCAAACAGATTGTCCATAACGCTTTCCAAGCATCTGCTTTTGTCTCAGCAACTCCAATTGCTAAACCCTCAAACACAGAATGAGCACAAAGGGCAACTATCAACAAGATGGTATCTCCAAGTGAACTCACAGATGCAAGAGTAGGGTTGGCTAAGTGGTGATCAGTGCCAGCAGAAGCCTGTTAATTAAGCACAGAAAACAAGAAACTACAACTAAATAAGTGATGACATATAAAATGGCTTTTTCACTGGTATTATAAAACCACAAAATATCTAACCTGGTATTGTGACTGAGAAGTAACACCATTGCCCCTTCCTTTACCCGTCTCAGCTCCTGCAACTTGAACCCAAAAAAAAGTAGCTTTTTGTTAGACAAGGTGAACCTAAAGGATATTCAAATTGGGTTATCGATGTCCCATAATAAAGGTGACAAACTCATAAAGTGCTTACTATAGTAAGCCTGTTAATATCCTGCACAGCACAAGACTTCGGAAAGTCTAATGTCAACCACTCAACCTTCCTACTTATATCACCCAAAACAATAATACTATAAGGCAACCAGTAATTTTTTTTCTCCTCTTTTTGACAATCAATCATCACAATAAGCAACCTTTTATATTTTAAGACCACGTCAAAAAACTACTGTGCACTTTTAATCCTAATCTATTAAGTTGAATCAGCACCATCAAAATATATTATCCCAACAAGTAACAACACAGTTCAAATACAGAGAAAAATAAAGTTCAAAATCAAATTGAATTGCATGATCAGAAGAACAACCCCCCCCCCCCCCAAATAACGTTCCCAGCAACCAATCAGTCTGAAATTCACCATTCAAGAAAAACGAAACAACTATAGTCTAAAATTAGAAACCCCATAACCATTTTAAACAAAACCGTGATTTTCAAAAACAAATAATTGATTTTGACGATTTTGCCAGCAACCAATAAGCTCAAAACTCACACACTCAGCAACAACAACAACAACAAAAACATAACCAACTAGAGTGTATTAGCACCAACCTTGACCCTCAACATCAGCTCGATCGCGAGGCTTGTTCCCGACAATGGAGGAAATGACACAATCGGCGAGCATGGTGATGGAATAACCAGCACAGGCCAACATGAAGGCAAAAGGGTACTCTTTCTCAGTCAAATCCCCAAACGTCTCGTTGGCATCACTTAGAAAATGCATCATGGCAGTTCCCAGAAACACACCCCCAGCAAACTGTGTCCCCAATACCAAGAACCCCTCGTTCCATTTCAACACGTAAGGCGATACCCCAGCTACAAAAGTAGCCACAAACATCACAATCAGACACCAAACCTTCGCAAGGACCAAGGGTCTCGCACGGAGGTCCGGAGCATCGTTGCCGCCGGAAGAGTCGGCGTCGGCATCGCCGTCGTCGTCGTGGTGGCCACTGTGAGCTGAAACAGAGAGGAAGAAGAGAAGAAGGATAGCAGAGAAGAAGAAGAAGAAGGTGAAGGTGAAGCGAGGAGAGCGAGACATTGGCAAGAAGATGGAGTAGGAAAAAGGACAAAAATGGAATTGGGATGAATGAAGAATATTAGTTAATGGGGTTGGTTTTAAAAAGGATGAATCTAAATCATGTGATGTGAGTCAATGTATTGGTCTTCGGAGTTGGAGAATGGTTTGTAACTTTGTACGACACAGATAGAGCGTACTACGTTGGACTGTTAGAGGGCGTTGGGAGGTTCCAACCCAATTGGAGACAGAAAGCGTGTGTACTGCATAACTTGTTACCGTACCGCACATTCGCATGTTTGTTAACACGCAATGAGGAGCTAAAGTTTGTGTGGTAAAATCTTGTGAGATTTTCGAGTAAAAACTACTTTGTTGTCTAGAATTAGTTTCGCATAAGCTAGAATTTATAGTTTTTATATTGAATTAAAAATTTTATATTAATTTTTATCTTAAATTTGTTTTTTAAATAAAAACATTTAAAAATAAATAATTTTATTTTAAATTTAATTTTAACTAAAATCAATTTTTACCACGACAGAACCAAATACATAGTTCTTTTGGATTCTGAGTTGTCACAGGTTATAAATAGTACGTTACCAACCTGAGGCATTATCAAGGTTTTACAATAAATTAATTACAAGAGTTAGTAAGAAAAAAAAAGAATTTAATGGGACCATGCAGGGTTGTTTTCAAAAATATTTTTTAATTTAATATGTAAAGTGGAGACCCCATCATAAAAAAAAAGTGGAGACACCAATTATTTGAATAACTTATTTCTATATATAAAAATCTGATATTTGATTGAATTAATTAATAAACATTAAAAGAAAAATTGATTAAATGACAGATTTTTATTTGTAATTGGAATGAATTGAGAATGCTAAATATAAAAATAAGTTGAAAAGTATGTGATTTCTAACAATGGGATCAATTTATGTGATACGGTTAAGGGCCATTCTTTTAGTCGTAGACTTTAATGTTGTTTCCTTGCTTTCATTTGCCGTCTCGTCACGGTCGTCTCTTGTTTTTTTCTGAACCACACAAAGGGGAAAACACTCTGAAACTATATGGAGTATTTTTTGGTCTCGTTTGTTTAATCAGTATTTTGCTTTTATGTATGGCTCCATCTGGAAAATGAAGAGGGAAGAACAGGTCGATATGATGGACCTGGATGAATATAGATGACGAGAGGAGACTTCAATTTTGTCGCTAAAATGATTTTTTATTTTTGTAAAGTTTCATGATATATTTTTAAGCATCTAAGGTATAATATTAAACATATTTTAAACAGATAATTAAAAACGTGGATGCTAAGGTGAAGTAGCATGGTGAGGTACGGTAATTAACCATCGGATGTAAATTACAAAATATTGGACGATCAGGATCTTTCTTCACCGGCAACTGATAAGTACATTTGCAAAGAAGCCCGATCATAATCACACTGGTACGTAGTGTGTGGGAGATTGATAAAGAAGAACGTCCCTAACACGTAATTGTAAGTGTTGTGAATTCACCGGTAGAGAATTGAATTGAATTGCATTCTTATGCATCCATTCATTCACTTAATATTTCTGCACTGATCTTATTAAATTGTTTGTCTAGGTGAAAAGACAAATAATGGGGATGTGAGATTTCTAAAAGACAAAAAAAAAACTACTTACGTCGCAAAAATATTAATGACAAAGATTTATGTTGAAGAAGAGCATAATAAAAGAAGGGTTGGCATGGTTGAAGAATGAATAGAATTGTGTGATTATCACTTGGTCTGCAATCACAAATTCGATGACACGGTTGACATAGTGATTCCACTGCCTGCGAGCCAGGATTTATACAAAAGATTAATGCAAAATAGTAAGTTACTAATTATGGTATTTATATCATAATCATAAGTTGTACTGTGGAAGTGTTGGCATAAAAAATAACAAAAGCACATGTTTCTAGTCTCAGATTGATGACTTAAAATAAAAGCTTAGCTAATTCATCTATATATAATATACCCTCTTCTTCTAAGGTTGAAGAAGCTCTTTGGGAACGTGATGAGTGTTTCTGTCTTCTGTTTTGGACTTGCTGATCTCATCAAGGTACTGCTGATACACGTATGATATAAATCCCCAAACAGCTAACACCATAGAGATAACCTTGATCCCATGCATTTTGTCTTGAAAGATTACCACAGCCAATATAGGAACAATAGGCAAACCCAAAACACTTATAGCATTAGAGAAGAGTGAAGAAACCTCAAAAATCATCCCCACACAACCAATACTAAAGATTTGCCAAGTTATGGCTGTGAAACTCAAATTCAGGACATATGATGCTTTTCCCATCTCATACTCCTCCATCTCTTTCTTCAAACCTTCCCATTCCCCACTTGCAAAAAGCCCCACAAGAACAGCACAAGTAGCCACAAGGGACTGATATATGATCATGTCCAGGATCACTTTGAAAGTTTGACTTTTCAGAACCTTCTTGAAGGCAAGCTGTGTGAGGGAAAGCAGCAATCCATACCCAGCAGATGCAGCCAAAGTGCATATGAATCCAAGCACATAGTTTTTCTTGGAGATTTGTGTGGAACCCGAGGATGATTCATTTTGGAACACAAGGAGGGTGGAGGAGATTGTGAGGATGACTAGTGAGTTGATTATGTAAGGCGTGAACTTGAGTGAGTTGAGGAAGTAGGAGAATAGAGCATTGAAGGCTAATTGGGATGAGGTAATGAGTGTGAAAGTAGAGACAGAGAGGTACCAGAGACCAAAAGAATATAAATAACAATCTAATGCCACAAGTAGACCAATGGAGACATAGACAAATGCTTTCATTAAAGCAGATGGCTGCTGATTTGGATGAAATTGAATGGTATTATTACTATTTGTTTTTGTGGTGAGATTGAGATTTTTGGGTGCTGAGGCTGAGATGAAATAGTAGTAAGGTAGCAGAATAGGGAAACCAGCAAGTTGGACAAGTGTTCCCATCCATTTACTCTTTCCTCCTTTTTCATAGTATAATCTTCCCAATAGTGTTGCAGCTGACTGGCCTAACAACACAAGTGCAGCATAAAGGGCTACCCGGAACCAACGATTGTAACCATTTTTCATTTTGATTAGGTTTGATGGATTCATTTGATGATTATCCTCCAATGAATTTGTTTCTTTGGCTCCATAATTAGCTTCTACAAACAAACATAAAACATATCAAGTACATCAATTACATCAACTTAGATAACATGTCATTGATGAAAACAAAGTTGTTATATTATATTACATATACTTCTGATTTGTTTCAAAATTCATTCCCTCTCAAGCAGAGTTAGTTATAAGGATTTGATTTCTTAGCCTATAATCACAGCTAAAACAGAATAGTTTAAGGTGAAAATTATGATGACAAAATATGACATAACTGTTAGGAAAAAGAAAGACAGGCATTAAAAAAGGTCTTGATATGGTGAGACAATTTATAATTTCTTGATGACAGAAGGAGGTGATCTTCGTGTTTTAGAGAACATGGAATTAGGTGGAAATTTTGAGTGACTTACCCATTTTGTGAAGTTGCAATTCTTGAGGTTGTTCTCCCATGTGTGGAAGGTGAAATAAGTTTTAGAATTCAGAGGAGGAGACAGAGTTAAAGACAGGGGTAGTGGTGGTTGGTTAAATGCAATTTTTTTGGGGAAATGCAATTTTTTGGGTTGGTTAAATGCAATTGATGCAGCACGAAGAGAGAGAGAGAGAGAGGTTTGTACGCGGGATAACCCTGTCCCATTCGTGACAGACCATTCCCATTAATAGGAGCAAATTGCTTACTAATTAAATATATATTACTTGTAAAAACTTCTTACAAATAGAAATAGTTCATTAATAAAAAGTATAATATCAAATCTATGGAAAAATTATATTTGTTTTCTCTCATGTTCATGTTTGATTTTAAATTTACGTTTAGGTGTAAAAATATGTGTTCACCAAGAACTCTATAATTACTTTAGATTTAAATATTTTTGCGATCTTTTTACTTAAAATCAACATTGATACACATAGTATAGAATGGAATGAAACGGAGTAGAGAAACCAAACATCTAACTAGTCCATAGATAATAAGTAGCTAAGTACTTGTAGGTTTTTTTTTTTGAAAAAAAAAACTTGGGATGGTTCAATTTAGAAGCACCTAATTTATTTTAAAATAGAGGTCGAATAGTTTGCATGAAGTCATACCAAATTGGGATGCTACTGCTGTGTCATTTAAAAATTGAAGCATAATATTTCCACATCATGCCTTGCACTTACACCCTTACACTCCTCCATTAGTGAGATATGGGGTAAGATGTTAAAACAAAATGTCAAATTAAATATTTGCATATTTTCATATCAACTACCTGATGCAGAATGGTAAATCAATACATCATGTTTGCACAAAATTGTTTTACAAAAATAGTTTTGTACCAAAAGTACATTTGAAACAACATAAATATAAAATAATTACAGTATGATCATATAGTTTCGTGTTCGAGATATTTTATTTTATAAAGATACATTCTAGTTTCCATGAAATGAAATTCTTCTGATGCGACTGAAAATGAGTGATGTTAAGAGGTTGTGTTTATTTGACCCAAAAAAATAAATAAAAATGTTTCATGGACACTCAATCACCCACTTAATGTATTGTATATGTCACATCACGAGTGTTGAGTGAGTATTGGTTATGGATGTAAATGGGGCGGGGCGGGCACGGGTAGTAGCTACCCGCTACCCGCCCCGTTGGGTACCCCCGCCCCCCGTTACCCGCCCCATACCCGTGCGGGTATCCGCTATCCAGGCTTTAGTGGGTACCCGCGATATCCGCGGGTATCCACGGATATCCACGGGTATTTTAAAAAAATTTAAAAATATTTAAAAAAAACTAAAAAAACAGTTTTTTTTCTATACAACATTGTCCATAATAAAAGTCATTACAAGTATAATATGAAAATTAATACAAATACATTAATAATACATATTTATAGATATCCACGAGTATTTTTAAAAAATCTAAATTTTTTTAGAAAAAACTAAACAATTTTTTTTCCATACAACATTGTCTATAATAAAAATCATATAATAAAAGTCATTACAAGTATAGCATGAGAATTAATACAAATAAATTAATAATACATATGTAGTAGTCACTTGTTTAATACTAAAACAAAAAAAAATAACAACTAAAAATTACATCACTCTACAACACTTGTATTGACCACTTTAGGAATATATATATATAAAATAAAGGTAGTTAATTGTCTTAGCGGGTACGGGTACCCGCGGGTACGGATACCTCACTACCCGTCCCCGTCCCCGTTTATTAACGGGTACTTCAAATACCCGTTTACTTTACCCGCGGGTACCCGTTAAGGTACCCGCCCCGTACCCGTAGCGGATTTTATCCGCGGGTACCCGCGGGTATGGGTTTTATTGCCATCCCTAGTATTGGTTGGTGGTCCATAAATCATCGCTAAAAAAAAAAGAGGTCGCGTTTTATCAATCAACCATTCAACAATTACATATGCAGTATATTTTAACCCTTTTCGTTATAATAATAAATAATATTCACGTGCCTCATCATTCGTAGCAAGGCGTAGGGATTCGTTAGTAATAATTAATAAAGCATTTTTGTTATACTAATTGAATATTAATGTTCGCTCTTAAAATATCCAAAAGTATAATATATTTTTAATTAATAATTATAACTTTATATTTATTTAAACTACACTTTTATTTTAGGCAAACCAATGGCCAAACAAAAATTATTTGATGACGCAAGTTGTACATGGTCATAATCAAATGTACGAGTGGCATTCAGTTATTATAATTTGAAAAGGAAATAAGATCGATCTGCATCTGCATTATGCGAATGCGTTTTATTTTTCAACCTGTATATACAAGTGTGTTAAAGAGATTTGTATGAAAGAGTAAATAAAACTTGCATTATGACCAGAATGATGATTTTGATGTTACAATATATATAGGCCAGCAGATATTGCTGTTTCAGAAATTACAAAATTACAAAATTGAAGTGGCAGAATTACAAGGCACGAAAAAGATAGAACTCTGCAACAGGTAACAGAAGAAGCTATACAAACAAAAAAAGCAAAATTTTAATTGATCAGCTTCATTGGGTAATCCTTATCAATTAGCAGTGTCCTGATCAACTTGGCACCACCACACTAGAGGACCAGCTCCACTAGTACCATATGATTGAAATTTATATTAATTACGATGTATATTTCTAGTCTTGTTATTTTGTGATGATTATGATGGGAGTTGTGTGTTTCCACCATCAACTTTCATCATCTATCATTGAAGGGACATTAACATTGATTAAGATTATTATCTTTCAAAAGTTTTAGATTATAAAATAAACATTAACTTAAGTGATAAATTAATAATGTTCATGGATAAATTGGGTGACAAATATTGATGTGCATTAACAGACTAAATTAAATTATGTAAAAAAGATTCTATCAAAAAAAAAATTATGTAAACTCAATGGGTGTGACTCAGTTGGCAACACACACCGAGCTTGTGAGTGGGAGAACCAATGTTCGATTCCCACAAAACACACTCTTAGAGAGGGGTAAGAAGTTTAAATACTAAACCCTGAACCGATGGTAGTTTAACAAAAAAAAATTATGCAAAAAGGAATCTTTATATGACTAATTTAATATTTTAGATTTCAAATATTATCTTTTCATATTTCTAATCTAATATCAATATAAAATCTAACAATTAAAGGAATATGATGTTTGACCGACCTAGATATTTTCTCATGACAAATTATTTATGCGGTTTATAATTCAGCATCAAGATTAGTCCCTACAGTTTAAAATTTAGAGATGTTTAAGACTTGGTCTAACTTAATAATTCATATTATAGTTCAAAGTTAATTTAGGTTTATGACTTGTTTCAAATTAGGACAACTTAATCTAATAGTATATATTTTGATTTTTTAAATTAATAGTAAATTATTCGACTTATTAACTTTTAAGATTTTATAACTCAATTATACATAATGTATAAATTTGTATAAAAATATCTGGCTTTTGAATTTTCCAAATAGGTAGCCTATCCATCCCCATTCCCCCCTTCTATTCAAGACTTCGGGTTTGCTTTAGAACTTAGAAGAGTGCAAAAATTTTTGGCATTTTATGATGTTTTTTATTTTCTGATTTCTGCATTCTTTTTTTTGGAGTTTTTTTTTGACAAATTTTGTAGTTTTCTTGAAGTTTTGTAATTTTGCGATAATGGGGCACAATGACATGGCGTAATGGCGGGTCAATGGAGAGCATCGATGGTGGGGCTTTTCGAGGTTTTGTTTTAAACGTGTGATTAACAATTTTCAGCTCCTCCTACGTGAAACAGACAAATGCAGAAATCTGGTAATTAATGGTATGTTGTCTTGATGTCTTGACAGCAACTAATGTGGTTGAAGATCCAAATATTATTAGAATTTAGGTGTTTACTTGTTCTTTTTTGAAGAAAAAAAATTCATGACCGACAGTTATTATGGTAGTATTCATAATTATTATTTATGTAAACTTTACTAAATCTATTTTTGTATTTTTCTTGTGACATGAGAAGGATTTTCTTAAAAAGACAAAAGAGATTTTAGATTTATATTGTTGAACAAAATCATACTTGGAAATACTTGAACAAAATCACACTTAGGCCCTGTTTGGATAACAAGTTTATCTACTGCTTATGACATAAGTTGTATAAGCTACTTTTATAATAAAAAAAAAATTGTGAAACTTATTTTATATAAGTCATAAGCTGTTTGGATAAGCTATCCTGGGTAGCTTATGAAAAATAAGCCAAAAATAGCTTATGAATCAGTCATAAGCTGTGTTCATAAGCTCTGCATAAGCCAATCCAAACAGGCCCTTAGTCCAAACGTGGAAGGAAATGCTTCCCCGTAATCAATGTGTCTATCCAGTAATGGAATTATAGTGGGGGAAATGATGGAGACTTGCGGAAAACAAATCTACGTTCTGTCTAGAATTAATATGATGTATTGACTCATCAACTTGCCATGAAACTGACAATATTCTCATTTCCTACCCTTGAGGCAATACAAATTTTTATCCAGTTCAGTCTTGTACTGGCATCAATTTCTCCACAAGCGACCACGCTGCTTCTGTTCTTGCATTCTCCTGAATCATTTGAAAACGTTAAGAACAAAAAGGTTGATTGAACAACACCGAATTCATTACAACTATTTATATATGCAAAAAAAGAAGCCTTCAACCACTAAAATGTAATCAAAACATGGAAAATGTTCGATCTATTGAGGGAATTTCATCATGGTATTATTAGGGAAGAAATAAACTGCCTCAACAAATAGAATCTACTTCGGATCCAATGTCTAATGGAATGATGCCTTTGAAGCTTACAAGTTACAACATCTAGTACAGACTAATTCAATGCACATAAATCAAATAGATGTGACACATGGGAAAAGGTCTCCATTATAACATTTATAATTATCAGACACCTATTCAGAAAAGCAGCAACATTCACAAATTAAATTTAAAAAAGGAATACTAACTTTTTACCTGTGAATTTAATAGTTAGATCAGACAAGTATATATAAAGCTTAAAATGGTACCTCTGATGATCCTTGGAACGCCTTATGAATTCATCTGTAATGTCACATCCCTGGTAAGATGCTAGCACTGGCCTTATATCAGCTGGACTACTACGGGCAACAACTGCGCATAGAAAATGAAGGAGACAATGCAATTTTTGCATGTATAAAATGTCATAGCAATAATTTCAAACAAGGATTCCTTGTTGAGCAGATCTTATGGGAGAGCTTACACTCAAGAAATGGTATAAAATCCAAAAGAGCTGTGTCATCTATATCCTGCTGTTTCCATGGCTTAATAGGGACACAGTTCTCGGGTTGAAGGCAACCTTCTAAAGCATGACCACTCAAATAGAGAACTTTTGCTGGATTTCTATTCAGCTTTGAAAGGTCCTGCCAAGTAAGGTGAACAAAGGAGAACATCGTGTCATAATTGTTCAAGTAGAAAAATGGGAGTTTTGGGCTGAATGAGTCCCACTTTTTCTATGTGAAACATCTGAAATAACAAAATAAAATAACAAGATTGAACAAGCAACACAATAATCTAAGTTTGTTACCTTATATTCTTCCATATTAAAGTAAAATTACCATTAACTAATACATTAGATCTATTTTTTCTTTTTCTTTTTATTGTTGTTCACTACTTACTCTATGAGTCTATTATTTTCCCTGAAAATTAAATTGATGTCATACTCATGCATACATAATTCAAGGTGAAGACTCGATGATATTGGGACTTCATAATACTAATTTTTGTGAAGCCACACATAAGAAATCACAATAAAAAACATATAATTTGAGAGCGAATAACACAAGAACAGCAGCTCAAACCTACTCTGAAATGTTTCCCATCCTGATATTTGGTAGCAGGTCTTGATAGCCTATATCTTATGCAATGCTTGGTATCCAGCCTATCTAAAACGGGGTCTACAAACTGCAGAATCAACAAAAGCAACAACACATGAATGCTCATCACAAGAATAAGTATTCATTTTGAAAGGGAGAAGCAAAACCAGGTTACCATATTTTGTTCATCAGTATACACGACAATTTCATAAAACTGAGCTAGATGATCCAAGAAAGCATCAACACCAGGTCTCTTAAACGTCTGCCAGCCTGTATCTCGCTTTACATATGAAATAAAAATATAAAATACTCATCACTATCCACAAAAATCTCTAATAAATAAACACTGGAAAGCTGCTAAGAAGTCAAACACTTTGTGTGGCATACTCTAATTGTATAGAGATATGTTACTAAAAATATGAAATCACAAATAACTTCATATTTAGAAGATCTTTCATCTTTCCTCTTTCCTCTACCAAAAAAGGCACATGGCCTAATTTACAATTAAAGCCTTACCGTCCAAACATAGTGAATCAATGTCTCATTGAGATCTAGAACAAGTGTAAACGCATGTTGCTCCTGAGGAAGCAAATCTGGAAGGAGCTTGTCTGTGTATGGTTCGGTATAACTCTAAAATGAAGCAAGAGGAGCAAACTATTAACATATAGGTAGAAAATACTTTTAAAGGAAAACAGATGTCAAAACCAAAAGTCAGAGAAGACAAAGTATACACATACCTGAATTTCTTCTTCAGCGAGCCTTCTCACATCCAAATAAAGCTCTATTGCTTTAGTAGGCACTGAGATATTACATACAAAAGAATCAGCATGCTGTCAAAAATAAAATAACTAGGAATTTAGCAGAAAAGAAAAAAGAGTGAAGGAGAATCGAAATAATTTCAATTTAGAGGACTCCCTATCATTTTTTTACAAAAAATAGCAGAAATACATGAAACAATGGAATCTAGTAGACTAGTACATTATAAAAATTGTGGATAGGAGAGTTGTGCATGTAAGATATACGATAAAGTCACAAATCCAATCTAAAAGAGGAATCTCCCACCCAATAGTCCTAAAATTTGACACGAGAACCATTACCTAACTTCATGGAAAGCAAAGGCTAAAATGTAGCATAAGAGAATAGACTACATTACACACAACTCATTGAATTGTACTTATAATAACAAAGTACCTAAAAACAACAAATCTCAAGAAAATTATATAAATATTTTGTATCCTGCTTTGTGCTTGGGTGTATGTGTGGGGCAGGAGGGAGGGCTTCGTTCTGGTGGATTTTTTATGGAATTGCAGCAGATTAATAAATTAAAAAGAAGATCATGCTTATCCAGAAACAGGGTCACTTCACATAACCATAAAATAATAAATATAGAAGCAATCCAAATGATCAATTCATATAACAGCAACACTCCAAGGAAAGGGAAAAGGATCAATTAATACGAGAAGACAAATAATTTATTGAAAGTAGCAGAACAGAACAATGCCAATACCGGACAAGTGGTGTACATCATATACTCACCTATCATTGTTGTTGAGTATAGCAGCCCTTGAAATTTCTGCACAAAATAAGGACTAGAACATGTCAACCTACTAATGTCAGAACTATGAAAAAGGCAAGAAAGAGGCTGAAGAAACAATTATAAAATATCATATCATAAAGAGGCAAGGCTTAAAACTATGAAAAAGCACAGGCAATGACAACAAGATGTCATTATCTAAGGACATGGGGTTTATTATAACTTACTAAAATAACCACCATAAGGTTAATTCTTAAATTCAATTTAACAAATTGAGAATCTAGAAACACAATATAGCAAAATAAGACCAAAAATAATGGGCAGGCACTCTCAATTGCGGTTTCTTTTTCTCCCAAAATCTTCATGAACAATCCAACTATATGCTGCCCAACCCTAAATGGATGTAAATTTAGCCTAATACCATTACCACTTTAACACCAAGGACATATTCAAGTAGCAAAAGAATGGAAACTTCAATCTTATATAAAAATCCATACATCGATCCATGCAAAAGATAAAATGGAGAATAAAAAGAAAAGGACACAAGAATTTCCAAAAATGGGAACCCAAAGAGCAAATTGATGACATGGGCCCAAAGTAACTCTGCACAAAATTTGACATTTCATTTATGGCAAATGCTCAAAAATATCAAACAAGAAAAACAACGTTCCAAGAGTCATTCCATATACCAAACTTACAAACACTCATCATTTAGATTGAACTTACAAATCAACAATGCGAAAAACAAAACAAAAGGTAAAACAAAGAATTAGCAAAGAAGATTGAATGTGAAGGAAGCTTCATGGTGCTTGGTACTGACATCGAGGGCACTAGCTCCATCACCTGCACTGTACTTCGCTGATTCGCGGAAAGACCGCGTTTTTTCATCTATTTCTTCCAAGCTGCAAGCTGCAAAATAAGTTCCAAATCATTTGCAGAATAGAACAAGTACACATTACCCCCAAAAAAACTCCAAATTTAAGCAAGTTCTAATTCAGAAGCGAGAAAGTAACGATAGATAGCATCAAACCGTAAGTTGCGTAACCGGCAGCGACGGTGGCTCCGGTGAGTGCGCCGACGACGCCATACTTGAGGAAGCTCCAGCGGCGTGGCGGCGCGGGGGACGGCTCGGCGAGAGGTGGTTGAGCGGAAGCCGAACTGGTGCAGAAGAACCGTCGGTGATTGCGGTTTGATGCGTAGGAAAGGGCTCGCGATCGAAGAAGAGACATTGTTTGATGTGCGTGTGTTGAAAAGGGTTCAGGTAGGGTTTTGCAGTGCCTCTCTCTCTGTCTCTCTCTCTTTGCTTTGTTATTTTCGAATACACCACGTCACCACCGGTCGTAGCAGTGGCGGAGTAGCAGACGGCAGTGGCAGTGGCAGTGGCAAATTCTCTGTTCGGTCTAGGCTTGACCGGTTCAATCCGGTTTAAGTCTGACCACGAGTTTTTCCGTTACAATATTATCCAATTTTTAATTTTTTTAATGCCAATGAAATAAGAAAAGCTTAAATAATATTTATGTCCAAGACCAAAAATAATGATATTTATCAATTATTATGTCTTGGAGGGTCGATTTAGAATGGACCAATAATAAATTGGTCCACCAAACCCCAATGATTTTTCAGCCATTGATATAATAATATTTTAAGTGTATGGTCAGGATTTAAGGGGGGTTATCGGGTGAGTTGGTAATTGTAAATATTTTATGTAATTGCAGATAGGGGTCTCTAGAATATATAAATAAAAACCGATAATTGAGAAATGAACCACATAATTACATGAATTTAAACTTTTACCCTAATAATTTTCATAATTAAAAAATGATAATTGATGATAACTATCTTCCTCTCTCTTTGCAAAACCTCTCCCTCTCCCTTTCTCCCCCTCTCTCCCTTTCTCTCACGCTCTCTCACTCCCTCTCTCCTCTCTCTCCCTATCTCTCGCTCACTCTTGTCCTATCTCTCGCTCTCCCCCTCTATTTCCCTCTCTCGTTCTCTCCCTCCCCCTCTCTACCTCATTCTCTCTCCCTCTCTCTCCCTTGCTCTCTCTCTCCCCCTTTCTGTCTCCCTTTCCCTCTCTCTTGCTATTGCTCTCTCTCCTTGCTTTCTCTCTCTTGCTAGAGAGGGGAGGGAGTGACAAAGAAAGGGGGAGAGAACGAGGGAGAGAGGGGAAGGGAGAGAACGAGAGAGAAGATAGAGGGGGAGAGGGGGGAGAGAGGGAGAGTGAGAAAGGGAGAGAGAGACCGAGAGTGCGGAGAGAGAGAAAGGGAGAGAGCGGGTGAGAGAGTGAGTGAGCGAGAGAGAAAGGGAGAGAGGGGAGGGGGATAATGAGAAGGAGATAGAGGGGGAGAGGGAGAGTGAGTGAGCGAGAGAGAAAGGGAGAGAGAAAGCGCACGAGAGGGGGGGAGTGAGTGAGCGAGAGAGAAAGGGAGAGAGAGAGAGGGGGCGTGAGTGAGTGAGAGAGATAGGGAAGAGAGACCGAGAGAGAGGGAGAGGGAGAGAGATAAGGGGGAGAGGGGGAGAGAAGGAGAGTGAGTGAGTGAGAAAGGGAGAGAGAGACCAAGAGATAGGGAGAGAGAGAGAGAGAAAGGGAGAGAGCGGGTGAGAGAGTGAGTGAGCGAGAGAGAAAGGGAGAGAGGGGGAGGGGGAGAATGAGAAGGAGATAGAGGGGGAGAGGGAGAGTGAGTGAGCGAGAGAGAAAGGGAGAGAGAAAGCGCACGAGAGGGGGGGGAGTGAGTGAGCGAGAGAGAAAGGGGGAGAGAGAGGGGGGCGTGAGTGAGTGAGAGAGATAGGGAGGAGAGACCGAGAGAGAGGGAGAGGGAGAGAGATAAGGGGGAGAGGGGGAGAGAAGGAGAGTGAGTGAGTGAGTGAGAAAGGGAGAGAGAGAGACCGAGAGATAGGGAGAGAGAGAGAGAAAGGGAGAGAGCGGGTGAGAGAGTGAGTGAGCGAGAGAGGGGGAGGGAGAGAATGAGAGGGAGATAGAGGGGGAGAGGGAGAGTGAGTGAGCAAGAGAGAAAGGGAGAGAGAGCGAGAGAGAGAGGGGGTGTGAGTGAGCGAGAGAGATAGGGAGGAGAGACCGAGAGAGAGGGAGAGGGAGAGAGAGAGAGAGAGAAAGGGAGAGAGCAAGAGAGAGGGGAGAGACGGAGAGAGAGCAACAAATAAATGAATTTAATAATAATAATAATAATAATATAATAAACTTGTGATTGCCATCTTTTTTATTATTTCAAAAATTGGTAAATTTTTGTAATTTTATAATTTTTTGTGGTCTATTTCATAAATCTCAATTTATAATTATATAATTTTTCTGGACATTTTTGTAAATACTGAAAAACCGGATTTACCTCCTATATCAGGTAAAAACTTACTGGGATTTGGTGGACCAATTTATTCATTGGTCCATTCTAAATCGACCCTGTCTTGGATTGGATATAATGAATACTTTCTCCCCGTTAAAAAAAAAAACTTTCTTCTTATGTTCCCTGTATGGGTTAAGGGCTCTGACCTAAAGTCACATGCATTGTTAGGTTTAATGTATATGAGGTAATGAAGTGTTTATATGTTATTGTTGGCCTCAATTCTTAAGTAATGCGTGACTTTTTTATTACAATAAATTTAGATTAGGGGAAACATATCCTCTATGCAAGGTTGAAAAAATTATTAATCTCAATGAGAATTTACAAAAAATTTACATGTAACTTACCCATAGAAAAATTTAAGATTGGAGTAAGTAACAACTAACCCGTAATGGAATGTATTTGTCTATTATTATGACTTAGCACAAGCATTCCTTTCTCGCTTCATTGTTATTGAGTAGTTTGGAAGGGTATCTCGCCGACCAAAATTGATGTTATACAACACACAAGATGGGCACCAAACAAATTCATTCAATTTTGAGATTGACCATCCTTTGATGAAGAGAGCCAATGGGACCTTCCTTGTGAAGAAATTGATTTGAGGGAAAAAGAAAGCTCCTCGGGTTTCTGTCACATAAGTGATAAGTGTAAACCTTTCATGAATTCGTCGGTCAACCTTATAAGTGATTGACAAACTTTTTGGGTTAATTTCAGAAATTTAAAACAAAATTGTATATCTTTCCTTTTTTCTGGCTAAAATTAAAGTTTCAAGCAATTTTCAGTTTAATTAATTAATTTTGATACTACTCTTGAGGTGGTATCAAATTGTTCTCATCTTATTGAAAGAGTTACCCCTTTCAAATAGCAATTAAACTCTTATAATACATTTTTTAGGTGAATGATGAATCATCTGGAAAGTATCTCCTAGCTGATAGTCTCAGGGACTAATTCTCTCCGTCAGCATGCTTAAAGGACTCATTAGCTGCCAACTATATCAGACCTAGTTGGTAACTCTTATAATGCTGCAGTAACATAACTACATGATAATATAAAGTAGTTTATATTGGCTGCACCAAAATTAAACTCTAAGTCATACTATTTTGTATTGATTAGTACATTTTTGAGAGCATTTCATATCCTGCCCTCTATTGGCTTTACATGAATAAAAAATTGATTGGGTAACTATTAGCCCTCATGCCTCAGGCTTCAGACCCTTTCAGAACCAAATTCACTTGCACATATATGACATGAACAAAAGGAAATCCTATTCTGTTTTTTTTTTTTTGGTCCAGAATAGGAAGTCCTATTCTAGAACACAAGTAACGAGAACTAAATAATTTTTATTAGTAGCTTTCGTCGTGCTTTTTTTTTTTAAGTTGGGAGCCAGTCCTATCTTTTACCTAAAAGCAGTTTGATTACCTCTAAAACTATATTAGGCTAAAATGAATGAGCTTGTAATAGATTAAAAAAATGACAACTACGTACAATACGTACAACAAATTCACCAAGTGCAAATTGGTGTGAGTCATATCTATATTGTGTCATCCACTCATCCCTGATTGACTGGCTGAACTATATCAATCAGATTTGGGATAGTACCACATTTGATTTGGCTACACGATCACAAGTCCTTTTCAATTATTTGGTATACTCAGAATCATATGGCATCAATGTTAACCATAGTTAAAAACTAAGCCATTTGGGAGTTGGACTAAGCCACTAGGATTGAGTTAGTGGTTCGGGATTTTGGTAGTTTGTATGAAGTCATAGGTTCAGATAATTAACCCGAACAATGAGACGTGTTTGACAAAACCGGAGCTAAACTTACTTTGGTTTTTAATATTTTCAAGACTTGAAACTGATGACCAAATCGAAGAAGGCCTAAGCAAGTGATTGTAAGTGCAGGTTTCAGCAAATTATTGGTTAAATGTGGAGGCGTGTTACGTCACTTGTTTACATTCAAATTACGTCTTTCTTATTAATAAAAGAAACAAAATTAGAACCTCCATAATATTTCTAATTCTAGATATTATCATATAAATAATTTGCCAAATACAGCCGTCATTCCTAAAGCATGGCATCAGAGTGAGTGAGTAATGCCACAAATGATTGTGATTTTGATCCTCTAAGGAGTACAAAATTGAAACAGCTTATAAAATAAGGGGAATAGATTATCACATACCCAGGATCTATTATTAGCCTGTGTTGAAACTACATTTTCTCAGAGGAAATTGAATCCTCCTTTGGTAGCAGAAAGGCATAATTGTGCCTAAAGACACAAACAGGCAGTATATAGGTGCTTGACTCCTTGTACTCTATAAAATCTTAATCTGATTTTTTTTTCAACATCTATTATAACTCTATACTTCTACTCTTTAAAGTTCTCTCCTCAGTTTTGAGCATTTAAATCTACAAAACCGCATGGAGTACAGCTAGTGAAGTAGAGAAGGAGGCCTAGTTAGAAATCCTAAGGAGGAAAAAAAAAATCCAATATAGCAAGACCATGATAGTTCCTAATAAAAGTCAAACCATGACTAATTGTCTTTGAGCTTCAATCCTTAAATCTTCCTTCATCCTTCTAATGAAGTCATCAAATTTCTTGTTCAACTCCTCAGTGCTTAGCACCCAGTTTCCTTCTTCCACAGCTTCTTCCTCTTCAACACTTTCTCCGATCAGAAACTCCTCATCAATTTCTGATTCCTTGTCTCCCACTTCATCTCCTCCACCAAATGGCCTAGTTTCTTCATATGGCCCCTCCTCTTCTTTCAAAACTGATTGGCTACTTCCTTTTCCCTCTTCCAAAACGATATTCTCAACATTTTCTTCTACTTCTTCATCAGAGTACCTGATTTCTGTTGTGTGTTCCTCTTCAGTATTCTGTTCATCATCAGGCTCATTGGTTTTTTTCTCTTGGACTTCCTTCACAGCCAACATTGGCTCATTAGCCTCAACATCTGAGTATGGTGATTGTGAACCATCTTCAATATACTTGGAAGATTCATCACCACCACCAGACCCAGATAAAGATCTTGTTATTCCAACAAAAACTAGGAGGCCATTGCATAGGAGGAACATGCAGTTTTTGTCTATAGTGTGGGCAAATAGTTGGAGAGGAAATGTAGAGAAGTAGAAGTTGAAGTGATGGAGGAAAGCAAGCAAGGAAGAAGGAGAAAAGAGGAAAGAAAACACAGAAACTGAAACCAACATTGGGGTAATCTTAAGTAGATAGTTATGAGCCTTTATGCTTTGAGTTAAGGCTTCTATTTTGTGGGATTTAAGTTGATCCATAATACCTTCCACTTTGTTACAGAATGAAAGTGGAACTAATGAAAGTTTCTAAATGGAGGTTGTTATGAGATGGGGGATGTTGGTGTGTTAAAGCCATGAAGGCCTCTCCCTTATATATAATGCTAGGGACTTGGGGATACCCCTGTAGTGAAATTTTTTTCATTTCCAAAAATACCCATGGTTGGAAAATTATTATGAAGTAGATGGCATGCATTGGATTTTATTCCAACACATAAGGCTTAGCTGTAATTCAGGGCTTTTGTTATAAATGATGATGGCTACTTGAAAGGTATATAGCCAATTTTCAGGTTACTATTTGTCCTAGAAATTGGCAAATGGTTATTCATGTTCACTAGTTTTGAGTTTGACATATCAAGTGGTTTTCATATGGGATTTGAGGACAAAATCTCGGATTGTGGCTTAGATGAGGAAAGAGAAAAAAATGGAAATGAACCCACTCTAGAGTCCCAAATAAAAATAAAAAGAATTAATAGCTAAATGCTATGTGTGATTATGAGTGGGCATAAAGGTCAAACTAAACTATAGGTGAAAACTCTATTGTCTTTATTGGATTATTATTGCTTAGGACTTAATCCAAGCAACTTTGCTAATTGTGGTTGGTTTTGTTCTCCCAAGAGCCTTGATATGTAAGCTAATATAGTAATAACAATATGATCAATCGTACTCTTTCTTTCTGTTAGTCTTATCATTATTATTATATTGAAATTAGGCAACAACTCAGCAAGTTATTATTTTTTAACTGGTCACTCTCAATTGTCACAGAAGCAGAGCATTCTAAGGAATGCACACTTTTGCATCGTGGCAAGTGGCAATTGGCATGTCTCATCATAGTCTTTTTCCACCATACCTAACAAAAAATTTGTAACGGCAGCAAGAGGAGAGCAATTAACAAGCTTTTTTCTTTACTTAAGTCAATCCAAAACCAGTTGGGGACAAAGGGGTGGGGGGAGCTATTATTTTGGTCTAAGTATGCACTGGTTTGATCTTAAAAAGATAACATTAATTGCTTCCATAAAAAATTGAAAGTGATATATCAATTTAGTTTTATAAAGAAATCGACCTTAATTTAGTAGAATGACATTAATTTAGTTCCTCAATCATAGAAAATTGACAACTCAATAATAAAATAATATCAATTCTGTTTTGGATAAATTTTAATGTCACTTTTCATGTTTAAGGGATTAAACTGATATCACAATTTTTTCAAGGATTGAAGTGATATGAATCTCATATTTTAAGAAATAAAATGAATGTTTACTCAAATGATGCGTACATGAATGATTTTGGGGACTTCTAAATGTAGTTTATGATTGATGATTGATTCAAAGACCACAAAATGATTAGAGACTCTTCATGTCTTGTAAACTTTAATCATTTTAAAGTTAACTGGTGTGTTAAATTGTGTTTAGGAAAATAATAGAAGAAACAAAAAGAATACTTTTAAAAAATATAAAAAAGATGCAGGGTTTTGTGTTGTACAAAGCAAGAACTCATTATGAGTAACTGAAGCAATAAATGTCCAAACAAAGAAAGCAAATCCGAGATGAAGAATATATAAGCAAAAGGAAAATTATATACATTATATAAAAGTGAGAGGTGAGGATACACGTGAGTGCTCATATAATGTGGAGAGGGTGTCTCTGATAGATAATTATTGGACTGGTATGGCATAAAAGAAATAAGTTTTATTGAGTAAAAAACTAAGCATATATGAACGTGATTGATGAGGACAATGTCCAATAATATATATGCTCAATAGTGAGGTGGGGTCTGCTAATTCAATAGTCCTGAATATTATAGAGGAGGCAAAAGGATATCTGATGTAGAGAGAATAATAAATGGGAGCTGCATACGTGCAACTAAATTATATCAGTGAGATTTGACATCAGTAATGTGCTTGAAACCAAACATGTGAATAGAAACCCTCTACATAGTGATGTCAACATTAGTATATATATGGACAGGTCCAATTAATTGCAACATATTATAACCAGAAACACAGCCGGCCTCCTAGTATGGATTTTGATATATCGATCTTAACTTGTGTGGTATGATCAGAAAATTGCTATTAAATACCCGATAACTATAAGTGGGAAAATTTTAATTGAAAAGTTCTCACAAGCTAGAAGTTAATTATACAAAGTGAATCTTTGTTATACCACCATACAGTAGAAGGGAACTGATTAAAAAGATAGAATGGAGGCCCAGTGATTTGATGTCTCTGTTACAAAGAGAATAACTCGTAAGTTTCTATGTGCACAAGACTGGTTTGAGGCAATGAGTTCATGACAAACATATTTCGGTAATACAACAGCAATATCTGTTGTAAACTTGAGTAATTCATTATTTTCAAAACAAGTTCAATTTTTTTCAAAAAACTTATTTTAAAGGAAAAAATTATCGCTTCTAATCTAAACAAAGTTTTGCAAACTTCAAACTGTGTCCTACATACGCACTAAGATGCAAAATCCTAAAACTTCTTGCCTAAAGTGATTTTTCTTGCACCTAATGTCGGGACTGTGTATGATCAGAGAACTAAAAAAATATAGATGCACAAGTTTTACAACATGAATATATATACCCCTTATTAATTATGATAAAATTAAATAGATTATTAAAAGAAAGATAGGTACACACGACATTGATCCTGATATGATCACTTCTAAAACACTTGGAATAGCATCTAGCCTAGGCTTTAGGACACTTTAGCCTAAGATGAATATGATACAGAAGGAAAGGTAGCTAGTTCACAGTTGTCTTGTAGCCTTATGCATGCGTTGTGAGGGTGTGATTAATTAGTATTACTTATTACTTATTTTACATAATTGTCCACTGTAAAAGTCTTTACAAACGCTGTGAAAAATGGCAAGCTTCGATGTGGTACGTGGTTACAACAAGGTGAAGAAGGATAGGAATGATCTTTGACCATCATCACCTTGTCTGTAAGAAGGTCACCGATCTGGTTTTGCCTCCGGAAATAAAATAGACAAAAACACTGTTGTGGATTAGATTCCCAAGTGTAAGCCTTGTCCTTTTTTGCATTATGAATCTATGATCAGAGTTTCTTTTGTTGGCGTTGGGTTCGGCCGTGGGGTAGCAACTAGGATAAAGCCCTCTTTCCTAAATGTATCTCTTTTTCTATTTTATAAAAAATAATAATAAGAAAATATTGTCATTAGCATTTTTAAGAGTTTAATAACTATATATTGGCAGCGTAAAAATATTTTATATAAATACTCAATCATATCTCATCATGTTGTCACTTCGTAACATTGTATGATATTTTAAGGTGAAAAAGACCCATTTCCCTAAATTAGTATGAGTCAAATTGTCTGCTGAGGAGGTTAGAAATCAGGCCCAATATGGGATGGAGGTTGTTTCACAAACCTAATGCCTCAGAGCCTAATCCAAGATAATGCTTCAATCTCAAATTTCTTCATTTCTTTATAAGAGAACTTTAACCGTTATGGATTTGAGGCAGGAAAATTGTGCAGTAATTTGCAGATGGGAATTCCTATTGATTCACAGTTTTTGTGCATCTAGAACTTCATGCTTAATTATTGTGCTTTTGATAATTAATTAGTGTGCTTCAATTTCCATTAGAAAAGCTCATTAAGTCCAAAATATTTTCCTCTTTGGCTCGTAAGACATGGATTCATTTTCATGATCTTTGATACTTATTTTATTAGGCTTAAACATATACTAGTTTATTGTTTATGTGAATCTCTTTGAATGAGTTTGCAAATACAGCTATTGTCTTGATACTTTATGTTTGGATTATTATTAGTATCCTACATCTGCAGATTGTGCACTTTCAGTTTTTAATTGACTGAAGTAACAAGTTTGGAAGCAGGGCATCTAAGTACTGATCCTTCCTTTCTGGAAGCATATGCATGGCCAGCAATGGTGAAAAGGAGCAGTTGCTGTCATGGTCACTAGATCCTACAGCTCAAAAGGCTGATAGGAGCAGTTAAGAAAGAGAAGGTATCTTGGTTCCAGAAGTGCTCCTCTTGCTGATATTGCATTATTGCTCCTCCTTAGACAACTGGAAATGGATCAATTCCATGTTTTCAGTCCATTCTTGGGAAACAGAATTTGAATCCAAGCTTTCAAGAAGTGGCTATATACGTTGCAGTGTATTTAGGCGTAGAGATTTTTTTTTTTTATAAGCAAGGTGTAGAGTAGTAATCTTCTACTTTATCATGTTAGGAACAAGATCAATTTAGATTTGGAGGCAGAAGATCTTGGTGAGGATGGAACTGTTGGGTTGGTTTCAATGTCCTATTGTTGGTAGTTCTAGCCATAACCATAAGCGATTACATGGCTTCATTTTCATTTTTGGTAAATCTTTTTCTTTGATTGTGGCTCATAGGGCTGCTGAATTCATTATTTATATGCTCAAAGAGACAAGGATCGGAAGATTAGTCAAGAAGACACTTCACTTGTCATGCAGGAGTTTGAAGAGCTTGACGACATTGATCAGTCTGGTACACTCAATTTCTGATTACACTTGTTTAGTCATCTTAAATAGACTAACACTACATATATAAATCTAAGTTGTTATTGAGTACTTCAATGACGAAATGCACACCAAAGTTTTATTGACTTGGTTTCAGACTTTCCAAGTCAATAAAACTTTTTCAGACTCTGAAATATGGTAGGCAATCATTGATCGGGCTCTGACTCAAATTTGCTTTTAGCACCGACTCCATGCAGTTTGTTGCTTCAAGAAGTGTAAGGGGAGAGTTTCCAACATGTTAGACCTAGAGGATATATAAACATTAATGATGAGTAGTTAATCGAGTCACTTACCTAATTAATTAATATTTACCTTTATGACTTAGTTAATCACCTTCCATTAACATATCAATCCGAGATAGATAGATTGCTTTGTTACTAAAATGCAGCCATGTCTTCAACTCAGATTGCTTCCATGATTGTTTAAGTTACCTGTCCCATCTGTCTATAAAGCTGAAGCCAAATTGTGGTGAAATAGCCATTGTGATTTTGGCTGAGACAAAATTTTGATTAAGCGGTGTTATGTTATGTTAAAAGAGATGGAAGTTGCTGCTAAAAAGACAACAATTAATGTTGGGCTCCCCTGAACTTCTGAGATTATGCTCTGAGAACCAAAAGGCAGCTACCCCTACCATAGCAACCCATTAGTCACATAAATGCAACAACACTTTCAATTCTCTCCGTTGGAAAATTTTGTGATTTCTTAACTATTATTTTTCAGATAAACATCATGATTCATCCTCAAATTAATCATTAGTATTTTTTAGGAGACCAAACATGAGAAGCTTTGACGTAATAGTTAGAGTTGCTGCTATATAACTAGAATGTCAGAGTCATAGAATCCACATCTTACAAATACAAAATACAGTTATACATAGACTCACAATATGACCCTGTTTGGATAAACTTTTCTATAAAAATTTCTAACATGTGTTTTTTAACTAATAATTTCTCACATAAATTAAAATTAACTTTTGCTCTTCACTTTTTTTAAAAGCTATCTTAACTTTTGCAAAAACACCTATCTATTTATTAATGACTATTTAAAAGCTTTTTCTCTTTTACACGTGAGAAAAATAAAAATGCAAAATAACTCCATAAGTTAAAAGTTGTAGCTTTTGTATCCAAACAGGACCTAGATCTAACTCTTCCCTCCCTATACTCCACCATGACGAGCGCTTTAAAACACTAGATTGTTCTTTATTTTTCAAGTTTCTTTTAAGGACTGATTGTTTCTTATTTTTAAGGAGACCAAAATTGAACCTTAAGTAGTTACCAAAATTGCTCTTAATTGGTTAAAACTTTCTTCGAGCAAGTGCATTGAGCTAAAGGAACAATTTTGGAGATAATCAAGTGCGTGTTTGGATACCATTTGGGGTTTACAAAACTGAGTTTAGATCAGAAGTAGACGCCTCAGAAGTAACAATTTGTTGCTTTGAAAAAGTTACTTTGGAAACAGTGAACTTACATTGGAAAAGTAAACTTTAATTTTGTAACTGAAATCCAAACATAATGGTCCCATAGACCTGACAACCTAGATTGAGTTGCTTGACTCAAGAATTCTAGTAACTATCCCAAGACCTGATAACCAGCCGGATTGCAATCGATCAATACAATGAGTAAGAAAGTTTATAGATAAAGAAACTTGAAGTCAATGGTGATTGGTTTCAATATGCACAACTTTGAGCAGTGTTTTATGTCAAACACGTTAATTGAGAAATATTAACAACACACTCTTCAATACACTCTTTTTAACACACTCTCTAACACATAAAATTACAAACTGGGTAATTAATTGATTTTTAAAATTCAAATTCAAAATTTCAATTTAGATGCCTTGAAATAATAATAAGAGTATACTATTAGGCACGTGACATGAACAGTGTGCGGCCAATATGGATAGCACATGCGGGGCACGCCCAAAACATAAAAGGTCAAAAGTCATTAGCTTTTGGAATTTTTGAGAAAACATATGTACAGTCGCAGAGTACTGAAGTCTGAAAACAAAGGCACAGGCATAGGTATAATAAGATTGACACTGCCACGTAATAAGCGGGTGACCGTGACCATGTTGACTCACCGGTGACCTAAGCAATTCCTCTATCAAAAACTGAAGACAGCTCGTGTACTGTACTGGGTAGTGGTCAAAGTAACGCATAAATAAATTAATTTTTTAAATATTGGTACATTTTGATAACTTACTCTCTCCGGTCTCGAATATAAGAAATGAGTTATTTTTTGGGTTTATTGAATAATTCATATATCTGAACTAATCTCTGGTCTCGAATATAAAAAATAAATTATTTTTTGAGTTCATTGAATAACTTATATATCTGGACTAAAAAATAACTCATTTCTTATATTCGAGATCAGAGAGAGTATTCTTCTTTCCATTGCCATGCCCACTTCAGGCTATCACTGTCGCAACCCCAAAACATTCCCATCCCATAAAATTTATCCTGAGAAGACAAACTTGATCAATTAAATTAAAATCCGAGAAACTTCGAACAACGAAATTATTTAAAAATGACATACATTGGATGTGGATTCTCTGCTGTTGTCTCTCTTTATCTCTCTCTACTTGTGTTATGTTTTATATTTTATGATAAAATACATTAACAGTCATAATTTTTTTTTCTTTTTATCTCAATGGCTCAAATTGCACTTACAGAATAACTGCAAGAAGCCGATGCAGCAATGCAATCCGGGTCCCTACACATCACATATACATGATTAACGATGGGAAATTTATTTTTATTTTTTTGCCTATGATTTGAAGAACAAATATTACAACTACAACACTGACATTCAATTCAACTGTAAAAGGGCGAAAAAACGGGGAAGAAAATTGAAATGGCTAATAATGATAATTATTATTATTATTAATATTATTTTTTAAAAGAGAGTTGTAAGTACACTCTAATGGTGAGAAATTAACATTATATTTTTCTCTCTCACCCACTCACTCACTCACTCTCCTTTGAGGGGAAGTTCCTTCCACTCGGAATTGTCGTCGGAGGGGTTTTCCGGGTGGTGGTTGCCGGCGACGTAATCGAGGAGTTCCTCAGCGGGTTTGGGGAAAGAGGGAACGGCGTCGTTTGGGTGAGACTGGGTGGTGTTTCCGAAGAGGATGATAATTGTGAGGAAAATAGTGGTGGAGATGAGGAGAGGGAAAAAGAAGACAATGAGGGTGACAAAGCTAGGGGCTAAGTGGAGGAGGGTGAAGATGGCTATGAGGGAAAGGAGTGAGGCCAGGATGTAGTACCTGAACCTGACAACCTGGTCTTGGATGTCCATGGGAGAGAGATGATGAAGATGATGATCCTGGTGATGGTGATTGGTTTGTGTGTGTGTGAGACAGAGTGAGTGAGTTTAGAAGAGAGGTTTATGTAGTGTGTGAGTGAGAGAGAGAGTGAAGCGAGAGAGTGAAAAAATACTGACATTGTTCAGAGATTCCCTTTCCTTCTTTTGCTGGCATTGTTTTGCAATTACTGAAATGTCCTTACTTTTTTCTGGCATTCACAGTCACGTCCCCTGTCCTCTGGGGGAGGTTTGAGTATTTGTCTCTGGTGACAACCGAACACAAGGACCGGTTTTCCCTTCCTTTCCAGTTTCCACCGATGCAGAGCAGCTTCAGTTTAAGAAGAAAATTGTCAATTTAGAATATCTTTGGACAGAACTTATGAATATAGTTTATGATTGATTCATAAGTTATTTTAGATTTATTTTTCATAAGCTACCCAGGATAGCTTATCAAAATAGCTTATATAAAATAAGTTTCACTATTATTTTTTTTTCGATTATAAAAATAACTTATACAACTTACGTCATAAGCAGTAAATAAATTTGTTATCCAAACGTGCCTTAATAAAACTCAAAAAATTAATACCAGCGGTAGATAAGTAGCGTATTATCTTATAGCATGCTTCATGAGTGAAATTATCAACCCCATATATATTTTTTCTAAAAAACCCCATATATAATATATCGCTACTAAAAAAGAATAAATTAACGGCCAAAATTAGAGATAAAAAATAAAATTTGTCATTTATTTTTTGGAATTGAACCTTACCAAAGTCTGAATTTGTCATTAATTCTGATATCACAAAATTTAGTAATAAAATTAAAGATAAATTTTATTTATTCATTCGTTAACTTTTTGTTGCTAATTTAGTTTTTCTAATAGTACTATTATTTTATTTTATTTGAATTCAATAAAGTTTAATGCATGAAATATTTTTTTATTTAAATTCAAGAGGAGTTATGAACAGTATATACAACTTTTTCCAGGGTGTAGGGCAAGCCGTTAACGAAATATACAATTTGCAATATTCATATAATCATATAATTTTTATAAGAAAAATTAATGCAAGTCGTGAATGCCATATAAGACTCACTTATATTAAAAATAATATTCTATAAAAGTTGTTCTCTATAGCATTTATTTTTTGTTCGTGATATTGTTTGCATTTTGTGTTTACTGAACTTTAAATTGTCGCTGTGTGTGTAGTCTTGTTGTTTAATTAAACATTTCAGAGACTTGAGATCACCCTGGCAATTGCCTATTATACTTAGGATAACTCAGTTAAGGTAACAATTGTAACTTATATTGACGGTTCTCCTATAATTGTGATACTAAATCATGATTATACATTTTAAGTATTAAAGGCAACCACCACGACTTGCCCTAATTCTTTGTTTAGCGAGGGCTACGGGGTTGTCAGTAAAAAGTCCTTAGTAATAAACCATTTTCTTGTAATGGTTCATACAAGTTGTATATCACATCCACGACTTGCATGAAAAATGGAAAAAAAAAATATATATATATATAATAAATACAAGTCGTACTCCATGTTAATGACTTGCTTAAATTAAAAAAAATGCCATGTGTGAAGTTGGCTATTTCACTTTTGAAGTGCACTCCGAGGCATGTTTGACTTATCCGATCCCCCTGTTGGTAATAATTTGTTGAGCTAGATTAATAATTTTCATCTCAAATTGCTCTACCTTGGAATAAAAACCCAAACAGAATGGAGAAATATAATAGATGAGACATTTCGTTTATACTAGCTGTGACTTGGGTGTGCTTCCTCTAATTTAAATTTTTTTTTATAAAAGTAAATAAATAAAATGTAATAGAAAAGTAATTCCATCTCAAATGAGAGATAAAAAATAAGACAAGTGTCAATGAGGTTAAGAAAAGTATAAAAATTTAAATTATACTAATATATTAAATACTTTAGTTTTAATAAATAATAATAATTTCTTCATTCCTTAGTCAATACTCTTAGCTAGAAAAATTCAAGATATAATTTTTTAAATGAAATTCACTCACTCTTGTTTAATTTATTTAACATCATTTTAAACAATTCATATAATATTTCATTCTATTTCACTCTTTTTTTCGGTTATTAATATAAACATTTTGTTCACTCACGCTTCTTGGCATTGTATGCGCATAAGCGCTCATGCATGAGTCATGAGATGGACATGCCTTTCAACGCCCCATGCATCTAATGCTGGTACGAGCTCACTCAAGCCTGAACAATTAGATAGTTGTGTGTGTGTGTGTGTGTATATATATATATATATATATATATATATGCCAAATGCTGTGTGTTTTGTGGTTGACCGTTGACCAACAGTCGATCGGGCTTAAAACTACACCGTCGCGCATCCAATCAACTGATGAATGCGAGACATCCCGTTGCAAGTCTTCGTTCTAGTTTAGATCATATTTGATCCAGATACATGTATTTTTTTTCTTATATTTAAAACCGGAGGGAGTATACATTTTTCAATCAAGTGCAATTCTTTTTATTCCCAGTCAAACTGTGTTTTGAAGGTAAATATCGAAATACATAAATTTTTAATGATAAATAGATAAGGATTTAATATAATACTACCTTCGTTCTTTAGGCTATGTTTGGATGGGGGGTTTTGGAGGGGAAGGGAGGGGAGGGGAGTGGAGAAAAGGGCTTATAATTCCTAATTACCTTGTTTAGCTTTAATAGGACAAAAGAAATATTATTTTAGAAGGTAGCAGACACCAAAATATAAAACTTTTTTTTAATTTTAAAAACTCTCAAACAAAGTAATTGGAGATTATAAATTTCTCCCTCCCCTCTCTTCCCCTCCAAAAACCCCCATCCAAACATAGCCTAAATGATATTTTTGCAGAAGGATTGAAAATACATTAAATAACATTAATTAGTAATTAAAGATAAAATGACATTAAATATTGCAAGTGTGCTATTCGTAAATTGAAAAGAAAATATTTATACACATTTAAAAAAAATGTCAAACACCATCACTGAAACTAAGTCAAATTATCTTCTTAGGCAATTCATAAGTTGAGCTTGAACTTCCTCCCCTTTTAACTTATGGCTATAATTATAATGCATTATTATTATTATTATTTGAAAAAATAATTATTCGATTAAAATATAATATGATCTCATATATTTACTCTTATAGGAAATTTTTTAACATCTCAAATTATTATGTAAAATGTTATGATAAAAAATATTTAATGTGTTTTTCCCCCTCTTTAACTTAAGTTTTTTTTGACGGGATTGTAATATATAACTAAGTTAATTATATAACTTAATGATAAAAATATATCTAATTGATCAGATAGTAAAAAATATGTTGGGGGGCAATCTAGCGTTGATTTGGCCAACACTATTAACATAGAACGAAGTCGTGGCCCACGCTAATTTTTTGCTACGTACTAAACTTGGTAAATTTCTTGTAATGAGCGATACTCTTCCCATCACATATATAAAACTCTCTCTCTCTCTCTCTCCTCCCCCCCTAAAGGAGATGACATTGAGCTCTTATCTGTGGTGGCTTTTAGCATGGACCAATGAAAGATTGGTCCAACTTGCACCAATGGCATTCTGACATGCAATAGTAAGTTAGTGTCAGTTTTATGTTATTTATAAAGTTTACCCACAAGACCCATCAATAACATTTATTTCCATGATGTTTCATTAATTACCCCATTGTTGTAATCTATAGTATAGTATATATATAATCCGTTCCACAATTGCTAGTGTTATATCGTGATTATTAAGTTTTGCACAATTTCCGTGTTGCTGTTTTGTCGTTTATTTTTTATAACATATTATTATTCTTCTTAATTTCTTGGTATTTAGTACTTAATTTCTCCATCAAATCTATAACTAACCTCAAGAGAAAAGAACAACAGACAAATTGTGCTTGATGACCATCATGATCATCCACTGCTCAACACACGATCCCGTTCCTTCCTCCATCGAGCTGTACATGTAAAAATTCAAGCATCCAGTTTTAATTATTTTACTGAACAATAACCGATAAATATTATTGAAATTTATAAAAAAACACAAAAAAATACTCAAATATTTTATTTATATTACACATGCTGAGTACAGGTTTTTTAGTTAATAAATATTCCAACAACCCCAAATTAATTTAAAGTAAGTTGAATTAATAAATATTCCAACAACCCATTTAAAGCATATTGAATTAGGAATCTACTGTCTGGTTTTGTTTGACAAACCCTATCTTGATATTCACTGAAAATGTTGCATCTAAACCCCCCGATTAGAACTTGGAAGAATCACTATCTTGTTGCGGGCGACATTGTTGAGGAATTAAAAGAAGAACCACCTTTGTCAAGTTTTACAGATATGCATTTACATAAGCTTGGATGTCAACCTTGATTGGTAGCCCGTGTCAATAGAGATGAGGAATCGTTCGCTTAGGTTGAAATTTGAGGTATATATTAACCTTGCATCAGTTGGCATGGTCATCCACGATCGAATCGCTAATTTGCCATATTTGCATCAAGGATGTCAACGGGCGCGAGCGGGTACGGATAGTAGCTACTCATTACTCGTCCCATGATGGGGTGAACTCGCTACTCGTACCCGCAAGATGAATTGGCGGGTACCCACAATGTTCGCGGATATCCGCGGATACCCATTAATATTCTAATTTAAAAAAAATCTATTTGTATTAAAATATTATTTTTTGCACAATATTGCACCAATCATGTAATTTTAACGTCCTAAGTGTCATATCAATAATTGCTCAATTAAATAAAAACAAATAAAATTACAACATGAAAATCATAATTGTAAGAATTAATATTAATCAGCATTTTAGCAAATATATAAATATAAAGGGTTTTCTAGTTCCTTTGTGGATACTGTACTAGCGGGTACGGGTATCTGAATACTCTTTCCTGCCCTGTTAACTTGCGGATACAAGGAATATCTGTTTAATTTACACGCAGATACCTTAATAGGTACTCATCCATGCCCGTTGTGAATTTTATTCGCGGGTACTCATTGGTATGGGTATTGTTGCCACCCCTTTGCATAATGTGTTATTGTTTTTAAATCAAACGCATTAACTTGTTTGATGTCATATAAGTTTATTTTTTGTTGCATTTTAATCTTAATAAGAAATTCCATGATTTAAGGATGGTAAATATGTCAAAGAAGTATGCTTATGTAATTTTAATCCAAAATCGTTATTATTTTTAAAATTTTGTGACAATTGTAAATATAATAAAGTTTGCCCACAATTTTAAAATTCAATAACATCCCAACCCATCTTTGCAAATAACATTAAATAACTTACCTTACTTTTGTGCAGGTTGCCTGTCGAAAATCCGGTCCATCGCTTTTAAAAAACTATTATATCAATGGTCATACTGTCATTGGTGTAAGTTGGACCAATCTTTTACTGGTCCATTCTAAACGGCATCCTTATCTGTATCGAAATGAAGATGTAATGGGGTGCATGAGTATCCTTTGTCGTCTTATCAAAAAACTGTCGGCTACTTCCTCGTTTTACGTTTGCTAGCTAAGAACATCGATCTTTTTGTTCAAACAAAATTAACGGGTAATGGAGGAGTTTCAAACCGAAAGAAAGAAATTAAAGAGGGGAAAAAACGTGTAATGGAGTATTGGACAAAATTGGACAAATCATAAAAGCACGTCATTTTTGTACGTTAGTGTTGATGAAGATAAGGTCCACCACATGACTCAAGTTACCCCCCTAAACTGAAACTGCACTGTACAAAAAAGAAAAATAATTATTACATGCATGCCCCATCAGCAAGCATGTACTATGTATGTGGGTTACATCTCAACATAAAATGAGAATTAATTATTTGTTAGGATCTGCTGAGGCTGTGCTCCTATGAATTCTTCTACATATTTTTTTATTATTTTATTAAGTAAAAAAAGAATATATTTAATATCTTAAAAATATAAAAAAATATTTAATATTTTTTCTATTTAATAATTAAAAAAATTTGTAGAAATAAAGAGTAAAAAGATACTACACACCTTACACATGGTTTTTTTTTTTTATAAAACAAGGACAACCCGACCGGGCAACATACACGTGGTTCTTTTTCTGCTTTAGTTCTGCTCTGCACTTGATTGCTAGCAGCCAGCAAGCATAATAAGTAGAGTTTGCTGTCAAAATGGGCTATGCTCGATGGGCTAACCCGTTTAGTCTGATAAAAATATGGGTTGAGTTAGTAAAATTTAGGCCCGAAAATTCATTGGCCCGAAGTGGGCTAGCCTGTGGCGGGCTGGGCTTGCCCGCTGGCCCGACTATAATTTGCTAAAATTGTGTGCAGACTGTTTCACACCAGGGGTATGAATAATTACACAGGTGTAGAAGCGTCAGATATTTTGGACTATCTTTTCTCGGTATTAAACTAGCCTCACAGATCGTTGCACATCACCGGTGTGAATAAATTCACAGGTGTGAAAGCGTCAGGCTTATGCAATTGTCTTATTTTTTGTGCTAAACTAGCTTACAGTGCGTTTCATACCTAGGGTGTGATTAATTTCACAGGTGTGAATGCATCAGTTTTCTATTAAAATATTTTTTTTAAAATAAATAAATGAGCCCATGGGCCAGCCCGTGGAGGGCTGGGCTGGCATATTAGTAGCCCACATTTATTTTAGCCCTGCCCGACTCGGCTTGAAAATGTATTGGCCCGTTGTGGGCCGGCCCGAATTGACAGCTTTAATAATAAGAACAATTTTCCTAGTATCTTTTTTTGGTCAACAAAATTTCCTTAGAGAACGCACTTCTGCTCCTAATGGGCCAACTCGAAAGTTGAGATAAGAGTGGAAGGATCCCTAAAAGAAAACCGATAGTTTCGAACCAAATGAGTGTTTTAATAAATTTTTAAACATCTCTTGACCTTTCAAAATTTGCTGAAAAAGGAGAGCTTGAAGACAAACAGCCGCTGTCGCCGATCCTTGCCCTGCCGAATCCAAACTTTTCGTCGCTCTGAGGGTGACCTTCGGAGGTTCAACGCTGCATCTGATCGGGTTGGGGTGGGGTGCAGGAGAGCCGCAGCATGTAGGGCGGAACGCGTGTCTTCCCTTGTTAGGCTTGCGTCGCCGTCTCCCACCTCGGGCTTGGAGTTTAGTGTGGCGTTGTGGTCCTTGGGGTTGCGCCGTTCAGAGCGTTTTATCTCCATATCTGCTGGAGCTTCTTCTGTCTTGCGTTTGTTGTCGTGTGTGGGTTGTGTTGGTTGTTCTCGTTTCTCTGTTTCTTCTCTGTTTCTTATTCGTTTATTCTCAGCTTCTTCTCTGTTGCTGCGTTTGGCTTTCTGGATCACCGTTGCAACGACATGCCCACCTCCTCCGTTGTGGAACCTGGCTTGGAGCTGCGGTGTTTGCCATGGCTCATCGGGTTGGTTTCAACCTTCCCTTTGGCAGTCTGTTCTTGGGGTCCGATTGGAAGGAAAGAAGGGAAAAAAATTTTGCTGGTTAAAAGACATGTGGGCTGATTGGTTGATGTTGATGGGCTTGGGGCCCCACATGGTCCAAAACCAACCCATTCAAAGAAATGTTTGGACATGTCGGAGGCAGGCTCGGTTGTTGCTTTGTTCTGTTCTAGTTTGTTTAGGTTTATGTGTTTATCTGCTTTGTGTAGTTTAGTTTACTGCTGTATTCAGTTTATGTTTTCTGTATGTCAGTTATAAGTCCTTGGGTTGTAGTTTTTTATGCTTTGCGACTTTGCATGTAGCTTGACTCTGGCCAGTTTGGTGCTGAACCATTTGTACTGCTCTCTGAGCTTCGGGTTTTGTCTGTTTTCAGTGAATCCTTCTTCGACAAAAAAAAAAACATCTCTTGACCAAATTTTTTTTTTAAACATCTTGACCAAAAAATATATTTAAACATCAGTTTTTTTTAAACCAATTCTAACAAATCTAAAAGAAAAGGGACCGGATCAGTTAATTAGCCGAAAAAGAATATTGTTACAAATATAATTAATTATACAAAAAATGTTTGTTTGTGTTTTTTTTTCTTAACTGAAATGTAATGTACTACAAAATATTAAGATAAGTAGTTAAATAAGTTTAAAAACAAATAAAGTGTATATTAATATTAATATTTGTAATAAATTAAAAGGCGTAGCTCTTGTAAACAACGTAAACAAAAATATTATAATATTTTCAAAAGGTAATTATTATAAAATTAGTTATCTTGTAATATGTTTATTTATAATCGCTTTTAATTAAGATAAAAATTAATTTAAATTGTATAAAATAATTTTTTTATGTATTAAACTAGACGTTAACATGTGCATTGCGCGAGTAGGATTTAATACACAGTATACTAACAATGTAATAGTGTTTTTTTTTAATTTTATACTTTTAGAGTACTATCCGCTTTTTCTATTTTTATATCTAATTTTTTATTATAATAGAAGATATTCAAATTAAAATATAAGGGAAAAATTTTTAATGCCTCGTGGCAAATACACACATGCAGAGTGGGGGGATTATTTCAAAATAGAAAAACGGTTATAGGGAGGAGAATTAAATGAATGGGTAGTTATTAGGAGTTTTAGGGGCAAAATAGGAAAAAAATGTATACACCAAAAGAGGATATCCTTTTGTAATATGTATAGATAATATTTAAGAACTTTTTTTTTGGTCTTGAAAATTTAAGAACTTAACTCCAAACTTGCGACTCTTTCATCTTTTTTTTTGGTCAAAACTCTTTCATCTAATTATGTATCTTCTTTTTGCTGGGTAACTAACGTTGTTTTTGGTCAAGCTGGGTAATTGACTTTTTTTTGGGTCAACCTGGGTAATTGACTTTAGACTGTTAGATATGTAGTGTACGGGCTCGCAAGCCCAATATTTATATGAGGACTCACGGGCAAATGCAAAGTTGTTTTTGGCTTGAAAAGGCATGACGAACACCAAAAAAAGAAGAACTAAAAAGGCTTGTACGACCCATAAGGCCAGTAGTAAAATAGACTCCAGACCGATAAACTTGAAATTCCAATTTTTTTTTATACATTTCGAAAATTCAAATTTTCAGAATAAAAAAAGGCTTAAATATGTTTTTAGTCTCTCATATTTGGTTTAAGTTTGTTTTTTGTCCCTCAAATACTAAGAATATTATTTTAGTCCCTAATTTTTTGAAAATCAGTCACTTTTGGTCCCTGGGGCCATATTTTAAATTTAAAAAATATTTTTTAAATTTATACTTTGACCCCTCCTAAAGCCTGATGTTCACTTTAACCCGTTTTTCGTTCTCCTCCCCCTCCATTGATGCACCGCGGTCCCCCATCCCCGCGCGGCCAAGGGTGGAGCTCCGCGTAGACAAGGGAGGTTGCGCACAATAGCGGGAAGGGAGGGGGCCACCGCGATCGCACAAGGAGGAGAACGAGAGAGAGACCGCATCTCATGGCGGCTTCGAGGGAGGACATTAGAACTACTCCTAGCAGGGATGAGAGTCGCGAAGTATCAGTGGAGGGGGAGGAGAATGGAAAAACGAGTTAAGGTGAACATCAGACTTTAGGAGGAGTCAAAGTATAAATTTAAAAAATACTTTTCAAATTTAAAATATGGCCCCAGGGACAAAAAGTGACTGATTTTTAAAAGATTAGGGACTAAAATAATATTCTTAGTATTTGAGGGACAGAAAACGAACTTAAGCCAAATATAAGGGACTAAAAACATATTTAAGCCATAAAAAAATTATATTCTCAAAACTCGAGTTTTCAAAATACAATATATTCTGAAAACTCAAGTTTCTGAGAAATATGCGATTTTGCGATTTCATAAAACAAAACGTGATATTAAGAAGGGATAATTTTGGAATTTCAAGTTTAAAGTGGGGTGAATGGCCAAATTTGGAAGTGTATTTACCAACACCCAACCGATAATTACAAATAATTCTTTCTGTTTCTATTAATTTAAAAATTAACAACAAATATAAGTGCTTCTAAATATGTAATAATCCATATATTAACTTTTAATTTTTTTTCTCAAAAAGAAAAAACTTTAAAATTTATTGCTCATGTAACTGTCTAACTCCAATTAGCCCTATCTCCTATATATAACTATCATCCATAATATCTAATAAACTCGAATAATGAATAGTGATCCATATTCTCAACAACATTCACAACTCCTATATGCATTTGCAAATGCTTTTCTCCTTTTCAAGCTAAAAAAAAAAGGTAAAAATACATTGAGGCTAGGACGTGGGTCAGTGGGGACAATCATCCTGTGGTGGTTCAGTGGCGATTGAGTAGCGTACATGGAATTGAGAGGGAGATATGAAAGACTACGATGAGAGGGAGAGAGGGATGAGAGCTAGGTGGAATTGAGAGCTGTGTTAGGGCAAAATAGAATTTTATGGAGGTCAAATTGGAAAAACTTGAATAGTTTGAGATTTACAAATTTGAGTTAGGGCATGTACTCACTTGGACCCTATATGGATCCGCCTACGAGTGATAAGTGCCGCATTAATTAAAAATTTAAGATAAAAAACTCTTGTATTTATTGTCTCAAGGTTTTAGATTAGGACAAGTGTCAAGTTTACAATTTTGATTTGTTTCCATTTTATGTAGCAACAAATGGGCCTTTGTAGCAGTTCTATTGTGCAGGGGAGACAGGATGGTAGTGGAGACTACCTCACAGAGATCTCTTCAGGAATGGGCCTTCATAATTCATATTAGCCTGCATTACATGAAGAAGCAGAAATGGACCACCATTACTTTTTTTAATTGTTTTGCTGCAGACAGTAGAAAATGGGGTCATCATTACTTCCAACACCACTCACTTTCATGTCTTTCAATTCTCCAAAATTGCATGAGCAAAGTTGTTGGCTGTCACCAAAGCCTGTCCCTGATTTTAAAGGTATTTTATTATGTATTGGTTGAAACCTTGTCCGGAAAATAAAAGTACTCAACTTGTGTTTCATTCCGGGGAAAATATTCGTCCACCTTTTTTTTTGGGGGGGGGGGGGGGGAGTGTTCTTTTGAAAATTTGTTGTTGCCAACTTTGGTATGTTGAGTTTCTTTAGTACATAATTATTATGGATTTCTCTTACTGAAGTTTTGTTTTAATGGGTCTGATATAGTGCTTGGCACATGCATTCATCAGCAACTTCAAGACTTTTGAGTTAATAATAAAAAGTTGATGGAAAGCAAACAGCTTTGCTACCTTCACGAGAATCAATTTGCAGATAACAACAAAAGTTTTGGGTCATGAAAAAAAAATAGTAACATTTGGTTTGCAGTTGCAGAGAGGGTTTTCTCAGAAGTCAAGGAAATTGACCTTTCAAGAATGTCACCCACTTCAAGTTATGATATGGGATTCTTCTTCACATTGATGAGGTAAAACTTTCCCTCTTTAGCTACCCTTTTTGACATTTTGGCCATTTAGAAATTGAGCATAAGGTTGGGATCTGAAAGTTTGCAACATTTTGCCTAAAAGGTTGTTTTGGTATCCCACCCTCACAAAATACAAAATATTCTTCTGATTTAGCTGTGTTTCAATCTGTGGTTTAAGACTGAAAAAAAACATATAGATCAAACAAAACTTGAGGTGTTTTGTTTTGCATGCAGTCTTTCCCATAGTTCTACCTATCTCCTTTCAACAGTTCTTGGCAGCCTTTGTTGGGTGATTTGGGGTCCTTGCATTTGATTTGGCTTTGAAGCAGTGAGTATGTTCAAGTCAATGATGATCATGATGAAGGCAAATAAGCAACATTTATGTTCTAAGCTGTGTTCCAATTTAGTCATTTATCTACCTATCATGCTGGTTCTTGTCCTCTTCTCATTTTTCTTTTCAATCTCCAAATCCTTCCCTTTCCTTCTTACAATATCCATTGCCCTTCTATCTATTGTGTTTCTTGTCATGCTTACAAAGAAAAAGGGGCCTCAAAATGAAAGTCTAGTCCAAGATAAGATTCAGAAAGAGGAGCTACAGCCATCGTTAAATGTTACTCAGGCTGAACTTAACCAGCAAAGTGAAACTGCTGAGAATCATCATGAACAGCAAGCTGAAGCACAATCAGACTATTCATTTCCATCAGATAGTGAAAGTAGCAATTTCTCAGTCATGGATAATACTTTGGAGCTCAATGTTGAGGAGCATAAACAACAAGCCAATTTGCAACCAGATTCTTCTTCACTTCCATCAGATAGTGAAAGCAGTTTTGAGATTGATCAAAACGGATATCAAAATGTGAGTAGTTCTAATAGCTTAGCCTCTGATACTGATGATGATGAGGAGGAGGAGGAAGAGGATAGTCTGATTGAAATCAACCTCCCAAGTAGCCACTTCTCTGACTTAACTGAAGAACATAAGCAAACATTGGAATCCATGTTGCCAGATTTTCTGCCAGAGTCAATTTTCAAGAAGCAAGGTCTCATGGAGCTTTTAGCAGAAATTAATGATATGAACGAGGACGAAAATTTAATTGAGATTGATATATCTGTGGGATCCAACAATAGTCAAGGATCAGATTGAAGCAGGAGTTGGCATATTTAGGAAATCAATATGTTCTTAGTGATTAATCCTTGTTTACAAGTTTTATGTTAAGCAGTTAATGTAGATTAGTCTTTTAACTATTTTTCATCTCGATGTTGTCTTTGGATTTTGATTCACAGGCCTTGGTTGTGGCAAGATTATGTGTTCCTTACTCTGGCATTGTTTTATGTTTCTTACAAGTCCAAATTGAACTATGAGGTGCTTTTGTGAAACTCTGATTTAGCATAGGTTAGCCTCAGGTGCAATTGTTAGGTGTCCAAATGAAACTGTTAAATACTCTGCACATAACATTTGTGCTCTGATTAGTTATTATTAATCATAAGTTGGACTCATTTGTTAAACCAAACATGACACATCATTTTACATTTGCTGCCAAAATGCTTAATAATCTAAATTCGATGATAGTTGGTGGTAGCAACAATGTTAAAACTAAATAATTAAATTAATTAGACTCAAATGAAAATAATATAAAGAATAGGTTGAAAATTTAATAGACCTTGATCAGTATTTGCGGTAATAAGAATCTGCTACATATATTGGCTGCCTGAACAGTGAATAGGGTGATCTACATCTTGAACGCCTTTAGACATGGTATGGAATAACATAAAGGAGCTCTTTAGGGTGATAGTCATGAATTTGTTTTGTTCCACTTTTCAACCCCCCCCCCCCCCCCCCTTTTTCTTGCTGGAAAAAGTTCATTAACCTGCATAAAAGGAGTTGCTAAGTCAAATCCTGGTATCAATAACCTGTCTTTCCTTGCATTGATATTGGAACACCAACAATCAGGCACCAAGCAACATAATAGACAAAGTCCATTATTTTCAACCTTCAGAAGAAACAATGCATATTTTTTTAAGTTAGTTTTTGGCCAAAAGATCTCTTTTTTTACTTTTCTGTATTCAATATATAAATGTTACTCACAACAGGAAATGATATTGAAAGTTACAATAATTCTACATCCTTTTACTTTTTATTCCTATAAATTCTTCTATTTCCTAAATGGATAAAGTCTTAAATGCTTTTTATGTTTTTAAGACATTAAATATATTTACTTTTTCATTTAATATTTACTTTATAAAATAGAAAAAAGATATCTAAGAGGATATAATTAATTTATTGTGTTAGAAGGCATTTCCTTTAATAATTCCAATATTGATAATATATTTTTAGAATTCAGATTTTCTATGTCCGTTGACAAATGAAGAAAAGCATTTGACATTTTGACTTAGTTAAAACTTGAAATGATATGGAACTGTTGTGTACCACGTGTGTCCAAGTCTTGCTCCAGTCCAAAACTCCAACAAAAAAGGATAATGCATATATACTGGTTGAATTGGTACTCGAATTTAAGATAAGTCTCGGAGTTATATTGATGGGGGAATATACTTAATAAAACACAACAAAATTTAATTTATCAAGTCAACCGTAAATAATGATTATGAGTTGCAGCAAACACTGTTTTTTTTAAAAATAAGCCACTAATTGTTTAACACAACAATATCATATCTTCATCCAAAGTCTGACCAATCATACAATGTTCTCAACAAAGCACAAGATGACAAGTTTTGTTTGTGTGAGTGTTTTCATAATAAATATTTAAAATATTAAAATGATATAGAACATCTATTATTTTGTAGGTAATTAGATTAGATGAGTAATAAATATAAATATTTAAGAAAGAATTTAAGAAAGAATTTAAGAAAGATTTTATTACTGATGAAGTGAATCTAGAGAAAGTCTGAAAGTTCCCATGGAGAGTAAAGAAAGAAATAATACTAATTTTTTTTGGTTACATAGGATAAAAACTATTTTATAATGGTTAATAATACTAATTTTTTTTATTTCTTAGCATGCCGTGACGGATGCTGACTAAAATTTTGTTTTAATATAAAAACTAACACAAAATTTTCGATATAAAAATAATAATAATAGAAATTAATACGTTTTTTCTTTAAAAAAATAAATTAATTAGTTTTTTTTAAAAGTAGTATTAGGACCATAAATACCAAAACTTACTTGTCCATAACAAATTCTTTCTTACATTGGCATATTTATTGCACTGTTTTGAGTGTTTTCAACCCACCGAAAAATAATTATAAATCGAAGCAGCATAACATTTTTTTTGGGGATCCTTCATAATTTAAAAAAATGCAACACAACATGCACGACGCATGGAATTACAAATCACGACCGTTGATCTTTCACGTAGCCCACCAAAACCCAATCTGATCCGTCGGATTGGAATTTCAGCGACGCGCATGTCTTACGTGGCAATTAAAACCGCAATTGAAATCCGCTTTTGAAGTCCGAACTATAAATTGTCCGAAATAACCCCGACACTTCTCGTTTAGTTACTGTCAGTGGCAGAGAGGGAAAAACGCACGCAAAGAGTGAAGCTCTGTTCTTTCTCTTCCAACTTCTGAATCTGTGTAAGTCTCTACTCTTGCAGTTTCCACTTCACACGCACCGTTTCAAGTTGAAAAAATTGCATCTTTATATTTTCTAGAGTCAATTGTTCTGTGGAGTAGGGGGATTTGGGGTGAGGAATTTTTAGGGCTTTGAATTGAAAGAGAAAACCAAAAATATTTTGGAACTTGCCTTACTTCCAATTTGATTTTGTGGGTTGAATTTGGGATAAATGGTTCCCCAAGGGTGTAATTATGAAATATTCTGATGTTTTGCAGTTAGATTCTGACCATGGTTGTGCTGTTCTGTTGAGAATTTTGTTTGGAATTGCATGTATAAATAAGGTTGCCCTATTCACGGGTGTTATGATTTTCCCTGTAACTGATGCAAAATGAATATTCAAAGTTGAGTTTTTTTTTTGGCTGCTTAATTATTCCTTCACCCCAGCTGGATAGTGCTGTTTATCATGTTTGACTTTCTGTTTACAAACTGCATTGCTTTGTTGGTTTTGTGATGGGGGTCCAATTTTCATGTTCTCATTGCAATTGATTATCATGGGATAAATATATTCATTTTCTTATTATTATTTTGTTGTTGTTGTTGTTGCAATGGCTGAAAGGGTGAAGTTTAAGTTGGCTCCACTGTGATTCGATTTTAAAATTGTTTCCTGATTGAAATGCCCTTCCATTGTAGCTATAAGGTATATTTTTATATGGCATGCCAGGGTTAAAAATACTTCTAAACTTCTAGCTATGGAAGCTGGACAATTTTTGTAATCTTCTTATTTTCCCTCCTTTCTTTGCACTTTGCTGTTTGACATACTTAATACTAAATGATTTCTTTTATCTTCAGGTAGGCTTCAGTTGTTCAGTTGAACAGATTGTAGTGGAGATTTTGCTTATGAAAGAGTAATTCTATAGATCTGCTGTAAATAAGATCGGTATGGGTGAGGAAGAACCAGCGTCTGAAGTTTCTAAGACTGATTCAAATAACAATAGCTTTCCCGATAAAAATTTAGGTGAAGCCATTGAGAAGAAAGACTTGAAAACTGACAGAGGAAAAGTCTTGGAGAGTAATGGAATCAAAGAGGTGAAAGAAAATACTATGAAGGAAATTGAAGAAGATAAGAAAGCTGATGGTGTGGAAGAGGTGCAAGAGGATAAGAAAGTTGGTTTTGTGGAAGATGTAAAAGAGGATAAGAAAGACGGTGGGGTGGAAGAAGTAAACGAGAATAAGAAAGATGATGGGGTGGAGGAAGTAAAAGAGGAGAAGAAAGATGATGGGGTAGAAGAAGTAAAAGAGGGCAAGAACATTGATGGGGTGAAGGAAGTAAAAGAGGATAAGGAAGTTGATGGAGTGGAAGAAATAAAAGAAGATATGGAAGTTAATGGTGTGGAAGAATTAAAGGTGGATAACGAAGTTGATAGCGTGAAAGAAGTGGTGGAGGATAAGAAAGATAATGGCATAAAAGAATCAGAAAAGGATGAGAAAGATGTTACTGGATCTGAGAATGAGAAAATGGATGAAGATGCTGAGGTTAAGGAAACTACAGAAGGTAAAGAAGAAAAGGTGGATAAGGAAGTGGATAGCGTGAAAGAAGTGGTGGAGGACAAGAAAGATGATGGCATAAAAGAAATAGAAAAGGATAAGAAAAATGTTACTGGATCTGAGAATGAGAAAATGGATGAAGATGCTGAGGTGAAGGAAACAACAGAAGATAAAGAAGAGGAAAAAATAGAAGCTGAAAAGGCAGAAGCAGATGTGATGGAAGTAGAGCGTAGCATTAAGGAGAAGGAAGAGAGTGATGAAAAGGATAAAACCGAAGTGGACATGGAGGAGGATGAGGATAATATTGACAAGTCAAAAGAAGAAGATAAGGCAGAAGATAGTAAGGGTGAGAAAGGATCAAAAAAGCGCAGGAGAGGGAAGATCAATGAGGAGAAAGTGAAAGAGAAAAAAAAGGAACTGAAGACGCCAGAGCCAAGGACTCCTACTATTGACCGCCCTGTGCGAGAAAGGAAATCGGTTGAAAGGTTGGTAGCATCAATCGAGAAAGATGCAACCAAAGAATTTCACATCGAAAAGGTATTCATTTTCAGTTTCACATTTGAAATACTTAGCCTTAATTATGCATTTTATTATAACTTAATTTAAGTTTCCCTTTTAAATTGCAGGGTCGTGGCACAGCTTTGAAAGATATACCCAATGGTATGGTGCTTTCCTTTCAATTCATTTTCAATAATATTTTTTGAATTCTTTATGTATATATGCTCTAGCCAGCAAAAGTCAGTCTAGTGTATAATGTCCTTGCACAAGCATTCCACATTCTTCCTGGGTTTGTGAAAAATTCTTGATTCTTCATGAAAAATGTAAAAATTGAATTTAACCAAATATCAAGCAGGAAATACTGGGTCAGATATATATTATTTCTATTTTCTATATTTTCCTTATTACAGTCAAGAATTTGCCATTTTTTAGAGATAGTCAGTTAGGGATTATGAAATTATAGCTGTACTGTGACCCTTAGATCATGTAAGCCAAGGCTATAAAAGTTTTTTAGTTTTTGTTCTTATTTACATTTGATATGCTGTGGATGCATAATTCTGCTTCTTCAGGATGGCTAATAAACTTTATGACTCTTGCATTTTCTTCCTTAGTGGCATTTAAGTTATCTAGAAGGAAGACTGATGATACTTTCAAGTTGCTCCATACAATCCTCTTTGGAAGGAGAGGGAAGGTACCTGCTACTTCATTGACTATCTTTGTCTTTTTTGTTACAATTGTTATACCACCTCTATCGACTTTCTTTTATTTTTCGCATTATTGTGGTTGTATAGTTCAGGATTTAGTATGTTCATACCTACACTGTTGAAAAGTTAAACACTTGAACTTTCCTGGGATATTGTGACTTGGGATTATTCAATTGACAAGACCATACTCGTGTTATGCCGTGTGACTTCCTTTTTTTTTTTTTACTCTTTGCAGGCAGCTCAGGTCAAGAGTAATATTTTAAGGTTTTCTGGTTTTGTGTGGCATGACAACGAGGTAATCATTACCCCAAAAAAATACCAAAAATAATACTCATAACATGCAACTATATCATATAGTAATTTCTTTACTTTCTAAAATCCAAATATTGTTACTGCAGGAAAAGCAAATGATTAAAGTAAAAGAAAAGTTGGACAAATGTAATAAAGAGAGGTTACTGGAATTCTGTGACGTGTTTGACATTACACTTAACAAGGCAACAACAAGGAAGGTTTGTTGGTTTAGCATTGTTGATACACTTGTTGGGATGAAATGTTAATAATTTTACCGGAAGTGATTTTTCTGCCAAAAAAACATTTTGCGCTGATCATTTGGTTTCTTTTCAGAATCTAAAAACATTTTTGTGCTAATAATTTGATTTCTTTTCAAGATCCAAAATTCTACATTGTATGTCTTGTGAACATAAGGGTGGCAATCCCACATGTTCATGCTTCAATATGTGTATGCGTAAGGGTTAAAGAGAATCTTCATTTCTGTGGACAATAATCATAATGCACTGCAAATATGTTGATGCCTTAAAAGGAAACCCTGTTGACTGATACTATTTAACGTGGCTATTTTTTTGCTAATGAATTTCTGCCTATGCAGGAAGATATTATTGCTAAGCTGATAGACTTTTTGGTTGCCCCTCATGCAACGACAACTGTGCTACTTGCAGAAAAAGAGAAGGTTTACTTTATTTTCGTGTTTTCCATTTTTTTTCCTCATGATGTTATGGTAATTTCTTTTTACCCACAGAATATTGTTTCTGGTACAATGTGTTCATACTTTTTTTGTTTTACCTGTATCAGCCAAGTAAGGGAAAAAAGCGCAAGCGTGTTGTAAAACAAGGTTCGTCAAGATCTGGGATGAGTACTTCAAGACGTTCTACTAAGGTAATATCTCACTCCTTTAACTGCAGCAATGTGAATTTAGCAACGCAACATAATTTGTGTGTGCCTCATGTAGTAGAACATAGGTCTTGCATTCCTCTGGACTAACATGTTTATCTCGCTTATGCTTGTTTTGCTCTCTGCGTTGCTTGAAAATGACTAGTTCTCCTCCACGATTAACTGAACGTGATTACATTGTTTAGTTATGATGTGTATTATTAATTTGTATGTACATAGTGGTTATTAATAGTGTCATTGTCTTGCTTTTGTTTTGTTATGTTGATAATAAGTGGGTTAAAATTCCACATTCCATATCTCTGACATCAATTATTAATTTTAATGAAACTTGTTCAAGCTGCCCATAGCTTTTCTGCTAATGGTGAATGAATACTAGATAATTAGTTTCTCACCTACCAGATAAAAAGATATTCTAGCCTAGGATTGAAGAATGAAGATCTTAGTTCTCAATTTGTTGGTGTATGTTTTTTAGAGTCGGAGGAAAAATGAAGATTCTTCAGTTGTGGAGAGGAAGAGTACAACTGACACAGAAGGCGAGTCAGAGGAAGAAGAGAAAGATGAAGAAAATGAGGAGGAAACTGAAAATGACGTTCCTGACAAATCTGAGGATGAAACGCCAGAGAAATCTGAAAGTGAAGACAAGAGTGATTCTGAGAGTGAATCTAAAGATATGAAAAAAAAGAAAAAAACTTCTAAAACATCATCTGCAAAGAAAGAGTCCCCTGCTAAAAGTAAAATTGAGAAAATTTCAGCCATAAGTAAATCTCGCACACCACGAAAGAGAACACCTAAGAAATCATCATTCACCCACCCAAAGTCTGATGATGACAGTGATGGAAGTCCAAAGGTCTTTTCAAGGAAGAAGAAAAATGAAAAAGGAGGAAAGCAGAAGACGACAACTCCAACCAAGTCTTCCTCCAAAGAGAAAACTGGTAGATACCACGGGTTCTCCTTCTCTGTTGTCATTATTTCATTTATAAATGTTCTGATTTGAATACCTGTTGTGGTCTAGTGAAAAAATAATAATCTTTAGATGAATGAAGCATTCCGATTTTGTTAGTCAACAACTCAACATGTTTATTTTTCCCTTTTCCATTAGCTTAAATGAAATGTTATTAATTGAAAAACTGATGATATGTTTTGAGTAAATCGTCTCCATCCCTTGTACTTTATAAAACATCTCTGTTGTGTTAAGCAGAAAAGGTTACAAAAGGAAAGGGCAAGAAGAAAGAGAAGTCGAGCCCCAGTGATGATCAGTTGCGCGATGCAATATGTGAAATTCTTAAAGAAGTGGACTTCAATACGGTAAGATGTTGGAATTAAAACCCTAGGTTAAGATATCTTGGCCTTTTCCCTGTCAATGTTACTAGAAGTCTAAAACAACTAAAGTAAGATATTTATTTACCTTTCCACTGATATATGTATGGATATAGAATGACTCAGTAAAATGTGGGTAATTGATGGTTTAGTTATTGACATGATCTCTTTAGATTAGCAAGATGGATGATTAAACATGTGCAGTACATTCCTGGCAAGTTAGAATGTGGCAGTAGATTTGTTACATGCCAAACCTTGTACTATTTTTGGCAACCGTATGATTCCTTCACATTGGTTAATTTATAAAACTAAATTGGATGTAATAATGAATATTGCTATTAGCATTGTTGTTAGATTGGACAATTTTGTCATCGTTGTAGACCATCTTGTGGCCATGAAAAAGATAGTGTCAATGTTGTATATGGTATCTACTAAATATTTTATGTTTTCCAAAACTAAGTCTTTTTTTCTCTTTTGTAGGCCACATTCACTGACATTCTGAAGCTACTCGGTATGTGCTATTCCTTTTTACTTCTTTTTTCCCCAATATTAATAATAATACCTGTTTCAATTGCAACTATGAGATAGTGCAACTTTCAATCCCTTAATGATCTAGGATTTTAATTTGAGGCTTAATTACACTTTTAATCCCTCTAGATTGTTAGTGTGCAAGTTTGGTCCTCCCATAATTTTTTCTCGAATTTAGCCCCTTTATTTTTAATTTGTTTCAACAAAGTCCTATCAATTTTCTTTTACCTAAAATATTCAAATCATTTTTTTACTCAAATATTTAAAAGTTTATGATGGATTTGGGATGTAAAATAATTTTGAAGGTTCACAAACCATACATTTCTTGAAAATTCAATAAAATTTAAAATATTTTGTAGGAGTGTTTGAAAAGCGGGAAATTTTGGGATATCTTGATGTTGGGTGAAATTTAATGTTTTTGATGGCAAGTTTTGAGTAGAGAAGGGTCTAAAATAATTTAGTTGAGTCGGTTTGTGGAGATTTTGAATAAAAAATGAGGATATGAGGGTTTTTTTTTTGTTTGGTCAACAGGATATGAGGCTTTAAGTAGAGCAAAAGTGATGGAGGGATTTAATTGTATTGAACGATCAAGTTTGTACAAAATTATTGATGGATAAAATCACACATCAACGAATTTAAAGTGCAAATAAGTCTTAATCTTAAGAATCTATAATTGGCTTTATTGTCTCATCAATCAATTACATATTACATATATGAACATTGGAAATGAATGAATTTCACAATCCATGAAGATGAGAATAAGACCACTACTTAAAATAAAATTAGGTGGCTATAACAAAGTTGCTCTTCATTTTTTCAGCAAAACGATATGACGTGGATCTCAACCCAAGAAAGGCATCAATAAAGCTCATGATTCAGGAAGAGCTGACAAAACTAGCGGATGAAGCAGATGATGAAGATGGAGAAGAGGATGCTGAGAAAGATGAAACCGGCCGGGCTACTGGCAAAGAGGTTGAAGCCTGAACTGAGGATTAGACATTACTGCTTGGGAGATAGGTTTAGCAATGCATACTATAACCCCAGTTATGCTTTCTTATGTACACTTGGAATTGTGTAGAAGTGGCTGTAACTTATTCTTAGCGTCCATCCAATCTGAAGAGAACAAACTGGTATTTTGTCAAAATTCAGTGCAGGCTTTTGGTTGGCTGCAACCATGTAGCTTCTTGTGTACACATGAGGAGAATTTGTAGTCTTTTTTTACTTCCGTGAATATTACTGACCAACACTAGTTTCAACAATCTGTCTATTTAATAAATATTTGACCTTTGAAGTTGATACCTTACTGTGCAATATTGATAACTTGTGCTGATGATGGGTGATCAAGTCTCTATCTTTCTGTTCAAGATTTTGATTTTATGTCATGGGCAGGGCCACACCACATTTGTATCATCTGGGGTGATGATCCACATGTCCAGTTATGTGTCTTAGGGTGGCTTTGATCATTCCATTTTCTATGCTTTATTACAATTTCAATGTCATCCCTGGATTTCTTAAGTTGGGTTTAATTCTCTCGAGCTTGTGTGCCTTTGCCTTGGTTTTTACCTAAATGGCACGTTTGAAAAAGGGTGAAGAGCACGCTCAAGGAATCATGTTTTCGGTCAGGTCTTACGTAAATTGTAGGAAGACGTTATTTCAAATGTAAGTGGAGCAACTCAAAATGGGGTTTTACTGTTTTAGTAGAAACCTTCTCCACTGAGGCTAGTGGAGCACCAAGAAAATTCAATTATGAACACCTAAAGAAACGCTATTTAGTTTGGATCAAGATTTTAGATTTATTAATTGTTAACACGAGGGTTTATGGTAACAACAGTAAAAGTTTAAAGATTTTTTTTTGGTACACAAAAAGAAGTTTAAAGATTAATTGAGACAAAGTAAAAATTGAAAGTGTATATTTACAAAATGCGCAAAGTTTAATATGGGTTTATTTATTTTCTGATAAGAAATTTACAGGTTTTACTTGCGTCATTAATTTAAGAAAGTTTGATTGAAATAATAGTAATTTTATCAACTTTAAACATTTTGACTTGATAAGCCAACTTTGAATAATGTTCAACCGCTTTTGTTACCGATTTTTTTATTATGAACAAAACAAAAGGTTTTTAGGCACGTATATGAATGTACGATAGATACTTAATATTTTTTTACGACTCAATTATGAAAATTTGAAAAAAGAATGATGTAATTAAAGAATAACTTTAATTTTTCAAGAACCACTACCTCCTAATTCCTAAATAAGTTTCCTATTTCTTTTCTCCATACGGTAAAACACTGTAGTCCAATACGAACTTATATCGTTTGAAGGAAATTTAGATCCCTATATTGAGTAGAATTAGGCCTTCTAGCATGGTATGACATAGTGAGTTGCTTTCACATATAATTTAGTTATAGATTTAATGATATATAATGACTTATCTTTTCTAGTTGAAATAGGTTATTAGACTCGTGTTTGGTATTTTACCAAAAAGCTGCTTTAAGAAAACTTGAAGGAGAGACTGATGAAAAAAAAAAAAGGAAAGAAAAATCATCCACATCACATCATCGACATTAGAAATTAAACTAATGGTCAATAGGTCGGTGACCCACTTAGCAAGTCTAAAAATGTTTAGTGGTGGTGGTGCCTTTGGCACTCAAGTTGCATACAAGCAAAGTCACTCATCACTATATGCATGTGACCACGGGCTATAAGTCCATAACTAGTGCCACCATTGTAAATGCTTGAAAGGCCCAATTAATTGATTGATTAATGTCTTTACGAGCTCTTTGGGAGATTTTCTTCTTCATTGTTGACTCAGTTCATGGTACGAGGGCATAAACCTTATGAACTAGTTAAAAGTTAATTTCAATCAATCAATGAATTGAAATACCATACCTCCTATTATGATATTATAGACTAAAGATTGAGGAAACAATATAAAAGAAAGTCGTGCCTTCTTGTTTTAGATATATTGTGAAGTTTACCTGTTATTTTTCCAAATAAATAGGCTAATGGGCACATGGGAGAAAAAAAAACCATGAAACTGTTCCATTTAAAAAAAAAAATCCTATATCCTAATACTTATTGGATAGCAAGGAAACATACAAATGAATTTGTTTATTTCAGAAATCTGTTTGATAACCCTAAACCCTAAACAGGGTTGCTAATATGATCGGCATCTCAAATTCTCAGTGGCTTTGCAAAATGCTTTAATTTTATTTGAAACTAGCCGATCTTAAAAATGGTATTTCAATTTGAATAAGTGAAAAGTACAATAAATAACTAGTGAAAAAGTTGCACACATCAATAATCGAATATGAAAATACATACAAAACACACTACACTGAAAGTAATAGAACACATAAGATTTTTTATGGTTTGATACCAATTGTCTATGTGCACAAAAACACTCCAACAAAATTTTTATCATCTCAAATAAGATTACTAGTTTTATAGAAAATTGAAAACCTACCCAAATTGATATCACTCCAAAAACCTGAGTACCCCATCAGGAGTTACAAGAAATGATAAACACTCACTTACAAGATCTACTATTCCAAGCTATTCACTTCTCTTTCTTTAACTCTTGACAAGATTTTCTTTATAGATTGGAGGGAAAGTTTTTTCTTCCAATAAGAGACAAAATTGATATTAATTGTCTCACCTTTTTAAGAATAATGGATATCCTACAAACCAAAGTACTCTATTTAAAAGTTTAAAAAAATGATAAATACTCAGTTACTCACACACAAGAAACACTTTTACAGCACAAGTCACATTGAAATATTTACAAGAAACATGCTTATATTAAATTTTACATTTCTTCACATAAAAAAATGGGTAAAAATCAAAATATGAATATGTAAAGATTAAAGAATAAATAAAACAAACTATAGTCAAATGATGAAATATGCAAAGATGTAAAATGATAAGAATAATAACTTTAAATAAAAAGTACAAATCAAATTGAAATCTCATTCATAATTATTTTTATTTTAACATAAATGATAGAATAAGTAATAAAATGTTTCTTATAATCATATTTTTTTAATAAAGATATACATTTAAATTTCAATTATTAATTAATTATTTTGACTTTTACAATTTAAAATTTGCATGTTATAATAAACTGATGCAATAAAATGACAAAAACGGCAAACACAATTTTTTATGCATACCTTAATGTACAATTTTAATTTTTGAATTATATATTTAAAAGAAAAGATTTTGCAAGGAAAAAAAGAGGAGAGAGTCCGAGTCAGACCCGAGCACGTGCCAGATACCAAAGTAACGGTCGAGATGAAGGAGCACTCACCTAATCCAAGGGCTCCAAATTCGTCCGTGCAAACTCTCACTTATCGACTAGCAACGGTCCACAACATGCCACGTGTTCACAAGATAAAGCGTTATTAACCCTTCTGATCCAACGGACGCTGCTCATTACCTCCCAAAAAAATACCAAATCCCTTCCGTTCCGTTCCACCTGTCCCCTTCTCGCCGGAGCCACCGCAACCAGCCGCCGGCGACAATACCCGACCGTGACAACACGCCGAATTTGTGCTCCTCAGAAAAACGCACAATTCACTACTTTTCAGGTTTCGAGCTGTTTCTTTCAAGCCAGCACAGCGCTTCAATTTCACGCTGAACCTTCCGAGTCAAGCCGATTCGCGCCGCCGCGTTCCTGACTCATTAGCGTCGGACTCAGATTCTCAATTTCTCATTCATTCTCATCGCCAATCGACTTCGAAACTCCGAATAAAATTGCACCGACACTTAAGTTCCCGATTCCGAGGTGTTTCTTCAGCAGGCAGTGCTTCGATTTCACGCTAAACCGAGTCAAAGCGATCCGAGTTGACTTCGTGACTCGTCGGTTGCTGACTCGGAGTCGGATTCCACGCTTCCTAGATTTTCAGGCATTGACGTAGGGATTCTGAGGAGTTTGTCGTTTTCACAGCGCTTCAAGGTGATTTGATGGCGGACTCCGACAACGATTCCGGCGGAGCACAGAACGCCGGCGGATCGAGCGGTCACGGCAGCGAGATGTCGCCGAGGGAACAGGACAGGTTCCTTCCGATAGCGAACGTGAGCAGGATCATGAAGAAGGCGCTTCCGGCGAACGCGAAGATCTCGAAGGACGCGAAGGAGACGGTTCAAGAGTGCGTGTCGGAGTTCATCAGCTTTATCACCGGCGAGGCCTCCGACAAGTGCCAGCGGGAGAAGCGCAAGACCATCAACGGCGACGACCTACTCTGGGCCATGACCACGCTCGGCTTCGAGGAATACGTGGAGCCACTCAAGGTTTACCTCCAGCGCTTCCGAGAGATGGAAGGGGAGAAGACCGTGGCGGCGCGTGACAAGGACGCTCCCCCTAATAATGCCAGCAACAGTCCCTTCGAGAGTGGTAGTTATGGTGCGGGAATTATGATGCATCAGGGACACGTGTACGGTTCTGGTGGGTTCCATCAAGTGGGTGTCCCGGGTGGTGGTGGTGGTGTCATGGGTAATAAAGGTGGGCCTGGTTATCCTGGGCCTGGATCTAATGCTGGTAGGCCCAGATAGATAGATGGATTATATTTGTGCATGGTGTGACCCAGTTTAATTATTATTATTATTATTATTCATAATTATAAAAAAAAAAAAGTGCAAGATTTGTATTGTAGTGGGGATTAGTAAATTAGTAATAATAGTGATAGAGAGTTGGTTTGGGGGATTTGTATTCTGATTTCTGATATCATTGGTGATTGATTGATTGGCAAATTCTGTAATTTTTGGCTGAACAACTCATAAGGCCGAACAATCTGTAACTGTATTGACTGTTGTATTATAGAAATAGTGTTTATTAGCATTGTAATTCCTTTTACTATTTGTGACCAAATGGTCTAATTTTTCCTTTTTCTTTGTCATGTTCTTTGTTGTCTCCTCCTCAATTCCCTTTCTTCTGTACCATTGTTGTTGATGATACAGATGTGTGTACGTATCTAAACAAAAATTACTTTGTTGTCTATAAAATCTAGAACTTTCAGTGTGTTGTGACTGGGTGGCTTTAAAGCCATGACATGTATAACTATAACCCAGTCAACCCGCAAAGGAAACATTCAATCTCACCAGGAACATGAGAAACAGAATAATAATCACAAGGAACATAGCTAGACCAATCCTGTAAACAGATACCTGTAAAAGTATCAACCAACCGTGAAGAAATCAAATGATCAAATAAATCATCATCCTGGACCACCACAATTATTTCCATGGGCAAGTACTGTTACATAGGCACTCTCCTCCAACTTGGTCAAGGCTCTCAAGCCTAAAGATGATAATAGATAACGAAAATTAGCTTGTATTGAAATGATTTAAATTCACTACTCACAAAAACACAATCTTGATTCCTACACATATATGCCAATATATGCTCCATATGAGCATGATTATGCACGGCAAATTTTGAAAGCAAATGGCTAGTAGAGGCATAAACCGACCCCTTCTCAATGGTTACAGGTTAATAGAGCGTAACGTAAAAGAAAAGTTATGAGAAAAAATGCAAACAAAATAATTTGGTATTATCCTAAACTATTTTAATGAGTCAAAAAGAAAAGAATAAGAGCAATAACTAATCACATTTCAATGGTTTCTTGGATAAATTTAATCCTTAGATTTGGAAGTTAAAAAAGGTATGGAAAAAAGGAGCAAATAAATATAATCCTTAAATCTTTTTATAACAAACTTAATTTCTTTAAATGGTGAAAAAGTTAGGCATCCTCATCCGAACTAAAAAAATTAAGCATTCAAGACCCAACGACAGAGAGACGAGGCATCGAGGCAATAAAGCTCTCCAACTCTCTACTGTTGGATCCCATTTGACTAGTTATATACAAGAACTAAAAACAAAACTGGAGATGAATTCGACCTTTATCAGAAAATTAAATATCAATATATACATGAAAACCTGATATACAATTCTCCAGCTTTGAATGATTACAGTAATTGAACGGTTAGCTCTCTACATCATAAATAATATTTGCATGCTCAACCGCTACACTAACGAAATGTTAAAGGGAGAAAACATTGGGGGAAAAAGTAGGGAAAAAAAAAGTAAGATACAACAGATAGCCAAACAGAAAGGGCACATCATCAACATCCTCTGCTAAATCCTAGCCAGTACATCATTCAAACAATATGTTCTAAACAGTCTGCCATATTTCAGACTTCAGCAAGTTAAACCCATTACATCAACATTGTTGGTTTAATCGTGTGCTAATAACTAAAACATAAATGCAAATCAAAAGCTAATAACTCCATAGCTAAAGTTCCACTTCTCAAATGTAAGATAAGGATTGTCATGATGTCTTGAATCTCCAATATTGAAGGCACTTCATCCCCAAAGCAACCCAGAGTTTGAATGAACAGTTTCCTTTCTAAAACAATTGCCCCTACAAAACACTGAAGCACATAACAATAATAGTTGCAATTCAGATGGTATTACCATGAAGAAGAAATAGCGAGTATGATAAAAGGAAAAATGAATATTAAATTAGAAAATTAAGTAGTTTTGAAGATGAGAAAGAGAAGCAATGAGAAAGAATACATCAACCTCACAACCAAACAACACAGTATTTACTCATGGACAACTGCTTACCAGGAGTTTAGACCATAGAAATGCATATAACTTTAAAATTTATTTGAAATATTAATGTTAGATTATCGACAATTCAGCAATTCATCTAGGAAGAAAAAAATAATGTATAATAGAGATTATGATAATCATGTCGCCTTCATTTTAGGGATTTTATCTTCTTAGGAAACTATTTCATTCTTAGGGAGTTTTAATAAGTTATCTGTTCTCTTATCCGATTAGGGTTTATCTATGTGTTGCATCCCACCATGTATGGTTACCACTTCCTGAATTATCGCTTCATGATGATTGGTCAAATGTCATTCGTTGCACTTTCGTTTCTTATTCTGTCGTGCCATATAGCAGTTCTCCTGGAGAATATAGTTTCAACATAGTATTCTCCATCAAAATACACCATGTCCCTACCTAAACCTTAACGATTTCATCTTATCTTTAGTAAGATATTTGTTCCTTATTTGAATAGGGGTTAAGCGTCTAGTACTTAACCTAGTTCCTCGTATAATAGGGGTTGAGCTATGTCTATTGTATAACCTGATTCCTACGTACTATTGAATTTGATGTCAGAGAATATGAAACTCTCATTTTTCTCTTTTCCTCCTCTTCCTAAATCCCATATCCCATAATTTCAAACAACATAAATAATTCAAAAATGGGGCTAACCTCAAGCATATAATCCACCACTATGAAAATCTCATTTCTCTCTTTTCCTCATTCCTTTCCTAAACCCCATAATTTCAAACAATATAAATAATTCAAAAATGGGCCTAACCCTAGCATATAATCCACCACACATGTAAGACTTTAAATATAAAATATTAATCCATATCTGTTAACCCTTTTAATATCCACGTCCAAAGATCTTATTACAGTTTAGTTGTTTAGGTATTTCTTAAGGGAGCTACTTTGATATGATCACAAATTAAAAGAAACCACAAAATAGAAAGGTACCTGACAAAAAAAAAGGGTTACCACAAAGCTGAAGGAAAACAAAAAGTAAAACCTCACATAAAAACATAAAACAGACACTTCCCAATGAAAAAACAAACCACCACAATTGCCACAATATCCTCTACAAAACAGTCAGTTAATATATTTAATACAAAATTAAAATTTGTTTCTCATTGAACCTTAAATTACATATCAACAGGCATCTCACTAGCTGTAGTTTGCTTCCAAGATATCTGACCTTAAAATTATATGTTCGGCTTTGACTAAATTATATTTCCCAAAATTTCAAAGACTTGATCTCAAACATGCTGATTCATTGCATAAGTTAAAAGTTAGAATATTCTAAAGTCCACAGAAATCCATTAACTAAAATGTCTAAAGAACAGTTAACAGTAGTCTTCTCAATTTTGCTGTCATATATGGTTAAGACTTACGACAAAGTCTTAGTTCTGTCTCAACGGAAAAGTTCACTAAAACAGGAGAGTAAAGCAGAATCATTTAGTATTATACAATTACTCATCATAATAAGCATAGCAGGCAGCAGGTAGGCAACACAAATCAAGAACTAATAACGCAAGCAAACAAAGCATAAGTCTTAAAACTAACCTTTCCCACAGAAGAAAGAAACCATGCTCCTAACACGAAGCAACCATAACAAGTGATTGAAATAAAGCAGCTGCTCAACAACTTCTGGACCAGAGGAGCACAACCAGAGAATTCAAAAAACAATGACAAATCCTGACTTTTCAGTTACTGTTCTTTCCTTTCTCAATGAGAAATATTCAGAGAAATAATTAGCAGCATACAAAGTTATTCAGAGGTAAGCCGCCTCCTCTTCCCGTAATCAGCATCTCTTCTAGAATGGTGTTCCTCCTCATGTGATAATCTTGATTTGCTGTGAGTTCTTGATGACCGCCCCCTCTCCAAATCATCATCATGCTCTGCTTCACGGTCTCTGTACCTATGATGGTCTGCATATCTGTCCCTATCTTCCCTGTATCTGTCACGATCACGGTCCCGGTCCCGAGACTTTTCGCGGTCACGATCACGGTCTCGAGATCGCTCCCGATCACGATCACGGTCCCGAGATCGTTCTCGGCCCATTTCTCTTTCATCTCGGTGCCTTCTTTCTGACCACTCATGGTCATGTCCAGTATCTTTTTCTCTAGGTGCATCTCTCTCATATCCTTGATCTCTATCATCCCTGTACCTTCGCTCAGACGAACCTGACCAGTCCCTCTCCGATCCTCTATCCTTTTCCCTCATAGCATTAGGCCAACCAGCTCTATCATGACTCACTTCACCATATTGTTGGTCTGATGCAGCTTCCTCCCCATAACTTGACTCTCCAGCCTTGCCACCACCATGCTCATCACCGCCCCATCCACCCATATTTGGATCCGACCACATTCCCATATTAGGACCATCCATACCCGATCCAGGCATCATCCCCATACCATTCATAGGCATCCCTCTCCCGAAAAAGGCGGGATTAACATGAGGTGCTACTCCAGGCAAACCGACACCTCCAACACCAGGGAATTGAGGCAAAATCCCAGAGAACGGAGGCGCTGGGGCACCGGGAAATCCCCCATAGCTGCCCATTCTACCCATGGGACCACCAAATGCAGGATCAAAACCCTGATTCATCATTGACTGAGGATGCAACAAGGGCGGGGTTCCACCTATACCTTGCCCAAATCCATTTCCACCATTACCCATTATACCTCTACCACCCATCCCACCGCCCCGATTCCTCATTTGATTAACAGGTCCTCTACCCCCCATCCCAGGATTATTCCCTCTCCAGTTGCCTCTCCCATAACCTCTATTCCCATCTCCACCTTGGAAGTGACCGCCTGTCCCAACATTACCACCACCACCACCAGGTTTAGGCCCCACATCAGCAGGCCCCCTCCTTCCTTGGGTAGCTCCTCCGGTTTGCGTCACCTGTTGATTCCTGGACAACTGAGCCTCTCCCATTTTCTTAACAGTAAAAGGCGACGCAAAAGCGACGACACATGGCCTCCCGTTAAACATGTGCCCATTCATCCCTTCCTTACAAGCAGTTGCAGCAGCAGGATCATAAAACTCGACCTGGCAATACCCTTTGGATTTCCCACTGGCTTTCTCGTCGAAAAACTTCACCTCCTTCACTTGCCCATACTTACAAAGCTCAGCCTCCAGCTCAGCATCAGTAGTCCACCAGTGCAAATCACCCACAAATAATACAGTACCACCACCTCCACCACCACCACCAGCAGCAGTAGCTGCACCTGCAACTCCACTTCCCCCAGTAGTAACAGCGCTTGCACTATTCCCAACCCCATTTCCACCAACCCTATTAAGATTTCCTCCTCCTACTCCAACTCCACCGCCAACACCAACACCTTGACCTTGTCTCACCAAACCCTCATTTCCCACACTCCCAACAACAACACCAAGTGGTGGCTGCTGCTGAACAATACCCTGCACTCCAACACCATCATTACCACTCTGCTCCTCAATCTCACTCAATTTCCCAGATTGGCGCCCTAATTCAACCCTAATCCCACCTCCTTTGACACCAACCTCGTTTCCTCTAAACCCCTGATTCTGAAATCCATCAACTCTTGCAGGAGCCCTAGGTTCCACAACCCCATCGACACGATCACCGCCACCGACACCCGGTATCGAAACCCCGCCAGCATCCTGAGCTGGAGGCGGCGGCGGCGGCGGCTTCTTGTCTTCGACATCGTCGTTTCTAAGTGCTGAATCCTCGTTCTTGCGCAGCGATTGGAGGAACCCCTCACCGACATTGACGTCGTTGTAAAGGTCCTCGTAATCGTCGTCTTCTTCGGCCAAGAAACCCTCGTCGGCAACGGCGGATATAGCTTCGTTACGGTGGAACTGATCCATGGGATCTCCGCTCTCACCGAACCCTCCCTCCCCTTCGTCCATTTCTAGGGTTTTCTTCTTCCCCTACCTTTCCCTCCTCCTCCTTCTTCAAATTAGGGTTTGCAGTGAGGAGTGAGATGAAAAAAAAAGGGAGTAAAAGCGTATGAGAATGAAAACGCAGCGTAGAGAAGAGAGAGAGAGAGAGAGAGAGAAGAGTGAGTGAGTGAGAATTCAGAACTACTATAATATTCTAATCAACTCAAACTCTCGATGGTGCTGGCATTTTGGGTATTCATGTGATGTCGCAGCTTCTAGCTTTGTTTCCCCCTTTCTTTCTTTCTTTCTTTTTTTTTTTTTTGCCCTTTGCTTCTTTTGGTTATAGATTTCCCACTTGAACCATTTGTTCAAAACTTCAAATGTGATTTCTTCGAATGTTATAAGAGTTTATTAGATATATATTTGTGACATAAAATAGGTTTTATACATGTGTTTAATTAAATTTTACTTTCTTATTATCATGATATTTTTTATTGTAACAAGGGATTGAAATATGATTAAACATCTGTGTAAAATGTGTATAATTATTAAACTCTTTATAATATAGGAGAAAATACGTTTTACCTCATCTTATATCACCTTTTTCAACCAATTGCTAAGAAATTTTTGCTGACACTAAACGGTGTTTGGTGAGAGTGTGTAGAATTGATTTTAAATGAATTTGATTTTACAAAATTGATTATTTGAGTGAATTATTTTATGTTTAGAATCATTTATATCAAAAAATGATTTCAACATAATGAATATTGTTTTGATAGTGTTGATAAAAATCACTTTCAGATACATAATTATGGATATTGGCATGTAAATATTATTGATGAAATAACAATAAAATGTTAAATAATAATGGTATTTTTGGTGTTATCATCATCATCATCATCATCATCATCAATACACATTTAAGGGGTTTTCATCTTGGGACAAATTGGGCAACAAAACCACGGTTTTAACTTTTAATTTAGAACCAATCAATTTTAGTCTGAAATTCTCATAACAAGAAGGTCAGTTTTCTAACAATGCATAACAAGTTAATGAAAGTTTAAATTGCATTGTGGAGCCACAACCACTTGGAATACTTTTGGTAGCAATAATTTCACTAATTTGGCTGTTACATTTTTCTAACTTCAGATTATCTGATGCAGTGAAGCAACAATTCATTACTCATTTAGTTAGGTTATTGCGTTAGCTGTGTGTCCAAATTTTGTCAATCTCTATTCTTGGTGAATTATAACCAAGTATTTCTGTTACTGCTTTAGTTTAGAAACCTGCCTTAACCCTAAAATGAGGTAGTAATCATCTTATTTTAGGATATAATAAAAATAAGAATCTTTAAAACAACCGATTGAGCAGCACTATTACCCAGGAGAACATGCACTTGTTCAACGTACAAATCATGAATAAATCAACTGATCAAATTAATCTCAATGCTAACGCCTATAGCTCATCACAAATAAAGAAAATTTGCTAGTATTGAGTAATTTGAATTCAATACTCTTGAACACAAGCTCTAATGTGTTAGCACGTAAATTATCAGATCAGAAACCATTACATAGAAGATGGTACAACAATAAGTAGAGCAAATTCCATCCTTATTTTGAAAGGAAAGAAAGGTTAGCAGAGAGAAATAATGAAAAATAATAAATGGATTTTAAATTTTTTAATGAAACAATTTCAAAGAATAGTCGACGGAAAAACAATAGGTAGGAATCACATTTTAATGGACTCTAGCTCAAATTATATCCCTATTTTAGGAAGTGGGGAAAAATGGTGAGGTAAAAGAAGCAAAAACAAATAGTAAATGAATCTTTTCCCAACTAAGTCTAAATTCTGTGAAGAGTGAAGAACATTATACTCTGCCTCAAAATCTAAGCTTACGAGACACCTCAAAATCCAATTCTCAACAGTTGGATTTCATTTGACTAGAACAAGAGAAGACCATAAAACAAAACTGGAGATGGATTGTGCCTTGATCAGAAAAGTAAATATCCATATATACAAAAAAAGGTGATATATACAATTCTCCAGCTTAGAATGATTACACAGTAATTGAATGGTTAGCTCTCTACACCATACACAATTTGCATGCTCAACCGGTATACTAACTACATGTTAGGGGTGAAAAACATAAAAAATGGAAGGTGGAAAAAAATGATACAACAACGAGCCAATAAAAAAGGGCACATTATCAACATCCTCTGCTAAATCCTAGCTAGTGCATCATTCAAATAATAAGTTCTAAACAGTCTGCCACATTTCAGACTTCAGCAAGTTAAACCCATTACATCAACAACATTGGTTTAATCAAGAGCTAATAAAAACATAAATACAAATCAAAAGCGAATATCTTCATAGCAAATGTTCCACTTCTCAGTGTAAGAAAAGGATTGTCATGACCTGGCTCTCCAATATTGACGGCACTTGATCCCCAAAGCAACCGAGAGTTTGAATGAACAGTTTCCTTTCTCAAAACAATTGTTCCTACATAACATAGAAGCCAATAACGATAATAGTTGCATTTCAGAAGGCATTGATAAATAAGCAATAGCAGGTTTAAGTAATTCATAACAAAGGGAGGGGGGTCTATCTCAATTCAGTTAAACAGCACATTAGAAAACTTGTAGGGTGATGAAGTAAACCAAACTATACAAACACCACAAGCAAACCACACCTTTTAAATTTTGGAAAACTGCAAATCAGTAGTTTTAGACCCCACAAAAGCATATGATTTCAAATTTTCTTGGGAAATATTAAATAAAAATAATCAGGGAATGGCCTAACCCAAGCATTTTATCCTCCAGTACTTGACTTTTTATACACATGCAAGTATGACTATAAAGTATGAAGACATATTTCTCAACTCTTTTCATATCCATGTTTAAATATCCCTTTGCAGCTTAGGTATTTCTCCTAAGGAAGCAACTTATGAAAACTAAGTCCCAAACAAACTCCTAAACAAATGTATACAAATATAAATATAAATTCCATGTAGGAAGTAGTCAGGCTACAATACTTGCTAATTGAAGTTTTTGAAGGGGGAGGGGGAAGGTTTATAACCTCCAGTAAAGCAATGAAATATTGAAATCACAGTGAGTGTGTTTATATATATTATATTATATTTTTTTGATGGAATATATATTATATTATATGCTTACCACAAAATCATGATAATTTCTTCACTGAAAAATGTAGCAATTAATATAACAAAACACAGATAAATACACCCAGTGGTAAACACTAAACATCGGACTTTGGTACGATCATATCTACCACATATTTCAGCATTATATTTATATGATTATAATACCAAACGGTGATGTGGGAGGGGATAACAACTGTAATGAATTGCCTGGCAAACTTGTTACCACAAATAGGACTTTGATATGGGGCATGTTTGGATTGGCTTATGCAGAGCTTATGAACACAGTTTATGACTGATTCATAAGCTGTTTTGGGCTTATTTTTCATAAGCTACCCATGATAGCTTATCAAAACAGCTTATGGCTTATATAAAATAAGTTTCACTATAATTTTTCTTCGATTATAAAAGTAGCTTATACAACTTATGCCATAAGCAGTAGATAAGCTTGTTATCCAAACAGGGCCATGATCACATATTCAACAAGTGCAGATCTACAACATATTAGATCTTTATATCTAGACTAGACAGTTGCAATATCAACAAATGGGGAAGTCGGAAAGGACGAAACTGTAGTGAATTTCCTGCAAACTTATTAACAGCATCCACATGTAGAAACTACTTAACTAGAATGATTATATGCACAGCTGACTCAAGATTATAAACTGCTGTGGTTTGCTTAATTAACAAAAGAAACCTTTTGATAACTGCAAAGTTTCTACTTTTTAGCAGATGCCCTATAGATTTATGGACTTCCATTTAAATCATAATAAGCATAGCAAACAGGTATCACAAAACACGATAGAAAGATATACACTATAAGAAGACAATGAATTGGGGTCTTAAAACTAACCTTTTTCACAGGAGAACAAAACCATACTCCTGACAAGAGAACAACTGAATGAATCAAAACAGCTGCTTAACAAATTCTGGGTCAGAGGAGCACAACCAGAAAACCCAAACAACCATGACAAATCCTGATTTTTCAGTAACTATTCTTCCCTTGCTCAAGGGAAACTATTACTCAGAGGTAAGCCGCCTCCTCTTTCCATAATCAGCATCTTTTGGCCTAGAATGGTGTTCCTCCTCTTGTGATAATCGTGATTTGCTGTGAGTCCTTGACGATCGTCCCCGTTCCCACTCATCATCATGCTCTGCTTCACGGTCTCTGTACCTATGATGATCTGCATATCTGTCCCTATCTTCCCTGTATCTGTCCCGCTCACGATCCCGATCTCTTTCACGGTCACGGTCTCGAGATCGTTCCCGGTCACGATCACGAGACCGTTCTCGGCCCATTTCCCTATCATCACGGTGCCTTCTTTCTGACCATTCATGGTCATGTCCCATATCTTTTTCTCTAGGTGCATCTCTCTCATGTCCTTGATCTCTATCATCCCTGTACCTTCGCTCAGAAGAACCGGACCAGTCCCTTTCCGATCCTCTATCTTTTTCCCTCATAGTATTAGGCCACCCAGCTCTATCATGATTCACTTCACCATACTGATGGTCTGATGCAGCTTCCTCCCCATAACTTGATTCTCCAGCCCTGCCACCACCATGCTCCTCACCACCCCATCCACCCATATTTGGATCCGACCACATTCCCATATTAGGACCATCCATACCTGATGTGGGCATCATCCCCATTCCATTCATAGGCATCCCTCTCCCAAAAAAGGCAGGATTCACATGAGGTGCTACTCCAGGCAAACCAACACCTCCAACACCAGGGAATTGAGGCAAAATCCCAGAGAACGGAGGTGTTGGGGCACCGGGAAAGCCTCCATAGCTGCCCATTCTACCCATGGGACCACCAAATGCAGGATCAAAACCCTGATTCATCATTGACTGAGGATGCAACAGGGGTGGGGTTGCACCAATACCTTGTCCAAATCCATTTCCACCATTACCCATTATACCTCTACCACCCATCCCACCGCCCCGATTCCTCATTTGATTAATAGGTCCTCTACCCCCCATCCCAGGATTATTCCCTCTCCAGTTGCCTCTCCCATATCCTCTATTTCCATCTCCACCTTGGAAGTTACCACCCGTCCCAACATTACCACCACCACCAGGCTTAGGCCCCGCATCAGGAGGCCCCCTCCTTCCCTGGGTAGCTCCTCCAGTTTGGGTCATCTGTTGATTCCTAGATAACTGAGCCTCTCCCATTTTCTTAACAGTGAAAGGGGAAGCAAAAGCAACAACACACGGCCTTCCATTAAACACGTGCCCATTCATCCCTTCCTTACAAGCAGTCGCAGCAAAGGATTCATAAAACTCAACCTGGCAATACCCTTTGGATTTCCCACTGGCTTTCTCATCGAAAAACTTCACCTCCTTCACTTGCCCATACTTACAAAGCTCAGCCTCCAGCTCAGCATCGGTAGTCCACCAGTGCAAATCACCCACAAATAATATAGTACCACCACCACCACCACCTCCACCTCCTCCAGTATTAACACTAGTGACAACAGTCACATTATTCCCAGCCCCGTTTCCACCAACCCTGTTAAGATTTCCCCCTCCACCACCTTGACCCTGTCTCACCAAGCCTTCATTTCCCACACTCCCAACAACACCAGCATGTGGTTGCTGCCCAATCCCCTGCACTCCAACACCATGATTACCACTCTGCTCCCCAATCTCACTCAATTTCCCAGATGCCTGCGCTAATTCAACCCTAATCCCACCTCCACCTGCCATCACCGAACCCGATCCAGCTCCAGCTCCAGAATTACTCCCTCTAAATCCTAGATTCTGAAACCCATCAACTCTCCCAGGAACCCTCGATTCCCCAACTCCACCACCAGTACCCGTAGTACCCTCACCACCACCACCAGCGACACCCGGTATCGGAACACCACCGGGATCCTGCACCGCCGGACCTGATTTAAGCTTCTTATCGTCAACGTCGTCGTTTTTAAGCCCTGACTCCTCGTTCTTCCGCAACGATTGAAGGAACCCCTCGCCAACATTGACGTCGTTGTAGAGGTCCTCGTAATCGTCGTCTTCTTCGGCTAAGAAACCGTCGTCAGCAACGGCGGATATAGCTTCGTTACGGTGGAACTGATCTATGGGATCTCCGCTCTCACCGTACCCTCCTCCCTCACCTTCATCCATTCTCAGGTTTTTTTTCCACAACCTTCCCCTTCTTCTTCACGATTCCACGCCCCCAAAAAAGCGATATTTATTTTTAGGGTTTGCAGCGAAGAGTGAAATGAAAAACGAAGAAGAAGTGTTTGGGGATCAAAACGCAGCGTAGAGAAGGGAGAGAGTGCGAGAGATCTTACCAGGGAGCGAGAAGAAAAGGAGAGGGCATGCGATGCGCGTAGAAGAAGAGGAGAGTCAGAGAGGAAAGCCAAACCCTAATTTGTGAGAAGTTGTCAACTCATCTAATCCTTTTTGTCATTTTTTTGGTTGATGGCAGAACAGTGAACTTAACTTAAAAATCTAAATTTCTAAATTTTCTCCATCTCTGTGCATAAAAAAGCAAGTTAAGTAGGCTGGTTTCGTTACATGAACAACTTGGTCTACTCAAAAGTGGAAGGCAAATTTATTAACCGATATAACACGATGGTCTAGAGTCTAGACATCTCATTACCATCGTGTGATATTAGTTAGCCATCGTTCAACCTAGCTTGGACATATTTTGACCAAAAAAAAAACCTAGCTACTGCTAGCACATTGTTTTGATGGCTTGACATACTTGTTTTAAATTATGGTCATCCATGAGCCTTTTTTTATGATTTTAAAATTAGATTTAAATCTATTTTTAGTCTTTTATTTTTTATTGAGTTTTATTTTTAGTTTCTCAAAAATTAAATGCATCTTTTTAGTCTTTTATTTTTTTAAATTTTTCACTTTTAGTCCCTGACACAATATTTTAAATTTAAAAAATATTTTCTAAATTTATACTTTGACCCCTCCTAAAGCCTGATGTTCAACTTAACTCGTTTTTCCATTCTCCTTCCCCTCCACTGATGCACCGCGCCCGCCATCCCCGCGCGGCCAAGGGAGGAGCCCCACGTGGCCAAGGAAGGCTGCTCACAATGGCAGGAAGGAAGGTGTCCACTGCGATCACACAGGGAGGAGAACGAGAGAGAGACCGTATCTTATGGCGGCTTCGAGAGAGAACGTTGGAACTACTCCTAGCGGGGATGGGGTCACGGAGCATCAGTGGAGGGGGAGAATAACGGAAAAATGGGTTAAGGTGAGAATCAAGTTTGGGAGGGGTCAAAGTATAAATTTAAAAAATACTTTTCAAATTTAAAATATGGTATCAGGGACTAAAAGTGACAAATTTTAAAAAAAAAAGGACTAAAAAGATGTATTTTATTTTTTAGGGACTAAAAATGAAACTCAGTAAAAAAAAATGAGAGACTAAAAAGAGATTTAAGCCTTAAAATTATTTTGATTTCTTTTAATTTTTTAAAATTAAAAAAAAAATATCACATCATTCTCTCCTTTTGCTTTCCCATCATCCCCCGTCTCCTAGTAGCCACTTCATGGTGGTTTTAGGTGAGGAGATGTGATGGAATATGGCATACACAAGAGGTTGCGTGTGGTGATTGGGAAGATTGATAATGGCCGGCACAATGGCCCGCAATTTGTAGCACAACGGTGAAGAATACCACTTGCATGGGGGTGTTTTAGTGGAGGGATTAAGCTGATTCGGGGTGGAGCTAGTCCCACATTTTGGAGAATTAGAAGGCCAAACTTTGGCCACACACATTTCAATAGGGTAGAGGAAGATGAGGAGGCACAAGGTTAGAGCACAACTCAGACAAGAACAAGTGTGTCATCCCTTATGCTCATCGATATGCGATTGCATTTCAACCGGAGTTTCCTCATCGAATCGAAGGGAGAGAGGAGATAGGGAATTACCAGAAGGAGAATTGGTTGTGCGTTGAGCAAGAGAGTTTCATGCTCAATTTGTGAAAGTACGAGAATGAGATGCGCTTAACACGACAGATATGGGCACACCTGACGATAGTCGACGATGCACGCAGCAGAGACAATAAAGGGGCACAGCAGAGACGATAGAGGGTTGGTCATTGTGACCACTACGTATATGGTTCGTTATAGTATTCGCCCCTATGGTGTGGTGTATGGCCTTCTACAACTCCATCATGGAGTCCCACGACCACAATTAGTAGGGGTAAGGGGCTGAGGGAGGGGAAGAGGTGAGTGTTGAGGGGAGACCATGTGTCATAATTTTTTGGGTTTGATTTTTAATGAAGTAATATTATTTTTGTTTTTTTACAAAATGTAGGGTGATTCATGGTGAGCGACTTGTGAATGTCACTCACCTTAGAAGCTGTCTCGGTCAAGTGGTTGAAGTTTGGTTATCCTACCTTAAATAAGGTATTGTGTTCAAGGGTTTAAACAAAAAAAAAATTACTTTATTTTTTAGAAAGTTGTAGGGTATTTTTACATTATAGTTGCAGAATGAGAATGAGGAATTGGTTGTGGGCATTGTTATTGTATTTTATTACAAGTAGTAATTTTGTCAGTTATAAAGTTAATTCAGGCTAGTTTTATTTTTTTATTCATTTGGTGGTATAATAGCTTTAAGTTTAGAGCACTGTTGTGAAACTTAAAATGAGTAAAGAACATGGCCATTTTACATACTATTTTTAGCATAACAGTATTTATGCATATAATGTCTCTGTCCCATACCTCACATGAAGTGTGAAGGTGGAATTGGGGAGATTTCATACGAATGAAGGAAAGAAATCATATGTGCATCTATATACCATTCATTCAATTTTAATGTATAAGAAAGGAGAGAACAAAACAGAATTTGCACCTAAAAAGAATCAACAGAAGAGTAAAACCATGTGCTAAACAATAAAAATAAAAGCAAGAGTGAAATGTTGTTGGGAATTACCATCTAAAACTAGAGTTGGCAAAATGGACTCGGGTTAGTGCCCAATAAAATATAGGATTTGGACACACAAATTTGAGCTCGTTTTTAATTTGGGTTTTTTTGCCCGAACCCGATGCGGGCCGGCTAAAAAAAAGCAACGCTAAAGTCCGAGTCCGATGTGGCCCGGCACTATACGAGTCAGGTTTGGACAATTAAATTAAAGTCTATTTTCAATCCGAGTTTTGTTTTTGGCCTAGCCCAAAGCCCGTCGGGTAGCCTGTTTGCCAGCTATATCTAAAAACATGCTTAGTTTATGGATCCTCGTGCTTAGAGGAAATCAACTCGGGCCCTTGCACAACTCGAGAGATAATCACTACTCTAACTGACTACATTGGCTTTGTTACTGCAAAAAAAGACAAGTGATCAGTGATGGAGTGAAGCATGAAACAAAAGAACAACACTGTATTGTCAATCTCTTGCATATCATTGGAGGTGAGGTAACTAAACAAAAGAATAACACTATTGCAATATTTCACACCAACCCAAAAAGACCAAATTAACACAGTTCAATATTAATATTGAATGACATGGATCTAATCCAAACTTTGCAGTTTGTTTTATCTCCCTCTGGAGAATCTAAACAAAGCAGGTCATGTTGAGTTCTATCAACGGCTATTTTACTGGCTATAGCCGGTGAATCATCGCAACGGTCACATTTGAGTCTCCTCCACGCTCCCAAATTCCCACCCTATAAATTCCCCACGGCAACGTTTTCAACGGACATACTTTCCCACAACACACAAACACGACCACTGTTCAACATTGTTGTTGCAATTTTACGACTTCTTCAATCTTCGTTTATTCATCCTCGTACTTTCCGAATCCTCATAAAACACCGAAAATGAATAGGTTCATTCTTCCACTCTTCGTGCTTGCTATGTTCTTCACCACTTCTTCCGTTTCGGTTCGTGCAGACAATGCTCCTGCTCCTTCACCCAAGTCATCAGCCTCGCAGCCGCCGGCGAAGCCACCCTCATCGGCGACTCCTCCGGCACATTCTCCGGCGGCTTCTAAGGCGTCCCCTGCAAAGTCTCCAACTTTATCGCCGCCTTCACAAACTCCGGCGGTTTCTCCAACTGGGTCTTCCCCACCGCCGGCGACATCCCCTCCGGCGAAGTCTCCGGCAGTTCAGCCGCCATCTTCGGTTTCTCCGGCTTCCAGCCCATCCAACAATGTGTCTTCGCCACCGGTTCCATCCCCGGCGACTCCTCCTCCGTCGGTTTCTCCGGTGAGTAGTCCGGTCGAGGCTCCGGCGGTGACAGAGGGCCCGTCGGTTTCTTCACCGCCAGAGGCTTCTGCAGGCATCCCTTCGAGTTCGGCCACCCCGGCAGGGTCACCACTGACACTTCCGTCGAGCAGAACTCCGCCGGGAACTGCGCCGGCGAGTTCTTCGCCGGAGACATCACAGGGTCCGGTTGGCGATGATTCGAGTTCAAGTTCCAATTTTGGGGCTCCGGTCATTTTGTGTGGCATGGCTCTTTGGGCTGCCTTGTTGGCTATCTGAGGCAGAAGCATTTTGTAACTTTTTATGATTCTCTATTTTTCTGTCGGCATTTTTTTGGATAATTATTTGTTTTATCACCTCACTGATGGATAAATAATTTATTGTTAATTATTTTCAATTTTTTATAGTTGGGTTGGTCGGATTCTATTTATTGATTTGTATTTCTTTTCGTCCGGGATCGCTTTATATTAAAGCGAATTTAATTTATTTTACTATTTGTTTTATTACTTGCAAAAGGTTTTTATTTCCCCACGACTTTTGGACTTGAAATTGCATAAACTAAAAAATTAATATTTGTACAACTTGATGTATAAAAAAAAAACAGATGTATCAGATATTTAAAACAAATAAATTTCTACAAATAAATGTTTTTTGGTGCAATTTCTACAAATAATTTATTGCGTAAAGTATACTTACATAAATTATTTTACTAATATAATTTTATAAATTATTTTTTATTATTATTTGTCACTTAAAGTTCATCTACAGAATTAATATTGAATAACCAGATTAATTGTTTTAATTTCTACAACTAAGTTAATTTAAAAAAAGACTTGTATTACCAAATCATTATAATTTAACTCTTAGAAACTACTAAGATTTGATTTTGAAGGACTTGGATAATTTTATATAAAGTCATAAGCTCAAACTTCATTGTTATTATTATATAACAAAAATAGTTTAACTCCTATGTTAGATAATTTGGAAAATATGATGTAAAAAATATAAAATTTGAAAATATTATTTATTAATTTAATTATCGACAAGGTAGAAGAACAATCAAGTTTTTTTTTAAACCACGGTATTTAGGGCCTTTGGCCCCAGCAACACTACAAGCTATATCCACACTTCGACTATTTTGGGTCGATTATGAGACCACTTCTCGATTTGGATATCAGTCACACTTGAAGTTTCTTCGTATTGACTCCCTCTCACAAATTCATAATGTGTTGCCAACAAAGCTACAATCATTGTTAGTACCAATCAAGTTTTCAAATTATGATTTTCTAACGGTGGCTTTTAGAATGGATCATTAATATTATGTCCCAATAATGGGTCACAATGTTATCACCATTGATATAATGATTATTAAATTGAGTGGCTAGGATCAATTACCAGTTACCAATTCAGAAAGTAGACTTAATCTAAAAAGATATTTGCAAAGGAGTGCTCTAGTTTATTTTCAGATTCACATCAACATTATACTGTAATTGTGAAACAATCGAGAAGGTTATTAAAATTACCGCAAATGGCCAACATTTTTTATAATTACAAATGTTACCCTGTTGAATCAAAATGCGTAATTTTGGTTGGTGAGCATGATTAAAAATACGTTAGTTGGTTAAAAAAAATCACCCCTACCCTATGTTTGGATGGAGAAATTAAAAATACTAGAAAATTTAAAATTCTTGAAAATGTAATTGCATCAATTGAATTTCCGTCATTTTTAATTTTTTTTAAATAGAGTAATTAAATTTTTTCATTTTTAAAATTCTTTGCTTGGATAGAGTAATTAAGGTTCTTCATAAGTTACGTAAGATATTTTTTTGTTAAATCCCCTCTCTCTATCCTACTCTCTGAAAAACCTCTCTCTAGCTTGCTCGCTCTCTCCCTCTCTCTCTCCCCCTCTATCTCTCAAAAGCCTTTCCCTCTCTCTCTCTCCCCCTCTATCTCTCAAAAGCCTTTCCCTCTCTCTCCCTCTCTCCCCTTCTCCATCTCAAAATCCTTCCCCTCTTGCTCCCTCTCCGTCTCCCTCTCTCCCATTCTCTCTCCCCTTTTCTCTCTCACTCTGTCTCTCCCTCTCTCCCGCTCTTTCTCCACTTTATCTAGAGTGAGAGAGAGAGAGAGCAAGAGATAGAGCAATAGCGAGAGAAAGTAGAGAGAGGGAGTGAAAGGGAGGAGAGTGAAAGAGTAAAGGAGAGAGAGGGAGAGTGGGGAGAGAGCAAGAGAGAAAGGGAGAGAGAGGGCGAGCGAGAGAGAGTGAGAAAGAGGGAGAGGGAGCGAGAGAGGGAGGGGGAGAGAGAAAAGGAGAGAGGGGGAGAGGGAGAGGGAGAGGGAGATAGAGGGAGTGAGAGAGGGAAGAGGGAGAGTGAGAGAGAGATAGAGGGAGTGAGAGAGGGAAGAGGGAGAGTGAGAGAGAGGAAGTGAGTGAGAGGGGGAGGGAGGGAGGGAGAGAGAGAGCGCAAGAGAGGGAGTGAGAGAGGGGGAGAAAGAGGGAGAGAGGGGAAATGAGAGAGAGAGAGTGAGGGGGATGGAGGGAGAGGGGAGAGAGAGCGATAGAGAGAGAGGGAGGGAGTGAGAGAGAAAGGGGAGAGAGCAAAGGAGAGGGGAGAGAGGGAGGGAGCAAGAGAGAGGTGGTGAGAGCACCAATTTAACAAACCAATTTAATGTTTGCCCAAAATCTAATTCATGAATTTATTGGATCTTATCCAATTTAACAAACTTTAGGATTCCAATTAGTAATCGAATTTTTGCTGGGTCATTTTTTAATTCAAATAATTATTGGGGTTAAAAATATTAAAATAGTAAAAGCAAGTCCACCTATGATTTCGGGTAATTCTATCATGATCCATTCTTGGGACATAATATTTGTGCCCCATTCGAAAAGCCACCTTTTCTAACACTTTTTTCTCTCACAATTCCTTTTAACATCATCTCAAATTATGATAAGTTTTCAAATTGTTAGTACAATTTTCTAACACTTTCTAAAATTTTTTCCTCATAACATCATCTCCTACTTTCTCCCTTTCTTTCCCATCATATAAAGTTTTATCCTAATTGGAATACAAATCATTCCTAAAAACTAAAATGGATATTCAAAGTATCACCAACATCTCTTCTATATTCTGGTTTTAGGATTGAAACTAGAAAACTTTCACATTCTATAGGCGTGACCTACAATTATTGGTTAACAAGGTAAAATGATACAATGCTTCATTCACCAAAATAGAGAAACCGCTTACCTATTTGATAAAGTTTATTCATTGGATGAGAATAGCGTTGTTGATTATAGAAATATTGTAGTTGGCCTTTATCAATCACATGATCCAACAAATTATCACCAACAAAAAAACCCACGCATGACAAATTTCCAATGCTACTTCACTTGCAACCTGGCTAACCTCATCCCATGTAGAAAGTATGATATCAAAATTGTCCATATAATCTCAACATTTTCAACCCCATTACAGAGTTGAATTAAGCCTTGTCAACTGCTTATCCACAAACACTGATCAGCATGGGAACCTACATGACAAATCTTGCAGATGATCATGAGGAACACATCTTTCGTAGCCAGTATTCACCTGTCCCCATTCCTGACAATGTGACACTGCCAGAATTTGTGCTCAAACATACTGAACTGTTTGCTGATAAGGTTGCATTTGTGGATGCAGTGACTGGGAAAGAGGTCACTCATGGTGAGGTGGCCAGGGACATACACAGGTTTTCAAAGGCCTTAAGATCTCTTGGTTTGAGAAAAGGGCATGTTGTGATTGTGGTGCTCCCAAATGTAGTGGAGTATGCCATTGTTGCTTTGGGGATCATGGCTGCTGGTGGGGTGTTCTCTGGGGCAAATCCAGCATCACATGCATCAGAAATTAAGAAACAAGCAGAGTCTGCTGATGCCAAATTGATTGTCACAAATAGCACAAGCCATGAAAAGGTAATTGCTTCAGGACCGGCTCAACATATTTTTAAGCCTAAAGCAAACTTTGAGATTGGGCTTTTTTAAAGTTAATAACAATTTTTTTTTAAATTTGGGGCTTTAGAAAAATAAATGTACATTTTGCTCCTGCAAGTATTCAAACCCCGTTTCTCAAATATGAAAATAGGCATTAGATACCACTGTGCTAAGCAAATCACTAGTGGAAGTTTTTAGTTTTGTAAATACTAATAGTAAATAAATTTTTTGCTAGTGGGCCTAAAGCAAGGGTTTGTTGGGCTGCCTTACCCTTGGCCGGCCCTGAATTGGTTAAATCATATAGTACTTTCTTTCTCATTGGCTTTTTGGATAACTTAGTTAAGCATGTTGAACTAACATTTGAGACTTCTTGAGTTCAAAATAATACAGGTGAAGTGTCTAGGGCTACCTGTTATTGTGTTGGGAGATGAACTAGTTGAAGATGCTATGAATTGGAACAAACTGCTTGAAGCAGCAGACAGGGCAGGTGATGTTTTGGTGAAGGAACCTATTCAGCAGAATGATCTTTGTGCCATGCCTTTCTCATCAGGCACCACAGGAATGTCAAAGGGTGTGATGCTTACCCACAGGAACCTAGTGGCTAACCTTTGCTCCACACTCTTTGGTGTTGGGCCAGATATGATGGGTCAGGTCACCACACTAGGCTTAATTCCCTTCTTTCACATATATGGCATCACTGGAATATGTTGTGCCACTATTAGGAACAAAGGGAGAGTTGTGGTGATGGGAAGGTTTGAGTTGAAAGCATTTCTCAATGCCTTGATCACACATGAGGTCACATTTGCACCTATTGTTCCCCCAATCATCCTCAACTTGGTTAAGAATCCCATAGTGGATGAATTTGATCTCAGCAAGCTTAAACTCCAGGCCATCATGACTGCAGCAGCACCACTTGCACCAGAAATCCTGACTGCCTTTGAACACAAGTTCCCTGGCGTTCTTGTCCAAGAGGTGGCCACACTCACATCATCTTTCTTAAGTGATGCTAATGTCACCAAGACTTTTATTATCTATATACCGGGCTCAGATTATGACACATGTTATTTTCCAGATCATGACACGTGTCACCTTTCTAGCTCTTTTTATTCCCAACTAACTAAAATTGTTTTATTAGTTGGTTTCTCTTACTGTTTTTGTCGTATTTTGTTTGGGTCAGATTTATAGACTAGTTTCTCTATATTTGAGTGACCAATATTGTTGTGCATTAGGTATGGTATGTGTTTTTCAAGTTCTATTTTTTCTGTGGCAGGCATATGGACTAACTGAGCACAGTTGCATCACACTTACTCATGCACAAAAAGGACTTGAAAATCCACATAAAAACTCAGTGGGGTTCATCCTCCCAAATTTGGAAGTCAAGTTTGTTGATCCTGATACAGGTAGATCCCTCCCAAGGAACACACCAGGAGAACTCTGTGTAAGAAGTCAATGTGTCATGCAAGGTAATAGAGATACAATCTGCCCCAAAAATTATGCATAATCATATCATAATAAGTTACATATCATAAAGTAATATAACTATATGTGTCTTTATCAGGTTATTATAAACAGGTGGATGAGACTGCTCAAACCATTGACAAGAATGGATGGCTTCACACTGGTGACGTAGGATTCATAGATGATGAAGAAAATGTCTTTATTGTTGATCGTATCAAGGAGTTGATTAAATACAAAGGCTTCCAAGTAAGATCTTGATGTCACATGTTTAGATTAAGGCTTTGCTTATAAACCACCACTTCTCAACCCAATAAACAGGAAAATCAAATTGCGTGAAACGCTTAGTTGGAATAAGACATGATTTGTAGAACTTAATTGCAAACAATAGAGTGTGTGAAAATAGGAGAAATCAAATTCCTAATGCAAGTTTTGTTTTGCAGCTGGGATTTCTCCTACCCCTTCATCTTGTTTAATCAGAATCATCATTGTTAAAATTTTAAAGGGAGGTCAACTCAATTCATTCATTATATTATTATTATTATTATCTATTTAGAGGAGAGTAAAAGGCCATAAGAAAACTGAAAATTAGGAACAAATTTGGACAACATGTAACATTCATGCATTACTAATTTCCCAAATAGAGGTGAGAACTTTGGTCAAAAATCAAAATGTATGTCATAACTTTTCATCATGAAGGTGTGAATATCATACAAAGTGCATGAATTAATGAAGTGGAGCCTAAGGGATCATATGCCCAAGTATAGGCCAAAATTAGTTTATGTGTTTGTGGATGAGTGCAGGTTGCTCCTGCTGAGTTAGAGGCTATTCTGCTGTCTTATCCCTCAGTTGAAGATGCAGCTGTGGTGCCGTAAGTAGCCAATCATCATCATCATCATCATCTTTTTCATTCTTGTTAATCTCACCCTTTCAATTCCATTGGGATTGAAGATTTTCAAGTCTTTGTAATCTTATGTTGTTGTTGTTGTGTTTTTATAATGATTGTTCAGATTACCCGATGAAGAGGCAGGGGAAATCCCAGCTGCAAGTGTTGTTTTGAGCAAAGGCGCAAAAGAGAGTGAAGAGGACATTATGAACCATGTTGCCTCCAATGCTGCTCATTACAAGAAAGTGAGAGTGGTGCACTTTGTGGAATCTATACCAAAATCACCTTCTGGTAAAATAATGAGGAGGCTTATCAAAGAGGGGATGCTGGAAAAGATGAAGAAAGATTCCCTAACAAAATCCAACACTCTCTAAAATCACTACCAAATAATATGTACTTTGCCTTGATGGTTCTTAATATGTCTCCATCTAGTCTCCATCAGTATTGCACTGTTGTTAATTAAGTGATGACTAATTTGACAGGACTTAATATTTTAGTACATGTTGAAATTAGTATTTGAGAATAAAGTTTGATAATTTTATTATTGTCCCTGTTGGTGTGCTTGATATGTGTTGTTTGCTGAATCAAATTCTCCAATGGCCAATTACAGCATGTTGGTGTGCTTGATATGTTCAATATTTCTAAATAAAGGCTCTGTGATTTTTTATTCTATATATTTCTTTCTTATCTTACCCATATACAAAAATGGCACCTCATAAACAGCTCAACAACAAGCATTAGTTTTTTTGTTCCGTGAAACAAATGAAATTCAACGCGAAGCTGTCAAGCACACACCACTATCAAACGATGCCATGTTCTAGTTTAGAATATGGGTTTATAGGTTGCAGCAAATATTAATGTTACCATTTGGAGCCAGCCAAGAAACGTATACCATAATCTTAATTTGTGGTACATATTGTCAAGAAAGAGTATGAGAAAAATAATGGACATTCTCTGGAATTGTCAAATGCAAGATCTGTATTCCTTAGTTGGATTACAACATTTAAATCAATGGTCGTTTTCAATATTTTCGGTGGAAGTTCATTTAACTACTTGAAAATTACATTTGGTGTGTCCCTACCACTTGCAAATCAACAAAAAGTCATCAATGTCATGTTTTAAATATATCCAAAACCGCTTATTTTTGCCCAAACCCCACGCATCAGCATCAAAATAAACTAGTAACAATTTAATTAATTATATTATTTTATATGTGCATAACATGCATGATCCTTTCCAAAAGGAAAAATTGGGTGTAATAAAGAACGCAACCCAAGATTAGGTTTATTTATATATAAAATGATAAAAGGTTTACGCTAAAAGTTGAAAGTTCTGAGTAAAATAATTGATAAAATCTCTATTACACATGTTGTGCTTTACGATTTTTATGTTCTAATTATATTGTATATAATAATTTAGCATAATCAAACTGATGATTTTGTGAAGGAATGTTTAAGAAGAGAGAAAGGGACTTGCAATAACGTTCTATCTAGATCTAGGAATGAAATATTGTCGAAGACAATAGGCAATGATATCTTACTCACGATTGTCTCTTCCTTCCAAATAATTGTTTTTTATACAGTATTTAATCAACCACCACTTCATATATAATTATTGACCTTTCCAAGGCCCCATTATTTGAAGGCAGAATTAATGGAATCAGGGATTAAAAACAACGAGGCTATTAGTTATTATTAAACTAGAGCATAATTAGTGTTGCAACAAATATTTTGACTACCTGTTAAATGGTTTGATTATCATATTATTAATAGGTGATTAGGTCATGTGTAACTATGATCATACCTGACAAGTAAGAAAACAGAGTGAATCTCACTCTACTTGTGAAATTTACAAAATGAAACTCTATCACTTGTTTCAATAGGGTCACACATATACACTAAATTGGTTTAATTGACAAATTAATCAATCCAATTGTTAAACTTATAGAGTAGATTAAATTTACAAAAGTTCACACAATTCAAATATGTAAATATTCAAATTATCTAAACTTTAATATACGTGGTTATGAAAATGATCACACGATTCGACAATTACACCAATAACTTCACATTTTACATAAAATTATTTAGTGATATAAATGTAGAAAATTGACACCCAATGTTATTTTATGTTGTATTTTTGAGCTATTTTAAAAGTGAAAAATTTCACATTGCCTAGCCTTTTGAACTTTTAAGAGTTTATATATCTTTTTGTGATTTAAGCTTCTAAATAAGCTAGTGATGGGAAGGCCTTGCACGCACACAAACATAGGCTATATTGAACAATTTCAGTGTAAATTCTGCTCGAGATTTATTGCTCACATTTCATTGTTTTGTAAATTCGGCTCGCTCATTGCTATTACTGTCACTGCAGACAACAATTCATAGTCACTCTGTATGTATAGGCTACAACAATATTCCTAACTTAACCGTTCAATTCATCGTCGCATATTTTATTTCTCTTCTGTGGAAACACAAGCCATGGTTTCTTCTTTTCTCTCTTAACACGGGACTATATGTGATTGTTTAAAAGAAAGAACAAGGGGATCCCCCAAGTAAGTGTAAAGTAAGCACAAATACACAATCAATGAGTCACGTTTGCAACCAAACCATGAGTGAAAATGAACACAAGCAGGATGAGAAGAGAAAGATTGTCGGTGATGCATGTTCTAGCAACGTCACATGCCCACTTCATCCACCGTCCACGTGGCATCTCCTACACCGCCCAAGCTGGTCTGGTCTAAAAACACCCCCACCTTGATTCGTACCATCACCACTACTAGCACTTCTACTAAACCTTCGAGTCTTCAGTGATTACCCCCTTCGTTCACTTTATTTACAACCCGCTACCCTCCCGTCATCAACGGCTGATATTCGGCAATGTGTGACTAGTTCTTCATTGGTCAACAATCCACGAGGGATGTCTTTAACGGTCACGATCACACCTTTAACTAGAAGTTTTGGAGCCCACACAAAAATGCACTTTCCACTTTACAGTGGGTATTATGCGATTGCGTGCTTGTGATATGGTTTCGTTGTAATAAACATTTCTTAGCAAAAGAAAAAAATTGTAATCTTGAACATTTAAATAGGAGTATAAAATAGATAGATCTTTTTGATTAAAAACATAAAATTATGTGATGTTTTAAAAAGTTACATGATTTCTTAGATGATTAAATTTTAAAATTTTGGACGCCCATATATAATTGTATTTTTATAGTTACAATTTATTTCTCTACTTTCGTGGTGTCAAAATTTTATATTTATACTATTTAATATTTTTAAATATAAAAATAACCAATCCAATCGTAGACTGAAATTTCATATAAGATCAATTAAATTTTAAAAAAATCATACAAATAAAAAAACATTTAATACTTTATCACGCTATTTTATTTTAATATATAATATGTTATTTAAAATACAAGTAAAAATTTGTTGTTATAAGAAATAAGTATAAACGTACAAATAATCTAAAATTTGATATACATGGTTATTCATGTTTGAAATTTGATATACATGGTTACAGTGAATCAAGGGTATGTTTCCATATTAAGTTGGCTACCATCAAGATAATCTATTTGATTATAGCGTCTCTTGATTAAGTATGAACATTGATATGTGTAATTGCTAGCTTCATCTCCACTAGGAGTGGAAATAGGTCAAGCTGTTTGATAACGACTTATTGGCTTGCCGTTTTAAGGTGTCCCGTAAGGTGAGAGATAAATTATTCCAATAAATACTAAATAATATTTAGATCTTTTTAATTAATAACACTAGCACCGTAAACCGGCATTTGCGACCAGCATTAATATTTAATTAATTAAGTATTTAGATCTCTCCTCTAACCAGCATTTGCCTTTCTTATGCTTTACCATCGATTATTCGTAATTATTAATTAATAAAGCTAAAAAAACACGTAATCAATTAATTTATTCTTTCTCCAGGGAAACACGAAAGAGATGCTCAGGTCACGTGATATGCTCCTACCGGCATCTTTCTTTACCCAAAAAAATCCCCAACATTGCCTGATTCTTCTTCAACTCCAACAACTTCATATTTCCCATTTTCATATCACACGGTGACAATGCCTACTGTTTACGCCAACACTAACATGAAGTCGAGTTAACAACCGGTTTCTCACCAATGGCACAATCCGTAATAATCTCAAAACCCAAGCCCCAATTTGTTCATCACCCTTATTAGTAACCTCTTTTGTCTCACCTTCTTCCCTCTTCACACTCTCTACTGCTCCTCAACACAGCAGATCCCACTCTCACACTCCTCCGAACCTTCCAGAATGCTGCAGCTGCTGCTCCGGCCGGCTACAATGGCTGCGCTCGCGGCGGCGCTGCTCGTCCTCTCATTCTCCGTCACCACTTCAAGCGCGCACAACATCACGCGCATTCTTGCCAAGCACCCGGAGTTCTCCACCTTCAACCACTACCTAACCCTAACGCACCTAGCGCCGGAGATCAACCTCCGGACGACGGTCACTGTCTGCGCCGTCGACAACGCCGCCATGGACGACCTCCTCGGGAAGCACCCGTCGATCACCACCGTGAAGAACGTCCTCTCACTCCACGTGCTCCTCGACTACTTCGGCGCGAAGAAGCTCCACCAGATCACCAACGGCACCGCGCTCGCCGCCACATTGTACCAGGCCACGGGAAGCGCACCTGGATCCTCGGGATTCGTCAACATCACCGACCTTCGCGGCGGAAAGGTCGGGTTCGGAGCCGAGGACAACGACGGCACGCTTTCCGCTTCGTTCGTTAAGTCCGTTGAGGAAATACCTTACAACATATCTGTTATCCAGATCAGCAAGCTTCTCCCCTCGGCCGCAGCGGAAGCCCCTACACCCGCACCTAGCCAGCAAAATCTCACCGCCATTATGTCCAAGCACGGTTGCAAGGTCTTCGCCGACACGCTCAACGCTTCCCCTGATGCTCACAATACCTTCACCGACAACCTCGACGGCGGACTAACCGTTTTCTGCCCCGTCGACGACGCGTTTAAGAAGTTCCTCCCGAAGTATAAGAACCTAACCGCCGCCGGTAAGGCCGCGCTGCTCGAGTTCCACGGCATTCCGGTTTACCAGTCCATTGCAAATCTCAAATCTAGCAATGGAGTTCAGAACACGCTCGCTACTGATGGTGCCGACAAGTACGACTTCACCGTTCAGAACGACGGCGACCAGGTCACGCTCAGGACTAGGGCTGTGACCGCAAGGATCACCGACACGCTCATCGACGAGCAGCCTCTCGCGATCTACGCCATTGACAAGGTCCTCCTTCCTGAGGAGTTGTTCAAGGCTGAGGCTCCGACTCCATCTCCTGCTCCGGCGCCGGAGCCTGCTGCCGCCGACGCTCCTGAGGCGCCGAAGAAGAAGAAGACGAAGAAGAAGGCCGCTGATGCGCCTGCGGATTCGGATTCCGACGCGCCTGCTGATTCGCCGGACGATGCCGCCGATCAGACCGCCGACGACAGTGACGGCGCCGTTAGGTTTGACGGTAGCGTTGGCATGGTTTTGGCTTTGGCTTTCGGTTTTCTACTGCTGTGACTGTGAGTTCTCTCTTCTCTGTAACACAAAACTTACTTACCTGTTGCTCTGTAATTTATTTTTTCATAAATTATTTTTAGTTTTTTTTTGGTTTAGTTAGGAAAAATAAAGGGAATTTGAAATGCTGTTCCGTTTATTTTTCTTCTTTGGGTTGAAGAGTGAAGACTTGAAGCAGAAGAGGTGTGGATTTTTATTTGATTTTTATTGTATTTGATGATGTTGTAATTTTGGTAGTGAGTGAGCGGAAAATGTTATGCGGTTGTGAATGTTAATGTAAACATTTGTTTACTTCTCTTCAATTACTATCATATATGGTTAGTGGCTTTATTACTTGTGATAATCTAGATGTTTATTTATAGAGATTTGTCATGCAAGTGTTTCCCGTGAAGCCGAAACAACTCGAGTTTCTTTTTTAGTCCAATTATTGCATACTTTGTTATTGGTTGAGCGCATTTAGGGTCTTGTGATTATGATTATGATACAAGGATGGGATGAAAAAGTTCATCGAAAAAAAAGGATGGGACTCACACCACAAAGTCAAACTTACAACTAAATTTGTGGCCTTAAATGTTGCTAATTTTCAAGGCAAATTTTAATGTTAATTCTTTTATTGGCGGGACTTTTTTTGTTGTTGCAAAAGTTGAAAGTTGAAACCGATGTGTGTTCAATTCATTTTATGGAGTACTCCTCGACAAGGACAAAGGTTGGATCCTTTCACCATGCTTGTCTTGTCTTGGGACTGCATTTATTTAATTCTGTTGTGTTCAGGTTGAGGTCCAATGTTCTTCTCATTTCCAATTTCTTCAAAATAATTCTGAACTAAGAGCATCTCCAGCGGCGTTGCTTAACACGTTCCTTAAAAGTTAAGCAACGTTGCTTAACATGTTTTCCCGTTGGAGCGGACAAGCTGTCGTTCCTTATATAAGATGTGTTGCTTATATAAGCAACTTTGCTATCCGGATAAGCAACATTGCTTAACAATAAAATAACAATTTTTACACCAACCAACTAGCAACAGAAGAGGAGAATGAGGAGGGAAATTAACTGATTTTATTAGTGATTAAACAAAATAGATACAGATGAAGAACAAATAAAGCCAAATACAGGAAAAAAAAATCACAAAATCAAATAACACACAAAAACAAGATCCGGAAAGTATAAAAAAAATGAGAAAACTTTATTATGCAGAAGAAAGAGCCTGGAGCCCCACCCGTCTGAACCCAGATGTGGTTAAGGGGTGAAACCGCTTCCTTGCTTTTCTCCACGCTCTCCACGGAGTCGCTAACCACCAGGTGAGGCTCCGAGTCTCTGACACTGACTTGATCCTTTGACCGGAGGAGATTGCAGAGGCGGTGATGGACCGTGGTGCTCCTTGTTGAGATAGAAGTGTGGAGGTCCGAGAGAGAGAGGCAGATCCGAGAGAAGAGAGGGGTGAGAGGTGTGGGGGTCTGAGAGAGAGGTCTGAGAGAGGCAGATCCGAGAGAAGAGAGGGATGAGAGGTGTGGGGGTCTGAGAGAGAGGAGAGGGGGCTGAGCAAAAGTGAGAGAATGAGGGAATGAGAAGACGTGATGAGAGAATGGGGAAGATTTTTTCGATGGATGATTCTAGACCACCCCACTTTGTCTCATTTAATTTAATTTATTTGATTTTTGATTTAATTTAAAATCAGAATATTTTTAATTTGAATTAATATTTTAATTTGATTTAATTTAATTTTTGAATTAATATTTTAATTTGAATTAAAAATATTTTTAAAATTAAAATATAAATATGTGGGGTCCATAGTGGGACCCACTTAAGCAACCCATTTTAAGCAACTCCTATTAGAGTGAAAATAAGTGAGTGTTGCTTAAAGTCTATGTGGCATTGTGGGACCCACTTAAGCAACTTAAACAACCAAAGTTAAGCAACCCCATTGTGGGTGCTCTAATGCGTTTGGGAGAAGCTGCGTTGTTTTCTCACCGTTTTTTTACTAGATTCTATTTTATGATATCGATAAGTTAGGCAAGAATATAAGCCAAAATGGAAGTGGTATTTTTATTATCTGTTTCAGTTTATTACTACATTAGCACATGGACTGATATAGGGTTGAGCACGAATTGGGTTGGATTGGATTTGACCAAATCCGTTATCCGAACCAATAAAAAACATATGGGTTGGATTTGTGATTTTTTTTTATTTCAAATCCGAATCAAACCAATCCGATCAAGAACGGGTTGCTTCGGATCGGATTAATCGGGTCTAAGCTTAAAAAACTATTTTGAAATTGCTAAAATAAATAATTTGAACTAAAAGTTATAAAAATAGCAAAAAAAAAAACCAAAAAGACAAAATAAAAAAAAAAGACAAAAAACAATAAAGGGCTCTCATAATGCCCATGCAACAGATACAAGGAGGGAAAGGGGTTGAAGGATAAGGGGAGACCACCTGTCATGCAGTACGGTGGCGTAGGGAACGGTGCTGCTGTTGGCCACTGGAAGAGGGAGAACGAGCTCCTCTTCAACAGATCTACATCATGGTGTGCTCGACTTCAACAGATTTGCGTCTCTGTGTGTCTTTAGCAGATCAGTGCATCTTCTGCAGATCTAAGTCTTCGTTGCTTCTTCATGTAGATCAGTTCCACGGTGGCCACTGTCATCAACAGCGCGATGAAGGGGAAGAAGCAACGCGGCACCCTTAGGAGACGACGAACTCACCGACGCGGTGGCTGGCGGCGACTAAACGGGGGGCACAGAGATGGCTTGTGGTGGATTGGTGGTTGGGCTTGAGAGAGGAAGGAAACCCAGCAAATGAAGGGAGAAAAGTTGAAAGGGGTTACTAATTTTGGATCTTAGAGCTCGTCTCTCACGTTTAATTTAGGTTAGGCCAAACAATGTTTTTTTTAACTTATGCCACATCATCGGTTCAAGTAGGCAGGTTCACGGGTTCAAAAATTAAAACCTGTCATCCGAACCAAACCATGACAGGTCCAGACGGTTCGATCGGGTCCAACCCGAACAACTCAAAAATCTTGAAAAAACGGATTGGATCGGTTCAAGTTGGATTCACGGGTAACTCGAACCCGTGCTCACCCCTAGACTGATATAAAGTATGAGTAGGTTTATTACTGCATCATCAGTTTTGTTGGGGAAAGAGGGTCACAGCCTTTTATGGGTGAAAAGTGATTCTTCCTTGGGTGTCAATTTAGGCCGATTTGTGATGGACCAACACATTCCCAGTCCAAATTAAATATGAGCTACTCATTTGCTAGCCCACCCCAGCCTAGTCTCCACGGGTTGCGGATCTAATTCAAACTATTGAGATGTGTTGAAAATCTATAAAGAATTGGTTAACAATTTTTACACTGATCAACAACAATGAAGGTTAAGATTTCCTTATGAACATATCAACTTATCAAGTAAAATATCAAGTGAGAGAATTTTTATTGTGAGAGAATAAGAGGAGTAAATCTTAGCCATATGATCAAATCATAAATAGTTAAAATTAAAATATAAAGTCATGTGATATTTTTAAGTGGTCTCTTGTAACCATTAAATAACTTTTAATCTAAATCATTCATGTATGGTTGATGTTCTAGATTTATTCCTCTCGTTCTCACTTGACACGCCCCTCTTCATGGGTTATATTTGAAATATTTACTAATTACTAATGACATCTTCACATATGAACCAATTAGTAATGATATTAACTTATTTAATTGGTTATTGGTTATAACAAACAAAAAATAGTGGCTCACGGTAAACCATGTGTTCCATCGGTTCACCCTCTGAATGATACTTTGTTCTCTTGAAATGTAGCAACTAAATTGTGAAGGCTTAAAAAATAACAAACTATATCTCAATAATTTTAAAATTCATTATAATTTATGTTTATATATGTTTTATTACAATGTTAATTATTAGCATTTTTAATTAACAACTATAATTCTATCCTTTTCACTCTTCACTTTTAAAAAGTCATATTCTAACGAAAATATACTATTTCTATCATATTAATTTTCACCTTTATGCAAAAATGATTGATGGCAAAACCATGAGACATGCGGTAATGGAATAACCATGGTTGAAAAGAAATCCAACAAATGCAGAGTTCAAAGATCAAACTACAGTTTCTATAAAAAAAAACACTGAAGCCGTTCATAAATGTAATAATAATATACGCATCCATTCATAAGCAATTCATGGTTTAAATAATTTGTAAAGCTATATATAATATAATTACTATATGTCACAAAAAGGGGGGAAACAGAAGATCATGTCACCTTTTTTGAGAATGTGTTTTCTTTTTTGTTGATAATTTGTGAGAATGTGTTACTAATGATGTGTTCACGCACAGTAAGTTATTGCTGCTTCTTGTTCAGATGTTTAAAGATTGTCATTGTTGTCGCAACCTGGAATGAGAGGGTTATTCTTTACTAGTATGTGAAATTCAAATGCTTGTGACCAATGGATTCCACTGCATTACATAATCAAACACACACAGCAGCCAAGGTAGAGCAAAATTATTGCCACCAAAACCAGCCAATAAAGTTGCTGTCTTTGGAGCCATGCCCATGATTCCCATGAAGCGAGCGTGGTAACCGCAAATTAGAGTTGTCAGGTGGGTCTCCTTTTGCAAGTCCCACCTCGAAAATTCACACAAGGCCTTCACATTAGAACTAATATAAAAAATGGAAGAATTGATAAGAAGAAATCACGCAGCCACGCAGTAAGCACAAAGCGAACTATTCTTTCGCCTTTTACTAAAGAATACCGTGTGCTTGCTGCATTCAGTGGCATACGAATAATTTTTGGAGGGATGCTCTTCGGAGCAACCCTACATTGTAGTTTCAATATTTTTTGCTTGCGCTTTGTAATAACCCTTTCTTCAGTGTCAATATATTTCGCTGCCTTATTGTTCGTTAATGTGTTTTTTATTTTTAAAGAAAATTAATGTTGCAATAAGAGCTAATGTGCTTTTTTAAAGAAAATTAATGTTGCAATAAGAGGTTCAATTATTGTTCATAAGTATTAAGGGAAGAGCTATAACAATATTTTTTTGAAAGGGGTGGAAAGGGAGTGTGAGATTTGCACTATTGGAATTATCTTCTCACAAGGGGCTTTTGCATGACATCAATTTTGTTCTTCAGAAATCAGTGGTCCAGACCAAACATTAAAAGCATTCGGTGGGAATGGCTCAGGACAATGATGGCCTTAAATTGTTTCTCATTTCATCCCATTGTCCCAGAAGTAGATACCACCCTACCCTCCGGATTCACCTTGAAAAGGATAAGTTTTCACCTCAGGTACATGTGGTTGTGCAAGGAAAGAGATGGGCAATTTTGGATATTAGTACAGAAACGTAAGCCATATAGGACATCTTTCACGGGTGCTTCTAGTGAACATCTTTGTCTTCAAATCAACCAGGATCATATTTTTTCCAATTCATCGGTGGGCTTTTATGTGAAAGATTGTATGAAAATTCTCAATACTAAGAGGACAATTGAGTTTAATGGATATTGAATTTGAAAGAGTTAAGAACCTGCCAAGACAAAACCCCATATGACATGGAGCTGCACCAATATGAATATTGCAGCATAGTTTATATAGGTGTTGAGAACCTGATATGATATTAGTATCACGTATGATATCCAATTGAAAATGATCATTAACTTTTCCTAGATTTGACACCAACCAAATTCACAAGAGAAAAATAAAAGAAGGAAAAAGCATCATTAGCGGAACTAGAACTGGCAGAGAAGAGTTGAAGCAGAGCCTTGTCCTTCACCATAAGGCACACGAGTGTAAGGACATGGAGGAGTGAAAGTGTAAGGAGCTAGAGGGCACTTGCCGTGGTCTTTTTGTGGTGTTGGTGGTGGAGCGTCCATGAAGTGGTGGTGAGGGCTGTTGACAAGGGTATTACACATTTGGAGCAATTCAAACATGCTCGGGTACCAAACTATATTAACATAGGATATGATAGTTTATTCTATTCTATCTTCTTTATATTGTTCACCAAACGAGCCCTTTATGGCTTAGATACTTTGTAATGCTAAATATCATTCTAAAATACCACCAAACGGGGGTGGAGATCATGTCACATTTTTTTTAATGTGTGTTGTTAGAGTTGTGCTCAGTTATTACTTCTTATTCGAATGTTTAAAAATTGTGTTGTTGTCGTAACCTGAAATAAGATGTGGTTATTATTCAAATGTCTGTGACCAATGGGTTGTATTGCATTACATGATCAAAAGCCAAAGTAGAGCGAAATTATTGTCACCAGTACCAGCCAATAAAGTTGCTCATTGGAGCCAGAGCATGGTAGCTATATATTAGAGGTATCTGGTGTGTCTTGCTCTTGCAAGTCCCACATCGAAGATTCATGAGGCTCCTCATATTAAGATTACTATAAAAATTGAAAGAATTGAGCAACACAAATCACGCAGCCATGTAACACGCACAGAGAGAACTATTCTTTCGCCTTTTACTAAAGAATACCGTGTGCTTGTTTCACTTGGTGGCATATGCATATTTTCTGAAGGGGATGCTCTTTGGAGCGACCCCATATTGCAGTTTCAGTGTTTTGCATTAAGCTCTTAGCAAGTAGTTCTTTTCATGCTTATTTTTTTGGTTTTCAAAAATCAGTGGTCCAGACCAACTTTAAAAGCATTCGGTGGCTGACCTCAATTTATAGAGTGTAACCAAAAGGTGGAAGAGATGGTGGTGGGGCAGCATGAAGGGATGTTACTATCCCCTTATGCATCCCCAGAAGCATCAAAAGCAAAATTGGATAGTGATAACCAAAAATGGATTTTATCAGAAAAATGTCTAGGAAGAGAGCTTATTATACAATGAAAGATTCAAAATAAATAAGCATAGTCATGATCTTTGCACATCAAAATTTTTCTATATTCTGAGTCTTGCATCATTTTAAGTTTAACCATGATGAACTCGGGTACCAAGTTTAATAAGTTTTGCTCAAAATCCAAATTAACATATAGGAATTGTGATATGAGGAGAAATTGACATGCAACAGACATTTTGCAAGAAATAAATTCCAAGCTAAACTTCTAATGGAAGACCAAGACTGACTCGGGAGACAAAGAAGACTTGTCCAAGTCTTGGCTATTCAAGTATATATAACTCAAGTCCTCTGAGAAATGTGATGAGACAGGCCGTGGAAAGAAGCCAGTATAGACCCTTTCCATCTTTGCCAAGCATAATTCAACTATGTACTTGAAGGGCTCGTGCTTTTGATTAAAAGGTTGAACAGCAAATTCTTCAAGCGGCATCCACTTTATGAGAAAAGACAAAACACACCAAAAAGAAATTATGATTAACACAAATGTAGTAAGGATGAGTCATAAAAGCACTAGTGTCATAATAATGCAACAGCTCTGGATTATTTGGCAATGGTATTGAAAATCAGCATTAAGTGATATGCAGAATTCTAGTAAAGGATTCCAATATATGTGCATAGATTCCAATATTATAATTAGTTCCATAGCCATTCTTCAATTCTTGAAGGACAATAAATGGAACTAATCAAAAAGAAAGACATGATGTGACACTGTCAAAGGAAAGTACCTGAGCTGCCTCAATTTCCAGCTCTTGCTTTTTGATGTCAAAAGAAAGAGGGCGCAGCATGCAAAGAAAAGATAGATCCGATTTCCCAAAGAATGAATTGTGTGCGTGTCTGAAAATCAGAAACATGAAAAATGTCAAAATAAAAAGTTATAAAGGGAAGAAAGAAGAAGAAATCCAGGCCAAGAGATGTTAAATTCTCAATTACTTTAAAGAACTTGATTTTATTAAGATATCAGATTCCAAAATTACGATTAGACAAAGAAAATACAAAATTATCAATATGCCTACATTTTTCCTTAGTATAATATGTTACCAGACCAGTATGTCCCTATTGGGCCCAAGCTGAATAGCAAACACATCTATATCACCTTAGTCAACCAATCAAAAGCTCAAGATAATATTAAAATAATTTTAGCACAAGTTTTGATGTCTTTTTTTTTTATTATTATTATTCTAATGTAATTTAAGCTTTTTGATTGATTATATCTGTAAGCACCACTAGTATTCACACAAGAATTGCTCATCACCTTTAAACTTAGGTGCCTTTATATAATAAGCACACACTAATCCAGGTATGTTAATTTTCTCTGTCTACACACTTGCTCCATTTTGTATGTGCCTTGCTCTGTTGAAGTGTCTTTGCAAGTACTCCACCTCCAACCAATCTCTAATTAGAGAGTCTTCGTTGATAACCAATAAGAAACTCTCTGAATAGATCAAGCTGTTCCAAGACCACCACCCCCTCATGTACGTGAAAGAACATTTATAGTAGAATTTTGAAAACAGGACAAAGAAAACTAGAATTTCAGTGCAAAACACATGTGGGGCATGTGCAAATTACTAGTATAATGTCACAATCTGACAGCTTCTCATCAAATGAATTCATACTCGGCACTACTATGGCCTTATTTCCATTTCATCTATCATATTGTATCCTTGAAATTTGAATAATAAAAAAATATTGATGAAAATTGGAAAATGGAAAGTGAGAGGAGAGGTGTTAATTCAGTTTCCAATCTTAACCCCATGAAGAAAATGTAGGATAGAATTTCAGAAAAGGTCCCTAGTTTATAAGGTCTCACAAATTAAGAAATTCATACCTGAATGCTAGTACTTCCACAAATTCTGTATCAACCTGAATTTTGAAAAAAAGACAGACCAAAGTAAAAGTTATTACGATCAATACAATAAATATTACTGACATAACATTCTATATAACACATGGGAATTCAACATTATACTCAGATACTTACCCCTGTCTCTTCTTTTACTTCTCTAATAGCTGCTGCAAAAATGTCCTCACCCTGCAGGTACACAACCAAGCTTCGAGTTTCTAACCAAATTGTAATCATCATTATTATTATTCATTTTTTTTTTGAAGTTGAGGTGTAATTTGTCTTTGAAAATGTGCATACCGCATCAACTACTCCAGTAGGTGGCTTCCAAACTCCAATCCCATGGAATCTACCTCTTTTTTCCTGGACTACAAGCACCTACAGCAGCAATGGCATCATGAAACAAAAGAATTGGTACAATCCAGAATGGCATCATGAAACAAAGTTGATTATATGTGAGAAAACTTGTCGATTTGATCCTATTTTATACCTCTTTCTTATCATTGAAGACAACAGCAGTAATGCTTACACGATGAGAAGCATTTGGAGGGATTGTGCAACCTGTTTTAGGAATCCAGTAAACTAGCATTACATAGCTTGGCTCAGCATGGTGGTACCAGAAACCCTCCTGCATGCCAGCAACATGTGACAAAATAGTTAGCACAAATATCAAGGTCCCAACAACTCCTTTTAGACACTTAGAACATCACATGAAAACAAATAAAGGTAAAAAAAAAAATGGTCTCTTTCTCATTTTAATCATGTGAGACTATGAAAAAGTTATATCATCTAACACCACAATAAGCTATCCCAAAGGACCAAATTTGACTCAAGATGCTTTCAATATAAAATGATCAAAAATGGGGCTAACCTGTGGCATCTATTAGACAATAGACAAAACATTCCATTCCATTTAAAAAGAATCAGACAAATATAAGTCTCAAAGAGAATATAGCAAAATTACCTTAACTGCAGTTTCAACAAGATTAACAAGCTCGATAGGTAACTTGATCCAGACACCATGTTTTCCCTGTGCAATACGTACTAAAGTTAGGCTGGGTAGAGGTCAGAGCTTCTCATTTTTATTGTATTTATGGATGAATCAACTTTAGGTAAGAACATTATAATAAGAATAAGAAGGAAAAATATGCAGTTATAATACCAGATACCCCATTGATACCTTGACATTGTACTGAAATGTAGAAGGATGTCACAAGAATCCATAATTTACTACATGTAGCATAAATGAGAGAAAAGGATTTATTCCTATGAACAGATTTATCTTGCACATTTAACAGGTAACTTAATAATTCATATTGTATATTAATTAATGGTTGGTTCTTAAGGTGCATGTTCAACTGAGTTCAGAGAGTCTTCTTGTTTTAGAAGAACTATAATAGCTTCAAATTTTGATTTATATCAAGAGATACCCTCAAGTCAAGCAAGTGATATCATATCACCATGTGAACCACAGGTTGCACCTAGAGACTAGAACTAGAAGCGGCCAATGATGCAAAGTAATTTATGTTCCAAAGGCAAGCATCAAACTAGAATTATGTATACCAGAACATAATAAGTAATAACCACCTGTTTCTTCCATTGTATAAGTGAAGATTTCAGCAAAGCAGCAAAAACTTCAGAGTCCATAGCATCCTTCAAGTCAACAATGACTCCTCCATGGTCATCATTGGTGAAAGGGAGAATTTCAACACATTTAAATCCATTTTCACAGAAATGACCCCCTAAAGGTGGTGTTGGACAGCTTGCTGAGACTGACATGGGCTAAACTGCACATTAAATCATAAAAAAAAAAAATATGATAAAAAGTACAAAAGGAAGTTAAAAGAAATTCAACAAACCAATTACTATATAAGAAAAGAGGTTCTGGGTGGAACATGTGTCACTTCCTAGACCCTTTTATTTCATGGTTGGTACATGTATCACCTTCCAAGTCTTTTTGTTGAATTTTTCTTGTAGTTTATGTTAGAAAAAAAACCCATATTTTATATAGGTTAGATCCATCGGCCAGTTTGAAAAGTAGAAGGAAGTTAACTGCAGACACTCTCACTAACAGAATAACAGAAAATTCACCAAGAAAAAAAACAGAATAACAGAAAATTCACCAAGAAAAAAAACAGAATAACAGAAAAAACACGAGGTAACCAAAACATGTTCAGTCTGAGAGATAACACTTACACAACACCAAAACCAAGATAGCCTGACTGACACAAAAACAACTTCCATAAGGGTAAGTAACAACAAGAAACAGCACAACAGTGTCACTAAGAAGAACCATATATATACCAGAGAATATGTGTTACCTTGAGAACAAGCTCAGAAGGCAATGAAGATTAACTGGAAGCTTGAGGATTCAAAGGCTCTACAGAGTTTTTTGGAAGTGAAATATAAAGATAGGGGACCACAGGGAACTTCTAAAGTGCACTAGCAAAATGGAAGTTGAGAGAGTTGGAAGGCACAAGGTTGCAATTTATAAAACACTCAATCACTGATCATTTTGGCTTAATTGGCCAATGCCATGAGTGCGTGGTGACGTACTTCCACTGCAACCTCTTGCTTATGACTCTATAATTAAGCTTAATCTGGTCAGAGACAGAGTCATATGGCTGGTTGGGTGGTCAAGTACGTACTCAACAGCTACTCCTAATATAGTCCTTACTTACACCAGTATGAACAAATTTACCTCTTTGGGCACATGCTTTTTGAATTTGTCTTCCCTTTGTGTACATTTTTTTTTTCAGCAAGTCAATGTAAATGTTCAAAGTTCAAACTTTGAGATGACCCCATTGACCCCTTGGCATCTCTCATTGGCGATCAGCTTGCTTTGTCCTCAAAAATACGCTTCCTATATTTATTTATATATACACACACACATACTGACATACATACTTGAGATATTGTTTTTTTATGTGTAAAATTAGATTAGAAGAGACATGCCCAATGTAAAATCAGGAAAGATGACCAACTTTAGCAAGGAATTATAATAAAATTTACGTTTAATCCATTAACGAAGAAAACTCATATCACAGGTGTAAACAAAATAACTTATCATTTTGTCCGCATAAGTGGTTCACTTGGTTGAATTAATAGACATAAAATAGTGTAAATTGAAGAATAAGGGTTCAAACCCCTCTCTTTTAAGGCCTATCTAAAAAAAAAATCTTACCATTTATGTGAATTCCGTTGGTGAACTCAAGATATTGTTACCATGAAATTGTTAACACTACCGCCACGTCAGGGGTCAAGGGGATGGTGATCCCAGCACCGAGTCAACCAAATTTTAAATAATGGTTAAAAGGACAACCAGGTAAACGGGTTGGGGGGTAATGAACCACCACCAAAGTCAACAAATGGTGACACCACCCCCATCAAATCAAGGAATTGTGGGGGTCTCAAAACTGCCTCTTTGAAACAAAATTGGCAATGATGTGTCACAGTTTGAAGCAAAACAATTAGAGCCGACATACATCTCCTATGCCATTTTTAATTAAAGTGGTTATATACCGATGCACTTATTATTTTAATCCATGAATGAATAAAAAATTATTTATACTATTCAATAAATCTAATGGTTAAATTTATGGGTGAATCGATGAATTGCTTAAAAGTAATGCTCATTATAAGAAAAAAAATGAATATATTTGATATATATTGAAAGTAAAATGGAAGAAATGAAAATATTTTTTTCAAAGGGAAAATAAATGAAAAGTAAAAAACTTAAATAAATACGAACAATTGTTTTTAAAATAAAATCTTGTAATCGGAAAAAAAAAACTTAATTAAGCGGTTATGATTCACTCAATTAATAGGGTCAACGTAACACTATATATTCAACAACCATGATGTGTGTAAAAGAAACAAAAAAACAATTTCAAAGAGTATTATCGATCGAGATTTTAAATGATCACGAAAGTTGAAAACCAACTTTAAGTGATGATTACGAAAGTTGAAAACCAATTTTATGTCATACTGTCTCTTTAATCCAATGGCCGAAATCTATGTTGTGGAGATTACACTGCTGTAGAGGATTTAGATCCAAGTTAACATATGAACTATTATATTTAGAAATAAAAATCAATAAAATCAAATTAAGATATCAAATCTGTATCAAAAAAAAAATTAAGATATCAAATCAAAAGATAAAATTTCAAATTTTCAAATTTTATCTTGGCTTACACTCTTATATATTACAAAGAAGAACTAAAGTCATTTGTAGCCTGCTTGATTTAAAGTTAGTGTAATTACAATTTACAATTCTAATACAAGTCATATATATAATACACCTAATATACGAGAGTAGTACGAATGAACCACAACTAATTATTCTAATTTAAATATTGTCAAAAATTTGAAAACATATATATTTTATTTTAATGAAGTTGTAGGCGTAGATTATAAGTTGCACACAAAAGTTGTATCTCTTGCTCACAAACGTTAATTTTTATATTATTTAAATAAAGTCTCATCCAATATTAGATACGAATATATACAACTTAATTATTCACAGTATATATTTTTATTATTTAGCTAATTTGTCGTATCCAATAGATAGTAGTATGGGTGTGTTTTTGGGCTTAAAAGCTCCTTTAACCAAGTATTTACTTAGTGTATTTGGATTCTTAACCTTTTTTGTATTCTTAACCATAACAAAATGTATTTGGATTCTTAACCTAGTGCTAAAATTTAGCTGACCAACACAATACGGAAGAAGCTAATTTACGTGTCTTCACAGTTGTTCTACCAGTCTATTCCATTCCGAGCGGAAGTTAAGGGTTTATGGATTTAATTTAAAAAATTTGATCTCTCTTTAATTCCTATATCTCTCTAGGTCCAAAGATTATTTTTCAATATTATGGAACACAGGCAATTTTTGCTTAATTAATTAGAACAAAGGTTTATGAAGCGAGTATTGTGGATGAAAAAAATGTGGTTGGGAGAGAAGATTTCACTAAAAGTGGACAGCTAGATTTTCTGGCAGAGATTAATACTCATCAACGAAACTAGTAGATACTTCGCACTAAAAATATAGTAATAGAAAAAATTGAAGCGAATCAAATTCAAATTTCTGCATTTTGAATAAGAATCGAGAATAAGAATCGAAAGGCATGCACTTTAGCAGTTAAGGTAATTATATTAGGGAGATCAGGGATAAATGCAAGTGGCATCTAAAGTTATATATAGTGGATATAGCTTTCATGGTATATGCACAAACGTTGAAAACGCAAAATATAACATCATTAAATTAACAAGAGCTGGCTAAATAAATTACTCCATAATGCTGGATGCTGTGAGGCTCTGATCAAGTGCGCATGCAAAGTAGTGATGATCATCACTTACTGACCTCAAGATGAGAACGTCATGGGTGATGATGTATCAAAAAATAAAAAATAAAAAAGAACGTCATGGGTGATGCAATCCACACTGATCTTGGGCTTGATGACAGAACAGGGTTTTTTTTTTTTGATATTAAGAACAGGGTATTTTCTTTATCATTGAGTTTTAGGGAGGGAAGGATATGTAAGAAGTTAAAAAAAAGGTGTACGATCCCAATTGGCCTTTTCTTTACTACTCGGTCAGTTTGAGCTGTCGAAAATCTTGGATCTAATAAAAATAATTATGATTATGATTATGATTATGATATTCTGCTCAAAACTGGCGAGGTTATATTTCATTTTCTAATTGGGATATGTGTGTGTTATTAATTGTTCCGCTGATTGTGGGGGGACTGTTCTTTTATACGATCGATTTTTCTTGTATAAAGGTTGGAATATTTCTTATACATTTCTAATTTTAATTTAATGTCCTTTCGATCATATATATATATATAATTAAATATACCATTGCTTTGTTTGTCAGATAAAAATAATATAATTAAAGATATATAATGACAGCGGTGACCACCTAATTAACAAGCTGATAATGGATATTGGAAACGTTCTTAGCATAGCATCGATCGAAATCAAGGTTACGTAACCAAGCTTGCTTCAGGTTCCATGCCAGAACCATACTCTGGCATCCATTAAGAGCAATTGGCTAAAGCCTCGGCCACATTTAAAAATCCCAGACACAGTACAATTCATCTATATGTCTCATGGTTCAGAATGAACGAACGTTGCACCCCATTCCCCATCACTTGGTGACATTGATCTACATATCGGAGTGGGTTAGAGTGATAAAGAGTTCATGTTAATTAGTTTGGATCCCCTTACTAACATCATATATATATTATCTCTTGTTCCATATATAAGAGATAAATACTCAATTTACAAAGACTAATAAAAGGTAATTAAACGAGTTAATTGTAATTAATATAAACTTTATTCCAAGATTACCCCTCATAGTAAATGATTAAAATGGTGACTTACACATTTAATAACATTAAATCACTCCTAATTTTCAAGTATATTATTCTCTCTCCAATGGATATAAAAGGAATTTTATATAATTGATGCATTTAAAATGAGTCTATGTTTCTTATAATTTGGACAAAAAAACCCTAAATATGGGACCGGAGGTAGTATTAATTATGAATTAATATTTGTCTATTATGTCTACGTACTCATTAATTTGTTATTTTATTTTATTTTAATTTGGCTTAAATATATTTTTTGTCCCTTAAGTTTGGGTAATTGTTGCTTTTAGTCTCTCAAATTTAAAATGTCTATTTTTTGTCCTTTTTTAAAAATGTGTCATTTTTAGTCCTGGGGCTATTTTTTTAATTTGAAAATTATTTTTTAAATTTATATTTTGACCCCTCTTAAATTCTGATTCTCACCTTTTCCATTTTCCTAACTTCTAAGAATTTTTTAAATTTATATGTTGACCCCTCTCAAATTTAAAAAATACTTTTTAAATTTAAAATATAACCTCAGGAGCTAAATATGACACATTTTAAAAAATGAGGGACCAAAAATAGGTATTTTAAATTTGAGGGACCAAAAATAATAATTTCCCAAACTTAAAGGACTAAAAACATATTTAAACCTTTTAATTTTTATGCTGTGAAAGATAGTATTCACGTGAGACTCGATCGAGACTGAATGATTTTTGTTTATGATGATCGCATGCTTATAATGTTATTGATCATTGATTAATTACTCCATGCCTCACTAGTTTGGCCACTAATCATTGACATAACTTTTATTTGATTAATGTTTTGCGAAACATTTTCTTAAACACGGGTGTGTACTTTCAATATATGACAAACAGCCTGTACATTGTTCCTACATTAAGGAAGAAAGCGTAGGAGAAATATAATATAGATTTTTCACTTTTTTCTTCTTTTATATACAGACTCTCAATTTAATCGAGTCGAATCAGATAAACCCATATAAGGAGGGTAAATCTCTTTTAGGTCTATTTTTCCTATTTACAAAACTCAAACTACAGATTTTGTTTAAGAAAAACCAAATTTCTTAAGCCAGTACTTAAACTTTGGTTTACTTTTTTTTCTCTCTCTTGCAATGAGAGTTAGGTGACTCTTTTTATTTTCTACGTGAGTTAGGTGACTCTCTTTATGATAAATATCAATATTCTTTTTTATTTCGAGTAACAAGTTGGTATCATGCATGTACCTTTGTCAAAAAAAAGGTTGGTATCATGTACGAGTATCATTAACTTTGAATAAAATCTTAAAATATATATTAAAAGAAAAATACTTAAGGGAATATATTTAGAATTATAAGGAAATATAGTCAAATAAATAGGCCAATAATTAGAAGTAGTGAAATTTCAAAAAGGACCAAAATTTAATGTAAAATATAAACCTGAAAGAAATTAATTATTTGTGGGTATAAATAATAATTAAGACATGAGACAGAAAATTATTTAATGTAAAAGAATATAAAAGAAATTGTTTTTAAAGAGTTCAGATTTGAGGAAATATTAATGTAAAGAATATAATAATTAATAATGTAAGGGTTTAGTTTTTCAAAAAAGTGTGTACAAATAAAATAACACTTAACAATCAATTGAGTTACAATTTTTTTTATTTGTTCCGGATGATACTTTGATGGTTTATGGGCAGCAAAATAGTTTTTGAGGGAGAAAAGGAAATAAATTATGTATGTGGAGAGTTAAAGTTAAAGGATAAAATAGGACTAGGGAGATATTACACGTGTGACGCAAAAAATTACCCTCTAATTTACTATATAAATAGCAAATTATAAAACTTTTATATATCCTGAGCTTTATTTTTTTATACTTATCCTGAACTTTATTTTATGTCTTACCAATATTATATGTGTTGTGATTATATTTTAAATCAAACAAAATAAATATTTTTATACTATAATTGAATCCTTTATTTTTTATGAAACTAGTCCATATATAATCATTTGAGATAGTGTAATATTACTATGTTTTTTTTGTTGGAATGTAAAATTACTATGTTTAAAACTATATAAAAAAACTCAATGACACAAAATTTAAATTTACCAGAAGCCATCAACAAATACTCCTTTTTTATGGATTATAGTGAGAGGTAAGTCAGTGACAGCTAACAACAATCAATAATGGAATTCCATATAGAGCTGTTTTTTGACAAATTACATAGAGTATTTGTGAATAACTTGCCTGTGTGAAAATAGACAGGTATTGATCAGTCGGAAACCAATAACAATGACTTAACATTATAAATTACCCACCAACCCATGAGAGGTTACTTTTGTGGTTGCAAGAAAACTGAATAGTCACCATATTTGCAATATTTATCCAGGCAATCATTGTTTATATGTTTTTTAATTTGAGGTGAAATATTTTAAGACTTAGTTACATATATATTAGGACTTATCTACATCTAGATTATCATAAAACACACAACCAATTAACCTCTGCCTATACTTTCTTCACCAATTCACCCTCTGATCGAATTCGTTGTTTCAAGCCCAGCCATTAGGATTAACTTATTATAAGATTAGCTTATTAAGAGAGAGGATTTGATGAGTACCACACCAAACTTCGGCATATACTTGACGTACGTGGAAACTGAGAAACAGATTCCGGAAAAAAGACAAATGATCGGATTTATATGAATATTTTTGTTACAACTTAACTTAAAATAATTGGCAAGACATTGAATTCTTTTAGAATGAATAATGTATTGTAGAAAATAAAGTATAATAAATGCATAATAATAATAATAAATGTATATGCATATATAATGATTTAATCTCTAGGATACAAACCCCTGATAGTGCAATAATAATTTGTCTCCATAGTAACATACTACTATTGGGTTTTGTCTCTTAAAAAAACACCGTTAGATTAGTTATTGTAATTTTTTTTGCCACCGGTGAAAAGTATTTATTGGTTTTATTAATGACTAAATTTTATCGGAGAATTTGTCTGCTACGACTAGTGTGATCTTCTTTTTCAACCATATTTTTTTCATCCACAAATTTTGAATCCATAGTAATGTTGGTCCAATCTTAGACTTTATTTAAGGAATTCAAACCTAGTTAAATCCACTCAAACCAATGTAATGTTGGTAGTTATTATTCATTTAATTCAAGGGGTTTAATTTGTAGAACAAATTATGTTTAAATAAGAGAAAATAGGTAATTAAAGGTTCAAATGATTCATTAATCAATTTATGGATTTACTCATTATAATGAAAACATTGATAAAAAATTAAATAGTTTATCTCATAATTAAAGTGAAAGTTCACTATCACATTTATGCATAAAAAAAAATCTTCTTAATTCAAGATTAGTAAAAACAGTCAAAAACCGATCGAACAAATCTAAAATTTGTAAAAAAAAATTATTTTTCAGATTTTTTTTCAAAAAATGCATTTTTTGGCCAAATAAAGGTCCAGTGATAATCATAACTATTTATATACATGGTTTTTCTTATTTTAATATTTTTTTTATCTTATAATATACAATATGATCATTTCCTGTTTATTTAGATTTAGTTTAAGTTTATCTTATTTTTTAAATATTCATATCAATTTATTACTTAATAATATATATAATTATAATTATTATCCTTTCTTTATGTAATTTTTCATTTGTAATACAAAATATATATTTTTTAGCAAAATAAAAGTCCAAATGACAAAATATAAGGATCTATATACATGATATTGTATTATTAATCATTATCATTGATTTTTTTATCAGATCAGTTTATATTAATTTAATATATTATATTATATAATATTGGATTAGAAATGTACATTTAACTTGCACCCTTTCCACTACTCTTCAAAACCTTAAATCAGTGTCCTTTAAAACATTAAGAAGAAAAAAAACTGAAGGAAAAAAAAGTTGTAATTGCGTGGGGTTGGGGGTGGTCGTGTGCTTGTGCAATGTCATCATGCTGCAGGGGAAGGTAGTGTGAGTATATTGGTCTTTTGGGGTCTCCTTGAAAAGAAGAAGCAAAGGCTTCTCATTTTCTCTCTGTTGAATCAAAGCAAACTTCTACTCTTCTCCATTTCCCTTTGAGAGAGAGAGAGTGAGGGACTTTGAGAGTCATTCTGGCACCACACTCAGTCACCAATCAACCATGTCTCTTGGGTATGCCGAGAAGCTTTCCTACATAGAAGATGTGGGCAACGTTGGAATGGCCGAACATTTCGACTCATCTTACGTTTTGCGAGAAAAAGTAGGTCCCCTTTGTCTCCATTCACCTTCTAGATGTTTCCTTGCCATGTTCTTGTTCTCGCTGTTGCTTACCCTTGTGCCCTTATTGCCTGTAATACCTTTGATGGATGATCTCTCATACCATGTGCTACTTTTTGTGCTTATATAAGGGTTCTGCTTGGAGGCCCCTAACTGCCCTGAAATTAAACTCTATGTTGTTTGTTGTTCTGTATTGCATGATTGATTGGTAATGGCTTTAATTTAGTGATCTTGTGCTGATTAAGCTTAAATTTGGATGAAATTTAGTGGTGTTTTGGTAATCAGCGTGCATGGTTATGAACATGTGCAATACTGGATTAGGATAATAGATATTTTGGAATAGATGATTCTGCTTTCCTAGTACGAGGGTTTTGATTTGGTGAAGAATGCTTTTAAACAATGAAATGTTGACCAGGTACATGCTTAGGTATATTTGGGATTGTATTTCACCTCAGCATTGAAAAGTGATAAAATGTGTAATTTGTTTCTGCAAGTTGATATGTTGATTGGCTTTGTCGATTCATGCAATTGATGCTACTAGTGCTCGATCCAAACCTGAATAAGGGATTCAATGTTAGTGTTGAACGGGTTTTGTACCTTGGATATAAGTTATATCCTGCCAATGATGAATATATGCTGCTACCCTATGTGTGATTATAGTACAATGTAGAAATCCGCTAAGCTTCAATTTCTCCTTTTTTTGATGATTAGCTTCAATTTCTTCTGAAAATGCTTTTGATATCAATCTATATGGATGTTTACATAGTTTTTGTTTGATAAGCTGAATTATACTTTTATGGTTGTGCCATTTATCTTTCATTGTTTAATGTTTTATGTTAGTCCACCCCAACTGTTTCCGTATGAAGCTTTTCATTGTTATCTCTTTCATAATATGATTTAAGCAGATCCATCATCCACATGAATATGTTAATAGAATCATCAGCTGGGCTATCACAGTTTATAATTTCATTATGGGGTGGCTTTAGTACCATAAGCATTAGAATTTTCAAGCATGCATATTTGTTTAAGAGTAGGTTACCAATTTTTAATATACATGCATTGTGGCTAGTGCCGTTTTGATGGGCAATGTTCCTGTTCTATGGTGGATTTCCTATGGTATTTGTCTACATTTGTCCATATATAATTATATGTATGTGCAGTGCGTTGTTTATGCAGATATATGATTGTTCTTGTCATTTATTCAATATTGGTTGCTTTTCTCATGGTGGATGGTTGCTACATTCAATAAAAAGAATCCTTTGTGTTTTTTCTTTCAATAACTTCTCTTGATCTATAATACAGCTGTTATGTTAGTTTCCTTTCAATTGTTTCTCATATTTTGTATTAGTATGTAATATACCAATTTATCACCTAGTGAGAAGTTTCCTTCATTACATTGTAAAGAATGTATATATATGCAATGAAAGGGAATCACTACCTCCACTTGTCCAAAATGAATGCTTCATATGCTAAGATAATTTTTTTTTTACTGGCAGATAGAGCGACTTGCTATCATGATAAAAAAGGTATCAATTGCAGCTACTTGTTGATATTGAGTATTTCCTTTTTCTATTTTGAGTTTTTATATAACCAGCCTCTTTAATTTGTTATTCCTTTTTGCACTTGCAGAGTAAGCATCTAGTGGTGTTTACAGGTGCAGGAATATCAACTTCTTGTGGTATACCTGATTTTCGAGGTCCCAAGGGAATTTGGACACTTCAGGTGATGATTTTGAGGTTTGCAAATGCTTATACTATATTGGAAATTAAATTTTTATTTTTTGGATGTTCACACAGCTGTGAATGTGTTTGTGACAATCTCATCAGTTTCTATCAGGTGTAGAGTGCAAATGGCAAGGATAACAGTGTCATCAGTTGCTTAGAGTTGCAACACTTTTACTTCAATTTCTTTTCTTTAATTGATGCATATTCTCATACTAATAATAGAGTAGTTGCTTAACCAGTTTGAAGTAAGTATGCATTTTTTTGGAAGTGATGTGGATGGAAGAATATTGTGCATTCGATACATAGACCATATTACATTTTAATAATTTTAAGTTGATTTGCTTCAAACAGTAATTCCTTGTCAAGGATATACATATGTTGTCATGTTTTTACTTTTTATAAATTGAGATGAATGTGTAAGGAAGGTATCCTATAACCAAGATAACAACTTCTATACAACTAAAACACTTGATGGGATACTAACAGTTTCAACTTATGTATCTAATATTATGCTTGCTTAGATAATCTGTAAAGTACTTATATAATATTTATTATTCTAGTTGCACATGATTTATCCTCTTTACCATTTACATGAACTCATTGGCAACCCTAACAATTAGTGACAAGGGCAACATGTCTCCTATATCTTTAGTAAATTTGTTATCTAACGCAAAGAAAGGTGGTATGTTTGAATATAGATTTTCCGACCACAATAACAGACACAACATAATATAATAACTAGTATAGTTGTGCCAGACCATCAAAAATAAAGTCAGCTGCTACTATTGTTTGTCAGTACTTAGTACTCATTCTTTCATAGTCTTTTGTGTCTTTCTTATGGTTTATGGATTTTATGGGGCTCTTCTCACCCTATTTTCTGTTCTATATTATTACAGCGTGAAGGTAAAGCCTTGCCTGAAGCATCATTGCCATTCCATCGTGCGGTGCCAAGCTTTACTCACATGGCTCTCGTTGAATTAGAAAAGATTGGTATTTTGAAGTTCGTTATCAGTCAGGTAGAATATTGTGCTTTTATTTTATGTATGTACTTCTTTCCTATAGATATGTGATAACTTTAATTTTTTAAAGTAATTTGGTGCACATAATACTTCGTTGGATCGTATGTTTTAGCTATCTTTTCACTTGTTCCCTTGCAATCAGACTTTAGTAATATTTTCATCCGTTTTTCTTAAAAATGGTCATTCTTTGTATCAGAATAAAGCATTCAAATCCCCCCCCCCCCCAATTTCTTATGACCTTTTATTTCTTACAGAATGTTGATGGTCTTCATCTTCGATCTGGAATACCAAGGGAGAAACTAGCTGAATTGCATGGGAATTCCTTTATGGAAACTTGCCCTTCTTGTGGAGCTGAGTATGATCTTATTGCTCTTTACATCCTAATTTTGCACAAGCTATCTTTCTGGTAGGAGTTAATTAATCTAGCATATTCAACCAAATATCTTCCACAAAGTTATGAATTTTTACAGTGCAGATGCTAGCAAGTATCAGCAAAAAAGGACAACTACAGTTCTCTCATCAATAAAAGTTCTATTTTATAGATTTTATTTTTTTTAATCGTTTCTACCATAGGCTTTACCTGATTTGTCTACTTCTTGCATAAGTAAATCACGCGGTGAATTTGGTTCATGCCTGTTTTAGTTATTTTTATTATTCCTTCTTTTCTTCAATATTTAGTTTTGTACACAAACTTATATCTCATCAAGAATATTAAGCAAGCTCTTTTTATACCGATGCTACATAGATGCCTTTGGGTTTAGGTGACCTTTTATAATTAATTAACAATTCTATCCAGGTGTTCTTTTGTTGGTTGTTATATATGTGTGCCATAGTCGCATTCTTGTTTTTCAAAATCTTAGATCTAAAAGAATTGTAATCTAATAGTATGATTTAAACCTCTTAAGGTACTTTCGTGATTTTGAGATAGAAACTATTGGTTTAAAGGAGACATCGCGGCGCTGTTCAGATTCAAAATGTGGGACAAAACTTAAGGATACAGTCCTTGACTGGGAGGTATGGCATTGTTCATTTGCTTGATGGTGATTTTTTTTAGGTTCAACAATTATGAGTCATTATGCCTGCACACTGTCACACATTTTTTTTCCTTTTAGTACTGAAATAAAATATCAAACCGATCCATTAATTATCAGTTGTCCTAAAATCAAGTTTGATTGATATCTTTTCTTTTTCTTTATGTGTGTATTTGGATTTGGCTACAGAACCGTCATTGCATAATTATGCCCTTTGTAAGAGGTTTAATTAGGTGATTGTACATGTTTTATTGTGCCTATGCATCTTCTATATGACTTCTTTTTCTTCAAGATATTGAACTGGAGACAAAAGCTTTTCTTCTGCTTTCTGGTTTCTCCTTTTCATAATTCATATTAGTTTCAGTTACACATGTACACCATGACTATCATGTGTGTGTGTGTCTGCATATCCATGTTTCCCTCTGAGTATGTCTCTATGTCCTTGTTTGTACAGGATGCATTACCTCCAAAGGAGATGGATCCTGCTGAGAAGCACTGCAAACAGGCAGATATAGTGTTATGCTTGGGGACAAGGTAATAAGCTGATATGTTTCTCATCACTGACAATATTGTTTTTCTTCTACTTTTTCCTCTGATCTGTACTATGCTAACATGACGTCTCTCTCTCTCTCTCTCCACCTGTCTTTACTTGCAGGAGTTTACTTGTCTATTAATAACTGGTTAAAGTAGGATAAGTTTTTATTTCTAAATGGACCTGGGGAAACAAAAGCTTTACTGCTTTAGTAATTCCTAAGTGTACTGAGAAGTTGATTTCTTGCATTAGAGCGAAAAGTGAAAGGGATCTGCAGCTTAAGATTAATCTCCTTTGAAATGAACAGTCCTGAGCTTGAACCCTTATTAACATAGTTATAGATACAAGCCCAGTAATTGTGATGGCATGTTTAGTTGAGTTCAATAAATCCTACTACTTTGGAGGGCAATTTCACAACATATTTTTTTTACTATAGATTGATTTGTGTGGTATGTTTTATCACCAATGGCCAGATTATGCTAGACAAACTTAAAAAATGAATCTTAAAACGTATTTCATGTCATTGAAGGGAATATACAATATGCCATCTCTTTCAAAAATGTTTTTCTTTGCTATATTTTTCTTTTGATATATCATGACCAATATCACCCAATGCAGTCTGCAAATAACTCCAGCATGCAACTTGCCTCTTAAAGCACTTCGTGGTGGAGGTAAAGTTGTCATTGTAAATCTCCAGGTTCGTCTCCCTTTTTCTCCTAGTCACCACCTGTACGTTTATGAGGGTGGTTGACCCCATCTCCCATTTTCTTAAATGAAGTTTTCTTTGTTGTTGCAAGAGGTGGAGACCTCATATTCTCTACTTTTTTATTTTGCTAATGAGATTTCTTAGTTAAAGAAAAAATGCCAAACTAACTGCTTTTATTCAAGGGAGCAATAATACTATTTAAGCTCCACTGATTAGATTAGTAATTGAATTTTTTATGGGTAGAACATGTAATTTCTATAATAATTAGTTTTCTCATCATGCATTCAATAATAATTAGTTAATTTCAAATGTGATCCTTACGTTTGTCTCATTAATCACTATGATCTAAGTTCATGCCAGTATTATGGAACAAAGTCTTGTCTGCCTTGATGAGCTTATGCATGCAAAGATAAACAAGAGTTCCCTAAATTTACAATAGAATTTGTTAAAACTGTAGGATATTTATGGTTGCTACAGCTATGTGCTATCAAAGTTATGTAATTATATTTTCAATCTCTGACCTGTATCCTTGAACAGCTGGCTGGCTTCTAATTTCTGAGTTTCACAGTTTCGTTTTTTTCTCATTATACTTATATGATTGGTCATTATTGTAGCCATCTAAACTGTAAACGTTTTGAACTACTCAGAAAACTCCAAAGGATAAAAAAGCCAGTTTAGTCATACATGGGCTTGTCGATAAGGTATTTGATCTGAATCCTTGATTAAAGAAGATGTTTACTTTTCTATTGTTATTTATTTGTTTGTTTGTTGAAGTTTTCTGTATTGAAGTTTACACTGATGTTAATGTTGTGTAAAAAGCACTGAAACAGCCAATGGCAGAGATAAGCAAATGTAGATTTTCAGTGTGACTTGTGTTTTTTTCTCCTGTAATGAGAACTAAATATAGATTTTCCTTTAAGCTTTTTAATATGCATTAATTTAAATTTTAAACTGGAACAGGTAATTGCAGGTGTCATGGAGCACCTTAATCTGCAGATTCCTCCATTTGTCAGGATTGATCTGTTCCAGATTATTCTAGTGCAAGCTTTGAGCATTGGTAAGCAACTTTCAATTGTAACTCTTAAGCTATACCTCATGTACATGAGTTTTTATCCATATAACATTTTGGTGTGTACACACAAACTCACCCACACACACAATCTCACGCTAGATACATGAGTCAACAAAATGGAACTCATGATCTGATTCTTCAATGCCTTATTCTGCTAGTAAGCTGCATAAATTGTAAGTTTTATTAATAGATCCACCATTCTTGAAAAGTTTCAATTTGTTCATGTTGTGACCTGGAAGGGAAATATTTAAGTTGTCAAAAGCAATCTAGCTTCAATAAGGAAGTTCCTATGCATTTTTTATTAAGAGTTGCATCAGTTCCATTAACTCATTTGGTCATGTCTTTGAAAATTGGTTGCCTTATTCATCATCTCATAATTCTAGGTTGACATTGCATACATATCACAGCCGAAATACCAATACCTGAATGACTAGCTTACATGAGGTATTGATTTATATCTCACAGTCCATTTAATTTGCATCACAGATAGAAGGTATGTGAACTGGACTCTCCAGGTTGCAAGTGCTCATGCCCAGAAAGCAGCATTGCCTTTCATCAAGTCTGTCGAGGTGAATGAATGTTGAATCTCTTTCTGCATGTTTTATTATTTTATATTGACATTTCTTGTTAGCTAGATTGACCTTTTGTTTATTAACATGTTTGAACTTTGTAACTTTGTTCCTAATTTTCTCATTGTATAATTTTGGGAATCTTGGTGTTGGATTCCTTGCTCATTTCATTGCTTACCGGTGAACTTTATGTGGAATATGATAGCAATAACAAGATATAGAATATGGATATGAAGATTATTAGGTAAATGGAATAATATATTGGGAATTCACTCTAGTTTTGGAAATCTATTATGATTTTGGGGGTTGTTAGGAGATGTAATTCACTCTAATTTAAGCTAGAAATTGACTAGCATATCTATCCTTGTCTGCAGGTCTCCTTCTTAGACAAGGAAGATTACAAAGCAGCCATTCTGGATAAGCAACCCTTTCGGCTTAAAAGGTCACGCAGTTATGCAACGTGTTTCTTTGTGTCTTTGATTAAATTTTTTCTGAGTTTATTGGTCCTTAGATACTAGATGAGATCAAACTGAATTCGGTAGAGTTGTGAAAATCTACATATATAGTTTGGAAAATTCTCTCTTTCTTTGTGTTGCTTAAGTTTAGATACTCATAATAGACGTCATGGTCTGTGCCTTCTTCCTTACATTTGGACGAATGATGTCTCAGGAGAACAGCATATAACAAAGCATTTGAAATGGTTCTGAAGCTCAATTTTGGGGATGGCTGTGGTTGCTCGTCCCTTGAAATTGATGTCCCGGTTGATTTTAAGGTGAGATGATGCTCAAATTTTACCTATCTTCTGATATGATGCCTCACCTTTTCATGACTGTAATCTGAATAGAAGACAGGGGGATGAATGCCAAATCAGTATTCTCATTGCTTCTTTTATGTCCACTGTTATTTTCTTCTTTCATCCAAAAAAGAAATTTTGCATTGTGCATAAAATTTGTCTAGGGCCAATTGTTCCTGCAAATGGCTTACCTGGAAATCCATCGTTACAGGCTTCACCTGACTGCTTCAACTTTGATAAGGATGTCATATTCCAAAAGCTGAGAGACAAAGCAGTTGTTGCATCAAAATGTGGTCAGAATGCTGTTGTTGAGAGAAAGACCATCTTGACACCCAGAAGTGATGTCACTACCTATGCCATAGTGACCAATGTTGTTCATTACAGCAAAACAAGTAAACCAGTACTCCCTGATTCTCTAAGTAATGGTGATCATAAAAAAAGAAAAGCAATCGTAACTGGTACAAGATCATCTAGGACTAGGAAGCGTTCAAAAGAGTCCAATTGTAAATCCAGATCAGAGGTTTAGATAGAGGTAGGCTTTGTATGTATTGACTAGAACTGACAGGGATTAACAAATGTAGATACTGGGTGAATTTTGTTAGATATTACACTCAGTCTCCCCTAAGTGGTGTCCATGATACTGAAAAAAAGCCTTTTGATACCATAAATTACCCAATATAGTGTATTCTTGGTGTGTCTTTTTTGTAATGAATCTTTTTTTGAAAACAATTCCAGATAACCTGATATGAATTATAGGTGTAATTACACCATTGATTTAGCCAACTTTGTCCAAGAGACTGACAATTTAAACGAACTTCTTGGAAATACAAGAAGACCCAAGTAAGGAGATACTTGTAGTACTTCTTCAAGCTTATCTAGTAAAATCATAATTAATTATATACTTATATCTTCAAAGACTTCTAGTGCTAACACTGGTGGATCCTATAAAGTTTGGGCACCATGAGATAGAATTGTTCCTCTTGCGGACATCTTAAACATGGCCAAGAAAACTCCCATGATAACTTCACTTGATGGTTAGACATCCTCATTGATCTTGAGTTGTTCAACTTCCATAATCGAACATTTGTTGTTAGCCTTAAGCCTATCATTCTCCTCATTTGAGTTTTTTATTTTCAAACATTTTATATCATGATCTCTATTAAGTTTTAGAAACTTTTTCTTTAAAGCTCTATACTTGATGGATAGAATGTGAGTTCTAAAAATGTTCACCATAGGCTTTTTGTAACTAGTTTGAGCATTTTACCAATAGACATGGGTTGGCTTCTTCATTTGCTTCTTCATCACTGCTGGATTGATCATGTAGATCTTCCCAAATGGCTACCGATCTCTTTTTCTTCATGGAATTCTTCATAGCCCTTTGATATGATATAACCTGATCTTGCCTGCATCTTCTTGATCTTTCTTGAGGTAAAGGACAATTCTACCTTGTAATAAGTAGAAGTAATTCAGATGGTGGAGTACCTTATCAGATAGAAGCTAGGATTTGTCCTTTTGTCCTTTAATCATCTTCCTTGAACATTCCTTTAGAGTCCATTCAATTGTTTTGCCCAGTACAGTGCTACAAATTTTCTACACATCGTCTATATGCTATGTAAATTCATTAGATAATAATTTGTATTGTTCACAAATTATAAGTGTTTATTATTATTATTATTATTAAGAATACCAAACAATTCAACTGTGTTGGTTCTAACATTAAACACATTTAACAATCTACTAGATGCTCCTAAATTGCCCAGCTAGATTTTTTATTAAATATTTGGAAAATGCTGATTCAGCACGAAAGTTGTGTGTGGCAAATATTGATTGGTACGGAAGTTAAAAATTTTTTATCACCCTATTTTATGGTTTAGCACTCTTATTGGCTGATTTGGAATTCGCGTATCTTTCGTGTATATAGATTTATATGGGGAGTAATTACACAATATTTTCAATATCTAATAATGACCAAAAAAAAAATCAAGCATTTTTTTACAAAAAAATATATAAAACATTTTTGGGAAGAAAATAAATTTTTAAAATAATTGCAATCAAGGTAACATTGAAGTGATTTATATGGTCAAGAGTCTCAACCAACACTAATTCTTACTAACTAGCTCGGTAGAAACACCAACAGAGAATACAGGGATAAATGTGTGTACATCCTTTCAATCACCCATTGAGTGGATTTTTTAGAACAATATACAAGGCTCAAATAACTCACAAAGGATGGTTGCTAATGATAACTCAGGCAAAGGCTACAGTGAGTGAGTGAAGAATATCACACACCATGCGCAAGTGGGTCAATACCCTGTTTGATTGATAAATAAATAAAAAATCAAGGGTCCACATCTGTTACATGCTATTGGTTGAGTAATTGAGACAATGTTGTGTGGTTCCCATCATAGCTCAGTTGGAAAAGCTAAGAGAATGCATGTATCAGGTCTTGGGTTCGATCCTAGGCTGCTCCTCTCCCCATCTTCGTGTGTGTGTAATGGACAAAAGAAAAAGGTCAATGTTGTGGGATATTATGAACCTTTGTGTTAACTTCTTGTTCCTCCCTTTTCCTGGCTCTTTGACACAAATGGGGCAAAATTGCCCTTAAATTACACAAATGGTGCAAATGTAATAGCACCTTTATTTTTTTTTTTTAAATGCATAAGTCGTATTTAGTAAGTACGACTTTGGTTTTTTATTTTTATTTTTAAAATATGTAAGTCGTATTTGGGAGATACGACTTTACATTTTATTATTTTTTTTTTGAAAACTTGCATACTCCCTTTGGTCTTCATTATAAGCAAAATAAAAAAAACTCAAAAATAGTGGTCCAAAATATAATCAAATCATAAATGATTTCACCTTATTTAATGAACTCTTTTTTATAAAATACTCTTCATTTAATGTTAATTTTAATTTCAATATATATTTTATTAAGGACAATTTAGATAATGAAACCCATTTCTTTGATAAAATCAACAAAACTAAATGACATTAACCAACTTCATTAATTAGCATGAGTTATTTTCTTTTGCTTATAATCGAGACCGGAGGGAGTAATTCGTAATTCTTATATACGACTTTATTAAACACGATTATTAGCATGGTACAACTTTGCTATATTTTTAAAAAAAAATTGAGAGGTAAGTTGTAGATCACAAGCACGACTTACCCAAAATCGTAAATACTTTTATATTTGCGCCATTTGTGTAATTTAAGGGCAATTTTGTCCCATTTGTGTCAAAAAGCCATTTTCCCTATCAGAAACCTTAAAAAACTCATATTATTGATGATCGAGATCATCCCCGTATACTTAAAAACATATTTCAATCGAACCCAGAAAATTATAGATCTCACAAATAAAATTCAAGTCAGAAACACAAATGCCAGAAACAAAATCAAACCAATAGCCAAAATGTATTACAACTCCATCCACCGAAATGATTATTTAGTATTTACACAACAAAAAAATTGGAACTTGAAAACTTAGAGAGAAAAGAAAGAGAAGTGGCTTGAGCTTTCTAACTCCAAGGCTGTTGGGTGTTGATCCCTGTCGTCCAAGCCACGCGTGGAGGCCAAAGGGGTGACGCTGGGGCGGAAGTGGAGGCCAAAGGGGATGGAGTCAAGGAAATGACGGTGGGGTGGGGTGGGCTGGGGCAGGGTTGAGTTGTTTGGAAGTATGGAATTTAGGGGTTTGAATTTTAATTAACTATACTATTTTAAGTACTTAAAAATATTTTCCTAAAAAAAAAGTACTTAAAAATATTTACTAAAGCGTAATAGATGATGTGTATTTAATACACCCACCATCAATTCTTTTATTAAATATTTATCTATTTGTATAAAAAAAATTAAATATTTATCTAAACATCATATATGGAATTGATTTTTTTTTTTGCCAAAATGAAACCGACATAATATATAGATTTATAAAGGAATTTCAATATTTCAATAAATGCTTTTAAATAATGATGATAAGAAATTAGAAAACAAAAAAAAAATCTTATTTTTTTACTAAAAACTAAACAAAAAATTGGTTGCGCAGATCGAAAATATAGAATCGAGTGTAATCAAAGACATATTAATCACTAAAACTCCACTTTATTTAATAGACGACTCTTAAGCCAACCAAAGTTTGGATCTATCACCAAAACCCAGCATTTGTTCCACCGGATGAAAATAATCTCTATACCCATTTCATATGATCTACACGGATATCCATTATGCGGGTTTTAAATGAATTTGATGAGTATCTTTGGATATACATGAGTACTCATAGATATAAAAAATAAAAAAATCTTAAAATAAAATCCTTTTTTGTCACCATGTTATTGGTGTGAAGTATCACCAGCTTCGTCGATCACTAATCTCTTCCGGGTTCGAGTCTTACTCAAGGGATCCGAGTCTAGTTTCATTCGGACCAATGTAATATTGGTATCTTAAAATAAAATCTAATTTAGCATTTTGATTAATATACTAATCAACACATTAATCATACATAGTTAAGCTATTTATGTAACATATTAATCAACACATTTATCAATTAACACATTACAATTTTTTTGTAAATAGTTAGGGTGTTGAATAAGTTCATATATAAGGTATCCTTGATCAACATTATATTGGTTCGAGTGGAAATGAGTTCATACTCCTTAAGTAAAGTCTCTGATTCGAGCCTGATAGATGAAAAAAATATGGTAAAAACTAAAATTAGCGAGTCAAGTTCTCCGATATCCATGGTTGTGGGTACCTTATAATAGTAGCCTTGTCCCATCGATGAACAAGTAGAAAAAAATGTTTATTTTACTTAAAAATACCCATTAAGCTGCCTAGACCAAATCCATAATGGGTTTTACATGCACGTGTCCATGGATGAGTGGTTTTGTTATCTCAGTTGTTACTCATTAAAGATTAAAGATAAAGGTGAGTATATTTTTACTTAAAATTTAGAGATGTATTTGAATATAGAAATTTATGAATTAATATATCATTAGAAGTGATAAAATCATTAATAATTCATTTAATCAAATCATTTAATATTTTTAGATAATTAAAAATGTTTAGTAGTGTGCTTTAGAATCTATACTTGGTCTTTAAAAGACCAGTCAATCAAATCCTTTATTAGATATTCATGCATACGTAAAATACGGAATTAATTATTTACTTTTGCCAGGAAAGAAAGTAATAAAATATTTATATTTATAAGTTAAATAATTACAATATTTTCAATAAATGCATTCTGATAATGATAAGAAATTTAAAAAGAAAAAAAAAATATTCTCAACTATTGTTTACACAGAGTTCATTTACTTTGAGAAAATGTTTCCTGTTTTTATTTTTAATTAACTACAAAACTATCATATATTTTTAATATTTTATGTTTTTAAAAATTTATACAAGAAATAGTGAAAAAAATATTACAATTTTGTAATCAATTAAAATTAAAAACAAGAAATGAAAATAAGAAACACTCTCTCAAAATAAACAAACCCTAAAATTAACCAAAAAAAATTTGGGGAGAAAATAAATTTACAAGATAATACTCATTGATACTAAAAGCAATTTGTTACTTGTGTATGAATGTGTAGTTGTTGATAGGTCTTTTACTTTTTTCTCTCTCTATCATTTTTTTGGTATAAATCATTTGTTTAATTTGAGTCGAGTCGGGTGGATACCTATAAAGAGACAAAGCTCTTTTAGTGGCTATTTTTTCTATTCACTAGACTCGAACCAATACCCAAGCCCGAGAACTTACTTAAGATAAACCAAGCTCATTGCCACTTGGATTAACAAACGTCGGTTTTATGCTATTATTTGTTTTTATCTTTTTATTACATATTCATGTAATTAATTTGCCTCATTAAATAAAATAATTCTAAATTTAGGACTACAATGTCACTTTAATCACCATCCCCAAAAACTCCCTTATATATGATGACTTAAGATGCCTCTTATATCTACCAAATCCCCAGTCTCCCCTTACAATACTGGTTATAGCACTTCTCTACCTGTTATCTTCAATAGTTAGAGTTGGATTAGTGCCCATTCAAGTATGGAGCATGGAAATTCCTTCTTTCACCATGGCCAATATGCAAATTCAAGTTCTGGTAAACACTCAATAGGAAAAAAACTATCTTACTAATACGAATTTTCTTTTATATAAATATGACTTTAGACTTTGATATCAGACTGATACATATGTTGGTTTTTGGTCATTTTCAACCTAAATTCTTATTTCTTATTTCAACCTAAATCCTGGATCCCTGCCCTAGTTGGACAAGCTTTGCGCAAGGACATGCTGGGTCTTAGCTAGTACCCCTCGTCTCGTATTTGTGTAGTTTGATGTAGTTTATGTACTGGGTTTTACCCTCCTTAAATTCTAAAAAAAAAAATGTGATTCCTTCGATTTTTGTCTGATAACTTCAATTTATTGACCACTGGTTTCACATTTTTTTAATTATAGTAAATCTGAGTTCATGATTATGTTTAGATCCTTTTGAATTTCAAAGAATTGTAGTTTCTGTTCAATAATATACATTAATGTTTCATTGTGTTTATCTTGTGTCTTTGTTATAATTTAAACATAAATTATTCTAATATATTTGTTCTTTTTTTATTTGGCTTTCTACTTAATATATGATTTCCAGGTAAGAGTATTTGTGGGTTTGGCTAGCATGAAGAACCAAACCGACCCAATCCAAACAATGTTGGGTTGATTATTTCTCTTCATCAGGTTTAACTTGACCGACCAAAACAAATCGAAGTTGGTTTGGTCCAGATGACAGATTTCAAATTTTGAGTCTGTGAATCCGATTCATTGATGTCTCATTAATCTTACTTCATATTTTTAATATTATTTTAGTATTATAATGTATCCGAATTCGGGCAACCCGACTCAACCTGACACATTGCAAACTCTTCAACCATTTAAAAAACAATTTTTTTTTCAAAATTGAACTCGATTGACTCGAGTCAAACCAACCGTTTTTTTATTGCATGGCACCCCATTAATTATCCAAATTAATCCAATATGCATAATATCTTCAAATGTAACTTTCCATTGGATTTGCTGTACTTGCTGAGGCATCGACTTGCATCATGAATTTCTTTCTTCTCTTTTGCTCATCCTATCTATGGATCCTTTAATTTTGTGACATTACTTGTTGGTATGTACTAATCTTGCTCCTACATTATATTATATATATTGACAAAACACTAGGATATATTTGGGTTAAGAAAACGTGTATTTTTTGTTTTTGTTTTTTGTTTTCACTTTAAATCATAAATTTTTTTAGGAAACAAATTTTATAGTTTTTTTTACTGTTATACAAATATTTTAAATCAAAATATATATTTAGAATTCTTAAAATTGTAGAATAATGAAAGGCTTTGTTTGTTTGGACAGTTGGTTCAGGTTCGTTGCTCCCACAACAAGCGGATTTTACTATCAACATCGGAGCTCCGGCGCCACCCTCGGTCAATATTCCAAACAACAATGTGGATGCCCCTGTCCCCAAATCGGCAACACGAGACAAAAATCTTGTGCCGATTTCAATTGTGAAAAAAATCATGAAACAGATCATGCCACCAAACACAAAAATCTCCGACAGTGCAAAGGAGATGGTTCAGCAAAGTATCACAAAATACATAGGCTTGGTCACCAAAAAGGCCAATGAGCGTTGCCAAAGCGAGTGTCGGAAGATTATGAAAGCAGAGGACCTGTTGTGGGCCATGCAGAGTTTGGGTTTCTATAACTATCTTGAGCCTCTCGCTCTTTATCTCCACCGCTATCGCCACATTGAGGGTGACCCCTACTCAAACCGTGTGGAGCCCATTCCTCCGATTGTAAGGCAGGGCTTTGTCAACAATGGGCCTGGGCTAGGGCTTAGGCCTGAGTATGGGCCTATGCCACCAGCTGTTGAGAATCCCCGGCCCGCCTCCCCGGCCCCACCTGCTTCTGATGGGCCGGGCTCTTCCATGGGCCCAAACACACCTATGTTTGATGACATGTTTTGGGATGAGATCACTGGTAGCTTGGGTGTTGGTAGCTCAGAAATTGATCCAGCCAACTTTGCTCCAACCAATCTCTTCCTTCCATGATGCTCTGTTCGATGATGATGAATGAATGATATGACAAAGGGAAGGTGCGGTTAAAGCAATGGATTGTGATAAGCAACAAGCAGTTATATGTTGTGGTATTGTTAAGTTTCTTATTTATGCTTTTTTTTTTCTCTTCGTTATTTGTTAAAGTGAGGGACAAATGCTTTAAGACATGTGATGTGTGTTGAGTTTTATCTCAACTTTGTTATTTATGGTTTTTGTTTGTTAAAGGGTTCAGGGGCAAAGCCTCGAGACCTTTGTTCATGCTTTGAAACATATCTATATGGATTGGAGTTATAATTTATGGGTTAATGTTTTATTGCTTTTTTATCTATGGATCATTTTAGTTTTACGGATTTCATAGCAATAGCTTGTGTATGATTCTGAACATCAAAGGTACTAGCTGAAATTCTCTCACTCTTGAGCTATAGATAAAATAGTCAAGGTTTCATTGTTGGCTGCAATAAGTTGCTAAGGCTTTAACATTGATTTATGTAACTATTTTTGTTTTTTTTAAAATTTCTCTAACTGATACAAAAAATCTTTAATCATTTTTCCATTGTAATTATATTTTTAGAGTCAATGAGACGTCTACAAATTAAAATATTAGATTGTTTGTTTTGTTCAGTGATGGAAGATTTATGAGAAAAAAAATATGAAATTCGTCTCTAATTTTGTCACAAAATTTTGTAATATGGAATTAATGACAAAATTTATTTTTTCCATCTATGATTCTAGTCACTAATTCATTCTTTTTTAATAGTTAGCGGATAGTAAATACTCTTTCATAATCACATGACATATAATGAAGAATATGATATGTAAATAAATAAGTATTTCTACACGCATCTTGATTATAGTGTTAATTTTTATTTTTTTGTATTAAGGGAGAAAGAAAGGGTTACAATAAAGAAATAATAGTACATAATATGATTAAAATATCATTAAATATTTCCATAAAAAAAGTACCAATAAATATGTTTAAAATAAATTCCAAAATTAATAATTAATAATTGATTAATATATATAAATTTAAATTATTTCTAATCTCTCTTTATAATTAATAGTTGGAAAAAAAATTAACGTTTCATTGAAAAATAAAACGACAATTATTTTGAAACATTTTTACTTTGCTGAAAGGACAATTATTTTGAGACAGAGGGAGTATTTGATAATTAATATACTTGATAGTATAAAGTGTCATTAAGTAGATTTAAAGTTTCTTAACATAAGTAATTTAATATTGTAATTAATGTTTTCTAATGTGAATTATATTTAAATTTAAAGTTTTTGTATAAAGAGTGAAAGAAAGAGTCATAATAAAGAAATAAGAAGGCATAATATGTTTAAATTTTCTTTCCTTAAATAATAATGACTATATATATATATATAAAAAGTTCAATTGTTTTCAATTTCCATTTATATTTAAAATTGTTATTATAATAAAAATTTATTTTCATAGTTAATATATAATACTCCTTATAGTGTCATTAATTTATTTTCTAGTATTTTCTATCAAGTTAATAATTATTTTCTTCATGAATTAATTTGAATTGTCTCAAAATAATAATTCATTTGGAAAAATAAAAAAAGTACCAAAATAATTGTCATTTTATTTTTTTAATGAAATATTATACATTTTTTAATTTTATTACAATACTAGTTTTTAGAGTGTTGCATTGGTTTTCGAGAAAAATAAATAAAATTTATTTAGTAAAATTGTTACTCTCACTCATTTATTTTTTGTATTTTCTTAATCTGTGTAAAAAATATATTAAAAAAACAATTATTTTGAGATGGAGGAAGTGTATATTTAGTAATTAATATACTTAATTAATATACTTAATAACGTAAATGGTCATTAAATAGAATAAAAGTTTCTTAACTCCAGTCATTTAATATTGTCTTTAATATTTTCTCAAGTGAATTTTGCTTAACTTTGAAGTTTTTATATTAAGGGGAAAAAATTGTTTGTTTTACGGAATAGGAAAAAAAGTTACAATAAAGAAATAAGAAGACATATATAATATGTTTAAATTATAAATTAAAATATTTAATTCAATAGTTAAAGTTTTTGTACAAAGAGAAAAAGAAATAATTATAATAGAGAAATAAAAGGAAACATATGTTTAAATTATCATTAAATATGTTTAGAATATTTTTCCTTAAATAAAAAATAATAAATAAATAAATAAAAGTTCAAATATTTTTAAATTTCAATTTATAATTAATATTATTAGTATAGCTAAAAATTGTATATTTAATAATTTATATTGTCATTTATTTACATCAAGTACTTTTCTAACTACAATGTTGGGTGTAAATGATTAATGTATTTCATCTAAAGAGACAGACTTAGCTAATATCCAAGTTTGATTCCTGATGAACAATCCACGACCTCTGTTAAATTTAGTGGTTTAAGGTTATGGTACACGTTCGACAAAAAAAAAAGGTTATGGTTCACAGATTAAAAAATATTTAATTAAATTTAGATTAAAATAATTTTATTTATTATTTTACAAAATTTTCATACTGGTTAATATTCTCAACTACTCTATTAGTCTCTGATAAAAAAAAACTACTCTATTAGTTCTCTTTTAGGACATTCACAAAAAAAAAGTTCTCTTTTAGATAGTTGGGCAAATACTAATTATGATATCTATTTTTAATATAATTACCATTAAAAATTAATTGTCTATTATAATTATTTACTAAAAATAAAATTTTATTAATTTATTATCTTAAATAAATATAAGGATATAATTGAAAAAAAAATTCTTAACTATATCTAGAAATTCTTTAAACAATCAAATTTTTGAAATAAAACTAAAACAACCCAAATTAAGGAATAGAGAAAATATAAAGAGTAATTAAATATATTCAAAAAAATTTAACTCCAGTAATTTCATATTATCATTAAAGTTTTGTAAGTGAATTTTACTTAATTTTAAAGTGTTTTTATTGGTTTTAGTTTGGCTTAAACGCCTTTACTGTTGCCAAAAAGTTTTTTTTTATTAAGAGAAAAAAGAGTTACAATATAGAATTAAAAGGACATAAGACATTTAAAGTATCATTGTTTATGTATAAAATATTTTTCCTTGAATAATAATTAATTAGCATATATGAAGTTCCGTTGTTCTTAAGTTTTTTTATAATAATAATAATAATAATAATAATAATTATTATTATTATTATTGTTGTTGTTGTTGTTGTTGTTGTTGTTGCTGTTGTTGGTTTTGTTGCTGTTGTTAGTATTTTTTTTGGCAACAGTGTTATTTTAAAAAATATATATATTTTGTTAGTTAATATTCAATAATTTATATTGGCATTAATTTTTTCCAAGTGCTCTCTCTCAAGTCAATAATAAATGTTTCATTAAATAATATTATTATTTAACATTTTCATTAAATAAAAATAATATTATATTTAATAATTAATGCACTTACTAATATGAAGCCTGATTATATACATTTGAATTTTCTTTACTTAGGTAATTTAATATTGTAATCAATATTTTCTAAGGTGAATTTTTTTATGCAAAACTTTTATTTGGTTTTTAAAGTTTTTTATTATCAGAAGAAAATAAACGGTTTTATAATAAAGAAATAAGAGGACATAATATATTTAAGGTATGATTAGATATGTTTAAAATATTTTTCCTTAAATAATAAAGATTTAATATATATATATATATAATTAAATTAATTTTAAATTCTCTTTATTAATAAATAATATTATTATATATAAAAAATGATTATTGGATAGTTAATATTTAGTAATCTCTCCATTTTCAATCCCTTGTAGTTTTAGCTTTTCTTTATTTTCTCCCAAAACTATTATTGTTTTGCAATTCCAAAGTTTTATTAGTTTTTTGTCTGTCTATACCTTTACTCAACAATTACTACAGAAATTATTATAAATAAAATTAAAAAGAATATATTAACGAGATAAAAGTATTTTAGTCTATATGCATTAATGTGTAAGTTCCATCACATATTTTTTAATTTGTGTGCATTAACCTTAAATTGCAATAAATTAGGAATAAAAGAAGTAATTTTATAGTGACAATTATTTATTTTCAAGTACTCTTTCTAAAATTAGTGTTTAATGTTTTCATGAGTTAATTTTAATATTTAATATTTTAATTAAATATAACTAGTGTTATAGTTAATAATTAATTTAATTAAAAATGTAAGTGTCATTAAGTACATTTAAAGTTTCTTAACTTAATTAATTTAATTTTGTCATTAATGTTTTCTCATGTGAACTTTACTCAAATCGAATTTTCTTGTATTAAGAAATAAAGAATTAGTTACAGTAAAGAGGACATGATATGTTCAAAGTATCATTGTTTTTTGGGTCATATGTTTAAAGTATCATTAGATATGTACGTATTGCTCTTATTCCTGATGTTGCTAATGCTGACTGTTAATCGGGCCTTCCGGTTGGCCTTGTTTTCTGGCTTTGGGCTTAGTGCTCTTGCTAAATGAAATTTCAGTTGACCTAAAAAATATATTGGCCTTTGACCAAAAAAATATATATATTGGCCTTGACCAAAAAAAAATATTGGCCAAAAAAATATATTGGCTAGGACCTAACAAACTAGGCAACTAGCCTCTCTTTTAGTAAACACAAGGTGCATGTCATTAATGACCAAAAAAAAAAGGTGCATGTCATTAGTAATGAACAAATCTATTAGAGGGGGTTGTTCACGTCAAAACATGTGAATCTAAGCCAATTCATGAATTTGACCCAAAAAAAAAAAAAAACCAATTCACGAATGAATACTCAGTAATGTAAGTTTGAGACTAAGTTACGCGATGCCTCTCCTACGGCCTTGTCATCGACCCTAATATACAAATTGTAAGGATATTTATATTCCTAATTTCTCCACCTCTAAGCCACTTTTGCAGTCATGGTGGTACTGGTATTGCACTTCGCGCACGTTCATTTTAAACGTAGGTCATTGCTTCCTTGACAGGTATGCTTTTTGGTTTCTTCTCACTTGAGCGAAGAAAGTCGGTTTTTTTTTGTAACAGTACCACTTTTGAAAAAATTAATTTGCCATCTACTACTTTTTTTTTAATTAGGTTTCTACCACTGTTTTCGTTTTAAGTGAGAAGTCATATTTCCAAAACCGGACTTCTCACTATATTTTTTTTTCTTTCAAAAATACCTATGAGAAGTCCTATCCCCAAAACAGAACTTCTGAACATATTTTTTTTTTCTAATTTTTTGTTTAATTTTGACGGTTTAAGGTTTAGTTAAGGTGGTTTATGGTGTTAGGTGGTTTGTGATTTTAGGGTTTAAGTGGTTTTAGGATTTTGGGGTTATTTAAATTAATTTATTTATTTTATTTATTAATTCAATTTATTATTTAATAATTACTACAATTAAGTTAATTTAGGACTTAATAGTAAATAATAATACAATAAAATGAATGGCGAGGTGGGTCGAAGTGTTGTTGCGACAGAGTGAAAGCAACGGAGGGCTGAGTTGTCGGCGTGTAGCACGTCGTGGACGTCATTGTGTGGGCATACTAGGTCCAACATCTAGAGGGTTCTATACATAACTGTGAGAGTTTTGCAGTTGTGGTGGAGTAGATAGGTACAATATGTGCCTCCTGTGTACAAGTTGGAAAACATCTTCAACGTTTACCATGAAGAGTTCAGTGTGTTGCCCAACGAAGAATATTGGCCAGAATATACTGGACCTCAAGTGTATCACGATCCACAAATGCGGAGGCTACCACAGGGTCATCCACAATCTGTCCGCATTCGCACTGACATGGATCAGGTAGAAAGACGTCGTCACCCTAAAAGGCGTGGACTGTGTTGAAATGAGGGTTATAGTAGGAATAAATGTCCTAATTACAATCCTAGACATTCTACACAGGAGTAAGAAATGTGGATCGTTGTACCCCTTTTATAATTTTAATGTAATCATTTTATTGTATTATTATTTACTATTAAGTCCTAAACTAACTTAATTGTAGTAATTATTAAATAATAAATTGAATTAATAAACAAAATAAATAAATAAATTTGAATAACCTCAAAATCTTAAAACCACTTAAACCCTAAAACCACAAACCACCTAACACTATAAACCACCTTAACTAAACCCTAAACCGTCAAAATTAAACAAAAAATTGAAGAAGAAAAAAAGTGTTCAGAAGTCCTGTTTAGGGGATAGAACTTCTCATAGGCATTTTTGAAAAAAATAAATAAAAACATAGTGAGAAATTCGGTTTTAGGAATAAGACTTCTCACTTAAAACAAAAACAGTGGTAGAAACTTAATTAAAAAATAATAATAAATGACAAATTAATTTTTTTTAAAAGTGGTACTGTTACAAAAAAGCCAAGAAAGTCTAGAGAAAGTGTTTGTTCTTTTTCATTTTCTATCTTTGCCCTTGGACCACTTCTTATTGTGGGTTGCGCATGTGCTTTACTAATCACTCCAGTTTGGTGGTGTAACAATGATTAGCCAAGGGAGGGGTGCTTAGATAAGAAAAATGGGAGGCAGTATTCAAAGCGTAATGCATAATTTTTTAATCTAGTTTTTATATTTTTGTTTTATTGAGAAATTATTATTGTATTTTAAATTATTTAATTAAAATAAATAAAATAATAAAATTAATTAATTAATTGAATTGCTTAATTAAATAAAAGTAAAAAAAATTAATTTTAAAAGAAAATGAATTTTTTTGAAGCATAAAATAAAATGAAATTTAAAATAATATAAAATTGTATATTGGTTGATTTAACTTAAGGGTATTTTTGTCCTTTTAAAAAAATATCATTTCTCTCTTCTCATTTTCTATCAAACCAAACGAAAAGAGAGAGATAAAGACACTTCTTTTTCTTCTGTCTTTCTCTTATACCAAACAATACATTAAATTAAATCTATTATATTTCTTATCTCTTTCTCTCTTCTCATACTGTCTGTCATTTTTTTCTCTCTTCTCCATTTCTTCTCACAACCCATCAAAGGAAATGGGCCCCAAAGGGCCGTACCGAACAGGGGTTGGCCACCCAATATGTTTTTGCCAAAAGTCATGAGGGTCCATCTCCTCGTTACTATCTAGTTCATCCCATAATAGCTAGACCCAACTCGTCAATGTCATGGTGATGATGGGGGTACATATTTTTTGATTAGTTCTTCTTTTGTAGATTTTGCGAATTTCCAGTTTGCACAGCCGTTGCAATCCCATTCCCAATTTCCCACCCTTTCCTTATTTAAAACACACTCGCTCTCCCATCATCACCAACCCAACCGTTACTATTATTCCCTCTTTTTTTTCTCTTTCATTCACACTCATTATTGGTTATTTCGCTTCCTCCAATCTCGAACCACTCGAATCCTACGAAGCCATGTCTCCGACAACCACCACAGTGTTGTTCCTGTTTCTGTTCTTGCCTCTAACCACACTCTCACAGAACACAAGCTTCAACTTCCCCTCATTCACCCTCCGCAACATCACCCTCCTCGGCGATTCCTTCCTCCGCGATGGCGTGGTGGGCCTCACCCGCTCCACCACCGTCCCCGCCTCCAGCTTCGGCACCCTCCTCTACAACAACCCAATCACCCTCTCCCACCCAAACAACTCAACCCCTTCCTTTTCAACCACCTTCTCCTTCTCCATCACCAACACCACCAACCCTCCCTCTTCCCCACTCAACCGCTTCTCCTTCTTCCTCAACTCCTCCTCACCCATCACCCTCTCCTTCTACACCAACGACAACCACATTGCTTTCGACTTAAACCCCTTCAATTCCACCACCCAAACAACCACTTCGCTGCCCATTAACCTCCGAAGTGGAAACTTAATCACCTCTTGGATTGACTACAACGGTTTTAAGAAAAAGTTTAGTGTTTTCTTAACGAATTCGAGTTCTAGTTCTTCTTCCAAGCCTGAAAAATCGGTCTTGAGCGTTGAGGTTGACCTCTCTGAGTACTTGAAGGAGATTCTCTATGTGGGGTTTTCGGGTAACACTGAAGGAAGCACCGAGCTTCAACAAATCGTGAGTTGGAGCTTCGAGTGGCATCAGTTTCTTCTTCCCCAAAATCAAAATCAAAGCTTGGTGGAGGATATTCCTTCTTCTGCTTCTTCAAGCTCCACCACCCACAACAACCGTCATGGCAAGAGGTTTGTGATTGGTTTTTGTGTTGCAGTTGTCGGTCCAGCTTTTTTCTGTGTGGTGCTTTTGGTTTTCGGGTACGTTTCTTTTCGGAAATGGAGTGGTGTGAGGAATCAGAAGAAGAAGAATAAGAATAATAGCTCTGTGGGGTGTCCTAAGGAGTTTGGTTACAAGGAATTGAAATCAGCCACTAAAGGGTTTCATGTTTCGAGGATCATCGGGAATGGATCGTTTGGGACTGTGTACAAGGCCTTGTTTGTGTCTTTAGGAACCGTTGCTGCAGTGAAAAGGTCAAGGTCAACACATTCCCATGAAGGGAAAACAGAATTCCTTGCTGAGTTATCTATTATAGCTGGTTTGAGGCACAAGAACTTGGTTCAGCTTCTGGGTTGGTGTGTTGAGAAGGGTGAGTTGTTGCTTGTGTATGAGTTCATGCCCAATGGAAGCTTGGACAAGATGCTCCATCACAATGAGTGTGGCAATGGCAATTTGTTGTTGTTGAGTTGGGTTCAAAGGCTTAACATTGTGGTTGGTTTGGCTTCTGTTCTGGCTTATTTGCATCAAGAGTGTGAGCAAAGGGTAGTCCACAGAGACATCAAGAGTGGGAACATATTGCTGGACGGGAACTTCAACCCAAGGTTGGGTGATTTTGGGTTGGCAAAGCTTATGGATCATGATAAGAGTCCAGTTTCAACATTAACTGCTGGCACAATGGGGTACTTAGCCCCTGAGTATCTTCAATATGGGAAGGCTACTGATAAAACTGATGTTTTCAGCTATGGTGTGGTTGTGCTTGAGGTTGCTTGTGGGAGGAGGCCAATTGAGAAAGAGGGTCAAGAGATGGTGAACTTGGTTGATTATGTTTGGGGGCTTCACTCACAAGGGAAGATAATTGAGGCCGCTGATACAAGGTTGAAAAAAAATGGGGGGTTTCAGGAGGAGGAAATGAAGAAGCTTTTGCTATTGGGGTTGAGCTGTGCAAACCCGGATAGTGAACAAAGGCCTTCCATGAGAAGAGTCCTTCAGATTCTCAACAATGAAGCTGTGCCTCTTGTTGTGCCTAAAGTGAAACCATGCCTTACTTTCTCATCTGGATTGCCATTGACTCTTGATGAGATTGTTTTTGATACTGAGGAAAGGTTTAATTCCAACAACAACCAGTATACTTGCCAGATCAAAGTTGAATGAAGTTGCTCAATTCTTTTATTCGTTTGATTCTTTAGTTCTTTTTGATAATTTATTTGTTGTAACAATTCTATGATGGTGGTCTGACTAATAAGCTAGGAAATTCACAATTCACTCTGAGTGGAGTTCAAGCCAATCCATTGAACTTCATGGAACCATGATGTTTGTATTCATGACATATATAGAAGCAGCTTAGTATATATACTGAAATCCGACTTTGTTTTTGGTCATATATTTTTCTCATGTTTTCATTTATGCAACAATTGTGTTTTAATTTCCTTCTTCGGGTACTATCTTAATCTTGAATGGTGTTGCAGCTTTTGAGTGAAGATCTTCTAAATGCACAGATAAATCTGTTAAACAGAATTCTTCTCCCTTTGTTGGCTTCAAACTTGTACACTTAAAAAAGGCACCCCACACAAGTCTTTGGCTCTTTGCCCATGTGCTGGTTGGGTCTGCTTCTTTGACTGATTCAGCATCTACTATAAGCATGGTTTAATTGTCATTCGGAATTGTGTAAAAAATTATTATATGTTGAGGCCGTTATAACGTATAGTCAAGTATCTATGTATTAGAAACGGTTGATGACTGATTCAATTATAATATACATGCATTATTCATAGCATTGACCGAAGGCAAGATTCGATTGACTTCTGTAACGGCTATATGAGGCCAACTCTGAAACCCATCATTGATCATTATAGACATAAACGCCAAATAAACAAATATATATATATATATATATATTGAGTTCTCTATAAAAATATATGGTTGGATTTGCTGGATTAGAACTGTGTAAAATTTCATATATATTTTTAAGGAGGTGAACATAATATATGGAGGCCTTTAAATGTGGAGAAGTGTATATTCGTTAGAAACATTATATTCTTAAGTGTAATTATTTAACCATGTGACTTGTACGACAAAAAGGAAAACAAGCATGTGATGTGAGTGACTTTGAAAAACAAATAACATAAAAAGCGTCATGTATGAAAACTTTGCAACGGTCATGAGACAACCCCATCGAATTATTCATTTTGAGACCAGTGGAAATGGACCCCCTACCGACAGAGAACTTGGCCCCTTCAGCATCGCTGTGGAGAATAATTACTAGTATTTTATTTAGGGTAATATACAAAACGGGTATTGTATAAACTTTTAAAGTTTTTTTGGTCTTTTTTTTTTGTCATGAAAAGAGATCTTCTTGTATTAGAAAGGGCCAGGCCCAAAGAAACCAATACAAGAAAAACAGGCTAACAAAGAGCCAAAGCAGCTTAAGCAAACATTAGAAATACAGACAAACATAATAAATGGAGATTTATATTCACACATACATCAACTGCTAACTGCACATACATTGAAACTGGAAAAGACCAAAATATCCAAAAAAAATTAAAACACAGTTTCGCATCAGTTCTGCGAGCAAGCACAGTATAGTTCTGCGCAAGCAACAGTTCCGCAAGCGAAAAGCTTTTCGTCTACCCTCACCTCCGGTGAGCAAGCAACACTTCCGCAAGCAACCAACGGTTCTGCGAGCAAGCAAAGTTCAACGACCGAGCAAGACAGTTCCGCGGCGAGCAAGACAGTTACGCGGCGGGCACACATCACATTGTTGTCGTCGCTGGTAGGCTTCCATGTCCGTTCCAATTGATTTAATGAAGTCAAAATCAATCCCTTTTCAGTAAATTACATTCTCATTAAGAATCAAAATGAAGAGGGGGCGAGAAGGAGGGGGAAGAAACAGTGGGGAAAAGGAGTTTTGTGTGTGTACAGAGTTGTGTGATGACTGGAACTAATCACCCACACCAACCCACATAATCCAGCAATTTCCACACCGAACTTACACATGTTTGTGTGGTGGCGCAAAATTATTGAGTGGATCAAATCAAACCAATCCACAATCAATGGTCCAAATTTGAATTAAAAATACTCACTCGAACTTAGACTTTCGAAAAAAAAACTCTAAAACGAACCCAAAGACTTGTTAAGGCAAATTCTATCTGCACATACATACCTTGCTATCTGCACATACATTTCTGTGGAACTATTAGTTCCGCAGGTATTTTTTTTTCCACCACATATATGCCGCGGAGCTAAGTTATAATTTATTACGGAACTATTAGTTCCGCAAGCATGTATGTGTTCAAAAATGCCTGCGGAATTAATAGTTCCGTAGTGAATTACAATGTGTGGAACTATTAGTTTCGCAGCATGTATGCGGTGAAAAAAATATATCTACAAAACTAATAATTCTACAAAAATGTATGTGTGGATAGAAAAATATGTATGTATAGATAGAAATTGCCCTCGTTAATTGAGCATAAATTTCAAGAGGATAGAGCCCAATTATCACGCGGCCCAGGTTTAAAAATAAATAAATATATTTTATAACCCATTTAAATGGGCTGCTGCCAATTTAACAAGCTTATTATCTTGCAACATTGCCCACGTATTGTATTATTTTTTCAGAAAAACATTTGACCTAGTAAGTACTATAGTAGTATGCTTACGAGCATGTGTGTGAGATTAATGATTAATTCGGAATAATGGTTAAGTAAAATTCTTTTCCTTTTTTCACCCACCATATTCTAAGGTATTAGCCAAGCTCATTCGTTTAGACTGATTTGTATTTGGCCAACAGATAAGTAAAACTTGACCACGAATTGTTCTATTATCAATTATCAAACTCGGGTACCAACTGAGTCTGTCTCATTATATGAAATATGAACATTTGATAACTGAGTCGGGGCAGAGGGAAAGGATGTTGTATCTATATGTTTTCGCTCAATTTATATTTTTCTCCCATTCCTGACCACCTTTAATTTTCTTTTCACTTTCTCACACATTGTGTGGGTAGGGCAATCGCAATTCCTTTTTCCAAATTATCGTGCAATATATACGTGAACGTTAATTTTTTCTTTGTTAATAAGTTATACGCTACGTGGTTTTAGCTGGCCTCCCTTGTAAAAATTCCGATTTCCCCCTAATTAAAATTATCTGTAGTCATATTTATCTCCACGGTTTCACTGTGAATAACTATTAATGTCGTTGCTGTTTAAAAAAGAAAAAACTATTAATGTCGTTGCGTAATTTTGTTGGCATGTTCAAACAATATTAATAAATATGTAAAATATAAGAAATAGAAATTTCTATTGGAATTTGGAAGTAAACAAATAGATCAAACACCGATAAGAGGGGCGGGCAACTTAATTTTAATTTAGAACTCCAAACAAGGTTGATCATCGAAGCATGGGGAAAAAATGTCTTAACTTTGATATCATATGAGCAGGTTCATTTTGATGACACAATAATATTTATACATAAAGTACTTGCAGCTTCTCCAAACGCCGCATCACGTGTGATTGATGCCCTTCAAGAGCAAAACAGAAATATTCTTCTTGCTTGTCAATTCAAATCTGCTTTGAGGTTTAATTGAAGTGATTAAATCGGCTTATATATATATGTTACCAAAAAAAAAATCGGCCTAGCTATTTGATTTATATGCATAGGTAGCAGTGAATTTGTGCCGTCATATATTCAACAATCAACAACGTTACGCGGTGTTTGAGACCATATAATAAGTAGTCCAAATTAAAACTCTTGAGTGATATATGTGCTGGTTATTCTACCAACTTAGGAGGGCACATATGTATTTTCTTAGCAAAGCATGCCATCTATGCATTATGCAAAACCAGAGGTGTGTGTGTGTGACGATCATTTTCATGGTAACAAAGATATGAGACAAGAAAGTAACAAGTCATTTTCTGGAGATGAACTTGAACCAATTAGGAAATTAAGGTTCATACCTAGCTCATACGGCAATGACACAACATAATCCTTTTTCTTCCTAGCTAGTGGATAGATCATTACAGTTATTAATGCATTTGTGGGGGTATATTCCTCTTGGTTGTAAAAGGCCATATATATTGACTTTTATTTTGTTTGGTTTAATTTGATTCACATCACCTCCATGGCTCCATCAGATCATCATCGTATCATTTTTTTGGTTTGATATATGCTTTCCTTGTGATCATGAGGGCCTTAGATAGCATATTCAACACATGAACCACAAAAGATACAATTTGTGATACAATTTTTCGAACTCCAACACATATAAGTCTTTTGCATTTGATGCTTTGGAATTCGCGAAATCTCGTTCAAACAGTAAAACAAACACGCTGTAACTAGTAACAACCATTTTTATTCACCACCGGCCACCTACTACTACTACACTATTTTGAGAGGAATTTTTTTATTTATTAATCATCAATCAATATTAAGTATAATTTCTGTGGTATAATATCCGCCATTATAATATAAAATTAATATAGCTAATTAATTAGCTATAGATTTTTTTTTTCAATTTCCATATTAATTTTTCATATGTTTTATTGAGAGGAAGTAATTTTAATTTGTTTAGACTATAAAACAGTCATATTTTTATTCTGAGGATGTTTATGCTATAAATTAAGAATCCTTCAAAAAAAATATCATGAATTAAGAATGTTTCTAAATACTTTTTAGTCACAAAAGAGTATAGTGTATACTTTTATATTTTTCCTTCTGTCAAAACATTATCCGTATGAGATTATTCTTATTGATCTTTTGATATATCATCTGATCAAAGGCCTTAATTTTATTCATCTTCTTTGATGTATCCACTTCGTTTAGTGGCGTTTAAAAAAAGTGTTTCCTTTATTTCAGGTTTGTTTTGTCATTTAATTAGGATAGGACTCTTGGTATATAATAGGGGGTGCCTACAAGCAACCAACATAAAATCATATGTTTGAAAGATGCATATATATAATACCATTTGAATATATAGCAAATTAAATAGGACAGATATAATATAACCAATCAACAAGGAGAATAGAAAAGGGCTCATATTACCTTTATTGGTATGAGATAGTGGTTCATGTCTCTCGCATTATCTAGCCAAAGCTGGAAAGTATAGTAGTAGCTAGTGTGTGACAAGTTATAATGTGGTGATGATGACAGAAGAAGGGAGAGCACACTCCCAACAAAGGCAACGACTTTCTTTACCCATTCCCGGGTTGTGCTCTCTCTCTTCTGTCAACATGATGAAATGTCTCATCACTCACACACACACATTTTACACTTTCCCCCAACTAGCTAGATAGACCAACCAATAAACCCTTCATGCCATGCATTCCTTCGACACTGTTTATGTATTGTAATGTGACCATATCAATGTCCATCATCAATGAAAAGCCATGAGAAACATTGTATTATATATTCTGGTGAAGATCATAAAAGACCCATTAACTATAATATCTTTGTTTTTTGTTTTTTGTTTTTAACGTTTCTTACAGAAAAGTGATTAATTACACTTTCAATTAGCTGCAATGATGCATTTGCAATATTCAGAGAGAGAAGTTCACCCATGTGTTTTATTCATTAAAAATCAGAGAAATCTAAATCCTATATATAGTTCAGATATATTATTAGATAAATAGCTGAAGCACTTTTTTTATATATTAATATTATATAAATTTCAGAGGGAAATCTAGCTTTGTTGACTGTTCTTTAAATCTCAAACTGTTCCTGAAGTCTTCTTCTTCTTCTTCATTGTCTCCAAAATCTTGTCATTTAGATTACTATAATATATTTAAGGGCAAAATGAGAAAAGTCCCTTTACAATAATGGGTTGTGAAACTCATATTTACAAGTTCAAAAACTTACTAATATGATCATGATCAGCTTCTTGAACTCACTAAATTGTGCATATACACCAACTTCTTTTTATAATATGATGTTTGAACATGTAAATCATCCAAACTTCTCCCCCCCAAACTAACTCAATTTCTAATAGCATTTGAAATCCGGTTAGTAAATTTCAAATTAAACCAGAAAATGATTTTCTTAACATTTAATATTTTAATTGACCCCATAATTAGAGGGTTCCCCTTGCATTCTGCCCATGATGTTCATAATATCTGAAGTAGCTTTCAAGGACTCGGACTTGTAATATTCTTTAAAAAATTTGTCTTGAAAGGTGTTCATAATATCTCAACACAGTAAATTAATCTCCAATTCTTCAAGTTTCCAATTAATAGATCAACAAAACACATGCATCCCTAAATAAACTGCTTTATAATAAAAATGCAAATGATTTTAAACATCCCTAAACAAATTATTACAAAAATGCAAATAAAAAGAAGATTAAAAAAATGCAAATAGAGATTATGTTAAGCCGGTATTATTACTAAAAAGATGGGCATGTTAAATGTTTTCAATCTTTAAAGAGGAATATTATGGCCATGGTATGCATATATAAACTCACCTGCATATGTACTCATTTCTCTCCTCCCAAAATCAGCCACACGTATCCCTCTCTTCGTTTCTCTCTTTCTGTAAATCTATGCATGATTCAAAGAAAGAATTAATAATACAAAAAGATCTGGTTGAGGAGAATATTGAGCCATAAGAATAAGTGAGGGGTAGAAAATGAAAATATATAGATATAATGCCAAAACTTTTTGCAAGGGGAGAAGGAATATATAATGGGGGGTAGAAGGGAGAAGAAGGTGAAGGGTAATTAGAAAAGAAAATAGCTAGCTGCATTAGAGAGGAGAGGAGAGGAGAGAAAAACGTATAAACTAGAAACTCTATGTAGCTAAATGGAAATGGAATAGAGCACACTAGAAATTAGAAGAGGAAGCGGTTCATATACACACATCAAGGTCATTGAATGGCTCACCGGTTGAGGAGGTTGGTATAAAAGTGGTCCCTAGCGCTGTGCAAGGTGGCTCACTGTCACTATATATATATATATATTTTGGCATTTTCTATATTATATGTCTTTCCCGTTTTAATGGCAACTCCTTCCCAGTCATCACGCTTCCCAATTTCTGTGTCTAAGTTGCAGCGATGATATATAATTAAGGGAGTAATTTCTTACCAACATTACGTTTCTCGAGTGGCACTGGGCTCAGATTCCTTAAGCATAGCAATGTTAAAAAAAGAGTAATTTCTTTTTTTTTTAATAAAAATAATAAATTTTGAGAAAGATAATTGTTGTTTAAGAGAATATTTCATAATCAATATGTAACGATATGTCTAAGAGGTTAATCTCAAAGTAAAGTTTATAATGATATTCTAATCAATAATAACCCCAGGAAACCACTGTGCATGTCCATATGCAAACAAAAAAAAAAACTAAATTAATAGAATCTTATGGATCGATGCCTGGTCTGGTCTCATATACACCAAGACACAATTAATACAAACAAAGCAAAATATATTTAAGTGGCTACATAACTCTTTGTACTAATGACTCATTATATTGTTTGGTGACTAATACACAAGTAAAAAAAATATAGAAAATTTACTACAATACTCTCTCTACTGTACAGTGTAATATTTATTTTGCGTTAAATATTACACTATAGACACACTCACACACACACACGGAGGGGAGGGATAGGAAGGAGTAAATTAAAAAGAAAATGAGTGTTTTTGATTTATTAATTGAGTAATAAAATTTTAGAGTTTTGCACTGTACATCATTTCTAATATTGTTACAAATTAAACTTGATAGATGCCATGGAAGAGAGAAAGATTCACAAAACAGGAAAATAGAATTTGTATTGAAAATGAGAAAGGTTATACAAATAAGCCAATAGTGTGACTTATATACTAGCTAACAAGTGATATATGCTAACTATATTTCTGATATAGGTTTGTTCTGCACTCTCACATCATTTTGAAAAACAAACAGAATAAAAAAAATTATTTGGTCTATACCCACATTTTTAAGGTGTCATCTAATATGGACGTACCACTAAAAAAATGTCCAACAGAGAATAGGCATTAGATACCTTATACATTTAATCAATGATGATATGTGTTAAATAACTGGAGACTTAATTATGGAAACTAACAAACAAGTGAAATATGATAAATTTATAGTTTAGTCCATTGAGAGAAGAAAAGAACTTTGAGGACAAACCAGTGAAAAGCAAAGATATGAAAACTCTATTCTCCCATGGATGGAGGTTTGGTGACAGAGTCGTTGACATTGATAACATAGAGCAAGAGGGTGCCATTGACCTGCATCTAGTAGAGTCAAGCCTCTTGACCCTAATGGTGTGTGTCTCTTAAGGGACATTAATTTGATAGGTTTGTTCTCCATCTTGTGGTACGTACGTCAATGACTGAGGGGTGAAATGCTCTGTCTTCATACAAGGTCTATATTGCAAAATGTATAAAATGCTTTAATTTTGAGGGGGAAAAAAAATTCTAAAGCATCAGTGCAACTTGCTATGACCAGTCAAAATAGAGAGCTCGTGGGATCATTCTGGAGACTCTAGATGTACCATCTTTTATTTTAAAATTATTATTATGTAGCCCTATCAAAAAATAAATAAATCGAGGGACCTGCTATAGAATGCATGCATTTTTGGCGTTTTTTTAGATTAATTTCAGGGAGATTCCATTGCTATTTATGTAGCCTTCGTCTATTTTCTGACTTCTGAGTTCAGTGAATTCTGACATCAGCGAAGAGAACATTTTCCATGACACGTTGTGGACATGCACAACTGGTACTGGTGGTACCTACCCTGTTTCACATATATAGCCCATGCCAGTGCATTAAATTTCTAATGAAACCACCTTCAATCAATTATCAATCTGCTTTGCATTTTCCATTATAGCTGCATATATCCTTTTTTTGGATGGAAGAAGTGTTACTTCTTTCGCTTTCTGTTGTATGAAAATTGACATTTGGCCCTTTTAAAGTTATGAATTTGTTTTAGAAAAATAAAAATAAAACATCTTCAATGGTAATAATAAAATTAAGAGAATTTTAATAAATTTATATAATTTATCATAAATATAAATGTAATATTAATCTCTTTGCACTTTTCCTTTAAAATTGAAAACTCGGGAATCAAAATTCCATATGATGTTTTATACTGACTTCATGAAACTATTATGCAAAACAATTAGACTCTTTTCCTTTCAAGTCTTAGAGAGATGTCTTACACTGAGGTTAGAATACAGTACAAGCAGTATCCTATTAAGCACTTTGATTAATAGCAATAAATGACTCAACCAGTTTTGAAACTACTTATCTAGTTTTCTGTTGTTATAAGTAGTCTATGAGCAATTGATGCATTGGTTGCAGCTGAATTTGACATTTGACAAAAGATACTACACCTAATTTTAACCAAATTAAAAGGATGACTTATTAATAGTTATAGAATGATAGAAATTATTTTTTTTAAATTGTTTTTTAAATGTTACACTACATACAAATCTAATGGTATGTGTGGATACATGTATATTTAGATAGAAAAAATTGCTATCCCGCCCGAAAATTTATTAGTATCAATATATTTTCTTCATATCCCTGTGCATCTCAGATTGCTACTTTTTTTGACTTTATACCATCCCACCCGAAAGGTTTGGTTGCTCTGAAAATTTTAACTTGATATAACATTGTGTTCATGCTGATAGTGTACACAATCATTAGTCAAAAATCACAAATTGGCTTCTGCGGCACAAGAATCTTCAATCTCAAAAGACGAGGCTTGCCCACGAGATTGAGCATTTCTTAACTGGTCAATTGTGTTTGGCTTGGTCTCTTCTACAAACTCCATAGCTGTATTTACATTATCTTGTACACTTGGATTTTCAAGTACTTCGCTCCCCAATGCTACCCTGTATTCTGTCAATTTGGTCTTCCACTTTATGCCAATTGCATTTGCCTGATCAGCAAACAGACCTTCTGATAAGGGTGAACCACATATTTCTTTATAAGTATCATAATTAGCAGCACATGTATTTCCACCTTCCAAAAGTTTTGCCAGCGGATGCAAAACCGAGATTGGACCATCACTTCTTTCTAAGGTGTCCTTCAATAAAAGAAAGTCGGAAACTAAATCAGTTTTGCTAAACTGAACGAACGCTGCTGTTGCATCCAAATGGTAGACAGAAACTACAGAAGTTGGACCAAAAACTTTAGACATACACTCTCTTACTTCGCTTGCCTTCAACTTAGAAGGAAATCCCCAAATAATAACAATGTTTTCAAACAAAATATTTGGGTACCGTCTCTTGAGGCTATAGCTTGGTGAAGAATCTGCAACCTTATAACCGGTGTTTAGATCAATAATGTCCCCATGCATCCAACTAAGATATAGATGATTAACGTACTTCTGTAGTCTCTCATTTAAGGCTAATTGTTTTGAAGATTCATGGAGTTTAAAATCAACTCCTAAATCTCTGCATAACTGGGCAAAGATACATCCAGTCATGAAAGCATCATATCCTGCCTCATGCTTGCCTCCAGGGTTCCAGCTGGACGATCTGCAAATATAAATCTTATGTTGGTATGAAATATAGATATAAAGGGACACTTAGACAACATAGGAAATGGAAGGCAACATATGTCACTTTACTTTAGGTAGACAAATAAGACGGAAATTCTTTAGACTTGGCTGTCAAAATTATAAAGAAATCACCTCAACCTATATGCAGATTATGTAGACAAAAGGAAAAAGCCACACAAGAATAAAAATGTTGTTCACCAGTGTACAGTTTTTTTCAAATAAAAGAGAAGGGAATGTAAGTGTTGCGAATAGCGCGCTATAGCGCCGCTATCGCGGGTTCGCGTCGCGTCGCGGCCGCCCGCCGCTACGCAGATGGCGTAGCGGAGCGTTTCACCGTCGCGGGAGATCGCGCTGGGATCGCGGCCGGGATCGCGGGGGTTCGCGGCTCTATCGCGCCTTGTAGCGCCGCACCGGAGATTTCCGGAAAATGACCCCACTTTTTGGACGTTGGCTCTTTTTAGAGGGGTATATTTGGGTTTTCAAAGGGTTAAACTTCTAAATATCTGAGTTCAGAGTCTCAGACCCTTCTCTTCTCTCACACGCAAACGAAATGGCGCCCTCTCTCTGTCTTTTCATGGTTTCTTCCAAACCCTCACCCCCTTCGTGAAGCTCCCTCTTTCTCAGACCCTTCATCGCCGGCGACTGCTCCATCCATCTCCGGGACAGTTCGCTATCCTTCTCTAGCCGTCTGTTTGTCTTTTCCGGCGAGGTGCAACCTGCATTCTGCTCTCTGCTTTGCTGCAACGTGCTCTCTGCTTTGCTCCTCTCTCTGCAGCGACCAGCTCCTCTCTCTCTGGCGACCAGATCATCTCTCTCCGGCGACCTTTTCTGCTCCTCTCTGGTGACCTGACAAGGTCTCTGTTTCTGTTTGTGACTTTGTGCTTGCTCTGCTTTCTGTTCACCCTCTTCTCTGCCTCTGTATTCTTGTTAAGTAATGGCAGCAACCAGTCAACAGCAAGGGTCTAGGTCTGTGGCTCGTTGTGGTTTGTTTAAGCCCATTGGTGAAAATCAGGACATGGCATGGCAATGGAATAGTTTGAAAGACCTCAAAGATAGGAAGTCTGTGACTTGTGATTTTTGTTTAAAAACAACAACCGGAGGAATTACAAGAGCCAAAAGACACCAAATGGGAATAAGGGGGGATGTTGGAGCTTGCAAGAAGACTCCACCTGATGTGAGAAAATTGTTGAAGGAAGCCCATGAGAAGAAACAAATGGAAAAGGATGCTCTCAATGAGGAGTTGCAAGAAGACCAAGATGAGTTGGATGAAGTGCAAGAAATTATGAATATTAGAAGTGGAAAAAGGCCCCTAGGATCATCCTCTTTACCTGCTTCCAAGAAGAGCAATAATGTCAAAGGTCCTATGGATAGGCTTCTCTATAGGAACCCGGAGACAACAATCAAATTGGCCAAGAGGCAAACAAGCATAAATGATGCTTGTGACAAGGAAGCTAGAGCAAGAACAGTTCAATATATTGAAAGATTTTTGTGCACAAATGGTCTTGCTTTTAATGTTGTGAAGTCAAGAAGCTTCAAGTTGATGGTTGAGGCCATTGGTAATTATGGTCCTCATCTAAAGGTTCCAACTTACTATGAGTGTAGAGTTCCACTCCTTAAAAAGGAGTTGGAATACACGAAGGGATTGTTGAGGAGTCACGAAGAAGAACGGGCAATGTATGGATGTTCAATTATGTCGGATGCATGGACGGATAGAAGGAGTAGAACCCTGATAAATTTTCTGGTCCATTGTCCAAAGGGATCATCCTTTGTAAGGAGTGTTGATGGTTCTGGGTATATGAAGACCGGGGAGAAAATATTTCAGCTCTTGGATCAATTTGTTGTGGAGATTGGAGAACAACATGTGGTGCAAGTGATCTCGGACAATGGATCTAATTATGTGATGGCTGGTAAGAACTACTTTTAATTAGTTTAACAATTTTAATTTTTAATTGTTAGTTTGTTACTCACTTTAAGTTCATTAATATTGGTCTTAGGGAAACTTTTGGAAACCAGGAGGAAACATTTGTTTTGGACTCCATGTGCTGCCCATTGCATAGACTTAATGCTAGAGGACATTGGGAAGATTGATAAAGTTAAGAAGGCAATAGAAAGAGGCATTAGTCTTGTTGGTTTTATATATAACCATGCATTGGCTTTGAGCATGATGAGAAAGTTCACAAGCAAGATGGAGTTGGTTAGGCATGGAGTAACAAGGTTTGCTACTTCATTCCTTACTGTCCAAAGGCTTCATAGTCAGAAAAATAATATTAGAAGAATGATCACATCGGATGAATGGTTGAAATCTAATTTTGCTAAAGATCGTAAGGCTAAGAGGGTAACTGACATTGTTCTTATGCCTTCATTTTGGAATGATGTTGTTTACACCCTTAAGGCTATGGGGCCTCTAGTGAAAGTGCTTAGGCTAGTTGATAATGAGAAAAAGCCAGCAATGGGTTACATATATGAAGCAATGGATAGAGCCAAGGAGGCAATTATAGCTTCTTTCCTAGGAAATGAAGCAAGATACAATGAAATTTTTGATATCATTGATAGAAGATGGCAATGTCAACTCCATCATCCATTGCATGCAGCTGGCCATTTTCTAAACCCTGAGTACTTCTACAAAAATCCAAGAATTGATCTTGATCATGAAGTAATGTCGGGGCTTCATAAGTGCATTGAGAGGCTTAGTGAGAATGCAGAAATTGTAGATAAAATTACAAGTGAGTTGTCTGTTTATAAGAGAGCTGAAGACCTCTTTGGATTACAAGCGGCAATAAGGCAAAGGACTACATTGGCTCCTAGTAAGTGAAAGTTCATTTCCTTATTTGCATTCATAATTTCATAACAATTCATGTAAGTTAGTGGCTCTAATAAGGTGTTGCATTACATTACAGCTGAGTGGTGGAAAAACTATGGATCACAAACTCCAAACCTTCAACTGCTTGCTATTAAAGTATTGAGCTTAACTTGTAGCTCATCGGGATGTGAGCGGAATTGGAGTGTGTTTGAGCATGTAAGTTAATATTAAAAATTTTAAAATTTAAATATATAGAGGTTTCATACAATGATTGCAAATCTAATATTATTTTTTTATAATATAGATTCATTCAAAGAAGAGAAATAGGCTAGAGCATCAAAAGATGCAAGACTTGGTTTATGTTAAATATAACCAAGCTCTTAGCCACCGCTTTGAAACTAGAGATGTGGTTGATCCCATTCTGCTGGATGACATTGACCATAGTAATGAATGGTTAGTGGGAGAAATGGGAAGTGGTGAACATGCTGAAGATGATTTGGTGTTTGATGATGACATTGACAACAACATGACTTGGGGAGATGTTGCCAATGTAGCTGGGGTGAGTGAGCCTTTGACATACACTAGGCGAACAAGGCAAAATGTTGCTGCATCTGCACCTACAAGCTCTAGGGGAAAGGGCCCTTTGGTAGAAGTTGAAGAAGAAGAAGTTGAAGTTGAAGTTGAAGTTGTTGAAGTTGAAGAGGAGAGAGAGGAAGATATCTACAGCTGTGCAGATGAGGATGAAGAAGGAGAAACAGACTTGGATTTAGAAGGAGATGATGATTGATCATTGATGATTACTAATAGGACTTCAAGCTTGTCTTTTGATTTAGAAAGTAGAAACTGACCTTGGTTACTTCAAGCTTGTTTTTTGAATTTTAATATTTAGGCAATTTAGTTACTTAGACAGCTAGGCTTAAACACTCTTTGATTAGTGCTGATCATGACTTTTTTGGTATTTAGATGAATACAAGTATGTTTTATGTAAGACACCTATGACTTTTTTATTATTAATTATGAATGTCATGAATTTTAGGTAATTTTTATCATTTTTGATGATTTATATGTATATAGCATACACCTATATAATCTGTATATATAATTTTAGCATAGCGGCCATCCCGCTATACGCTACAACGCTATAGCACTTTTGGGGTCGGCCGCTATGCTCCGCTATCTGAGATTAACAACACTCAATGTATAATACATTTTATAAACTATAATACATTTTATAAACTTTGCATCACTGGGTTAAGATATCAGAAAAAGAAATAATAAAGAAGGATAAAAACGAAAAAGGAAATAACTGTCTCATGTATGAAAACCGTTGAAAAATGTATATCTAAAATTACATGCAAACTAATAGTTAAAACATAAACTCCATTGTCACAAACTCGAAATTACCGATTTGGCATCCCCTTCAATATCCATATAAAAAGTCACCTTGAAATCATGCAGATAGGAGAATACAATCTTCTATTACCACTATATATAGACAAAAAGAGACAAACCTTGAATCATCAACTACAACATTCACTTTCACATGTGATGGCGAACCTAGGTCAGTGTTTTTGGAGCCTGCAGCAATTTGTGGACAAAATACAGCAAACGCAGATGCCAGTGATTTTCTGGACCTTCTCATTCTTTCTTGGAGCATGTAATTAGTGTTGAGCAGTATTTTGGTGTCAACAATGTGTGGAAAGCACTTGTTAACAGAGGCTACAAACTCTTCAGGAGTCCCTGGAAGAGGTCCGATAAATTTGCTATAGACATGAGCAATATCTGTATCATGGAATTATATATATCATCTCAGTGTCTTATAAAGTTAAATAGCTTGTTAAGGATTCAGAATGTCATTGATACCCAGAAAACAGTTGTGGCCAACTATCAATTTCTGTTCTGATGAGAGGAGATCAATAACATGGCGAAATCCCACTGCAGCTTGGATCTTCATCTCTTCCGCCCCGAGATTCTCCTCTTTCACCTCCTTCTGCGAGAGATTATAGAACACATTTTTAAGAATTTAACAAGGTTCAGCAGCGTCAATAAAACTCAGCTCATCACTTAATTTTAGCTTTCTCATCTTTCAGAATCCGTACCACTGTGTTTGGCCTATTCTATACATGAGACGTCAAATTATATGCTAATAATACATTCACAAATGATTTTTAAATATTGAATTGTGTCCGATTATAACTAAAATTAGAGTTGAGCTCTGTTTCTAGGAAATTCTTAGCCATCTAAAGATTCTAAACCAGTGATGTAAATAGCGCGCGATCGCGCTGCTATAGCGGATTCGCGGCGCGGTTTGGCCCTCCACCGCTACGCGATCCGCGTAGCGGAGCGTTTCACCGTGGCGGGCGATCGCGGTGAGATCGCGGCCGAAAACGCGGTATATCGCGGCTGGATCGCGTCCTGTAGCGGCGCTACGCAGATTTCCAGAAAAAGCCCCCAATTTCTGTACGTTAGGTTTTTTTTTCAAGGGGTGTTTTAGGGTTTTCAAAGGGGGAAAGCTTCTAAATATCTCAGACCTTTCATTCACAAGGATCCCACGCTCTTTCTCTCTCAGTTTTCATTGTTTCTTCCAAACCCTCACCCCTCTGTGAAGCTCTCAGAACCTGTTCGCTGTTTGTCTGTTCATCTCCTTCACAGTTCGCTGCTTCTTTGGCCGTCTGTTCGTCTATTTCCGGCGAGGAGCTTTCTGGTTTGCTGCTTCCTGCAACTATGCTTCCTCTACACTCTGTTTTTCTGCATTTTTCTGCCTCAGTCCATCATCGCACCTGACCTTCACCCAAGCCCTCCATTTCCGGCGACCTGCTCCTCTGTCTCCGGCGACCTTTTCTGCTCGACTCCAGTGACCTGATAAGGTCTCTGGTTCTGTTTGTGCTTTGCTCTGTTTTCTGTTCACCCTCTTCTCTGCCTCTGTATTCTTGTTCAGTAATGGCAGCAAGCAGTCAACAGCAAGGGTCTAGGTAATTTTTTTGGTATTTAGATGAAGCAGTCAAGTATGTCACTCTCTTCTCTGACCATGACTTTTTTTGGTATTTAGATGAATACAAGTATGTTTTATTTAAGACACCTATGACTTTTTTATTGTTAACTATGAATGTCATGAATTTTAGGTAATTTTTATCATTTTTGATAATTTATATGTATATAGCATACACCTATATAATCTGTATATAATTGTAGCATAGCGGCCATCCCGCTACCGCTATTCCGCTATAGCAGTTTTTGGGGTCGGCCGCTACGCTCCGCTATCTGGGATTTACAACACTGTAAACTAAAATAAAGGTTAATATAAAGTTAATTTAGATTTTCATTTTTAGTGGTAAATGGTAATCAAAAGATTCAGTTGGCTTAGGGTTTAGGATTCAGTCGGTTAACCCCTTTACCATCATTCCAAAAGCCATTGGCAATGTAGATACACACATCACAATTTAAAAGGGGAAAAAACATAATATTAATATTTAATTACCAGAAGTAAGTTTAGTTCATCCTCCGAGTCTGTGTATACAATTATTTGTTGTGAACCAGAAGCCTCACTGTTAACATTGATATAACAAAGATCTTTGAAGTGCTTTCTGATGACCTGAAATTTTTCGAACTTTAATCAGCAAAATTTAGCCACTGTACAACCTTAATATATGTGCAATACTACAATGTCTTTAACCAAAGGACATCGATAGATGATACAATCAAAATAGCAATATGTGAGGAGAGACAAAATGTGGATGTGGACACTGGACATATCAACTAAGGAGACAAGATAATAACAACATTACCAACTGAATCAATTTAAGCTGATGAGAGGTGAATCCATTAAGTTTGAGAGCTGGATGCGTCTTAAAGAAAATCACTTCAAATTGTTGTTTTGAGTCTTTTGAAATTCCTTTAATTTGGTCTGCTTGATTCTGCTCCTGTAATAACCCACCACGCCATTCACTGAACTTATTTTTCATTCGTGCAGTGAACAAAATGTCTGCAAAGCTTACGAATGGCGTGTCCCTAACATCTTTTAATTTACAAATGTCTGACCACTCACTATTGTATGTTGAATTCAAACTCCTTATCGCTTCCCTTTCTTGTTCTCTGGATAAATAAGATATTCCTGACATTATCGAAGGGTAACTCTCAAACTAAAGAAATTATAGAAGTCATGATGGAATAATAAATGCCTATTGTCCTATTCTAATTTCCTATGACCCTATGAGTCATGTATATGGAACCTTTCTGTTTGCATATAACCTTTAAAGTCATCTCTGTAGAATTCTTTGTATATTACTTCTTTTCCATTGAACCACCCAAGCATCCAATTACATCTTAGTTTTTCAGTGTGTGTGTGTGTCTTACAGCATGCAAGCCAGTTCCAGTTACACTGGTCAGGACCTTTTGTGGGAGATATTGGTGCACAAACTCCTTTCATCTATTAATTAGCTAATTAATTAGATGAATGCCAAAGGCAATGGCACAAAATAAAAGGAAAAGTAAGCAACCTTCATGTATGCATGCATTGAAATCAAACTGGTATTTAGCCAAGAAATCCATTGAAGTAGTCTGGCAGAGAAATTCATTACATGGACCAAAACCTGCAAGCTCCTTACGTGGAAAAACATAGAAATTGTACCTGAGAAAGATCAATTTTCTAAATCAGAACAGCAGCAGGTCATTCATCGCACTAATAAAGAAAATGAAGGAAAAAGAAGAAGAGTAAAATGAAACCATTTCCAGCAGCAATATCAACTAGAACCAAACCCTTGAGAAAAAAAAAAGTTAAAGACAGCTACGTGCAGGTCCTGGTAAACTGTACAAGTGTGCTCTTACTTTAATACACCATCCGGACTGAATTATAAGCAAAAAAAATATTGAGTGTGGTAGTCCAAAATATAAGCAAATCTTAACTACTTTCACACCATTTAATGTGTTTATCCACAAAATACCCTCCATTTAATGCAAATATTAATTTTGAGACCCCTTTTATTAAGGGCATTTTAGAGAATGAAGTTTAATTTTTGATGAGATCAAAAAAATTAAATGCAGTTAACTAACGTTCTTAATCTACGTGAATTAGTCATTTTTTGCTTATTTATGAGTCCGGAGTAGTACCAATTACTTAAACAGATGATAACATTAATAACAATAAAAAGAGAGGCTCTTTTAGAATTCTGATTACTTGAAAGTTGAAATATCATACAAATATGCTTTAGAAACTCCACTCAAACCAGCACATGAATGAATCCAAGTTATGTTTCTCATTTATTAACCTTAACAGAATGTAAGAAAATTCACAAAAAACCCTAACACGACCACATCATCAAACTGGCACGAAGTTGCAATGTTCGTCAATTATCACTCCCATTTCAGCGGCAAACATTTCCACATTTACTTGAACGGTTCTAAAACACGATCCACCATCAAAATTGACACCAATAACATTAATGTCACTTCAAAACAAAAAACACACAACCCGGAAACGAGGACGATCTATATCGTTACCAATTTGCCATGCAATCTAAGTTCAGTTTTCTATGCTTTCCTCAACACACAAGAATCAAACCAATTACACAGCTAATGCAATAAAATTATTTGCATGTAATAGCAATGCAATCCACTAATTATTATTTTTTACATTTATCGGAAACAGAGAGTGGGAGAGAGAGAAGAGAACGTACGGGTAAGCGACGAAGGAGTGGTTAGAGGGATCCCAGCGGAAGGGACAGACGCCGAATTGGACGACGGCAAACCTGCGAGCGGAGTCCCTGACCTTGAGGTACCGGACATCGGAGCGGTCGAACTCGAAGGACTCGCGCCAGGGGGCGCTGGTGACGCCGGTCATCTCGAGGTCGATGGCCACGAAGTCCGACGAACGGACATGGCTCCGGAGCTCCGCTAGCGAAGCCTCGAAGTTCGCGGTGGTCACCGTCTTCAGGGGAAACGCCGATCCGCATGCGGTGGTGGAGGTTGAAGAGCTCAGGGCACGTGAGAGCGCACGTGTGAGTGCCGAGGAAGGAAGGTTATGTGGCTTCATTGTTTATCTGTGCTGCTGCATTCTTCGTCCGGGGTTTAGAAGAGGGATAACGAAAGCTGAGAAGGGATACCGTAGTGAGTAGTACAGTACTCTTTCGAAGGGGAAGATGTAAACGGTGTCGTTTCGCTTGTGTCGTTTTTGTTTGGGCTAAGAATTGCAAGCCCGGCCCAGCTATTCTGAAAGGAAGGGATGGACATAGACATAGGGCCTGTTTTTACCCAAAAAATAAAACACATATAATGAAAGCGACACGCGGTGAAGGGGCAAACTGTAGTACTGTACGTAGATTTTCCTTGTCCCCCTAAATTTATATAAACATAGATAGATTACTTATGTATCAAAAAAAAAAAAAACATAGATTACTACTACTTTAAGCACACTATCACTGTGTTGAACTGTTGGAGAAATAGAAACCATTGCCTGGTCACAGAATCAGGTACAAGTGTACCACATTTCTTCATGCAGAATTTAATGTAGAAATCCTGAAACTCAAGATAACAGTAAATTACACACTCGTGGAAAATCAACCGGGAAAACCAAATTAACCAAAATTATTTCACTTTACAGAGAATCTAATGAATTTAATTGGAATACAATGTAACCATATTTTGTACCATTGTTTTGATGATATAGATATTGTGACATATTACTACTTAGCAAAAGTGACATTTTATGCATTATTTAATTTATTAGATTAAACAGTATACTAATATATTACTAAATGATATTATGATTATTTACATCCACCTTGTATCCAAATTAAAATCGAATCAAGTACTCCTGCAAAACCATACTGTTATAGCGTAAGCAGTACTATATCATAGTAGGACCTCAGATTTGGTTAATTATGACCCAAAATAAAGTTACATAGGATCTACTAATCCTTACAGTTTTAATTATTATACATTATTTCAAGCTCATTTCACACCACATTGCTTTAAATTCAAATACACTCGTCAACATTAAGGAATCATCAAAAGCTAAGAAAAATAAAATTAAGGAATCATCATTCAGCTCAACCCCAAATATTTCACTTCATATGTTCATCAAAAGTGACCAGCTGCTGTGTTAATTGAGCTTTACCAAAAAAAAAAAGCGATCAGCTACATAGTGTAACCGAACAGCATTCCACGTTGTTACCGTTTGCCAGCTCACCTTTCCGTTACTTTCCCCAAACCTTCCCGTGTCATACTTCCCACTCCACGTCAGGGTTACCGTTGACGATGGACATTTTTTTCTTTCATAAAATAAAAACAATCTTAATTTTACAAACAAATAAAGTTCTTTTATAAGCAAACATGTACATGTGTGACTGTGTGAGATGCTTATTGCACACATGCAGTACATGTAACTACAGAATGACACCTCACAAATTTGATTTCTCTCCCCCAAATCTGAATACTAATTTGATTTCTCATTCTCAATTTATATAGCAAATGGGTGAAGAAGCAAAACCGATGACTTCTAGATCTTAAGTTCCGTAGTGTAAATTACAAAGTCTCGCTCCTTCTCTTCTTCACTCTCTTCTATGTGTTGGAGGTTTGGGTGAAATGGGATGGGGCGTATGGGTTTGGGTATTTTGAACGTGGGAGAGAGAAGGGAAGGGACGAGGGTATTTTAGTATTTTAGTTTTACAAAAAAACTCTAAAGTGGGGTGTGTGGCTAATTTAGTAGGTGTATTTAGCAATTCCCTACCGTTTGCTATACGTTCCCGTAAGGCCCATTTTCGGCCCAACTCACACTCGCACTCCCACTAAGGTCTTCTTCATCGTTGACCAAAAAAAAAAAGGTATTCTTCATCAGTGTCACCACGCACTTTCTCTCTCTACCGCAAACACACACTCTCTCTTCCTCAGAATTTTCTCCCTTTTCCGATTCCTTTTATTTATTGGCGTTTTCCCACTCCTTTTCTTTTCCCAGAAGGCACTTCCCCTCTCGTATTGATGTCGGTATGTGTTTTTCTTACCTCTATCTGTTTTTGTTGCTTTTTTTTGTTGCAATATATTTTTTTCTGAAATGATTTGATTTTCTATCTGGTAATTGTACTGTGCTGTTGTATACGATTCCCCAAGCTCTGATTCGCGTTTTCATTTTTGTGGTGAGCTTAACTTTCTCTCGCGATGATTTTGATTTATTCGTCCCGTAAATTTATATTTTCATTTCTGGATTTTGGCACTGTGATCCTTATACTTTGATTATTTGAATTAAGGTTCACGACTTTGATAAAAAAATTCCTTTTTTTATGGGGCGAGTTTGAAATTTGAAGAGAAAACTAGAGAAGGTGTATTAATTTATGTTAGGAGCTCCATTGTGGTAGAAGTTTGTTTCTTTTGAGATATAATAGTGTGATAGATTATGATTTCTACTGATTAGCAAGCTCTTTTTTTTTTAGTTTAAAACTTTTTTATTCTTTAGCAGAGCTTGTATGCCTTGTGATTCGATCATAAAACGTTTTGTGATAGAACACAATAGTCTTACGATGCTGCTCTTTATCATGTGTAGTTGTCAAATGAATAATTTAGATGTTTTGGTTCATTTTTTTATTTTGTTTTAAATTGGATGGTTAATGGAAGTCAGTTTTTTAAATATGCAGTTTAACTACTAAGATTTCTTTCTTTTTAGATCGTCGTGTGCTTTGGTTAATTTGATTGTTACTATTTTGGGGGGTTTGTACTTTTTACTGGTAACTTCTAAATCATGACGTGTAGTCTGTTAAAGCCTTAAAGGGGCTTGTAGATCAGATATTTTATAATTTCTAGCTGATTCCTTTTTTTAATTCCTTCCACGTGTGGGGTGAAATTACAGAATTCCTAATTGTCATGTTCTAGTTCAACCTTCCCTTTTCTAAATTGATGCTTCATGATTTGTTGTCTTTTCTTTTGTTTTATTCATGAATTATTATATATGAACTTTAGTTATTGTTGATTGCTTAAACTCAGTTGGAACAAGCATTTTTTTATTTACATAATAACAGTTTTAATGGAAAGGGCAAGTAGGGGAGTGAATAACTCAAAAAATAAAGTATCTGTGTAAAAGGAACAAGAACACTAAAAATTAAACTATAGAAGAGAAACAAATCAACTAGGGAATGCTACCCAAATAACCGTTTAAATAGCACAATGTCATAGGGCTTTACCCTGTTTGATCTTCCCAAATTTTTGAAATGGTATAGAGGTTGTTCCATTTTCCACAATGGCAGGACCAATCCCAAGTCATCTAGCATTCCCCATCGATACCAGAGAGTGCAAAACATAGATATTAAGTCACTGGACAGTGTAGCATTGAATGACTACTAGTCTCAGAGTAGGAAAAAGGAAAGAAAAAAAAAAGAAACACGAGAGAGCTTTGTATGTTTTGTGAACGTGCTGCAAATAATTTGTGGTAAATTATATCAAGTAGTGTAGTCCAAACTCCAAATAATGACCTGACCTTTGAGTGAGTCATGGGCTTTGGATAAGCAAAGGGGGTTGGCAATTAGAAACAAGTTGCTTTTTGGAGATTGAATAAGAATTTGGAAGGGCAATTTACATGAATAGACCCAAAAGAATCCAAAAAAGCATTCCTATGATCACGGGATTTTGGGTTCTATACTAACACCAACTATTGCTTTTAATCAAAGTAACCTTTTCTACAGTGTTATGTTTGGGGATTTGGTCTTCATTAGTCTATGGTTAATGGTATCTTGCACTCGACATTATTATTTGAGACATGCATGTATCAAATTTTTGCAGATGTAAATCTATTCCATCGTCAGCTTTCCTTTCAATTTTAATTGGTTAGAGTTTATGACAGATTATCAAGTTCATAAGCATAATAAAGAATTTTATGAGGTTTTTTGAGTCTATATTTTACATTGGCTAATGTGATTATCCTACAGGAAAAGGGTCGGCCACTACCAAAATTTGGTGAATGGGATGAAAATGATCCATCCTCAGCTGAAGGGTTCACAGTGATTTTTAATAAGGCCAGGGATGAGAAAAAGACAGGTGGCAATCCCGAGTCACCAGGAAAGACTGCCACTGAACCTCATAGCAAACCTGCATTAGATCCTGGCAAACCTCAGAGTGTAAGATGTTCTTCATTTTATATCATTGTGGGTGTACGTGTGTGTTTGTGTAAAACTGACACACACTGCTGCTTGTTATATATAATCTAAACATAAAATATTTTTGCCCATCTGAAAAACCGAGCTTTAAGCTTGCAAAATACTGATTGTGTGTGTATGTTGCCAATAAGGATGACAATCTTAGCAACTTAATGTATATGTTGGCAATATATGCTAGACTAATAATAGGAAGAAAAAAAAAAAGAATAAGAAGCTTTGACCAAACAAATCCAAGACCTGTTAAAACTATGATTTATTGTTTATAAATTATAGCCTCTGCTGAGTGTTTTTTTTTCCTTTCCCATTTCTCTTTCTGATATCAGTCATAGCTACAAACAATAGTTTTAAATTTTACCATTTTCGTTGAGGATCACATCTGGCATACTCTTGTGTTCAAAACTAATATATGTGCATTCCTATATTAAACTGTGGTTAGGATGAAGCTAAAGGGTTATAAATAATGTCAAAATTCAAAGATGGATCTATCTTTGATTTTATTTGATTGCACCAGGATATCGTCTGTTGTTGGTGCTAGAACCTGCTAATTTTAGTCGGTGATCTAGCACTAATAATTTGTTGAACTTTGAAATTTTGTTTCTGAGCAGATAACTTAGGAAAAAGTTAGGTTTATCTTTTGTCTTTTTCTTTTTTAGGGGCAGGGGGATGATCAGTTTTCGTTTTGTTGCATTTGATTTTCGTAGGGTTTAGATTGTCTCATTGTCTGTATGTATTTACTTTTATCTCCTCATGAGTGATTTTAATTGGTTTCCAGAAAAAATGGTTTTGCTGCATACAAAACCCTCCTGCAGAATCATAGCAATGGTTGCTCCAGTGAAACAGAACAACAATGTCTATGTGTAACTAGCTCCACAGTATTTTCTCAAAGAATAGGAGCTGTAGAGCCATAAGTGAATTCTACTGGATTTAGATTCTGTGCTGTAAAAGTGAGCTGCAATGGGGGAAAGCAAAGAAGACAAACTATTATTTATGTGTGTGTATCAATGTTGTGGTTTATCATTAGGAGCCAAGGTTGCTTCCTGTTTTGCCTTGTCTTGCACTATGAGCTAGGGCGTTGCTTGTCACACTGTGTTCCTTGTATTATCAAACAAGTCCTATTTTATGAACCCATTTCATTCCTTTGATTTCCTTGCAATTTGGTACGTGCCTTGCTTTTGATTGACATTAGCTGCCAGTTCTTTTCCAGTTGGAGCTCTTCTTCCATACTGGGAAAGAAAGAAAAATGAAGAATGAATGATAAAGTTATTCTACTTATTTTTGCTCATACGACATGCCATGTTCTACATACGTGTTGGATCCAGAAGTCCATATACATATTTAGCATGCTAATAGCACTTTGCTTGTCAATCGATCTGAGAATCGTAAATAGGCTATGAAGATTGGCGTAGTTGTTAAGGAGGTATATAATAGTTTGTTTCTTTTTATCTTCGTTGCAATTTCAAATTTGTATGGAAATAATGGTTATTGTGATTTCTAATTAAATCATTTGAGATAGGTGCCTAGATGGATTTAAAAATTATGCGACAATTGCTGGTATGGTACTATATAGCTTGTTTGCCTCTATTCTGGTCCGGATTACAACTAAATGCAGCCAGAATGTTAATATTGGTATTGGTATTTTTAAGGAACTTGGTGACCCGAAATGGCAAGCTGAAATTTTGAAATTTTGCTAATGTGACAAATGTAGAGATATAACAAGCTGAAGTGATGTCTAGAATTGTAAATTATAAATTATAAATAAAGAAAAAAATGTATCTATTAAAAAAGCTTATTTATATAATAAGAGGAGATGACAGTATGATTTGAGCTTCTCATCAGAGAAAAATGTAATGTACTCTTATACAAATGTATGACATTATTTTAGACGGATTAAGGTATGATGACTGTGGCACTCGTGACCATTTTTGTACCAAAAACCTTCATACCAAACAGAGGTACTCTTATTCTTAAATAAATTATTAGAAATAAGAAATGATTTGGTATTTTATAATCGTTAATAAAAATAAAAACTATTTTCTCAAATTTGATAAGTCCATACATAATAATGTTTACATAACTTATCCATTGTGTAGCATTTCAGGGAGACAAAAATGCATGTTCATGTGCCTAAAAAAGAAGAGCAGAGCTGCTAAATAATGTTGAATCAGGTGATTCCTATGCATGCAACTTAACCCATAAAGACAAACAAAATTTGGTGGAATGACAAGTTTTTCTTCAAAATCAACCATACTGATAGATCATTGCAGTCTTCTATAAGCCAAGCTTTCTTTCGAAGAGGCGGCGAAGAAGATAAACTTGGAGGGTGCTGCAACCGATTAGTGCTGCTGATTCAAGCATGGCCTTGTGAATTGCCCTTGAGCTCATTGCATTATTTACTGTAGTTGCAATACAAAATTCAGTGTATGAACAATATACAGAATTTATGTTAAACATCATATTCACATTAAATAATAGTATAAACTTTTTTTTTGAAGGAAGCAAACTTTATTTTTCTAACATAAGTAGCTCAAACTCAAATAGTTTATCATCTAAATTTTTCCTTTTCTTTTCATCATCCTCTATGGCTATGCCTCCACATTTTAATTTCAATTTAAACATAATAGTCCTCCTTTGACATCATCTGAAAAACCATGAAACTGAACCGACAACAGAACCTTATTGTGTGATATGTGGCATACCTATTGCCTGGCGTTCTGTCTGAGCCTCAAGCCAATGCTGCTCATACTGAATGTTGAAAAGAGCTTCCTCTAACTTTATTATCTGTTCTAACAAAGGACTAAAATGCTCTGCACGGAAGAAGATATCAACATTAACACTCACCATTCTAGAAGGGTTTCACAGTCTCAAAATGGACCAGCATAAACTATAAGATGTTACAAAATTAACCAGTCCATTCATGTACGGCTCACCATCTTTTGCATGCTGATCGAAGGTGGAAAAATGGTTAGAGTGCACATCAAAGTCAACTTTTTCGCGATAAGGTGACCTGTTGGTGAAGCAGAAGCGATAGGGTCCTCTGGTTCGAGCCACGAATTCGAATTTTTCACTTATCTTGTCACGAAAATCTTGAACTTGATCACCAGAAGGTCCCTTCACCTAATGATCATCAATAGTTGACTTCTGAAGCTTTCTAATATAACATGTAAATATAATATGAAACAGAGAGGGTAATGAATAATATTCATTATTTCATCAACATTGGAAAGGATGGAATTTCCATTTTTTTTACTTTTTTTCTCTCCATAAAATATGAAATATTTTTAATTTCTTCTTATATGGCTTCTAAAAGAAACACTAGTGATGTTATTTTGAAAATGATAACTCATTACTTTTTTCAGCACTTTCCAATGCTCGGATTGGTTCCATGTGCATAGATCCAAAGCAATGTAGCAATTGATAATATATATGGGGTAAAAGCAATATTTTGAGGTGCAAACAGCATTTTCCATATGCAGGGAAAGAAATGGAAGGTGAATTAAATAAATTAACACAAGGTATGCCTCAATTTGTTATTTGTTTCAAATCATCTTAGAGCACGTGATGTCACATTACTCCTTCCTAACATTTTTTTTGTCACCATGTGAATTCCTCATTCAAATCATGAAAGACCGCACATAGTAAGAGTAACACATAAAATTCACATAAAAGGCTCTGAAAATACATTGCTCATACCACAAGGTCTAAACCTTCTTGAGTATATTGCCAAGTTGTATCAGCGCTGATGACAACAAAGGAAGCATGGACGGTATCCCCTTCATACTGAACATGATGAGAGTAGCATTCTTCCCTATCTATCACAAATCTAATCCCATCCACTGCATTCAGGTTGCATGATAAGATCACCACCACTGCAATTGCAAATTTGGGTAGCCCCACCTTCATCTCTACCACTACATAAGGACACTAATCCATCAGTTTTGTAACCCATCTTAAAAAAGTTGTCCTTTCAACATTTTTCACAATAATTTCCATCTTTGGAAATAATGAACATGTATATTGTGCAACTGATAAGTGATGTGTATGTAACTAACATGAAATCCAAATTAAGAATTTAAACATTCAATGGATCGCATAAGGACGAATCAACATGATTAGATTAGAATTAGAAACATATGATACATGCAATAATCGAATAGAAAAATGTCACCTTTTTTATATCAAATATTTTACTCCGAAACGATTTCAAAATGAAAAGGGAGTAAGGATTCTTCTAAGGGGGAAAAATGAAAAGAAGAGGAAAACGTGAGATTGGTTGTTCTGTAGATCAGTTCGTGGAGTTTGAGGTTTTGTTGTTAATAAAGAGAGCTTTGATCCTCTGCCACTCGAGTTCAGAATAGACCATGTGTTGGGCCAATAATGTTGGTTTGGTAAATTAGTAGAAAATTAATTTTGAAGAAATGTGAATTATAATTACTTTAGAGCATTAAATTATCAAAAAGAAAAAAAAAAGTATATTGGTAGTGAAAAGAAAAAAAAAAGATGATCAAATAGAGTGCTTCAAAAAAAAGTAAGATCCGATAGAGAATCATACGTTGTAATTGGTCTAATATTGAAATTTCAATTATATCATGTAAATGAACCCACGATCGAATTGCTAGAATAACATAATCTCCATCAATAAGCACATTGAGAATTAAAAATAAATAAATTTTAAGGCATTAATTCGCCATCAAATATCCTTATATTAGACACACACCTAAACTATCTAGGCTTACATAACACATTTAATATGAGGAGAAATAATGACTAGAATAAATAGCATGGGGCTACTTGTGACATGGTAGCAAATCAAGAACATTCCAAATTTCCAACTAAAAGTGAAAAAAGCATAGGCTTTTCAACCGAGTGCAGTAAAGAGGACACATGCACTGAGAGCCAATGCTGTTGATTTAACTGCAACAGACCATGGCAATCTTCCCTTGTCCTTCCTTAGGAAAAGGCCTTGGTACACAGGTATATTGATGAGAACCAAAACCCCACTTAGTAGAACTTGCAATGCCATTCTCTTGCATATTCCAACACCCCCTTCACTTATTACTACATGCTTTAACAACATGCCAAGAAGACAGAACAAATTTAGCAATGCAAGTGTAGCCAATAAAGTGAGCATTGGGGAGGAGTTTCCAAACTCCATGATCTCTTTCTCATATCTTTGGGAAACGTTTTCTTCTGCTACCTTAGCAGATACTATGAATGCTGGATCTGAAAACCCCAAAGACTTCAAGATGGTATCAACAAAGGCAAATAGGTAAGAGCTTGTTCTCTTATAAAGCCACATCCTCAGGTCATTCCACCAACCCTGAATTGTGCCTCCTAACCACAGAAACTCTAACAAGCAGTAAGTAGAATCGCCAACCATGACATATGCGAAAGGTATGAACCATGGACTTGAAATCTGATCAATCCACCAAAACAAAAATTAGAACAGCATCAGCATAAATCAGAAAAGTTAGCCCCAAGTGTGAAAAATCATAATGTCAAAGGGATATTTTCTTCTTCTATTCTATTACTATTACTAAATAGGAAAATTAAGTCCTTATTCTTCCAGCACGTGTGATTTCTCAGACTGTGACACATGCCACCTCTTCAAATCTTTTTATCAATTATTACTCATCAATTATCAATAACTATATAAGAAAAATAAGTTCTGACTTCCCGGGCTATGACACGTTTCCATGAAAACTGTACTCGTGTTGCTAACAAGACCACATTCATTCATACCTGTGGAAACAAGGGAATGCCTTTGAGGAGATAGAGTGGAGGGATGATGGAATAATATAGAGTTGGCCAGGAATTAAACGCCCATAGATTAAAGTAACAATATGCCATTTGAAGGCCTGGACTGATCAATCCAAAAGCATATGCAGGACTGAACTTAGAAAGTAAAATTTGAAAGCCTCCTTCAGCCCATCTCTTATTCTGAACAAGTGTTTCTGGCAAAGTGGTTGGACTCACACCTAAGAAAGCTTTCCTTGGTGGATTATAGTACACTGATTTCCATCCTCTGCACTGAATAGCCAACCCCGTTATCACATCCTCCACTGAACAACCATATAGTAGCCCCATCTGCAATCAAATATTCACATATACTAAATTTATAAGTCACTACATTTTCAGTAATATAATAATTTTTTTTTGTTTATCAGCTTCTGACAAGGATCAATGAGAAAGAGTGTGTGACCTCTTTTCCCCATGATGCGTTTTCCTCATAGGTACAACTTGCAAGAGCCTTTGATTCTTCTTCCAGTTCTTGCAAGCTTGCTTCTATCATTTGGTCAATGTTTTCATCTACACTCTTCCAATGATCATTCTTGTATTGATCATTGAACTTTCTCCCGCAGAGTGTGTCTCTTCTGTGAAAGCAGCCAGTTCCAACATACATAGGCCCACCAAACCCATCAGCTCCATGTAATTCAAGCTTCATATGTTCAAAGTTCAAACCCATCACAAACTTTTGGAGTAAGCTACCATAGCATGGTGCCATTTATGAAAGTGAACAAAACAAAAGATAAACAAACTAACATTCTCTAATATTCTATTTGTTAAAAGTTTTGGATTGAGACATTGAGTGTTATATTTTACTGAAGGGACAAGGAAGGGGGTAGATGATTTCAATCCTAACCTCAATTTTATTAGCATTGACTAATTTACCTCACTAATTACACGTACAGAACCACCATATAAATCGTTCTTTGTGATGTTCTCAAAGCTCTGAGGAGTCTGCACAAAAGCGATTTCATGGCCTTTGTTTTCATCCATGAAGAAGCAGAGTGCATCCCTTAGAGATCGGGAATTGTTTGAGTACATGTCACAATCTACATTGAGAATGACCTTCCCATTGCTGATCATTGATGACACCCTTATCTGCATTTAAGGACCAACAATACATTATGCAACAAACAATTAATTTCACAGGAAAAACGTGCACATACTTTATATCATAATTGAAGATAGACTTTACTTAATCTATTCTACCAGTGAATTCATGGCTCCAGCTTTGAAGTTGTGTGCAACATGGGGTCTCTTTTCACGAGCCAAATACACCAAGGTAGGCATAACAAGCCCATCTACATCTCTGGCACTCAAGTCCTTTCTATGAAGTAGTATCTGTAAACAAAGCAATATAAGCCATTGGATAATATAGGAATAAAGGAAAACACTGTTTCATGTACCATAACTGACATACAATATATATGGTTCTAACCATAAGAATTGAAAATTGAAACTAATTTTATAAGTAGTATCAACATCAATTAAAATTCTAAATTGGAAGACTTATTTCCAATTTTAAAGCTCAGACTCCATGTCTAAACAATAAGGATTTTTTTCCCTCTCTATTTTTCACAATTGTTGCTGGTTTTGGGACTGCAGGTGTGTGCGTGTATCTATATATATATATATATATATATATATATATATATATTGAGACACACACACACACATACTAGCAAGCTAAATTAGACTATTCTAAAAATCTCACTTGTTTAATGGCTAAAATCATATACAATTGTTATTAAGCATGTAATGTAACCCATGCCAATAACTTTGATGTACAAATAATTTTGCAAAAATATAGTATGGAGTAATTAGCACAAAAAGTGGCATACTTGAAGAATAGTGTCATGGTCACGTCGAGAAGAATATGTATCCCACTGACAAAACCCCTTATGCTTTGAGCGTACCTCCTCTGGTACTTCACCCAGCTTGACTGCATTTTCTATTCGACTTTCCATATCTTGGTACAATTTCTACAACATGTGTTCATAAAACTTTTCAGTTTCCATTCTATACATTTATGATTTATTTTTCGGTAATTTTGCCAAGAAAGAATGTAACAATATGAAGATATCATCAAGGGCAAACAATATTAAGTAGACCAAAGTTAACGGTGTGACATAAATAAAGATAAGGTTCATTGCAATAGGCATTTGGATTCAATGTCATATGCATGGATTTGAAATATTACACGGGTTTGTGTAGTATAATAAGTTGACTTTATTTGGAGTAAACCACACTTACTGTAATGATCTTCATGACAAAATTTTACTTGATATAAATAATTACAAAAATTATACATTTTGAAAATGTGCTTCAAAATAAAATTCCAAGAGATCATATATATATTTACAATTCTAAAGAAGTGTAGGTAATTTACCTTGACGGCAACAAACTCTTTGGCATTATTTGGGTAATTGGCTGAGGTAATACTGTTAAAATATGCCATTGGTGATCTAGGTTCCACCTTGAATCTATTGCAAAATGGCAACCAATGCTTGGCAAAGTTGGATGCCTCTAAGAGAGCATAGAATGTAATATCCGATCCAGCATCATCGGAAAGATACACACTAAGCTTCTCCGCTGGATAATCATATGCCATAACAGATAGCACTGTGTTCATTACCATCACTGGTGGCTCAATCTCTGGATTTGCCGTACACACAAAAATGTCCACTCTCGGCAACATGTTCCCGAATCTATTTCAAAACATAGCACATATCTCAATTTTTTAATTCCTCATCTCTGTCAAACTTCACTTTGCACAAGTAGATATTACAAGAAATGAAAGCATATTAATTACTTAACTTTTTTTAGAAATTATATTTTATCAAATTAACTATTTAATCTTATGATATTATCTTAATAATGATGCAAGTCTAATTTTAGATTAACTGGACTTTCATAGGTATTTTAAATTTATAGTCTATATTCACTTATTTTTTTAATGTATATTACATGTTAAATTTAAATTATTTGGTGAAGTATAAAAAATAGCTTTTAAATTTTATGAAAAATTATAAACTAAATCTATTTAAGAAATTAAAACCTTCAATATAATAATTAGATTGATTATCTAAAAAATTATTAAATATAGAGTGAGTATATGTGAGATTAATTGGAATCGAAGTTTTAAATAGGTTGTGATAGGATAAAGTTGAATGGTAAGGAACTGTTAGATACGAATTGTACGAATTTACATATATAATTATCATGATATGCAATTATTATGTGATATTCGGTTGCTTGTTAACAATTGAGATCTATTCTTAACAACCCGGAGTGGAGGACTCAGGTGGTGCATGTCTATAGAGAAGCCAGCAACGCAGCAAATTGGTTGACTAATATAAGGGTCACACACACACACACTAGTTCTTTTCAATATTGTAATCTCAATTGAATGATCTATGCCTAGACCTTTAGGCTTGATTCTTAGTGAGGACTATGTAGCAGGGGTTTTTCTTTGCCACATGATGGTTCTGTACTTCACTCCATTTTATAAAAATAATAATAATAATAATAATTAATAACATGATAAAAAAGTTCTCATGACAATAATCTTATGCTGTACACTTGTGTTATTTAACGTACATATATATGCCTTTTAAAATGTAAATGAAGTATATTAGAAATGTGTGGTACCTTTGAGAAAGTGTGTGAGGGAAGGGTCGTCTGAACACAGGATTCCATCTGAGAGCTTGTCGGAGAACCCAATAAAGACCAAACCATAGTTCAGCACAAAACAAGCCAACCCTGCAAACCCATCTAATTCCAATATCTTCACCTCCTTTGAGGATGTAATTCACTCTGTAAAACCATATGAAGCAAATGCCCACCAACAGTGACAAAGAGAAGATTATGTAAACAATTCTTCCTTTCCCTCTCCTTGTTGTTTCAAACAATGGATAATACTCCTCCTCCGCCATCTATTTGGTTCTATATATTGTTCCTATATTATGTGTGCATATGTGTATATATATAATGTTAGTCTAACTATATTTATTTGGATAATAATTCAATTATTTTAAATCAAATTAATAATTAGGTTTGTTGACAATCGGGTTTGAATGTCACTTGCGCATGGATCTGCACTATTTATTACACCCATTTTGCATTCTAATAAATAAGCTTGCTTTATTTGGGTGGAGTGAAGTGTCATTCGATCATTAAACAACTTCATGTTTATATAGGCAATCCCTCTGCCGTACTCACGTTTTTGTCTTTTGATGCGGACATGTGACAATGTGACCCTTCGTCACAAACTATATTTAATTTTTCAGCTAACTCTTACAGTTAGACAATATATATATATTTCATGTACTATACACTAATATACAGAAAAGCTGCATAAAACGATGCAAAATATTTTGAGCTGCAAAAATTATGTTACACATGTATTCACAATTCTGCTATAAAATAACATAACTCTTCCACAATTTAGCATATGGAGAATAATAAAAGTTTAAATTTAACACATTAATTCACTACTCAAGTATCCTATTATATTACAGAGACACCCTGAAACTAGGCTTACATTAACATAACAGATTTAATATGAGGAGAAATTGTTCAGCAATTGAATAAATAGCATAAGGCTATTGGTTACAAGATAGTAAATCAAGAAAATTCCAACAAAAAGTGAAAAATTGAACAGGCAATTCAACTAAGTGCAGTAAAGAGAACACATGCACTGAGTGCCAATGCAGTTGATTTAACTGCAACAGACCATGGCAATCTTCCCTTGTCTTTCCTTAGGAAGAGGCCTTGGTACACAGGTATATTGATGAGAACCAAAACCCCACTTAGTACAACTTGCAATGCCATTCTCTTACATATTCCAACACCCCCTTCACTTATTACTACATGCTTTAACAACATGCCAAGAAGACAGAACAAATTTAGCAATGCAAGTGTAGCCAGTAAAGTGAGCATTGGGGAGGAGTTTCCAAACTCCATGATTTCTTTCTCATATCTCTGGGAAACGTTTTCTTCTGATACCTTAGCAGATACTATGAAGGCTGAATCTGGAAACCCCAAAGACTTCAAGATGATGTTAACAAAAGCAAAGAAGTAAGAGCTTGTTCTCTTATAAAGCCATATCCGCATGTCATTCCAATAACCTTGGATTGTGCCTCCTAACCACAAAAACTCTATCAAGCAGTAAGTAGAGTCCCCAAGCATGACATATGCAAAAGGTATGAACCATGGGCTTGAAATCTGATCAATCCACCAGAACAAAGATTAGAAGAACATAATGTCAAAGGGATATGTTTCTCTAACTAGAAAAAAGGAGGTGTTTCATTTAATTAATATGACAGCAGAGTTTTGCTATTTGCAAGGGTCAACTTTCTTAAGAGAGTCAAACATTAGGAGATGGCATATGAGTGATTTTATATTTTTTATATATAGGCCATTTGCACAAGACCCCTTTGAACTTATAGCACTCTGTGCTGAGATTTGACATAAGTATGTAGAATGAAAGTGGGATGGATTAGAGAATTCCTGACCACTTGTGATAGAAGCTTTAATACCATGTCAATGAACATAAATCTAAGAAGCACAAACATAACACAGAAGACATCACAACTGCAACACATGAAATTAGTATAAGATTAAGGGTAAATTACACTCTTTCTCTATAGAGAAGCTGAATTACAAGATCCTCCCCTTTTATGTTAAAATATATACTCTTTTCTTCGAAAAAATAAATATGTATTACATATAAGTCTATTTTAATATGAACAAGCCTTTTAATGGCTGCGAATAAATGATAATTCTAGAAAAATATTTTTCTTTGCAACTTTTAATGTTACAACTAACTAATTTTGGACAGTTTATTATTGATTTTATAATTTTAGAAAACTTTGAGTAAAATCTTTAGTATATATGCTGCTAAGAGGATCACATTCATTATCATACCTGTGGAAACAAGGGAATGCCTTTAAGGAGATAGAGTGAGGGGATGATGCAATAATATAGAGTTGGCCAGCAATTAAACGCCCATAGATTGAAGTAACAATATGCCATTTGAAGGCCTGGACTGATCAATCCATGAGCATACAATGCAGGACTGTACTTGGAAAGAAAAATTTGAAACTCTCCTTCAGCCCATCTCTTGTGCTGAACAAGTGTTTCTGGCAATGTGGTTGGGCACACACCTAAGAAAGCTTTCCTTGATGGATTATAGTACACTGATTTCCATCCTCTGCATTGAATAGCTAATCCCGTTATCACATCCTCCACTAAACAACCATACACTACTCCCATCTGCAATCAAACATTCACACATATATTAAATTTATAAGTCACCACATTTTCAGTAATGTATGTGATAAAAAAAAATTCACTACTTTTGACATTTACTAAAGGTCAATGAGAAAGTGTGTGACTGTACCTCTTTTCCCCATGATGTGTTTTCCTCATAGGTACAACTTGCAAGAGCCTTTGCTTTTTCTTCCAGTTCATGTGAGCTTGCTTCTATCATTTGGTCAATAGTTTTGTCAGCACTCTTCCAATCATTCTTGTATTGATCATTGAACTTTCTTCCGCAGAGTGCATCTCTTCTGTGAAAGCAACCAGTTCCAATATACAAAGGCCCACCAAATCCATCCATGACATGGAAATCCATCTTCACATGTTCAAGATTCAAAGTTATCACAAACTTTTCAAGGTAATTTATCATAGAGTGCCATTTTAAGAAAGTGAATAAAACATTGCAATCCTTCTACAACTTTGATTTGATTTTATAAAGATAATTGTATAAAATATGAGTCTTTTTACTTTTTTGATTACAAGTATGAGTCTTTTTCTAATATAAAGAATAAAAAAATTTAACAAACAAAATAATTTTGACGAGAAATAAAAAATATGAAAAGTGACACGGGGCTCAGTCTAAAAGATGACATGTGTCCAAACATGGAAAGTGGCATGTGTCTCTGTCCAAGACATTTTTCTTATATAGTGATTGATAATTGATTGATTAACCAATTTACCTCATAATGTACTCGTAAAGCACCACCGTATAAATCGTTCTTTGTGATGTTCTCAAAGCTCTGCGGAGTCTGCACAAAAGCGATTTCATGGCCTTTGTTTTCATCCATGAAGAAGCAGAGTGCATCCCTTAGAGATTGAGAATTGTTTGAGTACATGTCACAATCTACATTGAGAATGACCTTCCCATTGCTAATCATTGATGACACCCTTATCTGCATTGAGGACCAATTTAATAATACATACATCATTATACATTCACAGGAAAGTGCACAAGCCTTGATCATAAATGAAGTTTGCCTCAATATACACTACCAGTGAATTCATGGCTCCAGCTTTGAAGTTATGTGCAACATGGGGTCTCTTCTCGCGAGCCATATACACCAAAGTGGGCATAACAATCCCATCTACATCTCTCACACTCAACTCCTTTCCATCATGTAATATCTATAAGGAAATTAATATGTTAATTCTTTTTACTTGTGAACATGTAAGTTTTTTTATATCTCACTTTTTCATTACCAAAATAACATGAATTAATGAAGAGAAAGTGTTTGACATAAGGTAACATACTTGAAGAATGGTATCATGGTCGCGTTGAGAAGAATACGAATCCCATTGAGAAAATCCCTTATGCTTTAATCGTACTTCCTCTGGCACCTTACCTAACTTGGCTGCATTTTCTATTCGACTTTCCATATTTTGGTATAATTTCTACCGAATGAGATAAATAAGATTTTCATTTAGTTAATACATTAGGATTTCATTTAATTTTTATTAATTTGGCAAACAATTGATGTAACATGATGAAGACATGTATAAGAAGACAATCCACAAATATTAACCACATCACCAGAAATATTAATTAGTAACGCAATCTTTAACACATTCTTAGTTGTGATGATAGCCTAGATTCTTTCTTTAATAAAAGAAGAAAAAAATCACAAAGTAGGCAATAATGTTACCTTGATGGCAAGAAACTCTTCAGCATTATTTAGGAAAGTGGTTGTGGTAATGCTCTTAAAATATGCAGCTGGTGACCTAGGTTCCACCCTGAATCTCTTGCAGAATGGCAACCAATGCTTGGCAAAGTTGAATGCCTCTAAGAGAGCATAGAATGTAATATCTGATCCAGCATCATCTGAAACATACACACTTAACTTCTGTGTTGGATAATCATATGCCATAACAGATAGCACTGTGTTCATTACCATCACTGGTGGCTCAATCTTTGGGTCTGCCGTACACACAAAAATGTCCACTCCTGGCAACTTATTCTCGTATCTATTTCAAAACATGCAAATCATCAATTTTGCACTAATCTCTGTCAAACTTCACTTTGTCAAATATTAAATTAAATTTTATTAATTCAACTATTAAAACTTGTGATATTATCCCAATAATAGTGTTGAAATTATTTTATAAAGTATAAAAATAGTTTTTAAATTAAAAAAAAAACGATTGTAGACTTGATTTACTTAAATTAAAAACCTTCAATATTAGTTTGATAAAAAATAATGTTTAAAAATATTATTAAACAGAATGAGTATCATATGTGTGTGGATAGGCCATGGGGGGCAGGTGAATAGATTATGATATACTTCTATGAGTTGCGGAGACACTTGTTATCAAAAAACTTAAAAAGTCATATATCAAAGAAAAACTTAAAAAGTCGTGATATAAATAACGAGTGAATCACTATTTTGATCATGTTATAAGTATTTTAAGAAATATTTTTTTATCGAAGGGGTGTGTTTTAGTTGATAACACACATTAAATTTGTTGGTGGAAAAATCGATGTTCGATTCTCACAAAATATACTCTTAGAAAAGAGGGTGGGACATTTTAAGTGTGACTAGATCCTGAACTGACTAAGGCTAAAGACCCTAACGGTAGTTTACCAACTGTAGTTTACCAAAAAAGAAAAAAAATATTAATTTAAGAGACAATTTAGATAATTCACTTTATAAATAACACTTTATTTTAGAATTTAACGTGTCTTTTAAAGTATGAATTAAATATTAGTTAATTATTATATTACTGGTACCTTTGAGAGAGAGTGTTGGTGTTGGGTAGCCTGAACAAAGGGTTCCATTTGAGGGCTTGCCGAATGACCCAGTAAAAACCAAACCATAGTTCAGCACAAAGCAAGCCAACCCAAACCCATTTCCCATCTTCTCCTTCTCTGAGTATGTAACTCGCTCTGTAAACCCAGATGAAGCACATGCTCACAAATAATGACAAAGAGAAGATTATGTAACCGTGCCTTCCTCTCCCTCTCTTTGTCTCAAACAATGGATAATACTCCTCCTCCGCCATGTGTTTCCTTCTATATTTCTTTCTATTATTATTGTTTATTGAGCTAAGGTCCACACACACTTACTCTTATATATATCTACAATATAAAACACACTGTGATTTTATATATATATATATTTTATTTTATGGTGAGAGAATAAATGCAGCAGATTTTTATACACATATAAGCATCAACCAAATACACGACGTCGTCTCGGTCAAAAAAACTAAATACACTGGTCAACGTCATCATATTTGTCCGACTATTTTTTTATTTCATATAAAAAACATTTTACACAATGTCACAATGAAATTTCTAAGTAAAAAATTACTTGTTTACTTGTGTTTTATTTTGTAATTTTGTTAATAATATTTTTGTATTATTTTCTCTTTTTTACACATTTTAATTGGAATTTATTTATTAATGTATAATGCAAAAACTATATAATAAAAGAATAACATATGATTATTTATGCATGCTATCAGTTTTCCACCTTATGTTTTACTTGTGATTGATGAGTGGCCACAGTGGAAATTCAGTCTCCCACGGCATGATAATTTGATAATTTAAGGAGTCAATTATGTAGTGCCAACTAATTCATTCATTGGCTTAAGCGCAACCATTTGGATAAGGACCTGAAGTGAGGCTACTATAGTCTTATTAAGACCTTAACACCCTTGCATAACGACACAACTAATTCACTGGCCAGATACAGCTAACTATATGGAAAAGGAACTAAAGTGACACTTCGATAGTCTTATTAAGTACTTGGGATCCTCTCTATTTTTTTTATTATTATGCTTTTGGAGAAAATAAATGACATAAATATGATATATGAGTATCATTTATTCCATTTATTCTTCCAAAAACATAATAATGGAAGAAATGGAGAGAAAAATAAATAGAGAAGATCCTAACTCCTTATTAAGACTTTAAAACTTGCATAACTGACGCAACTAATTTCATTGGCCTAAGTGATCACAACCATTTGATTAAGGAATTGAATTGAAGTGAACCATATAAGAAAATCAAGTCCTAACTCTTCATACAGTGACACGTGTTATCTTTCATATTGTGACATATGTCAGCTCATCAATTATTTTTATCACTTACTCAATTACTATATAAGAAAAGAAGACTCTGGCATTTCAAACTATGATGTATAGGTTTTTTTTTTAAAAAAAACACTTTTTTATTAGATAAGAGTCATAAGACCAATACCCTATACGCTCAGGTCTATATCTAGACTAGTTATTAAAAGAAGAAAAAGGTCTTCATCTTCATAAACATGAAAAAACTAACTCACAGGTCTTTGTCTAAAGAACGAGCTTTGTGTTTTCTCCTTAAGAACGAGCTTTGTGTTTTCTCCTTAATAACTCTTTCATTTTTTTCCCTGGATTCCATGATATCAAATTCCAACCTTAATTCTTTGTTTTTGTACACACAAAGTCAAGGTTCCTCAACCCCAACCCCTATCTCTCTTCTCACCTTTTCTTCTTCTCGTTCGCCTATGTGATTTGGGATTAGGGTTTTATCTCCATTTCTCATTGTATCGGTTAGAATTAGGGTATCACTAGTACGGTACCCGTGCTATTGCATAAGTCTCGTTGGTTTTTAGGGTTTTTATGCATTTTTTAAAGGCATATTTTGTTAATTTCCCTAAAAATATTTTATCATACAATGTTTCCATTGAATTGTTCATGAAAGAGCAAATATTCTTAGCTGATATTTTAAAAATTGAAGAAATAAAATATTTAAAACTATAATATATTCTATAAATGTCAATTTTTAATGGGCAAAATGCACACATAATTTTAATTTTAATAAATTATATTTATGAATTTGATGATCTATTCGTTTTACTTTTACTTATACCCGTGAGAGTTGAGACTGAGAGAAACAAAATCCCTGACGGCTGACGGTACCAAGATGGAAGTAGTACCTTACACGATCAGTGGAAGTCGATAAACCCTACCACTACTACTTCATCACCGATCCATCCTCAAAACTCAAACTCAGACACCACACACGATCAACGAAAATGAAGTTCAAGATAGATGAGGTGACAGTGTACTTCCCATACGACAACATCTACCCAGAGCAATACGCATACATGGTTGAACTCAAGCGAGCCCTCGACGCCAAGGGTCACTGTCTCCTCGAGATGCCAACCGGCACCGGCAAAACCATAGCACTCCTCTCCCTTATCACCAGCTACGTCCTTTCCAACCCTAACTCCCAACTCAAGCTCCTCTACTGCACCCGCACCGTCCACGAGATGGAGAAGACCCTTGCTGAGCTCCGTCTCCTCCATGATTACCAGCTCCGATGCCTTGGACCCGCCGCTAAGATCCTCGCCCTTGGACTCTCCTCCCGTAAGAACCTCTGCGTCAACCCCCGTGTCCTTTCCACCGAGAATCGTGATTCCGTTGATGCTGGGTGCCGGAAACTCACCGCCAGTTGGGTCAGGGCGCTTGCCGCTGAGAACCCCGCTGTCCCGACTTGCGAGTTTTTTGAGCAGTATGAGAGGGCCGGGTCCGCCGCTGTATTGCCTCCTGGGGTTTACACATTGCAGGTTGTTTTGAGTTCAATAGGATTTGGGATGCAATTGGTTAAATAGCTTAATTATGTGTTTATTGAAGTGCTTGTCATATAAGAGCTATGTACATCGAAGAGGGAATGTTATTAAACTGTTTTTATATAAGTTGTAACTGTTTTGATAAGCTATTTTGTAGAGCTTATAAAAATTAGCCTAAAACAGTTTATGAGCTTGTCATAAGCTATTTTCATAAGCTCTCCTTGACACTTTGACATGTGCTTATGTCAGTAGATAAGCATAAATAAGCTTTCCATAAGTCAATCCAAATGCACCCTCGGAATGTTTGATTCTGAGTGGGGTTGAGCGGAAAATTCAATTTTGAACAATTTTTGGACATTCCCTAATGTCAAGATAAAGTTTGCGTGTGATTGTCTTAACTTTGATTTTATTCATTTTCAGATGTTTCTGTATGGTTTTGTGTTTGCTTTGATTTTACCAGAATTTATGAAATGCAAAAAACTGACTGTGTATGAATGTGTATGTGATCGTAGGATCTGAGAGCAGTTGGGAAGGAGAAGGGGTGGTGTCCTTACTTTCTGGCACGGCACATGGTGCAGTTTGCCAATGTGGTGGTATATAGCTATCAGTATTTGCTTGATCCGAAGGTAGCTGGCATAATATCCAAGGAAATGCAGAAAGAATCTGTTGTTGTATTTGATGAAGCTCATAATATTGATAATGTCTGTATTGAAGCACTAAGTGTGAGTGTGAGGAGGCAGACTATTGAAGGTGCTAGAAGAAACATAAATAGGATGCGTCAGGAAATTGACAAGTACGTGCTATTTCTGGCCTTATCCTCCTCTGTTATATGCTTCCCATTTTTCACCAACAACTTCTTCAATAGCGGAGAAGGGGGATAACATACTAGAAATTCGGGGTTCTGGGGATTGCATCATCTTCTGTACAATATGCATATTATATTTGTACTTACATTGGTTAGGTTGATTTATAAAAGTGAATAATTTTAAAGGTCAATTATTGCCTTGGGTTGAAAGTTGAAACTACTGTGATCTGTACCTTTCCCTTTGCAATAGTGTCAGCATTGCTTAATTTTCCATTTGTTCCCATAGCTGAAATTTATCGAGATTCTCTTAACTATTTGAACGGGTAGGAAGGTTCAAGGCCACTGATGCAGGTAGACTTCGTGCTGAATACAACAGACTTGTTGAGGGTTTGGCATTAAGAGGAGACCTGCCTGGTATGTAGGATGCCGATTTTGTTGTTTGCTAACTTTACCTCCAATTATCACTAATTGAGACTTCTTTTCTTTACATAGCATCGGATGCCTGGCTTGCAAATCCAGCCTTGCCCGATGATATACTAAAGGAGGCCGTGCCCGGAAATATTCGTCGGGCTGAGCATTTTATTCATGTGTTACGTAGATTGGTTCAATACCTTGAAGGACGCTTGGAAACTGAGAATGTGGAGAAGGAAAGCCCTGTTGGCTTTGTTAACTCTATTCTCAATCATGCTGGAATAGATCAAAAAGCATTAAAGTTTTGTTATGACCGCCTTCATTCATTAATGATGACATTGGAAATTACAGACACCGATGAGTTCCTTCATATCCAAACGATATGTGATTTTGCCACACTTGTGGGCACATATGCTCGTGGTTTTTCTATTATAATAGAACCTTTTGACGAGAGAATGCCCCATATTCCTGATCCAGTATTGCAGGTTAGCGCTGATGTTTTGATTTGTATTTACACTAATACTGTTTTAAACTTAAAGTTAGTTCTATGCTATGTGAGATATATCTATTTCTTATGTGTTTCTAGAACATTTTTCTTATTTTTCTTCACCAATGACATTTCAGCTTTGCTGCCACGATGCTTCTCTCGCTATAAAACCAGTTTTTGAGCGATTTCAGTCGGTTGTGATTACATCTGGCACACTAAGCCCTATAGATCTGTACCCTCGTCTTCTAAATTTTAACCCTGTTGTCAGTCGAAGTTTTACAATGTCCTTAACAAGAGATTGCATATGCCCTATGGTTCTTACCCGTGGCAGGTATTCCTATTATTTGCTCTTTCATGTTTTTAAGCAGACCTTGTTAATATATTATCAATCTCTGCTTTCCTTAAGAAATGCCTCTTTCACTTCCCCTTTTGTTTTGTTTTTAATGTTTAATCGGTTTGTTGTTTCAGTGATCAGCTCCCCGTCAGTACCAAATTTGATATGAGAAGTGATCTGGGAGTAGTAAGGAATTATGGAAGGCTCTTATTGGAGATGGCTTCAGTTGTTCCAGACGGGATTGTATGTTTCTTTGTCAGTTACTCATATATGGATGGCATAGTCAATAGCTGGAATGAAAATGGAATTTTAAAGGTGAATGAACTTGTTAAATTTTTTGATTTCCACAATCCTTTTACTAGTAGTGTCTGTTATATAGTTTCATGGTGCTAAAATAATCTCTTTTGCAGGAAATAATGCAGCATAAGCTTGTCTTTATTGAGACTCAGGATGTGGTAGAAACTACATTGGCTCTTGACAACTACCGCAAGGCTTGTGATTGTGGAAGAGGTGCTATATTTTTTTCTGTTGCGAGGTAAGATAACAGAAACATATTCTCCTGGATGTGAAGTAAAATTTTTCTTTAAGCTTGGTTGCACCTTTTGGTCACAAATAACATGAAGCATTCTTCCATTTCATTCACTCAACACAAATCCTGTATGACATCTCCCTATATCTCTCCATTATCTTTATTGGTTATGAAAGAGAATTTCTTTCTTATCATTTACTAACTGGGCTACCAGGAGCTGTATTTGTTTTCTACTTTACCTGTCAAAGTTCATTAGAGCTCAAGAATATATATGTACTTTTTGCAGAGGAAAGGTTGCAGAAGGTATAGATTTTGATCGACATTATGGGCGTCTAGTGATTATGTTTGGTGTTCCTTTTCAATACACATTAAGCAAGTGAGTTCCATTTGATTAAATTTCTTAATGAGGGTAATTTAGAACTATTGTATTTCACTTTCTTTTGTCCTGGTCAAAATTGTGGAGGTTATAGTGCAGGTTGCAAAACTTAATTAGAGTAGTACATTTTCAGGATTTTGCTTGCACGCCTTGAATATCTACGAGATACTTTTCAAATTAAGGAGGGAGATTTTCTGACTTTTGATGCCTTGGTAAGACTTTGTCTCTCTCTCTCTCTCTCTCTCTCTAATTTGATCATTGGATTGCTAAGCTTTGTGAGTTAGAATCCTTGGTAACATTAGTTTTGCCTAAGCAGAGACAAGCTGCTCAGTGTGTGGGCCGTGTAATCCGGTCGAAGGCTGATTATGGGATGATGATTTTTGCTGACAAAAGGTTAGTGTTCTTATGACCTTTTCTTCCACTTGCAAACATTTTAGTTTGCAAGTGGAAAGAGTTGTATTGCTTTAATGAAGATATTAGATGTACCTAGCATTGTGATGAATGCTTCAATTTATGTAGTTTTGGCTTCTACTTTATTTTTGTTTTTGACAGAGTTTTGGCAGTAAATGCATGGTTTGTTATTACTGTCTGCAGGTATAGTCGTCATGACAAACGTTCCAAATTGCCTGGTTGGATACTCTCTCATTTACGTGATGCCCACCTGAACTTGAGCACAGACATGGCTTTGCATATAGCACGTGAGGTCTGTCGCGTGCACATACTACTACATTATACTGGAATCTCGTGGACACTATATATTTAGTGACCTTGTTATAGTTGCATGTTGTTATAAGAATATATGATAATATGATTGCATAACGACACTTGTCTTATCTGTTGGACGCAGTTCCTCAGGAAAATGGCCCAACCATATGATAAGACTGGCTGCACTGGCAAGAAAACCCTGTTGTCCCAGGAAGACTTGGAGAAGATGGTCTTTGAGGGTAGCATGAATGATATGTTGTATTGAGACTTCCCCGGGCACGCCTACAAATTGAGTGGAACTGGGGTGGCTTTTATCTGAGCATTAATTCCATATGCAGTTCTCAGCCTCACAGAGATATAGTGTCATTTTGATGTGAATGGCGCCATGGAGCAATCGTCATGATGAGGGAGATACACTCATTGAGCATTGAAGGTTCTTGTCGATGAATAGGACTTCAAAATCTTAGAATACTTTTTAGTACTTATGTTTTTGTCAAGGCTTGTAGTGGGTTTATCTATTCTATTTCTATTATGTGATATGAAGCAAGGTTTTGTTGACGTGGATCATGCCACCTGATAACATTAGATTCATTCTTTTTCTCGCTTACAACAATTCTATTTCTTGATTATTATTATGTTTTTCAGCAACTCTAATTCCACTCTTTTACTCAATATATCATAATAATTATCATCTTTTAGTAATTTATTTATAATTCAATTTCAATTTCAATTTCAATTTCAAATTCAATCAATAATAAATATTGAAATTAATAGTTACCATAAATTAAAGACATAATTCTGCTAATGGTGGTAGGGATTTGTAATGCAAAAAGATTGAAAAGCGACTTGATTTTAGTAACATGGGACATGTTACTCGAGTGACATTATTCCAACAGAAAGGACTTGGATTTAATAAGTGCTTCTGGATTTTATACTTCATTTTATGGAGAAAGAAAACACTTATAGGAAGATGCTCTAGGAAAAATAAAATCTTATTTCAGCAGAAAATAAAAAATGACAACAAAATGGCATGTTGATGAAAAATAATATTTCCTTTTCGGTTGAAAAAGAGAAAATCAAAGTCTAGATCCTTCTGGTTATGCAAAGCTGAAGGAGATAGATAAAGTTAAAGCCAATGCTGTTGATTTGATGGCAAGAGAGCTTGGCAATCTGCCGTTGTCCTTCCTTAAGAAAAGACCTTGGTATATAGGCAAATTGATGAGAACCATAAAGCCACACAACAGAACTTGCAACCCCATTTTCTCATATGCTCCAAAGCCACCTTCCCTTAGGACTGCATCCTTCAACACACTAAAGAAACAAAACAAATTGACCAATGCTAGTGTTGCTAATATAGTGAGCATTGGAGAGGAGGTTCCAAATTCCATAATTTCTTTCTCATGGCGCTTCGAAACTTCTTCTTCTGAAACCTTAGCTGTGATTGTAAAGGCTGAATCTGAGAACCCAAAAAGCTTCAAGATGGTGTCAATGAAGGCAAATAAGTATGAGCTTGTTCTCTTGTATAGCCATATCCTCAGGTCATTCCACCAACCTTGAAATGTGCCTCCAGATAACAGAAACTCCAACAAACTATAAGTAGCTTCTCCAAGTATTACATATGCGAAGGGTATGAACCATGGACTTGACATCTGATAAATCCACCAATAATATATTAAACACTACAAACTATGCATTGCTTAGACAAAATACATATACAAATATACTTTTATGTAGGTACATGTATGTATACACACATTAACAGGGCCTAACTACAGTTCGTCTTTCAGGTACATGTATATATGATTTTGGAGAAATTCAAGTGAGTTCCTTAAAAATTAAGTACTCATGAAAGGGGATTGTTTTGTTACCTTTGGAAACAAGGGGATGCCTTTAAGGAGATAAAGTGAAGGGACGATGGAGTAATACAGTGTTGCTAAACAGTTAGGTGCCCATAAGCAATAAGCACAGTATCCCATTTGGAGGCCCAAACTAATCCTTCCAAAAGCATACCATGCAGGACTGTACTTAGAGAGCAAGATTTGAAGGTCTCCTTCAGACCATCTCTTATGCTGAACAAGTACTTGAGGCAAGGTAGTTGGAGCTACACCCAAGAAAGCCTTCCTTGGTGGGTTATAGTACACTGATTTCCATCCCTGGCATTGTATGGACAATCCTGTTATCACATCCTCCACTGGACACCCATATTTTAAACCCATCTGCAATTTAGAAGAAAAAAATCATGCAGCTAAATTTGGTCACAACTCACAACATATCAATCAATTATCAATTACTATTATAGAAAATTAAGTCCTGGACTCCCAGGGTCATCTCTCGGACTCCTTTTATTTTCAACTAAAATTGTTTTATTTGTTAGGTTTTTTTTACAGTTTTTGCTAAAAAAAAACATGTATTTTATACGGGTCAAGTCCATCGACTAGTTAATACTATTATGGAGAGAGAATGTGTATAGAGAGAGAGAGAGAGGAGACCTCTTTTCCCCATAGTGTGTTTTCCTCATATGAGCAGCTTGCAAGACCCTTTGTTTTCTCTTCTAGTTCCTGCAAGTTTGCTTCTGTGAAATGGTCATGATCTTCACTCTTCCAGTTATTCCTGTATTGATCACTGAACTTCATTCCACAGAGAATGTCTCTCTTGTGAAAGCAACCAGTTCCTATGTACAAAGGGCCACCACACGCATCTATACCAGCGAACTCCACCTTCACATACATAAAAATATTATAAATACAAAACATATACAAGTTGTCAACTATAATAGCATAATGCTATGAAATTTTTGGACTATAAAGTATATAAACCATCTCATACACTTCTAAGTTGTCAAAGACATTTATCAGGGGTAACATTAAACTATTAGTACATTACTCGTAGTTGGGATTTTGGGGGGATAGAAATCTTCAACTTTTTGACTTTTAATTCCATAGATAACTCACCTCGCAAATCGCTAGTAGAGCACTCCCATATAAATCATTCTTGGTAACATTCTCAAAATTCTGTGGACACTGAACAAAAGCAATTTCATGGCCTTTTTCTTCATCCATGAAAAAACAGAGAGCATCCCTCACAGATTCTGAATTGTTTGAGTACATGTCACAATCTACATTTAGAGTGATTTTCCCGTTGCTGATATTCGAAGACACCCTTAACTGCATTTAATAGACACAATATTTCATATAATTCTATTCACAAGTAATTGAGTAAGCACCATATGTATACACATTCATGACCAAGATTGGATCATTGATAATGTGCATACTTACAATAATTTTGCATAGCCCAATGTGCAATTTATATGTGAACCAATTTTTTGTACCAGAATAGAAAAAGCATTAAGTACGATTTACTAAATTTTGTACATATAAACAAAGATTAAATAAAATACCAATGAATTCATAGCTCCAGCTTTGAAGTTGTGGTGATGTTGGGGCCTCTTCTCACGAGCCAAATACACTAGAGCTGGCAAAATGAACCCATCTACGTCTTTAGAGTTATTAGGGTCCTTTTTATGAAGTAGAATCTAGTAACAAAAGCAAACCATAGTGTAAACAAGCATTAGAGCAAATGCATGTGTAACGATGACAAAACTAATGCACTTCATTGAATTGAACATGTTTAAAATAGTAATTCACTTGAAGAATTGTGTCATGGTCACGTCGAGAAGAATATGAATCCCACTGAGAAAATCCACTATGCTTTAAACGGGTTTCTTTGGGTACTCTCTTCAACTTGGTTGCATCTTCAATTCGTCTTTCCATTTCATCGTACAATTTCTGCATCATGAAAAAGAAAAACAGAAAAGTTGGACATGTTTAGTGTTCTTTTACTGTTTATTTGGATTGAAGCATTTAAAGCAATTAAAAGAAGTTATTTCTACTGTTTTTCTATATAAATATATACTTGAGACAGAAACAAAAGTGAAAATAAAACACTTTTATAATTAAAAATAGAAATAGGAAAATATTTTCCTAAGCCAATCTAGTCTTTAATTTGTTACGCTTTTCGGTTATATGTTATTTGCCAAATATTTTATCCCTTTCTCTCATTGTAGAATATGAGTGGTGTATGAAATATATAGAGAGAAAAAAAAATGAAAGTGAGAAATTTGATAAAAATAAATAAATAAGAAATGTAAAAATAAAGGTGTGAACAAGTCAACACTTTGTACTTAAAAATTAAAAGCTTTGGTCAAGGCTTTGGGGTTTTTTATTTTATTTTTCCTCCTTTTGACTTGACCAGTCCACGATCTCATTCATATATATATTTCGAAAAAAGTGAAGAAGTTGGCCGCCATTGCCTAAGATAGTGTGTGTTACTTAAACCAATAGGGTCAGCTAAAAATATGGACTTCAGGAATAAAAAATGGGAGTTTATGATCAATGTTTTATAAGAGCTATGATACATTAATATCCACGCACCATATCTCACTCCAATGAGTAAAATGAGAGAAAGAGGTGTGTCATGGGTGTGTGTGTAACATTAATGATTTTATAATACCGCATGCGAGAGATAAGAATTGGTCAATTGGAGGAGGTATAATATGGGTCACCGATAAGAAATGAGGAAGAATTAGAGAGGCCATTTTAGGCAAATAAGAACATAAAGTATTAATCTAATGGATTAAGAAAATTTTAGTATAAAAATTAAAATGATAAAAATCTATAGAATTTAATTAGTATATGTACTGACAATGTAAAAAAGTTTTACAAGACATAAATCCAATCATATCTCACAATATAGATTTTTGTATAAATATTTTAAGAATTATTGTTGTGAGATTGCACTATGATAGAATATGATTGTATATCTGTATAAAAAAAAATTACACAATAAATGTATAGTAATTAAACTCAAGTCTGTATATATAGTAATATATAGTTTTTTTATTGCTAAAATGACAGCATGATGATCGCACTTCAAAAACAACTTTGGCTAATGGCAATGGCCGCCACCTTCTATAAGTTCAAACAACTTGTGAATCAATAAACAAGTATTATTACTTTTATACCTTGACAGCTGCCAACTCTATGGCTTGATTAGTGGCGTCCCTTGATGAGATAATAATATTGGCGTTAAAATACGCAGCAGGTGACCTGGGCTCCACCTTGAACCTCTTGCAGAAGGGAACCCAATGCTTTGCAAAGGTAGCCGCCTCTATGAGAGCATAGAAGGTGATTTCTGAGGCAGCATCATCGGAGAGATACACACTCATCTTCTCAGGTGGGTACTCATAAGCCATCACAGATAGCACCGTGTTGATCACCATCATGGGTGGCTCTATTTCTGGGTCTGCCGTGCACACAAATATGTCCACTCCCGGCAACATATTCTCATATCTGTTTGATTGTTCCAAAACACACACACAAATCTCATTATTCAAATTGCTAATTCAATCCCTAAAATTGTAAAGTAGAGTGAATTTGGTGGTTGAAATATTCTAAATTAATTGATGTCTAGAGAGTAAAAATAATATGTCTATATATGGTACAAGACCTTTGAGAGAGTGCGTTGTTGAAGGGTTGCCTGAAGACAAGGTTCCATCTGAGAGGTTGAGTGAGGATCCAGTAAAAGCCAAACCATAGCTCTGCACCAAGCATTCCAACCCATACCCAATAATATTTTCCATCCTCATCATGTGTGTTTATGATGTGGCTGAATCTGTATACCCAGATGAAGCATATGGCCACCAATAATGAGATTGCAAAGGGCCTATAGATGAGCCTTCCTCTGCCCCTTCTCGTCTCAAACAGTGGACAGTACTCTCCGCTCTCCATGACTACCTACTAATTATATATATGCAACTTGTTTCTTTCTTGTGCTTTTTCATTGCGATGCATTGCTATTTATAATATAAGCGCCCCCTCTGTGTATAGATACATATTCAGCACACACGTCACAAATTGACATTTGAAAGTTTAGTATTATTATTATTATTAAATCCTCTGTATTAAATGTACACAGCCCAATTGGGTACCAACATTACACTGGTTCGAGTGACACTGAACTTGGACTCTTTAAATAAAATGTCAGGTTCGAGTTTTGTGGATGAAGAAATATAGTTGAGAGGGGAGATTAGGCATTGACAAAGCCGATAGATACTTCACACCAATAATATAGGTACAAACAAAAACACCCCAATTGGGTGAGGTAACAAACAATCTTTATTATTTTTTCCGTTTGGAGTTAGTGGGCCCTTGTTTTTTCATAAAAAAGGAAAGAGCAATAATACACATACACCCAAAAAATATATCCACTCATCCAACACCTCTCATTTTTCTCTATCTCTCTCTAACTATCACATTACATATCACATTATTTTATCACTTTTCTCTCATCTCTCTCTTTCTCTCTCTAGTGATAAATTGACATTAGGTGTCCACCGATCATTTTTCAAAAGGAAATGTTGCTCAGTTCAGTGGCTGCTGGTAAGAGGCCAAAGGTCGAGAAAGAGAAACGGGGAGGATGATGACGAATGCACTGATTAGGAATGACGATGACGGACAAATTTGGTGAGTGTGACTAACTAATCATATATCATATAATTTTCATAAATAAAATAATTTTCATTCATACCTAAACCATAATTTTTTAGTCTCCTGTTTTATAAAATATGTCATATTTAGTCCATTTGATCGACTCCATTAATTTAAATACTAAAATAGCTAATGAACTTACACTTTAAACACATATGATTTACTTTTCTTATGTGACATCTTACATGAAGTGGACGACCCTGATATGTCTCAGGGTAGGGATAAATCAAAGGTTGTGTCTCAAAATCAAATTGAGTTGCACAACAAAAATGGAAAAATCTTAAGAGATTTGGACGGTTCAATCCACGTAAAATGCCACATTAGAAAAGTAAAATAGGTGACATATGTTTATGTGTAAGTCCGTTAACCACGTTAGTATCTAACTTAATAAAGTCAGTCATAAACGTGACTTATTTTCAAAAACGGGACTAAAAATTTAGGATTTATATACGAAGAATTAAAAACAAAAATAACTAATAAATGAGGGATAAAAATATATTTAACACTAAATAATGATATGTATCGATGTAGCCACTCCGGGTGCAATATAATTGGTCACGGCTCACGACATGCAAAATCAATGGATAAGAAACACAGGAGACGGTGTTCCAATTTTGGCAACGAATAGGATGACCGTTGAATTATTAACATTGAGATTTGCTGAAAAGATCATGACGCAAACACATCGTCAAAAAACTTTCAATTCAAGTAATACTCAGTTTTCACTTTTCAAAATAATTTTCGTTTTAAAAATAGGAATTACTAATACTATATTTTTCACGTATTTTTTTTAAAAATAAGTCTGCCTATTCTGGTCTTTTGATTTGAAGCACAAATTAAGCATCTATTCGGGGAAAAAATTATTATAATGAATCTAGGAAAGAGCGGATGGGGGTAAAGGCATTTTAATGGACATGCATTAGAAAGAATTATACGGACTTCTTCACGACTTGTCATACGTAAAGGATAAAGAGAATAAATAGAACATAAAATGAGGATAAATCTTGTGCCTCAACACCAAACTAGCGATTAGAGAGGTGACTGAAGATGATGATAAATTATGAATAATGGTCAATTTTTTTGGCCTTTGTCAAGATGACCTTTTTTTTGGGCTTTGTCAAGATGACCTTGACTCAGCTTCTTCCACTACAAACTTAAAGATGGGCCATGAAATCGTGGAATGCAATATTGATTGTCATGGATCAAACCAGTACCAGTAGCCCAAAAACTGAGAGAGGTAGGTCTAGGTTAGGAGCTGAGTGAGTTCCGTCGGAGCGTAACTTGGGTTTAATGTTTATGAGTTAGTTATAGTATATCTGTTATGGGCTTGTATATTCAGGGTCCTTTCTGTGTAATTGCTGGGCTTGGCTCGGTATCAATATATCTCTCACTTTGACCAAAAAAAAAAACCTATTACAAATTTGTGTGTGGTGTGCCAAAGGCTTTTTTTTATTTATACATACATATTTTTCTATCTACACATACCTGATGTGAAACTAATAGTTCCATAGTTATTTTTTTCTAAAAACATATATAATGTGAAACTAATAGTTCTGCAATTATACTTTAGTGTGGAACTAGTTAAACTTCACAGTGCGGAACTAATAGTTCCACACCAATGTGAAACTATTAATTCCGTATGTGTTATTTGTATGTATATGCTATAAATAATACATATAGAACTATTAATTCTGATATATATGTGGCAATAGCAATTTATGTACGTGTCCTTAAAAAAACCCTGTGCCAAATGACAAATGACAATCCCTCACTGTTTCCCCTATTGTATTTAGGCACGTCAACGGCCACTGTTGAAATTTTCGTGTCGGTATGGTCATAAAGCCTCATGGGAAAAATCATTTTCAGTTTTAAGATACTAGTAAGATAAGATGTGTTTCATGACCAAAAAAAAAAAAAGATAAGATGTGTTCCTTAATTTTATTAAATAAATATGAATGGTTGATACAAATTTAAAATGTGTCATGTTCTAAGAATAGTTGAATTAATAGCATGTTTATCATAAAAAAAAAAAGAATTAATAGCATGTTTGGTTTCACAGTAGACCAAGAGGTGGATGCGTTAAAGATGAAGCTACCGAGAGTAGCCTTCACGGTGGACAAAATAGTGGACATGCGTTAAGGCTGAAAACAAACACACAGTACGTCATTTCAAGACAGTGTACTCTGATTTAATATATCTATAACTATATATAATGGCAATATCAATTTTTGGTAGTCTTTTTTTATTCCAATTTTACTTTTTTTATAATTATCCATAATATATCAATAACTACTTTATAATTACAACTACTTTATCATATTTTGTAAAAAAAACTACTCTATTATTTAATTATACAACAATATTTAAAAAAAAAACAATAAATCAAGGCACGGAATGTCTAGCTCCCCAGTAAGAATAAGGCAATTGAAATTTGAGCAGAAAACGAAAACTTTATGTAAACAATTAATTTCAAAAATAATTAATTCAATATTATAAGTAATTGATATTTTATATTTTACACAAGAGCTAATTAACCTTTTCGAGCCTAGAAAAAAAAACAAATTTAAGAAGGTAAAAGCAAAAGAAAAATCATAATAACAAAATCTTAGGATATGGTATTTATTTACTGTAAAGTCTGAGGATATCCACCTCACAGCCACATGATCACAAGACGTGGGGAAATACAGTAATAATGAAACAGTAAAATATACTATTATTATTGGGTCCAATGTCCTCTAAAAATCCAATTGTAGGTCAATCAGACTCTATCCAAACCCCACGATAGAACTCTCAAGTATTAGAAAGCGATGCATGAATTGTATATACGCGCTATTATTATGCGAATTACTTTCGGTCCCCAAATAAAAAAGAATATATACAAGAATTATAAAATTTAAAGAAGTCCTTGCAAGTAGTTCACCAACTGGCCAATGCTCATTTTGTCTACTTTCACAAAAACAGTCAACATATTAAGTACGTGGTTCACCAAAAAAAAAAAAATTAAGTACGTGGTCCTACACGATATCTTCCTAACTAATAATTTGCCATGTTAGATTATCTGAGATTACTGTAAATATCTTGTCTTTGCGGATAACATGGTATTCTAAAGTATCACATGTTACGTACAAATTAAACTAAAAAAATTGTCTCATATATTATGCAGTTACTTTTATAAAGTATTTGTGATATTTAATTTAAAAAATGTTTAAAATTGGTTTTGTTGATAAAAAGTAATTTAATTTTTAATATTTAATATATAAAATAGAATAACTAATTAGAAAAGATAATAAATATTAATTTAATTTGTTTTAGCATAAGAATCTAAAATACGTGTAGCAACTCAATCGCATAATCAGTCAGAAGCTACAAGACCCGGCTTCCACGGTGAGAGAAAGAAAGGACATGCGTTCAAAGTGGATAACTGTGTATGACCAAAAAAAAAAAAAAAAAGTGGATAACTGTGGTTCCAAACACGCCAATAATTAATTTTTCGAGAAAGATAATACTAAGGGTGTAAATGAGCCGAGCTATTCGTGAACTATTCGGACTCGGTTCATTAATTACTCGCAAAAGCTTGTTCGTTTAATTAAACAAGTCAAACTCAAACTTAAGATTGAACTCGATTATTTAAATGAGTCAAACCCAAGCCTGGCGGGCTCGACGTTAAAGGCTCGGAAATAGCTCGTTTATTTATTAATATATATATAGAAAATAGAAAATAAGATATAATCAAAAATTAAAATTACATAGATCCTATAAATTTATTTTAAAAAATAAAGTTAAAAAAAGAAAAGAAATTGTCCAAGCATGACAACTTTTAGTGTTTGTGGCAAAGTTATTGATGCATATCAAGCTTCTTTAGATAAATAAACTTTCCAAACATTGATCTATGAAGCTGATTAGATATGTCATGAGTATGACAAGAAAAAAAGTCAAAGGTATGATAATATTTTTATTTTGTTTATTAAGTTAAAATTATAATATTTAATACTTATATATTTTTGTATTTTGTGTGTTCACGTGGACAACATTCTAAAAGAGACTATCCTACCGATAAATTGATAATGGAGATTTTATCAGCCTTTTTTTTATTGATATTGTGAAAATATGCAGAACTTTATTGAGTGTTAATGTTGAAGTTTTTTTTGAGTAGTAGTGAAGAAGTCTAATTATGAATTTTTTATTTGCTAAATTATTTAAATATAATAGTTTAGATTTTTTGAATTTCATATATCACATGTTGAAGACTAATTTTTATTAAATATTAAACCAATAAAGTTTAAAATTAATTTAAGAAATTTTTTATAAATGAGTCGGCAAGCCAAACTCAAGCTTTACATTTTTTAACAAGCTCAAACCCAAGCTTTTAATTAAACTCGTTTAACTAAATGAGTCAAGTTTGAGCCATTAATTTTTTTTCACCAACCAAACTCAAATTTTATGTACTTGATTCGGCTCGACTGGTTTACGGCCCTAGATAATACACACCTACTTAGGAATGATGCTTGTTTAAAAAAATGCTGGCAGAAATTCATTATGGAGTAGATTTACTACAAAGTAAAGGGCACGTGAGAGGTTTTGGCTTTATTTATATTTATTTAATTAATTTTCTCATAGTTTTAACTTTTTTTACTGTAGTTTTTTTCTTTACCAACATTCAATTTTTTTTTCTCTCGCAATTATTGGAGACAGATATGAAGAAAACAAGGAAAATAAAAAGGACTTGCCTTTTTGCTGTGCAACATGAACATCTCTGTCTCTCTCTCTCACCATCTATTTCAATTTCCTGTTTATGGTCATCCTCACCCAAGGGTGTTTTCCTTGGACGATGCTACCAATGACGTGGCGAACCCTCCCCCTGTTTCACTCCCTTTTGGCCCTTTTCTCACGCCACGCTCCTCTCTTCTTCACTTGGACGGTCTTTAACAAGCATAAAAGCATTGTCCCCTGAGGACATAAACGTCTTTTGATTAAACATAATGCCCCCAAAGTCTTCAGAGTACAATACTCTGAAGCTTGGGACATAAAATTTTGAAATAATAGAAACGGCTGCACACGATATTTCGCTCTCATCTCTTCGACTTGTTGCTGCTGCTGATACAAATTTTTTTTGTCTTGTTGAACAGCTTTCGGATTTTCAAACCCATCCATCACTTTCTCTCTCTAACACCCTCTCTCTCTAGAGATTCAATACCAGGGATTTCCTTAGTATCCTGGAAAGTTTTTGAGAATCAGCCTTGAAAAGAGACCTTGGAAGGTGAGTTGTTTTGTTTTTAGGATAAATTTTTTGATGGATTTTCATGCGGATTCAGTGGAAGCTGGAAACTTTGTTGGTTTTGGGATTATGGGTTTTGGAGTATTTTGAATTTTCATGGTGTGTTTTTGTTGGGGTTTCTGAACAAGCTACTTTAAGGTTCGTTTGATTGTGTTTTTTTTTATTATGTTGCTCTTCGCCGTTTTTGCTTTTTTTGGTTGTCGTTTTAATTCAAGCTCTGTTTTTGCGGTTTTTGTGTTGTTTTCTGTCGTTTTGACCGACGTGTTGTTTTGCGACGAAGGACTTTCCAATTTGCAGTGTTCATTACTCTGCCGTGTGATTGTGACCCGTGACTTGTGCGTGTCGAAAAATTTTCTATTCAGATTTTAGAAAATGAAAATTCAATATTTTGTTTTAAATGTTTGGTGTTGTTTTTATTCCGAAGGTAATACTCCAAACTGAAAAAAGCCTTTGGATCCAAAATAGAGCGTGGAATTTCAAGTGTTTTGGTACTATTTTTACATGCCAAATTTGAATTGCATGCAGTTTTTACAACCTACTTGCACAGCTGAAAGCTCCTGAAATTCCATATCCATTTTTATGGAATGTGCTTTCTGAGTGGACTGTTAACATGTATTATTAGAACTGCATCATAATTTGCTCTTTGGTGGGTTTATGCATTATGGATGTTTTGTAGATAGAAGTTGCCCGTTTTGTGAGGAATATGTTGTTTTTAATAGCTGGGGATATTCTTGGATCTTTGAGAGTGTGGGAAATTAATCCAAAATTAGCTATTGGTAGGTCAATGAAGTACTTTTGAGAGAGAAGAATCTTACTGTTTCAAACTTACCTAAGGGCCAGCACCCAGCAGTATTACTTTACTGATTATAGGGTCTTCCAAACATATTTATCTTGAGTATTGCCACTACACAGCAATCAGTTTTATACCCTTGGTGGGAGAATGACCCTTTGTCTGCCACAAAGTCAATGTAAAAGGTTATTGGGTATATGGAGTTTTGTTTCTTTAACTTACTTGGTGGTGGTCTTCCAGTAAGAGGTTTCTGAAATATGGGATTGTTTTAAGTTTGAAATGTATCACTTACTAGTTTATGATGGAAATACTTTCATTTTAATTTATTTCTTCTAACATGTTTGTGACAGGTTGGCTTCAACGACCTTAATATTTAGATATAAAATACAATGGTTGCTAAAGTCCGGCAAAGTGCTACTGACTCTCCCAATCCAAAACCAGAGGTTGGAGAGATTGACACAAGCCCACCTTTCCAGTCTGTTAAAGATGCTGTCTCTCTATTTGGTGAAGGTGCTTTCTCTGGTGAAAAACCTATCCTTAAGAAGGCAAAACCTTATTCTGCCGAGGTAATTGTCAGTTGTTTTATTTGTAGGTGTTCTCATCCCTTTTGGTATTGTAAAACTATACTAAAAGTTGCAGAATGTGTCCTGTAAATTTTAATATAGTGGTAAATGTAGCATAAGCCATGTTCGATTTTCAAAGTATTGTATTTGTACCTAACCCTTTAATAAAAAAATGTTTTAACTTTATGGAGGATTAATAATATTTGTTGGAGCAGATAGTTACCCAGTTTAGTTAATGGTTGTTTTGTACTATTATATTGTCTTGTTTCTTTAGTTTCTGACTTTCTTCCCATTTTTCAAAGAGGCACTCTTACTGACTCTGATAAGAATATCTGACTTTTTGTGCTTATAATAGGGATAGAAAATGCAGACAGTATTTTATTGATTAGCTCTTGAAATTTTTCTTTGTACTGATACAATATGGTATTAGTTCCAGAGGAGGGCTCTGTTCACAAGTTTATCCCTCCCTCTTTTTTCACTTTCTATAAAGAAACTAGAACAGAAATGGAAGTAAAAATGAGAGAGCAGACATCGGAGGTTTGCAAACCTCCTTGCTCAAAGGCCTTAATCAGTTCATGCCTAACTCTCTCTCTCTCCCCCCCCCCCCCCCTCACCTTATATATAGATTCTCACTCCTCTAACCCTTCCTCTCTTTTTCCACTCACTGCCACATCAACATTCTGTTATGTTTCGGCCAGGTAGCATGAACATTGTCAATATTCACCATTTTGTCTTTCTTGCATCTGTGGGGTCTAATAGCTTACTTTTAAAATAATTAGTATTAGTAGAATAATAAGTCCTATTGAATTTCCCCATTTTATCATCATTTTTTTAACAGACGACCTTGCGCTTCTTTTCACTAATTGAACCTATTGTTTTATTTGAGAGACAATATGTCTTTGTGTTGTCATGCATCATATTGTAAATCTTTATTGGCATTGGTTTTTATTTTTAATGACTTTGAGTCTTCTGATGGAATTTTCAGCATATTTTAGCTTTTATTTAAACAATATGATTCTGACTTCTGGGTTTGATTATTTTGAAGTTGTAAATGGTATGGAGGATAAAGCAGGTTCCTAAAATGGTCTGTACTGTCTACAAAATTGTGTGTACATATATGGCATATGACAATTAGAAACAAAATTTCTGGGGTGTCTCAACAATGTTCTTGGTTGAAAGATATTAAAACCATGTTGGAAAATACTTTGCTTTTGTTCAGTTCTTCTTGAAGTCTGGACACAAGATGGTGTGGTGTTCGCCATTTAAGAGGGCATCTTTCATGCACATGAAGGGACTTACATGTTTCAATGGATTCAAGAACGTTACGTCTTTCATGTATCATTAAGTAAAACTATATCCGCCATATTAAAAAATCAATTACATGTTTCACTTGTAATTACCAAAATGTTACCTTGCTTTTACTCCTTTTCCCATTGTCAAAGATTTATACAAGAAGTGGTGAAAAATGAAAACAACAAAATGTTGTTTTTACCATAACTTGTATCAATCTTTGAAAACAAAATAAGATGAAAACAATATAACATTTTTGTAATTATTAATAAAAATTAATAAAAACTAGAAATTTGAAACAGAATGTTCCCTTAAACCAAACAGACCCTAAGTTGTTCTAATTAAACAATGTCCTAACTTCTGACCACTGAACTAGGTTATCTGATTATAATTTTCTATTTCCTTCTTTCAAGGTTAGCTTTGAATGTGTTTTTTCTTTTTTTCGTTTTGCAATTGACAAGTTTGTTCTTTCACTAGAGAGTTTTGGCCAAGGAGACACAACTTCATGTAGTCCAAAAAGAGCTGAACAAGTTAAAGGAACAAGTGAAGAATGCTGAAACCACCAAGGCTCAAGCTCTTGTGGAGCTTGAAAGGGCTAAAAGAACAGTTGAGGATTTGACACAAAAGCTAAAAGTTATCAGTGAATCCAGGGAGTTAGCAATCAAGGCACGAGAAGATGCAAAAAGTCAGGCAAAACAACTTACTGAAGAAAAGTATGGCGACCCTGATGGAATAAATGATGCCTGGAAAGAAGAGTTAGAAACTGCAGTTAAAAGGTACGCGTCTGTCATGACAGAACTTGATGCTGCTAAGCAAGAGCTGAGTAAGACTCGTCAGGAGTATGATTCATCCTTGGATGCAAGAGTGTCTGCTCTCAAGCAAGTAGCAGAAGCTGAAGATGCAATGAAGGAAAACACAGAAAGAGCATCTGAGCTGTCTAAAGAAATTTCAGCTGTAAAGGAGTCAATTGAGCAAGCAAAGGTTGCATCTGTGGAAGCACAGCAACACCAAGCAACGATATTAGCTGAGAAAGACGTTCTAAGACAATCATATAAAACTACCCTCGAACAATCTGAAAAGAAATTACTTGCTTTAAAAAAGGAATTCGATCCTGAGCTCACAAAAAATCTTGAAGTGCAGTTGGCTGAGGCAGTGAGTGAAATTGGGAATCTGCAAAAGGAAATGGAAAATAAAAGGACATCTGACTTGGACTCTGTGAAAACTGTTACTTCGGAGCTTGATGATGCTAAGGAGTCACTGCAGAAGGTAGCAGATGAGGAGAACTCTCTTAGAAGCTTGGTGGAAACTCTTAAGGTGGAGCTGGAGAATGTAAAGAGAGAACATTCTGAATTGAAGGAGAAAGAATCTGAAACTGAATCCATTGTTGGGAATCTGCATGTGAAGCTCCGCAAAGCCAAGTCTGAGCTTGAAGCCTGCTTGGCAGAAGAATCTAAGGTTAGCGGTGTGTCTGAGGAAATGATCTTGTCGCTGAATCAGCTGACATCTGAAACTGAAAATGCACGGCGGGAAGCGGAAGATATGAAGAACAAGACAGCCGAGTTGAAGAAGGAAGCTGAAGCCACCAGGCTTGCATTAGAAGATGCAGAGAAGAAGCTTAAGGTAGCACTGGAAGAAGCAGAAGAAGCAAAAGCAGCCGAAGCTAGTGCCCTCGACCAGATTACGGTGCTAACCGAAAGGACTAGTGCTGCACGTGCATCAACATCTGAATCCGGTGCCGTGATTACAATCTCGATGGAGGAGTTTGAGTCGCTAAATCGGAAAGTTGAGGAGTCTGATAAATTAGCGGACATGAAAGTGGATGCTGCCAAGGCACAAGTGGAAGCAGTGAAGGCTAGCGAAAACGAGGCTCTCAAAAGGTTGGAGGCAACTCAGAAGGAGATAGAGGATATGAAGACTGCCACACAGGAGGCCTTGAAAAAGGCTGAGATGGCGGAAGCAGCAAAGAGGGCAGTGGAGAGTGAGCTTCGAAGGTGGCGCGAGCGGGAGCAGAAGAAGGCGGCAGAAGCTGCAGCTCGAATATTGGCCGAAACACAGATGTCATCAGAATCATCTCCTCAGCATTATAGGATTCAGAAGCAGAATCCTCATCATCATACAACAACAGTGGAGGTGAGGAAAGTAGAGAAAGAGAAGGTTTCAGTTTCAAAGAAAGTTCTGTTGCCTAATATTAGTGGTATCTTTCTCAGGAAGAAAAACCAGATTGAGGGTGGATCTCCCTCTTATCTGCCTGGTGAGAATCCTGTATGAAAATTTTGAAATTTGTAGCAGCAGTTTGTGCAGCTCTTGAACGTGAGAGAAACATATTGATTTGTGTGTAGTTGAGGAATTTGATCAGGTTTTGTTAATGCTGTCTGTTTGAAGGAAAGCTTTGTGTGGTGTTAATAGCTTGGTTACAATTTCGGGGATGCGTGCATCATGTAAATGGAAGGAACCAGTAGTAAAATTAAAATGTAATGGTATTTTTCTGTTGATATCAAGCTTTCGTGTGTGGTGGATTGAACCCTTTCATGGGACCTATATCTGTGTGTGCGAGAGAGAACGAATTAAGGGAAAAAAAACTGTCTTGTTATGGTGGGGGAGGGATTTAATAGTCCATTTAATCTCACTTATATGGTCAATATTAAAGGCAATAATTAGGTTAATTACTTAATTATCACTTCAATGATTATGATTCTTGATACGTTCAGTGAACGGTTTAATTAATAGTTTATTCAGTGATAGCTTATGTATAAGTTTTTTCTTCAATCAAAATGAAAATGAGGATAAATTTTGCATAAAATTTGTGCAAGTTATTTCTATAAATTATATCTTATTAGAGTTTACAAAAATAAGTTAAATATTAATAACCTATAAATATATAAACTTTTTTATAAGTTTTTTTTAAATATTTATACAAATATTTATATCTTGATATCATAAAATAAGTTTAAATAAATTCTTTTAAATGTTTAATAGAATCATTAACCTTTACATTTGTACGTAAAGGTTATTAAATTTCATATTTTATTTTGAAAATGTACCTCATAAGAGTTTTAAATAAATTATTTAAATTATGAAATTTTAATTACTTTAATTATTTTATTTTACCTTTTTAAGATTTTAATAAAAATGTTTTTGTTTTGTTTTAGTGTAGAGAAAGACTTCAGAGTATTCATTAATTTTTTATTTTTTTATTTATAAATACACTTTTCTCAAAATCAATCCTATCTTTTACAAAATTCTTTTCAAAATAAAAAATGTCAAACAACTAACCCAACTAATTTTATTTACCAGATAATTCTAACAACCGATCACAGTCGATTTCTTTTTAGAAAAAAAACTTTCATAAGGTTTTTTTTTTTTATCAAATGGAGGTCCTTAGACCATCCATTCATTCATTTTTTTTCCTGGTAAAAATGGAGCAAGAAGAGCCTCAAAATTCTATACATTTGAGTGAAAACCATTGAGTTCAAATAAGGATGACAAGGAACAATGTATCAAGATAATAGTTATATTATAGAAATTATAACAAGATGCCATTTTTCTACTTTAAATAAATATCATATGCTCATCATCCAAAGTGGTTATCGAAATTAGATTAAAGCTTTGCATCGAGTTGATGCAAACATTACAATATTTCATCTAATAGCTGGGATATAACCCTCATAAAGAACAAGTATATAAATAACCTTCTTTATCCAAAAGATATCAGAAAGCAGTCAACAAATAAAAAGTGGCTCAGAAGTCACACTAGTCATCAATGCCCATTCACTGCAAGACCATTTAGTGAGTTGGTAAAGCCATTTTGATTTTCCAATTTGAGGAACTCAACTTCAATGGTCTTGGCTATTTTGGCATCATCAGGGTCTGGCTCAGGTATGTCTACATAGAAGGACCCTTGTCTCATTGGTGGTTATATTGACTCCATAAAGATGGCTTGCAGCTTGATGTAGTTGTAGAGTTGCTGATGGAAGACATGATTGAAGGAGAAACAGTTTTCAGTATTTCCTGCGGCATGATGATGCCGCGATGACCTGGAATCTTCTTTTCTGCACAAGTGTGGGAGGGATGCATAGTCCATTACCTGAGCACAAGTTTTTAAAGGAACTACTGAGTATGTCAAACATCGTGTAGTTGCGAAAGATCTAGGAAGAATGGAATAAATTTGATTTGGTTATGTTCCTTTTCAAGTCTCTATAACAAGTTCATTCAGCACCATGAGAGAGAGAGAGTTCCTAATGAAAATAATAGTTAGGATGGAGAAATATGGAAAATGTATGAGATGCCACATCCCCCATAATGTAGCGGTAGGACACCAAGCTGATCTGATAAAATTTTACTTAAGATTTGTCTAACCAGTTATAAAGAAATTCACAAAATCTTGTTCCTTTTTTTTTTTGATGAACATAGAGGGAGCAAGCTCCCTAAAATCTTGTTCCTTGTGACTTAAAATAACAAGCTAAAATTTGAATATTAGCATCTTCATTAGACCAGTAATTTCACAGCATTGAACTACAAACTAGCAAACAAAATATCATCACTAGTACAACTACACCAATGTGATGTGCAATGGATTCAAGTTAAAACTAGATATGAAGCATAAGATAACTGCTGCACTTATTTTCAATAATGTTACTTTAATTAGCCAAGAGAACCAAGAGACAAACTCATATACATAGGGCGTGGATGATATACTGTGAGAGCCCAAGTAGATACTTGAAGATAATGTTAATGTTTACCTTAAGTAATTCCTCCTTCCCACGACCTTGCAGCACCTGGATTTTCCTCCTTGTTCTTTCTTGCAAAAGTGGCTTTACAACCTTCCAATTTTTATTGAAGTGAAAAGATTAATTTCAGCTGTTAATCTTTGGATTTTTGAATTATGTTTATGAAATTAAGGGTGGGAAGTGAAGCAGTGCAAACTCTTAAAATAAAACAAGAAGACAGGCACAAACCTTCCAACATGCTGAGAATACATATGGTGGATTAACAATATAGTATGTGTCTGTCTTTTCCGGGTAGTTTAACTATTGTAGATATAGCAGTCAAAAGCTGCAGAAGGTGGTCAAACAGAAACTGTCAACTATAAGAGCATCAAAGTCAATGCACATGGAAGGGGGTGAGAACTGAGAAACCTCAATTGCAATGACATTAACATTGATGACATTGACAATAAAGTCCAAGACAACGGACTTTCCTATCATTAAAATATGAAGAGAGAGAGAATAGAGAAAAAAAAACATTAACCTTAGTCCTTTACACTTGTACGTGAAGGTTATTAAATTTCATATTCTATTTTAAAAATGTTACATCATAAGATAAGATTTTTAAATAAATAATTTAAAATTATAACATTTTAATTATTTTTATTTTACCTTTTTAAGATTTTAATAAAATTATGTTTTTGTTTTGTTTTAGTGTGGAGAAAGAAGAACTTTTAGAGTATTCATTAATTTTATTTTTTTATATTTTCTATATTCGGTTTTTCAATTTAATTTTTACATTTTACATTGAATTATACCGATTTATAAATACACTTATCTCAAAATCAATTCCATCTATTACAAAATTCATTTTAAAATAAAAATAATGTCAAAGAACTCAACCCAACATAAATATTATTTACCGGAAACATGACTCGTGAACAAACCAAACAGGTGCTTAGTTCTTTGATTCAGAATTACACAATTAATTAATAGCAGAATGACATCGCAGTCCCTTCATCAAATTCAAAAAAAAATTGTCACCAACTGATCATTGAAGTTTACCTTGACGCAAACAAGCAAGTTCCTTGAAGAAATAACAATGGAGCAATAGCCCCAAGATTTTTCTATACATTTGAGTATAAACCATTGAGTTCAAATAATGATGAGAAGGAACAATGTATAAAGATAATAGTTACATCATAAAAATTATAACAAGATGCCATCTTTTCTACTTTAAACAAATATCATCCAAAGTGGTTATCAAAATTAGAGTAAAGCTTCTGTCTGATGAAATTTGCATCGAGTTGATGCAAACATTACAATAATACATCTAATAACTGGGGCATACATAACCCTCATAAAGAACAAGTATATAACCTTCTTTATCCAAAAGATATTAGAAAGCAGTCAACAAACAAAAAGTGGGCTAGGAAAGCCACACTAGCTTTCAATGCCCATTAACTGCAAGACCATTTATTGAGTTGGTGAAGCCATTTTGATTTTCCAATTTGAGGAACTCAACTTCAATTGTCTTGGCTATTTTGGCATCATCAGGGTCTGTCTCTGGAATGTCTACATAGAAGGAACCCTGTCTGATTGGTGGTGATATTGACTCCATATAGATGGCTTGCTGCTTGATATAGTTATAGAGTTGTTGATGGAAGACATGATTGAAGGAGAAACAATTTTCAGTACTTCCTGCGGCATGATGATGCCGCGATGATCTGGAATCTTCTTTTCTGCAAAAGTGTGGGAGGGATGCATAGTCCATGACCTAAGCACAAGTTTTGAAAAGAACTATTGAGTATGTCAAACATCTTGTAGTTGCAAAAAATCAAGGAAGAACGGAATAAATTTGATTTGGTTATGTTCCTTTTCAAGTCTCTATATCATGTTCAATCAGCACCAAGAGAGAGAGAGAGAGATATGGAAGATTTATGACATGCCACATCCTCCATAATGTAAATCTTGCTCCTTATGACTTAAAATGACAGGCTAAATTTTAAATATTGGCATCTACATTAGACCAGTAATTTCACAGCATTAAACTAAAAACTAGCAAACAAAACCCACAAGCATTAAGCATCAACGTTAACCTGTATCAATAATACTTACTGAAAATATTCTACGCCGAGGTTCATGCATTTCACTATCACGAGCCGCAGCAAAAGAATCAATCTGTATCTCAAGAACACAAACAATACGTACAGAAATCAAAATGGAAAATCAATAAGAGGCACATAACAACTGCACAACAACATTAACTATTTCATTACCTCATCCAGAAATATAATAGCACCATTAGGAAGATCGTTTGCCAGAGAAAATAATTCCCCTAGAAGGCGTGCACCATACGATTCAGACATTACTGCTTCAAGTGGCACATCGAGCAAAGGAACTCCCTGCCAAGTCAAGTTGTATGAAAATTTGAGTTCACTATATATTCAAGCTCAATATACAAACTTCTACATGATTTACTGCACATAATTTCTATTATACAGAACTAGGAACACCATATCGAACCAAAATCGCAAAATACAAAAATCTATATAATTTACCCCCACATAATTTCTGGTATATAGAAGGCATACTACGAACACTACATTGAACCAAACTCAAAACCATAAGCATTGCTATTAAAACTAGCAAGCAAACATACATAATCACTGTTTACATGGCTATTGAACGGTACTTTACATGCTTGTGAGCTCTAGCTCACGTAGTGTTCCCCACCCCCATAAAGGAGGAAGTATGAGATTTGATCCCACCCCACTTTCCCTGCCCAAAAAATCCAGCTGGCAAGCCAGCTCCACCACTATGGCCCAAAAACATGAAGGGCATTCACAAATGCACCTACCCACCATTTCCTCCTCGTACAAGCACAATTGCAGATTCAAAAGACAATTGTAATGTACTAACGTGATAAATTTCTCTTCCAAAACGAATCTTCTGAAGACAACCCAGGAGTCTCATACTTGAAGCCCATAAACTTCCATACATGTACACGGTGACCAAACCACAAGATTCTTAAGAGCATAGCTGTGGAATATATGAAGTCAAACATTTATGTGGGGCCAAAAGTAAGATACAAAGCCATCACCAATTGGTCAATAAATGATCCAGTCATCCCGATGAAAAACACAAGATCCTACTTCCCCATAACTAACAACTGACAAAAACAGTAACATGCAACTCGAACATGTACAGTGTGCCTAACTTCATATCATACACATGAGGACCTTGAATAAACTACTCAAGAACAGCTTTAATTTAAATTTTTTTTCTTCTTCTCAGTTGAGGACAGGGCAGGATATTCAGCAACCAGTGCAACAGTAAAGCTAAGGGGTACAGCTGTAAAAGATTTAAAAGCAGCTTACCACTTGATTGGCAATAGCACGAGCACAAGAAGTTTTTCCTGTACCTAGAACCATAAAAACTTACCATTCAAATATTACATAGAACTTTGAAGAATGAAAACTAAATGCGGTTCTATCATCATATTAACTTTCTTTTCACTTAATTGAGATTCCAACTACATGAAGAAGAGTTCAATAAATGCAGTTTCTTATCAAAATAGTGTTACAGTGTCCTACTAAATGTTAAGAATCCAATACAAGAAATGGAAGTAATTTGAAGATCAAAGGTACAATTGATGTGCCAAAATGTACATAAATAAAATAAAATAAAATAAATCCACGTTGTATTTATGTTCAAACAATGTAAGAAGAGCTATATAAACATTAAACAGAAAGATGAAAATTTCCACTAAAAAAGTATAGTTACCAAATGGTACCCCAATTTCCCACAATTACAGAAGCCTGTCATTTTTAAAACTTACAATTCAAGAGGGGGATGTTTGAACAAAATGCTTTATCATTTTCAATCCATTCTATGCAATTAGCAAAAAGTTGCATACTCTGCAACACATCACATCAGACAAGACTGCCACTTATGCAATAATTAAGGGCCTGTTTAGCAATGGAAAATTTTCTAAAGATAAAAACAAAAAGGAAAAATGACTTCTGTATCATGTAGTTGGAAAGGAAAGAATTTTTTCTTAATATCAACATTCGGTGGTTATTTTCCGAGTTCACATTTGGAGAACATGGTTTCCTTTACAGGACAATAATCCGCACCAAACACCTAACACTTTCTCCCTTCCATTCTTTTTGAAAAGTTAAGTCTTTTTTTTTTATTAATAGAATGAAGTTAAAAAGAAAAAGCAGAAAATAGAAAGTTTAGGGCCTGTTTGGTTGAGAAAACATTCATTGTTTTCATTTTCTATTTCCACAACTACCACCTTGTTTTCAATTTGTTTTCATTGTTTCCTATACAAAACTTTGAAAACAGGAAACAAAGTAAAAGCAACGTTGTAGTTTTGCAATTAAAAGCGCAAAAAAAAAAGAAGAAAATAAAACCTTTTTTGAAATCAATCAGGCCCTTACTCCTAACTAAATGTTTCAAATTACTCAATTGTGAAAAAAGATATAAAAGAGGCTTTAACAACAAACCCGGTGGAGCTTCAAACAGCACGGCTCGAGGTCTGTTTGACTCAAACTTATCTCTAGTCCCTCGAGCGATGTCATCGTATACTTCATCACTATGCAAAGCCAATAGTATTGTATCTTCTATTACTCTACAAAATTTGCAATTAAAAATTTGGTAAACCAAAGTACTTTCATTGATATTGATAAATGAAATCCATTGTTAAGCACACATGTCAACCGATAATGCAAAGGTGTTATGGGTAAACACAATACACAATACAGAAAGGAAAGGAATAAAAAACTTGAAGAGTTGACGTTCTCTAATGAGATATAGAGATCACAATAAGCATTCATAGATAATAAAAATTCGTTGAGAATGACTGACAAATCTCACTTTCTCTTGTATCACAGCTCCAACGGCACCTCCACTGAACAAATCCACCATCACTTTCTTTCTCAACTCTAATGAGTTTAAAGACACCCCAAATAACCAAATACCCAAAATCACAAATTTCAGTGGGATCTACTTCTTCTAAACTAATCAAAGGAAAGGTACACCGAACTGAAGAAAAAGCTACATCCCAAATGAAACTATTCCACTTTTGCACAAGATAAATAATCTTGTCTTGTTATAAAGTTCTAGATTGTCCGTATAAGACATATAATTTAATAGCAATTTTTATGTTGGAAAAAAATCAAAAAAATAGGTCTTGACTCTTGATATATTAATTATACTGGACTTCATTAGAAGAAGACAATACTGCGGACCACCTCCACTCGATGTGTCTCCAATAAAATTGAAAATATTTATATTTATCATAAACATTTGCTTTTCAAATGACATAGAACACTGGGGAAGAGAATTGGGACCGAACAGAAACAAAAGCTAGGGCTATATAATATTGAATATCCCTTGGGTTTATTGGAGGAACATACTCGGCTGTTTCTATCACCGATTACAAAAAATTGCCAAAAAAAACCCAAAGAAACACACTCAATCAATCGACCCATGTGATCCGTGTCCATATTGTGAGATCGCCCACTAAGCACTGAATCGCACGATTCCTCACTGTTTCGCAAGTCATGTGATACATGCGATTCAGCGTGCAAAAAACGGTTCAATCTACGATTTGTATCGTTTGGGCCCCAATTTGTTATCGACTGAATCGTACGATACTAATATCTATAGTCGATGTGTCTCCAATAAAATTGAAAATATTACATACCGTTTTTGATGTTCATACCCAGCAAAGTTGTCCCATGATATCTCACCATTTGGTTCATAATTTTGTCAAAACAAGCCACATTTGATCTCTCAAAATACTTTGGATAAGGACTACATGTGACCTATTCGAGAAAACAAAGAACTTAAAATTGAGGGATCAAAAGTAAATATTTTTCTATTTACAGAGACTAAAAACATATTTCACCCTAAATCTTTTTCACATGAATATCCTCTTTCATAAAATCACCCTATTTGAAAGTTATCACCTTTAGTTCTGTTTGAGCAAGAATGTAGAGAGCACCTACACATCATTTAGTAGTTAGAAGAACTTCATAGCTGACGATATTTTTAGTTCTTTTGTGTTTGAGCAAGTTGCAGCTCAAAAATTGGCCGAAACACAGATGTCATCAGAATCTTCTCCTCAGCATTATAGGATTCAGAAGCAGAATCCTCCTCACCATACAACAATAGTGGAGGTGAGGAAGGTAGAGCAAGAGAAGGATTCGGTTTCAAAGAAAGTTATGTTGCCTAATATTAGTGGTATCTTCCACAGGAAGAAAAACCAGGTTGAGGGTGGATCTCCTTCTTATTTGCCTAGTGAGAATCCTGTATGAAAAAATTTGATATTTGTAGCAGTAGTTTGTACAGCTCTTGAATGTGAGAGAAACATATTGATTTGTGTGTAGCTGTGGAATTTGATCAGGTTTTGTTAATGTTGTCTGTTTCAAGGAAAGCATTGTGTGGTGTTATAGGTTGGTGACAAATTCGGGGATGCGTGCATCATGTAAATGGAACCAGCAGTAAAATTAAAATCTAATGGTATTTTTCTGTTGATATTAAGCTTTCATGTAAGGTGGATTGAACTCTTTCAGAATTACACGATTAGTTAATAGCAGAATGACATCGCAGTCCCATCATCAAATTCACAAAAAAATTGTCATCAACTGATCATTGATGTTTACCATGACGCAAACAAGCAAGTTCCTTGAACAATGGTATAATAATGGAGCAATAGCCCCAAGATTTCTATACATTTGAGTATAAACCATCGAGTTCAAATAATGATGACAAGGAACAATGTATAAAGATAATGGTTACATCATAGAAATTATAACAAGATGCCATCTTTTCTACTTTAAACAAATATCATCCAAAGTGGTTATCGAAATTAGAGTTAAGCTTCAGTCTGATGAAATTTGCATCGAGTTGATGCAAACATTACAGTAATACATCTAATAACTGGGGCATACATAACCCTCATAAAGAACAAGTATATAACCTTCTTTATCCAAAAGATATTAGAAAGCAGTCAACAAATAAAAAGTGGGCTAGGAAAGCCGCACTAGCTTTCAATGCCCATTAACTGCAAGACCATTTATTGAGTTGGTGAAGCCATTTTGATTTTCCAATTTGAGGAACTCAACTTCAATTGTCTTGGCTATTTTGGCATCATCAGGGTCTGTCTCTGGAATGTCTACATAGAAGGAACCCTGTCTGATTGGTGGTGATATTGACTCCATATAGATGGCTTGCTGCTTGATATAGTTATAGAGTTGTTGATGGAAGACATGATTGAAGGAGAAACAATTTTCAGTACTTCCTGCGGCATGATGATGCCGCGATGATCTGGAATCTTCTTTTCTGCAAAAGTGTGGGAGGGATGCGTAGTCCATTACCTAAGCACAAGTTTTGAAAAGAACTATTGAGTATGTCAAACATCTTGTAGTTGCAAAAAATCAAGGAAGAACGGAATAAATTTGATTTGGTAATGTTCCTTTTCAAGTCTCTATATCATGTTCAATCAGCACCATGAGAGAGAGAGAGAGATATGGAAGATTTATGACATGCCACATCCTCCATAATGTAAATCTTGCTCCTTATGACTTAAAATGACAAGCTAAAATTTAAATATTAGCATCTACATTAGACCAGTAATTTCGCAGCATTGAACTAGAAACTAGCAAACAAAACCCACAAACATGATGATGCTGTAATCATCACTAGTGTAACTACACTAAAGTGATGTGCAATGGATTCAAGTTAAAACTAGATATGAAGCATAATATGACTGCTGCACTTATTTTCAATAATGTTGCTTTAATTAGTCAAGAGAACCAAGAGACAAACTCATATATGTAGGGGCATGGATGATAATGTTAATGTTAATGTTTACCTTAAGTAATTCCTCCTTCCCACAACCTTGCAGCACCTGGATTTTCCTCCTTGTTCTTTCTTGCAAAAGAGGCTTTACAACCTTCCAATTGTTATTGAAGTAAAAAGATTAATTTCAGCTGTTAATCTTTGAATTTTTTTTAATTATGTATATGAAATTAAGGGTGGAAGGAAGTGAAGCAGTTCAAACTCTTAAAACAATAAGACAGGCACAAACCTTCCAACATGCTGAGAATACATATGGTGGATTAACAATATAGTATGTGTCTGTCTTTTCCGGGTAGTTTAAGTCATCTATTGTAGATATAGCAGTCAAAAGCTGCAGAAGGTGGTCAAACAGAAACTGTCAACTATAAGAGCATCACAGTCAAAGCACATGGAAGGGGGTGAGAACTGAGAAACCTCAATTGCAATGACATTGACAAGAAAGTCCAAGTAAACGGACTTTCCTATCATTAAAATATGAAGAGAAAGAGAGAAGGGAAAAAAAAAATCTTAATTATTGGCATACCCTCAATTGGTTCAGTGCTGAAAATTTTAAACCAGTCATATCCAAGACTTTCACACAGGTTCCGATGTATCGTCCATGCTTCTTTGTAGCTGTTGGCTAAAATAAAATTATCGAATAAGCAAGCAGGGCATCAGAGAATTTGTAAGAATAATTAAACAGCTAGAGGCACTCACCATGATCACCCTGTCCCTATATTCATTCATTTGGATGTGTGACTGTATATAGTGTTTGTCCTGGAAAAAAAGTACTAATTTAATATCAAATAGATTAAAAAAAAATGACCTTTAGTCAAGTAAGCAATAAATGAAATGGTGCAATTTATGTATCATATTGTAAAGATAGGATGAAAAGAGATAGTATGAGATCCTTACAGATGCTTTGTCATATGTACTGAGCCCAACACCAACAGCAATGACTGGTAGACCCTGGCATAATTCATCCAAAAAGGAAAGAAGTTAGAAATTATGTACAGATAGAAGCATTTCAGATGATCTATAAAGATGTCATTTGTCATTTCTCGTTATAATAACATCATCCATGTAGGGTGAAAGCAGAGAAGGGAACAATTATGGGACTAATAAATTTCTCAAAAAGATCCTATATAAAGGGACGGAGGTAGTAGTTTCCTAGAAATACATATAAATTTTTAATTATTTTGACCATTTAGCTATATTATTGTTGTATTCAATACAGTTAATATCATACCTTTTATTCTTTTAATAATATTATAAATTCATTTACCTACCTGTGCAACATGCAGGTACTAATCTAATTTAAATATACATTAGAGATTAAAAGCTCTTATAAGATCTATCTAAAATGTGAGTACCTCTTTTGAGTAACCAGACATTCCTATGAGTTGAGAATCTCGCACAGCTCTGTACAAATCCGCAGGGATTGGCTTCTGATATGCAAAAAGGAGAAAATTCAACTCACACCATTATGATCTGATTTAGAAATATAATAAACTTCTACTTTATGATAAAAAGTGTGATGAAGAGACATGAATAAGAATAAGAAGGATGTCCAATAATTCTGGTGAACATCTGAGTCTCATTTGTAGAGTGCTTTAAACCAAACTCTCATAAGAACAACAATGAGATTTCTATACCTTTGGCCAAATACACATTACACTATACAAAGTACAAGCATTGTGAACTAATAAAAATCTTGAATTGGTGGGATTATGAGAGGACTCAGGACAGCAAAATAAAGGGAAATAAGACAAAGTAAGTAGAGAAAATACAGAATTAGTTTGAGTTGGTTGAGAGTAGCTAGATACAGAATAGGTTAGAGGGTTAGCTTAAATAGTAGGAGGGGAGTAGTAGAAGATTCATTCTAATTTGTTTCAAAATCAACAAGGAATTGCAACTAATAAATAGTGCTAAACTGCTAATACAAAGTGTACAATGTTCAGTACCAACATTCAAAATTTTATCTTAGAACCAACTTAAGGCTTATTGTCAGTTTCAAACTACTCACACATCTATGAAGAGACTGATGTTTGGAGGAAGGAAGAGTGTGATAACTCTGAAGGTTTGGTCATTTTCTTTTCTGCTAACAGAAACTGCTGCATGTAGTTTACACGTATCTTCAAAATTAATAAGTAACACAAATGCAAACAATTGTGCTTAGGACACTTGTTAAGGATTGTAAAATGGAAAATATACATTAAAAAGTAAAATTCTTGAAGTTTTAATATTGTAACTTCCATTAAATACTTTTCATTAGTAAGACCAAATAAATAACGCACACTAAGGAATGTTCCACAATCATCAGATATATTCAATTTCAATCATTTCTCTGTATAAATATAAACCTTTAAATTAAGCTCTTCATCTATTTTGGTAATCTAAATATTGTAACCCTCCCATTATTTATCTCAGGAGTAGCTTTAAATGATCAAATCCAACATAAACCTAAATGAGGTTTTTCTGAGACATTTTGACTTCCAAAAATCTTAAGTGCAAGATTAAAAACATGAGATGGCAGAATGAAAGAATTCAGCAAAGAAGTTAAAGATAACCAGAAAAAAAAACAGATAAATTCAGGGAAAAATGCAGAATGAGGGAACTCACCGTTAAAACTTTGTCAATCTCATTTTCCACTCTCCAATGTAAACAATCAATTAACTGTAACAGATTAATTTGTCAGCAAGGTAAATACATCCAAAGATCAAAACTCGAGTAATGCTAAGAGCAACTAAAAGATTTTGCTTAACACAACAGATCTAACTAACCATTTTATGGGCTTTGGCAACATTCCAGTCCCTAGCCTTGAGAAACCTTACTAATGTTTCAGTTGGATAGCCCTGGTGCAAATTCTGAAATAGAAAGAAAGCTTTTAGACAAAAAAAAAAAAACAGAGGAAAAATACTCATGATTGCAGATTGTAAGACAAACAAATTATTTATTCTCACTAGTTAACTAAAATCACATAAAAATGGTAGACCAATAGCACAACAAAAATGTAAATTGTAGGTGCATAATCACTAAATTCAGCATGATTTACTTGAACACTGCTTTTCAAACATGAAAAGACCGATTGCATCAAAGGAATTTTAACTTTAATCCTTCTCACACCCTTTACAATCAACCAATCATCCAGATCAATTTGGCACCAAAATCTAACTTTTGGACTTATTGTAGTTTAATCTGGGATGAAAAAAAATGCTTTTTTTATCAAATCAGATTGTAGATCATCAATCATAACTTCTAATGATTCATTTTTCCTCATATTTTTCTGAACATCCAAGATCAAGCAAAACAAAGAATATTAAAAGCCAAACCTGGAATGTGTTCTTCTGTTGCTCATCCACTGCAACAAGAGACAAAAACAAAAAAAAATGAACCTTTTTATCAGTGATCAGCAGAGATCATAGAAGAATGCAAGGTGAATTTTGAACATTTGATGCACACACCATTTTCCATCAGGGACTGCAACTGCTTGATTGCCTCCTGATTTCCCACACCCATCTTTATTGTTTTGCTCTCTGACAACTCTACACTGAAAAATTGAAAATTCAGCTGAGAAAATTCTGCAAACTGGGTTTTGAAAAACAGATCTTTTAAAGTACCCACAACAATTTTTGAAAGTGATTATTGACCAATAGCAGCTGGTAGACAGAAAAGGAGGGTTGTTAGGCAGAAGGTGAGAGTGCCAACCCTTGTAAAGATGCTAGCTTTGTTTTTTTTTTTTTGTTCACCTCCTCTGGCTCTCTGTGAAAGCATGGAGGTGATGGTGTTTTTGGACTTTGTTGGTTGCAGCTTCCTATGTAGGACGTGAAGGAACCATATGAGGTCAGCATTGCAAAGAAAAAAGTTGGAAAAACTGTTAAATAAAAAATCACAAATAGTAACAATTAACAAAAGGAGATAGGGACATTTTAAAATGCTTTTGCAAAAAATGAAAAGCTACAATTTTTGTGGGGCGGGTGCTCATAGTTTTTGATCGTTTAATAAACTTTTAAGATTACTGGATTAATTAAAAACAAAAGTATGTGCCTCCTCATTCATCCGCTAATCCTTGCCGTCAAAAAAAATAATTCATCCAGTAATCCTTTTAGAATATTATTTCATATTTCACATTGTCAAAGAAAAAAAAGATTATTTCATATTAACTAGTTTGTTTTTCTCCACAAGTAGTTAGAGTTCGTTGTATTATTATCGGTGGCAAAAAAACATTATATCATAAAATTTAGCAAAAAGTTTTTATTCAAAAGGGGTAAACCTCTATCTATATTTTAATTTTAATAGGATAACAAATTACAGCCTATCTTTTTTAAGAATTTATTAAAATAATTTTGGCACACGAACTTAATTTTTTTTAGAGCTACATATACTCCATTTATTTTTATTTTTTATAAGAAAGGGGATTAAAACTCGGATGTCTATGATTATAAATTCTAAGTAACACCCAACATACTCAATTTGTGTTAGAAAAATGTTTGTATAAAAGTCAGGTATGGCTTAATATGCCATCCAGGTGCCAACAACGTTAAGTAGCTTTCTTCTTCATCGTCGGTAAGTGTTGCTATTAAGCGTGGGACACATCACCCACACATTTCTATTATCAGCAATGTTGTGGCCAAGACTCTTCCATCTCAGTATAACGCACTAAATTAAAAGATAAAAAGTTCACAGCTAGAAATATCAAATTTCTTTCATTTGATCGCCCGGCCAAGAAAATAAGATCACGTGCAATCAATTTATATATCATGCCTATATTTTGTAGGACGGTCCAAAAAAAAAATCCAAAAGTCAACCACATCTTCAATAGACAATAATGTGTTTGGGTGTTATTTTGAGCAATTCAACCCATTTCCTATTTGGACTATTACTTTGCTTATTAGGTTAAATATATATTGGTGGAAATATGATTTCAATTAGTAAATTATTATCTCAGTTTATGCTTGTTGCAAGTTATTTAAACTAGTTTATAAATCCATGTTTTTAATTTATACACATGATTAAAATTTAAATATTATTTTGAATAAATTATATATTCAATCTGTATTGAAAACATAAATCAATATAGTATTAAAAGATTTAAAAAATTGTTACTTAAGATATGTGAAAATTTGTTTTGAAATTATATCTATAGGTTTTAGTTAGAGATAAAGGAAAACTGAAAAGAAAATAACTATAGACCCGAGATAAATTATTCATCTTTTTGTCATCAAAAAAAATTATTCATCTTTAAACTTAATAATGTCAAAGTATTACGGAATTATTTAATCCATATAATAAATCCCAACTAATGCCAACAGAAATTGATAAATCTAGCATCTTATTTTGACATTTATTTTCATGCATTTTGTCAAAGTTTGCCAAATAGTGGTCGAGAGAATATGTGCAAGAATTAAGAATATATGTTGCCAATACATTGCAGTTACGGTTAAAGAACTAATAAGTGTTTTGGGTTCTAGATTCCAACGCAAGAATAATTTATGGAATTAATCACGCAGGAAATGCCGATCATGTCGTGAAACATATATTAGAAAGAGACCCACTCGTGAATCGCACTCACAGATGACATTCATGCATAAAGTTTTAGATGAAGCAGTAATATAATATAACTCTAATGTGAATAAGTAAATGTTATTGTCTGTTGCAACTTATAAAATATTTTCATTTTTTAAAATTTTAAAAGTACTAATATAAGTTTTTTTTTGAAATTTTTTTGTTTTCAAAAGTATCTAACTTTTATAAAAAATTTAAATATATTTTTAACTAATTATTTTTTTGGTCAACTAACTAATTTTTTTTGGGTCCAGAAACTAACTAATTTTATTTTTTTTTGGGTCAAAGAAGCATTCATTAATAAACGGGCAAAACCCACAGTCCAGAGGGCAGTACAAATGGCCCATGACCATAGTCAAGCTTAAGTATTGTCACAAAACATACGCCTTACAAATCAAGGACAAGCACCTGACATAACAAACATAAACTAAACACAACATACTTACAACAAACTAAAACAAAGCAAATAAACACTAACAAGACAACACCCAAACAGAAATGAATAATAACAGGATAGGCCACAAATAGAACAACACCCAAGCACCCTACAGACATGGTAAAAAAATCCATGACTGGGTTGGGATTGACCCATTTGGGGCACCCAATCCTTCCCACCTCAACAAATTCAGCCCACATGTCTACAAATCTTTTTTTTTTCTTTTTTTCTCCTCTGTTTTCTTTTTTTCCATTTTTTCTTCTTTTCTTCTCTTCTTCTTCTCGGCCACCACTTCTCCCACCATAACAGGGAGCACGAAAAGGGAACCGCTCCAGAGAAGGCAAGAATGGCATTCCATTAGTGACCCAGAAGAACGAAACACAACAACAAACCAGAACAACGAAAGAAAAACGAAAACCAACAACCAGAACAATGAAAAAACGACAAACCAGAACAACGAAACAACAACCTAACAGCCGTCGGAAATGGCACTAACTGGAGCTCAGATCGACGCGAACCATAGGAGCACAACCCACAGTGAACTCCGAGCTGGACGAGGAAGACGACTACGCAATCCTACCAAGGGAAGACACGCGTTCCTCCCAAGACGATGAAGCTCTCCCTTCACTCCAACCCAAGCCGATGCAGCATTGAACCTCCTACGTTCGCCCGCAGATGCTCCCTAAGCTTTGGATCTGACGGGAGAGAAAGAGTGGGGCGGCGGCTGTGGCTTCTTCAAGATTTAGCTGTGCTAGGGTTTCAGTTGTTTCCTTGCGTGCAATGCATGCTCTTTAAGGAACAACCCAAAATTGTATCTAACTAACTAATTATTTTATTAAACATAAAAAACAAATGGGCCTGATCAAGAGTACATAGTGGTAAATTTCAATAGATTCAACTTTTCTTTTAGGCCTTGTAGTAAAAGAGATTGGATTTAGTATGGGGACTTTCTCCCTACACACACAAATTTCTCCATACACCCACCTCCACATTTTTGCTCTCCCTTGTGTTTCATGTTTCTAACTTTTCCCCTTTGCTTATGCTGGTTAATTTTAAGTCTACATGTCTTCACATGCTTAGAGATGTGGTTTCACATGTTTATCATCACAAAAAAATATTCGAAGGTTCATCCTTCAGGATGATGCTCGGGGTAGTAGGTTGTTCCGTTCGTAGATATTTGGTTTCTCCCTTGTAATAAAAAAAATTTTGAAGCACCACAAAGTTCAAACTTTTCTAACATTAGTGTTCATCTTTGACACTCCCCTTCGTGTGATTATCATTATTTAGTATCAAACAAAAGTTTTAATATTGAAAAAGATGAGAGATTAACACATTGATATGTCAAGTTTTAATGGTTTGGCAAAAAGATTACATTTCCTTCATTGTAAAGAATATTAAAGCCGTTTAATTTGAATAGAATCAATGTATACCAAGTTAATTGTGAGTGAGGCCATATTCTATAATTAAAGTCACATTTTTGTTAGATGTACAAAAAAGGAGCATATATGTTTGAAAGTTGATATCTATCAGCCACAAAGAAATCTTATCTCTTAAGTAATTTTGTTTCCATTTTTGTGTCTCTTTTTAATACCTTTCCTTTTGTTAATCCTACAGAAACCTGAAGTTTGGCGGATGTTTTCCAAATCTAAGAAAATATGATCACAAGAATCAGAGGAACAAATTAAAGTTAAAGATTCAATAATACTTAATTTGCATTATAAATATACGCTAACCTTTGTCTTTAGCTTATGGCCAAAGATATAATTAACAAAGATAGAATTGGGAAAGAAGGGGGAAACATGGCAGAAGGGAAAGAAAGGGGTGAATAATGCCAAAATGACACACTAGTCACTAGGATTGTAAGCTTTTTCCACGTGTAAGATGCTCTAATAATTCACAATAGTATATAGTTCACTTATTTGTGAAAAAAGGGGGAATCACCTCACCTCATTGAATGGTGACACTAAAGAAGAACATAAGCTCTATTGTTCTGTGTGATGCATAGTGCCAGATTAAATTACTATTTTCGTTCGTGAGAGATTAGAATTAACATTAATTTAATTTTTAAAAAATATAAAAAAATCATTAATTTGGTTCTTCAATTATAAAGTTTTAATATTAATTTTAATTTTTTGGCGTAATATTTATTTGATCTTTTAATAAGAGAAAGTGAAGTCAATTTGATCTTCAATCTCACGTTTTAATTTGTGCATGCAAAAATAATTCTGATGTTATTGTTATAACTAAGGAACTAAATTATTGTCACCAATTTCTCAAGAATCAAAATAATGTTAACATTTCTGTCAGAAATAAAAAATAATGTTAACATTTTATGTATCCTTTGTTTAGTGGGTAACAAAGAGGCAAATTCCACTTGGGTGATCTCTGTGCCTCGGGAAAAATTAGCTTTTAGCTATCAGTGGGAATATACTTTTCGGGTTTATAATATGTATATTGAAAATTGGAACTTGTAATAAATATCAAGTTGAGTTATATGAGTAATCATTTTAATTTAAGTTCATAGATAATTTATTCCATTATGTTGAACTTATAATAATGTGTAGTAAATCACACTTCATATTAATTTTCTGTTAAAAAGATGTGATTATATATATGAAGAGTGCATTTTTGAAAAAAAATATGAAATCATAATTATTAACTCAAGAAATAAATGAATTTTCATAACTTCATATTTAATATACATATACTAATTTATATTTTATTTCTAAAGTCTAGTCCTTTTTTCTTTTCTTAACTTTTTTGCAGCCTTACTTTGAAGTTTGAACTTTGAAGTCGCCATTTTCTTCTTTTGTTAGTGGAACAACTCGGTGCATAGAGAACTTTTCTTATGCAAGTCCAAAAGCTATTGTTGTGGAACGAAAAGTTATATTGCACTTCCATATTAAAATAAAACCGACATGAATTGCATAGTCCATCTATATCAGGATGGTAAGCCACATGTTTTGTGGCACAACATGCTATAAAATATTTAGATCGATTATAGTGTTCATTGAATGTCAGCTACAAGTGAGTTCAAGAACGTGAGAGACTCTAATGTTAAACAGATACTGCACTTATGCCATATGGACAACTGGCATTGTTGCAAAAGTGGAAACATTCAAGTGGTTTTGTTGGGAGCAAAAATCTACAAAATCCACTCTCACTGGGGTCAGCAAAGGTTCAATGGTTGCATCACTTTTGATAGAATCAATTATGTTAAGCTACTAGATTTGGATATAGTACGAACAAAACAGATCATGGGCATGGCCATGCAGACATGCACTGCTTAACTATGAGCTTTCATATCATAAGACAAAATATTTTGTCCACAGAAAACAAAAATGAAATAATAACAATAACAGAATTGATCATGTACAACATTTTTCCTTTTCATTCATTCTTAAGACATGGCAAAAAAGGAGAATCAAGAGAGCTCAGTAATCACACGTTCACACTTGTCTTCCAGAATCTTCACAGCTTCAGTAAAGAGCACATCAGGGGGTAGTGCTCCTGTTGATTCAATGGTAACTAGACAAGTAGAAAGAAATAGATGTAAGACTTTTCTGGAACTACTAAACAATAATCCTTATCAGAACTCTCTTGTCAAACCCAAATTTGTACAAAACTTTAGTTGAAAGATATTCAGATATTTCCATATAGAAATTTTAAAATAAGCAGCATACTTTGCATGCACCTCTTAAAGTGATACTGCCAAAATATATTTGGGGTGTCAAACTATCAAGACACTCTTAGTCTTTGAATTTGACAAAACCACTAGTTATCATCTTAATCTTCCAACATTCATAAAACTACTTCGTTGAACAATCAAAACCTGTAAGGCTTTAAGATTTATTACTTGAAGTGGGTTACCTAGAAACTGGATAGTGGAATCCTAAAGATGCTGTAATTTTTGTATGTTCAGACAACTTCGAAGTTATAATACCATGAATTCAATATGCCACATAATAATACTTACAAATGAAATGATCTTTAACACGACGTAATGATACACGATCCTCCCATTCTTTCCCCCCTCTGATGCATTCCCTACACAAAGTGCATTCTCGTGGTTTGGCTACGGTTGCCCTTCTTCTACCTACGCATTGAACAACCAAATCGGCAAATTAAGAAAATACCAAAGAAATAGGAGCTTGAGATCACCGACGATTTGATCATTAACAATAACACGTGTACAAAACAAGGCAGGCATTGATGCAGAACCGATTTGGACATACTAATCCCTCACCATCATGATTCAGAACAGACAGAGATAAAAATCTGATGCCAGGAGCACAAACTCAAAAACTGAATTACCTTTTCCAATATCTTCAATATCAAACACTTCTTTTGGACATTTCTTTTTAAGTTCTACAGCCAGCTCATCCTCAACATCTTCCAAGAGTACAACCTGGAGAAGAAAAGCCAAGCATAGAGATGCCAGGATTTTGTAAATTTTTCAGTGTGTTAATGTGAGCAATAGCCAATAGACTAAACATATGATATTCTCTTACCTCGGGAAGCATTCGATACCAAGCAGTGGCAACCGGGGACCATTTTGCATGTATCTTACCAATGCCTTTAACAGCATGAGCTTCAAGTTCAATTTCCTACAAAAGCACGTGTTTAGCAACTATGACATTCAGTAATTCAGTAATAAGTACAACTTCCAGTTTTCTGTATGATGACATGTAACTAATAACAAGTTTGCAAAATCAAATAACTCATAGAACCTCGCATGATAAAATGAAGGGTAAATGTATAAACAGGTAAAAGAAAATTATATAATGACAAAAAAGCCATTAATGACTAACATTGTTATGATTCTTCAGTCTATAATCGGCGGAGAAAAAAAGGAGTTTGGCTGGAACTATAATAAGCCTAAAATGTTAAAGTAGATTCAGGGTACAAAAAGATCAACACAAGGACACAACAACAAAAATGCCTATTTTTAAAAGAAAAATAACTCATCCAGCATGCCATAGGTAAATTGGCAAAACAAGTGCCCAAGGAAAAAGTAATTCATCTCTCTATAAACCCTAACCCAAAAGAAAAAGTGACCACACTCCCTTTGGAGATTTTGTTAACAATGCATATTGATATTATAATCTGTTTACCCTTTCCCTTTACTTCGAAGAATGAAGAAGTGCATCACTTCGCTAAAACTCACCCATACACAATGAAGACCCAAAGGTTACTGCCTTGTATCAGTTTCTTCATCACCAAAGTACACAATAGTAGTGGTAGTAGCGGTAGAAGGAAAGAAACAAAGAAAAAAGGGTTACCTGACCAGGTCCAAGTTTAGCTAATATAATTTTCAAATTTTCCTCTTTAGGACCAAGTGGATTGCTGGAAAATTCAGGAAGTGAGTCTTGGCTGCAGCTAAAAGATGTAAAAGTTTTTGGCTTTGAGCCTGCATTTGGTTTGGCATCTTCAGCGATAAGCTCGCTCCCATTAGGTAACCACTTTAGTTCATCTGATTTCACTGCATATATATTGTAATATCATCAGACAAGAAAGATGCTTCAAGAATTGAGGCTAGAGTTAAATAGGTGAAGAAGGAATAAAAATGCTTCAAGTCATTTACCGGTAATGCGAGGCTGACCCTTTTCACAACGAACATGTAGTTTGAAGACGATAGTGTTCTTTTCATTCTTGTCATCTCCAGCATTGTCTATTTATAAGAAAGAAAGACACAAATAAGAAACATTCAACCCTGACATATAACGGGTGTCCACCAAACAACATGTGTAGTATTTCCAATTTTCCATTTATCACACCAGAAAGTCATATAAGTAATGAGAAATACAACTATATGTGTGTTAGTGTAGATATAAGACCTGGATATTCAAATAGCCTGGGATCAGCACTGATTGGAATGAGGCCCAATCTATGGGAAAGAACTTCATCTTGTACAATTGATGTATTGTTTGCAATATATACTCTTTCAATGGCCATTGTTGGAACCTATATTAAATTAAAAAAATAAAATTTGATTACCTCCACTAGGACTACACTATTACTAATAAGTAATAACCAACTCAAAAGTTAAAGTGCAAACGGAAACACATAAATATGAAACTTTCATTCTGCAAAAGATCAAAGCCAGGTGACTTATCCCCCTCTCCCAAGGGATGTGTCTCCTCTGACTTATCACAAATTTAAAGAAAATTTTATTCTTGTTAAGCACATGGCATTTTTCAAGAGACTTATGCCATATATAATTTTAACATTCCATTCCATATAAAGTATTTTCATAATTATCTTAATGTAAGTTGCCTCAATATATTTGAAGATGAGATACATTTTTATGTGGATGATCAAATTTACAGGTTGCTGATGTATGAAGGAACATTGCAATTTCAGTAAATACATCATACAATTTTACCACTGGAACAAATTCAAGATAAAATACGAAATAGAGATTTAATGAAAATATTATGCAAGATAATCAAATTGCATTTTTATCCAGGGCAGATAGAGGACCAGAAAAAAAATATTATATAATAATTAGCAGTTTAGAAACTAAGATAAATTAACTTGGCAAGCCCCATGAAATGATATATTGTATAACAAAAGAATTACATATCTATCGTCCTTGAACTTAGTAATGCAGTATTAGGCTATTAGATATCCACAAAAACTGAATAAAGTTAAACCACTTCTGACGCAAAAGAAAAAAATAAGGGCCACATTTCACTGGTTAATCATCCTAATGCTAACATTCTATATAATCAGTTGAAGGCATCCTTTTATTCTTTTGAACCTAATATTTCAATACAAAAATGAAAATTGAGAAAAAAAACAAATAGAAGCTTGAGATTATGATAAAGCATCTAACCTTAAGAAACTCCACTGTTAAATGCAACAAAATATTCAAAACCAAATATGACACCATGACCGTAAATAATGGGGACGCAGAAAAACTTCACCTCTGCTATAAGGATTCTTCGAAAAGCATTGGCAATTGCTGGATCGATACCAATCATATCAAACTCCATGTCATTCTTCTCGATCCATTTCACTTCAACCTTGAAGTTTTGACAGAAATTATCCAACCGTACACTATTATCAACTCCTAACGCTGCATAAGCACCAGAATATTGTATGGTATCTGTCTACAAACATCAACACAGTAAAATGTTAAATAAATAGAAAAACAAACAAACAAGTCCAACCACAAACAAAACCCACCAAAATCTAGAATAGATAAATATTTCAAAGTTCATTATAAAAGCAAAAACAACCAAAGAGAGAGAGAGGGAAGCAGGGAAGAGAGGAAGAGGAACCCAATTAATCAAAATATGGCTAGCTACTATAAGTTTATTTTTATTTTTACACTTAAAGTTTGCAAACACTCAACCTTCTAACTTCACAAAACAAGCGTGAAACTTCGAATCCTAACTATTTATGCTTCCACGTCCCCCAATTGTGAAGTTAGAAACTTTACGAAACTGGGTACTCAAAAGAATAAAAAGTAAAAAGGCAAAACTCACACACCAAACATGAACAAAAAAAAAGGTAAAATTTAAAGGATAGAAAGCGAAGGAAATAATAGATACATGCTGAGGAGCATCGTTGTTGCAGAGAACGCGAGTCCTAAGAAGTTCGAGGTGTGGAGGGAGCTTCGATGGAACGCTCTCTAAGCTCATTATGTAATCGAGTCCTCCACCATTCTCCTTCTGTTCCTGTTCTTCAATCTCCGACATCGAATCGTCTTCCTCAGACATTGTTATTGTGCTTTGTCCTACGTCTCTCTCTCTCTCTCTCAGCTGTAGCTTCTTCGTGGGTTGGCACTTTGTTGCAGAAGTATGAAGAAAGCAGAAGCAAGGGGTTTAGGGTTTATGATTCAACAACGACGAAAGTCAAAACGGCGTCGTTTTTTTGCTTCATCTTCTTCTTCTTCTTTTGGTCAAACTTCTTTTTTTTGGTCCAATTTCATTTTTACTGTGAGCACCAACTGTGAAGCCCATTAGACACTTTATTGGGCTGGGTGTACAATTTGGACAGTTTTTATAGATATTTAAAAAAGGGAATTTATGTGTTCATGCTTGTAACCTCTTGTCTCTGAAAGCTCTTAGCGAAAAACACCGCCTCTAAGGAAAAAACACTGCCTCTACTTTTTTCATCCCCGTCTAATCCAAATATGTCGTTCCTGTCAGATCCAAGGTTCCATGGGTGCTCTGTTCGGCCACCACACCTTTGCTGTGCCTCTACCTTGTTTCCCAGGCGGCCTGCTAGCTCCTCAACTCGGGTTGGAGGGCGCCGCCTTAGCTTAGGATCAAACGAGGGCCATCTTGGTTTGGAGTGCGATGTCTCCTCCTTCCGATGTTTGTGGTGGCGCTAGGCAGGTCCGGAGTGGTGGTGTGGCGTTGGGCCTCTGTTGGCTGTGGTGGTCTCGGTGGTTCGACCGATGTGTTTGTTGGCCCCTGTTTGGGTGGTTTTTTGTTTTTTTCGTTTGCTTTCTTTGTTGGCCCCTGTTCGATTTTCTCGTTTGGTGTTGCTTGTTGTTTTTTCTCAGTTTGTGATTGCTCTGTACCGCCTTGGACCCTGGCTTGGAACGGCGGTGGCCGCCATGGCTCCTCCAGTTGAAGGTTCTTGGGGTCTGGTTGGAAGAAGACGGAATAAGGAGAAGAAAAACAAAAAAATATTGTAGGAAAATGACATGGGGTTGTTTGTTGAGGTAGATGGGTTTGGGCCTTAAATGGGTCAAAACCAATCCACTCAAAGTATTGTTGGACATGTCAATGGCGGACTCGGTAGTTGCTTTGTTGTGTTTTAGTTGTTGTTTAGTTTTCTGCTTTGTGTAGTTTAGTTTATGTTTTCAGTTTGTTGTTCTATCAGATTAAAAGTTAGCAGCATGTCTTTAAGTGTATTGATTATCTGTTGTATGACATTGCATATGCTTTCCCGGGTTAGTTGTTTTTAACAATTCTTATTTGTATCTCTTGGGCTTTGTCCCAATTTTAATGAAGCTATGATCTATTGACAAAAAAAAAAGGAGAATTTATATTCACACATCATCACTTACTATCTACACATACATTCAAAACAAAAAAGACTAAAATACCCTCAATCTTAAAAAAACCTAAAACCCTTTTTCTTCTCCTTTCTCCTCACTTCCGCAGCCGCAAGCTTCTCTCACTCCCTCACTTCCGCAAGCTTCTTCTTCTCCCATAAACTTTCTTCTTCTTCTTCTTCTCTCCCTCACTGCAGCGCCGTTCTACACCGTCTCACTTTTTCGGATTCTGGATCTGGATAGTTTCCCAAGCACTGTGGGAGATCATTTTTTGGGCTTCTTGTGTTTTGCTTCTATTTTGCTTGTGATCGTATTTGGTGGTCTTTGTGTGTGGCAGAAAACTGTTGTATGTTGAGGGTTTTTTTTTTTATCAGATATGTTGGGGGTTTGCTATTGTTTTGGATTTTTTTGTGTTGGAAATCGGTACAAATTGGTACTGATATATAAATCACGGTCCTAACCATCCTTTCGATCTCATGCAAACACTACTAGCCCACCTAGTCCAAGTTGCCTGGGTATTGAACAACGACAACATTGCTTGGATATTAAACAAAATACTACAACAGGTTAACAGAAGATGAGAAATCGACATCTATTACTAACTGTACATACATAACACGTCAAAAACTTAAAATACTCTTATTGCATTTCGCTATCGTGCGGAGGTATTAATTCTTCACTGATGCGGTTGTCAAGTTGCATCTGGTTTATTAATTGAAGTTGAGTAAAAAATTACATGAAACTTGTTTGCGATTCCATGGACTTCATTCATGGCCGAGGATAGTCTTTACTTCATTAATGGTGTTCTTCACCTTAGGGCCGAGCTCACCATCAAACATTGACCCCTATTTCTATTTGTAAACTTTTTATTCCAGTTGGTAGCTCTGACCTTTAAAAATTCTAAAGATAATGACCTAAAAAAAACTAAAGATATGTTGATAAGTGGACACGAGCGCATGGTGATATGTTGACTATTGTGGGTGAGGTTCGATCCTCAACCTAACCCATTTTTCCTCCAAAAATTCCCTCTGACAAAAAAAAAATCTAAAGATATTTAGAGATTTTTTGAAAAAAAAAGATATTAAGATATTTAAAAAAAAAGTAATAATATAATAATTAAGTATTTTTAGTCATAAAGAATAATTTCTAAAAAATAGGTATATAAAAGAACTTTCTAAAAGTTTATCTAAAAGCACCCCTATACGATACATTTAATGCCTAAGTTTTTTTTAAAAGAAAAAATTAATTATTCCCCCTAGTTATTAAAAAATTATAATAAGCCTATAGGTTTTATTGTTTTGATTTTATTTATATTCAGTTTATGTTAACTACAATATTAACTCATATTTTTTATTTTATCGTATAGAAAAATCTGTTGTCGTATTTAGCTCTTGAATTCTTTTATTTGATAATCCAAAGGGCTATGTTCGTTTATTTGAGGAGCTAGAAATTTAAAATGGAAACAAGTGTTTTAGCTCGTTAAATGTAACAATAATAGTATACGTTAAACTCAAATAGTTTTTTTTTTGGTCAATAACTCAAAATAGTTTTTTATCCTTTCGATTTTCGTATAGTTGTTGTAAGGGAATTGGTAAATACACTCTAGTTTTTTGTCATACACCCCATATTTATACAGGAAATTACTATTATACCCTCATTGTTTATTTTTTTTTTCTGATTTCGCTTCTTTTCCAGAAACTGGAGTTTCCGGAATACAAATTTACATTCCGGAAACTGGAATTTCTGAAATGTGGGGTGTATGAAAACTGGAGTTTCCAGAATACAAATTTGATTGGAGTTTCCGGAATACAAAGGAATAAATTTGTATTCCAGAACTGGAGTTTCCGGAATGCAAATTTGCATTCCGGAAACTGAATTTTTCTGGAGTTTTCAGTATGTAAATTTATCTGGAGTTTTCGAAATGCAAATTTGCATTCCGAAGACTGGATTTTTCTGGAGTTTTCGGTATGTAAATTTATCTTGAGTTTTCGAATCTCCGGAAAAAAAATGCAAAAATGCATTCCGAAAACTGAGTTTCCGGTAACAACGCAAAATTGAAAAAAAATAAAATCAATGAGGGTATAATAGTATTTTCTTTTTTAAATATGGGATATATGTCCAAAAATATTGGTGTATTTACCGATTTATGGGCCCAAGCAAGTTTAGCAATATTGGACATGACAAATTCTCGAGAATTTAGGGTCTAAGCAACTTTTTTCTCATAACGATTACAAACTATTTTGTAGCTTAAGGAAAGTTTACTATATCAGTACTCATATTTTGCCAAAAGAAAATGATCACAACATCAGTACATGCTGTTCATTTGTTGCATCACTACCCCTCAATGTCAAAATCACATGTGTATAATCGATTCCCTACAAAAACAAAATTGATGACCAATTCAGGGCCCTTCGAACCAATTCTATGGTGGATTCTAGGGTGGACCACCAATTGTAAAACTTTGAGTGGTGTATGGTGGACTATCAATTGTAAAACTTTTATAAAAGTTTTGTAGCCATTAAATTTATTAATAAAAAAATCAATGGTCCAAATTAATTGATAAAAAAGAAAGAACACACAAACATTGTCTCATACAATCACACCCTACCCCTCCCCCACCTCCACCTCCATTGTGCTACTCGTGATCTTCTCCGGCGAAGTCACCACCTGGTTCCCACTTCCGCCGCCGCCGCCGCCCCTTGTTCCGGCAAAGTCACTCACAGAATCCCTCTCCCATCTTCTCCTTCCTCCAAACCACAAACCCGCAACAACAACCCATCCCCTCTCCCCACCGTATACCCCCACGCTCCCATCCCTTCTTCCTCGCCGCCATTCCACCTGTCTCCTCCTCCACTGCGTCCCTGCAATACTCATCCAGAGACGAAGACGAAGACGAAGACGAAGCAGAAGCAGACGCAGAACAGAGACAAAGCAGACGCAGCTACAGTAATCGCGACGAAGACAAAGCAGACACAGACGAAGGAGAAGAGAGCCGATCTGAAGGCGAAGTAGACGCAGACGAAGGACGTAGGAGAAGAGAAGGACGCTGCTACAGTAAGCGTGGATGCAGAATTGAGTAAAGGAAGCAGACGCGGCTACAGTACTCCGAGGATGCAGAACTGGACCATGCGTCTACAGTACCGAGACAAGACAAATTTCCGCAAAGCTGTGGCCAACATCATACCGCGACGTAGGCAAAGTTCCCGCGAGGGGATATCATAGGCGCACGGTGGTCCCATGAGAAGTCATGGAAGTTGAATCTGAAAGTGGAGGAAGAGGGAGAGGGAAAGTGGTCGAAAAGTGTTAAGATTTCAGCAGCAGGTCCATGAAAGTGTGAGACGAGTAGAAGCCGTGTCGGTGGAGGTGGATGTGGAGGGCGAGGTGAAGGAGAGATGAGGGAGGGATTATGTAGGAGAAAATGTACATGTTATCACTTTTGTTATCAAATCATCTGGATCTTTAATTTTTATGTTAGTAAATCAGACGCTTATCATTAAATTTGCTAAAATCTTTTGAAAGTTCACCACAGTGAACCACCTATTTGGTGATTCACCCTAGACAGAGCCCAATTCTATAACAGTTTTATTTTGGGTTAAAAAAAAGAAGAGGTTATTATTTAAAGCTTTTGAAAAAATATTATGTTTTCAGAAAATTAACATAATTATATACTCACTTTTTTAGTCCCATTTTTAAGATGTCTTCTTTTGATTCCATTTTTTAAATTTTTTGAAATACACCACTTGTGTAAGTTGTAACCATCATTGTAATTCTGTCCGGTCAACCAACGTGTGAAATGGAGTGACACCGCATTTGGCCACGTAAATCTTCAATAATAAATTATGTAGCCAAAATTCTTCAATAGAAGGTGTACTATATCTTGTATATCCCAAAAATTAATCCCAGCTTTTTTAGCATGTTTAACGAGTTCAAACGGCAGTATGAATACAACATAATACCAAATAAAATTTTCTTCACGTGGAAACTTAATCACGAGAGCATAACAGTAAGGGAACAACCTTAGAAACCTTGATCAATCGTCAATATTATAATATCATTTGAAGCAAGTGTAATTCTTACAAAGGATAACAAATTCGCAGGACAATAGACATGAGGACAATAATTAGAAAATAAATTCAAATAACTTGATGCTAAAAAAAGATATTTTTTGGTTTCTGATTTACAGCTTCGCATATGGGGGTGTTAAAAGCATCACTTAGCTAAATAACTGAAGAAACAAAACAAAACTGGGCCCTATGATCAGGGCATGCCACTGACTCCCGGGTACATTTTTATGACAGGCATCCACCCCACAGCACTCCCATGTTGTTAGAGCTGAGTCAGTTCTGCGCTAAAACTGCACAGTTGGCTATCACTGCTTTGTGTATTGCCACTGGTCTTTCGTCATTTTCTGCCCTGCTGCTTGCCACCTTTTCTCTTTTCTCTCAAGGCACGTCTCTTCTCCTCCCTGCAGGAATCACGAAATCCCCACGATTTTTAAAGGAAGTGTTATATCCATAAAGTGCTCTGAATTTATTGAACACACACACACACACATTCTTCTCTAAAGTATAGTATGGTCCCAAACGTCAATGTCAATCATGGAGACAACATCTAACCTGGTCTTTGAAATCTCCTCTTTAGATGGAAATTGCCTTTTCTTCCTCTTTTTGGATTCGGGTTCAGAAGATTCTTTGCCGTTAGCTTTTACACCATTGCTTGGTTTTGATGGGAATTCCCTTTTTTTCCTCTTTTTGGATTCAGATTCAGAAGATTGTTTGCCATTTTCTTTTACGCCATTACTTGGTTTATCCTTTTCCTTCACAAGCATTGTGTCTTCTTCCTCCTCTACAGATGTTTCTGATGGTTTTGCACCTGGCTTTGAGTTGCTCATTTTTTTCAACTGCAAGATATCAATTTAGAGAATATAAAAACCCTTATTTTGAGCCCATGAGAAAGCAACACTTTCAGCCCATGTGAACAGGTAAAGCAAGTTTATAAAATGAGCATATATACCTTTGCAACAAAAAAACCATCCATATTGTGTACATGAGGATAGAAACGTCTCGACTTTTCTAAAGAAGGGTGAAAACGTTGTTCCCTAAACCTTATAAACCTGACAGAAAGCAAATGTCACAATAAAGGCAACTTCTAATAATCAAAATCAATGTTGTGAGGGTAAAAGGGGACACAATTATTACCCTGGACGACCAAAGTCAAGTCCACAAGGAACCAGCTTAACATCCCTCTTTTTGAGTGCATAATCAATAACTGCTTCATTCTGAAGAAGATTAATAAAAATGGTCTTAGAAACATAGGACATGAAAAAGTAAGCATATGAACTCAATGGATGCAAGTTGCAACTGAAAAGCAAACCTCAGCAACCATGATTGAGCATGTGGAATACACAATGTACCCCCCAGATTTTGAATTAGCATCCACCATGTCAATTGCAGCAAGAATGAGCTCCTGTAAAGAAAAAGGAAATTATTAAATAGTAGTAAAGAAGGACAAGAGCACAAGATCAAACATTACTTACTAATCGATTTTAAGATATGACTTGGAAAAGATGAATAGCATCATTATGTGTAAGAAAATGTACGAATTAACCACAACCATTTGACTGTGATTGAAAGAACCACGTAATCATTTGTGCTATTAGTGTCTCATTTTTTCATAACGACTAGCAATTCTCAATATGATTTCACTGACCACAAAAAGAAAATTTGGTAGGACAGAACAGAAAATTTCTGCCATTATTTTATAGCAGAGTACAGAAGATCAATTATTCTATATTCCAGATTTATTGCATAAAATTTAAATGTTCACATGAATAGGGGAAAAGTAATGTTTCATAACTAATCAAACTTTGGCAACATTTGACTCTTTCTCTTCAACAAGAAGAAGGTTGAAATAACAGAATGAGAACATCAATCTTAAAAAGTCATACCATAAGTTGAAAAATGAAAACAGAAATTTACTCCTTCAAATACAGAAAACCCATGCTTTGATGGAGGGAACATAAAAGCAGCAGAAGTAATGAAAATGTGCAATGCATAAAAATAAGATACATATTACTCCTCTCACAGTCCCACCTTCATTTCTCTCATCTCTCCCAAACAAAACCTTTAAGCAAATATCAATTTACCTTCTGTAGATGGGCACATTTCTGTATGTCTTCCAGGTTTTTAGAGGCTTTAACAGATTCATCTTTGGATATAACCTGCAAACACAAATTCATTTAGTGCTTTTCTAGGTTCTTCAAGGAAAAGAAACACTCAAGAAATCTCACTATAAAACCTTAATATTATTATTCACTGTTTCTTACCCCAGTTCCACTGCAAGGAGCATCCAATAATACCCTATCAACAACATTGAGACCCATAACCTTTGGAAGCTGAAAAGGAACAGCATAAATATTAAAAAAGACATCAGCTTTTGTAGCACAAACTTATACAAATAGCAGTGACATCAATATCTGGAGTAGAATTAAAATGCCCATGTATACCTATACTAAGGGTATATTACAATTACAATAAAACATAATAATAATTATACTTTTAGCCCCTTCAAGCAAGTATGTGCTACCAATTACACCATACAACAGAGAAGCCAGGCGGACAGTCAAATAAAAAACCTAAACCAAAGGACATTACAACCTAATAGCAGTGAAGACATTAATGTTTTTTAAATTTGTATGCAGCAAAATAGTAAAATAAAATTAATGTGGGCAAAAGATGCTAACCTCCTTTCCATCATAGTTACAGACCACAGTGTTTGATACACCCATACGATGCAAATTTGCAGTCAGCGACTTAAGACGGGGTACCTTCATCTCATTTGCAAAAATTATTCCTGCAATAAAAAAATATTATAACTTGGTATACATGGTCTGAAATGCACAGGAAACTAAGAGTATATATAATATGTACCAGTGTTCTTCATAAGAGCAGCAATATAAGTTGTTTTACCACCAGGTGCAGCCCTGCAACAATCATAAAATGTCTTCACCATGATCGAAGAAACATTGCATGAAAAAAAACACGTTCTGCATTGCTACTCAAATCAAAAGTGCTCATCTTAAAAATCTCAAAAATAACATCTTTTGAGTCTCCATGTGTACTTCGACAATTTTCATGGACAGGAAGGGTTCTCACAAGGTAGGAAGTAGGAACAATTGGTTATAATAATGAACGAGTTATGAAGGCAGCCTAATAGAGGCCATATTGGCAAAAGATGAAACTTTCCCATATTGATTTTGAATTTTGACAAAAAAAAAACTGACCAAATATTATTTCTTTAACATGGTTGGCCAGAAATTCAGTTTTTATCAAATTTTTAGCAAATTTAATTTTTTTAAAAAGGTAAAGTACTAAAGTAACATTGCAACCACAAAAAGTGCATAACATCTCATACTTGCAGCAGGTCATCTATCAAGCAGGGATACTATACAGTATACAACAGCATGCGCGAATAAAAGACTAGCAAGTAGCAAGATAAGTCAATTGCCAGTACAGGCATTCATGAGATGCTTTACCAAGGTACACTTCTGAAAAAATGAACTTTAGAATGAAGCATTTTTTTTTTCTATTCATCTGAGAATATGTAGCAAAAACAGTTGGATAAGATAAGCATAATTATAGTATGGAACTGTAAAATTGTTATAGGCACACAGCGTAATACTAGCTTAGAACACCATGGAAAAACAGTATGATTGGTTCAAATAACACTGGGAACTGATAGTAGTTCTCTCTGACATTTGCATAGAAACTCAGATCAATAGTCTGTTGGCAATGAATTATTACTTACGCCATATCAACAATCCGTTCCTTCTCTTGAGGAGCCAAGGCCATCACGGGAAGAAAAGAACTTGCACTTTGAAGCTGCAAACAGTTAAAGAACCAGTATTGAGTGTATCATGTAATGTTAAATGAAATGCGATGAGGAACTACAATGGTAGAAAACCACCTACCATGTAAAAACCAGCCATGTACTCAGGAGTGGCACCAATTGGTACTTGAGAATCATACACAACAAGTCCAACCTATAAATTAAGACAAAGTTAACCAGGTTTTCTCATAGATTGTTGCTTGTATTCATGTAACATAAAAAGGATAAAAGAAAGTTAAGTACAACATGAATACTTACTTTTGACCATTTGCTTAGAGGATCCAGATTTACTCCTCTGTTTATCAAAACATCCGCCAAATCCCGTCTCCGTGTCTAATGGTATGCAGAAGACAAATATATAAGCTCGATTGGGAACATGGATAAGTCCACATTAACATATCAACCCAGAGTGACAGAAAAAGACATGCAACCTTTAAAGTGTTGGTCCTCAGACATATAGGGCGAGGCTTTTCAAAGGCTTCAATCAGTTCCATGAGTTCAACAACTGGAAACATCTGAGACAAAAACAAGATGCATTTTTCACGCAAACCCTCATTAAACATTAATGAAACACTGCTTCGTTTTCCAATTCCTTTAACTGGAGGTGAAAGGTAAAAAATGAGACAATACGGAGAAATTAAAATTTCAAGCATTGGTAGTAATAGTATAATTATACCAACCTCCACTAAAGCACCAATTAGAAACTCATTGTAGCCATAGTACGAACATATATCATTCTTAAGCTGATTAATGTAATCCTTCCTCGATGACTCATCTTGCCTCAAGGCCTTAAAATTCGAAAGAACACGAACAACTAGAAAAACAGCACATTTAGAACAATTACAACAACAACTAAAAAGACAGCCTGAATATTGTTCACGAGACCAGTCACAGTCAGTTAAACAGTAAAGTAAACTTACTCTCTTTAATCCTCCTCTGGAGGTTGGGGAGATCAGGTGGACGCAGAGCCTCTTCCTCAAGTTCCTAATGTGAAAAACCAAGTTCAACAAATTCAGTGCATGTTTGGATTAGCTTAGTTAATGGTGCATTGAAAGTAGCTTTTAATCGAAGCCTTTCTCATTTTTCCATATGAAATTTGAGCAAATCCAAACAAGGCATGAGAGTTACAATAAAAATTCAAAACCTCTTTGGTTGGTAATCTGAACTCATCAGACTCTTCTTTGATGTTGAGCTGCATTTCAGCTTCCGCATCCTCTTTTTCTCTCTCCCTTTCTTCATCAATAGCTATAGACTTCTTTTCAATATCGTCGTCATCGTCATCATCCGAACCAGAATCCAAACCCGAACCAGACTCCGAAGCTGAGGCTTTATCTGCAAAATAGCAGCATAGACATCAAAACACCATTGCAATAATACAAAGCTCAGAAACTTAGTGAAAGCATGCACAACGCGCGCGCGCACCTTCGTCATCACTTCCTTGAAGGAAATCGTCCACTAAAGGATCGTCTCCGTCGGAAGAGAAGTCCGAAGCAGAACCGGAGTCACCGCCGTCATCGTCTCCGAGTTCGAGTAGTTGTTGTTGTTGCGGCGTTTCTTCTTCGGATTCGGAGCTAGAATCGTCTTTGGGGGCGACAAATTTGGCCTTCTTTGGGTCCTTCGGAGCTTTATGTGGCTTCGAGGGCTTCTTCTTCACTGCGGGAGCCATTGGAAGAAGGTGCTGTAGTAGCACTTGGGTAGTGTGTGCTTTGTGTGTGCTCTGTGTTGCTTTTTCTTCGGAAAAATCAAATCGGCTAGGGCTTTAGTTTAGGGTTTATGGGGAAGGAGTTCCACGACGTCGTTTTAAGGCATGGAATTAAAACGGATTGAATTTGGGTTGGGCTGAACTGCTTGACCCGTGTCTCAAGTTATATGGATCGGGTAAGACTCAATTTCCGTGAAAATGATAATCCGTATTTTTTTTCTTGCACAGTGAAGCGATAAAGTTTGAATTCGTGCCTGTTTGGATTGATTTATGCAGAGTTTATGAACACAATTTATGACTGATTCATAAGCTGTTTTAGGCTTATTTTTCATAAACTACCCATAATAGCTTATCAAAACAGCTTATAGTTTATATGAAATAAGTTTCACCATATTTTTTCAATTATAAAAATAGCTTATACAGCTTATGTCATAAGCTATAGAATAAACTGTTATGCCAAATAGGGCTTTTATCAATTTAAAGCTCTCAATCTCTCATGGCCATTTTGACCCAAAAAAAAACTCTTATGGCAACTAATCCTAATTATTTAAGTCTCAAGTAAGTGAATGTATTATTTGTATTGTGTTCATCCTATAAATTGAAGGATTTTTCTAAAGACACATACATGTGTTTCTTACTACACATACCTATTTTTTTAAATACCTAAACTATCCCCCAACACACACACACACATCCGCACACTGCACCTGCACCTGCACACACACTAACACACACTAACACACACACACATCCGCACACTGCACACACATTTCCGCGCGTACACACACACACATCTTCTTCCTCTCCCTCACTTCCGCACAGCACACACACACACACACACTCACTCCCTCACTTCTGCACACACAACACTAACTTCCGCACACACAACACGCACACACTCACTCCCGCGGAAGTAATAGTTCTGTACGTGTTATTTGTGTGTGTCTGTTAAAAAATAACACCTGCAGAATTAATAGTTCCGCACGATACAAAATAAAATGAGGATATTTTAAGTTTTGCACTGTTTATGTATGTGTGAATAGTAATGTGTGTATGTGTATTTAAAAATTCCCTAAATTGAATTGTGTGATAGCAATTCATTTACACTTTACATTGCAGCCCAATTTTGTAAAAATGAGATGAGATGTGGAAGGGAATTTCTAATCACACATACATCGTTTTCTATATGCACATATATTTCCGCGGAACTATTAGTTCCGCGAGTTTATTTTTTCCAACACACACATATCTGTGGAACTATTAGTCCTGCGAGTTTATTTTTTTTCAACACACACATGTCTGTGGAACTATTAGTTCCGCAAGTTGTAATTCTCCGCGGAACTAATAGTTCCGCAGGTTTATTTTTTTTTCCAATACACACATGTTCGTGGAACTATTAGTTCCGCGAGTTGTAATTTTTTGCAAAACTATTAGTTCCACAAAAAATTATAACCCGCAGAGCTATCCCGTAGAGATATATGTACATATAAAAAATTATATATGTGTTATTAGAAATTCCCGATAGAGAATATGTCAACAATGGTACATGGATTCGACCAAAAAAAAAACAATGGTACATGGAAGAGTTACGTCTTATCACAACCCAATGGTGTGATGTCAACAATGTTTTTGCCTTATCTAAGAAAAGATTAAAATACTGTTTTGAGATTCTATAAAAAAAATAGGCTTAATTGCATTTTTGACTCCTCAGTTTTCATATTTGTGCGAATTAGGTCCTTTAGTTTTTAATTGCGCGAATTAGGTCCTTCAGTTTCATTAACGGTTGCAATTGGGTCCCTCCGTCAGTGCTCCGTCAGTTCACTTGGGGGACCCAATTGCAACAGTTAATGAAACTGAAGGACCTAATTCGCGCAATTAAAAACTAAAAGACCTAATTCACGTAAATATAAAAACTGAGGGACTAAAAATATAATTAAGCCAAAAAAATACTGCTTTGAGAAGAGATATAAAAAATGAAATTGAAGAGATCCCTAACAACAGAGACAAGATAAAATAGAAGAGACGTGTTACTAAGATAAAATAGTACCGAGAAGCTGGAGGTGAAAATAAAAATATATAGATATACGGAGGATTCATACATGAGTGATGAGTCATGTAAATATTATGTATTAGTGATTAGTAATGCAATAAACTCCACATAAGCCATATCATAAACTACTAATGAGAGCTTATATAAATAATTAATAATTAAATCGATGTTGATTGTAGAATTATGGAACAAGACTATTTAACTATTTAATAATTAATAATTATTTTTTTGTTGAATAATATATTTCCCTAAGTATTATTTTATTATTTTTAAAGGAATATCATTTTATTTTATTATTACATCCTGAAGTCATGGTCTTCTCTTCCTCGGTTACACTACTCTTATACACTCTTCTTCTGCTACAGAAGAAAATCGTAGACAGTGGGTAGTAGCAGAAGCATGAGCAACGGTGGTGGGTCTTCTAGGGTTCCCATTCCCAACAATGTACGCAAAATAATCCAAAACATCAGGGAAATCACCGGCAAGCAGCACACCGACGATGAAATCCACGCCATCCTCAGGGAATGCTCCATGGATCCCAATGAAACTGCTCAGAAGCTTCTCCATATAGGTTTTCCATTAAACCCATCTTCCCTTATATATATATATATAAACATGCATTATTCCTCATATATTATGCATAAAGCTTGCACTTTTCACATGAACAGTACTACTGAGTTTTTTTTTTGGTTTTTTAAATTTACATTTGATTTTGCTTAATTGGGTGGTTGGGAAATAGAAGATAATGTTTGAAAGTTAGAAACTTCACCCGAGTTAGCATCTTGGCTTAGCTAATGTAGTAATTATGGAAGTTGGGTTTTTATTTATCAATTCAATGCTTGTTGAACTTCAAAGGTTTACTTTATTTTTATCTCTGTTTTAGAGTTCAATGTGCGGGAAAATACGGAAAGCGGAAATTGTATATCAGTATTTCAGTGCTGTTTTGTGTCCGTGGTTGATAAGGGAAAGTTAGCAAATTCACATATCTGGTTTTGAGAGGAGTGATTAATCCCTTTTGTTTGGATGATTTCAAAAGAATGAGGTACCGATATAAGCCATTTTTTCTAACAGGATGTGACTTATCTTCCCAGACCTTCTTTCTGTAATGAGGAATTTGTTGAATTGCTTAATCTAATGTTATTGTTGTCATTCTCGATATCTGTCTCTGTCCATGACTGATGTTTAATTTAATGGCTCAAGTATTCTGTGCTTCATATTCATTTGTCTTAACTTGTATCTCGAGAAGAGATTTTCTTAAAGGCATAACTTGTATATATATCATAGTATTCTATGAGATTTATTGGCTTGTTGAGTTTTTTTTTATTTGTAATTGCAGATACTTTTCATGAGGTAAGAAGGAGACGTGACCGAAAAAAGGTGGTGTGTTTTTTCCTTTCAAAGTTCTGTACTACTAGCTATATGTTTACATCTCAGCTGCTGCATATATGCTTATGAAAGTTGTGTTTATGCTTCCTGGACTATTTTTTTTTTCCACATTTTGTTTTAATTAGTAGGGAAGTGATGAATATTTCATTTTTATTTTCTCTCGTGTAACCCACTAGGTAAACCGGTATTGTATAATGAACTCCAATAGTATGAGTCAATAACAGATTGACTAGTAGATCCTATATTTAAATTGTATAATGATCCTCAGCTACATTAGATTAGAATGTCTAACTAGGTATAGTATAGTATAGTATAGTAGGCATCTGATCCTTGCATTGTAATCATGCAATATTGCTTACTGAGAGTAAAACATCTGGGTTTAGTTTTGTAACTGCCTGCATATATGGTTGTGATTTTAAACACATGTAAGTCTAGATGTAGTTGTACATGACTAAATATTCCTGTATTTTTTGCATAGTTTTTTTTCTTCTTCTGATATTTATCATCACTGAATGATTTGAGTTCCTATGAATATTGCAGGGCTTGAGCAGCAGGGCTCTAGAGGATTCTAGATTAAAGCAAGGTGGACAAGGGAGAGGGAGAAGGGGCACTTCAACAGGTTTTTCTTTCCCCTCTGGTTCATTTGTGGAGAGCCATTTCCACAAACAGTCACTTGAAACCATCTCTCCCTGAAAGAAAAATAAGATTTCACTTAAAATCTCTGCACTTACGTGATTCCTTCCTCCCAACATAACCTTTTGCCCAGATCTTTTGTCTGAATCTCGAGATTTATGCATTTATTCACTGCCGCAAGATCTCTATCACAGCATTCAAGTCCATTTTGGATTTTGGATCAAGCAGGATGAGATAGAGCTCCCCCCTCCTCTTAGCTTTCAACACTACTGCGATTTTCTAATGCATTGACCCATTAAAACACTTGAATGGTTGTATTATTATTTTCCAACTAAACTGTGAATTTGTACAACTATATATACAGGGGAGACATAATTGGAATCCCTAAAGATTAGGAGCAAATTTAGTAACAACTAAACTATCTATGGAAACTACATCAAAGAATAAAGGAGATAATAAATAATTGATATTGATAATTATAATTACAATCAACACTCCCCCTCTGCCTGGAGCATATATATTATATTATTATTTACCTTGTCTGGCAAATATATCTTTTATAGACGGTGGGGGTGCGAGGAACCTTGCTGGTTGTAGGGAAAATGGAGTCAATCACATTGCAGAGAGAGGTCATGAACCTTCTACTCAGTCAGATTCGGGGAAGACAGAGAATAATACCACATTGCCAGCCATAAGGTTTATTCTTCTTTTCTTCTATTTATTTGATTATAGAGAGTAAGGCAAAACCAAAGGAAAAAAAAACTGATAATTAATAAACAATTCATGTTAATTAAAAATAATGTTGTATTCTTTTATTATTTCTTGAGATTAACATGAAAGAAGAAATCATTGACTACTTGATTTTCCTTACCGATAACCAATTTATTGGAAAGTTGCCATGCATGATAAACTGATGATATCTCATGATTCTATGGCCCTTGGATTCCCTAAACTTACATTTTAGATTAGTATTCAATGGTGCAAGTATAATGTATCCTTACACCATTGCCCATGGATTCTAGCCATAACAGTTGTATTTTGGCTTCATTGCCTAGTCTTTTAGAGTTATAACTTACATGTATAAAATTGGCTTTTTTCAACTCTAGAATTTCAGCTGTTGCATCCAATGGTCCTGTGAATCAATCCAATGGGAGTTCTGTTCATGGTTTTGCTGATCAATCTTTCATAGGTGGTGGCATAAGTGTCTCTAAAAACAGTTCAGCTGCTAATGACACTAACAATGTAGAAAATGTCCTTCCTCAAGCTGCTGTCGCTTCTGCCTCTTCTCCTTCTCAAACCTCTGGCTCTGGCTCAGTTACCAACATTTACCAAGAAAAGTCTCTATCAAGTTCTGATCAACTCCTAACTTATGCTTATTCTACTTCTGTATCTGGTGTCTATTCCTCTTCTTTGGATCCTGTACCCACACCATCTATCACCCAGAATCCTGGTGCCTATGGTGCAATAAACAGGGAAGTTGGGAATCAGTGCATATCTACTGGACCAAGTCATGTTAAAGGAAACAATCATGTTCTTCATGATGTTGAATTACCATCACCTGAGAGCAAAAAATATGGTTCTATGGATACAGAAAACAAGAATAAGGCCCCAAACAAGTCAAATGAAGTTGAAAAGAATCAGTTATCTGAGACTTCACAGCTTTCATCCTCTTTATCATGCAATGGTTCTTTAAGGTCATCATCCTGTTGCGACAGCCAGTCACCTGGTAAAAAATTTCTTCTCTGTTTGCTAAATCTAATAATAGGATGGGTGTAGTATCTTGTTTCTCTTTAGGCACTTTGTGTTATTGGTTTGGAATCTTTTTAGAATTTTCTTCTCAAAACAAATTTATCAGATGGATAACTATGGGTTTCCTAGTATAGAAAGGAGGACAATGTAAATTCTCAGAACTTAGGAGAGAAGCTGAAAAAACCTTAGAAAAGTATCTTAGGATAAAATAAGTCAGTAAAATGAACCTCTGAAAGTACAGAAGCAATAATAACCTTTACGAAAGGTATTTTGTGGAAGAACCATCCTGATTAAACCTCTTGTATAAATCAAGCTTAGTTACTCACTCTGGATTCTACTTCCATAACCTAACCTCCAAATGTTAGATTGATGAGGGAATCATGTATATTTTATGTTTTTATCAGTTTCTGAAACAGTCAATGCTTCGGAGGCTTGTGTGCAATCTTCAACTGAGTCGAGGCAGCATGTTACTTTTCCAAACCATTTCCTAGTACCCGAGGCTTTAAAAACTTGTCTGACATTTGGAAGCTTTGATAATTTTGGTCCAAGAGAAAGATCTAGCAGTGGAACTGGTGGTGACAATAACACTTCTGCTGCTCTTGAATCTTCTCCAGGGAGTGACGAAACTGCTACGTCTAGGTTTGTATCCATATGCTGCTTGTGTGCATATCAAATTATAAAACTTCTTTTTTTCTCTTCTAGGTTTCTTCTTTTTTGTTTCAATCATTAATATTTCTGGTTGAATTGATTGATCTCTTCCTATTATTGCCAAAAGTGTTATTTGTGTGACGGTGTACTTGTGTAAATCTCCAAGTTGATGGCATCTCATGTTTGGATGTAGCAAACAAAGGGCGTCATTGACTGGACAAGGAGACCATGTTGATTATCCACAGTCTCCATCTTATCTGGTTGAAGAGACACCAGCTTTAGGAAATTCTATGACTGTTTCTGACACAAATGGTGTTCTGCCAAAGCAGGAGGTAGTGCTGGCTCTAGAGGGCCCTCCACTTCCTAATGTACAAAGTGATCAAAATTATGGTTTGAATTTCATGTCCACCATGTTAGGGACTCAGCAAGTTCAATTTGAGGGATCCGAGTCCCAGGCACAAGAAACATCCTGCCTTCCTAACTTTGTTGTAAGTCTCCATCTCTTGCATTCTAATTTCATTCTTTGAAGAAATCAATTGATTTCCTTTGGATTCATTGAATTTTCAATTACCACTGTATTTGTTTCCTTTTATTTATTTATTTATTATCCTTTTTCAAATTGTAGAGTGCAAGTCCTCAGGTTGTGCCTAGCCCTAGCCCAACTTCACCTCTGCAGAGCTCTATACCTGTTCCTCCACAATCTCTTTCTATTTTCAGTCCACCTTACCATCCTAGCCTTTTCCCATATGGCCCCTACTACCCCCCAATTTATGTGTCACCAATACACCAATTTTTTAGCCTTAATGGCTTCCCTCAACAGCCATCAGTGGGCAACATGCACCTACCAGCGGCAGCAGCAGCAGCAGCGGCTGCTGGAATCAAATTCCCTCTCCCTCAATTAAAGGCTGGAGCAAACACTGAAAATACGGCACACATTGGATTTCCTTCTGGATCATTTATCAGCCCACCAGTCGGATATGCTCCTAGTCCAACAGTGAATTCTGGAAGCACCACTGGAAATGAAGATCTGGCAGTGTCTCAGTTGAAAGAAAATCAGATCTATACACCTGGACAACTGGTTGGTTCACTTATTATTATTGTGTTTCTGTTTCACCATTTCCCATTTCCTGATATAATAGATAATTTTTCTGTTAGCACGGGTCTTTGGCTTCAAGTAACATTCAGCTTATGTTATTATGTAGTTTATGCTTTCTTAATCAACATCCAAGATCCTGGTTTTGCTGCAGTTATTATACTTCTTTATTCATTTTTATATTTATTTATTTTATTATTTGCAGAGTGAAGGTCCTGCTGTGTGGATACCTGCACTGGGGCAATTGCAAGATATATCCAGTTTGCAAGTTAATTCTATGTATAGCCTTACTCCCCAGGGACATCTCACCTGCTCCCAAATACAGAATGGTCATGGGGCATTTGCTGGTATCTATCAACCAGGGCAGGCAGTAGCTTCACCTCCAACCCTTTTGCAACAGTCTCAGGCAGTGGCTGGGGCTGTTTTGAAACTGTAGGGGCCCCTTCAGGTGCTGCTTATCAACAGCCTCAGCATGCACACAGATCAATTGGAGTTCTATTTTTTAAGCTTGAAAATATTTTGTTGTTGGCAACTTGGCATACTGTACAAGTACACATAGGATGTGCTCATATCCACAGTATGGAAGCTGGCCTGATCTGATGAGTGTAAATAGCAATTGCGGCCAAAGTACAAGAAAAAGAAAGTCACTACCGTTTTTCTTGGGGAGATATTTGATCCTAACGATTTTGAGGAGTTTTTTTTGGGGGGGGGGGGGGGGTGGGGGGGTTTGGTTTGTGTTTTGTTTTTGAGCCTTTACTTTTCAGTCACCTGTTCTGTTGCCCCTTGAAGAACATTTTGTTGTTGCTATAAGAAGTATAGTATCCTAGTGATAAATGATAATATAGGATGCTGAGTTCAACAGAGTGTGAAATTTATCAGCTTTTCCTTTCTGATGTCTCACCCCGATGTCTCACCCCATGTATTAGTACATTTTGATAGCAAAAGACATTGAATTATACAATTCTATTACATACGTTAAGAATTGTGACGTGTTCTCCCTCATCAATATTTTACGTGCCTTCTTTTAGCTCAGTGGGGTTTCTAACCCGCAGGTCATATATGCTTTATGGAAGGAAGCCCTTCTATGATGTCAGTAACCTTCCTTGATAATGCATGGGAGAATTAGCACGTGGCCGTTTAAGGAAAGCCCTTGTATCCTGTATTTTGCCAAGCACTACGTTTATCTGCCTTGGTTTGAAACTATGTTCATGCATTCGGGAATCATGAAAGTGATCATTTTCAAGTTCAACCCATAAATTCCAGAAAATTGCATGTGGACTCATGTATTATGTTGCTTCTTGAAACTAAATTATTCCTGCTGGTAATCCTCATTGATTCCATCATCCCAAAAACAGTGTTAAATGCATCCGCATCAGTCTTTTGGTTTTAATTAATGTCAGAATTTGCTTTATAAGCTGCTTGTTCATATTTTCCTCAGACTTTTGCAATACTCAATCACAGGTTCTGGGCTGAATATTAGATTGCCTCCTGCATAGATTTAGGCCTAGTGAAAAACACAATAGACAAAATCCAAGAACAAACATGAATACTCCCTCAATCATTCAAACCAACAGGAAAAACGAAATTTCTTATTTTGTTTCTATATATAACTTTGAAAGACAAAAACAGGCAAGGTTGGTAATTGACTGTTACAGAGATATTTGTTTCCAATGAGTAACTGTGATTCAAGATATTCATTTTCCCCAATAATGGCAACACATCTAAGCTTCTTGAAATTATGTGTTTGCCAATTTCCAACGAGTTGTTGAAACAACTTAACAGTACCTATTATTCAGGATTTTCCATGACAATGGCATCAAGTTCAGATTGTAGTTTGCTCAAATCTAAGCTTCTGGAAGCTGTGGCTGCCAGTTTCATTTCATATTCAGCTATTTCTCTTCTAATTCTATCAGTTGCCAGAACTTTCTCAGATATTTGTTCAAAACTTTTATGGATGTTAACCAGGAGCCTATAAACCTGCAGCCCTGTTGGATCCTTCTTTGCTTCCCTGCAGAGATAAGAATGGAAAAACAAATTACACATTACTTAACCTTTGGTGAAAAACAAAATCAACCATGACATGAAATAATAATAAAAAATCCATATCTAGATCCCTATTGATGCATAGGGTGCTACATTGTCTCTCCATCTCTCTATTCCCCTCAATTTGTTTCCCATGCATGGAAAACATTCATACCTAAAGACAATTTCATCAGCAACAGCATACGTCCGATGCAAACGTTCCTGGATAGAATTACTCTCCAATTGAACCTCCCTAGTTTCTTTTAAGATCCGCTCAATATCGGCATCTTGTTTCCGGCTATTTTTTGTAATCTCCTTTATCCGGTGAGTATAGGATTTCCTAGATTCTACTTTCTGCTGCTTCTCCAGTTCTGCAACAAGTTTCGAATGTTCCTCCTCCCTAGAGTGAGAGAATGAATATCCAAGTCAGGAAGGCATAGTGGTAATTCTGATCATGTGAGGACATCAATCTACTAAAAGCATTACACAGTTAAGATTAATTTAATTAAACCAGTTGAAAGTTTGACGCATTCAGTCTATCATATTAAGGTGAATCCGGTGCAGTCATGAAAAAAAACAGAGAATATACAAGGAAGCAATCTTCACTTAAGTAATACTTAATGGGAATCAAGAAGGGTAGTAAAAGGAAAAGCTGTATATTAGAACCATCAATTCCCAAACAAAACTAAAAAAAATGACTCATTTGGTTGTCTCTAGCAAGAGTTTCACAAAAATATAGTAAGAAGAGGCTTATCCCAACCCATTGTGTAATTGTGCATTTTCAACCTGCTTTTGCTTACTTTTTTCTTAAGAATATTTTTTTCATTTGGCTAAAAAAAGGTAAGATGAACTAATCTTGGATATGTACCTCTTTCTAATTTCAGATAAAATGAACTGCTCTTCCTGCTGCACCTCTCTCAACTTTTGGAACATTTCCTGTGCATCTGGATAGTTTGAATATAGAGACTCCTCAAGACTTCTCTTTCTCTCTTCCAAGGGTTTTCTTACGGCATCCCTGTGACACAATGAAATCCAGCAAAGTTAACAATCTATCTGCTGCTTGCACTCTCTTACAAGAAAGGAAAGATAATAATTCTGTGCTCAAGAAATATCAGTTTTATCTTACAAATGTATGTACGCATGCATTTATGTATGTATATGCATGTGTATGTCCTCTTTACTGGAAAGGTCAAATTTGAACACTGAACTATTCTATAGTGTGCCTATGTTGATCCAGAATAAAAGACAACCTTATAATAGAAAATTAGACATCTGTAAACAGTTTGACCTACCACTCTGACTCCAAAGTCAAAAGGTAATTCCTTTTAGCTTGTACTTGTTCGTTCAACTGGTCAAGGTAGAAGTCAACAGAATGTTGGTTATTAAATGCCATTTCAGCTGCTGCTTTCATCAGTTCCAATTCTCGTTCAAGGTGTTCCACTTCTGACGTCCTTGCAGTCACCTCATCAATGAGTTCTTTCTCCTGAATTTGAAATCTATCAGTCTCAAATCTTATCTACTTCAGCATCAAGCCTAAAGAAAAGAAGCCCATAAGCCATTATTTTGATTTTGCATATGCAATCTTCATACGACAAAATAAGACATTTTATACACATCCAATAATTTGTCCTTGTTTTACACATTTCATATGTTTGGAGATATTAGATATAGAAACCAGAGAGCTTAATATAAGCATATTTTTTTCAACTAGGCATCAGCTTAAGATTAGAATATCATGAGAATTTTTAGGAAAGATACCTTTTGTCCATCACCAATAGGAGCAGGATTCTCTTCATTTCCAACTGGACCTCTTCCAGCATCAACCTCTCCTTTTCCCATTTCCTTTTCATTTAGCACATAATTCAATTCATCTTTGATAAAACCTTCCATCCTGGAGTTGGATTCATCTTTGTTGGCCTGATTGATAGAGGTCTCACCTTTGGTACCCCCTGTTTGTGTCTCCATTTTGAGATAATTTAATTTGCTTTCAACTCGAAAAAATAATCACCAGCCATCCCTTCATCATCTGCCTTCAGTTGAGTCCTCAAAAGAGCTTAGTAAGTTATCTCATCTTAGTTTGTTTCCAGCACTAATATTTCTATGGCAGCAAACTTTCCACTCTCAAATGACTTCAAAATCCTCTCAACCAATAATCTTATCAACTTAGACAGGTCCTCTTTAGATGGATACAGGAACAATCACAATCAACAGTATAGTCTGTTTTCAAGCATAAATCCAGAAAATAACAATAACAAGAAACGTAACAAGAAGAAAAGCAAGCAGGGACACCAAATTAGCAACAAGCACCACAGACAAATACCATACAAAATCATTTTGCCACAAAATAAGATCATAAAATTCCTGTATCAAAAAGAGAGGAGGCAAAAACAAAACCACTGCTATAAATGCGCGAGTGATGTATTAAAATGATCACAGCATCTGACAGAAGAATGCTCCAAAGACCAAACAATCGAAACAAAAGCAAAAGGGGCTTCCACGAAACATCAATTTTTAAGTTGGATGGTATCACAAAAACATGCTTGTGCAGCTTACTGTTAATGGTTTAGATCACGTTCAGAATTGACATAACAAGCTAACTTAATACTATAAGTAACCCTACTTTACTAATTTCAATAGCAATGCAAATGCACCAAAATGCACATACATGTCAATTCAAATTGCAGTAGACTAATATATCGATCCTTATAGAGAGAGAAACAAAGTCATCATCAAATGATATCAGTGTAAAAGATCAATATCATCATGCCCAAAGTTTGATTTCAATCTATAGCTAATAGACTAGATTGATAAAAAAAGATATAAAGTTGCAGTGATCTCGGACTTTCACTCACTCTCTCATTAAGTTGCAAATTGCATTGAATTATCATGCACAAACCGAACAACACAGCAGAATACATTCACAAATTGAAAATCAAATAAAAAAAGCTCATTTTTGTTTCCCATCATAATTTCTGAGGATCTTAAAACCGACCCATAACAAAAAAAAACCACAAGAATTCATCGTTTTGATATTGTCACAGTACCTTGTGGAAGCTGATATCTTGCCCGTAACCCAGATTCGCAACCTCGGAGGCGATGTCAGTGAAGTGCAGACCAGGAACGAGTCGGAAAGTGAGCGAACTCGGAAACGACGCCGTATGGAGGATGAAAAGTTCGAAGCTTTGCTTTGAAGTTGAATGAGATGCTCCTCAGTTCCTCCGTGGGGTCATTGTACTATAGCATGCACCAAAGACCAAACCACTGTGTTTTATCACAGTAAAAAAATATTATTAATTTTAAAAATTACAATTTTTAATAAAAAAATAATGTTGATTTTTAACCGGTGCTCTCACTATTCAGGAACACATTTTTCTATCCTCATTGATTCATAACTTCAAAAAAAATGTTGATTGATAAAAAAAAATGTCATCACATTTTATTAAAATATGGTAAGTTTAGGAGACAACTAATTTTTGAGTTCCCTAAAAAAAAAAACTAATTTTTGACATTGTGACAAATAAATCAAACATAAAATGTATTTAAATAGCATTTCTCATTCTACTTTTGTCTCATAATACGTTACATATCATTTTTAAATTACATTTTTAGTATTTCTATAATAATTGATGTGCAATTTTAGTTTCTTAGTAATATTTTGAAAGATTTTAATTTTATTTATTAATTTTATAAATTAGCTAAACAGAAGTTCGGCTCTGGCCCAATTTGTACCCAAAAAAAAGATTGAAACTAGATTTGGGAGGGGCCGCGCGAACGCAGGCCCCCACTACCACAAATTATGACGTAGGCTCCACCACTTGGGTAGACCTTAGGCCAGCACCCCTCCTAAGTGCAATGGAAGCCACTGCCCTAGGCCATGGGCCTTCATGATCACCCATTGACCCCGTCCAGGTAAGTATGTTGCTCAATCTCATCCCCTTTAATTTTATAACCCATCTCCCACACTATCTCGTCTATCCTTGCCGATGTGGGACTCCATGTAACAGGGTCATTTCGAGGCTATTCCACGCGAGTGTGCTGTGAACCTCCATCTGTGATGCCTACAACGCCGTTATGAATCTTTGTTTCGGTAAATAACACAAGTGGAGCTCACCTTATGAGTCTAATATAGGATCCCTTGTGCTTATTTAGTTACATAATTACATAATAATAATGAAAAAGAAGCTTGCATGGGGCAAATTCTTCAACTCCTACAACACGCATAAAAACATTCATCTGAAATGAAGATCCAATAATGAGATCGATCGCAATTCTTATCACCGTAATGTGCATCTTGTGTCCTTTGAACTCCCAAAATTATTAGCACGTGAGAAGGGGTGGGGTGAGTATAAAACTCTGTAGGAATTCAGTAGAAGCAAAGTAAATAAGACAAGCATAATTGTTCCAGCTGTGACAAACACAGAAAAATACCATGGCTGCTTGTTTATAATAACACAATTACTACAATAATTAATTCAAAGACAAACGTGTATAAGAAATGCAAGTTTAATGAGTAAAAGAATATATTATTATGGGTTCATGTTATGTGATACTATTTAAATTGTGGACCACTTCAATCTATTGAGAACTGACTCCAAGGTTTTAATTGTGGACCACTTCATACAAAATCTTTGCCTCTAACTAACTAAGTGAATCTACAAAATAAAAATTCCATCACAGCTTCAACAGTTTAATTAACATCACATTCTTTTCTCCCAATTCCTTTGTGAAATAAGTCAAAGAACTGTTGGTATAACATTGAAAAGAAAGCTAATGAGTGTCATCCATCTAACTAAATGCTTGAATACCGACAGAAATGAATTTTATAAATGTTCAGTTTCTCGTCAATCCAAAATCTTATTCATTTTCTTGACATGTTTTTATGCATATCATAATGGTTGAAACTATACCAAGAAAATATGATAATGGTTGAAAGGGTATGTGAGGACTATTAAAAACACCAACAACTTGCCATGAAAAGTATGTGACACACCAACCAAAATCATGCAATATATAGGCAAGCCGTTGGTCTAATGCAGTTGACTCAAAAGCATCTAAATTTTATTTCTAGACTTTGCTTTCAATCAAGTTCCTTGTGACTTCCAAAATCATGGAAATTGGGATAGAGGATCATGAGATTGTGGACATGTCAATGGCACCCCCATCAGGGGGTTCCATGAGGATGGCAAGGAGCAATGAGTTTGGTCACAACAAGGAGTTTATGTCTAAGTCAAACCTTCTGAATAGGTACTCAGAGATTGACATACATGTTGAAGATTCCAGTTTCAACCAAAATTGCCCCCTCCCCATATTTCTAAAGGTACTAGTGAGTAATGTCTTTATTCTATAGCTTCTTCAAAAGTGCATTTCTTTGCTGCATGTGAACCAAAATCAGAATCAAGTGACTTTACACTTCATTTCTCATTAACCTGCAGTTTGAAGATGTGGAGTTCAAGGTGAGAAATAGACAAGGAGGCTCTAATAACCCTGTGAATACAATGGTGTCAAAGGTGTCCACACAACTCACTGTGGAAGAAGATAGATACAAGAAAATTCTGAAGGGCATCACAGGAAGCATTGGCCCTGGTGAAATTCTTGCTCTGATGGGTCCTTCTGGCAGTGGGAAGACAACCTTGTTAAGAGTTATAGGAGGAAGATTACAAGACAATGTAAAGGGAAAGATAACTTACAATGATGTTCGATTTACTCCAGCTGTCAAGAGGAGGTTAAGTGGTTAACCAACTTCACAGATACAATCATCTGTGTTATATTGGAAAGTACTTGATCCTTTTATAGAACATGAAATATGTGCTAATATATGGTTATTTTTACTTTCCACTTACAGGATTGGATTTGTGACACAAGAGGATATTCTTTTCCCACAATTAACTGTAGAAGAAACATTACTCTTCTCGGCATTCTTAAGGCTGCCAACCAATATGACCAAGCAGCAAAAATATGCCAAAGTGGATACAACTGTGAAGGAGCTAGGCCTTGAAAGGTGTGTTTTGCATCACATTCCAATACTTAAGTAAAATTAACAAGAGGTTCTTTCAAAAGAAAGACATAATAAAACAGTTCCCCTAAATAATAATCTCTTGCATAACTATAGATGTCGCAACACAAAAATAGGTGGGGGATATCTCAAAGGCATATCAGGAGGAGAAAGGAAGAGAACCAGCATAGGCTATGAAATTCTTGTTGATCCTTCATTGCTTCTGCTTGATGAACCAACTTCAGGCCTTGATTCCACATCAGCAAACAAACTCCTCCTCACACTTCAAGGACTTGCTAAGGTGTCTATAACTACATTTATAACATGTGCCATTATGATATAAAATGCTCAGAATATATGCTAAAAGTTTCATTTGATTTACCTGTAGGCTGGAAGGACCATAATCACAACAATACACCAGCCATCCAGTAGACTCTTTCACATGTTTGACAAACTTCTTCTGATAGCAGAAGGATATCCTGTTTACTATGGGAAGGCTAGAGAAACAATGGAGTACTTTTCCTCCCTGAGGTTCATCCCGGAAATACCAATGAACCCCGCGGAGTTCTTGCTTGACTTGGCAACTGGACAAGTGAATGACATAAGTGTTCCAACAGATATTTTGCAAGATCAAGAATCTTCTGACCCTTCAAGAGCTGTTATTAAAGTAGGCATTCCTTACACCTATATATTAATCACATGCTCTATCTCTTTCCAATCTTATTAGTTGTTTCTTTTTTATTTTAGTATCTTCAACTCAAGTACAGAGCTTTACTTGAGCCAAAAGAGAAAGAAGAGAACCATAGAGCAGCGAACACACCGGAACATCTTCAACTAGCCATTCAGGTTAAGAAAGAGTGGACATTGAGTTGGTTGGACCAATTCGTGATTCTTTCAAAGAGAACATTCAGAGCAAGATGCAAGGACTATTTTGACCCGCTACGACTAGTTCAAGCACTTGGTGTTGCATTTTTGTTGGGGCTCCTCTGGTGGAAATCTTCAATCAATACAGAGGCTCAACTCAGAGATCAGGTAATTCTTCCATGGTATTGCTTTTATTATATCACACAAGATAGAGCTACTAATTACTACTATCTTTGCTTCAGGTTGGTTTAATTTTCTACATCTGTATATTCTGGACATCTTCATGCATTTTTGGAGCAGTCTATGTCTTCCCATTTGAGAAGTACTACTTGATAAAAGAAAGGAAAGCTGACATGTATAGATTAAGTGTATACTATGCATGCAGCACTCTCTGTGACATGGTATCACATGTCTTCTATCCAACTTTTTTCATGGTTATTGTGTACTTCATGGCTGGCTTTAAGAGGACTGTTGCTACCTTCTTCCTGACATTATTCACTGTTCTGCTAGTAGCTATAACAAGTCAAGTAAGTTATGACAATTCTCACAATGGGGTGAACTAGTGGATCATCATGTTTTAAGCTTTTAATTTAACCCCTCTACTTTTGTTATCAGGGAGCAGGAGAACTTTTTGGAGCTGCAGTTATGAGTATTAAAAGAGCAGGAATGGCTGCTACTTTGATACTCATGTTATTCCTCCTTACAGGTGGCTACTATGTCCAGGTAATGAACATTAACCTCTCCAATAATGAGTGCAATAATGCAAATAAAAATGTGACATAACTAGAATGTTAGTCACAACTCACAACGTCTATATAGACCCAACCCTATTAAATACGGTTTTTTTTTTACAAAAATAGTAAAAATACCCTAATAAATAAAATAGTTTTAGTTGGGAATAAAAAAGGTGGAGAGGCTACACGTGTCACAACCCATGAGTTTAGGGCTTAATTTTCTATTGTAGTAATTGAATAATTGAATGAATTGATGAAGTTTGTGGAATCAATGGTAATTAATGTTCTTATTTCCTTTCAATAAGACTCTCTCTCACACACACACACTCATTCATTTCCCTTGTGCTTGATTTCAAAACACTAACAGAAAGGCATGTTTTTTTTTGTTGTTGCAGCACATACCAAAGTTCATGCAGTGGTTGAAGTATCTGTCCTTCATGTACTATGGTTTCAGGCTTCTTCTAAAAGTGCAATATTCAGGAGACCAACTATTTGATTGTGAAAGCGAGGGAGGGTGCAGGACCTTGCAGAGTTCACACACATTTGACACTGTGAACTTGAAAGGTGGCTTAAAAGAAGTTTGGGTTCTGCTAGCCATGTCTATATGCTTCCGCTTGTTAGCTTACTTTTGCCTCCGCAAAAAAATTGATGTCACCAAATAATCTATGATGATCAAGTTTGTTGATTAGATTAGACAATCTATGTTAGTAATTTACCATATTAGCATGATTTGAGAGAGGGGGGGGGGGGGGGTGAACCCATTTGCAGTAGGAAGAAAAGAATCTATAACTTTATTAAGATGTATTATTAAATTGCAAAGCTACTTTCCCTGCATTCTTTTATAAATAAAACAAATTCCACAGGTTTACTAATTTGTTTAATTTTATGATGCCCACTAATTATGAGATGTATAATATAACACAATATATTTGTATAAAAAAAAATATAACACAATAGACAATGTTTTTCGTTTTGTACAAGACAAATCATCCTTTTGACAACGTTTTAGTTAGCAATATAAAAATACGGCTCTGAGTAGTCAGTGAAAAAATAAATAAGCTTAAAAAATTAAAGCCATAAATAAATAAACAGAAGGGGTACGTGTATTAATTTTGTTAACTATGCTTACTTCTCAATTTTTTAGCTAAGAACAATTCGTGGACAACTTGACACTGCGTTGATCATTCATAAGGTAAAAAAGAAAAAGGAAAATTGTCAAGCTTTAGCACAATTCCTTGATAAATGATTAAGGATAATATTGATGGATATTGATAACCCGGTTTTCCACCCCCGTGAGTGCAAAATAATTGAGACCGACACAGCACAACACATGAAAAGCTCCATTCCTTTATTAAACGTGCTTCTTGCATCTATGGAAAAAAAAAATCAACTCATGCATAAAGCCATAAGATATGTAAAAAGTAAAAAGGAAAGTGAAGTTGAACTAAATACAATCAAACTGTAGCAGATTGTAAAAATCAATGGAAAGTGATCATATATGAACAACTATACTCTTCTTTCACGTTCCATTTTATGTTTTTCTTTGTTTAAAGTTTAAACCCTGGCATGTTCCTGAGGTCCCCACGAAAAACACGGAACAAAAAAATGAAAACGAAATATAATAAAATAAAAAAAGGCCAAAAAAATGAAACCACTCATTCAATTCATCATCCCTCCTTCCCCAGAGTCAAAACCCAATGAGCTTCTGACGCTACCACCATCCCCAACAAGGCACTTTCCTTGTTCCTCTTCTGTCAGCTCAGGATTGGAGCACACAAAAACAAATTAACAAACCAAACCACACCCCTCTCTCTCTCTCTCTCTTTCTCCTTTGTGCATGTTCTGCTGCATCATCAAATATGGAACTTGTTCCATATTCTGACCCAAAATCTGCCACCTCCCCGGCATGGCAGGACATGTTCCGATCCGCATCCACCAGAGAACCCACCCCCACCCCCGCATCCCACGCGCCGCCTAACTCATCCCACCCGCCCCGTGGAAATCCCCACGCGCCGTCGCAGGCCAGAAACGGCGGCGACCCAGACGGAAAAAGCACATTTTCCGGCGATCCCCAGGTGCGACTCGCCCTGTACATAGCGATGGCACACGCGGGTCTCGGCTTCGCCATCTTCATCCTCTACACTGTGTCGAAGCTCTTGGACCAGTACCTTCGACCCCTTCAATGGGCGGTTCTATGTTCAATCCCTCTAAGGGGCATTCAGCAGACCCTTGTTTCCTTCTGGACCGAACCCCTCATGCTGGGCCTCACAGAAACCGCTCTCGCTGCTCCCGTTGCAGTTTTCAGGGTTTTTGTGGGTACCCTTGTTGAGATTCGAGAAGCTTCTTTCAGAGTCATTCTAAGGAAACCCAAGCCTCAGAACCCTCACCCCATTAGAAAGCGTAGTGGCTTTTCCAATTTGCTTCGTTTGCTTGTTTCCTTTGGGATGTTCATCATTGCATACGAGAGGCTTGGTGGTTTTGGGGCTCTTTCCCTTTTGGGTTTGGGCTTTGTGTTTAGCTCTAAGAATGTGGATTCCACAATGCACACTTTGTCTTCTTTCAGGAGCAACAGCTTCAGGCGCCTTGCAATCAGTGCGTTCTTCACAAGAGGGTTGTTGAAGAGGCTTAAGACTATTGTGGCGGTTGGGCTTATTGTTGGCATGATTGTGGGGTTTCTGGCTGGGGTGATTTTCTTCTCTTATAAGATTGGTGTTGAAGGGAAAGATGCAGTGGTTTCATTGAAGTTGCATGTTGAAGAGAGCAATTATGCTGAGAGGATTGGTGTCAAAAAGTGGATGGAGGAGAATGATGTTGCTGGGATGGTGGATAGTTACACAACCAAGTTCTATGAGACTGTGTCTGATCAGATTGATGGGTTGGCTGTGCAGTATAACATGACTGAACTTGTGACTGGGATTAAGCATTTTGTGATATCTACTCCTGCTAACTCTTCAGCACCTTCAAGGGCTTTGATCACCCCTTCACCATACACAGAAAAGTTCTTGAGCTTGAAAACCCGGGTTAGGAACCGGGAATGGAGCAACATTTATACAGAACTCGATTCGCTTTTCCGGGAGCTTGTGATCACCCGTGAGGATTTGGTTGAGAAGGCAAAAGGGTTTGCCTTTAAAGGAATCGATGTGTCTCAAAGGATTTTTGCTAGCAGTAGAACTGTGCTTGGAAGCAGTACAAAGTTCATGTTCTCCATTGCAAATTCCATAATCTCTGGGGCTGCTGAGGTTTTCAATTTTGTGTCTCAGTTAATGGTGTTCATTTGGGTTTTGTATTATCTCATCACCTCGGAGTCTGGTGGAGTAACTGAACAAGTGATGTACATGCTTCCAATTTCAAACCCAACTAGGGTCAGATGTGTTGAGGTTTTGGATAAGGCTATCTCAGGTGTTCTTTTGGCCACTGCTGAGGTTGCATTTTTTCAGGGATGTGTTACTTGGCTTTTGTTTAGGTTATACAAAATACACTTCTTGTACATGTCAACTATCCTTGCCTTCATCAGTCCTCTGCTGCCAATATTTCCATCTTGGCTTGCAACAATCCCTGCAGCTATGCAACTGGTGCTGGAAGGCAGATACATAGTGGCCATCTTCTTGTCTGTTATTCACCTTTTCCTCATGGATTACGGGGCATCGGAGATTCTGGAAGATGTGCCTGGGAATAGTGCATATCTTACTGGGCTGAGCATCATTGGGGGAATGACATTGTTCCCATCAGCTTTGGAGGTAAATTTTTTTTTTATCCTCCTTGATTTGATTTTCTGGTGATTATAGAAGCAATTATGCATCAGTCTCTCAATGTGTGTTAGGGTGATCGTTTACTAAAAGTGTTTTTGAATGAACTTCATTTTGTAAAATTGATTTAGTTAAAATTGTGTTTGAAATGAAGTGATTTATGTTTGGATGTGTTTCTAGTGATTATAGAAGCAATTATGCATAATGACCCATGCTGTTTCAGCATATAACAATTAGCAAATCTGTATTTTAGGCATTTCATGTTAACTTACTTCTCTTGAAGATTGTTGTTTTAAATTGAAAACGGGTTCACCTGCATAACTTGATTAAGTTTCTAAAGATAATGCTGGTGGACACGGAAAACCATTTAGTAACATTTGCATTTATCAGTGAGCTTGGTTTAGATGCATTTATCTTGTATCCCATGACATTGTTAGATTGACTGGAGGGACATCATGTTCTGCAGGGGGCTATTATGGGCCCATTGATAACTACAGTCATGATTGCTCTGAAGGATTTATATGCTGAATTTGTTTTGGAAGAAGTTAAAGGCAAGGCCAAGCAGAAAGGTAGCTAAGCCTCTTCTGGTGTCTGTAAAGGTATTTATTGGCAGTTGAAGTTTGCTGCAATTGCATTTGTTCATTGCCGTTGTTGGTGGAGTTTGTCTTTACATTGTGAGTTGCTGGTGGTTATATTTTTTTTTTCTTTTCTTTTTCATTTGTATCATTATATATCATTATAATTGATAAAAGTAGGACTTTTTATCATTGCTTTTTATTTATCCATTTTAAGGGTCATCAAATATTTTCATCACTTGGTGGCAGTGTTTGTTAATTGTACAATTAGATCTGTATTCTGTTTCCTGTAACAAATTTTCTTATTCATTGTACCTAAAAAGAAATAAAGACTCATGCAAGCTTGTAGGAAGTATTTATTGCCTTCAATATTTTTGGTTTTAGCCTATTAAGATGAGTACTGTTTTTATTATGTGCATTAATTACCAACTATGTCAAGTTCAGCAGATAAAGACCTACTTAAAAAGCATGAAGAAGCCAGAGCCTTCCAATTGCCTGAAAAGCAAGTGCATGGTACATAAAGTTTCTAATCTATTTAAAATGTTTATAATAATCGAATCAAGGTTTTGTAACGTGCTTCACAGCCTTGTGTTGTGAAAGGATCAGTCTATTCATGCCATGGGGCATGGACTTGTAGGTAGCTAAAGGACCAGTCTAGTTAGCATTGACACTCAAGATGTATATATATATATATATATATATATATAGCATTCAGTGTGCTAGTTTATTTCTTCCTGTTCAATGAGCTCCTGATTACCTGAGAAAAAGCTATCATTGTAGCACCCACGGAATCTCTTAATTTAATTTTATACATTAGTTGCATTTATTCATAATTTTTCACAATATTAAGGATCTGACTCGGTATTATCAATAAATAAACTCCATCCTAGATTCCCATTCACCCTACTAGGAAATTGCTCATAATCTTAATCTTAAAAAAGCCAAATTTCCTGCTAATTAATCCATGAATTAAATTATTAGTGCTTTGAGATTAAGGCACACAAAACCCTAAATCCAGAAAAGTTAAGGAATATCAATTTGTTTATATATAAATTCAACGTTGGCTGGCGTTGAAAGAATGGGGAAAGAGTGTAAAATCTACGCCAAAATCCAAAATTGAGATTTTAATTAGAAAAAAGCACGACTTTGAGGATCTTGACGAGGATATATGGTTAGGGAAATCAGATCGAAAGAGAAGTCCATGACTCTGCGATCCAAATTCACGTTGCGAAATCAGAAATTGCTTCGAATTTGTTCCAACATGCTCACACTTTTCTGAGAAGGTGAGTGAGAGAGAGCTTATGGGCTAAGAGATGGACTGCGAATGTCGGCCATTCTTGCGAGCTAACGGGACAGGTTAATATACCAGACATTTAAAAAAAAAATCACGCTGGACCAAAAAAAATCATTTTTATTACTTACATTTAATATTATTAAAACACATTTTATTCATTCATTAATATTTTCTTTTTTGTCAAATTTTGATAAATAATGATTAAAAATGATAAACTCTAAGTGTATATATACGGAAGACAATGGAGTGAGGCGAGTACTACTATACCCGCCACATATTTGCACAAGTTTCCATTGTGTAGGTTTAAAATGGATTTGATTAACTCAATTAGTGTGGCTCTATTGACAACACACACTAAGTTTATGGCATTTGGTTTCTCTCTATTCAAATTTCTCCATCTCTCTCCAACCTCTCTATCTCTATCTTAATTCTTTTCTCTCTCATTTTCTCTTTAGCTTTTCTCAACTCTCACACTCGTTTTTTTAATGGCTGCTAAGGCAGCATGATGGAGAGAATTTGTTTTGAAGCTTATGAGCGAGGACTCACATTTGAATCCTACTAAGCACACATTCAGAGAGGGGTGAGGAGCTTGAAATGTAAGTAAACTCTCTAACCGGAGTCTCATAGTTGGCTCAAAGAGACGAAACTTGTAAGATACCCTGAGCACCCATTGGGGAGTCAAAAATCCTAATTATAGTGGATTAGAAGGAAAAAAATGTTTGATTTACATTGGCAAATGTCCATGCATATAAGTTAAAATTATAAAATAATTGAAAAATATAAAAAACTCAAAATGAAATATAATTTAACACTTCAATGAATACATTAATAACACATTAATTAACATATTGATCAGTTAACACATTAAACCAAGACGTTAGAATCCTTTTCAATTTAATTGACGTTTAAGGTTTTTTACATGAATTAAAAAATTAACAAGTAAAATAATTTTACTAAATTATCCTCCATTGTCACAAATGTTTTTAGGAACAAACTTAATTATAAAAACTACAATAAATTAAGCATGATTACTTTTTGGTTAATTATACTTCTGTTTTTTTTTTTTGGATATATACTACTGTTTTTCCTAGTTTAGTGTTTGTGCAATTTTGATTCTCGCGGTTCATTTCAAGCTACGGGGATCAAAATCAAACATGAGTTTAGAGAGATTCTCTTTTTTTTTGGTGAAAGAGTTTAGAGAGATTCAGTGCTCCCCAAAATAGCCAAACATGATCTATATGTCGGTAAGACAAAACTGATCTAAGTTGTCTTGTGCCATACATGATACATAAAGGAGTATGTACGACAACAACTTATGGTCCAACTAAAAAAACTAAAAAAGAATTGGAAGTTGGAACTCTTGTGGGAGCATAAATTTTTACACTTTTTTTTTCACATTTTCTCTATATCTCATTTTTTTCTATTTTTATTACATTACTAATTTTATTTATCACTTTTCTTTCTTTCTCTTCCTATCTCTCGTAGGTTTAGAAGTTGAGTGTAAAAATTGAGCATATAAGAGTAAAATTTTCCAGCTCTTCAAAAACACAAAAATAAACACACTCAAAATAAATAAAAACAATTAGCTATGCACTTAAAATGATTAAATTGAAATTCAAATATAGATAAACCAAAATTCATTCAATTGGCGAGTAAATATTATCTAAGCAAGGGTTTTAGAGTTGGAGTTTGAATTCTGCACTGTGAGAGAACCAAGATGTACTCAAGTTCCCTCTCATGGAGGCTGGACAGCCACTTTGTATGGAGGATAACGATGGGTATGAGATGAGTACCTGTAAAAAGCGATTCAACGCTTAAAGGAGTATGGACTTTTTAACATAGTAACGATGACAATGAACAACGTAGGTGTTTTGGATTTTGGAAGGTGAAAGTGTCTCCATTTATACTATTTTAATTTTTATATATAGTGAGCCGGGGGACCACCGCCCATATAAGAGGGTAGGTTATAGCTATTAGAGTGACAACTGACAGGCTCCTCCACAACATTATGTTGGATTAAGTGTTCATACTTTTTTTTTTAGGAATGATCAAATTACACCGGTGTAATACTTTAGTCAATGTTACACTGTTAATAATTTTTTAGCGGATAATTATATTCTAAAACACACCGTTAGATTAAAAGTTATTATCATATAGATCATTCCTGTAAAATTTCGCATCAATCTAAAATCATTTGATGTGTCATTGAGATATGTCAAAATTCATACACTTTAAAAGACATTAATCTTGATGTATTTCAATGACACATCAAATGATTTTAGATTGATGTGAAATTTTATAGGAATGATCTACATGATAATATCTTTTAATCCAACGGTGAGTTTTAGAATATAATTATCCGGTGAATAGTTATTAGCGGTGTAACATCGCCCAAGAGTTACACCAGTGTAAAAAATAAAGAACCAATTCAATCTAACTGAAATAAATTAGATTAGATTGAATTGAATTGACCAATATTATATTGGTCTAAGTGAAACTAGAGTTAGATCTTTAAGTAAAATTTTGGGTTTGAGTCTTTTTCTCTTAAAATTAATTTAATCTAATCTGTGAATACCTCGAGATTAACCCATTTTAGTCAAGATCCAATCGGTTGATTTGAACCCAATGGGCCTATACCGAAACAAATTCTATGAATGATTTTTTATTATGTTATCTTTAAGAATTATAATTAACCATGGTTAAAGATTGTGGTATAAATAGAACTTTTTTTTTTGATAAACAACGGAGAAAACAAACCAGAAACAAAGACATCTCAATGGGGCAACACACAACCCCTTACATCGTCAGCAATCAAGAGCCCCAAACCGGGACACACAGATTCAACCACAACCCAATCAAAAGAATGAGACAAAAGACCCTTCCTAGCAAGATAATCAACACAATGGTTAGCCTCGCGATAAGCATGTACCACGAACGCTCTCCAACACGGCTCGCGTAACAGAGAAATGACCTCACGTAACAGAGGATTGAGATAAGCCAAGGTTGTTCTACCAGAGTTAACCATTTCAACCACCACCTTGGAATCCTTCTCAAAGATAACCCAACTCAGCCCAATGTGTCTAGCCAAGTTAATACCAAGGCGAAGCCCCCATAACTCAGCCCAAAGCGGGTTCCCAACACCAAGCTTACGGTAGAATCCTTGAACAAAGGACCCATTAGACCGACGAACCAAACCCCCACAAGCGGACCCACTCACACTAGAATGAGATCCATCAACATTGACCTTGTAGCAACCATCAGGAGGGGGCTCCCAAACCACCCCAATCTGTTGGCGTGAAGGAAGATCAGCACTCAAACTTTGTAATTAACCCAGCAGTATGAACAATGAACTGAGCTTGACTCTCCACAAACTGTTGGAGACCTTGCCCAAGAGTAGAGGAACTTGAAAAGACCAAACGATTGCGATCTCGCCATAATTCATAGATAGCAATACCAAATAGAGTTTGCCAATCCGATCCAAGGATACCAATCTCCTTATTACTCAAGTTAAAATTAAGCCATCCTTCCAGGCCCAAGCTAAAAAAGCAGCTAGTATGATCAAGATGTACCAAAGAGTACCAAAAATGTTGCACATCCTCACAGTCCCGAATAGCATGCATCACCGTTTCAGGACATACCTTACATCGCGGACACAAGTCATCACTCGTTATGCCCCTTCTTGTCCTTTCCACGTTAGTAAGAAGTCATTCATGAGTAACTTTCCATAATTGAGCTTGATACTGTTTCGACCCTTTCCAATGCCAAACCTTGTCAAAAATATGATCATCCTCTTCCACCTCACAAGACTCCAACCAAACTAGATGGTAAGCTGTTTTGAGAGAAAACTACCCATTGCTAGCAGGATTCCAATTAGGAAAATCATCCAATCCAACACTCGGTGGCTTGATATAAACAGAACTTGAAATGAAAAACTCTCACCTCTCCTATGTTATTGTAGAAATTTGTTGATTTAAATTAGCGCTTCCAGGAAATAATTATATTTTTAGATTTTATAACGGATAATGTATTTCTCACATACTTGAAAATTGAAATTTATACACTCATAAAGAGATGGAAGAAGTAAGAAAAATAATAAATGTGATGAATTGATGATGATGTGATAGAAAAGAAAATATAAAAAATAAAATCAAATGAGTGGAAAATAAAAAAGTTATTTTCTAGCTTAATATTCAACCTTTTCCTTGAACTTCAAATTCAAATGCTTCTAGTTTTCCTCAAATATTGAATAAAATAAAAATAAGATGGATATTCCGAAAGGGCTCTATACTTCTATTATGTGTTGCCATTATTATTATCCAATTTTCTCTGCAAGTGTCTGCTTTCCGTTGCAAGAAATCAGAAATGTCAATTATTAACACGTTGCATGTCACATCCGCTTAATACTAATAGGGTCAAATTTGAGTCAGATCAAATCAAATACGTCACAAACAAGCCTAAACTAGTATTTTAATTTGTTAATAATAATAATAATATGCTTTTTCTTTCGAGCGCTAGCTACCACTTAATAAGCAACATGTTTACAATTTTTATTGGTTAACGCAAGGTTGTTTTCTAGTTGTTCAAGCAACATACGTACCCAATTTGTTTTGATTCCATCAATACCCTTAGTGTGAGTTCATATGTCCCTAATATAAATTTAAATTCTGATATTGAAATTGATGAATTCTAAATTGAATTTCGAAATTGACCCTAAATTGTATTTTTATTTCTGCTGATATAAACATGTAAATCATATTCATTCATCAATTAACAATGCATGAGTCTTGATAAAAAAAAAAAACAATGCATGAGTATGACTCTTATTACCCATCAATATTTTGCCGCAATTTAGACTCACCCATTTGATTTGAAAATCTTGTAACCAAGAAGAGTACTTATATATATGCGTAATTTTGGTACAGAAGAAAATGATGTATAAACGAAAGCTTTGCTGAATATTAATATACTTCCCCCCTTTTATTTCACTGTCAATTTTCAATAATTGCTTAAAAACTATGATAAAACCTTGCTATCATTTCAGGTAGGAATACTTTCTATCACATTTAATTTGGGGATGTTGACCTATTAAGGTTGCTTCACCCCAGAAGTTTATTGTGGCTGCTAGTTGTAGATTTCATAGCTCTTGACAAATAAGATTAACCCAATTATCTATGTTAAACTCATTACAATGGAAAAAAAATGGTAACTGCTATTTAGTTTTATCCAAACCTTTTGTTGACACAAAATCTGTTATCAAAGATTGCAAAAATAGAAGAGAGTGAAAAAAAAATGAAAAATTCTTTTACAACTAAGCATTTTACTTCACATTATTTGTGTGAGGTAACAATACCTGATGTCGGTCTTCACTTCACTTAAAATATCAGAACAGGTAAATAACAAGTTATACCCCACAGTTGCTAATATACAAAACTGCAGCAATCATTCTTATGCAGAAGGAGGGTCCAACCATCTCTCCAGCATGACACAAATTGTTGGTTGGATTAGGTCGGCAACCCTTTACCACACTGTACCCCCGCCACAATTCAAAATCAGTTTTTTGGTTTATTTACATTATATAAAGAATGCATATTTGGAGGCCATGAAGATATACACAAACAATATTGGATCATCACTTTAAGTCTTATCCACTTGAATTCAAACAGGGAAAAACTATTAAACTTTAATTTCAAAAAAAATATACAAGGAGAGAAAAGAAAAGAAAATCTTTGCGTTGGTCCTAATTTTCTCAAAGGAAGAGAGAGAGAGAAAAGAGGAGGAGAGTTGTGGAATTGAACTGCAATTGCTTTTTCAGCAACTCTTACTTCATAGAAAATATAGCTATAGAAGAAGTTGGCCAACGGTTAACTTCCCTCCAAACCTTCTGAGTCACTTGTAATCAAAGCAAAGTTTAGTAGTCGATTCTTGGTCACCGTCTGAAACTCAAACTTCACCTTCCCTGACATATCCTTCATACCAATCTTCACCCTTCTATATACCCTTCACCTTCCATCTCTTGTGCTTCATATTCAGCACCATCCGTGAAACTCCACCACCACCACTAGACTTTATCACCTCTAAGCCTTTCTTGAAGCCTTGGTTTGTGACACTAGATTGATTTTTTGTTGCTAAGCTTTAGAGGGTATGATATGAGCTTCTATTTGGAGTGCTTGAATTTCATGTTCTCTCATGATATAATAAAGCTGATGCTTTTGTGGGGTTCAGAATTATTTGGAGCTGATTTGAATTGTTAGGCAAGTTCTCAAAGAGGTTTATGCTTGTGGGGTTTGGCCCATATGGAGTGAATTTCTGTTGCTGAATCTTCTGCTCATGTGTCTTCAAGAGATGGTATTTTAAATTAAGCATAGTGAAATTTCTTGAATGCTTCTTTCCTTTTAAATTATTTCTCTAGAAAGCTTCAAATTAAGTTGGCTCCCTCCAATTCTTAATGCTATGTTCATTGTTCGGTATTAAGACCCAAAGAAGACTTGGTCTCTGAGCACACGTTTTTTCAACCTTGGACTAATTCTGGTCCTGAATATATAATAGAGGCAAAAGGGGTATCCTCTCTTCATATTTTTGGGAAGTTGTAAGCTTGATTATACTCCAAAGACAACATTTTTCCAATGAATTCTTCATGCCCATCAGAGTCCTCGTTTAACTCAAGCAGCATGGTTTCATTTCCTTCAAATTATGTAATAGGAGGAAACAGCATGGCCAGTGCCCAAAACAGGCCTCCTCCTGTTCCTCCCTCCCAATCCCAACCTTCTTTTTTGACTAGGGTGGCCATGAGAATATCTAGATCAAGATGGTTCACCTTTTTAAGAAGAGTGTTCCATTATCAAAATGGAACAGGATCTGACCTTGGCTCTAACCCTTTCAATTCTAGCACTTGGATGATGCTGGAGTTGATTGCTTTGATGGTGCAGATAACTAGCACAACATTCACCTTGGCCATTTCAAAGAGTGAGAAGCCTATTTGGCCTATGAGGGTATGGATAGCAGGTTATGACATTGGTTGTGTCCTTAATCTGCTCCTACTTTGTGGCCGCTACCATCAACATAATGTGACTCAAGGGGATGCTCTTAGCCTCTCAGATATGGAGCACCAAAGGAACAATGAAGAAACCAGGTACCCTTTTATGTTATTCACTTCAAGAACTTCCTTCAGCCATTTTTGTCATTAGCAATAATAATTTATAGGGTACTCATTGTGTGAATGTGTTGTTAGAGCCTAGTAGAAAATGTTGATGCCATTGATTCTTTTGGCTGAATACAACTTCGAAGATAGAATCTTCTGTCACGCATAAAAGAATCTAATAATTATCTTGTTGAACTTTGAATTGATTATTCTAGTATTTCAAAACTAGAATAACACTATTTTATTTCAAGGGATTGTCAAAAATAGAAAACACTATTTTATTTTTTCAACAAGGGAGGGCCTAAATCACATGAGGCACATGGGAAAGGGGGAGAGGGAAAGAAAATGAGAAGGAGATGACCTAACCAAATTGACTGATTTAAAAAAAAATTATTTCAATTTAAAAAAAGAGACACATCAATTTAAAAAACTAACCAAAAAAAGAGAATATTACTACCATTTAAAAGAAAGATAAATATTTTATTAATGGGTAATTTTTCAATTTGAATGATAAGAAAAAAAGACAGGTAAAAGTTAAGTATTTTGAACTTAAATATGAGAACATCATTGGTATGAAACTCTTACATTGTAATTTATCACACGAGTTGCGACTAAAAGGCCAAAGAATATCATCTTCATGTATAAAGTTATCATCATTTCATGATGATTTTCAGGGGGGAAAGAGTATTTTGTCACTATAAATAGATTTGGTCAAAGCAGAATACAACAAAAGATAATTAGGCCGGGCCAGCCCAAACAATTCAATGATTTGGCCCAGTTATATTTTTCTAATTGAGCAGACCCAACTAGATTACCCTTAATAATTAAAGAACAAGTTCTTTCTAACCCTGCAATTTTTTGTTGTTGCAATTTTAAAAAAGATGATTTAATTTAATTTGCTCTGTAATATATATATATATATATGCAGTGTGTACAGGAGCTCACATTTGATGGGCAAATGCCGGAGTTCACTAGAGCTTTTCTTTGCCATATGGTTTGTGATGGGAAATGTTTGGGCATTTGACTCACGTTTTGGGTCATTCCAACATGCCCCAAAACTCCAAGTGCTCTGCATCATCCTGCTTGTTTGGAATGCCATCTGCTACTCTTTCCCTTTCCTGCTGTTTCTGCTGCTGTGCTGTTGTGTGCCACTCGTCAGCACCCTCCTTGGATACAACATGAACATGGGGTCCTCTGCTAGAGGTGCATCTGATGATCAAATCTCACAACTTCCCAGTTGGAGATATAAAGTGGCTCATACCAACTCAGACCATAGCAATGACTCTCAATGCAGTGAAAGATTGATCAATGAAGATCCAGTAAGTCATATAACTATAACTATTATATACATACATACATACATACATGTCATGTGAGAGCATATTACATAATTAGAATTTGGCTCCTCTGTAGGGGTTTTTCATTTTAGATGGTAAAGTAAGATATCTCAACCGTTTGATGAGAAAATCAATGGTCTATTCTAACACATTAATGGTTTATTATGCATGAGTACGTAATATTAATAATTAATTTATGTATTAATGGTTGAGATTATTTATGTTACCCTATAAAGTTAATTACTCAATTTAGAAGCTCTCACTTGGTAGGCTTCATGTATATATACACCTGGTTTATTTCCATCTAGAACTATAATCTTCTATTGAATTGACAAATTTGTGCTGTTGGGTGTGGTGACAGGAATGTTGCATATGCTTGGCCAAGTACAAAGACAGAGAAGAAGTGAGGCAATTGCCCTGTTCCCATTTGTTCCACCAAAAATGTGTGGACCAATGGCTAAGAATTATATCCTGCTGCCCTCTTTGCAAACAAGGATTACAGAGGTAGCAATACCACAAGTCAGACAACATCAACCACATTATTAATTAATCTTATCTGATATACATATAAAATATATATACTCCCAAGAAAAGTTCTTTTATTTTTCCACTTTGGTTACACGAGTGAGTTTGTACATGTACAGAAGAGGTCACCAGTAACCAAAACTACATTGAATACTTGGTTCTTATTTCTTAGGAGTGAATCCCATTACCTTTTCCAACTAGACTATCTGCTCAATATACTTTTCTTTTCCAGTAAATGTAAATCGCCTGTACAAGATTTTATTTTTGTTTTCATTTTATTTTACTGTGATCTAAAAATATTGTGAGGTGAGCATCGCTGTACTGAATAATGAAGTGGATATTTATATTTGTTCATTGATTCTTATTCTTATATAATAAAATTTCTAATTTTTTATGCTGGGGAGGCCAGAAGGCCACTTATAAATACTAACTAAACGCCCCGGGGGTGAGAACAACCAACAAAATCCATCCAAAGACAATAACAAGATCATATAGGTTTAATCTACCACATATATATTATTCACATTAATTGTTCTGATCATATGAATATGAGCCCATTGGTTCTCGATCGATCCTAATCTGCGCTTCTTCCTCGGGAGTGAAATCACTCTTGATATTAAAGGTTTCGCGTATCTCCTCAGTAGTTTTCCCCCTTATCATTTTTGCCACAGCTTCGCATGTCAGTTCGAACAGACTCTTAATTTCCAAATAGTTTGCCGCCTGACAAATAAACAATAATAATATACACTATCTATTGTCACGAATTCTTTAACAAAATTGCAAAGTAAGGCCTAATTAATTTGTTTATACAACACATGATGCTATATATAGATGTACATATATGGATGGATACGCACATATAACAAAACTTTTAAATAGTTAGGAGTAATTTTTAATTTTTTTAAATAGCTGTTGATCAATTATACCATATTTAAAAAAAAAAAAACCATTAGAGTTTTGACCCGGCCCCCGGTTTGGGAATTAGTCCTAGTTCTAGTATCTCTCTAATAATGTGTTTTTGAGATCGAAACTTAATTCTCCCACTTACAAGTTCAATGTGCCAACTTAGCTATATCCATGGGGTAATTATATATATCATGGTCTGAAATGCTTAAATTAATACTTAATAGTAATTGGATGTGTACTCACCATTATGATGTGGAAAAGGGTACTCTGATCCATCTTATTAACGAAATCGTCGTCCCAGGTGTCGAGATTAACAGAAGAATCGGGCGTGGTATGTTTGGTGCAGTAGTGGATGACCTTGGCGAGGATGTTGCTGTGGACACTTTCTAGAGGAATCACATTATCGTTTGAGCAATTAACGTCTTCGATCAAGAACTTTATGGTCTCTGATTGAAGCATCACCGCTTCCTCCACCTCGAAAATCTCATTGTCTGAGCTCCGCAATTTGATCATCTTCTTGTTCTCCATTTCTGTTGTTATATAGGAGTATATATATAGAGAGAGAGAGAGAGATGGGTGTGAGAGTGCAGAGTGAACAAAGCATTAATTACAGAGAGGGTTTTGCATTGCATGCACTTCTCTTATATATGTGTGTGTGTGTCAAAGATAAAGGATTTATCGTTTCTCACGTAACTGGAAATTGGGGGTTATCAGGAGGTCGCATGACACAAAATTGTTTGAAATTTGAACTTAATGAGGATTAGATCTTTTGAATTACTTATCTAGATAACGGGATGATCTATCATTAAGAATCTCATCGTATTATTTTTTATTTGACAGCAAGAATCTCATCATATTATTAGGAGCTCTTGATATCACTTTTAAATTATTCACCCCAACCCCCCAAAAAATTAAAAGAAAAGTAGAGGAGAATCTCCGGTATAAAATAGTACTCTCTCTGGACTGAAATATAAACAAAAAATACATGTATCTGGATTAAACATGGTCCAGATACATGCACTTTTTTTGTTTATATTTCAGTTCGAATGAAGTATTATGAGATTGTGGTCCTTTCCTTTTTTTAAGTCTTGATTATATTTTTATGTTTCTCTATTAATTGTGTTCGGTAATTTTGGATTATTTCAACAATCACTTTTTTTTAATTTTCTAATAAATTAAAAGAATGAAAAACACATTTTATTTTTTTACTTTTTTAGATAGACAAATATTAGTAATTAATATGTTATATTATATCACTGGGAGATTAATTGAACCACTACATTTTTATCACTCTAACTCTTACATGCTCTCCTCCCCCAAACCATATTATTACTCCATTACATTATTTTTCGTTTTTAATCCGGTGATTTTTCATTTTCTCATTTTCCACCACCTATGGTTTTCCATTTCATAGAAACGAAAAAAAATAATATACTCCTCAAACAAGAACACAACTATGTTTTCCTCAAACAAGAAAATAATTGTTAGATACTAATTGAGCATTCCCATTGGTATAAAAAATGAGCATTCCCATGTAAGCAATGGACGGAAAATTTTATGGTGAGAAGTTCAAAATCGTGCACAAAAAGTACAAAGGAGGAAAGAAAATCAATATGTGATGTAATTTTAAACATTAGTTGATGATCATTTCCATGTAAATATTAAGGTGCAAACAAAATTTTAAACCAAAAGTAGATCACACACTACCTTGTTCTTAAGTTGGATCAGAGAGATCACCCCCATATTCCATTTCTTCATTGCTTTTATCGCTGGTCAATGAAACAAGTCATAATAGCCAACAAAAAACCCAAAAAATTCTACTTAAGAAGTGATTTGGTGATTTGGCTGAATAACTAACTCGCTGACATAGTTCAACTTGAGACTGTGGTGCAACAAAAAGAAAATGTTGGGAGAGTTTCTCAGAATGTGCAAACAAAGTACTGATTGCTGCACAAGAGGAAGCGAGGCTTGTGGGACACAAACCACATAAGCAAAGAGCATATACTGCTGGGGATCATTGGTGGTGATGCAACTGGGTTGGCTGCAAAAGTTCTTCAGTCTGCTGGGATTGATCTTGGTGTTAGCAGGGAGCAAGCAGAGAAGTTGATTGGGAGAGGTGGTGGTTGTAGTGGTTTGGCATTTAAGGATTTGCGGTTCACTTATGATGCTAAGAGTGTGCTTGATTTCTCACTCAAATATGCCAAGTATCTAGGTATTAAATGTTACAATCTTAATCTGAATCCAAATCTTTTTTTTTTTCCTGTCCCTTCTCTCCCTGTTTCTCAATATAAAATTTTCTATCTTCAAAACTAAAAGTCTGTCTGCTCATAGAGAAAATATTTTTCATTTTGTTTTCTAGTTTTCACTTTTAATAATAAAAATATATTACTTTCTTTTTTGTCCATTTTTTTTAGGGAAACACTTTTTTTACGAGAAAAATTTGCACGACATCCTACACGAAAAATACATGCCGTTGGATTTCTTTTAGACACAGGTCTAACTTCTAGTCATGGCCCACATTATTTCTGTCTAGGGTCAGATTTCATTTTGCCCAAATTTTGTGTCTTTATTTCTTGTAAAAAATAGCAAAGCTGTTTTTTTTTATCATGTGTAGGTTTTGTTTGACCCTATTTTTACTTATGGGTTAAGCAAGTCCATCATCTCTATGAATGCTTTTAAATTAACTTCTTTTGGAAAACCAAAGAGACTAGTAAAGTACATAAAATGAATGAAATTGTTAACTTCACCAATCTAGGCATGATGCATGTTACTACATAAACATTCATTCCTCATCTCTGCTCTAGTGTTCAATTAATATTGTCTCACATGGTTTGTTATGCCTCAGGTCATGATTATGTAGAGACAACGCACCTGCTGTTGGGCTTGCTTCAGGGGTCTGAAGGTGTGTGGGCTCAATTGATTGAAAATCAAGGTGCTGATGTGAAAAAAATTAGAGAAGAGGCAAGCCATAATGCATTTTATTTTGAGCTTAATTTGTTGTCCAATGTAGACAGCATCCAGTAGTGAAATTTCACTGACATATGAGCATTGAGCAGGTAATTAGACAAATTGGAGGCCAGATTCAAGAAAATGTTCACCATGATGAAGTACCTGCAAAAGGTTCTAAGAATAATAAGATGAAAGTTCCTGTTGTGTCTCAAAACAATGCTCTAGGTGCAACAAAAGGTGAGGATGAGAATAAACAATTGCCTACCCTTGAGATTTTTGGAACCAATCTGACTAAATTGGCACAAGAGGTATGGTAATGGCATTGAGAATGGAAATAATTACATCCCATTTTCATTGGCCTGTTCATTACAAGTTTAGTCTGGACTTACCGGAGAAGAGAATATTGAATAACAAGAATGAATCTTTGAAAGTTTTAATTTTATTTTCTTGTAAACACAGTTTTTGATTTGTATTTTCGTGTATTTTTCTTCTATAGTTTTTCACATGTGTTTTTTGTATATAAATTTCAGTGATCGTTTCCTACCCGATAAGGCAATTGACTTGATTGATGAGGCTGGCTCTCACGCTCAACTTTGTCATGCAAAGGTTACATGGCAGTTAATATGTGATTGTAACCTTAAAAGTTTGGATCAATCAAATGAAGATGAAAACCTTGGGAAAGGGTTTAAGACAGTTGGACAAAGTACGCTGCAATTAGAATGTTGTTCGGCATTAGATTCATGAGGGTGTGGGAGATTCACAGCACCCTCGTGGAGTAGCCCCGAAATCACCCTGTTACATGGAGTCCCACATCGAGTAGAATACCCGAGGTAGTGTGGGAGATGGATCATAAAACCAAAGGGGATGAGATTAGGCAACATACTTACCTGGACGGGGTCAATGGGTGATCAAGAAGGCCCATGGCCTAGGGCAGTGTCCTCCATTGCACTTAGGAGGGGTGCTGGCCTAAGGTCTATCCAAGTGGTGGAGTCTATGTCATAATTTGTGATATTGCGCGGCCCCTCTCAATTCTAGTTTCAATATATTTGAATTTTATTTTATTTAGTTTTAATTTTAATTAATTAATAATTAATTTGTTAAATTTAATTATTAGTTATGAGTATATTAACTTAATTAAATTGTTAATAAATTAATAAACTCTTGAAATTTATTTGTTAGTGTTATATTAATTTATTAATTTAATTTTAATTATTAGTAAATTTGAATAATTAATTAATATTATTAACTAGTAATCAATATTAATATATTATAGTTGCGTTTTATTTTATTTTACCACTTACACAATGTGTGTATATTTACAACTAATTAGAAATCGAAAAACTGGTTGTGAGATTTGAAAATTTGTGAAATCTTTATCTTTATAATATGCACATGGAGACACTTGGCAGAAAAGATTCTAAGGAAAGAAATAAAGGAAGGAGACTCAGTTGTTGTTGACATCAATATAGAAGGAAATGTGGCTGTGCTAAACCAGAAAATTGTGACAAGGGAAGATCTTTCTGTAAGTTTTATCGATTCACATGGCAATCCTTTAGCAAATGAAAATAGATAAGAAATGGCTGGAATCTCATGGAATTTGATGGGCAAGATGTTAGACATGTTGGAACATCGAAAAAGTTCATAACTATACGAAAGTTGCATTATTTTCCTATTTATTTTTGCAACGAAGATTTTTGGCAACTTCTAATGCCCCAACAGAATGTGTTGTTGATAAGATACCTAAATAGCTTCAGTAAAAAAAAAAAAGATACCTAAATAGCTGTGACAAATTGATAATTTAAGACTTTGGTTAGAAATAATGTTTAGTCATGCCTAAGAGTAAGGATGTATTTGGGTTTTATGTTACACTCTAGCTCTATTTATAAAGCCAAACATATATATATTGTAATGGTTCTGCATATTGTCACCTTAGTTTCTTCATATTTTTTCAGTAATGTTAGAAATTTTAAATTTTGACATGGCAATGATCAATTATGCTGTGACACGATTTGCGAAATGATATTTTTCCAATAAAATCCTAAGGGTGCTAGTGCTCTTAATCTTGCATAATATGTGAGTTTGCTTATTGTACTATACAAATGTTTTCTTTCTATTTTTTTCCTTTTTTGTTTTGATAAAGGTTTTTTGTTTTCTAACCGTCACCAAAATAATGATTTTAAGAACCATAATCATGGCAAAAAGGGGAAAATGTCCATACAAAACGGTTAGAATAGGAGAACTTTCAATGACTAATATCCCACAGAATCTACTTTCTAACAAGGTTGAGACCAAAATGCCAGCAAAGCTGATTGAGTGGTACCTCCTGTAATGGACCTTCCCTTTATTTGTCTCTCTTTTCTCCCTCTTTTTGCGTTTGACGAAGGTGAGAATTTGTGGTCACAAATGGTTGATTTGGTAAATACCACATATTTGAAATAGCAAAACAGAGTTTGTTACACATCCAAGATTTCAGCTGAACTAAGCGTTTAGTAGTTTTTCCCAAACTGAATTAATGCTCATTATTTCCTCCTTTGTGGGCTGGTGACAATATCAAAACCTCCCCCCCCCCCCCCCTCTATCTCTCTCTCTCTCTCCCTTCTCGCCAATAATCTAAACCATCTTGTGAAGCTCGTAATTCATTTGTGGAAGAACTTCTTCCTTATACTTTTTGCACGCCTTCTCACAAACCCAGGTAATATTTAATTATACATGCAAGTCTTGAAGGAGATAAACCAATTATAAAGCATTTTTCTCATAAAATATAATTTAAGGCTGAGTTATTAGAATTCTTTTAGTTTCACTCAGATGCATGTGTGATTTCTTGTCTTGTTTCACAAATAAACAAATGATGTATAAAATAGAACACAACCACAATGATGACAACAATAACAACATCCAATGACTTGTTTTCCTAAGGTCATATCTTAATTTGCTAACATAAATTTTGTCTAACGACACCGTTTAAATGCAAATATTTATTAATATTTTGTGATTTGACATATAATTCCCCTTGACTTTCTTCTAATTTTGATCATTACACTTTTCCTCCATTTTTCTATAAACCATCGGTTTAATCCACGTAGACTCGAGATAAAACTCTCTTAGTACTTATTTTTTCCATTCACAATACTTGAACTCGAGATCATTCTTTAAGAGAAACCAAACTAATTATTGCTTGGACCAATAGACATTTGTTACACTTTCCTCGATTTGATCTACACTTACTACACATAAAGTGAAAAAAAAAATCACCTAAATTAGAACACAACGTGAAAAAAAAATCATAAAAAATAGGCAGAGGAAATTGGAATTAACATTTATTTGATCTATTGGTTCTTGTTGCACAGAACCTGCCAATCCCAGGTCTTTAAGGCATATAATTTTGCCATATGGGCAAATTACACACACACACACACACATTTCAATTGTTTTTTTTTTAAACTATTTTATAGTCAAACCTTTGCTACGATTCAAATTTAGGTGTAGGGTCTAATTACTTTTTTTTGTTGGTGAATCATAGTGTCTAATTACTTGTTGTTACCTTTTGTTAATTAACAGGAGAAGCTTTAATTTGACATGAAAAACATGGAGCCAAATGTGGAACAAAAGCCACCAAAGATGACTGTGACCATCCCAGAGTTGGTGGAGATGGACATGAATACTCTCAAGAAACACTCACACATGCTCGTGTCACCAACATCTCAAGCGGTGACAAGGATTAAATCTTCAAATGGAAGGTCAAATTGTCTGTGCTCACCAACCACACATGCTGGCTCCTTTAGGTGCCGTTTCCATAGGTCTTCTGGAATGCACCGTGGTAGATCTGTTGGCTCCAACCTCTCTGAATTGGGGAACAAACAAGGTTCCATTGGTGATTTGCAAGCTCATCAGTAGCCTTATACACTGCAATATTAATTGCAAGTAATTAATGGTGTTGCACATATACATACATAACTCATTATACAACATTCTATACAAGAGCCGGAACAGTGTTGTTCAGAGTGTTTTCTTCATATAGGTTTCTTTGGTTTTTCAAGGATGTGAAGAATTTACTACTTCTCTTGAACAAACTTTCATCAAGGTGTTACAAATTATTTGTGTGTGTGGTGATTGAAAACCACAACATTTGAGTTCTTCAAAATTGACAGGGCCTTCTATGTGAATTAATTAATCCTTGTTTGTCTAGCTTTATTTATGTGAAAGCAAGTGTAAGAAATGAAAAACACAATAATTTATTCTAGTGGTTAGAAAAAAAATTAATGGGTACAATATAAAGGGGTTGTATATTTCAATTTGATTATAAGAACTTGTTCAATATTTTATTTTCAAGAGATACTATAAAGTATAGTTGCAATTTGTGATTCTTCTGCAAAATGAACTTGTCTTTAATATTCCTTTTCATCTTTATTGTTTTACTCGTACATCCAAGTTTAAACGATTTAAAAATGCATGAATCTTGGCATTAAAACTTCTTCATACACAATTTAGGTGGTGAATGAGGCAAAGAGCCTAAATAAAAAAAAAACAAAAGAGAGACACAAAACTGAACACAAGAAACATGGAGAATTTACATCCTATAAGAGTGGTTAAGATGTGCCTTATTTCTTGCCACTAGCAAGTCTTTAATTTTGGGGGAGAATTAGGTACCTTCGCATAAGACATTGATAACTACCACCATGGAATCAATTCAAGGTGCGTTTTGTTTTGGTAATCACAGAATCCTACTTTCATTGAAGGACAAGAGCCAAAGTGTTTTTCATAAACCATCCACTCATTGGCCATACGCATATTGAAAAGCAAACTACAAACAATGAATCTTATAACTTTTTCGTCAAAAAAATGAATCTTATAACTCTAGTTAAAAATTGGAAAACTAATTTTTAATTGAAAATTCAAAACTATTAAGCTACCTGATCATTGAAATAAAATTATTTGATAAAATCAGTTGCTAACTAGCTTATAAGTGTAAATTAGCATAAAAATTATTTTTATATATTTTTATATAAATTATATTTTGTTTCATAGAGAAAAATATATTTCTCTTTTATTTCTTATTCTAAATATATTTTTTTGTGTAAAAAAATACATAGAAAATAAAATTATACTGATATAATGCAACTCATACGTTAAATGCTATTCTTATTACAAAAGATAAAACACAAACTTATTTATTGCATACTAAAGTCTTGGTCTTAATTAAATAAGAAAATAAGTCATGGTAAATGAGATAATTTTATAAAACTTTTTTCTTTTATAAAAATTGTGTCACAACATATTTACATTTTTATGTCATTTTAGAAATCTCTTTCTTTATGTCCATGTTAGAATAAATATTGATTAAACAAATTAAAGATGGTGAAATTTTAGTTTAACTGAATAATTAATTGAGAAAATTGTTAAATATCCCATGCAATGTAGTAGTATTTCCGTGAAATATAAAAAAAAGTAAAAATTTATAAAAATGCTAATTTAATTGATAAAAAAATTTCACAGTAATAAAAAAAATCAAATATCTCTTAAAAAAACAAATCAAATATAAAAATATAGCTATTAAGAATATTTAGCATTTAATGAATAATTACAGTTATTTTGTTATATTTAATATTTAATTGAAGAAAGTATTAGTTAAAAAAGTTTTTAAAAAAAGTAAAAAATTAAGGTCGGTTTTAAGGAGATTAGAATTTTTTTTTGATTGAATATTAATTAACAAAACATAAATATTAATTTAGTTTAATTAATATAAAAGCATTGAATGTATTATGATCTTAATCTTAACATAAATAGGAGATGTGGTGGCAGTTTGCAAGGTCTCTGTGAGTTTGTGACCAAATTGCATTCTGCTATCTCTATCGCTTCCCTCCTACACACCCCACCATCCTCCATTGGTTAGGGTTTGCACTTTCTCTCTCGGAGCTTCGAATTGATCCATAATTGAACCCGGTTTCGCAACCCTTCCATAGTTCCTCGTTCAGACAACTCGCGAAATCAGAAAGACATCGACGGCTCCGCGTGGTACGGCGTTGTGTTCTGTTCCTTCATTTGATATATCGGTATAAAAGTTCATATCTTATGGTCTTCTTTTGATACCCTTTGTCGTTAAGTTGTTCAATTATTTCCTCTGAAAGTAGTGAAGCTTTATTTCCTTTATTCACACGACTCAAATTTTATGTCGGATGCTATGCATGTAGAAGATTTTGATTTATTTTTTTTAGGTTGTAGAAATAGGTATATGGGTTGGTAGGCACTTGTGCCATAGCATTTCCATGGGCATTGAGCTTTGAGGCCAAACCTGTGTGAATAGAATCAGTATATATTGGAGCATGTAATATGATGCTGGAGTGTCTAGAAGATATGAGTTTCCATTTTGATGCACTTTAGGTAGATGGTTTTTATATTGTCATTCAAGGATGTGTTGTTATGTCATTTTTATACAATCAATTCATATGATATATAGCAGAGCAAATATAAGTCGAACTAGAGAAAACCAAATTTGTTCCAATTATTAGACAAGTACTATATTCTATTTAAGCAATTTCCTACTCTTTTAACTAGCAGTCCTGGTTGTTTGTCACTTTGTCTCCACTCTCCTATGAGAATTCCTACATTAAACAAGGTAGGTGGGAAGTATTGGAGAATGTTTTCTTTATATGATGAAACTGAACTGTGAAAAGTATATGCAAATTGATTTCATATATTGCACTATAGAATCTGTTTGCAATCTGTTTGTCGCCTAACTATTGTATGTCAACTGGACTCTGATGGTCAACCTTCCATTCATGATTGCATGACTTGCGAATCCCCTGTTGTTAAATTGTTGGTAATCTGACCTTGGAATGTGGGAGCATCCTCTCGCCCTAAACTTTGTTTTCACTGAAAGAAACTATAGATATTTTATTTGAGTATCCAGTCTTGGCTTTTGGTATGACAATCCTCAATCGGGGGTTGTCCTTTTCTCGACAGTCACTGTTATACAATTTTTTTCTGCTTTTTAAAATTGGTTATCAATTGCTGCCAACATGCTAGATGTTATTATCTTTTATTTTCTTCTGTTATACTTTTAACTTAAACTTCATTTTAATGCCAGTTCTCTATTTCTGTCTGGATATCAATGTTGGCTACTAGTGCAGTTGCATCTTTGCCCAGATTACCACCAGGTAAATGATAATTCCTTTTCATGTATTTCAATTTAAAATGAGACATTATCTTTAGATTAGGAAATATGATTTGGGGAAAATCATAGTTGCTCGTCACTTTGGAAAATTATGATTCCTGCACAGAGAATTCCTGGGAACAATCTTCATAAATGAACATGCTAGTTTTATCCTGTTTTACACATAGCTAGCCCTTTATAGGCATGTGACTGTGAGAACATGGCAACAAAAGTGTTCAGTAATGATGATATGACCAGATGTTCAGATTGGGCAATCTTGACTTGACTGTTAATTTACCTCCCTGTCAATGAACTTGATGCATGCATTGTTATTGATTGCTATTGCTATCTGATCCACGGATCAATTCATCCATGTTTGGAATCTCATACTTCTAAAAACATCCACTTGTGTGTGATAATTTGAATCTAGTTTGTTGATTGCACAATTGATTGGATTCAATTTGAGGTGAAGGTTTAAGCTGTTCCATTATGCCCATTTGTGTAAAATGACTGCTTTCATGTACAATTTTTGGGAAACTGCTTCCATAAACATTTTTTTCGTATTGTTTTTTCCTATTGGTACGGATTACTAGAATGGATGTACCCTCTCCCTTCCTTAAGTTCCCTCCATTCCTTCCTGATAAATGCGGGACTGATCCATCCTTGCACTCACTGCCTCCTGCTAAGCCATCTAACATAATCTGTTTTGTTATTTGTCACAGAAATGATTCGAAGCATAATTTGAATTTTTAACTAGTATAATATAATGATCATATTTTTGTATACAGTGAGAAGAGGTGACCACAGCATTGAAGAGAATGTTGTTACTACATCTAGAATACCAAGAGGATTACAGACGATTAATAATTCAATATCATTGAGTTGCACACAGTTTCCATTTGGTTCAAGAACTCATTCTACTCGGACAGCAGTTGTAATATGTGCTGCAGCTTTGGTAATGTTATTTACTCTCATTTTAATTTATCATCTTTTGTACTCTCCTTACCTCAAGATTGTGATATTTTCCAATTCTAATAGTCTATCAGTTTCTAAACTTTGAATATATTATTATTCTTCATGTAGATTTATATTTTTTGTTCTGACCTGTGACTATGAGGCATATGTTGTCTAACCATAACTTTTGGAAAACAGCTTCATTAGAGGCAAATTGTCTTTAGCAGTCATTTATCGCTTTTGACCTGTGGCGTACTGATTTAAGGCGCTAAATATCATGCATTACTGTGCATTCATCATGTATGTTATGTATTTTCTTTGTGTTCCGTTATCTTCTTAAAAGTTCTCTCCTTGTGGTTTCTCACACTTTTCATGCTCTCCCCCACCCCCCCGGGGGGTTTATACTATATTGGTAGAGTACTAGAAAAACATGAACAATCGAGGAGTTGTAATATAATGGTCACTTTCTCACATTATGTTGAGATCTCTTATTTGAACACATGTTTTTTGTTTGTCATAAACTCTTAGTATCCATAAGTCATATTGAATACATGCATGTTGTATAACTTATAATATATAGAAGATACTACATTTATTGATTCTCCCTTTACTAATCTCCGATATATGCAGAATGCAAGATGTTCTGCAGAGCAAACTCAAACTGTTACTCGAGAGGCTCCTACAATTACTCATATTCCTGGTAATTGTTGATTATGAACAATTTTTTTGTTAAACTATGCTTGTCTCCCTTTAGTCTGGACATTTCCCTTGTCCTTGGCGATTATCCTCTGTTCTATTATTAGATGTTTGTATATGTTTAACAAATATTCTGCCTACAGGGTAAGAGACACTTCTGAAATAGTTAAATGATTAACTTCATAATTATGATTTGCTCCCATCTTTTTCTCTCGGTGTATTCCTGACTTAGTTCTGCTGTAAAGCTTTCAGTGTTTTAGCTCATTCCAGACTTCCAGTTAAGCAGAAGTCCTTCTAAACAAAGTTGACCCCATTTTTCTGTGTTACTCATAGCAGAAAAACATTATGAAACATTTCACTTCATATATTATTGATAGACTCTTCCAAAGTATGTTCTAATGGCTCGTCATGGTTTAATTCAACTTTCAGGCAAGGAGAAGTCACCACAACTCGATGATGGTGGAACTGGATTTCCACCTCGTGATGATGATGATGGTGGCGGGGGAGGAGGAGGAGGTGGAGGCAACTGGTCTGGTGGATTCTTCTTCTTTGGGTTTCTTGCTTTTCTTGGCTTCCTAAAGGACAGGGAAGCTGAAGAAGGCAGTTACAGTTACAGGGGTAACCGAAGAAGGCGATGAATTGGCCAGTACAAATACATGCTTTGTTTGAAGTTTTTGCTGCGGTATTCTTTAATTTCCTTTATCATATATGCATACTGTAGAATATATTGGTTAACTAGCTAGGGTACTGTGCTTCATTAAAATGAGGTATTACTTTGTTACAAATTAAACTCCACGCAGAACTTCACTGTGGAAGGAAAAAGCTTTTATATCCTAATAATGAGTATCAAATTATGTCATTATCTGGTTAGTTTTTGGTAAAGGTAATGCTCCTGGTACAATCAAAATTATTGTCAAAGGTGGCATGGGCCTAATGCCTGCTCTGTAACTGGCATGCTTAACGTTGAATATGATTTGACCAAAAAAAAAAAACCTTGAATATGATTATTTACCAAAAAAAAAACCTTGAATATGATTGTAAAAATTTTCTACAATCCTGGTCTGTTTTCATGTCAGAAGGGCATGCCACCTTTGATCCATCATGATTTGCTGTACTTTCACCCTGGTATATTTTTTGAATTCTTTCAAATTGAGTTTTTTTCAAGGTTTTGATTTTTTATATAAAAATTTTTTATATAAAAAATCCATGTAAGATAAGGGAGTATTCTCTTTCACTTCCCTTTCAAATTGCCAAACCCTCATCTCCCCTCCAAAACTCCCAGGGAAGGGTGTTGCTTCTAAACTGAGTGTACTTCAGAATTTAGACACAAAATGTTGGGCAATCTAGTATCGGCTAAGCTGGTGCATATTCTTTTCATACGCTATTCTCGCGATCGACCTCCTTATTTTGCAATGCAATTCCCTCTTAAGTACGATGATCAAGTTCTATTTTTGATATACTTCCTCAAATCTGAAGAGAACTGAAGAGGCTTCAACCCTTGTTCCACTTTCAGTTGTAAAAGAAAATGAAAAGATCCTAATTTTCGCTGCTTGAAAACGATTAAGGAAGAACAGAGAGAGAGCAACATTAACAAAGACTTGGCAATTTCGCAATTTTCATTAAATCATGATATTTCAAGCAACATTCTTGATCCATCCATGAACCAATTCAGGTGCAGTCTATCTTAACCTCCGTCTATTCCTAAATAACTAGATCAATAAAAATTAAATATCACCTCGGATACTTTATATTATTTATTGATCTGGGTGTATTAGATATGAAACCTACATATCTTTACTTTTTGAATTGCAAGCGTGCTACATGATTTCAAATCTGATAAAGCTTATTCGTTAATGATTACTAAGAATTATATACATATTTATTCACTTTTATTTTAAATGATCTCATACTCCCTTCGTTTCCTTTGGCTTATACCAAAAATTGCTCCAGAATGACTATTCACCACGGTGCTACTAGAAAATGCACAGTAACAATAAACAAAAAATGCAGGAGCAAATCATACTCAACAGATTTCTAGTAAGCCCTCAAACTATTTAAAACCAGAAGATAATATACTCTGAAGAGGAACAAAATATTCTAAACATTAAACCCTATGCTCTAGCCTGTCCGTACATATATCACTGCTCATCTCGTTGGTTTAGTCCATGTCGTCTCCAACGTGATGGTATTACCATAATAAACCTGCTTTGAGGTCTCATCCCAATAAGCCTGAGGGGCAATTAAAAATTGGAATGAGTGAGATCAAAATTCCTCATATAATATCATCATGCAGTAATATCACGATTCAGAAGCACCAAGAGTAAACATCAAGTATCAATACTCTTGAATTGCACCTACCATGTATTCACACCAGGTGGAATTGGCTATGCAGATAAAGGATGTGATAAATCAAGTTTCATCACAAACTGTTTTAATTTAAATTTTAAACAGTGTTTCATCACAAATAGGCTATGTTTTATCTAAGACTCTCTCTATCCTTAACTATTGAACAATCCCTCATCTGATCCTACTCTCCTTAGTGGAACTTCTACAGGTTTTCTCTACATATGCTCAAACCACTTGGTGAAATTCTACGTCTTTTCCGCCATAGGCATTAGGCACTACCCTAACTTTCTAATGCATTCATCCATAATCCTATCATGTCTTGTGAACCTATCTACTTATACATACAATCCGCCCAGCATTCAGTCTCCTATAACAACATCACAGGTCTTATAACTCTCTGGTAAAAATTTTCCTAAGGTATTTTTTAACATAAATAACAACCAAAGCAGCACTCTTCTAATTCATCCACCCATTTGATCCTATAACTAACAACTATTTCCTTGTCGTTTAGCATAACAATTGTTTGATTTTACTAGTATTAAGTAAATAAAAGAAACTCCCAAGGATACAAATGCAAAATAGCAAGTTTACCAGAGGAACACTCAAAAGAAAAGGGAGGTCAAACCGATTTAGCTCAGTTAAAGTGAGAAAATATAAATCGTATATTTAGAAATGCTTTAACCCGGCCTCTTTCACCTTCAAAAGGCTTGCTTAAAAGTGACAATAAAGTTGCAGCACTTCACAATCTAATAAAGTACAGAGATTTCCCCATTCAAATAAAGCAATAGGATAAGCCCCTGAAAACACACCTGCCAATTAGATGGGAGACCCTTAGAGAGTTCAACCAGATCAGGCTGCTGCTGGTTATGTTCAATTGCATCTTGCACTATACCAACAGTTTCACTTGCTGCCCGTGCCCTCTTGCGTCTAACCCTCTCCCGCCTGCATAAAACAAGGAATCTCATTATTGTAAGTCGGACAATTAGTGGATGTTAAACTAAAGGTATATGGAGTCCCATACCAATCACCACCCAAAGGCTGAAAATTAGCATTATCTTTGGCCTCTCCACTTGCAATTTGCTTTGCACGCCACTCCTACAATGAAATAAACTTGAGAAACAGAAAAACTGGATGACTGCAATGTTCTATATGAAGGCAAGTCCCTCATGCAAACCTCTATTTCCCTCTGGCGCTTTCTTTCTAAGATCTCATACACGCTCTCAGGTTCTTCCTCTTCTTCAAGCAACTCCTCTTTAGCTGCCTTCCACTATTAACAATAAACAACAGAAAAAAAATGCAGGTGTCAAATATTAGAAACAAAAATAAACTTTACATTGAACAAGGAGAATAGTCCAGGGTATGGAATCACAATACTAAGAAAATACGAAAATAATTTATTTTTTTTGTAAAAAGGCAAACCTACCTTGTCCACCAAACTTGAAACCTTCTTATTAGACTTTAATGAGGATCCAACTGCAACTGCCCGTTTTTTACTACGGACTGAGAAACAGGTGAGGAAGTAAGTAATTGTGCATTGCAGCATAGCTATATTTTATGTAGCCTCAAAGGGTGTAAAGAGCATTTAATAACTACATTTAAATTTTAAATGGATGAACAAATAAAAGCAGCCAGAAAGAAATAACATGCAGATACCTGAAATCTAATCATAATAAATAGATATCAACAATACAAGAAATGCATAACCGTCATCAGAGTAGACTAACTCAAAATTCCATACATAAATTGACCCCAGCACCCAGAAAAGGCAAGCTGACAAGAAAAACCACTGATATTGCTGGACCAGCCCATCACAGGGAGGGGGAGGAAGGTTCAGCCAACACTTACAAGTAGTTGTAAGTTGTAACTAGTTATTATTAGTTCTGAAAAACACATTACCCAACAACCTAGGATTATATGTATGTTATAGAACCCCCCCGATTGTGACTAAGGCCAATAGATCAGGCCCCTCAACTTTAGCAGCTAAAATTGAAGCAGGATAATCTAGCCAGTAGCACCAGACTTGCCCAGAATCCATTACCTTTAGTTTGTGCTTTAGCAACTACTGATGAGGTGGTACTGTCTGCAGCAGCTTCAGTAGTAGCCCGTGGCAATGAAACACCGTCATCAGCTGAAACAGTTGCAGGGGCATGGATGCTAGCTGAGGTGGACGGAACATCACTAGATGCCCTGTCAGGCCCACCAACAACAGCAGAATCAGTAATATTGATATCAGGTATGGGATTTGAACCAGCTCCTGAAAAATACAAAAAAGAAAAAACAGATTGTTAAAAGAACTAAAATAACTCAGAATACGAACAGTAATAAAAAATCAAAAATATTTTGCTAAAACTACTACTATGCCAGTACAAATACTAACGTACCATCTTGAACCTCGTAATAAGCAACAGGATCAGTTGGATTGATCATAACTTGAGAATTTTCACTATATATGTTAGGAACTGCATTATAGTAGATATGTGCAGGTGGCACAGCAATTTGTCCATATATGTTATTACTAGGGATGTCAGCAGCTGTCTGCCCATAATACTCAGAGCTAGCACCAGGATAAGATAGATTATATTGAGCATAAGAAAGAGGTTGGCCTGTCTCTGTGTAAGATGGGAGAACGTGATAAGAAGGTGCTAGTGGATCACCAGGTGGAGGAGGGGGCATCTGATCATCGCCAGGCGGTGGAGGAGGAAGCACCTGCTCGTTATCAGGGGGTGGTGGAGGGATCCATTCATCATCTGGAGGAGGAGGAACAACAAACTCACCCTCCTCAAGCAACAAAGAATGGTACTCAGCATGTGGATTCAACTGAACTGGTTGGTCTGTTTGCACAAAACCTTTTGCAGCTGACACATCCACAACAGTTGTATTTCCTGAGGAATTCACGTCTTCAACCTCCATGTCCACATCCATATCGACATCTTCCCCAACATCATGTTTATGAGTTGCTTCCTCAGGATTTGTAGCTGCTTCAATTTGTGTATTGACTTCTAGACCTGTTTCCATATGACTACCGGTAGAAATAGACAATGGAACATGCTCAGCATTGGTGAAAATTTTATCATTGACATCCTTTAAAACTACGGATGAGGCATCAGTTTGGCATCCATTAGAAACTTCAGACGAAAGAAAGCACCCTTTGTTCTCATTGTGATCTACTTCAGACTCATGGCCCATGCCATTCTGTTGCTCACCCAATCCTTCAGTGACGGGTACATGTTTATCCTCAACTTCATCATGTGTTGATTTAGAAATTTGCAACAAAACATCATTGATTAAACTCTCGAGTAGTTTTATCTTCCTGTCAGAATGCACCCAGAATGGAAGCAAAGAGGAACCATAGGATGCAAGAGACCTACAATCAGAAAGCCTAATCTCAATCTCTAACATATACTTTGACAAAGAATCCTGGCCTTGCGGATTGACCTTTGACCTGTAGAATATTTCATCAATTATCAATTATTAAATTATCAAAGAAACGAGTTTTTGATCAAATAAATATAAATAATAAACAATAAAACAAAATGCTACAAACAAATGATGCAGAACAGCTGAAGTTACATGCTTACCTTTCCAGTGATTTCAGCCTCTCTAACAAACTCTCACACTGTTGAACAAGACGGGAAGGAAAATCAATTTCCATATGCTGTTCTTCCACAATAATCTTGGAAACAATTGAATGATCTACCCCGTAAGATAAACTCATGAGACCAGCATTTCTTATCAATTCATTGCCATTAACATTGGAACCCTGATTTTCATTTGTACATTCGACACTACATCCATTCATTTGAGACCCATGAACATACAGTTCTTTAGGAGAAGTCACTGAGGTTTCCACAGGACCATCAATTGTGAGAGCAGCAGAAGTATTCAGCATTGCAGCTGACAGCATGTTGGAATTATCCATACCAACTGCAGCACTCTCTGTTTTATCATTGACAGAAGCAGGAGGGATCACATCATTGGTCAACTGATGAGCTTGAGCCAAAACCTGGGGCACTTCCCATGAAGTTTCCCCGGTTTCAATATTCCAGTAATAATAGCGTTGGCTTTCTTCATGCATCACCATCTTCCATCCAGAACTAATATCAGTTCCAACTTGTTCATCAAAGCTTTCAGAAGCATACATTTGATCTTTAGAAACCATTTCATTTTGCAAATTACCAGCAGCAACATCACTTTCATTTTTTTCACCGCATTCAACATCAAGTGAAGTTGAATTTTGCATCGTATTCTGTTGTCCATTATCCTGAGCAACAGGATCTACAGAGATGCTGATGTCCAGATCTTTAGATCCTTCACCAACTGCATCCTTAGCCTGACAAAATTAGAACACCTTAGTACAAGCATAAGCAATGTAATACATAAAGATATAGATTAATCATGTTCAGATTAAGTACTGCTTACACATCTGTTCCACAAGCAATACCTCTAACTATCACATGAATGACACGGAAATACAACCTATATATATCAAATAGTGCAATTAATTGTAAAAATGATTATGCACAGCTATACCTTTAGATAGTGCTAGACAGACATGAATATCATATTATAGTAGGAACAAGTTATGGTAAACTGTGTTCTAATCAAAATGTCATTTGTAAAAAATGTTATATTACATCAGAAAAGGGGACCTTAAGCAAAGGACACTAAAAATAAAACAGGAAAGTTAAAACAATTTAACAAATTTGACAGCAAGTTCTAGAAATGCAGAAAAATTGGCAATTTTATAGCCTAGTCAGGAAGGTTGGATTTCGCATGCTCAAATAATCGCAGTCTGTTATGCCTAATTGATCAAATACAGAGGGAGGAATTGCAAACAAACTAACATGGAGTTGGGCCCAATCTGGGCACAACCCCATCTTACCATAAAACAATCAATTAGGGAGATTATTAAGATCAAGAACATCACTTTAAGCATCACATCATGACCAACACAAATGAGAATCAGATACATATCAGGTATGACAAAATCAAGCTTTTGGCTTAGAAGAGATATGTAGGTAGTATAATACCTCTTCATGGCTATGCACCTTCGTATCATTAGGCCCTTCACTTGATCCCTCATCCACTTCATCATCGCTATATTGCCCAAGTAACAACAGGGGATTCTGTGGTTGTTGACCTGAAGACAAAAGGCCAGATTGTCATAACTTTGAAAATGCTTGTTTATTAACCACATAAAAGCAAGAATATTTGAAAAGAATGCCAGAAAGATTCAAAAACAATATAAGTAATCGCTATAAATGACAACCGAAGGATGCAAATAAATTCACAAGCATTTTAGCTTGTATCATCTGAGTCACCTGTTACAGATGGGAAATGTCAGTAAGCCGATAAGCAAATAAAGCCAGAAACATACGAACCGATAAAACTTTCTACTGTCTGAACCTCGGAAATCCCTTGATGCTGCCAAAAGGGGAGGAAACGATTGGGAGTCATTCATATTTCAATGTGGCAGGGCCGACCTCATCTGAAATGAATGTTCCCAAGACCTCGGCAGCCCTACAGTCTGAGAACAGTTTCTTGGGGCAAACAACAAAATATGTCTTGTATATATAGTTCCATATTTCCACCAATTTAATGTTGAGCACTCATGTCCTCTAAATATAGTCCTTTTGAGGAAAACTGACAGAACCCACCTGAAGAAGAGGGTGAATTGGGTAACCCGTCACGCTGTTGTGAATCGATATCTCCCCCAGCGTCACCATGTGCAGTGGAGCCACCCAACTCTCCTGGAAAGGTATAACATTGAGAACACAACATATTTCAGATTTACAGATCTAAAATCTTATACTCTCCGGAAGTCATTTGCATACTCCAGAGTACTTTTTTTTTTAGCTACACATACACCAGAGTACTGCACCAATTATTTCTCTGATACATTTATGGTACATAGATATAAACTACCCCAATGGAATGCAGATGCGACTTTTTTTTTGTCCACGTGCAGAAAGCACAAACACGACACGGGACATGGATATGGTATGACATGGACATGGGGACATGGGAATTTTTGAAAATTATAAGGCACGACACGGCTGTAATACAACATATACAATTAATATATTAAAAATAGAAATCTTAAATCAAAAGAGATAATTAATATTTTGAAAGTTAGCATGAGTCAAAGACGACTTAATAAAACGCTTTTTATGTAATATTGTGGTATTCTCATCCGTATTAGTATAAAAACAAAAAAAAAATTGAAGAAAACAATTTAAAGTATAATTAGAAGTGTCTGTGAAGTGTCCAACACAAATACGTATCGGATATGAAATATGACACGACGCGGGGCTATTGTTTCCAAATGCTTTTCCTAGGTACAAGGCAAAAAGCATTAAAAGAAAGTAACTTCATACACTTTCAAATTCAACAACAAAAATATGAAGAAACACATAAAACAAGACCAAGCAGGAAACACATCACATCAGTTCAAACTCATAGAGAGCATAAATAACACACTATGAGATAAGAGTCACTGGAATATGTACATTATTTGATAAATTTTATTTGATAAAATAAGTCTCCTAATACCACCTTAACAATTTTACATACAGAACATAATAAAACTCCCAACCATTCATCCATTTTTTTTGTTCAGCTTAGTACATATCACTCAAAAATAAACTTAAAAGACGAGTTGAATTTCCAGATATGGACCAAATTAGGGCTTCTGAATACAATGCAATCCGGAAAATCAATTATAAAACAAAGTAATTAAAGCAAATCATGTGAGAATTTTAGCTAGCAAAGTGCTATAGGAGGGAGGGAATACCAGAGGGTTCCGCGAAGAGATCGAGTTTGACTCGGCGACCAGCGTTGCTCATAGCGGCAAGACGACGCTCTTTTCTCTTCCCCATTCGATTCCGTGTTCGAATCTCCACACGATTGAAGTAACCCTTTGTGGCGAACTCTGTGGGAAGAAACCACAGAGGAGAATGAGCTTCGGTTTTTAGGGTTTGCACTTTGCAGTGTTGTTTTGTTTCGATTTGAATCTCTGAAAGCAAAACCAACATAGAAGAAGGAGGAGGAGGAGGAGGAAAAAAAGGGTCGGGTCGCGGAATACGGGCTACTCTGCAATTACGTGTCGGGCTCGTTCGTGAGGTGCCTTGAAAGCAGAAAGACACGTGAACAAAGGGTGTGTTATAATACTGGGGCCACATTTGGTCGGGTCGGGTCGAATTTTATCTGCGAATTTAAACATTTTTATAAAATTCCACACTATTAATTTTGTCTTTGAATGATACTCCCGGTCCAAAATATAACCAACAAAGACACTTTTTTTTTGTCTAATATATACTCCCTCTATTCTTTTTTATCTGTCAGATTTTAAGAAAAAATTTGTTCCTTTTTATCTATCGTTTTGATAGTTTAAGGTTATATTTTGACAATAATACCCTTAATCCTATTAATTGTTCTTCACATTTTCCATAAAATTGATTAATACATAGTTGAGAGTTCAAAGACTAATTACTATTCCCAACAAATAGAGTAGTGAATAAATAAGGGTATAATAGGAAACTTTTTATCAATTAATTGATTTCTTGGTTGTGGTGAAACAACTTTAAACGACAAATAAAAAGGAACGGAAGGAGTAAACAACATTTATCAATTTTCATATAAATTAAATGCTAGTTTTCGAATTATACCATTCATTTAATACAATATTCATATTTACAAGAGACAACAAATGAGGTAATTTTGGAAAAATTGAAACTAGTGAGTATTAATTAAGATTATCCAATTTCAAAGCATTTCTTGGTCTATATATTTTTGTACTATGTTGTTTATATTTTGGACCGGATGGAGTATTTATCAAAATAAGTAATTGTAGGTTATTTTTCACACTTTTTATAACTGAAAATAATCTTTTAATTGTAGTCGTTGAGAAGAATCAATATCAAACAAATTAAATGGTTAATTTAATGATAAGATGATTTTTTTTTCATTAATCCTTGACATAATTCAAAAATTATTGATAGAATATTCAATTCATAACGAAAAGGAATATCAATTTCATGTTTAGCTTGTATTTTAATATGTAACTTTTATTGTTTGGTAAAATCATTTAGACAGAATTTTATTGTTAATTCATAAAAAAAATCACATTACTTATTTGTAAATATCTATTGGATCTAAAATTAAGCTCAAAGTAGGCAATCTCATTATATTGTCACAAACAAAATCTACTATATATAAGGTTAATTTCAATGGTTCATTACGGTTTGACAATTTAAGGGAGGAGATAAGATGAAAGAGAAAGAGGATAGTCCCTTATCTTATATGGATGCTTTTTTTTTTATATTTTTCGTAAGCAATGCTTATTTTTATATTTTTTATAAGCAATGCTTATTTTTATATATAAGAATCAAAACCTCCAAAAATATCTAATTTGGTTTCCTAAAAAAACTTTTTTTTTGGAGGAATTCAAAAAATATACTAAGGGGATGGTTTTGAAGGGCTTTAGAGAGCTTTTACATACTTCTTCTCTTTCTATAAAACTCTAATATTGGTGAGAAACCCTCTCTTCCCCTCTCCTCTCCTCCAAATCTCTAATATTGGTGATAAACTCTCAAATAAGGATTTGTTTGAGAGTTTTTTAGGGGGTGAATGGGAGGATTTATCACCAATATTTTCCTTAAGAGTTTTATAGAAAAAGGAAAAGTGTGTAAAAGCCCTCCAAAATCTTTCAAAGTCATCTTCCTAGTACATATTTTGAATTTATCAAATTAAATTTTTTTTTGAGGTTTTAATTCTTTTATATAAAAATGAACATTCATGTATTTCATGCAAGGTAGGGGACTACCCTCTCTTTCCTTTCCATCGTCTCTCCCCTCAAATTATCAAACCCTCATCTCCTCTCCCCTCTAAAATCTCAAACAAACCATAAAAGGTACAAGCCAATATGCTTATAACGGGCTGATTCATGATTGTTATGATTCTTTCATCACATGCAACAACTTGGAGGGTTCACAACTCTATTTGGTCAGAGCTCTACAGTTTATTACTTGGTATCGAGTTTGTTAGGAAGCTCTTCTTGTCTTTGGTAATCGTTGAACTAGATTTTCAAGCCATGGTTAGCATGGTTGACCCAAAGCCATCTCATAACAAGTTTATTCAACCATTGAGTTAGTGTTTCTCATGTCTATAGAGGAGTTAATAGGAGTGTTGGCTTCCTCACTATCTTGGGATACTTCTGGTGATTTTTATTGCACATTTGTTGATAGAGTTCCTTCCGGACTAACTTTAAACATTTGTGAATATGCTATTGGATAGTTGTTTGCCCCATTAATTAGTTCATTGATTTTGTTTTTCTTAACTTGTTTAAGAGAAAGATAATATTGCGTAATGGTCAAACTTTTTTTTGATAGGGGTAGGAGGGATTGACCTCGGGTGTCAGGGGCTACAAATGTTAAACGCTACTGAATTAAAGGTCAAACTTAATATATTAACATTGTTAATTATTTTTATTTTTATAAAATGTATACTTGATCAATTTAACTATTTAAATATATAAATGTTTAAATTATATGAAATTATTTATTATTTATAATTATAAGTTTAAATTTTAATTTTCAATTATACGAATAATATATATTTGTTTCCATATTTGCTGTCAAAGGTATGTGTGGGTTGTATTCTATCTGCATCGACCGTATCACTTTCGTCACCTTCACACACACACACACACAGATTCGTCCCAATCACCCCTAGTTGCTCAGAACCCTGTAAATTAACCAAAGGCTCAACCATTCAAAACTCTATTTCCTTTATCTTCTACACACACGCCCTCTCTCTGTTTTGTTTTTTTGTTTGTGCTGATCCTCTGCCTCCAAGGTTTGAATTTTTTCCCAACCCACTTCAGCTGATTGGTCATTAATCTTAGATGAGACTTCTGTGCATGATTTTATCATATATTTTGATGTGGGGCTTTCTAGTTTTCTGTAAATTCCGTTTTTTTCTGTGTTTATTCGTGTTGATTTTTTGCTGGTTCGTATAGATCGATGAGTTTTTGATACATGAATTAATGGGTATATGAACAGTGAAAATACCTTGAATTAGGTATCCTTTTGTCCCGGGATATTGAATTTTGAATCAGGTATTGCTCCAAGGCGATTCTGATAGGTTTTTCTGTGTGAAGCTGCGTGTGTGATCATGGATCCATGTTTATCAGCTACCAGTGGCTTGGATGCAGAGGAGAGATGTGATTGTTGTGGTCTATACGATTATGGATTTATTGAAAATTTGATTTTGGATATGGCCAATCCAACATAGCCTCACCCCATCTTGTGGAATCATTTTGGATATCTGATAGAGGCTGAATCAGAATGGAATGAGATGAAACGGAGTATAGTGGAATTAAACAAAGTTATCATTCCATTGTTTGGATATCTTAATGATGGTATAGGAAAAGAATTGTTCCATCCAATTTCATCATATTTTATGAATCTATTTCATTGCTTCTTATTTTAAACAATCCGAACAACGGAAACTATTATGATTCCTTTCCATTCCCTTCCACCAATCCAAACATAAGGCTTGCTTGTAGTTGCTAGTGTTGTTCTTGTTGTATGTATGGTTCTATCTAGAGTTCCTTATCAATTTCTCTAATGTCTGAAGGTTCCATGTGTCAAAAATACTTCTACAACCAAACATATTGATAAGGAGTGTCTGATAGATGTATATTCATACATGTGAGAAAACTTTCATCTAAATACAAATTTATGTACACAATGTCATGTTTTTCAAAGAGAAAGCAAGAAAGCAATGCACAATTCATGGCCTTTGAATGCTGATGTTTTTAGTATGATGTACCTAATAGATGCAAACACAATTTCATGGTTAAAATATGGAACTTGTTATGTTGTTGTGTTTTCAGTCTGAGTACTTTCCAATATCAGAATGTGATGGTCTGACAGATACTTTATTTCAATTCTGCAACCAGATTTTGTTCACACTGTTGCTTTTTTAATTTTGCAGACCTTGCCATTTGGGATTGGTCACCAGAAGTTGGAAATGGTTAAAAGGTTCACACTCCATGTGCCCACTTATGAATGTGATGACTTTATGAGGAATGAACTAAATGGGATATCTAACTGATTTATTCTTGGAACAGTTATGGAGCATTCTGATTCACAAGAGATATCATGTTGCAGTGCTTAGAGGGATTTAAGTCTTTACTTGCTTCCCTATTGCGTTGTTGTGACCTTGATATATATAACCAGTCAAGAGGCCTTGAAGATCCTGAAATTCTTGCAAGGGAGACAGTGTGTATGCTATTAGCGTTACTTCATTCTATTGATTCATTAATTGCCACTTCTATTTTTGAAAACTTAAATTACAAATGAATTTTGATTTGTCAACATGTGTCTGATGATTGGGAATATGTGCTTCTAAAATACTGTAGCTTTCATTATTCCAATGAATTTTGGGGTAATGTAATTAGTGGTGATGAACGAGAACTGGAAAGGAACAGTATAGAAGATGCAATTGTCTTGTTTGTATTGCTTATTACCTTTCACACCGCTGTTTGGAAATAAATACGTAATATTCATACTGAATGTAGCTATTTATTTTGCACGTGTATGCAGTCAGTGTTAGTGAAATAGAAGCACTGTATGAGCTCTTCAAAAAGATCAGCAGTGCTGTAATTGATGATGGGCTGATTAACAAGGTTTGTCTTCTTTGTCACTGGACAACTTGTCTATGGCATAATATATTTCATTAATTGAGCGTCTTCTGTTAATGAAATAAAACATGTCACATTTGAGGTTTTATTTATCATTCTATTCTACTATCATAAATTTTATTGTTATTTTATTTCATGTTTTCTTTCATTAGAACGGTCTAGTTTTCAAAATTCTATCAGATGTTATATTCAATTTTAGTGATCATTTGCAGGAAGAGTTTCAATTGGCGTTGTTCAAGACAAATAAAAAAGAAAGTTTGTTTGCTGATCGGGTACTGCTTTCCTTTCTTTTTATCTTTTTTTAATTTATTGGCTGTTCTAGAGCTCTAAGGCATCTTTGGTAGCAATTTGTCATCTATATCAATATCCTTGCCTAATCATTTCCAAATGTTCTGGTGTGTCCCCTACTCCATCATTTATTCTTTTTGGGTGAGAAATGGTTGGAAAATGTTGGCTATTATGTTAGTTCTCATTGTGATTTATATATACTAAAGATATATATATATTTTTTTACTATGAGGCTTTCTTTTCAATTTGGGCCACGGATTGAGCTTGAGGCAGGTGGGGTTAAATTTACTTTTGGCATCTGTATATGGTACTGTACTATACTAGCTTGAAGGGTTCATTGAACGTGATTACAAAAATTATGTTCAACCTTGTACCTTGAAGGGATTGAAATTTTTAAAATTTGGTAGGTGTGAGTGTGCATGTTTGTAGGTGTACAATGCAAATCAGGGTACTACAATCTCTTCCTTAATATACAACGGCTGATTATATTCTGTCCCCTGTTTTATAACATGTTCAACGGCTGATTCATATTACTCCTCGTGGTTAGTATCTCAGTTGAGCTTCTGTCTAACTCTATTAGGTGTTTGATTTATTTGACACAAAGCACAATGGAATACTTGGTTTCGAAGAGTTTGCTCGTGCCCTCTCCGTTTTCCATCCGAATGCTCCTATTGATGATAAGATCGAATGTATGTCATATGATTTTTTTTTTTTTTTTTACTATTTTAGGATGAATTTTCTGTACTCAAGCTTTTAAATTTTAAGAAGAATGCACAATTGGAATCAATTCTTTAATTTATACACATGAACTTTCTATTTTAAAAAATAATAACTAAACCAGTGTAATATCATATTTCAGTTTCCTTTCAACTATATGATCTCAAGCAGCAGGGTTTTATTGAGAGGCAAGAGGTACTTGTCTTCTTTTATCCGATTCCAAGTGTTTTGCTCCTTATTTAAGACAAACCTGATTTTTTCTCTGGCTTTTTTATACAGGTGAAGCAAATGGTAGTTGCTACGCTTGCGGAATCTGGTATGAACCTATCAGATGATGTTATAGAAAGTATAATTGACAAGGTGCTACCCCATTCTTCCGTCACTTGCATTTCAAATTGTGTGCAAGAGTTGTAGAGTCTCTTTTCTCTTTTATGAAAACTCACTTGGATAGTTTCGACATTAAATTTTGGATTTCTTCAGACTTTTGAGGAAGCAGATACAAAGCATGATGGCAAGATTGACAAGGAGGAGTGGAGAAACCTTGTTTTGCGCCATCCATCACTTTTGAAGAACATGACCCTTCAATATCTCAAGTAATTTTTCAATCCATATTTTTCTAATAATAGTTGTGTGTGTGTGGATACTCTCTCCAAAATGGGAAAAACCAAATAACACTGCCTTTGTAAATCTTTGTTAAGAACAGTATTTGAACTAGTTCCTTTTGAGTCTTTGACTGTCCCTTTCTGATATTTATTTTTCTTGTGTTTGAGCAGGGACATCACCACAACATTCCCAAGCTTTGTATTCCATTCACAAGTAGATGATACTTGAAGGGCAAGTATTTAGTTGATAAATTTTCACCTTTGGTTTCTTTGCCTTTGGGCTGAAGAGCCACCTCTCGTGTTAAGGAAGTATAGTAGATTGCTTTGATTACCTTACATTGGCTATATATCTTTGAGTAGGATATTTGGTTTCATGGATTCATTTGCTGTGGTTAAAGTTTCTCAAGACACCTTTGATGAGTTCTGCTTAAATCTTCCTGAGATATTTGTGGTTCCCATTTCTTCAAAAAGGATTTCAGTGATGAGCAAGTATATGGAACTTCCTTTTGTGGCATGGAATGAGAATGAATTGTTTCATGTCAAATTTTGACATAACATTGTGAAGTGAAAATTTGTATTTCTCTTTCAATAAATATTTACAAATTTTGATTGGATTCTTTATTAGAGCGGAGATACAAAACATTTACACAGATGTAAAATTGTTTTACGTAAAACAATCCATTGTATGCCTGAACTACATCTATGCAAAACTTGAATTCAAGCATCAAATGGATTTTTGTACATTTAATTGTACTTTTGGTTTCTCTGATTAGGGCTTTGTACAATTTTTGTATTTAACCAAAATTTTCTATTGTTAAAATTAAACAATTAATTTTCTTTCTATTTAAAATCTTTAAATTTTCGTTTTTAATCTGTTAAAATATTTCAGAATTTATGGTGGATTCGTAATATAATGTAATATTATGAGTTTAGAAGTCAAATTTAGTAAAAGATTAATAAAATTCAAGTGTGAGATCAGAAATTGAAGAGAAAAAATTGAAATATTTGTATTTTAAGAGATGTTTTTAATATTTTTAAATTTAAATTAAAAAAAGTGATTAAGTGATTTAATCGTAATAATTAAAAAAATTAAAATAAATTTGTTATTAAAATCGAAAACCACACATAATATAGGAAAAATTAAGTTTTTATTTTTTACTGTAACCGCTTCTGAGAGTGTAGCAGAATTAACTATTAACAAGTAACTATTATAACAATCAGATTCAGAGTAATTCCACAGAAATGAACCATTGATTCGCCAACAACCTATCCAAGTGACTGAATTGATTTTCAACTTGATTTCCATTGTCGACCAAAAAAAACTTGATTTCCATTAAGACCTCGAATTCAGATCCTGTAAGAAAGAAGTGAACTAATTTATATTCGCATCATCTGAAAGTGAGCTTCGAACAAGAAGCTGAAATAAGCTCTAAACAAATTCACAAGCTATGTTAAAAGGTTTTTTCTCTTAAGCTACCTTCACAAAAAAAATTGAAAAAATTTGCTTCAGTTTAAGTTCTTTTTATTTGTTTAAATTAAAAAAAATTGTAATTAATAAATGTACTATTGTCTTTTAAGCCGTGTAAACATGCAAATCTTCTCGCGAGCAATCAAAAAAACGTCAACTAAAAAGCGAGAACCATATTGACCAAAAAACAAAGCGAAAACCAAAATTAACGCATTCGAATCATGAGTCATGAGATAAACGGAAACTAAATCCGGAAAATTATGCCTAACTTGCATTAAACACTGTCGACAATCCAGAGTAAAATAGCAACAACACAGCCAAAAAAGTAAAAATTCTAAGCGTCACCAATACTTGTTTAATAATAAACCGCAGTTCGGAAAGGTAAGTTTAATCAACTTCCTCCATCTTGGAGCCCTCAGCATCTGCATCAGCTTCCTCCAATGGGGGCATGTCAGCATCTGCCTCACCAGCATCCTCGTCAATGCTCAGTCCAAGCTTCAACATTCTGTGGATCCTGTTGCCAAAAGTGTTGGGCTCGTCGAGGCTGAACCCAGAGGTGAGGAGAGCAGTCTCAAAGAGCAAGAGAACGAGATCCTTCACAGATTTGTCGTTTCTGTCAGCATCAGCTCGCTTCCTCAGCTCCTCCATGATGGGATTCTCAGGGTTGATCTCCATCGTCTTCTTGCTTGACATGTACCCCGCCATACTGCTGTCCCTCAATGCCTGAGCTTTCATGATCCTTTCCATGTTGGCAGTCCACCCGTATTCGCCCGTCACAAGACAGCATGGTGAATCAACTACACGATCAGATACCACAACTTTCTCCACCTTGTCACCCAAGACTTCCTTGATCACCTTGCAGAGACCATCGAATTTCTCCTTCAATTCTTCCTTCTTTTTCTTCTCATCCTCACTTTCATCGAGTTTCAAACCTTCCTTGGTAGCAGAGACCAACTTCTTGCCCTCAAATTCCTTGAGTTGACCAACAGCATACTCATCAATGGCATCAACCATGAACAGAACCTCATACCCCTTCTTCTTCAGCCTCTCCAAGAATGGAGAATTCTCTACAGCTTTCTTGCTTTCACCAGTGATGTAGTAGATATCACTCTGGCCTTCCTTCATCCTGGTGACGTAATCCTTGAGGCTGGTCAACTCATCACCGCTCCTGGTGGAGTGGTACCTGAGCAGTTCAGCAATCTTTGTCTTGTTCTGAGAATCCTCGTGAATACCAAGTTTCAAGTTCTTAGAGAAGGCCTCATAGAACTTGTTGTAATCCTCCTTGTTCTCAGCAATTTCAAAGAAGAGCTCAATGCACTTCTTCACCAAGTTCTTACGGATGACCTTCAGGATCTTGTTCTGTTGCAACATTTCTCTGGAAATGTTGAGTGGAAGATCCTCAGAGTCCACAATACCCTTGACAAAGCCCAAATATTCAGGAATCAACTCCTCACAGTTGTCCATGATGAAGACCCGGCGAACATAGAGCTTGATGTTGTTAGGCTTCTTCCTTGTGTCAAAGAGGTCAAAAGGTGCCCTCTTGGGTACAAAGAGAATAGCCTTAAACTCCAGTTGACCCTCAACAGAGAAGTGCTTGACAGCCAAATGCTCTTCCCAGTCATTGGTAAGACTCTTGTAGAAAGCAGCATATTCTTCCTTGGTAATCTCTTCTGGCTTCCTCATCCAAATAGGCTTCTGCTTGTTCACCAAAGACCATTCATGAGACACCTCCTTAATCGTCTTCTTTTTCTTCTCTTCTTTCTCCTTCTCCTCATCAACATCCTCCACTTTACCCTCCTCATCCTTCTTATCCTCCTCATCCTCATCATCAGAAATCTCCTTTTCAGTAGTCTTCTCGATCCAAAGAGAAATTGGGTAGCTGATGAACTCAGAATGCTTCTTAATCAAGTCCTTCAAACGGCGCTCCTCAAGGTACTCAAGCTGATCTTCCTTAAGGAAGAGAGTTATCTTGGTCCCCCTGCCAAGAACCTCACCAGTTGTATCCCTGGTAACCGTAAATGACCCACCAGCCTGTGACTCCCACACGTACTGCTCATCATCATTGTGCTTAGTGGTGACAATCACCTTCTCAGCAACAAGATATGCAGAGTAAAACCCAACACCAAACTGTCCAATCATGCTAACATCAGCACCTGCAGCCAGGGCTTCCATGAATTCCTTGGTACCAGACCTTGCAATGGTACCCAAGTTGTTCACCAAATCTGGAAAAGCAACACATGACAATTATTAGAAACAAATAACAATTACACATAGCAATTAGCAACAAAAACAAGTTTCACTTATGATAGAAAAACCATCTCATCTTACCAGCCTTCGTCATGCCAATACCACTGTCAACAATGGTAAGCGTGTTGTTTGTCTTGTCAGGAATAATATGAATAAACAACTCTGGCTGCCCATCGAGCTTGCTCTTGTCTGTCAAACTCTCAAATCGGATCTTGTCCAAAGCCTACAATGTTATACACAGTAACAATCACATACAACATCTACGAGAACAAAGCATTCGTATACAATTTTTGAATATACCACTATTAACACAGCTACAAACTCCAAACAACCACATTCCGACAATCATTCCAATTGAATTTCATACAATCATTCTACTCTAACCGACAAAGAATCGCTATCACTATTCAAGTTTGAAAAGAGAGCAAAGATTAACAGTAACCAAATTTGCATAATGATATAACAAAATTCATGAATACAAAACCATTACAAATTAATCAACGGCATGCAAAATTACACAAAAGGCCATAAACAATTAAAAACTTCATAAAAAAGGGTTCAGTAATTGACATCCAAAGTATTTCTAATACGAAACTAGAACGAGAAAAGAAAAATAAAAAGCGCGAACACTAAGTAATTTGAATTTGAACTAAAAAAAAAAACGCAAACAATAGATCAAGCAGAGAGAGCATGTCTACGAGAGAAATAGCTTTAAAACAGAGGAAAGTAGCTACAGAAAACTTACATCAGAAGCGTTGCTGACGATTTCACGAAGGAAAATCTCCTTGTTGGAGTAGAAGGTGTTGATGATGAGGCTGAGAAGCTGGTTGATCTCAGCCTGGAAAGCGAACGTCTCGGCCTCCGCCATTTCCGATCTGTACGAGAACGAAACGAAAGTAGGAGACCGAGAGAGAGAGAGAGAGGAAGGAGAAGGAGAGGTTAGGGTTTAGTGAGAGGGGAAATGGGGCTCCGAATAAGAAGTGGGTGGTTATATAGTGGGGAGGGGTTCAGTAGGGTTTCTCGATCCTTCTGTGACGCATACACCAAGTCTTCACTTCTAGATCCTTCTGTGTCTCTTGACTGACTCACTGTGTCAACTTGATTCGTTAAGCCGGCAGGCTTGGGCCAAAATTCAAAATGGGAATCCGATTGCATAGTTCACATTATTCTTTGCGTGATCACATAATAAGGGTAATTGGTAGGGGTCCATTTTGAATATTTATAAAGTGGTACACAGTGTGACAACTAACATTTGACCCAAAAAAAATGTGACAACTAATACTACATATAATGCATTCACAAAAAAAAATTACTACCTATAATGCTCTTAGTCTTGTAAAATTTCCTCTCTCCTTTTTTGTATTAAGCCCTTCTACCCCTCTCCATAATTGTCTGATACGTAATTATATTGCTAGAGCACAAATTTAAAAATTAGTTCGGCCAAGTTCTAACTTAATTTGAGTTGAGCCCGTTCAATTGTTTAAAATTAGTGAAAATTAGTTTGATCACCCAAAATTGTAGTATTTCTCAGGCTCCGTCTCCGGTGCGCGTGTGTCGTAGGACGCGCACGGTGCGCAAGTCCATGTGTAGCGGTACACCATAGACCATCATCATGACATCAATGACCATTGATATGGGTTGGTAGAAATCCACGGTTGAGAGTCAACACCAATAACCGAGTGAACAATGGGAGATTTTTGTTCTTAAATGAACAGCAACATTACACTGGTGCAACGTGTTGATTATAAATTGATAATTTAATATTGTATGTAAATACATAATTGGTTATAAATTGAAAAATTTATGTAGTTTAATTAGTACTTTAATTTATTAATATTGATAATAATATTTAATTTTAATATTTTGTATTAATTAAATTAATAATATTTAATAATTATTTTAGAGTATTGTAGTTATATATAACCCTTTATATTTATAAAGAATATTTAATTTTAATTATTAAGTTTATATTATTATTTATTTTAATCATTGATAATATTTAAGATAAAATGTTACGATGACTTAAATATAATTGTTATTTTAATAATATTTAATATTTTAAGTTGTATTGTACTTAAATATAATTTGTATTTAAATAAAATTTATTAATTTAAGTTGATTAGAGCTGACAAAATGAGCTTTTGGGCTAGACTCGGTCAGGCCCGCATCGGGTTTTGGCTTTGCCGGGTTTGTGCTTTAGCTTAAAATTTTAGGCTGCCCTGTTTCGTGCTCGGGCTTTGCCGGGATACAGACTTTATCGGGCTGGGTAAAAAATTGGTTATAAAAAATAAAATATGAAAAATTGCTTATTTGTTGTATATGTTGCGGTTCGGTTCGGCTTGGTTTTAGTGAAAAAATCTAAAATCCAAGTAGTTCGGTTCTCCAAAAAAGTTATCCAAAAAAAATTCAAAAACTTTGATTTTTGATCGATTTTTGGTTTTTTTGGATCAAATTTCGGTTAAATTTTGGATCGGTTCGGTGTTAAACACCCCCTTTTAACACTTCCTTGCAGCTCCTTCGTTTGCATCTGTTTCGTTATTTCCCACTTACAGTTCAAAGGGCTCAGGACACAGTTTAAGGCTTTAATAAATTTCAAAAAGTTAAATAAGAGTTTAAAATGATGTTGATTCTGAGTCGTCGATTTGTACCGACTAATATCAATGGTCATTGATAATGAGGGTCCATGGTGCACCACTACAGGGTGGACTTGCACACCGTACGCGTCCTATGCCTATTGCGCACCGGAGACAGCGCTAATCAAAGTTATATACTTGTTTGAGTAAAGACATATGTCGTGTTATCCACTTCACGGTGAATGCTAATTTTAGCTTAAATTACACGGCTCAGAAAAAAAAGAGTCATCACTTTTTTTTTTGGTCAAAAAAAGAGTCATCACTTTAACCACCTTTAATCCTTTGGGCCATGAATCACTATTGTATTTATTTCTTTAAATACTGTAGTAGAATTTATTTCAATTGTGTGTTTATTAAGTGTTTTGTATTTTTGCTAAATTCCAAAGCATCATGTTTCTCCAAATATACTTTTTATATTAATTTTACAATTCGTCGTTATTAAATAAATTATCCAGAATTATAGAATTAGTCCTTTTTATAGAATGCTTCTATGTGAAAAATTAAAGTTATACTTGTTCTAGTAAAGACCTATGTTGGGTTATCAACATTTTTCACGACTCCTGTTAATTTTAGTTTATATTACACGGCTCAAAAAGCATCTGAAATCATGTAAATAAAAAATGAATAAATCAAATAAAGATGCTCCAAATATTTCCATAATTATGTACAATTATATACAATTATATATAATTAATGTATTAATGTATTAATATATTTAATTCCCAAAATATATTTGAAATGTGTTTATAGCACTATCACTTTAACCCCGTTTTTTTATTAGCCACTTTAACCCCCTTTAATCCTTTGAATCATGAATTACAGGCTTTGCAGAATGGTTAAACCATTAATTAAAGTGAAGAAAAATAGGTAAAAAGTTCGGATTTGGATTCTCTGCTTTAAGCTCTCTATGTCTCTCTCTCTATCTGCATTTTTTTATTTTTTATTTTGATCAAATAAATCAACAATTATGATGATAGATTGAATAGATCAAATGGTTAATATTACACAACAGCAACGACAACGGGAAATAATCACAGCAGAGAATTCTGGTCCAAAAAGTTCAAAGCTAAAGGTAGGCAACAACTAATGCGGGGCCACGTGGGTCCAAAGACTCCAAAGTAATAAATGAGAAGCTGACGTGTGAGATTACTTTTGGATTGAGTCACCGTAGATGGATAATGCTTTGCTTGGTTTTGAGCTTTGGCTGGTGCAGTGACCTGAATTGTGAACTTTCAAAATTGAGTATGGGAGTTTTATCATTTCTCTTGGTTCCCTCTCCCTGTGCTGCATCTGTATCTGCATCTCTAAGGTATAAAATTTTCCCTCTAATTCAATTACTCTTAGCAATTGGCTTTGTCCAAATCACAGGGATTCAGCCTTTTGTGTCATCTTTGTTCTGTACCCTCGATATGGTTTACAATCCAATATTGTTCTCTTATTTGCTTATTTATATTTTTTCCCACAAATATTAGCAATTATTCTTATAGCATTTGATAGTGCTATCAGTTTATTTTTGGTTATATACCAACCTGTATTGTCCATTATAAATTTTTACCCTTTTTGGGGTACCTTAATTTTACCCTGCTTATTGAGAATTTGCTTCAAACCCCACATGAATCCAGGTGCATGGAGGGTGCAAATCTCAACTATGCCGTGTCTAAGAGCTTGCACAGCAGAGTTTCTTCTACATTAACAGTGAAAAGATTTTCAAGAAGGCTGATTCTTCGGTTTCTGGGAATTAACCACATAATATGTTATGCTTCTCCTGCTTTGGACGCACCAATTATGCCAGACATGAAGGAACCTGAAGTGATACGGTTTGTCTGTCTTTTTCCATTTTTCTTTATATCTATTCTTATTTTTGTGAATTGAAAAATTTCAGTGCGCTGTGATGTGTGATTTATTGTTTTTTATGTGAAGCATCTAGGACTTTGAAGCTAGCCAGTGGAGTGAGAGTTCAAGGTAAATAAGAGTTCTGAAACTTCCATGTTAGATTTCTTGAATTAAATGTTGTGCATATGATGCAAGAACACTTTGAGTTTTCATATAGATGGATGAGTCCCACTCCTGTTTCATGCCTCTTTCAAATAGAAGTGCAAATACTTGGTTCTTGATAAAAACATTGAAACTCAATGCATTTTACTATCCCTTCTGATTAAAAGGAATCAAACTGTCAGTACAAGTGTTTGAACATAAATAGGTACTCATATAAGCTTTCAAATTAGATGTTGTTGAAGGGGAAGGACCAGAAGCACGCGGTGGAGACTTGGTTGAATTCAATTATGTATGCAGGCGTGCAAATGGATACTTTGTTTTCAGGTAATTGTATACTGTGAATTTTCCCTTATCTTGATAATTTGCAGAAATACCATCCTTTAATTTCCTGTTTTTGTATGCCAAGATATCTGACCTTAAACTGTTCTGATATTGCTTTGTTTCATACTCTAATTCATGATAGTACAGTGGACCAATTCAGTGGAGAAAGTAATCCTGTTATACTTCCTTTGGATGAGAACCAGGTCAGTTTCTGCATTTATACTTTAACAACTTTCCCTATTAACATACGAACATATGATCTTATTGATAATCTGACTTTCAACTGTTTGTTTGTTTTTGTTTTGTTTTGTAAACAATTAATGATTAATGATTAAGAGGTCCCATCTGATTATGCAAGTTGCATCTTTAAACAGATGATAATGGGCTTAAAGGAGGTCCTGACTGGCATGAGAGTTGGTGGTAAGACACTTGTCATTATTTTCCTGAATTAACCAATATTTCCTGAGCCAGTAGGATTGGATAAGCCTATCCTATTGACTTGTCTTATTCTATTATTCATCAGTATAAATTTTATCATGAGAAGAGAGTTGGGACTAGAAATGAGCTGCACATTATAAAGATAATTTCCTATTTTCACAATATTATCTTGTGATTTAGCTAGTAAACATCAAACATTGAACAGAATAAGATTTTATCATGGCTCATGCCTTATCTTATTCTTATCTAACTCTCTTATCCTATCTATCTTTATCCTATCCTGCCCACCAAATGAATCCTATGATTCTACAACTATGATTCTACATGACAATCTGGTCTGCATCTTTAGCTTTAACCATGAGAAGTGGCTAAAGAAATGGTTGGCAACATATTCAATTCATTTTCTTAGTCATGACTGTTTCTCTCTTGTGGGTTTCACTTGTAGGAAAGAGAAGAGCATTGATCCCACCTTCAGCAGGATATGTGAATGAGAACTTGCAGCCAATACCTGAAGAGGTTAGATTTGCACTTAACTACTAAGGTGAATTGTCAATTTGAAATAAAGCAGGTTGTAAACATTTTTCTTGTTAATTTGCAGTTTGGCCCTCGACGCAGCCTTTTTTCTCATGCACAGGAACCTCTGGTATTCGAAGTTCAACTCTTGAAAATCTTGAGCCATCCCCCACCATCTGCATCTAACTAAAATTAGTTTTTGTTTTCTTGTGGCAATCTGGATTTCGTTGTTTTATGCTAAGCTACGGGTTCTTGATCTCTTAAGACCTTAATGAGAAAAGAATGAATGTTTCATAAAGAAATGGAAAGGAAGATTAGATGGGAGTTGTGTTTGACAGGATGGAAACTGGAAAAGGGTCAGAGAAGGAAGAGTCATATGTAAACAACATACTGTTTTTTATTTTATCTTATTTGATCTTATTGTACTGCACAATGCAATTGCACAACAGAAAGAAACACTCCATTATTCCTGGTAACACTCCAATGTATAGAGAGTTCAATGATCAATCTATTCTGTCACGTCTGTTGTTTAGTTAGTATATTGATATGGATATGGATATATAGATGTAACCGACAGAAATGAAAATCAGAGTGAGAATATTAAAATTTTTACCCTTGTATTGTTTATATATTATCATATATCTTATAAATAGAATTTAATTACAAGTGTAAACTTTTTTTAAAAAGAAGTTGAAAAAAAAAGTTTTACATGTATATTCAATCATATATCACAAAGTGACTTCATGGTAAGATATGCTTAAACTTCAGTCTACATAGTAATTAAGTTCTTTTTTTGGTAAGTAGTAATTAAGTTCTTCATGTAACTACTAATAAAATTACAATTTTCTCCATAAATTGTATTCTTTTTAGTTTAATAATGATGTATTATATAGACATTCAATCACCAATTGAGGTTGATGTGAGTGGTTAAGGTCTCTTGTCCCTTAATTAAGGTTTTGGGTTCGAGCCTTGATGTAGAATAAAAAAAATATAGACATTTAATCATATTGCATAATAGTGTCATTTTGTAGTATTACTTTCTAAAATATCTACACACGATGATATATGATTTAACGTTTATAAGTGCATAGTAATTAAATTAATTTTTTTTTTCTAGTATAAACAAGATTTGTTCGACAAAAATCGAGATAATTTTTTTAAAAAATAAAAAGTAAAAAAAATTCATAGTCATCCTCATCAAGTGCACCGCACCTGCAAGCAGCACCGAACTATTCCTGAATCGGCCACTCAGCAATAGCATACAACAGCAGTTATTCCAAAAAATTCCCCTCACCGAATCTCCGATTCAATTTTCCCTTCTCTCTTTCAATCACACACGAAACAGGTTACTTTTGCTTCAGCGCTCGCATTTCTCCCATTTTCGGAATCGGTGTTTGTTTGGGTGCAGAGAAAAATGCAGGGTTGGTTCTCGGGAACCAGTGACGACGATCTGAAGCCGTCGTCGTCATTGCTCGCCGATTGGAACTCGTACGCTTCGGCCCAATCCTCCGAGGATTCCTCCAATATGGCCCTCCCCTTCGATATCGAATCCGCTGTTAGGTCAGCCAACGACACCGTTTCCGGCACTTTCAGCGTGTAAGCCACACTTCTTCTTACCACACCCACTTCAATTCAATCTGGACATATGTTTTCTGCTTCATATGCATATAGGAGTTGTTTATTGTTTTTATTTTATTTTTCATTTAGTAATGGTTGTTAAATATTAAGTAACATGAAGAGCATGTGTATTCAGTTCATGCCATCAGGGTCAGAGCTTCCCCCATTGCTTATGTCTTAATGAAAAGTAGAATTTCGGATGTCATGAGAGAATGTCCAATTGTTCTAGTTATAGACAACTTGCTTTTGTTTTCATTCTATTTTTGTATTTTCTTTTCCCATTTTCATTTCTAATATTATTGATTAACTAACTTATTTATTTTCCAAAAAGAAATGTCATTTTTTGGGTCATTCTTTTCTGATTGATGAGAATGAATAAGTGGATTAATTCTACATCGAAAATGAGGAGACAGTAAAGACAGCATTTGGAATATAGATGTCTTTGGATAAATTGAGAGACTGGCAGGATGATGTGTAAAATTAGTTGAGGTAGGAGATGAAATAAGTCTGGAAACTTGGAGGTGAAACATTGAGAGATTTTAAAATGATGAAATGTTTCCTTTACTGTTGTTAGCATGCAAAATTTTACAGTAACATTTCCTTATCCGACCAACCCTTGTAATAATTGCATTGATCATTGATGACATAAACTCAACATATCGAGTCCCAGGACTTAAAATATACTTTTTGAATGGAGAAATGTAGAGTTAAAACACAAAGATACTAGTTGTGTAAGTTGTTGAAATCGCTCTGTTGACAAGCCCTTAGTACATTTCCTAGCCGGATATATTATCAATACACCCTCTGAGATCATATAATTTACAATGGTTCAGACTTGGAGTCAGTAACTCCTTGCCAAGGAGTCCTTGCTGTCTTCATACAAATTGATGTCTTACAAGTTTCTGATGCAACTTTTATGTGGAAAAATTGTGTGTTATTTCTGCCTCATCTGAGTGTGACAGATGTCATTGTTATTATTCTTCAGTTTCTTTTCGTTATGGTATAATTTTGCAGCAAAAAAGAGCAGACAGTGGGTATTGCAATTTCCCCTATATTAAATTTTTTTCATAAATGGATTTCCTACGTCATGGTGAAAGAATATGCTGCCCAATACTGAACTTATGTTCTCAAGTAGTTAAGCAATCTGTTTCTTATTGTCTAGGGTTTCTAAAGGTGTGAGAGATCTACCCGGCAACTTTCAGTCTGCCACCAGTAGTGTTCCTTCTGGCAAAGCACTAGTGTATTTTGGTTTGCTTCTGGCAAGTGGGGTCTTCTTTGTTTTCATAGCATTTACATTGTTCCTGCCCGTCATGGTGGTTATGCCCCAAAAGTTTGCTATATGCTTTACTCTTGGGTGTGGATTTATTATTGGATCATTCTTTGCTCTTAAAGGTCCAAAGAACCAGCTTGCTCACATGTTGTCAACGGAGGTAACTAGCTAGAATTTCATTGCCTGTTGCTTGCATGATTATAAAAAAAATATGACCAGTAACTATATGTTGCTTTGGTGAGTGAGTTTGGGCTTTTGAAAAAATACCGTCTTTTTTTATTCGATTGATCGTGTTTGTTGCTTCTTTCTAATTGTCTCTCTCTGATTATTTTTCAGAGGCTCCCTTTCACATTGGCTTTTATAGGCAGTATGATTGGTACTATATATGTATCAATGGTGCGTCACAGCTATGTTCTTTCCGTGGTATTCTCTGTCGTACAGGTATGATTTCCATGTATTCTCAAAGTGATTCTTTGTAGCTTTGCTCTTCCACACGTGTTGTTCGCATTTGCTGTTGATTTAAAAGTATACCCAAGGTTTTTTACTTTCGAGTATAATCTCAAATTTATTATAGCGATTAGCAGCAATTCCTTCACTGTAGCAAAGCCAATATAAATTTAGGCTGGCTTTGTGTGATGGGTGTGTCGTGTGTTTAACATGGTTCCAGCAAATGGGGTGTGGAAATATGTTTTCCTTACGATTTTTTTATATATTATTTAGTTTCTTTCTAAAACTATCCGTCTTGCATCAAAATTGAAATTTGTCTACACTTGTAGGTTCTCTCACTTGGGTACTATGCTATATCATACTTTCCTGGTGGATCTGCTGGAATGAAATTTCTGACTTCTGCATTTACCTCCTCAATAATGAAATGTTTTGGGAGGTGACCTGGTTTTGGTTAATAGGAGTTGAGGTCAGATCTGTGTCTATGTAGTAGTTGACTTGTGTAAATTTTGTCTTCTAAGATCTATCAGCTGAAGCTAAACTGACCTAAGAATATTGCTGAGTTGAAGCATCCGGTAACACTTCCTTGGAGTTCAGTGTTTGTTGCCACTTGCTACATCTGAGTGAAAAAAATTGAATTGCCTCTTAGACTCATGTTTCTAAATTCAAGTTAACATTGTTTGATTGATGAAGTTAACTGTTGCTCTTTTCCAGTTCCCTTCTGCAAAATGGAATTTAAAATGATTTTTCTTGAATGAAAATATAATTATGGCAATTTATTATTGAAAATATTTCCCATGATCAGCACCTTCTGATAACAAAGTGCATGTGTGTGTAGGACATATCAAGTGAGAATGCGTGATGTGACCTGTCACAGGAACTAATATTGAATATATAATTACACATAAATGTTCAAGATTGGTTTACTTAAATTCAATCTTGAAGAATTTCTAGAATAGAGAGAATTTTTGAGAGTAGAGAGAGAAATCTGAATTCTGAAACTTCAGATTATAATATTCTCCAGTGATACAATGAGTAAGACCAGTATTTATAGAGTACAGGCTAACACGGTGCTAACCGCCTGAACTAACTAACAACTGAGTGCTAACTAACTTCAGTTACATGCAGCTGTCACAACTAACAAGTATATAACTAACTGAAATATAACAGAGATTCTGGAATTTTATACAACATCAAGTTGTTTCCATTTATCTGCTGCTCTTGGTGGGGAACGCGAACAAATACTTAGCAATGGTGGACAAAATAGATGAGAGAGCTAGTTCTTAAACCAGAGGTCAGCTGGAGATGAAATCAGAAGATTAACTGTTACACCCTCTTTCATGCTAATGCTCATCGAATTCTGGTATTCTGTAGACATCATGCTCCTATTAAAGTTAAGAGCAACATTAGTAATACACTCTCACTCTCTTAACACATTTTCTGTTGTGTAAAATTTATGTAGATCCTACCAAATTACGAAGATCTTATTTTTTTATTTGGTGGAACTCATTTTCGAAGTGGTAGAATTCGCTTGAATTTTAATCAGTAATAATAATGTGTGTTGGAAAGGGAATGATAGAGAATGTATTAATACGAATTATATGAAGTTAAACCTATGCTATACACCCAGAAGGAAAATTAAACCTCCCGGACAAGATAATTTTGCCATTTGATCCTTATTGGCATGTGATGCTCATTGGTTGGCTGGTACCATCAGTGCTTAAAGTGAAATCATTGGATGAAATCTTCACCATTTTGTCCTGTCAATACAATCTGCAGAAATCTGCTTGAAACTGCGACCTTCCGGCCCCCCCTCCCCACTACATTTTTTGTCCCCCCTCTTTTAGACACGGTTGAATTGGATGCTATAAAGAAACACAACCTTTTCCGGTTTCAAAGGACCAAAGTATGTCCCATCCATGAAACTTTTGATCTGGCTAATAGATTTTACAAGGGTTTGGCTTTTTGCTTCTGGGGATTTTCTCAACAGATTCACTCGTCGTGTTCATGAAATGATGTTAAAAGTGTAAATTACAAAATTAAGTAATTATTGAAGAATAGGCTTGAAGATCTATTGTGAGTTTGACATAAATGATATAAGGCAACGATGATAATTTTGTTTTTGGTTAATTGAAAAAGAAATCAACATCCTCAAGCCCCAAAGCCAATATACTTTTTTCCCCTTCTTATTTCTCAAGTACAACGAAAGCAAAAGGACTTGGCATACCAATTATTATTGTTGATTCTTGGAGTTGAATGGAACGGTTCAACGTAGTGTGTTTTGGTAAAAGGAAGAATTTTCAAACCCTCTCACTTTGTAGTTTGTAAGCATCCATTAACTCTCAAGATAGTAATAGTTTATAGCCATTGGAAAGTTATTAGGGAACAGAAGCCCTGAATTTAAGGATATATTTGGACAACAATGATGAGACGAGATAGTGATATTTGACCTTTTAATATGAAGATTTTGTATGATCAAACCAAGAGATGTTTCTATATGGTTTAATAATCTTTAAATAATGGGAATTATTGAAAGGCACAGGGTCACCTTCATCGAGAGAAAACAAAGTTAAACGCACTTTGAACGGTTTTTAAAAACTTAAGGAGAAAAACAAACTAATGATGGGTCAAAGTGATGAAATTAATTCATAGTGTAAAAGCATTCGTTCATTAAGAGGGGCGGCAATGCTCTTTATAATTCTAAAAAAAATTGCTAAAAAGGTCTCAATCAGAGATAAATGGCAAAGATTGAATGCATGCTTGCTTGGCACAGTTTTTATCCAACACAATTTCCTGTGATCGAGTGGCTTGGTTTTTTTTACTAGATCTCTCAGTTCTATAATTATTGATATTTAAGGTTATTATACATAAATTAAAGAATATTTAATTGATGTAAAATAAAACTATAAAATATCCTTATGTAATTCACTATTATCTATCGACTAATCGTTAAATAGGAATATAACTGAGAAAAATATTTAATTACACCTTAGATTTCTAAAAACATCAGAAAGTTAAAACACTAATAGATATGAAACAGAGAGTAAAAAATGCATCTACTCAACCAGTCTTATCTCTGTGATTTTGGGATGTAAGCTAGTATTAGAGGCAATTGGCCAAATAATTAGAAAGAAACAAAAGACTCATAGTGTATCTAATAGACAAGGATTTGTCATATTGATAATGCATGAGGATTGACTGATTGAGCCCCTCCATACGTGTGTAAATATTTGGCTCAATTCCTTCCACATGATTTTGGAAGGCCATGGACCCTATAATTGCTTTTTGATGGGATCTCATCATGACAAATCTTGTTTTGGATCTATCAATCTGTATATTACTGTTGAGGATTTAATTAAAAGTCCACTTGATTTACATCCAATTACCACAAGTGCTGAATTCCACTGCACGTGTGCACCATGTATCAAATTCAAGGACAAACGTTCTTATATATATGATGACCATACCAAAGGGTCCACGTACGCTCAACACTAATCATCCTCTTGCTTTCTATTTCCTCTCATGATTGTATGATTTGGGGCGTGGGGAAGCCATTCAATTTCATATTCCAAAGTATATTTCCTTGTATAAAATTTCATGGAGTCAATTACTCTCACGATTGAAGTAAATAGAAAACATTGGTTTAAGTGGCAAAGATCAGTTTGGTTTCTCTTAAGCAATGTCTCAGGTTTAAGTCAAAAAATAGACATTAGGGGAATTGCCTTTTATATAGATCAATTCGACTCGACTTGAATTAAACCGAGGGTTTATGTCAAAAAAAAAAGTAAATAAAAAAGAAAAAGTATAATTATTTTTTCAAATCATTAATTTGATAAAAACTTGACCATACAAGAACTAGTTAGTAGAATTACTCGATTTCATCCGTAGAACTTCTTTCACACACACAGAAAGAGAGAAACAGAGAGATACACACAAAAAAAGCGTATTGGATGATATGATGTTCGCATAAAATGAATTTCACCTAATCAAACAATCATAATGGATGACAATATTAGTTTTAAGTAAAACGATCTTAACTATATATTTGTATATGATTGTACAATTAAAATTAGCTCATTTGATTAGATCTTACGATGTGTTACAGTGTTAGTAATGGTACCATATATTAAAAAGTTTCTCCTATTATTCTTATATATATATATACTCTCTTTTTCTCCAGCTTATCATTTATCAACATCAATGGTGCACAATTAATCCCTTATATAGGAGTTGTCCTTTATGCTCAACTAACATTGTGTAGACCATATATAGAGTCATTTGAGTGTCCCATCTTCCAACATTCCTAAAATTAGTATTATTAGTAGCTAATTGATAAAGGTTTACCGACACAGGGGTCATGAATTGGAGACTCGATCGATCTTTATTGATATCAAATGGAGCGGATAGTTAATATGTTTATGTGCAAGATATATAAATGCCCCACTTTACTACTACCTTCGTCCCTAGATATAGGAACCTTTACAAAAAAAAAAGTTCATTTATATAAGAACTTTTTCAAAAAATCAATTGCACTAATTATTTTTTGACTAAAATGCCCTTATTAATTGTACAATTTTGTTTATCCAATAAACCATAAATGTTATATATTTATTGTATATTATTTCTCTTTCCTATAAAGATTGGTGAAAGCAAATCACCCAATCACTCTACTTTTTTTCAATACATTAATTAAGTGAAAAGAGAGAGAGGGGGGAAGAGAGATAGTAATAAGTGTTAGGGGTAATTTTGAAAAAATATAGTAAATTATTGACAAATTTATTGCTATTAATTAATTTAACCAATTTTTTTAAAGGTTGTGAATTAGTTAAAAGGTACGGAGGTAGTAATATTTGGTCACTTCTACATATATAGCATCACTCTATAGGCCAAATCTGAAATTTCCTTTCATCTCTTTACTTTTTTAATGGTACATTTCCTTTAATTTCCTCTCGTGAACATGAGCTCTTGCCTCCTTGTTAATACTTGTAGATCTAAAAAAAAGAAGTCATATTCCAACTCTCTTTTCGTATGCAAAACTTTTGCCTTTAGTTTCTGACAACAAAATGATATTTGTAGAGTGATAATAATTGGAAGTACTTGTGCTTATATATTCTACAAATTTATAACATTCTGAGTTTTATTATTGACACACATATGCATTTAAGATTTTTATTTTGAATATACAACGCACTAATTAATCAAGAAAAGGTTGTACTGATCTAGCAGGAATGGAATACAATTAAGCTATGAAATTCAAACACAATTAAGTTCTCCATTTGGTCAGGCTTAGGACCATATACATTGCACTACTTGTATATCAGTTTTTTTTATTAGTATATGGAAGTGCCATAAGAAAATCCAAAATAATGTTGTGTCATGTGCCTAGCAAAACCTTTGTTTTTACTATATTAAATCTTTGGCAAGTATAGGCTTATGCCTGTTCCTCATGTTTTAATATTCAAAGTTATTGCTGCATTGAATGTGATTTAGATCCAATCATACAAATCAGAATTTTCACATATGTTTGTCATAAACCTTCATGATATGAATTTCTAAATCAATTCATGGATAGTTCAAGGATCTTGTGAGTAAGATAAGCATTGATTAGGGAAAAAGAGGAATGAGACAATTAGATCCGACCATACAAGTTAAAATTCCCACATGTGTTTACCATAAACCTTCGTCATGGGATTCATAATTTATTTCTAAATCATGGAAGTGCATATATATACTCGTGAGTAAGGAAAGCATAAGGGAAAAATAAATTAAAGAAAAATAAAAGTAAAAGAAGAAAGGCAAAGTAACATTTTTTTTTTGAAAAAAAAATCATATAGCTCTTGAATTTAACAAGGTCTGCAGCAAAGAAAAAGAAAAGGACCTTGTAAAATGTGTTATGCAAACCGAAAGGAAACAAAATAATTTTGTTTTAGTATATAGATGAAGTGCTAAGTACCTAATTGTTTTGAATCTTTTGATTAATTATAGTAATTCAAGTGGAGCTAATAATCATCTCTGTTTAGAGAAAATCATTTTTAGCCTCGGAATTACCAGGTAATGATGGAAAAGGGTCTTCTTGTTTTTCATTGCCATTAGGTGAAGAATGACATCATACCATTCGTGTGCCGGTAGAGCCTGAGCCTTGATGTGTTAATAGCAATATGCCCCATGGAGAGGCCATTATTGAGCTAACTTTTTACAAAGAATTAAACTCAACAATAAAATGGTGGGGTTAGAGCAGGGGACCGTTTCAAAATATATACAATATTTTCCATCCATATATAACTCGTGTACTCTTTTGTCTCTTTATTAATTTTATTTTCTTTTTATCTAAATCAGGGTATCCTCCGCTTGGGTGCGAACTAATCTCTTCAAACAGGGTAAGACCCTTTAGTCAGTAAAGCTCTATCACGCAAGATTTAAGTTCGTTGTATTCCCAGGGCCGGGATTTTTTTGTTAATTTCTTTCATTTTTGTTAAAGAAATATTTTATCTTTCTCTCTATCTTTTAATGTTATTGATGTTCCATTATTTAGCCTATTTTGGTCCTTTCATCTTCCCCTTTATCATGAAACATTTACCTCTTACTTTTTCTTGTTTCCATAAGCAAACAAGTTGAGAATAGTCTATGTTGTTTTTATAAAAATTCTATCAACACACTCTGGGCGGAATAAGAAAATAGAACTGCTAATAATTGGTATGAGATATTTTACATGAAGCCTAAGCAACAAAAATCAGGTAATCAATCATGTTACTACTCCATTTGTTTCATATCTATAGATTTTTTTACTTTTTATTTCTGTTTCAAACTAACTGATGTTTTAAAATTCAATGTATACTTCATTCTTTTTTTCCGGTCAATATAGGACTTGGGTTTGTTTTCTCTATACTTTATATTCTTTATCAAGTCTAGACCTATTTAGCATATTAAGGTGTACCATATTTACTAACTACATGTTTAGTGGTATTGACTTTTTTTTTTTGTAAGAAGTGTTCATATCAAAATCTTTACAAATTATTGTTTGAGGTGGCTACATATTGATTCTACATGCTTCACTCAAAAAGCAGAAAATAGCTTTTACACTCTTCCCAGTGCATTTGAAATCTATGATATAACCATAAATCTCAAACCTAAAGCCTTCTACTTCTTTTACTAACCTGAAAAGCTTGATCAGATTGGCTATGAATCAAAAGGAAGCGTACACCGCACATATTCTCTAGTTAAAATTGTTTTCACAAGTCTTTCTTTGTAACCAAATTATTTAGTTCTATATCATTAAAAAATCAATAACAATTACACTTACACCCTATCTCACTAGCTAGTCACTATATTCAGCTACATACATCTAAATAGACCAAATGATGCGAGTTTATTATTATAAAATAAAGAACGTAATTTTCTTTTAATCTCTTTAATTTTCTTGTTTTAACCCGTGATTTCATAATGGTCACTAAGGTACAAAAGAGGCTGACAAACTCTAGAATAATTAAATAGATATATAATATTTGATCTTCTTTTGTTTTTGTGCAAGTCATCTGGTTTAATTTTGATTTGTGGAATTTATGAATTTTAATATGTGAAGAGGCTGCAATGTTGTCCCTTCCACTCAAGGCCAGCAATACCTTTCATTGTTTTCAATTCATTCTTTATAGCAAAGAGGACCCGACAGTGTGACCAGATCTTGCAGATTATTAAATCCTATTCTTTTAACATATTCCTCATCTCCATGTGCACTTCACTTCTTCATCAGATTCCTCATCAGGCACTTTCTCCATCAATATTTATATAAACAAACCAATTTAAAATGGATCACAATTACTTCCTTTCTTAATAACTAAATATGCCCTTAAACAAAAATTTGAGTATATTTATTTGACAGTAAATATGATACTCATTTTTATACCCCCTCTTTGCATTTTTTTTTTTTTAGTTACAGAATTTGGAAACACATAAGGTAGCAACTATATGAATGACTCATCAACTTGAACCACATAAAATAGGTGGACCACAAAAATAGACTTAGATAAGTAAAGGAAGAAGTTTTCTTGTTGACTATACAAATCAAGAACTATACATATAACATTCAAAATATGATAATGTCCTAACTGCTTAATGATCAACCTATCACGATTTAATTTCCTATTAGTGCTAAAGCCATTTTCCTATGTACGTACTATGCATTAATTTTCCTAGTGTAGTGCTACTGAGATATACATAATTTGTTTCCTGCCAAGTATAGGAACTAATTATAAGAGGATGAAAAGTAGTGACCAAATAATGCAGAAAACAGATCAGGATAATAATTCTAGTGTCCACGTGGGGAGCAAAAACTTGGGAAATTTCTTCACATGATTTTCAGCTCCACCATATTCATCTCTGACATTTTACTATTAGTGAAACACTAGCTAGTAGCTAACAAAGAGTAACAAGTTGGAATCCATTCAGAATGGGAAATCCATAAGATTTCAACCAACCTTATATTATTGCTTGAGAGGGTTAAAGTGTGTAAGAACCAATATAAAAAGAAAAAGATTACCTGAATGAAAAGCAACATGGGACATGAGTTATGACCATCTCTTCTATTATTAAACAACAAAACCAAATACAATAATAATAAAAGAATAAAGAAGCTGGCTCTTCTTGGAACTAGAACTTCTACTCTTCTTCCTCTATAAACAAAACATGGGTTTTCCCCCTCTACAATCCCAAAACAGATCAACCGTCCTACTCTCTCAGCAATGCCTGGAAGCTTAAGGAATCTGTCACTTTCTCCCATAACCAAAATCTTCTCCTTCACCTTGCTTCTTCTCTCATTAAACACCCTTCTCGAATTTCCATGTTGTTACTCCCTTAATGAACAAGGCCAAGCTCTTATAGCATGGAAGAACAGTTCAAACAGCACTATAGATGCATTATCATCATGGGATTCTTCAGCACCAAGCCCATGCAACTGGTTTGGGGTGTATTGCAATTCACAAGGAGATGTGATAGAGATAAACCTCAAATCGGTGAGCTTGCAAGGCTCATTAGTACCTTCAAAATTTCAATCTTTGAGGTCCTTGAAGATTCTCATCCTCTCATCAACCAATATCACAGGAAGGATTCCAAAAGAGATAGGGGACTATCAAGAGCTCATCTTTGTTGATCTCAGTGGAAATTCTCTATTTGGTGAGATCCCAGAAGAGATTTGCAGGCTAAGCAAGCTTCAGAGTTTGTCTCTCCACACAAACTCCCTTGAAGGAAACATTCCAACCAACATTGGAAACCTATCAAGTCTTGTGAACTTGACACTCTATGACAATCACCTGAGTGGTGAGATTCCAAAGAGTATTGGCTCCTTAAGCAAGGTCCAAGTGTTCAGAGCAGGTGGGAATAAGAACCTCAAGGGTGAGATCCCATGGGACATCGGAAACTGCACCAACTTGGTCATGTTAGGCCTTGCAGAAACCAGCATTTCTGGGAGTCTCCCTTCTTCAATCAGAATGCTGAGAAGGATCAAAACCATAGCCATTTACACAACTCTATTGTCAGGCTCCATTCCAGAGGAGATTGGCAATTGCAGTGAGTTGCAGAACCTGTACTTGTATCAGAACTCTATCTCAGGTTCAATCCCAGCACAAATTGGAGAGCTCAGAAAGCTAAAGAGTCTACTTTTATGGCAAAACAATATAGTAGGCACAATCCCAGAAGAGCTTGGAAGCTGCAAAGAGATCCAAGTCATAGACTTGTCAGAAAATCTTCTCACAGGTAGCATACCAAGGAGTTTTGGTCAGCTTTCAAGTCTCCAAGAGCTTCAACTGAGTGTCAATCAGCTCTCAGGTATAATACCACCTGAGATTTCAAACTGCACTTCTCTGACTCAACTTGAAGTTGACAGCAATGCTCTCTCTGGCGAAATTCCTGATCTCATTGGCAACTTGAGAAGCTTGACTTTGTTCTTTGCCTGGCAGAACAAGCTAACAGGAAAAATCCCAGATAGTCTTTCAGAGTGCCAAGACCTTCAGGCACTTGATCTGTCTTACAACAATTTGATTGGTCCAATACCTAAACATCTATTTGGGTTGAGGAATCTCACCAAACTTCTACTTATCTCCAATGATTTGTCAGGCTTTATACCACCTGATATAGGCAACTGCACAAGCCTCTATAGGCTGAGGTTGAATCACAATAGACTAGCAGGTAGCATTCCACATGAGATTGGCAACTTGAAGAGTTTGAATTTTGTGGATATAAGCAGCAATCATCTTGTGGGGGAGATTCCTCCAACACTATCTGGATGCCAGAATCTTGAGTTTCTGGACCTTCATTCCAATAGTCTCACAGGTTCTGTTCCAGATTCTCTTCCCAAAAGCTTGCAGTTGATTGACTTGTCAGACAACAGGCTAACAGGTGCATTGAGTCACACCATTGGTTCACTAGTTGAGTTAAGCAAACTCAACCTGGGAAAGAATCAACTAAGTGGAAGGATCCCATCAGAGATCCTATCTTGCTCTAAGCTACAGCTTCTAGACCTTGGAAGCAACAGTTTCACTGGTGAAATACCAAAGGAAGTTGGTCTAATGCCTTCACTAGAAATCTCTCTCAACCTTAGCTGCAACCAGTTTTCTGGTGAAATCCCATCCCAGTTCTCTGGCCTCACCAAACTAGGAGTGCTTGATCTCTCACACAACAAGCTCTCAGGGAATTTAGATGCTCTCTCAGACCTTCAGAATCTTGTTTCCTTAAATGTTTCCTTCAATGGCCTTTCTGGTGAGTTACCTAACACACCATTCTTCCACAAACTCCCCCTTAGTGATCTTGCTGAAAATGGTGGCCTCTACATTGCTGGGGGTGCTGTAACTCCTGCTTCCAAAGGCCATGCCAGATCAGTTATGAAGTTTGTCATGTCCATTCTATTAAGCACAAGTGCAGTACTAGTGCTGCTCACAATCTATGTCTGGATTCGCGCTCACATAGCCAACAAAGCTCTCATGGAGAATGACTCTTGGGAGGTGACTTTGTATCAAAAATTTGAGTTCCCTATTGATGACATTGTCTTGAATTTGACATCAGCCAATGTGATTGGCACCGGAAGCTCTGGGGTTGTGTACAAGGTGACAATTCCAAATGGTGAAACACTGGCAGTTAAGAAGATGTGGTCATCATCAGAAGAGTCTGGTGGAGCATTCAATTCTGAAATTCAAACCTTGGGGTCAATCAGACACAAGAACATCATTAGGCTTCTTGGTTGGGGATCCAATAGGAACCTGAAGCTGCTGTTTTATGACTACCTCCCCAATGGAAGCCTGAGCTCATGGCTTCATGGTTCTGGGAAGGGAAAAGCAGAATGGGAGACAAGATATGATGTTATATTAGGAGTGGCTCATGCACTTTCATATTTGCACCATGACTGTGTGCCTGCTATAATGCATGGAGATGTCAAGGCCATGAATGTGTTATTAGGCCCTGGCTATCAGCCTTACCTTGCTGACTTTGGCCTGGCAAGAATTGCAACTGAAAATGGTGACAGTAGTGCTGATTCCAAGCCAGTCCAAAGACATTACCTTGCTGGTTCATATGGATACATGGCTCCTGGTACATTTTTTTCCTTCTACTAAAATTGAATTAGTGCATGTTTGGATTCACTTGTGTGAGAGACAAAAGTGATTCCAGAGACATCAAATTATTTTTGAAATGTTTGGCTGTTCTCGAGTATAATTGATTTTGTCTCTAGAATGGATTCTAACTTGAAGCTGAGATTTGGAGCTTTTGTCTCCAAACATCTGTTCAACCCACTTTTTTGTGAATATATCCAAACATAAATTACTTTGCATTCAACTCACTTATAACCAAAATCAATTTTACAAAATCAATTCATTAAAATCAATTAGTTGAGTGATTTATATACTTGTTATTATTTGTTAACCCCCTAAATAGTACTAATTAATGTTGTGTTGTTTTTTGGTTTATTATGCACAGAGCATGCATCAATGCAACCTATTACTGAGAAGAGTGATGTGTACAGTTATGGTATGGTTCTACTTGAGGTCCTAACAGGAAGGCACCCTTTAGACCCAACTCTACCAGGGGGTGCAAACTTGGTTCAGTGGGTTAGGAACCATTTAGCTAGCAAAGGAGACCCATCTGAGATTCTTGACACAAAGCTGAGAGGGAGGGCTGACCCCACCATGCATGAGATGCTACAAACTCTAGCAGTATCATTCCTATGTGTAAGCACAAGAGCTGTTGACCGTCCAACAATGAAGGATGTTGTTGCAATGCTCAAGGAAATTAGACCTGTTGAGTCCTCAAGGGGAGACCCTGATGATGTTTTGAAGAAGGGAGGTTTAGCAGCAGCACATAGTTCCCCACTACCTCCTAAGAATGTGGTTTCACATGGATCTTCTACTTGCTCCTATAATTTCTCAGACAACTCAATCAGTTGAGTAGAAAGTATATGCATCATCTCATGGAGAAGCTGTGTGTGCTTCATTCCAATTGTACATAGTCTAATGCAATTAATGCCAATTAGAGCTGGCCCTGAATTATTAATTAGTGATATATATTATGGTAATCTAGTGTGATAATTTTTCACCCTTTTATTGTAATTTAATATAGAGATGCAGATTTCAAGAACCCATATACTGAATATATATAATATAAATAAATATTATTTCATAGGCATGTACCTAACAATAACTTTGGTTAATTTCTAGACTTTCAACATTATATTTTAAGCCTAATTAAGTGTTGAACTTGGTAAGGTTAAGTTAGGTCATAAACCCAAATTCTAAGAATTACATTTTTGGGTTTCATGCAAATGTTTAAACTTCATTGGTGTTACTGCCAGATAGGGGATTTCAAGGAAATAGTGGAACCTTGCTTAAACTGTCCATGAAGAAGAGAGTGACCTCAAGGATTGAGGAAGCTTAAACAATGATTGGCATTTTTGGATATTTGTATTTGGAATTTATTGATAGAGAACAATTAATATTCCTTGACTCATTCTCTCTCTCTCTTTCTCATCCTCACACAAAGACACATCCAAGCCAGCCTTTCAAAGGGTTCCCACATGGTCCCACGTTCAATACCACATGCCCGTCCATGTGCTGTCTGAGTGAGACTTTCCAGCAATTGCAATTGCAATTGCAATTGCAAACTCCTCCTCCATCAGCATATGCAAACTCAGAAAGGGTGGATTTGGTGAGGGTACTTACTAGATGGGTTGAATGATTAAGATTAGAAAAGAATTAAATCTTGACTATACAACTATACATGATAGGTTAAGATTTAAAAGCTTTTAATAATTTCATCCCATGACTACATACTTAAAATCACACGATTCTATTGTTGTAATTTTAACTATTCATGGTTAGTTTCAACGGTTTAATTTTTCTATATAAATTTTTTGTAATATCAAAGAATCGCGACGTAATTGCAATTGGAACTGTGATCACAAAATATTTTTGATACAATAAGCTAGGAGCCTGGGATTGAAAGTCTGTATATTCCTACGCACATGTAAGTGCAGGACCATATATTATAATGGAACAGTCAAAGATGGCATTAATAACAATATATAGCTAGTAGCTGCTCCAAAACCACATCAATATAAAAGTTTCTTGCCATGATGACCAATCCATAATGTCAATGCTCAGGTAGCTATAAAAGTAAGTTGAAGGCTATTAACTGTAATTAGTAACCTTTCTATGCAGTGTAAATTGCAATATTAATTCTGATCATTTTATATGTTGGATGAACTTTTTTAAATGCTTTTTTTCTTTTTTCATTTTGATGTTGTGTTGCTTGTGAGATAAACTTGCCTTGCTTAACATCAATGTACGAACAACTGCTGAATCTTGGAGGCGCACATATTGCAATGATAACCAGTTTTCCCATCATTTGCAAGGTTCCCACAAAGATCGCTGTACTAAACAATATAGTTATGGTGTCTTGGGAAAAACAAATTTTTTGGCCTTACTATAAGGATGCGTAGAAGAAGGTCTGAATTATAGAGAAGAAGAGGCATTGCAAATTTGCAATGCTAGAAAAATCAAGAAATATATTTAAAAAAATAGCGAATACAAGAAGAACGGTGATTTTATTTTTTGAAGCCAATTAAGAGGAGAAGGAAAAATCCAATGGTGGAAAAGGATTCGGGCAGTTTCGTATGAGCATTTTTCTTGCCATAAAGTATTTCCCTTTCTAAGCTGGTAGAAAGACAAGAAAATTAGAGTACGAATTCGTCATATATTGATAAGTCTCGATATTTTATTGATCAAGATATTTTTTTTGTGATTTTTCTGTTATATTAATGCTTTGTTTAGTATTAAATTAAAAAGAAAATGAGATGAAAGAAAATAAAAAGAAAAGGAAATGAGTGATAATAAAAAATGGATACAGCCAACTAGATAAGAATATATCAAATATCTAGCAGTACCGTAAAATTTCGCTTGTTAGTATTGTGCTATCAATGTGAATAGGAAAATCTAAGATGCAAACGGAAGGAAAAAGGACTATATTCATTGAATTAATTAGCCATAAAATTATTTATTAGCTATTTATATTTGTTATAGCACAGCATAAGATATACCAAGTTTAAGCTAACCCTTTACAATGAAGACCAAATAACTTAGCTATACAAGCAAATAAAACAAGACTGAATGTCAAATTATTAAGAAATTGAAAATGAAATGACCTACGAGCACCCCCCCCCCATCTCCTTGTTACTTGGTACCATTAAACATGAAGAACCCCTCCACGACAGAGCTATTCACACCTGCGACATATTTCACACCTTCCAAAGTAAAACGATCTGACTCGCACCGCTACAAGAAACCTCCTCCATACCTGATGTAACCACAGCTGGGGATAATGTCACACCCCTGGTGTGAAATAATCTGATTCGTGCTGCAACGAACAAACCCCTCTATAACAGAACTGATCATACTTGGGAAAAATGTCACACCCCAGGTGTGATATGTGTAGACCCTTACACAGTGCCTCCAGAGATGATGAACCAGAATTGACCACAGCTGTAACAAAATTCACACCACAGGTATGATTTATTCTGTTTTAAAGAATACCCTCCAGACCAGTGATGACCACACCTGTAACTAGTTTCACATCCCAGTTGTGAAAATGGCAGGTGTGAATCCCCTCCATAGCAGAGCTTATCACACCTCGTAAATATTACACACCCTAGTTGTGAACTTGCAAAAATGGGCCCACAATATATTAGAGAACCATTGTGCATAAATACAATCATTTCCTCCCCCTTTTGCTGTAAACCATGACCATGATGAGACATGTCGAAAAACCTTTGAACACAATCTTATTCCTACATAACCATATGGCCCATACAGACATACATAACCATTTATTAAAATATTAATATATCCAATATTTGTTACTTATCACATCCACCCGAGACAGTGCCCATGAAATAACCCAATTAGTGTCATACATAGTGATAATATTATATATATCACGAATGGAGTCACTGCGCTCCAAAAGACCTTCAATGCTACTACTGTAGTTGGATGGCAATGTTAATATTTGCATAAGCACACATTGAATAAAACACCCTGCTAAACACCAGATTTCCTAGACTAGGCACACAAGATCTCTCATCTTCTTAATTGTACTTGCTGCTTCATCTCAACCTCGTGTGTACCAAAAAACTGTAGGCTTCATTGTACTTGGACAGTACAATCTTATTATGCATTCTGACCCCATGTGACCTTGTCCTTTATCAAATGGAAGCATTCACATGAATAATTTGTTGCCACATTATTATTAAGTGCCAACGGAGGCTTCATACAAGTCCATGCATTGTGCACTTCTTACATTCTGAAGAAACATGCATGGACCCTACCAATAATGGATTTCCAGTTTGGCATCAAATTGGATGTCCCAATTGTGCACTGTGGATGATCCTGCCCGTCTACCCTTAATAAGAAGTTAATAAATTAATGACATCGTATCATATCCCACTCAAAACAAAGGTGCTGAGGCCACGGAACAGTCCTTCCTTTCCTTATCTATATGGGACATCATATCATAGGAGCTAATGTTTTAAGGCCAAAGCATATATAGGTGACTCAATGACTTGTAAATGCATATTGAATATTGATATATGAAGTTTAAATTACAAAGCATGCTCAGAATACAAGAGAGTAGTAGGCAGCACTGATTAAACTCAAGACTTCAAAAGTTTGTGTAAAATTATGTGAGCTGGAACTCCAACTTCTGTAGTAGTTCCTGTAACAAAATAAATTATATATTTTTAAAAATTCTGTCACTGTTTAACATGAAAACCTCAAGATAAACCAAAAAGCTTTCCACGTGGGGTAGATCGGCTCCTTCTAAATTCAGGCATGGTTGTATTATTTCCTTCTTTATGATTGCTACGTGAACCATTCAAAAGTTTGTTTTCAACTTTGGTAGCCGATAAAGGCTCTCCTGGTTGCACTATTCCTCTGCATATGACAAAAGATCTCTATTATCATCACCAGTGATGCTAAGGATATAATCTTTTTTAAAAAGAAACAACTAGAGTGAACTAAACAAGCAAAGCTTCTCCATGCTACTGTTAGCCATACCTTGATTCAAGGTTCTGAAAATTCCTTGGAAAGTTCTGACGTATCTTATTGAGATGTAAAGCACCATGGACAGCAGACTCAATAAATCTAAGATCATTTTCAGGCTCGGAGTAATCACTCTTTGGAGGTGTCTCCACAGTCTTTTCACCAGCAAATTCCATGTCAGAAATAAATGTTGGCATCAAATCAGGCTTTTGAATCTTAAAGGGCGATAGTTGATGATGCTTGGCCTTAGCCTTACTTTCGACCTTGCTTTTTCTAATACCGCCTTGTCTTACTGCACTAAGTGCTTGCTTGAATTGTTCCTCTTCAAGTTCTTGATGAACTTTCCTTGTGTTGACCTTCTGGAGGTTAAAGAGTGTTTCAGAAATGCTTTCCTGCTTTACTGGCTCTTGTGAATTCACATGCAACCTTGCATTATTGTCAAGGGATGCAGCCATTGGCATTGTGACAAGGGATTTGTTAGCAGGTACTCTAGCTGGAAATGGATGCTTTATTATTGGTTGGTTGTCTGCCGTGTCAATTTTGACCTTGCTTTTAATGACTGACCCTCTATCATTAGATACTGATCTTCTGACTGGAGGTGATGGTGATCTTCCTTTCCCCGAGCTCACTAATTTTTCTTCAGTGAGAAGAGACATTTTTGGCATGGACTCCTTGTCCATAAATGCTGAGGGAAACCTTGACCTTCTTTGCTTACCAGAAGAGCAACTTCTAGCCTGAAAATAGAATTTCAGATAAGTTATAGAGAGAACGTACAAATTACACTTCAATATGGCACGACTTCCAAAAGTATTTTTACATAGATTATATAATTGAGTATATCTTTATTCAACAACCTCAGAGCTTCTATCATCCATAAATCGTTGACTAGTTTCAGGTTTCATGTTGCTGCTGGTGCCATATTTGGGCAAATGAAAAGGTGAAACAGCTCTTGGTTTCTGAGACTCTATAGTGTTTCGAGCATTCCCAGCTTTCCACTGCTCCAGCTCTTTTTCCTTCCCCTCCAGTGCCTGTTTGAGACTTGATATCTGAAAAAAAGAACAAATTGTTTTTATATTATGTTGTGTATGTTACTCTCAAAATTGCACAATTTATGACAACATCCGAACCTCTTCCTTTAGTTCTCGGATTTCCCCAGTTTCTTTATTAGACTGAGCAGCCCCAAGTTCAATGGATGAAACCCTCTCAGCAAACTTGAGTGTGCTAATTGTCTCCCCAATAGCATTAAGTTCAGGATTTATATGAACAAACATCAAAGTTTTTGCATGCCCTCCTATTGATAGAACAAAAGAAAAATGGATTAAGTTATTTGTACAGATATTCAATCAAGCATACAACTTTGGAAATAACCAAATGCTAGTATCACTATTCTAAGAAAAATTGTACTCGTGGCACTAAAATCTGAAGTATAACGAGAGAAATAGAAAATAATACCAAATCTTAATGTTGTTATAACCAATTATTATTAGTAGTTTGCATTAAAGGGGAAAAATACTAAATGGAAATCTGTTACCTAAAGAATCTTGTAATACTTGCGTGAGCTTGCTATTTCTGTAAGGGATATGTGGACTTTTCTGTGCCAAAGCAGAAATAACATCCCCAAGTGCTGAAAGTGATCTGTTTATATGTTGGGCCTCCTTTAGTCTCTCACCAACAGCCTCAGATTTGTCAACCCTCTCACTTCCAGCCAAATCCACAAGATGGAGACAACCCCTTAGAATGGAGTTAGAAACTAACTCCCTGCCTCGAACATGAACAGTCAAAACACTGCAATGGGATGATAAAGAATTTTATTAAATATATCTGATTGTTATTGTTCTTCCATCTATATTCATGAAGATGGCATTTTACCTATGAGAACGACTGCTTCTCTCATTTAGAGCTGTAGCACCCACAGCACGGTTCTTCTGACCAATTCTCATTAAATCTAGAACATCTTGAGTACAAGTAACCGGAACTAAAAATGCATCAGGCACATTGATGCCATTCAGTTGAGAATTGTTTCGTATATCTAATGTATATCTTGTTAAGGAATTGAAAAAACTATAAAATAAATGCTATAGCTAATGTCCATACAAAATTAAGAACTTGAGCTACCATACTGAAGTGAAAAATGAATTATGATATAAGCACTGCTTGCTTAAAGGATATCTTCTTCTGATAGAGCCATCACTGACTAATAAATCTCTCACTTGTTCATTGTATATTTCAATCATCTGAACGAAAACTTCATATTTTATGGAATTTGCCCTTTCCTTTGATATATGAAATAAATCACGCAAAGCCCTATAGTTTACACCCCATGTCTCTTCATTTGTCAGATCAGGGCCACTCTATACAAGCAGTTAAGCACGTTAATATACATATATCAGAAATATAATGAAACTATAATAAGTATCCTAACTGAACTTATTAAACCTAGTTGCCTTTTTGATGTAGCAAACGTTTCAAGGTCTATAAAATGGACATTTTATCAATCTTGTGTGGAAGAACATAATACTAAATTCAAATATATAAATAAGCTTAGAGTTCAATAAATATATACTAAATACGGTTGGCTAAAATTTCGTATGTGGCTCTTTTTCAAGTTTTAAAAAAGAAATGGCTCCAAACCTGTTAGGGCCGGTTCTGGGCCAGTTTTAGGGTTGTTATCAGGTTTTGGATTTCCATTATTATCAGTTAATTTTAGGAGATAGAGATAAAGTTTATATTTTGTTATTATCTATTAGTTTTAAGGGGTAGGGATAAGATTTATTATCTGTTAGCTTTAAGGGGTAGAGCTAAGGTTTATTTTCTGATTAGCATTAGTCTTTTCTATTATCAGTTTGTTACCTAGAAGTTAGGGGAGGATAGAGTTCTATAAAAGGGAATTCGAATGAAAGAGAGAAGGGGGAGAGAAGATTGTTATTGTGACTGGGTTAAGCCAGTGTGAAAGGATAGTGCTCCTTTGTGTATCTTTCATTCTCATTCAATAAAGATATTCAATTTCTCCTTATTTTTTGTGACTAATTTTGTGAGGTTTTTACCATCAATTAAGAGAGGTTCCTAACAAATTGGTCCGACCTGCCCTTTTCTTCTTGATCACGATGGAACAACGTATGGAGACCATGGAGAAGATGACCAGCGATCATGCAATCAAATTGGCAGAACTGCAGAAAGATGTTGCTTACATCAAGGCAAACATGCCCGATTTGAACCAACTACGCAGACTGATCATGGAATGCCTCACCAAGAAGACACCCAATGGCGAGGATGGGAACTCCAGCACCACCAACACGGGTTCGAGCGACGACGAGGAAGAAGATAAGGATGCTACAACGCGTTCTTGGTTAAAGAAAGTAGTATTACCTACGTTTGAAGGGAGCGACCCCCTGGGTTGGCTCGCCCGCGCAAAGAAATTCTTCGAAGTACACCAAGTTAAACCGTCGGAGCGTTTGCGCGTCGCCTTCATCAGTATGGAGGGTAACGCATGCCACTGGTTCCAATTTTGGCGTGACAAAGCCAAGAACCCATCTTGGGAAGATTTCTCGGCAGCCTTGATGAAGAGGTATGGCGAAAATGGGCGTGGTACTGTGTACGAAAGACTGGCAGCCCTGAGACAGACCGGCAACGTGGAAGATTATGTCCAAGAATTCGAGTTACTGGTGGCCCAAGCCAAACCTAGCTCCGAGGAACAAGTCTTGGGGTATTTCTTGGCTGGATTACGTGCTGACATTAGGGGCCAGGTCCGCCCCCATGATCCAAAAGAGTTGCATCGCGCTATGGAGATTGCGCGCGACATAGAAGAAGCTATGAAAGAGGTTCTCAATTATGGCAGTTCACAGGGAAGAAATTCAAACTCGGGGTTTAGGTATCAAGGGAGTAACGGGATCGTTTCACGAGTTGAAACCATGGGCAGCACCACTATAGCGAACAGTAACTCAACCGCGAGATCGGAAGAATACAGCAACACCACCTCCAGAAACAGAGGAACCAGAAATCTTCCTTACGCGGAATATGTGAAGAGAAGGAAGGAAGGGAAGTGCTTCCAATGCGGTTTGGATTTTGGCCCAGGGCACCGCTGCCCAGAAAAGGATCTGCGGGTGATCATATTGGCAGAGGATGAAACTGTTACTAACGAAGGAGAAATTACAAGGCTGGAAACAGAAGAAATTCCAGAGGGGGAAACAGAGGAAGCAACCTGGGAGGAGACAGCAACTATCCAAAGTCAGTTCCCAGATCTCAACCTTGGGGACAAGGTTGATGTTGAAGAGGGCGGTATTGTTAGGGCCGGTTCTGGGCCAGTTTTAGGGTTGTTATCAGGTTTAGGATTTCCATTATTATCAGTTAATTTTAGGAGATAGAGATAAAGTTTACATTTTGTTATTATCTGTTAATTTTAAGGGGTAGGGATAAGATTTATTATCTGTTAGCTTTAAGGGGCAGAGATAAGGTTTATTTTCTGATTAGCATTAGTCTTTTCTATTATCAGTTTGTTACCTAGAAGTTAGGGGAGGATAGAGTTCTATAAAAGGGAATTCGAATGAAAGAGAGAAGGGGGAGAGAAGATTGTTATTGTGACTGGGTTAAGCCAGTGTGAAAGGAGAGTGCTCCTTTGTGTATCTTTCATTCTCATTCAATAAAGATATTCAGTTTCTGATGAGAACCATGTAGGCCCAAAGGCAACCAAGCCCAATAGGTTCACTAAAGTCTATGTGAGGAAACAAAAGAAAGAAGCACTGGATCAACACCCAGTGGTGGAAAGAGAGAATGTGGGCGTAACAAATTCTGCTGCAGTGGAGGAAAAAGACAAAAGTGAGGAGTGAGGTATATGGCAGGGGGGGGTGTGCGTGGGAGGGTAGGCTGGAATTGGAAAGGTCTTTCTTGGGAGAGAATTGAGCACTCTCAGAATTGCTCAGCTAGGTTTCCTTGTTGTTAGTGCTTTGTGTTTTCTTTGTATTTCCCTTTGGCCATTCTCAGCTGTGATACATTGTTACAGTCTGAGAACCCAGTAAATAATACAAAGTCTATTCCTTTTGTTGCTCTGTTTCTGGTTGCTATCAGTTTCTCCTTATTTTCTGTGACTAATTTTGTGAGGTTTTTACCATCAATTAAGAGAGGTTCCTAACAAAACCAAGGTACTAAGAATTTTTACCCCAATAAATTACATGATAGATTCTATCAACCAAAACATGGACCAGAAAAATAGAATGGGAGGCAATGCATATTGGTTTGCAATTTATTCTTGGATAACCCATGAAAAGGAATCCGTTGTTTGAAGTTTAAAAATTAAAACCACATACATCCTATTCTCTCTTGTGATGCATGCAACAACAATCAAGCAATTCACAATAACATGCAATTCTCTAATTTAATTGAATGCATCAACATTACTTTATGTGAAATATACTAAAAATATTATGCATGTTTTATAATACCATTGTGTAGGTCTTTCCTGAGCCAGTCTGTCCATATGCAAAGATGCATACATTATAACCATCTAAAACAGACCTGACCAACGATTGAGTGTCAGCATAAATTTGTTCTGCAGATGACAAAGAAAAAAATCATGAAAAGCTTCAAGTAATAACTAATAAGATCTAAACCCTGAAGAACATAACATTTTTGTTTGTAAGAAAACCACTAATGCATTAACAGGATATGATATCATGACCATTATTGGCATGTCAAGACTCAGCTTACACAAATCTGTTATACTCAATTTTACTCTTTACACAGCCATGCTTGATACATCTCCTTATCTTGAAAAAGGAAAAAAAAAAATGCAAATCATGATTGTCAACCCCTTACTACTAATGTTTCAATAGACAAGTCTTCAACTAGATGGGCATATAGTAAGATCCATGTAGAACAAAGTATATGCTGGCCCCATAACTTTTGCAGTAAGTAATAAGTTAAAAAATTAAAATACCTTGTGTTACCCTTGTTCCAAACACCTTATTGAATGAAAATATCCTTCTTGCATCTTTTCCTTGCTTGAAGGGATTTACAATCATCATGTCTCCATTTTCTCCAATATAGTCTACAGTAGACTGTCCATTTGATTGTCCTGGTAAGAAGGGTCTCACTCTACAATAGACCCTAATGGCTCCTGTGAGACAGCAAATTTATCAATCTAAATATTACAGATTAGTCAATCCATCAAATTTATTATTAGGAAACATCCTGGATTATTATGCACCTTTCAGGTCTTGTACTTGGTTGTAAAGGTAACGATTCTCTTCCAAAACTTTGTGGTAAGAAGAGGAGGCCACTTCAAGGTTCTTGATATGATGCTCTAAGTAGGACATAGAACTCAAGTCAATCTTAAGAATATTTATACTAGAAAACTCGGCATATATTTTCCAGGAAAACCAAGTCTTAGAAGATTACCTAGCCTACTAAATTCTTGTTCCCACTCCGATTGAATTTGTTTGACCTCCAGTTTTGTCTCTTCAAAAAAGTATTTCATCCCCTGTAGGAGGAAACAAAAATCCTTGCAGTGTATGATGCTAAACTGCTAATCTAAACTAACATGTTAGAGCAACAAGAGAAGTAAGTCCTGTTATCCAATCTATACCTCAAGTTGTTTATGTTGAGTATTGATTACTTCAGCATATTTGGCAGAATAATTGACATTTTGTCGAATGCTATCACGCTTGCCACCACAAATGCAGAATTTAGAGAAATCATTTGATGCCAAACTCCTTCTTTGATTAAGATATAGTGAGATAGCTTCTATAAACTCCCTCCTTGAGAGACAACCAATATCCCCTTTTAATATTTTCTTCAGGAAATGTCCAAGCTGCGGGAAAATTGTTGAGTTTACAAAACCTTTTTGCAGTAAGGAAAAGGAAAGTGATAAATCAATGGCAATTGTGTCACTGGGAGTAGCAACAAACACATAAAATTAAAACCATGAAGTACCTCAGTGCCTTGAGAAACAAGCAAAGATGAGAAATCCTTGACTACCTTGCCGAGTAAGGCATCAATTACCTACAAATTGTCACCCAAATCACCAATAAGACCTCAAGAAGCAAAAGAAATTATATGCAGATGTTTATTTTTTCTAAAAAAACTAAGTCTAAAACAATAATCTTATTTGTCTTTCTTAAATATTCAATAGCATTGCAATTTCAATTAACATTATATCTGTGTATCTTACCTTCTTATAAAGAGCTTTTAATGCCTAGTGAGTAAGGTACACTTTTTACATAGTTATCTATTAATCATATAAGTCAAGAAATAATTTTTGTACAAACTAGAAAAAAAGCTGCAACAGTGCAACAAACCAGCAAGGATCTTACCTACCATTGCATTCAGAGGCAGATCTTCAATCCCATCTGTCTCTCTAAGGTAAGCCTGAAGAAGTCTGAGTCCAAAGTGATCAAAAAGGAAAGCCAGAGCATTGGCAGTTTTGGTTTCTTCATTCAAGAATTCTTCAGATAGGTGAAGAAATTCTAGCAGCTGTTCATACTGTGATGACTCTGACTCGTCCAGTGATTCATCAGCACTTTCACTTCCAACTATGGAGGAAGGAGACCTCTTTGGGAGGGAAGTAATCCTCACAGTTCCCCCATACCTCCACACACCAACTCCACCAGATAGCTTCCATTCATAGTACCCCTTCAAACATAGAATGCAGTCCACAACTTTATTTGATGAACCCCCCTGCATTTTCAAGTTTCAAAACACAAAACCCCCTTTAACAGAAAGCTCAAAACTAGCTCCAAAAAACAAACAAATTAATTAAATCGAAACTGAGAGTGAGACAATGTATCATCTTCACTTCAATACCAAAATGAGTTTGGGACAACAAGATTATATAATTGAGTTGATTTATAAAATATTATTTGTTTGAAACTCATAAAATATAAATTGATCTACTTTCAAATATCTAAATTTTGTAAAAAATAAAAATAAAAATCACTCAAATTTAGTTAAATTGAGGATTTACTCTTACCTTCATTATTTTAAGCATTTTAAATATTTGAAATAAAAAATGTTTATTTGTTATTTTTAAATATAAAAGTTTTAATTAATAAATAATAAATTATAATAATTATGTAATTAAAAAAACACTGTTTTAGTGCTTTTTCTATAGTGACATTCACCTATTGACCGCAATGGAAATTAACAATTGCTCCCGGCGAATTTTACCATGTTAGAAGGAAGACGATAATGATAGCAGTAGCAACAACAACTTCACCCCCAAGATAATATTATTACTCTTAAAAATTGATTAAACAACAGTAAAATAGTGAAAAATATGATTTCACGATAAATAAAAAGTGTCACTCTATAATTGTTAAACCCTGTGAGATGTTTTCATATTAGAAAGAGGGTGGAAGAAAGGAAAATGGGGACCTTCTCCAAATCGGAAGCTTCAAAGGTCAAAAGGTGCATGTCCTTGACAGCTTCCAGAAAGTTCCTCATGTTCTCGAAATACTGAATGGCAGAGTGTGCTGCCCCCTCTGCGGAATGATGATGAAGAGCAAGGGCAGGATTGTCCACCACCTTGAGAACAGCACCGGGGTTGACTTTGTTGAGGACGTTGCAGAGAATGAGGCCATTGCGCAGTGCCAGGCAGAACTCTTCTTCCGACGGTTTTGGTGACAGCGTCGCCCTTCCCACTTCGTCCATCTCCCTCAGCCATCCCGTTGCTTCGTATCTCCTTGAGGCTTTCAACACACACCACACCACTTTCATCAGAACAACAACAACAAGAACATTGTGAATATGATCATGGCGATTGGCGGGTAAACAATAATACTACCATTTCCTCAGACCATACGACGCCGTTTAAGCTATAGTTTTTTTGGTCAACCAATTATTATTATTTTTTCGATATGAACCAATTATTATTATTATTATTATACATTATATTAGTCATTTAGACTAGGGTGTCATTGTAATTTAGTTGTGAATAATTACTATAGTAAAAATATAGGTTAAATATATTTTTTGTTGGTAAATTTTAATTTTATTTATTTTGTACAATCTCCCATAAAGTAAATATATTATGCCTCTTTTCCAAGTGCATTTCTATGTATTTGTCATATGCTATATTAATTGGGGAACTTGTGTAATTGGTACCTCGTTCGCGAATTTTAATTACACTGGTAAAAAAATGAACTTTTTTGTCAGAAGTTAATGAAATTCACAGGCTCAAATTTCAGTGATTAAAATATAGCAATACAAGAGAAAATTCGAAATGACCACTTTGGTTATTTTTTATTAAAAAATAATTTCAATGTCTCTATCCTAATTTTATCCACTCTTGGCATTAGTGAAAGGAGGGGGAGGGATTCTAATATCTCTTTGACCTATTGTTCTGTTACTTCAAACTCAATCACAAATTACATCAAAAGAAAAAAAAATATTATATATATGTATCAAATTAAAGTTAAAGTAGACTTTCAATAATTAGTTGCGGCATTATGGTGCTTCTTGCTCAGTTATAAGGTCTTAATCGATGATGTCAAAGATTTGGATCCGAAATTATAGTTGAGAATTCTTTCGGCTAGCTACTTGATATTACAAAATTTGGACCCATCCCTTGGAGACAAGGCCATAGTCCTATTATTAATTAGTACACAACCACATTAATTTCCCCACTCATTGCTCTTCATCATGCTTTGCTAAATTATCCTTTGCTGCATCCCATTCTTTTTTTCTGCTAGCTAGACACTGTTTGTTTAGCATTGTAAAACCAAACGATTGCCTTTTTGTTTTTGTTTACCTTACTTTTTCTGCTTTTGTTAAGTAAAGGGGTGCAAGTAATAATTTGGTTGACCCAAAAGAAAAGAAAAGAAAAGAAAAAAAGTAAGAAACAAATTAATAAATCATTGCGTTAAAAGAATCAAATGAAATTTGTTTCTTTTCTTTTTTATTCTTTTCCTCTTGGGCCATAAGAAACAAACATCACTACTCCAACAAATGTGCCTCAACTCAAGCATATCTTTTGTCAATTACTCGCTTTTGACAGCAAAATAATTATATCTTCTTTTTTTCTGTTTGAGAAAGTTATTTCTTCGTACTTCATAAAATTCGCACATTGTGTTTGTGTTCTGTTCTAATCCTACTTCAAATTAAATTCTATTAAGTTTTCTCCAGAGAAAGAAGAAAATACGGGTTCCCAATTCAGGATCATATACTCTATAATATAGTTCAATATACCACTCATCAGACATTCATTCAGACATGATGTATTGTTATATATTGATCAGTTACAGCCATGTCTTAAATATTCTTATATATAGTTATATATTGTACTGAAAAGATAAAAACGAGACCAATGTTTATCTGTTCATGGTGTAAATTGTTGTAATTATTATAAGATAGACCATTATATATTGTATACCTGCTTCCTCTGCTTTCCTCTGAGCCAAATCACGATCGTTGAAACTCTCCTCTGTGGCAGTGCATGAAGCCTCCTTCTTGTTGTTGTTGATAGAAACCAGACCCTTCAATCCTCTCTTTGAAGGAGATGTGAAAAATGTGTTTTGGGAACTCTCCTGTGGCATCCTTCTCCTTGATAATTAAACCAATTAGAAAAACTGATAAAAGTATAAATATACTTATTTTCTCTCCGCAGCAGAAAAGTTTGTGTTAAAAAAGTTTACAGACACTTACAATTCTTATGATATCCAATAATAAAGTCAAAAACTAAATATGCATGTATTATACAGATGCATAGAATTAATAAAATTGGAATTATGCAGTGTTTGTAATTGTGGGGTGTTCATAATCAAATTCAAAGGAGCATGCATGGTTGATCAGCTAATTATAAAGGAAAATGAAAAGGTTTGAACTAACAAACCTGGAGAAGAAGGGAATTGGTTGAGAGCAAGAAACTGAAGCTTAATTTGTGTGATTAAGGTTTATGGAAGCTGAACTGAACTGAATGAGCCTGCCTTCAAAAATACCAAGAGATTTTGACGTTAAATGTAGCTTGGGTTTCAATGTTTGTTAGTGTGAGTGGAGAGTGGAGGGAGAATGACTGAATGAGATAGGCAAAGCTTAGAAGGGTCGACCTTTAATTTTAAACGTTAAAGTTTCCATTGGCATTCTCGGATCCAAATCCAAATATATTATATTAAAGGCAATAAAGAAATGACTGACGGCGTCATATATATGACGGAGCTAGCTGTGAGGGTGCATACAAATTAGAACTATGATTTATGGACACCCCATAAATCTCACCACCTCTCCAACACCTGTTATCTTTTTTTATCTCTCTCTTCTTATCACATCATACCACATATCACTTCTCTCCCTTTTATTTCTTTCTCTCTCTAGGTATATACACCTTTATGGGTGTACAAGTAATATTTTTCTACAAATTAAGTCCTACATATCCCTCGTGGCATGCGATCATGCAATTGCAAGGTGACATTTTCCATTTTTTTCTTTTTTCTTTTTTTTTCTGTCTTGGGGGTTGTTTTCCCTTGTACACACCAAAAAAAAATTCCTCTTTTTTTTTCCTTTGTCAAAATATCAGTATTTATTTTTTGTTACCAAATTTACTCTCTCTTATTTCGCTGACTAGCAATTTAAATCACTATCCATTGTAGACACAAAATTCCGCTACTCAAGACCAAACTTGGCCTAGTGGAATTTGTTCTTGTATTTGCTGAATTTGTTCAAAATTGTTCTCTGTTTTTTTTTTCCTTCAGTTTTTCATCACTCAATTCATTTCATTAATTTATTCAATTGGTTGGACGTTCAATTATTTGTGTATTGGTGCTTGAAATATAATTAATTCTTTTGGGATCAACACTTTTACTCATACTTTTATATACTTGAAAAGAAGGCAACAAACTATATAATTACCGTCTTATATATCTTTGATGAATATTAGAAAATTAATAAAAAAAACTTGGATAATTAAATAGTAAAAGGAACAAATAAAGGAAGAAGTTTGCCGATCTTTTGACAAAGATTAATCAACTTGCTTTATTGGTAGCGCTGATTTCTATTAATTCCATTGATTGTTTCTTAACAAGAAGATATATATTCACTGAAGAAATTGCCCAATTAATCCTCTAATTAGATTTGACTCTTTTCGTTGTGTTGATAGTTGAAACTAGTATATATATGATGTGATATGTGTTTGGTGAGAAAGTAAAGATAACTAGAAGGTTGGCGAGAAATTCACGGAATAAAAATTAAGATGAATTTTAAAATAAAATCACATTCGAAGTTTGAAAAGACACAAGTGCCCCCACATTTGGGGAGTTGGCAAGTGGAAAAGATGAGGTGCTATTATGTCAAAAACACATGATGCATGATTTCACCTGAAGAATAAATTAAGGCACAATTTTGAATGTGTGTTGGATTTTTGAGAAAGAATATAATTAAGAGCAAAAAGGTCCAATGTTAATTTGATCTTGTTTGCAAACGTTGGATCCCTAAAATTTGAATCATTGCCGAGGCAGGCTAGCTTTGTGCTTTTATCGTTTTACATTTGGCACCCCATTTAATTTCATGCATGGACCACACAAAGAAGACCTTCACGTTCTCTTTTTCTCTCATTATATTGTTGATTCACTTTGATAGGCTTTTCTTCGGTTGGTTGGTTAAAGATGGAAGAGAAGAGACTTCATCCACAAGCATGCACGAAAGTAGCTATTGCCTATTAATTAGTGCTAGTGTTAGTATCGTTAATTTGTTTTTCATCAAAAGAAAAGAGAAATTGTCAAATTACAAATGGATCTATCGTGGCTAATCATAAAAAAGTTTCCACCGGATTTTTTTTATGGAACGTGACATATGTCCTAACTAACCTATGAATTATTTTCGGTGTTTTTTGTTCAAATTTAATTACTATGAATTGACGGTGTAAAATAATTTTACACAAACATTTCATTATATTTTATTATAGTGTCACATCACAATATTACTTTTTAAAATATCATCACAAATATCTGTATGGTGAGATATAATTGGATATCTGTGTAAAACAGACAAATTTACACTGTCCGGTCCCTACTAATTAAATTTTTTCTCTCTATCTCTTTAATTATTTCACAGGACCACAAATGATTCAAATCTATAAATCACAATTATTATAAATCACAATTATTTATTTATTTTTCAATATTTTGCAATAAATTATGTATGGGATAATAATAATAATAATAATAATTATATATATTACTATGTTTATTTTGGAAAATGTATGAAATAGTTTTTTAGTTATTTTAATTAAAAAATACATATAAGTTATTTAATTTTCAAATTCAAAATTTATATTTTTTGTAAATTTACTTTGATGTAAATGATACGTCCTTAATTTGTAATTGTGTATCAAGCTTATCATTAGTAGTAGTAAATCAAATAGAAGTATATCATAGTGAGCTAATAAAAAAGAAAATAATTTTAATTTGTATAAACAAAGAATGTGAAATTCAAAATGATGGCTATGTGATTAGTGAGAAATTTTAATTTTATTTTGATATTTAGAAACAAGTAATTAAAGATACAAAAAATAGTTTTTTTTTTCATCTTAATCAATGTTATAATCATTATTTATTTTTCATTTTAGAATTTTTCACCAAATACATTCATTAAATATTTTCTTTTGTCCAAATAAATTTGAATTTTTCTCTTACTAATGTGTGTAAGTAAACTTATTAAAATAAAAAATATGGATAAAACAGAACAAACGAGAATAAATATTTCTGATCATTATTATTATATTATCATCTAACTAATTTATTTAACATGAAAGTATACAAGAAAAAGTTGCACATATAACATTGTGTCAAATATTTTACGTTAAATCTTATCAATATGTGAATTGCTTAAAGAATTAAATTTTAATATATAATTTATATATTTTTCTATTTCACTTTATAATAAGTTTAATATGAATATATTTTTATTATTTTTTATTTTATCACCAACTAATTTATTGAAGACTATAAGAAAATTTAATTTTTTGCACATTAGTATCTATATATAAATATGCAAAATGATTAATTATAAACTATGGATAATATATAACACACAAGGATAAATAAATATATGAAAAATATAATAACAAATTAAAGTTAATACACGAGAATGAATATTTTATGTTAAACCATGTTAACATATGAATTATAAGGAAAAATACACTTTATTATTATTTTATTATTTTTAAATTCACTGTTATAATAAGTGTAATATAAACATATTTATTTCTTAATTTGCTATTATTTTCTAATGTAACTATTTTGTTGAAGATTTTTCACAAAATAATGGCAATTTTCAATGAGATTGTTACTTAAATATATCATAAAGAATGAACACCTAGAAAAATTATAAAATTAAGTGTAAGTTATATTTAGTCTATGAAAAATGAATTGTTTATGGTGTTATATGAGAAAATAGACATTTCAAAGAAAATAAGTCTCTACTGGCCTATACTCGGTGGGTATTATAACTGATATAACTAAAGACAATTTATGATATAGATTTGTCAAAGTCGGGATGGGCTCAAGCAGGTACCGCAAATTCAGGGTTTTTGTCATGCCTACTCACAGATGCTATTTAAACTATTTTATTGCTTCAACAATAATTTATATATTTTTCTGATTGTATTTTACTTTAAAGTTGTAAATTAATAAAGTAACTAATCAACTATTTTTAGCAGATAACCATAATTTATAATTTGTTATATAACCATAATTAAAAAAAACTCAAATCCTTTATAATTATTTAAACATATTTCATCAAATTCTTTTATAAAGTACATCATATCTCCCGTGCGTTGCATGGATAACTATGCTAGTATTAGATTAATTGGAGACTAGGAGTCGTATATTGTGCGTAAATGAGAGGAGATAAATGATAGAATGGTATTTAGAATATCCTTGTGTCAGGTAAAAAGATGGATATAAATTGATATATTGATTATTGATCTTTGACCCTTGATGAGTGGAGAAACGGTGGGGTTGAAAATCTAAACACGCAGCCTCACGAAATGCCAAACAGTACTGTAGATGTAAACATTATACACAACCCCAATTAATTTCTTTGCTGACTAGAAGAAAGAAAGATTATGTATATCAAAAAGAAAAAATAAACTAATTAATATTTTTTGTTTCTGTTGATGTAAAGTAGAAACTGTTTTTTGTGCATATATAATTGATTAATTGGGGTCCATTGCCATTGCCATTTGCACACACTTGGGTGCATTTCATATATATGATGATTCACGCATGCTAATATGTGTGCCATGCTATTGCTAAGTATTTGATTTGCATGGTTCTTTTCATATATATTTCTCTGCCTTCATATTATATGGTGCATTCCACTGCTTTACTCGATCATCACTGTGCTTGTACCCACTTCTCTATATACCATTGCACGGACAGCCTTTCTTTATTAGCTCATAAAGAAAGTGGCTTCTTACAATTGCATGGGTAAAGGAAGAAAAAATATCAAAAGGGTGTGTGCCTACTTGTTTACCCCAAATTTTGTGCCTCGCACAGATATGCTCTGCACAACAAATAAACACACAAAAAAAAAACAAATAAACACATTTAACAGATTTCTAAACTTCTAATTAAAATTAATTAATTTTGTGGTGGAGAGGGGAAACTATGAAGAGAAAATGAATATTATAAAATTGATTCTAGGTACTAATCCATAAAATTTTAAAAACACACTTATATTTATACTTAAAATTAGTTATAATTTACCATTCAAACAATTCCAAATTTAATTTACTTTCAAAATATTATTATAGCAAGCACAAATATAAATTTTAATTAACATCAATTCTCTCAACATTAATTCTTTGAAATTATCAAAATCTAAAATAAACGAACTTCATACTATTGGAAGAGTGGGTATTAAGCGGGGGTTAAACTTTGACAATAGAGGATCCTGAATGAATTATTGGATTTGAACTTTGGTAACATAGAGATAATTAATTAATTTTTCCTTTTCTGGTCGGAAGAGATAATTTTTCTAAATGCAACATATGAATTCATTTTTGGACTCACTTTATCTTTTTGGGCCTTCGGCGTCATTCATTGTATGAATAAGGAGCCTTCATTTTTGGGTCAACTCATGACAAGAATAGAAACCTTTATTGTTGGGTTTTCCTATCTACACATATATATTTTTCTACTCACACATATCCGATACAAAACTAATAATTCTAGACGTTATATTTCAGTGTAGAACTAATAGTTCTGCATGTGTTATTTGTAACATACATACAAATAACACATGTGCGAAACTAATAGTTCTGCACGTTAAACATCATAATGTGGAACTATTAGTTCCATACTGATATGGAACTAATAGTTTCGCACTGCTATATATGTGTATTTATCAAAACATGTATGTGCAAATAGAAGCTGCCTTATTGTTTTGGTTATTATTATTGGTAGAACCAACTCTTTTATTTGAACCAAAAAAAACTTTTATTGTCATTTGCCTTTATCGATGAAAAATAGAAGAATAATGACCTAAACATTTAATGAGACATTGTTTAGATTGATGCCCAACTAGGTACATACTTGTTTAGATTGACTTATACAGAGTTTATCTATTGACACAAGTACTTGTTATAATGTTTGAAAGAGTTTATGAAAAATAGCTTATGAATGGTTCATAAGTTGTTTTGAACTTATTTTCATGAGCTATTCATAATAGTTTATCACAACAACTTATGACTTATATGAAATCAATTTCATCATATTCTCTCTTTTATTATAAAAATATCTTCTATATAAGTGTTTATGTGATAAACACTCGGGTCATAATTACTTAGATAAACTGTTTATCCAAACAAACTCGTGGTTGTATACACACTGTCACGAACAACACTATTGCGTCAACATATGTTTAGTTTTGATTCAATAGAAAAGTGAAGATGCTTAACTTTGGAAAACATCATCAAGATTGCTTTGCCCCAAATTTCAAAACTTCTTCTACCAAGGCTTGTTGGTTCAAGTGGTAAGAAGTTTGGTTAACCTTAATCAAAATCAGGTCTAGTCTTGTGAATGGAAAAAATAAACGCCGAGAGAGTTTTGCCCCCTTTCTATAGGTTTGCATGGCTCGACTCGAATCAAACTGATAGTTTATACCAAAATCATCTTTTAAGTGACGACTTTTTGTCTGAGGTGAGAGAAGATAAATATTCGTCTCATTCATTTACCACCATTTTCGCATGCATATATTAAAAATAAAGTGACTCAAATTGTACGATCACAAGGGACCAAAAAAGTGTAATATTTTTTTAATGATTTATTTATATAAAGAGTAATGATGTAAACCACTCTTCATTTATAGTGTTTGCTTGTCAATTCAACGTAATTCATTAAGAACTGAATTTAGTTTATCAAAAATAAATTGATCTTATCAGCTTCGCCAGTTTATTGACTTTTTTTTGGTAGAAACCAGTTTATTGAATTTTGAAAAAGAGAACAACTTGCCAAATCATAAAACGACACAAATCACGTCCTGAATGGATTTTAACGAGCCGCCGTACACATGATGACATGATACATTGTCGTTATTTGCGCACATATTCTATTTTCTTTTTGACTCAATTCCACATATTTCTAAAATACAAACATCTACTAATTCCGTAAACAAATAAACCTTCTTTTGAACTTTGCTAGTTATATTATATTTATAAATAAGAGAAAGTCGAATTTTGTATAAACAAACTTAAGTAATTCTTTTATTAAGCTTATAGATAGAGACTAAAATAAACTAATAAAATGCTCTAATAGATTAGGATAAAGCTGTGTGAACAAAAATAAACATATGACAATGGAAAATTAAATGAAAAAATATAAAAAAAATGTTTTATTAAAAAAAGATAAGAGATAACTTAAATCCAATGATCAAGGGAAATATAACGACATGGACGCAAATGGAAGCTTATGTGAGATGAGAAGCAGGAGGAAACTTCCTAAAACGACATGGCGTAAACAGATAAATATAAGAAGCTAGACAAAGCAAGTGGGCCCCATATCCGAATCAGTGCCAACGTGGATTCTCGAAAATCTGATCAGCTTTGAGGCACTGACACACACAGTACAGTAACATTTCAAATACGGCACGAGTTATATTGAAAGAAGAAAAGAAATGACACTAACGGCTCCAGTTCCATATTCCTGTTCAGAAAAGCAAAAATACTTCACCGATAATAAATACTTTTCATGAATTTAAGATTTTATCTATTTTTTTTCATAACAAAAGGTATTTATTCATTCAAATCAGTAAAATACATCGAAGATATTACAAATTTAATTTTGTTAAAAATTGAAAGGGATGAATCTGTGAACAAGCTCACAGCACCCAAGTTAATAGCATAACACAGTAAAATGCCATCAAAAGTGACAATGCCAACAAAAATGACAAACTCATATTGACCGGAGTACCCACGCCTCCAGATCTGCAACGTTGATGACTCAGTCATAAGAGAATCTGTAGTGAAATGAAGTAGATCAGCCAATCTGAACCAAACGAACACCGCACAAAGACGGGAGAACAAAACGCCGCACTAAGACGGGAGAAACAAACACCACACTGGAAAAAAAATGAGATCTATGTGAAAAATTCACTTATTAAAGTAGAAATAGACTAAAAACAAAGTAGAAACGAAGTAGAGGGGTGGTTTCAGACCAAAAAATAGTCCAAAACCACCCCCTCAAATAGAAAAAAAAGAAAAAAGAACAATCGATTTTTAGAGAGAAGACAGAGCTTCTCTCAAAATTTTATCTATAAATCTATAAATGTATAAATTTTTATAAAACTATACCAATGGTGTGTTGTCTTTCATTTTTTTTAACAAAATTTAAAGAGTAAATTATACTTTGTTTTTTTTTTTGTTAAAATCTATATTTCTTTAAGAAATAAATATGTATACCAGTGAATAACTTTGAATGAACATTTCAAGAAATTTTATCTTTTTAACAACTTTCAACTAATTTTAAATATTTTACTATTAATTTTATCATTTTAGAAGTTAAAATAAATACATTTTATTGGCTTTAAAACTTTACTCAAAATATTTTTTTCCACAATTGATAGTAGATATTCAAAATTATACATTAATATTATTGAGAATAAAAATAGAGAAAAATACATTAAAAAAACCTCGACCATACAAGTCCATTAAAGTATACTATATATATATATATAGATAGTTTTCAAGAGACAAAACTAGAAAAATGTAGATTTAACATAAAATGAAAAAAGGTGTAACTCAAACTTTTTAGAGAGAGACGAGTATAATCTTTTCAAATTTAAAATTTAATAATCATAAACTCACTCTCGTAAAACAAAAAAAATAAAGAATTTAATAATTATACATTAATGATATTTTTTTTTTTGATACAGACGTTTGAACTAAAATATTTATACAAAGATGTAGATGGTAAAATACAATTAACACATGTGTAAAAAAAATTTACATAAATTTTACATATTAAATATATAATAACTAAAGTCATAAATAAAAACATGAATATTTATAATTTTTAGAGGCTTTAAATTTTCATGGAAATCATAATCATAATACAGTAATAGCTCATTACCAGAAAACAGTAATAGCATAGTAGGTGGATAGATGAGATGAGATCAGACTGTCAGAGTGGTAATTTTGTGGCAAAAAGCCAAAAATAGGGTCCTTTTACCGACATTGAGTATATATAAACCAAACCGGAAATAAAGGGTCTGCACATGAGTTAAGCCTTCTTCACTGTATGATTTTTTGTTGACATTGTCACTCTTATAGTCTTTGTCTGTCTGTAACTAAAAATTCTCATCTTCTTCCACTTCCGTGTACCTCTATCTCACACTCAAAATTCCTGTGTTCACCAGGTACGTTTTGGAGTCAGCATTTTTGCTATTTGGTATAGCTTTCCTTTCTGTGCATTGCTTGGGGCTCAATTTTGATCAAAGCTGCAATTTTTTTTGTCCCCTATTGGATCTGGATTTGGTAGTGAAAAACCCATTTGATTGTTTGGGCTGTGGTTACTGGGGTGTGTGTGTTTTGTGCAGCGATGAAATGGGTGAGCATCAAGTTAGTATTTGTTTTTTTTTTTTATTTCTATTTTGGTTGCAGTTGCATTCCAGGGATCTTCTCCTCGTTTGAGGCTTTTTTTTTAATTGTTGTCTATAAATATAAATATTTTATTCACCGGGTGCTCCTAACTGGATCACTGTGGGCCACTCTGTTGAAAGAAGGCTTCAAGGTGCATCTGCTGGAAAAGAGATATGGGGTCTTGTTGTTTACCCTCATTTGTCTATCATAGATAAGGGGAAAAGAAATTTAAATGTTTGGAGGAAAGTTTGCTAAAATTGATTTGGTTAAAATTGAGTTTAAAGTAAAGTAATTTATGTTTGTATGTTTTTATTTTAAAAACAAATTTGAGGTAAAACTTAGTATAAAATTTTCAACATAGGGCAAAAGCTAATTTTTATCGCTTATAGTCAAACTGAGGTTTGGAGACGAAATCAATTTTGCCGGATAGTAACCAAATATTGTATTTGCACTAAAATCACATTTGACGACAGACAAGATCAACTCTAGTACTTCCCATAGTGAAACCAAACACACTTAGTCTAGTTATAAGGTTTTAGGGAGACTTAAGAAAATGTTGCCGGCAGGTCTGAGAAACCCTTGTATTATTCCCTCGGTATGCTTTGAGCAGCCTTATTTAGTTTTAACCAGACTCCAGGGGCATGTATGATATACAAATTACCAGACCCAGAATGTGTGTTCGGTGTTCCACAATATCTCAATCTGCAATGACTCTAGAAGACTAAGTAACAGCATGCTACTACTTTAGGCTAGTTTAGTCGATGCAGGTCTTGGTCTGCATAAGAATATTCCTAGTTTTTTATCAGAAATGAGTATTGACCAAAAGTGCCAAAGGGTGAAATGTTTGACTTCATCCAACCAAACACATATTTGCAAGCTGTTACTTAAAACTTAATGTGAATTCTTTTAGATTGTGGTAACCTGCATAAATCCTCCCTATCCATGATTAATATATTTATTGACTTTTCTTGAATATTTGTTTGTTTTTTATATTTCTCTATCTGTTATTTTTATCCACTATTTTTTGTTTCTAGGTGTTTGCCAATGGATTCTAAGTCAGCTGTTGATTTAATGGAGTCTTCCTCTGAGGTTCATTTTTCTGGATTTCACATGGATGGTTTTGAGCAAAGAGATGTTAGCACAGAACAACCGACAACATCAGCAACTGACATGTATAAACAACCTTTTGTCATAGGTGTGTTTTCTTATGGCAATCTGCCAAAGTAGTAATAAAGTCACCAACTACATATTTGGGTCCTGGCACTCAGTGGTGGAGGACTGAATTTTCTCTCTTATGAGTAATAGGTGTTAAATATACTATCTTGATGGTTTTGCTACTAGGAACTGAGAGGTGCTAGAGACCATAAATGGATTGGGTTCTGTTCTGTTATGCCAGAGAAAATGTCACTGGCCCTGTTCTTTGTCTCTTCGAATGTAGTTCACATGAGCCATTAAGTTGTGTTGCAGAGTACACGAATAAAATTGCTGTTGAAGAGCATCAAACATTAACACAATTTTGTTTTAGTTGAAGTAACAGAATTTTTTGACACGAAACATACATTTCTTTGAAAGAAAAGTGACATACTAAGGTCAGAATTCATTTTTGCTGTGAAAAGAAATCACAGTCATCTTAATTGAGTTATTGAAGTTAACATGAAACTGAATTACTTAGCATTTTATATGCAGGTATGAGTTCTAGCATCATAATATGATAATATCATTTCACCTAGCACTCCTGTTACACAGTCATTTTAAGCTTCACAAATTCTGTCAGCTTATATATCATGTTATGTTTATAGTGTAGAGCTTCCTGCACAATTATCACACATCATAAGATCCTAAGTTTGGATGCCTTGTTTTCAATTTTTACAACATTTTTCTTTTATCTTCATGATTCTAATTTATTTATCAATTTTTGTTTTATGTTGCAGGTGTTGCTGGGGGTGCAGCATCCGGCAAAAAAACAGTGTGTGATATGATTATTCAGCAGCTTCATGACCAGCGAGTTGTACTTGTTAATCAGGTATTGAATTCTTTCTAGTCATACACATTGGTAGTCAAATTGAGAATATACTAAGATTTATCTTGTGGCTCAAAATGATCGTTGAAGGCACACTCATCAGTTAATGCTATATGCCTCAAGCATTCCATTCTGTCAAGCTTTCTTCCTAACCTCCTTTTGTATTAAGATCATATTTGGGTATTACAATTACAATAAAAAACACTCTGAATGTCTTTTCTTTATCATTCTTGTAATTTATTATCTTTTTTTTTTACTTTGTTTTCTTTATTTAATGTTTGTATTAATTGCTCCTTCTTCCTTTTGTCATGTTTTTCTTCGTTGGAGGTGTGTTTCAAAATTTGGGCTAAACCTTTCTTATTGTACTTATATTGATACATTGGGCTTAATAGGTTAACTATTATGACAGGATTCTTTTTACAATAACTTGACTGAGGAGGAACGTACTCGAGTACAGGATTACAACTTTGACCATCCTGGTCAGTACGATTATGCTTCTTAGCCTGTCATTATCAGTGACTTTCTCTTGATATTAAGATATCTAAAGGATGAAATATTCTATGACCTTACTGGGATGGTTTTTATATTTTCTATTTATGGTTCTATTTATTAACCAAAATCTGGACTTCTCTTTTTCCTAAAATGCATTTTGAGGATGAGGTTCCAAAGCCTATAATAATTCTCTTGTTTTAGTCATTCCAGCAGCGAACCAATTATGAAAGCATTAGCTAAGGCTATTTGTTGGTGAATAATAATATCCTGGAAATTGATAGGCTAGCAGGATAAGGAAAATGTATAGTAATATTTTATTTTCTTAATAACTAAGTGAATGTTCTTGTACTTCTGTTATGATGTATCATCAGATGCTTTTGATACTGAGCAATTGCTACGTGTTATGGACATGTTGAAGCTTGGTGAAGCTGTAGATATTCCAAAGTATGATTTTAAGTGTTACAAGACTGATGCGTTAAGAAGGGTATATCTCTGGAGCCTCCATTTTTTATGAGCACTTTTACCCCTTTTATAAAATGCTTAGTAGCTCAAGGTTGAAGTTCTAACTTTTAAGTTGTGAAATACCTTTCTTTTTTAGTGCATATAGCAAGTATAAAACATATTTGACATGATAATCTAAATGCATATTTAGACTTAGTTTTGCATGCAAAGTTGATGTCATTGTCATTACATTTTATATTGCTTTAATGTGTTTTCAGGTAAACCCTTCAGATGTTATACTTTTGGAAGGCATCCTTGTTTTCCACGATCCACGTGTTCGGGAGTTGATGAATATGAAGATATTTGTTGACACAGGTCCTTTATTATTATTGTTTCCTTTAAATCAGATGATTTATTTTATTGTATGTTTTCCACAGCTTTTGTTAATTTATATGGGATATTTTGTTAGATTAATTTTCTTTCTTCTCATGGAATTGGTGTCTCCCCTCCTCAAAATCCACAATGTGATGTAGGAAAATTCATATGCTCCATATTGTTCTGTATTGATTTAAAAATGATTTTTTTGGGGTGTTTATATGAGTCTATGACACTTTGACCCTCCATCTTCACAATAGGTGCTTTTTTCATTTATTTGTTGGTTATTTATTTTATTAAATTGTTGCCTATGTATAGGGCTGTAAATGAGCCGAGCTATTCGTGAACTATTCGGGCTCGGCTCATTAATTGCTCGCAAAAGCTCGCTCGTTTAATTAACCAAGCCAAGCTCAAGCTTAAGACTGAGCTCGATTATTTAAATGAGTCAAACTCAAGCCTTGTGGGCTCGACGTTAAGGGCTCGCGAACAGCTCGTTTGTATATTAATGTATATATAGAAAATAATATATATATATATAAATAATGAAAAATTAAAATTACATAAATCCTACAAATTTGTTTTAAAGAAAATAAAAAATAAAGTGAAAAATATAGTATTTCAATTGTTATGACTTTTTAGTTTTTCACTCATTTTTCCTTTTCTTTTACCTCGTAATTTTCAAGGGTTTTTTGACCTTTTGGTAGTAGTGAAGAAGTTTAATTATGAACTTTTTATTTGCTAGATTATCTTAATATAGTAGTCTAAATTTTTTGAATTTCATATACTACATGTCGAATACTAATCTTTATTAAATACTAAACCAATAAAGTTTAAAATTAATTTAAGAAAAAAAAATTCATAAATGAGCCGGCAAGCCAAGCCCAAGCTCTACTGTTTTTTAACAAGCCCAAACTCAAGCTTTTAATTAGGCTCGTTTAAATAAATGAGCCAAGCTTGAGCCGCTAATTTTTTTTATAAGCCAAGCTCAAGCTTTAGATGCTCGGCTCGGCTCGACTCGTTTACAGCCCTACCTATGTGTACCTTCTAGTCATTTATAAGCAGTACATTTTCCGTGTCATTGTTGAAATACCAAGTTAAGTTGTCACTTTAAATTTTATAATGCTCAGTGCAGATGCTGATGTTCGTTTGGCAAGAAGGATTAGGCGTGATACCAATGAGAAGGATCGGGATATTGGAGCAGTTCTTGATCAGGTAGCAATTGTAAACCACACTATTTGTACTACCATCAACACATTTTGATTATGTCTTGCTTCTTTTTCTTATTGATTATATTTACTTCTTTGCAAGACTTGGGAAAATCATTTTAACTTCATGCCGATGATTGGCTACTATTGAAATTCCTTAGTAATGAAACCTATAATTATTCAGTTGTGGAATTATATCATTAAGGATTGATTTAGTGTTTATTATGACATTGATCAAGCTAACATACTCTTTCTCAGATTTTGATGGTTAATTTCTCAATTCAATGAATTTTGGCAGCTGATTCTTGTTACGCTTTTTGCAGTATTCAAAATTTGTGAAGCCAGCTTTTGATGACTTTATTCTTCCAACAAAGAAGTATGCTGATATAATTATACCTCGTGGAGGAGATAATCATGTGGCCATTGATTTGATTGTACAGCATATCCGCACAAAGCTTGGTCAGCATGACCTGTGTAAAATATATCCGAATTTATATGTCATTCAATCAACTTTTCAGGTACCCTTTTCTCGCAATTTATTTACCCTTTCAATAATCCCACCTAGAGCTCCAAACTTTGATTTTGTTATAAATGTTGAATCATCATGATAATTGCTGCTATGCAGATACGGGGTATGCATACCCTGATACGTGATGCTCAGATAACGAAGCATGATTTTGTATTTTATTCTGATCGTTTGATTCGTTTGGTAAGTAAACAGGGTTCATTGTCGCTTTCCCAATTTGGTAGTGATATGCCATTTTCTTTAATTATTAATTATATCATAATTTATGCACTTGACTAGGTTGTAGAACATGGCCTGGGGCATCTGCCATTTACTGAAAAGCAAGTTATCACCCCCACCGGTAACCTTTTCCTTTTCAATACTTGTTTTTTGAGATTGCTTTGATGTAACAGTTTTATGTTATATTTTTTATGATGTCGATCCTTGCAGCTAAAGGTTTTAGCTGAATATGTTGAATATCTTAGAGATTGTATTATATTTGCCTTTACATATGCTTTATTCTCCTTCTTTCACTGTATATAGTGTAGAATGTAGATAATGGGTATATCGCGTAATTGCAACAATTACTATGCTGAACTAAACTTTTGCATCTATCTTCACGTGCTTGTCCTTTTTGTTGTTCATTTAGTTTGTGTCATATTTCAACATGGTAACTGTTGATGCAGGTTCTGTATACACTGGTGTGGATTTTTGTAAGAGGTTGTGTGGTGTCTCTGTCATCAGAAGGTATTAGTCTAAGCCCAAAGCTGGAATCACATAGGCATTTGCTTGAACATGTTCATCCAAGTATTGACTAAAGTTCTTCACATCAGTGATCTTGAATAATTCAATAAATAAAAGAGATTATGCCTTGAGGAACTAGTTCTTCCCCCTCCTATCCTTGGTTTGATGTGAACTTATATTGCTGCAGTTTATAATTTATTGTTTAGAAAAGCACTTTCTGTTATTACTTTTGATAATCTGCTGATTTCAGCGGGGAGAGTATGGAGAATGCTTTACGAGCATGCTGTAAAGGTATCAAGATTGGGAAAATTCTAATTCACAGAGAAGGTGACAATGGTCAACAGGTTTGTCCATCTGCATGCTATGCTTTGGTACATATCTATGTCTCATTTCTTGATCACTGATTCTCATCTTTTAATCAAATGAACAGCTAATATATGAAAAGTTGCCAAATGATATCTCAGAAAGACACGTGTTACTGTTGGACCCTATACTCGGGACAGGTTTGTCACTGTCTTACTACAACATAACATTAAGACATTAGTTAGCATAATGCAAATGGATTTGAAAGTTTGATATTTTTTTACTGGGTTTCATTTGGATTAACCTTAGAATTTTTTTTCATTTTTAGGTAATTCGGCTGTTCAAGCAATTTCTTTACTCATAAGAAAGGGTGTACCAGAGTCCAACATTATATTTCTTAATCTCATATCTGTAAGTTACTGATGCCTTAGTTCCTTTCCTTTTTTTGTGCCCTTTTGATTGGTTACATTACATTTATCTTGTCATCTTTTTTCAGGCCCCTAAAGGTGTTCATGTGGTCTGCAAAAGTTTTCCAAGAATTAAAATAGTGACATCTGAGATTGAGATGGGTTTGAATGAAGATTTCCGTGTCATACCGGGCATGGGCGAGTTTGGAGATAGGTACTTTGGAACAGATGATGATGAACAAGTGGTGGTTGTGGTTCCTTCACAGTAGTAATGTTATGTTATGCTTTGGCCAAAATCCACATTACTAGTGAGACTTCTTGTGTTGCAATTTGCTCTATCACTAATATATGCTAGGGGTCTGAATTTTAGTTCTAAAATAAAATAAATAAATCAATTTTGACTATCACCATTTCATAATCCTCTTGTTCTGTTCTACTAAATGACATATTATGAATGCTCCAATGATAATTCCATGTTATCTTCTACTATATTCTAGAATTATTCCTTGCATTTATGTTAGTTTCTTTTCTGGATACTTGCTTATGGAGATATACGTTCACAAACCCCAGAATTACTCTCTATATATAAAATGAATGTATAGGCCTAGATTTAAACCCATCTATATCTATTTGATGGGTAAAATATACTCGCTGTATGTAACTTGTACAAATACTCATTAAATTTGTGTCCAATTGTCATCTCTATTCTTTTTAAGAAAAGTTTTTACCTTTTAACCAAAAATGAAATCTTTTTACCAAAAGATCTTTGATGGGAAGCCTTTCCTTGAGGTCCTCCAACTGGGTACATGCTTAATCTTGGGGAAATTTTTTTGACATAAATATGTCAGCTTATAGTATACGAATTAATTGAATTGTAGAAAATGATTATGTTGTTCCACTCACAAGAATAAAAGGCTCTCTAATAAATAAAAAAGGAAATGTGAATAACCACAGAACAAGACTACTGACAATTCCTACAATTGTTTGGTTCCGTTGTTGTTGTTCAAGATTTGGTAATGGTAAAAAGTAGAAGTGTATTTATTGAGAGAAAAAACACACTAAAAAAGAGTGACCCTGATGGTTATCCAAAATGGACTGGGCTGATGATAGAGACATGCATATAATCAGGAAAGAAATAGGGAATTGGTAAATCCACCCCATCCAAAATTGTCATACACTCTACATTAATGCTGAAATTTCAAAAATATTCTCAATTTTCGCGTGCATTCTGGAAACTGGAGTTTCCGGAAAACAAAATTGTATTCTGGAACTCCGGAATATAAATTGTATGGAGACTGGAGTTTCTGGAATACAATTTTGTATTCCGAAAACTGGAGTTTTCGGAACACAAATTTGACTGGAGTTTTCGGAATACAAATTTGTATTCCGGACCCACAAATTTCTGGAATATACGCAAAATTGGAGAGTATTTTTGAAATTTTCACATTAATGTGGGGTGTATGGCTAAAAAGTTGGGGTGTATTTACCAAAACCCAAGAAATATATATTAAGACAAAGGAAACGTGACAGACAATTTCTATCTACACGTACATAGTTTTCTATCCACACATACATTTCTGCGGAACTATTAGTTTCGCAGGTATATTTTTTTCCACCACATACATTTTGCGAAACTAATAGTTCCGCAAGTTATAATTCACTGCGGAACTATTAGTTCTGCAGACACGTATGTGTTCGAAAATGCCTGCATAACTATTAGTTTCGCAGTGAATTATAACTTGTGGAACTATTAGTTCTGCGGAATGTATGTAGTGGAAAAAAAATATACCTGCAGAACTAATAGTTCTGTAGGAATGTATGTGTAACTAGCAAGGTATGTATGTGTAGATAGAAATCGCCAATGTGACATTACTAAGTTTGTTTCAGGAGATAGACACTCAGTAATTATGCCCATATAATAGTGGGTTCCTAAAATATCCCCATTACATTGTCTGGTAGCAGCAATTATAAAATAGAAAATAAAGGAAGAGATATAGTGATCAACACATTTATAATGCAAATATGTCGTAGGTAGCCAAGTTACACGCAGGACTATGATTGTCTAACTTCAAATAATTCATATAATCATTTGTGTTTCTAATCATAATTTGCAAGCATATAAGCCATTAAGTGGAGGTACCAAAGGCAAAAGTACTTTTTGGAGGGTCATTAGTAGGACAAGACAAGGATATTCCCCTAATACTGATGCTTAGATATGCTGTCTGTGATTAAATAATGTGAGTGTCTGCTTTGAAGATTCCCCATTAAGTCATGACTTTGAGATATAATAAGGCTCACCATAATAAATTATGCATATATAATTTTAAAATCCTAGTTGATACCCTATTAATCTTTGCAAAGTCTTTTTTCAGCTTTCACACTTTGGCTTTTACTATTTCAGACAGTCAAAAAGGGCTTCTAACTCTGATCACTGTTCAATGAACACTATACACTAAAGAAAAAACAAAACCCTGTAAAAAAGTTAATCCAATTCTTGCTTTAGTGGGCCAGTTGGGAAATTACCAACATATTCAGGAAGAGACACCATTAAATCGGTATTATTAACACATGAAATGAAATCCACCCACATGTTTCTATCTACAAACCAATATTATATATTCTTCTTCATTTACCTTTCAAAATCATATGGTATGCGTATCAAATTGTTTCTAGAATCATTCCTTTTGCACACTGCTATAGTATTATTACTACAAACTATGAATCCAAATAAAGCAGAAAGCAGTAACCAACCAAAGCATGAAGAGTTCTATTCTGACCCTGCATGTTCATCTCTTTGTGATACACTTCCTGGCTACTAAGACACCAGTTGGTGGACCAGTCATCTCTATCTGGCATCTACTATGCAGCAAGTAAGACAAATGAAAGAGCCCCAAAGTTGCTCTCACTCTAAATGTTCCTCTCACATTGTAGTTGACATTGTTACTCTGCACCTGCCTTTGAAGCTTCACACCAAGATCCTTAGGCAAAAACACCAAGCTTGATATGAAGTGCAATGATTGCAACCTGCTTTCCCTTCTCCTCTGAGTAAAGGGCTGGATTGACTGTGCTGATATGATCCTGTCTGAGAAGAAAAGCTCAACATCCAAGGACTCAAAGCTCACATCAATCTTGCTGTTGGGGTTGGTGAAATTCGCGAGGAGCGTGAAGTCACCGTTGATGTATTCCGGTGAGACGAAATAAACCGCGTTGAGGTTCGCTTTGGGGATGTCAAATGTGGGGCTTCTTGGCTTGATGGCTAGGAAGATGATCAAAGTTGCAACCCCAAAGAAAATGAGTACAAGGCTGAAGATGAGACACAGCACTGCAGCAAACCATATGATTGGATTGGTCCTTTGAAACCGAGGTTGCCTTAGTGTTGGTGGCCTTCTTAACTTTGTTGTAGCTGAATTTGGTGCAGTTGATGATTCCAGACAGAGTTGGTCCAAGGGTGGTTGTTTTGATATGACAATTTGGTCAAGAGAGATTAGTTTGGTTTTCCTTGTGGATGATGATGGAGGAGGCAAAGGTGGGGGTGGAAGGGCAAGCATGTTTCAGCAGATACTGCTAAGCAATGAGGAAGAGATGGATGTGGAGATTAAGATGAAGGTGTTAATTTATTCTAAATGCCATGGAGCGATGGGTTAAGGAAAGTGAAGAAGGATCAAGAAGCTTTTAATTTGAGTAGTAGTGGGGACAATGTGTTTTTCTGGGTATTAGCAAAAGGTAGGGATATGTATATGTGAAGCTAAGGTTGGGGCAACATAACATTGTTGTGGTTTGGATTTTGAATGTTGGTGAATTGGTCTGTGGTGTAATGTTTGAGAAAGTTCTAAAGAATGAGTTGAATAGAGCCCTACACATTCTTTAAGTACTCTTACTTTAAGGCTTTATACTGAATGTTTGTCACACTGCTCGAATGGGCTTTACTAGTGTTTTCCCATGAATGTTTATGCACTAAGGAAGCATAGCAGCCAGAAACTGGAAAAATACATGTTCAGAACTGTTTTTACTAACGACCAAAAAAAAGAACTGTTTTTACCAAGTACATTGAGCCAATCAAATAATAGATAAATTATCAAGTTCCCAAAGATTGAGCTTCCATTTCCACGTCTAATAATTCCTTAAAAAAAAAAACTATTCCAACTTGTGAGTTACTTACTATTCTTGAATAATACTGACAAAAACTAATCACTCATTATTATTCTTTCAAATATTTTCATCTTGTTCGCATAAAACAACAGCTACAAGCAGATAAATTAAGTGGGCCTCTCAAAAACATGAACTTGAAAAACAGGATTTTGTCTGTTGATGAGTTCAAAGACACAAACATCTCCTGGTTGCAGTTCACTTTCACTTGCAAACAAGGGCCAACCCGCAGAGAGGCGGCGTGTCTTTTGTCTGTGATAAGGGAGCAATTTAACCTTCCATGATCTTTTCCCAATCTGCAGCATCACATACTTCTCCTTGTTCTCAATAACACCTTTAAAGTCTGGTACGCTCTGCATGGTATAATAACATTATATATATCACTATAAATATCAGAACAGATTAAAGCTATTACCTATAGCACTGCATGAATGTAAAATGTAAACTGTTTTGTTTATATATAACCCTACCAGCTGTCTTGTCACAATGGCAGGATTTATGGACACCGTGAAAAAAGGATTGTCTGAGATGAATTTTTGAGCTATTTCCTGAGCTCTTGCTCCCCTTGGCCAATTCAATGACGATGAAGTTCTCTGACCAGTCTTCTCACCTGTGTGGAATCATGTGAAAGAAACAAGACAAGCTTGGAGTTGGAGGAGCATCTTGAGAAGAATTCTGAACTTTCATATTTGGTGGTTTCAACTTTCAACTATAGCTTTTATTGAATAGCATCAACTGAGAGCTTTGATCTCCCACATGATATTTGAAAACGTGAAAATGGTATTCTTCAATGTTCATTGCCATATATAAATATGATACTAATATTTCTGTGTTATGTGTAAAGGGATGCTCAATTTTATTAAGGTATATCCTTTGAGCCACACCATAACATATGAAATGTAAATACAAGCAAACGAAAAATATTTGATATCATGAGATTAAGTATTGGTTTCTCTTATAATTGATTATGCATTAATTCTTTTGTACATATAGATGCATAGCAGACACCCCATTGGTGCTGGTGGCGTCATAATCGACCCAAATCTTGAATGGAAAGTTTAATATAGAAGATGGCACCAAGCAAAATCAATTGAAAGAATAATTACAGAAACTGAAATCCATACATACCTCTAATTTTCTTATGGGGTCGAGGAGGAAATAATGGTGAGCTTTGTCTGGCCTTCCGATTTGGCCAAATATCAACTGATTCATGATCACTCTGATCAAGATTGTCACCATTTTCATCACAGGAAGGATAGTCAATTTCTAAAGCACTTTGATCAAGTATGACCACATCAAACACTGAAGTTCCTTCATATTTAAACAACACCAAATACCCATATTCTAGAGAGTAATGTTCAGCAAATTCTTTCCAACCCTTTTCCAACCAAACCTCAGTACCATTTAGTTTTGTCCAACACACTCTCCATTCAGTTCCATCAGGAGTCTTGAGAATCACTGGATTTGATAGACCAGCAGCTCCATGTCTCTTTGTAAACATATTGGGTATTTTCTGTAAAGAGCACTTTAGTCAGTAAGTAATTAAAAGGTGCTAATATTCCTGCCAGAAATACAACACCAAATATATATATATATATAAGAGGGATCAAATTACATAGAGAAGAGATCAAATTACACTAGTGTAACACTTGAGCACCATTAGTGGTGTAATAGTGTTCAAATGTTACACCGGTATAGTTTGATCCCTCTTCATATATCATACATAGACACATGCGTGTGTGTGTAAATACCAACAGCAAATATCTCATGCAAATATGACATGTATGCTAGAAGTGTAAATAGGATAGGAATGCTTACAAGCCTTTCAAGATTAGTTTTAAGAATGATCTTGAAGAAATGGATGGGCAAGATAGCATTTCCCCTGAGATCATGAGATTGAGCAGCCATGGATGGGGTAGTGGAGATGCTGTCTTTGATTCACTCATGCAGCATACCCTCCTCCCAAGTAAGTAAATGCTAGTTGGTCAGAGCAATCAGTTTATTAAGAGGGTTTCATTTACGATTTTTGAGTTACCATGTCTTGAACCCTGCTATATATTTAAGTCTACCATTCATATTATAGTTGCACTTGAAAATTGAAATCACCATTTATTGGTAAACTCTTCCTATTGAATATTCCCTCAAAATATGTTGTTCAACCCTGCCATTTATGTTGTTTCTGATTCTATAGACAGCTTCGAAAGATTTGTACCATAGGTGCTTTTAAGTATTAAACGGGTTCAGGTCTCATTGGCCAATCAGAGAAGAAGAGATGACTAATCTCATTTGTTCACGTGGTTGTTTTAAAAATACTATTTAAAACAAAACTACATGCTTTGTCATGTGGATAAATTTCACTCGTGTTGCTGTGACATAATACTTGAGATGAATAAATAATAATATGATAATTATTGGAAAATATATCACTTGTTTTTCAGTTGCACCCTTGTCATTCAATAGTTATAGGCCTAATAATAAGCTTTGATCCAATGAGTGATTTCAAGGCAAGGTTAAGATCGAGTTCGAATACAATAGAAATAGAAAAAATTATTGATTTTATTTGATCAGTGTTAATCCTTTACGATTATACAGGCTTAACTTCTCAACTAATAGCACCAATACTTTTGTAGCTCCTTAAACTTGACCTGATTATAGAGTTTTTTTTATAAAAAAAATTTAGACATGCAAATAAAAATAAAAATTTTAAGTAAAGGATCCATGTTTTTACTCCGAACCCGCTCTCCGCCGTGTCCGCGAGATGTCCCTGCTATGTCGGAGCCTAAAAAAACTAATTAAAAAATCAAATACCTATAAGGAGTGTCTTATACGTGTTATACAGGTGTTGGTATCGGACACTCAGACACTTTTTAATCCTGTGGTGTCGGTCCTTTATAGTTCTCCACCAACCTTCAATGCAACGATATCTCTCAGTTACTTCTCGTTTGCTCTAAACTCCTTTCTCCTCAAGTCTCTACAGTATGCGGCATATATATATATATATGGGGATATATCAAGTGAGAGGAGTTTTAATATGAGAGGGTAAGAGGATTAAATCTAGACCGTATAACCATACATGGATGGTTGGGATTAAAAGTTAGTTAGTGGTCACATGACTACTTAAAAAAGTCATGTGATTTTATGTTTTAATCTTAACCATTTATGATTTGATCTTATGGCTATGATTCACTTCTCTTATTCTCTCATAATAAAAGTTCTCTCACTTGCTTCCTGTGTATATATATATATATATATATCAGAATGCTGTTAGCTTTGGCCATGAATAACTCTCCCGTCCTTTCACTTTTCCTTTCCTATATAATATATGATATATGAATAATATGATATGATTGCTGCTCACGGGCCATGGCTCAAACCCAACAAGACCAAATTTCATAAAGCAAGATTTGTCATCAGCGATTCTGCACATTTTTTTATTTTTAAATAAAACTACACACACTCCGTACCATTATTATGTCGCTGCTAAAATGACTTTTGTTAATAAATAAATTGCTCTAAAAGTGTTAATTAAGGAATATTCAAATTATTTATTAAATTTTTAAGTTCTTTACAAATAAATGTTAAATCATATTTATATTTTTCATATAACAATTTTTTATTATATATTTTCTATTTAGTTCTTGACTAGTGGTAGAAAATACTCTGACTACTTTTGAAAACTCATTTTATAGTATAAAATAAATAATTTTAATTATTAATAAATAAATCAATAATCAATAATACAAACATATATATAACAAATTATGAATATGTTAAATTATCAACCATTATTTTTTTATTAATAATTGATATTAGTTATTTTATTCCCTCTTCACTTTAAGTGCAAATAAGTGATTAGATCATTTTTTTCATTTATTTCGAATTCATTTTGGTAGCAAATCTTTTTTTAATTGCTGTTTCCCCAACAAAATTTGAAATTTTTTACCCAAATAGAGGCACAAAACTTGGTTCCAAATTAATAGATACGCCAACTGAGGTTGGCGTGAGTGGTTAAGGCCTCTCGCCCCTTAATCAAGGTCTCGGGTTCGAGCCTTGGGTATGGAAAAAATCTCAGCTGGGAGGGATGCCACCCATTAGAGGTGCCGAACAAACTCCCGCGGGAGATTAGTCCCCGTCGTATAGGCGGTGGGATACTCCTCGAAAAGTAGAAGCAAAAAAAAAGATACGCAACGACGGTTAAAAAGGTTCAAAATGTTCACTACATGTCACGCTTGCTGTATACAAATGATGCTGTAGCAAGGGCGAGACTCTTGCACTTCCTTCCGTTTCAAAAATGGAAAACCCAGTGAAAGTGAAGAAGAGGGTGTGGGAGGAACAAGTGGTTATTGAACATTCTGAAGAAGAAGGAGAGGGTGCTAAATGGGTGACACACTATTGCAGTGATCATCAAATACTGTTGGTGGGTGAGGGTGATTTCTCCTTCTCCCTTTGCTTGGCCAAGTCTTTTGGTTCTGCTTCCAACATGGTGGCTTCTTCTCTTGACACCTATGGTCTCTCTCTCTCTCTCCCTCCCTCCTTGTCTCTTTCTGTATATATAATAATGCTCAACGTCTAAGCTTATTAGTTTTTTATTTTGCCCTTTTGATCAGTGTGAAAGTTTTGATTTTGCATTAATGTTTTTGTGGGGGGAAATATATTGGGGTTTGATCATTGACTTTGATCATGTGGTGTTCTTCTTTCAATCTGACACATTTTTTATTCACAAAGGACCCCATCTTTCTGCTTTCGTTCTTCCAATTTTTTCCTTTAAAGAATGCCCTATTTATTGGGTTTTTCAAAGGGTGAAATTGGTATCTGTCTTACCATTCTGAGGGTTGGTCCTACTACTAAATAGAGAATGAGACTCATATGAAATAGCTAGAGCTTACAAGACATTGGTCCAATAGCAAATAGTATACTATATAGAGTATGTTAGAATTTTTTTTTTTGGTACATATAGTTCTTTCCAAGCATCCCAATCAAAGAAAGTTCCAGCTACTAGAGTTATCCATCCGTAACTTGTCATTTGGGCTTGTTCTATTTCGTTTGTGTAGCCATTATAAGTTTAGTTTGTGTGAAATTAGTTAATTAGTTAATGCGATTTTCTTTTGGTGTTTTACATTGCTTTAACCTTTAGGAATGAACTGCTTTCAAATTTGTCCTTTCTCCTATTTTGTTTGAAGCTTTCAATCATGTTCATATTGTCCACAATTTGGGGAAGTGCTTGTGATGAATGATGATGTATTTTGATTGCTTTGACGGGCAAAGTGTCTACATGAACATTAGATTGTTTTTTCTCCTTTATTTATTTGATTAATAGCTTCCTTTTTTGGTAGTACTTATTTTCTTTGTTTACTATACATATCTAATATGTTTAGTTTTGAACATGCTTGCATGGGAAGGTCAAAATTATGCCTTTATAGACTCGTTTATGTCCAAAACCCAAATGCTTTGTCAGTTGTTGATCCACCAAATTTTTCCACATTGCACTGCAAAATTGCTTAGGCCTGGCTTTTGTCATCAATGCTCTTTTTTACTTGTAGATGATGTTATCAAGAAGTACAAGCATGCAAAGTCAAATTTAGATGAATTGCAGAAGCTGGGAGCATGCCTCTTACATGGAGTGGATGCAACTAAAATGAATTTTCATTCAGATTTACAAATGCGGAGATTTGATCGAGTTATATTCAACTTTCCTCATGCGGGCTTTCATGGGAAAGAAGATAACTTGTTGCTGATTAAGTGAGTTCTAGTAGATTTCAGTTTAATGACTAATTAATGTCGTGACTACTTTTTGAAGAACAAAAATTTATTTGACTCTGAAGACTATCATTAATCTTATCCTTTTATTAAGCACAAGTGTGTACATAATTGTTGGTTTGCATAATAAAAAATGTTAAACTTTCTTTTGGAGTTGTTGGTGATTTGTGTATTCTTCTGAATTTATAGGATGCATAAAGACCTTGTGTTTGGTTTCTTCGCAAATGCAAGTTGCATGCTTCGAGCCAATGGTGAAATCCATGTCAATCATAAAACCACACCTCCTTTTAGCTACTGGAACATAGAGGAGCTTGCCATGCAAAGTTGTTTGATGTTGATTGAGTGTAGTGACTTCAACAAAGAAGATTACCCGGGTTACAACAATAAGCGAGGGGATAGCAATAGATGTGATTTACCCTTTCCTCTTGGGAAGTGCAGCACATTCAAGTTCATTTACAATCCCAGAATTAGGAAAAACCATTTCAGGAGAAATAATCATATGAAGGTTTCTAGACAACAAGCAATTCTTCCATTTCAAGAGATTCAGACTATGGAGCAATTTCCAGCTCGAGTTGATCTCAATTATTTTCCTCAAACAAGCCTCTTTCCAAAATTGAATGAACAAGTGATATCAGGATTTGAGTTGAGAATGAGAAATGGATACACTCCAATCTCTAGGGAAGTGACATCGGTGTTTGACTTGACAAATGGATACACTTCAATCTCAAGGGACTACTTCAACAATGTTGCAGAAACACATGGAAGAGTTCCTTCTTCTGCCGACTATTATGCTCGTGATATGATACCAAACACTCAGAGATCGTTACAGCCAATGGAGTCATTGCAATCTTTGCAACCGCGGCGAACATCAACTAGTTATAGATATTCTCTAGCAGATCCCAATAGAAGAACCATGGACATTGCTTCTCCTTTGCCACTTGGTGCTAGAAATGAAGGCTACCAAGTCTTTGGTGGCAGCTCAAGTTATTTGCAAGAATCACTACAAAATGCGGAGAGGTCATGTTATTGTTGTGATGGACCAAGGCCTGACTTTACGAGATACAAATATAATGCTGACTTGCCTGGGAGAACTTTGAATGGTGAAATCTATGTTCAGAATGAGCTTCATCCATCTCTCGTGGTGGATCGGTTCAAACTTTCAAACAGAATTCCACACACACTATTTTGATGCCATGGAGAAGAATGTTTGTTGGGTACTGAAATTGCAGCCTGTGAGTGGAAATGCAATAGAGGAATTGTAATGCCAGTTAACATTTTTTTTGGGTCTCTGGCTGTCTTTTTGAAGAATTTTTTGTTACATACAATAGCTAGCTGGAATTATGAAGCTGGTCATTTTGTAATCAACATATTTAGTATATGTTGAGCCTTTGCATCTTTTGCAGTATGCTTTTATTCTGTAAGAAAGTTGTCATTTTTTGTTAAATGTTCTAAAAGAATTGCTCAAGTAGACAGATTATTAGCCTTTCTACTTTTCCAATAATCTATCTATAACACGCACCCATCAATTCATGTCCCGCTTGATTCTATCTCCAGTTAAATATTATCACCTAGGATTTGAAATAGCTGTGCCAAGCAAAGAAACAGCCCAAAGAAGTAAAGGAAAAAGAATAGACCCGATGATTACCCCCGTTACAAAAAACCAACCCAGTGATAATCACACATGGGGAAAATTTCACATCCTCCCAGGTGTCAGGTGTGAAACGTTCAGTTGCTTTCGATGCCTCCAGGTCCAGGATATCCGAACTGCACAAACCACACCTTTGATAATTTTCACACCCAGGGTGTGGTTGCTTCTGTTTTGGACTAACGCATCCATACTTTCCAGGATTGTATCAGTAGAGAAAATCACACCTGTAGGAAGTTATACACCTCAGGTGTGATTTGTACTGATTTTGGCAAATGCCAAGGACTCTTTCCAGGCCTGAAAGAAACACAGCTGTGATTCCCATCTCATGTGACTGATGGAGCTGTTTACTAACCACCCACCAAATACCCGATGTTTACAAAACACAGATATAAAAAACCATATGCAAGGGTTCTACATTCACCAATGACTGGTTTAACCATTTAGCCATGGAATGGAAGGAATTGGATTGAGCATAGTTTTTTCGTTTTATAAAGAAAATGCTTAAATAAATTTTTAGTCTCTGTAATATACATGTTTTTTTTTGTTTTAATTCCCATAAAATTTATTTTACTAAAATAAAATTAGTGGCGAGGACTAAAAGAGAAAAAATAATTTTATAAAAACACAGTAAAATAAATTTTATAGGAGCCAAAATGATAAACATATATATTACAAGGACCAAGAAATTATTCAAGCATAAAGAAAAGATCTCCTACCTATTGTAATAACTTTCTTAACAATATATGATTTGTGGATAATGTAAATTTTTGATATTGATAATGATTTAAAATCAAACACTGCCCCGCATGAGTATGAAGTCATTTAATGCAACACATTTCTTTGTGGGGTCTAGATGTCACTTCATATTCATATGGGACAAAAAGTCTTCATTGTCGATGTTGTCCAAACAAGTAAACAACCCAACGGGGCTTTGCCTTTAGTTATGGGAAATAATAATATAAATAAGAGAAGAAAAACAACAATTAAATTATGACAACTGATTTTCTAACTTTAATGAATGATATTTAAGAACACAATATTATTTCCAAGAGGTCAGGATGGCCGAGTGGTCTAAGGCGCCAGACTCAAGTTCTGGTCCTCGTGAGAGGGCGTGGGTTCAAATCCCACTTCTGACATTTTTAATTAATTAAAAATAAAGTTACCTTATTGAGTATGCTTTTGGACAATTAGGGTTAATCAGTTTTGAGTGATTTTAAGCATTTTGGGTTTAACAATATAACCACAAAATGCTGTATTGAGTTTTGCATAAACATTGTCTTATTGCAACCAACCCAACGGAACCAATACATATTGATATCCTTGCGCTTTTCATAATAAGAAAAAGCAATACCATTTGCCATTTGGACACAATTTATACATGACTCTTGTACATTAAGGTAATACGTTTATATTAACTTAATTAACCCTACGCTCAACAGATTAAAGTTTGTCACTTAAACAGTTTAATTCGGCTCAAGAATTTAAACAAAAAAATTGAACCTTTAGTATTGACATGTAACCGCAGGCACTGAATTTTATGTCTTTTTTTTTTGGTCAATAAATTTTATCTCTAGTGTTCCAACATCCAGCTTATAGGCCCAATTTAAGAGAGGAAGATGGGTTAGATATTGCAATCGGCCTAACTCATTCCATTGCTTGTGGGTTATGTCTTTTTGCTCTCTTTCCCGTTTTGCTTTGATTATGATTGGATAGTTGTCACTCATGCTCACATATTCTAGCAATTTGTGCTTTGATGAGTGGGTCGGATTTTTCTGGGATCTGTTTGGTGCTCCTTTGTTTTCTCAAAGCTGGGTTTTTTTTTCTGAGGTTTGGCTGCTCAGTTTCGGCCTTGGAGGTTCTGGTTGATGAAAGCTCCTTGGATACCTTGGCTTTGGAAAGGGGGTGGCTTGGGAGACGTATGTGACTTGTGGTCCTGCCTTGGGCTCTTGGGAATTGCTATAGTATGAGTTGTTTGTCTTTTGTGTCTTGTTTTTAGTTGCTGTCTTAAATTCTGGTGCCTTAGTAGTTGATGTTCAGCTGCGCATTGATGCTTATTCCCTCCGGACTCGAATATAAGGAGAAAAAAAAAGTCATGTTTTATGGTCTAAAATATAAGAAAATTTAACTACTTTTATTCTCTTTAATGAGACCATTCCAAAAATACCCTTATTTAACTCTAATTGTATTTTCAATGTTTCTTTGTATTTCACATGTTCCTTTATTATCGATTTTAATTGTCCTAGCATTAAATATCCACTAAGGGGTAAATTTGGAATAAAACTTCTTTTTTAACTGAAATCAATAAAATTTAACGCAATTAATCAACTTTCTTAATTAACGTGATTCAGTTTTTTTTTTTATATTCGAGTCCATAGAGAATTCTGATGAATCTGTTTTATGCTGTATATATATGCTGGTATTGCTTTTTTATTTTGGTCAGGGAGGAGGGGGGGGGGGGGGATTGGGTGGGGGATCGAAATGTCCTTGCCTTCGGGCTGTGTAATGTCCTTGGGCTTGGCCCATCTTTAATCCATGACGTTTATTCAGAGCAAAAAAAGGGAATTTCTAATCACACATACATCGTTTTCTATATGCACATACATATCTGCGGAACTATTAGTTCTGCGAGTTTATTTTTTTTCAACACACACATGTCCATGGAACTATTAGTTCCGCGAGTTGTAATTATCCGCCGCGGGTTTATTTTTTTTCTAACACACACATGTCCGTGGAACTAATAGTTCCGCGAGTTGTAATTCTCCACGGAACTATTAGTTCCGCGGACATGTGTGTATTAAAAAAAATAAACCCGCGAAACTATTAGTTCCGCGGAGATATATATACACATAGAAAACCATGTATGTGTTAATAGAAATTCCCCAAAAAAAAAAGGGTCTTCGACCAAAAGAAAAAGTGAAGAGTCGTTTTCAAAGACCACATACTTTCTTGAGCAAAAAAAAAAGACCACATACATTGAACGAAAAAAAAAGACCAGATACATTTTTTTTAAGATAAATATATTTTTAGTCATCGTAAATATGATAATATTCGCTTTTAATCTTTTAAGAAAAAATTATCTTTTTTTAGTCTCCATTTCTACAAACATGTCACTGTCCTTGTAGTCATTTTTTAAAATTAAAAAATATATTTTAAAATTTTATTCTTACCCCTCTTAACTCCAAATTTAATTTTTCAACCTAATATTTTTCCTTCCATGGCAAGGGGAAAGGGGGAGTGTTGTTGGAAAGGGGGGAGGGAAGAGTTGTTGGGAAGGGTTGCTGAGAAGGGGGAAGGGTTGCTGAGAAGAAGGGTTGCCATGAAAGGGAAGGGGTTAGGGTAAAAATTAGAAGGAGTAAAAATTAAATTTTAAAATATGACTACATGGACTATAAGTGACATATTTACAGAAATGGGGGACTAGAAAACAATTTTTTTGAGGGACTAGAAGCAAACATTAATATGGCTAAAAACATATTTTTTTTTTTAAATTTTTATTTAAGTCTCGAAGGCGTACATATTTTGGGCGTTTTCCATTTCATATGGGACCCATTTATGTTGATAGGGAATTCATGGTCATAATTTTGGAACAAATGCATCAGCAAGCCTTTATTAAGATAGTGAAATAATAATAGTAAAAAATTATTAATAATAGTAGTAGTAGTAAAAAAAAAAAAAAAACTGGAGTAGCTACCCACCCGAGTAGCAAAACCTAAACTTGGGCATTACCAAACTAGGATTGATATTTAATCTCTTCAATTACAAAATTTGTGCCCGTAAATATTTTTCCTCTTCATCCAAATATGGATAATTTTTCCGGGCATCAGAAATCACAATCACTTAGAGTCGCCTCTCTCTCTCTCTCAATCTTTTCTCTACTCCTCACTTCCTCATCCACGGAAAAGGGTGGTTTTGGGCCATTTTTTGGTCTAAAATCACCCCTCTACATCGTTTTTTTTCCTTCTCTTTTTATCTAAATAAGTGGTTTTTTCACACAGATCTAGTTTTTTCTTTCGTGTTTTTTAGTGTTTTCGTCGTCTACGTGTGGCGGTGTTTTGTTCGTCATCTTGGTGCGGCGTCGTTTGGTTTCCCGTCTTGTTGCAGTGTTCGTTTGGTTTAAATTGGCAGATAAGTTTAGATCCATTAGAGATTCAATCAAGACTTGGGCGTCAACGTTACAGATCCGGAGGCATGGGTATTTCGGTCACCTTGTAGACATTTTGCCGTGTTATGCTATTAACTTGGTGTTGTGAGTTTGTTCGCAGATTCATCCTTTTTGATTTTTAGCGATTTTGAATTTGTGCTGTATTCGATGTATTTTACCAATTTGAATGAATGAATATTTCTTTTAGTAAAAAAAAGAAAAGAAATCACAATCACTTTTTTAATTCCTAAATTAGGTGAGAAATTCAGTTAAGTGTTGATGGTGGACTATTACGGAGGAAACAACCGAGCAAGAACATTTAAGCTAACCTATTCGGCTATTCCCTAGATGATAGGGTGTTGCCAATTGATCATATACGTTAAAAATAATTGTTTACCACAAACCCTCCAGCCAAATGTCTTTTTTTTTTTTGTAAGCTAAAGATAAATTGGTTTGGACTTTTGGTGGAAGTGAAAACCAATTGAATCTCTATAATCCATCTTTCTCAATCAATGTCGGCACCATACTTTGCCTTGTCCATCTTTCTAAAGATAAATTCGTTTTTTTATATGTTGAGTAATCATATTGAATTGCAACAACTTGGATGTGAGGGAAAGCAAAGACATCAAGTTGGGTTGCTTAATCTACACCACTAATTAAGGAAAATATAAAAATAAAGGGATGATGGAAATTGATGAAGGTAAAGTGTGTTCTCTCAACAATCAATGTGCTAATGGTTTTTTAATGTGCTTTTTTCTTTTTCTCTTTCTCACGAGTGTGATTATAATCATCAGATTCTCTATTTATCTCGCAAAAACAAAAAAAAAAACATTAGATACTGCATTGCATACCAAATTTCTTATCCCTCATACTATATTCAACCTTAAAAAAGTTCCTGTTATGAAAATCTAAAAAGTAATGAACCGTGTATTCATCAATCATCATACAAATGGCACACTTGTACTAAATAAATCTGCGTATGGGTCTCATATCGCCAACACAAGGCGAGGCAACCCATTTATTGCAATCCTCTACAATAAATAATCCTGATATGATCACTTTCAAATCACACCAACATACACTTATCAGTTATCAAGATTACTCATGCAGCGCGGGAAGTGGTAACTCATGGTTCAAATCTTCGCTGGAAGAGGTGTCTACATTTAGTGTCCGATCATGCACATAAAATTAACTCTAGTTGAGTTGAACCATATTTTTGCTTTAAGTTAATGGTAAGTGGTCAACTTGCAACTTGCAAGTGACTCACAGGTCCACTTGCAAGAGCAGGAAAAGGGGAATGGGTTAGATATTACATAAAACCGTTTTTTAATTGGACTCTATACCAGAGCCTGGCCCATTTCAGAAGACAAATTTGCAAATTGCAGCTCTACGGTAGCAGAAAGGAACTTACATACATGGTGATGCTGATGCAGCATGCCATAGAGATGACATGATGAAGTGGACACCTTGGACAAGCGGAGAGAATCAAAAGGGTAATCAATTTGGGGGGCAATATACACTAATAGATATTTTTTGGTTGCTAAACCAAGGTATATTGTTTCCACAATCAAGGGATAAAAGGGAGTTTATTTAGGAAAATTATTAGTCAAAAAAATAAATATCCAAGGAAAGGAAGAGATAGATACTTTGCTTCGAAGCATAAAAAATTAAAATATTCTTTTCCCTTCCAATAGCATACACACACACACACATGACACGACCATGGAGTCATCTTGACTCTATACTAAATCCAAGGCGTACACCTCTTGCTTCCCTAGTGACACAAGCAATATAATGTGTGAGACCTTGCTAAAAACCAAACCAACCAATAGGCGTTTATTATCATGGGCCATCACCATCCCACACCAATAAAAGTGCTGTGTAACCCAACATAACCAACAAATCACCCTTCTCTCTCTTCAAAATATTTTTTTGCTATTATCCAGGGGGAAAAGCTAACTACCTGATCAAAAGAGTAAAAAGTAGCAACTACAGAATTCAAAATAATCAATCCCCAGATTGAATGTTTTCAAGTTATTGTTGTTGTTGTAAAATAAATAAGGAAAGGAAAAAATAAAGGGTGGTAGTAGTGGTGATGGAGTGAGTGAACAGAACAGAGAGAAAACAGGGCAACTTCTTCATATGAGGGGTGCCAAGTATTTAGGAAGAAAGAGTCAACCTGGGAAAGCCTGGAGAGTTTCTGTTGGAGGGTATATTGGACTGCATCCATGAAATCACTGCAGCGCTGGCTTTTGCTAACAGGATGAGTGATTCAGCATACAGGGTCGATACCACTGCACGCCTTGCTCAATGGAGAATCGAAAACTTGGGTTCCTGCACTTACCGCAAATCCGATCCTTTCAAGATCGGAAAATGGAATTGGTCTCTTTCTCTATCTCTCTGTCTCTATCTCTATCTCTATCTCTCTGTCTCTTTTTCCTTCTGTTCCTCTGTTTTACACAAAACACTCATTAGTGGGGTTGTGTTGGTTGATTAATGGAAAATTTGAAACACCCCACATGGCTAAATAGCTTTGAATATGTGATAACGTATTTGGCATATCAGAAAGTTGTTTTTTTTTTGCAATTTAATTTTTGTGGGGTGTTTTTTTTTTTCTAATGCTCAAGTTGGAATAGAAATCGTGGCTTACTATGCTTTTGTTTGTGTTTTGTGTGAAATGAAGGTATTTGTCGGTGGAGAAGACAAGGGTTTTGTTTGTCAAATTGTTCCCAGAAGTGTCCAATCTAACGAGAGAAAACCCCCCAATCGCATCATTTATTATGCGGGTGGTTAGTTCTGTTGGAGATCGCAAATGCCTCACACATCCAGGTTCATCAAAGTTCTGAGCTTTTTTTTTTGGATTTTTTTTTTGCTTTTACTTGTGGATAAAAAATAATCAGTCTTTGGTTCTGGCACGTAGTTGTATGTTATTGTGCTCTCAGTACAAACTGCACTAAAATTGCAAACTGAAGATAGCTAAAGTCTTTTACGTTTTGCTATGAAGTTCAGTATGTTTATGTTTTTCAACTGTTTCTCGTGTTGACTGATTACTCTTTCTTTTTTTGGTCTGATACAGAGATAAAGGACAAAGTGATCAAGAGCAATGAAGACTTTGTTTGGGCAATTGAGGTCCCACTGACTGGGAAATGCATTATTGACGTTGAGTTCCTTGATTTGAAGATTTCATCCCCAAACGTATGTACTTAATACATCTCTCTTTATCATTGGTTTTCTTTGTGGTATTCATTCATTGCAAATGATAATTATTTAGAGACAATTGGAATGTGACAGTCTAGCTAAAATCAATTTAGGGTACTGATTGGGATTTTGTAATTCACTTTTATAATCATGAACACTTAATCAATCTCCTTGTTAGGTCATGATGAATAATCATCAATAAGATTTTATTACAATTATCCTCATAGGCATAGCCACATAGCTGTAAAATTAGACCCTGAAGCTAGGGGTTGTGGTTAGTTAAAGCTCTTCATTATGAAGTTAATATGACAACACATTTTCATTGTCTGGTAGAATTGGTGCATTACTCTAAGAATACATGATATCTTATCTTGTTTGAAATGTTATTTTTCAATACAGGGTGGAGAACCTTACTCCATCTGGGCTGAAGGAGGTACTAAGAAAAACTCAAATCCAAGAGCCCTGGAGTCTCTTGGTAGAATGCTAACAGAAGGCATACACACAGACATTACCATCAATGCGGCTGATGGAAGTATAGGAGCTCATCGAGCTGTTCTTGCTGTTCGATCACCTGTATTTTGCAGCATGTTCTCACATAATCTTCAAGAGAAAGAGCTTTCAACCATAAACATCACAGACATGTCAATTGAAGCATGCCAGGCTTTTCTCAATTATCTTTATGGGATCATAAAAAATGAAGAATTCATAACACATAGGCTGGCCCTTTTGCGCGCAGCTGACAAGTACGATGTATATGACTTGAGAGAGGCATGCCATGATAGTCTTCTGGAAGATATTGATTCGAAAAATGTACTCGAGAGGCTCCAAAATGCATCACTGTATCGGTTGATGAGACTAAAGATGAGCTGTATTCGATATCTTGTGAAATTTGGTAAAATATACGAAATTCAGGATGATTTCAATGCCTTCTTGCAAAATGCAGACAGGGATCTCATTGCTGATGTCTTCCATGAAGTTCTTGATGCATGGAAAGGATTCTAAAGATCTTGCAACTTTTAAGGACAAGGAGGCTTGGTCTTATTTAATACCAAGAAATTGATTGTTTGGATTTGTGTTGAACGTAATTCTTTTACTCAGATGGAATTTTTTTTCTTCTTTTTACTGATCTCTATGTACATACTTATGTCATGTTCTTCAATATATAAACCACATCGTATTGTTTACAAAAAAATATGTACTTCGCAAAAAAACAAAGGAAAAGGAATCTTGCATTTTAGATTTTATTCGGTAAAAACACAGAAAGAGAACCATTGTACCTAATAGTGCATTATTTAGAAGTTAGAACAAGCTGATATATAATCTCGTGTCATATTTTAACTAATTAAGCATGTTAGAGTAACATCATTATACCATGCAAAATGTTGATATCCTATGATGTAGGGGACCAATTTATGTTGCCATCTATAAGACAAAGTGAGATGGAGAGTCTAAGCTTATATTGCAGATTCGAGTCAAGATATTACATTAAGTGATTGAATACAAATGGATAGCAATAAGGATTCTAATTTTTTTTTAATACAAAATAAGGATTCTAATTCTTATCGTAATATTTATGCCAATGACATTGTTCTTTTCAATTTGGATGCAACTTGCTCTCCGATTAGTCAATGTTGGAAAAGAAGTAAATAATATTCTCCTTTGATTGCAAGCTTAAACAACTATGAAACGATAAACACTAGTCAATTTAGAAAATTCAGTAAGGGACCCGAGTCTTTTCATAACATTAGTAGTAAAAAAAATTAATAAATAAAATAGTTTTTGTGAAAAATAAAAAGACTTAAGGAAGTGACACATGTGATCTGAAATGTGACGTGTGTCTCGGTCAGGAACCTATTTTTCAGTTTCTCCCAATTAAGAGACTTAATAAAAGGATCCAAATAATGGATAGACTTAAACATAATTTCCAGAGACTGACTTGTTTTTTTTTGCAGTATCCTCTATAGCATATATAAAAGGGATATAAAATTTTGGTGTAGCCTTTTAATGGACAAAATTGCTCTCAAACCAAAAATTGGTAATCGCTACTTTTAATAAGTGAATTTAAATTTAAATTTAGATTTAAATATATTATTGGTCTCTATAATATATGGATATTTTGTTTTTACTCCCTATAAAAAAAGTCAAACGCTTTTAGTTCCCATAAAATTATTTTTTTTGTTTTTAATCCTTAGCCTGGGTTGACCGTTGACATGTCTATTTTTAGCCCAGTCAACATGCCTACGTGACCAAAAATACTGCCACGTAGGATGCCACATCAGCACCCTCTCTCCTCCTCCTCCCTCCTCCCCCTTCTCTCTCTCCTCCCTTCTCTCTCTCCTCCTTCCCCCACGTCCACCCCCTCCTTCCCCCAACCTCCTCCCTCCACCCCATCCACCACCACCACCCCCCACCTCATGCAACTGCTTATCAAGTTTCTGCTTGTCTTCCTGAGATTCAGCAAAAGGTTGGATGACCATTAAACAACAAATATGTTAGACTGGAAATGGAGTTGGGGGTAACAATTTAAGTCATTAATCATCAGCTGCCAAAACACCCATGCTACGTAATGAGAAGATTAAGGGTATGTTTGAGTAGGTGGAAGATAGAAAGCTAGAAATTAGGAATAAAAATCATTTCGCACTTGCTTGATACATTGAAAATATGGGAAGGTTGTAAAAGGAGCGCAACTCGTACAATATAACGTCCACACATTAAACACAACACTCTCTCTCTCTCTTTCTCTTCATCCGAGCACAACACAAGCACCATGGCATGGTCTAATGCTTCCAATTAACCAAAGAAAAACTGAAAATCAGAGGCAAAAATGTTTGTGTGCTTTCTCATCTCATGCGTGTGTGAATACACAGTCCCGATTTCAAGCACTCATGTTTCTTTTCGGTCACCAATTTCTGTTTCTTTCTCATCTCCACGCAATTTTGGTCACCAATTTCTCACAATATGCTTAACAATTCCCGAAATTGGTTTGGGGCTTCTTCTAATCGAACCCGATCAACCTTGCTCCCCAAAGTTCGTTGCAAACCGTCGACGGAACTGTGAGAACGCATCGGATCCTATTGCGGGTTCACATAAACGCCTAGTTTTTTCGATCTGAAATTCCTCCTATTCTCTTCGATGATTAAAAAAATTGATTGAGGGCTTCTTCTCAATTCATTACTGCGACCATAACCCCTGAAAATGGCTACAAACTGTCTTCTATGCAAGGAGAACGAACCGGGTCGCCATTGCCGGTTGCTAGACCCGTTTTCCAGCATTCAGGTGAGGAGGGGAGGAGAGAGGAGGGAGGAGGAGGAGGAGGAGAGAGTGCTAACGTGGCATCCTACGTCGCAGTTTTTTGGCCACGTAGGCATGTTGACTGGGCTAAAAATGGACACATCAGTGGTCAACCCAGGCTAAGGACTAAAAGCAAAAAAAAATTGTATAAAGACTAAAATCATTTGACATTTTTTATAGGGACTAAAAACAAAATACTTTTATATTATAGGAATCAGAAACATATTTAAGCTTTAAATTTAACTATCTTTAAAAAAACTGTAGTTAATAATAAAAAAGAGATGTCAATGCATGAGACATACTTTGTATGTGGATCCCCCCACTAGTTCTTATAGAGGAAGTGGATTTTCTCTCTTGAAAACCAGTAATTTTTTTATGTTGCATTCATTATTTATATTCTTGACTTTCTGTCAATTGTATCTTTGGAATGTAACAAACTGAATTGAAGGGAATGATGAGAAGAAGACTTTCCTTAATATATCAGAGTAATATCACACATAAAGGAGAAAGGAAAGATCTCTTCGTGTCAAAGGTAAGAAAAACTATTCCATTGTTTCCCAATAATAGAAAGATACCCACTTTCAATAAAATGTATGTGTGTGTGTGTGTGTGTGTGTGTATAATTGACATGGTAACTGCAAACGTGGACCACAAAGTTTTGTTCACATAACATTGTAACAAAAGGAAATACATATCACTGAGTTCTGCAGAAGTTTAGCATCAAAACCAAAATCAACAAGCATAACACAGGTACATGATCAAAAGTCAAAACAACCACAAGGCAAAAAGGCCGTGTTTAACTTGAAACTTTCAAGAAGAACAAACAGTACACAACACCAAAAAGCAAAAAAAAAAAAAAGAGTCGACGAACCACTCACCTTTAACAGCAAGTCATGGGAGGGTCATCAATCTATGTCTTCATCATCAGAAGTAGTACTAGTTTAGCTATAATTTGGAAGAGAAAACAGCAGGATCAGGTGAAGTTAAACAAGCAATTGCATTATGCTTTATGCGAGACGCTTTGGCAAGAATATGGAATATTACGAGGATCTTCTGTTTGCTGTGCTGGTGTCTGATATGTGACACTTTCACTTATAAATTGTAATTGTTGTTGTTGTTAGTCTTAACAATAATTAGCAAATAGCACTTTGCATTAAAAAAGTTAGACTTTAAGTGAAATGTAATGGTGATTGACACATGCCTGAATTATAATGTAAAAACATTGTCTCACCACTTATATGGTGTTCACAATATATATGTATACGAAATTATTATTTAAATATTTGAAAATTAAATTTAGGTAAAATTAGTTATTTGGTCTCTTGAGTTATTTTTTCTCAACTTGGTCCCTTATTTTTTTTTTAACAAATTATATTTTTTGTAAAACAATAAAACTTGTATACAGGTTGGAATAGACTGACAAAATGATCAAATGGATCAGAATGAGGCTATATGGACAAAGATAGACTATATGCATACCCATGACAATGAAAAAGTAATTGAAATAAACATATAAGACTACTTTGTTAAAAAAAAGATAAAGGACCAAATTGGAAAAAAGAATTAACTTAATAGGCAAATTAGTAATTTTGCCTTAAATTTATTTTTCAGAAAGGAATTATCTACTTTAAAGATTTTAGCCATTCATGAAAAATGATTTTGAAAATTCGTCTCTCTGCATGATCGATTGATTCTGTCACACATAAGTTGCTTTCACAATGAAACCGATCCCATACCACACATCACTTGACTAGTAACTTGAAGAGCAAGGTGAAAGCAGAGCCTCTCTTTCAGTACCACACATCACATTGTGTACCATCATGGGTTTCTCTACTTCCCACCTTATCTCATTGTTTCTTCTTTGGTCTCTCTTGCAGCAATCCTCCCATGCCACTAAAAAGGCAAGCTCAATTTTTACATTTAGTTTCAGTTTTTTAAATTTTTGTTGGTTTCTGGCTTCTATTGCTGAATTTCCAATTACAATCCCCTTAACAATGTGTTCTTTAATTAACTAGTTCATCATGTTATACTTTTCTTTTCAATTTCAAAATATATAATAAAGTTGTTTATTATGCACATGCATGTGTGTGTGTGTGTGTGTGTGTGTATTTCAATGGTTTGTAAGTTTTTTCTTTTCTTTGTTGCAGTCCTATATTGTGTACTTAGGATCACATTCTCATGGGCCAAACCCTTCAGCAAGTGATCTTGAGTCTGCAACAAATTCTCATTACAATTTACTTGGCTCACACTTGGGGAGGTATAGAATCCAATAAACTCTTGTTATTGAATGTTATCATGGGAGAGATGAAATTAACTCTCTCTTTCTCTCTATATGTGTATCACTTTCACAGCCATGAGAAGGCCAAAGAAGCAATATTTTACTCTTATAATAAACACATCAATGGTTTTGCTGCTGTACTTGGAGAGGAAGAAGCAGCAAAGATAGCAAGTAAGTGAATCAAAAAATTGAGAAAAAAAACAAATCAGTTTGAAATAACTAATTAGTTATATATATACATGTTACATTCATGTCAAAATGTGTCTGTAACCTGTATATATAACTAATTAAAAGTTTAAAATAATATCAAAATCATTTCAGTACCACTTTTTAACACCTTTTTATTATTTTAATATGATTTGAGTTTTTGATTGTGTTTGTGTTTATAAACATCATACTCACACATATGAAATGTTCTTATTTTGATGGGTGCAGAACATCCAGATGTAGTGTCTGTGTTTTTGAACAAAGGGCATAATTTGCAAACCACCAGATCATGGGAATTTCTTGGGCTAGAGAGTAATGGAGTAGTCCCAAAGACTCCATATGGGAGAAGGCAAGATATGGTGAGGGTACAATCATTGCTAACTTAGATACAGGTCAGTTTCTTATCCTCACAGTCAGAGTCAATTTTCTATTAGATTTTCAAAAGAGGAGGCTGCTTCTTGTTCTTTTTGTAACCATTGTATTGGTGCAAAGTATTTAATTGGCTTTACCAACGATTAATCTCCCTCAGGGACCGTTGGGGAAGCCACTTTTACTGGAGTTTCTCTTCTCAGCCACTTTTTTTCCATCCACGTTTTTTTCTAGTGTTTCAATTAGTTTTAGAATTCACCAAATAAATAACGATATTCATACACAATTTTCTAAAATTATTTTTACACCGCTTATTTAAATGATAAAATAAGAAACACTCTTTTTATCTCTTCCTTCTCAATTTTTTTTTAGTTTTGCTCTTGAATGCTGCTGAACAGGTGTTTGGCCTGAATCTAAAAGTTTTAGTGATGAGGGAATGGGCCCTGTCCCATCAAGGTGGCGTGGGATCTGCCAACTTGACAATTTTCGCTGCAATAGGTTTGCCCTCCATTTTCACCTCATGAAACATTTAATTGGCTACTAGAAGGTTATGCACATGTAAATTGCTCCTTTTACTTCAACAAAATCTCTCTCCTAAAACAATGGTTTAACAAATTATTGTACGATCTAATTTTCTGCACTTCTAAGATAGACAAATTTATCTTGTACTTCATATATTCATAGGCCACAACTGTAGAGATTGGTTCCAAGAACTTGCATATACAAGGCAATATTTACATTAAGTCGTTTTAATCGTGTAGACTTGATGACCACAATACACAAACACAATCAAGAAATGCACTGTGATAAGGCAAAATTGCGACTCCCCCGGTTCCATTTTGTTGTTTCAAAAGAAAACATGCTATCTTTCTTTCTATTTATGTTATGTACAAATTTGCACAGGAAATTGATAGGAGCAAGATTCTTCAGCAAAGGCTATGAATCAAAACATGGCAACATGGACAAATCCCTTCATACAGCACGTGATGTACTTGGCCATGGTACCCCAACATTGTCAATTGCTGGAGGCAATTTTGTTTCAGGAGCAAGTGTTTTTGGCTTTGGCAATGGCACTGCCAAGGGTGGCTCCCCAAGATCCCATGTTGCAGCCTACAAGGTATGCTGGCTAGGGACCATTGAGGTTGAATGCACTGATGCAGATATCATCAAAGCCTTTGAGGATGCTATAAATGATGGGGTTGATGTAATTTCCTGTTCCCTGGGTAAGTCCACTCCTAAAGAGTTTTTGAAGATGGGATTTGCATAGGGGCCTTCCACGCAGTTGCCCATGGTATAATAGTAGTTGCTGCTGGAGGCAATAAGGGACCGCAACCTGGAACCGTAACTAATGTGGCGCCATGGTTGTTCAGTGTTGGTGCTAGCACAATAGACAGAAACTTTGCTAATTATATAGCACTTGGTGACAAGAAGCACCTAATGGTACCTTTTTTTTGTTTTTTTTCCCTTCCATTTCAGTTTAGGTTCATAGTTAGATTGTGCTTCAAGTTGCATCTAACTTTGCTCATCAACAAAAGAAAGTAACATTATAGAATGCTCTTATTGTTTTCTGCCAGGGAGCTAGTCTTTCTACAGGCTTGCCATCTGAGAAGTTCTACTCTTTGATCAGTTCTGTAGATGTTAAAGTTGCTAATGCAACAATGGAAGACGCGTAAGTTCAAATGTTAGAATAGAGTCATTTCAGTATTGTCTGGTTTGTATGATTATTATTATTATTTCTTGGTATATTAGTCTGTCTATGATTTCTTTCTGGCAGTCAAATTTGTAAGGTTGGAACTCTTGATCCCAACAAGTCAAGGGGCAAAATCCTTGTCTGCCTCCTAAGGGAACTAAATGGATTAACCTATGCAGAGGAGCAAGCTGTTTCTACAGGCGCAGTAGGACTAATTTTGGCAAATAATAAGCAACTTGGTAATGACATTATGGCATATGCTCATTCGTTGCCTACTTCACACATCAACTACACAGATGGTGAATATGTTTATTCCTACATCAAAGGCACCAAGTAATTTAATTTATCCTTCTAGTACATCAATCTTTTATAGATTCAGAAATTCCAAAAAATTGCTTCTATAGGTTCTAACAAAAATTTAATCAGTCTAATATATATGCATATATTGCAGGACCCCCAAGGCTTACATGACCAGGGCGAGAACTCAATTGGGAGTAAAACCAGCTCCAGTAATAGCTTCATTCTCATCTAGGGGACCTAACCCCATCCAACCTATAATCCTCAAGGTCCACTCTTTGTTTCACCAGCTTTGCCATTAGTACATTCAAACACTCAAATGTGCTCCTTTTCCACAGTTTCTGTTTCCATCATTTTCAGCCTGACATCACTGCACCGGGTGTGGACATTATTTATGCATTCGTAGGAGCCACCAGTCCAACTGGTCTTGCACAAGACAATCGCCGGATTCCGTATAATATACGGTCAGGAACTTCTGCATCATGCCCTCATGTTTCTGGCATTGTTGGCCTTCTGAAAACACCCTATCCCAATTGGAGTCCTGCAGCCTTAAAATCCGCAATCATGACTACAGGTAAGGTAAACATGCTATACATAAGGACCCGTTTATTCTGTTTTGAAACACAAGAAACAGATGGAAAACAAGCTAACAGCTTTTGTAAAAATGAAAACAGAAAACATTTTTTTAAAGTAAATTTACCCTAAGTCTTCTAAACATACCACAGATCTTGTCCCACAAAATATGCTATATTTTTGTGCAGTTTTGTTATTCCTACATTTGAGACCTTCCTTCCATACACCTGTTAAAAATAATATTGTATATCAATTAGTTATTGATGGAAACAAATTGCTACTGCTACAATAACAGATTTGAAATGCATTAACTAACCAATAATTTACTCATCACTAACACTTAACAGGTGTTAAACAAAACCTTTCCCAATTTGACTTTCCTTAACTTGCCAAAATTTATGCACTTTCAGCAAGGACACTAGATGACAACAACAGACCAATTATGGATCAATCTAAGCAAGAAGCGACTCCATTTGCTTATGGTGCTGGACACATTCAACCAGAACTTGCAATGGACCCTGGACTTGTTTATGATCTAAACACTGTTGATTACTTGAACTTCCTATGTGCTCACGGTTACAAGAAGACACATATGAAAATGTTTTCTAGGAAGCAACACATTTGTCCAAAGTCTTACAGCATATTAGATTTTAACTATCCATCAATCACGGTGCCTAATCTTGGGAAACAACACTCTGTGAAAGTTACTCGTACGGTTACAAATGTTGGGTCAACAGGTACTACATATCATGTGCATGTGAAGGAACCTGATGGGGTTTCAGTCTTGGTTGAGCCAAGATCCTTGACATTTAATGAAGTTGGTGAAAAGAAGACATTCAAGGTTATTTTGAAGGGCTTAAAGGTAAGCAAAAAACATGCATCAGGTTATGTACATGTTTGGTGACTTGTGGTGGTCAGATGGTAGGCACAAAGTTATGAGCCCTATTGTAGTGAAGCATAGCTAAAGAAGCCTCTCAGTTTTCTAGTCAGAAGCTGTCATGTGTTTATATTCTAGCTTACACAAGCACTTTATATGGTTCATAGTGAACACGAAATTTCGTAGTTAATCTATAACTAATTAGCTATGGATTGTTTAGTTATAGATAGATAGATTATACATGGATTTGAGTTATGAATTATAATATATAGCTAATTATTTATGAAATATCACACAATCTAGCTACTGTGCATCATGGTCCATACTAGATAGACATTTTCTTTGAAAATCATGATAGTAAATTGTGATTATGTCACCAAACTCGATTCAAATTAGTCAAAATCTAATGTGGTTTTTGAATATCAGAGATTTCAAACCAAAAAGAGTTTTCCATCAAATTTTTTTATAAAATCAAGTAAGATTTAATTTGTATTTGAAAGACAATAGTATCTGTTACTATAATTTAAAATAAAATAAGAAAATCACATGAATTAGAATACTTCATTAGTCTAATAGTGTCTCATGTTGAAAAGAAGAAACTCGTGGTCATTTGAATATCAATATTTTCGTCACCATAATTATGAATATGATAATATCTTTTTTTGCTGATGTGCAACATATATATTTTGCTGATGATTCCGATAATTTATTTACAAATAAATGTGTAGTTTGCATTGATAAGGAACAAATGTTTAAACCATTATTAGCCTTCAAACTCAAAATTACTAATCACCAAAGAAAAATAATTCAGGGTTAACTTTCAATACTAGCAAAACAAAAGTCAAGAAAAAGATGATAATTCACTTTTATATATAGTTAATCGATGGATTTGACTCATAACAAAATCAAATACAAATGTGCTACATACATTAATATTTATAAGTGAGTTTTTTTATTTCTTTTAAAAAATAAAATATCACTAATCAAAACCATCATATTATTACGTAATTAAATATAAATTTGTAGATGACATAACCCGAGTAAAAAAAAAAATAGAATTGTAAACACAAAAGTAGGCAATTATACAACCAAGAAAACAAAAGGAAAAAAAAAAGTTAGAAAAAAGAGTTTGGGGGAGGAGTGAAAGGACAAAAATATCCTTGTAAAACCCTAGACCCCTTTTATATTATGTTGTTGTAGTGCTATTCTGCTTTCAGAGAGAATCGCTCAACCCCCGCGCAGCTCACGTCGTCGTCTCACTCGAGTGCCATTCTCTTCGAAGAAATCCAATTCTCTCCCTCTAGGTTCGCCCCTCTCTCTCTCTCCAATTTCCAGGGTTTCTCTCCTCAATTTGGCTGCTTCACCTTTTCCTAAGATATTCAATTCTTCACACTGAACCTTTTCACTAATGTTTCTGTTAATTAATTTAATTGGTGTTGGTCCTTGTGCTGTGTGGTACTTTTTTGTTTGTCATATTTATTGCGTATTAGAATCTGTTGAGCTCGCTTAATTGAAAGGAGCTTCTCTGCTTCATTGTGAAATTCGTTGTGATTGGACCAAAATCTTGTCTTTGAACTGCTCTGCTCTTATCTAGAACTGCACAAGTAGTAGATTTGGATTGTTAGTTAATATTTAATTTAATTTTTATGTTGCATCTGTATATTTTGAATCAACTTTTTTCGGTGCTCTTTGGAACAGTTGCAAGATGATGCAGTCAAACGAGGCATCTTCTTCGATGGAAGTTGAAGCTGTCCAATCTGAACCAAAGGTATTGCCACCAAAGCCAAAGTTTGAGCCTTTGAAACCTCATGAGATGTCTGATGGTCAAGTCCAGTTCCGCAAGGTATCGGTTCCACCGCATCGTTATACTCCTCTCAAGAAAGCTTGGATGGATATCTATACTCCCATATATGAACAGATGAAAATTGATATCCGTATGAATCTGAAGGCCCGGAAAGTTGAGCTGAAGACAAGGTCTGATACACCTGACATTAGTAACCTGCAAAAATGTGCTGATTTTGTCCATGCTTTCATGCTGGGTTTTGATGTCATTGATGCTATTGCTCTTCTGCGTTTGGATGAGCTCTACATTGAGTCCTTTGAGATCAAGGATGTTAAAACGCTCCGAGGCGATCACTTGTCCCGTGCCATTGGAAGATTATCTGGTAAAGGTGGTAAAACTAAGTTTGCAATTGAGAATGCATCCAAGACAAGAATCGTCATCGCCGACACCAAAATTCACATACTGGGATCTTTTGCAAACATTAAGATTGCCAGGGATTCCCTTTGTAGCCTGATTCTGGGATCACCAGCAGGAAAGGTATATTCCAAACTAAGAGCAGTAACTTCTAGACTGGCAGAAAGGTTTTGATCTTCTCTCGATCATGGCATTTTAGCAACTTCCTTCTGTTTCCATAGACTTGAATCTTTATATGATATCAAGTGTGATGAGGATGAGTTATTGCAAGGATGTTACTCCATTTTATTCAATTCAGCTATTTATCAAGTTCAAATCATAGTTATGAATGTAACAGCATCGCTGTGAAGTTTTGCCTGGGAACATTAATACATTATTATGGAGTTATTTATGAATGTTTGCTGATTGATTATTACAGAAATACCGAAATTATGGTTTGTTTCTGTCCCGTAATGTACCTAGCTCAACATCAAGGTTCAATAGACAATCAATTGGTATTGCTGTTTCTTTTTTCCTTTGGTCTTCAGTATTTGCCGTCTTCAAATGTATGACTTGTCAATCTACCTCTTTTAGAATTTACCTGTCGAATCTACCTTTGCTCCAAAGCAGCAATAATTCTTTATGCGTGAGATATACAGGGTGCGTAGGATAAAGTAGTCAATATTCAATTACATGGATAATTAAGATTAATCTTATTTAAATTTAATCTTAATTGTTGTTCATGTAAATTATGGTGAAGAGTATTTTTCAGTTGAGAATTCCTTTTTCCTTGGAAGAGGGAAAACAGTGGCAAAATCCATTGATTTCAAAAATGTTTGTATTATGGACTAAAAAGTGTCGAGCAAATTCTACTTCGCAACAAAATATGTAGGTGCTATGGCTTTGAGGGCCTCATACCTAGTGACTTAATAATGTCATTTTATTGTCTTGATTTATGCATATATTTTTATGAAAAGGATATGATTAGTTGAGGATTAATAAAAATGTTAAAAAGTGAGAAAATCAAAATTTTAGGTGGTTAAGAAATAAGATAATACGTAAATATATACTCCAGGGAAAAATGTAGCCAAAAGAGAGGATATGGGGCTCCCAAATTTGTGAATTTTTTTCTTCTTATAATCACATTTAATTGATGCCCCGTAAAATTTCATGACTTTTTAAATTGCACTTCCTCTGCATATTGTTCAAATTGACCACCCTCGCCATCGCCCGCGTAGATCGAGTTGCCAAATGCCAATTCTGCTAGATTCTTCATTACTTCATGTGTTCTAAGATTTGACTATGAATACTATATTTTAGATTGTATAATATAAATCAAAATTATAATTAATAAAAAAACACTAACTGTTAAATTTTTGATAAATTTGTAAGGCATGCACGGGTTAATACTCTCGTGGATGCAGAGAAATAAACATTGTTGAATATAATATAAAAACTTTTCTCCTATGTCAATCAAATGGAAACATTCCTTACAGTATGAACAATTACAATAAATGCCATCAGTTCTATGATTTGGTTTTTAGAATCTGTAATGAAATTGGCTAAAATTGAAAATTTGTTTCAGGTAATAAATTAATCCTTTCAAATGTAAGAAATGCTGTTTTCAGCCCCCAAAAAGAAACCCAGCTGCCTGTTCCTCATTGCCATTGAATAATTGAAGAGCTTGGACAACTGCATCTCTTCCAAATCCCAGCTCAACAAGCTTGGCAACCTTGGCTTCAAAATTAGAGTCCTGCAACCATAAAAAGACTACATCATCAAGCAACCTAAAAAGTGAAATCAGTAATCACAAAAAGCAATCACATTTGCAGGCATCATGTTACCCCATCAACACATCAAAACATGTTCCAATTATGTACTTATCATGAATTGGTCTATAGCACAAACACGCAAAGTTTAACAATTAAATAAGGATTATTCAGTTTTAAAAACTAGCTTTCCCTTTTGAATCTGAAAAGATGGATGTTCTAAGTTCAGACCAGTACAAACCATGTTAACTATATAAGCATTTTGTTCATTGTTCATTGTGTTCCTCAGGTGCTACGTACTATATTTTGCACTATAGATCAATTGACAAAGAGTAAAATATATACTCCTCACTGGGAGTAAATCCTCTATTTAATCATTCAAATATTAACATGTCACCACATTAGTTTTTTGAAGTTATTTTTAGCAAACACTAGTCTTTCAAAAACATAAAATAGTTATCGAATTCGTCCTTTTGTACCACCAGTTTAGTCCTCCACAAGAACAAATATGATGACATTTTAGATTTTTGAAACTAATTTTGTGACCAAAACCTTTGGAGAATTACTATGGTAACACACTAATTTTTGGAGGATCAAGTAGGGTTCACTCAAAATTTATTCTACCCCTACAAGGAATGAAAGCTGAAACAGTTATTGATATTTAACAGCATACCTTGGACCTGTCACCAGAAGCTCCTCCTGAATATTAAGTAAAAAATAAAAGAAAATATGTTATTAACATTAGCTCTATTGATCAGTTCACTAAAAGTGAAATATGTTATTTAGGGTGGAATTTTAATGAAAATGAAGCCAATTGAAGCCCAAAATAGGACAAATACAAAATGAATTTTTCTGCATATTTTAAACCCAAAATAAATAAAAATGATTTCACCCACAGTACAAGTTTAAATAATCTCCAGTACTAACCAGAAGGCGCACCACCTTGTGATGGATTATTGCTCCCTGATGTAACCTGAAAGTATGCCACAACATAACTATCATTCTTTTCCTCAAAACAAAATGACAAAAGCAAACCAGAAAAACCATAACAATTTATGACAATGTATCACTGTTTTCATCTACTTTATTTGTGTTAAAGATTAGATAGCTATTGTGGGAACTTTAGGAGTAGTAATTGCAGATTTGAACTTCTAACTGGCCATAACGGTGTTTTCAAGACAATAACTACCTTCCACATCTAGAAGCAGATTTAAGTGTTACAGAAAAGCATATCATTAAAAGTATACTTACTGGGCCTCCTGAGCCTGAAGCTTCTTTAGCATACTTTTCCTCATCTAAAAACCGAGATGGTATGTCTTTCTCTGAACATAACAGACAAGAAGGTTAAGTATATATAAAATCAACAAGAGGATCGTGTTGAAAAGAGAACTATGCAAACTATTAAGGAGAAAACATGGTCATTATTAGAAATCCACAGATAGGAAAACCTACCATGCAAAAATGGCACGGAAACTTCTCCTCCACCAACTCGTAAAACATTTTCTTTTAAATCAATTATACACTGCAGACACGAGCCACATCTATAAGAATAGTAGCTTAGTGTAATTACTGAAAGCGATGATATCCAAGATTGCAACTGAGGACGGTACCTGGTGCTTTCGGAGCATATCCAGCCCAAAGAGAAACTCCATATTGGGAGAATCCAGCACTAAGAATGAGCAAGGGTAAAATATACTCCCAATCTACAGGGAAAAAATACATTCACAAAATAAAAGTTGGAGTGAAACATAAAATAGACAAAAAAAAGCATACGCAACAGAATGGTCAGTCAATTTAGAGAAAATTAAAATAAATTAATCTCAAATGATTAAATTGGAATAATTCCTTCATAAAGGCCTCCAAGATTCTTCCATCGGTGACAAATGAGGAGAGATGTTGTCATTATCTACCATACCAGCAAGCAATATAAGACACACACAACTTCAGCAACACAAAATTCTCTCCATAAGATCTGTTAAAACATTACCTTGATTGGAGCTACATGTATTCGGCCCAATATTTCTGATTGGCCAACTCCATGAGCAATTCCTCTGTAACGCTGATCTAAAAGTCTCAGCAATCTGGAATTTAACATGACCATCAAAAGAATTCCCATTTTTTGAAATCTGGCAACTCACAAAACACTATAATCTAGAAATATGAGTACAGAGAATATAAAACACAACTTCATTCCAGAACCAGTCAGCCAGAGAGAGATCCTTAAGGTATACATACAAAAAATTAACAATGGTTCAGAGATCAAACTTTATAAGAGATGCAACTTATTATAACAGAACGGATTTAATGTATCTCTGCAAAAAGAAAACATTTGATCACAAGAATCATTTAATGTCTCTGCTAGATTTAAGCAGCATGATCCTCCTCAAAGGAATTCATGAACTCATCTTCCTACTACCTCAAGTCATTATGATTGCATAATTCACAAGCTTAACAAATGCCAGGCTCTAAAATCAGATATAATATTCCTTAGATGCCTGCATTTTCTTTTTTCTTTTTTTTTCTTTTTTCTTTTTTTAATCCTTCTGTGAACTACCTGTTTTATGTTTAATTCAATAAAGAGCATAATACTCAAGGAATTACGATGAATTTTACTTCCTCATTTGCGCATCTATATAGCTATGTATATGTAGTGTAAATTCATAGGCATGCAAATATGCTACCTAATAAACTTATCATATCCTAGTATTATAGATGTCTTGGAAGAAAATTCCTGTCAAACAAAAGTACGTACCCACAACGCTCAGCACAGCTTTTTGATATAATGGTAGATTGGGCTCCACTATCAACAAATGCCTGAAACAAAGTGAAAATCCGATTAATGCATGTTCCATTTCACATCCCTTGTCATTGAAGAGGGATGGAAAAACTGCAATAGGCAGCATGCACTACCAAATTAAATCGACTAGTAGTCCCTCACAGCATGAGAAAGACAAGCAGTCTAGTCATGCATGATTTTACAGAAAGTAATAAATGAAAGCTGGGGAACAAAAAGAAACTAAAATATCTTTAATCTGTATGCTTATGAAGCCCTGAACTTGAAGAAGAATGCTTGTGACCATCCACTTACCTTCAGTGGTACACCATTAACCTCCATGTCAACATACAACATGACCTGAAATATTCCAGCTTGGATTTTATTATGAAAAACAACAAATCTATTAGCACTAAACACAACAGTTAAAAAATCATATATACCACTCTGGCAAAAGCTTCAGGATTATGTTCAAGTGCAGCTTCCCAATTTTCATCAATTCCTTTCTGTAAATTAGTTAAAATGCCGTTATTCATAGTAAAACAAATGCAATATCGTGAATCAGGAAGGGGTCAATTAAAGCATGATCGACGATTATGAACAATGGCTGTTGAGTACAACAAGTAATAGGGTGCAAGTAACATAGTAAGCTATTAGAAACTGAGAATGACTAAATATTTATGTTCTGCCCTGCACCAACAAGCAGGGTTTACAAAATTTTCTGAAATTTATCTGATAAGTCAACGCTAGTGTTTAGCCAAGAAATTAAATCATAACTTATACACAATGTTAACATTGACACTATCAAACATCAACTCTCTTAAAAGCTTAAGCTGTTAGGTGAAGGTCCAATAATGATTTTAACCTCTAATACACCCACTCATGAATGAACTTCAGACAAATAGGGGCAGCAAGGAGAAAATTCATGACTAAGTAGTCATGGGACTCATATCTTGCCAAAAGTTAACTGTACCAAATACCTAAGCTGTTATGCGGAGGTTCATAAATTGTTTTTATGTCTAACAGAATTGAAAAAACAAATGACCTGGCGGATGGCAGCTTCAATCTTCCTTTGTGCTTCTACATCAAAAGGATCAGCATAAAGAAGAGCCTAGAAAAAAAAAAGAATTCAAACAAATTTAGGAGGAAAATATACTGACAGAATAATGGCAAAGCACAAGGAATAAAAATGAAGAACTCCAAAGGATTAGAAGTAAAGCAGCTTTGTAATGATACATTTGAACTTCTTGACAAATGAAAAGAAACAATAGTCACCATGCAGAAAACTTACAAGCTCTTCTTCTTTCTGACGCCTTAGTTCATCTCTTTGGCGGTGACGCATTCGTAAAATTTCCTGCAATCTATTAAGATCATTCCCAAGAATAGCTTGCGCCAACTCCGGGTCACTCTGTATGTTCCATAATAAATATGGTCATAATATAGCCAATCACAAAAGAAAGAACCAAAGAGCAAGCAAGCATGGACAGTGATTAGAACTGTCCAAATTATATCAAAAAATTTGAAATTGAATTACATTTATGTATAAACCGCTAATTAGTAGGGAAAGAATATGTTTCAACAATTTTATTAAGCATAAGAGTACATATCACATCACATATGTACTTAAAATCTCGACAAAGAAGATGATTTAAACAAAGCACTAAAAGAAAAATCAATTTACCTGAAAGAGCTGACCCATCAAATTAGGATCACGTCTAAAGTGCTGCTGAAAAGCACCAGGGTTTACAGCAGATCCATCAGTATTTAAGCTCAAATCATTGGTAGTTCCACTGAAATAATTTAAATTAATCACAAAAATTATATTAAGTTATTGATTTTTTTTTGTTCCAATGAAATGTTCTTTTCCAAAAATTGATATATATATTAATATATAATGATAGACGTACTGTCAATAACCCAGCAATCCAATAGCATGCAATAGCTTCTTTCTTAATTCTTTTAGTATTTTCACATTTATTCAAATTACATGGATGGAGAGCGAAGGGGAGAAACAGATCAAATTATAGAAATAGTGCCTGATCTAAAAAAATGATAAGCCTATTTTGAAGTAGTACCCACGGAACATCTTCCAGACTTTCACTTCCATAATTGCAAAAGTATCACTTGATTTTATTATTCATGCATATTCTTTACAGTTTCCATATGCAAATTGCATTCAATTTAGCTTAAATTTTTTGGTGAGGTGCTAGCAGTTAGTGAGTAAAATGTTAGTGAAGAGACATGATTAGACTCTTGTCAAAAAGATGAGTTAAATTGGAGTATGGAGCAAGCTGATCTACAACCCAGATTTAGTCCAGTCACATATTGAACATTGTCAGAGATTCAACAAATTATATCACTGGCAAAATGTCAACTTATTAGATCAATTAACATAAGCATGGGATCATAGTCAAGTCACAATTAACATCTAAGAACAACAAGACTGCTTGCAGGCATTCTACCATCTCATATTTTTGGAGGGAAGCATAAACAGGAAGGCGCAATTTACAGGTAAAAAATGCATTATCTCATAAGGGTGCATGCAATGTAACATCAATGAAAAGGTATACCTAGAATCAGCAGCACCAGAGGCCATCATTAGCAAATCATCATCCTTGACACCAAGGGCACTCAACTTATCAGAATTCCTCACCTCCTTTCCATTAAACAGAATTTGCTGTTGCTGAAGAGGCACACTTGTCTTCTCATAAGCCCAAGTTTAGCATCAAACAAACACAATAAGAAACCCAATCACAGAAGCAGTATACCCCAAAAAAAAAAGACATGCACACTAAAATCATATAAGATCCAACATCTCATGCACACTTCACGTGTCATCTCAAATCTAAAATTACACATGAATCAACCACCAATATAATGAATAAATACAACTCTCACATTGGATTTTATTTCTAGGTTGCAAAAATATTATAATCGTATGACCATTGACCCAGAATTGCTAATGAAAATTAGTGTCGACGTTTTATCAAAAAATTGTTTTTTTAGGGGGAAAATTGAGATGGGTAGTGGGGAGGGAACTCACCTCAACCTCAAGCAATGCCTTGACGTTTTCCACCTATCACATAAAGGGCAAAAAAAAAACAACAGGTAATGAATTGAAAAGTAGTGAATAGAAAAGAGAAATATGATGAAGATAAAAGGCAAAAAATAGGATCTTCGGTGATTACAGATTCGTGGGGATCCACATCCAACGTGAGAATTTGTTCATCAGAAGTCATGACAGTGATCTTCATCTTGCACCCGTTTCTCTCCCTGTCTCTAGATTTGTGACGATGTTGTTGTTGTTGAATGCAGCACAAGAGCAAAAAAGGGGGTCGAGGTTAGTTTTTCGATGGTAGCTCAAGTGTGGTACGAGGTAAAATGTAAAGACTAAGCAAGACTAAGATAAGAAGATTAAGGCTATGTTTAGATAACAAGTTTATTTATTGTTTATGGCATAAGTTGTATAAGTTATTTTTATAATTGAAGAAAAATTATAGTGAAACTTATTTTATATAAGCCATAAGCTGTTTTGATAAACTATCCTAGGTAGCTTATGAAAAATAAGCCCAAAACAGCTTATGAATCAGTCATAAGCTGTGTTCATAAGCTCTGCATAAGCCAATCCAAACAGCCCGTAACTGTGACTTGTGGTGGTTCAGTTTAAGTAGGAGATAACTTCTAAACTAAAAAAAAACACCAAAATGGTGCAAATTTTTTCGTTTTTTACCAAAATGGTACAGATAAAGTTATTAAATAAATAAAATAGGATTTTTAGCATTAATTAATTTAAAGTCTAATTAGTAAAATTGGATAAAAAAAATCTAATTAGTAAAATAAACAAATAAATAAAAGAGAGTTTTAAGTACGAATTTAATAGAACATCTATTTTGAGTATGAATTTAAATTCGTGGGTATGGAAAAAAAACTAATGCAAAGAGAGTAAACAGTCATTTTGGTCCTTGAAAGTGTCCAGTGGTATCACTTTGGTCTCTGTGGTCAAACTAAAATGACAATAAATAATCATTTTCAGGGATCAAAGTGACTAACGGCTAATATTTTAGGACATTTTTTAATTTTGTATATATTAGGGACTAAAATAACACCGCCTGACACTCTCTGTGTACCATCAATGACTTTGCTATTTTAAAAAAAAAAGTCATCGCTACCATTGGCGACTTCACTTTTTTTTTAAAAAAAATAATAGAAATCACCAATACCACCTGCGACTTACCCTAATTTGATAATAACTTTTTGGTATGCACCATTTTGGTGCTTTTTCCTCTAAACTAAGAAAATATAAAATCTTTACCAAATATATTATTATATTATATATTATATTTTAAAAATAAAAATTCAACTTTTTAAATAACTCGATAGAAGAGTGTGAAAATTTTAAAACTGTTTTATATATTCACTATTGTTTAGACTAGATTAGACAATATAATCTACTCATGATTTGGCTATATAATTGATGATGTTCACCCCTTAATCGAGTTAAACAAAATTAAGGAATCATTATCAATTTTATTCCAGAAAAAGTTTGTGTTTTTTATGTTTTATAATTCTTTAATATTCTTATGTGTAATTTATTTTATTTAATGTCATTTATTTTTTGTTGGGTCGCCATGTTATTGGTGCAAAGTATTCACTTACTTTACAGATGATTAATCTCCGTCGGAGAACCTGATTGACCACTTTTAGTGGAATCTTTCCTCCCAATCATTTTTTTCATCCAATATCATTTAATTTGACGAGCCTATTTAATTTACCGAAAATCTCACTAATTAATCTTCTAATCCAAATTTAGCAACATTGCTTGAGTAACCGGGTATAAAGATGGTCATATCTATTTTCAAGCAAAGATTTTTGCCTACCTTATCACCAAATAGTCTTTTTTTCTCCTAATTTTCCTTGTTATGAAAAATGTAAAAGTATAACACGGTTATTGGTTTAGAAAACTCTGGTAAAAAGACCTACAGTACATCAAAGTCTTTTGACTTGCTAACTAGTCTAAACATTAATTAGCCTATATTTCAAATTACCTATCAACATATTTTCTATCATCAATGATGTAATCTCATTTGAAATTTATCAAAAAAGTGCAAGTTGGGGGAAAAATTACCTTTATGATGTAGTTGTATATCGAATTGGAGACTTCCAAAAAGGAAGTCATAGACGGAATCTAAGACATATTATTATATTTTTTGAAAAAAAATTAAGGAAGTCATTTTTTGATTATATGATGTTGGCTTTTATTATTATATTTAAACTAAGACGAGTCATGCTTGGAGTTAGCGACTTGTCCATTTTTTAAAAAAAAAATTAGGGATACATACTTGAAGTCCACAACTTGTTCACAATGAACATGATGTAAAAGATCAACAAGATGTGTCTGGCAACATCACAGCGAATATAGCGGTGAGTTTACCTTTCAAGAGAAGATCTACTGATCTAGTGATATAGAATTCTTACACAGTTTAATAATTGATAAATGACAGGTGGTGCGGAAGGGAAAGCTGGTACAAAGTTGAGGTGCAAGGTAGCCACCACAGTTTGCTGCCATATTTTGTTCTCTTTTTTTTTTTTACGTAAATACAACGGAGAACAAAATATGGCAACAAACTGTGGTGGCAACCTTGCACCCAGTGGCGGAGACAAGGGGGGCTGACATATGTCATGGCACCCCTCAAATATTGAAAATTTTTTAGTATTTTATATATGTGGTTACCCCAAGTCATCTAGGCTAGTATTTTTGCATAACTAATATTTCTATATAGCTCATTTGACGTAACTGAAATTATTATATATAGTTTTAAAATCGGAATAATGTCTCATGTGTGTGTACAATTCTACATACACATATACACCACCTTGTTGTGGTTACACAAATTGCTGTAAATTTTTTTATCACTTCTCTATTTTAATGTTGTAATCTCATGAGTTTTGTTATTATGTGAGGAACGATTGAAAATCATGTATGTTTTAATTTGAGTTTAACTTTTTTTTTTTACATGTATTTTGAGTGTAGCTTTGTACTTAATTTGCAGCAAAAATTAATCATCAACTAAGAATGACCTTGATTTGTAAGATTTGATTATAAGACTAATACAAATTTGAGAGCAACATGAGATTCACAAATTTAATTCAGCATGAGATTTAAAATCTACCTAATTAGAGAGAATAACTAGTTATATATCAATTTTTTTTCTCAATATAGGTATATAAAAACATATTATAGCTATATATTTCTTAACTACTTATAAAAATATTAGTTATATTTCAAATTTTTTGTTTATGTTATACATGTAAAAATTAAATTTTTTCATTGAGTCGTATACTTTTTTTATCTTGGCACCACCCAAGTAAATTTTCTGGCTCTGCCCCTGCTTGCACCTCAACTTTGTACCAGTTTTTCCTTTTGCACCACCTATCATTTATCAATTGTTATAGCTAGGGGTGATTGTTCAAGAGAACTATTGCCATTTAGGAGAATATATAGTGATGGTGAACACAACCGAGGGTGGTTGTTCAGCATTGCCACTAGTTGAGAGTTGCCACTGTTGTCATTGAACTGTGCATCTTGTCTATGATAAAATTACTTATTGCAATGAAATGAGTAATTTATTGTGAGCTTTTTGTGGAATCTAAAGCCGGTGAGCATTGAGCACTTTCTCTGTGGAAAGCAATATCTAGTGTACTGGGGTTTTTCATTCTTACCTACTAACATCGTCATAGGACAATATTCTTGTTGGTGCAAATTGAATTAGGAGACCTGTACAAGAGCATTTGGCATATCAACATCACTAGTGAAAGAACAATATCATTCTGAATGGTTGGGAAGACTTCAAGAAAGATTGTAGTACTATGGTAAAATGCAAGTTTATTGTATTATTACTTGCTTGATTTTGCCCTCTAATTTGAGGACCATACATGGTATTTTCTTGAATGTTTCTATGATCGTGAAAAAGGTACTTTATCAATGCTTCCAATATGAGAATAGTTTAGCATACTTTTGGAAGAGCATTACTTTAATTCATGTAGGTAATTATTGGGGATGTGCGTGAACTTGCAGCAAAACTTAGGATTCCTTGGTTACTATTATAGTTCCTAATTTTTGTCAAGTCTTGTACAATTCCCCACATGAATTCAAGGAATCCTTTTATAGAAAATATGCTCAACTATTCTTTTATTGGAAGGAAAGATGCGGCATCTTTTTGTGGTCAAAGAAATATTCAATGAAATACCATGCCTAGTCCTCAAATCAAAAAGGGAAAATAGGGTAAGTAGTAATACAATAAACTTGTGTTTTATTGATGGTACTATAAAGTTTCTTGGAAGTCTTTCCAACCATCCTGGGCAAAATTAAATGGTCCTATTTCTAGTAATGCTAAATACCAAATGCTCTTGCATAGGTCCAGTAATTCAATTTACATCGACAAGAACATCATCCCATAGAGATGCCAGTGGGAACAATGAAAAATCCCACCACTCTAGCAATTGCTTTCAACAAGAAATGTGTTTAAGGCCTATCACCTCAAATTCCTCAGAAAGCTCACAGAATGAGTCATTCTATTGCAATAAGTAATTATATCACAGAGAACAAGCATAGTTCAATGATAATAGTTGAGATTCAAGTTGGTGGCAATGTTGAACAACCACAGGCTAGTGGCAATGATGAATAACGATCCTCAATTGTGTTTGCCGTCGCTAAATCTTCTCATGAAAGACAACAATTCTCTTGAACAAACAACCCTAGTCGTGTAAGAATTTTCAACCACTAAATCTTCTCTTAAACAAGAAACTCATCATTATGTTCGTTGAAATGTTGTCATGCACCATATTGGATTCACTACAGGCAAGCCGTAGACTCTAAATACACCTCTGTATTTTTTTTACAAAAAATGGGTAAATTGTAGAATCTTACTTAAAAAAACATTAAAAAAATCCCAAGTCAAAAATTCAAAGTATGACTTCCTTAAACCTTTTTTTTTTACAAAAATACATAATAATGCGTCATATTTTCAATCTACGACTTCCCTTTTAGAGGCTTCCAATGCAATACACAACCTTGTAGATAATTTTTCAAACTTGCATTATTTCGCTAAAATCCAAATGAGAATAGTACACTACCAAGGTGGAAAACCCTTAACGACACAATGCAATCCAATCAAAATATTAGTACTGGAATTTATTTTTAATAAAATTATAACAACAATGATACAATAAATCTCGTCAATACTAAACAATGAAGGAAGAAAATAACATAATCAACCTAAACAATTTTCTTATATTGGAAAATGGGGATTGATCAAGTCATTTCTTGATTAATAATAAACTCAACTAAAAATCCTAAGCATTTTCGATAAATATAAACAAAAAAATGAGCACAAAGGTTTTATAAAAAATAACTTGAAAAACAATCTAGTTTTGAGGGAGGGACACAGAGGTTAGAATGATAAAAAAGTTATGCGTTCAAATTTTTCATTGACATTAACATTTGCCGATAAAAAACTTGAAAAACAATAATTGTATTGATAGATATGGAGTAAGTGGATCATTCCTCACACACATATATATATAGACACACGAATACATACAAGTTGAATATGCTTTGATTTGTCATAATTTCATAAAGAAATTTGAGAATTAAACTCAGTCAATTTATTTTTATAAAAAGAATCAAACAAAGATAATACAACAAAATGTAACATATGAATGTAAAAGACATTTTCTTCCCTTGTTCAAAAATTTATTTACAAGACAAGAGAAAAATTGAATCAAATTTGTAACAAGTAGTAAAAGCTACCTTTTCTTGATTTTTTGAGATGGAGATGACAATATTAAGTTGTTTCTGGCTTGAGTTGATGTTCTTGATTGTTTGAGAATTGAGATGGAGATGTCAACAATGAGTTGTTTCTGGCTTAAGTTGATGTTGCGGTGCCTCTTGAGAAGTAAGAGAAAAAGAAGACGAGATGAGTCAAAGAATCGGGTAAATTTAGGTTAAATAAATGTCAATACACATGCTTGTGCGCGTGCACACGTGCGAGTGGATGTCGGAGATTTTCTCATATATTGTATACAATTTTTATCTTTTTCCTTAAATGTCATTATTAATATATTTAATAAAAGTATAAGGATTTAATTACTATGCACTGACAATGTAAATAGATTTTACACGGACAACCGATCATGTCTCTTCATGTATATCTTTATGCAGATATTTTAGGAAGTAATGTTATAAAGTGGAACTATAGTGGGATTTGGTTGTTTGTGTAAAAAATTATTTGGTCACACTATCATTACACAATGATTAAACTCAAAATATAAAGGCATACAAATGTAAACAATCCTAACTTGCTATTAGTGGTGTTCAAATGGTGAGTTGAAACGAGTTATGTTTGCCTCTCACTTGGCCCTAAAAATTTTTTGGGTCAAAATTTTTAACTTGAACACATCCCTAAACTCAATAAAACTCGACAATGTACAATTTCAATTAAGACTAGGTTTAAGTTAGACGAAACTAGGTTGATTCAAAATACAAATAAAATAAAATAATAAAATAAATATACAATGATGTCAAAAATAATAAAAAAATTATGCAATTCGTAAATATAAATTTTTCACAAAGTAAGAGGTGTCATTGTACTCTATTATAATTATAATAATTATAATTATAATAATTATAATTATAATAATTATAATTATAATTTTAGGACATCAATACCATGGAATAATATTAGTTATTGGCGATATATTTCAGCAAATTTAATTTTTCATATTTTAAAAAGTTTTTATGTCAAAATAACTCTTTTAAAAAAAACAAAATAAGTAAAATCCAAATCATCATCCATCATCAATTGATATTAAACCGAAGTCATGTTTTAGATCACAGCAGAATATTATAGAAAAGCAGCACAATGCATAAAATTAGTGTGTGTGACCCGTGCCATGCACGGAACCAAATGGAGGGGGGGCGAGCGGGCGATGTGCTATTTTTTCTAAGATGATTTCTGATAAAAGCAAACATAATATAAATAAATATAAATAAAAAATAATTACTTATAAACTAACGACTTATCATCCAAACTATTTTATGCACATGTAGTATATATTTAAAATTTCAATTTTATATTGAAAAAAAATTATAATTTATACTAATATGTAATTTTTTTTTAAATATTCATTCATAATAAGTTAAACAGTAATGTTCTTCATGTGAAATGTTCAAAATAAACTATATAACAAATTATATAATATGTAGACTCATGCTAATTCATATTGCTAATAGTGAAAACACAAAGTACAAATTGAAGATGTTCAATTTTCGTTCATGTAAAATGTTTAATTTTCTTTCAATTTTCTATCGTAATCTAAATATTTATTTATTTTCATGTAAAATGTTTAATTTTCTAATAATATATTTTTACTCTGTAAATTAAATATAAATAATATTTTAAGTAGTTATCAATATGTTTTCATGATTTATATCAATATGATATATTTTTACTTTGTTTATCATTATTTTATTTATAATTATTTTTATGGTGTAGATACTAATGTACTCCATGTAAACATTTCATTTATATGTGATTTAAATATTTGCCTCCGAATCTAAACACTTTTTCATGTAAATTTCAAAATTCAAAATTAAGTAAAGAGTATGATAATGTGCCTGAAATATATTAACTTAAAATTCAAAATTAAATGGGACAGAGAGAATGCATTTGCTTCATATGTGACAGAGAATATTGAGCTACCAAACACTAATAAATCAGGTGGATATAGAAGATATAAGAGTGAGTTTTAAAACAATTTGACTCAAACTTTTGCATTCTCTATTATGAATCTATTAAATATTAGAAAACTGACATATAAGGCAACCTTTATCAACACCATTCAAATATATATCTAAATAATTTAGAAGACAATTTGCCAATCTGCAATTTAATTTCATCCTAATAGCAACAAACATTTCACAAAAAACACCTACTTCAAAATTTCAAAACAACAACAGTAGAAACAAAACGCATCCCATAAGTAAAGTACAACTCTATTTCATTCAATCAAATTTCTCCTTCTTAACTCCAACCAACTTTTGAATCTTGGTGCTTGATGTTGGAGTCCCCATTCATCATTTTGTGTACTTTGAACTTTGTAGACAACACTTCTCTTTCGATCTAATTTGCTTGTAGGAGTTTGTTCCACACCATCATCCTGCACAAAGTCAATTTTAAAATTCATTCATATTACTTTTTTAACTTATATTTTGTTGAGAGAATATCAATTTGCTGAAATTTAATCCAATTAAAAGGAAGAAATAAAAATATGGGGACTCAAGAATATTGAAACCAAATAACAATCACTTAATCTCTAACAAAATATAAAACCATTATAGGTAATAATTTAAAATCTCACCTAAGCCCCCTAGCTTATCTTGCAGAAACATAAATTGTGTCATCTCTTGTCTAAAACTAACTTCATACATATCTTCAATCCTGGTATCTGACCTATAAGCAAGACAAATAATGATCTTGAACCATGTAACCCTTCACATTAATTCTAAAATTCTCCAGTCCAAACATATAGTGAAGGTCATTAATCTTGGGAAGATTCTAGTTTGCAATAGAAGTTCTTATAGAAAGCCAATTTTCATCACCAATGGCATAAGTTAACAGATCAGGGGCCATGATTAAAGTAACCGATATTTTTTTCACAAATGCTATAGGCTTTATTGGTTCAATATATATCCTGAATTTGCAATAGAAGTTCTTATAGAAGTTCTTATAGAAAGCCAATTAAAGATATAGAGATAGAAAAACAAAAAGACAACATAAATATAGATATTACCTCTCCCAAAAAACTATGAAGGTTGTTTTTAGAACAGTCCATTACTAATTTTCTTTGTTGCAAGTTTATGAGATGCTCAAGAGGGAAATTCTATGATCAGATTCAGCCTATTAACAGAACATATGCAAAAAAAATAATTCAGAAAGCACCATGAACTAAACCACATAAATATATATATTTCAAACCATAGTTAGATTAGCAGTAAAATATGTCCATAATTCATAAAACACCATTTGCAAAACCATGTGCAAAACATGAAATTTGAAATGTAGTTCCTAATTTCATGTTGAACATGAACATCTTCTATCATATATTTAAATCAACCCTTATACTGGTTGATGACTTTCATCAGCTTTTTATTGATAATATGTCAAGAAGAATCATTATATTCTACTTCACCTGTTCTCTAATTCAAAATAGCAATGAACTTTGTTATTAGTTCACCCACCTAACCATAAGCATATCTGTCATGAATAATATGTATTCTCATCTCTAGCTTTCATGAGCCTAGTATTCAGATTGATAAGAAAGTAGAGGAATGGATAAAAAAGTTCGTAAATCCACCTTTCACAAGGCTACTACTATTTTTAATCATTAAAATTCACCTAACCAGAAATCATAGCAAGAAAAGTAAGTGATGAGGATTTCAGAGTTTTGGAGCTTTTTCTATAAAACATGTATATTTGTATGCTTATAAAAAACATTAAAATCTTAGTATTCACTTTGTCAAGTGTAACCCTTAATACATAATCATCTACATGAATGCATAAATTGAGCTGAACTAAAAGATAACTAAACTTACCGATAATCTATGTCATATGCTACACGTGTTTTTCTGAAAGACTTTAGGCATTGATGGTTTTACTGGAATGAACTATCTTAACTGCTTAATAAGCCAGTTCCTCAAGCCTTTTGGGTTTTTACCAGCACTGACAATTGAAAAAATATCATTCCTTTAATCTACTAACAAATGTAAGTTTTATTATGGGTTTTTGGTCAAATATTATTTTAAGGTGAATAAATATGATAACAACTGATAATTCTGAAAGCTAGGATGATAGATAATTCCAAAAGCACCGGTACCAATTTATAAAGGAAACCACTATAACAAATACACCTTAGAATTTGACTATATAATGATGTTAATAAGCCAATGGGCAGAAAACAAAATATTGTTGACAAATCAAATGCTTTCGAAAAATAACATCATACATATGGCAATCCAAATCTGTAACCACTTGCATCAAATAAAAAACCACATCTCCTTTTTCTAGTTATACATGTACTCTGATGACCTCATTTCAATTTTGCTAGTAAAAAGCAGCTAGAATGTGGCAAATAAATTCAAATACCTTTGAGAGAAGTAACAATTAAGAAGAAATTTATAAAACAGAGGACCATTAACACCTATAATTAAGGTACAAAAGGCCTACAATTAATTAATGACAGTACTTACTTGTAAAAAACACTAATGACAGCCCGTACAAATCATCTGCAACGGTGGTCTGCATAGTAATCAAATGTAATCTCCTTAAATGGACAAAGTCTTTATATCAATTGGTTCATGTGTGCATTTGTGAATAAAAATCAATAAGATCCATAAATTTTTAATCACTTGGTTCTTGTCAAGAATGAAAGAGGTAGGAAAATTTATACATGGAACCAAAACCATTTTGAAAAAGGAGGAGGCAAGAAAATTTACCTAGAGGTTTTTCTGGCTACAAAACAAAGAATCCTTATCATTCAAGACTTTCAAGTTGCAGAGGATCCTATTTGAAGGCTATGTGCTTAATCAATATAGTCATCTAGAAAAAGTTTTTCTTTATTCAATACATAAGCAAATTTTCAATGAAATTTACATTGACATATAGATGCATACACATTGAGATAAACTTTAGCATATTATCACTTTTTACCATGGCTTGAATTTCTATTCTCCCTGACATGAATTAGTATAGAAAACTTTAAGTGCAGAGATTCATATCTAAATATAGCAAAAGTTAATGCATGATGAATTATCCATAGAACCTAGAAACTAAAAATATCCTCATTTGCAGGTTAAAATTTGAAAGCAAAAACCAAAAATGCATGATGATATTTTTCAGGGAAAAAAGGCAAAACAAATAGGGGAAAACAGGTTCTTACAATGCCAAAGTAGAACTTGAGCAAACTGATCAATTCCCTTCTTATAAAGGAATCCATCCAAGGCAATAACCCTAGCAAACTCATTGTGCATTACTTCTAATGTCTCAGATAGAAGCATAAAACCTTCAAGCTGGAAAAAATAATCGCAAAATCTAACTCCAAATCATCAAGATATTCAACATAATCTTAGAAAAAATAGAAAAAAAAATCGCAAAAGGGAAAATAAGAAGAGGCAAACCAGAGATTCTGAGCTTTTATGGTGACTTTTCGGTTGGAAAGCTGCAAAAAAAATGAAGGTAAAGAGATAAATAGTGTTGAGTAACAGACACTGCTAGAATTTAAAAAAGAAGAAGAAAGAAAAGGAATTCATCGAAGAGAAGCAGAGAAAAAGATTGATGATTATACCGTAGAGAGAGAACCCAGCGGTGCCACCAGTGATGTGTCGATTGATCAGCTCGAAGCTCCTCCTCATCGAAACCTCCAAAACCCGCCGTTGGAGAAGAAGCACCGCCGCATAACCCTCCAAACGCGACGCCAACTCACCTCAACTGTTGCATTTTATTTTTTTTGTTTTCTAATTTTTTTCGTTTCTTGAAGCTATGCGAAATGATGGAGCCATGGAGAGAAATAAAAGGATTGAATCTGATGGAGTGAGGAAGAGCCAAAAAAATGAGAAAAGAATTGAAGAGGAAGAGGAAGGGTGTGGGTTGTGGAGAAAATAAATGGAAGAAAATAAAGGGAAAAAGCAAATTTCAAATTGAATAGAGAGAAATAGTGCTCGCACACTCTCACTTCTCATTTAAATTTTTTTACCACTTTCCCATGCTATGTGCACTGCACAGCACTGCACAGTGCACACACTATTAAAGACCAATTTTAATTTCTCCACTTTCCAATATTAATTATTAATTAGTTTTACATTTTACATTTTATTTTTAAGTTATAGAAACTTACTTATAATAGAAATGTGTCAAAAATGTGTCTTAGAAGCTATTGCTTGAGACAATACCACCTCAATGATTTTTTATTTTTTAAACTCTACTTTTATATTAGTTATAGATGTACAAAGTAAAAAAACAAAACCCAAATAAAAAAAAATGGGCAGAAAATCAGAAATCCCTTGTGTTGTGTGCAGTGCACCGTTCCACTTGCAAGTTGCAAGCAAGTGTTGCAACCATTCCGAAAATCCCTTCAGATCTCAACACACACACACACACTCTCTTCGGTTCGCACGACGCACCCATTTTCATTTCTGTCTCCCTGTCTTCCTCTCTCTCTCTTTCGTAATTCTGAATCTGAATCTCAATCCATCTGCAAATTCTGCTCTGTACTGCACAAAACTCTTCACACCAATTCCCAATCTCATCAGATTGAATTGATTGCTTGATTGATCCATCCATTCATTCATCAAACTCAATCCAGTTCAGTTCAATCTGGTGATGGCTTCCTCAAATCAACCACCGCCAACGACACCCCCATTCGACATGCACTCCTTCTTCAACCCTCCAAACCCTAACCCCAACCCCAACCCCAACCCTAACCCTAACCTCTCATCCCCATTCCCTCCCTCTGCTCCTTCACCACCTCCATCCTCCTCCTCCTCTTACCCTCCACCCACAGGTCCCTTCTCCGCCATACCCTTCCACCACCACCACCAAAACTTCCCCTTCGACCACCACCTCCAACAACAACACTTCCCAATCCACCACCCCCTCCAACCACCCCAACACCAACACCGTTCAATCTCATTCCCCACTCCCCCTCTCCAACCCCAACCCATCCCTCCCCCTTCCAATCCCAACGCCGGTGCCCGCCTCATGGCCCTCCTCAGCGCCCCTCCACCGCAACAGCAACAACTACCCGCCTCCGTCCCCTTTTCCTCCGATTTCGGCGCTGCCGCGAATTCGCCACTCGTTCCGCCCTCCTCCTCGGGTGCGCTGACCGCCGCCAATGCCGCTGCCGCCGCGCTGAGTCGGCTGCCGAGCGGTAAGGTCCCCAAGGGACGGCATTTGATTGGGGACCACGTCGTGTATGACGTGGACGTTAGGTTGCCCGGTGAGGTGCAGCCCCAGCTTGAGGTCGCCCCAATTACAAAATACGGGTCGGATCCTAACCCGGTTTTGGGCCGGCAGATTGCTGTGAATAAGTCTTATATATGTTATGGGTTGAAACAGGGGAACATCAGGGTGCTCAACATTCACACTGCAGTGAGATCTTTGCTCAGAGGCCACAATCAGGTTTGGTTTGTTAATGGCTTGTCTTTTGTTGCTTTGTTGGAGACTTGTGCTGCTTTTGTAATTTGAAAAAAACAAAGTAAACATTTTATGGGGTCTATCATCCATGCTTTAGGTGATAAGAGAGGTGAGAAAAACATGAAGTGAGATGAACTTAAGAAATTGTTGAATATTATGGTTTAATAAGATGAAAAGAAACAAATGTGGATCTATCATGTACTTTGAGAAAGCTTAGCTTTTAATTTCCTTGCGTATGAGTTTAAGTTTCATTTTTGGCGTTTGGGGATATTTTTGCCACCATATTACTACGTGGAAAAGGGCCAATCTAAGATTTGAATTGTAATCCTGATCCGAACATGTTATATGGATGATGACTGTGTTGGTATTTACTTGATTATCAAATTCATAGGACGAAAATAGCAGATACCAACAATTGGCACACGAGCAACTCTTATGTTGGATTTTCTCACTAGCATTGCTTTGCTTCTTAGTTCTTACTTCTTACTTAGTGAAATTTACTTTGAAGTGCTGCTATAATTCTTGGTGAAAGGAATCATTATGTTTTGTTCATTGTAGCAGATTTCTCATATTTATTATTCAAAGGTTGTTCTGGCTTGATTCCTTTTGGCTGATGAATGTTTACTTATTTCAGACTATACTGCTATGTATTTGTATGCTATTAATGGCAAAATCATTAAAAGGCTAACCAATTTATTCTTTGATTAATCTTTTTTTTTTTTAAATTATTGTCAGAGGGTCACAGACTTGGCATTCTTTGCAGAAGATGTACATCTCCTGGCTAGGTAGTTTCTGCTGCCAGAAATTTTTAAATTGCCCAGTTTGTTTGTCTGTGAATTATGGTAACATGTTTTCTCTACAGTGTTGGCACAGATGGCCGTGTCTATGTGTGGAAAATCTCTGAAGGTCCAGATGATGAAGATAAGCCTCAAATTACTGCCAATATTGTTATTGCTATTCAAATAGTAGGAGAGGAGAAAGTTGAACATCCTCAGATTTGCTGGCACTGCCACAAACAAGTAATTTCCCCATATTCTCCTGTTTTGTTGTTCTCAATCCCAATAGGCCTAAGGCAATGGTTTAACTTTATTCTTGTATTCTTGTTATATTAATTCAACCTTTTCATACAGGAAATTTTGATAGTCGGTATGGGAAAACATGTTCTTAGAATTGACACCACAAAAGTTGGAAATAGTGAATTGTTCGTGGCAGAGGATCCTCCAAAATGTCCTGTTGACAAGCTCATTGATGGGGTTCAGCTTGTAGGAACACATGATGGGGAGGTGACTGACTTGTCAATGTGCCAATGGATGACAAATCGATTGGTATCTGCATCACAGGATGGCACGGTTTGTATTTTCTTGTTTAATTATAGTAATTAACTGCTATCTTTTCTTCTTCTTTTTCCTTTTAATTTTTTATTCATTTTTTTCTTCTAATATATGGGAGCATTAAATGATAGAAATGGAGAGAGAAAACAATATAGTAGACGTTTCAGAAAAACCAGTGAGGACAAGTATGGGGAACAAATATGAAACTGGGAAAAAAGTGGGATATAGTTATCTCTAATTTATTTTATACTAACACTTAAAAGTTAAAACCTTATAATTTCTATCATAATTATTTAACAGATTAGGATCATTTGGGAACTCATGGGGAAAAAGTGTTGACAGAAAACTACATTCTGTTCTCATCATTAATTTAAATATTGTCTCAAACGAGTGTACTTTCCCCATGCATGCATAGTCCTGCTTTTTGGTTACTTTTTTAAGTGTAATAGATGTCTCAATTATATTTGTCTTCTATAATCAAATGTGACAGATAAAGATATGGGAAGATCGGAAGACACAGCCACTTGCTATTTTGAGACCACATGATGGACATCCTGTTTTTTCTGCTACTTTTTTTACTGCTCCACACCAGCCTGATCATATCGTCCTTATCACAGCAGTAAGCGTGTTCATCAATTTTTATAATATAGCTGATCAGGTCTCTGAATTTGAGTTTCCTGAAAGTCAGTGTAGTGTAATTTTTGCCATAAAAACCAATTTCATTCACTAGAACATACCTGTTTATCATTTAAAAGCATATTTTTTGTGCAGAGGTCTGTATCCATAGTTTATTAGTATTATCAAATAGTCCTTCGTAGAACTAACTTTTTTCACATGTCACTATCCTAATTATATTTGTTTCACTTGTTTACATTTAACACCAATTTGTAGGGACCACAAAACCGGGAAGTGAAGCTTTGGGTCTCAGCAGGTGAAGAAGGTTGGCTGCTCCCAAGTGATGCTGAATCTTGGAAATGCACTCAGACATTGGAGTTGAAGAGTTCAGCTCAACCATCTCTTAAGGATGCATTCTTTAATCAAGTTGCAGCATTGTCCCATGCAGGTCTGCTTTTACTTGCAAATGCCCAGAGGAATGCTATATATGCTGTCCACTTAGAATATGGTCCTAATCCAGAATCAACTCGCATGGATTATATAGCTGAGTTTACTGTGACCATGCCCATTCTGAGTTTTACTGGAACAAGTGATATTTCACCTCATGGTGAACATACTGTTCAGGTTTATTGTGTTCAGACACAGGCTATTCAGCAGTATGCTTTGGATTTAGCACAATGCTTGCCTCCTCCTTTGGAAAATGTGGGGCTAGAGAAGTCAGATTCCAGTGTTTCCCGGGATGCAATTACTGCTGAAGGATTCACCTCTGTGGACTCATCTGTGGGTAGAACATCTGAAATGTCTTTAGCTAGTTCTACTCCCAAAACAATGATGCAGGCAAGTAGCACTGAGAGTGGTCTTGTGGCAAGATATCCTTTAAGCTCTGGTCATATTGAGGCTCCTATTTCTAATGAAATCAGCAGTTCAAATATTGAAGCTAAACCTGTTACATTGGCTCCTTCTAGTAGTGATGCTGATATTGTCTGTGTTCCTTCTCCGCCTCTTCCTTTGAGCCCAAGGTTGTCCAGAAAGCTTTCTGATTTCAGGAATCCGCAATCTAACTTCAGTGATCATGTCGGGGACCAACCTGTTAATGATTATTCAGTTGACAGACAAATGGATACCATTCATAGGAACTTGTCTGACCAATTGAATAATGATTCCAAGAATGATGAAAAGAAAATCAGACAGGACGACATTTCTAGCGTACTTAATCCCCCTGTCATGTTTAAGCAACCAACTCATCTGGTTACACCATCTGAGATCACAAAAGCCGGTTCCTCCTCTGAGACTAATATAATCGATAGAATGAGTGAGGGAGAAGCAAAGATCCAGGACGTGGTTGATGTGGGCAATGCTGAAGTAGAAGTGAAAGTGGTAGGTGAGGCAAAATCTAATCAAAGCGATGAATTTGGCCGGCAGGGGCCACAACAAAACCCAGTTTCTGATGGTAAAGAAAAATTCTTTTGCTCTCAGGCTTCAGATCTCGGTATTGAGATGGCCCGAGAATGTTGTGCAATATCTGGGGAGGCTTACATTACAGAGGAACCTGGACAAGTTGATTCTATTGTAGGGGACTCGCTGGCCCAACCTTCTAATGCCAGTGAGGATGGACTTCAAGACATGGCAAAAGATGTCCATGAAAAGGTTTCTGACTCATCTACATCAATGGCATTACCACCATCACCTGCACCTAATACAAAAGGGAAGAGACAAAAGGGTAAAAATTCTCAAGTATCAGGTCCATCTTCCCCATCTCCAAGTGCGTGCAATTCAACTGATTCATCCAATGAACCAAATGGAGGTCCAATCCTCCCATCTACCGAAAATGCTTCTCCTCAAATTATGGCAATGCAAGAATCACTCAGTCAGGTGATTTCTCAAGAGTTTGTTGCTGGTCATGATGCATAGCTAATATTGCCTTATATTTTAATGCATTGGATGTATCTATTTTGTGTATTTGGGCAATTTTACTAATCAATAGTTTGTCTTATTTGGCAGTTATTGACAATGCAAAAAGAGATGCAGAAACAAATGACAATGATGGTTGCAGTTCCAGTTACAAAAGAGGGCAGAAGACTTGAGACTGCCCTAGGGAGAAGCATGGAAAAAACTGTCAAGGCCAATGCTGATGCTTTGTGGGCTCGAATTCAAGAAGAGAATGCAAAAAATGAAAAGTTGTTGCGAGACCGTATCCAACAAGTTACAGGTTTGATTACTAACTTCATGAACAAGGATCTACCAGCAATATTGGAGAAAACAGTAAAGAAGGAAATGGCTTCAGTTGGACCAGCTGTAGTCCGATCAATGTCTCCTGCTGTGGAGAAAACAATATCTTCTGCTATAGTGGAATCCTTCCAGGTTTGTACTTAATATTTATCTCTAGTAGACACCAGAAGTAGCAATTAGAAAATGAAGTTGTCTTGCTGGGATCTAATTGTCGCCTTATGCCATAGAGAGGAGTGGGTGATAAGGCAGTGAATCAACTTGATAAATCAGTTAATTCAAAGCTTGAAGCTACTGTAGCTAGGCAAATCCAAGCACAATTTCAAACAACTGCCAAACAGGCGCTTCAGGTAAGCCACTTATCTTGCTTTTACTTTAAATGTGTCGAATCTTATATTAATTCATTCTTGGAGTCGGTGGTATTTGTGATTTCATCATGTGGCAGAATTTGTTCATCAGTGAAATAATTTCATCTGTAGGATGCACTCAAATCCAGTTTTGAAACAACAGTGGTTCCTGCATTTGAGATGTCATGCAAAGCCATGTTTGAGCAAGTTGATGCTACATTTCAAAAGGGCATGGCTGAACATTCAACTGCAGTGCAGCAACGCCTTGAATCTGGGCCTACTTCATTGGCAATGACTCTAAGGGTGAGTAACTGAGTATACTTGTTTCTTTGGTGTCGTCTGTAGCAACCTTCTTCTTTTCATTTGAACAAAAATGTCTTCAAAAACAGTTCAGAGGTAGACAAGACATTTTATTTAAGAGAGACATGGCTAGTCATGGAAAATGATGGTCAGGGATATTAATGGTATGAGAAAAATGAAGAGTATAAATAATTAATTTGGATTGGATTTCAAAACATTTTACTTTAATAAAATGTATTAGATGGCCCTTTTATTTTATGGTTTTTTTTACAACAAAGCATGGCATTTTTGTCTGAATGGGGGCTAGGGTTGACCCTTTTACCCGGATGTTTTGTATTTGAACCTTTAAACTGCCAAAAATCTCAAATTACTTGCAGGGGCTTTGGATCCAGTCCTGTCGGAGGTGTTCTGTTCCCCAAGTTGTCTCTATTTCTCCCTATGATATGGCAATGTAGTGACAGAGAGAACTTGGGAATATATCCTCCCTGGAACAGGAGTGGTTCTGGATCCACTTGCATTTTAATCGCCTTTAGGTAGCAGGTCTTTTTGTTTTAACTGAAAAGCAGATATTCTACTATTACTTTTGCATTTTAATCTGTATTTATGCCTGCCACTTATTGAGTGAGCTAGGGTCTTCACACCACCAACATAAGGGAAGCTTGCTGACTTTCATGTTTTGCTTGATGTATGATTGTATATGTTTCTATGTTATTGATTCTTATTTTAAAAAAGATCACAGTGCCTTAGTTTATGCTTAAAGTGACATACTTCTGACATGCTGGTAAAGCTTTTGGACATGATACTCTTGTTATTTAGCTTGCCAACGTCTCTGTATCTCAATGTTGGTATTCCTCTTAATGCTATTTGCAGGATTCCATTAATTCGGCATCGTCAGTTACTCAAACCTTGAGTAGAGAAGTGCTTGAGGGTCAGAGAAAGCTAATGGCACTTGCAACCGCAAGAACAAACTCAGGCACAATTAATCCTCTGCCCATCCAGCTGAACAATGGTCCTTTACTTCATGAAAAGGTAGGGAGCTTTACTGACTAACCAACCACTTGTGGGTCCTTGTTGTAGATAGGGAGTTAACAGAAGCCCATACTTTGGACATTGCATGGTAATATTTGCTAATGCAATTTTGGTATGCTTTATCAGGTTGAGGCGCCACTAGATCCTACAAAGGAGCTAGCAAGGTTGATTTCTGAGCGGAAATATGAGGAGGCATTCATTTCAGCTCTACACAGAAGTGATGTATCCATTGTATCTTGGTTGTGTGCTCAGGTATGCCAGAGAATGATGTTTCCTTATTTTGCGATGTATCTTGTTGCTGTTGTGCAATGTGTAATTGACCATTGAGAGAATCACTCCATTTCTGCCAAGCAGGTTGATTTACATGGACTTTTGTCGAGGGTTCCTCTTCCTTTAAGCCAAGGTGTAGTGCTTTCACTTCTGCAGCAGTTGGCTTGTGATATCAACAACGACCCACCCAGAAAGATCGCGTGGATGACAGATGTGGCTACTGCCATAGATCCCTCAGATCCCATGATTTCAGTGCACGTACGACCCATCTTTGAGCAAGTCTATCAGATACTGAATCATCAACGGAGCTTGCCGACAATGACTGGGGCTGATCTCTCAAGTATCCGTCTTTTGTTGCATGTCATCAACTCTATGCTCACGACATGTAAATGATTTTTTTCTTCCTTCCCAGAAATATGTGCAAATTCGCCTTTTGATTTGAACCTCTCTTAATACGATTGGAATTTTGTACAAAGCTGTGAGTTTCATTGAAAGGGTCGAAATCGGTAAAGTTTCATCCGTCCAAATATTGTTCAGCCTGCAGCAATTTGTATTTTTTTGACTCAATTTACACGCTCCTTCATCTTCAGCCATAATTTCGACGTGCGGTAACTCGTTGAGGACTACGAATCTATGAGGAATGGAGCATAGCCGGAAGTTTTGTTTTGTTTAACAATTACTTGTGATAGTTTGCGTTTGCAACTATTAAAAAAGTTCTCGACTCTGTCTATTGTTTAGGAATGATCTAAACGGCCATTGTGTATCTGTCAAAGTACAAGTTCTTTAATTATGCTTCCTCTTAGTATAATTCGTTGAGCTGATTAGCACTAAGCACTTTTCGAATTTTGTGTTGACAGAAGTTATCTAGGTGTAATCGATCAATTAATATATACACTATTATTGTTATTGGGGGTTTAAGGGAGGATTTAATATACTTTGGCAAAGCCCATGTAGGACCTTACGTGGAGAAGGAGGGATAAAAAGGACGCACTTTTGTTTGCATTTCTCAGGTTTTTTATAAAAAAAACTAAGCCGTCTTAAGAATCATGGTACATTATCGTTCCAAACGAATGCAGCACCAAGGTTTATATAATTATGGAGTATAGACTAACATTCTATGTTGATTTAATCTACATGAAACATGAAGATAAGGTCTGTTCAAGAATTTCTTTGCCTTTTATGTGAGGTGGCAGAATTAGAATAATGCTACGTAAAACTTAAAGCACGGTAAATAAGGCGACATTTGTACATCAAACTTTTTTTGAAGATGTGGTGTAATCCATATGAATAGCATTATTCTAATTCTTCTAAAAAATATTCTCTCTCAAAATAATTACATTGACTGTAAGAACATTAAGATAAGTTTTTCTATTACTAAAATAATTATCATAATAAGTAGAGTAAACACTTAATTTAGGCCCTGTTTGGATAACAAACTTATCTACTACTTCTGACATAAGCTGTATAAGCTATTTTTATAATCGAAGAAAAATTATAGTAAAACTTATTTTATATAAGTCATAAGCTGTTTTGATAAGCTATTATGGGTAGCTTATGAAAAATAAGCCCAAAACAGCTTATGAATCAATCATAAGTTGTGTTCATAAGCTCTGCATAAGCCAATCCAAACAGACCCTTAGTCCTTTGGTAATGTGAAAATGTGATCATGATCCTTTCATGAGTTTTACATGGCAAGCAATTAAGAGAGAGACAGATAAACGGTTTAACAAATGAGATTTACAGTTCTTTGCAGCGTCACGTAATTTTTGTTGTGTCTTATTCTCAGTCCACGTGAAAGGATTGAAGTCTATTGACTCTTGTTAATTTCTCTTGTGTCCTTTTCTCTGTCGAAGTAATTTACCTCAAAGATTAATATAAAAAAAAAAAGTAATTTACCTCAAAGACATAAGCTAAGCTGCGCTAAATTAAATGCATTCGCTTAAATAAATACAATTTTCTTTTGTATATCTTGCTTATTATTCCCATTGGCTTTTCTGAAATTTCAAGCAAGAAGGAAATGAAATATGTCCCACCAATTTTTTTCTGAAAAAAAACATTTACATTCTCACAAAAAAAGAGACAGGAATTTACATCATTTTTGTTTTTCTTTCTTTCTTTCAATTTTTTTTTCCACTTTGTCCTAACTTCTAGATTCTACATCCCTAACTAACGTTAGTAATTTCCAAACCACATCACTCTCTCTTCCCAATGTTCTTCCTTGTCAACCAATCCACCCACAAATGTTCATTGTTAATAGCCGAAGCAAAGTTAAAAAGCTCTCTCTCTACCAGCATTGGTCCGTTTCCCATCTCCGGGTCGTGTAAAACCCTGAATACCGGTTCTGTGTCAACGGAGACGGGAACCTCCGGTACTTTCCGCCGTGCGCCGCCGTCAGAGACAGATCGTACATCGCCCTCGCCGACGGATCAGACAGCGTCTCATAAGCGTTGCGGATCTCGATGAAGTCCCCGTCGTCGTTCAACGGGGACCGCTTCGCCGCCGCGTCGGGGTGGTAGAGCTTTGCCAGACTCCGGTAGGCCGATTTGATCTCCGTCGGCGACGCGTCGTGCTCCACTCGCAAAACCTCGTAGAGGCTCGCCGCTGCCGTCCGCCGTGACTCGACCGCCTCCGCCGCGACGGCGCGGACCGAAACACGGCGTCGATTGGCGCAGTCGGAACTCGGATGCCGGAGAAACCTGGCGGATTCATCGGAGAAGCGGTGTGGCCGGACGGCGGAAAGAGAGCCGAGGCTGAGCGTTGCCGGCATCGGAAAATTGAATCGGAGAGTTGAGATATTTTATATTTCTTCCGGCGGGGGGTAAAATGGGAATGCTAAATGTTGGTGCTCTGCTTTTTGCGCTGAGTTAAGTGAGGTGAGAGGGTTTATATAGAGGTCAAAGGTGGAGAGAAGGAGAGCGAGGGGCATAAAGGACATTTCGCTGACACGAGAGATGGGTGTATATATCTGTGTGTGGGGCCTGTTGAAGAAAAAGAGAGTGGAACAAATGGTACAGTGCCTTCTGAAAGGGCTTCTAGAAGACCTGGGTTTTTGGGAATGGGATAATAGTAGGATCCACGTCAGTTTTGCTTCAAACATTTTTTAAGATAGGTTAGTATTTAGTAGCAAATAATGATAAAGAAAATTTTTAATTTTTAAAAACTACACTCATTAATTATATTGAAAATATAGTAATTATTTAATTTAATATCATATTTTTTATGTGAGAGTTTTATTAACGAGTATATTAATTTAATATCATTTGATACATTTTAAATGTTTTTAGTTATATAGAAAATAAAATTAAATGAATTTTTTTAATAAAATAAATACTTTTTATTAATCCTTTTCATTTTTTCATATCTTAAATATACTCATTAATATTATTTTAAATAACTAATAAAATGTATCAAATATTTTTTAAGTCATTAATTAAGACACGAAATAAAGCTCCTTTTATATTTTAAAAAGACCGATACACTATGTTGACTTTTTTTTTAATTTATCAATAAATGTTGCCAAGGTAAATACTTTAAACAACTAATTAACAACATTTTTTTTCCCAAAAGAGACATTGGTGCTTGGACTTTATATTCTTTAGGGCTGCTCTCTTAAGGTGAGTAAAAAATCAAAAGAAACGAATTGAATTGTGAACTAAATTACCAAATTGAATTATAAAAAAAAAATCACAAGGGTTCTGCAAATGGTTTTAGAATTAGTTTATGAGCTGATTTCAAAATTAATTTTTGAAACGATTCACTAACAAGCTAAAAAATGGTTCAATTTGTTCTTGTGTGAAATTGTTAAAGTTTACTTTAGTTTGACTGAATTATTTTTTTGGCCCAATTTCTTTGTGAACTGAACCAATGCCCAACTGTAACTGGTCCTTAATTTTAATTTGAGGGAAGAATGCCAAGAAAATGAAGGCATTGGACACTAGGAGTACAATTGGTTGTATAATGATATTTCAAATTAGTAGTGCTCTAGCTCCCCCTCTCATCCTTTGGATTTTAATTAATTAAATTCTTCTGGAATAATGAATATGATGGATAAGTCCTCTTGGCTTTGTCAAATTTATTTCCCATTACTATCTAAAGCTAACTAAACTATGTAGACTAAATATTGTGAGCAATATTAACTAAACTATGTAAATATTTCAAAAAGTATCATGATGTTATTTTTATTAATTTAAATAATTAGCCCTTATCTCTCATTTTGAACATAGACCGAATTAATTCAGTTGGAGAAAATAATAATTAAACCAAATAATGTGGCAGGGAAGAAAGCTTCTGGAAGGTAAGGACTAAGGAGCAAGAGTGTTGGAGTATGATGTGACATTGGATATCATATGAGAAAAACACTTGGCAATTGGCAGAGACAGGCCGTTGCTGCCGTTCATTTTATGAGTCAAATTTTGATCCAATTTGGAATAAAAAAAATCAATTACTATGTATCGGAGTAAAATAATTTTACATAAATATTTAATCACATTTCACTGTAATGTTATTTTGTAATATTAATTTTTAAAATATATGTATAAATATTTATATGATCCCATATATGATTGAATTTTTTTTACACCGACAGTCGTACATAATAATTAATCTTTTTGAAAAAAAAATTACTTTATTAATAAATATTTTTTTTTAAAAATTTGATGTTAACATTTGCCTAAGGGGATTGGTAAATATACCCCTTCTTTTTTGCCATCTACTCTACTTAAAAGTCAGATCAATGTAAAAATACAAAAATATCCTTTTTTTATTTTTTTGTATTTTCCCGCATACACCCCACTGCTACCGGAAACTCGAGTTTCCGGTAGTTCAAAATTTGAAATTTTGTACTACCGGAAACTCGAATTTCTAGTAGTTCAAAAATTTAAATTTGTGCCGGAAATTCGAGTTTCCGGTAGTGCAAAATTTCCTGAAACTACCGGAAACTAGAATTTTTGGTAGTGCAAATTTTCAGTTTTGAACTACCGGAAATTCTAGTTTCCGATAGTTCAAAAGTTCAAATTTTGAACTACCGGAAACTCGAATTTCCGGTAGCACAAAATTTCAATTTTTATAACTACCGAAAATTCAAATTTCTAAAAAAATATTAAAAATTTACCGGAAATTTAAATTTTCGGTAGTTGTAAAATTAAACTTTTATAACTACCGGAAATTCGAATTTTCGGTAGTTCTAAAATTCAATAAAATTCAATTTTAGAACTACCGGAAATTCAAATTTCCGGTAGTATAAAAAGGTATTTTGATATTAAAATTTTTAAATAGTAACAAGTGAGGTGAATGAAAAAAAACAGCGAGTGTATTTACCAATAACCTTGCCTAATAATAGTGCAATTAAACCAAATGTCAGTTTGAGCTGAAGATTCCAATTTCAAGCCGTGGCCTGATCTGTCACCTTTTAGATATTCAATAATTTCATTGTCTTCTTTTTCTTTTTTATTTTCTAAATCACCGTCACAGATAGATACTATTTTTCATATGTATTAAAAAAATCTCAAAAATGCCTCAACTTCTCATGTTTTATTTCAGTAATCTATAAAAAAATGTAAAATGATTTATGATTACATAAAAAAATGGAATTTTTATAATACATGAATCATAGTCCAAGATAAGATTCCATGGAAATTCGTGCAGGCTAGGCTAGAGTGAGTGGAGTGGAGCTGCTGTGGATGGGTTTTTCCTTCTAGAAGCTCTTGTCATTACTCATATTTTTCCTTTATTTTTTGTGGTAATGATATTGTTCAATACTCCTTGATGTGAGCTGTGAAAGAGAGCGGGATACGGAATGTTAAAGATCTCTACAACTACAAGGCTACAATCCAGAGTGGGACCCTACAAAGAGACTTCATAACTCCATTTCTGTGGACACTGCCCCACACGTACCCACTGGTCTAACACGTTGCTGTGGGACTTCTAGAAGGATTCCCTTTTGTTACTAACATATATTGTTATTTTTTTTCAAAATAAAATGAACTAAGAAATGATTTTTTTTTTAAAAAGTGTATTATTTAATATAGACATATGAGAGCATATTATTGTTGTTATTTTCCTCTTTTTTTCTTGTTTTTGTTGAATTAAATTTTTCTATCTGGTTGTTGATTCGAGGAATATATACAAATAATAATTGAATGACCATCTAAAAAAGGTTAGGAGTTTAGGATGATGAGTTTTTTTTTTTTGGTCTAGTTTTAATTTTTTTTTGGGTCTAGAGGATGATGAGTTTAGTTAGTACCAGCACAATAATGATTTGATTGTTATGTAAAATATCAATTAGAACAAATTAGGCGAATGAAGTGAAATATTCGTTACACCAAACGCAGGGGAACGCCATGTCCCAGACACAGCCTTGGAAACCCGAAATCTAAAAGATAAAGAAAGTGCTAGCTGTAGACATGGAAATAATATGCGCTTATGACATGGAATATATCCAAAAATCAATATGTTTATATTATGAGAATAAACTTTTTTTTTCTCCAAAGATCAGATAGTATTTGAAAGAGCAAAGTCCATAACAAAGATACAAGGCCCTCCGCCCGAAGAACAACATATAGCAAGCAATCGAAAAATACACCGATACATCCCAAGGTGCGTTGCTGACATCAATACAGCAAATACACCACATTCACCCCATTCTAGAAAAAACTAAAACACAGACTAAACCAAACAACAATGCATTAAAAGTAAAGCTAAGCTGGAGACCACGCAACACAGCAAAAAAATAACTTACAACAAAGTACATAACAAACAATAGAAAAAACACACCAACACACATAAACAAACCGAGCACACCCCAGACATGAAAGAAATCATTGAGACATAAACTTTTTTAAACACCTCTTTAGAGGTAGGCTTAGCCAATAGCCATGCAAAGGCCTAATCGTAAACGAGTGAGAAGGGAAAAACTAAATTGACTTGAAACAAAACTCATTTCCGCTCTAACGAGAATCCTAGCTATCAGCTAGAATTAATATGTGCTAAAAGAAAGCAAATGCAAAATGAATCTTCCTAATCCTAAACTGATTATCAATACAAAATGGATCTCATAAAAAAAAAATCAATACAAAATGGAACTTTCTCTCTCTCAAAAAAAAAAAGAAAGAAAGAAAGAGATCAGTACAAAATGGAACTTGGGTATGTTTGTACAAATTATTTATTTAGCAAACAGAGCCCGATCCTTCTTAACCTTTTTGTTTTCTTTTGGTTTTGGATAAGTTTTTTTTTTGGGTCAACGGTTTTTTTTGGTCAAATGGTCAACGGTTTTAAATAAGGTTAGGTTGTCGTTTGGGCCTGTGGAGGATTGTAGCCCACTTTAGACCTCGCGCTTAATCCTGCGGGCTTGGATCAGAATGGAAAGGATAGCTTGGTAATGACCCAGTTTTTGAGATTTCTGGAGGTTTTGGAGGAAAATAGAAAATTGCTTGAAGATCCATGTAGATAAATCAGGGGGTTGTTTAAACAAGTAAGGTGGAACAAGTTTTTTCTTTCTTTCTGGTTTCAGAATGAAGAGTAAATTATAATAATTGCATGATTTCCACTTCATAGGATCTCCTAGCTGTACAAGTACAACCCCCCATGTTATTTATCCTTAGCCTTTTGCTTGAACTGTCATTGAAGTACTTTTATGAGTTTATCATCAAACAACATCTTCTGAGGGAATGGTCAGTAGGAAGAGTTGACCAATAAATGATGATTTCAATTTTCAGGTGCAGCTAATATGAATGATAATGTATGGCAGGGTTCAAGACACAGATAAAAAGATAACGCTACCATAAATGAATCCCTCTTAAGAAACAGATAGAATCATAGAAATGTCTCAAGAACCGTCCAATATTATTATAGTAATTATGGATGGTGCTGTGGTAAGGTGGAGCTTACTTACGAAAGCATCCTTATTCTATTGGTTGCTTGATTTAGAAAATACAGTGTGAAGATCAAAGATGAAAAGAGGCAGAAAGATTTGTTCAGAGGGTAGTAATTAATTTATACAAATCGAGGGGGCAGGTAGCTTAGCTTATTAACTAGAATCATAAGTTAATAAATGAAGATCTTTGCTTGCTGTGACTGTGACCAACTAGCATTTACTTCTCACGAGGAGGGTCCGTATGCGGGCATGACATAGAAGTTGCCATATATAGTACTAGCTTCTTTGTTCCAGCTTCAAACTCCTATCATCATCCATGGCTGCTCAATCTCATCCTCATCTCAGGGGAAATGCTGCTACCCTGCCCATCCATTTCTTCAAGATAATCCTCAACACTAATCTTGAAAGGCTTGTAAGCATTCCTTTCCTATCTTATTTAGGCTTCTACCATATATATATATATATATATAGCCATGCATGCATGTCATATATTTGCATTATTTGAGATAATTTGCTGTTGATATTGGTCTTAATAGATTGCAATTACACACACATGCATATAATTAAGCACTACAGATTTTATTAGGGAAACACCTGAATGAGTGTTGTATTTGAGGCAGGGGTATATACTAGCACCTTTTAATTGCTTACTGACCAAAAGGATGTTTTTTACAGAAAATACCCAATATGTTTACAAAGAGATATGGAGCTGCAGCTGGTCTATCAAATCCAGTGATTCTCAAGACTCCTGATGGCACTGAATGGAGAGTGTGTTTGACAAAACTAAATGATGGTGAGGTTTGGTTGGAAAAGGGTTGGAAAGAATTTGCTGAACATTACTCTCTGGAATATGGGTATTTGGTGGTGTTTAAATATGAAGGAACTTCAGTGTTTGATGTGGTCATACTTGACCAAAGTGCTCTAGAAATTGACTACCCTTTTATCAAAAAAGAAATAGACTTTCCTTTGTGTGATGAAAATGATGATCAATCAGTTGAAATTTTGGATGAAGGGCCAAATCAAAAGGCTAGAAAAAGGTCACTGTTCTTTTCTCCTCGATCTCATAAGAAAATTAGAGGTATGTACGGATTTCATTTTCTGTAATTCTTCTTTTAATCGATATTGCATGGTGCCATCTTCTATTGAACTTTCCTTTCACCATTTGGGTGGATTATCATATCCTCCATGCATGTGTCGTTTGGCGTCTGCTCCCTTTAGTATTCTATGCACATGCACAACAAAAGATTTCATGCATAAATATCAAACTATAGCGAAACAAATCTTTAGTCTCATTATCAAATATTTTTCATTTGCAATTGTATTTACATTTTCAAATATTTTGGTATGGGTCAGGGATATTCTTCAATAAAATTGTGTGTTTCTGTTTACACATAACACAGAAATATTAGTATCATATTTATATATGGCGATAAACACTGAAGAATGGCATTTACATTTTCAATTACCATATATATATAGCCAAAGTTCAAACTTGAAACTTGAAAGTTGAAACCACCAAATTATGAAAGTTCAAAATTCTCAAGATGGTCCTCCGAGCTTGTCTTGTTTCTTTCACATTCCAAACAGGTGAGAATAATACTCAAAGAACTTCATCATTGAATTGGCCAAGGGGAGCAAGAGCTCGGGAAATAGCTGAAAAATTCATCTCACACAATCCTTTTTTCACTGTTTCCATAAAGCCTACTCATATGGAAGAAAATCGGCTGGTAAGAATTAAACAGGAAACATTTTACATTCATTCAAATTAGTATGTGAAATTGAAATTTTGTAACTATATTAGTCATTTTGGATTTGTCAATTTAGTTCATGAAATTGTGTTTAAGAATTTTTAATTTTAAAGACTAATTTAAAATACTAATAATTTCATGAACTAATTAATTGACAGCGTTCTACAATTTCAAGACTAAATTGGTGATTTTCTCTTTTACATTCATGCAGTGCTACTTGTAGGTTCTGCTCTGATATTTATAGTGATACATATAATATTTGTACCATGCAGAATGTACCAGATTTAAAAGGTGTTATTGAGAACAAGGATATTTATGTGATGCTGCAGATTGGGGAAAGATCATGGAGTGTGAAATTGGTCCATTATTACGAATGTAATGCATGTCTCCGCCGGCGCCTCTGTACCGGTTGGTCCTTGTTTGCAAATGAAAGTGAACTGCAACCGGAAGACGTTTGTGTCTTTGAACTCATAAACAGACAAGATCCTGTTTTTAAAGTTCATGTTTTCAAAATGCTCAGTTAATTTAAGTCAAAATTTGAACTAGCTAGCTAGCTGTCTCTTAATTTCCATTCCATCAAGCAAAGTGTGTGTGTGACAGACAGCCTTTGGTTTTACCGATGGTTAATTTTGAAATATGTACATATATATATGCTCTATGGTCCATGATTAGTTTCAAGCACAAATTTCTTATTTTTCTCCCAAAATTTTCAATTCTTAAAATTAAAGTCCATATATATGGTGTTTGCTTTGAAAAGAAAATTGTTTGAGATGAAATTATTTGAAAGAATTAATGGGTGACTTGCAAAAGTAAATTCTAAAAAATAAAGCGCAATGCATACAAATAATTAATTAGTAATCTACGTTGGACAATAATTAATAATTAAAGATACATTTAAACAAGTCCAAACAAATTAAATAACATTGTAGTTCGGTTTGGTTTGATTCGATTTTAGTGAAGAGAATTAAAAAAAAATCGATTTGATTTTCCAAAAAAAGTTATCCAAAAATCCAAATCCAAAAAATCAGTTCGACTTTGAACCCTGCTACCAAAAAATTATTTAAACCTTTACAAAATAATAAAAATGTGAAAAATGAAAGATGAAAAGGCGCACACAAAATTGTTAAGAGAATCGAGCAGGCGAGGTAACTTCGCTCTAATTAGAATCAAAAATTAATAAATGAGGCGCTTAGATTGCTCTGACAAACTAGCATCTACTTAATTGGGAGGGTATCCATGGCTACTCAATCTCATCCTCATCTCAGGGGAAATGCTGCTACCCTTCCCATCCATTTCTTCAAGATCATCCTTAACACTAATCTTGAAAGGCTTGTAAGCATTCCTTTCCTATCTTATTTAGGCTTCTACCATGTATATATATATAGCCATGCATGCATCATGTCATATATTTGCATCATTTGAGATAATTTGAGTGTTGATATTGGTCTTAATAGATTGCAATTACACACACATGCATATAATTAAGCACTAGAGAGATTTGATTAGGGAAACACCTGAATGTATGAAATGAGTGTTGTATTTCTGGTTAGCAACTTATAATTGCTTACTGGCCAAAGAGGGGTTCTTTGCAGAAAATACCCAATATGTTTGCAAAGAGATATGGAGCTGCAGCTGGTCTATCAAATCCAGTGAGTCTCAAGACTCCTGATGGCACTGAATGGAGTGTGTGTTGGAAAAAACTAAATGGTGAGGTTTGGTTGGAAAAGGGTTGGAAAGAATTTGCTGAACATTACTCTCTGGAATGTGGGTATTTGGTGTTGTTTAAATATGAAGAAACTTCGGTGTTTGATGTGGTCATACTTGACCAGAGCGCTCTAGAAATTGACTATCCTTCATATGGTGAAAATGGTGACAATCTTAATCAGAGTGATGATCAATCAGTTGAGAATTTGGATGAAAGGCCAAATCAGAAGGCCAGACAAAGGTCACCTCGACACCATAAGAAAATTATTAGAGGTATATATGGATTTCATTTTCTGTAATTTTTTCTTTAATAAGTCGATATTACTATGGCAATAAACATTGAAGAATTACTTTTATACAATTTCAAATGTATCATTGGGCGAACGAGGTTCTTATTTGAAGCCATTTAATAAAAGCTACAAACACGAACGTTCAAAATTCTGCAACATTAATAAGATGCTCTTCCAACCGTGTCTTCACTGTCTTGTTTCTTTCACATTCAACACACAGGTGAGAAGAGTACTCAAAGAAGAACTTCATCGTTGAATAGGCCAAGGGAAGCTAGAGCCAGGGAAGTAGCTGAAAAATTCATCTCAAACAATCCCTTTTTCACGGTTTACATAAAGCCTGCGCATGTGGTACATAATGGGCTGGTAGGGTCAAACACACAACATTTTACATTTTGTTCTGATGTTTATTTATAGTGATTATATAATATTATTATACCATGCAGAATGTACCAGATTTAGGTGTTGTTGAGAGCAAGGAGAAGTATGTGACCCTGCAGATTGGAAAAAGATCATGGGGTGTGAAATTGATCAATTATGACAAATCTGTTGCATGTAGCCGCCTCTCTGCCGGTTGGACCAAGTTTGCAAGTGAAAGTGAACTGCAGCCAGGAGATGTTTGTGTCTTTGAACTCATAAACAAACAAGAATTGGTTTTTGAAGTTCATGTTTTTGAGAGGCCCACTTAATTTATCTGCTTGCAGCTGTAGCTTTTGTTTTATGTGAACATTTGAACCAGTAACACTTCCCGTTCCATTCCATCAAATGGGTGAAGTGTGACCTTCATCTTTGGTTGTACTTAATTGTAGTTAGTTCTGAAATACTTGAAGGAATACTCTATGGTCAGTGATTAGCTTAAGGCACCAATTTCTTATTTTTCTTCTTCTATCAAATTAATGAAATCTTAGTTAGAATGAACGCCCATATATGTGATTTTTTTTTTCAAAGGAAAAATGATTAAGATGAAAATATTTGGAAGAATAATGTGTGATTAGTTTTCGTCAGTATTACTCTTTTTTGAAGGATCGTCAGTATTACTCAAGAATAGTAACTCCAGTGACCAGTAGCTAGGAATAGTGGTTTTTTTTTGTTGGAAAATTATTAGATATGGTCACACTTGCTTCTTATTGATCTTTGTTTTCGTTTTTTTTTTCATTTCTTGTTTCAGTTTATTAGAAAAATTTGGAAAGAGAAAGTATCATAGCCAATACAAATAAAAACAGGGCACACAAATCCTTTTTTAAAAGCAAACATAAATACAACAGAAGACATACCTTGAATAGTAACAGATTTTGAGGGAATATTCAATAGGAAGAGTTGACCAATAAATGATGATTTCAATTTTCAGGTACAACTAATATGAATGGTAGACTATCAAGTTCTAGAGAAAATTGTATTATTCATTGAATTGAAATGATACATTACAGGATCGGGTATATATACACAGAGGTGTCTCCCCCTCACTCACAAAGATCTAACTAACTTTACTAACAGTTTTCTAACAAACTGTAACAGAAAAACTGAAAGTTAAATTACACGTGTGTGTGTTGATACTCCCCCTCAAGTTGGAAGATATATATCTAAAGTACCCAACTTGGATATGAGGGACTGAAACAGTGGTCTGTGCAATGCTTTTGTCATTGGATCAGCTAACTGGTCTTGAGACTTAACTTGGACAAGGTTGATGAAGCCAGTCTGGACATGTTCCCTGATAAAATGACAGTCTATATCAATGTGTTTCGAACGTTCATTGCATGTGGGATTGCTTGCAAGTTGTATAGCAGATTTACTATCGCAGAAAACAACACTTGACTGTAAAGACACATCAAAAGATCGCAGCAGTTGCTTAAGCCACAAAAGCTCAGAAGTCAGTGTTGCTATGGCTCTGTATTCTGCCTCTGCAGATGAACGAGCCACCGTGGGCTGTTTCTTGGACTTCCATGCAATGAGGGATGAACCGAGAAACACACAAAAACCGGTGGTGGAACGACGGGTGACTTGGCAACTGCCCCAGTCGGCGTCCACATATGCAGAAACCCGCATGGATGATGATGAGGGAAATAGAATGCCTTGGCCAGGTGAGGACTTCAGGTACTGCAACAGATGATAAATTGCATGTAGATGAGGAGTTCTCGGCTTGGACATGAACTGGCTCAGGCGATTAACGGCAAATGAAATGTCTGGGCGCGAGATTGTGAGGTACATTAACCTCCCAATTAGCCTACGGTATTGAGAGGCATCCTCCAATGGGTCACCATCAGTTTCATTTAGCTGTGAATTAGGATCCATAGGGACAGATTGAGGTTTTGATGCTGCAAAACCGGTGTCAGTCAGGAGTTGCAAAGTATATTTACGTTGGCAAAGATGGATGCCACGAGGAGACTTGGCAATTTCCAAGCCTAGAAAATACTTGAGATCACCAATCACTTTGAGTTTGAAGTGTTTGGCAAGCATTTGTTGAGTTTCTGCAATCAACTTCTGATCTGGCCCAGCAATGATAATGTCGTCAACGTACACCAGCAATGTGACTAGAGTTGCTCCACTCCCTCTGGTGAACAAGGAGTGATCTGCAGGGCATTGCTGAAATCCTTGATCAAGGATGGTGGTGGAGAACTTGTGAAACCATTGTCTGGAAGCTTGACGTAGACCATACAAAGATTTTGTGAGTTTACAAACCATGTTATCACTCTTGACAGGATAACCAAGAGGCATGTCCATGTATACTTCCTCAGTCAAATCACCATTGAGAAACGCATTATTTATATCAAGCTGCAACATGTTCCAATTTCTGTGAGCTACAATGGAAAGAAGCACTCTCACTGTCGTAAGCTTGGCAACAGGTGAGAAAGTGTCCAAAAAATCGATCCCTGCTTGTTGTGTGTACCCTTTCGCAACGAGACGGGCCTTGTATCTATCAAGGGAGCCATCTGCTCTATACTTGACCTTATAAATCCATCTGCAACCGATGGTTTTCTTACCGGGTGGTAGAGGTTGAACAACCCAAGTGTTGTTCATTTCAAGGGCCTGAATCTCCTCATTCATGGCTTGACGCCATTCAGGAAATCGAATTGCTTGATGATAGAACTGAGGCTCATAAATTTCTGAGACTTTAAACACATAGTCTCTGTAAGCTGGAGAAAGGTTGTCATACGTGAGGTGATTCTGGATGGGGTAAGTGACATTAGAGACATAGTCACGAAGATGAGTGGGTGGTCTAGTGACTCTGGTTGACCTTCTCACGTGTGCATTGGGTTGAACATCAGGTTGGGCAAGGTCTGGTTCTATCTCAAGTTGTGTTTCAGGTTCAGGTGGTGGTTCAATGTCTATTTGTGGGTTTATAGGTGGTGGTAGTGGTTGAGGAGTGGGGTTTGGATCAGGCAGCATGTCAGGCAAAGGTCTGGGTACAACAAGGTTTGGAAACGGATCAGGTTCTGTATATGTGCTTGTGGCAAAAGGAAAGCTATTTTCCTGGAAAGTCACATCTCTAGATATAAGGAATTTATGATTGTCTAAATCATAGAGCTTGTATCCTTTGTAACCAAACGGATACCCAAGGAACACACATTTAGTGGCCCGAGGAGTGAACTTATGTCTTTGAGCAGGGACAGTGGCTGCATAGCACAAGCACCCAAACACCTTCATCAAATCATAGGCTGGTGCTTTACCATATAGCAACTCATATGGTGACTGGTTCTGCAGATTTGAACTTGGTGTTCTGTTGATGATGTAAGCTGCCGTGGATACACACTCTCCCCAAAAATGAATTGGCAACTGAGCTTGAAACATTAAAGCACGTGCCACATTCAATAGGTGTTGATGGCGCCTCTCTACTACCGAATTCTGTTGGGGTCTGTGTGGGCAAGAAAACTGGTGAACTACTCCTGCATTCTGCAAAAACTCAGTCAGTGCTAATTCTTTAGCATTATCAGACCGCATAGCCTTAATGCTTTTGGAAAATTGCGTCTGAACAAGCTTGAAGAAAGCTTGCAATAGATGTGGTGCCTCAGACTTGTTTCTCATCAAATGAACCCAATTGTACCTTGAATTATCATCCACGATGGTTAAGAAATATTTCTTGCCATCATGAGTGTCATGAGGAAATGGTCCCCAAATGTCACAGTGGATCAAGTCAAAAGGCGACTCAGAAAAATTATTATGAGAATCAAAAGACAAACATTTAAATTTTGACAGAGGACAAATTGAGCAACAATTAGATGAAAAATCTTTTGGAATATGAAATGAAATTTTATTGCTCAGAATTTTTAGAACATTGTCTGACAAATGTCCCATTCGGGCATGCCAAACATTGGCATCTACAACATTATTACATTGACTCAAAACAGCAGTGTGCATGGAACTACACGCATATTCACTGTGTGGTTGGAAAAGGTAGAGACCTTGATGGAGGTTACCCTTGCCAATCACTTTGTTCTGTTGCTTGTCCTGAAGCAAGAAACAGTTACCAGAAAAAAATACACATGAGTTAGTGTTTGAGCACATAAAAGAACTGACTGAAATGACATTGACATGGAATTGAGGGATGTACAAAACATTGAACAGTTTTATCGAAGGTGTGAGAGTGACTGAACCAATTGCTTTCACATTTATTTTGTAATTATTTGGAAGTGTGACAGTTCTATTTGACAACAGAGTATATTGATCAAACAGTTTAAGATCATGACATATATGAGATGTAGCTCCTGAATCTATAATCCAAGAACTAGAGTTAATGCCAGAAGACTGACCAAGAGTTGAAAAGATCATACCAAGATTTGACTGATCCGACTGTGACGTCTCTGAATTCATTGCCCGAGCCATCTGACTCTGTATGAAATTCAGCAGTTGTTGGCATTGAGCCATGTTGAGAGAGTTTGAAGACTCTCCTTGATTGTCATTGACAAGATTAACCGTGCTCTTGTGCTTCTTGTGACCTGGAGGATATCCAATAATCTTGAAGCACTTGTCCTTGGTGTGTCCAAGGAGACCGCAATGTGCGCAGAGTGGGCGATCTTTGTCCTTCTTGTTGCCAGATTTCGAATTCTGAGAGCCTTGAACAGCACATGCCAATTGCGAATCCAAGGGAGTCTGCACATTACCTACCTCCCGCTGCTTTTCTTCTTGAATCACCAGAGAGAAAGCACGTTGAATGGAGGGAAATGGATCCATGGTGAGAATCTGGCCACGAATCTGACTGTAACTTTCATTGAGGCCTAGCAGAAATGTCAGGACATACTCAAAATGAAAGTGATCTAAGAGTGGTTGAACACCACCACAGTGACAGTGATGTACAGGCTTGTACTCACTGAGTTCTTCCCAGATCGATTTCATCTTTGTGTAATACTGCAAAACAGAGAGGGAACCTTGCAAGCAATTTGACAAATCACGTTTCAGTTGAAGAATGCGAGGTCCATTGTTTTGTTGGAAGCGATCCTCAAGATCCTTCCATATTGCTGCTGCATTTGAGGAATAAGTGACACTCGCAGCAACTTCTTTTGAAATGGAATTCATGAGCCATGATGCAACAATGTTGTTGTTACGGAGCCACGCACGATGCAAAGGATCTTCAGGAGCAGGTGGAGGAATTGTTCCATCGACAAATCCGAGTTTGTTTCTGCCACCAAGAGCCATGAGCATTGCTCGTTTCCATGAGCTCCAATTCTCCAATGTGAGAGGCTGAGATACGAGAATCAGACCAGGACTATCAGCATTATTGATGATGTAAGGATCATATGGATCGTCCATGGCAGAAAGCTTGAAGGTTTGAAGAACTTCGGAGATGAAAGATGAAGAGAGGAGAAGAGATGAAGAAGGTTGCGGAATTTACACTTCTGATACCATATCATGTTCTAGAGAAAATTGTATTATTCATTGAATTGAAATGATACATTACAGGATCGGGTATATATACACAGAGGTGTCTCCCCCTCACTCACAAAGATCTAACTAACTTTACTAACAGTTTTCTAACAAACTGTAACAGAAAAACTGAAAGTTAAATTACACGTGTGTGTGTTGATATAGACTTAAATTTATGGCAGGGTTCAAGACATAGTAACTCTTAAAAAACTAATGCAATACCATAAATGAATCCCTATTAAGAAACTGATAGAAAATTCTCAAAAATCGTTCAATAGTATACCTATGGATGGTGCTGTGGTAGGGTCGAGGTTTGAAGAAATTTAAGAGATATAGTAGAAAGAGAGATATTAGAAGTCCCAATAATACCAAGGGTAATTTAGGAAAATTATGTAAATTATTGACAAATTTAATGCTACTAAATAAATTAATCAATTTTCTTAAAGGGTGTGAATTAGTTAAAAGATTCTTATATATGTAGTAGGTATGTAGTGATGGAGGTAGTATAATAAAATTGTGAAGATCAAAGATAGGCACAGAAAAATTTGAGAGGGGGTAGTAATGAGAATCGAGGAGGCAGGTAGCTTAGCTTAATTAGAATCATAAATTAATAAATGAATATCTTTGCTAGCTGTGACTGTGACCAACTAGCATTTATAGTAGCTTCTATGTTCTTGATACAGGAACAGGAGTGACACACAGACAGCATCTCCACTTCAGACTCCATCCATCCATGGCTGCTCAATCTCATCATCATCTCACGGGAAATGCTGCTATCCTGCCCATCCATTTCTTCAAGATTATCCTTAACACTAATCTTGAAAGGCTTGTAAGCATTCCATTCCTATCTTATTTAGCATATAGCAATACATGTCATATTTGCATTTGAGATATTTGCTGTTGATATTAGGTTGCAATTACACACACATATAAGCACTAGAGATTTGATTAGGGAAATACCTGAATGTATGAATGAGTGTTGTATTTCTGGCAGGAATATTAGCACTACTGACCAAATGGTTCTTTACAGAAAATACCCAAAATGTTTACAAGTAGATATGGAGCTGCAGCTGGTCTATCAAATCCAGTGATTCTCAAGACTCCTGATGGTATTGAATGGAGAGTGAGTTGGGCAAAACTAAATGGTGAGGTTTGGTTGGAAAAGGGTTGGAAAGAATTTGCTGAAAACTACTCTCTAGAACATGGGTATGTGGTGTTGTTTAAATATGAAGGAACTTCAGTGTTTGATGTGGTCATATTTGACCAGAGTGCTCTAGAAATTGACTATCCTTCCTGTCATGAAAATGGTCACAATCTTCATCAGAGTGATCATGAATCAGTTGGGAATTTGAATGAAGGGCCAAATATTCAGAAGGCCAGACAATGCTTACCATTATTTCCTTTTCGACCCCATGAGAAAATTATTAGAGGTATATATGGATAATGGATTTCAGTTTCTGTAATTCCTCTTTAAATCGATCTTGGATATATGAAATATTAATTAGTATTGTGTTATATTTATATATGACAATAAACATAGAAGAATTACATTTTTTACATTTTCAAATACCATGGGGGATCAAGGTTCCCAGTTGACCCAGAAGCTAGTAAGACAAAGCCTACTAAAGAAATGGTTCTGATGCTACTTAATAAAAGCTCCAAACACGAACGTTCAAAATTCTGCAAAATTAAGATGCTCCTCCAAGCTTGTCTTGTTTCTTTCACATTCCACACAGGTGAGAAGAAGAATACTCAAAGAAGAACTTCATCATTGAATAGGCCAAGGGAAGTAAGAGCTCGGGAAATAGCTGAAAAATTCATCTCATGCAATCCTTTTTTCACGGTTTCCATAAATCATGCCAACGTGGTAGAAAATAGGCTGGTAGGGTCAAACACAAAACATGTTACATTTTACATTTTGTTCTTCTGATATTTATAGTGATATATATAATATTATTATACCATATGCAGTGGGTACCAGACTTAAAAGGTATCATTGAGAAGAAGGAGAAGTATGTGACCCTGCAGATTGGGAAAAGATCATGGAGTGTGAAAGCGCTCAATTATTACAAATCTAATGCATATAGCTGCCTCTCTGCCGGTTGGCCCGTGTTTGCAAGTGAAAGTGAAGTGCAACCAGGAGATGTTTGTGTCTTTGAACTCATTAACAGACAAGATTTGGTCTTTAAAGTTCATGTTTTCAAAAGGCCCACTTAATTTATCTGCTTGTAGCTGTTGTTTTATGTGAACATTCCATTCCATTTCATCAAATGGGGTGAAGTGTGACCTTCATCTTTGGTTGTACTTGATTGTAGTTAACTTTTTGTTTTTTTTTTTTTTGATGAGGAAATTGTAGTTAACTTTGAAATACTTGAAGGAATACTCTATGGTCCGTGATTAGTTTAAGGCACCAATTTCTTATTTTTCTGAAACTTTTTTCCTGGCTTTAGTGTTCTCTTGTAATTAAAAAGAAAAAGTTTTTATTAGCAAACATTTTTTTTTTTTGGTGGAGGTGAGGGGCTAAGCCCCAGCCAAAACAGAAGCAACACACCTAAAAACCTGTGGGAAAAAAAGTCCCAGCACAGACAGTCTGCCCGAACAGCAGCAGAAATAATAGACAAGGGAACACTATGAAAAATTCTACTACAAGCTACTAAAGTCAAGCCAAAGTTGGCAAGGCCATCAGCAACCTGATTGGCTTCACGAAGAGTGCGGATGACACCAAAGATGAGGTGCCAACTAACATCATGTCTGCTCTCCTTGCTAGAGAGATTGAGGTTCGTCCTGCCCAACAAATCATCTGCATGGTGAAAGTGCATAAAGTCAAGTGACTCATAACGCATTGTGTTTTTTTCCCCATTAAACAAACTTTTTACTTACCTTATTTATATATATTTTAATCAATACTTTTTCAATTAACCATTAAATATAATAGGATATTAAATTAAACAATTACTATGATAAATAATATTTTTAAGATTCAATTTAATTATATTGATGTTAAAATATAAGACTTCAAACTTCAAAGATATAAGACTTCAGTGTTCAGAATTTTGTCTTGGTTGGCAAATGGTGACTACAATATCAGCGAGAAAAACGGGGAAAAAAAAAACGTTTGCTTGGTAAAACAAAACAAAAAAAGAAGGAAAAGGCCAAATGAGGCATAAAGAAACGGCAGCAGAAGTCAAATGAACCTTCCTTCCAAATCCAATGTCTTAACGAACCCACGAGTGACAAAACTGAAACTGAACCCCAAAACACCTGTGTTTCACTTTTCCCACACAAAACACCAAAAAAAAAAAATCCCCAAATAACCGCTGACATAGACAAAAATGGAGACTCGAGTTGAAGTAAAACCAACTCTTATGTAGGTACTTAGATTGGATTCTTCGGTTTTCTTCTTCTTTTTTTGTTAAATCATTTTTCTCTGTCGTGTATTGTCTTTCAATATTAATATTAATATTTAATATCCTTTTGCTCAGTAACATATTAACTTGTAGTTTTTTTAGTATATAAAATAAATGTTTTTCATCCCCATAATATCCGCTTTATGTATAACAGTGCATCGGGATTCTTAGATGACTCGTCTAAGACTCGCAAGGTAAGTTCTTTCTCCCATCCTAGTGACCCCTTTGTAAATTTATTTTGAATAGTGATTGTATTTTTATGTTATTTTATTGTGTGTGTATTTAAATTTGTGTTGCCATATTTTTCATGAGAAATGGAAGTTTCCGAAGTTTGTGGGTGTTTATGGATGTTTTGTTTTGCGATGTGGGAGTTGCATAACTCATGGCAATGCCTGCTAGTGCTAACAGTATGGGAGATCTTTTTTTTTTCCCCACTATAAACATGGTGGCTTGTCAATTATAGTAAAAGGATTCAAATGCCAAATGCAATAATGTTTGACTGTAGTAAGGAGAGTATATTAGATGGAGGGAAACCCAGTAGCTAGAGGAAGAGGAAGGCCTAGAAAAACTCTAGGCGAAACTATTAAGAAAGATCTAGAGGTCAATGGTTTCACTATAGACATGATTCATGACAGACCACTATGGCATCGAGTGATCCATGTAGCCGACCCCGCCTAGTAGGATAAGGCTTGGTTGTTGTTGTTGTCATTGTCCCCCCCCCCCCCTTTTTCAGTATGTGTGAGTGAATGTTTCCTCTCAAACACTGTAAAAATAATCCATAAGTCAGTTGCCAAAATAAATGTGTTGTTGGAAATACATGTCATGAAAACGTAGTGCTAAGGTGCACCATACTTTCAACAAAACTAGGTGATGTCCACTGTCTGTGTTGCAGATGGATTCGTCAAATGGAAGATCGATGCTTAAGTCTGAGGATGAAGTTCCTTTTGGCCCTCATATAAATTTTCACCAGTCAGAATCTACTGTGATGGATGTTCATGAATCTCCGTCTGGAGATTTGCCGACCGCCCATCATGAAACGTTGTCGTTAGGGAGTATTATTTACAGGAGCATCCGACTTGTAGTTTTCTCCAACAGACTCAACTTGCTTATGCCTTTCGGGCCTCTTGCGATTCTTGTAGAGAAACTGACTGGTCATCATGTGAGTTGTAGTTCATGCAATTGATGGCCTTTCTGCAGTTTTGGTTGAGTATCTTATATTGATTTGTTAAGGTGGACTGCAGGGCTGGGTCTTTGCTCTAAGTTTATTGGGTATAATGCCTCTGGCGGAGCGGTTGGGTTATGCTACAGAGTAATATTACATGTACTCTTTAAGGGTTTTGTTAATATTTTCACTTTTTATGGTTTCTGATGTTACTCTTTTCTCGGTGTTATATAGGCAGCTGGCATTTTACACTGGAGATACTGGTAAAGTAATAGCATTCTACTGAATCTATCTTCTTTTAAATCAACCTAGAACAGACGCTGAAATAAATTAAAGCACAGATATTGAATGTAATATGATAATATGATAGGTCGGCATTTTTGTGATCAGCTTAGGAGATATTGCTTTTATATGACTTGTCAACTAATCATTAGAAGCACTCTCTCATAGATTTTAGTTATCATTTTACATGCTATATTTCATTTGAAAATATTGATTCCAGGTACTCATTTCAATCTTACATTGCTGTAATATATCCATGCTTGTGATGGCAAAATATGGATTTAATTTCTGCATATGGAATCTTAGTGGTTCCTTCTATTTTGTTGTCAGTTAGTCATATGCTTGCGGTGGTTTATTTCTCATTTTGTTCTGTTGTATCCTGCAGTTGGGGGTCTTTTAAATGCTACATTTGGAAATGCAACAGAGTTGATAATCTCAATATATGCACTGAAAAGTGGAATGACTCGGGTTGTGCAGCTCTCTTTGCTGGGCTCAATTTTGTCAAATATGCTACTGGTGCTTGGATGTGCATTCTTAAGTGGTGGGATTGTTTTTCATAAGAAGGAACAAGTGTTTAACAAGGTAGCCCTCTGCCTCTTCCACTATGTTCCTGATTTTCATTTTGTATTACCTATAGCTGATTCAATTTAGCATGCAGGCATCTGCTTCTGTGAACTCAGGATTATTGCTCATGGCAGTTATGGGCCTACTTTTTCCTGCTGTTCTACATTACACGCATACTGAGGCACATTTTGGGAAGTCAGAGTTGTCGCTTTCAAGATTCAGCAGCTGTGTCATGCTTGTGGCTTATGCTGCATACCTATTTTTTCAGTTAAAAAGTCAAAGTCCCTATGTCTCTGTGAACGAGGTTGGCAGTCTTATATTATGTTTTTTTTTATTTGCATATGATTTTGTTGATTTGCTTCCTCTTTAATATATGTAATTGTAATCATAATTTTTTTCTGAAAAGGATCTGACTCTGAGACACATGAACTGTTTAGGCTAATTGATTTTGGACGGAATGGCATCCCCTGTACTCTTGAACAAGGGGCTGACAGCGAAGTCTCATTTAGAATATTTTGCATTGCTTGATTGTTATAGTCTTTAAGAGAAACTTCTGTACTAAGATATTGCAAGTCTAACGTATATCAATTGAGATTGCAAATGAGTAGAAAGATTGCAGTTGGCATCATAATTCTATACTATGTGTTGATGTATAAGATTGCTTCATATTTTTATTCCTTGGAATTATTATGAAAAAGATATTATAACACTTGCCCAGAATACTATTACCTGAAAAGAGTAAACAAATACAAGTGGATGATTAGCTAGCTGGAGAAGTTTTTCTCCCTTATAAATAAGAATTTTAATTGTTTATTGATTAAATAAATTTTATACATTCTTTCACCTCTTGCAACTCACCAATACTTTTTCTAGTATGCTTGATGATCATCATCGGGATAAGACAAGGTTTGGTCATTGCTGTTGATGTTTGATATTATTATCATTTATCATATGGTATTTCCTGTATATGCTTGACATAACATTTTGGCTCACCAAATTGTGGTAACATGATATGAATTCAGGAAGAGGGTCAGAGTGGAAACAACTCAAGTGATGATGAATCTCCAGATATTTCTAAATGCGAATCAATAATCTGGCTTTCAGTTATGACAGCATGGATATCAATCCTGTCAGAATATTTGGTTGGCGCTATAGAGGTGGATAATGTTCACATTTTCCTCTTTAACATATTTGATAAAGGTCTTGAAACTTGAAAATACTTAGGGAAGTAGCAGTCAGCTGTATGAGAATTTTTCTGTTTATTTTTTCTTTCTACCCAGCAATATATCTAGTCACTGATACATTTATATAATGGATACCCTTTCAAATTGTATTGTTAGAAGGTTAGTGGAATTGAAGTATGATAGTTTTCTGACTGATTGTTTTCACTGTGTAATATAACATGTTTATATCTATGTCTTCAAATGCTAGCTTTGCAAGGACCCAAGTTCTGTGTTATCATTAACTAACAATACCTAGATAATGAGGATGATCCGTATGTTAGCATTAGATGTTAGTCATTATTTATAAGTGTGATCTTTGTGAAGTTAACCTATTTCCACCAGTTAATATTGATTTTGTTCTTAATCCATTCGAGTAGTTTATGTCATTCTTCTTTCATCTTTGCCTTTGTGCTTAGCTATATGAGGTCATTCATGTTGTTGTTTTGCTTTTTAAATGAAATGCTATTTTTTTGGGATATTTTACAAAAAAAAAATGACTTGTCTAAGATATCACTAAATTTCTTTTTAATAATATTTTGGTATTAGTTCTTATTAGGACACTTTTTGAGGAAATAAATCTTTCTGTTTGATTAACTGTTTTACAGGGAGCATCTACTGCATGGAAAATTCCAGTAGCATTCATTAGTGTCATATTGCTTCCAATAGTGGGGAATGCAGCTGAACATGCCAGTGCTATAGTGTTTGCCATGAAAGATAAACTTGTGAGCTGTCAGTTGTTGTACTTGTACTCACACACACAAACACATGCACACGCACAGAGAGATAGAGACAGACACATATATTCACAAAATGTTTTAATACTTGCAGGACATTTCTTTAGGAGTGGCAATAGGGTCATCCACACAGATATCCATGTTTGTGGTAAGTATTACATTATATGAATGAGATTGAATTGCCATCAAGAATTATTTTAGCTTTAGTAAATAGACATTAGACAATGCTTTCTCTAATTTCAGTTTACGCGTGCATGCACGCGTGTGGCTGTCTGTGTTGTCCTCATATATGCAATCATGCATGTATTAAGGTAGAATGTAGGTGGTGCCCGGCAGATGGAATTTTAGTAATTGCTGAAAGATTGGCATGATGTCTGAATAAGAGAAAGCAAAATTTAGTAGGATTAACATATAACAAAAGTAGTAGGACTGAAACCAAGTACAAGTAATGAAACAAATGAATGTATTTGCTTTCTTCCTCTATGTAGTAGTTGATGCCTTGATGCAGCATTAATGGGCTGTCATCTGGTTTTCTCATTCATAAATTCCCCCTTGTAGCAAAAATCTGCCCTGTGAAATTTCATTTCTTGATCGGGTGGTTTGTTGGTTAACTAAGCATGAGAGATGCCTCCTCAAAACAGTCTCAGTTATCTACCAGAAGCTGAGGATCAAATTTATATTTCATCTACCCTCTCTCTTCTCTCTGTTAGTCTCTCAAGTTAGGTGGTCAAATCCGAGAGATTTTAGGATTTCCAGTACATGAATCTCAGAAAGACCTGATTATTTGTTCATATTTTGTAATGGACGAGTGGGAATTTGACTTTTCTAGGAATGTACATTTCTCTATCAGTTTTCTGCTTTCATAATCTTTTCTATATTATGATGTTATCTGCTTCCTTCATATTTTCCATTGCATTATGCAGATACCATTTTGTGTGGTTATTGGCTGGATAGTGGGGTATCCTATGGACCTGAACTTTCAACTTTTTGAGACTACAGTACTATTTCTAACTGTTATAGTCGTAGCCTTCATGTTACAGGTTTGTATTCAAAAACTAAACAAATGAAACATAATTGTGTATGAGACAATTATGGTATCAGGAGCCCGAAACATGTAGATAAATAATGTCACATGGTAACTCTAATTCGGTTATCACTGTGATAAAAAATCTAATTGTGATATTTATTATGCTTTTGCAGGAAGGAACTGCTAATTACTTCAAAGGACTAATGCTTGTCCTTTGCTATCTGATAGTGGCAGCTAGTTTTTATGTACATGTAGATTCGTCCGAGTAGGTTGTGGAATAACTTTCACATTTCACCTTAACTTTCTCTGGTAATTTTGGTTTTATGAGATGTGGTTTCTGTTGTTTGCCTGATGCAAATGCAAGGAATTAACTTGTTTTGAGTTCTTATTTTCATCTTCTAGTTTTGTTTCATAAATGTTCATAGATATGGCATCTTGCTGGTTTCAGTGCCAGCTGTTATTCTGCACAAGGCTCAGTCTCCACCTATACATTATACATACATGATGCTACAATAAATGTAATTACTGTTAAGGCGAGTCCAATTTGAGTAGGAGTTGGTGAAGTCAGTCATTGCAAACTTCATTATACACATGGAAGCACAACATTTCTTAGAGAAATTCATGGGTACACCCCATGTAACATAAGTGGCATTATCTCACATGGGTGTACCCATGAATTTTTCTAATCACTGCACTGGATTATTTGGAAGCCATAGGTTTTCATAGGTTTTTCCACGTCTTCATGACCATTACAAGGGAACTCCTACATGTTACATTTTGATATAGTGGATTCCAAGATGAACAATTAATTTTTTATAATTTTCAGAATGGCTAGCTTGTATGATGATTGCTTCATGCCTGCCTTAGATATTGTTCCTAGTTGGATGCAAAATAATAATGGTTTGCATGATGATATCATCAGCAATAAAAAAAGGAAATTTGTTGATCTTATCCTGTTGCTACTACAAACAATGATGGGTAATCTATTATGTTATATAGCATGGGATAGACATTGAGTTATTTGAAAGGGAAATTTGGGGCGCAAGGCATCCAAATTGTAGTTCTGAAAGGCTTTGTTTGTTTTCTAAAAAATGAGGGATTAAAAAGACGCGTTTTATTTTTAAGGGACTAAAAATGAATTTAGTAAAAAATAAAGGACTAAAAATAGATTTAAGCCTTAATTTTTTTAATATCAAAATTCCATAAATTAGTATCTCTTATTCAATTCAATCGGTCAATAATTTATAATAAATGGTTTATTAATGTAATAAATTCAAATTTGAATCAAATTAAATTATTCTCAAATTTTTTACTAACGTATAATTTCATATCAAATCAAATATTAACTTAAATCAAATCACAATATTATCAATATACACTCATTTATGTAGAGTTAATATAATCTTATCTTAAAATAGAGTTAACAATGAGATAAACTAAACAATACACTTGTTCAAATGCAATTAATTTAAATTTAAATAATAATTTTATCTATTATTATTATTATTATCATCATCATCTATAAAACTATTAGGTTTTTCATATCAAATATATATATATATTTTGCAATTTCTATTTTTTGTTCTTATAAAAAGGCAAATTGGCTGTCAAAAGAAGCATATCGGCAAATTGAAAAGTTCAGATAGAAGAGCATTAAAAAGAAAAATTCAGAGAAACAGTGGAAAACGGTAAGAATAGAGACAAAGAAACAGAGAAGGGGGCAACTTCAGGTTAGTCTCTTTTGCCTTATGAAGAAGATATATTGAGGTGCATTATCACATGACTATACTATGCAAGTTGATCATTGTCACAATGAGTGTGTTAGTTTTTGTTTTGGTTATTGGCTTTTCTCATGTGTTTTCTTTTTATGAGTGTTAATTTATTATTATGGCTTTGAAGTTTGAAGAGAATCCCCTCAGCATGAATAAAAGTTCACTGTTCACCATCACAAAATACCATGGGTTTTTGTTTTCATCTAAAATTAAAACTTGAGACAACAAACAAATAAACCCAGCCGAAGCCAATTCACATATCAAAGCCATTTACAAAAATTAAAATATGACACAACAATCCTTCTTCTTTATAATCATTTTTATGTTTTTAAAATAAAAAAAAAAATATTTGACATCTGATCAGAGGTATCCTCCCTTAGCCTTAATTTCAATTCTATCTTCACCTTAAATAAATACTACACCGCTTGCTAGTCCTGCAAGTCAACTCGTACCTTCACACTTTCCAAAATCATCACCGCTACGGCGCTACCATTTATCTTCTTCTTCTTCTTCTTCTTGATGATGATGTAATGAGGTATGCGGTGTGACCAAAACGGTGTCGTTGTTACGATTTACGGACTATAAAAATGTAAGATATAAAAATTAAACGAAACCAAATATATTTTATACATGCTAAAACACCCCCTTTAACCAAACAAAGTATTAGCACACTCTTTCCATTGTGAATGTGAAAAATTAATTTATCACAGGTGTATGATCACTAATTAGGCTACTATCCATCTTCTTCAATTGAAAATGACATAAATGTTTCCGACAGTGACAAAACCATAGATGAGTTTGGTATCTATCACCTCTAATATCGTGACATTCGCAAACGAGCTTTCATATACTTCTTATTTATGTAAAATGTCTTAATTTATATTATTATTATTATTACTATTCAATTATATATAACTAAATTATGAAATAAGTTTAATTATCATAACTTACTAAATAAAAAATTTATATATTTTAATAACGTGTCATTACTTAAATCGAGAAATTTAATAAAACGACTGTAAAAAAAAAAGAAATTTAATAAAACGAAAGTGTTATTTGATAACTTACATAAAAATATATATAGAAAGTATATGAATATTTATTTGTATAAATAATTAAATATTATTACTCGATCTATTAATTAAACAAAAGTGGTAGTCTCACAATCTGTAGGTGCCTCTTTGGTGGTCAGGATCATAGGATAAACTATCATATCATATCATATCTTAATCTACTGTTTGATGAGTCAATAAAATAAGACAAATCAATTTTTTCACCTTATCATATATTTTTTTCTAGTTTAAATTTTATCGTGAGGGGAGGCCGGTTAGAAACCAATTACAAGATAGGATTACTTTTTTTTCTTATATTTACCTTATCTCTCAAATAAAAAATTTAAATTATAAAAAGCTAAAAATGGTAAAATTAAAAATATTCAAAATAAAAAACTAAAAATGTAAAAACTAATATTAATAACTTAAAAAATACAAAAAAAAATTGATTTAAATCAATGGAAATTAGAAAAGTATTAAAGATTAATTTTTAAAATTTAATAAAAAACTAAAATACAAAAATAATTTAAAATATAATAAAATAAAAAAAATATTAGAATAAAAATGATTTTTTTAAATTAATATTAGAAAATTTAAAATATGAATTAAGTTAAATTAATAAAAATAAGAAATTATAAAAAAATTACATTTTTTATCTTATATATAATTTTTGTCATTTCATATGATTTATATTATATCATACTATTATTTTGTTTATCTCAAATATAATGATCAATATTACATCAAAAAATATATATAATGATCGATAAGATATATTATCAGGTTTGTTATCTGGTGTGCGTCAAATATATGATAGGATAAAGATTTACCATATTCATATCCTATCATACTCTTATCCTATCAATTATTATCATATCAAGTGTATCAAAAATAGTATATATGGAAGATGAATATAGAAAAAATAAATGATATAATGAGGAGAGATAAAAAAAATATAAAATCAATGTATAAGAGACAACAAACAAAAGAGTCAAATCCACAATTTGATGAATACAATATGCAAGGGGGAGTACAAGGCTATCGTCTCACACTCACGTTTCCTCAACTTGAATTTCAAATCAAAGGGACACAGTGGTGTGAACAACCGACGTTAGTGGCCTCTTAGCCAACGAGCGAAGGGACAAAGGACGTGAAAAAAGGATTGGCTTGCATTCATCATAGTGACTCAGAAATCAAAAGATGTGAGTATGATTGGGCCATATTTAATTATTTTGTCATCTTCAAATCGACACTCCTTTTGACCAAAAAAAAAAATAATCGACACTCCTTAATAAGGGAATTGGTAAATACACTTTAGTTTTTTACTATACACTCCACATTTATTCAGGAAATTACTATTATACCTTCATTGTTTGAGTTTTTTTTTTATTTTGCTTCTTTTTCGGAAATTGGCCATACACCCCCAGTTTTCGGAATACAGATTTGCATTCCGGAAACTGGAGTTTCCGGAATATAAATTTTTCCTGGAGTTTCCGGAATGCAAAAATACATTCCAGAAACTGGATTTTCCTGGAGTTTCCGGAATGTAAATTTTTCCTGGAGTTTCCGGAATACAAAAATACATTCTGGAAACTGGAGTTTCCGGAATGTAAATTTTTCTGGAGTTTCCGGAATACAAATTTACATTCCGAAAACTGGAGTTTTCGAAATGTAAATTTTTCCTGGAGTTTCCGGAATACAAAAATACATTCCGGAAACTAAGTTTCCGGTAACAACGCGAAATTGAAAAAAAAATAAACAAATCAATGAGAATATAATGGTATTTTTCTTTTTAAATATAAAATATATGTCCAAAAATATTGGTATATTTACCAATTCTCCCTTAATAATCTATTCAACCAGCCCATACCCCTCCCTCAGTCGTCATAGAAGAACACTGGGTCCATAAATTGAGCGTCAAGGGTCAGATTGAGCATCCCAATCCAAATTAAGGACTGAGGAAAGACTCTCAAGTCTAATGGGTCAACGGGTAAAAGGCCTGGCCTCACTATTTTTTAAGGATTTTTTAAGCATTGGACTTCTCTAAAGTGAGATTAGTCATGTCACTTTAGAGAGTAAAGTGAATCAATTATAATCGTGAACGCTTTTTAATGGTTTAGATTAATCCATCTTTAAATTTTTGTTTTAAAAAAAGTTTACTGTGATTGGCTTTCGTTGCTTGACCTAAAAAGTAAAAATTTTGCATTATTGCTTCATTCAAGGCTGTTTCTGTGTGTACGAGTTGTATCATGTATATAGTTCCTACACACAAAATATCTAAATATACAAACATTTGTTATAGCCTTGAGGACGTTTTTTATTTATTTTATATGGAAAATTATTATTACAATGGATTTTTTAGGTGATTGGTCTCTGCATAAGTCTGAGCTGTTTAGTCTAATTTCTATGCAAATAATATTAGAATTTTAAAACTTAAAAGTGGTGCACCATTTACGAGATAAAAATGATGTCAAAATAGCAAGGTTCATTTAACACATGTCCGTACTACAACAATTAAAAGTGAAGCCCCATTGCACAGTATCAATAAATATGATTAATAAGATAGAACATAGTCTAATATTTAGAGGTAGCGAGACAAAAAACACTACAGAACATATCAATAAAAGAGATTCAGAGATGAATGATCTATCTATGTGTAACAACATTCAAAGATATTTATACTTAAAAAGTGAAGTTCTTGTATATCACTTCTTACAAATTCTTTCTTGCAAATCCTTGTAAAATTGCTATATCTACTGAACCTCACAAAAATACATGGTCCCAAATCCTTGTAAATTAGCTTTTGCAGCACCACAGTCCACATACGCACCGCCCGTTCTTAATTTTGGACTTTCCACAACACTTTTTTTTTTCTCCTCCTTCTTCTACCTCAAATTCGTATTCTGACAGAACAGAAAGCAGAAGCTGGACCTCTTGTATAAGAGCCACATGACCGCTCCCTGAAAACGAAAACTACTCTTTTGGGATGAAAGGAGGGATTGGAGTGACCACTTAGATGATGATGATGATGATGTTGTTTGGCATGCCCATGTGCTTGCTATGAGTATATATATGACCATAAAATAATTAGTGATTAATTGAAGATAAGAATTGATTTGGACATGATAACAAGTGGCTTCTATTTCCTTCATTCATTTGTTAGTTTTATCTATTAGTGTTAGTTTAGTGAGCAGCCACACAGATGCTAAATCAACACATTATTAGGAAGCTGTTTATCATTAGAATTAACAAATGGTCCATATATGTGCCAGGACCAGAACCAACCTGCTCTATAGGACACAATTTCTGACAAAACCTTTGCTTCATCAATTGTAGAAACTTTTACAGAAAAATACACACAACATGGTGCCAATAAAAATCTAATATCAGATTCCCTACTCAGAAAGATGATCTTTTGGAGTTGGATGGTCCCATTTGGCATGTGGGAATTGGGATGATGAGTATAAATCTCCTTTGAGATTCTTCTACAGCTTATAAAGTGTACTAATTCATCTTATGGTTGGTGAATACTCTTTGACAGAACAACCCCTCTTAGCAAACCGTGATACCAATTCATCAGAATCACATAGGTTACTCATAGAGTTTTACTAAAATCTGCAAATGGAATAATACCTTATTTTCCTCTTTTGCTTCTTACTTTCTCTCCCCCTGAAATCAGACCTGAGCTTCTAGAAATTGGGACAATCCCTTCCCATTAGGATAAAGGGATAAAACCAAATGATATTCCATCCAATCACTCTAAAAAGGTGTAATCTCAACACAAGATGCGACCCAACTGAATAAAGGTGTTGCTTTTACGCCAGTGGTTGGTTCTACATATTTTGTAATGCGAAGCTGAACATAGATATTCCTTGAGGTGTGGAAGATGCTAGACGTGCGTGACCTTAAAAAGTATGACGAGGAGAGGTTGAAATGAACTTCCATTACAGCATAAGACAATTTTCGATGTATATGTAAATATAATCTCCAACAATTTGGGTGCTTTTCAATTCAAAGGTCAGAAGAACTATATGGTTTTGAACCACTTGGGTTTTTGGAAGACTACCTAACAAACCCACCCACTAACATCTTGTCCACAGATACTGAATCTTTTTTCACTATTTCGACCACAAAGTAAGTTTGAAGATGATAAAAAAGAGTTAACAAAAAAAATTCCGTGGTGAATTTGACAGCTGATTCCTCTATTATTTGGATAGTATCATTAGTTTGAACAAGCAATGTATCTGACCTTCACATAAGCCTTATAATAGCAATTACCTCAAATATTCACACCTCATGCTGCTTCAAAGAAGTTACGTCAGCCATAGCATCCAGCCCTATAAGGCTATAACTATTAGAGGCCATAGTTTCATGCAACTAAGAGCATTTGTCTTGGGTCAAGTACAGAGACATTTTCTTGAACTTCTGCTGTGTTAAGAAAATTGGTAACATATATTTTGCACTAGTTAGGTAGAAAATACAAGTCTTCCAAAAGTTTTTAAGAGTCTCAATTTTGCATCATGGAATTTCTCTACCTAGAATAACACGGGCACATGTTCTTTAACAGAATTGAGATTACGTGCTGCTCTTTCAAGCGGTGAAACATATAGGCATAGACTTGTGTTTTGTCACATGCAGGGCCAAAATTATGCGGTTCCCTAAGACTTGTGCTGCATTTTTTTTGTCTTTATTGTTGTTATCTAAAGACTTTCTATGTTATTCACATGTAGTAAAACTCGGTGAGAGCTTCCATTGGGGTTGTATGCTTGGATAAAGATGGATGTGAAAAACTCTCTCCAAATAGCTAGAAGTGTTAACGATGCTTATGATGATGATGGACATGCCAAAAGGACTGGTAAAATTCTCTATACCACACCATATATCCAAAACCCATTTTCTTCATATACATGAACTTTTGAGTCCTGAAGTTTCTAGCCCTGCTGCCATCAAATTCTGCCAGGAACTTTGAAGAGTGCAGTTGCTCATATCATCACTGCTGTTATTGGTTCTGGTGTTTTGTCTCTGGCATGGAGCACTGCACAATTGGGATGGATTGGAGGGCCAGTTGCCTTGCTTTGCTGTGCAATTGTTACCTATATTTCTTCATTCCTCCTATCTGATTGTTACAGAAATCCTGATCCTGTTACTGGGAAAAGAAACTACTCATACATGGATGCTGTTAGAGTCAATCTTGGTAATCACACATTAATAAATAAACTCTCCCCCCCTAATGCTCTTGTATAATTAATCACTCTAGCCGACACTGATATGCATTTAATGCTTTGTTCAGGTAAGAGAAGGACATATTTGGCTGGTACCCTTCAATTTTTGACCTTGTATGGGACTAGTACTGCCTATGTAATTACTACAGCAACCAGTCTGAGGTACTTATCCCTCATGAAATGGGAACACCGCCTTTTCTTTTCTTTTTGCTTTGTTCTTAATGTGATATTTTAGAGTGATTTGGCTTAATGATTCTTTTTTGGCCATAAGCTAATGAATGGTACATGTTTGTCTATGCTACTAATACAGGGCTATTCTAAGATCAAATTGTTATCACAAGGAAGGGCATGAGGCTCCTTGTAGTTATGGGGGTAACTTGTATATGGTGCTGTTTGGACTTTCTCAGATTGTCATGTCATTCATACCGGATCTCCATAACATGGCATGGGTTTCAGTTGTTGCTGCACTCATGTCTTTTACATACTCTTTCATTGGACTAGGACTTGGTATAGCAACAGTCATAGGTAAGCCTCATCTTAAATTCAATTGCTGTCATTTTAAGATTCTGCTTATTTGTTAATTTTAAACCTTCTGATAATTAAAGCAACATCAAATAACAACCAAATCCTTTTCCCACTAGAGTGAGTCGGCTGCATAAATCAAACAGTACCATAATGTCCTGTCATGGACCACATATAAATCTAAATCTCTTTTAAATTTTAGTGGTGTTAAGAACCCAGATGACTAATGTAGTCTTTATAAGACTTAGACTATCAGTCTTCACCTTACACGTCGGTTTTGTGGGATTGTGTTAGACCCTAAGTCCAAATTCTAAGAAATGGTTTGGCTTACCGGTTTTTTAATTAAAGCAACATCATGAATAAAGAATAATATTGGTGTCCTAAAATCCATATCAAGCTACTATGTTGGTTCATATGACTTTGGTTACACTTGCAGCAAATGGTAGAATTATGGGGAGTGTGGCAGGAATACAAGCTGCTAATGCTGCTGACAAAATCTGGTCAGTCTTCCAGGCACTTGGTGATGTTGCATTTGCCTATCCATACTCAATTCTCCTTCTTGAGATACAGGTACTTTAATTAACACTTCATATTCAAATTGGATGGGTAGAGGGTAATATAAGGCAGAAAGATTTTCTTTTGATAGCTGACACAAAGTATTGAATTTTGTTGAGTAAAGGACACACTAGAGTCTCCTCCACCAGAGAATCAAACCATGAAAAAGGCCTCCATGATTGCAATCTTCATTACGACATTCTTCTACCTCTGTTGTGGATGCTTTGGATATGCTGCTTTTGGGAATGATACACCAGGAAACCTCTTGACTGGGTTTGGGTTTTATGAGCCTTACTGGCTTATTGACCTTGCTAATGTTTGCATCATTATTCATCTGGTGGGAGGATATCAGGTACTACTGTTATCTGACATAAACATGTGTAGTTATTATGTACAAAATCCAATCTATGCTATGCTATGCTTTGTATTTTAGTTTCAGTTACTCACGCTGACATTTTTGCCCTTGTTTGCTAGTATTTAACCTATTTTCAAGTAAGGATGATAAAGTAAATTACTAATATAAAATCAATTGTATCCAGGACATGCAATTTGATTTGCAAATCAATTCAAACTCCATATTTTTTAATAAAAAGTTCCAAGAATGAAGAATTAATTTCTAAACCAAATTCTTTAATGTATTATTTCACTGTCTTTTCATGTTACCTAACTTCACATGTGTGGTTCTTCTCAACAGATATACAGTCAACCAATATATAGTACTGCTGATAGATGGTGTGCAAAAAGGTTCCCCAACAGTGGCTTTGTGAACGACTTCCACAAAGTGAAACTGCCTCTGTTGCCTGGTTTTCAGCTAAACCTTTTCAGGTTCTGTTTTAGAACAGCCTATGTGATTTCAACCACAGGACTTGCAATTCTGTTCCCTTACTTCAACCAAGTTCTGGGAGTGTTGGGAGCCATCAACTTCTGGCCATTGGCTATATATTTCCCAGTGGAGATGTACTTTGTGCAGAACAAGATTGGAGCTTGGACTAGGAAATGGATTGTTCTCAGGATATTCAGCTTTGCTTGCTTCCTTGTCACAATGATGGGATTCGTGGGGTCATTTGAAGGAATCATACGTGCAAAACTAAAATGAAAAGGCTTAATTATGCCACTCCCCTGAATAATTTATTTGAGTTTGTATATTGATTCATGATATTTCATGTAATTTAGTTTCATGTTAGTGCTATAGTGTTTTTGAGAGTTAGATAGGGGTTAGGCTATTTCAGGGATTAATTCCTTATAGTGAATAAGGTACTAGCCATGGAATAATATAAAGTTGCTTGATGCAGAACTCCCTTCAAAGAGGCGAGTTCTAACAAATTTGTAGTTTGTTATTGATGGAATTGTATTTTATCAAAGTCTAAATTGTTAAAAAAAAAAAAATTAAAACTAGTGAGTGTACAATTCTACAGTTAAGAAGATTTCCATCTAATGAACAAGTTATACAAAACTTTCTCCTTTTATGTACCGCTATGGTTATTTTTTAATAACTCAATCGCCAAATTAAACTTTCACACTTCATTCACGGGAGTTCATTCTCAATTAATTATGAGTTCTTTCTCGATTATTTTTGTCTGGTTTGGTAGGATAGGATTAGGACCCCATATATTCTACCATGTTCGATGTTGCTTCTGGCGTGTGTCAGTAACTCGGTGCGTGGTGCAATATTAATAATAATTAATATAAAGGTCTGGTAACAGGAATGTTGCAAGAATTAATATTGATTATTGATTGATTAAATAATTTAAAAAACAAAAATATCATTGGTACACATGGTCGCACCCTTTGATTGCACTAGTTGTGACTTAAGTTTGAGTCCTAATTTTTTTTACATGGAGTGTGTCTCCTTTGATCTAAATTAATTAAGACCAAAAACAAAAAAAATAACTAAACTACATAACATTTATATATCCACAATTTAAAAGTTATGATTTTTAATAAATATTTAACTGGTATCTTCAAAATACTCTTTATATTTGTCTTATCTATGAATAACACATTAATACGAAGACACTGCCAAATGCCAATGAAAGAGCTTAGAAGAGTGGAAGATGGAGGTGCACTTCAAGCGGGTATCAAGAGTAGAGCTGTCAATTCGGGCCGGCCCGACCCATTTGAGCCAGCCCACTACGGGCCAATACATTTTTGGGCCGGGCTAAAATAAATACGGGCTACTAATATGCCAGCCCAGCCCAGCCCTCCACGGGCTGCGGGCCAAACGGGCTGGCCCATGGGCTCATTTATTTATTTTAAAAAAATATCTTAATATAAAACTGATGCATTCACACCTGTGAAATTAATCACACCCTAGGTATGAAACGCACCGTAAGCTAGTTTAGCAAAAAAATAAGACAACTGCATAACCCTGACGCTTTCACACCTGTGAATTTATTCACACCGGTGATGTGAAACGATCTGTGAGGCTAGTTTAGTACCGAGAAAAGATAGTCCAAAATATCTGACGTTTCTACACCTGTGTACTTATTCATGCCCCTGGTGTGAAACAGTCTGCACACAATTTTAGCAAATTATAGTCGGGCCAGCGGGCCAGCCCAGCCCACCACGGGCTAGCCCACTTCGGGGCAATGAATTTTCGGGCCGGGCCGGGCCGGGCCGGGTTGGGCCAAAATATTTTTGGACCTAGATTTTACTAGCCCAACTCATATTTTTATCGGGCTAAACGGGCTAGTCCATCGGGCCTAGCCCATTTTGACAGCTCTAATCAAGAGTGCTAAAGGGCACGAGGGTGATCAGCTGAATCAGTGGGAGGTGGTATTTCTCAGTAAGAATAATAACCTGCTCGCTGGAGGAACAGTTATGTTCACACCCTTGGTGTGAGTACATCCACAGGTGTGATGGAAAAGGGGTTCTGCGTTAGCTGCAGCATTGGTTACAGAAGCGTTCACACCCACCATGAGAGAAGGATTACAGGTGTGAAAGCTGCAGGTGCTGTTTCTGGGTTTCCAGTGGTTTCTACACCATGGGTGTGATAAATATCACAGCGGTGAAAGACTGAAAGTGGCAATCTCTTGCATCGATTCAGAAGCATAGTTTACAGAAACATTCACACCTACCGTGTGAGCATGATTACAGGTGTGAAAACTGCAGGTGTTGCTCCTGGGTATCCAGCGGTGGCTACACCCATGGTGTGATAAAAAGTTACAACTGTGAAAACATCAGCCTATTTTTTCTTGTGTCCATTCATATTATTGTGGACTTATGGACTACTTTTTCGAGGGAAATTATTGAGCTATGTGGAGCTAGGGGATTCATTGTATTATGGTTGGCTCTTGGTTACTAGATTCTATCTAATTAGCCTGGCATAGTATCTCTTTTGTATTTTTGAGAGGCTAATTAAGGGTATATCTTGCATTCTCATTTTGTTTGCTCTTTCTTATCAATAAATTCTTAGTTTATAAAAGAAATACAAAAACACAGCCATTCCGTCAAATGCTAACTAAACTCATTTTTGCCAAGATTACGCTTTTGTTGAGGTGTGCGATGCACCGAAAAATTATTTATGAGAACTAATATTTTGTTATAATTGAAGTAAAATAACAATAAAGATAAATTAAATTATTTAAGCAACACATAAATAATATATCAACTTGAAAGTCATTAAAGTCACACAAATAGTAATAATCTCCCGCTAACCGCTTTAATACTGAACACAAAATAATTAAGTCATCAAATAGTCACCGCAATTAATGGCAAAAAAACCTCAACTACCTCCAATTAATGACAAAAAAGCATCCCAGCTATATATTTCCCAAATTGCCATCATTTTAGGCAGAAAAAAATAATCTCAATTGCACCTTACTTTATATATGTAAAGATTTTATCTTTTTTTTTATTTGGTGAACTTATTATTTTATCTTATCATTTTAATTTTTGAAAACTTCATACTGAGAAGTCAATGTTTTGGTGAACATGTGCGAGGAATACGGATAGTGTAGAGGACTATTGGTCTCCGATTCAAATCATCATGGGGATACAAATGGGGTCCCGTGCCAAGATTTTTCATCACGGGTTAGGAACTTAGGACAATATTCTATGGGGAAAATAACATTATGGACGGGGAAATATTTACTTTCTCGTGTGAATTTTTTATGTAATAAAATTATGTAAAAAAATTATATTTACTTTTAATGAATACTCATAATTTTTAATAATGTTTGGTTTATATAATATAAGTGAAATATTATATCATATCAAATAAAAGGAATGTAAATAAATTAAAAAAACACTATATTTGCTTTAAGAAAAAAATTAAAGAGGTGCTGAAAAAACAAAATAAGAAAAGTTAATTGAAGAGAAATTACGTGAAAGGGGTATTTTTTTTCTTATTTAATTGTGGATAGTAAATGGGGAAAAATGGGTAAAAATTTAACACGAGACAATTGGGAAGTCCATTTAAATTTTCAAACATTAATTAAAGTGATGGTTTCCAAGTAAATTGCTATGTTGCTGAAATTATTATTTTCCCATCCATCTCTGAAAAGAAGGGGTAGATATTTTGCCAAGTAATTTTGTGTGTTCTATCACTTTCTTGGTGGTGTGCATTGTGTATCTTCCTATTTCCAATCCTCAGCATATGTGGTTTTTCATAAGGGGGACCCACGTACGGTAAAGTTTTATTTTCTTATTGGCTCGAATACGAGACCTTGAGATAAAGACCAATTACAGTTGTCAATTGAACCAACGGACGTTGGTGTTTTATTTCCCCATTTGAAGAGAAAACACTAATTTTGAGATGATAATATCATTTTCTTCAATTTTTTATTGTTCTCACCTATGCAGTGTAAGATTTACTTATTCTTATTTTATTAAAAAGGAAAATATATCATATTAGTTATTTACTTTTGGTTTTTTTACTCACTATGAATCAAATAAATTGAGGGAAATTCATTTTTTCATTTTTCTAAATAATATACAAAATTATCTTTCTCTCTCTCTTTATTTTCGTTTTATTTTTAAATTTTTCTTCCTGATTTTAAAGGAAAACCAACAGAGCTATGTACGGGCCAAATTTTTGTCATATTCGATAAAGACAACCGACCCAGACTTACAAGTTTCGTCGTAAATGAACATTGGGCCCTTACATTATTTGTGTGTCAAATGTCTGCCTAAGCCATTCCAATACATTGACCCAAAGAAAAAACCATTCAAATTCAGGGTCGCTTTAGGGTGGTCAGGTACAAAATTTGTCCACCAAACCCCAATCGATTTTGACCTGGCGTAGAAGGTAAGATCAATTTTGATATAATTACAAAAAATGCCCAAATGTTTTTGAAATTATGAAAAGACCAATATTTGTTGAAAAATATAAAATAGACATAATTAAAATCTAAATCTGCAAAACTTTGTCCAACGTTTTCTATATCATAAGAGACACAGATTTTCTATATCATTACTTATAATAAATTTGTTATCTATAAAAAATGTATATTAACAAGGCTTAAATAAGTTTTCAGTCCCTGTAAATATCCAAATTTTGATTTTAGTCCATTGAAAAAAAGTCAAACTATTTTAGTCCTTTAAATTTATTTATTTATTGGTCTTTTTAGTGCTAGGTGACACATTATGACCCAGTCAGCATGCCTACATGGCAGAAACGCTGATGTGGCCTATCTACGTTTTGAATTTAGTCCCTATATAAATTTTAAGTTTTAAATTTAGTCCCTCTAAAAAATGGACAAAAATTTAACTTCGTGATCATTTTTTAATTATGGGAATTGATTGGATATAATTTAAATTTCATATAATTGTGTGGGTAATTTTGCAAATATCTTCTTTTAATTATTGCATTTTACAAACCCCTATCTGCAATTACATCTAACATTTTATGAAACCAACATCAACGGTTACCCCCTACAAATCCTGATCACTATCTTTAAATATTATTATATCAACGATCCACAATTGATTGGGGTTTGGTGGACAAACTTTGTCCCTGACCACCCTAAAACGACCCTCAAATTCATATTCAAATGATAGATACCGACCAAAAATAAAAATAAGAAAACAAATGAGGTGACGCATATGGTGGTCAATCCAATAAACTTCACCATCATGGTGAAGTGGGCGTAGTACCGACAATTGTAAGTAATCCGGTTATAGTATATTTATAGTTTCACCCCTAAAGAATGGTGTAATTGTTACCTTGACCCTGAACTCCATGTATTAGCGAAATTAGCGTTAACTACTTAAAAAATTGAAATTCCCCCTAAATTCCCAACAAATGGATGTAATAACCCGAACTCCATGACAATTTATTTTAATTTAATGAGATAGAAAGTCAGGGCAGACAGTACATTTATTCCCTCAAAACTCGATGTGATACTATTCATCAAATCCATTTCCATTATTATTTAGCACATTTATTCCCAGCAATTCGAAGAACAGCGAAACGAGGGCGACATCTCTCAGGCACCGTGAACGGAGATCGAACGTGGATAGGGATGTAAATGGGGCGGGGCGGGTACGGGTAGTAGCTATCCGCTACTCTCCCGGTTGGGTATCACCCCCCGTTACCCGCCCCATACCCGTGCGGTATCCGCTATCTAGGCTTTAGCGGGTACCCGCGATATCCACGGATATCCGCGAGTATTTTAAAAAAATCTAAATTTTTTTAGAAAAAACTAAAAAAAAGTTTTTTTCCCTATACAACATTGTCCATAATAAAAATCATATAATAAAAGTCATTACAAGTATAGCATGAGAATTAATACAAATACATCAATAATACATATTTAGTAGCCACTTGTTTAATACTAAAATAAACAAAGACAACAACTAAAAATTACATCAATCCACAACACTTGTATTGACCACTTTAGGAATATATATATAAAATAAAGTTAGTTAATTGTTTTAGCGGATACGGGTATCCGTGGGTACAAATACCTCACTATCCATCCCCGTCCCCATTTATTAACGAATACTTCAAATACCTATTTACTTTACCCGCAAGTACCCGCCCTGTACCCGTAACGGATTTTATCTACGGATACCCGCGGGTACCTTTTTTTTTTTTGCAATCCCTAAACGTGGAGTTGCAGGGGCTAAGGTATGCAGAATTTTTAATGGAGTATTTTTTTAATTGCTCCATCTAAATTACTAATCCGCACCTTATTAAAGTAGCACCTTATTAAAGTAACTAACTATTCATTTATTAAGTTCACTAATTATTTATCATTTATAACTATCTTCATTTAATTACTAATCCGCACCTTATTAAAGTAACTAACTATTCATTTATTAATTTCACTAATTATTTGCAATTATAACTATCTTCATTTAATTACTAATCCGCACCTTATTAAAGTAACTAACTATTCATTTATTAATTTCACTAATTATTCATCATCTATAACTATCTTCATTTAATAAACATAGTATCCTTTCAAAAATATTTTACCAAACATATTAACTGCTGTTTCTATGAACAACTTCAACATATTGTATTTGTAACATATATATAACTATCATACCCAGGTGTACAACAGTTCATCAACGCCCAACTAATCAATCTCAACATGCCTAAAACCATGCTTCTCCAGTAATTATAATCACTTGTTTAATTTACGTTAACCAACTCCATTAAATTATTTATACACGTACATATAATCCACTTAAATTTTGCTTCATTTTATTAGTATTAATGGAACAACTTAATTGCCTATGCACCACCCTGAGATTAGCGCAGGAAAGAAGCAACGAAATCCGATTATTGTTAATTTATGGATGCCATGACATAATATTCATTAATTTTTATTCATGAATTTATGGAAACCCATATATTAATTTATAGATGCCATATTTATTCGCAAATGACCACTTTTATTAATGCCCACAATACCATGACATGCCTTATGGATGCCATGACATAATATTTATTAATTTATTTTCTTGTTAAATAAGGGAAAATGTTTTTCAAAATATTTCAGTGGAAATTGTTTCCATATATAACGAGAGTCACTTTGACGAATATGTCAATAGTATTTAAAAAATCTTCACAAAATGACAATATAGGGCCTTTTATATAGTTATTATAGTTAATGGGCGATTTTCTGACACATAAAAGTTTTTGGCTAAATTGGTAAATACAAATACCTTAAAATGTCAATCCTAAAGGTATACAGTCAAACATCTGAACCGTTGAATATTATATTATTATATCAATGGCCATCAGCTCACTTCACCATGATGGTGAAGTTTATTCGCCTGACCACCATATGCGTCACCAACAAATGATTAGACAATTAATTAAGAAGGAATCTTGAGTCGAATAATTCAATGCTAGTCAACAAACAACTGCCATTGCTTTTTGTTGTTTCAACTTTGGACTAAAAAGTTAAATCGACATCCTTCAAAAAGTTGCTTCAGAGTTACAAAATGTTTGGCCTTATTAAATTGGAAGAATATATTTTTTTTTTACAAATTCTCTTAATTATTAAATGAAAAAAATATTAAATATTTTTTATATTTTTAAGATATTAATTGTATTATTATTTTTTATTTTATAAAATAATAAGAGGATATGTAAGAAGATTTATAGAAAAATATACCATTTCTCTAAATTGGAATCTCATTTTACTGGATAAATTAAAGAATATGGATGATTGGTATTTTAATATACATCTATGACTGTAACTTATTGCACATGCACATGTCTTATCAACCATTGATTTTTCTATCAATAATTAAGATTTTTTTACTTTATTATAAAAAATGAGAACTTATTTTAGTAGTCAAATTCAAAAATAAATATTTGTAATGTTATTACTAATTTGTGCAATTAATTTAGAGTAGTAACCTTTTGGCACTATGAATTTAGCTTTCATCCTTTCTTAAGCACAGTTTAGTTAATCTTGAACTCAATCTAGTTTTCAAAGATAATTTTTTTAAAATTTTTAATAAAATTAATGGTGATTTTCTGGAAAAGAAAAATTGAGTCGCGACTAGTATATTGGCATAGTCCAGGTGTCCCCAATCAGGATCAAGCATTTATAGCCATAGTTTTTCTAAAGGTTGATAGAGTGCCGATAAAATCTAACCTCAGATTCTCTACCCACCATGATTAGTCCTAATTTGAGAGGCAGCCACACCATACGATTAATAATATTAGTGCTATGGCATCTGAGATGCAAGTCTCGATGCATTTCACTTTATCTAGTCATTTTAGAAGGAACCCTATGGCTATGATCTAACTTCCATACTCAATTATTGTGCTGAGCTGGCAATACACACCGATGAGTTTTTATGTGGGAGAATTAAGGTCGATTAATCCTCGCAAAGCATACTTTTGGAGAGGGGACAAAGAGTTTTTTAAATGTGACTAAAACTTTGAACCAAAAACTAATCTCATAGTTGGCCCAAAGGGTTAAAGCCGGCGGGATACCTTGGATGTCACTTGGAAGACCAGCGATGAATTTTAAGTATACCTAAATCCTAAATGATAATTAATCTCATAGTTGGCCCAAAAAATTAAAACCACGAGATACCTTAAGTGCCAAACTCAATCAAAAATCCTAATATTTAAGGTGGTTCAAAAAAAATTATTCTTACACTACTCATTTTTTTTGGCACGTAATGAGCTAGCGTAGAGCCCTATACGACTAATAATATCAGTAACAAAAACAATGAATATAGTACCATTATCAGGCCTCGGAGATGAATAATTGAATATGACTTCCCTTTAGGTTCTAACTTAAAAATGCACTAACCATCACCTATTAGGATGAGCCAAGTAATACTTCAATCAATCATATATACTGAGGCCAACTTCAACACGTACGAGACGTGACTCAACATAATATATTATGTTGCTTTTACGCCAACGAGTCTACTTGGTTCTGTAAATGAACACAAGGGAAATTTAAAAGAACCTTGTAATCAATAACTATATAATTTTTGGCTAATGTTATGTCATAACAGTGTTCCCGTCATTTGCTATATTATTATTATTTTTTAATTAATTGTGTCATCCTTCACGCACATTTATTAATTTATTTAGTAATCTATTAATTAGTATGACACCAGGACGAAACCATCCGTTTTCTATAGATCAATAATAAAAACTAATGCGGTTTCTTTTTCTTTATTTTTTTATATAAAAATGTGGTTTCTTCTTAGAATTGTGTAATGAATAGTATATATAAATCTTTATAGCTTTTTATTGTTAATGTTTACTGGTCATTGTCATTAATTTTCTTTTAATTAATAATAACTGGCCACCTATTACACAAATCACAGTAAATAAAAAATTAGTGAATTGCATCATTTTATTTCTTTGATATCGGTGAAACCAAACCAATTGCTTTTAGGCATTGAACATTGGTGAATAATTTTTTTTAAAAAGAAACCTTGGCATCAATATCAGTAAAGACAATTTTCAATTAAAATAGTGTTTGTTTATAAGTTGTATTATTCTTTGTTTGTTTCTATAAAATTCAAGTTGTACATTTTTTTCTGATCAATAAAATAGTATTTGCTTATGAGTTCCATTGCATCTTTCTTTGTCTTTGTAAATTTTTATATTACAAAATTATTATTTTTTATTTTATTTCTAATCAATAAAATAATATCTACTTACAAGTTCCATTCATTTTTTTTTGTTTTTGTAAATATTCAGGTTACAATTTTATTTTTATTTTTTTTATCAATAAAATAGTAGTAGTTTATGAGTTTCATTCATTTTTTATTTTATTTTTTATTAATAAAATAGTGTTTACTTATGGATTTTATTCATCTTTCTTTATTCCTGTAAAATTTCATTTATAATGTCACAAAATCAACATCGTTATAAATTTAGACTATATCATATCAATGACGGAGCTTGAACCAAATTTTTTAGGGGCCAAAACAAAATTTAATGTATAAATTAAATATGTAATATTATATTATAAATCTAAAATTTAAGTTGTAATGTAAATACAAAGGTGGTAATAAAATAATATTAAAATAAATGACTAAAAATTACCTTAAAGTGCGCAATCGTAACTAATTAAAATTATTGTTACACTTTTTACAAATTATATATATATAGTTATTTTGGTCTATCCTTTTCTAGAATAAGCCACATATAGTCTCGATTGAGGGTATTTTGAGAAATTACATGTGACCTATTATAGCAAATAGAATACCAAAATAAGATATTTTAAAATTAAATAACTAAATTGAATATTACACTATTTATGAAAAATAAAATATATTTTTTATATGTATAGTTTTTTTTTAAAAATTGTGGGGGCATGGCCCCTTGTGTTTACACTGAAGATCCGCTGGTGTATATTCATATATCAATTTATTACTATATAAATAAGTCATGTCATGCATAAAATTCAACCAAACCCGTGCGTCGCACGGGTCAATTGGCTAGTAACTATAAATTTTTAAATAATAGCTTCTAGTGTTAGTTAAAAATGGCTTTTATGATTAATGCCATAAACTCTTGAGTGTAGTGGACAGTCTTATTTTGATTTGGCTATTTATGCTTGTAAAAGTGGTAGCTATGATTTGCATAACTTCAAGTGTTCCTATTCCCCGGCTGGGTGGCTAATAATGTGGCCTATTTGTCAGCTAAATTTTCTTTATATAATCTTGATAGGATATGGATTGAGGAGTTTCCTGATTGTATTTCCACAGCTTTGGCTCTTGATTGTTTACCAAGATTTTCTGATTAATGAATACATTTTCTTTCCATTAAAAAATAGCTTATCTCAATTTTTCAAAAATTGATCTCTCATTTAACTTTTTCATGAACATTTATAATCTTATGAAAAGCATAAATTTATTTTAGGGTCTGTTTGGTTCAAAGAATGGGAGGGGAGGGGAGGGATTTTAATGGAGGGGAGGGGAGGAGAGAGATTTAATTAGAAGTTGTGTTTGGTTGGGAGGAGGGGAGGGGAGGGATTTTAATTGATGGAATAGACTAATTTACTTTTTAGACCTTTGTAAGTTTTTATGTTTAATTTAATTTAAGGTTATTTAAGTAAATGTCGTTTAAAACTTTCTTCTCTCCCTCCAAATCCCCCTAATATTGGAGGGGAGCCAAATCCCTTCATTCCCCTCCCCTCCCCTCTTTAAAAAAATAAACCAAACAAAAAAATATTAAAATATTTCCTCCCCTACCCTCCCCTTCCCTCCCCTTCCCTCAAACCAAACACTATGTTAATTATAAAACTCTCGTAAACTAAAAGTTAATCCAAATTATGCCTTTGCACTTTGAAAAGAAAATGGAGCGGGGTCTCTCATTTTTTGAAGATACCAAATCTAATCCTCACATAGTGCACCTTTTTGAAGAATGAGACAAAAAATATATATTACTTTACAGAGACAGAATATTTTTATATTAAAATATCATTTTTTTTCCATTTCACTTGTCCATTCAATGAAGTAAGTGGATATAAAACTAACGGGTCTGCTTGGTTGGGCCATTTTCTGTTTTTATTTTCACTAAAAACAGGAAATGGGCCAGAAAAAAAACAATTATTTTCTGTTTTTTTGACAAAAATTTTTTTTTTCATTTTTTTTACTCATTTTATCTTGATCTCTTCTACTTCTTTTTCCCCTAATTCTCATATTCAAATTTACTTGTTTGAGGAGAAAATTGCAGGATGAAAGTTGGGCGGAAAAAAAAGAAGGAATATATCATTTTTTTAATTTGATTATGGATGGAAAACATGGAGGAATAATTAGATTGATATGAGGCCATGTCATGTTTCCTCACCTAGTGTATTGTGTGGAGTGCTTAGAATGTCACAATTTTCTTTCTATCCATTTTCTCTGTTTTTTTTCCACATTCAATGGAAGCCTTAAGGAACTTGTCACTACTGTACACTACAGTCTACAAGACATACAAGTCCCATATGCAATTAATTAGTGCAACGAATTCAAATGTCAGAAGATGTGATGTGATTTTCAAACACTTGGCTTTTGGAGAGCAGACTGCACAACAACCCACCCAGCATTTAACTTTGGTAGAAAGATATTCGATCCTTTCTTTTTTCAATTTTTTTTACTAATAATTCTAAATTTTTCTATCTTTTATTTCTATAAATTCTCTTAATTATTAAATAGAAAAAATATTAAATATTTTTTTATGTTTTCAAGATGTTAATTGTATTCTCTTTTTTACTTTATAAAATAGTAGGATGATAAGTAGGAAAATTTATAGGAAGATATAACATTTTTCTTTTTTTTTACTGTTTCTTTCGACCATACAATGAAAGTAAAAAAGAGAAAAAGAATGAATAGAAAATTTCATGGTGAGCACCACAGCTGATTCCTCCACTATTTGGAAGGTCTTAACTCTTAGGAAAAATTGTTTGGTGGACATCTAAAGAATGTCTACCACTAGAGTGAGAGAGAGAGAGAGAGAGAAATGAGAGAAGAGTAATAAAATCTCACCTCATGCAGCTTCATATAGGCTATAGCTTTCTTTAGAGACGCTGTTTCAGCCTTAAGATCCTGTTGTATTGTACCTATTCCCTCCTAGCCTAAAACTATACTGAATTTATCAAGATCATTAACATTGGGTCAAGTATACAGAGACATTTTCCTCATCTTCTCCTGTGTGTCAAGCAAGCTGGTAATCTAGTCTGTTTTACTTACATGCTTTTGTTAGCAAAGACATGCCTTCCAAAAAAGTTGGATATTTGCTAATGTACCAAAGAATGGCACATTGACAAGTACACACACCCACACCCACTCATCATCAGATTTCAGACTAGTTTATTCACACTATTTCCTGCAACTTCTCCTGTGCTGTTCTTTCTCTTTCAAGCAGTTACCTTTAGTAAAGTTGTCAGTCTTTCAAGAAAAGGTGTAGTGTATGGATAGAAGATTGGAGTTAAAAGTAGCTAGAATTAGTTAGGGTAGTTAATTAGTTAGTAAGAGGAGATTAGTAATAAAAAGAGGAGGGAATCATTTATGTACATTTGACAGTTGTTTGTCAAAGCAGAAATCCATGGGGAGAATTCTATTCTCTATTTTCTGTTCAGTTTTCAAAAGTGCACTTTTATTGTTTTTATTCTCTTTTTATCATTCTTTCATTACAATTTCTCTGGCTTCCTAACAGAAGGGGACAATTATCTGTATAAAAAGCTGCATATAAAATTAAAAGCATGGCCATAGAGTTGCTTCCACAACAAAGATATTAAGGTAAAGTTCAAGTAGATGCATCACAGTTTGTCTTTACTGTTGTTAGCTTAGTTTCTTCTATGGTATTTAAATGCAGTAAACTAAATGAGCTTCCATTAAGTTGGATAAAGATGGATGTGAAAAACTCTCTCCAAATAACTACAACTGCTTCTGGTGCTTATGATGATGATGGAAGAGCCAAAAGGACTGGTAAATAAAATTCTCTAGGACTATCACCACTCCATTTTCATCATATGCTTTAAATTTGAATCCTGAGTTTTAGTTTTGCCATCAATTTTGGGGCAGGAACTTTGAGGAGTGCTGTGGCTCATATCATTACTGCAGTTATTGGTTCTGGTGTTCTGTCTCTTGCATGGAGTACTTCCCAATTAGGATGGATTGGAGGACCAGTTGCCTTACTTTGTTTTGCAATGATCACCTATGTTTCTTCATTCCTCATGTCTGACTGTTACAGAAGTCCTGATCCTGTCAATGGGAAAAGAAACTACTCCTACATGGATGCTGTTAGAGTCTATCTTGGTACTAAACTCTTCCCCCATTCTCTTGTACAATCACAGACACTGATATGCTTTTCATGAACTACCACCATCATTATATAACCTCTAATTTCATTTAGTGTTAGTTCAGGTAATAGAAGGACATGGTTGGCTGGTTTCCTTCAATTTATGACCTTGTATGGGGTTTGTATTGCTTTTGTGCTTACCACAGCAAGTAGCCTGAGGTACTTCTCCTGTTGAACCCCTCATGAAATGGGAACATCTCCTATAAGCTAATTTTATATTAACTATTTTAATTTTTTTGTGCACAAGATAATAATACACGCTTATTTTACTGATGCAGGGCTATTCTGAGATCAGATTGTTATCACAAGGAAGGGCATGAGGCTCCTTGTAGTTATGGGGGTAATTTGTATATGGTGCTGTTTGGACTTGTCCAAATTGTCATGTCATTCATACCTGATCTCCACAACATGACATGGGTTTCAGTTGTTGCTGCAATTATGTCCTTTACATACTCTTTCATTGGACTAGGACTTGGCATAGCAACAGTCATAGGTAATTTTTTGTTCTATTCATTTGCTGTCAATTTAAGATTCAGTTTAGTTCTCAATTTCAAGCTTTCTAATAATTAAAGCAACAGGATGAAAAAAAGAGTAAAATATTACTGTCCTGAAACCTATATCAAGCTACTATATTGTCAAAACAATGAACATTTGTTTGTCCAAGTGGCGATGAGCTTGGTTTTCCTTAAACAAAATTTCGGGTCGGAGTCTTGCAGAAAATGGAAGAATTATGGGGAGCCTAACAGGAGTACCAGCTGCTAATATTGCTGACAAAATTTGGTTAGTCTTCCAAGCACTTGGTGACATTGCCTTTGCCTATCCATACTCAATTATCCTTCTTGAGATACAGGTACGGGGTACCTTACTTTAACATTTCATATTCAAATTGGGTGGGTAAAAAAAAAAATAGAACTTATAGCTGAAACAAAGTATTGAATTTTGTTGAGTAAAGGACACACTAGAGTCTCCTCCACCAGAGAATCAAACCATGAAAAAGGCCTCCATGATTGCAATCTTCATCACAACATTCTTCTACCTCTGTTGTGGATGCTTTGGATATGCTGCTTTTGGGAATGCTACACCAGGAAACCTCTTGACTGGGTTTGGGTTTTATGAGCCCTACTGGCTTATTGACCTTGCCAATGCTTGCATCATTATTCATTTGGTGGGAGGATATCAGGTACTTCTGTTGCCAATCAAAATTGACATTGTTTTTTTACACTAAATCCATGACTTGTGATTGTTCATAAGGAGTGCTTTTTGCATTAGCCTAATGTCAAATTGATGAAACGTCATTACTCATCCAAAAAGTACATTCATATTATAAGTGCTTATAGAAAAAGTTATCCAAACAAGCTCTAGGAAAGCTTAACCATGATATATAGTTATATACCATGTTTCTTCATCAGTAAAATGTATTAATTCTTCATTTGTACCATTTTCTTAGCACATGTTATATATATACTCTTAGTTCATGAAAGAACGTAAAAATACCACATTTTTGCTCATCTTAATTCTTCTCCATATTCAACAATACTTGTAGTGAAATTGTCTTAGTAGCAATAATAATATGCTCAAGTTAGCTGTGAATGTATTGTTTCACTGTTTTTTTCATGTTAAGTACTACTAATACTTGTGCTTCATCGAATCATCTATATGGTATTGTCAACAGATTTACTGTCAGCCAATATATAGTGCTGCTGATAGATGGTGTGCAAAAAGGTTCCCCAACAGTGGCTTTGTGAACGACTTCCACAAAGTGAAACTGCCTCTCTTGCCGGGTTTTCAGCTAAATCTTTTCAGGTTCTGTTTCAGAACAGCCTATGTGATTTCAACCACTGTACTTGCAATTATGTTCCCTTACTTCAACCAAGTTTTAGGAGTGTTGGGAGCCATCAACTTCTGGCCACTGGCTATATATTTCCCAGTGGAGATGTACTTTGTGCAGAACAAGATTGGAGCTTGGACTAGAAAATGGATTGTTCTCAGGATTTTTAGCTTTGCTTGCTTCCTTGTCACAGTTGTGGGCCTGATTGGGTCACTTGAAGGAATCATAAGTGAGAAAATTGGATGAAAGGTAGAATTATAATGTTTCATGTAATAAAGCTTCCTGTTAGTGTTAATGTTGTTGAAAATTAGATGAATAAGGTACTAGTATATGGATTATAAGCTTTGCTTGGTGGAGAATACCCTTCAAAGCAGAGAGGTCTAACAAATCTGTAATTTACTACCTGTGATTGTCAAAATCTTAACTGTAAGCTCCCCTTTTTTTTTTTTCAATGATTATCAATCCCATGCTTTATTTTCTGAAGTAGACCTTATGGTTTAGAACATTTTGATCCAAATAAACAACGTTTTTGTACAGTCCAAATTAACGGCTTTATATACACACATACAAAAACTCTTACCCTTCTGTATTAGGGTGTTGGTACTCCACTTTAAAACTTGTACATTTGAAATCCCAAAATTACCCCTCTTAATATCACGTTTTGACACTTCAGATCTCGAAATTGCATATTTATCGAAAAATCGAGTTTCTGGAATATATATTTTTTATTCTGAAAACTTGAATTTCTGAAATGTATAAAAACTCAGTTTTTTACGTACTCTCGGAAATTTGAGTTTTGTATTTTGAAAACTCTAGTTTAGAGTTTCCGGAATGTATAAAAACTCAGTTTTTTACATACATTTTGGAAACTGCAATTTCCATAAAAAATGCGATTTCGGGATCTCAAGAAACAAAACACGATATTAAAAACGAGTAATTTTAGAATTGTCATGTTAAAGTGAGGTGGATGACAAATTTTGTGGAGTATATTTACTAGCACCCATTGTATTATTGAATTTGAAGTGAGGGCCAACCTTTGGACCAAAAAAAGAAGTAAGGACTAAGGTTGCGGGTGTGGGTTGGGGCCTTTTCTTACACGGGCTGGGTTTATATCGGGTCGGGTCCCAAATCATGGTTTGGACAAGGGAATTGGTAAATACACCTCAGTTTTTTGCCATACACCCCACATTTATTCAGGAAATTACTATTATACCCTCATTGTTTGGGTTTTTTTTTCTTCTGATTTTACTTCTTTTCCGGAAACTGGCCATACACCCCCAGTTTCCGGAATACAAATTTGCATTCCGGAAACTGGAGTTTCCGGAATGTAAATTTTTCCTGGAGTTTCCGGAATACAAATTTGCATTCCGGAAACTCCAGTTTCCGGAATATAAATTTTTCCTGGAGTTTCCGGAATGCAAAAATACATTCCGGAAACTAGATTTTCCTGGAGTTTCCGGAATGTAAATTTTTCTGGAGTTTCCGGAATGCAAATTTACATTCCGGAAACTGGAGTTTCCGGAATGTAAATTTTTCCTGGAGTTTCCGGAATGCAAAAATGCATTCCGGAAACTAAGTTTCCGGTAACAACGCGAAATTGAAAAAAAAAAAAAAAATCAACGAGGATATAATGGTATTTTCCTTTTTAAATGTGGGGTGTATGTCCAAAAAAATTGGTGTATTTACCAATTCCCTTTGGACAACTCATTGGGCCATTCCAAGCGTATTGGGCTGGGCCCATGATTGGGTCGCCCCACAACACTACCAATAATTCATGCATGCCAATAATTAATTTTTTTTCGTCGAATGCCAATAATTAATTTGAATGTTTATAAAGTCTTGTACTGTATTAGAAATTCCTGGGTCGATAGTGATCGGAATGCCGAAAGAGTCACGTGTTAGGGTATGATATGAGGCCCACTAAGCAGACGACAACAAATTGACAGAGTATTTCAACCAATGAGTATGTTCCAAATTTGGACATAATGAAATGATTTTTTTTTGGTAAGTACATAATGAAATGATTGCAAACAAAGATGCTTGTACACATTTCCACGAGCATACAAAAGGAAAGATAAACTCGTAACCCTATCGATTTGGCAATTCTAGATTTTCCAGTAGTGACATGTCTAGAATATTTCACATATTTCAATTTACTTATTTAAATTAAATAATTTGTATTGTACTTATACATGGTTAATATTATACTTATTATAATTATAATAATAAAAAAACCGCTAGTATAAAATCGAAATAACTAGTTATGGTGGCAAGATGAATTCAATTCAACCATATTTGTGTATCTGGTTCGTTCATCATTTTTCTCCATCTCTTTCTGATTCCATGAAATTCATAAATCTTCTTATTAATTTTTATCACATGCATGCAACCTAAAATCGTTTTTCCTAGAGCTGGTAAAATAGGCTTAGCCTTCCGGGCCGGCTCAGTCCGCCCTAAAAAAATATCGGGTTTGAGTACACAAATTTGAGTCCATTTTTAATCTGGGCGTTTTTAGCCCGAGCTCAATGTGGGCTGGCCCAAAAATAATAAAGTAAAAGCTCGAGCCCGAGTGTGACCTAGCACTATGCGGGCCGGGCTTGAATAACTAAATTAGAATCCATTTTTAATTTGAATTTTTTTGGCCTGGCTCAAAACACATCGGGTAGGCCGGCTTGCTAGCTCTGATTTCCCCTATAAATAGTGTACAATTTTTATATTTTAAGCGATGGAAAGGCAAATTTTAATAAAAAATAATTTAATAACTATATACTCACAGTGTAAACATGTGAGTATCTTTTTTAATATAAAATACAAAAAATTATATAATAAAGTAGAACATGAGACATGGAAACCAATTTAAAATCGATATACTTATAAATATATTAAAATAATAAGTAATAAGATGTAAGTTTTTATTTTGAGAGTAAAAAAAAATTAGTGTAGGTAATTTCGTAAGTAATTTCGAACCCACCCACACATGTGCTAAGTTATATTGAATTTGATTGGTTTTTCAAATCTCAGTTTTATTTTACAATTTTTGTAATTTGTATTAGATTAGATCGATTTACAAGTATAGTTATATTTTCTTAGAGAATCTTTTTAACGTGCTATTTATTTATTTATTTATTTTAACGTGCTATTTATTATTAAAATGAGATTCACATCAGTGCAGCTAAGTTACGTGGGTTTTAATTTGTATTAGGTCAATTGTCAAATATCAACATCAATTCAATTTCCTAGTAATAATAAAATAAAAAATAATAAATGTGGGAAAAAATGTGTACATGTGTCGTTATAGCGTTTCTCATCTCATTTTCTATATAAAAAACATTGGGGGTTAGTGAGTTAGGACTTTCCACATACCATCACTAATTTGTATTTTTTTGTATCTGCCAAAGCCCGTTTTACAACACCGATCCCACACAAACAAAAACAAACCAATCATCAAAGCAAAACGCAAATTCCGATCGCTTTCCCCCGCCGCCCCCCCCCCCCTACTCGTTTTGCCACAGTAATTTGTTTCTTCAGATTCCAATGAATCGAGAATGAGAAGAAGAAGCACGGAATCAGCTGCATCATCAAGTGTTGGCGTTTTCACATTAATCTGATATATCATCATCATCATCATCATCAAATTCAAAAGCAGCCATGCCCAAGAGTGAAGCAGGCTCTGCCGCCGGTGACAGCACCCCACTTTTGCAAACCCAATACGATGATGCTGCCGATGTCAAAAGAACTGGTTTGTGTTGTTCTGATCTCAAAAATCTAATCTTTTTCTCTAGATCTTTTCATTGACCAAAAGGGGGTGGGGGGAATGAATATATATATGAATCGTCATAGTTCTGTTTCCCCTGCATTATTGGTTTTTATGTTGAGAAAATTAATGGGGTGGAATGGAATTGAGAAATATAATGTTTGGTGAATGATTTGATGAAAACAACAGGAACAGTGTGGACAGCAGTGGCACATATAGTGACGGGGGTGATAGGGTCAGGAGTGTTGTCTCTGGCATGGAGCATTGCACAGGTTGGATGGGTTGCAGGACCATTGTCTATCATCGCCTTTGCTTCCGTCACTCTCTTCTCTTCTTTCCTTCTCAGCGACACATATCGTTCCCCTGACCCTGAATTTGGTCCCCATAGGAGCTCCTCCTACCTTGATGCTGTCAATTTGCATAAGGGTATGTTTATGTCACCTTTTCCTTTCTTATCATGATCCCCCTTTTCTCAATTCCAATTCCAATCTCAATTTCAGTTTCAATTCAATTCAAATTGGTTCCTTGTTATTGTTAGTTTTATTTATTTATTTATTTGTTTGGTTTATGAATTTCTTTTTAATGTGCATGTGATGATCCGTTTTGATCACTTTCCAAGTGATTTTGTGATCTCATAAGATGGAATTGGGTTAAACATGGGTGGAATTTTTCTTTTTTGGGGGGTCACTTTTTTAATAAAGTATAAATGGTAGTAGTGATAAAGTTGGCGAAACTGTGGGTTATGATTTGGACCAATGGAAAAGCGAGTGAGGGGAGAGAAGGGTAAGATTGAAATGTATGTGACGTGTCACATGTGTAACTAGTTCAGTTGGATCACGGCAACCATATACTCCGCCGTTGCGTGCAGATCCTCACTCCCTCTTTTAACCATTTTTTAATGCATCCACATGGATCTTGCTTTTTGCACCTTCACCCTTAGCTTTCTCCATCGTCCATACGAATCTATATATTAAAAGTCAGAGAACTTTAAGAAAGGAATAAATAAAAAAAATCAAACTGACTCTAATCGTTGAGCTAGGAAACTAGGAAATTTGTTTTATTAATGATTAATGACTAGTTCTTAATTAATTCGCGTAAATAGTGAATCACTCTATGATTAGGTGGTTCGATTTATTTGTCGTATTCAATATCGTAATTTTTTTTGTTGACAAATATCGTGATTTTCTTACTAAATATTGCTCCTTGCAATTTTTTTTATCATAATCTTTAGCTTAATTAAAACCGAAATTCGTTTTATAATAAAACATACAATAATTTATTATTTAGTTCTCCCAATAATATATCTCATCATCTCTAGTTTAATGTTTTTTTGGGGATATTCATGAACTGATCTAATTCAATGTAAACAGAAAAAATCAAAAACCAAAAATAAAAAACAAAAAAATAAATTAATTAATCTTACAAACTTATCTAGTACAAACCAGACTTATATATGCACATACACAGATAATTTTATTCATAAAATAATCATATTACTTATACTTGTATATTTGTCCATACTAATTTATTGTTTTTATAATTTAATTTATTATAAAAATAGAATAAAAACTAAAAACTGATAAAATTCAAATTGTTTTAAATTGGATCAGATTTAAATTTAACACCAAATTGAATTGGTTATCAAACAATATAATCGATATGATTGGATTGGATCATTTTTTCTCTTCAAAATTCATATGATCTAATCCGTGAACACACTTAATTTTCTTTATTTGGTCCAGGATGGATCAAACATTATTCATGAGCTGTAACCCAGAATTTGAGCTATTGTATTCAATAATTCTGTAATAACAATCCAAAATAAAAAATAGGCACGAAATCCGTGTTACAAGGGTATGGTGTTTGACCAAAAAAAAAGGGTATGGTGACTTTTCCAAGGTTGCACTTTATTATCTGTTTTTCCCCATACAAGGAAAAGAAATACATTACTCCATCTGTGTTTGAATATAAACAAAAATACTTAAACTCATGTTTATTAAAGAAATTAGTTAACTGCAATTAAGTTTTTTGATCTCACATAAAAAAATAGTGTAGCCTCTAAATTTCCCTTAATAATAATTATTGCTGAGGCCTTTTATTTAATATTTTTAATTGCTTAATTTTCCTATTAAATCACCTAGTGGACCCATACATTTATGAGTATAGTAAATTGTTACTTGGGAACAAACTATGTATTGAAAAACAAAATTTAAATTAACTTAAGGGTATTATAGGAATAGTGTTATTAAATGAGATAGAATTGGTTATTTTTTGCTTATATTTAGTAACAAAATATTTTGGTGTTTTTTGCTTATAATAAAAAACAGGGGGAGTACTTCTTTAAAGTTTAATCATCAATTGCTGATACTAGCTAGGTAAAAGAACAAGTCTGAGAATCATCAGTTTACCAGTTTAATACTGAGAAACATTACTTTTACTATATAGTGTTAACGTTGTGGACTTGCGGTTATGATTAAGGAGGGGTTTGGTGAAAGACATGATGGTGAGTTGGTGATGGTGATGTTGATGATGATGAAAATAGATGAGCAATGATGATATTGATAGAGTGGAGTTATGGTAGGTTATATGTTCTATTTAATCAGTGAACTTTTAGTCTTTTGGCTTCTTTTCCTTCAATAGCATTATTAAGCTTAACAATATGCTAGAGTCAGTTAATCAAGTGTTACTATTTCATCAAGTGAGTTTGTGTAACATGTTTTGATCAAATGTGCTGGCATGCTTGGAACAGCATCTTAATATGTTTTCTATAGGCAAGACTGTCATTACATGATCCTCATTGGTTGGTGATTACAGGATCAGGGAGTGGACGCCTCTGTGGTGTTTTTGTGAACATAAGCTTATATGGTTTTGGAATTGCTTACATCATTACTGCAGCCATCAGCATGAGGTGTGTGTTGTTCATTAACTTCTCTCACACACTGGTTTCAAATCTCTCCTCTTTTGTCCTTTCCTTTCCTTTGGGATGCTTCATCATTACTACATCATTATCTGTGGGATGCTGCTCCTGCTTGTTGCAAACAAGATTGAAGATTTTTCTCACTTGTACATACCCCACCCGGAAAACATGAAGCTTTTTCCCAAAATCTCACTTTAAATAATGATTTCATTAATTTGGAGGGCTATTTGTGTTTGTGACTGCAGGGCAATCCAGAAATCAAGCTGCTACCAAAACGAAGGGGGTGGAGCAACATGTGAATCTGAGGACACACATTACATGCTTATTTTTGGGGCTGTCCAAATTGTTCTCTCACAGATACCCAACTTCCATAACATCCAATGGCTGTCAGTTGTCGCAGCAATTATGTCCTTTGCTTATGCTTTCATAGGAATGGCACTTGCCATTGTGAAAATCGTAGGTAAGCTCAGTTACTCACCAATATCTGATTAATTATTGTTGGTGTCTTTCCTCAGGCATTGCGTGATTGACTTGTGCATGGACAGTTGCTTGGAAAAGCATAGAATATTAGACTAACCATTTATTGTGAACCAACACATGGATACAAAATTTATGGTAATCATGTTGTGCTCAGAAAATGGATATTTTGAGGGTAGCGTTGAAGGAATCCCAACTTCCAATGGAACTGAAAAGTTATGGCTGGTTGCTCAAGCACTTGGTGACATAGCATTCTCCTATCCCTTCTCAGTAATTCTTATAGAAATACAGGTATGCATATATCCTGTGATCTTTAGATAGCATTATAGCAAGAATTTGAGTAACATTACCACAGCCTTGAGGAAAAACTTATAACAATTTTGTAAAGGCTGATATAACTTAACTGCAATTCTTAAAGGACACTTTGAAATCGCCTCCACCGGAAAACCAAACCATGAGGAAGGCCTCAACAATATCAGTCATTGTCACCACATTTTTCTACCTCTGTTGTGGGTGTGCTGGATATGCAGCCTTTGGTAATGATACACCAGGAAACCTTTTAACAGGCTTTGCAGCCTATAAGCTTCATTGGCTTGTGGACTTTGCCAATGCTTGTATAGTGATTCACCTAGTTGGTGCATATCAGGTACATATAACAACATTAAATATATCATCATCCAAATTTTATTATAATGCTTCCATTAAGCAATGTGTCATTCTATCTTGTTCTGATTGCAGGTGTATAGCCAGCCACTTTTTGCAAATGTTGAGAATTGGCTTCGTTTCAATTTCCCAGACAGTGAATTTGTGAATCACATATACCACTTGAAACTCCCATTGCTGCCAGATTTCCAACTAAACTTTCTCAGGCTTTCATTCCGAACCGCATATGTTGCATCAACCACTGTGATTGCTATGCTCTTTCCCTACTTCAACCAGATTTTGGGAGTTTTGGCTGGCATAATCTTCTATCCACTGACCATATATTTCCCAGTGGAAATGTATTTGAGTCAGTGCAATATTGAACCATGGACAACCAAGTGGGTCCTGCTTAGGACTTTTAGCATTGTTGGCCTCTTGGTGGGATTGTTCACTCTCATTGGATCCATTGAAGGGATAATAAGTGCAAAACTGAGCTGAGAGAAGCTTTAAGACCTCTCCCCCAGAATTGGAAGTTACTTGAAACTGAGGAATCAGACTGTGGTAGTAATTTTTCACCCCTAGTTTGAAACCAACATCAAACATAGGAGAGTGGCTTATTGGTTATTACCCTCTTTTTGATAGCAAACACATATATATTCCTTGAACTTTGATGAATTCAAGGTTCTGTTGTTCTCCTTGTTCAGGTCTTCTACTAGGATTGTAGCAGTAAGATGTGTGATTGAATTGCAAGAGCTTAAAATTGCATTTGTTTCTTGGAATGGTCTTGATAAACTAGTTAGTTCCATCTGTAATACTGAAGTAGCTGTTAAGTTGCAGATTGTTGTCAAGGGGGTACGGAGGTTGAAGTCAATAAAACCTATGTAAGATGAATAAATCGATCCATTTATTCATGATTGGATTATATTTGTTTGATACACTATTGTCAATATTAGTGTTGAAAAAAGAAGAAATTCGAGAAAACAAATTCAAAGATACTATCATATGTGGTAGCTAAAATCATATTTTTAGTCTACAAAGATATATACCAAGTAATGTAGTTGTGAAAAAACGATCATAAAAATTTATACAGGGACGTTGTTGTCTAACTCCATATGCATAGCGCATTCCATCATACCCTAAACATGTGGGATCCCCTCACTTCTCTCTTCCCAGGTATTCTTGTGTGAACAAAGCAGAAACCTACAACCCAGCACAAGGGTGGTCAACTAGTGTAAAACTTGACCACCGTGGTGAAGTCCCTACATTACCTGCACTAGCAAGTAGCTTCTTTTCATTTCTCCCCAAATAGAAGTGAGAATTACACTTTGTGCCCATTTTCTCATTTTTCTATGTTACAACCCAGTCAGTCATCAAATAAATTACATAAATAATGGCCACATCAGTCACTTATAATAAAATAATTAATTCAGAATAATCGTATAGTACGCCTAAATTAATATTTTGTATTTTGAGAGTTATTATAGTTTAATACATACTTATGCATATTAGATGATATTTACTCTTAGAAAATTGTTTAAAAAAAATCATGTCGTAGATTGACAAATATATTTACATCATTAGGCACGAGGTTAACAAAACTTACTTTAAATAAGTGAAAAATTAAACATTAAAATTGTTTATGTACTGACAAACACGTGCAATATTGTTAGAAACAAAAAAATTACACAAACGACCCAACAAATATAAAAGGGGAACCATGGGTAAATTAACAACGCAACCACCAAGTTTTATCCCAGTGAGTGATATTGGCTACATGGATCAAATCGAACAACGCCATAATATTACTGTGGGTAAATTAAAAATTACTAAAATTACTTTTCAATTTTTGTTATTATTGTAAGCTTCATGACCATTTTCACAAATAGATTTTAAGTGTATCACACACTTTTAGTACATGTTGACAATCAAAGATCCTGGCCATGTAATTTTTATTAACATAGCAATCGTGATAAGTGTACTTCCCCATGGTGGTCAAGTGACCCTAAAACCCACCCCCAACATATGCAACTAAGCACACAAACCATGAGTTAAGAAGTCAACAATGAGAGAGAGAAAAGAGAAAGAGAGATATTGACCGAGCATCTTGTGGGTGAGTCACCTACCTCTCTCACACGCCCAATGGCGTTGAATTCTTTAATAAAATCATGCGCCTTTGATGCCTTTGGGTCTTAACCATGTACCCCCATGCAATTCCAATTGGCACTCCTTATATATAAAGAATAAAACAGAGAAAAAGGAAAACAAAAACAAAACCAACATAGAAATATTCCATGTCTTCCCTTTTTGCCTCAAAGAATTGAAAGATTGGTAGAGAGAGTTCACAGGTTGTGGAAGAAAGACAAACAATTCTTATACTTGACACTTCCTTGCATTATTCTAGTCCTCACCAGCTCTCAAAATTGGCATTTCTTTTGAATAGGAGATTTAACATATTGAGAGGGGGAAAAAAAAAAGAATAGAGAAATGGGCCGTATTCCATGCTGTGAGAAGGACAACGTGAAGAGAGGTCAGTGGACACCTGAGGAAGATAACAAGCTCTCCTCATACATTGCTCAACATGGCACTCGCAATTGGCGCCTCATCCCCAAGAATGCTGGTTAGTCCCTCTCTACTCCCTCTTTCAGTCTATATCTATATCATTCATATCAATGACAATAAAACAAACTTTTATGCTTGTTTTTGCTAATGAAATAGGCCTCCAGAGATGTGGAAAGAGCTGCAGGCTAAGGTGGACTAATTACCTTCGTCCTGATCTTAAACATGGTCAATTCTCAGATTCAGAAGAACAAACCATTGTTAAGCTTCATTCAGTTTTCGGTAACAGGTACAAATGCTATTGCTAACCATACATTGATTGAGGTTATGTTATTTGTAGTGTAGGGAATTTTCTCTTTATCACATTGTTTCCTTAAACGCATGCTTAAATGGATGTTCAGATGGTCACTGATAGCAGCCCAGCTGCCGGGGCGCACTGACAATGATGTCAAAAACCATTGGAACACCAAGCTGAAGAAGAAACTATCAGGCATGGGTATTGACCCTGTCACCCACAAGCCATTCTCCCATCTAATGGCTGAAATAGCTACAACATTGGCACCCCCACAAGCAGCTCACCTAGCTGAAGCAGCCCTTGGCTGCTTCAAAGATGAAGTGCTCCACCTTCTCACCAGGAAGCCAATTAACTTCCAGGGCCAACATTCCAATGCAGCACTGGGGAATAACTTCACTGATTACATTAACTGTAAGCCAGAAGAAAAGGACGACACTGTTGAGACGATTAAGCTTGACCTATCAAAGACCATACAACAAGAACCCGAAATGATGCCCTCAAATAAACCTTGGGACTCCCCTGCGGCTACATCTGCAAGTTATGCAATGTCATACAGTGTTTTCCCAACAATGCCTGGGTTTCAATTCAGTCCAGCATCTTTTGGCAATAAAGAGGATACATCACCATGGAACCAAAGTGTGTGTACTGGAAGCACATGCACAACCATGGATCAGCAAAGCCAGTTCCATGAAAAACTTGAAGCGGAAAATGGGGATGACTCGGAGGCTACAAAAGAAATAAGAAATCTATCCAATATATTCAACTCAGACTGTGTCATGTGGGATTTACCAGCAGATGATTTAATTAACCCCATGGTCTAAGAAAGATTACAGAATAGAGGAAGGTTAGAAGCTCAACTTGTGAGACTGGATTAAGGAATAAACTTCTTACAAAGATTATCAATGGTACAAAATGCAAATAAGAGCTATTTTTACAAATTATAAATACAGAAAAAAATTAAAAGCATACTTTTCCTAACCAATATTCCAGTACTCTCCCAACAATATCTCCAGATTATTAGATCAAGCAAAATACGATGATGACGAGGATGTATCTGCCAGAATCTGTGAATATGGGTAAAATAAAAATAAAAGTTAGGAAAAAAATATAGAAACAAACAAAAACAGAAGCAATAATCACATTTTCTAAATCACCGCACAATATGTTTGGATTCTTTAGAAAGCTACCTCTAGTTGCTCTTCAGTAAATAATTCTTTTTGAACATTCCATGTATCAGCATGGGTCCGCCGGAATTCTGCAACAGCTTTTGTAACGGTAGATTTCACAGGGGATGGCTCCCCACTAAAGCGAGCTAGTAGTGTGACATGGTCCGGCAACCAACTGGAAGTAAGTAGTTAATGCAGTCAGATAAGGACGAGAGAAAAAAAAAAAAGGTGTAAAAAGAATCAATAGATGCATAATCAATGCCTTCCTTCAAATGTCTCCAAAACTTATAAAATAAAATAAAAAATGCCCGTGATCCTTATAAAACTAGAATAGACCTGAACACACGGAAGCCTACAGATCAATAGTCCAATTAGAGTTAAAAATATATCATGCCTGTGATTTCATGAATTTTTTTTGGATTTCTCCCAGGTTCACTGAACTTTAGTGCAATTCAATTACCATCATCAACCCATCAATTAGAAAAAGAATGTTTGTGTATTAGATTATGGCTGTAGCACTACCGCTTAAACCATTTATACTTCTAATGAGATAGAGGCATCATATGATTATATTGCTCCTTCTATAATCACAGATGAACTTACATTTCCAAGTGATGCATAACTTGAAGATGGCAGTATCAATATTGCAGATGATATAAAGATTTCATAATCAACATGAAAGAAGTTTTTTTTTTTTTAAAAAAAATTTATTTACCTACTGTTCAATATTTCATAAGTCGATTTTACAGAGCCATTCCTAACATACGAAGTTACCAATACATAATCATATTGCATGAATATTATTGCTGGGCAAACCTGGGCATGTCATATGGGGCTGATAATACAGAAGCCACCAAAGCTAGTACAGCACCATGAACAGATGCTACAGATGAACCAGAACTTGCATTTCTGCATTAGAAAATTTCCACACTTTATTGAGTGACACGTGGTATAGCTAAAAATTTGAGAGAGAATTCACTAAATGACCATATCAGCCGTTCAATTGACAAATAAAAAATGTTTGCAAAATCTCACCCTGTATACAATGCTTTCATGCCTAAACGTTACATAAAATATTTGAGGAAATTGCACTCATCTCCTCTTAGGTATGCTTAAATGACACACACGTCCCCTCTCTTTTTTAAACAAACACTTATCACCCTTATTTGTTGGGGAAATTGCACTCACCTCCCCTCAAGTATGCTCTAAATGACACCCCCCCCCCCCCTCTTTCATTTTGTAAAATAGAGGGGTGGTGTGTGTAATTGAGGGGAGGGTTTATGCTTTTTACACGATAGAGAAGGTGTATGTGTTATTTAAGCATATCCCAAGGGAGATGAGTGCAATTTTTCCAAAATATTTTTATGACAAAAGCTGCATGCACCGGGACTTCGTTTCTTATTAATAGCAAATATTCTAGAGTTAAACAATTAAGCTTATGCTCCATGCAGAGAAATCAAGTATAAGCTTTAGCGTTATAGAATTTTTGTAAAGGTCAAAAATTAAAACTATAGATATAACTTCACAAGACCATGGACAAGGGATAAACATTATATTAAATTCAAAGAACTCCTTGAGGCCCATTTTCTACAAAAACAACTGAACTTCCCCAGGAACATAAGGAAAAAATAACCTCGATTTTCTTCTCTTCAGTACAATATTTCCCTCCACATAAGCTCTATCACGGAAATCTTTAGCTAGATCTTCATCTCCACCCTTCATTAGGCCTGCTAAAACTGCTGCAGCATGTTCTCTTACCTAGACCAAAGATTAAGTCAAAATGAGATTATTTAAATGCAAATATGCAATAATTGATGCAATAATGAGATCATTAATGGATGTAAGCACAAGAAAAGCAACACGGCACCGGTCAGAACATGGTTTCCCTAAAATATAAGTTGATATAGATGTTGTCTTCATGGGGAAACTACAGAAACTACAACAAACACTTTAAAGTATAACACACTTTTTTCTACTGGTTAGTCACACAAGCTCCCATTTGATGTGTGATCTTGGTTCCATTCACAACCCAATTCGTAAAGGGGAAAGCGGTGCCAGGCTAATAAACAAGTAGGGACTATTCAGATGAAACTACAAGCTTAGCATTTTCTATAAAATACAGGCATCTCATCTTGAATTACCCAACACAATATAAAAAGGGAGAAAAATAAAATATTTTGCATTTCTATTCAGATAACTTTTTAAGAAAGAGCTTGCCTCAACTTGGTTGTCTACTAGTAACTTCTCAACCGTTCTCCAAATTTCTTGTTTCTTTGAACTTGACAGAATGAAAGTGTGCCTGTTACAGAAGGAACAAAACTTTATTTGCATGTGCTTCATAGCAGGCAAAAGAAGTAAAAAAAAAAAAATTTGTGAGAAAAATAATTATAAATGAAAAATCTATCTGTTAAGTACTAGTTGCTGATATTTCAAAATATAGATGTAAATAAGACGACTTAAGAAGAAAATATTGCCACATGAAGCTAGATTCATATAATGATTAAGCATCCGGTATGCCAAAGAAAACCTGTCACAAGATCATCATACCTGTACATGAAAGTACGCAGATAAGTCAATGTAGCAGATCTAGTTCGCCAGTTTGAATCATTGGCAGCAGAAAGAATCACAGCTATGGCCTTATGGAGGTGAGGTTCCCGAACAATCATCCATTTTAGCAATTGAAATGCTGCCTTGGCTAATGTTGACAAATCCTTATTTGATGTTTCCTTCAAAAGAAAATAAAATTACTCAGAACTCAGAAGTGTGATAACTGAGATACTTGATAATAGAATCAAATAAAAAAGGAAATGAAAATAACATTTTTTTTTCTGATTTTTTAATACAACTTCTAGAAAGGTATAGGAATGTTAAAAGAAGCATTGTACCCTTCATTAAAAGTCTTGCAATGATAAGCAACATATTTTGGCACTTTTGATTCTGTTTCATTAATCGTGAACCTCATGTAACCACAAAAACTACATCTCAATTAAAGTGTCTTTACATGAATTTAGCATCAGCATGAGCCATAACGGCTTGTCTATAGCAAGAAAAACCACCTATTAATATTTTATACAAGCACACTGACAAAGCAGGGCCATGCACAAGTATTTTTCAACTTTAATAGCCTCAAAATATTAAGAGATTTTGAGATTTCAAGGGCTTATACTCCAGATTTGATTACATGCTTTATCAACAACCTTAGTACAGTTGTTATGCTTTATCAAAATTTTAAGTTATGTGTTTTTACGAAACTCTGGTTAGACAAATGTTATGAGAACTAAACTGGCTCTTAATACCATCAAGAGAATCAGGTGTCTTAACTCTAAGGCTTGAGAGAATCAAAATCATCCACAACAAGCCATACAAAATGTCAAAGTGAAACGCACAATGAAAATCACATAATAAGTAAAGGAATCAGATAAAAGTTAAGAATAAAGTCAAACAAGTAAAAACAGTTCAAATTATTATAACAGTCAAACTTATAGCCCAAACCTGCAAGGAAATCACAGGATAAAGAAGCCCCACAATCACGTCGAGTAGATAAGAGGATCTCCCAGACTTCAATGACGAGATGATGAAGTACAGTAGCTACATTTGTTTGGAACAGTAAACAATTAGCAAATTATATGACAAGTAAAAGCAAAAACCATTAAGCTATATGTTTCCATTAGTACCGTTTCCATCCATTTCATATCATCTTGTGAATCACCATCTAGATGCCCATTTTGAGAACTTGTATCTATGGGATTCACCGCTTTATCTGATTGGGAAGCAATCTGAATGTTCGCAACTGCTTCAGCTGATCTCTCTGTGAGAAACTGAACCCAGCTTTCATCTTTCATCAAATAATCAACATTGTTGTTTCTCTCATCACATGCATTATCATGATGACTCGAATGATATAGCCGAATGTTAGAGCACAATACAGAAAGGGTAACCCCTAGAGCCTCCCTCACCTGTTGCATAGACAAATTGAAATAGGTCAGCTCAGAACCACAAACAAGCAAAAAAAAAAAATTGCATCCACTTATTCCAACCACTTATTTTCATATTTCATAGACATCAGTTCCAGACTTCCAGTGCCCACCACTTATTCCAACCACTATCTCCAATTTAAACATGGATGTGTTGAGAGAGAGAGATCTTATATGTCCAGTTGTCCACATACTACCTGACCATGCATTAGTTAACAAATTGATTCATTATTTTAATAAAAGTTGTTGCAGAGATTTCCCTTTCTTCCTTGTGAGTTGTGATCCGCCCCCCAAAGGCCTCTCAATGAAGCAGCCAATAAAAACTATTTTAAAATTCAAAATAATATACGTATTATTTTTTTCTGATAATTTATACTAACCCTATATATTTAATTCTATAAAGAGATTTAATTCTATAAAGAGATAAACCAGAGGACATTTTTAAATACAATACATATTGCAAATTCAGTGAGTGTTGAGGCTAGTTGTTGCATGTGACATGGACAAGATTAGTAACGGCAGTATAAAAGATTAAATTCCCAAAAACAATAATTGTTAAGAAGTGACACAGACACTGTATATTCTAGATAAGCCTATTTAATGTCATTCAGAATTTGAACTATAATCAACTTGGCTGGCAACGGGCAGTGTGGAAGATAATAGATAAAGGGAATATAGCAGGAATTCAAATACATGATAGATTAAACAAATAGGATGAGAGGGAATGCTTACTTGGGCTGATGAGTGGCACATATTACCAAGAACTTCCTTCAGAAGTGTACTGTGGAGCTGAATTTCAGCTACTGGCATTTTCTGTGGGGATATTTCTATAAGAGCAGCAGCAAGAAAAGCATATCGCTTGGCTGTTATGGTGGTAGCTACTGTTGGGGGTAAAGGTGTCATCAAAGAATCCAGGATTTTCTGCCTCAAAAGAGGAACTCTTGTTCCATACTTCCCTTTACCAGTAACTGCATATCTTATGCAAGAGGCCCACTCAGGAACTGATTCAACAGACTGTGATAAAACGATATTCTTCAACTGTGGCATCAGCCAGCTTTCCCATGCTCCTGATAGACCATCAATATCAGAATGTAACACACCTGCCAATGCTTCAGCAGCTACACACTGTTTAGACCTCTCCTTGGCAATTGTAAACTCATCTACTGCACCTTTAAGAGCCAATACTACAGGCATGCCACATTCTTGTACTAGACGCTTGAAAATACGAGCAAAACTCGAGTAGAATGTATCACTTCCTAAAAAGGAGATCCAACTTGGTGTACGTGGCCATGAAGCAGAAAATTCAAAATAAAAACGAGTTATGGATTTATCTGCTAAGCTTTGGAAACTGGAATCTCCTTGATTTCCTCTTGAAGCAGTTTCAGTATCAGTTATTATATGAACATGAGAAAGACTAGTGAGTGTCTCATTAAAGAAACCCTCTTCCTGAAAAGTTTGAGTTAAAGTTCCTTCAAGGGATGACTTGATATTGCCTTGCAAATCCTTGAGTACGGCAGATTTCTCACCAGGAGACAGCTTATAAGGTGATTCCTTTAACAATGTATTCAGAGCCGAAATTGCAAGTATCCTTGTCTGAGGAAGTTGACTTTTCAAATTCTTCAAAAAGTGTCCTAAATAAGCAACAGTATGAATAGCATTAACAGATTGCAAAAATAAAGTGCAGTAAAACTGGCTTTGAATGTACAAAAGGCAAGCCAAAAAAAAGGCTGAAAACAAAATATCCAGAAGAAAACAAGAAGCAATACAAACCAGCGGTTTCACTCAGGATTTTAGATGATGAATTTGGGTGGTTCCGAGATGCCAAAGCCAGCAGAAGCAGAACTCTGTTAGCCATCAAATTATACCTGAAAAAACAGAAAATATCATGTCAATGTTTTAAATGTGCAAGAATCTCAGAGAACAGAAAGCTTAAACTAGTTAGAAAATTGTGAAGCAGCATGCAATCGAAAATAAATAAGAAAAGAAGTAGCTGAGAGACAGGATCCATTTATACATCAGAATAACTCATTTATTATGAGTGCCAAACAACTTTTAAACCAAATGAATCAACATATACCGCCAATGCAAGCCAGTAGAATCAAAACTCAGAGAGCCAATCTGAGAAACCAAATCTGAAAAACTCAGTCCACCAGTATGATTGTCTATGTCTGATATTCTGAAAAAGCTTCTAGATACTCCAGAAAATTGAATGTTGTACTTTACAAAAAGCTGTTGAAAGTAAGAAAAAGTTAAAACAAAAAAAAAACCACAACAAAATTGCAACAATCTGATGCAGGATAAGTTTACCTCATTAATTGCTTTCTGAGCTTTCAAGGATTCATGATGGGAACTTCAAAGAAGAAACCAGGAAAGTATTATTCTCTAATGTTACACAAGGTACAACAATTTTTATCTAAAATGGGAAACAGAGAAAATAAATTACCTTGAAAGAATTGACAAGATAAATGAAGAGAATGACTTTGGATCCTGGAATCAAAGAAAATATATAAGAGAAATGAAAGTATTAATCGTCCACAAAAACAATTTTAAGAACATCATCCTTGACAATCACCGTTGTCAAATGCTTGAGAACTGTTTGTGAGGCAAGGACTGAACAAGAACCCAAGACTGCATATTCCTTGGCATTGGGGTCCTGCAAGTTACTAGTAAGAGTGATAACACATTTTGAAATCGTAGATGGCCATCTCTTGATCAGCTTCACTAGAGCTTTCCCTGCAAGCCTGGATCAGATAAGAAATGTCAATCAGGTATAAAAAAGCACAGCTACTGTGGTATTAAGTAAAGCATGTTAGATTGTTGGATGAGACATTAGCTGACATCCAAAAGGAAAGAGAATCAAGACAAATATTTAAAGACCAATTAAAAGAAATAAAAACTTACTGAATTTCTATTAAACATGACACCTCAAAGAAGCAAACAGTTTTAATTTTACAACAATGCAATGATGCCACTGCAAATATTATTCTTTTTATTTTATTTTTAGAAGAGAATAAGTTTCATTGGAGAAGGAAAGAAACAAGTGTGACACTAGATGATACCCTAAGCAATCACTGTATAGATGATTCTGACTGGTGGTTTTCAACTTTCAAAATAAATTAGTTTCATTTTACGGGCTTAAAATATTAGTGGTTGGCTTAACAGCCATTATAAGCAGTTCTACCTAAATATGAACCATCTATTCTTTGATTATAATATAAAATTTGACATAAGGAACCATGCCACAACTTGATTCTTAACACTTCAGCAATGACAGACAATACCTTTATGCCCTTTTCTCTTTTCTCTTTTCCTTTATGTTCCCTATAAACTATTGCATATTTATTTTGCACAATTTAGAAATCAAAATCAATGCCATGTTAGACCATTAAAGATGTAATACTCTCTAAATGCTATATAAAGGTTAAGTCCTTGCACGATTTCTTTCTGCATTTTTTTTTTCGCTCTTGCAAAAGAATTCCAGATTCTTTGTTTGTTCATTGAATATAGCTAAACTACCTAGCTAAGGTCAAACATGAAAAATATAAATATGCTATATATCAAATCAATAGCTTACACATAAAAATTAAATCATATAAAACATCTATCGGTTAACTATGGATTTGTTAATCACTTACAGGCGGACAGTTTCATAGCTATGTAAAGAGAGACTCAACAAATCATCCATGAAATTAGTCACATGCTCGGATGGACAGTAATTCCCACTTGTACGGTAAAGATGATAGGATGCTTGTGAAGACCTCCAGGTATTGTGCATGAATGCCTTGTCGATAAGAGCCCACCTGGGTCTGTAATGACAACAACAAAAAATTCTTCACGCACTATTCTTGTTAATAAGAGAGAAGAGTTGTTAAAGTATTAATACCTTTTCTTTCCTTTAGAATGAGATGACACAATAAAATTAATTGGCGGCTCTACTATGGCAGCAGATTCTAACTTCCAAGCCTGCCTGTGACTAGCCCACTCATCATATTCCAAGCTTCCTGTGTAGGAAAAGGGGGGAACAGAATAAGTTAGGCATTGCATATACAAACAGAATTTGAAGTAATATGTGAAAACTTATTCAGATGGAGAATTCAATACCATAGTTTCCTAAAGCATCAATAATACGAATAATGAGTATCAACAGAATGCTGTCATCAGACTTTTTCTCAAGGACATATCTGTTAAACAAACAAAGATTTATGGGATTTATAGAAAATCACAAGCACATACATTTAAGGAATGATTTACAAAGTAGAATTAACTGTGACCCTTACTTGCAGGCTGCATGTACAATCTCAGCAGCTTTTTCACGCAGAGCAGTACTACCGACAGTACAGCCTGTTGCCCCAGCAATTAGAAACGTTTGTTTTTGATCTTCAACCATTCCATTCCTAGAGTCTGGGACAAAATCAGGCAAGCAAGAAAAAAGACCTTGCAATGATGATTCAATACGTAAAAGAGTCACTTTCAAGTGCTCTTTTTCATCTCCTGCATGGCAAATTACATTCAATATAACAGTTAAAAAAACATACATTTGTATTATTAGCCTATTAGGAACTATCATCCAAATATGTTTTCATTATCGATAAATCGTTATATAAAAAAATGGAAAATTCCAAGAAATCAGAATAATCAGCATCAATATACTGAACATTGGTAATTTAAAGAAATAAAAATTCATAATTGATACTACTTTTCTTTGTCAAAAAGGAAATTGAAGAAGAAATCTTGCTAACTTGAGACAAGCGCTTATTTGTTATACCTTGATCAGCATGAATTTTAGTTTGGCATATTTTCAACAGATCATCCAAAGCAGACTTGAAGTGAATATCTAAAAGCTCGTTTGCAAAATTAATCTCTTCATCACTAGGAATATGCCACTTCGGGATCAACCTTTCATCAGTGGAAAAATCTTTTGTGCTAATCCATTCTTCTAAAGCAACAGCATCAGGGTGACTAAGAACACACCTAGAAAACCAAAAATTTCATGTTTAGATTAACAAAGATATGCAACCACAGAATGAGGGGGAAAAAAAAACTAAATAAACATAATCAAATGTATGCAGCCCTTCTAATGCATACTTATACTGGTCTATTGGATAATAATGAATCTGACTTCCAAGAAGCGATCGAAGAAGATGATCAGCAGCACCATTAACCTGTCATTGTAAGTAACAATAATTAAATTTAGAAATGGAACCAATGGACCACTATCGATCACCCAGTTTATTAGTAAGAAAGCATAATCAGCTTATTTGAAGAAACAGATCAAGTGCGGGAAGAATAAGACCTTCCAGGATGGTGAGTCAAAAGCCAAGAAGATAACTTCTTTTAGTTGATCCTTGTAGCGGAGGAGTGTTGGACCTCCATATGTGATGCCAACTGATAGTATCTTTAGTTGATAGTCAATTGCAGCCTCAAGAGCAGGTGAAATTGTAGACCTAACCTGAAAAAGAAAAGTCTCAGCTTTCAAGAGAATCCAGAGGCAACATTGCAGTGAAAGATAACCACAACCAGGGACGGACCTACGGCTAACACTGTGGGGGCAATTGCCCCCACTTGAATATTAAACTTTTTTAAATCAAATATAATAGTATAATAGTATTAGGCCCACTTGGACTTTTTAATCTACAATAACATTATAATAGTATTAGGCCCAATTGCCCAAAGAGATGGTCCATATTTTATTTATCCCTAGTCCTCACCAGCTCACCCCAACGAGAAGACAAGGAGGTCCTACTTCCTGCGCTGCTGCCTGGTTCTCCAAAGGAAGGTTACAAGCTATGAGGGATGATGGTTGGCAATCATTGCTCAATGATGTTTCATTATTTTGTGAAAAGCATAGTGTTGTCATTCCAAATATGAATAATACATTTCATTTAGGAAAGTCAATGCGCATTAAGGAGAACGTTTCTAATCTGCATCATTTTCAAGTTGAATTATTCTATCAAGTGGTTGATCGACAACTTCAAGAGTTGAATAACCGTTTTACAGAAGTGGATACTGAGTTGCTTCTTTGTGTAGCATGCTTAAATCCACGAGATTCATTTTCTGCATTTGAAGGAGAGGTTGATTCGTTTTGCTCAATTTTATCCTTCAGAATTTTCTCATGTTGACCTTTTGGCACTAGATAGTCAGCTTGAAAATTACTTCTTTGATATGTTCTCTGATAGTGCATTTTCAGAATTAAGGGGAATTAGTGATCTTTCTATAAAGCTTGTGGAGACCAGAAAGCATGTTATATATCCGTTGGTATATTTGCTTTTGGAGTTAGCTTTGATACTACCAGTTGCAACTGCGACCGTTGAGAGAGTTTTCTCTGCTATGCGTATCATCAAGAATCGGATGCGAAATCGTATGGGAGACGAATTGTTGAATGATTGTTTGGTTCCTTATATAGAGAGATATTTTTTAGAATGTTGAAAATGAAAAAATCATTCAATGTTTCCAAGATATGAAAACTCGTAGAGAACAGTTATGATGTATATTTATACTTTCTGAAATATTATGATATATTTTGTATGTTATAAATTTATATATGAGTTTTGCCCCCATAGTATAAAATGTCTGGGTCCGTCCCTGACCACAACTGACCAAAAATAGGTACCTTGGTTGAAGCAGAAGTGTCGAAAGTTCCTCCTCCTCCAAATCCAGTGCGTGGTGTTCCTTTCAAAGAAGATATCACAGACACTAATATTGGCTCAACAAGATGACTGACTGCTTCTTCTGGGTTCGAGTGAACACATGCACAACATAGCAGTCCAACCTCTGCAACAGCACCAGGAAGAATATTTGTCCTCACAAACTTGGAAATTTTCTTCAAGGCCTGGTTGATATGTCAATGAAGTGTAAGACAATATATTAACCTAGAAACAGTAGTATGTATCAAGTACTTTTAAGTCATAAAGTAATACCTGATTATACAGTGATTTTGAAAGCCTCCCCAGCAGAATTTCAAGAACACAAAAGTAGTATGGACCATCATCAACTAGAAAAGTTCCTGACGCCGCTGATGAGTGCAGACCTTCATTTCTAATATACCAGAAACCAGTTATCCAATTATAAAAGCATAATAACAAACATACATAAAATCCAGTTGAACTACGTATATTCCAAATAAAGTAATATGCAAAAGGGGACTTTGGCACCATTACTTACATAACACTGCTGGGTTCTAAGTGTAGAAGCAATGAAAACAGACGGCATAAGAACTCATCCAGCCATTCAGAAAAGCGGATCATTGGCATAAATGATAAATCATCAATTTTATCATCTAATAAAGCCAACTGCATTTACAAGGTAGAGAAGTTAAGCTTTCTCTATAGTAGTACCAGCAAGAAGCTGCTTATTCAATATATCAAAAAGTTGAAACTCACATTTGAAAATATGGAACCTATTAACTGCATGGTAGCTAAGGTTTTTGGAGGGTCGTTAGCATCCATGCCAAGTAATGCATTGGACAGTGAAACCCCCACAAGATCAAAAAATGTTTCATCACCACCACCAAGATCCATTGGTTTCATGGAGGAAGCTGATACAGATGTATAAAATAGTGAACGCCCAACAAATGCCACTGACATAACCGCAATTTTCAACTGGTGGGTGGCAGTCATCTGGCAAGGCAAAATGAATTTGGTGAGAAAGACAAACTAAGATAATATAGTATACTGTCTAAAGAGTAACAAGAATATCCCATCCTTCAGTACATAGGACATACTATGAAGAAGAAGAAATTATGCTTTAGACATGCCATTGACCACATAATTTCTGAAATTCTACCATGAAAGAAATTCATGCAACAATACTAACCGTCTCAAGGGCCATACGAAATCGAGATGCCACAAATGGCAGAACCAATGAGGGTTCCACATAGGACAATATAGAAGTTGCTGCAGCAACTGTCTCAGAGAGATTATCATTCTTGCTGTATTGACCCCGATCAATTAATTTTAGCACTGTATTAACAAAGAAAACCCTCTCTGATTCCCCAAGATGCTGTTCAGTGGGTCTGCTATTCTTTTTGCCCCTGTAGAACAGAACTTTTTTAGTTGCATGAAACATGCACAGGAAAAAAAATCAGAATTGATGACAAATGATAATTGATTCTTACAATTGTTCATTCTGTAGACGCTTCTGAAATTGAATCACCAAATGAAGCAAAAACCGCTCCAATGAGTAGGTCCATCGACCACCATTTGAGGGATGATAATATCTACAAACAAAATAAATGCCAGTAAAAAAGAAGGAAATAACTGAATTGAAAAGAAGGGAAGCTTAATTAAGCTAAATAATGCAAGCAATGTGTGAGTAAACTAACTGTTCCAAAATGTTGATCAATTTCTCAAAGTGCTGTTGTGCTGAACTACCAGGTTTTAGTAAATATACCTGCAGTTTAAATTACGAAAGATCAATTAACTAAAAGTAAGAAACCAGCAACATGGTTCCATTGTTAGATTCCCACAAAAGTAAGCAACAACATATTTTCTCACCATTGATTTGGCGATAGCCTTTGCCGGGGTGGAAGTTCTACTGGAGAACAAGAACCTTGTGTTTCTTGGGACATCCAGTGAAAAGGGATATGATCCACTTCCATTTGCAACAGGAACCTGTGATTCACGATTAAGTATTGATCCAAATGACTAACCAAAATTGTGCATCTCATAAGAAGTAAGCTATGAAAATAAAGATCAATTAGCTTGTACGAATATTGAATAAGTAATAAAATTATCCAAAAAATATAAAGACAACACATGGATATATCTATAGATCAACTAATCAAAATAGTTTAGCCAAAGGAAGCATTATTTATTTCAAACAAGAAAATGCATTAGCTAGTTTTGCTAGCATGGTAACTGGTAAGGACTTTACAGCCAAAGCTCTACACTTCATGCAGCTAAAATTTGTGGCTCAGAGTGGTGATAAATCATAAGTGGAATAGTCCTAATGGTGATGATGGACGAAATAACTAATAACCCTGGCATTAAGATTAGCATTTGTCAAAGGTGTTCAGAAATGGGATTGGAATTCCTATTTGCATAATGATGCATTTAAAGGGTGTGTCTTTGAAAGCTTGTGCATATGCATGAGATGGAGAAAAATAAAAACTCGATATTAAAAACGGCCACACTGGTCTTGTGGTAGAATAACATCTGCTACCATACAACTGTTTTAGTTTCCTGGCTCATTGCAGGAACATTGGCATAGTGAAGCATCCCAAGAGTTGAAAAATCTCTATTGAAGTGACGATGTAAATTTGTCTATATCCATGGGAAAGGTAAAAAGAAAAAGAAAAAATGAATAATAGAATCTAGCAGTTGACTAGCATCTGCCATGATACGACCTGGATTGATTGACAGCTGGTAATGACAAGTCCAAAGAAAAAGAGAGAGAGAAATGGGTCATAGTAGAGAAAGAAAGAATGAGTTTATTCACTTCACAAGGGCATGAGAAACACCCTTCCAAGGGAAATGTTCCCTTTACAACTGAATACAGTTTCTGTTACAATCCTTATCTCCTATCTCTCCCTCCTATTTATACCCAATCCCTAATCCCCTATTTAGCTGTCTTATTCCTTCTAGAATATACTTTTAATGCCCTCTCCCCCTGTCCGCTAACAGGTACATCCAATGTATTTATCAAAAGAAAAAAGAAATGAGGTACGAATATGTGATCAATTATGTGAAAAAATCTAACACCCAGTATTATCACCCTCTAAAATTAGCCTCATTCTTTTAATATTCACCTCTAAGTACTTGTATATAATTATGTTTCACTATACAAAAGTGTTAAAAATCAAATTTTCAATGGCTGAAATCTCAGTAGCAATACGAAACAAGGTTATAAATATTAATTCAAAAAAGAAAAAAAAGGAAAAAAAAGAAGCTTCAAATGAAGCGTATAAAGAGAGATATAGCATGTATCTACTTCTGAATTCCGATCAATTTCAATAATCTGTAAACCAAAATGTGAATAAGACTAACATTACTGGAAGAATCTATATGCTCACCTCAAACATATTTAAGTATTTAGCAAAAAGCAAAGGCAAGAGGCCCTCCCAGTGAATATTGTGGTAATTTTTTACAACACGAGCTATAACATCTGCCCATTGACTGTTCCAGAATTGGCAATTTGGTATAGATTCCCACAAGTCGATACACTCTGTTATCCAATCACTGCCAATCCAATTGTTAAACTTAATTCCACAGGAAGTCAAGTCAGATATAACACAAAATAAATGTCCTAACAAATTTGTGCTTCTTACTGTGTAAAAAAGGCCTGATTGTCCAGATTTGTTGGGAGAAACAGTCTGGCAAACCCAGATCCTTCAAAGGTTGAATTATGCCATGGGTTTTGCAATAAAGATCTACAAATCATCCATTGACCCAAAGAAAAGGTATTAATAAGAAAATAAAATATATAAAAGCTGAAATTGAAAAAAGAATGGAAGAAGTCCTAATACAGGTCCAGCATAATTCTGCTAAATGGAACCATAGACAATTCACTTCAATTCAGCTCAGCATCAATATGAAGTAAATAAATAAAAGCATAAAAAGAAAAACTCTCATGATAATTCAACATTATGCAGAAACAATGCCAGAGAACTCACTTAAACTCAGACCATATCTCAAAGGCAGAACCTGATGGGAAGAAACTCCGGCAGGACTGAACAAGAGAAGTTATAGTTTCAAAATGCCGTTGTCTTATTCTCCAACCTTCTGGACCTGTACTTCTGCAACAATAATATAACTCAAAATCACCAGCCTAATTTTTTTAATCTAATATGCAGAAAAGAATTAAATTGTTCAATATATATTCAATTATATATATGTTATATATTTTGCTTTAGCGTGAGACTGCTAAAGTTCAACAGTACATGAAGAAAATTTTAAGAGAATTGATGACATGGAATTCAAAGAAAAGCTCAAGTTTATAACAAAGATAACCTATGCGTTTTTTGCTAATGCAAGGATTAAATCATCAGGATTTGTTTTATTTTATTTTATTTTCCCTTTGTTTTCATTGACCTAACTAAGAATCACAGACTCCAGAGCTAGGAATCGCAAAAAATGAACAACACAGAATAATTTTAAACCAATTAAGGCTGCAGCAGCGACAATAATAGTATAAAAGTTACCTAGTAAAATGTGTGCTAATCAGCGTATCATACAGAGGCCTCCATTCAATAGTCAGTGCAATCTTTTTCCTAAACCTGTTGAGCAGTCTGACTAATAAATTTCCCCATCTAACCTAATAAACAAAAAGGTGATATAGTCATTTAAGAGCATGCAGAGACACATGAAAACAAGAAAACTCCACATCTCATCCTGAGTCAAAATGCAGCACCTGGGCATAAAGCTTATTACGGGACATGTGAAATAGTTCAAGGCCCATCTGAATAAGGGTGTGGACATCTTCCAAAGACACATCACTTTTCGCCTTTATGAAACTGCACAACACATAAAAGTTAGATTCATTCCAGCAACAACTCCATCCAGACACAATCCATGAATGAGAAAACCCATATCCAATACTTCTAATGCAGTTTTGGATGCGATGAAGAGCCAGTGGATACTAATAAGAATCTCCCACTGAAACTGGTAATAACAAAATTAACACAACAGCTAAACAAAGGTAACTGTTTATATATAATATATGATGTTACAGACACAGTTAAGTGACACTGACAACATTCTTAAGCACTGTATGTTTGAATTTGCTTGTTTAAAGAAAACAATCGCTTTTGTTTGACATATTCCTGAGAGAGGTCTTGAAGAAGAAACAAAAGAAGTCGTTATTTTTCTCATAATTAAGCGAAACCAAACATGTTAGGCCAATTATAAACAACACCAATCCATCACTCTCCCCAAGTGTTTTTACAGTCACAGGTAATCTGCAAAATTGCAACTTGCTTACAGAACCATGAACAGTCACACTCTTAAAAGGCATAAAAGCATGAAGTCAATTGCATTTCAGCAAATTCCAATACTTCACAAACCTTCGATCACAACACATTTTTTTCGTGTAAACACAAAAACTTCACACAGTCACCTCATAAAGAGCAGTATTAGCTTAATTTGCTAAATATGAGAGGAAAACCAAAACAAAAAACAAACAAAAGGAAAATCAATTGAAGATTTATCTGAATTAAGTCCTACTGCAAAGACAGAACACCAGAAATCAAAATAACAGAGGAACGAAAACAAAGACGAAATTGTAAGAAAACGACAAATTAACAACGATTTAGGGGAGAAAATGAAGAGAGAAAAAAAAGGAGATAATTGAAATTGAGAAGAGAGAGTGGAAAATGGAACTGACAGGTCAAGGACGGAGATGTATTTGATAGTGGAGAAGACGGAATCGGGATCGTCGTGGCGGAAGGATGACTTGACGTCGGCGATGATGCGCGCGAACGAGTCTCTCTCCGCGGCGGTCTGAGCCGCCACCGGTGGCGGCAACCATGCATTATAGAGATGCATAATTTTTTTGTCTGAGGAAATGCGAGAAAAAACTGAAGAGCAATAAGCAGAGGCTTTGGTAGTTATATCTCGCTCTGTAACTCTCTATGTGTGTATAAATATATAGGTGTGTAGGTGAGGATTGAATTGGAGATTTAGAGGAACTTTCTGAACAAGAAAGGGAAATAGACTCAGAGAAGGAAGAGAGAGAGTGTGTGTGAAAATTATTGTTATTAATTAAATATAGGAGGAAAAAGGAGACTTGGGGTGCAAATTACAATTGACTTTCACTTCACTTTGGGGCCGCCATCAGATTCATCAAGGGGAGCTTATGACATAGTGTGAACAGATTTGCTGTGGTGTAAATATATTAGTGAGTAGTAATTTAGAACGAATGTTTGGATAGGAATTGTGTTTCTCGTTCATTCCTATTCCTAACTTGGGCTAAAAGAAAAGGATTAGTGTTTGATTTGGAATGGAATTTGTCTTCGTGTAACCATGACAACCTTACACGATGGATTCACCAATACTTTGTTGTTTGGCACGGGAAAATTATAGAAATAAAAAAAGTAGAGGAAAAATGAAAATAAGTAAAAAGTATGTCAAAAAAGAAAGAAAATAAGTAAAAAATAAACTAATTATACACTGTAGTAAGATACAATTGAGTATTGTATAAACTCAAAACTAAATTATGATCGAAGTTCAGAAGTATATTTCAAGTGTTATTTTTTTATGACCATAAGTAGATTGGGGCTTTAGCTGAAAATAAAATTTGTGTACATCCCACTGACGCAATATACATAATAAAGAATTGTTGGGATGCAATTTTCAACAATCAATCTCGTCCCTTTCTCATTTCTGGTTACCCTTCTCCACTCCGCAGGGTCTTTAATTTAGCGTCCTTCAATTATATGTAAATGGTCTCAATAACTATTGTTAAAATCAACAATTAAGTAATATTTAATAACTCATTAAATTATCATTACAAATAAAAATTTATATTTGATTGATATAATAAAAATAGACTGTAAGTCTGTAACACATTTATACTTACAAAGTTTGACCACTTCGCGTATTAAAATAGTAAGTTATAAAGTCTTCCCATAGTAATATATTTTCACATTCATCATTAACTTTGTTTTTTTCACGATGAGTTTATAGTACATGACTAATTTAGAATTTAATTTTTCTATACTATATATTATAAATTAAAGAGTTTTGCCCAATGTTGTTATATAATAGTTAATGAATTTAACACATATATCATATGATTGTTAATTATTTAAATTTATCAAATAATAAGCTATTAAAAAACAATACAGTAACTTTAGAATGACTTATGACGATGTATCAAAAAATAAAAATTAAATCAATAAATAGTTTATTATTAACCAAATAATAAAATTAAAGGGAGTGGTGTAAGTAAGTAACCCATGATAAAAGTGGAAAGTGAAAAGTGGGAAGCAGCATGCGTGGAGGCCGCCATTAAAAGTCTTGCCTTTTTTTATTTTATTACATACATGGTCTTTCTTTCTATGTTCGCCTTTTTCCCTTTGATTCACTTTTGAGTGTCACATAACATTTGATACCTGCGATTGCTACGTGATATATCTGATACTTGATGCAATGCAATAGAGAGATGGGTACCCCCGGTCCACAACATAATAAACAAAGGGCATAACAAGATACGCATGGCATCTTACCTACAAATTATATATATGGGTCTGATTTTAAAAATTTGGAATATACTCTTCATTTAACACACTCTGCTCTTTTAAGTCTCTACCACCACTAGCCAAGTTAGATTATTCGTTTTTTATGCAACAAAAAAAAAAGTTGAGAGAAGAATACAGCTTGATTGTTTAATATTCCATTCAACGCAGACAAGAATCCCGAAACACTTTTAGGAAGGGAAATCAAATAGACCTCACCCAATGTCTCTTTGCAACCTCAGAAATTGAATTGCTCATTATAAGTTGTGGGAATTAATAAAAAAAATTTTTGAAAGGAAGTTGTGGAAATCTTAATTTTAATGTTTTAAATAGATATATGCAAACCAAATGAGGGTGGCTCAATTGGCAACACATTGAGCTTATGGATAAGAGGATTAAAAATCAATTTCCATAAAACATACAAAGAGGTGACACGTTTTAGGAACTTTGTGACATGTTCGTTCCAGGAGAATGTTGACTTAAATTAGACAAACAGTCTCACACATATTTGTATTTGAAAATGTGTAACTCCTCTTTATATAAACTAGCGGACAGACGGGCACTGCCGTCTGTCCTCTTTTACTCTTTTACTATTATTGTTAGCTACGAAAATCATATATTGATGTGTTATCTTACTTCTAACATGTCCGACCCAATTTCTGCCAAAGGCCCGATTTCATTTTCTTCAAGATTCGTGGCTTTTTTTTTCTCGTAAAAAATAGCATAGTTGTTTTATTTTAAAAATTAGGGAGCTCTTTCTAAAATCATAAGATGATTTGGGATAAAAATATATTGGGTCGATCGGCATGGATATGTTGATGTGAAACTATCACACCTTCCATGTGACCCGGCTTCAAGACAGATTTTGGGCAAACCGTCCCACTTTAAACCATAATTTTTTATCATGCTGGACCACGTGTACTTTTTCTTCTTCTTTTAGTTGCGAAATTTTAGCCCACACACTTTTTAAACCTTAGTCTTGAACTATATCTCTCGCGTATAGTTATTAGTCCCGCACGCACTTGTATTCCCACTGTTTTCTAGAAATTTTAAGCACCACAATTAATTGGTTCCCAATACATGAAAAAGTGAGCACCTTCCTTAACCTATACGAATAAACAATCATATGCACCTTTTTTAAGAAAATGCATAAATTACATATCGTAATCAAAGCAAAGTAAATTAGTCGAATGGTTATGACATAATTACATAAATATTAGAAGACTGATCTTTGATGCTTTTTGTTGGATCTGATTCTGATTTTATAAAGTTGTGGATTGAAAATCGCTCGCGATGTCAATGCGCCAGGTTTCATACACATAAGCTTATTTTGTTTTTTTTTGTTCGATCTAAATAATCTAGACAGATTTAATCGCTCTATTAGAATCAAATCTTATAATGCAACTGTATATATATATATATATATATATATATATATATATATATATATATGTGTGGCAGACCACTAGCTGCTGACTAATATTACAATATCATGCACATATGCTACTGAAACGAAGACAAAAAGATTGCAAATGTTTTATTGTATTGCTTTCCAGTCAGAATCATATAGCCCCCAATAATATACATAAAGAATGATTAACGTGCATGCTTTGAAATTGCTTTGTTTAAATGGTGCATTAGTGTGCCTGGCGTACGAAAAAAAAAATAGTGTAGGGCTGAAAATGTTCAATTAGAAGGGAATAAAAATGAACTCACTTTGTATACTATTGCATAAGCTTGTATTGCAGCAATTAAAAAACAATTGGAAACGACTGTACCCGTAGCAATATGATTAGGCTTTTTTCCATAAAATTATCCTTCGTGAAGCACTTTTTTCCAAAACAAGATTTTCTTACATCCATTAGTCAAGGGATGCAAGCTAAGTTGGTAGAGTTTAGTTTTTGTAACCCCAGACATCTAAGTGTCTGTATCTAAGTGTCTGTTTGTATTAGATTTCTAAGCAATCTAAACAGACGTTCACTAAAAGGAGCCCCCTTGCTCCCTTGCTCCTTTGGTGTAAAGTGTCTCGGAAAGGACAATTGTTCCATTTGAATCAACCAAAATCTTATATAAACACACATTGAGTTTGAATCCCCTTCCTTTTTATGCTCCCTATAACATACGCCTATTCGTGTTTTCCCATATAGGGTCTGTTTGGATAAACAACTTATTTAAGCACTTATGTATAATCTATTTTTATAATCAAAGAGAGAATATGGTGAAAATGATTTTATATATGTTGTAAGTTGTTTTAATGAGCTATCCTGGGTAACTGATGAAAATAAGCTCAAATAGTTTATAAATCAGTCACAAATTGTTTTTATAAGCTTTGTCAAACACGCTTACAAGTGCTTATGTCAGTAGATAAGCTCTGCATAAGTCAATCCAAACAAAACCATATAGTATTTTGTGTAGTGCATATGTCAACGAAGGAAATAAATGCATGTTATTATTGCATGGGTTCTTCTTTATTTGATAATTGTTCAGGTGCTCATGGCAGCATATAAATATTCCTCTTCTTCAAATATCTGTCACAAATTAATTTACATAAATGAAGGGGACAGGATGAGCCTCTACTTTTCCCACAAAAACTAGATGCAAATTTGTTAGAGGGCATCCCCTGTATACTAGCCATATTGCCCTGTTTAAAAATTGTCGAATGGACAACAAAGAAGTCTCTTTAATTTTTTGATGAAAAAAATATAGGAAATATTCGTTGCCTCTTTATAATATTAGCCAAATATGTGACATTAGTCAAATATATTTCAATAAGAAGATAGATTGCAGAATATTACAGGCCTACCATTGTAATTAAATAACCGCTTTTTTTTTGGTCAATAAATAACCGCTTTTTAGATCATATCATTTGTGGACAATAGGATACGAGGCATATATTAATGCCTTTTCTGGCTCAATAATTTGGCTCCTTTGCATTTCTAACTTAATTTGCTGTATTGCATCTGATCGAATGATAACATTAAAAAAACGCAAAATGTAATTTAATTAGAAGAATCGATGGTATAAGCGTATCGTATTTGATTCTCTTGTTCGTGTTGTTAGGGTGTATATATAGTTTCGTCAACAAAAAAAAGTGTATACATAGAATTGATTGCCACTGAGGGTTAATTAGTCTGTCCCTGAACACAAGGTATTTTAGCACAGTATTTTTTCTTTTTGAAGAAAAAGCACAGTATTTTTTATGAAATCTAATTTGTAAAGAGGACACTTATATTATTGATCACTTAATTAGCGAATTTCACTATTATTTTGACCAGTTGTTTAGTATGAGAATTAAATTGATGATGAGATTATGACTCGCTAGTCGCTTCAAATACTCTATATGTTTCTCAGGAAAATTTACATGTGTCATTGATTAGTTACGAATATTTTTGACATTTACCAGTTTAACTCTAACCAAGTGAATAATAATAGGTTCGGGTTTTGCAACAATGTCTTCATCTTCAAGTGGGGTGGAACTTGGTGAAGTGTCCGTTGGAGTCGGTGTTGAAATACTGAAACAAAATATTAAAAAAAAAAAAGGAAGAACAATGTTACCGTTGGATAAACACACTAGACGTAACCGTTGGGAACGAAGAGATATAAACCGTAACATCTCTCTCTCCCTCTATCTCTCAACAACATCTATCTATCTATCTACATTTCTAATTCTCTCTGCGCTCTCTCTCAACAACGACATCAATTTCATTTCATTTCAAGTTTATTTCATTTCATTTCATCTGTGTTCATTTTGATTTTTTTTGGTAACAACAATCAATGGCCGAAACAAAAGACACCCACATAGTAGAAATCCCCGTAGACCAAGAGCATATTCACAACAACAACAGCATGAACATGTTTGAGGCTATAGAGGATCATCCATTGACAGAGATCTCAGAGAGCCCCGGTCACCTCTTGCTCCTGAAGCTATGGCAGAGAGAAGAGGATCTCTTTGCAAAACGCATTGCCCGCAAGGAAACCAGAATGGATTCCATCAAAGCCGAACTCTTTCAACTCTGCTCCTTCTTCTTCCTCTTTCACGGGTTCTTCTTAACCCTCTTGTTCACTTCATGGGCCAGAGCCCAACAACAACAAAAAGATGAGGACTTGGACTTAAACCACCACATGGGTGTTTGTAAGAAGTGGTGGGTCCCTTCCATGGTGTCCCTTTGCACTTCACTTGTGTTTGTGTTTCTGGTTCAGGTGAAGGTGCAGAGGTATTGGAAGGTGTGGGGGCAGTTGATGAGGGAGAGGAATGATAGCAGGGCTGTGGGGAGGTGTATTCAGGAGCTGAGGATGAAAGGGGCAAGCTTTGATTTGTCTAAGGAGCCTCTTCAGTGTGGGAAGAAGAAGATGAAGAGCTCAAGTGTTGAGATCAAATGGAAGCCTGTCACTTGGTGCTCTCACTACTTACTCACCATTTCCCTTGTTTGCTTTACAGGTTTGGCATTTCCCGCTTCCAAGCTTGTTCTCTGCGCCTTGTGAAATATTGGGAACATCATGGATTTATCATCATCATTAATTAAAGGATAATAGCTGTTGCTGAGGGACTGGTTATGGTAAAGTTTTCCTTTTTTTCTCGCTTCAAGAGTTCAGATCTTGTCTTATTCTGTCTTCTTCATTTATGCTATTTGCTTATTATGTGTTTTGTTTTCAGCCTATGCCAGGGAATGAAGCATTTTTGGTCCGATAGATTAGATCTTAGACAACCCTTTTGAATCACAACGTTAATAAGAGGACTACTGTCATGAAGAGGCCTCAGATTTCAATGCAAAACTACAAATTTTGTAGGGATATGGGGCTGGAGAGACGGGGGAGAGACATCATATTGATTTTTTCCTATTCAAGGTTTTTCAAGTCCCAGCTCAGATGATGATTGATTGTGTTGCTGGGATTTGCTGGGTTGTCGATGAGTATGTCATTGTGACTAGATATCCTTCAAGTTCAAGAGCGTAATTCTGTTCTGAAGCAACACCTCTTGTGTGCTCTTGATATCTACAATTTTGGGAACACTGTGTAATAATGCAGTGTTATACTGCGAGCTGCTTCAATTTTGATTCATTGTATACTGTCATTTGTTGGAATATCTTGTGAAATAAATAAAAGCTACCATTCATTCATTTTTTAGAACTTATATAGAAGTGTACTTGTTCACAATTTTTTTTTTCGAAGGATCTAGTACGCACCACTTTTAAGATATTTCTTCTCTTGTAAAAAAATCTAGCCAGTTATACCAATTTATAAATAAATGTTATCGTTATCGTTTTTGTTCCATAAAAATAAAAATACAAAAATGCTTCCATATCCTACTTCAATACAAATGATATCAAATCCAAGACTCTCAGTCCCTTGCAAAAATAGTAAGATTCAGACATCTTTTTCTTGAGTTCTTTCCTCCTTCGGTCGCATTCTTAACTACTAAGCATTTTCAAAACCAAAAATTCGGAAAACACCTGCAGCCAAAATGCACAGAAGTTAATTGCAATTTTCTTATTATTCGAGTGTTTCCAATAACAAGGTGCCCAAAAAAAAATCATACCTTCGTCAGCCTGATACTTGTTTTTGTCATCACCAGCATATGCAAGTAAATTGTATTTGGGATTCCACTCGACACTGTTCATGGCAGCCCTACAAGGAATCTGATGCACTGTTCGTCCAGTTTGAAGATTTGACTGTTTCATTAAAGTAGCAAACTTCTAATGTCATTTTTTCAAAGCAAAGTGTATTGATAGATGAATAACATACAAAAGATGTGTTTGTTAAAAAATAATTATAAAAAATGGCATGTATATAACTTACAATATCAATGAACATGTCTTCACTTGCTGAAGCAATTAAATCCCCGGTATGATTGAAACTAATTGTTCGGACAGGCCATCTGAGTAACATTACATTCCAAATTTGTCACAAGAGGCTAAACACAAAACACGCCTGAAAAAACAAAAGCTGAATACACAAACATGGAAGCCAAGGAACACTTACTCCAGCTTTGTAAAGGTACGCACACAAAGCATCTCCGAGATATCCCACAGGCTGACAAGGGAATCAGCACTTCCAACCGCGAAATATCTGTTTTGGTAACAGAGGATATCTATTTTGTTATATCCATATATATACTTTATATGAAAAATGAAGATAATCTATTGGAGGAAATGAAGACAAAAAAATTAAAATGCAATAAAAATGTTACTTTTTAGATTCCAATATGCAGTTGTGCATTTGTCTCGTATCTTGCTAATTCAATTTCAAGTGCAATTTGCAAGACCAGAAACAACAAACACTAGAAACATACCTTCCCATTGGGTCAATTGCAATGCAGTAACAACCAGCTGTATGAGCCATCAGGGTTTCAAGAGGTCGAAGAGATGGATAAGACAATACTTCCACAGTCCCTAAGAAGGCGAGCACATAACAGAATATAAGATATTTTTCTACTTTATACAAACCCATTGAAACAAAGTGTATTGAGTTGAGGTTCATGTTTTAGAAAGTAACAAGTCAAAAAGAATGACCTTACCGTTTCCTGTTGTTAGAAAGAACATCTCGCCAGTCATGTTCCAAGCAATCTCATTTACCTAGGAAAAATACAGGAATCATTGAATAAATTGGAATTAATTCTTCTCAAAACAGTTAAACAAATGTTTGCCACTGTGTGAAATATGTGCTATGCGTACAAAACAGGAAACTTAGTCAGTTAAATTTATGGCTGTTCTCAACTATATATCAACCATACAAGTAAACTGCAAGGTTGTAACACTATTAAATATTAAAATTATGTAATCATAGATGGACATTTATGAACTCCCAAAAGATCAGGCATTTGTGTTGTTGAGCAAAACAATGAGCTCCTGAAAACACAGGTGGTGCAGAAAGCAATAGTGAGTGTTAGGAAGCAGGAGCAGGAGCATTATGATGACAATCACAATGCCAAAGAACTCGTACAGTCAAATGAGACTATATGCTACAATCTCTGTAATTTGCATATATTTAGTAATCCATACTCTTCTCTGTCTTGGGTGAATCCTTATAACTTGCATTGGTGTGGTTGTAAGTGAAAACAATGTTCTTTGGCTTCTTTCTGTTTTTAACAGGCATGCCAGGTTTCAAGACATGGAAGTTGCAAGTCACTCATATTCCACCAAAATGGAAGTCAAACAAACAACCAAACATGCAAATTTATGGTTGATTCTGATGCTTTGATACCAGGGGTTCCTAACAGTTTCATTTCGAAGCATCTAAATATGCCTTAACAATCTGTCAGAAACAGAACAGACTGCAAGAATGAAGCATGAACTAGACAATACCTCATAGTTGAACTTTCGCCTATGAATTGGTTTGAACTTCCGAACATCCAGTATTGTTAATTCATCATCCTATGAAAAACAAAGACAAAGTAAGAATTCACATGCTGAAAAACAGCAAGATAATCATAGACATAGACATAGTCCATTTAGTTACTGCAAAGCTCAATGATTCCAGAACAAGAGACAATTCAAACATATGCAAGATATGGTTGATATTAACATATCCAGTCACAACATCTGCACTTCAGAGCTTTAAGCAAATGAAGGGATTGTGTAACATACCCTATTACCTACAGCTACATGAGTCCCGTCGGGTTTGTAGGTGATGTTGATATTTTCACCACTAAGTTCTGCCTGTTGTGAGCATTTTCCACCTGCAGAAATCAAATATGAGCAGTAACAAATATTCTTTGTTTAACATGCTTTTATACTTCCTTTAAGCCAACTCAAAAGTAGAAAAAATTAACATTCTTTTACAACTAATAGTCAACAAAAGCATTTATCTCACCTATAGAAATATTTTCAAATAAAGACATCAATTGTTTGTTTATTCCAATATTTATATATGGTTGATTCTTCATGGAATTAAGCAAATATGACCAAACAATGCAATACAAATCTCCCAAAATATAAAAGGACATAATAATTTTCCTCCCTTTGATATGATTAATTGAAGAAAAAAAAATTGTACAACTGAATGATCACTTACTACGAGCGTCCCACAAACGAACAGTTTTGTCACCCGATGCAGTTGCAATCAGATCAGCATGTTTGGGGTCCCAGCATAGCTGATCAACACTATCAGTGTGACCCTTCAATTCAATATCTTTGACTTTTCCCTATAATAACCCACACACCCAAAATGGAGCAATCAAATTTCTAACCACAAAATAATGAGAAGGGTAAAATAATTTACAATGACATAAAAGTAGCAACCAAAACTGAAAGAATCTCCAGGCAAAAAGATCCCTTACTTCAGCTTCTCAATACCCCCTCCCCATTTATAATGTCCTAATGCTTCATTTCTGGAAAAATGCTCATGGAAAAGTTAACAGTTGACCTTAGTTTACTCTATAGCTTCAACAACAATTTCCTTTCTGATCATACATAATTCACAGTGTATTTCTTGATTTAATCCAACAAGTTCTAACCCTAATAGAAACATGCTCTCTGATATAACTGTCATTTCGGATTATGAAGGTAAGCAAAGCCACATCATATGTGAAAGGACAAATTTAATCAAACACAAATGTTTTAGAGGTCATGTCATCTCATTCACTAAAAGCAAAAAATGGACATTCCTTGAAATTAGTTAAAATTTCCTGCAGTGATTTCAAAGTGGCGGATCTTAAAGACTTAAACTATATATCAATACTTAAGGGGGGAACTTGAATAGTTGAATGTATTACAAACAGCAAACCTACCGCATTTCTTTGTAAACATCACTATGTAGCTAAGATGTCATATTTACTCTACTGTATTATCCCATAAGTCATCTTCAGATAGAACAAATAAAAAGACTAGCCTATGCCTAAGGCTAATACAAATGGCCTTTGTCTCCCCTAATCCATGAAAATGAAACGGTGAGATAATTTCCATTACAAAAACGAGTCAATTATAACAGAAAGTTAGTGGAAAAGAAAAATGTATGAACTTGCTGGGCTTTAGGATTAAGCTTACATGCCCATGTGGCTCAATATGCCAGATTCGAGCAGTTTGATCCACAGAGCCAGAAGCAAGTTTCGTGCCAATGCAATTCCAGGCCACAGAGTGCACCTTTAGGAAACGAAAGAGAGATACCCATATCAGAATTGAAACAGAAACATTGAGAGAGGGTTTGTCTTGTGCATAAACAAAAGTATTCAGCCGCAACAAACACGAAAAGTTTTAAGCTTTGAACTTGTTTACCATCATAGAGAGAGGGAGAGCAAAAGGGTACCTTCTTCTTGTGACCGGAATACTCTCTGCTATGGAGATTCTTAAATGGGATTTGTTCCTCCATGGTTGGAAGCAACGAATCTGGAGGCACTTTTGTGAGGCTAAGTAGAAAGATTCAGAGAGACTGATTGTTGTATGCACTATGCACTATGAGTATCTGATGATAGTGTTTTTGACCTTGGAAATTTTTAGCGTAATTTTATGATTAGAAGACAGAATCGCAGAACCAATAGGGGAGACACTTTTATTCGCGCGACACAGAACAAAAAAGAGGTTTCATAAATTTTCATTGTATTATTTATTTATTTGTGTATCTTATATATTCATGAGAATAAGGGTATCTTTAATTTTGCTTTTTTTTTACGGATCTTTAATTTTGCTATTAGAAAGTCTGAAAATCACAATTTGAATAACAATTCCTTCTAGACTTGTCTCAAGATTAAATGTATTGTAAGTATATATCTTGAAATCATGAAATTAACAATATTTTTTAGTCAATTATACTTTCATATCCTTTAAAAAAAAACTTAACTTATATTCGTTGATCCATCTGTTTTATTTTTAATATAGTATTGGTTTAATCTGAGTCGAGTCAAATCTAAAATCTTATTTAGGGGAAACTATAAGCTCTTAGCCACTTTAACCAACATGCATTTTATCCATGTATTTTAAACGCTACATTCTCCTCTTCTAAAATATAAATATATATTATATTTTAGTCCATTTTAATATAAATAAAAAATTTATAGATAATTTTTCTCTATTTGTGTTCTTTAGCATTTTTTTACCAAGCATTATTAATATGTAGATATGAGTCTCTATTAGTTTTTTTATATATGTGACATTGAGATTTGAATTTATTTTTTCTTTGGGGGGTATGTGGTGGGTGGATGTGAGAGATAGCCTATTTGGCATAACAAATAAATGGAGTAAAATTTCCTACGACCATTCATTTCACGCATTCATGCAGATAATAAATCGAGACTGCTGAATCAAAATCAAACTATTACAATCTCAGTTCATATCTTAAATTCAATTTTATCCCTAAAATTGTGAATCATTAAATGTCGATCCAACGGTCACAATCACTAACTGCGTGAACACATCACGGTAGCAAATCCATTTCCCAAATAAGTGCATGCAAGAATTTAATTTATTTGAGGCATTGAACATAGGGTGCTACAATGCTGTAGCTAATTCGATGATGATTTAAGTGGAACCAACAAATTCTTCCAAAGTTGATTTCAATCTCAGTTGTCATCAGAATTAATCTTAGCAACATGCGTGAGAGAGGTCGTGAGAAAAAATGATCTATATAGTCCGAATCTTCACTTTATACATAGCAAGTTCCTATGCTTATGTATTACACACACTGCTCCTTGGACCGGTTACGAACCATCGATGGATGGCTTAATTACAGTGTAAAATAGTACATTGTAAAATATAGTAAAGAGAACCAGTCCAGCAGCTAGAGATCCGAGAACCGATTCTGAAATTTCTAGCTTACCACCAGTGTCACTGAATTGGTCTTTGCCAAGCTTCACATCTGAAACTGCAACAAAAGGTTGAATGAAAAATGTTCAGGTCAAGAACCATCACTAAAGAGTAATTTGAAATATATATATATATATATAATAAGCCCAATAGTAAATGTTATAAGAAATCAAGAAAATTTCCAGGTGAAACGATTAATAATCTAGTTGAAACGCCTTTCTAAAGACAGGATTATATAACATGTTGTTTAATACGATTCATGTAACCAATTTCATTTAATAACTTTTGTTATATTGTTGAAGTATTGACAACATAATAAAATTAAGATAAACTACATTTTACCTCTTTAGAATTTTTCATGAAATTGAATATCACTACACCATGTTTTAATCCATACACATTCTTCAAGTTTCAATGAAATGCGTGTTCTTTCACTATTTGGACAAGGCACAAGTGATTGAAGGTGATTAATACAAGTCATACTAATATATATAATTTTTACACAAATAATATATAGTAATAGTAATCACCCAAATTTTAAAATCACTACTAGAATTAGCTAGTTTAGTTACAAGTTGGGAATGAAAAGTCATGAAAGAAAGAGAGAGGAGACAGAAAGAGAGAGTACCGGTGACTTTTGGAGAGGAAACTTGTTTATTGGAGAGAGATTGAATTTGCTGGTCAAGCTCTTTGAGGGCTTCTCTGGCCTTCTCTGGGTCTACCTCATATTGCTTATCTGAATCTTCCTTCACTGAATAAACTATGCAGGAAGAAAAAGATGGGTTTTTGATAAGCCTCGTGTCCTTGAACACTAACTGTCTAGAAAGTGAAGCAAACAGTGATGGCGGTGGCTGCTTATAGAAGCAGAGAAGCTGCATAGAGAAGAACATTTGAATAGGGGTGGAACTTAATTAATTGCCTTCACTCACCCCGAATATCTGAAAACCCAACACAGGCAAAGGAATTGAAGATAATGTTATGTCTTTTTTAGCCTCAGCATGACAGCGACACCTCCTTGATATTACTAGTCGGCGTGGTTTGGTAATTAACCCGTGCATTTTGGTCTTGTGAAATTGTATACTTCATCAAATTAAAGATAGGAAAATTGAGGGCATTATGGTCATTTTATTAAATTTGTTTGTTCTTTTTTCCTTCCTTTTTTTTTTTTTGATTACTATTCTTTTTTCCATCTTCATATGGATTTGACGTAAAAATTTCAAGGCTAAAGTTTGGCAAGTTTTGGAAATTTCATTGCATATGTCGGCAAATCATTTATTTAAATTATATGGATCAAATATGTGAGAGTACAATTGTTGAAAATTTCTATCAATGAAATACAAATAACGCACAATAATCATTCTCGTTGACTCCTTTAAATATTTGCAAGGACCACAACCAAATCTATAAAGTTCAAATACGTTATTTCTTAGAGTCACCAAAAAAAAAAGTTCAAATAAGTTTTATTTCTTCGTTTACGATTAAACAAGAAGCTAACATCATCAAATATATTAAATGTGATAAAGAACAAGATATAAATGACATAAATAGACTTCTTTATTGTTTGTAAGTAAAAAAAAACTCAATTTACCATTGAGAAATTTGGTGAGATGACACGGGTGTTTTCTAATTTAATTAGTATTGGGTTCAAAATAGTCTTAAATCTCACGTGATAGAATTTTTGTCACCCTAATGTGTCCTACTCGACTTGAATGAATAATTAAATTCCCACACGCGCATAAGAGATGTTGTGATTTAGACCTAAAAAAACCTCCCAATTCTCAATTTGGTTGAACTCTAAAAAATAAATGAAAGAAATTTTTTTAGGGGACATTAAAAATTCTTCAAACCCTTTTTTCTCATTTTATAAAGCTCTCAAATAAAACAGGCTAACCATATATTTTTCTCTCCCCTCCTAAATGCATGTACTTTTTTTTTTATATTTGAGACCGGAAGAAGTAATAAAGAGAGAATAATGGAAAAAAGAGAGAAAAACATAAGAAACAAAAAGAAATATAAAGTAGACTGAGACAAAAGAGTGTGAATATATATAAGAAAATGATAACTCTAAAAGAAAACAATGACTTACCAAGAGAGGGCTTAGACTAAAGAGACTAGAGAGGGCTTTCGTATCGACAAAATTATCTTCACATGTCACTGTGTTTGTAATAATTTGCTTTTGTTTTTGTTTTCGGACATTAAACCCACACCTGGAAGCTGGCCGACAAGTGATTTCAGTATAAAAAAAAACTGATGATAAAAAATGGAAATAGATCATACTCTTATGAATATATTAAATTAAAAGTGAAAAAATATACTTTTTAATATCAAAATAAAATTCTTATATTACATCTTTAATATAAATCACTTTATTTCATTTTTTTAATAAAAAACTAATTCCATAAATTCAATCAATCTGAAACCAATTTAAAAACGTTCATCCAAACTCTAAATTATTATATTTATTTAAAATGGAATATGATTTAAAATTTTTTGAAGTAGAATATCCCCTGGAATATTCTTTATTTACATTAAATATTGATTATCGTTCTGACATTTTTTTCAGTAAAAAAAATTTCGACATTTTAATTCCAACTAATGTGGAAATTTCCCAATAATTTCTAATATTTGGTTTTTGTTTCTCCTAGTAAGGGAAGACATTGAATTTATTTATACAATTTAAGTGTAAATTTTATACATCTAATAATATTTTACCGTTTTCACTATCTTATTATAATATAATATAATCATAGTAAAAGAAATAATATTTGGATGTAACTATATAATAAAAATATGATTAACTTCTATAGTAAGAATTATAATATATTTATATATTTATATTAGTAATTAGTAATATAAATATTTGTAAAATGTAACTTAGCTTTTACAGTTGAATCATGATGGTTCACCTGTTATTAAAATGTTAAGGAAAAAAGGAAGAAGAGAGAGAAAGAGAAAGAGCGTAGGGTAACAGAAAAAATGAAGAGGCCATCGGGAAGCGCAGCAGAGAAGAAGCGCGTGCGACGCTCCTCCGCACCAGATCTCTCCTCCGACGCCACTCCTAGGGTTTCTCTCTCTCTCTCTCTCTAGGGTTTCCAATTCTCTTCCATTTCCCAATTCCCCCATCACAAATGTCTGTGTTGTACTGATTCTCCACTTACCTCGACCTAATACTCCATTTTCGTCGCTAAGCAAACATCCTAGATCGAAAATTTCAATTTCATTTTATTCCTCTGTTGTTGTTTTTAGTGAGTTTGGATTTCAGTAATGTGTTGATTGGAACTTTGGTACCGCAGAATTACAAAGCATATTTTACGTGAATTATAAGAAAAAGCTATTTTTACATATTTTCAGCTTAATTTTTGCATACCATTTTGCTGTTCTAGATAGGATTTTTGCTATAATTATGAGTTTTTTCTCTGCTGCATGTTTAATTTAATTGAAAAGAAAAACTGGTCAAACTTGAAACTGTAGTGCAGTTCTTATTGACATGACATTTGATCTGTCGTGTGTGTTTGTGTAGATTTATATGATATAGGCTTCATGTTAATCCTTGATTTTCTGAAAGCCTTTATTTCCCCTTCGTATTAGGTCATTTTTTGGGCTATGTTTAATTGCGTTCTGTTTTTGTGTTTTTTTGGCTGCCCCATTTTTATTTGACAAACAAAAGTTGTTTCTGTTATTTTGTAACTGTGTTTGGGTTGTTTTTGTCACTTTTTGTTTTCAGAAACAAGCCGCCAAGAAAGATGTATATCAGGTGTTTGCTGAGAAGGTGAGAGACCACAAGGACTTGGTTTCTAGGTGGGCTGTTCTACAGGAGACACGTGTAGAGTATTTTAGAGGGAAGGATTTTGCGAACTTCTTGAAAAATCATCCGGAGCTCAAAGATATTCTAGAATCGGATAGGAACTTAGAAACTGAGGATATTGCCAACATTCTACTTGGAAAAAATCTTTTGGTGCGCTGTGATCGCGTGGTAAAAACTCTTCGTCCTGGGAAGAAAAAGTTGTCTACTTGGCCTGCACATTTAGAAATTTTCCCTGTAAGTAATTTTTCTTGCTGCAATTGTTGAGTTGCAATTTGCAAATTGGTGATTGTGTTATGGGGTTTAACATGTGCTTGCATGTGGATCTGTCGATATTTCAGAATTCTTCTTGTGTTTTGTGTATTTTTGCATTCAATGATATTTTTTGACCCGAATAAGAATAACGAAAACAGCATTTTTAAAACTTTAAGTAAGATATATATGAATGTCGTAAGCTATCCATATCGTTTAAATGCATGTTCTATATTAATATCATCATACTGTCTAGTTTTTTTCTCTGCTGTAGGTTAAGTGATTAGATTTGTCGGTGTTTGAATCTAACAAAATTTGATTGTCTTTGTCAGGAACAAGTATTTTCTGAAAATGATGCTTTTTTTGCTTGGACATTTGTAAAACGCCATCCACTTTGGCAGACACTCCTCTCGTTTTTCTGGCCTGTGTTAACATTGGCTATTTGCTTATTTCCCGTGTACCCTCATAGCTGCAAACTAATAATACTTTACTCATGCGCTGGGATCCTTTTTCTCATCCTCTCTCTACTTTTGGGTAAGTTCTTCTTTCTATATTATTTGATTGGGCTTGCCAAGTTTCTTCGCTTCTGTGCTCTAATTATCACTTTGGACTTTACAAATTCTCATGTCTCAAGCCAATTCCATTCATTATGTTGTGGCATTACACCATGTATACAATTATAATCTTGATTCATTTCTGATAACTATGTAATTATGAATGGAGGAGAAAAAAAGCCTTTCCATTAGGAGATTGGAAGTCAATCTACCATGACAATAATTTCAGAGATTTAGTCTTTCGATGAGGAAGAGGAAATTGAAGTTTAGTTTGATCTCTAGAATGGTTAACTGTTTATCCATGTGAAAGAATATAATAATAAACGGCTTGTCTTTATAATTCCCCTAGATTATTCTGATTTGTAAACCTCCCATGAACTGGAGAGGTTTGTGAAAAGTCAGGAAACCCTGCCCCTGGGATGTTTTTGCAGGTTTTCCTGGTAGGTTTCTGTAGCTTTCGAGGGGTTTGCTTAGGTTTTGAAAAACAGTGGGATGTTTTGAAAATAAAGGTAAGGTTGTTTGGAGTTTTTCGCCATAAATATAAATATTCATGGAGGGAGAAAGAGAAAAGTGAATTTGCTGTTTTTGAATAATAAACTGATAAAAGAGGAAGTTATTTTTCAATAATAATAGAGATATGAATGGCAAAAGATATCTCTGCTGCATTGAATTGTTAATTATTTAATTTAATTTAATAACTCTCACGCTTACTGAAAAATATATGCATTCATGAATTATTTGGCTTGAAAGTTGGTCCCTAAACCTATAAAATACATATGGAATCTGTAACATGTTGTGTCTTTACTATGTGTGCTTTTGGGCGAATTCACTCCTCATATTAGTATCATGCTTGCAACTTGACCTCAACCATTTAAATGTTTATTGATGATATCTCCTATAGTCTTATTAGCTAATAGCTATCACTTTTATTGATCATATCTCCTATAGTCTCATTAGCTAATAGCTATCACTCTATCAAAGAGGAAAAAGGCCTCTTTCAAATTTGTTCTTGCATAAACCTTGTTCTAGTTTACATCTATTAGTTACTTCCGTGTCTATTGGCAGGAGGTTAGCCCAATATATGATTCTTTTGGACTCCTATTTATTTTTAACTTTAGTATGCTTCTAGAATGTATACTTCACAATAGTTATATTTAAATGCTCAAAGAATCAGATATTTTTTAATTTTATGTGCACCTGGCACTTAAAACTTTTTGATTAGAAGCTGCTGATTGTGTTAAACTCTGCTTCATAAATGAACCCTATTCTGCTTCAGTGGCTCCTTGGGCCTCATGAATGTTTTTTTAATATTGTAGTAAGAGGTGCACTATTTGGCGCTTTATATATTATCCTTGGAAAGCGGATCTGGTTTTTCCCGAACATTCTTGCCGAGGAAGCAACACTGCGAGAGTTGTTCAGATTTTGGCCCAAGAAAGATGAAGAGGAAAGGCCTAAATGGACAACAAGGATTTTCTATGCTGTTGTGGCTGTGCTGTTCATATTATTGCTGAGGCATCATGCGCCTGATGAAGCTGCCAGAGCAAGGTATGTCCTAAACATTATGGATGAATTTATAGCCTTCCACTTTTTTTTGCAGAGAATAATCATGCTCTCAACCAGCTTAAAATCCTTTCTGGTTGGATCTATGGCACCCCATAAAGGGAAAGCTATTTGCAGTTGGTATCTTTCTAGCCATTACAACCTGTTGCTTTGGTCTCTCTGCAGGTATCAGAGGAGGGTATCCAACATCATTGACGATGTTCTTGATTGGTCTCCTAGTTTAGCCTTGTCTGGGATGATGGAGAAGCAACAGAATGTGGCTAATGCCACAGGGTCCCCTGATGCTTCCTCACAAGGGAGTGAAACAGGACCGGAGCATACAGCTCCAACTGATGATGATAATGATGCAAAAACTTTCACGGAACAGTATAATACTGAAGAAGTCAATGATAACGTAGAGGATGCAGGTGAAGAAGATAAACAGCATGATTAAATGTTTATCATATACCTAAACGAAATATATCTAGTGACTAGATCACAATTTTCCTTTTATTTGAGTGTAAAATTATTACCAGTATGAAATAATAACAGTAAAAGTTATTAGCTTTCAAGTCCATGCTTTTGAAAGGATTGTTTTCCTTCATTAGGGTGCTCGTCAATGCGGTTGGCAGGTTGATCTCTCGCATTATCATGCTTCATATTTTAAAACGGACGGTTCTTACCTATATACATCATAGGCGTCTGGTTGATATCAAAATGGCTTTGTTAAAAGAAATATCTTGACTTGACTGACCTTTTGGATTCTCTAACAGTGATATGCTGAAACCTTGTGTCTGGAAAAAAAAAATGGAAAGTTGGCACAGAAATATGTTGTCATGTTATTAGTATTGCCATTTTTTATAAATATTTAACATCTGTTTATTTTGAGAAAATATTTTTTATTTTTATTTCATATTTTTAATTTTTAATTGTAAAACTCGTTTTTAATTCCTCCTTTTCCCTATCTTCATACTAGATGTGTCATTATGGGTTTTGACCCGCGAGCCAACTCGTTTACACCCGGTTCACCGGTGGGCTAGGTTGCAAAAAAATAGACTCACATTTATCCGAGTTATTTGGACCTGGTTCACTTAACTCAGGGGTTAAGGTGGGCCAACCCGCGGTGAGCCGGGTCAGTCTGTTTTTTTTAAATTTTTTTTAATGTTGTGTAATGGATGTTTTTGTAATTTCAATTATATTAAATTTGTTATTTTAAAAGACTTATGTTTGAAAAATTAGATTTTAATGTATTTAGTGTTTTTCTTCTATTATTTTTTTATATTTTTCTAAATTTTTTCTTTTTAAAAATTAGTTAGTCAACTCGTGAGCCAACCCACCTAACTCATCAACCTAGGGTGAGTTGAGCCGGGTTGAATATTTTTTGACTCACTAAAAAAATGAGTCAACCCAGCTCGGCCTACCTGTCTCCCAACCCGTGATAAGCCAACCCAATAAGCCAAGTTGGTTCACTTTGACACCTCTACTCCATGCCCCGCCCCCGCTTTGGGGGGAGGGGTTTGTTTCGCAGCAATCCTGGAGGAGCTCGCCATTGCTGGGATTCAGATGGCTGTCTTCTCTTAAAAATATCTACTTTGTGATTTTTAATATCTAATTCTTAACGGAAAGACGTATTAAAGCCATAAAAACAACTTTATACACCTTAGAAACTTATATGTAGAAAATCCAATCCCTAATCACCAAATATACAGGAAAAAAAATATACAGGAAAGCTTTTTATCGAAAAAGAAAAAAGTAATAATTATGCCCCTATAAGATCAAACTATTCGGGAATAAAATATCCATTTATACATTGTATCAAAAAAAAATAAAAAAATATCCATTTATACAAGCACAAGATAATTCCGAATCAGATCAAAGGATAGAATGTAATTCATCCTAAGTTTTAATAGCAGCTTTATTTCCCCTTTATACTTGTTTCCCCATTAATATTGTAACATAAGAATATTCGGACATGAGCCTCTGGCGACCTCTTTTACATGGCAAAATAAATAAAGGATTAAATATGATTTCAGTTCTTATAATATTCATTTTCAATCCCTCATTTTCAAAACATCCCCTTTGCCCCTCATTTTTTAAAATAACTCATAATCTCTCACAATAACTTTGTTTAGTCACATGATTCATCAAAAAACTAACATCTTAATAACTAAAAACATATTTAACCCATCAATAAATGAATCAATGGCTGTGGAGGAATATACAAGAAATGTTTTTTCATTTTCCTTTTTATTTTTGCTAGAAAGACAATGGAAATTTCATTTTGTTAGAACCAACGAAATGCGCAAAATTGAAATCACAAGGCCAATAAGTAATGTGGCTAAATGCATGTTTGTTTCTCTTATAATAATGTTCCATGTTAACACTAACAACTGGTTTTTGAGTTAACACTAAATAAACCCGTCAAACAAGAGTTGGTAACATCAAGATTCAAAGGGTTTGTTTCTCCATAGAGATATAGTCTTCTGACCTGACCTGACCAGACCACCCATCATCCATGTCAGCTATGGAGTTGTGACTACCCACTACAAGTCTGTACAAAATGCAAAAATGAGAAAAAAGAATGAAGGATTGATTGACTTCAACAGAAATCACATATCCCCAATCATCATTCCTTTTTCCCCCATCATCATCATCATCATCATCATCATCAACATTCACACCATAAACACAAGGACAAAAGCCAAGAATGATTTGCCGCTTGGCATATTATATTGCCAAGAAAGCTTCACAGATAACCAAGGTATTCACCAAATATGTCACTAGGATACAAACCAACCTCGGCATATCTATCCCCCCCATGCCGGAGGGGGGCCCTACTGAATCGCCAGACGCCTCTGTGATGCCTCCTTTGAGGAGATGCTTCCCCTTTGCTGGCCTGAACAGTCCCCTTCATCCACTCTTTCGCCCGAGTGCTGATGATGATACCTTGAAGATTGCAAACCATTGTTATTATGGTAGGAGCCACTGCCATTTTCATAGTTCGGTGCTGCTCCATACCCGTCAACCGCTTTCGATCCTCTCGCATCTTGTTGCATGTTGGGAGAATTCCAGGTTTCGGCAGAGTCTGAAGGCAAAGGTTCGGAACCAGATGAACTGATTGACTGTGATGACAGGACTGGACCAGAACCATTGTCTTTATCCTTGCCCGAGTTGTTTGAGGCCTCAACTTCACTCTTCTTTGCAAATCGTCCTCCGGTGCCCCTTGCCCTTCTCATAGCATGCTGATGTCTAGATTCATGAAGATATGGCTGCACAGAATAGATGTTAGCATATAGCCCAACTAGTATAACCAAATTCTGTCTCATCTGAAACAATTTTTTTTTTTTGAATAATATGCAAATCTTATTGAAAATAAGCTACTTAACTCTATTTGCCTTACAATCCTGACTTCCGCGAGCCTTCAGTAGTAGATCCTTGTAAACATTAAATTAGAGGTTGTTGCTTGTTTACATTTTATATGATTTTCAGTAGCCATGAAGGTTTTTTCATAGTTCTAATGAAATAAAAGAGAGCCAACGTTTCCTATCATCAATTTAGCACAGTAATGGATACAATGGACATTACGGCTTCACACAATCAAAGGCTTTATTGTTGAGTCTTGTATATTAGCAGGATTTCCTGTTTTCTTCTTTATAGACTAAAGACAAAGCAACTATCAGATGACATCATTTAACAGTAGAGAGAATACTTCATAAAAAAGGATAAATATCCCAAAAGGAAAGGAAAAATTACTCTTAAAAAATATCCCACACCTGAAATGTGGTTAGATATCACTTATCCAAACAATAAAAAAGCACTCAACTATTAGCTCTTGTGAATTTGTACCTTCCTAGATTTTATTAGCTTCTTTTCAAGCTCCGCTTTGGCACGAGCTTGTCTTCGCCTCAGAATTCCTTGGTATTGTTTGGCATTCACATAAACAGGCTCTTGAGCCATCTCAAGGGGCAAAGGCATTCTGGCATGGGGCATTCCCATAAAAGGAGCATATCCCTAATAGTAAAAATATCGTATGGTTAATCATCTCACTGTTATCCAAAATAATAACATTGCTTTAAACAAGACAATAGAACAAAACGGTAAGAAACACATTTACTTTTTTGACATATCCATTCGGGATTATGCACTAATCACATTTCTTATCAGAAAAGTTTATAAATATTGCCAATCAGCAATCCTGTTATAACCTACATATGCAGTAACCTTTAATCATGTTCAGAGTAATGTCACATACCAACTGCTGGTGACCATAAGCTGCCATCATGCCCCCATAATATGGATCCTGATAAGGATTTGTAGCACATGCCTGCATCAAAAGAATTTGAAGAACACTAGGAGTCCCATCCATTCCAAATGCATGCAACTACCAAGTTCTATAGTAACAGATTTGCATCAAAATGATATGCATGAATCAGCAAGGATTTGTGCCATAGAACAAAGTCATTGATTTGACATTTGCACAATATCTCTATGTTAACAAAGTGATAGCAATAAAGGCTTAGGAAAAGACTAACAATTGAATGACCAACAAGTTCAAGCTGTGGAGCCTGAGTAAGGCACTCTTCACGCATGGAAGGTGCAGATGTAGCAGTGTGCTGCATCCCTTGTTGTTCTTGCCCATAATTTCCTACCAAGAAAAGAATATTGTATTTCAGTATCTCTGTGACTCTATAGTACTTGGAGGAATAATAAATTTCATCAAATATAATTTAAAATGTTAATCTGTTCATTTCCCTTATTCATTGTTCGTAAATAGTTTACATGATATTCTAAAGAACCTGTTTGATTAGGAGCAGCAGGCTGTGAATCCTTAGTGGCATCATCATCTTCCTCATTCATCCCACTATTGGACAAAGATTGGCCTTCCTCATTGGATTCTGAATCACCATTGGGGCATTCAAGAGAGGATGAATTGGATGCATTTGCCCCAGACATTGTTTGGGCCATGGGATTGTATCCAATACCACGCCACCAAGGTTCAGAATAAACACCGCCAGGTTGAAATGAATGAGGATCCGACCTCAGTCGATTTGCAGTTTCAGATTTGGACTGCATATCTTCAGATCCCTACAAAAATGATAAAGATACTTTATATACAAATCTTATCCCTTATGCTACAAGAAAGCTTACTGATAGCAAACACACAAAAAAACGATGAAAATAACAAAACGTAAATATCCCAAGTGAATTTGATTATGATCACTAAACAAAAATAAACAAATATTCTTAGCAGACCAAAAGTTACAAAACTTGTGTTAATTTTGTATTTACTTGACCATACATTGGAGTTGTAACACTTGACACAGAACATCTTTCAGCTAATAGCTACAGCTATAGATATAGACCAGAGGAACAGAAATTGTAACAACACTATGCTACAGTTTTTTCCAGTCATATTTGGTCAAACAGAACCATAGGAAAACCACAGGACATACCAACATATGCAGTCTAACTGTCGGCCAGACAACCGTACACTACCTATGAAGCTCTGTCTCACGGAATTTCACCAAATTTGTTAGTTGAAATACCCAATTCTCCCCTTTTCCCCCACATTCACAATCAGCCCCAGCTCAGAGAAAAATCCCCTACCCGCTACTAAAAAAATAGGCTTTCCGCCAGACAAGAATTCCCACAGCACAAGCCATGCAGTCACAGAATTCTTCGAGCCAGATTCAAAAAAAAAAAAACCAAAATTCACCCCGGACGAACGAACCCAAAAAACCCTAATCCCTACAAAGCTTCAGAAAGTAACGAATCAAGCAATCAAACAAACATCACATCCCAAATTGATATCAACAGAAAAATCGAAGCGAAATCAGAGCACGCGCTTACCCGAGGGAAGAAGAAGAACAAAAAAAACCCTAGATTTTGGGTCCTCAGATTCTGACACAAAATTCAAAGTGGCTAATCTGATTCCTCCCTCCCTCTCTCTCTCTCTCTCTCTCTCTCCCCCTCCCTCCCTCCCTCTCTCTCTCTCTCACTCTCACACACACACACACGGAGACACAGTTCTCTCAATTTAGCATCAGAAACTAAAAAGACACCACCAATAATAATAGAGAAAATTAAAATAAAACAATAAAAACAAATAATAAAAACAAAAATATAATAATAATTGTAAACTCTCTCAAAGTCTTGGTCTTTTTAAGTCCCGAGTCCTCTTCTTATCATTCTTCTTTCTTAAAGTCCATTAAGCATTATTTAATTATTATTATTTTTCACTTCCCGCAACAGAAGCAATGATGACGTCACCTGCCTGTGGGTCCAAAAAGCTCTAAGGAAGGGACACGTGGACCGGAGTGGAAACCGGGTGTTAGTGTTACGGAGGCGGAACGGCGTCAGAGGCTGTGAGGTAACCGGCGACAGCGGGTTGCGAGTGAAGGGTGGGTGGGGGCGGGTGAGGTTATCAGGGCCTATCAGAGGAACCAAACAAAGAGATTGGTGGCCCACGTGACACGCACTTGACCAGCAGAAATCCGCGAAACGCGTGGCCTCTGTGTGGGGACCACATCGTACCAGCGTCGACAGCAACCCCGTCCACGTGTCCCCCCTCCTTGCCTTCCACAAACATACCATACCTAGGCATGGCAACGGGGCGGGGGCAGGTTTTATATTTTCCGTTTTTGCCCTTGATAGTGTTTGGGTTTTTTTGCCCCGCCCCCAATCTTGGTCGGGGTTAAAAAATTAACATCCATCCCTGCTCCCGGCGGATGTCGGGTTTTCCTGTCCCGCACCTAGTATTTTAGAATCTAAATTTTTATTTTAGAATTTTAATTTTGATAGAATTAAAGAAATTTAATACTCTATTTTTTAAGACATTTTTTTAATATATTTTGTTAGACAAATAATAATGAAGAAATAAAGAATTAAAAATATAATTTTTTATAATATTAATGTATTAAATATTATATTATAAGTGTAATAAATGTACGGTGCGGGTTTGGGGGCGGGTTCGGGGTGGGTATTAGTTTCCCCAACCCCGACCCCAACCCCGATTTTTAAATGCGGGAAAAACCCAAACTCGTCCCCGACCCCAGTCAAAACAGATTTTCCCCTGTCAAAGTCAGAACGAGTTCAAATGGATACCCACAGGTTCAGCCCCATTGCCAAGCCTAACCATACATGCTTTATTTTATTTTTCGTTGATGATGATTTATTATCATTGCGCCATCAAGTCATCAAATGGGGTCTCAAATCAAATCAAATTCATCACATATAATAGCCGTTGGATATTGGATATATTTATAAATTAATCAACGGCTGCGATTTTTCATCGTTCTTGCGAAATTTGATATTTGGTCACTCCCTAGAGCTTTTGAAAAATTAATGCACTATACAGTGGACTAGGTTAACACAGAGCTGGGCATAGAAGTGGAGCTTAAAGAGGTGTGACTTGTTTAACAAATTTTTTTTTGATAATAATGTTTAACAAAAATTTAAACCCAAGCACCATCCAGTTATATATCTATTTAAAGGTCTATTTCAAACTTTTAGATAGGTTAATGATTTTGAAAAAAAAAAATCAACGAAGATAGACTCTATCTAAATTGCTAAATTGTTTCAATAACTACTTAGTTTGCATTATTTATGATAATTCATTTTTTAAAAAAAATTAACACAGTATAAAAAGTTATCAATCTACAAGATAAGTGTATTGACTTCTTGAAAAAAATAAACTAATCATAAAGAGTGTGTTCAAATAAATTACCCTATCTTCCGATGGATTGGTGGGATGTGACTTGGGAGCATAAAGCATCATCTAAAAATACCTGGTAATTCCAGTTCTCATCCATCATATGAGAAACCATTTCTTCAGTGTTATCCTCCAATTGGTGGGATGTTATCCTCCCTATGTAGCTATCTATCCTCCAATTCACAAAAAACGGGGAAAGAAAATAAGTAATCAGGAACCTCTCGAATGTGGTCATCATTGACTAATACCTACAACTTTATGGTACAATTGTAAAGAGTTACAAATTTTTAGAACCTAACAGGTACAAAATAATAGTGAAAAGATCACATTAGCCGAACAAATTACCAAAAATAAAGGGAATAGAAAAAATATAAGGGAAATACAATCGATGTGATTTATAGATTGCATGAATTACTGCTGATATACAATAAATAAAAGGATAGCTCTAGAGCCAGTTGTAACATGTACAAGCTTGGTGGTTAAACACAACCAACCAATTTTGTGAGAGTGACCATGTAAGCATGCATCTTGTGAGAAGTTGCATTTGGATGTTAACCACTTCCAATAACATGTACAAGCTTGGTGGTCAAACCCAACCAAACCAATTTTGGAGAGCAACCAGGTGGGCAAGAATCTTGAGAAGTTGTTGCATCTAGATGTTAAGGATTTAACTGGCAAGCTTAAAGGCATCAATGAAGAGTCCATAGGTGAAACCCATCTTAAAGTTGTTGAGAAGAGCAACTGGGAAAGTAACCTTTGGCCTGCTGTAATAGAACTTAGTCACATACTCTGTAAGAAGAACACATACCACTGCAGCAATAACATCATTGACTCCTAGAGCTCCAAAAGATAGAGAGATTGTTTGTGCAACATAAAATCCACCCAACAAGGAGATTCCACCAAACAGGGCCCTGCGCGAAGGACTTCTAAAGTAGTTCCTTGAGAGCTCAGGCACTAGTCTAATTATGTCCACTAGTCTGCGCGGTCCACCGTTCTCCTGCACGGCCCGAATGCGAAGCCCTGCTGCTGAAGATCTTGGCATCAACCTTCCAGATACACTGGCTTTGGTTTTAGGAATTGGACCAAATCTGAGGCCTATAGAGATCAAGCTCATTGAATGTGTCATTTTGCCTTTCTTCTATCAAGACTTAGTAAGGTCAAATCAGAAAGATCCCCAGCCTAGGAAAGTTTGTAAATGAAAAATATATTACATGTCAGGTCAACAAAAATTAATACCGTCAAGAATATCATAGATAAGATATAGAAGAATTATCAATTGAGTAGAATAATTATAGAGATATCAGGAATTCAATACGGACTACATTGTCCACACAATATTTTCAATGAAACCTTGAAAACTGGTTCTCAGTCTTTTACTATATCAAACAAATATCACAGTATCAGAGAAGTAAAGATATAGAAGTAATCGGCACTAATCAAAACAAACACTGAAATATAAAATTAATATGCAGATGGTTAACATGTATATAAAGGTTAAAGAAAACAACATAAGTTAATGTGCGGAAATAAAATGACCTCAAGTCAATCTAGCCAAATATTTTCACATTTGAACAAAAGAAAACAAAGATGAAAACTGAATACATAGTAAATGACGACATGAATAAGGTTGTGCAGTGATACACTCAAGCATTCAAATGCTTGTTCTTCTCATAGCAATACCCACGTGAGCAACAACTTTTTAATAGCTAAGGTGAAACAATGATAAAGAAGTCAAAATGCATGAATGCCTCCTTTCAGATGAATTCTGTTTCATAATTCTATTTTACACAGAAAACCATCTATTATTAGATCAGAGTGTCTTAATCATGATGATCATTACAGAAAAATATGTACATATTCGTTGTAAATCTCTCAGGCATTATGTCAAACAATTCGTTGGCATCTTCAACCACATTGTTCTGAAGATACCCAACAAGGTTTCTTTGGGCCATTATGTGAAATAATTCTAGAGCATCCACTTCTACTGCCATTTTTATCAATCACAAATATCATGGTGTTGTATGTCACAATTTTTTTTAAGAAAATTCCAATGTCCTCTTCAACTTTTTTCTCCCCAAATGAATAACATGCATACTTTGGTTGAAGAAGACAAGTTTTCATTGTTAACCAACTGATATAGGATTATGTTTCCTCCATAATCAGTTATCCTATTACCCAAAATGAAATTCCCAAAAAACAAATTCCAATCATCCTTCTCTTTATTCTTAATTAACTTCAATTAACCATAAACCAAAAAAGGGGCAGAGAAACAAACAACAGTCCAAAACGTCATTGCAAAATGTGCTTATCAATAATCGTGGCAGCAAGAGCGACCAGTGAGTGAGTGAGTGAGTGAGTGAATGAATAAATGATATGATATATTATATTATGCAGAAAACCAAAAGTTTGAAACTGGTTTGTGAGCTTCACCTAATTGCCCAGAAACTTGAGCCACTTGGTGGAGAGAGAGAGAGAGAGCCACTGTAGAGTGAGAAAGTAGAACGAGCTTCCACCCCAGTAAGTGTGGTAACGCCAACTCGTGGTTTGGGCCTTAAAAAACTGTAATAGTTTATTTTCTCACTATGTTGGGCTTAAATATCTATTTGGGCCTCAACAAAGTTGAGAAGAATGAGGCCCACTTTTTTCTCTCTCAATAGTTCCGTGGTAGAATTCATTGTCTTGCAAATAAAAAAAAAGAATTAGAATAAAAGATATCGATTTGTCAACGTGTTTGTTTAGAATTTCTTGTATAAGATATTGTTTTTTTGTATCACAATTTAGCATGGGAAGTGCATTAGAACAGCAACTCTTACAAACAAGTAATCCATAGCCGAAGGGGCTCTATATATGTATCATAGGGCATCATAAATTTTCTTTCCCTTTTTGGACAAAACACCGTATGCTCATACCATACACTTTAGTAGTTTGGGCCCCTAGTAACTAGAGGCAGGCCCAGTAACAACAGAACTTTGGATTAATGGCATACAATGGAGCCCTACATTAACAGAACCTCCCCCTCTGGTCAAAAAGAAAAGACCACCCCCTCCCCCCAAAAAAAAAGTCCATCGTAGCTCACATGGCAAGCTCCGGGCAAGACATGATGTAGGTGAGGGGTTCGACCCCCACCAAACCCCCCCACCCCACCCCACCAAAAAGCCCCCCTCCCCTTGTTGACCAAAAAAGAAAAGACCACCCCCCAATGGGAGCTATGTGCATTTTAATCAATCAATAAGAGTGCATTATTTGATCCAAAAAAAATAACAATGTGTTAGAAAGAATGTGTTAAAGAGTGTGTTGCTAGCACTCCTCTAAAATTATTGAATTAAGCAGCAGCAGCAACTATATGTCACGAACTTAGTCCATAGAGTTTTTTACCAAAGAAAAAGATGGTCTAATAGGACTCATCTTTATACAATGATAATAGTGATCCAAACTCTTCAGCACTAATTAACACACTACTTCAAGCGGTTTTGAGAATCTAAACTAAATTAGAGGTGATTAAATTATCTTTGAAAATCACACTTTTACAAAAGTTCGGTTGTGTAAGCATACAATTCATGAATATTGTCGGACTTGATTGAATCCTAGTACAATTTTCTTATTGTTATTATCTCCCTTTTAATACTTCTTCCAAATCTCATGCGTCTTCACTTTGTAGACGTTGTTGCTTCTTTTCATCTCGATCTATACTCTATAACGTAGTCGAACTCGAAGAAATATGAATTGCACTAATTATGAATTGTAATTGGAAAAGATGAAGTCATTGAAATTAAAATTAAAGCTTAATATTGTGCAAGCAAGCGATCGAATCTTCATGCAATGCTTCAGTATGATGCCCTTGTCGATCTAAAGTATATTAAAGCCTTCTTTTTCTAAATAAGTAGGGAACAGGAATCTACTGACCAACAATTGCTTTGCTTTAGAAATACACACACAACTGGCTTAATTAAAACATATATATGGTTTAATATTGAAAGCAACTATATGGCACTTATTTCTAAAATTGATATTCCTCTTTTGGTTCATATGACTCCGTGCATATACTTTTTCTTCTGAATCATAAAAGCACAAAAGATAATTGATGGCATACATATATGATGTGTCCTGATGATTGAATCGATGATTAATCCTTCATCAAAAGAAGTTACCAAGTTACTTACTAGTTAGTTTTTCTCTGAATTTGATCATAATATATAGACACATATAGTTTATATATGGCTATAAAACTAAATAATGACTAATGTGTTTGCTAATATAATAATTACGTAGTTCTTTTTTTCAACTGAATTAATTTGTATTGAGCACAAAACCATGGATTCAATAACGAGATTAAATGAAGACCTATAACAATTGAAATGCGTGCAAGATTATTGAGATTTATGAACGTACACTTTAAAGGTTGGCGTTAGCTAAAGATGAGGCATTAGATTTTGGGTGGGGATTATGCATACAATTTGAAGAGATTCTTCTATGATTTTTTGTGGGTAGCTGTTGGAGTCAACTAAAGTTGAGCTCTAAATTTAATGCTGCTTCAGTCTAAAGGATTCCATATGGTTATATCAACACTTTCTTGATAGTTCAGTGGTTTTCCTATGCACACTAACTTTGCTTTTGTATAGCATTATATCCGAAGAAAAGTTTAGATAAAAGTTGGCACAATCTTTCGGGTGAACCTTTAATTAGCTTGGTCTAAAATAAATAAATGATACATGTACACGATGGATTCTTCCTGTCTTTTTTTCTTTTATTTAAATGCAAAAGCATCAAGATTTCGTCTTTAGGTATAAGGTGAACGAACCCGAAGAGAATATACATACAAATCCCCATCGTGCACTAGCTGGTATAATCTTTGATTTGGGGAATACAATTAGCATTTATTACTTCTCTTGTAAGAAAGGCAGATATATTTGTTATTTGATTGTATTCAATAATCACCGGTATATAATTTGGTAACAGACATTTTGAAAGGCTTAAGAAATGGTAAAACTGGATCTTTTCATTTAGAAAGATTTTACACAGATATCCAACCATATTCCACTATAGTACCATTTTGTGACAAAGATTTATATGGTGAGATATGAAACTAGCCATATATGTAAAACTGTGTGTGATCATTTAAAATTGTGTAAGAGAATATACAATAAAAGAACTATTCATTACATAAAAAACTTCTCATTACAAGTGATCAATAGAACAAGTTAAAATGTGTATAAAAAAAAAATAGAACAAGTTAAAATGAACCATAATAGATAGAGCTAGTATAATGGATAACCATAATTCATAGATTGGACAAATGGTTATGGACTCATTGTGTCATTTAAAGAACGAGTTGGATTGTGTTACAAAAACTTGACCCAACTTGACCCTACCAAATGTACACATCTACCTATTATTGTCGCCAAATCACCGATAAGCCACACATGAAAGATAAAGAAAAATAATAATAAAATAATCTGGAAATTTTTTTCTCCATCTAATTTTTACGTACACTCATCTTACATGATCTCTATGTAGCTATCTTTTTCTTCTTTTCCTGTTACATTACACATTATATCTATTTTTTAACATTTTATACTATCTTTTTATATTTTACACACCCCAGGGGTGTAAAAAAACATTTTTAAAAACCTCTCATAGGTCAGTAGTTTAGGAGTCCGTCGACTATTTTGGATTGATTGGGTTAATACTTATATTTCACATCTCCAAATTTTTTACACTACCCCCTCCCCCAGTCAAACCTTGTTAAGTAAAAAATCTGAGTTCTCTCTCTCTTTTACTAATTAAAGATAGTGAACGCGAAAATTAATAATGTAAAACTTTGACATACGGTATGAAATGGTTAATATTCTCATTAAACATATAATTTTCAGTGAGTGAAAAGGGTTTGAATATTCCTTAAGTATGTGATCCTGAGTTGTTTCTCACCTAATCTCTAAAAGTACCCCTGGCGCATTCGTGTGTGTTATAAAAGGGGAAGGGAATAAAACAAATGCTGATAATAAACAAATTAAAAACGCATCTTCGGACGTTCTTTCGTTTCACATGATCAAATCAACTACAAGAACTAGGCATGGCAACACGGCGGGGCGGGGGCGGGTTTTACATTCCCCGTCCCCGCCTCTGATAGTGCTCGGGTTTCCCTGCCCGACCCCTGATCTTGGTCGAGGTTGAAAAATCAACACCCATCTTTGCCCCCGACGGGTGTCGGGTTTCCCCGCCCCGCCCCCGCACCCGTACCTAATATTTTAGAATCCAAATTTTTATTTTAGAATTTTAATTTTGATAGAATTAAAGAAATTTAATACTCTATTTTTTAAGACATTTTTTAATATATTTTGTTAGACAAATAATAATGAAGAAATAAAGAATTAAAAATGTAATTTTTTATAATATTAATGCATTAAATATTATATTATAAGTGTAATAAATGTACGAGGCGGGTTTGGGAGCGGGTTTGGGGTGGGTATTAGTTTCCCCAACCCCGACTTTTAAATGCAAGAAAAACCCGATCCCGTCCCCGTCTCCAATCAAAACGGGTTTTCTCCGTCAAAGTCGGGACGAATTCTAATGGGTACCCATGGGTTCGGGCCCATTGCCAAACCTAACAAGAACATCCCACATAGGATTCTCCTTTTATTCCGTCTTCTATGCCTTCGACGGCTCAATCTGCACATATATATATATATATATCAATCCATTTTTTTTTTGGTAAAGATATATCAATCCATTTTGATTTGCTTTTCAAAATATTAGTTCTTTATTCAGCATATATATGATTTAAGAATTTTTTTTTATGATTGCCTGAATAACGTTTGCAGCTGAATTTTGCATTGCTCATGGGGTACAATTTTTTTTTATAAAAATAGTATATGGAATTTTTATGTAGTAAAAAATATATATAAACCTCATGTAAGCATGTGATTGAACACACATTGATATAACTATTTTTATTAAGGGGTATATTCAACTCAAAAAACTTGATAACCAAATTAGAAATTGCTTAGTCCTGGGCATTTGAATTTCTCATTTACCCACCTAAATTGCAATGGAATAGAGACAACATGTGTAGTAAAAATTGAATCGGATTGGTCGGTTCGACTTGGAATTAGTCAGGTGTACCCGTTTCATTTAACCAAAAAAATTGGTTGGTTTCATAGTCGTCCAAAACCAGTGAGAACTGATTATTTGAACCGGTCATTTTTTATTTTTTTTATTAAATTTTTTTTCATCAATTAAAGCCACATTAATAGGTTATAAAATTTATATATATGAATTTTTTATTATCTATTTTTTTATTATTAATTTTTATCCCTCAAAATATATAACATGATTAATTTATATTAATTGAAAATTTAATTTATCTCAATTTCTCATATTTATATTAATTTATTATTTTAATATATTATATAATATTAAAAAATATATTTAATCACTACTCATATTTTCTGGCTTCATGTTTGATGTATAGGGGGTCAGCCATTATTTTGGATGTGTATATGGTTTCTCTTGTAAGTCTTTTCTAGTCGGGACACACTTTGTGTTGTGGTTTAGTCGTTAATAATATCTTTGAGTTATAAAAAAAATTATGAGATCAATTACTAGCTAGTCCGATTTTGAGAACATTGTTGACAATGGAAATTCCATATATAGGGCTTGTATAGAATTATTTTTATGGCTTAAATATATTTTTTGTCCCTATAATATGGTGTGTTTTGTTTTTAGTTCTTAAACATTTAGTCAAACGCTTTTAGTCCCTTAAATATATATTTTTATTTTAATCTCTGGAGTAAATTGACCTCATTTAAAAGCTAATATGTCATATTTTTTACAATCCTACGTACGTCTCTTAAATATTTAGCCACTTAGGATTGTGACTGGGAAAAACCGTGTCTAAGAGTATTACTAAAAATTCAGAAAACTTACAGCAAAAAAATAGAAGTAAAATAAATGGATCGATAAACAGTTTTTGTTTTGTTTAATTGTAGGTAGGCACGTGTTGCTGTTGCAGTACTTAAATAGCTTTGCATGGGGATGTACATATCAATGAACATGTAACCATGATCATGCCCAACAAATAAGGGACCACAGCCGTGTGAGGAAAAGAAAGGGAACAAACAACACCAATATCGATCGAACAAGGGGCTTCTAATGAGTGCAAACCGTCCTTTCCTTTCACACACACATATATATATATATATATATATATATATATATATATATATCCTTCCTGAAATTATATATAATTCCAAATTATGCAAAAGATTGCAATATCCAAAGGTAGATGCTTTAGCCACTGACTTATCCTTTCCTTTATTTATGTCATCGTCCTCTCATCATCATATGTATCAAGTTCTGTGATACTTGCATCCTCTATGCGAGTAATGCGACACATGGCCCGGGCTCCTTTAGAAAACTGCTCTTATTACTTTATTGCAAAAAGCTTTCATTTGGCAGTGGCCTTCATCCATAGTTTCACATATATATACATAATCGATCACAATTGATTACACGAATTAAGTGATACTATATATTTTGAACATATTTTAATTTTCCCCTCAAATTCACAAATGATTCACATTTATAATTTTGGTTAAACTATGTTCAATTAAGCTTAAACAAGCCAGGCTCTTTAATTTGGCATGAGAAAAGAAATTGCCGTTAACTTTTTCTTATTTGCTTGGAGAACTTTGAAAGAGGTGAGACCTTCTACATAATTAACTTTACATTTTCTTTCTTTCCGAATTTTTAAAACCCAAATGTTGCATTCAGTTTCGGGAATCTCGCTTGGAAAACATTTATAGATAAAGGACATGTTTTCCTATCGAACTCATTCATGAGGATGATGAGGTTAATTATAATAAAAGATATTGTTTAGTAGTATCTGACAAACATATATAGAAGAATGCTAAAGTTTCCTCTGCTTCTTTATTATATATTTTATTTCATATAATTTTCAAATTTTATTCTAAATTCTGGTTTTATCACCCTATTTAAGCTAAAAGTTTTTCATCCTATTAATAAAAAACTTTTAAAGTGAGATGCCTAAAGTGAGAAAATAAGGGTGTATTCACCCTTAATATTTAAGGGCTTATTTGTTCAAGGATAAAGAAGTAATTTTTACATTAAAAAATTTAGTAATTATTTTTAGTAATTTCTATATGAAGTAAAAGATTTATTTATAATCATAAAAGTTAAACTGAGAGTTTATACTAAAAAAAGATTATAATGTAAAAGTTGTTTGCCACAAAATAAAAGGTCAATATAGTTTTTTTTGGTCTAAGAAACTCATTTCCAGGCCATTTCCCTGAATTAGGTCCAACAAAAAGATTTGTGTAATCGTGCATGCCATGCAAATTTCTAAGTCGCGCACCCCGGCCCCTATTTTTTTTTCCTCATTCGAGCTATGCGTTACAAGTATATAGTAGTAAGATTCTATTTGAATTATGGAAGGATGAAACTGAACCTTAAGGATTGTGTAAAGGGAATCATGGAGCTTAGAAACATTGAAAGTGATTCGAATTTTGTTTCTAATAATCTATCTAACAATTAGTATTCTTTAAAGGAAATGAAAAATGAAATATTCTTAACTTTTAAATAAGATTTTATTCTCTCTTCAACAACTTTTTCATTATGTTCTCTTTCTCCTAAACAATTTTTAAGATTCAAATGGAACATTCAATTTTGGAATTGAACTGTCTTTCGGAATAAGGACAAAAGTGCATATTTTGATCCTTAATATGTTTTGTGACACGCACATGAAAAAAATAACTGATAAATACACAAGATGGCAAATTAACAAAAGTTTTCTGTTGATTCAAGATGAGGGATCCTTTAAGTCAATTATGTGTTCAATGATATTAAGAAAAGATGATGTTAAATGGACTATTTTGTTTATATGCGTGTGTGGATATATAAACAATGTAATAAATTCAACTGTTTACAATTTGTATTTTAGTGTAATCGTAACATAAGAAATAATAATAATTGTCTACAAATTGGCAGCACACGTGACATTGTCAGAATTTATGCAATTATTATGCTACAAAGTTTTACATATACAGGAAATCATAAACTGTTCTGTTATTGTAAATATTCAGCGGCTGACATAAATAGAATGTGATTCAATATTTTTTTTAATTTGCTAAAAAAATAGATATAATATTCTAACTTTATCTTTTAAAAATTGAGCTAATTTTACATTTTTAATTTACGCCCCCTTTTCCTATACGATATTTTTGTCACTTACTATTAGTAAGTAGACTTTATTTCAGTTTTAAGGAGTAAACAGTGACATAAAAATTAACTGCATCACTTTTATATTAATGTAAAGTGATACATTCAAAATATAAGTGTGGACAAATTCACAAAGACTCACAATAGTCGATAACTATTGAATCAAATAATAAATACGTACGCTATGAATATAGAATAATGTATATTTAGACGACTCAAGATTAACAATGTATGTATATGTGTCTGAATTCTTAAAAACTCAAAAATTAAAAGATGTATAAATAATTCACTTCCTCCAAAAGCAGTCTTTTATAAATTTTATTTTGTTTATAGTTTTTTTTATAATATGAATTTAACAATTCAATCGTTAACAACATAATGATTATATGCATTAAATTGCAAATGCATCATACTTTTATAGGTATGTAACCTTGTCTTTAGGTTTTTTTGACTGAACCTTGGCTTTAGATTTAATCTAGTCAAAATTCTTTTTCTCCCATCTTTAAAAAAAAATCTTTTTCTCTCAAAAGCAAATTTATCAAATAGTGATAAAATTAAATTTTTACGTTAGGTTAATAATTTCATACTAAGTTTTATTATAAAATTACTTTTTAAAACTAAATACAAAAATTTAAACATAAACCACTTCATTTTAAATTTATAACATTAAAATTATTGAAAATTAATTTTCTAAAAACTCGCCTAAATTTACATTATAATAACTGTATATTAATTCAAATAACAAACTGTAAATGTAGTAATGTACCCCGTATAGTAGCATTATTTATTATCTGAAAAAATAAATACTACCAGTACCAGTATGAGAGCCACCATGATGAAGCAGGGAAAGACAAGTCTCGAAAGTAAGTGAAAAAAATGATGAGAAATTTCTTGAGATTCTCTAACGTGACAATGACAGACCCGCACGAGAGTCCCTTCATTGGATTCTCTTACGGATGCCGGTGTGTGTGTGCTCAGACACACTCAGAACCACAATTCTGACTAAATCATTTCCACCTCCTTAATCACACTTAATTAGCCACACATCTTCTTAATTAAAAAACCAAATACACCCCTTCGGGCCTTTCAGTTGCCCACTTGGACAAAGTATGAGAGTAGACATAAATGGTTAATATATTTTATTCAGAGAGATAGATTTAATTAGTATTCGTATTTGATTTTCAGTGATAGAATAATCTGCGGTTAGACTTTACTTATTTCTCGGTTAAATACAAATTAGCCTATGAACTCTTTTCTCCTTTGAATACTATGCGTGTAAAAAAAAAAGTTTCCCACTTGGACAGAAAAGGACAAAACCGTCTTGACAGCATCTATGTGACTAATCTATCACCATGTCTTCGCTACATCCACTTGAAGATTGTCCTTAGGCCCAAATCCAAAACACTACCAAAATACTTGCAGCTACTACCCTCTAACCCCATCCCTTGAAGAATCCTAGTAGTATAGCCTCATTAATTTGTCCCATGTTATGTGCAATAAAGTTAGGAGGCCTTATATGAAAATGAAAGCAATTTTTTTCATTTTCGTGTATAAGGCATATATGGTGGACCCTGAGTTTGACTATACTAGACACTTGTTCAGCTTAATTTAATTAAGTGTTGTAGACAAACAATAGTGCCACAGTATTATGATTAATGGGGTTTAGTTAGCCCTACAAATTACAGAATAAAAATCCAACTTTAATTACATTTACACCCTTGTCTAATCATGTCAGATTGAAGATGATAATTAATTAATTTGAATTTTGTTATGCCATTTTGCATACATGGAACTGCAGAGTAGAGTACACTGCTTCTGAAACAAATTTTTCTGATGCTGAGTATGGATTGTCTACTCTCACGTAACAAATTGTCCCCATGAACATATCCGCATAAGTTTTCTCAAGCAAGTAGTATAGAAAATAAAGGACATATATTTTGCATACAAAAGGGAAGTATATGACTTTGCTTTATCTCAAGGTGACTTAGTCAACTGACAAACTGAAGCTTTGTTAGAGTTGCAAGGTTGAGTTGAACACTCACAAACCTCAAACCAAACCCATTACATTTGCACTCAGCACACTTCAAATTTAAAGGTCAGTACATATCTTCTATAAGAGGTAAAAAAAAAAACTAAAAAAAAGAGAGAAGAACAGAAAATAAGCTTAAAATGTAAATTTAGTTGGAGAGCCATTCCAGCTAAATTCAGTGACTGACAAGCCCTACAAGTTGTTACCCAGCTAAAATTAGCAGAAACTATAAAAGGGGGCAAGTAACTGAAGTAACTGTTTCCTAAGATCAACACACCAAAATCTAAATTTCTGAAAGCACAATATGCCTCTGATTTGCTAGAGGGGTTTGATGAAGAGAAAATATACTGAAACCAACCACTTCAAAAGTCCATCTTCTAAAGTGTCATGATGATATCTTATTTTTTTTATATATGTATCTCATCTTGCTATTAACACACAAAAATCAAACGGAAACATCTCGAAGCGCCACGAAGAAGAAATGCTCCAAGTCAGGGGGTGAAAAGAATGAAAGGGGTGACCTACGCAAGGAGCAATTGGGGAGTACCCTTGGCTTCTTTGGTGCTGGAGGGCATGTTGAAATCTCTGGTATCCTAAATTTCTGACCTTTTGGAGTGGAACAGGCACTGTTGATGTTGGAGTTGGAGACATCAATCACCTCAGGAATTTCCATGTGATCCCCTTCCTTTGAAGAGTCCTGAGAGCTTATTGAGGAGCAGCTAGAAATAGAAGGCAAAACTGTGGTTATTATCTCTTGTTTTTTGCTCTGAGTATTATGCTGCTGCTTCTTGAAGTGTGTTGTTCTTCTTGGCTGTCTTGTTCTTGTTCTTCCTCTTCTTCTTGTTGTTGGTGTTGGTGTTGTTGTAGTCTTTGTCCTTCCAGAAGGGGCCATTTTTCTTGGGACAAAGAGGGGGAAAAGCTTTTGTTGGTGGGTTTTGGTTTTAAAAGAACTGGTAAAGGTTGCTATAAACTGGCATATACAAAAGCTGGCAAAACAAGAAGATTGAACCTTTACCAGGAGGCAGAGCAACAGGGTAAACAACCAACCAACCAAACTGGGATTACACAAGCTTATCCTATTGGAGAGTGCTTTTTTGGAATAATCAATTTTTGACTCAAGAAAGTTAGGTAGAGGAGGGCTTGGTTTTGTAGAGAGGAGAGTCTGGTAATGATGATTCCACTGGGAACTATCCCCTTCAAGTTCACCCTTATATAACTGACATCAACCACAGCTTGACACAAAGTAACTACCTCTCTCCCCACTAACACACTAAAATAGCTAAACTCAAGAGAGTGGAACAAGGAATCTCCTAGACAAGGTTTCTGAAAAAAGACATGCTTTTTAAAACACCCATTTGAGATTGTGAAGTGGTGTGCTACAATTACAGCCCCGTCATATATAGCCAGCAGACTTTTAGGAGAAGAATTGTTAATGATAACTATAAGCAACCCCTAAATGACATTAACACTTGAAAACTAACTCAGGTTTAAAGGTGCAGACTTAGCAGCCCATAGGAAGGGTTTAACCAAGTGAAGCGGTGGGATTTTATAGCCTCAATTATAGCCTCAATTTTATAGCCTAAATTTAAGCCTCCTGGTTCACCAAAAAAAAAAAATTTAAGCCTCCTAGGGAGTGGAAAAAGAGAGTGCGAAATTGGATGAGGGGGTAGAATTTCTTCTTCTTTTTTTCCACACTCGTGAGCATTTTGTTAATGGGTAATAATGGCTTATGGACTACTACTCCACACCCATGGCATACCCTCCACTTCATTGGAATGGGGCGTGTGATGGGTGGTGGGGTGTCCACCTGTCACTACCATTTGTTAATTTGGGACTATATTAAGGGAATTAGAGTAATCACGGGCAGCGGGCAGAGGTGCCCCTAGCAGTCAAAGAGAGGGAGAGAAGCTCATTCAAATATTGGGGACCCTATTGAACTTTATTGATGGGATGATGGATGACTTGAATTTCTGGGATTTCACCAATTATACCAAAAGCATTAAAGAGTTTTTAGTAATTAAACCAATCAGAATCTTCTTTTCTTTCGAGTTTTAATAATCACACGGAGTTGTATCAAAAAAAAAAATCACACGGAGAATATTTTATGGGCTACCTTACATTCAAACGCACTGTGGGTTGGTTACCTTACATTCAAAATTTCGGTGCTGGTTAATTTGGACCGAGTGTTCATTATTGATGAAATCTTTATAGTACTTTAATCATTCATTTAATAATAATGTCACCAAAACAAACCTTTTCAATAACAGCGTTTTATCCACAATAGCACAATTAGCCACAATTACACACAATAGCTATATGTGTATCTTCTTAATTTTATTCAAATCAAGAAAAAATATGTGTTGATTAATTAATTGTATGCAATTTTGAAAAGAGTGGTGTCTAAATAATATTTTCACTTCTTTTGATTAGCAGGTACGATGATGAGCACTAAGTACTATTTTAAAATGGCAAATTGCATAATTTCAAAGTCTAGTTTAATTGATCAGCATAAGTTTGTTGTACATGGAGGAGAAGGTGCCCGCTGCCCGAGAGGAACAGTTAATAGTTAAGATTTTCGCTTGTAATTCAATTGATCCTTTAAAAAATATTTTATTATTTGTGTAGCCACACTACTAATTGATGTGTTTGTTTAGTAATATTTTAAAATTAATTTAGGGAGTTGAAAAATAAGAGGGTCACAGAGTATTGTCTTCTAGTCCCACTGTTTTGTCTTTTAGCCCTAAATCATAGCTTCACCTTATCAGAATCAGACTCCTATAATGGTTTTTATATTGTTTCCTCATAGGATCCTAGGAGGGTTGTGTTTGCCTACGCCTGCATGATTCGCTTGCTCCGTTTTTCACACAGATTCACTCATGTAATGCAAATAGACAAATTTCATGACACACTTACCACCGAAGAATTTTTCGAAGTTGGAATTGCATTATTATTATTATTATTATTAGTATTTGGATTTGGATAAACACAAGTCAAAAGAGTATGATAAGAGCTTCTAATTAATCATATTTAGAGGTTTGCAACAATCGATAATTGAAAAGAGAGGGGAAAATATATATAAGGGAGGAAAATGAGAGCATTTAATACTAGCTAGGCTGCTATAGCCAAGGCCACAATACGAGCCATCGTAATATTTTTGGCTTATTAAAATGTATCCGTAATACGAGTAAGAATTTGAAGATAACGATGTGAGATCAGAGAGCATATGCTAGCTTAAGGAGTTGATAATTGAAAAATAAGGTTAATTAGCACGTAATTGGATTTTGATGCACAGAGGTCTAGGATAATTTTCTCGAGTCTGGGGTATGATAAGTGTTGTAATTAACTGGGAATGAGGAATTGTTTGGGCCGGTCTTTAAAAAATAGATAAATTGCTTGAGCTTAGGTATACACCTTATCCATCTTTGTAATGAAACCCTGAAATAGATGTACAGGTTGAGTGAACCAAATATTATTAATCCATTTAATCCTCAAATGTCAAATAGCACGAGTATTTCTTTCCCAGTTCTAGTTAATTACTCATCACACGAATTTAAACGGTTTAATTTCAAGGCGTCAAATTAACTACATTATGTGTGTGTGTGTGTGTATACATATATTCAATGTTTAATTTTTACCTAAAAAAATTTCTGTCTTTTAATTACGATAATAACCATTAGGTGCTACATATGCATATCAATTTCCTCTATGTGGCAGGAAAAGGGCAAAATAGTGTTTATTTGGAACTCACTCTCATTATTAAAATTAGTAATGCTATACGGCGCGACAAAATGCGGCACGAATAGCACGAAAATGTGGGTCTATCAATGCATAGTGTGTGGGTGTATGCATGTGAGAAGAGCTGCATCGTTTTTTTTTTAAATTAAGATGAAAAATAAATAAAAATTATCTCACAGCCGCCCCAGCAGTAGTGCATCATCCACCTTCTTCCTACCGCCAAACACCATCGTCCACCGACCACCAGCCATCGCCGGTGTCCATTAACTCAGACCATCGTCGTTTAACCGGACTGTGGCCTATAACCCACCACCCACCGTAGTGTCGAGGTAGAAAACGTGATGGCATTTCGAAAGTAGCCGTATGGTGTCGTCGTCGTGAAACACGGTGAGGCATACGACCTACTCAAGGGTCAGGGCAATTGTCAATGGTCTGGCGGTTGAAGCCTCGGCGGCGATGGGGTTGCGGTTGTTAGCGGATGCGAAGGAGGCGCCGCCGTTGCCGTAGGAGCAATGGCGGAGGAGACACCGTAACCGTGGGAACAATCGCGGAAGTAGAGGGAAAAAAAACCCATGAAAACGAAGGCGGATTAGAAGGCCACCATCATCAGGTTCACTGTCGTCCTCATCGGCGCATGAGTGGAGCCTTGGAGGTGGAGAGAGAAAATCAGAATATGAGCTGAGAGGTTTTTTTTTTAAATTTGGGAAAATATAGTATGTGTGTTGGTGCATGGTAAGAATGCTGTGACAAACCAAAATAGACGTCTATTTAATTGCCAACTCATTCGTTGTTTTCTTATCAAAGGATTTCGTATCAATAAGCATTTTCCTATTAAAATTTAGTATATTTGATTTAGTAGTTTAACTCATCATTACAAAACTAGCTTATAAGGTAAGGAGTGTCTCTACTATATATTCTCTTTTTTAAGCATTATCTTTAATCTATGTGAGACTTTAAATTTCCTCCAATACGTCTTCTCACGTGCCCTAACAATAGATCTTGGATAGACTCTGATACTATTTTAAAATTTAATATCTTTGATTTATCTTCGATTTAATGACCTATTTCACTTTCACAAAACTGACTTGTAAAATAAAAAATATCTCTGCTATATATTCTCATTTTTAAGCCTTATTTCTATTCGAACTGAGACTTTAACTTATTTAAAAGTGTAATACAAGTAAAACTATGAATTGATCCCTAACAACAGTTTGACGTCTACTTTTTGATCACTGGACCAAAAGTTTATACTCCTGATGAAATCCAACATAATTGTGCGCATATTCATTCATATTTAAGGTGGACATGCGACGGGGATCGAGACCTTATGATGTAACCTTTGGGCTTAATTAATTATAATATATCCAGATTATATTAGGTTGCTCCAATATTTATATACGATGAAATGATGATAAATTAGTTTAATCAATACGCATTATTTATTGCCCGTACGTCACTGTCACATATGCGGCGCGATACTTACGGTGCATATGGAACTCTCACTAGCTTGTCCATGTGTATAGTCTGTAATAGAAGAGCAGTGGCCAGTGAGTGAGTAATGAAATTGTAGACCAGCAATACATGTGCAATCTGTATGTATATTGTTCTTAAATATTAATATTTATTTATATTTTTTAATATGGTTATTACATGGCATCAAACAAATATAGGTCATGGTGCTTTCAAACAAATCATATTATATTGAGGCTTTTTAATTAGTCTTGCTGAAATTTGATGATTGATGGCTACCATGAAATACAAATGGCCCCTTGGTTAATTTACTTGCTTCGCTAATGTAAATTTTTATAAGGAGGGGTTTAATTTTTAACAAGTATATTTTTTTTATTTCTCAACATCTCATATTACTATTTGTTTAGTCCTGTTCAGATGAAATTATCATCAGAGTCGCCTCCCCATCAAATTAACCAGACACCAACAGGTACAACACCACCTATACTAGACACACTGTTTTTTTATAACAATGATAATGAGGTTTGAATTTATAGTCTTATATAAAATATTTAAGTCATTCACCTTAACTCAATATTCCAATGGTTGGTAAAAGCATATTTGAAGATCAGCAAATGAAGTTGGCACCAAGATCAGTACCCCGAGGTAGACAATTCCTATCACCGGCCAGATCAATTTTTTGCTATAATACATTCATTTAATCCTATTTTATTTATATATTTACTTATTAATTATAACATTTTAATTTGTCTACGAGCTTTGTTTACTTAGCTTTTTAATTATAACCCAACATTTAGTATTATGAAACACTGCAAAGTCTTTATACCATACAATTTTGCCTTCAACTTAGAGTAGTTTTTTTTTCTTTACAACAAATAACACCCGAAGCCTGGAATAAAAAAAAATAACTGTAAAACAATGTAGAACAAACGATTATAAAATTCTTTGCGTCCTTTCACTTTTTTATTTGAACCTCGGAAGAATCCGATGGATCTGTCCCTACACAATAATATATACAATGGTTAAACAGTGATGAGTTATGACTGAATAGAACAAAATGCACAAATAAAATCTTGTTCTTGCTCCTTTTTATAAGCTCATAGATTTTACAGAAAAAATAAATGAGAAAACTTTTAAAAAATTGAGATATAAAATCCAATTTTAACTTATACCGAAAAATAAATTTTAAAAATTCATATTTTATTATAAGTTTCTTTTAATTTTTTTTATAAGTGCTTTAAAACAATTATCCATGAATTTTGACTCTGGTTTTAATATATATATCCATATTAATTTCATGCCATGGTTGCATGTCTTGGCTTGGGATTGACAAAACCTTTGGCGTTGAGCACAAGGCTTGCTTATGGTGAAAACCATGCACAGTCCAAAAACTCATGCCAAATTTCCATTTCATTTCCTAGACTGAGGAAAAAGAAAAATGCCCTGCTGCAAGAATTTCACCAAAAAACGATCCTTGGAGAGCCAATACAGATCATCCCATGTTACTATTTTTTTAGTGACAAATCATTTGGGAAATTATACTCTTACACCCAACTTTTTCACTCAATTTCTACACCTAGGAGAGAGATAAGAATGACAAGAGGGAAATGCAAGAGATAATATAAGTGATTCTCGATGGAAAAAGAAGAGAGAAATAGAGAGAATAGATGTGGTGTAAAAGAATTCTATTAAAATAATAAGGTAGAAGTTTGAAAAAAAATAGAGTTATTAGTTATAACTTCATATGCTGTTATAGATAGCGTTTGAAAAAGTGTTACAAGCTAATGAAATAAGTTCATTTGCTAAATACTTTTGTTTTGATCAAACATGTTTATAAGGTAGTCAAATAAACTATAAATTAACTAAAATGACTAGTCAAACCCACTCTTTACAGGGATATCGATGTTTGGGTTCTCAAAATCTAATTAAGCATATTTGATTAGTATTTTAAATGCCTTTCTGTGAACATTAGATTTAGATGAGGTCGCAACTTGCAAAGTAAACGGACAAGACATTATTTGCTAGATTTTTTTTTGGGTCAAATTTATTAGCTAGATTATGTTCAGTTGTTCACACCAAACATTCCACCCTACCAGACAGTCCATATTGCATTGGGAATTGGTAAATATATCCCACATAATTTGCCATGTACTTTCGACAAAAAAAAAAATTGTCATGCACCCTACATTAATCTTAAAATTTTAAAAATATCCTCTTTTAATATCGCGTTTTGTTTCTTGAGATTCCAATTTTGCATTTTTTTTGGAAACTGAAGTTTCAATTTCCAGAATGCAAATTTATATTCCAGAAACTTCAGTCAAATTTGTATTCCGAAAATTTCAATTTTCGATAAAAATGCATTCTGAAAACTGAGTTTTCAGTAAAGTCGCGAAATTGAAAAAAAAAAAACCAAATCGACAAAGATATAATAATAATTTATCCTTTTTTTTTGGTCCAAAATAATTTATCCTTTTAATGTGAGGTATATGACCAATTCCCATTGTGTATTTACCAAATCCCTATTGCATTTGGACCACAAAGTCCACGAACTGCATTACCCAATACCCATCCAAAGTTTTCCATTATCGTTCATGTCCTTTTTCCGGGGGGATATATGTTGTTTTTCCATTTATTTGGTCTTAGAAGAGACAACTATTCGACCAAAAAAAAGAGACAACTAATACCGACCCAAAAAAAAAAACAGAAGAGACAATTAATAGCGTCAGAGTAGAATTTGTCCTTAAGCTGAAAGTTAAAGAGGTAACTTAATCCAGCGAGACTATCTATTGGTTTAATTTTCAAGTAGGTAATTGATTATAAAAAAATGTTGAAAAAATTATCTCATAAAAAATGTTAAAAGCGTTTATTTATATTTGATGATGATATTTTAAAAATGAGTTTAATTTTTTTTTTTGTATAAACGATAAAATAAAATTGTTTTTGAAGTGAAAATATAAATTTTTTAAATCTCACCAAGATCAAAATCTTAACATTATGCAAACCTCAAACAGTCATAATCAAGTTGCAACTGAGATTTAAGAAATATGGTAGCAAACACACACTGGCCAAGGAATAGGACAAAAACATACAAGCTGTCACTCCCATGAGTTTCAGTTTTGATCAGACCAGTTTGGGATTACCAGCACATTTTAACGTAATTATGTTTTACCTAAAAACTTTTGTCTACGGAAGACCAACCTACAGCGACACCCCCGCCCCAAAAAAACAGAGTTAATGACTCATTTGATTGGCTAATCATGTTATGAAGTGATTAATGATTGATGACTACATCATATGATTCTACACAGTAGTGGTTGGTGGATGTTTTTCATTGTAAATTCATGCACAGGGCAACCCTTAGATCCTAACTATAATGCACCCTTTTCTTTTCACGTAATAACTGAAAATACGATAAAGATATCAACTAACACTCCAAACAGATTTTCCTGTAAACGACATTAGAGATTAGAGACGGCACAACCTCTACCTGCCATCACTTCATTCTTTTCATATTATGCCTCATGAATCTGCATTCAGCAAATAAAGCTCCAATTCGAAACTAGTTATTTGGCATTATTCTAAGGTCTCAAAAGGCATGACAAATCTGCAAGTGAATAGGGAAATAAAACTTGGCTCAAGCGCTTTGTTGGAGAGCATAAAAATATTCGTAGCACTAGATTGAATGACTGGTGGCCATCCATATTCCACTGCTAGCTAGAATAGATTGATATTTTGTTTCAAAAAGCACAAAAGTAAGCCACAGTATTTTGCCTAATCAACAATATTTACCTACCCATTCTGAACTTTACTAAAGAAATTCAAAACCAGATCTAAATAATTTTCCTTGTTGCCAGATTTCATTGCACTTAAGGCACAGATGACGTGATTGATACTGGATAACTAAAAAAAAAAAGGTCCACATAATTCAATCTGCTCCTCAAAATTTTTATCAGCATATTAAAAAAGCACATATCCTAAAACAAATTCAGTGGCAATATCTCCCTGAGCAAAATCTTGATTATAGGATCAAGCTAACAATTATAACTACAAAAGAGTAAATGAGAGAGCAAGCCCACCAAGCAATCATCGTCCTCTTGAAATTGCATCTTCCATCTCACCGTGTGATGAAGGAAATAGCTCTATGTAGCGGCTCCCAAGTGTCATTCTATCCTTTGCCATTGCTGCTTTCGAATCTTCAGCATTTGCAAATTCCACATAAGCCTCCCCAGAAGGCCTGCCCTCTGAATTCATTACAATATGAATAGAATCCTCTGACAGCACAAAATCCTTGAAGAACTCCAGTATGTCATCCTTACTAGCAGAAAATGGCAATCCCCTCAGTCGCAACACCCCTGTGTGCTCAGCTGAATCTTTTCCTTCGTCATATGATTTAGCCCGGGGAGCACTTCGACGAGGTGAACCACCTCTAGCATCTGAAACCTCATTTGCTATTGCCTTGTAGTATTCCTGCCTCTTACTTCTGAAAACTTCAACATATCTTCTACCTATGTTCTGCCTGTTTCTTTGAAGAGCAAAGTCAACCTGAAGAGGATACCCCAAAACACAGAAGCCTTCCCCAGTAAACTTGCCACCTTTGTGAACAAAAAGAACATCAACTATGTCTAGACCATGGAAGAACTCAGCCACATCAGTTTCAGTACAATCGAAGGGAAGGCCACGCAATCGAACAACAGGGAAAGGTGGAGGAGGAGGAGGTTGGTTGACATATCCATATGGAGATGGATTGTACATAAAACTGGAACCAGGGCCAGGGGAAGTACCATAGAATGAAGATCCTGGATCAACAGTCCGCTGACGTTTTGCAGCCATTTCACGCCCATCACCACCATCAGCAAATTTACTGCAGTTTTCACCAATAACCAAAACAGAAGTCAGGGAGCCCATTATTATAATCAACAAACATGTAAGTTTCAGTCAAATCATTACAGTCTAGACTCTAGACATCTATGATAAATAAAATACAATTTATATTAACTGAGAGAGGAAAATAATCCTGTCACAAAAATAATCAAGTTTGAAATTTGAAATATGACTGGCAATTAGATGTAAAGATATGTATGTAAAGAGTCCTCCTACAAGCTGTGTACAGATAAATCTAATAGCAAAACAAAATTGAAACTAGACATTCATTGCATCAAAGGCAATGTAAACGTGTGACAATTGACAATGTTAGACAAGAATGCAGACACATTTAGAGTTATCTTTCCTTCTACCATCCACACTGCAGAAATATGCAAGCTCACAAGTCACCAGACAAACAATTAGTCAATTAGTCAATTAGATGCCTTCAAAATAGTAACAATATGGGTAACAGTGAATCAATTATATTATCCTCCATTCTGTGAATTTACCTAACCACTAGAGAAACAGACAACGGCTTATTAAACTTAATGAACAGAGGGAATTGGTGAAGAAGTCCACAACTAAAAATCGTAATTACAAAAGGACCAGTGAAACCCCCTATCTTCAAACAGAATGATAGGACCCAACATGACATGTAATCCCTGAATAAATCACAATGAATATAACTAACCCATGGAAACAATAATGAGTTCAAGAAGGATTTGGCTATAAAATAAGTTACTAGAACTACTAAAAAATATCATTTAAAGAAGTACATGATAAATCTGCATGAATAAACATTTGTTACATTAGCATACTACTTTAGGGCAAAGAATGAGTAATGCATTCTTCTAAAGAAGACAATGAATCAAATATATGGCATTATAAATAAATGACACCAACCATAACTCTTACAAACAACTAAACAGCATATGACAGAGCAAAGTGCACAAGTAAGTGAGTAACCTCTCATTTAATTCAACTTTGACCATAACAATAGCCATCCACTCAAATTTGGGACTAATTTTTTCTAATGGTACCTACTACCTACTACTTAACCAATCTAAATTAGAAGATAAACCTGATCAAGTCAGTAAACTTCTTGCATAACAATATTGAAAACATCAACAAACACAAAGATTCACACCAAAGCTAGCAACAACTTTACACATAATGGACTTATTTTCATTGAATATGAAGCAATGCACAGATTGTCACTGGATCCAGACAATTTCTTAAAACAAACAGCCCTTAATGTAATCAGAAAGTCATAATAACAAATTCAGTTTTCTGGAGAATGTTCAGTTTCTCCCTCTTTCGTTTTCTAAGAGACAAGTTTATGGGTCTCGAAAATTTGACAAATTCGAGAGAGGGGGGGGGGGGGGGTTGGAGGAGCTTCATACGGTCATATCCAGAATTAAATTAAACAGAACATGAAATGAAACAAAAGAAAGAGAAAACCCCATTAGATGAGATTGTGAATTAAACCCCCAAGGATTTGCATCAAAAGAGAAACGGAAAAAGGAAAAACCCCAATCTCGATTAGGGAAAACAAAAAGAGAGGTCAAAAAACAGAAAGGAAAAAAAAAAAAAGAGGAAGCAAAAGGAGTGTTACCCTCTGTAGAACATTGTAGAAGAAATTGATGTTTGGGCGAAGATGGTGATTCGTAGCAAAGTTTTCTGCTAACGCCAATTAACGATTTGCTCTGTTATGCTTCCTCTCTCTGCTTGTGTTCGAGCTTCGTACTCACCTTATATTTACGCCCTTGGTTTTTATTTTTTTCCACAAACACATTTCCAGGGCTTAAATATATTTTGGCTTAATGCCACATTTCCAACAAATTTTAAATAACATTTGAAAAATAGGATATGTGTCATGCAACTGGATCGGATATCCTTTTATTTTTTTTTGACTGAAATAGGCTTATCTCATTTCATTAAAAATAACTGAAGCAATACAATCTGGCAAGATGTTATAAACATGGATATGCTAGATTGGATATCCTAACAATTGTGTATTTGGATAAATAGTTTAATTAAGAGTTTATTCAATAAATGCTTATCATATAAAAGTTTATTGTAAATTGATTATTGATTATACAATTGATGAGCTTAGGAACTTAATCTCTGTATAAACTTTGTATAAATTGTTTCTATAAACTATTTTTGAGAGTTTATAAATATAAGCCAAAAATAGCCTATGAACTAATCATGAGCTATTTTCACAAATTTTTTCAAACACTTGTATAGGTAATTAGGTTATAAGATAAATCCAAATAAACTTTTCCAGATACACCCGAATGCACCCAAATTAATCTACTCTTTTTTTTTTTGGTCGAAAAATTAATCTACTCTTAGAAGCAATAGGCAAATTCAACATAGAAAAATGGGGTAAATTGAATGAATTGGCCTAACCTATTTGGGTCAGGCCTAATTTTGTTAATTCAAACGGGCCACGAAATTATAGTCTCAAACTGAAAAGGGAATTTTTATACACACATACATTGATTTCTATACACACATACACTAAAAGCTAAAAAGACTAAAGTACCCCTAATTTCAAATAACTCACTCAACAGTGTATCTTCTCCTCACTTCCGCGTCTTCTTCTCCACAAACTCTCCATCATAGATCCGCTTCGTGTCGTTAACCACACTTCCACGTCAAGCACAGTTCTGCACCGTCAGTTCTTCTTCTCTGTCGCAGGCGAGCCACCCCACTTCGTCTTCTCCGAGCCTCAATCGCTTTGTTCTCCCTCGCAGTACCTCGTCGTCGTTGTCCGTTGTAGATCGTGCTTGTCTCCCTCACAGAGACAAGTAGTTGCAGCGTCGTGACACCGCTGTCTTCAGCCGTCGTCGCCACCGTTTCCAGGTACGGTGATGCTTCCCTTTTCTTCTTTTTTTTTTCGTTGGATAACTGATGCCTCTCGCGGATGTAGTAGATCCGCATGAAGGTCTGCGAGGTATGTGTTCTCTCGCAGAAGTTACAGTTCCGCGAAGAACACGACAGTGTGCGTGGGTGTGTGTTGCAGTAGATCGCCGCGGAACTAATAGTTCCGCATGTGTAATTTTTACGTGGAACTAATAGTTCTGCGGAGTATTTTTCCTGTGAAAAATACTCCGTGGAACTATTAGTTCCGCGAGTGTATTTTTTATGCAGAACTAATAGTTCCGCACTCAATACGTATGTGTCGTTTTTTATATACACGGAACTAATAGTTCCGCGGGGTCCTTAAAACGCGAAAAGTGAGAGGTAATTTGGGTATTTTAAATATGTGTATGTGTATTTAAAAAAAAGTGTATGTGTGAATAAAAATAACCAACTGAAAATGTCTTTGACCAACCTTTTTTTTTTTTGGTCAATAAAACACGTTTATAACAAGGGTAAACCCCTGGCCATACGGCATCTACAGCAAGGAAAACAGCATATGCAGAGTCATAAAAATATAACAATCCTAACCAAGACACGCTGCTGTAACAAACACCAAGCTGTAATTGAAACTAGACAAGGAAAACAATAAAAAACCAAACTGCCAAAGCACAGAAGAACACAAATACAAAACCAATCACACCAAAAAAGGATACAAAAAAGATACAGACATGTATATTATAATTTCGAGGTGGGTTGGGAAAAGCCCATTTGGAGCACCCAAAAACCTTCTGCCTCCACAATTTTCCCCCACATGTCTCTTTTCAGCTCCTATCAGGTGGGTCAGGCTTTGCACCAGCGCTCTAGAGATAACCAAAGCAGCTTGGCTAGAATCACAACCCGACAGCTCCGGTGGCAGCAAAACGGAGAAGAAGCAAAACCAATAACCAGGCCAACGACGACAGCCAACGGCACCAGACAACACAACCCACAATCGACGCACCTGAGCCTCCCACGAAGGAGACAACATGCCAATCCAGACGAGGTAGGATCTCGTCCAACCCCTCGCCAATTGCAGAGCTTCCAACCGCAGCAGAAAAACCCAGAGCGGCGCAACAGGTTCGTTCTACCATAACCCCTCTTCTGCATCGCGCCTCCCTGCTCTCAAGAGAGAAACAGTACCACTTCTTCCTCCTCAGCCCCACAACCGGCAGATCCGGCTCTGCTTTGTCCACCTCCGCACCCCGAACCCCCTGTGCTCCTCTGCACCTTGATCGCAAGCCAACAGAGAACGTGGATGGGCCATGGTGGCTCGAGGACGATGGCAGAATCAACAGCGACACCTGTGGGAGTGAGACGAGCTTGGACCCGACGGGATGGAGACGATACGGCGGAGAACTGGGGGCCGCATGCGCGGCGTGCTGCCAGCGCAGCGACCCTTGTCTTTGACCAACCTGAAAGTACGTTTTTGACAAAACAAAAACTTTTTTTTGGGTCAAAGACCAAAAACAAAAACCTGAAACTCTTAAAGTGCGTTTTGGGTCAAATAGAATGGGCTAAGAAACCGGATTGAGCTTCAGGTGGTAGGAGACAAGTCAGAGAAATAAATCATCTCCGACCAAAAAAAAAAACACCAAATCATCAATACTATATATCAACTTATCATGTATGTTTCGACCAAAAAAAAAAACTTATCATGTTTGGCCGCAAAATATTTTAGTAATTTTCTTTTATAATAACTAGTTTATTTTTTTCGAAAACACACAGTTCATCGATGCTTATAGGTTAACATTTCAGATTCACTTGATAGTAAAAACAACTCCATTAAAAAACCATGTACTTTAACAAAAAATCAAGTTTAGAATCACTTATTGAAATTTTTTATTGGCTTAAATAATTTTTTAATCCCTATAATTTGGAACATTTTTTGTTTGTCTTTATAATTTTGTTTTGTCCTTGAAATATAGAAAATTGGATTTTATTATTATTTTTTATTTTATTTGCTGTAATATTTGTCTATATTAAAATTAGTTCCTATAATATGTGAACCATATTGATTTTAATCTTTAGAATATGGTCTATATAAAGACTGATTCGAAGATGAGTAAATATTATAGTCAAATTCACACTTACATATAGGTGCTATCTTTGTTCAAAAGGGATACAAAACTGTTGATCAAATGCAGGAACTGATAGTTGAGAATATATATGTGAATATGATCCAACATTTGTGCTCCGTTCAATTGTAGCTCACTTGTCTCCGTATACATGATACATGTGTTACAAAATGCAAACTGAAGCATGGAATATCGACAAAGATTCCCAACCACGTGGCTAGGCATTCACCAAACTCATCTAACCACAGTTGACGAATCTAATCTTAAACAGAAGCCAATGTCAATTAGAATCCTTCACTTTTTCTCATTAATTTAATTTAATTTTTAAAATTTTTCTGGCGGACAATTTTGGACCTCAAAAAAAATTTCTGGTTAAGGTTCACACACACCCTTCAAAAATCTCACAGCCTCCTCTCTCTCTATGGTTTACTTTTCCTTGCACCCAATTGCCTCCTCTTTCTCTTCTTCAACCTTCACACAAACACTGCATACGTCTTTGACTGCAACTGCTTCTTCAATTTCCAAACTTTTTGGATACCCACTATTAATTCCTCCCTTAACTGTTGTTTTGTTTTGGTGGGTACCTATTTATTCATTGAGTTAATCTCTTTGAGACCAATTTTCCATCTGGGTGTGTGTTTTGGAGAGTTGTTGTTGTTGTTGTGCTTGGCTTTGTGAGAGAGGATGGTGGGTGCTCTATCTGTCGTGGGTTCATCAGTGATGGACTCTCACACTGGGCCATGTTTGTGTGTGGATGCTCTCCCCACAACTAATGTGAATCTCAAGAGTTGTGGAGGAGATGTTGTGTTGTGGAAGAGTTTGATGGGAAGGAACAAGCATTTGGTGAGGCGTGGTAGGAGGACTATGGAGTTGAGCAGTTCCTTCACTGACCCTGGAAGAGAGTGGAGGCTCAGTTTTAGCAGAAGTTGCAAGAAGCAGCGCAGGGATAGGGGATCAGTGACCATTGTCAACGAGCTTGGTGGCCAATATGAGGATACCTTTGATGATGTTAAAACGGTAACCATAATCAAAACTTTGGGGGGAGGGGTTGAAATTGTGATTTAAGAAGAACAAAAAAAGTAACACCCTCAGATTCAGTGTTTGAAAGATACCAATTTAATTTGGTTTTTGCTTTATTATGCAAACTGTCTCCTTTGGGATGTATGGGTTAAAGTTGGTTTGTCCCTCAAAAAGTCTCTGCTTATAACATATTCTAAGAGATGCTAGTCAGTAGCCAGAGCTTTTGGATTGCATCATTATGGAAAATGTTATTTATTATTAGATAATTATAAGTTGCATCTTGCAATAGGAGTCCTTAGAAGCTTTACAGATAATGCTGCTTCCCTGAAGAGATCAACACTCTATCCCAATCCTACCTTGAGTTCCTTTTCTTATTGCATACCTCGGATGGAAGCATGCTAAATTATTGATCTCAACATGAAATGTTATGAAGGAAAAAAAGGGACCTGAAAGAGTACTAGAGATATAATAATGAAGATTTTAAAATATATATTAACAAATATTGACAGTTTCCTTCTGTATTTTGTCAATTTTAATCTTTACAGGCCATTACGTGTGTGTCTTTATTTTCTCAAATGGTGCTTTGAAATTTTCTCCATCAGAAAGATGAATCTGCTTCCTCTATCGGGAACGTTAACACCAGCTATTAATAAATCTTGCAGCCTGCTATTCAATAATGATCATTTCCTTGAATTATTTCTATAGTTCATAGTAACGGAGCAATCTCAAATTAACAGCCCATCAAGATGCACTCTACAAAGCCAGCAGCTTGCAATTCGCATTTTCAAGATTTGTTACTCTTTTATATTAAATGAAAATATGGATTTCTTTTTTTTAACATATTTTTCACTAACCATCACCAATCTGTCTGCTATGATATGAATACAGTAAGTATAATTAAGCAATCTAACTGACCTCATCTTTGTAAACAGCAAATGCTCAACTATTTCACGTACAAGGCTGTGAGGACTGTTCTTCAGCAGCTGTATGAGATGAACCCACCTCAATATACGTGGTTTTATAAGTAAGTGAAATCTCTATTGTAGAAAGAATGTTTCAACCAAAACTTCTATGCCCTTATAACTGTTTAAGTTGAAAATGATGGTTGTTTTCTATTTAGTCACATGTTAAGAGTGTGTTTGGTTTTGCTTTTTGTTTTCATTTTTAGATGAATGTCACCTTATTTTCGCGTTGTGTCACATTTTCAAGATCTGTGAAGGAAATGGTGAAAATAAAATTGTGTTGTTTTCTTTCACTATTTCTTTTGCAAATTTTGAAAACAAGAAAAAAAAAATAAGAACATGACATTTATATATTTATTAATAAAAACATATTAACTATAAATAAAATAGAAAAGAAACAAACATATCCTAAGGGTGCGTTTGATTGCTATTAAAGAATAGTACAAACAGAACAACATTAGTAAATGTGATACCACACAACCTTTTGTTCTATCTGATATTTGGTGAATGGTGATCCAAAGCACAACACAAACAATTTTGAGGGACGGAAGGGGAAGAATAGGGGTTGAGGAAGAAGAGAAGGGGGTTAAGGGAAGAGGGCTATCAAGGAGAGAATGAAAAAGGTTTAGTATTTTTTGTATTTAGTGTTATTGTGTGTGGAACAAGAAGTTTTCCCGTGATTTATTGAGTAACAAATTTTAAGACTTCAGCTCGGTATTTCATCTTCCATTTTGTGCTTCCCATGACTATTTTAAAATCAAACACGAAACAAGTATCTTTTTTGATGCCCAGTACTTCATTTTATAGTAAATCAAATACACACTAAATCTGTTGTATATATAACTTGAATTCATTGAATATTTTTCTTGCTCTCTAAACTAGGCAGTAGTAACTAAAGATTTTCGAGGAGATCTGAGCAATTTAAGCTGGTTTAGTATGGTCATTTAACTCGAACCTGGTGATTCAATAGCTATCTCATAATTAAACTCTTGATCCTGGTATAGTTCAGTCAATTTAGCTTAGGTTACACCTTTATAGAAAATCTTAATGTTGTTGAAGATATACCAATCAACGGATGACCACACATGCATGGACCTTTTGGAACATTGACAACATAAATTTGTGTCTTCCTAGAGTTTTACAATTTCTGAATTTCATAGTCAAGGTAATTATTTAGGTAACTGCTATATGTGTTTTCTCTGTTGGCAGTTTTGTTGCATCAAACAAACCAGCAGATGGGAAACGTTTTATCCGATCTCTCGGGAAGGTAGTCTTGGTACCCCACTTAGTTATTTCATTTATTTATTGGGAATTTTCAGTAAAATATAAGATACTGTCATTATGGACTTTGTAATAATTGTAAGATTTCAATAACAATAGAAGAAGTCACAATCCTAGATATTATTGAAACTATTTTGCACTTTAGATGCCCTTCACATATTAAAACCAACATTTCCCCCCACAATCAGACCCTTTTTTTATCCTCCATCCAATGTAATCACACTTTATTATATCAGGTTCTTGTTGATTTCCCTACTATAGTTTTTTATTTTTGCAATCTCCCTCACTTCAAAATTGAAACTCTAAAGTTGGTTTTGTTGAAACTATCTTCAATGATTGTCCCCTCCTTTTATATCTATCAAATTATTAATGCAACTTCTACTTTTGATCTATTATGCCCTTCCCTCTATTAGAAAGACTGTTCTTCATTCCACTTTCCAAAACATGAACTTAATACTCTCGGTCTTGGCCCTGGTTGAATTGAGTGTATTGCTTTTATTAAAATGTTATGCAATTAAATTTCAAGTAAACATGTGATTTCAGCATGTGTAATTATCTGTTAAGTGATGACAATGTAAGTGATGTCATATATCTTCTGGCCCAATTAACAGGAGCAACAAGAGCTTGCTGAAAGAGTGATGGTAACTCGGCTTCACCTTTATGGTAAATGGGTCAAGGTAATATTTGGAATTCATATTGCAGGTGAAATCTTTTGGGAATTAAGGTGTTGATATACTTAAATTTATAACCTTTCTCCACCTATGTGTCATTCTATGCAGAAATGCAATCATGCTGAGATATATCAAGAAATCTCTGATGAAAACTTGGAGTTAATGAGGGAACGGCTCATGGAGACAGTAATATGGCCCTCAGATGACTCCAACACAGAAAAGATTGGGTGATAATTATTAGGACCTTTTCATCTTCACATTGTTCCTTTCCGTCTTCAACCTCTTTAATTCGTAGTCAGGGTGCAATTTTTATTTTGTTACCAATCTATTTTGTTTCCTATTGTGTCTTTTTATGTCATATTCATGTAATAGGATTCTCTCGGATTTACGTTTATGTAAATTGTGTATATATCAGCACCTTTTCGAATACAGAACCCATTGTTTCAAGTTTCAAATTTCAAAAAAAAAAATTTTGGGCTTCAAATATCAAATAGTTAGAGATGAAGGATTTGCAATCGGGTTAAAAACAACACCGGTCCGTGGGCTTAAATTGTAAGGACAAAAGCATTAAGGATTTAAATGCAATATTACGGAGAACCGAAAAAAAGTACGATGACATGGCACAGTATCACATCTATAATATTTTAATTTGGTCTTCTTGACTTGGATTAGCTTTTGTTGGCTGATGCGGTTGGGATGAGTTGCTTTACTTTTCTCTGCCTAGGTAGTAGGTGTGTGCCTAGGTGCCGTAAACAAATGTGACTATCGGACCGATTGTGCCATGCCCATCCCTAGGCATCAATTGTGTCAATAAGTGTCACGCTTAACTCATCAATTGTGGATTCTCAGAAACCCAATTCGCAGTCAACCCCAACGCGGAATCGTGCAACAGGGGAGGTTTGGCACCAACCGTTTCTCGATGTTGCCCAACACCAAACGCAACACCAGCATTATTGGATATCCGATTTCAGGGACAACTTTTTTGGATAAACTGTACTTTTTCGATGGCTTTTTTCAACCTTACCACAACAGATTTTTACTCAGCGATATAACTTTAATCAGGGGAGGAAAATATAATTATACTACATTATGTGGAAATTTTGCAATTTGTAATTAACCTGTTGATACCGATGCACGTGAGCGGCGCATGGCTGGAACAAAACAACAAAACACTGGCACAGGCACAGGCAGAGGCATAGATGAGCACTCGTGCCACCCATCATTCATTTCCCAATATATATAGTATATATAGATTAATATTAATATACAAACAACAAAAGGAGAGGCACAGGCACAGAAAGGTTTACTTCTTGTAATTGTGTAACACTAGCACAGCACCAGATATTCTCTTCCTTGCTTTTTTTTTTTGCCCAATCATTTAACAACACTCGCTCTCGCCATGCATAAATCCTACACTATTCTCATAAGCTTAGAGCTAGTTTTAATTGAAATTAAGTATCAAGGCTTAGGCTCGCCCACCACCAACAATCCCTTCCAACAACCAAGTCCTCCAAGCATGCTGATTTTCCTCACGGCTATGTTTTGCCATGCCCTTGCATCCATGGGTGACATGAGCTTGCCAATTACTGTGATCATATTCCACTTGTCTGGTGTTGTTGTTTGTGAGACTCTGCTGTGGATTCTGCTTACCGAGTTTTGGTGGTGGTATCTCATCAAGCTCTTTCTTTTACTCGTTACCTCCTTCTGCTTCCTCAACTGCGTGGATAATATCAGTATGCTCTGGCTCTTTCGTGGTACACAAACAAATGCTGCTGCTACTGATCACATTCCAAATCCCGTGTAAGATTTGTACTGCCAACATGCAAAACTAGATATGCCACGCAGCTAGCTATAGATTGTTCTGGTGGATCAGTTTTGATTTGTGTTTCTGTTTGATTTTAATATTGCTTAGATGTAATTGTTCATCCTTATAATAGTTGTCTATAGACTATTGGAGTGTTATTTTGTTATTTTCTCTATACACATGTAATTCTGTTTTCTTTTTCTTGAATGAGAATAATGCTATTCATCAGTATTAGTGATTATTATTATTATTAGACTTTGATATGAATTTGGTCCCTGTAAAAATTTGAGTTTTGAATTTAGTTCCTACATTTAAAGTCAACGGTTTTTAGTCCTCCCAAATTTCGAGTTTTGAATTTAGTCCCTCCTTTGCGTTGACCAGTGTCATGTCACCCTAAAATGCTGACGTGACACGTTGCCTTGTCCACATCATTTGACACGTCATGACTTGACTTGCTTGTTTATTTATAGGAACTAAAATCAAAACATATAATTTTTACAAAGACTAACTTAAAAATTAGTCCCTCCTCCTCCACCACCACCACCACCACTACCACCCCCTTTCTCTCCTCTTGCACTCTCTCTCTCTTCTGCACTGACTCTCACTCACAATATTGGAACGTGCCTTTTCTTTCCTCTCTCTCTCTCTCTCTCTCTCTCTCTCTCTCTCTCTCTCTCTCTCTCTCTCTCTCTCTCCTCTCTCTCTCTCTCTCTCTCTCCCCATGCTAGCTTGCTATGATTGAATTTGAACAATTGATATTCACAGAGAAATTGAAGGGGCTAGCTAGAAGGTATAACAATCAAATTAAAATTTGGAAGAGAAACCCACCCAAAGTCCAAACAACGCGCACCTGAATTTATTTTTTGTCTCTCTCTCCCTCCTCGATTTTCCGAGAAAGCATATCTAGATTTTTCCAGGCAGCCGAATGCGCCATAATGAAGAAATCTAACATCCTCGCTGTCTCCGTCCCCGCCGTGTCTGCAACCGTTGCCTCGGTTTCATCTTCCACCCAGGTTTCTCTTCAGGTATATAGTAGCCCCAATCCCAACCTCTCAGAAATTTCCACCCCGTTTTCTTCGGGATACGATGGGGATCTAAGACTTATACCCCCAAAGTTCAAATCTCTATTTCGAGTGCGGTTTTGTTTCCGTGAAATTGAACGTGCTCGTTTTGGTTTTGCAGGACAGTGGTGATCAGGGAGGCTCTTCTTCGACGGCGAGTTCGCGCCGAGATTCGACGGGTTGCGGCTCATTGAAACGTTGATTACTGCTCACAGGAGAGAGTAGGGGTGATGGTTGTGGTGGTGGAGGAGGAGGGGGGAGAAGGAGGGGGTGTTGGGTGGTGGTGGTAGGTGGTGGTGGTGGAGGGAGGAGAGAGGAGGAGGGAAAAGGAGGAGAGAGAGGGGGTAGTGGCGGCAGTGGTGTTGGTGGTGGAGGGGGGGAGAAGGAGGGACTAATTTTTAAGTTAGTCCCTATAAAAATTATATGTTTTGATTTTAGTCCTATAAATAAATGACGTGTCAAATGATGTGGATAGGGCAATGTGTCACATCAGCATTTTAGGGTGACATGACACTGGTCAACGCAAAAGAGGGACTAAATTCAAAACTTGAAATTTGAGAGGACTAAAAACCGTTGACTTTAAATGTAGGGACTAAATTCAAAACTCAAATTTTTATAGGAACTAAATCCATATTAAAGCCTTATTATTATTATTTGTTTTTCCTTTTTAACATTGTCGCTATTTTGCTAACAGTTGATGAATAATTGTTAACTATGGCCACACAGAGAGTTCATTAACTAAAGTTATTTAATGTTGCCAAAACTAATTCATCTAAAAAGGGTGAAAAGAAACATAAATACAATAAGATAAGATAGATTAGCTTGGGAAATTGTGGGGGAAGAGGATGGCAGATGGTCCTTGTTTAGAATTGAATGGATCCTCTGCCAAAGTTCAAAGCAACAAATCACAAATAACATCCCGAAACTCAACCAACGTGGGCATCTACATGATTGCCCCACGAAAAAAGCGAATATGGACAAAAAGCAATTATCTGATAACGAAATGATAATTCTATCCCTTTTCTGAATAAAACACGATCCTTGATTCCATTCATTCGCCCTTCCATTTCAATCCATGATTTGATCGATCCATTCCTTCTTCGTCGATTCAATTGCACACGTCAATCCCCCCCCCCCCCCCAAAAAAAAATTCCCCTCTCTTCGTGGAGCTTCGGTTCTCCTTTTTTTCTTCTTCTTCCTCACCGTGTTCATGGTTTTTATGATAAAATCGTAGAGCTGATTGACCCATGTATGTTGTACAGCGAATGGATTTTGCAGATCTGGTGTTAATTTTGAGGAAATTCGGTTCTCTAAATTGAAGCAACCTACGTTGACCAAAACACACACTCAAGCAACCTGCGTTGACCATAAAAGAACTCAAGCAACCTGCTAAATAAACGACCAATCAAAATCGCGATCCAGATCGTGCGATTTGAGGAGTTTTGGTGGAAGTAGCGTGCTGAATCGTTCCAAGTTGATGAGCTTTTCCGGCTCGGATCTGTCCGATCCAGAACTTCAAAACCCGAAATAAACCCAATAATGCTATGGAGCACAAGGGCTAGTAAACCCAAGCTTGATGGGGAAAGGCAACTTCACAGCGGTGGCTGCAGACAGTGGTCAACATGCCGTTGAAGTTTAGAGATATCCAGGATTACTTGCTAGTAGGTACATTTCCACAAATATAAGGACCAAATTGCAATTCTAATAAACTACATTAAGTGTAGTGATGTTCTCGGTTCCCATTCTTCAATCCTATGCGTTGAATATTTTAATTGATATATCTAACGGTATAAAATAATGCTTAATCGGTGTACCATTTGATTTTTTTTTTTTTGGGTGAGTTTGTACCATTTGATATGGTACTTCATGGTAGAAGCCACCCTTAGATTAATGGAGTTCTCCTATTTAATTATGTGGCTTTCTAAGCTTTCTAAGAGATTTTCCTATAGCTTTTTTTTTTTAATTTTGATTATCATTTTCTGAATTTATATTCTATTAGTTTTAATCTAATTCTCATTTTCATATTGCTTTAGAGTTAATCTAATATTAATTCAAAATTTTAATTGTTAGTATTTATCCCCTAATATATCATGTATCAGTATACCTATTTCAAGTTTTTTTTGGGTCTGTTGGTCTTTACCTATTTCAAGTTCAAATTAATCATATATTCACCCAGAGGTTGGAGAATAGGTCTTACTACCATTGAACACCCATTGATTCCTATCGTTCCACAAGGTCCAAGTCATGGTCCCAAAATATGTAATCCAGCAATCCAAGCCCGAGCCTACATCGCTATTTTCCAGCAATCCACAGCAACAGAGAATCTCTTCCTTTCTATTTTTCTTTACCCAATCAACACTCACTCGCTCACAACGCACAAATCCTACACAATTCTCATGAGCTTAGAGTTAGGCTTAATTGAAATTAGGTACCAAGGCTCAGCCTCGCACACCGCCAACAATCCCTTCCAACAACCAAGTCCTCCAAGCATTCTGTTGTTCCTCACACCCATATTTTGCCATGCCATTGCATCCATGGCGCCTGACCCGAGCTTGCCTCTTACGTGGTTCACAAACAAATGCTGCTGATCACGTTCCAAATTCTGAACCACATGAAGCTCCTGTGTAAGATTTGTAAGTTGTAACCATATGCAGCTAACTAGCTAGCTTGGTTTGGTGGATGATCAGTTTTGTTTTGTGCTTCTGCTAGATTTGCTTGCTTAGATATTGTAATTGGTTCATCCAATATCTATAGACTGGATCAGGAGTGTTAACATACTGAAAAAGGAAAATATGGTATTTTACTTATAATTGTTAATTATGGCCATATAAAGAGTTCATTATTGACTGTAGTGATTTATTGTTGCCAAAACTAATTAATCTCAAAAGGGGTTAAAAAACACACATACAATAAGATAGAATTACTCAATGAAATAACTGGTACGTACGGATGAAGTCGGAGAAGAAGGAATACGGTGTAAGAGATTTTCACAGCCATATTTTGCCATGACCTTGCATCCCTGGCTGATTTTTACCGGGTATCCATACCCGTGGGTACTCGTATCCGTAAAGGAACTAAAAAAATTCTTAATTATATTTATTTAATTGAGTAATTATTGATATAACAAATACAATTAGGTTTTTTTTGAGGGAAAATACAATTAGGTTAAAGGCATAAGGATTGGTATAATATTATGTGAAAAAACAATCTTTTTAATAGAAATATACTCTTTCAAAAAGAAAATATCAATGCGGTACCCGCCAAAACACATCTCACAGATACCAACGCCATCGGGGTATGGGGTGGATAGGGTGGATTGGTGGGTCCACCTGTGAGACGGGTAACAAGTAGCTATTACCATGACTGCTTGCACCGGTTGACATCCCTAGTTGGGGTTTGGGGTATTTTTGGGTTTCACATCCTTTTATAAAATGGGGTTGGGTGAAGAAGGGAAGGGGGTGACCAAAGAAATAGCCAAACAATTTTTGTGAAAATATTTTCAAAAGCCCAACTTAATAAAATTTTTGGGCCATTTTTTTGGTCAAGGCCATTTTCTATTTTTAGTCAAAACTAGACAGTTGACCCGTGCATTCGCAAGGGTTGGCAGGTCACGTTGATTTTTACATATAATATAAAATAATTTATTTATATAGCAATAACTTGATATGATATTTTCTAAATTAATAATAGTGTTGGTTATATGACATTGAGATTTTACATCTTAGTTAAATATGAAAACTCCATGTTATAAGCATTCAACAATTGCTCATATTGATAAAAATGAAGTCCAAATCAAATAAACAAAATAAACAGAAAAATAATTAAAATGATTTTGTAGTCCATAAAGAAAACATAAATGAAATCAGTAAGTAAATATTATTTTATTTATAAAAATAATTTTTTTTAAAAAAATTGCAACATAAAAATTTATAGGAAAACAATGAATGAAACTCATAACCAAAAACTTGTTATTCATAGAAAATAAAATTGAAGGGAATATAATTTTGTAACATGAAAATATAGGAACAAAAACATGAATAGAACTCATAAGTAGAAACTAATTTATCTATTGAAAAAGATTAAAAGAAAAATAATTTTGTAACATAACAATTCACATGAACAAAAAAATGAATGAAACTCGTAAACAAACACTATTTTATTTATCAAAATTAAAATTAAAAGAAGAATAATTTTGTTATCTAAAAATTTATAAAAACACAAAAACATGAATCAAACTTATATATGTAGATACCATTTCATTTATCAAAAATAAGATTAAAATTTTTTTGCAACCTAATAATTTACAGGAATAAAAAAAATGAATGAAACCCATAAATATTATTTATAAAAATAATAAAAAGAAAAATAGTTTTGCAATCTAATAATTTATAGGAACAAAAAACTTGAACAAAACTCGTATGTAAATAATTTTATTTATCAAAAAATAAAATTAAATAAAAAATAATTTTGTAACTTAAAATTTACTGGAACAAAAACTTGAATAAAACCTACAAGAAAGCACTAAAAATGACCAGCTACAATATTGTGATATTGAGGCAACAATGCAATGTTGAGAAAGAAATGAAATTGGGAGTTGCAAAATTTGAAATGTGTTCCGGCGGATTCAATTTTTTTAAATAGGTAATAGATAGAATAAATGATTAATTAATTAAAAAAAGAATTGATAATTAACGGAAAAAAATTAGAAATTAAAAATAGAAAGGATTGCTATTGTGCGGGAATTCTGTACCGATAGTTATCTTGAAATTATCTAAGAATTTTAATTAGTATACACTGAAATTATAAAAAAGTTTTACCCAAACTTCCAATTATATCTCACCGTATAGATCTTTGTGTAGATATTTTAAGAGTTATTATTACGAAATAACACTATAATAAGATATAATTAGATGTCTTTTTTTTTAAGTGAAATAAATAATTTTTTGGTAATAAAATAAAAAAGATCAAACTGCAAAATGTGAAGGGAAGAGATTGTAATACATTGAGGATCCTTTTTTTAATACAGTAACTGATATTTTTTTAATTTGTAATGCTAATAATATGATAATTGTTGCTCAACTAATGATCATGAGTTGAGGGCGGGAACACTGTTCCCTTAATTTGACACTAGCGGATAGACGGACACTTTTTTTGGTTAAATATAAAATTATTTTGTGAAATGGAGAGATCTATTTGAATAAAAAACAGTGTCAATATTTTAATTTTTTCAAGCATGGATAGTGTCGATTATTTTCAGTTGAGGGATATTTTTGTCTTAAAAAAAGGCTACACTAAAAAGGCATATCGCCTATCGTATCAGTAGCACCCAATGTTTTTTAAAATTCTATGAAAAATCTCGTCCTTTGTTTAGAAAAAACCTTTATTTGCAATTAATTTTTATATAATAAACACCCCAAAACTTGTTATAATTATATTAACAACCCCATCTCTACACACATGCACTCTCACCATACACACCATGCCCCCTCACACACAGGAACCCCCACACACGTACGTAGCACGCTCCACTATACACGATCCACCTCATTGCAGGCTACGTTTCCACGTTCTGCCACAAATATATGATATATCATTTCCTCTAAAGGCTTATTTAGATTGGCTTATGCAAAACTTATAAATAAGTTTATGATTGATTCATAAGCTATTTTGGATATATTTTTTATAAACTACCTATGATAGCTTATCAAAACAGCTTATAGTTTATATAAAATAAGTTTCACTATAATTTTTCTTCGATTATAAAAATAGCTTATACAACTTATGCCATAAGCAGTAGATAAACTTGTTATCCAAACATGGCCTAATTAATTTTTGTTACATTTTTAGTCATGTGAGTGTTTAAATTTAAATTATAAAAGTCAGTTATTTAAGAGTAAAATTGGCCAAAAAAATATGACACCAAAATTCAGTTATTCTTAGCTATTTTCTTTATTATATGTATTGATGTATAGATTACCTGTTATTATATAGTAATAGATTAAAACAGGAATTGGCCAACCAAATAGGACCTGAAAGTTTGCGGGCAATAGAAATTAAATGCTAGAAATTCAAGCAAAGAGTGATAGGACTGACCAAAAATGAAAAGAGTGATAGAAACTTCCTTGGAAACTACATCTGCTGCGCGAGACGGGGAGCAATCCCGATAGAGTCCCGGTACTTTTTTAAGATTACTTGTGGGGTCGATAGAGAGGTTAAATTGGGGATTTTATTTTGGGTTTGGGATTTCTTGTCCACCGGACCAGACGGGTTTGCTTTGTCACAAATCACAATAATCAAAAAGTACAACTACTCTGATCATCTTCCACTTGTCTGGTGTTGTTGGTTGTGAGGTACTGCTGTGGGTTCTGCTGACTGAGTTCTGGTGGTGGTATCTCATCAACCTCTTCCTTCTCCTCGTTACCTCCCTCTGTTTCTCCAACTGCGTGGAAAGTATCAGTAGACTCTTCCGTGGTGCACAAACAAATGCTGCTACTCACCCTCCAAATTCGGAACTACAGGATCACGTGTCAGATAATTTGTAACCTGCAACTAGAAATGCAATGCAGCTAGCTAGCTTTGGTTAATTTGGTGATCAGTTTAGATTTGTGCTTCTGCTTGATTTGCTTGCTTAGATATTGTAATTGTTCATCCAAATAAAAGTTCTCTTCTTTATAGGAGGATTAGGAGTTAACATATTGAAAAAGCAACACGCGGTGGTGGTATTTTACTTGCTGATGTCAGGTATATTTGGTTGTTATTATGTCTACACATGTAACTCTGTTTTCTTTTTCTTGAATGAAAAGAATATGCTATGCTTCAGTCAGTAGCTAATTAGTAGTATTAGTAGTAGTTGTTGTTGTTGTCGTTATTATTATTATTATTATTATCATCACCATTTGTTTTTCCTTTTAACATTGTCACTATTTTACCTATAATATGTCATAAACTGAGCTATTTTGCTAACAGTTGAAGAGTAATTGCTAATTATGGCATTGGCCATGTAAAGAGTTCGTTAAATGTAGTGATTTATTGTTGTTGCCAAAACTAATTAATCTCAAAAGGGTGAAAAACCACAAATACAATATAAGATAGTAAATTCGGTTGGGAATTTTTTGGAAAGAAGATGACGTACAGATGATCCATAGCGGAATCATCCTTCTTTAAAATTGAATGGACTCTGCCAAAGTTTATTTTTCCCCTTCTGCCCCTCTTTTCGTGGAGCTTTGGTTCTCCCTCTTTTTTCCCACGTGTTCATCATTTTTATGATGAAATCTTAGAGCTCCTTGACTCATATATGTTGTATGGTGCATGGATTTTGCAGATGTGGTGTTAATTTTGAGGAAATTCGGTTCTCTAAACTCAAGCAACCTGCTAAATTACGACCAAGAAGCATTCATTCACCACTAAGCGCTCTCCTCCTACTCCTTCATAGTTCCCATATTGGCGAGGTTCATAGCAAGCAAGGACAGCGTGGAGGTGCTCTTGCGTGGATGCCTTGCGGATGAGCAGAAGTCATGGTGTAACTGTGAAGACAATCTTTATGTTTGAACCTGCTTCAGTGCTCCATCAGTATCACTTTCGTTTGGTTTAATTAAATATTACTCTGCTTCTCAAGTTTTTCTTTTCTCTCAATTTAGGGATTTAATAATTGGTCACAGCGATTTTGTCACTGTTCTTGACCAGAATGGAGAATTTATTTTTGATTGCAAGGGTTTGGGAAATGGTAATTGGTAATTAATACATGCATTATTATTTGCAGGGTTCAGCAAACCTCAAGCAATATTATTTGCAAGACCCGTTTTTCTTGTATCGCCCGGGATAATTCTTTTTGGCGGTCTCCTTGCACACAGCGTAAGATTTTCCTGTACTTGGTTTTGTGTTTTCAAGCTCGTACATGCTCTCAATTTGGAAATTAGCAAGGAATTTACTTTGTTGTTTGTTTTTCGGACTAAATAACTTGGAAGCAATTGATTGTGCTTACTTTTATTAATTTCATGAAACATTATCTTGATGTGTATCAAACCCCTTTGTAATAGAACAAGGAATGTGAATCGGGGTGATTTTAAAAGCTGACCGCATAATTTGTAATCTCCTTCTGGTTCTCATCGATTCCCCCTACTATAATTTTTGCAATCTCCCTCACTTGAACATGCATGCATCTCCAAAGTTGGTTTTGTTAGAACTATTTTCAATGGTTACAAATTATATATGTAAACCTGTAAGACCCTGTAAGTTGGTTTTGTTGCACCATCTAACCCTGTAAGACCCGGCCGGGACATTCAATAACGCCTCCTTGAAGCCACCAGTCTGGTTGCCAACTCCCACCTCTTCCATTGTAATCTCAGGGGAGGGGATGTGCCATCATCTCCCCTCGTCTTCACTTTCTTTGTAACCTTTGATTGCATTTGTGGGTCAGCTGCCTCCAGCGGCAGAACTCTCAACTATAGCAGACATCACGATTTACCTAACAACAATAATTTAAATCTTGCTAATTTTTTTGGTAGACAAAGCTAAGCCCCAAAAAAAGGAAAAAGGGAAAGAAAGAAATAAAAGGCATTTCATATTGGCACATACATGAATTACTATGTACACATACATTCAATACTAAAAAGACTAAAATACCCTTATATTTGAAAAAACCCCAAAATCCCTAAATTCCCTTTCTCTCCATTTCGTCACTTCTTCTTCTCCTTCCAGCATCAGTTCCGCGTCACTTCTTCTTCTCCTTCCTCCAACAGTTCCGCGCTACAGAGGCGAGGGAGTTCCACAGACAAGTCCGCGCGACATAGACCATAGTTCCGCGTGAGCAATTTTCCTCGCGGAACTAATAGTTCTGCATATTATCCGTCCTTGTCATGAGATCACACGCGGAACTATTAGTTCCGCATGAGCAATTTTCCTCGTGGAACTAACAATTCCGCATCACATCTCTATTTCCATTCATTGAATTGATTTGTATGTGTCAATTTTTAATTCTGCGGAACTATTAGTTCCGCATTGGGTGCGGAACTAATAGTTCAGCATTGTCAGGAAATTGCGAATAATTTAACCCGCGATATACCTGACGAGGATGGCGTTTTTGATCGGACAGAATGAATGTAGATGCTCTGAATGTCGTCTCCTTGATGTTGGAGGGGAAAGGGTAGAGTGGTGAAGGGAGAATGGAGGAAAAATTGAAAAAAAAAAACGGGAGGGGGTGGTGGACTGAACTTGGCGGGAGAAAAGGAGTGAGAGAGAAGAAGAGTGAGGATGAAGAAGGGTAATTTGGGGATTTAATGATTTTTTTTAAGTGTGTATGTATATATAGTAATTGATGTATGTGTAGATATGAATCCTCGAAATAAAAACAAGCCAAGACCTGGCCCAAAACACTAAGCTCTTAGGTGTTGAACCCTTCGAGCATCTCCATCAAGCAGCATCCCTAGACCTCCCGGCGACGCCTCCAGGATAGCAAGTGGTTTTGGCTGCATCGCCCCCAATCTAGCGAGAAAATCTGCACGAGTTTCCCTCTCACAAGGTGTGAACCAGAGAAACGTTCCAATCACGGGATACAGCTCCTGTATGCCTCGAATGATCGCTGCCAGTTGATGGTGAGGTCCAATCGAACGCTGAACCAAGGAAATCGCAAGTAGAGAGTCCGAATAGCAGCAGAGCCAGTCCAGACGCAGTCTCCACGCCAGTTCGAGACCATGGAAGAGCGCAACAAGCTCCGAATGTAAGCTTCCCGTGACGCCTAGGAAGCCCATGTAGCCCGAGATCCAGGACCCATCACCACGACGCAGAAGGCCTCCGAATCCAGATGTTCCTGGGTTCCCTTGACTGCTTCACTCAACATTCAACACGATGATGTCCTCTCTGGAGGGATGCCATGCGACCCACCGCTCTGGGACACATTGCCGATGCTGGACCTGCACAACAGTACCAAGGAGAGAAGCTTGTTATTCACATCCATGATTAGCTTAAATAGTGGTTCCTGTTTCTTTCCAATAGTAACCACATTTCTGTGGCACCAGGCACACCAGATGCCAGCGAGCACCTTCGTGAGGTTATCCCCTGAAAGCACTGCTCGCATCCAATCGTGGCAGTCAGCATTAGAAAAGAAAGAGGTATCACTAACTCCTACCTTGTCCCAAAGAGCCTCAGAGTGATCACAATCTCTTATGCAATGAAGCTGATGCTATAAAAAAAAAACCTAGGTAATTAAACTTAAAGTGTTCGATAAAATTATCTGTTGAATTAATTGGTAAATATAAAATGACATATATAAAAGAATGTATAATTGCTTTAAAACAATTATCACTTTAGTAGTTTAGTTTATTTTTAGTTATCAAAGCATTCACGATAGAACATCTCACTTTGGGGTATTTAAGTAGGTCTCATTAGTACACCTAACCCATTTTTACTTTTTTTTTAACTTAAGCATTTCATAAGCATTCAACATCTCCCTCCATTTAATAGAGGAGTATTTAGGAGAAGTGTTTAACTAAGCACCTATGCTTAATAAACATTCCAAGAGAAATGCCCTCCAATGTATAGTTCTTAATAAGCATTGATGCTTATTTGGTGAAATGCTTAATAAGTACCCCATTGGAGATGCGTATTTCACCAAATAAGCATCAATATTTATTAAGAACTATACATTGGAGGGTATTTCTCTTGGAATGCTTATTAAGCATAGGTGTTTAGTTAAACACTTCTCCTAAGTACTATTCCATTAAATGCATGGTGAGTCATGTCTTGTTTTATGGATTAAAAAAAGTCAAATTAAAAAAAATTTTAAAAAGTTATTATTGTTGAAATGTAATGATATGAAATATTGGTGGGCCCATTTAAGATTTTTTTTAGAAGAGTTGGATTGGAGAGGTTGAATACTTATGGGATGCTTAAATTTAAAAAGATAAAAACTGGTAATATATACTAGTGAGACTCACTTAAATACTCCAAAGTAAAATACTCCATTGTAGATGCTCTTAATCATCTTAAAAAATGGAACATTATTTTTTTAATTTTATTTCTATTTTCAAATGTTTTTAAATATAATAAAACAATATAAATAAAATGACACGGTTAATTTCTTTAAATAAAAATGCCTAGTCCCAACTTGCCGGTTCCGGGCCTTTGCGGCTTCTTGGAAGTTACTACTAGCGATCAAAATTGCTTAAAACTCGACCACATGATCCCTAGGAATGAAAACTTTCAAACTTAACACCAAAGCATATATACGGCATGCTTAAAACTCGACCATTTAAGATTTTTTTTTAGAGGAGTTGAATTAGAGAGGTTGAATGTTTATTGAATGCTTAAGATCAAAAAGATAAAAATTGGTAATATATACTAGTGAGACCTATTTAAGCACTCTAAAGTAAAATACTCCATTGTAGATACTCTTAATCATCTTAAAAAATGGAACATTACTTTTTTAATTTTATTTCTATTTTCAAATGTTTTTAAATATAATATAATAAAACAATATAAATAAAATGATACGGTTAATATCTTTAAATAAAAATGCCTTGTCCCAACTTGCCGGTTCCGGGCCTTTGCGGCTTCTTGGAAGTTACTACTAGCGATCAAAATTGCTTAAAAACTCGACCCCATGATCCCTAGGAATGAAAACTTTCAAACTTACAAAATTGCTTAAAACTCGACCACATGATCCCTGGGAATGAAAACTTTCAAACTTAACACCAAAGCATATATACGGGGTTGAATAATTCTAAATCTTTTTATTTTTTATTATTATAAATTTTTTTAATTATTAAATGGAGAAATTATTAAATTATTTTTATGTTTTTAAAATATTGAATGTATTTACTTTCTTATTAAATATTTACTTTAAAAAATAGTAAAAAGATATATAGGAAATTAAATTTATAAGAGGATATAACATATCTCTTGTTGTAATTGTGTAACACATAACCAAGGGCGGATCTACACCGGAAACTTTGGGGGCATTTTTCCCACTATATTTCTATGTTTTTTTGTAATATTATATTACATATTATAGTATATATTATATATATTAATATATATTATATTTGGTGTCCCACATCCCACTTATGTCACTACTAAATATATCACTGTGAACTTGGGTGAGATGACACAAGTCTCTTTTAATTTAACTAGAGGCCTTAGGTTCAAATGTAGACTATGGAAATACGGTAACATTAAAAATTACTCTTTGTATTTGATAAACTAAAAATTACCTTTAATACCATTTCTTTTTTATGTCACTCATAGTTTTAAAATAATTAAAAAGATATTGAATATTTCATAAAAATATTTGGCTTTCGATTGAATGATTGTTTAATTACTTTTATAAAAAGAGATTTTTGATAATATTGAAAATAAAAAAATCATTCAATATTTCTAGAATATATAAATTCATAGAGAATAATTATGATATATTTTATATTTTTAAAAATAATATATATTTCTACTACTACCAATTTATATTTATTTGTATTGCCCTACAATTTAAAATTTCAGAATCCACCACTTCACTGCACATATCGAGCCGCGATGCCGATAACATAAGCAAGTCGACATTGGACAATCTTTTCTACAATAAAGCAAGGCCCTTCCAAAAGGAGGAAAAGTTATCAAAAGGAGGACGAAGTTTTGTGGGAGGATGAAGTCACTTTCAACAGGAGGATGAACCTGAAGTAAGTCCCACGAAAAGAACGTAGGACACTCTTTTTTTTTTCTTTTTTTTTTTGCTACAAATGGGACACTAAAGTGTGTAACACTTTTATGTTAGGGTGGAACTTAACTTGGTGAACCTTTTAAGTTTACCACCATGGAGAAGGGATCTTTTGACTTGGTATTGCAAGTTTTGTCTATTTTATGTTTATTATCAAATTTTCTCCAAAACTTGTTAATTATTTTTTGTTGCTTAGCATATTTTTCCCATAACTGTTTTAAATCTGCTTTGTGGTAAGGATGAAACACTCACCTCCACTGCCAACAAAGGAAAAAAAACAGTAAATGTTAAGATAAAAAGACCATTAAACAATGAGCCCTTCATAAAAATAAAAATACAATTACTCTAATAAATATCTAATTAATTTTTTTGTTAAATATTTTTCTTTTTAATGTATACTTTCTAAATCTAATTAATTACTTCAATTTGAAAATGTGCAGATTTTTTGTTTGGTCAACTGGGGGAGGGAGGAGGGGATCGAACCCCCACCTTGGCCAATGTCCCCCAAGCTCTAAACCATTGAGCTATCCACAAGGGGGTAAATATAATATAACAAATTCTCTAATAAAACTCTTCAAACTCATGCAGATAAAAAATCGCCCACACAATTTCATAATTTCATTTATATTTTAATTCAAATTAATAATAATTATAATCTAACAAATTGGTCGGGGTTTGTTAAAAATATGTTTTTGCTCAAATATATTTCGTGTAAATAGTTATTGATTTTTAAAAAAAAATTGTTTGATTAGATCAATTCATCAATATTACGTTCTTAATGGTAGCAAATATTTACACGTAATGGCTTCTTGCTTGGATAACTATTTATCAATATTTATAAATATTGGTGACAAAAAATCAAACAAAAAAAGAAGAAAAGATCAGGGGGCGGAATTGGGTCTTTGAAAAGGTAAAACCCTAAATTTCAAAAGACAGACACGTGATCAAGGTAGAGAGGGAAGAGGGGAAGGGGGTTGGTGGTGATGGAGGAGAACAGCCACACACAATGGTCTGGCGGCGGATCCGTGGAGCATCGACGAGTCACTCGCTACCCTGGAGGTTGTGCTTTGTGGCAAGGAGCGAAAGCTTGCAGCGATGGAGGAAGAAGCCGTTTGTGGCGATGATAGAGGACGAAGGAGCCACTCGCAGCGGTGGCGACAGAAGAAGGAGTTGTGCAATGCAGCGGTAACTACCGAAGAGGCAGACCCTAAGACGTTGGAAGGCTTTGCTGTTGGCGGTGGAGCCTCTGGTCTCTCTCTCTGAATTAGGGGGAAAAAACCATAACTGAATGATAACAATCTTGACTTGTCAGATTTTAGAGGATGACATGAAGATTTTTGTCTTTTGATTCCCCCCTTCTCTAGACATTGGTTTTTTGGCTTTAATCTGGACATCTATTTTGCTTTGTGCTATTACTGTATTATTATTTGCACTTAATTTGTACATATGATGATATTTAACTATAAATATATTATCATCTGCATGGTTAAAGAACGGCAAAATCCTACATTTTTCATTTTTTTCTTCATAATTTGCACTTAATTGCATGTTTATGATTTATTTTTTAACAATTGTTACAATTAATATTACGCCAATATTATTTCTCAACTAAATATATCATAATTTCAGTTATTTACATATAAAATTATATATATATATAGATATTCTATTTCATATTATATTATATTATATTTATATAACTAACTACAAATTTTGAAAAAAAAAACTAACCACAAATATAAAACTGCACAAGTAACTATAAATGTAAATATATACATATAAATCCGTTATTACATACCATGTATATGTAACTTTTTATTTCAGTTGAAAATATTGTCTAATAAGGTTTTTCATATTTTTTTAAGCAAGGTTTTTCATATTTTTAAAGCAAAAAAAAATGGTTTTCATATTTATACAAACTTTGAGCAATTACGTAGATCCCGCAAGAGTTGCTCCAATGGTATGAGCAGGGGATACTTGTAATAGGTTGGGGGTTCGATCCCCCACCTTACCAAAAAAAAAAGGAGCAATTACGTAGTTATAATTGTTAGCTTTCACTACTATAATTGAAATACACCTTAAGGACCTCTTTGCAATTATGTTTTACTTTTTACAAAACCTATAGCTCAGTTTCCAATATCAAATCCTAGCCATTGAATATTTTTATTGATATATCAATGAATAAAAAGGTCCCTTCACCACCATGGTGAACTTAAGATGTTCACCAAACTAAGTTCCACCTTATGTTAGCGTTTACACTTTTTTTTTTTTGGTCATTTGGGGGGTAGGGAGGGGGGGGGGGGGATTGGGGGATGGGGCATTTCCATGAGCTACACTGGGTGGACTAGCGTTTACACTTATGTAACACTTTTATGTACACACCACTTTTATGCATAAATAACAAGGCGGGGGGATACTTATTGTAATTGTGTAACACTAGGCCACAAGCACATCACCAGAGGTTCTCTCTAGAACTGTTTCTCTTGTTTAAGTCACTATGGATAAAGCCTATATATACACTACTGTGATGACCTTGGAGTTGGGCTCAATTGGACTCAAGTATCAAGGTTCACACACCAACCCTTTCCAACAATCAACCCCAACTTTGTTGATGTTCTTGACGGCTATGTTTTGCCATGCCGTTGCATCCATGGCTGACTTGAGCTCGCAAACTACTAAGATCATTTTCCACTTGTCTGGTGTTGTTGGCTGTGAGACTCTGCTTTGGATTCTGCTTAATGAGTTTTGGTGGTGGTATGTCATCAACCTTTTTCTTTTACTCGTTACCTCCTTCTGCTTCTCCATCTCCGCTAACTGCATGGATAGTATCAGTAGTGGGCTCGGGCGCTTCCGTGGCACACATGGAACAAATCCTGATGCTGCTCGCCCTCCAAATGCGGAACTACAGGAAGCTGTTCAGATGCAGCTATAGCTAGCTTGGTTTGGTGGATCAGTTTAGATTTGTGTTTCTGATTGATTTGCTACTGTAGATGTAATTGATCATTGTTTTCACCATAATAAAGGTTTTAGGAGTGTTATTGAAAAAGGAAAACATGGTATTTTACTTGCAGATGCCAGGTATATTTTACTATTTTTTTTTGGTATATTTTACTATTTTGTATACACACGTGCAATTCTGTTTTCTTTTTCTTAAATGAGAATTATGCTCTGTTTTAGTAGAGTAATTATATAATTATATTTGAATATTAATTAATTTTCAACACTTATCTAATACCTTTTTTATCTTTCTATTTCTCTTTTATTGTCACATTCAATGTAGTTAAAACCGGATCAGACCGGCCGGTCGAACCCGAAACCGGACTCCTGTCCGGTCTGAAATACTCCAATAACCGGCCTGTGCGAGAACCAGTTAACCATCGGGAAAATCGGTCAAAAATCAACCAAAATCGATAAAACCAGCTGGACTGGTTCAATCTTTTTTAAAAAAGTAAACATTTCAATTTTTTTATTTTTTTAGAGAAATAGATATCACTTTTTTCAATTCAATTATTTATAATTTTGAATATTTTATGTTATGAATTATGACATTTAATAGTAAAGTTTAATTTTTTTTTATAAAGTTATGACTTTTGTGTTAATTTTTACTCAATATTGTATAGGATTTAGGATTTAAAATAATATTATATATTATATTTATAATTAAAATAATATTATTTAATTATATTTCAGTTGAACCCCGATTGAACCTCTAAATCTTGAACCTCTACCCTCACCAATTCAATGACCAGTCCAATTCTGACTATCTTGGTCACACCATATTATCATCACATTTACCACCTATATCACTCTTCTATTTCTTTCTCTCTTAAAGACGTGGGTGTCTTGTACAAAACATTCTCCCGTAGTTAATTAGTCATTATTATTTGTTTTTCCTTTTAATGTTGTCACTATTTTACTTATAAAATGTCAAAAAGTAATGAGAATGATTATCACTGATGAGATGTGGGTGTCCTATATATAATGCTAACACCGGAAGAGTAATAGTTAATTATAGAAAAATTAAATATATAAAAAAATTGTCACTAAATAATTATGTATTCGCAGCTATTGAGAACTGATTTAATCTCTTCAATGCCTTCGGAAGGAAAAAAATGGTTTTCCGTAGAAATGGTTTTATCCCTTAAATGCCTGCCGTAAGGGAAATGGGAAGAAGTTTTTAGGGTCTGTTTGGATTGGCTTATGCAGAGCTTATGAATATAGTTTATGACTGATTCATAAGCTGTTTTGGGCTTATTTTTCATAAGCTACCCATGATAGCTTATCAAAACAGCTTATGGCTTATATAAAATAAGTTTCACTATAATTTTTTTTCAATTATAAAAGTAACTTATACAACTTATGTCATAAGCAGTAGATAAGCTTGTTTATCCAAACAGGTCACACCAGAGAACAGTGCACAACTGATCATCACTCTCAAAGCATTTGAGCTCCTGATTATTTGACCCCCACTATTAAAATTTTGTTTGACACCTAACTCTAACTAGATGCATAAAAATTAATATAAATTAATTTTATGTGAATTAATCAGCTGATAAATAGTTAACAAATTGTATCACATCACATGATTTACAAAATGTAATAGATATTGTACGAAGTAAGTAAATGAGATATTAAGGGTAACTTGGTCGAAAAAGCATGCAGAACCAAAATGCTCTCACATTGCTGACTGATCAAAAATAAAAGAAGTTTCAACTTATACAAAAAATTATTATTTAAAAAACTTAATAGTTATTCTTTTAATATTTTGTTTTCATAAATACTCGAGAAGTTTATCCAAAGTTCATCCAATTTTACACAAGTCAAATAATAATTTGAGTGTCTGTGACACTGTCCAGCTAAAAATTCCTCTTAAGCTACTCTCAATTGATGACTTGTGTAAGGGAAAGAGTAGCCTCACAGTGCACACATGACATGGCAAATTAAAAATAAAAAATGACATGGAAAAGTTCAGTAGTAACACAATGCAGCCACTCAAATGGGTAGTATAGAATAATGCAGTTCAACCACGGAAAAACTGCTGGTGATCAATATCAAGCACAATTCAAATGCATTGACCCACAAGATCATTACAAAACTTGCTGCAACTTCAATAAATAAAGACTAACAAGCTAATTACAAACTCTCAAACTGATGTTCATGAATTTCAAGAGACCATAGCATTGGCATCATCTTCCTCAACTTCTCCTGTTTCACTGAACATGTACTGACTCTGATATTCCATCAAGTACTGTGTCGATCTTTTGACATCCAAAAACAGATTGTAAACCCGATTTATATCATCCAATTCCACTGCCTTTCCTTTTCTCTTTTGGCATGCCAATGCAGCTGCTGTGATTAGATGAATAGCATATCTTAGAGATGTCTCTACCCCTATTTTGGTTAACAAACACTTTGCTCCTTCAGTCATTTCCACATCTTCCTCCTGGCATCTGATATCCAGAATCTTGCGAATTTCATCCTCAGTGTAAGGTTGAGTGGAGATGATGAGTAGGCGATCAAGTAGATCGATGGGAATCCCATGTGGGGATTTGTAATTTGTGCCTCGAATAGTTGTTATGCCTCTGTTGGTAGCGACAACTAATATTGGAGCCATCTCATTCTCTAGAGCCCGATTGAGGAACGAAAAGCACTCAATGTCAAGCATGTGTACCTCATCAATGAAAAGGACACCAGGTACAATCTCTGCCTTTCCTTCTTCTTTCCACTCTGCCACTTTGGTGTCAATTTGTTCTCTGACTTCTGCACGAATTTCACCTGTATCACCAGTGAAAAGAGCCAGAAATCCCTGCGTTCTGAAATCAACACAAGAGAATTAGATGATAGGAAGAACTAAGTGACATGTAAGACAATTTATAAGCCTAACCAACAAATTAGAAGTGGATTTCCTTCATTGACAAAGGACGCAAACAGCTAAATAATGCCATACAGATAAATGGAAAACTTCATAGAAAGCTTCATATCTGTCTAGAATGATTTAATATTTAGGGAAAAAAGGGCACTTCATCAATTCATTAACTACAAAGGACACAACAGTCATGTATCAAAGCTCTCCCTATCGATTTTGTTAAACATAAATCTCAATTAAGAAAATAGTCGGTGCACTTGCTTCTTCATGTCTGGACTCTGGACAAAGGGTCAGTAAGGTCCATAATGATCGCCCCACAAAAATTGATCACCATGCTACCCATGGCCTCCCTTGGTAAGTCTAAGAATTCCACTTCCCCGCCCCACCATGCACATCAGAATCATCAATGTAAATCCTCATACAAAGCTCGATAACATTTCAATCCAACTCTAGGAAAAAATTAAATGGGGAATCATCAAAAACATAAAGAACAACCAAAAGTTTCAGCATGATAGATCTATCCACCAAGTGTTTCTAGACAAGTTCAGTCAAACTAACTCATGGATTAGCCTATTAGCTTAATCTAAATTCATTATGAAAAAAATAAGCATATCAAACTAATCCAAAACACGCCATTGTCCTGTTTCCCAACTCCATGATGTGGCCACTGCCTAGACCATAGTAGCTAATTACTCAAACTAAAACGTCAACTAGGAGATATTAGGCATAGAACAACATTGAAACCCTTTCGTTTCAATTAGCTAATTACTAATTAACAAGCAGATAGGTTATCAAAAGCACGAAAATTCAGAAAATGTCAGTTAAAACAACCTGCTATTAATAACATCAATCTCATGGAGAGTGACGCAATGCACGACCTCCTTCCTCTTCTGCAACTCTCCGTCGGGGCACTGCACGAACTTCACCTGCGGCCCCATGGCGTCGAAATCCCTCGACCGGGAGAACGACCTTCCGAGCTTCGTGATCTTCCCGGAGGCCTTGTCGATGGCGATGACGTCACCGCTCGTCACCTTCTCCTTCCCAAGCGCCTCGATCATCTTCGCCCCGAGGTCGTACACAGTCTCCATCTCCGTCGTCTTCAGCGTAAGCTTCCCGGTCTTCGCGGCGGCTCCGGCCACCGCGGGACGGTCGATCTGGACCTCGACGACCTCGCCCTCGATGACCTCAGTCTCCTCCTTGATGCGGACACCGATGGCCTTGCGGAAGGCCTGTGTGAGTGCTTCGGTTTTCGACATCTCGAGGGAGAAGAGCTCGCTGCCGGCGATCATGGCGAACGGTGTTTCGAGTCCGAGGGACTTAGCCATTCCCATGGCGATGGCGGTTTTGCCGGTGCCGGGCTGTCCGGCGAGGAGGACGGCCCGGCCGGCGATTTTGCCGTCCTTTATCATCTGGAGGATAACGCCGGCGGCCTTGCGGGCGGAGACCTGGCCAACCATGCCCTCGGAGACAGCGCGCGGCTCCAGGGAGGAGTCGAGGCCGAGGCCGCGGATGTGAGAGTGAGCGCCCACGCGCTCTATGCGCGTCAGGTCGCGGCTCTCCGACAGCTTCAGCTCCGTCATCGTTAGCAGCAGCAGCAACGGCGGAAGAAGGTTTTTTTTAGGGTTTTACGGGTTTAGAGTGTGCGCCCCTGCTAAGTGCTACCACTACTTACTTTGCTGGGGCACTATATACAAAAAGGGGACTTTTAATAACTCTTTTTTTATCCTTAAAAAAAACTATTTTTCTTTTAAAATTTTAATGTATGAAAAATAAAAATTAGTCCTGCGTTTCAGGTTTTCTTTAATTATTATCTTATTTTTCAGGTTTAATTTTTTTTGTTATTATATTCAACAGCAATACATGGACCACCACACATCCACACACCATCCGATGCTAATGAGTAAAATGGAAAATAAAGATGTGTGCCGGATGTGTGTAACATTTCTGTATCATATTATACTAATAATTAATAAGAAAAATGATTGGTGGACACCCAATACCAATCTACCACTAGAGAGAGAAAGAGAGAGATGAGAGAAAAGTGATAAAATAATGTGATATGTGATGTGATAGTTAGAGAGAGATATAGAGAAATGAGAGGTGTTGGATGGGTGGATATATTTTTTGGGTGTATGTGTATCATTGCTCAATTAATAATTAGTATATTGATTTAATAATATATTATATTAAAAAAGTAGATTATTTTAATAATAGTATAACTGATAATATCCCCTCATGTTTTAGGACTCTCACGTAACAACATTCTCCAAAAAACTTCACCTCCACGGAGCTTCTCACTCTGCATCATCCATTTTCTTTCTCCCTCTCCCTCTCTTTCTCTGTCACCCCTTTGCCCCCAAAAACCAAACCCATTTCGTGAATCCACCCTTCATTCCTCCCAATTATCAAAATCCTCTCTTTATCCATCAAATTTACCAACTTCAATTTTTTTTTTCTCCTCCGATTCTCTGAGTTTCTCCCAGAAATAATAACAATAACAACAATAATAATAGTCACGTCAATTGCTTGCAATTCCATATTGACAAGCTAATTAGTTACAATGAAGGTGTCAATCTCTGGAAAGTTGTTTACAGTTGGTTTGATAAGTTTGTGGTATGCTTCAAACATTGGTGTTCTGCTGCTGAACAAGTACCTGCTGAGCAACTATGGGTTCAGGTACCCAATATTCCTGACACTGTGCCACATGATGGCATGCTCAATCCTAAGCTACGTGGCAATGTCGTGGCTGAAGGTGGTGCCATTGCAGACAGTGCGGTCAAGGGTGCAGTTTCTGAAGATATCATCGCTTGGACTCATATTCTGCTTGTCTGTGGTTGGAGGCAACATCTCCCTCCGCTACCTCCCTGTCTCCTTCAACCAAGCCATTGGTGCCACCACCCCCTTTTTCACCGCTGTCTTTGCTTATATCATGACCCTCAAGAGGGAGGGTTGGCTCACATACATCACTCTCATCCCTGTTGTTACTGGTGTTATCATTGCTAGTGGGGTATATATCTCCCCTCTCTCTCTCTCTCTCTCTCTCTCTCTCTCTCTCTCTCTCTCATCCCTTATCTCTTTTTTGTATTTGGTTTATGTTCTGTTGTGTGTTATTATGCTACTATATATTTGTAATGGACTTGTGTAAATGGGCATGCATTAATTTCTAGTTCTTTTTAATTTGATAAGTTAGTTATAATGGGAGTTAAATAACTTGGCTCATCTTTTGTCCCTCCAATCAAAAGATTAACACATTATAGCATAAACAACTAACAAATAAGAAAGAGAACATTGACACTGATAAGAGAAATATTTTGCTTTCTTTTTTAAATGTATTCTCTGTTGATTTTGGAAATGGGGGGAGTGGTCTCTGCTTTGGATGATCTTTTCTATTGCTAGCTAGATTTGTAGTGTCAATGTCATGTCCTTCTTGTGTGGATGAAAATGGATTTCTTTCTGCTTTTGAGTTACAAGCTACATTTATTGATTTTTGTCATATCTTTTCTCTTACATGGATGAAGGGAGAACCAAGTTTTCATCTATTTGGATTTATAATGTGCATCGGTGCTACAGCAGCCAGGGCACTCAAAACAGTGCTTCAAGGGGTCTTGCTGTCTTCTGAAGCGTAATGAGCTCAAACTTTCCACTTCCATTGTATTTGAAAATTGGTGGTTTCTCATCATGCACTGCTGATAGAAAGTGCCATCCATGACATGGTATCTTTAATTTAAGAATTTTGGCTAGGCTTGTAATGAAATAGTTTCTTTGATTTCTCAGGGAAAAGCTGAATTCTATGAACCTTCTTATGTACATGGCACCTGTTGCTGTTGCATTCCTTCTTCCTGCTTCAATTATAATGGAGGAAGATGTAGTTGGAATCACAATTTCACTTGCCAGAGATGATTCAACTATTTTGTGGTTACTTATCTTCAACTCTGCACTGGCATATTTTGTCAACTTGACCAATTTCTTAGTCACAAAGCACACCAGTGCATTAACACTTCAGGTAATCATAGATATGGGACTGTATTTTCTTCATACTCTCAGCTACCTTTTTTTTATCGTTTTTAATTTATTTGACAATAATATTGTTCTGGAGAGAACAACGGATACATCTATTGGAAAGAAGTTTTGCAAAACTGTTTTGTGATGTGAAATGTGATGTATAAACATAAAGACTTATAAGTTGATTGAGCTCACATGATATCTGCTTTTCAGTTTGTGTTCTATTTGTTCCTCTTATCCGAAAGTCTTAGACAGCTTATTAAGGTTTGTCTCGGGTTAAAAAAATCTAGCCCCCAAGCTGTTTTTTGTTCCTTTTCTTTTGATACAAGTCTGTAAATGTTTCTAAGTAACAAATTTATTGATTTCCTACACAATGCATAAGACAATTAATGTTGACGCAGTGGAAAGCATTTGAAATAAATCCACTACTGCTACTAATATCAATTAGAAATAGTAATTTAGTATTCAGATGACAATAATATTGCAGAAGAGAAAAGTAAATGCAGATAATGCAAGCTCTTCAAGAGGCTTGCTCTCTCCTTCCCAATTACTTACTAACTTCTTTCTCACCCTATACTCAATCCTCCCTTATATTCTAACTGACCTGCCATGTTAGTAGATTTGTTACAAAATACATCCCACCCTCCCTCAACAGGTGTAATATAACCGATGTTCTATTGTTCTCTCCATCATCCTAGTATGCACCCGAATAATAGGAGGGTGCCTAACAGTCTTGTTGAGTTCCTAACATATTCAACCATATATAAACGAGTTCTAGCTTAAATAGCCGAGAAAATGTATTAACTGCTTTGTTTGAGGATGCAATAATATAATTTGGCGGTGCTCAGTTAATATCTAACCATGCACTATCTTTATAGTGATATTTTGCATCATTAACATGAAATCATGATGACTTTGACAGGTCCTAGGAAATGCAAAAGGAGCTGTGGCAGTTGTTATCTCCATTTTGATATTTCGAAATCCTGTATCAATTACTGGAATGTGTGGATATACTCTTACAGTTATTGGAGTTATCCTATATAGTGAAGCCAAGAAGCGGAGTAAATGAGATGCTTCAGTAATTTAACCCAAATTTTGCCACATTGGATCAATATTGCTTATATGATCTATCTACTTTTTAAACCGCTCACACCCATTGGAAATGTTTCCTCACAAAATTCTTATACAATTTGATTCATTGAAAGAGTACAAAAATATTACACCTTCAGCTAACCACTGATCTTATTTAGTCAAATTCTTCACCAAATGTTGGAAGTAGTGTTAGCAATCATCAGCAGTAATGAGAGTCAGGCTAAATTGTTTAGCAAATATAGAGGCTTAGGTTTTTTTATGAATGGGAACATAGAGGCTTAGGTTTGGAAAAGGGTTGGGATTCAGCAGACTTGCAAAAGAATTTGATTCTATGTAACATTTGCATTCGTTCTTTAACACTCTTGTACAGTATTTTAACCTATAATTATAAATTTAACAGAAACTGATGTAATTTTTGTTCATTCTTGCAATGACCACGTGCCTCGATTTAATTTAATATTTATTTAATATTCTATACATTGTGGCCGCTTTAACCACTAATGTCTTTCTCCTTTTCTATTGAATTAAGGCGTTTGTTTAATAACTTAACACTTGATTACAGGAAAAAAGCTTATCAGTAATTAGAAAGGCAACAGCAGCACTGACAAAACAGTTCTAGCTTTGTGTCAAGTTCAAGCCTTCTGCTTAGATTCAACATTAATTACAGAAGTTGTTACAATTCATAAAAGCAATAAAAATTAAAAGCATTGGTATGAAAAATACTCATCCATTGTTTAACATTGTTCTAAACAACATTAAGGTGGAAAATAATGTGGCATGGACCATACACCTCTACCGAATTCATAGATTGCCATATGGTGAAACATCTTAAATAATGTATAAAGGCAACCTACCAGGCTACAACTACAAGCAAATTCCTTCACAATAAAAAACTTCACCAAAAAAAATAAACTACAACCAAATTCAAATCCTAATATACCCATCCAACGTCTGTAACAGACTAAACTTGAGGCTTTGTTTCTTCTTCATCCTCCTCTATTTTGGGAGCCAAATAGTACCGGACATAACCCATCTCCGCAATCTTGTACTCAACCACAACTGGCAGCTCATTTGACAGACTAATGGTAACTGTATTAGACAATGGTGTTGCCTTTGTAAAAGAGTTCATGTATCGTAATGCAAATGTCAAGGACACAGGCTCATTCATCTCTATAACAGTAGCTTCTTCAGGCTGCAATATAAATCCACAAACACAACCGTGTAAGAAATGTCAATCAGCGTGCATTTTCACAATCAAGCAACAAACATTTAATTATAAAGTTTAAAAAACACTTATGGTTGGAATAGAGGATAAAAGGTTAAATCAATATCTTACCTTGTCCACGGTAGTATTCTGTCTGCAGACAATATTTGCAGCTCCAATATCTCCTTTGGTGGAAAACTTTACACCCTCCTTAGTTACCGAAATGACAACTACAACACACATAACCAAACGACCAACATTTCTCAACATAACTTTCAAAAGAAAACGGGCAGGCATTAGAAAACCCCCAAACAGATGGGCAAAAAAAGTGATTACCAGTGTCACCAATGCTGCTGAGATCTTTGCAGATCCTAGCAAACTCAGCCGATGGCATCCTAACAATGGCATGATATTCTGCCTCTGGAATTCCAAGGTGTTCACTATCAATGTCCATCAGCTTCATCTCAAAATCAGAAATTTTGTCTTGCGCTTTAACACACACCACCAAAAAAAGGAGTCAGAAAAGAAAATGGTTGGGTATACCAAAAATAAAAGCTTCAGAATTTAGATCTTATACTATAACATAAACTGCAATGCCAAATTGGTAAAGTGATACCACCAGAGATATGATGCCAAAACATGAATCAAGCACACAAACTAACCATACAGAATTAAAATCTAAACCTCTAAAATCTATCAAATCATGGACCTATCAAGTGTGCTGTTAACATCAGTGCATTGGTAAAAAAAACCATATTACTATTACTTAATCCTTATGGAAGATTCTAAAATCTCAAGGAACAGTTTCAGAGAACAATTTTTGAAAGAGAAAAGAACAAGGAAATGAGCTTCGGACATAGCTATGAAAGAGGAGTAAACTTTCAAAACAGAACAAATCGAGAAAACATCACAAAAACCTAACACTCAATCAGGAAACTGAAATTAGAAAATGGATTTGAACACTGAACCCTAAGTAACACTAAAATTAGAAACAAATCGAAAAAATAAAGATTCGTTGGTGAAAAAGGGAACGCACTAGGGCTTTCGAACATGAAGGTGACGGTGTCACTGCCGTCATCGCCCTTGATGGTGATGATGTCGTCGTTGCCGGCGCATCGGAGCATCTTGGACATGTTGTTGAGATTCATGCCCATGGAAATGTTGCGGTCGCAGCGATAGTGCTCGAACCCTTCCGAGCGGAGCAGCAGCGCCACCAGTGCCACGTGGCTGGAGTCCATGGCCTGGAGGGAGAACCCGGTCGAGGAGCAATCGAAGTTCGCATCGTTCACCAGCTCCTTGATCGCCTCCAACACCTTCTTCAGGAGCGAACCTTGGACTAGACGGAGTTCCAACATCTTGATCGAGGTATCTGAGGGTCGGTTTACTCCGGGTTAGGGTTTTTGCGGGTTTTCAGTTTTCTCGGGAAAACTGGTGGGAAAATTAAAACGGGGAAGGAGAAAAGGGGAGGGAAAGGGTTTATATAGTGGAAGGTTCTGGAACCTGTTTGGCGGGATTGGCTGAAATAATTGAGTTCCCGCCATGACTTTTTACGCACTGTATGGAGGGAAGTGGGAACCCTATTTTATTTTTTATTTTATTTTTTGTGGATTTTTTATTTCTCACTTTTCTCGGGTATTGAGGTTTGTTATTTTTCTTTATAACAATTAAAATAATAAAATAAAATTGTAGGACATATATCAGCCAGATTATGTTACATATTCAAAACTTTGTACCAAAACAAAAAAACTTTTGCACACCGATTTTGATAACAAAAATTGAAAACTCTACATGTAGTCTTATCTGGCTTTGCAAAGGCACTTTCTATCTACACATACATCTATTTCTAAACACCCACACACTTAAATCTAAAAAGACCAAAAGACCATCACTTTTCAAAACCCCCCAAACCCATCATCTCTCTCACACTTCCGTCACACACAAACACAGTCTCAACTTCCGCACGTCTCCCTCACTTCTCCCTCACTGCTATCAGTTCCGCAACACACACACACACACACGTTGCTACACACAAAGATCATTTTTTGTTCTTCACATTTCTCTTCTTGTTGGCCTGTTTCGCAATGCCTTGGTTGATGCCTAGATTTCGGTTGGGAACACACTTGTTAATATGTATGCAAAATGTGATGCCATTGATGATGCTTGGTTAGTTTTTCAACTTATGCCTAGTAAAGATAGTCTCATGGAACTCTATGATCTCTGGCCTTGACCGCAGTGAGCGATTTGCCTGTTTCCACACAATGAGGGGAAGAAGAAAAAGGTTGGGGTTTATTTTATCTAATGGGGGTTTCTTTTCTTTTTTTTCTTCCTAGTTTGTGGACGGTGATTGGAATTGGTATTGGTAAAGAGAAAGAAGGGAAGAAAAAAAAAGTGAAAGAGAAAAAGAGAGAGAAAGGTTGTGGAAGTGTGTATTTATTTTTATGTGTGCAGAACTAATAGTTCTGCACTGATGCAGAATTAATAGTTCTACACACATTATTTGTAGCACACACATACAAATAACACGTGCGAAACTATTAGTTCCGCACTGATGCGGAATTAATAGTTTCACATAATACGAAACGCGAAGAGGACATTTTAGACTTTGTACTATTACGTATGTGTAAATGACAATGTGTGTTTGTGCATTTCTTTTGGTCATGTGTGTATGTGCATTTTTTTTTTGGTCAAAGTGTGTATGTGCATTTAAAAATTCCCTTTTGCAAATTACATACTGGGCCTATCTTTAATAGGCCCATACTTTTTCGGCCATCTAATAGACCCATGCTGAACACGCTAACACCTTAACCAAAAAACAAAAACAGAACACACTAACACCTGAATTGCCTAAAGGCTCCCATTTCCTTGAGTCATATGTGTATCTATTATTAAGTTTGGATGGACAAGAAATGATAAAATGAAATAGAATAAGGAGAAAAATATAATGATATATATATTTTGTTTACTTCATTTAATATTCACTTTTTCCTTCCTTTAATTATAAGATGAATTTTTTAATATTTAATAATAAAAGTATTCAAATAATAAAATAAGAAACATTTTACATTTTAATGAAGGGGAAGATAAAATTGGTTAGCAAGTTAGAGCAGAGTAAACTGAGAGCCACTGTATTTGCGAGGGGGGAAAGACCGAAAGTAACACAACTAAAACTACCTCTGCATATGTATTTACTGTGATGTGAAGTGGAAGTGGTTGCAACTGGTTTGTAGCATGATTTGATTTGATTTGATTTAATCGGAGAGAGGTTGCTTTCATGCTACTACCAGACCCAGTAGTACCATCCTTCTTAATCACTCACCCAATACCCCTTTTCCTTTTCCCAACTAACTAACCCCTTTCCCATTGCCCCCAATGTCAGATCCCAACCAGATTTCCTTCGCCCAAGCCTTCCTCTGCAGTGCTTTCGCCGCCTGTTTCGCCGAGGTTCCCATTCCTGATTCCCCCCCCCCCCTCTCATTATCAACAACTCTTCTTTTACAAATTCATCAATCAATCAACATTCATTACTCGTTCCTCTCTGTTAATGTATGCAGTTTTGTACTATTCCTCTGGACACGGCTAAGGTGAGGCTTCAACTCCAGAAGAAGGCAGGGTTTAATAATGTCGATGACGGTGGAGTTGGTTTGGGTTCGGGTTCACCCAAATACAGGGGCTTGCTGGGAACCGTGAAGACCATTGCTCGTGAAGAAGGGGTTTCTGCTCTCTGGAAAGGCATTGTTCCCGGTTTGCATCGCCAGTGTTTGTATGGTGGCTTAAGAATTGGCTTATATGATCCCGTGAGTATAATCGACCAATCAATTAATTAATTATTAATAATAAATAATAGTCTCCCTTTTTACCTTCATTAATTGGAGGAACTTGGCTTGTAATGTATTTAAATTTAAATTTAAATTAAATATTTGAGCTGCACTGTCGACAGGTCAAAACTTTTCTGGTTGGTGCTGCTTTCGTTGGAGAGGTTCCTTTGTACCATATGATTCTTGCTGCTCTCATCACCGGTCAGTGCTTGCTTCTCATTGCATTGCATCTCATTCATACGAGCTTAGTAGCACCCTCCATTCTCTCAATGGGATGAAATACAATGAAATCAAAAGTATAATCTTTTTATTAGAAAAAATGTATTGAAATTTGAATGTTATGAAATGATTTTCAATAAAAACCTTTTTTTTATGGCCTGGGGCGCAGGTTAGCAAGACACCTTTTTTTTTCTTCTGTAAAAGGCAAATAGCCAAATACAGCAAGACACCTTTATTTGTTTCTTTATTTATCAAGTAACTTCTTCACCGTCATACTGTAGAACTAGGATTCATATTATTGACTTTAAATTTAGGTGATGTAGATAGTTAAAAAGAGAAAGTTGTAAATTGGAGAGAAGGGAAATGTGAAGAGACGAGGATATTCAAAACAGAATTAGTTAGATTTGTCATTTTTAACAAAAAGGCTTAAATGCTCACTAGTTGCATTTTTCCTTCTAAATAAAGAGAATGATTCCTTGTCCCATTGAAAGTGTGGAGAATTCTAGCTCCGTATAGGGGTGAGGAGGTTAGCATTGTGTTTTGTATTGCATTACATGTTATAACTCACTGATTCACTTTTTTGAACTTGTGATAGGTGCTTTGGCAATCACGGTTGCTAATCCCACTGACCTGGTCAAAGTTAGGCTTCAAGCTGAAGGCCTATTGCCATCTGGGGTACCTAAGCGTTATTCTGGTGCTATGGACGCCTATTCAACCATATTGAGACAAGTCAGACTTTCTTCTGATGAGTTTTTTTTTTGTTCATTTCTATATTAATTAAGTCTAACTCTATATATATTTGTTAAACTAGGAAGGGTTAGGGGCCTTGTGGACTGGGCTTGGGCCTAATATAGCACGAAATGCAATTATAAATGCTGCTGAACTAGCTAGTTATGATCAAGTGAAACAGGTAATCACATTGTAGGGTATTCTAAATTGGACTTTTGCTATAATTCTCTCTTGTTGCTTTACATGAAATTTAATAGCAATGCTGCTCTGATTCTTTATACTTATGCAGACGATTTTGAAAATTCCAGGGTTCATGGACAATGTCTTTACTCACCTCCTAGCTGGCTTAGGTGCAGGTCTTTTTGCTGTCTTTATTGGTTCTCCTGTTGATGTGGTATGTGCCCCCTTTACCCCTTCCCCTCTCTCCCATTTTTTTGTTTTGCCTGCAGTCTTCACTTGTGCTTTAGATGAACATAGCATTTATAGCAATGACAGTCTTGTTAATGAAATGAGACAGAAATATGAGGAAACGAATTCAAAATGGTACATCTTTAATCTTTTGGTACAACGTTTTGGTGCTTGATCTGGCAAAGCTAAAGCCAACAATGTTGGTGCTGGATCTTGCAGAAAATAAAAACAAAATGAATCCAAACACTTTTTATAGCGAAAATTTACTTTTCAATGATTCTGACTGTGTTTTCCCAAAAACTCGTGAAATTATAAGGAACTTGATATTTTTGGAGTTTTAGAACTGTAGCAAGATTCATTATAGTGCAGGGTACATGAAAATGTTCAATTGAACAATTTTGGTGAAACTCTTATGAAGTAGCAGCACCATCTAGTTTTTTTAAAAACAAATGATGATTTATCCATGCTTATAATTTTCTAGGTGAAATCCAGGATGATGGGGGACTCAAGCTACAAAAGCACATTCGACTGCTTTCTCAAGACTTTGTTCAATGAGGTTTGTGAACTTTTTTCTTATTTGATTTTGTCATTGTTGTAATGGCACTTTAAAATCTTGAATCCTGTTGAAGTTGAAAGATTTATGGCAATAGGTAGCAGTAGCACCCTATTGTTGTTATGTTAATTTTATTTAAGTTTATATTTTGGATGTTTTGATTGTTTTATGAATGTCTTTGATGAAGACCTCAATTATATGAGGTTAGATGGGAGACAGGATGAAGACTTTCTAATGTTAATTATAAAGGCTATTGGGCAGAACGTAATTCTCAGACAACGATAATAATTTTTCATACTTGCTGCAACCTTCTATGCTCTGTTCTCAAACAAACTGAAAATATTTTTAACAGTTGCTGCTAGCTCGGTGATTTGATAAAAAAAGTTGGCGTGAGGGTTAAAGTTAATATTTTTGTCTGGACAACTTGAACTCATGTCATAATTGTATTGCAGGGATTTTTGGCCTTCTATAAAGGCTTCCTTCCTAATTTCGGTCGAATAGGAGCCTGGAATGTGATTATGTTTCTTACCCTTGAACAAGTAAGACACATATTAATTTGGTAATGCCAGTATTATTACTTCATAATTTATATATCGTATTGCACCTTGATATCCATTTATAAACGTCCTGCTTAATGGTTTGATCCACTTGTCTATGCTCATTACACAGCTTAGAAAGGGTACGCCAGATCTGTCTTGGTCAAATCCATATTTTCAATGAAAGTTTTACAATTCAATAGTTGCTGAGGAATACATAATTTCTGCAAATTTGTTTCTTTCTGCTTCAGCTTCTAATATCACCCACTCAAGAGAAAATGGCTTTTTGTAACTTCTATTTTTCACCTTGATCATGACCAAAATTAGTGGATCCTTGTTCTGAAAGCTGTCATAGCCAAGTAGAATAGTCCCATCTCTAGACTGACGTAGGTGAAAACGTGTGAATTTTCCTATAAACTACCTCTTTTGTTACTTTTGTGATAAATAAAACAACTATGTTTGGCCGCGTAAATTACAAAAATCTGTTTTTGCCTTTTGATATCATCAACTGTTTTGTGGGTCTGACCTAACACGAAATTATACTTGACTATATGATTCTGCTTTTCAATATTCAGAGTGCTCACTATTAGATTCCTGTGACAGGCCAAGAGAGTTATTAGAGGATAAATACTGTTACTCTTCATCATTAGATTCAGCAAAGCAGAAATACCTTCTTTCTCGGATGAATGCTATGCTAGCTATCAAACGGTCAACATATTTGCTTTGGGAGAAAGGTCGCCTTTCAACATTTGCCTCCTATTTCTGCAGTGCGGATGGATGTCACGCTTCATGTATTCTTTAGTAATTGAATAAACCGTCAAATTACATTTCTATATTTGTTCCTACGTGCATGTAGATGTCACGATTCATGTATTCTTAGCCAATGAATAGATCGTCAGATTACATTCACTTGATAGGTCTCTACACTGTATTGTATCGATATGAGATATCATTTTTCTGGGAAATAAATTGCTTACTTCCCAACTCATTGAATAGGCCAATGAAATGCAGCATGTACGAACACTATTTTAGAGTTTACTATAATTTATTATAATTTATTTCTCTAGTCAAATATTGTTATGGGATATATTGCCTTTGACAACAAAGATGGATTTTACTGGTTCCCTGTGAGACCATAGTAGCTTTGTATTCAGGGAATCTAATAATTCTCCTTTCCTCTCCATCGTAAGCCAAAAATCCATGGAAAAAGTAGTTGCTTGCTATCATATATTTGAGAATTAACTATATCATAATCACTTCAAGGTCAAGTACAAAATCATGTCATGAATGTGCATGTTCAAACTGAATTCACCTGGAAATCAATAACCTAGCCTAAGGATTTTCTTATTACATCAGTAGCCTGTTAAATAATCCTGCTAGGCAAATATTTGGATTACTCTAATAATCTCCTTTGAAAAACAACCCCCTGAAAATATTATGTTCTGGCCATCAAATAAACCCTAGCCTTTATAACAGACCCATTCCCAAGCTTAAATCCAGGGCTGACTGGAAACCCTACAACCTGACCAGCTGGTACCCGGCCACCGGAAAATTTCACCACACTATCCATGTACTGGGGATGGAACTCAGCTCCACGACTTGCCTCGAATTGGCTTGGTGCAGGGTTCAATGAGAATGCCAGTAAATGAAGCAACCACACTGTCTTGGCCACCCCTAAGAATTCATTGTAGAACTCACTCCTGGGGTGGTTTCCTGCTTGGACTTGACTCTGCTGCTCCAGGTTACCAAACAAGGACTCCTCCATCTTGGGGTGGACAATGGCAAGGTACTTCTTGGAACAGAATTTGCCAAAGTGACATGTTGGTAAGATTCCAAGAAGCTCGGTAGGATCCATGGACTTCATGTCCCTGTATTGGGTGAAGCAATCGCGGCGAAACTGGTCGGGGTTGAGGAGGGAGGAGAGGCTTCCATCCATGTAGAAAGTCTCATGGTCGAACCCTTGGAAGATTTTCCTGGATATATAGGACTCAAGGGCATACTTGGCATGGTGAGAGGAGACAATGGATGTGGTTGAAGTATTGTGATATTTGTCTGTGGAGGCAGTAGCTGCTTCAATTGAACGAACAGCAGCTGTGATGTCCCAGTGTGCATTGTGCATGAGAGAGAGAAGCAGAGATGTGAAGGACTTTGATGCTTCTCTTACTTGCACCATAGTTGCTTCAAATAGTTCTGGGGTTGGTGCTGCTGCTATTGCTGCAGAAGCAATTTCACAAAAAAAGGACTCAGATTTCAATTTTAGAGCAGCAATTTCAACCTGGACAGAGAATATAAGATCCTCCATTTATTTCCTCTTAAAGCAAGTAGTGACAACATTGGATTAGCTTGAAGGGGCTTCTGAAACCCCAAATCATGCCACTCAGAAGTTTACCTTTCCAAAAGCTAAACCAAAATGCACATGCAAGAATCACTTTGAATAAAAAGGACACTTCTCTACTTCAAAGCAACAAAAATAAAACAAAAATGAAACTCTAGACTTTTTCTGAATTATCTAGCCATCCAAACAAACAAAAAATTAATATGAAGGGGTTGCTTCACAATGTACCTTGAATTCCTAGTTTCCTCTTAGACTGAGACCTCCCTGGCTTCTTCTCACCACTACCATTGCTGGAGAGAGCAACAGCGCTTTCAAGCTTCTCTTTCAGATTCTGAACCTCTGAATCCTTTGTCTTCACCTCCTTCTTCAGCTCCTCCACCACGGCCTCGTACGGCGCCACCACCTCCCTCAGCGAAGCCACACCACCACCAACTCTCCTCCGACCACTCCTCTTACCTCCACCGCCGCCGCTCCGCCGGAACCGCTCCCTCAACACCGCGAGCTTCCTCAGCTCCGACACCACCGCCACGTCAGCAGCCCTCATCCTCTCTGGGTCCCACGGCGAATGCGCTTCCTGCAACCTCACGTAGGCCCTCTTCATCGACGACACCGCTTCGAACACCTCCTCGATCAGCGACTCCATCTGCTTCACCTTCAAAACCCTGAACCCCACCAGTTTCTCTCCCTCGAAATCGTCATTCTCCTCCTCATACCCTTCATATTCTTCTTCTTCATCATCTTCTTCTTCGTCTCTGTTTTCTTCCGATTCGCACGGCGAGTTGTCTTCTACCTTGCCTCCTCCGTGGGCGAGTGGGTGGAGGAGGCAAGAGGCGGTGACCCTTTGGATCAGATCGGAGAAATTCGACACCTTTCGCGTCATGGGTCTCGAGCTGCTGTTTGTGTTTGACTGAGTCACCGAGTCAGAGACAGAAAGAAGTTGATTGAGTTTCAGAAATGGTGGCAGCTCAGCTGACTCACTCGTTCAGTGACTCAATAATAATGCTGCTATGCTATAAACAATTAGCAATGTATATTCCGAACACGTGGAGTGTGTGTATGTGAGTGGCTGGTTTCTCTGAACCAGTGTCAGAACACCCACGAGGAAGGTGCGCACGATAACAAAGTTGCTGCCTTTGCGCAATTTTATGAAATGAAACTAGCTACCCTACGATTAGAACGTATATGGGAGATGTGAACATGTAAAATCCTAACATAAAAACAAGTCATGATGATACCGCATAAAAGAGGTAATACGTGTATAAATGTATTTGTGTAAAATATAAATATTTGTGGATATTGAGCTATGACAGTGCTCCGGTAAGGATAGGGAGTGGGAGATCCAGTTTTTAAGAAGAGAGAGAGGAATGGGCGGTGAAAATAACAATAAAAGACAATGCTTTGGTTAGCTGACATTAGACATTAGTGACATTGAGTCATGAGTAATTATATGTGTAAACCTTAAAAATCAGTTTATCTATCCAATATCTCTCATTTTTTTTATCTCTCTCTGTTTATCACATCACATATCACATCATTTTATCACTTTTTTCCCATCTCATTCTATTCTCTCTAATGGTATACACCCCAGAGGTGTCTACCAATCTTTATTATTGAGTTATAAACAGAAACAAAAACAAAGAGAGAGATGCTTGAGTGGTGATTTTGTTGTGCAGTGGTGGCACTGTGTAGATGGGATGGAGAAAGCTGCAAGTGGGTGTGGGTGGAGCTGAGTGGGAGCATGTGAGGAGATAAGGGCTACTGTCAAACTGTGTTGTGGAGACCGGAGATACTCTTGGATTTGGGTATTGTTCTTAATACAGAATTTAAGTGGGATCCACACTTCCACGTTGCTTTGGCCATTCCCTCCTTATTTTGTGCTGCCACCAAACAGGGGAATCCCCCCCTTTCTTACGTCTTTCTCTCCTTCCCTTTTCTTTCCTCTCTCGTTCTTTCATTCCAAACAGACTGTTTAAATTTGAATTATCATAGATCTGGTTTAAATTAAAGTTTAAGCGACCCAATTGGTTTAGCATGGGTTGTGTACCGATTCCGAAGACATTTTTGCTTAGATATTGTAGTTTATTAGAATTAGAATTTCTCAATTTTTAGTTGTCTTGTTGGAGACAGTCACGTGGGGTCCTAACGTGGTCATTTTCATATAGAATTTTTTATTTTTTATATCAGGAAGGTTTTATCTTTTTCAAATGAGCTGTCAGCTGAGGTCACATATATAAACAGAAAAAAAGTGCTAAGAGTTTTTTTTTTCTGTTTTCCCAGTCATGTGTAATTAATAAAAGCATGAAGATTAGATCTATGCACTTTCAGTTTTCACAGTGTGTACGTGTGTGTATCAATGTAATAAATGACTGTGGATGCTTGCTTTGGTTCTGAAATCTTAAAATTATAAGTGATTTTAGTAAAATAAGATAAATTTATTTAATAAAACATATTTAAAAAGCACATATTTTTTTGCATTCAAAATAATCATAAACAAATAAAAGAATTACAATATTAAAATTCAATACAGAAATTGGATTTCATGAAAAAGGAAAAAGAAAAAAAGAAACCATAACATTTGAGGAATCCTAATCAAGAGCTTGTTTGAAAACACAGTTACTGACCAATAACATCCATTCACAACCGCAACACTTTGGTAATTGGGAGATGTTGTGTAGACACCTCAATGGGTATTTAAACTTAATTTGAGAGATCAGAAAAAAGTGTTTATTGACTGTAAAAACTAATCCTTATTTTATTCTAGAAACTTTCACATTGTGCCATCCTTTAATTTTCTCTTTGACTCTGGTGAGAATTTAAAACAAGCAATTCCTTTAGATGCATATATTATATGGTACAAACATAAGAACCGTTCAAAGGACAATATTTCCTATTCAAAGTCCAAATTAACAAGATAACAAGTCAACAAATTCAATATTGTACGTCTAATATTACAAAGTAATTAGTGGATTTTTTTTTTATTATCAGCTAAAACTAGGCCTATGGAATTTGGCAGTGTCTCACCAACCAAACACTTGATCCATCTAACAAGACCAAATGGATAAGATTTCCTAGATATTTTACAGGAAAAAGCCTCCTCAAGAGATATTTTCAGGCCCCATGTATAAACTTCCACACCAAAAATATCTGCCACAGAGCCACCAAAATTAACTCCTACAAATACACATACCCACAAACACACACAAACCATTATACCAGCATTTTTTTCATTTCTCAAAAGAAGAAGGTGAACAAAATACAATGGAGGGGCTTAGAAGGCCAAACAGGAGCGACATTCATCTTTCAGCTGAGGAAGAAGCGAGCATAGAGTCAGAGACCAGACACTATTTTGATGAAATGGCACCAAAGCGCCACACAAAGCCTCAACGCAGTGACTACTCTTCTCAATATGTGGATACTGTCTCCCACAACGACAACATACCAGAAATGCTGCAATTCCAACGCCTCGAGAATGATCCTCGCGAGAAGGTTAGTTCCAAAAAACACAAATAGTTATTTCTCTCTGAAAAATAGAAAGCAAAAAGACATTTGCGTTTGCCGGGAGTCGAACCCGGGTCTATTGCTTGGAAGGCAATTATCCTAACCGTTGGACTACAAACGCTTGATGTTTGTGGTGCTTCACTTTTGTTATGATAAATGTATATCTTGGAGATCAGGTGTCTGACCTGTCTATGATTTTGGCTTTTACAATTTATTTTTTTCCTTTTTAAAAACATAAATTTCATACGAGCTTGAGTATTTCTATAGGCTAAGTTATTCTAGATTTTATAGACTTTAATTTTTGGTCCACCTTAAAAAGCTTTTCATATAATTGTTATCATGTTAATTTTTTTTTCAATGATTTGATAAGGGTGAATGATAATGTGAAAATGTTTCAATTTTGATAAAAACCATACTCGATCGACTCTATATGTTAGTATTTTTTTTTTCCGTAACCTTCCGTTTCTTCCATAATTGTACTCAGAAATTGGTTTACGATGGGAATCAAGTGACGGAAGAATTTGTGGAGACAGAGTATTACAAAGATCTCAACAGCATAGACAAACATCACCATACGGTATTCAGTCCAATCCCATTTGCATTCTTCTCAAAATGTTCCAAGTGTCTTACAAATCCATATACATGTACATTATATTCTTTTTGTTTAAATGAATTTGATCGCAAAATATTGAACCCATTTTAGTTTTTAATGGAGTGAGACTTTGTATTAATTCAATGCCAGCCAACCATATCTAACAGATCACCAAGATTTGCATCTAGCATTTACAAATGGATTTGGATTCTGTAATTTTATTAATAGAAAAAGAAAGACAGAAAAAGTAATGGACTCTACAGATAATAATAAGTCCTACTATGATTGTTTTTTTTGGTTTTCAGTCACAATTGAAAAATAACCATAGATATTAATTACATGATAATGTGTACAAATATTCAACCACAGACGGGAAAAGGGTTTATCCAAGTAGAAAAAAGTGGCACAAACTTCCACATAGAATCAGATAATGACACTGGCTGCCATCACTCATGCAAGTGCAATCCAGCAACCAATGATTGGGTTCCTGCTCCTTTCACTGAGGTACCATACTATAGTGTTTTACTCCTTCACTGAAAGTTAACTATGTCATATCTGTGTTGTTCTGAAAATCTTGCTCTTATTTGAATATGTTTCAGGTAGGTTTCAATTCAGACAAACCTAAGAGGAGTGACAACTGAAAATGGAGGAGTGCCTGCTGTTTACATTGCATGAAGAGAATAATATATGGGCTTCATTTCAGATTGTGGGGATTCCATGTAGTGTTTAAGTTGGAAACCAAATAAATATAAATAAAAAAATATGTGATTTGGGTTCAAGGTGTGTTTGAATATGGTACTGGTTTAGCATTCATCCTTTCATGTCCTGGTTTTATGGAAACATCTTTAATCTCATGTCACCTCTTAATAAAGATGGACAACATTGGAACAAAAGTTGGAGTTATTATTGTATAACTAGATGTTCATGTGTTTAAGTGGTGGAATTAGTCTCTTATATTAAATAGATGTATTATAACGTTGCTAACAAAAAATCCACAATAATGAATTTGACACTTTCAGAAGTTTTATAGCAATAGGTTACCCTTTTATATATTCATCTTATTATAATGATGGCATGGTCAATTTATTATAAGGAATGTAAAATTGATCTGTAAATTGGCTGGAGAGGATTCAAGTCCTTGATTAGATCTATCTTTTCTCACTTTATTATATGCATCTGTCTTCTGTGAAACCAATCCATCGCTTAACAATCCCACACCTTCCCCACAAAAAGGATGAAGATTGAAGAAACAAAAGAGACAACAATGTTGGTATATATTGTTATATAAATGTAAAACACCTTACATTAAATAATGCTGTTACTTTTCAAGTTGCATATACCAGAAGGAGCTAATTAACTGGCTCTTGTTACAGGTTCCATGGATGAAGTCCAAGAATCATAAGAGTGACGTGGGACTGATTAAGCGAACAAACACTAAGAGTTATATTTTTTTTTGATGACTACACTCAGTTATATTGGACAATGCCAACCCGCAACCTCCCTCTTATTAATAGAATTTTAAGCTATAATATAAAGCATACAATAATGGGAAAATAAAGAAAGCATTATCCATTTAATTAATTAATTAATTGACTGCATGTGATAGATAGTTATAAAAGATCACAAATAACATTGTTTTTACCAAGTAGGCAAGTATAATAAGTTTAGAACTACTCACTAAACATTTACCCCCATATCGTAAACAGAGCAAAATAAAATAACACAGAGAAGTTGCCAGCAAGATTTGTCATCACATTTTCAACAAACTGTAACTGGAATAATCCATAATCCATATTACTTAAAGCCAAACAGAATGCGCAATGATATCAAACACATACTACTGGCTTATATACATGTCTTTAGAAATTCCACCAGTAGGTACTGCGAGCAAAATTTCCATAATTAGAACAGAGTAGTACATACATACTAGAGCTAGAAGTAAAATTCAATAATGAGCAAGAATAATTACGTAGCTATTGGAAGATCTTAAAATAGATCTGCAACATTCTGAACTCTTCGCAACTTTTTGGGAAAAGCACGTGCTTTTTTTATGACCTTTACCTGTAATGGTTAATTATAAAGTCAAACCAGCAAATTCATGCATGCAAATTGCATTAAACTCTTCACATCCTGTTAATATATAGTATGTTACCTCAAGAGTTATTAATTCGCCTAACAGTGGCGGAGGACACTTATCAACCTCCCAGAATGTATCTATTAAATACTGAATCTCTTGATCTAGTTCCTCTTCCTGTCAAAATTAACATGGAATTAAACCAAAAAAATATAGATATTCCATTGACAATGAGTATTAATATGCATAGAATTAATTTGGAAAATAAGTAAAATTGAGAAGCAAGTCATTCTCATCCACATAAAATATGGATTTTACGGATTTGCCTCTTCTAAAGTGAGAGAATGGTAAAGTAAGTAATAATATGGATTTTACGGATTTGCCTCTTCTAAAGTGAGAGAATGGTAAAGTAAGTAATATTCTATGATTTGTTAATATTTTAATGAGAAATCAAGAGTTAATATTCTACCACATCTATGATTTGTTATGCAGGTACTTGTAATATCAACTATTGATTTATTCACCAACAGTTGATATTGCTTACTTTACACTCTAAAGTGAATTGCTCATTTTAGAGAATCGCATCACGGTACACAATTTTCCATCCTAACTATATTAATTTTGGTTACCTCAAACTCATGTGGAAATTTTACATTTTTCTCCAAAGCACAGAATACTGGTTCAGGTTGATGAGCTATCTTGGCAAAACTGGTGGGTGAGTTAGTTGATATCTTATTTGACACACGATTGCTCTCCTGTGCTCAAAGGGGAAAAACACACAAGACTTAATCAATTTAAAATGAAGTGGAACTATGAAAGATTGAAATTCGAACAAGTAAGATATATATTAGCACAGGAAATGTTTTCTGTTACGGTGGTTTAGAAAGAAAAAATAAAATAAAAGAGAAAGAGAGGATAATGCTTTCTGAGTTGTTTCCCCCGCTCAATATTGCTGCAACATAAACTGTGTTTTAGAATGTTTAGGTAAGTTTTTGAAAACAATAACATATGAAAAATCAAATTTCTAACTATTATTTTGAGTGGTTTTAAAAAAAAATATAATGCCAACTAATTTTTAAAAGAACGAGTTCTTTTCATGATTGTAAATAAATTGTACTTTAAGTAAGTAAATACTGCTATAGTAAACACATTAGAAGAAAATTTCAATTGACCACCATTTGGTTGCACAATATTGATTGGATGCATTTTTGGTTGATCAGAAGCACAGGCACTCATGTCTTGCTGGCCTTCGCTACCCTGTAAATTAAATTAAATCCAATAAACGTGACATATGCAAACATTTGGATATAAAAATGAATTAACTTGTGGTTACGATCAAAGATTCAAAACCTCAGCAGTAAATTAAAGCTTCTCCACACGTGTGATTCTTGTGAATAATAATTTCTTTAGAGAAGTCAACCTCGTCGTAGCTCGTTTTCCACCACTTAGCCAACACTCCCTCCGAAGGATTTATTACTGAAACAATCAACCCCACGTTAACTTCTTAGTCAAGAAATTCTCAATCACCATATATAACTCTCTGCTTTGGTGCCTAAAATCAAAAGATTTGTGCGACGAAACAAGATTGAGAATATCTCAATCAATGAAACAGATGGTGGATTCCATTAAAATAAGATCACACCGCCAAAGGCAGTGACAATTGATAGGGTTTTTTTTGGGTCAACGTGACAATTGAATTAAGCAAAACTAAGAGTAGAGAGAAGCTAGAGGTAGAGAACAATTACCACATATTCGAAAGGGGCAAGAAGCAACCCCTCGATAAATTTCTGAAGGTGCTTTGCAATATTGAATTCAAACATTATGAGACTAAAAAAAAGCGGCACTATATGTTTAACATGAATAAGAATTCAATTCCCTCCAAAAAGCTTTCCTATTCCATCCCAAATTCTTATCATCAAAATCATAATTATTATAAGCGGTACTAAATAGTAAATACCTACAATTATGAGAGCTGCCCATTTAACCTCACTCATTTCTCTGGCCCAATTTGACGAAGGGATTTGGTAAATACACCATGGGAATTGGCCATACACCCCACATTAAAAGGATAAATTATTATTATACCCTCGTCAATTTGGTTTTTTTTTTCAATTTCGCGTCTTTACCGAAAACTCAGTTTCCAGAATGTATTTTTACATTTTTACCGGAAACTGGAGTTTTCGAAATACAAAATGCAAAATCAAAATCTCAACAAGCAAAACGCGATATTAAAAGAGGATATTTTTAAAAATTTCAAAATTAATGTGGGGTGTATATTTATTTGTGTAGAGTGTATTTACCAATTCCCTTTCACGAATGAACTGGATCGTTCCAATTTGTGTTAGCCCAACAAAAAACAGTCATTGTGTTAGCATATAAAAGTCCCTAAGAGATTATTGGCCCATCCATCTCAACCTCATTTAGCCATAACTAGCGGTGGATAAAATTAAGGGAATTGGTAAATACACCTCAGTTTTTTGCCATACACCCCACATTTATTCAAAAAATTACTATTATACCCTCATTGTTTGGGTTTTTTTTCTTTATGATTTTGCTTCTTTTCCGGAAACTGGCCATACACCCCCAGTTTCCGGAATACAGATTTGCATTCCGGAATACAGATTTGCATTCCGGAAACTGGAGTTTCCGGAATACAAATTGTATGGAAACTGGAGTTTGCAAATTTGCTTGCATTCCGGAAACTGGATTTTCCTGGAGTTTCCGGAATGTAAATTTTTCCTGGAGTTTCCGGAATGCAAAAATACATTCCGGAAACTGGATTTTCCTGGAGTTTCCGGAATGTAAATTTTTCTGGAGTTTCCGGAATACAAATTTACATTCCGGAAACTCGAGTTTCCGGAATGTAAATTTTTCCTGGAGTTTCTGGAATGCAAAAATGCATTCCGGAAACTCAATTTCCGGTAACAACGCGAAATTGAAAAAAAAATTAAACAAATCAATGAGGGTATAATGGTATTTTCCTTTTTAAATGTGGGGTGTATGTCCAAAAAAATTGGTGTATTTACCAATTCCCTAAAATTAAACTAGCTGTGGATAAAATAATTTGACCAATAAAAAAAGCTGTGGATAAAATTAAAAAATAAATATACATCTCAACCTCTCTTAATTTGAATTTATTGTTTATAAAAAAAGAGACCACAGTAAAATAACCCGGGAATTGATATTTGTTATGTTAGAGACAATATATTCTCTATACTTGTCGGGTTAACAAAAGTGGAGAAGTGATTAAAAAGACCGAAAAGATAGTAAATAATGATAAGAAGTATTGATAATTTATCTATGTTTACATCATTAACATAATATACCCCACTAAATTTACGTGTGTGTAAAAATAGATCAAGTCTAAACACTATTAATAATTTTTAAAATTCTAAATCAATGGTAAGAAGTATTAATAATTTATTTTGTAGATTTATGTTTACATCTTTAACATACTCCACTAAATTTAGGTGTGTAGAAATATATCAAGTCTAAACACAATTATTACGAGAAATAAAAACATCGAATAATAACCATTGCAACAAAAAATACAAGTGTATCTGGCATGATTATTTTGTTTTACAAAACATACTCGGTGGAAGCTTCTCTGTTATCAGAGCCTGGTTTCGATCCAGGGACCTGTGGGTTATGGGCCCACCACGCTTCCGCTGCGCCACTCTGATTGTTGAGATTTTATGTTAATCAAATAATACATATTCAAATAATTATTTCTCTGTCCTCCATCATACCCTCATCGTGCATTAACACCAAGTAAACATAACACACGTAAATTAGAAAACCCAAATCGCAATAGCGATAAATAATTGGAAAGAAATCACGGGAATATGGGGTGATAAGTGTTGGAATTGGAGGGTTGCAGGAGCAGTTGTTTTGATAATTTCTGGCTCTTGGGTTTAGCCTTTTATAAACGAACTAAAGTTTGTAGCTTTAGAGGATCTAAGTTTAATCGATCCTCACAAACTTCAGTGACTGTGAGGGTACAAATATTCTGTTTTTGTGGTAGCTTAGCAATGGGACTGCATAGGGATTCCAACGAAGTTGATGCATTTTCAGCCAGGTGCTGTTCCGGTAATATATTCATGCTTCTGGATATAGAAATCAAGGAAAGCTCATCACGATTACGTGCTTGTATTGTTCCAGAGGAAATAGTTCAAATTCTGAAGTGTGTTTTGATGGTGGTGTTTCTCATACATAGTTTTGAATTAACTTGATTTTATAAAATTGATTTGATTAAATTTAAATTTGAATTCTTGGTCCACCATGGGGAAGTGCCTTTTGAAACATTGATATTTTTATTTTGACGGTTAGGATGCTGCAAGGGCAACCTATATAGTACATGTAGTGACTAGAAAGAAATGTTTATTTGCAAAGAAGGACTGTAAATAACAAAAGTGGCAATGACTTGCTGTTAATTTCCGTAAACATTGCAAGTCCCTTGATGGACGTAGGTTACAGTTTTGAACTTTAAGACAGCTTAAAAGGCTAAAGATATTGATAAATCCAGGGTAAACAATATTGTTAAGCAATAAACATCCAGGTAAATTCAATGGTGCCGATACCACCCCCTTCATGAAAGGGACAGACTCTTTCCTGAGTTGTTCTGTCTCAATACTCCCAGGTTGCATGCTCATGATATGTTTTGCCATCAAGTTAAAGGTGAACTGCAATTTAAATTTAAGCCAAGCAGCCTTTAGTATACCTCTTTACTTGATTCCTGTGCTCTTTCTTATCTATCTATCAAATATGAAAATAAAGTAATTTAAAATTACCTTTTTTTGATTCATCTTGAGCTGCGAATGTGGATTTTTCCTTCCAAGAGCTTAGGACTAGGTGGGTGTGCTTCTCCACCTCTTTCAGGAGATATGTCCTGAGCCTGGCATGGCTTAGAAAGTTGAGGGATATAACCCGCCTGTCTCTATGCATGTCACCAACAAAGACCAACATCGACCATTTCCCGAGTATTCCACCAATGCTTCTGTAATATGAACCTATTCAGCCCTGCATCTGCTGATACTATTGCTGGCTCGCCAAAACAACTTTTGACTTGTAAACTTTACCATACCTGCAGATATAAAGGGCTAGTTAGTAAGAGATAGAGTTACATATTTTTTTTCTCAGGGAAGAACTAAGAAGGAAGATTTTTGTGACCCTGCTATGTGCTGCTTCATGAATTCTTCTATTGTGGTGGCAGAATAAGGCTTCAAAATCAAATAGCCAATGGTTTCCCTAAGAAAGGGCCAACCCATTTTTCCAGGGGGGAAGGTTGAGCCTGGATCTGGCTTGCTTTCTTCCGATGAGAATGAATATGAAGATGAGAAGAGAAAAAATGGATGAAAGAGAACAGAAAGTAAGGTGAGTCAGACATGGAACTAGCCTGTCTGATCTTTAAATTACGAGAGCAGTGCAAAAAATTGAGGAACATTTTGACATTCTTAGGTTTACTGGGGTCATTTTCAAAATAATAATAGCACAAAACCGGAAAACTTTCTAATGTAGGTCAAAAAGGCACTTCCCCATGGTGGACAAAGAATTCACTTGTCCATGCTAAGCGCCACCTGAAGTCAATGCCATAGTTCTGCAAAAACTGCCCACACCTTAAGAATGAAAAACTAAACCATTATGCTATGCTAGATTGAATTGGCCTACCTAAGTCAGTTCTTCCGTGGGATCAACTTTACTTCTTGTTAAAAAAAAGCAAGCTGTGGTTATAAAAACAAGTGGAGGTTACAAAAATATTTAATCAGGATAATATATTGATAAAAAGGTCCACCTTCTTGAATATTACAATATTGCAATATTACAACGACATGAATATAGTTACAAGATATCACCAAAAGCATCTATTAATGAGTTCCTTACAGCATCATGTAACACCAAAGCATATGCATCTTTTTGCTGATATTGGCTCGCCATAATTGTTTACTTTTTTCCCTGTCAAATAGAAACATTTTTTTACAAAATAGAATGATATTTTCTCAGGAGTCATTTTGCAAACTACTCTTAACCATCAATATCCAATGCCTACCAGTACCTGATATATCATTGGCTATTGAATGCTGCAGCTGACAGGTGCAATAATTCACAGTTGTTGCCAAATATCTAGGCCCCTATCAATCCTTAAACACACCAGCTGTTAAGACATTTTAAAAAAAGCATGACAAGCTCTGAAAAGTAGCTAGAAAAAAATATTTCAGTCAACACCAGGTTCTACAACTGAAACGGAAATATAGAAAATTATCATATCAATAATGGAAAGTTTTGCATGGTGATAAAACTCCTCCACAGGATCAGCATAAGAGAAAGTATAGCTATATAGATATTCGTTTATTCACGAGTTCAGGAGTCTTGTGTTGATTGATGTTAAGGTGGACTGAGAGTGTTCGAAACAAACTCTTAAATACAGATCCCACGCTTGATAGAAAACAAGTATCCAACTTCATATCGAGAGGTGTATTGTGGAATGTCACAGCTTTTATTACCACATCCGTATGATGAGGTAATAGGTGAATCCTCCCAATTTCTCTTACCATCTTCACATGGAGAAGAGGAGCTGCTGACACCAATCAATGTGGCCAATGCAAGTGGTCTAGAAATGCTGACACTAAAAGCTGAAATAAATACTGTATGCGACGAGGTAGTGACAATTCAAGCGGTTTAAGCTGCAAAATCAAATGATTCCATATGATTATACTTGTTAGGGGAACTCATTTAAAAGAATTCATTTCTCCAAGATATCACCAAAAGCATCTATTAATGTGATTTTTTTGTTTCATTACAAGGTCCTCACAAATATTTTTGGAGATCAGAAGAAAAGATAAAGATGATAGAGAGGCACATAATTAGCCTTCAATTGCTAACTAAAGTAATTCCCCAGAGTTTACTTTACCACATAGTTAGCCATTAAATTTATAACAACATAAGAATAAATTGATAGTGTACTAGCTTAGAAAAGCAAACAAACCTCTTAATACCAGGGAAAACCTGTTTTCTGTATTTTCTTCATCTGTGATCAGGAGTTTACATGGGTTTGCTGGCATTGGTATGCAAACTTCGAAATCCAACTTGAAGCCTGCCATTTCCCTTTCTAGCTGAAAAATTAGCATGGCAGCCTTTTGCCTCCGCTGGTTGGCACCCCATGTTGGGGATCAAGTAGAAGAGAAGAAGTGCTCATTTGGTGAATACATTGGCCACTATTGCTCCTTGCTGGAGAAACACAACATAGAACTGCAATCAATGAGGAATCCAGGTAAGGTCAAAGCAACAGGGAGCAATACCATGTATGTTCCTTCAACAGCATAGAATGCCTTATCACAAATAAGTCCATCATCATTCTCACTCAGCTTGATGCGATACTTATGCATCTTCTAAAAAATAAATACTAAAATAAATGGCTTGTTTCCCAGAAAAGGCAAGGAGATCTTGGTTTTAATGGTTTTAAATAACTATAAATATATCTTATTCAATGTATAACAAGGAAATAATGCAAAAATGATGGATAAGATATCTTAATAAATAGAGAACATAAAGAAGTAAATAAAAACCAGAAGAAAAAAAAGGTATTAATGCCATATACACACCTAACAAGGAAATTCCCATAAAGAAACCATTGGTGGAACCAGTGAAGAACCAATTTTATAGGGCTCTCACTGTAAACAATGCCTTAAAAGGCTCTTTGTTGTAACTTGAATATAAGTTTCTCTCCTTAAATTCCTTTCTCTTCTACCTTTCTTTTCACTAGTTACAACCAATTGGTATCAAAACCTAGTCATTCCAACCATACACTAATCATATTTTGCACGTTGTGTGGTACCTACTTTGTTAACCCTTAATAAAGATGGATATTAGTGAATGTTTAGGATAGTAGACTAGAGTAGGCCATCAATAAGACAACAATCAAATATAGATTCCCTATTGTTAGACTTTGAGGACAAATTAGATTTGGTTTCTAACCGCAACTGGTTTTCTAAAATATACCTTCATAATGATTGCCATCAAAGTCATATTGGACCTAGCAACGAGTGGAAAACTACTTTTAAGAATCTTGATAGTCAGATTAATAATGCCTTTCCTTTTCATCTTCCCAATTCACCTAGTACCTCCGTAAGGATCATTAAATGACCTATGCGTTTTGGCCTTTCTTAGACAATTCATACTTGTATGCTTTGATGATATCTTAATCTTGAGTAAGTTGAGAAAGGATAAGTTGTTTGGTGGTGATATAGACAAAACTATCACTATAGGCAATGATGAATAATGGTAACTTTCAATTCAAGCAACACCTATTACGTTATTTTCAAACCAAGGATTTGGTTCGCCTTAAGTATTTTCTACCTGATAAGGTAGCACATCCTTCAACTGCTGACTTTTTAGACACATGCACGTTGTGGATCCTAATGTTAAGCTTCTACTGGGACAACGGAGTTACTCGGCTATCTCACCATCATTCAAACATACATCTTGTTTTCCTTGTGGTTGGTTAGTTTTTACAAGCTTCATATGCTAGTCATCGGGACGTTGTGACTCAAATCCTCAAGTATATCAAAGAAGAAATAGACCAAGGTTTCCCTAGGTATGATCCTTTCTCTATCTACGCCGCACAAGCTTTCTATTGTTCTCCTGTGCTTCCATATATGCCAAGCTCCAAATATTCTTGTACTGTGAAAGGGAGATCGATTCCATAAAAGATTAGATCAATAAGTAGAAATTGATTGAAATGTAATCTTTGTTGGATCGTCTATTCTATACCAAAATCAGTGTAACTATCCTTCTAACGCAATCAATATTATCAATGGCGGATGGCGGAAGGACATAATTCTGCCATAAAAACACGCCATTGCGGCACATGGCGTCACCACAAATTGCCTATGGCGGTTGGCAAAAATTCCACCACGCCATTCCGCCATGGTGGCCATTTAACAACACTAAACACAATAACAAAATTTTTGCAATAAGTGTTGAGATCAAGTACTTGATCATTTCTTTCATCCTTCCCCGTTGGTTGTCTCACCGGAAAATTCCTCGAACTTTGTTCTAACATTTCATCACACAACTAGGGTTCATGGTTCCGTCTTGTTGGTCAATTTTAAAAAAAAAATGCCACATTTTATACCCTATGGTTAAACAACTTCACCTTCTCATCTTGCAAATTTGTTTTTCTACAAGATTTTCCACTTGCTTCAGTTGCCTACCAACAAAAAGATGTTAAATTTATTAGCTATTCTTAGAAAACCTTTATAAGGATAATCAGCAGTCAGTTAAAATTCTCCTTAGCTTTTCACCAACAAATTGATGGTCAAACTAAGCTTACTAACCATGGCTTAAAGAAATTTGCTCAAGACCTTAGCGAGAGAGAAAATTGCGTAATTAGGATTTACTCTTGCTCACGACTGAGCTTTCCTAGACTAAGTTAACCAGACTACTAAGAATAGCCCTTTTGAGGCTGTCCCTGGTTTGTCCTCTCGCCACCACATTAACATATACCTTTGTCGTTTTGTTCTTACAACACTTATACTTTGCATGCTGAGATTAGGCAAAGAACTTGCATCAAGCAATTAACTTACGAAGTCCCCATTTTTAAAAGGAACTCACGTTAATTTGTTTTTCTACAAGATTTTCTCTGTTTTCTTTGGTTCTACATTCGTAATGTAAGTCTATAACAACAAAATTAGAATGCCAAAGTCCCCACTTTTAAAAGGAACTCACATTAGATGGTCATAATAAGGTTTACAAATTGTTTTCAGGTATAGCTGAGGGCAAAAACAGAAGATTTCGCGAGACTTTGCTAGAGAAAAGGGTTGGTTATTATAGGCATTCTGCATGATAAGCTGAAAAGATTAAAATCAACAGATGTTGAATTATCGATAGAAGGTAGAAATTTAATCAAATGATAATATGCCCAAAATACTATAGTGGAGGGATTGGGAAGATCTGTGTTCAGGTGGTTTGATCATGACCAAGAGTATAATGCAGTTTTTTTATTGGATACTGTCTAGTATTTAATTAATGTTTTGGAGGTGAAAAGTGGGAATCACATTTGTGCCCTTCCAGCTGAAATAGGGGCTATGTGCTTTTAAGACCCGATAATGCTCTTGGCCGAGATATCATCTTCTTGGGTTGAGTTTATCCTTCTAAGTAAAAACCGAGTTTATCAAAGCTGATCGACAACTTTCCCTGATCCAACCAAAATAAGATCAGTCAGCCTGAACGACGATGTGAGATTTGAGCAATCATCATGCTTACAGTAATTAAGGGAGAAAACAATCAAGGATGCCCTTGTCCCCATGATCATGCACGCATTAATTAGGGAATAGTAATGAAAGGACCTATTAAGGGAGTGATTCCTTGATTCCCTCCTAGGCATTAATGGGGGTTCAAAGTTAAAAGGGATTAGAAACCGAGGAAAGATATGTCACAAAATCTGAGCAGCTAAGGTTGGACTTCAGGGCTCCTTGAGAAGTAAGGTTTTAGCATGCTGCATAATTCTTGCGTGAATAACATTATACCAAAAGTTGGAAATCATATATATGATTCAAGCTTGATGAATGAAATAAAGATTTAAGTGTAAATTGTGATCTCAAAGCACGTATCAAACTCAAAGGCAAGTTCTATAAGAAAGCTATCAGACCATTGACATTCTGACTGCAAGTGTTGGCCAGTAAAGTCACAACAAAAGCAACAAAAAAGTGTAGTGGAGTTAAGAATGCTAAAGTGGATAAGTTGACATATAAGAACAGATAAGATTAGAAACATATATCTATACAGGAGAAAGTTGGAGTGGCACTTATTAAGGAGATGATGAAGAGTCGCCTAAGGTAGTTTGTTCGTGTGAAAAGAACACCAATAGAGGACCAACTAAAGGAGTAGAGAAAAGCCTAAGAAAACTTTGGGAGAAACCATTAAGAAAAACCTTGCTCTAAATTGTTTTATTGAAAATTTTCTTGTTGATAGAGCCCAATGGTTTTGTGTTCAATTGATCCAAGCGGCTGATTCACGAAGTGGGATAAGACTCGATTGTTGTTTTTGTTGTATTCTCTGGTGTTTGGTGCCAAAAATACTTATCCTATGTTCAGTTTTATGAGGAAAAAAATATTTTTCTAAGCTTGGTCATTGGTGTAATAATCAACAAACAAGAATATCCTGGGTTCTTTTCAAACAATTTCTTGTTAGACAGACTAACCTAGTTGCTTATTCTAATTTGACTTGAATAATTGTATTATGTAACCAAATACCAGCTACCATATCATATACTGATAATCTGATCTTCACCATGTGAAGTGTATCAACATGACATTATAAAGAGATAATCCTTTCATTCCAGAGGGACTCTCATGTCTCTCCATTGGTTTTAAGAGATGTATCACATTATTATTACTATTATTATTATTATTATTATTATTATTATTATAATATAACAGGCATGTAACTAGTGTCTATGGCTGCTTGTTTCTCAAATCCAGCAGCATACCCACCTCATAGTTTTCCACAAAAGGATAAAAGAAAAACACAAACAATAAAAAGCAGAATATAGGTAAGGTCACTAGCCTATGTGTACAATAGTAAACTGAACTTGAAGCACATTATTCAGATAAATTTTATTCAATAGCATAGAACATAGATTAGATTATAATAACAAATCCTCTTACACAAGAGAATTCATTGCTGCAGACTGTGATCGGATTCCAATCATTCCATGCTTGAAGATACTGATTTATCCCTCTTTATTGGATTCTCCAACTGATCGACTGCAAGCAAAATTTTCCATAATTTGAATGAAATAGGAATAAAGTACATCTGGAAAAGTTTAACAACATATATAATATAACACAATGCTAACTAATGCAGTCAAGTTAATTAATCAAGAATAGGAGGAGAAAGAGTTACCCAATGAAGCATCAGCAGTAGTAGTACTAGTGCCTGTTCGAAGAGTACTGGAGCACTCACTTGTTTCACTTCTGTTATCAGCATCTTTTGACGCCAGTGAAGTGCAACCAGCAAAGCCATTCATACCATTGTTTCCTTCTTGCTCATTTTTGCTGCCCTGTATTACCAGAAACACGATATAATACATATTAACATTAAAAGGAAATCTGATTCTACATTTTAATTTCCAAAAAGTGCATGCTATACAAGACAAGTAATGAATTATCTTCAAATAGCTTAGAGTATATACCTTAAAAAGTGATACACATTCAAGTCCTTCCTTTCGTGTATGATAGAGATATATTACTAAAGCGAATTAAGTTCAATTTCACAACATGAAGTGGGACATGACTGATTGAGTAGTACAACACAATTATTCCAGTTTGGATGATTTGGTTAAGTAATACCTCTCCTAGATTCCAGTTGTCAAATAGCTCTTTTTATAATCTTGTTCAATCTTCCGGTATGTTTTCATTATACTGTCAACCAGTGGATCCTTTTCCTGTCAAAATATTTGATTAAAAAAAAACTTAGTTATGTGATTGACAGTAAAATTTTGCATAGAACAGTTTTCCTTATTTATTTATTATTATTTATTTATAAAAATTACGTGCAATATCACACTACAAATTCCATTCTCTCTAAGGAATGAGACTACAAGTATAATCATATGAAGTCATTTGATTTTTCAACTTAAACCACTTGAATTGTCACTACCTCGTCAAATGCAGTGTTTATTTCAATTTGTAGTGTCAGTATTTCTTGGCCACTTGCATTGGCCACATTGATTGGTGTCAGCAGTTCCTCCTCTCCATGTGGTGATGGTAATAGAAATTGGGAGGACTCACCAATTAGCTCATCATACGGAGGAGGTAATAGGAGTTGAGATAATCCACAATACACCTCACGATGTGAAGCTGGAAGGTAAAGTAGTGGCACTTCACTAATTTCCTGCCCAAGAAACAGAAAACAAAAATAAAGATCCAACAATAAAAGTTAAATCTTCTGTGAAGCAACCTAAAAATTATTGAGTTAACCCCTCTTATATGGGAAGCAACAATACAAGTTACCTCTTTATACGATGGCGCTGAATTGTTCTCTATGTTGATTGCTGCATCAGTGTCATCATTGTCGTCATCATCATATAATAATAATAACCCAATCATGTAAATAAGACAATAGCATAAAGAGTTACGGTTTTCTCAAGTGACGTCTTTGTTTCCTAAATCTCAATTTTTGTTTCTTCTCTTCCTCTTGTTTCTCTCTATTCCTTCTTTGTTCTCTCTATTTCTCTCTGTTTTCTAAGTGAGTCCTTGTTTATATTCCTCAACTTTTTTTGGTCTTTCTTCATTCCTATGTTTCTTTGAGTCTCTCTACTCGGCTGACCTAGAGTCAAACCTTGTTCCTCTCTGTTGTATGCATTTGAAATGAAATAGGCGTTGAGAGGAAATTCTTCTTCTTTTAAATGAGTTTCCCCTACTTGATGTGATGTGAGCATCTGCTATAAGAATTATGATATTATCCTTTTAAATTTGTAAATTATGATATTTTTGATGAACTTTACTTCTTATGTTATGTTTGGGTCTTACCAACAAGCATTTTAAAAGCACTTACTAAAGAAATGAAAAATAGAAATCATTCATTAAAAAGTGCAATATTCAATGCAATAACAATAGTAAATGTTATGTTTTTTTTTTTAAAACAATTTTACTTTTCAAATCCTTAACATTTGCATATCTGGCTTTTATTTATTTATTGGTGTTGATATGTGTAACTAGCTTTTTATTTATTATATCATGCATTTTTTTAATATAATTTGTGTGTGTTGCTAAAGTAGAGATTGACGCCACTCTTCATTGAATCATTTTCTGCTTCATTTCATGGAAATTTGACTCTATTCAGCAGCCAATGCATACATACATATCCATGACAAGACAAATTCAATGTTTCCTATGTCATCCAATTTAAAATGCACCAATGATGTAAACATTAGCTAAATGAGGCAGACCAAGAAACATACTAGGAGTAAAATTATCAGGCAACTGATCCATTGCTCCTTCAGCATTCATGGGATGGTACTGTTCTTCTTGAGGAGCATTGGATCCTTGTGTGGCATCAAACCTCTGTCTCTCCTGCAATTAAACCCACAAAGAATAAGATATGAACACATTATATTATTATTACATTAACATTCATAAACCAAGTTGAAGTTGGGCCACAACCCAATCCATGTTAGAGGGAGCATTGCCAGCAACATGCATATGCACCAATTCTCTAAAGGAGTCACAGGCATAGAGCGACGTCCACCACTCTAGCAAAAATCCTTCTGGGACATCTATTGCTGGAAAAAAAAAATGGAACCCAAATTTTCCAGTTACAAAAGTTTACTGTCACATAACAATTAATTAATTGCTGACATTATGTAAGAACATTCAAGTGCATGCAGCATTAATGCATGAGCAGCAGAAGTATTGTGATCGAAAATGAACAAAATTACCGAGGGAGAAAATCACAACAAAGGAATTATTGGTAGAAATATTTACCACTTTGAAAGCATAAATTAAAATAAAAAGAAAAGATATAATGACGATATCATCCGTGGCCGGTGCAGTCCTCATCTCAGACATCGATGCTAGTGGTTGTGTTGGATGCTGGGAAGGTGAGACCGTTGATGGTGGTGGTGGGAGAAGAGAGTGGTGGAGAGAGACAGTGAAAATGGAAGAGGAGAGGGAGAGTGAGGAATATTCTAGAAGAGGAGTTGTTGGGACTTGAGAGGAAGACCAGAGATGAAAAGTGGGGTGGGGGAAAAATATTATTTAATATTTAATTATATAATTATAGATAATAGTTATTAATTAATAATAATAATATAATATAGACAAAATAGCTCCTGAAGTCCGTTAAGTTATTTTATTTTTTTAAGTTGGTCATTTATCTTTATTTTTTAACAATAAAGTCACTTATGTTTATTTATTTTTTTAAGTTTGTCATTTTCTTCATTTGTTGATGATGTGTCAGTTTCTGATTGGTCTCGATTTACTGTATACCATCATCTCAGACCAATCAATAATTGACACGTCATCAAAAGGACCAAATTGAAAAAATAAATAAACATAAGAGATCTTATTGTCAAAAAATAAAGATAAAAGACTAACTTAAAAAAATAAACTAACTTAAGAGACTTCAGGTACTATTTTGCCTATAATATACTATGATAATAATTACTCCTATTAACTCTTTTTTTTTTATACTCCTATTAACTCTGGTATACATTTACTCCTATCATTTAATAATGTCTATGTTTGGTTCTGCATCCAAACAACGGTAGGAGTGATATATCGTGAAAGCTACTCTATGAGGACATTTACGTGTTTGAGAGGCACATGCCACGATTCCAAACATATAGTACTCCTTCTTGTCCTATATATAAGAAATATAGGATAAAAATACACGGACCAAGGAATATATTGAAATGGGTAAATTTTCATTAATAATGTCTTAATTTAAACTTTTTTTTCAAAAATACCCTTCACGTTAAAAGTGGACATGGTATAATTAATGACAACACATACATTGCATTTCACACAATAATTATCAACTTCAAGTAACTTTGAAAATTCCAGAACGTGAGTGCAGCAGAGCAGAGCAAGAGTCACTGTACTACTCCACTGATTAGAATTCATACCAAATTTTCAAATAACAACATCCAAGGATAAAAGAATTCTTATCAAATTACAGAAAAAGTTCACTTTCGCAGTTATTGTTAAAAAATTGAAAAAACAAACTCCGCAGGTGCGCACAGAGGAAGAGAGAAAGGCTGAGGATTGGAAACGTGAGTCTTTTCATTTTGGTTGCATTGGAAATGGATTAACTTATTGTTAAGTGGTGTGAGAATAAATATGGATAAAATTGGAAATAGACAATTAATTTTGTTAAAAAAAATGTTTTATTTCTTATAAATAAGACCATCAAAATGACTCTCTTTGTTCCTTATATATATAGGACCGGCGGGAGTATATTTATGTGAAGGTGGCGTCTAGGGTGGACAAGCTAACAAATGGTTCATGTGGACCATTTTTATTAACCATTGGATCAATCAATTTCGTGTGATTTTACCGTGGACTCTCTACACTAGATTTTTCCCACCACTACAGTACCACACCCTATTCCTCCCCTATCTCACCTTCGTCAATCCAGAAGCAGCTGCAGCACCCCTGATGCCATCAACTTAGGAAGGAAAAAAAAAAGGAGAACACGCTTTACATTTTTTTTCGTTTTATTTTCCTTTCAGTTCATACAGAACGTCAAAGAGAATAACCAACAACAAAATCGACACCTCAAGCCTGCAAAAAGGGGTTTGAAATTCAGTGTTAAATTTAATCTCATGAATTTTAGAACCCGTGCAGCCAATCAGTTAACTGCGTTTGCAATGAAATCGGCAACGGCAACACCTTTGGCGTGGAGAAAAATAATTTTATGGATAATAATTGAAGTTCACCAGTAATTCCCACATGAACATGAACATTTTGTCTGACAAGCCCAAATCCCACATGAACAGAACATTTTGTCCGATCAAAATAGACGGTCCAGATTGGGTGCAGTTGCACAGTCCACTGCGCGACTGCACCTAATCCGCGTCAGAGAATTAGCAGCAGAATGCGTTGCAGATTTCGAGCCACCGACCTAGCCCTGTTCGCCACCCTTGATGCGTTCGGGGATGGCGTAGTTGACGGTGAGCACGCGGCCGTAGAGTTCGGCACCGTCCATGTTGTCCATAGCATAGGCGGCGTCTTCCCTCTCGAGAAATGTGACGAAGCTGAAGGAGCGGTGCTTCTGGGTGGCCTGGTCAACCGGCGTCTTCACGTCCTTGATGTATCAGGCATCAGCAAATGATGAGGGCTGGGCTGGTGGCTGTGCGACCACTGCCGCCTGCACGAACGGTCACCGTTCTGCAACGGTGCCGCCCCGGAATACGACTAATGTTGTTCTTCCGCCATAGGAAACGCAATGTGCCACCGTGTCTATCGTTGTTGCTACTGTTCCGAGCGGCCTCTTCTTCTTCCACCGTCGCCGCCGCTAGCGGCCACTGCCGCTTCGTGCGGTCATGTCTTCTCTCCGTGCGACTGGTGCGAGTAACAGAGACGCTCAAAACGGGACAAGCAGTATATTGCGTTTTTGTCGGAGCAAGCAACACCAAAACGGGACAATGGCCCTATGAGGCTCTGCCCAAAGGTTGGGGGAGAGGTGGGGTAGCGATTGTGTAAGGTAAAGTATATTGTTCTTATTTTAGTTTCGAATTCAACTGAACCGTTGAATTATTTTTATTAAATCTAACGGTGTATATCGTTAGTTACATTACTGGTCCATGGTGAACCATTTGATGCAATGGTTCACCCTAGAAGCCACCGTGTGTATTGTAATTATATATATATATTAAAAAAAAATCAATTTTAAAATGTCTTATTTTTTTTCTTTTTCATTTATTGAAATAAGTTATATGTATTCTCTCAAATTATTCTCAATAGGGATTATGACCCTGTTTGGATAACAAGTTTATCTACTGCTTATGACACAAACTGTATAAGTTACTTTTATAATCGAAAAAAAATTATAGTGAAACTTATTTTATATAAGTCATAAACTGTTTTGATAAGCTATCATGGGTAGCTTATGAAAAATAAGCCCAAAACAGCTTATGAATCAGTTATAAGCTGTGTTCATAAGCTCTGCATAAGCCAATCCAAACAGACCCTATATACTATATGCCGTTTATTTCAAAAAAATAAGAGACCAAAATAAAACATTTAAAATTAGAGGATTAAAAGTGAAGATTTACATATTTACGGGGACTAAAAATATATTTAATTCTTAACTATTTTTTATGGTTGATATTTTATTTTTAAAAACATCATATTGTAAAACTGAAAATCCAAAGTTTCAACTACAGAAAAAAAAAACAAACAAACACGTTGTAGATAAGATGACAATTTGTAATTTTATAAAAATTTGTACATGAAACATTAAAAATAATTTTTGCTGTTTTTGTCTTACTCTTATACAAATATTTTTTTTGTGACGGATATTCTTTTACAAATATTTAAAAATATAAAATAGATTAAAAATAATATTACAATTTCATAATCAAGTAAAGGTATAAAAAAAAGTAAATGGGCCCTTAATTTTAGAGGGGTCCCATCCCCACACTAAATTTAACCAATCAAGGTTTTAAGTTGTCGATTGACCAAAAAAAAAAAGGTTTTAAGTTGTCTCATGTGTACTAAAATGTTTTTGTGGAAGCGATGTATGCTAATATGTTAAATAAATAAAAATAAGACAAAAAAACTTTATCAAAAAATAGCGAAACGATGCAGAGAGAAATCTAAAACAACAGCGACCAACTTGAACAACATGCATGTAATTGAAAAAAAAATGTTGATGTATGCATAATTTACCTGGAGGCTCATTGGGATCGAAATGGAGATTAGCTTGAATCCTGAAAATCTCAGCAGTTTGGTGCATGTTCCTCTTGATAAGATAATCATCAAGGTAACGTTCAAACCTTAAAAAAAATACAGAACAAAAGGAGAAAAAAATGAGGAAGAAAACAAGAGTGAGGAACTGTTAGTGGGGGTGAGAAGACAAAGAAAAAGAGAAAAAGTGAAGGTGGTGGAGAGATATAAGATACGTACATATCGCGAGCGTGGTTGGGGTCTACAGCCATGGTTGAATGGTGAGTTTACTCAGAGGAAAGAAACGAGAGAGAGAGAGACAGAGGTGGAGATAGAAAGAGAAGATGCATGGTGTTTTAAATCTTAAATGGGCATTTGAACTGACATTGGCAAATAAACGGTTGCATGAGAAAAGTGAGGCTTTTTGGAGCAGAGAGTGTTTGTTGCAATGCGTTCGTGGTGTAAGGAGGCTGGTGCCGTCTGTGGTGAGGTATTAACAAACTTCACCACAATGAGGAAGTGGGCCCAGTACCTGAAATTGTAGGTCAACCCGATTTTTGATGTATTTGTAAAACATTCCCTTATTTTTCTGAAATGATAGAAGGGCCAAATATTGTATTGAATTTTTTTTTTACTCGAAAAAATTCATTATATTAGAACTGACATCGCAATTAATGTTTTGTTTTGTACAGACTCAATATTAATTGGGTAGGTAGAATCTTTACGAAGCTCACGAGATTTAGTAATTAGCAGTTCCAAGCGAGGGTATGAGGAACATTATTTCGTTGGTTTTTTGCCGATGTTATTCCCAGACTTTTAAATGTAACTAGTAACGTACCCGTGCGTATGCACGGGCCATGCAGTTTTCCTTTAATGATTATGAAACAATTAACAACTATGATAACCATATCAGAATATAGTCCTCAGATAATTAGAGAATAAAAAAAATATATCATTTACTCTAATATAAGAATTTATACACTTGAATTATCTAACAAACAATGATTACAGATTGACACGTACAAATCTTATATAAGTAAAGCAGTCTTTAGCAATTTTTCACTTTCTTCATCAAACCACATGCTACAATTATGCACATCTACTCTACAATTTTTCAGAACAAGGGCATTATAGAGTTTTTATATGTTGTTTGTTTTCTTAGATATATAGGGATTTTCCAATTGCAAAAATATGAATTCATCTCGCTTTTGGTAATGCTGTCTATACTATCAAAATGGACAAATTGACACATGCAATTACAATTTATTTTTCATTAATTAATTATACATCAACCTACATTTTTAATTTTAACAACATTTACATAAATTACATTATAAATGGAAATAATAAAAATAAAACATCAATAGCTATTTTTTTAATGTAGATAATTATTCTTATAATAATAATAATAATATGGTCCAGTCGAAAGATTGGATCATGTGGTTAAGTGGGCCCATCACCCACTGTCGTAGGTTTTGCTCATTTTATGTGAAATTACATAGCCACCCTACAAAATATAGAGAATCAAAGAAAGTGACCCTAATTCAATTTCAATGATATTACAAATGAGACCCGGCAGTTTCCACGTACACATTAATTTAGGTACCCCACTTCTCGGGCTGTTCTTCCTTATTCCCGAATACCCCATTTTCATCTATTTGAAGAGTGCAGCAGCCCCCATCCTTGACCTCATTTTATAAAAAGTTTGTCTTTTATTTTTTAAATTAGTCATCGCAAATGCATTGTAGATCTAGATCTATGTTTTTTTAACTTGCTAAGGAGTGTTGAAGAACCGATCTACTAGCAACAGATCTGGCGAGGAAGAGAGAAGACCAACCACAGATAAGCACACCGACAGGCCCATGCTAATTGGATATAGAAATTTTGACCCAAAAAAATGCAGTCTTACTCTTTTAAGTTTTGTGTCCAGACATAACCAACAAAAAAAAGTATTGTCTCCATACATTCATGCATAATTTCCTCCAAATAAAATAAATTCATGGAAAATATAATCATTTACACACATTATCATGCTTTACATTCTTTTTTTAACATTTAATTTCAAAATATACATTTTAACATAAATAAATCAAAACCACAATAATCAAAGAATTCATCTGTTGATTAATGTTAATACCACAATCATTGTTCACATCAAATTCTATATACATTAAAAAAAAAAAAAGTAAAGCCATTTCCCATAAGTAAATCATTTACTGCATCTAACAGACTTTTAATTTTATTCAACCAAACATTAAGAAATTTATTTCCCCTAACATCATTCACTTAAAAGTTCCTACACGTTCATTTTTCTACCACAATTTGAATCTACATTATCAAGAATGTAATATAGGCATCCATTGTTTTCTTAGTCCAATATATTATTTATCTACAAAATAATATTCCATTAACATGTGATTTATAAATAAAAATTATTACATCTTAAAATTGCCACATCATCATATATTTTCTAAAAAATGCCACGTCCACCTTGCCTACTTTGCAAATTTAATACTTATGGTCAAATTTTAATTTATGGAAAACCAATGGAACTTATGGTAATTCACAAATACATGGACTCCTCTTTTGTAAATATTTTTTAGAATCACTTGAATCTAACTACCGGGTATACCTTAAACAATCCTAGCCAACCGTATTTTCAAATATTATATCAATGGCCACAAATAAACTTGACCTTGTGATCCAATCTTGCGACTTGACCATATTAGACGCCACCTCTGCGGTGAATGTTACATTGCTTCGTAGAACCGCTCTGTGCTGCTGAGTGTTCACTATTACCCTTTTTTCCTCCCTTTGTTTATTGTCTTGATGATGTCACAAATGCGTTTCTTTTCTTTTGCCTTTTAGCTAATTGATATTTCATCAGATAACCTTACTTTAATATTTATATAATATATATTTTTCAAAATATTAATAAGCATCAACTACAAGATTATCAAAACATATAATATACATGGGTGAGAATTCATTTAATTATCATGTCATTCCTTCTTGTATTAAAATAAATTAGATATATATTTATGTGTATACAATTTTATGGTTGCTTGCTATTTACTTATATTTAAAAAATATAAATTAATTATTTAAAATAAAACCATGGGATGACATATCAATTTATCTTTTAAATTGTATAAATTTTTACAAAATTATCTAACTAAAAAAAACCAACATTCTAATAGTTGGGATCGATAAAATCATTATTTATAAAAATTAATCAAGTGGAGCAAATTTGAAAAACTTACTCTTAAAATATGTGAATACCTCAACTAATTGTTTTTAATTTACTTTGAATTATTAATTAAATCTTAAGTTTTATTAACGAATGTCGCTCTTGCTAAGACACAAAAATAAAAAATATTAAATGAAAAATCTCCTAATAGAAAATATTGAATTTCATTGTGTTAAATTTTTTAACTTTTATACAACGATTGTGCCTTCTGCGGCAAACGTTACATATCTTCATACAATCGCACCGCTTGTCTATTATCACTCACTTGTCAAATAACTTTTTTCCTCCTTTTGTTTATTAAGCTTTGATACAGGTGAATTTTACAATGAACAAGCAACTACTTTTGTGCATGTGCACAAACAATGCTCAAACCGGCTGTAGACAGTTTTACCTGTCTTTAGATAATTTTGATATTCCCCTGCATTTTACCCATAACATCGTTGTATGCCCCATGGTTTTGTTATTTTTACTTTTGACCCCAACACAAATTAAATTGGGGTCCAGTAGAGAGCAAGGCAGCAACCAGAAGTCCATAACAGAGCAAGTCCAAGTAACCATATCCATCTAGTTCCCGCTCCCGGCAAGAAATAAAAATGGAAGGGAAGAGACTCAGAGCAAGTTTAGATCGATTTCACGTCGAGTTCATCAAAACCGACCCCACTCCCATCCCTACCCTTTCCCCAGCCTCCCTTTCCCCGTAACCACCATCAATCCACCATTGTCAATCAACCAAATATGCAAATCCACCATCTCGCCGCCGTCGTGCTCACATGGTTGTGGTTACTCGTCCTCTTCGTTGCGGTTTCTCACAAGCCTTCGCCGTGGCGGTTCCTCGTCCTCGTCACGAGCCCTCGCCGCGCCGCTGTCGTAGTGGGGAAAGGGTTTAAAGATTGGGGCTTGGGTTGTTGTTGGACGAAAGGGTGAAGATGTTGAAGAAAAAGTTTAAGACACAGCCCAGAGGGTGGGTAGGGTGGAGCAGGTTGGAGGGAGAGGGGAAGGGGAAGGGAACCCTATCATAAATTAATTAATTTGTTTTTAATTAAATTATGTTTAAATAATATAATATGTTTTTAATTTAACATTAATCAATATTAAACTTGATAACCAATGCTGAGTCAGGGTTAATGACATTAATAAACCCCTTTTCCTTCTTCTTCTTCTTCCTGTTGCCTTCCCATCATAGCTTGTTTATTCCTCCCTACGCTTTAATGGGCTTATATATAAGAAAGAAGTTGATATATGAGTGGCTGGCTTCAAATCGATCAACTGGATAGTGGATACAATAAAACAATATAATATAAATATTACACAGTTCATGCTCGATTCCTGTTGTGGTGGGTTTCAAATTTTTTACAAGTTAGGACTAATAGGATGGAGAAGGTGGGTTTTGTGAAGAATGGGGAGCACTGCGCATAACAACCGCTTTGCCACTGTTTGGTACATTTCGTCGCCGCCATCTCTGGTACATTTTGCTTCCGTTTGGTACATTAAGGAGGAAGAAGAAAGGGGATTCAGAATTTCAGAACAGAGAGAAAGGATTAGCAAAATATCAATGTCTAATAATTACAGATTAGCACTTTTTGGGACCATTTCCTTCATTTCAACAATTTAATGGTCAATTTACATAAAATGGAAAGATTTGGGCCAACAATGTAATTTTTCTAAAATATAGGGTTTTGTGATCATTACAACGAAGTGCAGGAATCAATCAGCAAACTTTTAACCAAATAGTACATTACCTGAACTACAAGTAACCCTTCTCAAATCTTGGCCATCGAATTTAAAAGTACATTGATCTACGATATTGGAGTGCATTTGTGCACATGCACAAAACTAGTTGTTTGTTCATTGTAAAATCCACCGTTAGACACTTACGTTTCTTTCTTTTTTTTGCCTTTTTCAAACAAATATATCTTATTCTGTCGAATAAAACAAATATATATTATTTAATTATAGTAGATTTTATTTTATTTTTTACATGTGCTGCTGTAATATTTCTGTTACTTGTTTTTGTCTAATTTAAGCTAATGTATCCTTATAAAGTGTATACCAAATATTTTATATAATTAATCATCTTATTATGATACATATTATTTTATATATTATGAAATTATATAGCATGCATTTTTTTATATAATATATATATATGTATCCTTATAAAGTGTATACCAAATATTTTATATAATTAATCATCTTATTATGATACATATTATTTTATATATTATGAAATTATATAGTATACATTTTTTTATATAATATATATATATTACGTTTTCTAGTGAAATAATATGTATTATTCTTTATATATAATACATACATATATAATCTCATATAAAGTAGTATATTGTAATATTTCTATTCTATTATATTATATTTATATTTATATTTATATTTATATTTATATTTATATTTATATATTGAACATTTTAGGATCAATCCAATACGTCATGATTCCGTCATGTTTATGTAATTCATCCTCGTAATATTCATGACATTCATGTTTTTTAAAATTTACTGGCTGGTCAAATATCATTTACTATCCTAGGTATTTAAGAATGCTGAGGTAAAGCCACAGAAACATGTATGAAATAAAACGTAGTGAACCGTTAAATGGCCAATGGAAATAGATATTGTACAGGATGAGGACAACAATGAAATTCTTTTTTTTTTTTCAATTGTAAAAGAAAATTGAAGTTAGAAAAAAGAAAATGCAACAACGTACATATCTAAGGACCATATAAGATATGGAATGAATTCATTATATACAGAAGCATCACTTGATCAGCACTGCACTAGAGCTCAAATAAACATTAACATGTTCAAAAATGATCATAAGCCGGTAATATACAAGCTAGCTGCAAATACAATGTCACGCTTTATTGCATTAGAAGCAATTTCCATTTTTTTGCAGAGCGCAGAATTACCCATTATAGCTGCAGCATTTTTGAACTCTCTACATGTCTCGTCCAACCTGACGATGGTCCTTACTATCAGGCCTTCAGGAACATCAGTAAGCTCACATATGTCAGCAAATGGAGTACCCTGCAATTAAAGTCACGGATTGGTTTATCAATCGCCCCATAAAGTAATGATGGAGTCATGGAACTAAATAGTGTGTTATTTTCGGTAGAAAGAAACCTTTGCCCATTCATAAACCACTTCAACGAGACCAAATTTGAGATTTTCTTGGGCATACTCCTCAGGGTTTATTGGTAGATTAAAATGCGCTTGAAGCTCTCCTAGTCTTATAGCTGTTCTGTACAATCTGTAATAAATTAAATACATCTGTTAGAATTCATATCTTCATTTCAATTGAATTTTGAAGACGCGGGAAGAAAAGGTGATAAGATATGGTATGTTGTCATCATAAAAATATTATTGAGGCTTTTACTTGGCTTATGCATGTATGTTTTTCTTATGAAGACTTGGGTCCTGTTTGGATGCAAAAGCTCTAGCTTTTGATTTATGGAGAAGTTAGTCTTATTTTGCTTTTAAAAAATGTGAAGACCAAAAGTTAATTTCAACTTCTATGAGAAGTTGTTAGTTAAAAAACACATGCTAGAAGTACTTATGGAGAAACTTATCCAAACTGGGCCTTATTTCAGAAAATAGACAACTGCAACTTACCTATGTCTCGCTTCAGAGAGCTTGGGTGTGAGTGAAGGTTCAGATGTATTCTTCTGCTGGAACACAAAAGCAGACATTAACGCCACTGCTTCTTCTGGTTCCAGTTCATCCAGTTGGTTCTCAAACAAGCACTCAGTACATATCATTTCCTCCCCAGAATTCATCTCACAAGCAACACGGCCTTTCATTTGAACAACAAGCTCTTCATCAATGCATCCAATTTCCTTTAGAACATCTATCTGGAGCAAGAGTAAAAAGAAATAGAATGCACCACAAGATTTAGCACTAAAACAAACTATCAAAAGTTCTGTTCAAGCATAACTGGAAGAAAAAAAGATTAATGTGGTATACCCGGCCCTGAAAGTCTGGCATATGTTGAAGTGCCTCATCCGACATTTGAAACTGAAGAGCACAGACTTCTTCTTTGTGTACTTTTATCTCTTTCGCTAACTTAAGGTGTTCTTCCAATTTTATGCACCCATGACATTGATTCTGCGACATCTTCTCCAATAATTTAGTCCACTTAAGGTATGTTTGCACAAGTTGCACATCTCTCAACTTCAGATCTGAAGAATAAATTAAGAAAAAGAAACCAAAGCAATGTTGGCTTAAATCCAGGTTTTAAAATCACAGCAGGTAACCAAAGTGTTAAAATAAAAGAGTCATTACACCCAAATGAGTTTGTACAACACCTCAGCTCTAGAAACATCAATGTTGCAGATGGAAAGGATTTTGTTAAAAATCACTTGACTAAAAAATGGTTTTTGTAATTTTATCATGCCTCCATGCTTTTACAATATTTGGAAAAACCCAAGTCCCACATTGACTAGAGATAAAGCCTAAATAGAGCTTATAAAGCTTGGACAATCTCCATCTTACAAGATGGTTTTGTGGGGTTGATTTAGGTCCCTAAATCTAAGATACAAAAACTAAGATAACATGCCTCCTCATGCAAAACCTTGTAAAAGTGATGGTATCCATAAGAGAAACTTATTGTGGTACTTTTTTATTCTTTTTAATTATTTTTAAAACCTTTCTTTAGCCAAACATGATCTAATTATTTGTAACAAGTGGACACATTATCAAAATGTAAGCCATCCTTAAACTACAAAATGGTAAATACCTTTCACAGGATCCAGAGCTGGAGGATACTTATTTCCATCTGATTTCAAATCCAGGAGCAGCTGAACAGTCTTTGAGTAAACTGAACTGCTAACATCTTCAAGAAGTCCAACTTGGTCAATTTTAATTTTGCTACTGCATATGCATAGAAACTCTTTACTGTCAACTTCACGGACTTCATAGCTCATTCCACAGGCAGAACCGCGATGGGGCAATTTGATGTTGATGACACCTCTTCCTTTGCGAGCAGAAACAGATGTAGAATATTCATCTACAAGACCGCGTTTTGATTTTGGCATTACAAAATAACCTTGGTCAAATGCACTGCCTTTATCCTGCAAATTACCACTACTTGAGGCATTTTCCACCAGGGATGGCATGTCAGGTTTAATCACAAAAACAATGTACAGCTTATTATTTGGAGAAGGAGTTTTCACAATCACCGCAAGCAAGTGGTCCTGGGCCTGTAAATCAATTATGATACAGGTTAAGCACCTATTAATGTGTCAAGGAGCTCAATATCTACTAAAGATTCAAATTCTAAAACAATAAATAGACATATTGTAGCTCAAATAGAACACCTTATCTAAGCCTAGAAGTTTCGTAAGGACCAAGACATGAATGAGCCATTACTGCTAGACTTTTTAAGGGATTAAGTGCATGTTTGGATTTCAGTTCGGAGATAATCCAAACTAAAATCTAAACACACTGTAAGTGTTCTGCCAGACCAGATAGCAGAACCCAACAACTGAGCAGAGACAGGACCAAGCCTGCTCTAATACCAAATTGAGAATATCATTTTTACATTAAGGGCTTATTTTGAAGTAGTTTCTGGCAAGGGGTCTATGAACCCTTTCTATTTGAGGGACCAAGCCAATGAAATGAGAACACTCAGCATTCTTGACATTCATAAAAGAATAAATAAACAGATATTACACTTAGAAAAACAATTATAAGGAATTAATCAGCTTCCTTGTCCCATAATTCCTGATGGCATATTAATTTCTACTGCTATTTCCAACGGATACAAATGTAAAATTTGAATACAAGAACTCACTGATTCTGATTTTATGATTACAACTCTTCCAGTATTGAAAAATGGTTGGGCATTGGGAGACTGCAAAACTGCCTCTGATATCTGGTTGCTGTATGTCTCGGCTTCCAAATATAAATCACAATACTCTTCAATGGTTGGTTCACCCTTTATACATCTGAATAAAAAAACATCATGCTTGTGAAACTACACTCATAAAAAAAATTAAATTAAAAGATAACAGTTAATACTGATAGCAATTCTTTTGTTAGACGTCATGACTATTCCAAAATTAACCATGGTTCCTGATAGCAGATATCTTCAAAAGGATGCCTCCTCAATCTGAGGAGACAGAGGACTGGATCTGATGTATCATATGCACAATAGACCATTTAAAAAAAATCCCTTGTAAGCATACCAATGTATTACTATTTTAATATCATTTACAATTTAAATGAACTCCATTCTCCTCCATCCATCACATGTAAAATTTAAGCTACATGATGTTGAACATAGAATTATTTATGCTATATCCAAATCCAAGTGCATCAATATGTATTATTGTATTTCAGCAAATATTTTCATTAAGCCAGAAGCACTACGTCAACTTTTTGTCACCAGATGCTCATGCAAAGGCAACAGAAATGGAGGAACCAAAAGTTTGAAGAATAATCACCAACATATCACACAGTTAAAATAACTACTTCTCAAGTATTATCTGTCATGAACCAATTATCCAAAAGCTCAAGGTATGAGGTGAAGTATAAATAATGGTTTTATATCTGACTGACTATCTTTACTTCACCATTGCAAATTTTGTATGAGTATTTGAGCATTTGACCACTCACCATGGGTTCATTTAGGAAGTAGAAACAGCCAAACAGCTAAAAGTATAAGTGAAGATTATGACAGCAAGATTGTATTATGAAGAGAAATGAACTTAAGCCTAAAGCAACAATATTGAAGAGAAGGAATCGATGATTGACATACTCAATGGCTCTTGTAGGCTGATTAAGCTTTCGCTTCAAAAGCTGTTGCATTTCTGGAAGTTTTTTCTGCGCATGGAACTCTGAAAAACTTCTTTTAAGCATGTCCTCTACCTGCAACCCAATTTCTTGCCCAATTTGGTAAGAATTCATCTAGATAGTTAAAATTGTTAAGATAAAATGAAATTACTTATGAAGTTAATAATAGTGGTTTTCACTATCTCAGTATGGTTGAGGCTGTAATTGCACTGTGATTCTAAGTTATTCAGTGTTTTACTGAATAGCACAGTGCCACAGTCATGTTTCATGTTTTTAGCATTTCTCGAATTATTTAAATCCAGGAATCTATTCTCTCATGCTTTCCCTCTTAAATTCTCCCACTAATAGATCTTTTTTCCTGCCCACCCACAGCCTGCAAAGTGGATGGATGGTTAGGTTACAATTAGAACTCTCTTCGTTCCCTTGCTGACTCATGCTCTCCCCTCTAACCTTGTGATTGCAAAAGACTGACTCCCAGTTTTCCCTCCTCCTTTTGCTATAGTACACCCTTGTAAGGGGTGGATACCAATCGCAGAACCTTACACCTTTTATAAAAAAAGTGAATACACAATACTGTTGTTCATGTTTTTTCAGACATTATTATTGACAAGTGACTCTCAATCAGATTTTGAAGAACACGTGTTCAAGAGAAGCTTTCAGAAGTTGAGATACAACTATTTAACTTCTTAAAATATGAATTCAGGAGTACAACATACTGCCATTCAGAAAGAAGGATCATTAAATTAGACAATATATCCCCCCTTTCACTGTTTAGAAAATTTATTTATTAAAGTTTCTCTCAATCAGATCTAATATCTGTTTAAGTTGGAAGGAATTCAAATTACCCCAAGCCGCTCCTCCACTCAACTATTGCAACATTATTAATTATGTTATATTCACCACCATTGTCATGATACAGAAAAGATTTAGAATGATTGCTATGCACACCTTCAATTCTTCGACTCGAAGGAGATGTAGGATCATAATATATGTTAGCCGAAATTGAGATTCAAGACGAGTTGCACTTCCAACAATAACATGTTTCAAATCCCTCTCTTCTGGGAGTTCATCGCGGCACATCAAAATAACAGTACCAATCTTATCAATTCCTCTTCTGCCAGCACGACCTGCCATCTGAGTATATTCTCCTGGTAGTAACTGCCTAAATTCCTTGCCATCAAACTTCCTCAGAGTATCAAAGACTACCTGCAGAAGAATATAAATGCAGTCTACGTTAAATGACCTCATGTCACATCAAAGACTTCCATAGTGTTTTCTCCCCTCTAACAAAACTTCATTTATCCACCCCTATTTAATATAGGCAAATGTTAACAAGTAACCTTGGGGCACTTTTTAAAGAATAAAAAATGGAGTATTGAACGAAAAGAAAAGCTTTAGAAGCAACCAATATATTAAGATCTATACTTTCAATTAGATACTTTTCATTTTTCTGATTACTTAACAAATGTCTTTGAGGCACTCGTTAGTATAATCTTTTAATAAATTAGAGTACTCATACTTGAGAGTGGCTTAATTTCTTATTGTACTCTCCCTTAAAGAATGGCATGTGTCATCTTCCTCAAGTCATTCTTAACTTCTCCGCTTTGAAACTTCAAATACAAATTCGGTTTCAATCTAATCATGTATATCTATTTTCTCCAAAACTAAATACATTCTCTCTTTTTTATTCATATTTTTTCAAATTCGATTAAAAAAAAAAACTGTGCAATGCAAACGACAGGTACTAGTAAAAAGAGGGGAAAAAACATTTGCAACCTCCTTTTGAGCCAAAGTACAAACAGATCTTAAAAGTTAATCTGAGACTCAGTCATCATGAGCCATAAAGCAAACTTTTTAATCAATGCATTAATAAATACTGTGATGATCAGTCAAACAATCAGACATGGAATTAGTTGCACTAGTAAGTTTAAAAATTAATTAGACTTTGTAGAACTTTTAAAAATTAAATTGAAATGCACCTCTGATTTTAGCAGCAACATTTAAAAGTGACTCACCGTTCTAGCAGGTGCATTGACTCCCATCGCAAATGTCTCTGTTGAAAACAAGACCTAAACAATAAATAAGTCAAGAAGTCAGACATCAATCTTAAAATAACTTAACTACAACCAAAAGGAAAAAAAAGTGTCAACCTATGACTCAAAATATAAAGCAGTTTGCTGCATCTTTGACAAACAGTTGGCTTTAATATAGGGTCCAATAAAAACATGAATATCGCATATGAAAAATTTCGTGTCACCTTGATAACACCACGGCAAAAAAGCATTTCAACAACTTCTTTTACAATTGGAAGAAGGCCTGCGTGATGTACACCAATCCCTCTGCAAAGAAGATTTTGGACTCGAACAACCTGTATGTAATGTAATTAGAAGACCAATTCAGTCCCAAAAATACTAAGCCAAGCTATATATGAACTAACCTGTGGTAAATTTCTGTCAGATCCCTTCAGTCGTGAAAATGCTTTGTCGCAGAAAAGACGGATCTCACTTTTCTCTGAGCTACTAGTGAGGTCGGTTCTAGTCATGCTATCAGCCGATTTATCACAGCGGTTCTTAGAAAAACAAAAAATAACCACCTGTACGCCATGTCAAGTTTCAAATGCACAATTAAGATTTTAAAATAATAATGATGATGTTTTGGTTCCAGAAAAAGATAGGAATTTCCAAACCGAGTCCCTAAAATTTGTTTCAATTGGATCCTTATTTTTTTTTCAATTGGGTCCATAACAGTCATTAACAAATTGGCACATCACCAAACTATTTGGCCATGCATGGTTTAGAGCAAATTGAATAAAGGGGGTTAAATATGTTTTTGGTCCCTATAAAATTGGTCAAATTTGATTTTAGTTCCTATAAATAAAAATTATATATGTTTTTAATCCCCAAAAAAAAAATTCTATGCATTTAGTCATTGCTGAAGTCTGACGAGGGACTAAAAACGCACTATTTATGCTAGATGTAGGGACTAAAAATGTATATTTATTTTTATTTTTATAGGGACTAAAATCAAATTTGGCCAATTTTACAGGCACCAAAAACATATTCAACTCAATAAAAAATTAAAGGACTATATTAAATACACTACTTTTCAGGAACCCATTAAAAAAGTGTACTTATAGGGACTTTAAATTTAGTCAAATAATAATAATAATAATAATAATAATAATAATAAAGAAGGGGAAGCTACACCTACAAAGCCCTATTAGAAATTCTTAATAAAGGGCATTTGAAACCCCAAAACCACTTGAAAGTTAAAACATGATCAACAAATAGAAGCACTCAGTAATAAAATATAAGGAAAATCATAAAACCGAAGTTGGAAAAATTATTTCTAATTTACGAACAATTTGCTACTCAAGTGGTTAATTAAGTCAATACTCAATACGTGGTAACCAATTAATTGTTCCTCAATTGAAAATACTTTTACCAAGAATTCCTTTCGTAGTTTTCTGTAAAATTTTAGTAAAATATATTAAAATTTAAAAAGAGTATAGACCATAATTAACTTACAGGTAATAATGACTTTTTGGAGAGTTTGTTGATAAGCATCAACAACATTGAAGCGTCTGCTCTCCTCAGTTCCCAATTGCTCTGGCCATTGCCATTATTCTGATAGCCTCTACCAGTTCCAGAGAAATTACCTCCATGTTTCATTCGAGATGTATTCTCTCGTTTTTGGCCTCGAGCATTGTCATGACCTGCTGAAGTCCCTGGCTTTGGTCCAGAACCACCACCAGCAGTCAAATTCCTTTTTTTTGAAGCATCTTTAGCAGCTTTCAATCCCTGAGGCAGAAATGTTTCCCTTTCACAAATTTTGTAAAGTTCTCCAGAGTAAAACAGGCAGTGCTCCAATGGGACGGGTCTTTTTGTTGTCCTGATTGAAAAATTGATCATTATAACAGGAAAAACAAGACAACTAGAAATCACCAGAAAGTTTATAAATTTATATTTTATATACCGTCAGTGTAGGTTCAATTTTATAGTACCAATCTTTACAATACAGCGAGAAAAAAACTTTATTTTTAAGACTACTCACTACTCTGTGTTTGAAATTGAAGGAAATCACAAGTTAAAGAGGATATCCTAATGCATTCTTTTTTTTTACTCCTCTATGTAATGTAATTTGTACAGTGAAAATTTTACTAAGGCCTATGGGCATATCAAACATGGCTTAAAACCTTCGTTCTAAAAAATGGAAACAAAATGCACTTACTGGATTCTTGCACATATTCAAAAGGGTTGAATATGTGTAAATAAATTCTTCCACTGACATTATGACAATATTTTCAACTGACAAATAACTCTCAATAGAAGTATAGGGTAGATTCACTGCTTACCCCGTAACCCGTATTTGCTTTTGTTTTGTCCTGCTAATCCAATCAGCAAATTCAATAGTATTAGGAACCTGCCAATTTTTTTCAAAAAGATAAAGACAAATTAGCTTTGCTGAGATAACAAAAGGCAAAAGGAAAGGCATAATAGATATGCAACATATAAGAATAATGAAAGGAACATATTGGAAAAGAGAATGCAATTTTAAGGAAAATGACTACAGTCCCTTCATATGACCAAAATATGATTTTGGGGAAAAAACTAGATGCTGAGAATGTGATGTACACAGCCAATGGAACAAAGTTTAAGAATATGCAGTAGCAACCAGCATCTTGACATGCTTTATGATGATTCAAACAGAGCAGGCAAGTAAGTGCATATCACTTTCAAGTCAACCCATCAAATTATTAGTGGAACTTATACAAAAACTACTCAAAACATATCATAGAAACAACTAAGCCTATTTTTTAATATTAAATTGAAGAACAATCATCTGTCATCAACATTTAAATGACAGTACTCCATCAGTGATTATCCCATTAAAAGATGCCCATTTTCTGATAATATGTTAACTAAAGGCTAAACTATGTCTTTGGGCAAGTAAAATCGCTGTTCATCACCAATAATTGAAAAAGAAAAAAAAATTCTGAAGAGAACAAAATTATTGTCATTTATCTTTCAAGAATCAAATTGATGTCAACTCTTAGCTCAGTCTTTCAAGGATCAAAATGGTAATTTAATTTCTAAGAGAAATAAATTTGATTATTTTTTTCACAAACCTCAGGCTCGTTTTAATTCAATTTAAAGGGCAGGTGATTTCGACAAAACTTTTTGCTTTTCTGTTATAAAAGCGTTCATGACAGAACTATAATGTTCCATGTGCTTTGAGTTGCAGAAACAAATATAGCATTGCAAGTATCAGAACCTGAATTTTTTTAAATATAATCAAGCGCAACTATCTCAAGTAGGATACCAACTGAGGACCAACTAATACCGTGGCAGAAAGGAGGATGATATTGATGTGTCTCGGAAGCATGATAATTACTTCTTCCCAAACAACACCTCTTTCAACATCATTGACATAGTGCACCTCATCAAATATAACCTACCAAATTTATGCAGAAAATAAGTGAGCAAATCAATATAATTGCTAGAAATTCATAAGGACTATCCATTTATTGTTGAAGATAAACCAGACGCCTTTACCCATTCAATGTCTCGAATTATATCTGCACCGCGATAAAGCATTGATCTTAAAATTTCTGTGGTCATGATGAGGCAGGAAGCCTCTGGCCTCAAGCTTAAATCACCGGTAAGAAGCCCAACATCAAACTTCCCACAGAAATCTCTATATTTCTGATTGCTGATGGTTTTTATTGGAGCAGTATACACAGCTCTAGTGCAGTGCTGCATGGATGAAGTTCAAACAGAAATTTTCCAATAAATTTAAGATGTTGCTTCTTGTTCTGCAGTCAAATTGATTAATAGGAATTTGAGAAAAAAGGAAAAACTTGAAAATATCATAAGATTGGATCAAATTATCTGAGAATAGTAGAATGCAAGTAATATAATATTGCACTTAATTGCAATGCTCCAATGAATGACACTGAACAATATGGTCCATGGCTTCATGCAACTATAATGCCGGGAAGCAAAAGGAAAGAAACAGAGAAATTAAACCAGCAGTCAAAAATCCAGGCGTACTTTTGAAGCTAGAGCAAATGCATATTCAGCAACTACTGTCTTTCCAGCTGATGTGTGAGCAGCCACGAAAACAGATTCCCCCTTTTCGAGATAATAAATAGCCTGCAACGTTATACGAGAAGGAAACATAATAAAATATAAAGAGGAACAAAAGTGATATACTCATGCTAGAAATGACATTGAAAGATGACATAATATAAATGACTTCTCATAGTTAAAGATAAATTGAAAACTTCATTGACTATAAGAAAGAATAGTTCTTCTGCAAGGTTGCAAGCTACAAAAAGCATGGATTTTTTCAACAATAGATGAATTGTGATTATGATAATGATAATACAAAAGAATTCAAAATGTGACTGATGCGTTTCCGCCTAATGCACATGATCCAATCTACATAGGCCAATAGACAAAAGGCTCCAGAAAACAGAGACCATCCCCTCCCCTCAACAATTTGGTACGGAAAACATCCTAATCAATATACAATCAACTGAATACATTTGCAAGAACATGTATAAATTACTAACAACAAAAAGGAGCAATTCCAACTAGTCATTTCATAATATGAATTTGATCAAAGGAATGAACTAGGAAAGACATAGAAAGTAAGAAGACAAGTACAAATTAAGAAAGAAAAGCTTTCATATCATAGTAAGGATGAAACAGAAGCATGAAATAAACTTGTTTAAATCAGAATGTCATTGGTAGTTTCTCACAAAGTTGCAACAACAAATATAGATTTCAGACATCAACAATCAGTCAGTTACTTGAAAAATCCCTGGGGACATTGTCACATAAGTCAAGTGGAAGGTATAGCTCAGAAAAATGCGGATGTAAAGATTAGTTTCCAAATTCCAGCCCAAAACAGGAGTAGAGTAGAGAAGCATTCCAACATATCTGTTTTTACTTCTTAGTTTTTTACTGTGCCATGTCTATGAAACAATCATTACATACCTATATTTGTAGCTTCAATCGTAATGTGTTGGAGTGTGGTCAGTGTACTCAGATGACAAATAATAAGATAATTAGCATAGTAAATACCTCCTTCTGAAATGCATCCAATTCGAAGGGAAACTCAAGTGCCATGTCAGGAACAAGTTCATGAAAGTGATCTGCAATTCGTTCACTGGCTTCATGAAGAGCCCAAGCCTGCCAAAAATATAACTTTCCTATCTCAAGCATTGCCACAGAAACGGCAAGAAAATCATGATGAATAACAAGAAAGATAAAGTGTTATTTTAAACATGATTCATTATCACTTTATTACATAACCGCTTACTTCCTTCTGCTGCTGTCCAACTTCAGCACTAAATCCATCCAAATGCAGTTTTGATCCTTCTAAGTCATCTGATAAAATATCATCAAGTGACATTCCACTCTCGTGTGCTTTGCTGGATACCTCAGTCGCATCAACTTCAGCTTCCAACATAACAGTCTCCACTTCTGATAAATGACCTTAACAAACAGCATTATCATTAACCACAAAAGAACTGAAAAAGAGTTTGGTATAATAAAGATTGCATTGGTTACAGACTTGCAGTGGTTTGGTCCAGATTATAGTGCAATGCAAGGATTTCCAAACCTAAAATGTACGTTAAAAGAACTGCAGTTATCAAGAAGTTATAAATACCATCTTCCTCTTGTTCTCCAACAGCATCCTCTTCCCAAGCCTTCTTAAACAAGTCATCAAACTGTACAGACAATCCACTCTGCATTCCAGCATGATTCAATTATTTGTCAACATAAGAAAGCATATCATTTATATGATTACTTCTAAATATAATCAAACAAGCACATCCTTAAATTGACAATCTCCCTGGTACTACCACCATCTATCATAGGTTTTAGGGGGTATACAATGTAACTAAAAGAATATAAACTGAAACAGCTTTTCACAAATTTGGATGCAGAAAATGGTAATAAGAAGATTAACTAACCAATTTTTCATCTAATGAGCTCTTCAGTGTATTGGTGTCCTCGTAAACATTCCAAGAGCATGAATATGGCTGCAAATAAGATAAAACATAACTTACAAGAGGTGTATCAAATTTCAAACTAGGAATAAGATCAAACATAAAGCAAGCAGTAATTTTCCTCATAAATGAATAATTAAAAATAAAAATAAAAATAAAAAATAACCTTGAGCGCACCAAGGTCCAATCCTTGCTTTAAGCTAGGTGGAATTGTCTGAGCAGGGCCACCATTCAAAATTTCATGCACCCATTCACCATTAGAAGCGCCAGGTGGAAGAGTTCTTTCTAAAGCACGGGAATCGTCCAAACCACCTGGACGAAAAGGGCGATTGTTGATGCTTCCCCTAACAAAGTCCTTTGTAGAAGTGCGTGGTAATGGCCCAGATTCTACAGCTCCTGATGTCAGATCAGATACAGATACCTAATAAAACATTATAGGCACTAGCGATAAAGACGACAAAAATCAATTGAGATCAACTTAAAACTATATTTGTTATAATTGTAAACCAAATCTTTGAAAGAATGACACAAATGTGCAAGTTCATATCGTGGTATCAAACTAAATGGACCACTAATTGGGAACACAATTATTGATATATTAAACCCAAAAGCACCTCACACCTCCTCAAACTTTGGTTCCCAGGTTCCTTTCACTGGACGTCGAAACGGTGGTTCCCAAATTGGAACTACCACAGTCCGCGGCAACGATGGCTCCAGAGGAACTTTAGCCCTGTCAAACCAGTCAAATTCCCACTGCCTCCCAACTTTTTCTGGTGAAAATTCATCAGCATCCAGTCCTGGCTGGAGATATGTCTCTTCTATATACTTCTTTATAGATTCCGGTGTCTCCCTAGGAAAGGCAGGTGGCTGAAATAAAGCAGGCAAAAGTTACCAAAGAAAAAAAAAAATTCCAACTCGGGCTTCAAAGATCAGCAGAAAACAAGAAAACCAATATGGTCAAAGGTGCCAAGGCGAGGGTGTAAAAAAGCATAAGCCCAGCCATCTAACCCTGCTAACTACGATGCCAACTAAGTAAAATTAATCAGAGTGTTATAATAACCACTTGTCAGTCTATGGTACTCTTAGCCACAAACAAGGAAGCAACATAGGGTTTTGTAAACTAAACATCTTAAACTTTTATTTCTACTGCAAATGCTATGATTGAGTGTTGAAATTGAAACCAACCAAGCAGTCTTCTGTGGAAAACCTACTACAGAGTGCAGACAACAGATTAAAAAATCTCAGAATATATTATTGAATGTGCTAAAAAAAATAAAGAGAGACAATGAATATTAGGTTGCAATTCAAGTGATACTGTGATGTATAAGATGGCAGAGAAAACCTAAGGAGGGTGAAAAATGGAGTCAAGGGAGAGAGCATATAGGTCAACGGCACAGCACAGGGACTGACCAGAACGAAATCGGGAATGGACCGCAGCGGGTTGTTTTGCTCCGCCGTGGACAGCGGCTCCACCCTGAGGTGACCGCTGTGGCCGGAAAACCCGACCCGGAAAGCGAGCTCGTTGGCTACTGGGATCGGATCCATTGAGTGTGCTCCTCCTCTCTTCTATAATTACTCTTGATTTTACTCCTTATGCTTTGCGTTTTGATTTGGAGAACACTGCAGGGTTTTGATTTTCGCGGGTTTTGGGTGGTGCGGTTAAGAAGGGTTAAAAGGCATTAATTAATGACATGAAGATGAAAGGATAGTGGCATAGTGCAGCGCAAGTAAGGTATCCTTTTTCTTCTTTTTTTCTTACTCGTTAAATGGGGGAAATCATGCATTGCGTCAAATTATCAGCGTAGTTGACCTCGTTTAGTGGGATATTGTTATTGTTAAATAAAAGATTTATTAAGGGCATGTGAGATAAGATGAAAATCTCCCCTAAATTATTGGTATCCTCATATATCAATGTATATTATGGATGAATTAATGTCGTTTTGAATTAAATTAAAGGGATCTAGCCAATGAACAACACACGATAACTACGTAGGGGTAGGGGATGCGCAAATTGTCATCATTTCTGTGCCTTCACCATTCATAGTGAGACGATATAAAAAAGTGACTAAATTTAAAAAAAAACTGAAACTCAAAAGTCAAACTAAATTTGGTTTTTGAAATTTTCAAAACATAAAACCAAAAACTACCCCAAACATGGTCTTAGATATTGGATTTGCAAATTGCGAATTTGATGAATCCGAACCAAATTTAGTTATATGCATTAAGAAAAAAGAATAAAGGTCATTGCATTAATTACTATGGACTCTCATGCTCACATTTGCACTTTGTGTAGTAAATCAATAAAAATCTTTAATCAACCTACCATTATCGGCCCTTCTACAAACATAAAACCCTATTGCTGTTGTCCCCTCACCCCTATTGCCTCGTGATACCATTGTGCATTGTGCATAGGGGTGACAATGTGGGTTAGGCCCGACGGGGCAGGCCGCCAAAAAAGGGCAGCATGGGTTGGGGTTTTTAACCCACAACCCGTTTTGGCCTGCCCTCGTTTTGGGGCGCCCAAAGGTGGATTCAAATGGGTCAGCCCAGCGGGTTGGCCCACCAGTCCATTTTTTTTAAAAAAATTTTGTGTGTTTTTTTCGTTTTTTTAGGCGGGTTAGACGAGCCAACCTGTCAACCTGTCACTTCTACACACATTTTTTTTTTTTTGCGGGTTAGGTGGGTTGGAGGGGCTGGGTCGGGCTAGGATACCCCCAGTCACTTTTTTGGCGGGCCAGCCCGCTCTGCTCCATTTTTCGACGAGTTCTAGAGGGTCGGGCATGTCCACTTTGCCAACCCTATGTGGGTCGGACACAAGCCACATCATGTAGCCTCATTTATTTTGCAGCTCGGATCGACTCGGTCCGTTTATATGCTATAGACACGAGAGAATAAAAGTATTTAACATTTAAAACTGAAACAAGAATCACAAAACTTATTTTATGATTTTGAAATTCAGGTTAAAACTGTTTTAAAATAAATAAAAAACTAATTCAATCCCATTTTATCCAAACAAATTTTGTTTTTAAATTTAATTTTTAAAACTAAAAACTAAAAACTTGGAATCATCCCAAACAACCCTTAAGTTAAGGCAAATGAGTTTTGTTTTTTAAAACCAAATGTACCAAATGAACCTGTCCAAACTAACATTTTTACACTAGCTTGAAATAGGTTAGTTAGGTTGACTCATATTTATGATCATCATAGCTATATTAGACTCACATGTTTTTACGTTTTCATAATTATATCTCTGAGGTTTTGTTTGGTTTGATACCAAAGAATAAAAATGAGAAGAAAAACAAGAATATAACTTTCTATGGTTTTGTTGAGAGAATAACTAGGATGGATTGAAAATAATATAGTTTCACACAAAATATTTTCCCTAAATCATCGGAAAGAAAATGGAAGAAAAAACCCTACTTTTGACAAGAACATCTAATGGCATATTTGGAATTGTATTGATTTTTCTCTCATCGTATGTCACAACATAAACTTGTAGAGATAATTTATGTGATGACTACATGTCGCGATGTGAGAAAAATAGATAACTAAACACACACTAAATCATTACTTTTATTACGGTTAGTTTTTTGCTTAAAAATATTTATGTCATTTTACATTTTCCATAATCATTTTTTAAAATATTTCATGTGTTTGTTTCAAATTTAAAATAAAAGTAATTGTTCTTTAACATAAACAAGCACAAATCAATTACTACTCTTCATCAAAATATTTAAAATGAATCACTAAATTATTTTATTTCAAAATCGCTTTTTCAAAAATGTATTTTAAATAAAAATCTAATCTATCTATTCTAATTAAAATAAAAATAATTGTTTTTTAACACAAACAAACACAAATCAATTACTACTCTTCATCAAATCAAAATATTTAAAATGAATCACTAAATTGTTTTCTTTCAGAATCGCTTTTCTAAAATTTTATTTTAAATAAAAAAAGTCCATAGCAACACGTAAGAAGGAAAGCAAATCGCAAACCCAATTCGACCTGACAAGGACTTATCAAATGTTAGTGGGGGAATCATCATTCGTCACGCCACGTGGGTTTTTGTGTCAACCACGTGGCATTTTTCAATGGCCTACGAAATGCGAGCCGCACAAAACCGAACCGTGACAGAATATAACGGCCCACGGCCCACGAAGAATTCAAGCATATTTAATTCTGGTCTGGCGTCCGATTCTCCAGAAACTTCTCAGGAAAATCACAGCCTCACATTTCCTCCCTCTATATAAACCTCCTCAGCATCCCAACGCCCTTCTTTCCACAAAAAACGCAACCATCTTCGTGTCGTTCACCGGGAGCGCCTGCGTTGATTCTCCATTTGTCAACATTCATTTATCGTCGTTGTTCATCTGCTGCTATGGTAAGTTCGATTCTCCTCCTTCCTTGGACATACGGAGAGCAATCTAGCCGATCACGTCTTCATTATTTTTTTTTGTTTTGTTTTTCGTGAAATTTTCGCGGGAAATTGAACTCGCTCTTCCCATTTTCGATTTCACGAAGCTTTAGCTAATCATGTTTAGGTTGATTTCGTGTTTTGAAGGGGCTCAAATGAAGGCTGATTTTGAATTTCGTCGAATTGTGTGTTTTTATTTTCTATTTTTGGTGGAGTTTGATGGAATAGGATGGAGCTGTGGCGGATGTTGGAGGTTATACGCATTACGATTTTTGAAACTAAAATCTTGAAATTTATTTTGGATTTTGTTTTAGTGGCTTTATTAGCAGAACGGTTTGGTACCTCATCAACAAGTAATCGATTATTTCTCTTTCATAATTTTTGGACATGTAATGTAATGGCGGATATCGGTTAATTCCTGCGTGCGGGTCAATTAGATATCGAAGGATTATTTGATGAGCGTGTTGAAGTTCATTTGTACTATTGATTCCATATTGTGTTTTTTTAACTTTGATTTTATGCATGTACAGACTTAGTTATTTGAGTATGTTATTTTGTGTGGATCGGCCAGTGGCCTTGTTTAATAATTAATGGTACATTTATATTTATTGTATAAGCATTGAAGTATTGATTTTATTTTTTTGGGCTTGCTCGCTGAATTATTGCAGATGTCGTATTCAAGGAGATCAAGGTAAGATGCTCACTGAATGTTTAATTTTGCAATTCGATTTCCAGTAGTGGCTTTTGCGTTTTTGCAATTTTGCTTATGCGTTCAGTTTTCGTTCCACAGGTATTCTCCTTCTCCCTCTCCATACAGGCGATACGGTAGGTCTGTATCCAGGTCTCTTTCAAGGTCGAGATCCAGAAGCCGTTCAAGGTAGGACTCTCTCTCTCCCTTTTTAAAAAAAAAAAATCATTTTCTGGTTTAATACATTTGTGTGTAATATTGCTTATCCATTATCATATTTGGTTATCTGATTTTGCATTTGTGTTTGAACCGTTTTGTTATGGTGATTTAGGAGCACGTCAGTAGATGCAGAAAATCCAGGAAACAATTTGTATGTGACAGGATTGTCTCCTAGGATCACCAAGAGAGAATTGGAGAAGCATTTCGCTGCTGAGGGAAAAGTATGTTCTTCAACCCTTAATACTTGTTGGTAGTTTTAACTTTTAAGTTCTGACATATTAGTTGAATAGCTTATTATTCCTTTAATTTTAATTATGATGCCTATCCACTGTTTCTTACCTTTTGAGTTGCTTTCTTAGGTGATAGATGTGCATCTGGTAGTTGATCCATGGACAAGGGAATCCCGTGGGTTTGGGTTTGTGACAATGGAAACTGTCAAAGAAGCTGATCGATGTGTAAAATATCTGAATCGCTCTGTACTAGAAGGGCGTGTCATCACGGTGGAGAAGGTATACTTCTTCAGCAATGTCTCATTTTGGGGCTTGGATTCTTAATTGTTTTGATTTTTGTTCAACTCCATTGCATGGAAGATATATCGATGATTTGCTTTTTAAGTTCTCTTGAGTTTTGAAAGTTTTGTGCTTCTTTCCATTTGAAGTTTCTGTGACAGCAGGTTAGCTGTGTGAAGCAGCCCATCATCAAACTCTCAAATCACAGCTAAACAAACAAATCAAATCAAATCAAATACATCAACAAGTATCAGATCATTGGGGTTGTATGCCCTGCATTTCCCTCTTTTTTTCTTGCCTTTATATCTTATTATTCTATGTTCCCTAAATTTTTATGGTTCTTCAGACCCTTCTCCGACAAATGCTAGTGTTTATATTTATACTCTGGCTAAATATGTAATATTTTGATTTTATATTGATGTTATTGTTGCTTACCTTCCTGTGTATAGCAATTCCGTATCCTCATGCCGTTGTTTGCATTTATTGCAGGCTAGAAGACGACGTGGTCGAACCCCAACACCTGGGAAGTATCTAGGGCTCAGGACAATCCGAGGTGTTTCATTTGTTCTTTCTTGTGGTTTCATTTTTTATTATCCAAACACAATTGTTTATTTGTTCTTATTTTGTTTGCTAATATTTATCACCATGTTTAATATAGCACGCCGTCGCTCTCCAAGCTACTCTCCTCGTCGCTCTCCTAGCTATTCTCCTTACAGAAGAAGCTACAGTCGTTCACCTTATTCTTCAGACCGTAGCAGGAGCCGCTCTTACTCTCCTGACTACAGGCGAAGGAGGTCTTATTCTCCTGACTACAGGCGAAGGAGAAGGTCTTACTCTCCATACTATCGTCGACGTGGGTCATACTCTCGTTATGATTATTCTCATTATGAACGGCGCCGCCGGTCATATTCTAGGTCTCGCTCCCCTTACAGCGGGTCTCCCGTGAGCATGGGTGACAGATCATACTCCAGATACGACTCACCCGATGATAATTACTACTACTATAACAGAAGGCACCGTTACAGGTCAGTCTCTCGAAGTGTCTCACCCAGGCCAAGGAGGTCGAGGAGGAGCTACTCGCCTAGTGCCTCCCCTGTTCGAAGGAGGAGTTATTCACCAAGTGTGTCCCCCAGGCCAAGGAAGAGATCTGGGAGGAGTCATTCAAGAAGCTCTAGAAGGAGTGGTGGTTATTCCAAACCCAAGTATTCGCGATCAAGAAGCTCGAGTGTGAATGCAAGTTCAAGATCGTTTTCGAGGTCGAACACTCCTAGCTCTGCCTCGCCTTCAACTTGAAGTTAGTCGGTGCTAGATTTTTCCTAAACATCCTAGGTTTATTGGTGTGGGTGGGTTCATATATATATAGACTATAGTGTGTAGATGGGGTATTTCGTTCCGTAGTTTCATTATTCAGGACTTGTCTCTACACACCTAATGCTATTTTTGATATGCTGTGGCTACTGGAAATACGTTTCCATCAGTATAGAAACCGATATTGTAGTATCGTATGGTTTGGTTGTACTGTTTAGAACTAATCAACTTATCTTTCGTTTTACAAGAATAAATGGAACATGATTACGTTGCTATAGGTACTCAAATAGTTCAACATCAAGTTAAATGTTCTATTAAATGTTTGTTTGAAATCCCTCTCTAACGAGGTTAAAAATGTCCAATATATTTTTCTCCTCTTCGTTAAGATTTGAAATAAACATGTCTAGCTAAGCGAAATTCTCAAATAGATGGTTTTATCCAAAAAGAAATGCGTTTTTAATATTATGGATTTAATAATACCTTCCACATGTTAAATTAGTGCGCTTGTAGTAGACAGAAGATCTACCCTATAAGTTACAAGGTAATTAAATTATTCTTACTCTCTAGATTTCTACTACTTTAAAGCATCAAACAACAAAACATTTTCACCAATTTGTAAAATTGCTTGTGTATTATCGGCCAAGCTCGCTCCAAGGCCAAGTTAAAGATTAGATGTTAACAACTTACGAGCTGAAGATTTTGCTATTTATTGAATTAACTGAGACCTTCAAACTTTTAATTTATTATGTCGATTAATATTTACTTAAGAATATTCCACAACACTACAACAAACAAATGAACAAAAAAAAAACGCAACCCCAAATAGTTCAATAAAATTTTCTACTTAGGCTAAAATCATCAATCATCAATAATACAACATTTAAACCTTCTTGAAGGAAATGATTTTATTAAACTGAACAAGAATGAGGACCAGAGTAGTCCATTACAAAGATGAAAAGTTGTGATCGCTTTGGAAACTGAAAATAGAATATTAAAGTTATAATTTATTTTTCATATAGAAGCAGATGCATTGAGAAGGCCCTTAGTATACTAAATAGAGAGCTATATTCATTTTTATTCATGTCTACATTTTAATTGTAACTCTCTTTGTGCTGCTATACAGAGACTTGAATGCAAGGGATATATATCCAGCTGAAATTATGGTACGCGGCACTCTTCTATGTTCCAAATTTCCTTGGCATACTGAGCAATTGTCCTGTCACTGCTGAACTTCCCACTCCCAGCAGTGCTTAAGATAGACATTTTTAGCCACCTTTTCTTATCACTGCATGCAAAACATACCAAACAAAAATATATACACTAAGGATACCTTTTATGGGTGAAAAATGAAATTTGTAAAAGTCAAAAAAGTAATGTTACTTTGCTAGAAGGGTTTCATTTTAAACCACAATCAGCTAGAGAGGAAACTAAAAGGAGAAAACAAGAGAGATTGATGGAGTCTTACCGATAAGCTTCGTCTACTTTGGCCTGAGCATCCATGTAGCTTGGGAAGTCATAACCAACAAGAAAGTAATCACCACGACCATAGCCAGAATTTCCTTCCAAAGACTCCAGCAATGGGTTGTAGTTATAGCTTCCAAACACCCCACTTCTAATAAACTTTTTTGCCTCCTCGAATCGAGGATCTGGTTTGAACTATATAAATCACAACAAATGGTAATGTTAACAGAACAGTCATTATGGAAAAAATGAAATTTCAAAGCTTTTTTGGTTTGTCAAAACGTTTTCTATTTTTTTTTCTCTTGTTTTCACTTTTAATTACAAAAATACCACTTTAATTTTACTTCAAGTTTATAATGTTTTGCATGGGAATCAATTAAAACATTTGTTTTCATTATTTCCTATACAAAACAAAATAGAAAACAAAGTGAAAATAAGGTGATGTTTTATGATTAAAAGTGAAAGCAAAAGAAAAGTTTTCACAAACCAAACAGATCGTAAAGTTCAAAAAAATTAGTGCATATTTGTATATATTTTGCATCTTTTCTTTGCAGCTTTTGAAAAAGAAAAGGAAAAATCATTTATTTTCTGTACATGTACTTTGAATGAATGTAAATGCATACCAGTCCATTCTCTCTTTCCTTCCTCAGTCGAGGGACATCTTCTGCTGTTGCACCAAAAAGGAAAAAATTCTCCTCACCAACCTCCTCCCTGATTTCCACATTAGCTCCATCTAATGTGCCTATTATAAGGCACCCATTCAAAGCAAATTTCATGTTGCTTGTGCCACTTGCTTCCATGCCTGCAGTGCTAATATGCTGCGATAGCTCACTCCCCGGAATCAGCACCTCCGCCACTGACACATTGTAATTTGGGACAAACACAACCTGAAAAACGTTTCAAATAAGTAAGAACAAGTTTCATTACATTTTGTTCCTCAACAAGCATAACATCAAACTTCCAACACATCAGCAATTTTTCTGTTTCATAAGGATATTATATTTCTTTTACTATTGGCGCACACAATTGTTTTGAGGGCCTGAAATGGAACCACCGGCAATAATAAACTGTCATTCTCTCCCTATGAACAAAGCACTTGGTATCTAAAAATTTTCAGCTTTCAAAAACAAAGGCACTAATGTTATCTAAAAAGTACTGCAAAATTAAGTTACCTTCAAGTAGCTATTGACCTGAGGATCACTGTTTACAACAGCACCGACATCATTGACCAGCTTGACTATTCTTTTAGCATTTGTGTATGTTGCAAATGCCTTTCCTCCGATCATGACAGTGCGTGGAGTTGTGTTTTTACGTTCCTCAGGGCTCATCTCCTATTACAGTTAAGTTATAAGGACTATTTTAGTACAAGTCACATGTTTCATATGATGTTGGGATCTTTTTGTAAAAGAGTAAACCCTCAAATGGGTCCTCTAAAGACTAGGGAGCCGTCACAATGGGAATTTCATAATTTCATTCCATCAAACAGTGGGATGTTTTTCATACCTTTAATTTCTTGTATCTATAAATCACACCAAGAATATTTAGTAGCTGCCTCTTGTATTCATGGATACGCTTGACTTGAATGTCAAATAGACTATCAGGGTCAATGCTCTCCCCTGTCACCTGCAGAATGTACTGTGCCAAGCGCTGCTTATTAGCCATCTTTGCAGACAGCCATTCTGCTTGTAGGTCTTCATTGTCAGCAAACTACAGGGAAAAAAGCACCAGGAGTTGAATGTTAGAATGTTGCAATAATAGGAATCAGTTAGCTGTAGAGAAGCATCCGGGTACCCCACCTGTCGAAGACCTGTTAACAAGTCAAGATTGGTTACCCATTTATCAGTTTTTAACCACTTGGTGATTATACTGCTTAGCTCAGGACTGCAAAAATGGAGCCATCTTCGAGGTGTAATGCCATTAGTTTTATTTTGGAACTTTGTTGGCCATATCGAAACATAATTTGCAAATAATTCTGACTTTAATATATCACTGTGTAACTGGGCAACACCGTTCACCTACAAATAGATGGGCACCAAGAAGTTAATAAATCTCAATTGAAGTCAATTTCACAAATATTTAAAACGGGGTTACAGAGACAAAGAAAATCAATAATAATAAAAAATTAGAGAGAAAGGAATAAAAGTATAAGAAACAAAAAAACAATAACAACCAGTCTTTTCCCACCAAGTGAGGTTGGCTACATTGACCAATCGATGCCATAAACTCTTGTCATGTATTAGGTCCAAACATAGACTATTTATCTCTAAATCTCTCTTAATGGTTTAACCTATAGTTTTCCTTGTTCTCCCTATCTTTAACCATTGGACTATCTGTCATCTAGTCAACCCTTCTTACCAATGCTTCTACAGACCTTCTCCATACATACCCAGACAAGAATGATATACACTCAGGTAATGTGCTTGCTAGAGTAAGACTTTAACAAGGACTCTGATTTGCATCATTTCAATGTTCAGTCTCACCTTTGTTCCAATACCACTATTGGACCACTAGGTGAGTTTGGAGAAACATGTGAATCGTGCAATGCGGTATTAACTTAGCAGAGGTTATTGACTGCAAAGAAATATTCAAGAAAATAATGTAAAATGCAAGAAATGTACTTGCTAGAGTAACAGTGTTACTGGAATTTGGTTTACATTTATTCAAAAACATTCAGTTTAGTATTTTTCCTAAGACAATTATTGGAACTCAGTCATTTGGAGAAATTAGAAGACAGAAGACAAGAATATGGTAAAATGGATGAGACTCTTCTTTGAAGTTCAAATAAGTGCATCACTTACCGTATGAGAAGAAACCACACACAAATTTGCCATCCGAACTACTGGCTTCTGGGGATTATTGTCCAAGATGCGCATGTTGGAAAGCTCACTCTCAAGGTCCAATCGGGTTTTACTTATCATTGCAGTGAACTGCAAGAATTTTATGATTTACACATCTAAAATATCAATACACCTTTTCCAGAGTTTATTAAAGAGAAACAAGGAAGATGAGAAACTCACTCTCTTGTCAATTTCTTCAATGATTTCCATATGGCGAGGAAGTAGTTTCCACATTACAGGTTGAGACCATTTCTCCAGCGCTTCAGGCAGGACAGTATGATTAGTGTAAGCAATTGTCCTGGTTAAGATATAACATCAAATTTTAGCAGTAAGCAAAACAGTAATACACAACAAAAAATTGACGGGCCTCAAAAGAAAGAAAATGGCAAATAACCATTCCAAGTAACAATTTCTACAATTTACCAACCTTGATGTCACATCCCATGCCTCATCCCATCCAAGCCCTTCATCATCCATAAGTAATCGCATCAACTCTGGTATTGAAAGGGTTGGGTGAGTATCATTCAATTGTACAGCAACCTTTGTTGGGAACTCGGACCAGTTCCAAGGTCCCTTCCCTTGTCTCCTCTCCTTGAATCGGGAAATAATGTCCTGTAAATGTAATTGGTCCAAGATGAGTGGACAACATTAAGAATAGCCTGTCAAACAAAAGAGGTACTATATTTCTTGTTGGTATTTGGTAACAACAAATGTTAAGACTAGTCCCGATAGAAACTAAAATATTTTGTTAGTTACATCAATTGACTGAGGGGGGATGTGAATTAGTGATATCTCTCAAACTTTAAAATGAAGGTGATCTTGACTTTGAATAAAGACAACATCAAACCAGCATAATACAATCATTTATCTTGCACCACTGCCAAAAGTTTCAATTCAAATCCTAACTCCCTAAGGGAGCACAAAACATGAAGAACATTTAAAATGAAAATGAAAATTACCAGGTGGATTTAACTTACTTGGAGTGATGCACTGCAGAGAAAGAACTGCTGCTTCAGCCGTAAAAGTTTTCCACCTTCTGTGGCATCCCCAGGATATAAAACCGCACAAATCTACAAAAACAAATTTTGATATAGAACTGCTTCACAGAACTTTATGCTTGATTCTTCTTTACAGGACCAATAGCCAGGGAGAGGTGATAATGGGAAGAGATAACAAAATTCAACAGGATTTGTCCCATGACCTTATAAAGGCAAAGGCATGCTTATCTCTGTATGTATTTCATTCTTGTAACTGTTGGTTATTCTTGAATTAGTAATGAAAAATTCACTGACACCAACCTGTTGAGCTCGTGAGTGAAGCACTGAAGCAGATTCATGCTGGCCATCATTAAATAAAAATAAATTAAAATCCTCAGCACACGCTTTTGCTTCCCAGAGTCGAAGACTGATGGTGTTCTTGGTGTGGTATCCCGGAATTGGCACATCATAAGCTAGTGCTTGCACAACTTCTCCTCCAACCCATTTTCGGCTGGCATACACACAATATGTAAGTACTTTTATAGTATTGGTTTTCACTATTATAGATAGTCATGTACCAAAGCAGCCTAAAATTGATTTCATGAGTAATTCAGTAGATCTATACTTGCCTTCCATTAGGATTAACCTCAACTTGGCCAAAGAATCTGATGGGGTACATAATGCCATGCCTCACAACTTCCCAGGGGCTAAACTTCTGTTTTATTTTCATTTGATTTTATGCATCAGTATCCCATGAAACATGTGATATAGTTCTATAGATTCGAAAGAATGGATATAAACCAAACCTCAAGCCAGTCCTCTGCAACTTCCTCTTGACCTTCTCTAGCGATTATCTGCTTAAATAGCCCATATCTATACCTCAAACCATACCCCCAAGCAGGCAAATTAAGTGTTGCCATGGAATCCAGAAAGCAAGAAGCAAGCCTACCAAGACCACCATTTCCTAGTGCTGCATCCTTCTCCTGCAAAGGTTCATGTTGAAGGGTCCAGCAATCACTTTTTATATACTAGATATCAAAATATATCATAGATATGAAGCAACACAGACTTTTAGAAGAAGCTTTCATTCTGAAGAATTAAAGTTGAATTTATTACAACTATTCCTTGGTGATTAAACCAGAGAGAAATAAAAATCATTTGAATCATGCAAAATATTTTGGAATAATCCCCCCGCAGTTTATCAATCAATTACATAATTTGGCAACATAAAGTAGCATGAGATCACTCATTAGTTATTAGACTATTAACCTATCTATATTTGTTTTTCTTGCTAAACCTTGTAACAGGAAATGTTTGCTTCAAATTTGTATGATTTTACATTGGTTGGCACATTCCTGGAAGAAAAAGTACAAACCAACCATCCTTTCCCATAAATCATGTTTCTCTTTCTCACGATCAACAAATGCTTTGAGTTAGAGATGTAAAACCATTCATGTATCACCGCCTAAAAGCTTAGGATTTCAGGTGGGTTGGTTCTTAGCATGATATCAAAGTATTTGTCTATGATGAAGTAATAAGAGTTCAACTGTTGCTGCCCCACACTTTATAATAAAATAAAATCTTAGCACAAGGTAAAGTTGGCCTGTGTGCTTTCAGGAGGATTCATCCTTGCCTCCTTGACACTTGGTTGCCAACTCAATGATCTTACACGGACTGGGCTGATTTCATGATAAAGGCTCCAGAGAAAAATATATTTCATAGAAAGGTTGCAAATTTTTTGGTTACCTGCTCAGTTATTTCTTCAAGTTTGAGTCCGAATTTGTGCAAAGCATCAGCATATGCATCTTGGACATTAAGATTTCCAATAGCATTGGTCAAAGCTCGACCTTGAAGGAACTCCATTGATAAGTAGTAAGTTTGCTTGGGATCAACTTTGTGAAAATGAAGGTATGTTTCATTCCATTGCTGAAATGATTATCATCAATGTAAAATAACAGTATTAGTCCTATCCAAACAAACAATATACTAACCTAGGACTTAAATCAGAATTGAGAAAGAACACACTATATACAAAACTTGAAAAACATTCTTATTTAATTTATGTAGTACAATTTAATCACTTCTATATGAATGAAACACTATTGACTCACACAAAAAAATTCAAAATTTAAACACGGGCATAGACATCCCAATTCCAAGAAGTGTATCATTATACCCGAATGAGACGATCACGAACACTCACTGCAGTGGCATAGTAAGCTTCTTCCAGCTCAAACCTGAAAGGGGAAAAATGAGGACTGTACTGAGCATGATAACTGATATTGGATGCAATCTCATCAGGCTTTTCAGCCAATGGATGTGCCACTGCTGGAATTTTGGCAGCAACCGGAGTAGCACCAACACCACCGCCACCATTATTCTCTACTTTTGCAGCCATTTCCAAATCCTTATCTTTATCCTGTGACCAAAAATTGAAAATCACACTACCCACTTAATCAAATTGTCACCAAATAGAAACTTTATCCTGTATCAATCAAAGTGATCATGAACAGGAAGCACCCCAAGTGAGGGGGAAAAAAAAAACTACCTCTTCCAACTTCAAGCAATGCTATCTATCCGTGTCTCTATAAAAGCTCAATAACTGAAGAAATGGGCAAGTGGGAAAGAAAGAGATTAATAAGCAGAAAGAAAATCTGGGTTTGGAAGCATACGTGAAGATATTTCCAGGAATGGTATTGCTAGGCCACGAAAGAGAATCAGGAGATATGATGCTAAATGATACCTCAAGTGAGACTGAGACCCATCAAGTGGACACAGAAAAGAAGAAAATATCTGAGAAGATTCGATTTTTTTTTCTTCTCTTCTATTGAAGTTGACAAAAAAAGTGAGAAGTGAGAGTGAAGGAAGGAAGGGTCACATGAAAGGGTGAGTGCAGTGGTGTTGGGGTTGGATTTGGATTTAGCATGGGGATGGCAAAATTTTGGAAGAACAATAGTAGGATCGGATAGTTTTGGAACGGTCAGAAGGTGGACACGTGGTTGTTTTTATTGGAAGCGGTAGCAACGGGAAAAGGTTGCTGTTTTGTAAGTGCGGTTGCACCTCACGGACGACGATGGAAACGTTGGTGTAACCTACGTCTTTTAATATTCACGTGACATGTTATTTTAGCAGAAAAAATAGGAATATTATTTTTTTGGTTCCGTCTGTTTTTTATTTATTTACTGCTGCATAAAGAATTGATATGTGTTTTCGGAAAAATAATAAGTAAGACTAAAATGTGATTGCATGATATTTAATGCGCAAATCAAAGGAATATAAAATGTTACTCATGGTTAAAATTTGATTAAAATATCGGGGATCTTGTTCCTAAGTGAGCAACTCATTTATCAATAGTTATAAATGACAAATCAGAGATATGTTGAACTATCAGCCTTAATTTTATGGGAAATCTGGAAAATTCGTCAGTCTCGGTTAAAATTAAAATATGGATCTGCTCTGCTCTCTAGTTAGATTAAAATATGTTAGTCTCGGTTGAAAATTGGTTGCTTTCTGTGATCTTTTACCCAAATTTAATCTTATGTTGTTTGCTTCTTAATTCTTATGTCCCCTTTTTCTTTTTCAATTTAGTCCAAGTAAAGACCCAGGTAAGGATTAGGAAAAAAAGTTCAGTGCTTCAGTGGTATGTGCTGATCTTTTCATTCAAGTACAAATACTTGATACGTATGGTTAGCCTTTCCTGATTAACTTTTTCTTTTTAAAAAAAAGGAAAAAAAAAAAGGGAAAAAAAGGTCAGATTGCTGCATATCAATTTGATTGAAGCCAATAAGTAGATTCTCACTGGTTACACTAGCCTTTACAACACCCCAAGTCACAACATAAAGGAATCAAGAGAATTTCAAAATGGAAGAGGGAAGAACATCAAAAAACCAACACCTTCAGGTATATGAACACGATACAAACAAACAAGAGCAGTATTACTATTAGCCATGTGTTGTTGACTATCTGAACAATCAATGAACAAATTTTCAGAAAATGAATTTTGATTTGACTATGCCGAGACAAATTGATTCGACGTGTGCCTATTCTTCCTAGAATCTCTCTGAGGAAAATCTGCAGAATGGTGGTGAGAAGCATTAATGGGAGGATGAGAAAAGGCTTTGTCTCTGAACTCTTTGCGGATGCCCCATAGAACCTCTGCACAGTTCCTCATGGATGGCCGTGATCGTCTCACAGGTGCAAGGCATTGGAAAGCAAGCTTCAGAACCTTGTGCACTGCCCTGTTTGAGGCTGGACTTCTCCTAAGCCTTTGATCCATTGCAATCACAATTTCTCCTTGTTTCAACATCTGCATTGCCTGCACACATACATGCAAATTATGTCAGTCTAATCAATTCAGTGATTCATTGTGATGAGATCGCACATCAACTAAAGATATGGTCAAAGTAGCTTTTGGGATTGAGTTAGGCCTAACCCAAATTCTAAGATGATATCAGAGCCTATCTCATTTTCAATTCATTGTCATCATCGTCATCATAAGATACAAAGGAAAGGGTATGCTATGCTTTGCATTTCATATTATTTGTATGTATAATTTAAATTAATTCCTTAAAGGAACATCAATCTTAGCCTTGCAGAAACATGAGGCAAGCTGATCCCATTCAGCAAGGATTGTTGTATGGCTTTAATTTACTCCTTTGTTAAGAAAACATTGATCAATTATTGGTTCTTTCTATAGCCCCTATGGTAACATGACAATATTGTGCCTTATAAGAACGAGGTTTGGTTCTAATTGAAGATATAATCAAAATTATTGAGTCGAAATTAGAAAACTAGGATTTATTAGAGAGCTTATGCTGTTACTTTGAGATCTTTTTTAGTCAACATTACTGATCTGTAATTATTATTAGATTAATTAGAATTAATCCATTAGAATTTTTAAGTAAAAAAGTTATATTAAGTTAATGTACCAAGGACTAATGGACTATTCCAATTTGTTGGAAATTTGGCAACAGAATCTTTATATATTTTTCTTGCATTTCCTTGTTTCCCCAAATTCAATATTAGTAATTACATATCCTATACTCCTATTTATGTCCATAATATGCTTTTAATAGCCAAATCTGAAACTTTATCACCTTGCTAGTGTTATGGGAGCAAGAAATATGAGTGGAAAGATATGTCCAATCAATGGTACTATATGGTTGTATGGTGAGTGGTGACTGTCTCCCACGTAGAAATGGAGGCTAATAAACTATGTAGAACTAAACTTAAACTTTCAGAAGAGAAGTATTATCAAATAACCATCTATAATTGATATATTAGTCCACTGATAAGGTAATGTTAGCAACTTCTTGTTATTGATTTCCTTATTCTCTAATTAAGGAATTTGCTGTGAACAGAGATACCACATTTGATTACTTTTGGCCTTACATGTGTTTATCTTTGACATTTAAATTGTACAGTTACAAACAGAAGGAAAAAACTTTTAATAGTTCAAATCTATGATATCATTTTCTTGAATAATCAACTAACCAAAATTTGCATGCTTAGAAATAACATGGATTCTAAACAAAATTCACTCTCTATGTTTCCTACATTTTGCCTGGGATATAATTGAACCATTCACTACTTATTCTACAGTAAGTATAAACACTATCTTAGTTCTTTTGCAATGCATTAAGGAGTTTTGCCATACTTACCCATTTAATTGTAACTCTCTCACTGAGGGGTCTCTTTGGTTCAACTGGATGTCTTCCTGTCATCATTTCAACAAGTAACACGCCAAAGGAATAAACATCACTCTTTTCAGAGAGGTGGTGTGTTCTCATGTAATCAGGATCCAGGTAGCCAGCTGTTCCTTTAATTTGAGTTGAAATGTGGGTTGCGGCGGGGTCTTCCGCGGCCAACCGGGCGAAACCAAAGTCTGCCACTTTGGCCCTTAGATTGTCAGTGATTAATATATTTGATGCTTTGATGTCTCTGTGAATAATTGGATGATCTGTCAATCAAACAATAAGGAGAAGAGCACAAACAAGACGACATGATTAGTTGTTACAATACTTGATGCAGACCCTGCAAATAGCATTGCAAATAGTATATTTTTTGTTACAAATTTCTTCCTTTCTAATCTAGTTCTAAGGGCACATACCTGTGTACATATGAAGGTATGTAATTGCATGAGCTACATCAATTGCTATGTCTAGACGCTCACCGATTTCTAGTCCATTTCCCCGCACACCTGCATTAATAATTGACAACTTCTGTGTCATTGCATGCCATAGGAGTTGATTATAAAGCTAATATATTTCATTGCTGCATTATGATTGTAGTTACAATAATCTGATTGTGACAATATAGGAGTTGATTATACTTACCATCTAGATGTTCCCGAAGGGTTCCATTGTTAACATATTCAGTAACAATAATCTTTTCCTCTCCATGCTCCAAATATCCATGCCACTTCACAAGATTCAGATGCTCAATTTTTGACAAGGTGTTTATTTCATTTCTGAACTCAGCCAAGTGATTGCTTTGTACATCCTGTCAAGAAACTTAGGCTATATCAGAGGCTCATTGATAAAACCTAATAAAGCTAAAAATTCATATATGATGATGAATCTACTTCTTTTTTTCATCAACTTCAATCACATTTGAACAAATTCTAGAGATGGGAAATTGTCAAAAGATGAACTTTATGCCATCATACCTTCCTGGCACGCTTTACAGCCACAAGGGGTCCATTACTAAGCTTGCCCTTATATACTGTTCCAAACCCACCTTCCCCAATCTTATTATCTGGAGAGAATTTTGCTGTTGCCTTATAAATTTCCTCAAAGGAAAAGTTTCCCATCCCAAGTTGACTACTTGATGTGGTAGATGATGCTGAGGATTGAGAAAACTTCCATTTTGACGAACTCTTAGAACTATCAGATGATACATCTGTTGAAGCTGCAAATTCCAATAAATCTTAAATTTTAGAAAACCCATGATTGTGATGAGCTAAGATGAATGGAGAAAAAAAAAGTTTTCCACAATCTCAATTCCAGTATTATACATAAAGGGTTGACCATAAACAAGCACAATTAAATAAATTCATTCACATCATCAAATGGTAAAATGGAAAACATATATTATTATTCATCAGACTCACATGATACCCCTCTGACTTTGTGTGTATTCTTTGTGTCATCATTTTCAACAGCTTCTGAGGCTGTTTTTCTTTTCCCAGGGAGAAACAATGCAAAAACGCTTGCACATTTCTTGACAGCAGACTTGAAATATGTCATGGGAGCACTATGATTCTTGTTAGGATTTTGCCTCTTTGTGCCATTGCCAATGCCATTGCCTTTACCACTATCTTTGAGACCAGCATTCTTTTTTCTTTGGCTAGACTGATGCAAGCTGGGGGTTCGTGGTTTCTTCATTTGCATAAGCTAAAGACTATTCAATATCATCTCTTCTTTATTGCCAATATTCAAAAGGGAGATCATCTAAGTTGCTTTCATTTTCTTGCCATGTGTAGTTTCATTCATACCTTAACCTGTTTTTTAAACATTTTTTGTTCTTGTCCAATGAAAATTATTAGCCTGCAAAGAGTATATATATTTTTTGTCTTTCAAAGTTAACATTTTATAAGTAAAAGTCCAACCAATTACATCCCACCAGGTCAAAGGATCAGCAGCCAAGAAACCAAAACAAAAGTATATTATTAATTCAAAATCATTCTCCGTCAGTGGCTAGTTGGAGTTGGACCTGAATGAAAGGCTTTCTTGTCTGAATGTGCCTGTCTTAGTCACTACGCGGTTTCAATTGGGCCTTACCGCATGCATGTGACTTAAAAGGACTTTTCTTTTGGACTTCGTTTTTGAGATGAGAAATGGTTTGGAAAATGATCAATATACCACACAAAATTTGTCATCGACCCTACTTTAACATGAAAATTTCAAAATTGTCCTATTTTAATATTACGTTTTGCTTTTTGAAATCTCAAAATCACATTTTTTTCAGAAACTGAAGTTTTTAGAATATAATTTTGTATTCCAGAAACTCTAGTTTTTTTTCCAGAAAAATGCGATTTCGGGATCTGAAGTAGCAAAACACGATATTAAAAAAGGATAGTTTTTGAATTTAAAGGCTAAAATGGGGTGAATGGCAAATTTTGTGGGGTGTATTTACCACTTTCCAATGGTTTTGACACAAAAATGTTACAGTCAGCTGTGTCGAAACGAAACAAAATCTTGTTATAATCTTCTTTTGGTAGTGTTACTTACAAGGGTTGGCTAAGAGAAACTCATTTTTGTCTTTGTTGTAAGCCATTGAATGATTTAACCAAATACCACATCAATGGTTTACAGAGGACAGTGATTTGTTTTTGTGATTTACAATTAGATACACTGAACCTTTTGTTTTTTTTCCCGTAAAATGAGTTATAATATATATTCATTTTAATGAATTTCCCATAATTTTTAGCCTAAAAATGGTGCCCCCTCTCAAGGGCAACATGGAAAATAGTCCAGCCAGCGAAAGTTGTTAATTAGATAATTTTGAAACTATAGCAATATAAATATTCTTGTATGTGTATTATAGTTACTATTTAATAATAATTTTGTTTATTTACTCAATTAACAAGTAACAACCCGAGAAAATATAGATTGACCAAAGGTGTGTGCCAGCTGTTAGCACGTTGCACTGCACCAAAATGAGAAAGTCTCGAGTACATTCCTTGATTTCTTCTGTGTCTTGTAATTGAAGAAAGACTCATTTTACAATTCCAGGAAACTGACATGCATTTTCCGTATACCAGGAGAAGACATTCCTAGAAATGAACCAGAAGACCCACAAATAGTGATGTACTTGATGATGACACTCAACAAAGTGGATGCAAACAAAGCTACTATTTGGTTTAGATTATTTTAAGGAAAAAAATAACTTATTTTCAAATTTTCAAAATATTTAAATTATGTTACTTTGACTGTAAAAGCAAACCTATATGTTTAAAAACTTATGAAACTATTAAGCACAATATATATGACTATAAGAAAATGAAATGCACTGTTAATTTGTTACATACCCTCTAATAAAAAAAAATGTTAAATACCCTTGGGAGAACCATAAATAATGTTTCTATTGTTTCTGGTAAAGAAATATGTTGATAAAGGACCACATCTTGAATTTACAATGTGGTGGATGCTGCAAATAAGTGTGACAGGAAAAGGAGAAATTACGTTAGTGGTATCTCCGAGTGAAAAGTCAGATTGCTTTTCACACATGACTTCCAATTTGAGAACAACCTTGTGGCTTGTGTGAACATAATACATTTCAAGGTTAATTTCCCTTTCTATCACGGTGTAGTCAAAACAGGTTTCGTTGAAGCATGACTTCAACACGATAAGAGAAAACATGCTAGAGAAAGCAATTAGACCGATAAATACTCTTAATAATTGACATCTACTGGTTGGTCTTGCATCTATTGCTTCTAAGTTGTAGCGTAATATTTGGGGATAATGGAATTGCTTTGGTTTTGATTTGTCTAAGAGCTACTTAATCTTACCCTAGCAGGCTAGGATAGGACCCCGCCCCAAGCAACTGTTAATTAAAATCCACTCTTTCTGGACAAGGTAATGCATTTACGTACAGCGTAGAGCTGGTAGTTCACATTAGAACAATTTTTTTGGTTGTTGGGATTAGGATAAATTCATGGCTAATGCTGTATCAAAAGAGATAACTCTAACTTAACGTGCCATCTGTTCCTTTGCCGAAGCCCTGGTAAATGTTCTTTTTATTCATGTAGTTATTCCTTGGGTTCATATGGTTTAGTAGCACTCATAGAAAACTCGCTGATCCGCATTATTTCTAAGCTAAACACACTTCAACGCAATAGCATATAATAAGGGGGGGAAAATCAGAAAAAAACTTAGAACTATAATTCACCAGCACAAGCTACTCCCTCATTTGATTTCAATTTAAGTCAGCAATATGTAGAATTGGATAAGCTCCAATTGCATTAAGATTTACATGTCACATATGGCCTAATAATCAACACCAGCATTTTTAAGGAACAATTGCAAAAAGCAAACGAAAATAGTGCTTGATTCAACCACCGAAGCCATAGAGGGTTCTACCCTGTCTCTTGAGGGCATAAACCACATCCATGGCAGTCACCGTCTTCCTCCTTGCATGCTCCGTGTACGTGACAGCATCGCGAATCACGTTCTCGAGGAAGATCTTCAGAACTCCCCTGGTTTCCTCATAGATCAGACCACTGATCCTCTTCACTCCACCTCTTCTCGCCAATCTCCGAATTGCTGGCTTCGTGATGCCCTGGATGTTGTCGCGAAGCACCTTCCTGTGCCTCTTTGCACCTCCCTTGCCAAGTCCCTTCCCACCCTTTCCACGACCAGACATTTTCCCGAGAAAATTTGCGAAAACAAATAGATTTGGGAGTTTAGGGTCTTGATTTTGATTTTGAATTCGAGTGGGAAATGGAGAGTGTGATCCGTGGAGTTTAGGGTATTTATTTGGAGCGGGAGGAAGTGGAGGCTTTTCTGGGATTTTGAATTTTTGATATGTGTCGTCGGATTCGAACTAATCGACGGCTTAGACTCATGATCCGTGGATAGCTACATGGACAACTATGGAACGTCGATGGACAAATTTTAACGGTCAGATTTTGATTTTTAAGGCATGCGTGGATTAGCGCTTCCTTTGCGCGATTTCTGAGGGTTTTTTTTTTGGTGGCTGCTCGCCTGCTGCTTTTAAACACTTTTCTTTTTGCTTTAATTAAACGACAAACAGGGTTTATTTTAAGAGGAACGATACATTGACCATCATCTCACACTTCCTGTATACCTGATAAGTGAAGTGAATAGTTGAAAAAAGATATAAAAGAGGTGGTGTAAGTGTTAAAGTAACATTTTCGTTATTTTAATTTCTCGTGGTTCTGCTTTGGGTCGGTTCAGTCCAATATCATCAAAGTTCAAATTAAAGTTGGACCACAAAAAAAAAGTTAAAGTAAAAAGAAATAGAGTAAGATTATTAAGGATTTTGAATAGCTTTTTAGATATTTTGAATTTATTTAAAAGTTTTATTATCAAAGATTTTTTTTTGAAGAGTTATCTGAAAGATATTTGATATGATATTAAATTGTGTATTTCATGATTTATTTCAATATTAGTAGTCAATTTTGAAAAACTTAAAGCTAATAAAATTCAAATTGAAATTAATCGGATTAGGATCATATTTGATTTTAAAATCTAACAAATTGGAGAACTAAAAAACAAAATTAAAGGGATTAAATCAAAATTCAAATGATTAAAAACCAATCCAATCCAATTTACGATCAAGTACGATGAAGAGAAAAGCTAATTCCTCTAATTTCTAAAGACCCTAACCGAAAGAAGAAGAAAGCAGGAACTGGGACTGAGTTCTCGATCAGTCGTTGATGCTCACAATCACAAGCACACAAAAATGAATGGTCAATCCTCACTACAACAACGTTGTGGTATATGCTTTGATTTCAAACCAGACTCTGATATGTTCAGAGGAAGTAGTAAGTGCAACCACCCCTTCTGTGCTGACTGCATATCCAAGCACGTGGCTGCTCAAATAGACAAAAATGTTCTCCCGAAGGTGAATTGTCCAAATCCAAATTGTTGTGTGGAACTGAAGCCAGAACACTTGCAACCCATTTTGCCAAAACAAGTGTTTGTTCTATGGGAATCTGCACGTGCAAGGTACGAAGAGTCTTCTAGCTAGCAAAAGATCTCACTTTTAAGAATTGTTCTGTTTAATTTGTTGTTGAGTGATCATGGGGTGTGTTTAAGAGTTCTAAGTGCTTCCACCTTCTGTCACATAGGAGATTCTGTGCAGAGTGTAAGGTTCCATGTCATGAAGGATTGAATTGCAATTGCAAGGAATTCCAGAAGTTAGATGAAAAGGATTTGGATAGGAAATTTGTGGAGTTGGCCAAAAGTGAAATGTGGCAGAGATGTCCCAAATGCTCTATCTATGTCCAAAGAAGTGGTGGATGTGAACACATCACCTGCAGGTTGGCATTAATCTTGCTGATTCTTAGAGCATTTCCATTGGAGTACTCACTTTTGAGTACTTAAGTAGATCCCATTTGTACATATCACTCATTTTTATTTTTTTTAATTTAAGTACCTAATAGGTACCCAACCTCTCCAACCCAGCAACTCTAAAAAATTTATTAAATGGGTCCTACCAATAACTTCACATCCAATTATAACTCACAAAAATACGTGGGACCCACAATGAAAGAGGAGAGAGAGGGTGCTTGTATAAACACCCCTCCTCAATAGGTACCCAAATTTCTTTTCCTCCAATGGGGGTACCTAATAGGTACCCATTAAGTACCATTTAGGTACCCTCCAATGGAGATGCTCTTGGTCATTTTTCACAACTTATAACTTTCAGTCTATGTAACTCATAATTCATGATAATCATGAAAATGGAAAATAATAATGCGAGATCCATTTTCTCTTTCCAGGTGTGAATGCAACTTCTGCTACATGTGTGGGAAGGATTGGGTGTATGGACATACATGCAATTAATTAACCCCAGTTGACATAAGATTTCACAGGTAACATATGTTGTGTGTTGATGAGTTATGCAATCAGAAATTAGTAGTATGTAGAGGAAAACCAACATTTACGGGGTATAGATTAGAGACTTTGTAGGGAAACCTACATCTTGTTCTGCACATCAAGTCAACAACGTATGTGAAGGCATGCATTTAAACATAATTAATGCACCTTAAACTTACTTTATAGTCAGTACTCTAATAAAGCTTAGAATTGTTGGCTTATATTCTCTGGCAAAGCTAGCTAGGAATGGACAAATCATATAAGTAGTCTTCTTGCATATGGTTGGCATGGGAATGGTATTTCTTTGCTCACCCAACAGCTAGGGAACACTTTATTCCATGAACGGATTCATTGATACTTGATATAGAAATAGATCCCATGGTTCTGTGTTGGCCTTGTAAGGAGGTTTTTGCTTATGTTGGTTCATTTTCTTAAAGTTTAATTAACCTGACTCTAATTTAAGTGTACAATGTTTATGACAGATAGCATAGCAGAAGAGTTGGAAGCTCGCGTCGCAAACACGCAGCAAAATCTAGATGTTATTATTCATCACAAGGAAAGAAAATTTGGTAAATGATATTCTAGCCAAAAAGAGCAACAATGTTGCAAACTTTGCTTTAGGGATTTTATTTTTTTTATTTTTATATAGTGTAGTGTTTTAATGTGACATTGAGTCGACTAAAGTCCTATGTTCCTGCATAACATTAAGCAGCAAATTCAATGGCCATTGGGAAACTGCATCAGACAAAATGTAAGACGTGTGGATTAGCGCGGTTTTTGAGTTTTGGTGGCTACTGGCCTACTGCTTTTGAACTTTTTTTTTTGTCAACTAAAATTGAGAACCAGAGGGCACAACCCCACTCGAGATCCAGGTTTTCCCTTGAAGAGTTCTTTACTCTTAATTTGTTTGACCTGAAAGTGAAGAGAATGGAAAAAGCAAGAAAAAAAACACACACAACAAAAATGGTTCCATTGATTGGTTTGCAACAAAACATAGGAGAAAGCAAAGCTTTTGGTGGGCCCACGTAAAAAGGCAATGAGTGCCGATTATTGGACAACCGTGACTCCCAATCGACACTTGCAATTTAACGAGTGAAAGTAGATTGTCACTGGTGTTCGAGTAAATTTATGAAAGGCAATTCGCCCAAATTGGACGGAAAAATGGTGCTGCCAATGCTCTTTAATAATAATAATAAAATAATTTAATAACAATAGACTAAAATAACCTTTATAATTTATTATATTTCGTTTTTTTTATTCAATGGTACTTATGTTTTTTAAAAATATATATTCTTTTTTTTCCTTCTCATATTCTATTTAATCAAAGGGTGATGATAAGTGAACACTCCGTCACTTTTCTCACACCTCATCTCAATGAAAAAAGAAGTGTGTCATGGGTGTGGGTGGATGATCCACCAAACATTTTCCTTAATCAAATAAAAAAAAAGAAATATTTCATCTCTCTTTTCTTTCATTTTCTTCCATATCAAATAACTAAAAAATAGTTTAATTTTCTATTATCTTTCTTTTCTTTCATTTTTTTTCTCCTTTCCTTTGTTAGATTTGGTTTTAGTTTGTCAGTTGCATATCCCTTGGTGTATTGTCTATTAGCTGGATACTGCAATTGTTGACTTTATCCAGGGCTTTGCCCCTCTCAATGAATCTTTTTCGAGAACAAAAAGTCATAAAAATTGAAAATCAATTCAATCCAATCAAATCTAAATTGAAGTTAAATGCATATACACAATTTTATCATAAATTAAACATATTGCTTATCCTTATATAAAAATATATTTAATGAACATTTTGATGTATTTATAAATATATTAAGTCAGTTTTAAATTTATTTCCATATCTCATGTTCTCATTTCATTATATATTTTTTTTACTTTATATTGATAAATAAGTTATAATAATAAAAATACATATAAGAGATAAAATAATACAAAATATCACTAAAAAATCACAAAATAAAACACAACGCAAATAAACAAGTACGTTGTTATTTAGAAATAGGGATGGGAGTAGGTCAGACAGCTCGATAGGAGCCTACGGCCTAGTTTACATCAGGCCAGATTTTTTTATAAAATATATCAGGTCAAGGATTTTATAAACACAAATAATAATTTTATTTTATAGCCTAACAGACTGGCCTATTTATGTAAACACAAATAATAATTTTATTTTATAGTATTATTATCATATTATATTTTTAAAAATCATATACTTCTATACCTTTTTAAATATCTAAACATGTTGACTATTAAAGCCTCTAAAGCTTATTTAAGCATAAAGTTATAACCTATATAACCTATTTAGAGATCTTATTCAAAAACAGATTTTTAAAAAAGTTACAATGAAAAAATTTATATCTTATAAAAAAGTAAGACTATAATTTGTTATACATTTAGTTTTTTTTAACCCACGAGTCTATCTAGGAATATGTCATATGACCAATTTGAATGTCTTAATAGGAATTAGACTTTTAAATAGGCTAGCAGGTCAAGTCAGGTTTTCAAAAAGGTCTGGCTAAGCCTAAAAAAAAGCCTCTGATAGGTCACAGGCCAGATTTAGGCCTCAGGATTTTAAACAGGCTAGGCCTATTTAGCCAAAACCTTGTTCGGCCTAGCCTATTTCTATCCCTACTTAGAAATGCTAGTTCTAATATTGTGTGAGTTTTCTTTTAGTCTAAAATTAAATAAACTATATAAATTCTACACATGTAACAATTAATTTATGGCATGAGATCCTTTGCTTCTTAAATTAATTTTCAAGCATAGATTATATATTTCATGATTTATTAGATGTCTCAAAAAAACGAAAGCCAAAAACCTTCCCTGTTCATACCACTTTATATTAGGTTGGATTGGACCAGATTCAAATTTAGAATGAAACTGATTGGATGATGAAGTAAGAAAAACGATGTGATTATCTGAAAGAACGCATGTAGTTATATTTTTTTTGGTCAAAAACGCATGTAGTTATATGAAAGTAGGTTCTCCAAAGGGAATTGGTAAATCCACCCTACCCAAATTTGCCATACACCCCACATTAATGCTGAAATTTCAAAAATACCCTCAATTTTTGCATGTATTTCAAAAATTGGGGTTTCTGGAATGCAATTTTGTATTCTGTAAACTCCAGTTTCCGGAATACAATTTTGTATTCCAGAAACTGGAGTTTCAAGAATACAAATTTGACTGAAGTTTCCGAAATATACCCCACAATTCAAAAATTTGTATTCCGGAAACCGGAGTTTTTGGAATATAAAATTTCATTCCGGAAACTCCAGTTTCCATAATATACGTAAAATTGGAGGGTATTTTTGAAATTTTCACATTAATGTGAGGTGTATGGCTAAAAAGTTGGGGTATATTTACCAATTCCCTTCTCCAAAACAGCAAAAAGATCAAGTAAAGCCTATCAAAATAACCAGACTAGCCCATAACATCTAACAATGGGGAATTTTTTGACTTCTTCATGTTAGATGCTATATATATGGATGTGTTGCTATTAGAATTATTTTTTAATAATTCTTGTTTGTCAAGATCAATTGTGGTTATTTTGTTTGCAAAAATGGGTTAGTGTTATATCATCCATTTGGTGATAATTATGCCAGCTAACTAGGTGATCATTTTGAAAGGGCTTTGGGCACTAATAATGATATTCAGTGTCGATAACAATGTAGGCCTTAACCATTAGGTCCATGATAAGAGATGCTAGGGTTAATATATTATATATACTTTGACGAAGTTTCCTTTGCTTGTTATTATAATTCTAAAGGAAGTCCACCACTACGTAAAGGCTATTCGACTATTCCTAACAATCAAGTCCTCAACAAGTAAGTTTTATCGGTATTCTAATTTTATATATAGTATGATATATGCGTGTGTTAAATCTGAACCCTTCTTGGAAATTCAAGTTTGGATTCAAACCTTCTTTCAAAAAAAAAAAGTTTGGATTTATATAAACCTGGGGCAGAGAATTAAAGAAAACAAAGGTACGCTATCCTCACTCGTTGTGTTGTTTCTCGATGCAACGTTTAATTTCACAAATGCATCAATAATCATTACTTCAATAATGAGTCCTAGGAAACTTGTGAATGTCACTCGACTAACGTACGGGGAGTTGGAAACTAGTTTATTTTCATTCACATTTTTCAACAAAAAAAAACCTTAAATTGAATTATGGACTATGGAGTATTTAATAGTAGTAACCAATAAATAATATGTTACTAGTATGATTATTTTAATTCCCTCTTTATCATTTCGATTTAGCATTACGAAAATCATGTTCTAATTTATTTTCTTCATTTTTCTTCACTACGAAAATCTCATGTTTTTCAGTATAAAATTTACTACTACTAGGAAGTTTTGAAGTACGTGGAAGAAGAATGACTCAAAACCATGTTCCCCAAAGAGTTGGGAGTTCCCATGCAACGAACAATGCACGAGGCACATCAAATACGATGGAGAAGAGAAAATCCTCCTCTGAAGACCAAGACCCTGATGGAAAGAAGAAGAAAACTGGGAGCTCTCGATCAGTCCTTGATGCTCACAATCACAAGCACACAAAGAAAAACAGCAACAGAAACATGACTTGTGGTATATGCTTTGATTCCAAAGCATACTCTGATATGTTCAGAGGAAGTAGTAAGTGCAACCAGTACCACCCCTTTTGCTCTGACTGCATTTCTAAGCATGTGGCTGCTCAAATAGACAAAAATGCTGTGAGGGTGAATTGTCCAAACCCAAACTGTCATGTGGAACTGAAGCCAGAACACTTGCAACCCATTTTGCCAAAACAAGTTTTTGTTCTATGGGAATCTGCAAGGTGCGAGTCTTCTATTGACTTGTGGCAAAAGACTTACTGCCCCTTTAAGAACTGTTCTGTTTTGCTGGTGAATGATGGGAGTGAAGTTGTGACCAGTTCTGAGTGTCCTTCCTGTCATAGGCTATTCTGTGCACAGTGTAAGGTTCCATGGCATGCTGGCATGAATTGCAAGGAATTCCAGAAGTTGAATAGGGGTGGAGATGAAAAAGATTTGGATAGGAAACTTGTGAAGTTGGCAAAAAGTGAAATGTGGCAGAGATGTCCCAAATGCTCTATCTATGTCCAAAGAAGTAGTGGATGTGAACATATGGTCTGCAGGTTGTATTATTTATCTATCTGCTTTCTCTTGCTGATCCTCAATCATTTAACTTCACAACTTCTAACTTTCAATCTATCTAATCTAATTCTTATTAAATCACAGTGATGGAATTACTAAGTTATAGTTTATATTAGCTTCTACTTTATTGGAGCTTTTTAATTAATATAGGTTTAGGCTTTTTTCACTTAAGAATAAGTTCTTATAAGCTTTTTAAAAACTCATTTTTATTGCAAGACTATTTTAATATTTCTTTTATCATAAGTGCTTCTTGAGAAGTTAATTGCTAACACCATTTTTTTTCTCTTTTCAGGTGTGGGTGCAACTTCTGCTACTACTGCGGGAAGGATTGGAAGCATGAACATGCATGCAATAGATCTTGATCCAAATAAGATTTCAGCGGTAACTTTGAAAATTGAAACCCTTCGAATCTTGAAATGAATCTGCTTTTGATATGCAATCACCATGAATAAATCAAATGTTTTTGAATTTTACAATGATCAATGCTAGGATACCCGGTTTTATGTTGCCAAATCCGTCTCAATTCAACTCCCTGATATATTGTTTTGAGATGTGTAGGTTTTGCAAAGTAGAGACATGTAGATTCTTTGGGCATGTCAAATGCTTGTTTCTCTATGTGTATGCATCTGTTATATGATTGTCATGTATGACATTGGGGCAGATTTCAAGTTTTCTATTGGGTATTAATTAGATTCCAATTTCTCTGCACACTTCTGTGATGAAAACAGACTCAAGTTTTAAGATGATTTGGTATGGCAATAGACATTGATAGCATATATTCATTTAGATAACATATAAAGTCTCCTACAAAATATTGGAGAGCTAGGCATCTAACAATTTTTACCTATAACATTTCATCAGTGATTTCTTGTTTAAGAAACAATTGAATTGACTTTCTAGAAAATGATCTAATAATGAAGAGTATATCAAGGAATGTGTTAAAAATATGTGTGGTTATTTGTTTGGACTCCCTGAAATATAGTTCGGATCATGAATACTTGTATTTTTATTTTTAAGTTGCAGAACAAATTATTTAAACATAATAATACACCTCCAAAATTGCTCTGTAACTCAATTTAATAAAGCTTAGAATTGTTGGCTTATATTCTCTGGCAAATCTGGATCTACAGAAATTTGGAAACCACTTCCTCTTCCAAAACATACCCTTCAAGGTGGACAAAATTATATTAGTAGTCCTGCAAATGGTTGGTGTGTTAATGTTATTTCTTTTCTCACCCAACACCTAGGAAACACTTTCGTCCCCGTGGGGTGGACCAGTTGACTAGAGCCTTCTGTCCTACCAGCTAGGATACCAGCTAGGATAGGGGTTCGAACCCCATTTCCTCACGATTTTCATCCATCTAATGTGAATTTGCGTTGTGGGTTGGGATAGACAATCCGTAAATTCCACTATAAATCCTCTTGAGGTTGGTGGTTGGCTCTAGCCTTGCATGTGGTCGGTCATTGCCCTAATCTAAACTTTTCTTCACCAAAAATAACAGCTAGGAAACACTTTGTCCCATGAACAGATTCTTTGATAACTTAGAACCCACCACATAATGATTACCACTTACTAAACATTTATGGAGTTAGCAGGAGCAGGGGGTACAATTCGAACATGATGAAAGACTACTGTTTGCTTACAATGAGTGTTCATGAAATAGCATTGAATACACAATGGTTCAGTGTTGGCCCTGTAAAGAGGTGTTTGCTATATGCCTGCTCGTTGGGAATTCAATTTCGCAAAGTTCAATCTAACTCTAATTTAAGTGTAGCAAATATGCAGGAAGTTGTAGCTATTATTAGCAGCAATGTTGCAAAATTTGTTTTTAAGCATTTCAGAGTTCCCAATTTTCAACTTCCAATCTGTGTAATTCTTTATTGTATCATAATGATGCAAGTATGGAAAATAATTATACGGGTTCCATTTTCTCTTGTCAGGTGTGGATGCAACTTTTGCTACAACTGTGGGGAGAATTGGAAGTTTGGACATATATCCAAGAGAGGTTTTGAATTTTACAATTAACAATACTAGTTTTACCCGGTTTTATGTTTCTATAAATCAGTCTCAATTCCCAAGTAAATTATTTTTAGATGTGTAAGTTTGCCAAAATATACATGCAAAATATCTGGACATATCAAATGCTTGTTTCTGTGTTACGTGTCAAGCTTGACAATGGGTTACGAAATTTCAAGTTTTCTATTCTGCTTCCGTCTCCAATTAAAAATGAAACATATATCGAAGGCCATCTAAACAGACCAATACCCCTCCAAAATTATTACATTACATACCCTAAAAATATTAGAATTGCTTTCTGTTATGCTTTCAGTGAAGGGTTTATTTAAAACATTGAATAGAGATATACTATTGGAGAAAAAATCAACTCTCACATCAACTAGAGATTTGATTTCATGAGATTGAGTTAGGCTAGAAATCTAAGATATGCCATGGACAATGGTCGAGTATTGGTGATGGTTGCTGCTGGTTGAACATTCAATCCATTTTACTAAATTCTTTATTTATTTATTTTTGGATTGATACTAAATTCTTTATATATTTGATATAATGCATGGTTAATAGTAATTACAAAAATATAATAACTATATACAATTTTCCATTAACAGTTTTGTTCTTAGTACACACCAATAATAAAGAAGCGCTGTGTACAAGTTTGGCTAAATGTGATTGGTTCCATCCAGCCAAATAATCTCACCCTCTTCAGTTTAATTTTGAGAATGTTCCAAAGCTACCCCTGAGGTTTTTTGTTGATAAGAAGCTACCCCTGAGGTTTTAACTTGTAAATATTCTACTGTGATATCTTTGCCATTTCAAGCTAGAGTAGTGTGTGTGTTAATAGTACTATATCTGCAATTATTATTTTTGCTATATGAGGCCAGTGTAATGCTAGGTTTCAAACCAAAATCAAAGGACAACTGGAAGGATTTAGTAGGATAAGCTGTAATTTTAATTTTCATAGGATGATGGGGATTGTGTCATTCAACACAGAGAAATGCTACATCTTATTATAAATTTTCTTACATATCTTTTTACTATTTTATAAAATAAAAAAGATAATTCAACTAATATATTGAAAACATAAAAAAAACATTTAATACTTTATCCATTTAGTAATTAGAAAAATTTGTAAAAATAAAAGATAGAAAAATTTATAATTATTCTTCAACATGGCAAACTAATAATTCTGCTGGGACCTATATTTTATTCTTTGTGCAAAAAGGAAAAAAACTAAAATGAATGACCAATGAATATGTTTTTTGAAAAAAAAAAGACAGCAATTCTTGTAAAAAAGGAATCACTATTGTTTTCCACAAGGATATTCGTCGGTGGCGGATTTTGACTAAAATTTTGAGGGGAGCCACAAACTAGCTAATAATTAAAATAATTAAAATAATGTAATTAAAACTCATGCATCATATATATATATATTTTTATAAGCCAAAAGATGTATTAGATTAGATTTATAAGCCAAAAGATGTATTAGATAGAGTATTAGAGATACTAAATACATATAAAGAGTAACATGCACTATATCCATACTCTAGCTATTGGACAGCGATGCAGTGTTTTTAGCCATCACTGGGAGTGCCCGCATCACAGCAAGATGAAACCAAAGATGAGATAAAACAGAGTATCTATGTAGCAACCAACAATAGTACTGTATACCAAACACAAATAATCGAACGTTTAGATGGCAGCAGATCAACATATTAATGCACAAGTAATAACTTCCCCAAAGGTTCCCACTCTCACAAGAGTCTCACACACACACCCAACTTGTTTCCCGTACTCCTCTTTCACCCCCAAATTCCCTCTCTTTCACACACACAAACACAATCAATCTTTACTCCTAAGGGTGACAAAAAACAAAATATATTCTAAAAAAATATCTTTTTTTTCTGGGGGGAGCCGTGGCCCCCATGGGCCACTGAGAAGGTCCGCCAGTGATATTCGTCATACTATAATAAAATAAACATGAATGGTCATGAAAAATTATTGACAAGATTAATTATCTCCATTATTTATTTTTTAAAATAATTAATCAATGACTAAATATGGTAGGGATCACATGTATCCTATTCAGAGGTGGCAATTTGGGCTTTCGGGCCGGCCGCATCGGATTCGGGTTTTATCGGGCCGGACCAAAAAAGCCCAGATTGAAAATAGGCTCAAATTTGTGTGTCCGAGCCCTATATTTTTTGGGCTTTTTTCGGGCCAAGCTCGGGCTTTGGCCTATGTTTTTCGGGCGGCCCACTTCGGGCTCGGGCTTTTACGGGTTCGAGCTTTATCGGACTGGACCAAAAAAACTCAAATTAAAAACAGACTCAAATTTATGTGTCCAAACCCAATATTTTTTTGGGCAAGCTGAGCCTATTTTGCCAGCTCTCCTATTTAATGGGATATAGGAATATCTTATACTGAAGGAAAAAAATATTGTATAAAAAACCAAGAAAGAATTTAAAAAAAAATAACGCAATAAATTCAAGTATGTTCGCCAAAACAAACAAACGGATGTATAGAAACAACAACAACAGGACCATTATGGACCCAACTTCCAACAATAATCTTATTGCAGAAGCTGTTTGGGAAATGTGCAACCTCGTAGATTTGTTTCGTGGATGGTAATTCACTAACTCGCCTCTTTCTTGTTTTGGGTTTTGTTAGTTCTTGGTCCGGTTTAAATAACAAGTTTACCTATTATTTATGATATAAGTTGTATAAATTATTTTTATAATCGAAAAAAATTATAAAAAAATTTATTTTATATAAATCATAAGTTATTTTGATAAGCTATTCTGGATAGTTTATGAAAAATAAGCCTAAAATAACTTATGAATCAGTCATAAGCTGTGTTCATAAGTTCTGCATAAGCCAATCCAAATAGACCCTTTATCTTCCTTCGTTTGGGCGTTACTCAATTTACCCATCCTTCCAATGAACATGACTCAAAACAAATGGCAGACAGCATATGTGGAGGAAATGATGTCCCCTTAATTTCACATCGGAATCCTAAGAGTATTTTCAACACTATAGTTGTTTTGTTTTCAAAAGTTTTTTAATTTATTTTTTATGAGTGATACAATGCCATATAAAATTTAAGAACATAACATCTATTACATTTCATTCTAATTGTAGTATAATTGCTTATGAGAGTTATTTATATAGAAAACTCAATTTGGAAATTATTTACACGTGAATGTAAATGTGTGTCACTCTAGAAGTCACTACGGATAGATTCCACGGTGAAATGCTCCACATCGTGCTTTGGATGTGAAAATAAATACAGGCTAAATAGGTGTTTGAAAACCCAATAAAAAAACCCACAGTAAGGTGCTTTCAGCGTAGAAGCTCCAACTATAAGTTTCTGACCCACTGTGCATTTACCTAGTATGATTAAGTTTCTAAACACACTATAATAAGAATTGCTTAAATTTTAATAACTCTATAAACAGTTCCTATCGGAAATGCTATAAGTGGGAGCAAGCGCCATTCATAGGGTCCTTTATTTTTGTAATGTTTTCTTTAAATTTTAAATAAAAAATAATAAAATTAAGTTATCAAAACTTATTTAAATGTTTAATGTTATAATATTTTTAAAATATTTCTTGATAATTCTCGCGATATTTAATAAAAATATTAAATAAAGATAGACGCATTTAGTATTTGAGAACTATGAAGAATATTTGATATATTTGATATTTAATTTATTTACCAATTAGAAAAATAAATAAGTTATGAGAGAGCTCTCATGATGCCAATAATAAGTTATCATTGGAATGAACTCTAATGAAGACATTAATAAGTTTAACTCAGAGTGCCGTGGTAAATTGTTTCATTCCACATATAATATGGGGAAAGAGTAGGGTTGGCAAAGCTGCCGGCCCGTCCTGACCCACCAAAATCCACCGAAAAATGGGGGAAAAAGTGAGATGGGGTACCCCAGTCTGGCCCGCCCTGCTGACCTGTCTAACCCGCTCAAAAAAACAAAAAAAGAAAAAGTGTGTAAAAGCGGCGGGTTGACCCACATGACCCGCCCAAAATCAAAAAAAAAAATCAAAAAAAGAAAAAAGAAAAACGGGCTGGCGGCCCAACCCGCCGGGTGAATCCACCTTTGGGCGGGCCAAAACGGGTTGTGGGTTGAAAACCCCAACCTGGCCCGCTGGGCCCAACCCACATTGCCACCCCTAGGAAAGAGTTCAATAAAGGAATGGTGTCATATACAGTGACTTCTAGGGTGGTGAAGTTGGTCCATTACCTATAATAAAAGGTAATCCGGTCTTTCTTTAAATTAAAATTTCTTCCCCATAAGTTGTCATAATAGGCTAATATGCACATAACTCTATTAATTACAAAAATTGACATAATATAATATGAAAATCGCAAATGTTCTCTTTTTTCTTTAATTCTATTTTTGATAAATAAAATATCATTTTAATTTTTGAATAATATTTTTTTGACTTAAATATCTTTTTTTTCTCTGTAAATAACCAATTTTTGCTTTTAGTCATTGTAATTTTTTTTTATAATCCCCACAATGCTAAGACCTTTTGTTTTTTGGTCCTCGCTCTCTCTCTCTCCCCCCTCTCCAACCTCTCTAAAAAATCTCTCCCTCTAACTCTCTCTCCCACTCTTGCTCCTCTCCCCTTATCTCTCCTCTCACTCTCTCCCCCTTTCTCTCGCTAGCTCTCCCTCCCTCTTGCTCTCTCTCTCTCTCACTCTCTATCTCCCCCTCTATCTAACTCTCCCTCCCTCTCGCTCTCTCTCACTCTCTTTCTCTCTCTCCCTCTCTCTTGTCTCGCTCCCTATCTCTCGATCTCTCTCCCCCTCTCTCTCTCGCCCTCCCTCTCTCACCCCTCTCAAGTTAGAGAGAGACAGAGGGAGAGAGAGTGAGAGATAGCAAGAGAGAGGGGAAGGGGGAGGGAGAGAGGGGAGAGAGAGCGGGGGAGGTAGGGGAGAGAGCGAGATCAGAAAGAGGGGGAGAACGTGAGAGAGAGAGGGGGAGAATTTAATACAACGTGACTAATTATACTTTTATTATTCTAACACTTGTTTCTTTTAAAAACTTTCTAAATATTATTCACTCAATCAAATTTATATTTTAAACTCAATTTTTAAATAATTCATCCCGATTATTGACAACCTTTCAAATTTATTTATAACAAAAATCCAATTAATTGTGCACCACTCTTTTAAGACATCTGCTAATTTTTCTATCACAAAAATTGTACGTTTATACTGTTAGACCTTATTTTATTATTCAATGACTCTTCAATATAATTCACAAATTTCTATGGGCAAAATTGTAATTATAATAACTAGTGGCCACTACGTCAAATTTTAAAAAATGCTCTGCCAATATTCTAATTAAGTAACACATTCTGACCTCTTTTGCAATTCCATTTATCTTCACCTATGACCTATTCTCAAGTTATCAGGTAATTGATTCTATTTGTATAAATATTAAATTATTAAATCAATATCCCTTGGTATTGCTGACCCCACTTCACTTTATTACTTCACCACCCTTGACGGCACCGTCATATACTCATATTCACAATCATATGTCATTTACCAAAACAATATTCACAATCATATGTGAAGGGTTTATTAGATGGGGAAAGCAAGGTTCCCATATACCCTCTAAATAGTGAATCCTGAATACTGATTATTGTCTCTCTCGCACACACACGCATTCTCACTTCTACTGTAACTAACATGCTCCCACACACTGTCGTTTTTATGCACTCCTTCCACTCTCACCCATGACTACCAAAACGCACCGTTTAACAACCTGTCACCGTCACCCTACCAAACCCGTCACCGGTTTCTGCGCCTACTGCCTCCGCGAACGTCTCGCCGGTATCGAATCCTCTCCCGGCGAGCCGGAGCTCCGCCGCACCAAATCCTGCTCCGGCGGTGGCGCCGATCGTCCTTCCTCCTCCTCCGCCGCCCTCGAGCCCCGCCGCAGGTCCTGCGAGGTCCTCGCGGCACCTTCGCGGCCGCGGAACACGTTGTCGGACCTCTTCAACGACGACGACGAGAAGAAGAAGAGGAAGCAGCAGCAGACTCCGAATCGGAAGCCCGAGCTCGATTTGGGAAACTCCGGTTTCGAAATCAGAGATTATGACGGTTGCAATGCGATTAGGGTTTTCGTCGAAGATGACGAAGAGACGAAGACGATGAAGGAGTTCATAGATCTCGAATTGCGGAGCAGGAAGAACGCCGGGAGAGATTTCAGAGACATTGCGGGGAGTTTCTGGGACGCGGCTTCTGTGTTCAGTAAGAGGTTGAGGAAATGGAAGCGGAAACAGAAGTTGAAGAGAAACCGTGCTTCCGGCGCCGGAGACGGCGACGGCAATGGTGTTGGTTTGACTTGTGTGGAGGTTGAGAAGCAAGGGGCGAGAAATTTGAGGGAGACGCAATCCGAGGTCGGAGAATACGGGATGTCGTTGGGTAGAAGATCATGCGACACTGATCCTAGGTTGTCCGTGGATGATTCGAGGTATTCGTTTGATGCGCCTCGAGCTTCATGGGATGGCTATTTGATTGGGAAGGCGTGTCCAAGGTTTTCCCCAATGCTTACTGTTAATGGGGTTTCTGATGATAGGGTTTTGGTTGAGGAGGAAGAAGAGGTGGAGGTGGAGGAAGAGGAAGGGGTGAATTTGGAGCGTGGTGGAGAGCATTTTCCTGGTGGGTCAGCTCAGACAAAGCACTACTATTCGGATAGGAGGAGGAGGAGTTTTGATAGGTCAAACTCTCGTAGGAAATCAGTGATGGGGGATGTTGATGAACTGAGAGTGATATCTAATGCTAAAGTTTCTCCTGCCACCACTGAGCTATTCTATGGGGCAAAGGTGCTCATCACTGAGAAGGATTTGAGGGATGCTAATTTGAAACCTAAGAATAATAATGTTCATTCTGATTGCAGAATGGGGTCTGCTTCTAAGGATGCCTGTGATGTTGGAATTGGGGGTGATCAAAAGGGACTGAACAAGTTCCAAAAGTTGGGTAGGTTGTGGAATAAGTTGGGATTAGTACAGAGGAGAAGGGAAGATAAGTTGGGAGAGGAAGAGTGTGCTGCTGCTGCTGGTGGTGATGTGGTTAATAAGCCAATTGCAGAGTCTTGGCAGAAGCTGAGGAGGGTGGTTAATGGACAAGGGAGTGAGTCGGTTAGCCAGAAGCTTATTCGTAGCTATAGTGTTAGTTGTAGAAATCCTTGTAGAACGCCTGGTTTAGTCAATGGCATTGGGGGTCCCGAGACCAAAGGCAGTGTTTTGAATGGAAGACAAGAGCTTATGCTTCCAAGGAATCGGAGTGTTAGGTATTCATCGAGTAATGTTGACACCGGCCTGTTGAGGTTCTATTTGACACCATTGAAGAGCTATAGGCGAAGCAGGTCCGGAAAGAGTAGCTTAAGGGATTTGAATTCAACAGCCAGAAATTCCTTGTAAAGCTGTAACCGTTGAAAGCATATCTGGTTGTAAAAACATATATAATATTGTTTCCACGATTGTTAGATTCTGGTTGCAGTTGTTCACTTGATGTTGGTAGCTGAATAAAGCATTGATACCACGATATTATTGGCATAGTAATTTTCTGATTGCAACACCTGCTAGGAGTAAAATACTCTACAACTCTTGATTTTACTAGATTTTATTGCCAGAAACTTTTATATCTGGGCAAGATGCAGGTTAGGTTTTCAAAGCTTGTTCAGGTAGTATGCTTTACCTTCCAATTTCTGGCTCAGCTATGCTGTTGTTGTAGTTGTAGATGCATGAAACTTGTAAATTTTCTCCAACTATTATGAACCTAAATTTCTATTTTCAGAATGTAACTTTCCCCTTTATTTTATTTTAAAGTACATCACTTAAATGATATAGATACACGTATTCGTGATACACAATCTTGAAATTAGAAAAAATGTTATGGGTAAGCCTTGAGTTCCTGATTTAACACTTAACAGTGAGTTATGGCATGAGTGTTCTAGGAATCTAGAGTAGCTATTTGACTGGTATACTATAAGAACAATATGGTACAGGATTATAAATTAATTTTAACTGAAGTTGCATAAATCAAAATTAGGATGTTGTATCTACTTTCTCCCATCTCATTAAATTCGTAATCTAAAGCCATCTCATTAAATTCGTAATCTAAAGGTGCAGATGTGTCAACTTGCATCTTACAAGATTTCGTGCAGTAAAAACTTGCCATTAATTACTATTTTCATTGAATTATTTAGATTTCACAAGATCCAAAGGGACAATATTCTGTTTCTTGGTATTGCATTTTACATTTTAAAGTCAGGATTTCGTATGGCAAAAGAACCATTGACATCGATCAAGATATCTACTCCACTGGCTGCTGCTTTGGTACTTGCTTAATATTGGACTGATAGTATTACATTGGCTGGAAAATGTGGGGCTTGCAAGCATTGATGGACAGCAAAAGAATGATTTATGAATTCCAAGCTAGTCTGTCTTGCTCATTCTATCTAGAGCTTTTAAACGGTTCAATTTGCATTTTTGTCTGGGACAGCATAAATGGATTGCTTGATAAAACTATAGTTTCAGCTATCATTTTATCATTTCTTTGCATGACTATTGCTTTTTTAGCCTACAATTTAAGATGGGTCCTGCTTGCTGTTGTTACCTTGATAACTTCTCTTTTCTATGTTTATAGACTTCTCTTGATTATAATGTTGAAGTATTTACCAAGTCTGTATGGTAACTACTTTATTCATCTGATTGGCTTGAAATTGGGGATGGCAGACTGAGAATCTAGTTTACCCGCATTGTAACATTGAATTTTATGTTGGTGCTTATCTTCTGCATTTCCAACTTCCATTTCTCATTACCTCTATTGAAGTAGTATGTTTATATTATGGTGCTTAGCTTCTCCAGTTCTAACTTCCAACTTCTGTTTCTGATTGAATTTATATGCTTGCTGCTTGGGTTTTGGTTGGAAATGGGTACAGTCTCGTCCATATTTGGTGAATTTCAATTTATTTCAAGGGAAGTTGGCTTTACTGGGTCGTTCTATAAATCTCTGGGGGAATGTGTCACTGCTTATTCTGGGTATATGTAGTTCACTGTTGGCTGATTATTTTGTAGAAAATTCGTTTTGAATTTTTCATCATATATTGGTCATTATTATAATAGGTTTTGTTGATCAGAGATCATCAAAGATAACATAGATTCAGATCTTGACGGCGATGAGGAAGGATTTCTGGCAGCTGTTGCCGTTGGAAATTTGAAACTTGACTATTCATAAAGTGGTTGCACATTTTGCTAGTCTTCCAACTCTGTCGTGGCTCTAGCCTCTAGCATAATGAAGCACAAGAAGGAATGTCAGTACATCCTTTGACTTTAATCTTAAATATATTTTTTTCTCTCGTTAACTTGGAATTGCGCAAAATCCATGTTTCAGTTAACTGTTAAAACTGAAAAGTAATTGAATTGGATTCTGAACCGCTGATCCTTTTCTCAGGAATGCTTCAATGTTGTTTCCTTTCTTGTATCTTTCTTTGTATGGATATGGTATATACTATAAAAAGCTCGATCGTGCAAACTGTGGATTGCATGATTGTTAATCAATACCTTTTGAGAGGCATTTTTAGTTGAAACAAAGCACATCAAGCAAATTAAATAATATAATCCCAGTGCTAATGGCAATAACTTTTTGATTTATAAACAGAGCAACGGTTATTGACAAACTAGATCCACTGTAATTGCTTGAATTTTGCAAAAATGAAAATAAGAATGCCATAATAAGCCTAACGGCTAATGCAGCAAGGGAAATTGTTGAGGCAAACATGCGAGCATACACACCAGGAAAGAAAAGCAGAGGGCAGATTCTTTCCCTTTTATAGATGTAAACATTTAAACTCAAAAATAAATAAATGCTGCTTCATTATTTACTATGCACTTGCAACATGCATAGGTTCCCTGAAGTGTACTACTATAGCCACCCCATTAGTTCATGCATCATAGGAGTGACACTGGCATTCACAAAGTGCAGTCATTCCACATCAAGACCCTTCTCTCGAAGTTCAGCAATGACCTCATTCCTCATCTTCAACCACATCTTCTGAGCTTCCGGATCAACCTTCTTGCCCTGCAGCTCCTTCTGGTCCTTGTGTGCATCCTTATCACCTGATTCACCACTCTCAACCGTCCCTTTTGGACCTCTGATGGTTCCAATCTTGGTAAGGAACTCCTTCATTGATCCTTCATCACCAGGGTACAAATGGGCTTGCTCAAGCAATTCCTTTGACCGTGACTTCAGCTTCCCCCACTCTGGCAGTGAAGTCTCATTGTAGAGCCACATAGCCCCAAGTATGGCGTAGGTGCAAAGTAAGCCCTTCCCAATTCGTTTCAAAAAATAGTAGTCTTCTCCTTCCAACCCAATTTTCTTCAGGTGCTTCTTTGCATGCATTGAACTCAGCAGATGAAAACCTGCATTGGAAGATAAGTATACGTTGAAAATGCAGTGAGAGAAAAATTGAAGGTTCTGTGTGAGACATTCCATCAAACACCTGGTATGCAAAACTTGGGTTCTATTGAAATGGATGGCTATGTTGCGCATAGAAGAAAGGTACCTGTTTTGGAGTCCTGAAAACGCCTGGGGAACATTGCAAAGGTGCAGGTTTGACGAGTGTCCTAGATTATAGGGGTAGCGATTCTTTTATTAATGATAACCTTCAAAACCAAAAGGGAAAATAAGGGATTGTTTTGGCTGAAGTATAAAACTTCTAAGACTGAAACCTTAGCGATGAATAGCAGCATATAAGCATGATGCGAACCGAAGACGTGGAAATTACCTGGTGCTAGAGCAATTTTTTGGATATAGGTGGGTGTGTGGCATATATTGTTAATAGTTAAATATATTTTGTCTTGAACAAAATTCACTTGCAATTCTCTAATTTTAAAATGTCTTATTTTAATTAATACATCATTTATTTTTTGAAATATACTACATTTTGGTCCCATAATTTCAATGTAACTATTTTTTGTTTATTATTTATTTATTTTACAAAGATTACCTAGAATTTTCTAGAAGGCTAGAATCACACAAGAACAAAAAAAAATTATAGAAATGATTTTACAAGACCCATCAATAATATACCATATCATAAGCATCACTATTCCTTGAGGAAAATAAAAATGGAAACAATTAAGGCCCAAGTGTGAGCTTCCATTTCCACATTAATCTAATATAATTCTTAAAAAAACTAAAGCTGCTTGAGTTACCTACTCTGGAATAATACTGAGGAAAACCAATCACCCATTATTCTTACAAATATTTTCACCTTAATCATTTTTCCTTTCAAAAAAACATCACATATATGGTGCGTAAGATTTGATAAATTTGATAGGAGAAACAATTAAATCGTTGCTTCAAACTAATCATGGACCATAGAGTGTACTGTACCATCAAACATTTCCAAAATAATACAAGTACAACCAAAGGTGAAGAAGTACTTCACCCATTTGAGAGAGTGGAAAGTGTTACTTATTCAAATTTAGTTCTCTTAAAACAACGGCTCTAAGCACACAAGTTAACTGAGACTTTTGAAAACATGGACTTCAAAAACAGGATCTTGTCTGTTAATGAGTTCAAAGACACAAACATCTCCTGGTTGCACTTCACTTTCACTTACAAACAAGGGCCAACCGGCAGAGAGGCGGTGGTGATGCCTATCGCCGCTGTGATAAGGGAGCAATTTCACTCTCCATGATCTTTTCCCAATCTGCAGCATCACATACTTCTGCTTGTTCTCAATAACACCTTTTAAGTCTGGTGCACACTGCATGGCACAACATTATATATCACTATAATAATCAGAACAGAACCTAGCAGTATAGCACTGCATGAATGTAAAATGTTTTGTACGTGTGTGTGTGTGTGTGTGTATAGCCCTACCACTACCAGCTGTCTTTTTGCCACATGCGCAGGTTTTAAGAAAACCGTGAAAAAGGGATTGTTTGAGGTGAATTTTTCAGCTACTTCCCGAGCTCTTGCTTCCCTTGGCCAATTCAATGATGAAGTTCTTCTTTGAGTATTCTTCTCACCTGTGTGTGGAATGTAAAAGAAACAAGACACGCTTGGATTGGATGACCATCTTGAGAATTTTGGTAGTTTCAAGTTAGTTTCAACTCTAGCTTTTATTTAACAGCATCAACTGAGAAACTTTGATCCCACATGATGTTTGAAAACGTGAAAAATACTATTCTTTAATGTTTATTGTCATGTATACATATAATACTAATTAATATTTCACCAATTAATCGTTTAAAGAAAGAAGAAACAGAAAATGAAATCTATATACCTTTAATTATCATAGGGGATCGAGGAGAAAATGATGGTGACCTTTGTCTGGCCATCTGATTTGGCCATTCATCCAAAATCTGAACTGATTCATCATCACTCTGATCAAGATTGTCACCATTTTCACCACACAAAGGATAATCTATTTCTTTTTTGATAAAAGGGTAGTCAATTTCTACAGCACTCTTGTCAAGTATGACTACATCAAACACTGAAGTTCCTTCATATTTAAACAACACCACATACCCATGTTCGAGAGAGTAGTTTTCAACAAATTCTTTCCAACCCTTCTCCAACCAAACCTCGCCATTTAGTTTTGTCCAACGCACTCTCCATTCAGTGCCATCAGGAGTCTTGAGAATCACTGGATTTGATAGACCAGCAACACTATATCTTCTTGTAAACATATTGGGTATTTTCTGTAAAGAGCACTTTGGTGATTAAGCAATTAAACATTCATCTAAACATTCACTATGTTTCCCTAATCAAATCTCTAGTGCTTATATGTGTGTGATTGCAACCTATACGACCAATATCAACAGCAAATATCTCAAATGCAAATATATGACATGTATGCTAGAAGCCTAAATAAGATAGGAATGGTATGCTTACAAGCCTTTCAAGATTAGTGTTAAGGATTATCTTGAAGAAATGGATGGGAAGTATAGCAGCCATGGATGGAGTTTGAAGTCACACCTGTACCAAGAACATTGAAGCTAGCAACTTATAGTATAAGGCATACCCTCCTTAGCAGTAAATGCTGGTCGGAGGAATAAAGCTCTTCATTTATTCATGATTCTAATAAGGCTACCTGCCTCCTCCATTGTCATTATTACTCTTCTGAACACACACTTTTATTATTTTTTAAATCAAACAACCAATGAATTAGGGTGCGTTCCTAAGCTCAACCTTACCACAGAACAACCCATAATTATAATATTCAAAGATTTTTGAATATTTTGTATCAGTTTCTTAAGAGGGATCCATTTACGGTAATATCAGTTTTATGAGTTACTATATATGTTTTAGAACCCAGCCATACACTTAATTCTATTGTTCATATTAGTTGCACCTGAATCATATATTGGTCAACTCTTCCAAATTCCAATTGTGATTCCCTCAAAATACTGGTATTATAAGTTCTTAACAGCCAGGTCACCCAAAATTCTTACATAAAGGCCTGAGATGAAACTTTTGTGTAATAGGACTATTACCTCAAATTGTGCTAGCATTGGTTAACATTTCAGGCATTGTATCATGAACTGTGTTGCAACCTTACTGCATTACACATGAAAGCATGCTGACACTAACGAGAATGTTTACAGAACGTAATGTTTGTAAGCAGTAACAATAAGAACTTTGCAGTTTGCAACATTTTGAAAAAAGGTTCAAGGATTTGACATAGAGATTACAGTGAACCAATAAAATTGACTATACCAAATAGTGTACGTGAAAACAAGACTTATGAAGGAAACTTCCATTATACGTACAACTTGACTCACATTTTCAGCGGAGAGTTCCCACTGTTTTTTTATAGGTATACAATCTGGCCACCAGAACATATGCTATCAAGTTGAGTACACTTAGCACTGCCAATAGCCAGAAGAAATAATCAATGTGACCATAATTTAGATTATCAGGTATCCATCCAGGACCCCCATCCCTAGTGCTGATCTTTGTCGCAATAGTTACAAGGAGAGAGCTCAAGTACTGTCCAAGTGCAACAGTGACTAGTTGGAGTGCAGAACACAAGCTTCTCATGGCATCAGGTGCTTGCTCATAGAAGAACTCCAACTGACCAATGAACATGAACACTTCTGCACAACCTATGATGAAATACTGAGGAACCTGCCAGAATATGGACATGGGTATCTCCTCAAGGTTATAGTAGTTGTGCCTCCTCACCATTCTCAGTCTTATGAGCTCCAAGATTGCTGCAGCAACCATGGAGAATATGGATATAAAGAGTCCAATTCCCATTCTCTGTAGCTGAGTTAGGCCATTTTTGTGCCCACTGAACTTCCTAGCAATTGGCACAATGATCCTATCATACACTGGGACCCAAAATATGACACTAAGGGTGTCAAAGATGGAAAGTGCTGCTGGTGGGATTTTAAAGGTAGAGTTCCCAACATGTGTATCCATGGCTTGCCCCTGCAGCACAAATAAGGTGCTCATCTGACCATACACGGTAGCAAATATGATGCCGGTGGCCCATACAGGAAGCAACCTTAATATGGATTTCAGCTCTTCCACTTGGGTTACAGTACAAAGTCTCCATGGGTTTATTGAGTCCTTCAGATTATCTAATTGTCCTAGCACTGCTGCTTTGTCAAAAAATCTGTTACACAACAAGAAGGTGAATAAGAAATATAGGCTAATGTCCTTTCATGACTTCAAAAGTAGGCTAATGTCTAATTGGTTAAGAGAAAACACTTGGGACAGCCCTTCTATAATTTGCAAGTGCAAGAATAATACTCTCAATGAACAATTGAAAAACTAGCCATCATAAGATTATTATCATGAAATCAGAAGAGAAAGGTAATCTGAATATTCCTCGTGTATTGAACTAGAAAAGGAGATGATACAGTGACTTTATATAGAGGTATAACAACTCAGGTTTGAGAGCTAACCTCCTCAACTAACTACTAACAGAAATGACAACTAACTAAGCATAACTGATTCTGTTATATCAGTTTTATTAGTCAACAAAGATTGTCATGTACTGATATGATAGCATGTGAAATGGCATGAATGTGAACTAAAGCCTACCTTTTATTTTAGAATTCAGTCAATTGTGACATCAAAATTGCTTCTGATTCTGAGTAATCAAAAAACACAAATTGGTCATCTAGGAATTTGTTGCCTTTGCTTTACCTTAACTCATTTGTGTGGTCAAGCTTGCGGCTTCCCTTGATAGCAGATTCTGTCTCAGCAGTCTCATGTAAAAGGGAATTGTCAGCAGGTACTTCAACATGGTACTTCCTTATGGATGCCACTATCACCTGAGAGATACGAGTGAGGGCGCTGCCCCCGGGCTTCTGATTCCGATACAGCCTTGTGCCTGAAAAGAAACTCACCACCGCAATTGCCATGGCCACTGCTGGGATGCCAAAGCCCCATCCCCAACCAACATTATCTTGAATCCATACCAATAGAGAAGAAGCAATGAGAGCACCAATGTTGATTGAGAAATAGAACCAGTTGAAGAAAGAACTCTTGTGTTCCTTCTCATCAGGGTCAGCATCATCAAACTGATCTGCTCCATAGGATGAAACACAAGGCTTGATCCCACCAGTGCCAAGAGCTACAAGGTAAAGGGCTATGAAGCACACTGCACTCTGTCCATCAGTAGCATGGCAATTTTCTTCTCCATGACATGTTGGTTTTATGCCAGGAACTGATGCAGACAATGTCAAGAGTGTCATTCCCTGTTCATGAACAATAATACTTTTTAGATGTTGCTATAACATATAGAACATGATAAAAAAATGGAACAGTTTTCATCCATGATTGTTGAATTTGATTGCCCTCACAACATAAATTCTGGAACTTTATTTGGGGGGCTGGAACTTTCATCCCTTTATTTGGCAAGAAGCTAGTAATTAAGTACAAATTGAAGAGACCATACTAACAATAACATAGATTATTGAAAAGAGAGCAATTGTCCAGTATCTTCCAAGATAAGAATCAGCCATAAATGCTCCAATTAATGGTGTGATGTAGCATGTTCCACTCCAATCAGAGACATTCTTGGAAGCAGTAGCACTGTGCTGATTCAGCCGCTTCTTAAAATAAAGCACCAGGTTTGTGCTCATCCCATAATAAGCCAATCTCTCACAACATTCATTTCCTGTAAATATAATCTTGAAATGATAAGCATGTCATATATGTCCCACCAAACTACAGTTTCATTTGAACAAACACCATAATTACCTAGGATAAAGGGGCAGGCTCTCCAGGTTCCAGTTTCCTTTTTATTAGCTGGATTTCCAAGATAATCAACTGTTCCATCTTTTGTGTAAACATCATCCTCTGCCATTGTTATTCAAAACTTGAAGATAATGGCCACTTATTCAGTTGTAAGTTGTATCTGCAACCAACCAACACAACACGAACTGAGAATAATAAATTATAATTTGTCCACTGTATTGACAAATAGAAACAGGTAATAAAGGTCAAAATTGGATAAAGTTGAAGGGGGGAAAATCGCTTCTTTAGAGCAAGCCCAGTTATAACTAAGCCACAACACCTTGCTGAAACTGATGTCTTTGGCAGAAAGACAAAAGTAAAACTCCTAAGAATCAATTTCTGATTCTGATGTTTAGTTGTAGTGAATTCTCTCTTCCTTTGAATAAAAGGCAGTTTATCTCCAGAAAGGTGGAAGATTCAAATACATGAATCCAGAGATCAGTAGAAGAAGAAAAAAAAAGAATGATAGAGAGATAGACTTCAAATTTGTTTGCAAACACTGTCCGAATCTCAGCAGATAAATAAACCCCAAATCAAAACACACAAGCACAGTATATGGAATCAAAGAAGTGCATCTCTGGCCTTTAAAGTTGGCAACTCATGGAAACACCATCCAGCTAAATTATAAAATGAATAATGATTTCTATACACTTGATGGACAATAGACAATAAATGGGTACTTGCTTAAATACTTGCTTTTTAGTCTGGCACTGTATAAATAGTATCTGTCAAATACGACAATATAATCCTAGTTTGAGACTGTTGACTTGTCTCACATGCTATGATGTGGTGAGAGATGCATATAATCTTTTAACTTGTGATTTTGGGATTTACCCTCTTTCAGTGACCAAATACACAGCACATTACTCACAGAGAAAATGAGACAGATATGGACCTCAAATTCAGCAGTTTAGTTCAGCTGGACTTTTGGGTTATGACTTTTGATTCCTCAGCCACACATACCTAACTGTCTTTGCACATAATAAAATATCTTGGATTTCTTATGCAAAATTGAAAATAAATGATAAAAAAAATGAAATGTGATTTCAGTTTGACTACGGAAGTGTGAGGTGGGTCAATGTACGTTAGTGGGAAGTGTGGGAATACAGAGGTGCCAAAAGCCAAAGAAGAATTCCCTTTCTTACCTATAAATAAAATGTTTGCTTTTCAAAGGGAATCATAAATAAGTAGGTAATTACATGATGCGACTTGGATCCTTAAAGTTAAAGGGGATCATTGAACAAAAAGGAATGGATTGTCATGAATAAAAAATAAATGAATTTTTTAAGGTATTTGTAGTTAAAAAATAAAGATGAAAAGTAATATATTAAGTAATGATGATGACAACCAACAATAATGTAGCTTCACCCAATAATTTGACGGCCCTCTTTGTCATGTGTGCATCTGCGTGACGTTTGGTTTTCACCGATGGAAGAAAGAACATGTAAAATAATGACGATGACAACGAACAATAATCAATGTGAACACACAAAGTTTTTGCATAGACTATGATTATGAACTGTAAAGTGACAACTAATACTAATCCTAATTCACAACAGGTCTTTTGAAAACAACGTACCGATGCATCCGAAGTAGGATAATCAATTCGATAATCGTATCAAGAGATGCATACTGACAAAGTGACATAGACACGCAAATCGCTATTGATTAACCAGTTAATGAATTTATTCATCCACCATCACGATCCAGTTGTTTTTAGAGTTTAATTTATATGCACAGTAAATGTAAAACAATTTTACACTGTCATCCAATCATAATTCACCAATTTGCCATGTCATTGAAAAATGTTAATTTGAGCGATGACTGCAAGGGAATTGCAATTCCCAGACTGGTCTTTCTTTTGAGCTTGATTGCCCCTCTTGTATGGAGTACCAAAAATAATAATAATAATAATAATAATAATTAGAAATATAAAAATGAATTGTTTGTTTGCTAAATCATTTCTTAAAAGCAGTATTGTGAAGCCAACCCTCAAAATTCAAAATGAGTGTGTGAACATATACAATTGAGGGCGACCAATTGGAAAGTGTGGGGACAAAATATGAATAGGGACGCGCGCACAAAGCGAACAACAGATATGGACGATGTTCAAATTTCAGAGAAAGATGCTGCCTGATCCATAGAGGAAAGATTCTGAATATTCTTTGCTAAGAAAATTTGGCCTAATTAATTAATCCATATACAAACTGGCAAAATGGTCTAAAATGGTGGTAAGCCATGAAAATGATTGGGAGAGTTTCTTAATTAATAACCAGTCACAGACTAATCTATATCTATATCCATATCTGTATAATAGTTTTATGACAACACGTGTTGTGATGTGGGATAAATACTAAAATATAAACAAACAAAAATTTAAATTCATAGAAATAGAATTGTTCTACCCAAGTGGCACGTAGTCACTTGCTATTAAGATCACTGTTTTAACACTTACAATGGGATATTTACTTTAAAAGGAAAAATATAAAGAATTACAATTATTGATAAAAAATTAACAAGTAAAATTAGAATAAATATGTTTATATTAATTTTTATATATTAAATTAAAGTCCTTACTTTTAAATTTGAAGATTTTTCTTTAATTTATTCTCTTTTTCAATGCATCATGTGATTTCTCCCGTATTGAAAATTATTATTGCCGTAATTTAATAATTTATACATATCTCATTTATAACTTTAAAATAATGCATAAAATATTTGCTAGTATATAACAGATTTTAAAAATATTTAAATTTGTTCTTTATCCCACCCAGAATTCATCCACAAAATCCATGAGTTTTCATTTCATTTTCTTTTTTTTTTTGGTTCAAAGTTTTCATTTTCCAAGTTAATAATTAGCTAATAGTTCCGTGGAGAATTATAACCCGCGGAACTAATAGTTCCACAACATATGTGTGTTCGAAAAAAAATAAATCCACGGAACTAATAGTTCCACGGATATGTATGTGCAGATAGCAAAGTATGTATGTGTGGATATAAATTCCCGGTAGATATCTCCAATGGGCCTAATTTGTGGGCTAATAATTTTTGTCAGTTTATTGGGCTGATCTGGAGATTTTGCAAACCAAACGGGCTTGGAAGAGGGACGTGGAAGAAAGGAGAAGGGGAAGAGAGAAACAAAATTGAAGAAGATTTGACCAAAAAAAAATTGAAGAAGAATGGGAGGTGGGGAGGGGGGGCGATGGGTTGGGGAAGAAGGAAGGGGTGTGGAGACAATTTTTTTTAATGTATGTGTAGATAGAATTTCCCAAAAATAATTCTATATGAAAAATCTGGAGATTTTTCAGTCTGACTGTTCAGCTGCGTGGCTTTTGGGCCTTGGGCTTTGGCCTTTCTAATATTACTCAGTTGAACAAAAAAATCTGTCTGGCATCTTTTCCCAGCTTGATAATAAATGAACTTTGTTAAATTGTGACCCAATTTTTGTAGCTATATATGGGAGTAGCATAAAGCAATTGCTCAAAGTTAGCTACGTGGTTTTTTTTTTGGTCAACATTAGCTACGTGGTTTAATGTTTGACCAAAGTTAGCTGCTGTAATGTCACTAAGCTCAACAGTTGCTGAAAACCATTCTTCACCAATAACCCTTTTTTGGGCTAACATCCCCATGTACCGCCCCACTGGCCACTACTAGATTCACGCACACCCTCCTTTAACGGCAAAACACCTTCGAAAATCTACCAGTTAGAATAATATAATATAATATAATATAATATAATATAATAGATATTGCTTATTAACCACGTTTCTTTTTCTCACACATACAACAACTTTTTATTTTGGTGCTCTAAGGAATTAATATATAATTTTTTATTAAAAATTATAATTATCAATACAAACTTTCTTGTTTTAATTTTTAGCCAGGGTCCAGATTAACACTTGCCTTATCTTAATTTGGATATACCACTCCCGCTTGATCTTTAACACATTATTAAAACGATTTATATGTGAACTTCATCTTAGCACTTAGCACATAGCTTAAGAAAATTAATTATAGGTGTCAAAACTTCTTTAATCAAATGGTTGGCATCTCTGTAATTAAATGTTTTTTATAAGAAAGACTTGTGTGTTCCATTGACTTGACTGGTTTAACTATAGGTTTAATTTGTAGTTTTTCCTTATCCACCCCCCCCCCCCCAAACAACAGAAAAACAAGTATTTCTTTAGTGGGAAAAAAGTGTAAGCAGTTTTTTTTTTTTATCCAAGAAAAAAGTGTAAGCAGTTACCGAATCGAAAGAGAACCAAATTACAAGTGAACTTTGTCAATTTACCACTCACTATATATGTGATAATTCATTTTCAAATGGCATAGTTTACTATATGGTAAATTTAAGTGTCTAACAACAAAAATGCCGGCTACATAATGTTAAAAGCTAATCACCAAAAAATAATAATGTTAAAAGCTCCCACCATGGCACGGTCCAGATATGAGTAGACCCATTATGAACCTATTGTAGAAAAACCTTACCTTGTACTATTTGTTAGAAATTAATTCCATGATTCTATAGTAATCAGTAACCACAACCATTGCATTAAGTGTCTAACAACCCAATTGCCAAAATCTCCAATACAAACTAAAAGAGTTAAGGGATACATAGGTGTGTCGTATATACCGCCATCCTTGACAATTGATATTAATCAGGTAGAAAGGTTTATGTCCATTTCACAAATTGGTACATTGGTAGTTGAGTAGCATTGTACTTTACCCTATATAGATGGACACCAAACACACAGCATCTGATCTGGCCACTTAAAGAAAAATAGACATCACCCCACAAAACTGAACTAGCTTAGCTTAGCTTCAAAAGTTTGTCTTGGACTGGTTGATGGATATATAACTACTTTATGTAATATACAAGAAAAACAACACAACTTATAATTTCTGGACAGTTTTATGTTTTCTGTGTACTGTCTTAATTTATTAATTTTGAGTTATTTGTACTTTATATACGTCTTAAGTATTCCACTTCAACCTACTGTCTAAAAGGGACATTACAGCAGAATAGTACATCTTTATAAGGTTGTTCCTTCCTGCTCATTCTTGCATTGCATTTTCAAGAGTGTGACAAGCCAGCAAAGAAGAAGAAGCTCTAGCTAGCAGCAGAGAACTCTAAAGGGTAGTCATGGCAGCGCTGGGGATTCGAATCATACTATTGCTGGCAGCATGCCTGCTTCCATTATCTGTGGAAGCCATGGTTCGCCACTACAAGTTCAATGTAGGTGCATTATTTGCATATTTTTTCATGCCAATCACCTTTTAACATTAACTAGTACAATTCCTCAAAAAAAAAAACATTAACTAGTACAAACATCAATTATTTATGACTGCTATGAGCTAGAGAGTAGTTGTTATTTATTGATGAATGTGATTGTAAAACCACACTAAGGTATTGTTGTCTTTTTCTATTACTGTTGTCATCTTAATAAAAAAAAACTATTATTGTTTATATAAAAAATAATAATCTTAAAAGATTTTTTACTCAAACTTCTCATCTTTCTTCTTAAGAATGGCCAAAAAAATGAAACCTTAATAATCTTATGCATGTCCCATGTAATATATAGCAAGCTCATGATGGCCCTTTGGTAAATAATGTTCACGTAGATGATTGAATATTTTGTCTTACATTAAACACTTTCCCCTAACCCAATCAAGGCCAGATTCTGATACATGAATCTCTTGACAAAAAGTGGGCTTAGTAGCCAGGATTCTTTGACTGAAGTGACAGACCATGGAAACAGAATTAATACTGGACTTTTTCTTTTCAGGGAGCTAATCATCACTTCCTTTTAATTAATCCAAAGATTTTATTGTTTCAATAGCCATATGTATCAAAAATTCGATGATGGGCAGGGCAGGTGTATGATTTAATTTCAGTAGTCAAAACCATATACTATAACATTGATGTTTGAACAAATTTGGTTAAAACATTTGGAGGTACTACACTTCTAGTAGTTGACTTAACCAGATTGGTTAAAGCCACGACAGCTAAGTTGTAAAATTCCTTCCAATTTGTTCAATTAGGCAGATATACATTGTGCCTATAAAAAAAATGTGTGACCCTGCATATCTTTACCAAACAGCAAAGTGGGTGTGGAATTGTTGAGCAAGGCAAGGCACATAAATTTGGTGCATGACGTGGTTGGTTACACTTTCATCTTGTTGTTGGTAAAGAATATTGTTGGCTGATGTTCTGTACAGGTGGTGATGAAGAATGCCACAAGAATGTGTTCAACTAAGCCCATTGTCACCGTAAATGGAAAGTTCCCAGGTCCCACAATCTATGCTAGGGAAGATGACAATGTTCTGATTAAGGTGGTCAACCAAGTCAAATACAATGTTAGCATACACTGGTGAGTGAGCTATATTATAGAGTTTCTGATCATTCTATGATCACATTTTTTTTTTCTGTCAAGTTATTTTCTATTTGTAAAAATTATTTAATGAATTAAAATTGAACAGGCATGGAGTCAGACAAGTACGAACGGGTTGGGCTGACGGGCCAGCATACATAACCCAGTGCCCAATTCAACCGGGCCAGGTCTATACCTACAACTTCACCCTTACAGGCCAAAGAGGCACACTTTGGTGGCATGCACATATCCTCTGGCTTAGGGCCACTGTCCATGGTGCCTTGGTCATCTTGCCAAAGCTTGGAGTTCCTTACCCTTTTCCCAAACCCCACATGGAACAAGTTATTGTATTGGGTTAAGTGTTCTATTACCCTTTTCTTATGTTGCTACACATTTTTCACTTTTATAGTTGTAGTAGTCATGAATTAGGAAAACAAAAATCATAAAAAAAAATGTTTTACTTTGAACCTTGATTAGTCCAATGGAATATAAAGAATACTTCAAAATTCTCATAGTATTTTAATTTTGTTCAGGTGAATGGTGGAAATCAGATACTGAGGCTATAATAAATGAAGCTTTGAAATCTGGGTTGGCTCCAAATGTCTCTGATGCCCACACAATCAATGGTCATCCAGGGCCTGTCCAAGGTTGTTCTTCACAAGGTAAAATCTAAGAACCGAGCTCTATAACCTTTTGAGTAATTGGACCAAAGCAATTATGACTCAAAAGTTGAAAATTAACAAATTGTCCTTGGTAGTTAAAGCGAAAGAAAAAGTAAATGGAAAGGTTTAGTTTTCAGTTAATTTCTTCCAACATGAGACTTTTTCAACTTTCTTTGTGTGCAGGAGGATTCTCATTCCAAGTTCAGCCTGGAAATACCTACTTGCTAAGAATCATTAACGCTGCACTCAATGAGGAGCTCTTCTTTAAGATTGCTAACCATGAATTCACCGTTGTTGAGGTTGATGCCTCCTACACAAAACCTTTCAAAACCAACACCGTTGTTATAGCACCTGGCCAGACTACAAATGTGCTTCTAACAGCTAAACATGCAATTGGCAAGTACTTGGTTGCAGTCTCTCCTTTCATGGATGCTCCTATTGCAGTTGACAACAAGACTGCCACCGCCACATTACACTATTCAGGCACCCTTGGTTCCACCATCACCACCCTCACTTCCGTGCCTCCCAAGAATGCTACTCCACTTGCTACCAGTTTCACAGACTCTCTCAGAAGCTTAAACTCCAAAAAGTACCCTGCTAGAGTTCCATTGAAGATTGACCATAACTTGCTCTTCACTATTAGCCTTGGTATCAATCCTTGTGCTACTTGTGTGAATAATAGTCGGGTGGTGGCAGATATCAACAATGTTACCTTTGTGATGCCTAAAATTTCTCTTCTCCAAGCACATTTCTTCAATATTAAAGGGGTTTTTACTGATGATTTTCCTGGAAATCCTCCTGTAGTCTACAACTTCACAGGGACACAACCAACCAATTTCAAGACCATGAAAGGGACAAGGCTTTATAGACTTGCCTACAACTCTACAGTTCAATTAGTGTTGCAAGACACTGGAATGATAACACCTGAGAACCATCCTATTCATCTCCATGGCTTCAATTTCTTTGTAGTTGGTAGAGGGCAAGGGAACTTTAACCCCAAAAAGGACACCAAAGAGTTTAACCTTGTAGACCCTGTGGAGAGAAATACAGTTGGTGTCCCAGCTGGGGGGTGGACTGCTATCAGGTTCAGGGCTGACAATCCAGGTAAAGTTTTCAATTCCACTGTCTTTAAACTTTTAAAGTCTAATGCTAAAGATTTGAATAAAGGTAAAATGTTTTGGATGTCACATCTTTTAACATATGTATGAATATATGGTATTTTGTTTTATTAGGGGTTTGGTTTATGCACTGCCACTTGGAAATTCATACAACATGGGGACTGAAGATGGCATTTGTTGTGGACAATGGTAAAGGACCAAATCAATCTCTATTACCACCTCCAAGTGACCTCCCCAAGTGTTAAGAAGAGTACTAATTAACATTCAATACCAATTGAGGAAGGGAAAACACATGAAGAGAACTACATATGCCAAAGGAAGGAACAAACAAGGCTAATAACAAGATTTTCTTGGAGTAAGGAAAGAAGAAGATGCCCAATATTTGACATGTATTCATTTATTCTCCCCTTTCATCTTTTTTTCCCATTGTTTGTACTCATCTTTATCCTTCTTGAATGATATTCTTTGCTTTAATTATGCATAAAAATGATAATCAAAATTTAAGAATCTTTAGTATTGTTGGGCGCCGTGTGCTGCATCAGAAATTCAATTAACTTGATATTGATAGTGACTAAGTTTCGGTGCATGTTATGCAATGGAATTAAAGCATGAGAAAATTAATCACTACCACTTGGGATCTTAAGATCCCTCGTCTGTTAATTATATGGGCAAAGTACTCTTCAAATTGATTTGATTCTCCTAAATGCCTTTTGAATATCTTTGATTGTAGGATAGGATATCTATCTCCCATTCTTTCTCAAACTTTGATGAGAAAGCTTGGTTCAATTCATCCTAATTTTATGAAGAGTCATAATACTTCAAATTATACTCTTCTATGAAAAATTGTAATGGTTTCACCTATTATAGTTATATTTAACTATATGTTATACTATTTAAGTACACCCACAATGAGAGATCCAATTTCAATTGATCATAAATTGAATATTTCAGAACACGTAAATATATTATTTAGTTAATATTTTTATAAATTAATAAAAAACAAGTAATTTAGAAAATATATTTTTCTAACTTAATTTGTTATTTTTTTTTTTTTAAAAAATTATAAATTTCAGAGTTATTTCAGGCTGATTCACATCCACCTTATAAGCCACCATTAATTTGGTACTTGGTAGCGTGGTTTTAAAAATTCGAAAATGAGAGATGGACCCTCATCTTACACCTATTACCTCATTGGTTGGGATGAAATGTAGGATGAGTGATCAGTAGTCAGTGTATTATAGTCGGTGTATCACTGCTCTTAAAAATTACATGCGTTAAACGTATTGTGTCAATAATAGTCTATAGAATATAAAAGACCCTTCTTTGGCTGGATTTGCACGCGCGCACATGAGTAGATGCACACACACATAACGGAGACTGGGAGGGAGCCCTGAACTTAAAAAACACCCCCCCACGAATCACATTGTCTGACTTTAATAGAAAGCACAATGAGAAAGGAATCTTTCCATTTATGGAAACAATTTGATGGTAGCTACTAGCTGGTGCCTCTGCCAAAAACCCGTTTATTATTTTATTCATTCATCAATTCAAAGTTCTCTTTTTTTAAAGCTCTTGCCCTTTTTCTTTCCAGACATTATTTTTTTATTAATGCATAGACTTTTTGATCACTATAGTATTTTTTATTTTATTATTTTCTAATTTTATATTCTTTTTTTTATTTTCTAAACTAGTACCTTTTTTATTAAAATATTTATTTTTATTAATTATCAATTAATTAAATATTAGTTTAAAATTGTAATTAAATTATTAATTAATTACATATTTAATTGTTAAATATTTGTTAACCTGATTTGTTAACCTCACCGTTCATATTGGCCAAAATACAATGGAATTAAGTTGTGCCACAATCCAGCAATGCAGAGAGATCCAAATGGCCGTCTACAATCCACAAGGATTCGTACTGAAATGGATCAAACGGAAAGGAGTCGTCATCCCAAGAGATGTGAACTGTGTCGAAATGAATGACATAACAAGAAAAACTACCCTTACAGTTCTGAAGCTGATACACAGCAGTAAAAAATTTCTATAATTTGCATTTAGTTTACTTTTGTATTATTTCTGTTTTTATCATTTTTGTATTTGTATTCTTAAATTTTAAATCAATGTGAGCTATTTTCTATAATTATATTATTAATTAATTAACAAATCGAGTTAATAAATATTTAACAATTAAATATTTAATTAATTAATAATTCAATTACAATTTTAAATTAATATTTAATTAATTGATAACTAATAAAAATAAATATTTTAATCAAAAAAGTACTAGTTTGAAAAAAAAAATGCTAAATTGAGAAATAATAAAAAAAATGTGATCAAAAAGCCTAATGCATATGGTGTCGCTTTTCTTTCCAACAACTGTCCCATCCCCACATGACCATCAAGGGACGGATAAAACACACTGCTAATTGCTAAAGGTCGAAAAACAAATCATGCTACTCAACATTCATACCATTACATTATGTAATTATATATATTTTTTAATTTATATATATTACTTGTTTAGGAAGTATAGTTATTTATTTATTAGTAAACTTTAGTTAACTAATTAATAATGGGTTTGGGAAGTGGTGGCCTTTTCTCTCATCAATATTTTATTGTAACCATTCTTGTCTTGTTTGTTTTCATTCTTTCCAGAGTTGCAGATTGACCAGTGAGTGTATACAATTATATGTGTCAAAACATAACACTAAAAAAGAGTTTTAATATATTCAAAATTAAAAAATTCCTGTGCAATTCATTTATGCGTTGGAAAAAATATGGTAGAGAATATCTATTTAATTAACTCAGAAGAAAAATTGATGATTTATATTCCAGGGGTTTTGTGTGAGATCAGTAAAACGCCAGTTATTTGTTGCATTTTATAAACAAGTATTTAAATGGGAGGACATTTAACAACTTCTAAGCGACAAATTTTTTTGTTTTTTTTGTTCCCCCCAAGAAGAGAATGCATGCACTGTACAAAACAATGTGTATAATAATTTATTTACAGAGAATAAGTGACAAAAGCCACAGTTCCAAAAATATTAAAGTAATCATAGCATCCCTCTGATGCAGAAAAAAAAGTGTGAAATCTTACACTAAGGGCCTGTTTAGATTGGCTTATGCAGAGCTATGAACACAGCTTATAACTGATTCATAAGCTATTTTGGGCTTATTTTTCATAAGCTACTCAAGATAGCTTATCAAAACAGCTTATGACTTATATAAAATAAGTTTCACTATAACTTTTCTTCGATTATAAAAGTAGCTTATACAACTTATGCCATAAGCAGTAGATAAGCTCATTACCCAAACAGGGCCTAATACACTTGACAATAATTGCTTACAGTACTGGTATAATTTCGTGTCCAAGAAAACTAAAAATACGTACTCGAATAAGGGTTAAAAAATGGAGTTATTTATGTTGAGAAGTCCCACATTGACTAGTGATATGACTAGTGTAGTGCTTATATAGTGTGGGCAGTCCTCACCCTACAAGCCAGTTTTGTGGGGATGAGTTAGGCCCTAACAGTGGTATCACAGCCAGTGTTCGATCCGAGTCACCCGTGTGGGGTAGTGGGTCATCACCCGTGTGGGGTAGTGGGTCATCACCCGTGTGGGGTGTTGTCGAGAGTCGATGTGTGAGGGGGGGTGTTGAGAAGTCCCACATCGACTAGTGATATGGCTAGTGTAGTGCTTATATAATGTGGGCAGTCATCACCCTACAAGCCGATTTTATGAGAATGAGTTAGGCCATAACAATTTAATATTTTGTTAACCAAAATAATTTAAATAAATACAACGAATTTAAATTTAAATATATATATATGAAAATGAATATTGTTGAAAAATGAAAAGTGAAGTGGGATCGCAATTGAATTACTAATTGGAAGAAGAATGGGGCAATTACCAAATAGTGACGTTAACAGTGGCTGCGAGGCGAGAGCATACTAACGAGTAGAGCTGGTAAAATGGGCTGAGCTTAGCGAGTCAGGTGGAAAAAGTTTAAAAAATAGAAGGTTCAGACACACAAATTTGAACTCGTTTTTAATCTGAGTCTTTTTGGGCCGGCCTGGCAAAGCCCGAGCCCCGAAGTGGGCCGCTCGAAAAATATAGGCTAAAGCCTGAGCCTAAAAAATAGAGAACTCAGACACACAAATTCGAGTCTATTTTTAATCTGAATTTTTTTGACCCGATCTAATAAAATCCAAACCCAATACAGACTGGCCCAAAAGCCCATTTTACCAGCCCTACTGACGAGAAGTTGCCATTTATTGGGGACGCGTCACGCGCGAGATTCCAGGAACCCATTCGAAGAACCTAACCGACTACGAGTTGAAATTTTTTTTATTTTTTTTCTCTTTATTTTTTTATTATTATACTTTTAAAAAAATAAATAAAATAAATAACACATATATATTACATTTATATTATTTATTTATTTTAAAACATAATAATAGAGAAAATAAATTTAAAGTTTAAAATGAATTTACATTCTAAATTTTACAAATTTATAGCCCCCGTTGGAGTGTCAGAGAATATGCGACGAGAGAGAATCTTACGGGAAACCAAAATTTTGAAATGGCGGAAATGCCCATGAGATGAAAAATGACATTAGAGTATGGAGGTGGTAAAATGGTAAATGAAGTAAAAAATGGAGAATTAATTAAAATGAAAAATAAATGGGGGTGCATCATGAGAGGGATGGAACGGAATGGAAGAAAGGTGAGAGTGGGAAACCCAAGACGCGTAGATTTCCAAAAGGGCAGAGACAAAGGCAGTGGAGCAGTTGGTCACATCTGAAGGGGACCGCTTCGGCCTTATTACTCTTTCCACCCCCAACCACACACCGTGAACACTACCCAATTCACCGTCGCGTGTCTTTCACGCTCCGCTCCCATAGGCCATAGTAGTTGTTACTACTGGACATTGATTTTTCCTTTTTATAAAGTTTTTTTTGACAAAAGTTCCTTTTTATAAAGTGATATCCTTTTTTTTTTGGTCGTATAAAGTGATATCCTATACAATGGAGTAATGCAAGATATTTCCATAGGCCATATGTATGTATATATTATATTATATTATATTATATTACGTTGATCATTAGTTTATTTATTTAAGGTTATATTTATGATTTTTGTGCATATATAATCTCAATTTTTTAAAAATAATTTAATATTTAATATTTTTTCAGTCAAAAATATTAATTATTCATTTATTTTTAAAAATTGAGATTACTTACTTTATTATCTAAAATAAATTGAGTTAATCCAGTAAAGATTTTAACTTTAACAATTTTTTCTATTTTTCTCAAAAAATAATTAAAATAAAATCAATAATAAACATATTTTAATAATAAAATATACAACATATTTTTTGATACATCACATCATTTGAATGTGTGCTTTCAAATAAGTAAAAATATGTGTCAATTCAAAAAATAAAAGATGTATACCTATATCTCTTTCTTTGTGTGTAGGATAGCTAATCCGAAGGTTAACCCCGAACTGATTCTTAATTCGATACTAGGTCACAAAATGATACTTGGCTTGTCTGAGACAATGTCAAACTCAACCCTAAATAACTCGCTCGGGTTGAAACAAGTCATGAATACCCATGAAGTACACTAATTACTTTGCTCCACTTTAAAGCATATCTTCATCATTGTTTAAATATTTAATTTTAAAATATACATAATAAATTCATTAATTTTTTTCGCAAGAAGTTTGAATGTTTAGTTTTTAATATTTCATATTAAAATCAATGATTAGATAATTTTTTATTTAAAATTACAACTTCAAGATTCAAATAGCTTGCAATGTGAAAAAAATATATTCAAATAGCTTGCATTGTGAGTAAAGTTCAGACATGCGCTACGCTCTTGTTGCAATCAATCATTGTTGGTTTTTTTTTTTTTTTAAACTGAACCTTCCTTTCTCATTGTTATATTTTATTCAATGATATTTGTTAGATGCAGCTAAACTCCTCACTATTATTTATAAACATCTGCGGAGGATTGAGCATTTTTTTCCCGGGGAATCTCTAATAGAGAATCCATTTTGAGTTCTTAAATGGATTCTACATAGCCACATCATTTATTTTTATATTTTTCAACATAAACATCTAATAAACACTCAACCTCTCCAATCCAATAATTCTAAAAAATTTACTAAATGAGTCCCACCAATAATCACATATCACTCATTTTTATTTAAAAAATACAATAGACCCACTAAATAATATTAAGAACCAGTGCTTGTACAAGAACCTGTTATTGTTAAGCACCGGCGGGTGTCAGAGCTTTATCGATTAAGAAGTAGTTCCTAATAAGAAAAAGTGTTAAGCACCGTCCGTTGGAGATGACCTGAGTCAAAAAGGATTGACTATATTATAAGTTTAATTAACGGTGTTGATTCAAATTATCAACCATGAGATTATTGATAAATTAGATTTAGTTGACAATCATCCATCAACAAGTACTTGACAAGTGTTTTTGGTATCAAACATTTGAAAAATTATTGGTTTAAATATGTTTTTAGTCTCTCAAATTTGAGAAATTGTTATTTTTAGTCTATCAAATTTAAAATATGTATTTTTAGTCTCACGTTTTTAAAAGTGTATCACTTTTAGTCCCTGAGATTATATTTTAAATTTTAAAAATATTTTTTAAATTTAAAAGGGATCAAAATATAAATTTTAAAAAAATTTAAAAGTTAAAGAAAAGGGATAAAATGATAATCAAAATTTGAGAGGGTCAAAATATAAATTTAAAAAATATTTTTTAAATTGAAAAATGAATCCAAATACTAAAAGCAACGATTTTTCAAACTTAAAATAATACCAAAAAATACTTTAAAATAAAACCTGTAAGGAAATCAAAAGAATAAAAAGAGAAAGGCAGTGGTTGGTTGGGTAAAAGGATTTTCAGTGGCAATTATGTGAAATCGATCATGTACACTCACGACCATTACAAGGGACACATGGCCTTACGTGGATCCAGTTCATTGGTTGGCCGGGTAGCATTGCCTCTTTACATTATTAATTAATCAACTTCAGACGGTTATAAAATTGTTTAGAATAATTAATTAATATTTAATAATTGGACTAAAACTTTTAATCAAATAAGTTTTTTTAAGGTTTAAATATTTTTTTTCTTGTAAAATGATTGAGTTTTATTTTTTGTTCTTGTAAAAAAAAATATAGTTTATGATCCTTGTAAAATAAAATTTTTTTTTAGTCCTCGTAAATTTATTTTAGTTCTTGCAATATTCAATTGATGTTAAATTAGTCATTATAATATATGGACAATTTTGTTTTTAGTTCCTATAATATTATATCAAATTTATTTTACTTTATTTTATAGGAACCAATTTGATGAATATATAAATATTACAGAGACAAATTCAATATAATTTAAATATTACAGAGACAAAAATAAATTTACAAAGATTAAAAATAAATTTTTTTATTTTGTAAGTATCATATAAAAAAAATATTTTACAAAAATAAAAAATAAAACTTGAATATATTGCGGGGAAAAAAAATATTTAATTTTTTTTTTATATAGAGCGGATAGTAGTACCCAAGGTATCTACCGGGCTTCGATCTTTTAGACTGATTATGGACTCATTGTCGAATAAGAGAACAGCACGTGTCGAAATCTAATGGTCCGAGAAGGACCCACGACCTAGAGATCCTAAACTCACAATTATTTGGGAGGCTTGCCATTTGCCAATGAGAAAAGTGTTGAGCAAGTCAGTGTGTGCTGCTAACTCGCTACAACCGTACGTTGGACCCACTGCATCAACTTGCGGGAACTCACACCTTTCTGTCAATCTGAACCGTTGCTTTGGCGGCTACCCCTTACGAATTACAGTATGATATAATAATAATAATAATCATCATCATAATCATAAAATATGTTCAAGAAATCGAGTAAACTGTCATTTTAGCCATTTAATTTATAATTTGTTAATAATTTGGTTCATAACATTAAGAAATAAATAAATTTGTTCCTGACATTGATTACCGTCTGTCAAATTAGTTCTCTTATCAATGACTACTAAGTGACGGTGTTAACGGTGCTGATGTGGCACGTTAAATACCACCCTGACAAGACACATGGATAGAGACTAAATTGATAATATTTTTGGAACAATAGTATAGGGACTTATTTGGAAAAAAACAACAATACATGGACTTAAAAGATAACAAAAATTGATTGGTTAAACCTGAAAGGAAGTAAAATCATTTTCACCTTTCGTTACTAAAAACCCTTCATCTTCAAGTCTTTTTCTGGATGTGAATATCTTAAGTCGAATCATCCTTGGCTGCGCTTAAACTCATCTTCGCCACTTTGATCAAAAGAGGGGAACCCCAAGGCCCAAAAGAGGGGACGTCATCCTTGGCTGTGTATTAATGGGTACTTTTGTGTTTTACTTTGTTCTATAAAAAGGACAATATTTTTTTTGGGGTTTGAAAGGAATAGAACACAGCGAGAGGGATATATAGAGGTTTGAAATGGAAAAAAGGAAGAGATTGAAGGGGAAAAAAGGTTATGGGTAGTTTTTTTTTTCCGTTTTTTTCTTCTTGCAGAGAGAGATTTGAGAGTGGGGGTGGATCGCTGTAAATGGGTCAGACATTTGTTGGCACAAGAAGAAGAGAAGTGGGGGTGAGGTCTTACCAGAGATGTCATGGTGTTTTTGTTGTTGTTATTATTATGTCTCGGTGGATTCTTATTAAATAATATGTATGCATATTACATGTTGAGATGGGAACGAAATGGGACAAGGTTATTATGGATTTTAGTGAGGGTTTCCCTCTTTCGCTGGGTACCTGCAACGGGTAGTCCACAGCAAGAATGACAGTGGGGAGCGAAGAAGACGACTTGAAGAAGAAGGGTTTTTACTAAGGTTATGTTTGGATGGGAGTTTTTGGAGGGAAAAGGAGGAGAGGATTTATAATTTCTAATTATCTTGTTTGGCTTTAATAGAACAAATGAAATATTATTTTAGAAAGTAGTAGATACCAAGAAATAATTTTTTTTTTAATTTTAAAAACTCTCAAATAAGATAATTGGAGATTATAAATCTTCTTCTCCCCTCTTCTCTCCTCCAAAAACTCCCGTCCAAACATAGCCTAAAAGGGTAAAATGATTTTACTTCCCTTTGGGTAACCAAACAATTTTTGTTATGTTTTAAGTCTATGTATTGTTGTTTTTTTTCAAATAAGTCCCTATACTATTGTTTCAAAAATACTATCAATTTAGTCCCTGTCCACGTGTCTTGTCAGGGTGGCACTTAACGTGCCACATTAGCACCGTTAACACTATCACTTAACAGTCACTGACGGGATGACTAACTTGACGGATGGTGATCAATGTCAGGGACGAATTTGTCTATTTCTTAATATTAGGAACCAAATTGCCAACGAGTTACAAATTAAAGGACTAAAATGATGGTTTACTCTCAAGAAATTATATAATTATCAAGATTAATTTTATAAATCTAGTTAAATTTTACTAGTACAACTCTAAAATATATTTTTCCTTCAAAAAAATACTCTAAAATATATTTCTCATTTTAAGAGTTAAACCCTAATTTATGTCGAATTCTTATCGATTGCTCCCTGTATTTTTCACCCTTGAAATTTAATAGATTACTATATTGGACATTACAAAAGATTTTTTCACCCTTGAAAAAGCACAAGAGAATATTTCAACTTGGAAAAGTAAATAGACTACTCATATTGGCCATTACATTTTGCCCTGAAATGCCCTTCAAGTTGAGTTCTGTACATGATTTTTTTTTGTTACAGTGTTAACAAATAAAAATGATTCGAAAATATATAAGAAAGATCGGTGTAGCTTTTTTTTTTTTGGTAATAAAAGATCGGTGTAGCTTTACGAAGAGAATGAATGGATCATAGCCTCTATAATAAATCATGATGTTTATTAAACCAACGTTATTTTATAGTCAAATCGATTTTTTAACAAAGGTCATATGGATAACTTCTTAAACCCTCAACTTGGATGAGGATCCCATAAAATAATTATTGAAGTCAAATTTTTTTGGCATAATTTTAAGGAAATTTATATCCATACATACATACTTTGCTATCTGCACATATTGATTTATTTTTTACCAATACACACATGTCGTGGAACTATTAGTTCCGCGGGTTGTAATTCTCCGCGGAACTATTAGTTCTGTACGTTGTAATTCAACACATACATGTCTGCAAAACTAATAGTTCTGTGGAGAATTACAACCCGCGGAACTAATAGTTCCACGACATGTATGTGTTGAAAAAAAATAAACCCGTGAAAACTATTAGTTCTGCACGTTGTAATTCAACACATACATGCCTGCAAAACTAATAGTTCTGCGGAGAATTACAACCCGCGGAACTAATAGTTCCACGACATGTATGTGTTGAAAAAAAATAAACCCGTGGAACTTAGTTCCACGGAGAATTACAACCCGCAGAACTAATAGTTCCACGACATGTGTGTTAGAAAAAAAATAAACTTATAGAACTAATAATTCCACAGACATGTATATACAAATAGCAAAATATGCATGTGCAAATATAAATTCCCTAATTTTAATTGCTCATTTAATAGATTAGATTACCTTTTTGGGGTTTTTTTTTATGTCGGTACATCAATATTGATAAGGAATCATACAAGTTTATGTAAGTATCAATTCTTTTTCGTGACACCAAGTATAAATTCTTATTTGTAATTTGTAATTAAATAAAAACATTATTTTAAACTTTCTTAAATCAAATGAATTATGGATGGATGTCTATACTATAACCATCAATAATATTATTCTAACCCCATAATACACCCATGTTACACTCTTATTTTTCATTTTATCTATTGTCATTGGGTGTTGTGGGGTGGATTGAGTGTCCGTGTATCAGCACTGTATTACCATATAGGTGAGTCTCATTGACGAGCACAACACAGCTGGGCTGAGCTTCCATCATTCATAATGAGCTGCCAATCCCCGTTTCCTTTAGCACCCCAATAAAAAAAACTGAATAAATGAATAAAGTAATTAATATGTGCATGTTTTATGATGTAATGGCAGTGTATTTAAAAATTATTAATTTCTTTATTATAATTATTAATTTTTTATAACAAGTGCACAGAAGCAGGGTTTCTATTAATTATTATTATTATAATATAAGAGGGAACTTTTTATATAGTTGCAGGATCAACAAACACATAGCACCCAATCACAGCTCACCAGCTTCATCCACTGCTTTTTTGTTCTCTCCCACCTTGGTGGTTCCTCTTTGAGCAGATAATAATAGCATTAGTTTGTCTTTGAGGTTCATTTTAAGCTTGGTCACTTTGCTTTTTCAGCTTCCACATAACTCCCTCTTTTCCATTTGGGGGCTCCTATTCCTTTTTAGTGCCTAGTTTGTGTACCAAGATTTCTTTCTCTTTTCTTTGTAGCCCAGCATCAAGGAAAAAGGGAATATTAAACAGTTAATTTTTTCCCCCTCTTAAGCCAGCTTTTTCTTTTTCTTCTTCTTCATCCTTCATAAATTCTGAGTCTTTCTGCTCTTTCCTAATTGGGGTTTGCACATTCAATGTTTTAGGCTTCTCCCCTTTTGTTTTTCCCTTAGCTTCTAATTGCTTTCCCAATTGGGTTAAGCTTAAGTTGAAGCTGCAGAAAGAGTTGTCAGTTTTTCCTCTCTGAAAGTTGTCATTTTTTTTTCACCTTGAAGAATAATTCTAAGCAGTTTTCAGTTCTTTATTGTGGGGATTTTTTTCTTCTTCTTCTTCTTCTGCCGTGTCTCAGTTTCAGTTAGTATCTAAGAGGGAGGTTCATTGGGGTTAGATCTCACACAAGTTGTTCTAGGGTTATCTCTTTGGACCAATTAGGTAACAGTCTTCCATATCAATTTGGAGCATTCCCTTTGATTTTTTTTTATAAAGTTGGTCTTTTCTAGATTCCTGAGGGGGCAGGCATGCATCCTTTCCTACACATAAAAAAAGGGGTATTCTGATTCCTTTCAAAATGCTTGTTGATTTATCCCTGATATTGCTGTGGTAAAATCTCCACCTCTGCTTCTCATTTATCTCTGCCTCCCCTTCTCTCTTCCCCTGAATCAACTCTGTTTCCCCATAAAGTTTTAATCTTTCAAGTGAAATCCTTGTATAAACCATCCTGAATTGGCTCAAGTCTTTTTCTACATGCTCCCGTAGTTTGTGTTTTTTCTTCCAACTTTTTGGGTGTGATGAAGTGGGAAATGGAAATCCTCCCTCCCCCTCCTGCACCTTATGTTCACAACTCCAACACCACTACCAATTGGTTTTTGGAAGATAACTTCAACAACAACAGGAACAACACCAAATGGACCCCTGCAGAGAACAAGCTGTTTGAGAATGCTCTTGCAGTGTATGATAAGGACACCCCGGATCGGTGGCACAAAGTGGCTGAGATGATACCAGGGAAGACTGTTGTGGATGTGATGAAGCAGTACAAGGAATTGGAAGTTGATGTTTGTAACATAGAAGCTGGGTTAATCCCAATCCCTGGCTACAGCAGCACCACCTCACCCTTCACCTTAGATTGGGTGAACACTCCTGGGTATGATGGGTTTAGAGGACTCACTGCTAAGAGGACCTCCTCAGGCAGATCTCCTGATCAGGAAAGGAAGAAAGGCGTGCCTTGGACTGAAGAGGAACACAAGTAAGCTAATTTCATATTGCTTATTGCTTTTTCTTTTAATTCCATATCCCGTGTGTGTGTGTGTGTGAAGATTTTACTATTTGTGTTGAGAGTCCCGCATCGACTAACATGAGCAACCCTTACCTTACAAGCGGGTATTGTGGGGTTGAGTAAGATGGTATTTAAGAATTTGGTTATTGAAATATAAAATCAGTTTGAAAAATGGTGTATATAAGGAAAGCAAGAATTAGTGGATGTAGTTTTTAAAGTTAATTATGAACCCAGGACCAGGAATAGGAGCAATCATTGTCTCTAGTTATTGAGAGTTAGTAGGTATTTCCTATTGGTGTATTAAGGTCTTTTTAGCTTTTTATGAGATAGCTATGGGTAGTTAGTTAAAGTCAAGGCAAGATTGTCAAATAAATGCATCCGATATTTATTTCAGTTTGTTGGGGTTAATTTGAACTTGATTATTATGAAAAATTCTCCACAGGTTGTTCCTATTGGGTCTGAAAAAGTATGGCAAAGGTGATTGGAGAAACATTTCACGCAACTTTGTGATCACTAGAACCCCAACCCAAGTGGCTAGCCATGCTCAGAAGTACTTCATAAGGCAACTTTCAGGAGGCAAAGACAAAAGGAGGGCTAGCATACATGACATAACAACAGTTAATCTCACAGAAACCACCAGAACTTCTTCACCTTCTGAAGACACTAAGAGATCCACTTCACCACAGAATCCCATGATGCTCTCACGCAGGCACCCAGATAATTCTACTGCTACTACCACATCTGGACTGCATCATCTTCAGTGGAATAATAATCAGCCAAATACAGGAGCAGCAGTTATGGCAGCACCCAATAATCCTGCACATGAACAAGTATTCATGTCTCCTTATGGCCTAAACTTCAACTCGTATGGGTTTAAAATGCAGGGTCAAAATCTGCACAGAAGTAGTCCTCTTCATGGGTCTTCTTACCTGGGAGGACCTCAGACACAAAACATGGTTTTCCAAATGCAATCCTCTCAACACTATTCACATGCATGATGAGTGTGGTGATTGTATTCAATTATTATATTTATGGCTAGAACCAGTATCTTTTTTGTTCAGTTCACTAGTACAGTAGTTTGTGCATTTTACCAAGTTCTATGTGAATATCTTGCATTAGAATATTATAGTTAGTTATTATTGCCTTCTTGGTATGTGAACTTTGAAGAGAAGGTAAAGGCAACTTTCATTTTCCTTTAACTAACAACCATAAACTCAAGACAGGTGAAACCTGCGATGCAAAAACAACTATTCCGGACTTCAGATTTTCAAGGTCGTTTAAGAATATTGGATTTCAAGCCAAGTTTAGAATAATCTGTTAACTTTAAGGAAAAAGAGGCACTTGGAATGAAACTGTTACTACTGGAATTGTATTTAAAGGAGAATAGTACTACAGTTAGAGTTGAGAGATCCATAATCTGGCACCTTGGCAATGGTTCTTCCAAGATAAGATTAAGATGCACAAATATATGGTAGAGTAAGATTCATGTGGATTAATTAATTACCCGATTAGAATAAATATAAGCATATGGTACAAAGTGCGATTCATGTGGGATTAGACAGGTAATATATTCTTAACAATGACTTTGGTTATGCACGAGGGCAAGACTGTTTTTGTACAGTGTTTACACTTTAGTAAGTCCAAGAGAGCATCATAGTCTTTGTGATTCTATATGGTACGGTCCCTGCCTATTAAACATAATTTTAAATGCTTCACGGTCTTCCACAACTTTGGCTCTAATCCCTGATCCCATTTATGGAGACAACCCAAGCCTTTTATTTCCCCAAAAAGAAGTCTTGATCAGCATTAATTATTAATCATATATGATAATGGATGTTTATAATTGTATCAAGTGATGAGAGTACTATTTTATTATGTAAAGAGTACTTATTAGAAAGATGAGATGAGCAAATTTTGATAGTTTTTTTTTATCAATCAGAAAATAAAACAGAACAGACTAAGATCTAATTTTAACTATGCCTAAAGCATCTGCAAGGAGGGTCAAATGAAGCTCAACTGGACAAGTCTCCCAAATGGTGAAAGATTGATCCGAAGAAGCTCCAAACTTTGCTAACCAATCCGCATAATGGTTTCCTTCTCTATACGTATGCTCAAAAGTGAGATCCCAAGTGAAATCCAAGAACTTTCTAATGCACTTGACCAAAGGAGCATGGGGGTGAAAAGGAGTAACATCATGAAGCACCATAGTGATTGCACTTTGCGAATCCGAATCACACACCAAAGCTCTGTATCCTCTTTCCCAAGCTAACTTCAATCCATGAAACATCGCCAACAACTCCGCATTAAGGTTAGTTGAGTAGCCACACGAACCTGAGTAGCCAATAATCCATTGACCAAGAGCATCACAAATTAAACCACCAAAACCAGAATTACCAGGATTCCCAAAAGAACTTCCGTCAACATTGAGTTTGCAGAAATCTGTAGGGGGAGGTCTCCATATTACAGACTTTATCATGCGAGTGGGGCTATGAGCAACAAACGCATGGAGAATATCTTCATGAAGTGTATGAACTTGGTTAATGGTGTACCAATTCGTCCACTCCATATCATTGAAAATGGCAGCATTCCTGGACTTCCAAATAATCCAACAGGCTGTGGCAAAAACCGATCATTGAGTTCCTTCCATGTTTAATTTGAGCCAGTCACTGCACCCTAGAGCAAAAAAATTCTGATCTTGAGTAACATGTAGACTGAGCCAAATTATTCTTGACTTAGGACAATCCCTAAGAGTGTGAAGAATGTCTTCAGTGGTAGCGCCACACCTGTTACAAGAAGAATCAAAAGAAACATGACGAAGAAAATGAAAAAGGTTAGTTGGTAGGCTCTCATGGAGGATGAGCCAAAGGAAGTGTTTGATATTTTCTGGTAAGTGGAGGGACCAGACCCAAGACCAATTTCCAGAGCGGGCAAGATGATGATTAGGATCAGGCAACAACCAACGGTAGGCAAGCTTTGCAGAATACTCCCCTGTAGTTGAATTTTCCCAAATAATAATATCTTCTGTCTCAGTATCAATAAAATGGGATTGAACTTTCATCTTCACCTCTTGGGACAAATTAGTAGCAATCCAATCCCACTGGCAACAACCATCATGAAACAAATCACGCACCAGGAAATCAGTATCAGTGATATTAACAAAAGGGACCATATTACAAAGAGGACCCTCATCCAACCACCTATCATACCAAAGTGAAACCTCTCCACGACCAATGCGGAACTTAAATCCAGGCAATAAAATATGAACAACTTTAATAATAGATGACCAAACATAAGATGCACCCGTTGAGACATGAGCATGGAGAATGTGATCTCCCTTGAGGTATTTAGCAGACAGGAGATGAACCCATAATTTATGAGGACGATGAACCAAGTCCCAAATATGCTTACCCAATAAGGCAACATTTGTTTGACGTGCTGGGCGAATACCAAGGCCCCCACGGTTTTTTGGCTGAGTAATAGTGCTCCAAGGTAGCCAATGAGATGAGTTACCACCCCAAATGAATTTTCTCACTGTAGCATCAATGTTATTACAAATTCCCTCATGAAGCCACATATTTTGCATGGAATAAATAGGAATAGAAGAGATAACAAATTTTAGAAGAGTTACTCTCCCAGCTCTATTCAAAAGCTTCCCTTTCCAACCAACAAGTCTTCTCAGTAATAAAAGAAAAATCACTTTTCTTAACTCTCCCAGACAACATTGGGAAACCAAGATACTTCCCCAAATTTAAGGTGTGATGAAACTCAATGATAGAAGCAAATTTAGCCACTTTGCCCCTAGGAACATTCTTAGAGGATAAAAATCTAGATTTTTGAATATTGATTTTTAATCCTAAAGCAAAACAAAAATCTTTGATAACCTTTTTAACCAATCTTACCTGAGAAGCTTTGGCTCTAGTAAAGAGAAGGCAATCATCGGCGAAAAAAAAGATGAGAAATAGCAGGACTAGAGCTAGAAATCTTAACTGGAAGCCATTGTCCACCATTAACCTTTTCCTGAATCAACAAGACTAATTTTTCCATACACAACACAAAAAGATAAGGAGACATAGGATCACCTTGCCTCAAGCCCCTCTTTGGAACAAAACTATCAAGCTTTTCACCATTCCATTTCAAGGATAAAGAGGAAGATGTGGTGCAACTCATAATTAAATCAATAATTCTTGAAGGAAAGCCAAAATCATTCAAAGTAAGCCTGAGAAAATTCCAGTCTACTCTATCATATGCCTTTTCAAAGTCTATTTTAAAGAGAAGGTACCCAGATTTACCTTTCTTTTTATGCATATGATGGATGATCTCCTGAGCAATGATTGCATTATCAGCCGTCCCACGATTAGGAATAAAACTGCTTTGGAGAGGACCAATAAAAGAATCAAGATAAGGCCTAATCCTTCTCACCAGAACCTTTGAAATAAGTTTGAAGACAACATTGCAAAGACTAATAGGCCGAAAGTCCTTCAAACTCATTGGGTCATCCACCTTGGGAATAGGGACAATAAGAGTTCAGATAAATGAGGATAAAAAATTTTGATAGTTAAATCTTATATGAAGGGTCATTTTAAAAAAATTTACATAACTTCGTAAGCTTGTGTGTTGATATGATTTAATACTCAAGATTTACTTATTTAGAATTATGAGACTCTCTTTTGAGTAAGAAAAATCATTGACCGCGTATTGCTAATTGCTTTTCTTTGAAAACGAGAATAAGAGTGCTTAATTTGTGGACCTGGTGATAAATAAAAGTCCAAAGAAAAAAACAATGGTATACTAGTGGTCGTCCATCTTTGACATAAAATAACCAAGAGCATCTCCATTGGAGAGTTTTTAGTGGGTACTTAGAGAGTACTTAATAGATACCCCCAATAAAGGAGACTAATCTAAGTATTTAATGGGAGAGAGGTGTTTCTACAAGCACCATCTCTCTCCTCTCTCCTCGAGTCCGCAACTGACAGTTTAAAAAAAAATCGAAACATGATTTTACCAACGGTTTCGTCCATCGGTAAAAGTCTTTATAATATTAAAAAAATCAACACTCCCTCTCTCCTGTCACGTCTGAGTCCCACCGGTATGACTTTGGGAAAAAAACAACGGTGCAACCTTTTACCGACGGTTTCATCCGTCGGTATAGGTCTTATAATATTAAAAAAAATAGATCCGTTGCGGGCCAGAGAGCCGTTGTTTTTATTTTTTTATTACCTTTTTTAAATTTATTTTGAATTAAAAAAATAGTACAAATAAATTTCATATTTTAATATTTTAATATAAAAATAGATCTACAATTATTAATAAATGAATTAATAAAAAAATTATTGTTGAAATGTAATGATAATATAATGATATAAAATTATCGGTGAGACTCATTTAGTATCTAAATTGGAGTTGCTGGATTGGAGGGGTTGGATACCTATTAGATATTTGAGTTGAAAAAAAAAAAAGTAATGTAAACAAGTGAAGTTCACTTAAGTACCCAAATTTAAAAAGCACCAATAGAAATGCTCTAACGAAGTTGCTAATACAGTGGTGCGGTGTCAACCGTCTAATTAAGTTTATTACTCTAGATTAATATATATAATTGTAATGGTCAATTACTAATTATTCTGCATGATTAAACTTGTAAAGTGCTGAAGATTCTAAAAAATTACTCCCTCCGTTCCTTTTTTTTTGTCGGATTTTAAGAAAAAATTTGTTCCTTTTTATCTATTGTTTTGATAGTTTAAGGTTATATTTTGACAATTATACCCTTAACTTTATTAATTATTCTTTACATTTTTCATAAAATTGATTAATGCATAGTTGATAGTTCAAAGACTAATTATTATTTCCAACAAATAGAGTAGTGAATAAATAAGAATATAATATAAAATTTTTTATCAATTAATTGATTCCTTGGTTGTGGTGAAACAACCTTAAATGACAGATAAAAAAGAACAGAGGGAGTATGTGCTCTCTATCTCTTTCTCATTCAATTGCACAAAGCCACGCTTACAAATCCCTTACCTTGGAAGGAGAATCTATAAATTTAATTATTAATTACATCACTGATTCACAGCCGAGTAAATTACAAAGCAGCAAACCAGCAATAATTGAAATACAAGTTATTGTGTGCATTTGATTGGAGATGCAAATCAAAATCACTCATAAGCTTTGCTTTGCTTTTCTTCCTTGTAATAAGGATATTTTGACCACATCTGTACCACTTTCCACAAGCCTAGCATTGGGAATAGGATACGCTGAGACAAATTCCTTGTGCACATTTGACATTTCCAGTGTCTTTGTTTTGGACTGATCTCGATTATTTTTCAAGTGGTTAAATGAGCATATATGCTTCAATTTGTGCAATGCAAAGTCAAGCGGGCAATTCCATAAATCAACCTCTACTCCATTTTATATATTAAATTTGATTTTTTTTATTTTTTTAAATCTTATAAAATCATTATATATACGTTGTATAATCAAATATGCATTTACCAAGAAAAATTCTTTCTTTTGAAAAGTAGCATTTCGCTTTTCGCTAACATTATTGTCAATTATATTAAAAAAAAAATTCCAAAATTATTGACGCATTTTTAAAACGCCCTCGTTTTTCCTTGCACAGCAACTTGGCTGAAAATATAAAATCTGAATAAGTCCAAGAAAATTAATAACCACCATGCATGGCGGTATGAGCCAAATGGTCCTGCAACTCGGCCCTGTTACAGTTTATGACAAGACTAACCACCATCCTTTGCAAAAGGAAAACCTTCTTTTTTGCAAGTGGAATTGAAAAGCACCTTGGCCACTTTATTCTTCCATCAACACTTGCCCCCGTTATAATTACCAAATTGATACACTATAACTACAATTTTTATTTTTGGTGTAGTGGAGGAGTAAGCATCTAATTAAGGGCCGGTAATAATAATAATAATAATAATAATAATTTAATAACCATACATTTTTTTTGATGAAATCTAATAACCATACATTCAGTATATATCTAATAATATTTTATCATATTGTCACATTATGAATAGTACTAAATGTAGTAAAATTGTAAATATCAAAAAAATGTAGTAAAATTGTAAGAAATAATATTATGATATGGTAAGATGGTTAAATATATATGATTGAACATCCATGTAAAACCCATTTATTTATATCATTAGTTATTAAACTTTTTAGTAATTTAATAGAGAATCAGTGACAGACATTACTCCTAGCTTGTTAGCATATCTGATGAACATAATTTTCACGTAGTTCTCTTGATTTGCATCTAGCCTAGGGAATCACAATACAAAATGGAAAAATTGGTGGATATTGTTTACACGTTCACTCTAAAATGGAGAGATTATGATAGTAGGCTGTGCTTACCTAATAATCACCCTCATGATAGTCCCATTGAATTGATTTTGACGAATCAAAGTTCAAACCAAAGCTCAAGTTTTCTTAGCAATTCTATGAAATCCTGTCTAAGGAGCTATGAGAAAGTGGGTAGGATTCTTTCTATGCTTTGATAGGCCCAGAATCTGAGAATGTAATTTAGTGCGGGCTTCAATTATAGTACATTGAAAAAGGAGACGGAAAGCTGTTGCATCAAATCTCAATATCATTAGGCAATGCAGTTGTATCTAAGATTTCATATAATTCTTTTAATCTTAATGGGAATAAACCAGAATAATATCGGACAATAAAGTTAATGATTTGGGATTTAACAAATAGAAACGGTAATGGACATGTCTTCTCAATAAGATTTTTGAGATCTACTGGGGTTGACATTAGAAAACTGAAATTGTAGGCCTCAAATATCCAATACATTACATATATGGGACCCAAAACAAACCACCATTAATTCTAATACCTTCATGTAATCATGACCGTCCTCAGAACTCTATGGTGCTGTGCATGCACACAACATGAATCATGTTCAACAGAACAAAGTTCATACATACTGTAAATGTTGCGGCCGGGCATACAAATTGTAAAGGGAAATCAATGATCAATGATATCATACATACACACATGGTAGGGATAATAGCTAGGTATTGGTCTAAGACTTGGGCCATCAAGATATGAGAATGATCAGCTACCAATAACTTTTAACTTTTATTATAGACCACTAGAGCTAACTACAATGAGAGAATGAATAAAATAATAATGGCATAATAGAAAGACATAAATTGGCTATCATTGTCATAGAGACATATAGAGTAGCCATATATATATATATATATATGTCTAAATATAGCATGGAAATCTACTTCAAGAAACGTTATCCTTACCCCTTAGTTTTTCTATCGCTAAGCCTAATACATGAAACATTTATAATAGAAACCATCAAAGCAATCCCGAAGCATATCATGTCACACCACAGAACAGGAAAAATAGAAAAATGTTTATGTTGGAACAATATTTTTGACATCAACCAAGTGTGAGTCACTAAAATATTTTTCCCTGTGTGTGCAATATTATAACTTAACAAGAATTTCGAAAAGTCATTCTTTAGAATTGGGCAGCTGATGTAAATCTTTAGATTCGAAGATACTCAAGCTAGTCCAAACAAGAAATTCGCCTTAAGCAGCATGTCTGATATGTTATTGTTAAAAAACAAAATCAGATTAAATTAATGAACTTTTGATTTAACGATAAAAATTTAGTGGGTGTGGGCCTAAGTGTCTAACCCTCACCCGATCAAGTACTATATTAGTACTTTCTAATTTACGATGAATATGCCTTCATTGTGTAAGGATTCTTCTAGAACCATGATATTTAGACACCCACATAATTTCAACACTCATCCAACACCTCTATCTCTTTCTATCTCTCTCTACTTATCACATCACTTATCTATCACATCTATCACTTATCTCTCTTTTATACCTATCTCTCTCTAGGTGTAGAATAGCATTTAGGTGTCCAAGCATTATTTTTCTTCTAATATGTAACTGATATGGAGGGCAAATACTATTCACAAACTGCTTATTTACTATTTAGGTCCTTGGGCTATCTTTGGATATTTTAGCACTTATTCATGTACTTTAGTCCAAAACCAAGAGGAAATAAAGGTTCACATGAAGTAAGTCCATCAGTTGTTGGCTGATCAAGCTGTTCCACTCTTCTGAACCAAGTCACTGGGAGTTGACCTTGGAAGTCATAACCGCCAAATATAACATCCGTGATTCCCTCTCCTTCAGTACCCGGCAACCAAGCAGCAACAAGAGCATCTATCTTCTCCAAAAGCCATGGCTCTAAGACTAAAGGTCTTCCAGATATGAGGATAACAAGCGTTGGGATTTTGTCGGCAACTAAGCTTGTGATATCAGCTCCATTGAAAGGGATTGTGAGCTCTGAATTGTCACCCAGTGTCTCGGCATAAGGAGCTTCCCCAACAGCTACAATTGCAAATGAGAATTCATCGCGTTCTACGGCGTCTTTTGATGGATACTTCTGGTAAATAACTTCTGTTTCAGCCCCCACAGTTGCCTTAACAGCATCCAAGATTGTTGTCCCTAACATGGTATAAGGCTCAAGTTATATGTAGAGTAGGGAAAAGATATAGCATTAACATTTAGCCTTGGATATAAATCAATATTTGCATTCTCCATAAATATGCATTTAAGGCAAGGGAAAATTAGATTTGAGACTCTGAGAGGGAATGATGGACCAAATGAATTTTAAGACTAATTATCTAATCAGAAACAATTACTCTTCCTAAGCAACCAAAAAGTATAATCTAACTAAATCTGAGAAGCAACAATGTTCTAAGATTTTGGGAGTCATCAAACAACTTTGGAAAAGCAACAAATATCGTGGCTTACCAACTGTAATTCGCCCACTACAGCCATACCAAGTTTTAGTCCAACCTCCACATTGATATCCAAGATCATCGGCGTGAGTTCCAGTAACAAGAATTCTCTTAGCATTCCTGTTCAATGGAAGAAAAGGTTTGCTAGTATCTTTTCCATTTTTCAACAGAACCAAGGACTTTCGAACTGCTTCACGTGCTAGATCTCTATGTGGCTGCAGAAGTAATATTATGGTCAAACAAAGTTAAGTTTTTTAATAAATCATGATACACAGAAACAATTAATCAGGGAACATAGGAAAATTGAAATGTCATGAAATGGAAAGTACATACTTATAATATAAATTTCAAAAGGAATCAGTGTTACCAATTTATGTTTTTTATCAGGATCCCTTAACTTTATAGTAATCTAAGTTGAAGCACTTATGTTTTCTAGAGTTCTCAGAAAAATATTGTTTCCATCCTTTGTATATGTAATATCTCGTATACTCTTAAAACTATGGATTAAAAATCATGGCCACGATCTAACATTCTTGATCAGATATAGAAACATGATTAAATCCTCAAATGAAAACTTAGCCTAAACAATGATGGAAAGAGGTTCACCAAGTGCTAAGTTTAGGGACTTACCTTGCTACCAACTGTATCTAGCAAAGACCTGTCACTTAACGGAAATTCAAAAAGACCAGCAGCAAACTTTACTCTCAAAATTCGCTCAACAGCATCATCAATTCTGCTCATTGGTATTTCCCCTGATTCAACTAAAGAGGTCATTTCTTCAATGAATAGTTCGTATCTTAAAGGCACCATCACCTGTGTATATTAATGAATAGGTGAAAACAGACTTAAAAAACACTGATAAAAGATACTTGGAAGTGAAGATCTATACCATGTCAATTCCAGCATTGACGGCAGAGGAGATGCAGTACCGATAATCTGACCCATGAGGTTTGCAAAGTCGGTCAAGTCCCTCCCAGTCAGAAATCACAAAACCCTATAAAAGCAATGCTCTTGATTACAAAAATGTTATATATACCAACAATGTTCTTGATTACAATTTACAAATGTTACTTTTCAAGCATATTGATGCAAAAGCAACTTGAAAATTTAGCCAGTGATAACAAGATATGATCATTCGAGTTGTTATTTTACCTTAAAACCTAGCTTTTCTTTCAAGATTTCGGTTAGAAGAAAATGGTCAGCATGGAGTTTGCGTTCATTCCAGCTAGAATAGGATGCCATAATGGTTGAAACTCCCTGGGCAATGCAGTCTAAGTAAGGTGCCATGTGTATTCTCTCTAAGTCTTCATAGGACAATATAGTATTTCCCTCATTCGCACCCTTATAAGTACCTCCATCTCCAACAAAATGCTTGGCACATGCAATAACATTATTCCTGAAGTACAACATAAATAAGGTATAAATATTGGTAAAGAAAGATATATGACCATGAATTTGGTAAACTTTTTTTTGTTAAAAAAATAATGGTAAATCTAAGCCATGAGCAGAATGAAGAAATGGGAAAATATACCAACCGGAAAATATATAACAAAATATTGATAGCACGAAAACTTCAGGGAAATCATATTTTACAATTGAACAAAAGAAGAAAAGTTTGAAGGGAAAAAAATCCTTTCCTAAAATGTGAGTCATGGAAAAATGATATACAAAGAGAATAAATGGGAACAAAATCAGAAGAGAATGACATAGTCATCCTGCTGTTTGCCTACCTTCCAGCCACAAAAGGGTATCCATGCTCATGTCCTTGTGGTGGCTGGCCTTGCAAACCTGAAACAATGGAAGTCATCTTTCTGACTATTTCAGTGTCTTCACTGTAACACTCATAACATCTTCCCCATCTAGGATCTTTGCAAACCTGTATATTTAACCAAGTAAATCGCATTTCTTTATTGTTTAAATAGAGAAATTTCAATGGGTAGCATGAAAGAAAAAATGCAAATTATAGACATATTTTAATCATCCTTCTTGTTTTAACTCCTGTTCAGAACTATATGACGTTAAAGACAAATATGAAGATCTTTTCTGAAATATATAATGATATGCATCAGAAGTTTTTGAACTAAATTTTTTTTAAGCCCCATATCCATTAAACTTCTAGAACTGGTCCAATCAATGAGAATTGATTGCAAAGTCTAGGATTATTGGGAAGTGTTGCCATTGTCATGCTACCAGTCAAGGATCACAGCAAAGCACATAATGTGTTCACTGAGGAACATCGAAGATTAATGAGTGCAACCAGGGGCAGAACTATGTTTGCTTGCAAAATTTTCAAAATTTAAAATGCTTGCACAAAATGGAGCATCCAAGAAATGCCACCCTGCAAAAGCAGCATAGCTTATGTAGCTTGTTGGCACAATTCGTCCATGCACAGAATGACAAGTTGATTGCAATGCCTTACCGCCACACACGGAGCAAAATTATAGTGAATTCCACTTGCTTTGACTTCAAGTGCCGTAGCAGCTCCAATTCTTTGAGCTAAATCAGCATCTCTACACAAGCATGCCGCCCAAGAAAGTTAAGAAATGATTTCAAGAGGGGGAAAGAGGACTCCTGAACCAGCTCAAATACCAATGTAATTTGGAGTATCCAGCAAATTATTGCAGCAGCATTTTTATTTATTAGGTTCTCATCTTTGTTTTTTAGTGTATTCTCCTCTCTTCAGTATTAGAGAACCACATTAAAACTTCATAGTGATACTCTAAAGTCTAACCCCTTTCCACCTTAATAATACTAAATTCTGCTAATTGGGTTTAAAAGCATTAATAAGCACAGGGAAAAAGATTAACACTAACCTAGTAGCTCCGAGGCCAACATTGTGAGGAAATATGGTAGCACCGTAGACAGTGTTATTACCATGAACTGCATCAATCCCATAGATGAGAGGTATTCCCAGTCGGGACTCTAGAGCTGATTTTTGAAAGGCATCCACCATATCAGCCCAATCTGACGACATTGCATTTTCAAAAGGCATACTGCCTCCAGCACTGAGTATGCTCCCTATAAAATATACCACATTTAATCAAACTCCCAAAAAAGGGGGTCCAACTCCAATCCAAAGCAACACACACACACACATACAGAGACATCAAAAATCCTATTTTTAAGACACGCTCTCAATTGGGATCACTCAAATTAAATCCAACTTCCAACGAGATCAAACCTTGCACAAAATGGAAGCACAGAAGAGACACAGAGAAATCATCAAAGTTCCAACTTTTAAGACACAAATTCAAATGGGGTCCCTCAAATTCATGGCACAAATGGATATGTGCAGAAGGGGGGGGCGTGGGGTGGGGGTGGGGTGTAGTGTACCAATGGAGAGATCTGTGATGACAGAAGGGGTGGCAACAGTGCGTTCGATTTGGGTCATCTGAGCAATCTTCTCCTTGAGAGTCATGCGGGAAAGAAGGTCATTGACACGACCTTCAATGGGTTGGTTGGGATTCTTGTACAAGCAATCCATGGCTTCTTGATTGAAACGATCAACGTTTAGAAAGGACTTTTGGACTTTGTTGCCTGTTTGGTGTGTGTACTGTGTAACGTTTATCTAGAGACTAGAGATGAATGAATGAACGAATGAATGAATGGCGTTCCTCTTTATTAGTTTATTATATTATAAACGCAAAAAAATTGGAGGTAAGGTAGTTACAGCTGACAGCATCTACTTGTGAGTCAACTCCAACTGTAAAACGATGAAGGGGAGTGAGTGAGGAGTTATGCTACTATCCCAAAGTATTACTTAGTTCACTCATAATTGCACACATGACTTTGATACATAGACCACCACACACCCACACTCTATCCAATATTAATGAGTGAAATAGGGAATATGGGTGTGTGGTGGGTGTGGGTGAGGTGTGTGTGTAACATTTCCTTTGCACACCCCACATGTCCAAAAAATTAGAAATAAGATAAACTAGAATATATAATTATCTATGTGCAATTTTTTTTTTCAATTTGAAAGAAAGCAATAAGGAAGGTGCACCTAATCCTTCGGATAACTAATATTATAACTAAATAATTATAAAATCAATAATTATATATATAATTAGTTAATTCATAAAATTTAATTTGACTTTTGACTTAAAAAATTCAATGACTCTAATAATAATAGGGTTTCAAAATATAAAATTAATATTTTTTAGATTTTAAATAATTATCAACTATATCTAATAATATTTGATTTGGCACATAAAATTTTTATTACATTTAAAAGTACGTGAATTTTTACATCAAAAAAAGTATATGAATTCAAATTAAAATTTTAATTTCAAAATTAAAAAAAAAACTCATTTTATTTAATAAATATATATATAATAATACCGTGCAAGGGACGACTGACGAGCTATTTAACTAGTGAAATGACAAATTTTGGGTTTCAAATTCACGGCCTTTTATTTGATTTTCAAAAAAATCTTAATTTACACAGGTGGTCCCACCATGACTTTAACGAAATGACTGTATCCTACTCATATTTTTTTGGTGAATAGTATCCTACTCATCTATCTTATCTCTAATTTCATTATCAATAAATGCCAAGCCACGTTTATCACCAAAAATATTTACTTATTTATTATGTTTAAAGTCATTAAAAATAATTAATTAGAATTAAGCAATTGATTTTTATGATCAAAACAGTCATTATAAAAAATATGATATGAATTGATTCGTAAATTAAGTTTCATTTTTATAACACATAAAAAAATTGAGTTATTTTATTTAAGAATCGTGTGTTGCTATTGATTGATCACTTACAAAAATAACTAAAGTATTCATCAAATTTAAATTATCAAACTCAATTATTGTCTGAATTTTTTTTATAAAATATTACAAGATTTATTAAATATAAAATTAACCTTCGCTTAAGATATTAATCCTTCTGCCCATTTGTAGGGATTTGACATTGCAAAAGCCTTTTAATCACCGTGCTCAAACTTGCAGGCTCTTATTTTTTAATTGGATGTAAAAATATAAGACTAAATAAGTTAGCCTGAATATTATCTAATATTATATATTATATTGTATAGTAAATTTTCTGTATTAAATATTTATCACATTTATTATTTTATTCTGAAAATAAATTTCACTGTATTATCTTTTTAGCAATTAATAAAATCACAATTTAACTAATTAATTAATAAATTACAATAAATGATACGATCAAATCCTTATAAAATTAAGATTTTACCTAACTCAAATTTCACAAGAAAATCATACAATCTTAACAGTGAAAACCACCCAACTTAAATAAACTTAAAGAAGGAAACCTGCATTATATTTTTTTTGACAAAAAAACCTGCATTATATTATCTTCTATAAAAATAATAATCTAAATATGTGCAAAATATTAATTTAGTCGAATAATTAACTTGACATACATATATACCTACCAAATAATTAAAAAAGACATGTCTAGCTGAAACCATAATATTCCTCTTCGTATTCAGTCTATAAATTGGTAGGACCTTCATTCACAATTCCAAAAACACAAGCAAAGGAAATCATCAACAAGAAATATATATATCATGGCTCAATATTCTTTTGTTAAACACCCTCTCCTCTCTTCCCTTGTGCCTGCATTGTTCCTATGTTTTGTTGTCTCCTTTAGTTCAGCCAGAATAGTGCAAGTGAGTGACATTTGCTCAAAACACTATACCCCTTCCAACTGTCTCAATATTTTGAACTCAATCCCGGGTGTGGCAGCAGGTGCCGATCTTGATAGCCTTTCATTATATATAATCAACTTGGCTCATGTCAATGCCTTTGATACCATCACCCTAGTTCACACCCTCATTGGGAACACCACTGATTCTCAATTGAAACAACGTTATGCGGCTTGTTCTATGGACTATGATGACGCGTTACTTTGTCTCACCCAGGCTAAAATATCTTACGGCTCTCAAGACTTTAGTGCCATGAAATCCAACGGTGCAAGTGTGTTGAAAGATGTTCAAGATTGTGGCTCAAAGGTTCCTTCTGATTCCTCCCCACTCTTGAAGAATAACCAGGATTTGGAAGACGTTAGCGTGATTATTATGGTTCTAGCTGATTTTTTGGCAGGCATATATTAGTTTGATTATTATTTAGTTTTTGTGTGTCATGAACAAAAATATTTTTTAGTGTTCTATATAAAAAAATGTTTTAGTGGTTATTGCGATTCTAGGGAAGGGAAATTCGAACTCAAGTATTAGTGGCTACAATACAAATGTTAATTAGCTCTACCAAATGAATTCTATATGAATAAGACATTGTTTAGTGAGACCGAAGTCGCATAGTCGTTAATTTATTTATTTATTTTTGTGAAAATTGGCTTCGTGTGTATATTACTATGTGGGCAAAGTAATTACAGCAATCATGCTAAAAAATAACCGACTTTTATTATTTTCCTTTCCGGCACGCTTGATTTGAATAAGCAACTCATTATTTGCATTAATTGATTCTCTATCCATTTTGCCCCTTTGATTTCTTGGCTGATTATGCATTTGTTGTTTGTATTAGATTCTCTTGAGTTTAAATTAGCTTCTCCTAATTAAGCTAGATTTTTAGTTTAATTTCATTTTAGTCCTTTAGTTTAAAATAGGTTTTTTTTTTGGTCAAAAGTTTAAATTAGGTTTGAATCGAAAAAATCATTCATTAGTTTAGTTGTTTTTCAGTTAATAAAACGTTCTTTTGCGATGTTGGCTAATCCGAGATCCAAAACAATTTGGTCTCCACATTGGCTAATCCGAGATCCAAAACACTTCTTAGATCTCACCCATCTCATGTTTTTTGTTTCTCATGAAACCATGTGTTTGACCCAAAAAAAAACCATGTGTCATTTTCATATTATAACATGTATTTAGAGTTTTTATATTAAATAAAATTAAATCAATTAATTTACCTTAATTAACTATTTGATCAAATTAAATTTTTACTTTCCTTAATTTCTTTAATTAATACTTAAACTTATTTGATTGAACATTAAATATAATAAAACTATAAATAATTATTACTTATATATTTCATATTTTATAGTATATTTATTTTATATCTAATTTGTTTTTAAAACTATTAAACTAATTTTAAATTTATTTTTTACTTCCTAGTTGCATTCAATTTCATTCTGCATTCATTAAATTTTCAAACACAATCTTACAAATAGTAGATTTCTTTTTGATTAACTTTGACTTTGAAGAGAGTAAAAACAAAAAAGAAAAGAAAGAAAGAAAGAATGTTTGTCTTTCGCTGCAAAGAGAGTAAAGAAAAGAAGAAAAGAAAGATAGATCAAAAAGCAAATAAAATAACATAGTTGATCTCATTCTCATATGGCTTCTATATATCTCATACAAAAATGACAAAATTAGAATATCTAGAGCCTAGGAAACATGAGGATCATTTGAGAAAATAGAATAGCATAGTTTGGAGGAATTTGATCTCCACCTGAAAAGAAAACTCTATACAATCCTACATATTCTTTTTTATCTAGCTTTCTACAAGGTGGATATAATGATAGTGTATGTGCAGTGAGACTAATAGAATAATGTCGTGAGAGTGTCTAAATAGAAGACCCATGTGCAACATCCATGTATGTGCAACTTTACTTTAGTCTTTCTTCTCTTTTTGGCAAGTTCAACCTCTTGATCAGCTTAGTCAGTTAACTATGGAGAGAAGAACTAAAAAAATGTTAACTTCATTAATTTCTTTTGCCAAGGGAGGACAACTCCAAGGAATAGCATGCTTTAGCACTTGCCAAGGTGCACTACTTCATGAATCCTTTTCATGGCTCTCATTTGCTTCTTTATCGGGAACCATTGGCTCAGAGACGTCCCTTGGTTGCGGAAACTCCTCATGGATGTTACCACTTGCTGCTATTTCATGCTTATCATCTTCAACCAGCAATGAAAGAGGCGCCTGCTCGGTTTACAAAACAAAGATGCATAACGCAAGTGTATTAGTATGTTAGAATATATTATAAATGAGTTGAATAATCATGCAGCGACATTGTAAATAGGTTTTAGTCTTGCACAAACGTCCGGTCATATTTCACTATCTTATCACATCAGTTACATAGTGAAACATGACATGCCAAGATGGTGAAATATGATTTGATGTATATGTACGTAGAACCTATTTACATAGTCGGTATATAGTTATTAAATTTGGAAGAATCAAAATGTTACTTTGTCATCCACTAAGTCTCTTGATTTCTCATCGATATCATCCATAGTTGTCATCTCATTTATTTGTCTGGTGGATTCTAAAGTAGCCTCTTGGCTAATTTGGTGTGTAGATTTGTCTTCACTGTTCTCCTCATTATTCAACTTATCTTGCTCTTCCTTATTGTAGACTTCTCCATCATTCACATTGTCAAAGATACTTGATTCTTCAATGGAATTCTCTGGAGGGCTTGTCTGCTCCTGATCATTGTCACACAATGTGCACAAATGGTCAATATATATAGAAATTACAGTCATTCTTTTTTGTTTTTGTTTGTGAATATGCTAGATAGAAAATATTATTAAGTAAAACCAATCATGGTCTCTATGGCCTTTACTTGTACTATGAGTGTATTTATTTATTATATTTGTATAATACAGATAAAAAAGAAATAACCATCTATCTGTTCGATCCCCAAAAATTATACCTGAGAAGGGCTGAAGTCAACATTATGTGATTCACCAGTTACATCATCCATCAAAGGCTGAATATTTTGAGGCATGGTATCGGGTGGATGTTCAGTACCATTCAAAGTTTCTTGTGCCACATCCTCCATGTTAGATTGTTGAGTACCTATATCCATGTGTTGGTTAAAAGTTGATGATGAAACTTCGTCTGCTGTGGTCTTGTCTGGTAATACGGACCTTGGTGATGATGAGGAAATCGAGTAGATATCTTCATCAATTGATTCTTGTCGTACAACTGATGTGCTAGGTCCTGCAGGATCTTCATTGCTTATTGAATTCTGTGTGTTATCCTGCTCTGTGGTTGTTGAGTTATTCACATCATTGATAACCTGTGACTCATTGCTCAAATTTTCTGATGGGTTGTTGCATTCCTATTGAACAACAAAAATTCTAAGAATGAGAAGGATATTCTTGTCACCTTCTCTAGAAGCAAAAACAAGCAAAATAGTGACATAATTTCTCATGTATGAATTCACAGGATAGTCTCATTGCCTTGCAAATAATTGTGAGAGATATTCTTATCCTCCCTTTATCACCTTCTATATATGGAAGCTTAAGCAAGCATAATGAAATAATTGATTATTGAAAAAATAGAGTGGCATACTTTGTTCATGTATGAAATCACCAATTACTAGTAGGCTAATTGACAATTTTTATTTATAGGACCAAAATGACTCACCTCCAATTTTTCTGAGTGAGTTTCATTGGGTAATTGATCCACAGAGCTACCCATCAACCGTTTCTGAGGTGATGACACATAAGAAGAATTGGAAGATTGGGGTATTTCAGTTTCCTCCCCCACAGAACCAAAGATGTTATTATCAGTATTTATGGCACAAGTGGGAGTATCTTCAGGCATATCAGGATTTGATGACATTGAGCTCACATCAGCTGCATTTTCTTCATCTAGTTGTCGCAGAGAAATGGGGGAAACAATGTCCTTTGAGTTGTTGTTGTTGTTTACTTCTTCTTCTGCAGTATCCTCATCACTTCTAACTCCACGTGTTTGATCTCTTCCATGGAAAGAGGTTCCCCACAAATCTTCACTGCCAGAACTAACGTCTCTATCAATGTCACCATCATATAATACAGAGTCTCTATCAATGGATGAATTGGTGGACTCGGCATTCTCATCAATTGTGGATGTGGGTGAACCAACTTCAGAAACCTCCACTTGTAAGTCAGAAGCTATGGAATATGTTGGGGTGTGACAAAGACGCCTATCGGTTAAAAACATGCTTTCTTGTCTTTTATCAACTGGAGATGGAACATGGTCATACATAGATTCGTTTAAAGTGGTAGTTGTTGTATCAGTAGCAGGAAGTGGTAAATTGAGGAGCCTCTCATGAGGCTTAGAAAATCTTGGCCCTGGCCTCTCTGAAACATCAACTGTTTCAACATTTGAGATGTTTGGAACCAAACTTGGCTTGTTTGCCTGATCTGAAATGGACTTTGTTTCGTGATCAATCTCCAGTACTTTCTCAGATTTCATGTCAGCCATATCACCTTTACATTTTCCATCCTGATCTTCATTTGATGTCTCCTCTCCCTTTCTTATTGGATTGGGTTCTTGAAATCCATTTTCACCCCCTTCGTTGTAGATCAATTGGTCAATTAGCCAATCATGATTTCCCTTATCTGCATGAGCTAGCAAAATAAAAACATTTTAATAATAAACTTTTTATCACAATTTCCTTTTCTTTTTAATTTAATATGAGATTGAGAGTTATGGGCTATCACCTGGATGCTTTCTGAATCTTGAGTATGCAGGCCTTTCCGAATACTTCCTCCAATTAATGGAATAGGGCTCTCTAGCTCCATGGTCTTGTTTGGTTTCAGATGAGTAAAAGGGGCCTAAGCTAAAGCTTTCATGCCTGCAGAATGGCATGTCCTTATGATGATGACATGCATATTCTTGAAGGAAACTATCTCCTCCTGTGAGGTTGGGTTTCTCCTCTGAAGGATCATAGGGAATGTCATATGGGCTTCTTGGCATAACTGATGGGGCAGAACCAGGCATTTCTAGGCCATCATAGTCCTTTGAGGAATCAAAAGGATTGCCTTTTGTAATAAGTAGTGGTGCCATTGACCTTATTGATTTTTTATCATTCACACCATTCTCAAGTTGCAACTTCAATAACCTTCTTGCTCTTCTTCTGGCCATGAGACTCTCTAGCCTTTTGTTCCTCTCCATCTCTGAAATCCCAAGATCCATAAGGTTTTTTTGATCATTCTCAGTCCACTCTAATATAGCTTTATTCCTATCCTCTTGCTGTGCATCTTCCTCCTCCTCATCTTCTCCATCCTCAGTCTTTTCTGCCTCTATCTCTGCATCACCACATTCCACCAAATCAATCATTGAAGGCTCGGTCCTTAACGTTTGCCGCCTAAGAACCTGATTTTTTTTTGCAAACAACCCATAATCCAAAGAACCCTCTCCTCTCTCAAAGGATTCCATGTTTCTTTTAGTGAACTCATTCTGAAAAACTGTTGATAAATCCTTAGCCTTTTCTTCCAAACCACCGTATACATCCCATTTCTTGTCCCTAAAATTTCTCCTTCTGCTTGTGGCATTTTGTGAAGGATACTTGTAAAGCAGTTCAGGTCTCCCAATATTGTTTGGTGGTATCTTTGGATGTTTTGGTTCAACCTTTTCACTTTTCTTCTCTCCTTTTTCCTCCTCTCTTTTGACATATTTGAGATGGGTTTGTTCAGAACTCCAAAAGATTCTCAAAAAAATAGCAGCACACACAAGGAAAGGAGATACATAATTCAAGAAGGTGTAAATGTAAGAAAGGAGAATATATATAATGAAGCAGACCAATAAAACACTTGAAACCAGTGGATGCCTTTGTAGAAACGTGTAACTAGACTCAGCTGAAGCCCGAACCACTCTGAACAAACGAAGTTGAATGTCCTTTGCATTCAAACCCATATTTGTCTGTCTCAATGTTAATACAAAGAAAAAACTAAAATATTGCTTTCAACCTTATAGACATTTTATTCACAACTAGATTCAAACAAGTAACCATAATCATTAGGTGACATGTTTGTCACAAACCCCATTGAAGAAATATTTAAAGAAAATGTGGTTTTTGCCAAGAAAAAAAAATATGCTAACACTCATAATTGGCTCTGGAAAGGAGCTATTGTGTAACTAATGTTCTAGACGAATAACAAAATAAGAACACAGAGAAACAAGGTCAACTTGACCGCAAATGGTGGTAAACAATAAACATTTTTTTATCATCCCCAATAAATGGTTAGCCATTGTGAACCATGACAAATAAATTTGTCCTTTTTATAGAAATTTTTTGTTTGGCTGAAAATTTCTTAGATCCTCTTATTTAGGAGTTTTACTGCGCACAAAGTGGAAAAATAGATTGAAATCAGTGTCATGAGTCAAAGCAAAGCGAGATCATTTAGCAAAACACTTGTAATAATCTCACACTGTACATTATTTATAGTATGATTGGACTCTTTCAATTCAAATTAAAAATATATATATATATAGGTAAGATCCTAACTATAAATTATTTTAGATATAAAATATTTCAGATATAAAATAGATTAATCAAAACGTACGCTTAATTAAATTAAAGTAATATACAATATTAATATTGATTAGTAAGTTTAATACACTGATTTAACAAATTTTACACATTATACATAATCATCTTATCATGTTATATTTTATCAAGGCAAGTGTTCTATACAAGTATGATAAATTAAAATGAAATATAATTAAGTATCTATATAAAACATATAGACACTATCAGTATATAATTGTTATTATTAAACTCTTGACTATTTAGCTTCTTGCCCCCACAAAAAATTAAGATTTGAGTTGGTAAATTGCTTGTCAGCGGTGAAACAATGTATCGTTTCGACTAAGGCAACAAGCGCATGCAATAAGTTTTATTAAATGGTATTAGGCTATTAGCACAACACGTTAATATGTGGGATGTATGTTTTGATTGGATAAATAACTTATTTAAGTATTTATGACATAAACGTTTATCATATAAACACTTATATATAAACTATTTTAATAATCGAAGAGGAGATGTGATGAAACTAATTTCATATAAGTTATAAGCTGTTTTGATAAGCTATTCCGAAGAGTTTATGAAAAAAGTCTAAACATTTTATAAGTCAATCATAAGTTATTTTCATAAGCTCTATCAAACATTGTCACAAGCGCTTATATAAGTAGATAAACTTTGTATAAGTCAATCTAAACATACCCATAATAGAACTAGGGTCAAGCTAGGAAGATGATTATTTCATATTTGGAGCCAATAAACAAGGCCTTCCTGCGATCTCTAGTCCAACATGTGTTGCTGATTTGCAGTGCACAAGGCATTGTCACAATAGTCTCAATGCCACAAATTTATTTGTATGCCGAAAAATTTTGCGTTTATTTTTTTACAATAAATACTAAATAAGCGTGGTCTTATAAATTTCTTGAATATTATAAAAAGAGAAATGAATAAAAAATTACAATTAAAAACATTAATATATATGAAACTATTGAGTATTGATTGTTGTGCAAATAAAACCTGCTATTACTCTACTTTTATACAAGATTTAATCCATTTAAAATGTAAATGATCAGTTTGAATCTTATCGGAATGATTAACTTGCAGAAGACAATTCTTAAGCATGACCTAACTTTTTTTAACCAAAAAATCTCTTATTGTCATTTTTTATACAATGATCATAGTGAGATTTGATATTATAATAATATTTGTGAAGTATTCAAATTATACATACATCACGAATTTAATTCTTTGTTTACGATGATTTAATTCTTATATATAGTTTTAATTGCATCAATCAAATAATCATATTTTTAAAATTGAATAATGAACATTTGTCTAGATAATATAAGGAGTTGGCATGACTAACTATTATCTAATGTGGCATGATGCTAACATGAAAAATATTCAATTTTAAAAACACAAAAGTGATGTCGAAGTTATAAGAAAAAAGAAGAAGAATAAAACACCATATAAGACCTATTCCAACATTTGAATTTTTTATTTTTTACTAAAGAGAGAAAAGAAAACATGGACATGTCTTATTTCATATCCCCTCTTTTACACGAAACCTTGCATCATCTCTCTTCCATAAGCACTTACGGTCTATCTCTCTTGCACACCTTTTGTAGTGTTGTCTTGCTTCTCCTCTTGTTTTCTCCCTCTTATTGTATTTAGAAAACGCAATACCTTAGGGGCTGTTCGGGGTAGTTCTAAGTTTCTGGCTTTTTGTTTTAAAAGTTAAATTTGAAAACAAAACTTGTTCGGGTAAAATGGGGTTGAATTAATTTTTTACTTAATTTTAAAACAGTTTTCACCTAAATCTTAAAACCATAAAAATAGGTTTTATGATTCTTGTTTCTGTTTTAAACGTTAAATACTCATGTTCTCTCGTGTTTAGGGGTGGGTATGCGAGCAACCCAGTCCGCATTGGCTTGCATGTAAACGGACCAGGCCGGTCCGATTGTGAAATAAATGGGTCTACATGTTGTGGCCCGTATCCGACCCACATAGTCCACAGGCTAAATGGGCGGGGCCATGGGCCTACTAAAGAATAAAAAATAATTAAGTTTTGTAAAAAATAAAATAAAATACACATTACAACTTTAAAATTTACTTTAAAAATTTGGATTTTAAAAAAATAATTGGCTTGCGGGCCAACCCGCCAACCATTGGACAAACCCGCCTAACCTGTGGGTTAAATTAATCGGGCTAAAAAACCCAGTTTTAAATGGGCTTATGTTTAGGTGACCCGTAGCTTGCGCAGGCTACTAGTTAAATGGGTCGTCCGGGGCCAAGACTTATATACCCAGCTCCACTCGTGTCCCTTCAGCATCCTCTCATACCATGTCACCCCTCTCGTACCTTCACCATTCATAGTGAGGCGAGGTAAAGAGAGTGACTAAATTAAAAAAAAAAACTAAAACTCAAAACTCAGCTGAAACTCAAAACTGAAACTAGATTTGATTTTTAAAAATTTCAAAACATAAAACCAAAAACCATCCCGAACGGGGCCTTAGTGATTGGTTTCTGAATTTGTAATACATGCTTAAATAAATGTGATGTTTGTATTGAATATAAATATAAATTAATTAAAAAATCATGTGAATTGATTTAATTCACATCGACCTAGGTGATTTAAAACAAACCATAACTCAAGGTGCCAATATAAAGATGGAATTGGATCTGGTGCAGTCATGCTGTCAGCAATCTAGACCATTGGATTGAGATTGGATGACTTACAATTTTAGGGATAAAATCGGGTCTAAAATATGAAATAAATTGTGAGCCGTCCAATCTCAATCCAATAGCTATGATCTTCCGACTGCGTGACTGCACGGAAATGCTGACTGCACCCAATTCGAGTCCATATAAAGATATATCTAATCAGAAATACGGATGAAATCTTTGATACATTCCTTTTATACAAAGGAGAAATAAAAACTATCTATTAAACTAAAAAAATTAAAAGTTGGATCTATCAATTGTGGTAAATATATTTTATCTAAAGGATTTTGTGAAAAAGAATGAATATTTCATGAAATAACTTTCTTTATTCACACAAATTTAATAGAGTGCTAAAAGCAGAAATAGAACATTAAAAAATGGTAAAATTAGTCATTTGATCTCTTTTTTTTCTCCATTTATTTTTTGTAACCAAAAAGGTGAGTCAGATTAGGTGGATTGTATTTTTTTCCCCAACTCGTGATGAGCCAAGTCAGGTGAGTCAGGTTGACTCACTTAGACACCTCTAGCGCTATGAAAAACGTTACCAATCGACAATGACTCTCTCTCTTTTCCCATGTGCACCACATTAAAAAAAAGGGCTCTTTCTGATTTTGGGGTTAGGGCAACTTGAGCCCCATCATTCTGATGACAAGGGAGAAGAAGACATGATAGAAGCCCAAGTGTTTTTAGATCTGGTCATGGTGTCTCCAAGGAGCGGAGGAGCGTGTGGACAGAGTCACAAAGGGCTTGGGTAGCAATGATCCTAGAGTGGGTCTTGTGGCTTGATGGGTTTGTGAAGATTCAAGCAACAAGCAACAAGTGGTGAATTGCGACTACGAGTTTCATGGACAATGATAGATGACTTAATGGTTATTGATTTAGGGAAGGTGGTCTCGCAAGGTAGAGTGGGCACAAAGGAATAGAGGAAGTGGCCATGGTGAAATTTAGAGTTTGAGTAAGATTTTAAAATTTTAAAGAAGTCATACAACTAAGGTGAAACTTACAATGCACAAGCACATAAATTTGTGCATGTGCACAAACACATAAAAAACTGGTTATAGCCAGTTTTAGTAGTTTTTCATATTCACCCACAAAACAATTATTAATCCTATTTGTATGGCCCATGGTTTCATTTTTTTAAAATTTGACCCCAACACCTGAAATTGAAATCTGCAACCAACAATATCGAGGTTCCTTTCCTCCCCCCACCCACCGCCACTAGTCGCCCCCACCACCGTCCTTTGGCCCCAAGCCGTCGAGTATCAACCAACAACAGTAAACCATCGCCGTGAGTCTCAACTAGGGACAACAAACCAGCCGTGTTGTCGACGTCGACGAGCTTCACCCTCCCCGCCACACGCAGACCCATCACCGTGTGCTTTAACGGCTTCATCATCCCATGGACTGATCTGCTCACATCTCTGCCGGAGCATTGTTACTAAAGATCTGGACGGCAAGGAGGGGTGGCGAGAGGAGGCAAGCAACGTGACGTCGTTGGAAGCGATAACGGCATTTGAGGTAGTCTTCGCTGTGGCTGGAGAAGAGAACCTCTGTGGCGGAGCAAATGGAGGAGGGTGTTGATGTTGGTGAGAGGGTCTACAGAATCGGAGACTAGAGGGATTGGATGACGAAGTGGTGATGCAGTGGCAAGAATGTGGAAGATGAGGGAGGTCGAGATAGAAACTGAACCGGGAGTTTTCTTTTTAAATTTGGAAAAGTTTAGCGTGTGTGCAGGTGTATGATAAGGTGAGTGTGGGTGTAATATGGTTCGTGAGATTAGGTGAGTATATAGGACTGGATTAGGTGAGCGCTAGTGCGTGGTAGACATTAGAGGTCCTTTGTAATTATTCATAAATGTATGCCTTTTTAGTAATTAATACATTCTCCATACACCAATCAACAATTTTTTTATTAAACTTCCTTGTTACCTTTTCAACAGGTTCCCCTTCTTTGATCTTGGCCATCGATTTTAAAAGGACAAAAATCAATGGTTATGAGATCCATTTGTGCACATGCACAAATTTATGTACTTGTGCATTGTAAGTTTCACCTACAATTAAAAAAACAATACAAATTTTACATATTAGGATCAGCCCCCCATGTACCACTACTTCTTTGCTCCACTAAGTATCATTGCAATTTGCAAATATTGGCATCTCCAAGGAGAAGAGGAGCGTGTGGACAGAGTCACAAAGGGCTTGGGTAGCAATGATCCTAGAGTGGGTCTTGTGGCTTGATGGGTTTGGTGAAGATTCAAGCAGCAAGCAACGGGCGGTGAATTGCGACTACGAGTTTCATGGACAATGATGACTTAATGGTTGTTGATTTAGGGAAGGTCGTCTCGCAAGGTAGAGTGGGCACAAAGGAATAGAGGAAGTGGCCATGGTGAAATTTAGAGTTTCAGTAAGATTTTTAAATTTTTAAAAAGTCATACAACTAAAAAAACAATACAAATTTTACAGATTAGGATCAGTCCCCCCATGTACCACTACTTCTTTGCTCCACTAAGTATCATTGCAATTTGCAAATATTGGCATGTAGAATACTTTTATTTTTTGGTCAAAAAATGTATGTTTATTTTATAATGAGATATTATTCTTATTATTCTCCAAGCAACATTGTTTCCATCTAAGAAAAACATGTTATTAAAAAAACTTGTTTCATCGTGTCGTGGATGGCGTGAGTTTGAAATCGAAACAAGACCAAAACCAAATTAGCACGGTGGCATTAAGGGTGGACCAGATTATTAAGTGGTCCATAAGTGGAATAATTTTTCATAGTTTTAATAGCTATTAGATTTAGTGATAAGAAAATCAATGGTTTAAATCAATTGAAAAAAAAAAGAACAACTGAATTTTCCTCACCCAATCCCTATCCCACCCCTCCCCCTCCCCCTCTCCTCCATCGTCACTCGAACTGCGCCGGCGACCCCCTATCTCTACTCCCATATCTCACCCTCTTCCGGCACCCAAACTCCGATGCTGGCGACAACCCGTAGTCTTTCAAACAAAATCCTCCCCTGGAAGAACACCATCAATGGTTCAAAACCAGAAAAGTAGAAGAAAAACACTGGAACGAACTCCTTTCTTCATATTCACCCAGACACCCACATTTGCTCCCTAATCTATGCACTACAACTATTATTATTTTCACCAAATCATTTCTCGCACGAATTGCAACAATCTTTTACAAACACATAAAAGTATAAAACAAACAACCATTTCCGTTTCCTTTGATGCCTTTTGTTGCATTCCCTATTGGAGCTTGGGATTAGGAATACAACATTTTCTGGTTTGAAGCATGTGTCCGTTCAATCTTTTCTTATTTAGGGATTAGGGCACAAAACCAATTGAAGAAGAAGCAATGCAAGTGAAAGAGGATGGAGGACCATAGTAGAGGGGAGAGAGGTGGGGTAGGGTTTGGGCGAGGAAGATTCAATTGTTTTCTCTCTTTTTTCAATTGATCTTAGCCATTATATTTTTTATCACTAAATTTAATAAATATTAAAGCTATTCTACCGATGGACCACTTAAAAACCCGGTCCACCCTAGACGCCTTCAATTACCAATGCATAAAACAAAAAAGTCAAAAATAAAAATAAAAGTAAAACCAAAACCAAAACCAGAAATCAACCGTTGGAAATTTCCTAATCTCTCCTTAGACGTCTCACATTCTCTGTCGCATCTCCTTCCCTCTCGGCTCTCCTCTTTCTCATCCACCATTGTTGTTACTCTGCAACCTAATCCCGCTTACGCAAAAAATCCACAACCCACTTCGTAAGTTTCAATTTTTCGTTTCTGGGTCTCACTTACTCTCTCCGAATGTTACCTTTGGAGTATCACTTTCATTATCTATCTCCCCTAACCTATAACAAATGCAAAACTCACTTTAATTCCCATCAACCATGGCCCTTTTCCCGCGCAAAATCTAGGGTTTCCCCTTTCCACCTCAAGAATCGTTTCGTCACCGGTCCGTGTCGTTTCCGGTGTCCAATTTCGCCCAACGATTCACGGAGGTTCGGATTGTGGGGCGGCCACCACGGACTCAGAAGATGGGTTTGTTGTTCCACCACAGAGACCGATTCCGCGGCCGGTTCGGGTCCCGGCGAGGAAAAAACCGGCGAGAGTCCGGTCGTCGACGATGCCAGTTCGCCGAGCTCCGGTTCGGACCGGAGGAGGGAGAAACAGGGGAGGGGTGGGTGGCGGCGGCGGTGGAAGCAGTGGCGGTGGCAACCGATAGTTCAGGCGCAGGAAATTGGGGTTTTGCTGTTGCAATTGGGGGTTGTGGTCTTCGTTATGCGGTTGCTCAGACCCGGGATTCCGCTACCTGGGTCGGAGCCAAGGGCCCCGACCATGTTTGTTAGTGTGCCTTACAGTGAGTTCCTGAATAGAATCAACAGCAACCAGGTGCGGAAGGTGGAGGTTGATGGGGTCCACATCATGTTCAAGTTGAAGGCTGGTGTTGGAAATGTTCATCATGATGGTGCTGAAGTTTCAGGGAGTAGTACTAGTAGTAGTAGGTTGAATTTGCAGGAATCAGAGTCTTTGGTGAAGAGTGTTGCCCCAACCAAGAGGATAGTTTACACCACTACAAGGCCAAATGATATCAGAACTCCTTATGAAAAGATGCTGGAAAATGAGGTGGAGTTTGGGTCCCCGGATAAGCGTTCTGGTGGATTCTTTAACTCTGCACTGGTAAGCAAGTTGCAGCACTTGTGTGTGATTTTAGAGATATTAGAAGTTGAGAAAATAAACTAGCATCGTTGAAACTTTAGATATAAGTTATCAGCTGAATTTACTATAGTGTGAGGAGGTTGGTGCGGGAAATGGATATTAAGAGTCTCCCCATAGTTCTAGTTTTTTTCTCTGTACTCCCTTTCTTGTTTCTGGAGGAGGTAGTGGTGATCTGAAGCTTAATTTTTTCATTGCAGTATGTTCATTTATTTGAACTTTGAATACACCTTTTTGAGACCTGAAAGTGTAATAAGAACCTTTTGAAATGTGCTAAATATGCCATGTTGTTGTTGTTGTTGTTGTAATCAGGTTACATGCAACTTCACTAGTATTGCATAGCATTATTAATGTGAAATAAATATCAAGCCGTCATTTGTACATTTGATTCAATGCATCACTAGTTCATAATGTTCACATTCTTATTATAATTCACTACAATTATAAATTTCCATGGTTATCAGGGTAGATACCCTATATAACATGACATGCTGACTTCACTCTCATATTTGCAGATAGCCTTGTTTTATGCTGCTGTGCTTGCAGGGCTTCTTCATCGATTCCCTGTAAACTTTTCTCAGGTGTGAGTTTGCATTCTCACCCCATTTTAATTTATTGGGCCTCCTCATTCAACTTATGTTTCCTACAGATTTTAAACAATACATTTTTCTAAATTATTGTATGCTGTGTGCAGCATACTGCTGGTCAGATTCGGAACCGCAAATCAGGCACTTCCAGTACAAAGTCATCTGAACGAGGTGAAACAGTCACTTTCGCTGATATTGCTGGTGTGGATGAGGCTAAAGAGGAGCTAGAAGAGATTGTGGTAGGCTGTAGTGTCTTAATATTTTCAGCGCTTACAATCTATTGGGTGTTTTAAAGGCCTTAATCTTATATTTTCATTTTAAGTTCTTCTGGTGATTCAGGGAAGTAATTTTGACTATGCTGATTTTCACTTGCCAGGAATTTCTTCGAAATCCAGATAGGTACATAAGACTTGGTGCTCGTCCTCCTCGTGGTGTTCTACTGGTAAGTTCTGTGTGGAGATACCTGGTAATTATAGATATTGCAGTCTTGATCCCAGGAAACTGCATGATGTTCCACTAGCCAACACTGTGTAGTTGTGGATAATTGCCTAGGAAGGGGTCAAATTTGTGAAATTTCAATGGGGGATATCTTCAGCTAAAGTTCAGCAGAATTGCCTACTGTTATATGAACAGTCCCCCCCCCCCCCCCCCACACACACACACACAAATATTTAAGTAATTCTTAACTTGCAATAAACTGGACCAATATTTTGTTTGACCAACCTGGTGCATGGCACAGATATTGATAGGGATAATCCCTTGAACTATTTTCACTTGTGTCTTTTCTGCATGTTTGAGCTAGTATTTAGTCTAATTTGATGATTTTTAATATTGTTTTAGATTGATATGTAGGCAGTAAATATCTGTTGATTTATCTTACAGGTGGGTCTTCCTGGGACAGGTAAGACTCTACTAGCAAAGGCCGTGGCTGGGGAGGCTGATGTGCCATTTATAAGTTGTTCTGCTAGTGAGTTCGTAGAGTTGTATGTTGGCATGGGTGCCTCACGTGTAAGAGATCTCTTTGCAAGGGCAAAAAGGGAGGCTCCATCCATAATATTTATTGATGAGGTATAAAAATGTATTCTCTTATTGCATGGGATGATTTAATTCAACCTCTATTGTTAATGTTAAACCAATCAGAGTTTCTTTTGGTATACAGATAGATGCTGTAGCTAAAAGTCGCGATGGTAAATTTCGCATTGTCAGCAATGATGAACGAGAGCAAACCTTGAATCAGTTGCTCACTGTCAGCATTCCCGTGTCATTATTTATTTCTTTCAAGTGAAAAAAATTAAGAAAAACCCTACTATCCCAATGAGGATAATATGTTAAAGTTGCATTGCAGGAGATGGACGGGTTTGACAGCAGTTCTGCAGTGATAGTTCTTGGAGCTACTAATAGGTCAGACGTCTTGGACCCTGCACTTCGCCGTCCTGGAAGATTTGATCGTGTAGTTATGGTCTGTATTCTAGGTTTAATACATTACCTCCTTTATTTTAATACTGAGTTACTGGCATTAAAAGATGAATTCTCGACTTTGCATATCTTTAATGAACTTCCCATAAATTCTTCTTAGGTGGAAGCACCTGATAGGACTGGAAGAGAAGCCATCCTAACAGTTCATGTTTCCAAAAAAGAACTTCCTTTGGCCAAGGATGTTAACCTTGGTGACATTGCTTCTATGACCACTGGTTTCACTGGGTAATCATGTTTTTTTTTTTTAAATATTTTGTCCCATATACTCCTTTTCTTTGAATACATAAAGGTTGGAATTTGATTTGACATGTTACATCGTTACAGAGCAGATCTTGCAAACCTAGTAAATGAGGCTGCTTTACTGGCTGGAAGACAAAATAAAGATGTGGTGGGGAAAATTGATTTCATCCAGGCTGTGGAAAGATCAATAGCTGTAAGTCACACTAATGGTGGCAGACTGGCATATAATTGACTCAAATTAGTTGGTCTTTAGTACCTTACTCAAACAGTTGGACATAGAACATGTATTTAAGTGGTATTTGCCTATTCGTTTTTCTAACTTGTATTCCGTTATCAACTAATATGACCAACTCTAGACCTATGGTCCTACGGTTCTTTTAATATTCTTGAATGTTACTTAAAAATCTATTTGTTTACACATGTAGATTGGTCAGATTTTTCTAACTGTCAAATGACAAAATAATAAATTCAAAATATCAGTTTTGCAATCAGTTGCAGTGAATATGAACCAAATTATTTGTTTTAGGGCATAGAGAAGAAGACTGCTAAGTTGCAAGGAAGTGAGAGGGCTGTAGTTGCACGACATGAGGCAGGTCATGCTGTAGTAGGCACTGCAGTTGCAAAGCTTCTTCCTGGACAACCACGTGTTGAGGTAAATCATTGAAGATGCTCTATTATTAGGTACTTCAATGATGCCACTGCCATTACAGATATGCAGATTTTAATTTTTATTACATGTACTTGCCTACTTGGCTTTTTTGGAATTCAGTTGCTATATACTGTATTTTTGTTCAAAATTACTCTGATCATTGTTGATTTGTAGTTCATATATGCTCTGCTTTTGTATTCTTAATTTGTTGGTCTGTGACAAGAAAATGTTTTGTTTATTTTTCTGGGGGTTGGGGATGAGGGAGATGAGGTGCATGTGTTAACTTTAACATTCATTTTTGCGTCATTAATGTTGGGAAATTAAAGCAGGGTTGGTGAATAATGCATAAATTTCTTATTTGTAATATTCCAAAAATACAAAACGAGATGAAATTCTCAGATAGGAGACCTCTGCAAGCAAAACATCATATATAGTTATATGCTGTGCTCCATTAAGTCCGGGTTCTGCTTCATTTTGTTTATAATTATCAATCAATATCAATTAATGAATGCTTCACTCACAATTGAAAAATTTACTTTATACAAATCGCAGCCTACTTGTATATTTTCCATATATAAGTTGTATCTTGTAAATTTTTGTGTTGTTTACCTGTCATCATTGAATGGTCCAAGGATGATTCAATGCCTTACTACTTTGTGTATGTTGTCAGAAACTAAGTATATTGCCAAGGTCAGGAGGGGCTTTGGGCTTTACTTATACTCCTCCAACAAATGAGGATAGATATTTGCTATTCATTGATGAGTTGCATGGTCGCCTGGTGACACTTCTTGGAGGACGTGCGGCTGAAGAAGTTGTTTATTCTGGACGGGTGTCAACAGGTGCAGTTGATGATATACGACGAGCAACTGATATGGCATATAAGGCTATAGCTGAATATGGTCTTAATCAGACCATAGGCCCTGTGTCAATAGCCACTCTTTCTAGCGGTGGAATTGATGAATCTGGGGGTGCAGCTCCTTGGGGAAGAGATCAGGTGCTGCAGCTCATTAACTTCTTTCTTCTTCCTATTCAATTTCTTCCATATGCTAATTTTAGTCCGTACATAACAGGGACATCTTGTTGATCTTGTTCAAAGAGAGGTGCAAACATTATTGCAGTCCGCACTGGCTGTTGCACTTTCTATCATCCGAGCAAATCCTACTGTTTTGGAGGGTCTTGGTGCTTATTTGGAAGGTAACTGTACTTGCTATTTTTTTGTTTGGTGATTTAGTAGAGTGCTCTCTGATGATTGCCAAACTTTAACATTGAATACACACAATATCTTTTGACTTAATTAAATGGCAATAAATATGTTTGGGGTTAAGGATTTGCTATTAAAAATTAAAAAATATGGAAAAAGTCTTGGATTTGAATATTAAAGTACATAACTCTGGAATCATATCATTGTAAAATGCCCCATAACATGAGCTGTTTGGGCTTGAAGTGTTTCTCATTTTACCATACATGCATGTTGTTTTCATTTTTATTTGTATAGTGCATCACACCACCAGTTGAAATTGCATAGAAGAACTAGATTGTAGATTTGGGTTTTCAGCTTTTACAGTAGCTATCAAATAGAAGTAAAGAATGGGTTTTGAACACTGGTCATGTGAAGGGATTTTAATGAATATGGGATTTATCATTTGCTTCCGTGATTGTATGTTGACACTGATGATGTTGAACCACTTCATTTCGGCTTAGCCAGTTTTCTAATGGTTCTTGTTCTTCAGAAAAGGAGAAAGTTGAGGGTGAAGAGCTACAGAAGTGGTTAAGATTGGTGGTTGCACCAACAGAGCTGGCTATGTTTGTCAAAGGTACGCAAGAGTCTCTTCTCCCATTGCAGATTGGCTCCTGACAATCAAAGGGTCGTATAATATGCTAGCAATGTGGAGTGTAGCTTGGGGTATGACTTTTGACATCATTTAGCTGAAGCCAGTGAAGTTATATCCCAAATAGCATGAGTTCAGTTCACCTTCACAACTTTGTATGTTTCTGTAAGGTGAATTTTGGCATCATTTTTAACACTTAGCCAACCTGTTATTTGTGTCATAACTCGATTCACTCAACCAAAGCCACAGGGAATGGAAAGATACATAGATATATATAAATAACGCCTCATACATGTTTGTATATAAATTTGTTTATGGTGACTTATTTCGGTCATATGCCGTCTGCAAATGTAATTGTTATGTGAAATATACAGGACTGTGCCATGTGTTACTCCAAAATAATTTCTTGGAAATGCAAAGTGGTGGCCTCTTTCTTCATATAAAATATAACAGGCCCATAATCAACTGTAGTTGAGTTGAGATTGATAACCATATCAAAAGGCTTGAATGATTAATGATAGTGATGATTTTGTATTCACCTAGTCGGGTTTTTGATATTTTGAAGGAGGACTAAAATATCTGTCTCTCTCTCTATCTATAAATAAATGCAATAAAGAACAATAGTGCAATGTGGCTTCTGGTGGGCCATCGTCCCATGTGGTGGAATTTCTTTGCCAGGTTAAGATGTCATATTCATGTCACGATCTTGTATCTTTTCATGATTAAATAATAAAGCTAAATAATCAAATGTGTGAGTGTGAGTGTGAGGAAGAGTACAGGCAGCTGCATTGATTAACTCTTGTTATGGGAACAATTGAAATGGTACAATATTCACAAGTAAAGGGCAAGTATGTAACAACAGGCATGGTACTCAAAAGTATGTGTGTGAGGTGGCTAGTTCACCTATGAGAATAATTAACGATGGTGATCATAATACGTCGAGAACTTCATTTATTGTTTCCCAAAAGGAATAATATGAAATTCATTTGTTGTTTCCTCTTGTGGATGAGATAGCCATGGCTGTTACTTGCGCCTTAGACTACTACTGCTGCTCCTCCTACTTAAGCTCATGTGATGCCACATGCATGCTCTTTTCTTGGTTAAAAAGACAATCCACTGATAAGTTTCTCTCTTGCATCTTTTTTTTGTATCTTATACTAATACTAAAAAGAGATGTTCCTTCCCGAATCCCGATGGTACCGCTTTTTTGTGCAGAGAATCTCACTTCTAGTTCCTTTTTGGGAAGAGAGGCAGCATCTTATTATTTTAAGTGTAGCATTAAGAAAATAAAGAACTGAAGCAGTCAACATCTCATAGTAGAAAATCAATAAAACTTCAAATTACTTACTCAAATTGAGAGTGAAGCAGATTAATACAATTCCGATTAAAGCAAGGGTTGTCCATGTATAATTTAGCTTTGCTTATGTTTAAAACAATGCTGTTATGCAAAATATCAAGTTCGACCATATTTTACAAATAGATTAAAAATGGTTTAATTTAATTAAAAAATTATCATGAGCTTCTTAATGTTGTTCAATCTGTATTCCTTTTTCATATCATTTTCTAATTGGGTGGTGATAGATGGACCACCAATCACCTATCTTACACCTCATCTCAATGAAGTGATGGATGTGGGAGAGGTGTGGGTGGGTGGTCAATGTTTTATTTTCCTTTCTAATTCCTCCACCTTGCGTTTTATCACATTACACGTGTAATTTAGTTTGTTAAAGGAGAAACTAGGAAGTAGATTTCCTTTCGAAAGAGTGTTTGGCATATGGTGCTAACTTGGTAAATACTAAGAGATTCTCGTAGTTTCCCCTTTAATTTAATTTTTTTAGATCCTTCCCCTTTAATTCAATGTCATATTCAATTTAATTTATTTTTTGATGGCCACTGGAATACGTCCAAACGGCAATGAAAAAGGAAGTTTGCAGTGAAAATATCTAAGCCCGGAAAGAATCACGAGAAAGAACCACGTCGTGTGTGGGACTCTATATAAACACAACACACACCAACGTTAGTGAAGAACCGTTCACCCTCAATCTGCGTTATTTCATTGCAGATAAGACCATCCCTTTTGCTTCAGGTTCTCTCTCTCTCTCTCTCTCTCTCTCACTCGCTCGCTCGCTGGTTTGTCATGCAATACTTCATTTTTCGTCCAATTTATGATCAGATCATGCTTGCCGCATTCACCCAAAAAAAAAAAGATCATGCTTGCCAAGTTTTAAGTATCTTTAATTTGTTCCTTTATTTTCTACTCGACTCTTCGTTTTTGAATGCATTAGAGAGAAGTGAGATTAGAGAGAAAGTGAGGCAGCATGGAAAAGATGGTCTCACTTTAGTTGATTTAGACATGCATAGAGAAAACTGATAAAAATCCCAGCAAGGAGAGCAAATCAGATAAAAGTGTAATCCAATAATTTAGAGAAAAAAAAAACGAAAAGAGAAAAATTATAAGCAAAATGATTAAGAAGGATCTAAATTAAATGATTTGTTTACAATAGATATTATGGTATTATAAATCTATGTTATTTTATTATTTTTAATCTGATTTTTTTGATAAATCTTGCCCCTTAATATGGCTTTTCTTGTTGTCATAAATATCTTCTGGGTAAAGGGGGGATGCTGGAATGTAAAGGGCATGGAAGATATTGTTTGAAAGCCTCTGTTTTTTTTTCTTGTTCTGCTTTTCTGAGATGGAAGAATCCTCACCCAACCCCATGTGAACTTTCGTCTGTGTCCTTTTATGTGGTTTTATTGAATTTTAAATATGTTATTTTGTCTTTCAAGAAGCATAATTGAGAATCGGAACAATCGACAGTGATGTGTACATTTGAAACTGTGATTAACTGACTGTGAGATTCTAGACCATCTTATCTTGCTTCCATTTTGTTGCATGCAGAAAATAATGTTTCCATTCTCACTTGAAATTTTGTTGTTGAGAGTTTGCATAAAGATGATGAAAAGTGAAAACCATTGCCAGGGGTTTTGATATGAAATTTGTTAGGTTCAGAATCCATTTCTAGGCAGATCTCTACTTTGAAGAACACGGTGAAGAGCAAAGAGCACGAAGTTAATTAGCTAATTACTTTATGAACTTGATTAGAGTTTGTATTTGAAATTAAATTTGACATGGAATCTATTCATATCGTGTATATAGACAAGATATAGTTAGACGTTTTACATGCATGCCTGTGGTAAAATAACTGGACATTTATCTTTCCAAACTTGAAATTCTGTAGTTCTGCATCAAGATGGCGTCCGTGCATGCTAATGTGACATCAGCTGTTTGCAAGAATGGCAACCATGCTTCTCAATCAAAATTCCCAAATTCTACATTCTTGCCTCGGTTTGATGTTGTTGGGCGAGCTTCAAGTGCTTGGAAGAAGGAACTAGCTCCATTTTCCATGGCCTTGGTACCTAGAGCCACATTAACATTTGATCCTCCATCCACTAATGCAGACAAAACCAAACAAAAGAAGCACACAGTTGACCCTGCTTCTCCTGATTTTCTTCCTCTTCCTTCCTTTGAACAGTGCTTTCCAAAGAGCACTAAAGAATACAGGTGTGCCTTGTATTCTTCTATATTTTATACTTTTAAATATTAATGGAATTCGATTACAAATTACTTAGCTTTCCATACCTTTGTTAGCAAACTGGCTATGCGCACATGTCCATGGACAGCTCACTGTAATTAATATAACATTATGCTTACAGGGAAGTCATTCATGAAGAAACTGGTCATGTGCTCAAAGTTCCATTTCGACGAGTTCACCTGGCTGGGGATGAATCGCACTTTGATAACTATGACACCAGTGGTCCCCAAAATATAAGCCCAAGGATAGGTATGAGTTCAGTCTTTTTTTTTGTTAGTATTTTCTTCATATCTTGAGTCTGTGGTATGATTTACTTGTAACTAATGTTTGGCTAATAAGGATAGTTTTTACCTTGTATCAGCCTTTTGCAAATGCAATGTAAGGCTGTCTACAATAGATTTGCAATGGGTACAATCTTTCCCTAGACTCTGCCATGATGTGAGCTTTATAGCACTAAGTTTCCCTTTGGTGTGCATGCGCGCATATGTGAATGACACAAATATAATTCCTTTCATAGATATCTTTGTTAGAGATATAATATAAAACCATTCATCTTTCTTCACCTAATAGCTTAAGCTTTTGGAATAATTTCTATTAACCATTGTAGAATTGAATTCGAAACATCATACTCTTGTGTTTTTGCAATCTATAATTAGAAGTGAAATATAGCCAAATGAAAATGAACATTTTCATTTTTTTTAAATATTCTTTAATTCTTTAATTTATCCAGACTTGTATTACTTGAAGAAAATCCCCCTAAGTGATGGAATAGTATGTAGTAATATCATTGAAGAATCTAAGTTTGGTTGTTTACATGGATTTGATAATTAGGACTACCAAAATTGCGCCAAGAGTGGGTTGATAGGAGACAGAAAATGGGTCCTCCAAGATTCACTCAGATGTACTACGCTAAGCAGGGAATCATTACTGAGGAGATGCTTTTTTGTGCTGCTCGTGAGAAGCTTGACCCAGAGTTTGTGAGGTCAGAAGTTGCTCGTGGACGAGCTATCATCCCTTCCAACAAGAAGCACTTGGAGTTAGAGCCCATGATAGTTGGAAGAAACTTTTTGGTGAAAGTAAATGCCAACATTGGAAATTCTGCTGTTGCAAGCTCTATAGAAGAGGAAGTTTACAAGGTTCAGTGGGCAACTATGTGGGGAGCTGATACAGTCATGGATCTCTCAACCGGTCGCCACATCCATGAAACTCGAGAGTGGATCTTACGCAACTCTGCTGTACCAGTTGGGACTGTACCTATTTATCAAGCACTTGAGAAAGTTAATGGAATTGCTGAAGATCTTAGCTGGGAGGTTTTGAGGGATACCCTGATTGAACAAGCTGAACAGGGTGTAGATTACTTCACCATCCATGCAGGAGTACTTCTGAGATATATTCCTCTAACAGCCAAGCGCATGACAGGAATAGTCTCCAGAGGAGGATCAATTCATGCAAAGTGGTGCTTAGCTTATCACAAAGAGAATTTTGCTTATGAGCACTGGGATGACATACTTGACATCTGCAATCAGTATGATGTGGCCCTATCCATTGGTGATGGGTTGAGACCTGGATCCATTTATGACGCAAATGACACAGCTCAATTTGCTGAGCTCTTGACACAAGGCGAACTGACCCGTAGAGCATGGGAAAAGGATGTACAGGTGACACATATTACCGACCTTTCTTGATAGCTTGGTACTGATAAATTTATGACAACATAGAGTAATTTAGCCTCTTAACTCCAATTTTCATATTGACCTTACAATGTCTACACAATACATTTTCTGCATTTCTTTTCATTCTTGATTTGGTAGCTTGAACAATTAGGACTTTCTAGGGGATGCCGAGGTTGAATTTACCACTGCTTTGATGGCCAATGAAATTCCTAGTCTGCCTTGTCAAACTAAAATAGTGCACTGTATTTTTAACTAGATTTTGTTATATGGTGGCCTTATCTATTTCATATGTTATTAGACTATCATCAGCTGATGTGATATTGCTATCATCAGTATATCCCTGGAGACAGTGAGTGCTTTTTGTTTACTTTGAGTTGCTTTACAGGTTATGAATGAAGGACCTGGACATGTTCCAATGCACAAGATTCCTGAAAACATGCAGAAGCAGCTAGAATGGTGTAATGAAGCACCTTTCTACACCCTTGGTCCTTTAACAACTGATATTGCCCCTGGTTATGATCACATCACCTCTGCTATTGGTGCTGCAAATATTGGGGCACTTGGTACTGCTCTTCTCTGTTATGTGACTCCAAAAGAACATCTTGGGTTGCCAAATCGAGATGATGTGAAGGCTGGAGTTATAGCTTACAAGATAGCTGCTCATGCTGCTGATTTGGCCAAAGGGCATCCACATGCTCAAGCCTGGGACGATGCATTAAGCAAGGCAAGATTCGAATTTCGGTGGATGGACCAGTTTGCTTTGTCCTTGGATCCAATGACAGCCATGTCCTTCCATGATGAAACATTGCCATCTGAAGGTGCAAAGGTGGCCCATTTCTGCTCAATGTGTGGCCCTAAATTCTGCTCTATGAAGATAACAGAGGATGTGAGAAAGTATGCTGAGAAACATGGCTATGGGGATGCCGAGGAAGCTCTGAAGCATGGGATGGATGCTATGAGTGCAGAATTTCTAGCTGCGAAGAAAACTGTCAGTGGAGAACAACATGGTGAAGCTGGTGGAGAGATTTACTTGCCGGAATCTTACTTAAGTTCCAAGGAGAGGTAAGGCTAAATATATTTTATTACCTTTTTGATTTTCATTTGACATGGATTAGAAAGGTGTGAATCAACTCTATAAATATGCTAATAAGAAAACTTATACCAAGTTGGAAATTTCATATAGAATATCTCATGATCCACATTACTACACAAGGCATGGGTTCCTTTTGAGTGATTACAGATTACTTGACATGAATCACCATCTTATAAGGTAGAATTCTTAGATTTTCTCAATTTAGAAGCTAATAACTTATGCTATTTATTCCCTAAAAAAAAAACTTCTGCTATTTATTCTCATATGACAATAAAAAGGTGGCCGGGGTGCATGGGGCTCCAATTCTCATTACTGGAATCCCTCACCATTTCATGAAAATGTTTGCCGGTTATTTGACTTTAAATGTTTTTGTCAGATGAGATGAAATGATCTTAATACAAATTACTTTGCAGGACTATATAAAATGGAGCAAATCATTTGAGAGAACTTGGAGCTAGCTACACAACTGGCCTGTCAGGACAATTAAGTGTTTTCAAGCTATAGGATAATACAAAGTTCAGTTAGTGAACAACATTTAAGGACTCCATCTTTATTCTACTTTTGTTGTGTTTCTCCAATTCTCAGCAATAAATTGCTCTAGTATTATGTTTAGTACCATATCTTTATCTTTTTGGGCCGTTATTAACACCCGAGATGCACCAGGGGTGCCTGTATCTGCATGAGCACTGGCTATTAAGCTAGGATGCTAGCAGATCGGGCTGAGATAGTCCCTTTGAACCTGACCAGGGTGATGCCTGCGTAGGGAGCGTGCACTGTTTTTTTCTTAATATTTCTGCAGGAAGTGTGCGTTATACACTAGTTCTGGGAAGCGGATACAGCATGTTGGTCATGCCAATTGTTCACGGTGGGAAAGTAGCTGAACCGGAAGAACATACCACATGATCTGCATTATTTATTAGTATGCTATTGTTAATATATAGAGTCAAAGGTCTTATGACACAGCATAAAATATACTAATCCTCACATAATCATGCCTTTTTATGAAAGATAAAGTTTTCACTAATGCAACTGTCTGATTGGAAGTACACACATCATCATAATCCTTCATGTCGAAATATGTAAGAATATTATACGTTATATATATATTTTCTAAAAAGACTAAGTTTATATTATGGATTAATATCCAGTAGAAATGCTGGATCTAAATCAAAATATAGTTCACATTATTTTTTTTCGGTTGGAAAAAGCTTATAGGGAGAAGGGAATCTGTCCTTTTCCATGCCGAGACCTGCTCACAAGTTAATGATACGAAATCTAACGAGTGTGAACTCTGAAATGTTGGTGAAAAGTTATTTATTTAAAATAATATGCTCGAGAATAATGGGATTCTGTAAAATGATGATTATCATGTTTACTTAATCACAACATCCACGACAATTATGGAAACTGACTATTGTGTACACCACCATCAGACAGATACTGTCATGGAAACTGACTCAACATTCACTTCACTCATTCAGAATGAGTTGGTCAATGAAAGATCATTCTCTTTATCTAGATATTGAGAATCTTTAATTGCAGTTTGTTGGATTACACACCTGCTAATTGGGAATAATTCCCGCTACATAAAGTTGTGTGAAACTAGTGTGTTTTATTTTATGTCTTGCTTACTAATCGTGTAGGCCACTTCGTGACTGTTACACTGTTATCCCCTCCAACTCCCTCATTTTTCAAACGAACAATTTGCTTTTTATGGTGGATTTTGGGCAAAGATTAATAGGTACAAGTGGTGAAACCATTTAAACAAAAAAATTATTCTCCCCTGTTTTACTCAACCTATATAGCCTCCACCAGAATTTTTCTTGCATAGATACCTATCTTAGGCACACGCATTTTGACCAAAAAAAAAAAAAGGCACACGCATGTTTTATGTGGGACCCAAAATGGATTTGCCTTTGCCTACGTAAAAAGTAAAGCATCAGAATGAAAGAGTTCTCTACAAAATTTCTACATGGTCAATGGGTGGCAGTGCATCAGAAATAGGAAATAAGGAGAGCAAGTGTAACTGCTCCTTTATGTTTTCTTGTCACCCATTACTTATTCCTCTTTTCACACCTCCCTTATCCACCTTGTTGGCACTAGTCTTTGTAGTTTGTACCTTTTACACAGCTCTTTCATGACAAACAAAACTCATGAGAAATACACAGACAGACACTTGTTTCTGGATTGAGATCATCTTTAGTTTTTTAAAAAACAAACATACATCATCTCAACCATGAAATATGTTTCATTATATAACAAAAAAAAAATGTAAACATTGCTAACTAAATAACAACCGTTGGATTGAGTAATTCTTTCCACATTTCCAAGTTCCAACCTTTCCAACAACTGTGTTGTTGGGTCTTACCTACAATTCCTTTTACCTTTTACCACATCACACATCACATAACAGATTCTCTCTTGCTTTCTTTCCCTCCTTTGTATATAACACTATCATTATGCACAAAAAAGACAAGAGAAACACAATGAGTGACGCAGGCTACTTATTTGAGAAAACAAGCTTGTCCTTGAAACAGAACACAACTAGGAAGAGAACAGCTAGAAACTGGAATGGGAAATGCTGCATATTCAGGATTCCTTGGCGGTCTGAATTTTCCCCCATTGAGTTTCTGAAGGGTGTTGCAGACAGAGTGACAAAAGCTATGTGCTTGCGGTCTCGGTCTGTGCCGAGACGATCTTCAAACCGAGTTTCATCTTCTTCCATTGGAAGATCAAAAACCGTAGGGGCCTCTGTTGATTATTATAGGACAGCTGCTGTTGAGGACTGCATTGAGTTCATGCACTCTTCCTTTTCTAGATCAAATTCTTTAGCCACAACACCTCGACAAGAATTTATGCATATTTCTGTAAGAAATTTTGATTCATAGACTCTGAATGATTCAGGTGTGCTTGCTACTACTATATGTAATTAAGTGTCTATCCTCTTGTATGTGATCAGGTTTACTAAATAACAATGGTGTGATCAGAAGGTTATCTATTCAATGTGTCATATATGTGTACCATGTACCTATATAAACATAATAATCGCTTGTATCTTCTTTCCATTGGTTTCTAAGTTCTAACAGTGTGCATTGTTAGATGTTTATATAAGCTTTTGAGAGTTGGTTCATAACATGGTATCAAATCTATGACAAGTGGTTTAGAGTTTGATCTTTGTTGCCCATATTATTCTAATAAAAAATTATATTTCAATACAAGATAAGTGGATCTATACATTGTCAATACTTCAAACTCAAAGCACTCTTGCGTGAGAGGGTACATTAGAGATGTCTAATATAAAATTATTCATGTGTCTTCTCATGATAAGTTTTCGGGGAGTTGGTTATGACTTATGACATGCGTTTCATTTTAGCTGAATCAGGTGGTTTTGAATTTAAATTTGCATCTTTGATATTTCTTATTAAAAATTAGTTGATATCTTATGAACAATGACTAGTGGAAATTTTAAGTTTAACAGTGCATATGTTTAGTTAACAATATTAATTAAAAATCATTTAATGGGTGTCATTCACATGTTTTCTTCTTTGGGCCCTATTGGAATTTAATTTGCATAACAGGGCTATTCATTCTCCTTGGAGTATAAGAACATGGGTCTCAAATATTTACAAGTCACAAAAGAACAACCCAACCCTACTTGACATGCACTGATAATGAATTAGTAGTTTCATACCCTTAGCAAATCGTGTAATCGTCTTACGTTAATCATTAAAGGTTCTTAACAAGCATCAAATCTGAATGGTTTATGCTGACCATTTTGCTAGATAAGGTAGTGCTACTGCCAAGGTTATCTGATTCCAATGTTAGAGTCAAACCTCAAAGCAGAAGATAGTTACTTTCAGGGTTGAAACTTGTCTTGCTCCTTGTAATATCGGATCTTGTCTATTTTTTTCTGACTTGGGTCAATTCCATTCTAATCTTTGGGACATATCTATACAAACTGAATAGTAAATTAAATTTCAATATCAGTATCAAACAGTAGGCTACAACTGTTTCTTTTCTTACATACATACATACGTACATACATACATATACATAATACCAACAACAATAAAGCTGTAAACGCTAATTGTAAGATTTAGCTGTAACACACAATTCAATATTTATTTATCTTCTTTGATTGTCCTCTGGCTGAAAAAGAATTTTTCTATTTTAAAATTGAAATTTGGTTGACAACACCATAGACAAGACTTAAATTTAAGTTAATTGCCTGGAAAAGTAAAGTAAATTACCAAAAGTCTCCAAGTAAAGTAAACAGATTGTACCTGGTTGGTAACTGATCCAAAATGAATAGATTTTGTTTTGTAGATACAATGACCCAAGAGCAAACATAAATCATAAAAGATTTCCATTAAGGTCAAGAGGTTGAAAGCTAAAAGGTGGACAAAGACAATAATGCATGCATTTGGAAATAGGTAAAAAATGTAATAAGGTGATTGCTTCATCAGTTCTTGGCAAAGAGGCCTCCAAAGCCACCACCCTTCTTCTTTTGTGGCACTGCCACAGAGTTCTTGCGGCCACTGGTGGTGCCTCCACTCTTCTCCTCCACCTTCTTGAGGATAGGGTCAGTCTCTAGCAGCTGATCTTCCTTCTGCAACCCTCCCAGAATCCAATCCAGAAGACCTTTCTCCTCTTTGCTACCACCTGCACCCTTTGCTGCAGTTGCTGCAAACACTCTAGTGGTTGCAGGAGTAAATGACATGATTAGGGAAGCCATTTTTTTCAAGTCTTTGGTGGGAGATAATGATTATAATCTACAGCAACCTATATTATCACTGAGAAGGAAAATGGGGTGGACAGATAGAGTTTGGTGGATTTGAAGAATAGAGGAGAGTGGAGGCCAAGTGCCAATGATAAATATATCTCTCTGTGGCTACATCTCACAAGTGAATGTGAGCCGTTGGATTGGGTTTTGAATGGTGACATGGGGACTCTATACCACGAGCCCTCCACAAGTGTCTTATCTTGATTAATTGTTTCTAATTTTTTTTGGTACCTAAGATTTTTCACAAGGAAGGGAAATTATGGCAAGTTGGGGGGGTTCATCACTTCATCCTCAGCTGCATGCTGAGGCTGTGAATTTGACGTGTGGCTTAACCAGAACCATTGCCTCTTCCATGTTCCACCCCATTTTGGTTCAACATTACATTGCCTATTTGTAGTGGCCACTTGAAAATGGGCCTCTAATTAGGATACATTTTAAGTCGGTGGCCCATTAGCCCATTAGATCCCATTAGATCATACGCGTATCAGGTCATAAAAAGTTATTTGCTATTGCTTATTTGTGCAATTTTATATGCATACCAGTCCTGCATCTAGATACATAATAATATCTGAGTTATAATGCGGTAGTCTGAATACTCGTCAACATTCATTTCGATAGAGTAACAGTAAGGGAAACTATGTATAACTGAGGAAGTGTGTTCTTCTATATATAGACGTCGGATGTGTTGGGAATTCAAATGTCAGTTGGTCTCATGTTGGCTAAGAATATCTACATGAAGAGAATATAAGAGACAAAACTCATATATCCAATATGTTAATTAAGATTTTAATTTTTAGGTGAATATGTTATGTCGAGATCTCAATTGTAGTTCTTTTTTTTTTGGTCAAAACAATTTGTAGTTGTTTGACCCATTGATGCAAGGACCCCCTGCTTTTGGGCTCCCCACCGGACTATGTGAATGTCATACAATCGGATTGGGCCACTCTTTTGGATCATGTAGGAACAATTTCTCCAATTTGTCATGGAGCATTTGAATCAGACAAACCATTTGACTAAAAAACAATGGGTTTGTTTCCAGAAGGGAAAACAAAAACAAAATAAATCATGGGTTGGTGTAGTTTACTTGGGAAAAAGGGGATAAAGGAGACTTTTCTTATGTGTGTGTGTGTGTGTTTTATCAGTTTTCCTTTTCTTCAAACGTTTCCTCCTCTCCACTCCAAAGAGTTAAGCCAGTAAACTCTTTTGGCTTTAATTTAAATTTTATATACATGTTTTTCTCACACGATCACTGGTCTATAGATTTCCATTTGTTTCCAAATTTTGCAGCAAACCAATTTTCTCTTTCGGGTATACCGTCTCTAACTACTCTTTAATTACTCTTGCACTCTGCACTGTATTGTGCTTTGCAAGAATACCAACAGAAAGAAAAAGGAGGTTGGCATAATTTTTAATTGGTCATCCAAGAGAGTAAAGTAGGTGGGGCTAAATAATTAATGAATAGTCTAAGATGAGTAATAGTAGAGGGTAACAAGAGTCATTATAATTCAGTTTAAAACAAAATGATAATAAATATTTTTAAAAGTGAAAGGTTAGACGCCTTCTATACTTCTATTAAAGGAAAGAGTGATCTAACGGCAGGCTTTTATTTATCTTGCAAAATAGTAACACTTTTTTAATTACTGTAGATATTTTTCGGTACAATAATTACTTTAGATATTTTTTTTGGTGTTATCGAAAAAAAATATATACTTATTTGGTGATCAATTACTGTAGATATATTAAAACATTAAAACGTTTCTACAAGATTTGCTGTTGCGATGATGATGATGCGATATAGTGCAAATTAAAATTTGTCACTATATTTCTAAACAGTAAATATGTTTTTATCACACATCCACATTCCAATGTCAGCAATGTACATTTTCTAGAGTTTTTGTACAAAAGTCAAAAGAATCACGATTAGAAGGACAAATAAACAACAATGATATACGGTATTCAAATACTTATTTATTTTTAAAATCTATCTAACATTTTTTTTCTTTTTATTTCTATTTTCATGTCATATCACTCGTTTATCACATGTATCACTGTTCTTTTTTCTATTCTTATCTATCTACGAGGGTCAAATGGCACATTGGGTGTCCTAATTTTTTTATAAACAAATATAAAGTATATGAAAATGCAACATTAATTTCCTTTATTTATTTCCATTTTAATAAATCTTTTTGTACATCAAATTGCATTTATATCATTTAACATTTTCTTCCATTACCTTTTTATTTGAAGGGTACCTAGAACAAGATATTGGTCCTGTTTGGATGTAAAAACTTTAACTTTTGACTTATGAAGAAATTAGTCTTATTTTGTTTCTTATTTTTCTCATATATGTAAAAGAATGAATGTTGTTTTTTTTGGTTCGAGGGGAGATCGCTCTGACCCCACGCAATGTCCCAACGCTTTCAACGAAGGAAAAATCTGCGCTCATCCGTAGAGGCTTGGACTGGTCAAGACATGATTTTACCTCCGGGTGGAATCGATCCTGCTACCAACAGGTCGATTCCCCTAAGGGTCCTAGTGTTCCACCACTAGGCCAAAACTCCTTGGTTAGAATGAATGTTGTTAAATAGTCATTAATAGATAGATATGTGTTTTTTGATAAGTTAAAAAAGATAGCTTTTAAAAAATGTGAAGAGCAAAAATTAATTTCAACTTCTATGAGAAATTGTTAGTTAAAAAATATATGCTAGAAATACTTATGGAGAAATTTATCCAAACTGGGCCAAAACAAATAAAGAAAAATATGTGATGTAGCATTGCTAGGGTCTACTACTAGATTTTTTTTTTAACTCGTAATGATATATGATCTTTTTTGACTCTCCCGTGGGCGTCCAAGGAATACCGTACGTCACATTTAAATCTCCTCACCTTTTCCTAAAGGTATTTTTTGCCAGATTTGATCCAAAATTCTTCCTCATAAGTTTAGCGTGTGTTGTCAATTAAGCCACATATTTCAATTCTAGATTTTTTGAATCAAGTGTTGAAGGAATTTGAGAGAGAGAATCTGACATATATACTGAACTCATTGTTAATTAAATTCATGTTCAACACCACTGAAAAGTATATGGGATTTTGCTTACCCAAAAGAGCACGTACGCATGCCAATTTTAGTAACCAAAAGATAGGGAAAAAAGAAAAAGAAGAAGGAATTTAATTATAGAAAATAAGAACTGCATGCATGGATGCAGCTTCTTCTCCTTTGCTCGAGTCTCACCCAGTTGCACACGCACTGCTTCTATCAACCTAACAGAGACTCTCTGTAAGACCCAAAAATTCCCAACCACCTCTCCTAATATAACCCCTCCTTCTCACTGTAATGTAAATGTAATCTCATCGATCCCCTAAATATATAAACACCAACAATCTCCCCCCACTTCAAATCCCAACCATACACTGCATTGAAGTTCCCCAAACAAACAACACATACACACACACACACACACACACACCATAGTAATTGTAAATTGTAATAGCACATATATATCATTATCCATCAGCACAATAATTATCATACATATTGATCCCAAGCATATATGATCACAATGATGATGATGCAAACGGAGGATACACTCCCTCTATTCTTCACCCTGGCAGCTGCACTCTCCGCATACCTGCTCTGGTTCCACCTGCTGGCCCGAACCCTAACCGGTCCAAGAGTCTTCCCATTCGTGGGCAGCCTCCCGGTTCTCTTCATGAACCGAAACCGGGTCCACGACTGGATCACCTCAAACCTCCGGCAGAGCCAGACCACAGGCGGTTCAGCAACCTACCAAACCTGCACACTCCCCTTCCCATTCCTAGCACACAAGCAAGGCTTCTACACCGTCACAAGCCACCCAAAAAACATCGAGCACATCCTCCGAACCCGGTTCGACAACTACCCAAAAGGTCCCACGTGGCAAACCGCCTTCCACGACCTCCTCGGACACGGAATCTTCAACAGCGACGGTGACACGTGGCTCGTCCAGCGCAAAACCGCAGCACTCGAATTCACCACACGCACCCTTCGTCAAGCCATGGCTCGATGGGTCAACCGAACCATCAAGAACCGGTTATGGTGCATTCTCGACAAAGCCGCAAAGGAAAAAATCTCAATCGATTTGCAAGACCTTCTCCTTCGATTAACGTTCGATAACATTTGCGGACTCACTTTCGGTAAGGACCCGGAAACTCTCTCTCCGGATCTACCCGATAACCCGTTTTCCGTTTCATTCGATACCGCTACGGAAGCCACTATGCAGAGGCTTCTCTACCCTGGCTTTATTTGGAGGTTCCAGAAGCTTCTATGCGTTGGTTCCGAGAAGAAATTGAAGGAGAGTTTGAGCGTTGTGGAAGCTTACATGAACGACGCCGTTTCGGCTCGCGAGGAATCCCCTTCCGATGACTTGTTATCGCGGTTCATCAAGAAGCGCGACCGCGACGGCGATGGGAAGCCTTTTGACGCCGGAAAACTGAGGCATGTTGCTCTCAACTTCGTCCTCGCCGGGAGGGACACGTCATCGGTGGCGCTGAGTTGGTTCTTCTGGCTCGTCATGAACCACCCCCGCGTCGAGGAGAGGATCATAAGCGAGTTGACGGCGGTTCTGGCGGAGACGCGCGGCGGAGATCGGCGGAGGTGGACGGAGGAGGCGGTGGACTTCGAGGAGGCGGAGAGGCTGGTCTATCTGAAGGCCGCGTTGGCTGAGACGCTGCGTTTGTACCCGTCGGTGCCGGAGGATTTTAAATATGCTGTCTCCGATGATGTTTTGCCGGATGGGACGGTGGTTCCGGCGGGTTCGACGGTGACGTATTCGATATACTCGGTGGGGAGGATGAAGAGCGTGTGGGGTGAGGACTGCATGGAGTTTAGACCGGAAAGGTGGTTATCGGTTGAGGGAGACCGGTTCGAACCGGTCAAAGATCCGTACAAGTTTGTGGCGTTTAATGCTGGACCGAGGACCTGCTTGGGGAAGGACTTGGCTTACCTTCAGATGAAGTCTGTGGCTGCGGCTGTGCTGATTCGTTACCGGCTTTCTCCGGTTCCCGGTCACCGGGTGGAGCAGAAGATGTCCCTCACGCTCTTCATGAAGCATGGCCTACGTGTGTTCCTGCATCCACGTCAGCTTGAGGTTGCCAACTCTGCATAGAAAGAGTATTTGTTTCACTGTTGTTTCGGTCATACGCAGTACAAACGGGTAGTATGGTCGATTCGTTTCATCACATCACAATACGTGTCAATTTCACAATTTGTTTATGTTAATTTTCATATGTTATTTATTTATTTACTGTTGCTTTTGGGAGGGTGAGTTTGTTTGCTCCCCAGTTGGGTGAGTGGGTGGGTCAATTGAGTTTACAGTTGTTGCTCAACTAAAAAGTGGTGTCTTTGTTCATATTCATATTGTGAGTCCATCAATAATATATAGTCACACAAATATATGATTACGAAAGCAATTAAGAAATACTTTTAATTCGATTACTTGTTACTTGTAATTGTCCTACTTTTATTTTTTTTCAGATATTCACATGAGAAATTGACTATTGTGAAATCTAAACTTTTTTTCCCGTAGGTAAAGTTAGATTTGTTTTTACCTAAATTATTGAAATCCACCGCATCAGTTCTATACGACTCTATATACTAATCCAAAATTATCAATCCTATACCAACACTCGGGTGAAATTGGTTGTTCAATAGAAGCTCTTAAGCTATATCACACAAATCTTACAACATTACACATTCATACATGCATGGATTGTTACACACATGGTTTTAAAGTATACCACTCTTCTTTTGCAGAAATATATATGATTGGTCACTGTGAGAAGAAATTCCAAGTACATTCTATGCATATCATTTTCCAGGCACTTGATTTATTATATGACATGTACACATTTTTAAAGATCAACACTCCTACAATCTTACACATGTCATTCAAATAATGAGTTTCGATGATACAACATACTCAACTAAAAATTACTCCTGTATATCAGAATAAATGTAAATGTAAATTTTGTATCACGTGTTTATTACCAATCGTTATGGCATTTAATTAAATAGATATGAGTTGGTGCCCATAAGAAAACAAATAGCTAATAGAGGTTCATTATGGAATTAAGTCTGCACTCTGCAACACTCACATTTACCAACTTAGTTGACCAAAGAATGCATGCAAGTAAAACAGGCAGATAAGAAAATGGAAATACAAAAGAAGCTTGATGAATAATACAGCTAGCATAAATCACTTTTCTAATTGATTGTCACAAAATTGATCATGGGTTGGTTTGGAAATAATATTTACACGTATGATGTTAAGGTAAGCAAAGACTATGATCTTCCCACCAAATATGGGATAAAAAACAGAAAGATATGAGACCAGAATCTAAACCTTTTACCCTTGATAAAAACATCAGGGACTAAACTATGCCAATATTCTTCTTTCAAGGCCAAGGACACCTGTCATCCCCTTTGATCTATGCTCAATGCTCTATCCACAATATTTACCATTTTGTCAGGTATAAATTTCCAATAAAATGAGCTGATTCGTAATGGAACCTCCTTCTTCTCGTAGTCCTTCTTCTGTGAGGAAGTACTCGGGATTTGTCTATAAGTGTTGCATCATGCATGACAAGTACCAATTATCAGTGACAGTAAGTTATTCAATGATCTTTTCACCAGTTGAAAAAAGGTTCCACACTACGGTTCCAACCAAATACAACCCAACTGAAACCTTGAAAACATCATCCCAGGAGCCTGGTAATAAGCAAAGAGAACGAACAGTGTCAAATTCTTGTTCCAAAGAGAACAGACTGAGACTCCTCAGATTGTGCACAAAACAAACCAATACTCAATCTTCACTATTAAGAGATATAATAAAATCATTCATGATTCTTCACCTAGTAGTTTAAGCTTTTAGGATAATTGATCATTGACATTCAGTAACCAATAAATTATGAAGAACAAATACTTACCATGCTGTAGAATGTAACCTGTTGCTGCTGTTCCAAGGACACCAGCCAGTACTCCAGCAGTATTAGATAGACCAAGCAATATCCCCTAACCAAATAGAAAATAAATATAGAATTCTTTTTTCCTTCCCAAAAGAGATAACAATTTAACCAACTAATCGTGAGAAGATGACTATGGATGGCCATGAATTACCAAGGCAAGCAAGATTTTTCTTTTCTTGCACTTTTATTCTGCATATCAAAAATATAGAATTCTATGCTGAAGAAAAATCTAGGAACAATGAATCCACTTACAGAATATCGAGGGGCTATGTCTTGATGGTTTGAATATAATCCGGACTGAGAGAATGCATCGGTCCCCTATTCAGGAAGAATTTGAAACAATTTAGTGAAGAGAAAGCTTAATGAAATGTATGGGTGAACCAACACTTTCTAATTTTTACATGGAATTGGAAGATTTAGTGAGAAGGAAATGTATATTTACAGTGTCTTAAGAGAGGTTCGAAGACGCTATTGTCAAGAAAATTTAATTTTTTCAGTGAAATTTGCAGATTATTCAGTATCCAGTATGAACTAAAAATCATGATAAAAATTATACGAGTGATACTCTAATTTAAGAAACTTTATTAGCAGTAACTCTTTCTCCTGAAATATTTAAGGAGACACACAAATATGAACAGATGTTATGTTAGGATCACACGCAGACTTCCTTATCAGAATAAGAAATACATTTGATACAAAACAGGAAGCAAACCTGACTGCAAGTCATACACAAAACAGCCATCACAGGAGAATGAATGTGGCTCAATTGAGTTAAGAAGAAAGCAGGACCAAGAAATCCAACCGTTTGCATTATCTGCAAAGAAAATGTAGAACCATATCGTGAAGCTGATAACCTGGTAGCAATGGAATTGAGTTCGACAAACAAGAAATCAAAGCACTAGTCTGCTAGATACTCAAGGACAGAGAAGGAAAAGATGATCTGTCTCCAAATTTTGTAGAAACAATTTTGAAGCTAGCTTCAATAATATTAAGAAATATTTGGAAAAAAATTCTGTCATCTCCATTATTAGCATTATTAGGAGATATACAATGAATAAAATTATTTCTAATATAAGAATGAGATAAATGATATAATTAAAATATTTTATGCACCTATCAATAAGTAAGCCACCTAATGAGTAAATTGTATGTGAAAGTTGAAAAATATATGTTTGATATGATCAAATTGAAACCTAAAACAGGGGTTACAGACACATCAACAAACCAAAGCAACAAGTATTAACTACTTTTTTCAAATTAAAATTGTTTTTTTTTTTTCAATTTTAATTTTCAAATTAAAATTGTTAAAATTAAGAAACAAAATATTGTTCTGCTTTAGATAGGTAAGAAGACAAAAGCAGATATTTCTTTTCATTTCATTTTTTCTATTACTTGAATTAAAGGATAGGCAATAGTTTCCTAGCCCCTCGTACTTAAGGAAGTCGGTCAGACAGTTTATCTAAAGAACTATTTTGCCAAGAAAAAGATATAAGAAAAACTAAAGAGAAAATTGTTGAAGGGAGATACCTTGCGGACCCTTGTAACTGATAAACCTTGGCTCACAAGAGTGTCTGCAATCCAACCACCAAGATTTGCAGAAAGTGCCATTGTAAACCATGGCAAAACACAAAATAGTCCAGATTCTGTAAGATTGAACTTCAAGACCTATGATTATGTTTGAAAATAACTTTTGTTAATCTCTACACAGGGTCATTTGTTTTCCAAGTATCCAAGAAGAATATAAATCAAAGTATTTGTATGTGAAGATATTAATTAACACAACCAATCGAAAGCTGAACTCTTAAGCTTCAATATTGATAACGCTGAGGATTGAAATTCATAAACAACAATGTTTGGAAAAAGAAAAGGAAAATATGAGAACAGATCTAGCTCTGTCTGCACGACATCATGTACTTAGCTACCACGTCAAAAAAAGACTTACTTGATTATAGTATGTTGGCATCCACGTAAGAAGAATGAAAGTTCCCCAGTTGTGGCAAAAGTGGGACACTATCAGGGCCCAGACTGGTGCTTTTGACAAAATTAATCTCCAAGGTATTGATTTCACAGGTTCCTTGGAACAACTGTTAGTGGTAATCAACTTCCTTTCTTCAGGCCGCAGCTCAGGATCTTCAAGTGGTGAACTATGTGCCTATGGCTCACAGGAAAACAGAAAAGATTAGCAGTAGCACATGAGCAAATAAAAATGCCACTAAGATAGGGCGAACTTTTCAGAAACAAAAGATATGTTGGTAGTCAGAAAATTCATAGTAAAGAATCAACTTTAAGACCAAAAGTATTTCAATTGAGAAAATGTGTGCAGAAGTATTTCCAAGTTCAGAAAGGAAGCATCTATACAAAGGAAATAATTTTACATATGCAAATTCTTACCTTACTAAGCCACACAGAGAACCATACTGTCCCTAGAGACCCAAAGGAGTAAAATACTGATGGCCATCCAAACTGATGAATTAGGAAAGGTGAAAAGGCCAGTCCAGTGACTGATCCAAGGTACATGCCACTGTAGACCAGTGCTAGTGATCTACTTCTCTCTGCCACAGGAACCCATTTTGACAGAATATTATTCATGGCCGGCATAGCAACTCCCTAGAAAGAGCCAAAAGAAGTGAGCTCCACGTTCAAATATGCTATCATCATATTGTATAATCACCAACTAGATAAATCAAATCATTACTAAAATCAGTGACAATATGGGATGCAAGTAAAACAAAGAACAATTCCATTTTTTCCTTTATTAGATGATTTGTTTTGCCAACAGAATGGCAATTGTAAGCATGTTCCTACTAGTAGAATGCAGGAAAGCATGTTGTTTAGAACATTTTAACAGAACCCACCTCACCAATCCCCATGAACGCACGGGCAACTAGTAGGAAAGGCAACCCAAGTTTGGCAGCTACAGGAGTGAGGATCGTCGCAACGGACCACCAAACCACGCCGAATCCCAATACCTGCTTTCCTCCCACAGTGTCTGCCCATATTCCACCAGCAATCTGCAACAAATATCTACCTATGCTTCAGAGTCATGGGCCTTAAGTTCAAGTTCATACAAACAGGCGTAAAAAGTTTATAATCAGACATAGATTTATCAAAAATGAAGCCACATTTACCTGAGTGAGGAGGTATCCCCAAAAGAAAGAAGACTGTATTAAACCTACAGTGCTGGGGTTCCAGTTGTACTCTGCAGACATAGGAAGTATAGCAATGCTCATATTTACCTGCAAATGGTAAACAGATGGAAAATTTCTAAGAGCTAAAGCTAACTTAAGACTCCACTGCAATATACTAATCTAAAGGTACTCAAACTGAACCAGTTGCTCTCTCTCTCTCTTCTTTCCATGACAATCATAATTAAATGAATTCAATTCATTGAACCCTGTGATTACACATGCTTCTATTAACCAAAGGCACCCTTTCCACAGAGGGTTCCTGGTTTGAAGCTAGTTTGAATAAACTCTTTTAATAAGTACTTTTGGAAAAAGGGAAAGTTGAAATTATCTTGCAATGTTATTACAAGTCTTCAAAATAATAAATTTCTCTGCCTAAGTTGAGATTAGCTTATGTACCTCGACTTATTAGAATAAGTTAAGAACCAAATACTTATTTCAAATGAGTAAGTTCCATAAGTTAAAAATTAGTTACACTTCACTTTAGTTGCTAATAACAAGTAACAGGGAGGGACAAATTCAATGTAATGCAGTTCGAAGAAGGGGGGTATAAGCACTTACCCTATCCATGTTACAGAGAAGAAAAGCGGAGAAGCAGAGAATGACGATGACCCATCTCTTGGGGAACACTTGCCACCACGCTGAAGAGGTTGATGTTGCTGCTTCCTCTTCTTCCTCCAGGTCAGCCAGAGCACGTGACTTCTTCTTCTTCTGAAGGAAGTTGCCGGAGGAATCGGGCACGTGCTTCTCGGACGACTTGACATCCGCCCACACCTTCCCTCCTCCTCCGCCCCTCCTTCGCCGGGACAGCAAGTGCAACGGGAACAGTGAGGAAGTTGCATGGTTGATGACGTGGCTGCTGATTCTGCGCGATGAAAGTGGAGGAGGAGAGAAAGAGAATACCAGAGCTCTGCCACTCATCCTGCTTTTTTGTTCTTTGTTTCCTCCTTCCCTCCTCCGCTTGCTGTTACGGTAACGGTGGTGAGTAACAGCTGAAAGATTTTATTTGAACAGTGTGGGGGATATTTATCGGCATTGGCTCTCGTTTTGACACGTGTAGATTGCATGGAAACGAACTCACCAGTCACCACTCCCTCTCATGGTTAATGGTTTATGGTTATGGAAGAAAGTATTATTTATTTAAATTTAAACTTTTAAACTAATTTATGAATCGCACCCCGTCACCCGTACAATAAAAATGATTTTAATCAGAAATAAAAAAAGTTTTGAGAAAATAATATCTGTATTATCGAGGCATATTTTTGTTATATAGAAATAGAATAAATGTCCTTTATGCACTCCATCAATAATAGGTCCCGCAAAAATAATTTATAATTGATAATAGATAAAAATAAAATATGACAGTATTACACATGTACGCTTCTATTACCACAGTATCTTCCAATTCCAACATTTTATTGGACATATTTTGATAATCTATATCTATCTATATATATAATAAAGCAAAATATTTTTGAAAAAAAAATTTTACACGTGTCAATACTGCGTTCAATTTGAGGAAAGTTTACTCAGCATTTAATATAAAGACAAACAAAAATGGAAACTGGATGATTCTGTTTTAATTCAAAATAGAATATGTAAATCAGAATTAATCAAATATTATTGTGCCCAAATCAGCATTAAATACAAATTTAAAAACAAAATCAGAAGATTATTGTGTTTTGCTTTGTCTCATGTGTCCATTTATTTGATTTTCTTTTCCATCATTCTACCCCCTTTATTTTCAAAAAATGCATCCAATTGGTGTCTGTACCACTTTGTCATCATTAGTGTTGGTCCTCTATTTGGGTTAAAGTTGCTCATCTCAATAAGGTATTAGGATTAATTTCAGTAATTTTGTTTTTAAATATGATTGTCCTATTTCACATCCTCCTAAAATGCTCATGATCATCGATTTTATTTAACAAGATTTATATGAACATTATGTAGTATTTGATTAGCACGAAGTCATAGCGAAGTCCTTCCAGTCTTCCGTGTCTGTCCAAACATTCATGTCTCTACAACTATTCATTCTCTGGTATGATTTTTTTTCTCTTTTTTGTTCTTTCTTTTCATATATATTTTCTTCTTCGTTCTTCTCTTTCTTGCGATAACTATCATTCAAAACTTTCGATTGAATGTTAGTTTTTGTTTTCTTTTTAGTCTTTTCTCTCCATGTTAGTTTTTGTATTTTTAATCTTATATCTTAATAATTTTATATATTGATATATTTTATTTATTCATTTTATTCCATTATTTGTATCGTTGTTATTCTTCTAATCATCAACACTGACTTCTCATCTAAGGTGAGTTTTTTTTATTTTATAATTAATCATTTTTAGTTGTTATTTATTCAATGATTGAGATCTCCATATTTTGATCATTTTCTCATAGTCTCCAAATTATTGATAATGTTTGATTTTTGTTTTGATTCTATGGAAGATCATAACTACTTTTCTATTCATCAACCTAAACTTCTTCTCTAAGGTGAGTCTTTTTTTTTATTAATAACTTTTAGTTATTTAGAATTAAATGTTTTTGTACTTTGTGTTGGTAAGTTTTTTGTTTTTTATTTCTAATTCTAAGCAGATATATTTTTTTTGCCTCACAAACAAGAAGCATCATGAACGAAACAAAATTTAGTAGCTTATTTTTCTCAATATTTTTAATTTTTAATTTGTGATTATTTTTTGATTTTATGCAGATACATTATTTTTACCTCTCAAACAAGAAGTATCATGAATGACACGAAGTTTAGTAGTGTATTTTTCTCAATACACTTTAAGAAATAATGTACGGAATAATAGAAAAAATATGAAAAATATTATTTTCTTTTATTTGATTGCATAATGATTTTGGTATATATGAGTTGTCTTTTATTTACCTTTTATTTATATAAGATGTCATTACAATTTTTTATATTTTGCGGATTTGAGTTTTGGTGACAATTTTTTTTATGGGTTTGAATTTGATCTTTTTTAGGCTTAGGAAAAATTTTAAAATATTTTATTGTAACGGTTAAGATTAGATGAAATAAGTAAAAATAACATTTTTCATATTTTTTGAAAGAAATATCTATTCCATCTTGATTTAAATTTCATGTTCAAATTTAGGAAATAATTTTATTTGATCTTAATTTGAAATTGATTTTTCTCCATATTACATAATAAATAAATAAAATTATTTTTATGTTAATTCAAATTTGATACCTTCACTATTAACACGATTTTTTTTTTATATTTAGTAATAAGTAATAAAAAGTAAAAATATTTCTTTTATATTAATCAATATTGTTATCGTTATTTAGTTCTCTTTTAGCGTTTTTATCCAATTAATTTATTCATTAAATCTTTTCTTTTGTCTTAGAAAATTTGATTATTTTTTCCTTAATACCTATAAATAAATTGATTATTATAAAAAATATGGATAAAACACAATAAATGAGAATAAATAATTTTTAATTAATATTTTCACAATCATATACAACTCACACATACCGACGAACTCAATCAATATCAAATTCTCAGAATATTAATGATTGATGTACTACATTTTCAATTTTAAATTGATTACATTGCACAATATTGTAGTAATAATCAATTAATATTGATTTTCTTTCCCCAATTTATTAATTATTGAAATCGGTTTAAATTGGGTTTGCGGGTTAATATTGGTTTCCAACTATGGTAATAATAATCAATTATTCAAATTTAAATCGATTACAATATTGTACGATATGATTTCCCGCTATGGTAATAATAATAATCTAATATTGATTTTCTTTTTCCAATATGTTAATTAACAAAAATCGATTTAAATTAGGTTCGAGGGTTAATCATGGTTTTTCACTATGGTAATAATAATAAATTAATATTAAAAAGCCCCTTATGAAATACCTTTTTCAAGTATAGATCTTTAGTTTGATGGTAATTCTATCAATGAAATAGAAAAATTGACAATTGGCATAACAGGGGAATAAAAACATAATAATATCTAACCTATTTCTGTCATAACATGATACTAATTAAGCAATAACTATCAAAGGATGATAACAAAGTATTTAACTATTCTTCAAAAAAAAATCAGGTATCTATCTAAATTATCTATTCAGCAATAAAAAGGGGAAAAAAGTAAATATTTAAGAAAGACACAAGTTACAGCACCACTAAACACGCAAAATGATAGTTCATGTAAAATTGTATCAAAAAAATATTCAAGTAAAAGTAGTTTATGCAAAATTATTAATATGTTAGATTGGTTTCAAAAACAAGTAGTTCATTATTACGGCTAGCAAATTGAAATTTGTTTTAAATGTCCATCTATATAGGTAAAGAGACTAATAAAAAGACCTTTTTGAAAAATATGGATTTAATATTAAAAACATATGTAAGCAAATTAGAATTTTCTCTTGAATGATAATATCATATATAAAATGATTAGTAAAGAAATCATAAAAATATAATATATATACGTAAAATTTAGATTTAGTTTCTATCTTATTTATTATTTTTTCACTTAATTTATTGTGGATTTTATTTATATATTTTAAACACTAATATCTATACGTATAGTCACTAATATCAAAACATTAAATATTTATATTAGTGAGTATCAAAACATTAAAAACTTTTTAAATTAATATTTTAAATATCAGGATGGGTTCAAAGGCAATTCATCATCTCCGCCAATGTCTGACTTTGAAAAATAGTAAAAATCCAAACTCGATCATTAAACCTGTCAAAGCAGGTTGTCCCCGTTCAAGTTTGGGTCAGTTCAGGTGAGTTTGTGCTCAATTGTGTTTTTTGATATGTCTACTCACAACAACTATTGACAAACAAATAAAAGAGGTCAAGGGGTGCTAGTTCGGTTGGCACCACTAAGCATTTATAGTCTCTAATACCCGAGTTTGATCCCTTTTTCAAGTAAAAAACAAATAAAAGAGGATAAATTATTAGACCAACACAGATAATCGAGAAAATAAGTGTTGTCGTGCATAGCAAAAAAGAAAGAAAGAGCTGAAGGAGGGGTCGTGCTCAAACTGAAAAAGAAAAGCCCAAAGACCTTTTGTAGTTTTGTTCACAAGGGAACTAATTGGGCCTCTTGTAAGAGAAGGGTTTATTAGGATGTGGCCCATACTCTCGAACTTCGTCTTTAGTCCCGAAACCCTAGCGCTGCGAAGAAAAAAAGAAGCGTTTGCAGTTGGGGCCGCTGCACCGGCGCTCCGCCGTGCGTTTTACCTGTGTGGTTGCCTTGTAGGAACCCATGGCAAGAAGAGCAAACCATGATGATGGGGATTTGGCAAATGCTATCCGAGAGATGGCAACTGGTGTGGGACGTAGAGATGGAGACAGTCAGGGGTTGGCAGATTTTCGTCATGCCAAACCGACTCAGTTCAAAGGGGGTTTTGATCCCGAAGGAGCGGAACTGTGGATTCAGGAATTGGAGAAGATTTTTGAGGTCATGGCATGTACAGACAAACGAAAAATGACATTTGTTGTTTACATGCTGGTAGGCGATGCTGAGTTTTGGTGGCGTGGGGTACGCCAGTTGCTGGTAGCTGGGGGAACAGCCATTACCTGGGCTGTGTTCCATGAGAGATTTCTTACCAAGTATTTTCCTGAGAACGTCCGTCATAACAAAGAGATGGAGTTCTTGAACCTAAAACAAGGGGAGATGTTTGTTGGAGAGTACGCTGCTAAGTTTGAGTCGCTCTCCAAGTTTTCTTTGTATTTCCGGTTTCATCTTGACCAGACATGGAAATGCAAGAAGTTTCAGGAGGGACTGAAGTATGACCTGCGTGAGGCAATGGCACCGCTGAAAGTGAATGATTTTGGAGAGCTGATAGAGCGTTGCTCTATGATCAAGGACACCAAGAGAGAGAAGGAAGTGAAGAATAAAGACTTTAGACCATCCAGGTTCAATAAGAAAAAGGAGGATCAAGATCAGAAGAAGCCTTACAATAGGCCGCAGGGGAATCAACAATCCTACCATCATGCTGTACCTGGTTTTAGGGTCCAAGGAAGAGTTAATCGGAATGGTCAAGGTGATATCCGGAGGTGTTTCAGATGTGGAAAGCAAGGTCATTTATCTGACACTTGCAAAGATATGGTGATTACTTGTTTTCGATGTGGACAGAAGGGGCACATGGCTAGAAATTGTCGAACGGTGAAGGATGAGCCGGTCGCAAACAATGTTAATGCAGGTAGACCATTGACGAAAGGAAGGGTTTATAATGTGTTTGGTACCAATGTTTCTGGTGATTGTGCGCCGAAGCCTTGAGCGTCTTGTGATATGCCGCAGGGATTGAAGGCAGCTATAGTATTTTGTTGTGGTGTGTAACATATATACTTTAGTTTGGGATATAGGTTTGAATAATAAGGACAGATGTTGGTATGTAATGTTTTGGAGATATCCCATAGGTATAGAGCCTAGTAGGAATGGTTGTAAATATTTACTATATATCTATATATGTTAGTGTGCTTCTGTGTGATTGGTGTTGTGTTGGTTGTGTATATATGTATATATATGTTTGAAATATATGTGATTGATATAGGTAGAAACCTAACCTAATGAGTTAAGGATGTGATTTGGATGATGATAAGTTTAGTCATAAAATTATTATTGTTCTCTCACTGCTTATGGTCAAGGTGTAGACCTGATCAACCTATTGGCTTACTGGTAGCAAAGAGATTGCAATGATAATTTGTATGAATTGATCTGTCAAATTCCTGAGAGTGGGAAAGTTAAGATTTGATTCCGATGGAGGATGTGAGAGTATCCACGAAATTTCGAGAACGAAATTTTTTTTAAAAGGGATAGAATTGTAACGCCCCAAATTTTCACTCTAAGACAGAGTGTTAATAAGGGAGGATTATTGTTAATATTAAGATTTTAATGAGATTAACAATGGTTTAAAACTGACGTAGAAAGTCAAACGAAAACTCTGTAGACATTTTGACTGTCAGAATAAGAACATAATAATATAGAAACCCTAATTTGGAGTCAGAAAAGATATTAGAGGATACCAATAGTGATTTTATATTATTTGAGGATTTTAGAAATTTATTTGGGAATTTTCTGAGAAACGAATCAGAAATAGTACCCTTTTGGTCCCTATAGTATGACTATGATGAAACTGCGAGTGAGTTTGGAGACCAAAACACATTAGAACATTATTTCGACAAGCCAAAAAGTGTTCTTACATTATTTAGGATTTATGGAAATTTTTCTGGAATTTTTGAAAAATTATGAAAATTACCAAAATGCCACTGTAATTAGCAAATGACCAAAATACCCCTAAGAGCAGTTTTGTCACTATTCATAAAACCAAAAATGGTAATTTTTATTTTTATTTATTTATTTAGGGATTTTAGAAAATATTTCTAGATAAGCTTAGTAAAATTACCATTATACCCTTGGTACAGGGAAAACCAAAGAACGGGTAAAAGACCGGGTACCAGAAATTGGATTGCAGGGAAAGTGGGACCCATGTAGCATAGTATAGTTGACTTTTATTATGTTTACATGGGAAATTACTAAAGTACCCTTGATCTCACTCTTTAATTACCAAAACCATTGAAAATACATTTTTAACCTTTGTCCATTTTGGTAATTTTCACTCAAATGAATTTGAGCTTATCCTTTCCCTATTGGCCAGCCCAAAATCATCCCAATCAAGGCCAAGAAGTGGTCTAGGTTCATCTTGTGTGGAAGATGCTTGGAAGCCAAGAGAGATATTTATATTACAAAGCTTTATTTGATAATTTTGAAATCCAACCATAGGATTTGGACAAGTGGTGCCTTTTGATTTGTCATTCATCCTCTTAGGTGACAAGCAATTTTTGGCCAAGTATTGAGGGAGAGTGGGCGTGAGATTAAGGGAGAGGAGAAGGAGAGTTCACTCATTTTTCTTGATACTTTATCTCTCTAAAAGTGTTTTCTCTAACTTCTCTCTAACTTCATCTTCCTCCTTCAAGCTTTTTATTCTATTTCTATGGAAGTTTTCCATCTTCTTCCTCCATATTTTTGATCCTTTACATAAGCATCAAGTGTAAAGAATCCATTTTTAAACACTTTAAACACTAGTCTTCATCAAAGCTTTGGAATCATTAAGTGTTCTTATTTTTCAAGAACACCAAGCTAAGGATTTTTGGTCTTTAGGTAAGCCATCAATTTTGGTATCTTGTTTGCAATCCAAAGTTGTGAGCAAGTTACTCTATTTTATTCCTTTTTGGCGTTAGGTGATTTTAGTAAAGAGTAAAAACCTTTTTGATTGATATCTTGTGTTCTTGTATGTGTATTTTTGAAGGAGTTGTTTTTGAACTTGGTGGATTTTCGATTTGTGAAGAGGAAAAGAGAAGGAGAAAGATTTAAGGTAAGGGAAAAATTCTCTAGTTATCATAGTTACATAAACATGTGTGTGTTCTATGTGACTTGTATGTGTTCTTGGTGATTGATTTCTTAAGTGATGGCAAATGATTTATTTTGTGTTGGTGATGGATTTCTTATGTGATGATGGATGATTTCCTATGTTGATGTGTGACCATATTATCAATTATCATGTGTGGTAGAGTGATTTCTTATGTTGTGATGGGTTGATTTTCTTATATGGAGATTTCTTATGTGGTTGTGATTGGTGCTTCGTTATTAGAGAAGTGAAGAGATTAAAGGAATTTAAATCATGATGATTGAACAAATGATTCCAAACTTGCATAAGTTATATCAAGTGTTAATTTTATGAAAAATGATTTCAAAGAACTATGAAAAGAACTTTTGAAAATCTAAGTTAATGAACCAAAGTTCATAAAGATAAAATTTGTTTTTGATGCTTAAAAAGGATGGAAATGGATTAAATAATCAATTTCTAAAAGAAAAATAAATTTTCGGATTTTTTACTATTTTTCCAGAACTATTCACAGCCCTGGTGTGACAATTTTCACAGCTGTGATCTCTGCTGCCTGCGAGAAATGCGATTTTTAAAGTACAAAGGTAAAAAATGTAATTTTTGAAAGGTTAGAGACAAAAGTGTAATTTTTGAAAATTCAGGGGCAGAAGAGGAAATTTTCAAACAAAGAGACTGAAATGGTAATTTGCATATTTAGAGGACCAAGAAGGTAATTTTTGAAGTTTGGGGAATAGAAATGCAAATCTGGATATTTTGAGGACCAAAATGTAAATTTTGAAAGAAATTGACATTTTTGATAATTAATTAAAATAAAAGGATATTTATTTAAAGTAAAGAACATGGTGGTTTTGAACCTAATGATATTTATAAAGTCAAGTGGGGAAGAGTATTATCAAAGAGTTATGGGTTTTAATAATGAAGAGAAAGTGAAGGGATTTTTATTAAAGAGTTTTCTTAAAAGGGGCCAAAACCCAATGAGTTCAAAGTTTTCCCAAAATGAGATTCCAAACGGGTTCCCAAATGATTTCTTAAAATTGAAAGAGTGGAAGTAAGTCTAGGGTTCCAATAGGGGTGGGCCTAGCATTTGAACCATGATTTCTTAAATGAATTGAAAGGATGTTAACGTAAGACTAGTGACCCGAAGGGGGAGGGCCTAGCAGGTAAATCTTTGAGTTTTGGTGACCATACCCTCAACGATGACCCAGGGTTATGGATAGTGCGTGTCAATCGATTTAGTACCATTGGACTGTAAGTGTCTATGACTGAATGTCATTGGACTGGGTGTCTATGGATTTAGTACCATTGGACTGTAAGTGTCTATGACTGAATATCATTGGACTGGGTGTATATGGATTTAATACCATTGGACTGTGAGTGTCTATGGCTGGATGTCATTGGACTGGGTGTCTATGGACAGAGTGTCATTGGACTGTGAGTGTCTATGACTAAACGTCATTAGGCTGGGTGTCTATGGATTAAGTGTCATTGGACTGAATGACAGTGGATTGAGAGTCCTGCTGTGAGGGATAGATGTGATGAATATGAATTCTTTTGAGGATGAGTATAACACTATGTGGGCATTATACTTGTTGTGTGCATTATAATTGTTGTATGCATTATATCTGCTGTATGTTATTTGTGTAACTATGACGATATAACTGTGAATGAGATTTTCACCCTTGCAATGTATTGTTTTCCTGTATGTAAATATGTTTTCTTAAGTCGTTCTGCCGGAGATTTGACTGAAGCCCAGAACAAGAGGATCAATGGTGATGCTTCAACAAGGAAGATGGATGCGCGTGTCTTAGTTTAAGGGTTGGGTTTTCTCATCTAATCTCTGTAGGATTTTCAGTGCTTGACCAACATAAGGAGTCAGTATTCTTTTAGGGGAGAAAAGTTTCTTGTATGATATAGTATTCTCAAACATTGAATTGTAAAGAGATATATGAATTTAGTTACATGGCTTGTTTTCTTTGAACTTGTGTGTTGGGTATTATTTTAATCATGTCTTCACTTATTATCTTTCTAAAAAAAAAAATTGGCAACGAAAATTCATTTGTGAAAATTAAATAACTTTGACATTATTTCCCTAATAAAGTAATTAAATAAAGTTAATTTCATGTTTTGGGTTGATTACCAAATGTAATGCCCTTTTTGGAAGAGGGTGTTACAGAGGTGGCTCGTGTTGCTAGCGTCCCGAGGTTGGGAGCTTCGCAGCGGTGGCCTGGCTCCGAGCTTGGGAGCGTCGCAGCGGTGGCGGCGGCACCGAGGTGCTTGAGGTGGTTCGGTTCGCTTTGACCCCTGGCGTCTCTTGTGTCCCTGGCTTGTCGTCCATCGTGGCGGTGCTTGTGGCAGTCTGCGAAGCTGTGCTGGAGGAAAGATCCCGGGTGCTGGGGGTGGTGCTGAGAAAGAAGCAGAGGCAGTGGATCCCGTTTTCTCCGTGGCGGCATTGTGGCAGCAGTGGAGCAGTGTGGTCGTGGTGGTTGTTGGGAGTGCGGCCTGGCTGTGGTCCGGGCTCTGTGGTTGGGAGATACCGCTGCAAGGGTTTGGACGAGTTCCCCCCTCGTTGGGATAGTGAGTTCATCTCTCAAGTTCGGTTTCAGGTGTGCCGTGCGTTGTGGTTGTGTGGTGGTCGTGGGCTCACTGCTGTGTCTGTTTGGTGTCACGGTGGGTTGTTCGGGGGCTCCTCTTCTCTCTTCTGGCGTGCCAGTTTCGCCGGGTCGTGGTCTTTGATAGGAGTTGGTTGGCCGAGCTGCTGTGGGCATCTTGAGTTTGCAAATGCAAAGCTTGTTTCACCATTTTTGGATCCTCTGAAGTGGCATGTGGTTTTAGCGGAGGCAGAAGGTTTAGGAGGCCCCAAATGGGCCTTTTCCTATCCCCCCTCAATTTTGTTTGTTACATGTCTGGATTGTATCCTTTGTGGTGTGTTGGGTTTTGTTTTCTGGTACTTTTTGTGTTCTGGCTGCTTGGTCCTTTTGTTTTCCTTGTCTTTTCAATTGACAGCTTGGTGTTTGTTACAGCAGCGTGTCCTGGTTTCTAATGTTGTATGTTTGACTCTGCATATGCTGTTTTCTTTACTGTAGATGTCGTATGGCCAGGGGTTACCCCTTTATGAACTTGTTTCATCTTGACCAAAAAGAAAAGGATGTGGCCCATGAATAGATAAATGTATGGCGTTTTCTATCTACACATACATACTTTTCTATCCACACATATCTGATATAGAACTAATAGCTTTATAGGTATTTTTTTTGGAAAATACACATGATGCGAAACTAATAGTTACGCACGTTGTACTTCAATGCAGAACTAATAGTTCCGTAAGCATTTTTGATTCATTATGCATGCTTGTGGAACTATTAGTGCCGCATTAAAGTACAACATGCAAAACTATTAGTTCTGCATCATATATGTTTTCAAAAAAATAATATATGCGGAACTATTAGTTCCGCATTGAAGTATAACGTGCAGAACTATTAGTCCCGCATCATGCATGTTTTGGAAAAAAAATATCTGCAGAACTATTAGTCTCGCATCATGCATATTTTTGGAAAAAAAATACCTGCGAAATTATTAGTTTTGCATCAGATATGTGTAAATAGAAAAGTATGTATGTGTAGATAAAAAAATCCTAAAATCCTAAATGTATAAACTAATTACTGTTCTTGGACCCAAAAAGAAAGAAGCTAATTACTGTTCCTATCCCTTGTTCAATGCACACACGTACGTACTGTATTTGACCCAAAAAAATATGTACTGTATGGTAAAAAGGGTGGATGTGAATAATGTGATAACTTGTGGACCAAAAAAAAAATAATGTGATAACTTTATGTGATAACTCTTTGACCAAAATAATAAATAATAATGTGATAACTCACATCAGATAAGTTCGCTAGTAATAGTGGATAAATTTATAGTGGATTTGAATTAGCTAATAAATATAGAATTAGTTTTCAATTTTTCGATATACGAGTTTATGAGTTTATTTAAGTACAAATTTATAGATTTGAAGTGTGGTTTTTTATAATTCAAAGACTAAACATCATTTTTAAGGGGGACAATGACTAGGTTTTTGTTGTTTTATTTAATAGAGGATAAAAGAGAAATTTGATTAAAATAGTAAAATTAAAAATGATAGAAGGTAATTAAGGTGGCTTCTAGGGTAAACCATTGTATCAAATGGTTCACCATGAACCAGTAATATTACAAATAATATACACCATTGGATTTAATCAAAAAAATTCAAGGGTTTAGATGAGTTTGAAACTAAAATGAAAACAATACACTTTGCCATACATAATCCCTCCCCCACCCCTCCCCCAATCTTTATTCAATTTCACGACAGAGTGGCTCTGTATTGAATTAAACTTCTTCTCTGCCTGACATTCTTAATCTCTCCTTTTTATTATTTTTTGTCTCTATTTATCTTTTTTTGATTTGCTCTGGCTATCACATATGTTTCAATTTTGATTGTCATTATTCCTCACTTTAATTAGATTATTCTATTCCATGGAATTAATTTCTTATCGGTGAATAATTTTTTGTTGTTTTTTTAAAACCTGGACTTTCATTGATATTGTATTTAAAAATTATTAAATCAATATGTTTTTAAATGTTTAAAATTTAAAAAAGGAGAAAAAAAGAAAGAAAGTGTCTTGCTATTCCACTGGTTTCACGTTCTTCACTTTGTTGTCTCTATTTCTATTTATCATCTCCGTGGATTGTAGTTTCATTCTTTTAGATCTTTGTGATATATATTTCTCTCTTTTTTTTAATTGATGGCATGAGGGGGTGTTGCACCTAATTCTGGATTGACAAAGGTGAGAGAGAAAAAATATGATGTGGTGTTGTAATGTGGAAAAAAATCTAGTGTAGAGGGTCCATGATAAAATTGCAAGAGATTGATCAATCCAACGGCTAATAGAAATGGTCCACATGGACCATTTGTTAGCTTGTCCACCCTAGACACCACCGGTAATTAATGAGTAATAAATTATGGGTCCAAATGAATTTAAATGACGTTATATGTTTACACAACATTTTTTAAAAGTTACATAAACAAGTATCATTAGTGATATGTAACAAGATGACTATCACTTGATAAAAATCATCCTAAACTAGTAAATCATTTTAAAAGTACATTATTCTTTTTAATCAATTAGATTCCAATTTTCCTTCTATTTGGTGGAAATTAAACCCTCACCCCCTTTTTTTCTCTTCTAAGTAGTTGATATATGTGACTTCACCACTGTTATAGTGTTCACGGAAATAGACAACTCTAACTAGAAAAAGGACAAATCTTCGAAAATTATTAATGTCCAGCAATGCTAGATGAGAAGAACACCGTGGGTCTACGTGCCAAGTGCCATCATATCCATCACAACTGCTACCCTAAACTTCGTATTTAAATTACTCAAATTCGTGCACAGGTTAATTATCACCATGTTCTGTTCTGCCAGAAAATTCCAATAATGACTGGCAATCATCACTAGCAAGAAGAAGAGTTCTAATTTCGTTGTGGGTCACTTGTGAAATACAAATACCAACTTTGTTTTAACGCCTTCTCTTTTGGAAAAGGAGTACTAGGAATATTCAACTTCCCCCTCCCTGTTCTCAATTTAGAATACCCTTCAGAAACTCTGGCATGGGCACAATTAAGGAGATAAAATAATGTGAACTCTGTAACCAAAATAATTATGTGAATTCTGAAGAAGAAGAAGAAAAATGAAATGAAAAGCAGAGTGTAATGATACCAGATTTTAAATGATGCATTCCTCCATAAGAAACTATTTAATTAGGTTCAATATATAAGACCTTAGTGGAACTTCTTTTTATTGTTAGTTGTAAGTAGCAAGAGTGGAGCAACAATTAAAGCTGCCTAATAACATGCATATTGATTAACAGATAAGAGCGTGCTTTTCTTTATTGATTATTAGTGGATGTGAATAAAGTCACTTAACATGGGGACACAAATGTTGGTGAGACATTTTTTTATTCCCTATTTTAGAAATCATGAACTTATTTTAAATTTCATCATTCCTCTGTGTGTTTATATACAACCACACATAAACCAAATGTCTGGGACATTATGCTGTGCAAGAGTCATGTAGTAAAAATTTATTATTGTGCCCAACTTAACTTTTTCTTAGTGTCGGTGTCATGTTCCATTTCTTATCAGATTGGATATTATGGCTCTAATTCCATTTAAAAGTTCAAGTGGGGTGTTAAAAGTTTAAGCTACTCACATATGAATCAAATTCTTAATTGCCTGATCATAAATGCTCTAAGGACATCATATTAATATTAATATTAATATATAAGACCAATTTTGAAGTGTCAGTCTACAAATAATATTAATTATCTGCAAAATAACCCATGAATCAAGAGAATTCCTGTGATATAACCATTTGAGAGCTTCGGAGTTTGGAGAATTCATTTTCATTTCAAGCCTTTAGACAGTGTAATCAATAATCTGATATATGGTTATCTAATTATGTTTCCTTCCACTCATCAAAAACAAAATTAGGAAGGGTACTTGCTAGAAAAATGAAAATGACTGCATCATATATCATAACCTTAGTGACCACACTGTCGGCAGCTTTCTCCTAGTCTGGGAACCATAAAGAAAGGAAAAGAAGAGAACATGAGAAGAAGAAAAAAAGCTTCATTGTGCTTTCAGGCCATTAGAGAGAACCAAATAATCAAAGCTCTTTTCACTGCCTATATAGTGGACTTAGCTTTTTTTTTTGTTCAGATCCTTTTTACGTACTCTTTATCAGTCAACCAAGTGGTCAAAGTCAGAGGCACTGATGATTTAACAGCTGCTTGAGAATGAATTTCAGTTACCTTCACACCATGGGGATATATCAGCCAAACCACATATGATAGCTTTTTTTTTCTTATCACATAATTGACAATTAAAATTGGCCAAAAAACTTAGAGAATCTAGAAAATCCTCAATATTCAAACGAACCTATATGCTTGTATTTTGTAGTTTATTCCAATAGATTAAATTAGTACCCACTTAATCAGCCTGAACTTTCTCAAGTTTTAACAGCTACTGAGGCCTAATGATATCATACTTTAACATACCCTATCAAAATTGAGATTCTGGATTGATTTTTTTGGTACGTGTTTCTACTTTTAATTTAATTATATGTGTGGTAGGAGTGTAGGACTAGGTCCCGCAATTTTAATGCGGTTGATAAATAAAACAGAATGATCATGTGAAAATTCATTTTCTGCATTCCCCAAATTAACCCCAAGAACTTTATCAGTGGTCTGGTCTATGAGAAATTAAACAAACAAGACTTGCAATACTAATACATGAAGTCACTTTTAATGACACTAGTGTTTGTCCAAAAAACTTTGCTCCACTTTAGTTCCCGTGATGGCGTGATTATACTTTAATTTCATGACAAGTAAATGTTTAGTTGGAATAACAACTTGGGTAAAGAATAATAATTGTTACAAAAGCCTATAGTCTGTATCTCACCAGAGCAAGATTTCCCTTTCTAAATTCCTCAGACTAACCCTCACCGTGTGTCAAATTCCACCAAAAAGAAAGTCAAACAAGGCACTCAAAAGCCTTTGCTATACGCCTTAGAATACAATGGCAAAACCAAAATAATGCAAGACACAAACATTGCACATTTTGGTGGCATGCTTCAATAAACAAGGGACATAATTCTGGATCAACTTAGCAAAGAGATCGAAGATCAATTGGACCCACACCTAGACACAAAGCTACAAAACCTAAATGATATCATGTGGCCCACATGGAAATCCTTGTGTTTCCGGAGCCCACTTAGCTTTCATCATGAAAAAACACAACGGAGCAATTGGAGGGGGGTGTACGCAGGAAAATCGTCAAAGAAAACGTACCTTTTACAATTATTACAAGCTTTACAAGGTCACTGCAAAAAATAGTTGAGGATAGTTACGGGAAAGTGACAGTTAATACTAGTACTGATGACGGTTTTAATCACAGACATAATAGTTGGCAGTTGCATCTAGAGTATTAATTAAGAGTGTGAAAAATGGGAAATTGGGCTAAAATTTTAATTTTAATTTACGAGTTTTTTTATGAAAATAAATAAAGAATAATTCGAAGGTTTCAGAGTTTTGTTTTAAAAATGTGAAATTAAAATAAGGGCGAGGATTGTTTGATAGTATTATAGTATTGGAGCCAATTGATAGTATTGGAGCCAACTACAAACAATGATAATTGAACATCTAAAATTTTCTACCACTCATACAACACCTTTTATCTCTATCTATCGCTATCTTCTTATCACATCATATCACTCATCACATCTACTCTCTCTGGTCTAAATCTTTGGTGGTTTTAGTTTTTTATTTTTGTCCCAAAACTTTGGTTGTTTTAGGATTTCAAGAAATAATTTATCACCTTTTTCCAACTATACCCTTAATATAATTAATAAGTTTTGAGTGGAGAAATAATTAGGATAGTTGAGAATAATGAATAATAAATAGGGTCATTTTAGTATAAAATTTGTTCAATTAATTATTTCTTAATTTATGTGTCAAAACCTTAAACAACCACAGATTTAGTCCGAAGGGAGTATCATTTATCTCTCTTCTATTTGTTTCTCATTCAAGGTGTATACACCTAATGGGTGTCTAAATAATATTTTTCACCAACTAATGGATGAAGTCCTCATTCACTCTGTCATTACCATTGTGAAGTAATTCTTGCCCCCAGTTTCTACAGCTAGCGTTCAAAAAGAGAAACTTTTTCAAAAGTGGTTTAAGATTTTAGCATTTCCAACTAGCAGCATGTTCTCTCTTACGCAAATGAAAGGAAAAAAATTACGTTTCTCTTATTAATAGAATGACTTTTGGTATCTCTTAAAAGTTAAAACAACTAGACTAGATTTCGTTGGTAGAAGTAAAAATCCATCATCACTTAAACTTCAGGAGTTTTATAAATGTTGTAGCTAAGTAACCATTACATATCCTCTTTAACAATGGTTTTACGCTCTCAATTTGTTAAGGCAACGTTGTAAAGATTCAATTATTAAAATTATCATATCGGTTGTGCCATTTAATATAGGCAACTTAACTAGCCAAAACATTAAGCACATTAAGCCAGATGCAGATGAATGGGATCATAGTAATTTTGGGAGCATTATTGTGATAATTATGGTGTATACAACAACAAAAACATAAACACTATTTGAAAGTTCTCCAACTTCAGAAAATTACTCTCATAGATCGATTATGGAATTGCTCCCAAATTATTAAGGCTTAAATATGTTTGACATCCCTGCAAATATAGCGAGTTTTGGTTTTGGTCCCTAGAAATTTTTTTTTTAGTATTTTATCCCCGCAAACCTTGAAATATGTTGTTTTGGTCCCCACCATCCATCCCCGTCTAAAAAACGTCGACGTGGCAAACGGCAGTCCACCTGCGCCCACCCACGTCAGATTATTGTGACACGTAGGCTAAGTGACGAGGACTCTGAAGTGGCACCCCCAATCTGTACCCCATTGTGTCCCCACGTGAAATCAGGTTAGGGCACACTCCTCCATTTTCGATCTTTGTAGCTGCTGCGTTTCAGAATGGGGGGGAGCAAGGGAAGCAAGGCATCGTTCAGTGGGTCGGCATCGTATCCAGATGTTATGTGCGATTGTGGGCTGAAGGTTGACATTTACACCTCTGGGCAAGACACCATTACTTCCGGTCGCAGATTCCTGAGATGCAAGAACTGGATGGTAGTGTTTCAAGTTGATTTGGGGTATTTTGTGTTTCTTATTTTCGTTGATCTCTGACTGAGTAAAGTTTTGTTTTTTGCAGAGGAAAGATACTTGCGATTACTTTCTTTGGCTTGATGAGTTATTGGATGGCAATGGCAATGGCAAAGGCAAAGGTCCTAGGCATAGCTGCTGCTGCTCGAAGATTGTGAACACTGTGGAGTATTCTGCGAAGAGGATAGTGAAGATTGAAAGGAGATTGGAAATGGACAGCATGAAACTTAATTTTGTACTGGTGTTTGTGGCCATTTCAGTTGTATCTGTTTTGGTTTATCAATGTTTTAGGCACTGAAACAATCAATTGTAATTTTGGGGTAGACATATATGCAACCATTTGAATGGTTATGTATGGTTAGGTTTGGTGTTAGAACAAACAATGTATCAGTTTATGTTGATTATGTGTTATGCAAATGTGATCAGTTTAGTTATGAATGGTATCAGTTTTGTGTCTTGCAGCAAAGTTTGCTTAACCAATTTGGCTGCTTATTGATCATTTTTTTGTTAGTCATTGAACCAGTATTTTACTTCTTAAACCAGCATTTTGGCATTAAACCAGTATGGTAGGCATTAAAACAGCAAGTATTAGACGCACAAATATTGGACGCACAAACAGTAAGTATTGGACGCACAAGTATTGGACGCACAAATAGCAAGTATTGGACGCACAAACAGCAAGTATTGGACGCACAAGTATTGGACGCACAAACAGTAAGTATTGGACGCACAAACATTAAACCAGTATGGACGCATTAAACCAGTATTGGACGCACAAATATTAAACCAGTATGGACGCATTAAACCAGTATTGGACGCACAAACAGCAAGTATTGGACGCACAAACATTAAGTATTGGACGCACAAACATTAAGTATTGGACGCACAAACATTAAACCAGTATGGACGCATTAAACCAGTATTGGACGCACAAATATCCAAGGTTCATAACCACAAATCCAAAGGCTTAATACATATATAACCAAAAAGACTAAGTACTGGTCATATAGACCATAAATCCAAATGCTTAATACATATATCCAAAGGCTTAATACATATATATAACCAAAATGCTAAAAGGTCATATAGACCACAAAACAAATAAATCATCCCCAGTTGTTCATAATTTCATCTTGTGCTACTCGAGTTGTTTATGAGCTTTTTGCTGCACTTCTATTGTTGACTTGAGACAGACAATTGCTTTATTCCACATTTCTCTGCTACCTTCATCTATTTGGCTATTGTTCATTTTTTCCATTGCAGACATGGACAACTTGAGTACTTCTTGAATATCACCAGTCTTGGTTATGTCCTCCATAGTGGAATTGTGGATTTTAATTGTTTCCTCAGCTTGAGTGAGACATTCTTCAGGTCCACCACCTGTGGCTGAAATAACTTGGCTTGCAGACTGTGTTCCTCCGTTTGTTTCAGTTCCCTCAAGTCCAATAGATGCTTCAATGTCTGCAAGTTTCCTCAACCTCTTTAACTATATAAAAAAAGCAAAGTTAGCTAAGAGTACAGTAAAAATGAAATGATGATGCAAGTCTGCAAGTTACCTTGGGCTTGGCAACAGTGTTACTAGTTTTATCATTTTTCTACAAAATTAAGAAACACATTAAGTCAGTTTGTTTGTTACATGAAATAAATTGTAAAAGTGTCTGAAGTCATACCCTTTTGACTTGAATTTTTGGTGGTCTAGTTTCATGGTTCCCTACACCCTCTTGACTTGCAGCAGGAACTTGTGTTTGTGGTTGACCATTCCCCACACTGACTGGGTTAGCAACAGGAACTTGTGTTTGTGCTTGTGCATTACCCACACCATCTTGGTTATCAGCAGGAGGTTGTGCCTTGGGCTTTCTCTGTCAAAGTACCTTATGAATATCATTCCATTGTAAAAAAAATAAACTGAAATTAAATTGGGACAACTTTATACCTTTCGGGCCTGAGCATTTGGGTTGACCACTGGACTTTTACAGCTCCTACTATTGTGCCCAAGCTTATCACACCTGGTGCACCTGTATGAGGTATTGGCTCTTTTCAATTTAGTACGATTTTGGTCCTCATCAACCTCTCTTGTCCTTAGTTTTTTAGGCCTTCCAGGCCCTCTTTTGAATTGTGGAGGCTGCAGCTCCACAGCTCCCGCAACAGTTGGCCACATGTCCTGACCATTAATAGGACTAACAGTATGGTTGTAAACTTGTTCATAAGTGTCCCTGCTATAGTAATGATGCACAAATTCCTCAAGATCATTGCGAGCTCTATATGATATGGCAGCCACTGCATGCCTACACGGTATTCCTACCAACTCCCAGAAATTACAACTACACCTCTTCAGTTCCAGGTTAACTACAAATTTTTTGACAAATAAGGTATGTGTCACCTCAAACTTATCCTTCCCAGCATATGTAGGGATCCAATTACCACTATGTTCCACCTCCCAGTCTAGCCTTCTCCTTGGTTTTGGCATTATTCTCCCTTGGAACTTAGAAAGTTTTTCCCTCTGTTTAGCAACCCGACCCATAAGATATGACCTTATCCACTCACACATTGTGACTATTGGTTTGTCCCTAGCTACTAGTATAGTACTATTAAACGCCTCTGATATATTGTTCATCAACACATCACATTTAGGGTAATAAGTAAAAGCATGCTTACACCATTGTCTTGTTGGAATGGCAATCAACCAATCATGTGCCTTGGCATCCACATTCTTTATCTCTTCCATCTTCTCCTTCCAGGCTTCAAAGTAAGTTGCCTTAGCTGCACCCATCATCAAGTCTCTTATTAGGACCCCTCCGCCAAACTTTTTCTTGAAGTTTGCATACAGGTGCCTTAAACAAAGTCTATGCTCCACACCCTCCAACATTTCTTGGAAGACAGGAACCAAACCCTTAAAAAAAACAATACAAAATTAATATTTATATATAAAGTTTAACAATAACAATAATAGTAGAAACATGTACCTTTTGTTGATCTGATATAAAGACCCATCTTCTATCTTCTCCAATGTCTTGCAGCAATAAAGTTAGGAACCACCTCCATGACTCTTTTGTCTCGTTCTCAACTACAGCAAATGCCAGGGGATAGTACTAGTCGTTTGGATCTCTACCAACAGCTATCAACAGCTGGCCCCCATACTTTGTCTTCAAATGACAACCATCAACCCCAACAAAAGGCCTACAACCCGCCAGAAATCCTCTTTTGCAGCCATCAAAACAGAAATAAAAACTCCCAAACTTTGGTGGCACACTTGGGCAAGGCCTCTCCACTTCCAATCTGCAGGTATTCCCAACACATGCTCTCTTCAACTCAGCACAATAACTCCACAACAAAGTGTACTGCTTCAAAGCATCCCCTTCTACTATTCCTCTAGCAATCTGCTTCGCCTTCCATGCACTCCACACAGTTATCCCAGTTGCATAGTTCCTCCTCACATCCTGGATGATTTCAGCCAGGCTTACATCGCTGCCGCCCATGATCCTGTCCATGACGCCCTTAGCAACCCACTTTGATTTTGCATTTTTATTTGCAAAAACCCTACCACACGTGTGCCTATCCACCAATGTCTTCATTCTATACGTGTGGCTGTCACCCACCCTACTAACAAGGGCTGTAAAACCACAATTACCCTTACATACTGCCCTTACCCTAACTTTGTCATTTTTTGCAAACCTCACCTCTCTACCATTCAAAACTGACCACTTCAATATTGCTTTTTTAAATTGCTTCAGGGACTTAAACTCCATACCCAACTTAAATTTATACTTCTTATCTAACTCTTCTTTTCTAAATCTAGGAAATACACCCTTACATTTATCTTCACCATCCGAATCCCCTTCCTCTGCACTGTCCAGCTCTTCACTCATATAGTCATCAGATAAGTCATGTGCACTCAACCCATGTTGTGCACTTCCCCCACCTTGTCCACTTCCACCAACTACACCCACTGGTTTCTTTTTCTTTTTACTCACTATCAACTCTTCAAGTGTTTCATTGTTATGTTCAGCATTGCCAACTTCATCACCAAATCCATCATCCAATCCGAGAGCTCTATCCTCCTCACTATCCTCAAACATAACTCCATGGTCAGACTCTTCCTCACTGCCACCATCCTCAGCATCACCAACTCCTTCTCCAACAATCCCAGTATCACTATTGTCATTCACATGATCACCTTTAGGTCCATCCACAGCCACCTCACCATCAACATCTCTATTTACATCACCCACACCAACATCTCCATCCACATCCACAGCCACGTCACCACCATCATCTCCAACCCATCCTTCTCCAATGAAAATGACATCATTGTCCTCATTGACCTCATTGCCCTCAGCACTTACATTCCCACCACCTTCAGAATTCATATTAACCCCACAGGTTTGAGCCACCCCATTAAGAAGTTTACTTAAGATGCTAGCAGTGGTAGATAGGTTAGGAGGGGGTGGTGGTGCAACAATGTGGTGCACACCCTGACTAGGAGTACCATAATTCTCCACAACTTCAGTAACAAAAATTTCACCCTTACCATTATTCTGTATAGCATCATTGGCAAAAGCCATAGCATCACCATCTTCCTTAATCTCCCTAAGTCCATCTGCTGAATGCGGGCCATCAGTTTTCCACCATAGACGCATAATAGATGAATAACCCAAGTCATTCACAATGGACATTGCTTCAAAATAGCTCCACCTATCTATGTCACAGTCAAACTCCACATGCACTGAGCCCCCCCTATATTCATCATCCTCGTATATGAAACCACCCCCATGATGAAAATGCACTTCGAAACTCATCCCTGCAATATGCATGTAACTGATTTCTTAAATGCTCTGGTCCCCACAAAACAATGACATTAATAAACCATATCCCCCCCCCACATATTTATTTACTACTTTTACTACTGAAATACAACATTAATATATTCGAATGAACAGTACACGCACATGTTTATCTGGTCCCCACATAGAAAGTGAATAAAAAACCGCACATACCTTTTACAGACGCAAAGGAATCTCGTGTGTCACAAGCTCCACTGTAAGCCACAAGTTTTGACACCTCTGAATCGCGTTCAGTACACCGTCGCAACCTAGGGTTTGGTTGTCTTCTTCTCCGTGTCGCCTTTCTGCAGTTTTCTCAAGAGCTTCTCTCTCTTTCTAATTCAAGGACTCTGACCCACGGACCCAAAAGCCCCAATTTGAAGGAGCCCTAGCTGACGAGGCGCTGACTGGGCACTACCTGGCTGACGAGGCACGCTTCCAGTCCACGTATGCGTAACATGTGGGATCATTAATTGACGTGGACTGCCGTTTGCCACGTCGACGTTTTTTAGACGGGGATGGACGGTGGGGACCAAAACAACATATTTCAAGGTTTGCAGGGATAAAATACTAAAAAAAAAATTTCTAGGGACCAAAACCAAAACTCGCTATATTTGCAGGGATGTCAAACATATTTAAGCCAATTATTAATTAAACCCCTCCCCCTTCCTCTATATGCTAATATATCATTGGCCAAAAAGACACTAAAATTTAGAGCTAGCAAAAAAAATTAAGTAAAACCTTAAAGACAATAAATACTTCTTTCGGAGCTTTCTCCTGGCAAACGACAGAATGGAGTAGTATCATTCACGTGCTTCAACGTCCTTGAAGGAAAGGAACATTTGTCCGTGTCCTAAAAACACTGCATAGTACAAAATCTTATGCATGCAATTGAGTTAGTACGCGTCGATCAGTATAAATACATTGTATAACTACATAGACATGATTTAGCTTTATTTATTTATTACAATCCCAAAAGAACTTTACGGGAGACAAGTTAAACACCTAAATCAGAAAATGGGCTCTCGGAGACAAAGTCATGTGTATACTGCTCGAATCTTTCAAAGGGAAAATTATAAGGACAAGCACAAGTGCGCACTTTGGATTCTCCTTGAGAAATGCAATTAATGGAATTTCATTGCAGTTTAATTATATACAGCTCTAATAACTATTTTTTATGTGATTGGAGATGGTTATCCAAATGGATCAACCGATTAATGTGGAACTGTCCACGTGAGATATATATGATCACGTCCTTGTCACATGTTGGAAATTATTAAAATGAGTCATAAAATTGTTTCTTTTTTGCCTAGCTATATATGCTTATTTCTCTACATAGCATGGATCAAAATCGTATGGAGCTTCTAAATTCTAATGATCTACACATGACAAGTATGATTTGCTACCTAAGTTAATGTGTCAATCCTGACATACCTTGTTTTGCACGTCTTGTTATGTATAATCACAGTTGTTCTCTAATTATAACTAACAATAAGTGTTCCCCAGTCCCCACGATCTATAAAATATTTAAAAAATATATATTTTCTTAATAAAAATCATCTTAAAATAAGTACAATTTTGCATCCCATTGTGCATAAGATTTACTGCAGTTAAATTTTTGCACAGACATTAATCTAATTAACTAGTAATTTTTGCAAAGGAAGTCTACTTGAGTTGATTTCTTGCTTGATAATTGCTTATCCGCGTCCATGGTTGGTTCCAGTCTCCAGATATATAACAGAGGTAAATTTGAGCTCACATACAGCCATACCCTCACCCAACACCCCATCTCAATGAATAAAATGAGGGATTGGGGTGTGTCATGGAGGTTAGAGTATCATTAATCAATTGCTTAACCGTGTGATAGTTACTGGATAGATAGCGAAATATAATCATTTTCTATCCTGAATTGAAGGGGAAAATTAGCAAAGGTAGGAAGGGATATAATAGAATAACAGACCGTTACTTTCGGTTATAGCAGATGCACCATCAACCCAACAGTACCGTCTTAGCTTCTTCACTCAAAATCCCCAAATCCCTCTCCCTCTTATAATAATCGCTGTCTGTGGCACACACCACACAGTATAGTATACTATACATCATAACATACATTACATATACATCAATACAGTGACCCAGCAAGAAAGAGAGAGATCAATGCTAAGTTAACGCCATGAAGTTGCGTTCCAACTACTCTTTATATTCTTTAGCTTTATTCTTCTTCTAATGCCCCCCCCCCCCCCCTCCCTACCCTTTAGCCTTACCTATTCAATCTTCTTTTCCCCGTCCTTTCTTTCTTTTTCTTTCCTTTTCTCTGTTTACTTTCTTCCCTTCTTCACCCCCCCCCCCCCATCAGTGGCCTCATTCTCAACTATCATTCACCTCATAAACCCTTCTGCAGTACGCATGCATGCCCCTCTCGCTCTTAATCTTCTGCCAATGAAATGAACCACCATTGCTACATCATCATCCATCATGGCCTCCTAGCTAGCCACTACTCCCTTATCTACAAACTCAAAACCTCCCAGAGAGACAGATAGAGACTAATTAAAAAGGGGTTCTCTTTTGGCACACAACAACTACTTATGGCGGCATCCATTGCCACTTTCTTCAACAAGTTCTTCTATCTTCTCCTCATCCTTCTTGTCCACCTTGGCTGCTTCATCTTCACCACCACCACCACCGCGGGGAAACAAGAAAACCACCACCCTCAACCACCGTCAAAGAAACGCAAAGTCTCACCTTTATCACAGCCCTCCTCCCCTTCCCACCCCAAATTCAAAACCCACAAAGCCCTTTCTTCTTCTTGGCATTTCATCAAACACCTCTTCTCCACCAAGTCGTGCAAAACCACCAACACCACTCCCGCCACCCATTCATCACCCCAATCCACCTCCACCACCACCACCGTCACCGTCACCGCCACCGCCAGCGCCAGATCCTCCCAGCAATCCCTAATCTCCCTCGTCCAACCCGACCCCATTTCCCCGGATCCCCCACGCAGGAAGAAATCCGAATCCGACATCTCCGCCGACAACAACAACCACTTCTTCCCACTCCGCAACGACATCTTCCCCTGCACCGCGTGCGGCGAGATCTTCCAGAAGCCCAACCTCCTCGAGCAGCATCAGGCCACAAGCCACGCCGTGTCGGAGCTCGTGAGATCCGACCCGGGACACAACATCGTACAGATCATATTCAAGTCGGGTTGGCCCGAGACCCGTGAGTTCCCACGGGTCCTCCGAATCCTGAAGATCCACAACAGCCCCAAGATCCTCTCCAGGTTCGAGGAGTACCGCGAGACAGTGAAGTCCAAGGCTGCGCGTCACGTCTCCACGCGCCGCCGCGACGAGCGGTGCATCGCCGACGGCAACGAGCTCATGCGGTTCCACTGCTCCACGTTCCTCTGTGACTTGGGACTCAACGGGGATTCCTCGATTTGTTCACAGCAATTTTGCAATATTTGCGGCGTCATAAAGTCAGGGTTCTCACCCAAGTTGGACGGAATTTCCACGCTGTCAACCAGCTGGAGGGCACACGTGTCAATCCCCGAGGACATTGAGCGTGAATTCCGCTTCATGAACGTGAAACGCGCCATGCTTGTTTGTCGGGTCATTGCGGGTCGGATCGGGTCAGATTCGGATGAGGCGGATAAAACCGACGGGGGTTTTGATTCGGTGATGGCGCGCGGAGAGAGCGGAGTTTACACCCGCCTTGATGAGGAGGAGCTGTTGGTGTTTAATCCTAGGGCTGTGCTCCCTTGCTTTGTGATTGTGTATAGTGTGTGATGAACAATGATGTTTAGCTTGTCGGCTTGATCCAACGGTCAATTAATGATGGGTTGTAATTTTAATTTGGTTAAGTATTTTGTAGTTAAGGGATGATGCCTTTTGACATATAATATAATCCAGGTTATTGGATCATTGTGAACAAAAATTTGTGCATTAAAATTGACACACCATAGTATAGAAATTGAATGTGTTTGTGTGTGTGTTTTTGAGGTGAATCCCTTTATTGTGTGATTAAGGTTACATTTTGCTTAGCTTATAGGTTTTCTTTGATTGAGCTTATGGGTTACATTTGCAATGTGCCAACCATGTGATTTCTGCTTCCCATCGGGTGAGAGGCTGTTTGTGAGGTTCAATGTGAAGCTTGTGAAGATTTTCAGCTTTTACTTGTGCAATTGCAATGGAAGGGGAAGAATCGCAATGGCATGAGCTGGTATATAGGAGCATATTCTAGAAATTGTATGATGCAAGTTAAAGACCTTATTCTCTATATATTTTTCTCTCTTTCTTTTTAATGATTCCTAACTTCTGAAAAGAAAAAAAAAAGTGACTTTAAAGTGGCATAAGATGCTTGAATTTTCCATTTTAATTTGTAATGGCCTGTTAGTTTCTTACTATAAGAAAAAACATTTGGGTTTGATTTGCTAGCTCGACTAGTAGAACCAAGCTATAATTAAAACTTTGATTTTGAAGTGTCATGCATGTGTTGGCCTTTTCTTAATGACTATTAGATTTTTGTTAAAAGAAAAACACTCTGATTTTTTTTTGATCAATGGGAAAAGAACAGCAAAAGCAAAAGAAAACTACACTCTCAGCCTAATACAACCAACAGCATCAGCAAGCAAAACTTGATGGAGTTGAGGAGGACAAGACTCCCATCGCTGTATCAGAGCATCATTAGTGGCACCATATTTAGCAAGCCAATCAGCACACTCATTGCCTTCCCTATAAGTATGCTTGAAGGATAGATTCCAAGGAAGATCAATAAAAGCTCGAATCGTTCGGATTAGAGGGGCATGTGGATGAAATTGATGAACTCCAGAATTAATCAACTCAATGGCACAGAGAGAGTCTGATTCGCAAACCAAAGGATGGTATCCTTCCTCCCAAGTAAGAGAAAGGCCATGATGAATGGCAAGTAACTCAGCAGTGAGGTTGCAAGAAATACCACAGAAACCTGAAAAACCGCAACACCATTGTCCCAAATCATCACGAATCAACCCACCAAAACCGGATCTACCTGGATTTCCCAAAGAACTTCCATCAACATTAATCTTGTAGCAACCAGAATTTGGAGGAGACCAATGCACCCCAATTGGAAGGCGATGCAACTTTTGCTTGCCAAAGGAAACAATAGTACTGCTAAGGAGGGTATAAATCTGATTTATAATATACCAAGGATCCCATCTAATATCATTGAAAACTTCCATAGAATCCAACAAGCAAGGACAAAAACGGTGCCATGTGCTGATGAAGTATTTAAACGAATCCAATCTGCACTATCAGAAATGTGAAATAGTGTTGATTGGTCCATTCTAAGCCTTTGCCAAACAAGGCGAGATCTCGGATAGTCACGAAGAATGTGTATGGTGGTCTCAGTCATAAATCCACACCTTTGACAAGAGGCATCATCCGTGACATGCCTAGAAAGACGCATTTGGTTTGAAGGGAGCTTATTATGCAGTATCAACCAAAGAAAGAATTTAACATTCTATGGGAGTGCCAACTTCCAAAGCCAAGACCAATGGCCCAAAGCACCAATTTCGTTGTGTGAAATTAGCCAATGGTAAGCACACTTGGCTGAATAGGTACCCGAATTAGAGTGTCCCCAAATAATAACATCCTCTGACTCATTATCTAGAAAAACACTCTGATTTGCTTTCTCATCTACTTAGTTAGAAAAAGGCTATTAAAACTTGATGTAATTATGTTAGGCCAGTTAAATTAACTAATGGAAAAATACCACACGAATTTGTTTTCATTTTTCAAAAAAATGAAAGTAAACAGTAGTCTTATTTTTTTTATGCAGGAAAAAGAATAGTTCTTACGATTTTAAAACTAAAATACCAGGAAAAAAAATTAAAGAGACCTTTTATAAGAGAAAATTCATAAGTTGGAATCCATAATTAATTAACAATTAAGACGTGATCCTTCTGCAATTTTTTTCTCAAGAAAGTTTTAATTATTCAAACAAAAAGAATGAAAATCCCGGCTCAAAGTCATATTCTCTTCTCTTCTCTCCTCTTTTGACTTTTTTTTTTCAGTTCAATTGTCTTCAGTTTTGGGTCTGTCTACCATCCTAGGATGCGCACTGTGCACGAATGCAACACCTGGTAGTACACCATAGACCTTCATCATTGATAACCGTTAATATGTATTAATAAAAATCGATGGTTAACAGTTAAACCCTCAGAACTTGTTATCTAAATTTTTGAAATTTATTAAATTGGTCCCTTTCTCTTTCTTTTTTTCTTCTCCACTATTGATCTTCATTCAACCTCTCTCTGACTCGCCCCTCTCTCTCTCTCTCCCCCTCTCTCTCCCTCTCCCCCTCCCCCCTCTCTCTCTCTCTCCCCCTCCCCCCTCTCTCTCTCTCTCTCTCTCTGGGTTCACTTTCGGTTTCTGGCAGGGAACTAATGCATCCCACTCCGACACCCACTGTAGTTGTTGGTCAGTTGGTGGAGGACAGAGTTCAGACATACATAAAAATTTAAAAAAAAAATCAAACACAAATTAGAACACAAAAAAATGGTAGATCTTGATATCAGAGGCACATTTCACAAACTCACATACACTCACGCAGCGGAAGTAAAGAGAACAGAGGAAGAGGTTTTTCACTCACTAACACAATTTCATTTAACACAATGATCTCAACATCCATAATTCGGTACAACAGCAAGCCTTTTATAGGCTATGAATTACATTAAAATACTATTTCCTTAATTCCTAAGAAAAGCTATATGGCGGTGGAAATTAATCTAATAGTAGTAAGTTCTCAAATCTTCCATTTGACCATGAATTCTGCAAGAAGTCTTCAATTTTGGCTATGTATTTCGGCTGGTAATGATGGCTAGCAATTCAAATTGATTTTGTAATCTTGTCGGCGGTGCATATTATAAGAAGCTTGATTTAATTAAATTCCTAACAGATCTCATGCTGTCCATCGAACAATTTAGAAAGTAGCAAGATGAGTAATCAAAGAAAAATCCTTTTGAAACCCTGCTTTGGTGTGAGGAGGGGGGGGGGGACTTTGTGGCATTGGGATTGTTTCTGCTTCGGATCTGAGAATTTGGGAACGCAGAGACCCTTCAGGCGCATTTCGCCGAATAGGTGGTTGGCTTCACGGGCCAGCTCGAGTGAGCCGAGGCAGCGGATGAAGAAGCCCAATGCGCCAGGGGAGAAGGAGTAGCACGAGGAGGGCTATGAGGTGATGGGTTTGGTTGGAGCGGGAGAGGATGGAGGCCAGGGCATTGAAGGTGTAAGGGGTGTGGCGGTAGCCGTGAGGGTGTTGGGCGGAGGCCCAGTGGAAGAAGGAGTGCCCGTGTTCCCAGGTGCGGAGGTGCAAGATGGAAACCAGTATCTGCCACCGCCACTGGTAAAGAAGAAGAAGGAAAGGGGGCGAACACTGCATTTTTACTGTTCATTTGGGGACGACCTATTCATTCGGTCACACTGCTTCAATCTCAGCCGTGGGATTTATATTAAAACATATCTATGGTGTGTATAGCGCAGGTGTACGGTGGACTCTACTACACTTGACTCGCTTACAGTGCGCGTCCTAGGATAGTTGTGCACCGTAGACAGAGCCGTTTTTTCTTTCATATCGTTTATCTTCATTTGGAACACACCCAAACATATCCACCATCCCAAGAAACTCTTTTTTTACAAAACAAAGCAAAGGAAATAGATGGGGTGTGTGAGTATGTGACTACATGTGATTGCATAAAGAGTGCAAATGACAAATGCAAAATCACTGGTCAGTAGTCCTACTCCTGTCTTTTTCTTTTTTTTGGTCAAAGTCCTACTCCTATCTTTTTTTTTTTTTTTTTGGTCAATTCCTACTCCTATCTTTAGAAAGAACCAAACTCATACCTGACCCACGTGCATCGAGTTTGGGCTTTAAAGTAGTCCATTGGAATTGGACTTGGGTCGTTTTGGGCTCACCAAAACTAACTTTGAGATTCTCCTCGCTTTTGACCAAAAAAAAAATAGATTCTCCTCGCTACATCCAGCTTCCTTGTCACCGTTGACAAGATACACCAATGCTATATTTTAGTTAGAGCTACAACCAACCATGCATAGAGGGATGATTGCAGAAACCAACGTGAAAAAACAAAAACAAAACTTGACGATTAATAATGAATTTGAGAATTTGATAAAAAAAAAAAAACAATTAAGTTTAAAAATGATTTAATTAATTAATTAAGCGAACAAAGCAGAACCGATGTAGGTTCGATAAACCTGTGTGAATGTGGTGCTGACACGCTGTGCTTGCTCCAGATTTTCGATTAAACAAAACAAAACCATGAAATGAATCCTCACATTCATACGCAAAACCCACCTCCCTTTCATCCACCTTTCACTTCACTCGCTTCCTCTCCAAGTTAGCCTACGACATGGCTTCTTCAATCTCGTTGACTTTGCATCCCTCGGAATCCGCTCCTTCCCCACTATTCTACTTCTTCTGCTGTCCTCTTCCACCTGGAATCTCGCCTGCTAGCCTTCGGCATTCATTAACTACTCCACTTTCCCATTCCATCTATCCGTTTCCCCCTTTGCGTGTTCTTCAAAAAGGTTGAACCTTTGCTCACGTTTTTGCCGTGAATTTCCCCTTTTCCGCAACTGGGTATACGCGGTTCTTCCATTTCCCTGGGAGATTATATGAGTTCTTCTCAATTTATCTTCATGTGGGTGTTCGCCATTTAGTTCAACTTTGCATCTTTGTGGATGATCACGCTGTGTATGAGATAGTTACCCGGTGCATAAGCAGTGAGAACCACACATTTTTTCTTCTCATTGGTTTTCACTTTTCAGCTATTGTTTGTTTGTAATGTTGTTGTTGCTGTTCTGTTTTTGCAATCATGGTTTTTTTCCTCTGTAAACATTGTTTGTTCCTTTTTGCTGAATTGCCGTTTTTTAATTTGTTCCATCTTTTCTGACTTGTATTATTGCCTTATTTTTCCTATTTCCAGGTTTATGATATGTCGTCTGATTTTAAGTTGGACGTTGTTACTCAGCATGACTCTGAAGAGCCAGGGTTAAGCACCAGCATATCTTCAAAACTGTTAGATGAAAAGGCTAATACAGTGCACACAATTTTCAACGGAATTCGTGAGCAAGGAAAGTTGTCAATGAACAACTTCGCAACAAGTGCAGAGCGTAGAGCTTTGAATGACAGGTGCGAAACAAATCTTCTTTTTCTACATTTTTTTATTCATGAAAGTACTTTATTTATTTATTTATTTTTTGTGCTTCAAAGTTCTTGTATAAATTTTTGGAGGCGTGTTTTAACCTTATAATATTGTAATGTTATCAATTTTGCAAAAAAATGGTACTACTTCAGTAATATGTGAAATGCATTCACCTTTACAAGCAGATTTCTGAAAGCAAATAAAGCTACAGTTGGTGACAATGTCAGTTTTCATGTTGATGAGGAGGAGAGGCATCGTTTGCATGGATCAGCTAAGAAGAAGTCTGGACCACTTGTCTCCGGAACAGCTTACTGTATTTCCTCTTGCAGCATGATAATGATGAACAAAATTGTGTTATCAAGTTATAATTTCAATGCAGGAATATCATTGATGTTTTATCAAGTAAGTTAACTTTTGTCCTTATTTTTGCTCTGTGAGAGTCCTGAATGATGGCTAGAAGTTTTAATCGGACTTTTGATTGACTTTCTTTTCTGGAGCTTATTATGAATTCAAAATCAACCATTATGCAATCTTTATTATTCCATGTACTTTGCAGAACTTTATCAGTACTCTGGTTGTTGTTCTGTTGGCTCTCTGTGGCAGAATTTCAGTGGAAAAGCTCAGCTGGAGGCTGGTCAGGGCCTGGATCCCTGTAAATGTGATATTTATTGGCATGCTTGTCTCAGGCATGTATAGGTATGGTATAGAATAAACTTTACTTTTTTTATGTATTTTCTTTATTAAGACCCGTGGAGATGTTGGATATGATTAGTAACACAATTTTGAGAGGATCAGCACTACCTTATTATTGTGCCACAGCTCAATCTGGTAGTAAATGATACATCTTGTGCTGCTCCTATCTACACTTAATGCCTTCTGGTGATTTTGTTTTTCAGTTTGAAATTCATAAACATTGCAATGGTGACAATTCTCAAGAATGTGACTAATATCTTAACAGCAATTGGAGAATTATATTTATTCCGGAAACGTCAGAATCCCAAAGTGTGGACTGCAATGTTTCTGATGGTAAATGGCATTGTTATATTATTTATATTCATTGATTTGCTGTTATTTTCAGACAAATTTGAGTTTCATTGTTGGTTAGGACCATGTGTTGGAAAAGATCTGACTTCTCTACATGTAAATCTTGGATGGCTACATCATCTTGTCATATGAAAATTTCATGTGCTTGTAGTAGCACAACTCTCAAGTAGTCAGGCAAATCTCAGTTAGTTCAAAAATTGGATGTCAAATTTTACATTTTTAGATTTTGAATCAAGATATAACATGCTGGGAGATTTTAACGTGCAAATGCAACAGTTTATAACACTAGTTAAGTTCGGTAAAGTTAATATTTTATTTGCTAATTCTTAGTAATGCAATGTTTGTGAAACCTTTCTCTGTACGAACTTTATGCAGATTATCTCTGCTGTTAGTGGCGGTGTTACAGATCTCTCCTTTGATACAGTTGGTTATGCCTGGCAGCTTATCAATTGTGTTCTAACTGCAAGTTATTCAGTATGTATATTTTGTCCTTGTTTTCTTCCCATATTCTGTAAGAGCCTTCTCAGTTTGATACTGGGACTGATAATTTTGAGAATAGGAACCCTTTTTGGAGCAAAATCCCAGTTATGTGCAATCTGAGCTTTGATGAAATGTTTTCCTTTTGTGGCAGCTTACCCTCAGGTGGGTTATGGATGAAGCAAAAAAGTCAACAAAATCTGGATCTCTTAATGAAGTGTCAATGGTGTTGCTGAACAATTTGTTGTCTTTACCTTTTGCCATCATCATGATTTTCCTTTTTGGCGAGTGGGATTATGTAATACATGCGTGAGTGAATGTGTTTCTTTGTTTTGAAATTCAATTAAGCCTTCTGTGTCTCACCATCTATTTTGTTTTTATTTTTTCCAGCGACGTAGTTAAACTGCCAATGTTTTGGGTTGTTGCAACAGCTAGTGGACTGCTTGGACTTTCCATCAGCTTTACCTCAATGTGGTTCTTACATCAAACTGGCCCTACAACATATAGGTAATGTTATGGAGTTGAAGTTCAATACACAGACAAAAACTACTAAACAAATATGTAGTGTCTCACTTGTGAATAAAATCTAGAGACAGGAAAGGATGCCATAGTTTATAGGAAACATACAAACATATAATGGGGGCGTTTGGATAAACAACTTAAGTGTTTACTTAATAATTGCTTATCATATAAACTGTTTCTACGATCGAAGAGCTTATGGGGATAAACTCTGCATAAGCTTTGTATAAGCTGTTTCTATAAGTTATCTTGAAGAGTTTATGAAAATAAGCTAAAAACATCTTATTGAAATATCATATGCTATTTTTTGTAAGTTCTTCCAAATATGTACATAAATGCTTATGTAATAAGATAAGCCTAAATAAGCTCTTCCAAACGCACCCTGACTACTCACGCATTCAACTGAATTTTAACTGTTTCATATATTTATTTCTGTTTTGAGTTCTTTTTCTAGCCATCCATCAATGTCTCACTCTTGAGTTTGTGGTCTGTTTTTACAGTCTTGTGGGTTCCTTAAACAAGATTCCAATCTCTGTCGCTGGCATTTTAGTGTTCAAAGCTCCCCTGAGTGTATCAAATTTATTCAGCATTTTGTTTGGTAATTCATCAGGAACCACTCTACATTTCTGTTTCTTTTTATTTGGCTTTTTTTTATCTTATATTGGTAATACACACTATTTCCAGGTCTCTTTGCTGGTGTATTCTTTGCAAGAGCCAAGATGTCGTGATCCAGAAGCAATCCTAATAATAACCAATGAAGTGTCAGAATTGATACAAAAATCAAAATTATTATATAGGTTTTTGTTTGAGCAATGCAAAATCAAGTCTTAATTTAACTGCCGAGGCTAAAACTTGTAATAAGTATCTGATACACCTTCAAGGGAAGGATCCACTACAAAGTTTTATATTGCATACGGTATTGGAACTTGGAAGCAGAGTTGCTGGGCAGGGCAAGACTCTTTCTAGGTGAAGAATAACATTGACATTTTGTCCGAGTTTTATGTTATATATTTTCTTGTGGTTATATATTTGTATTAGGCACAGGAATTATAAAAGCTGAATATAATACTCGAATGTATTTGTATTAGACACAGGAATTATAACTCTGAATGTAATACTTGAATGTATTTATATTAGACACAGGAATTTCTTGAATGTTTTTGTAGGGATCTTAAAAGCAAACATTTTTCTATTATAGACTAGAACTATATTTTTTCTCATTTTATCCTTATTATTTTAATTAAGTTCCTCCTTTATCCTCTTTGAAACTAAAAATGTAGATGGTAAGCATTCAAGAGCAAACTGATTAAAGCGAGAATCAAAGCAGAGCTAGCTAGTACAGACCAAAAAAACTTTAAAAATATGAAGTAATAAGGAGAGAAAGAAAACACAAATTATTTAGAAGAGCTAGCTATAGTCGCTTGTTGCAAAATTTAAAATAATTGATCATCATTTTTTTTCACCAAATACTTATACCAATTTCATTTTATTTAACTTTATTCCATAGTGGCTTAGGATTCTTTTGGATAATCTAATATGTTTATGTTTATTGGCGGTCCTGTTACTACTTACTAACAACGATCAATCATCTTAGAAAATTATCAATTTTTTTTTGGCTGTATAGCTTTATTTAAAAGAAAAAATGGTAAGAAACTATTTATATGCTTTAATGATTTTAAATATATAATAACGACTCACAATGGAAAATTAACTCCAATTTATGTCAATATTGCCATTAATTAGCCCATTATGATTGTTAAATAATATTTCAATTTCAATATGAATAATAAAATGTTTGTTTTGGGTGAAGAGTAATAAAATGTTTAACAACTCTTTTATATATAAGCGCAAAATTTTATAAAATTCAAAATAAACTAAGAATTAAAATGTATCATTTAATGAAATAATATGGGGAGATTAATAGCACCCACTGATTCCTCCCAGCTCTCTAAATTTTGTTCAAAAAGGAAGTTCAGGAGTTACAAAATTGTTGATTCCTATCCATTGGATATAGTGCATAATGATCAAGTGGCTGCTAAGCCATGTGTCTAAATACATGGGCTTGTAATAAGCTTCATTATCCCACATTTTTTCCCTCAGAAAAGAAACAAATTAACCCCAAAACCATACCATAAACCAAGTCCTTTCCCTTTTTGAATTTCAGTCTCCATCAAAAACACACCTTTCATACATGAAAACCATTGGAGCACGTGGAGTTAGTGGTGGTGATGCCACTCCTCCTAATTCAGTTCACGAAAACCTTTCCATGCATCGTTCAGGTCCTCCTTTGACAGCCATAGATAGGTTCCTATGGGGCCAACATAGCCATCACTTCCCTCACAAGCACCAACGGCCACTACAAAATGATGATCAATATGGTGCTAATTCAACCTATAGTTTTGTGTGGCCTAATAACACTACTACTCATCAAGAAGAAGCAAGCTTTGTTGATGATCAATGTGATCTCTTAGCAAATGAAGATCATCAGGTCCTGAATTGGGCACACCAAATCCCCACATTGTGCAGCCTGCAGAAAGATGATAATAATGTTCAAGTTTTAGGGAAGGGTACTACTAGTGCAAAAGGGGTGGGAAGAAGGCCTAATAAGAAAGGGTCATCTTCTTCTTCTTCTTCTCATGTGTCTTTGATCAAAGGACAATGGACTGATGAAGAAGACAGGTTGATCAGTAATGAAATTAAACAAAACTATTTTTTATTATTATGTATAAAAAATGCTTTTTTTATTGTTATATATTTGCACTAATTGACTTTTGGTGGGTGATTTGTTTGTTATGATATGAACAAATTAAAGGAAACTGTTGAAGTTGGTGAAGCAACATGGTGTAAGAAAATGGTCTCAGATAGCTGAGAAGTTGGAAGGAAGGGCTGGCAAGCAGTGTCGAGAGAGATGGCATAATCATCTGCGACCTGATATTAAAGTCTGTCTACTGTACATCACTCCTATCCATCGCTTCATTCCTTCTTCAATTTGGATTTTTTTTCTCTCCCTATTTAATATAGATAGATTATATAGAGCAATATATGATCTTTGTTTTTTTTTTTATAGAGCAATGAAATGTTATATATAACTAATAACTAATCAGAGTTTAACAAATATTTTTCAAGATTACCATGAAAATTTATCTACCTATGTCTCCTAATCATTGAGCATCTAGATTTAGATTTGATTTTTCCAGAATCTATATTTGGCATCTGCGCAGGTTGATCATTATATTCTTCCTATATTTACTTTCTAGCTATATTATCTTCTGAAACTTCGTCTAAGATCAATGTATGGGATAATATTGGCACACTTTCGCAATTAATCATTCACGTGTTTCCTATTTTATATTCAGATCTTTACTTCCTCCCACAATTTTCTTTCATTCCTCCTAAAACCACGTTTGGATTAATTAATTAATTGTTATATTATTAATACAAAAAACTTTTGTTAATTTAACCCAAATAATCTTGACAATGTTTCCTTCCATATTATTCTCATGATAGCTAGGCAGTGTTTTACATTTGATTAAATCACTCGATCATGTTGTGCATGCAATAACACAATTCTTTGTTTCTTATCTCATCTCATCTCATAGATATACAAATTGAGTTTACTTTATGAGAAAAAAAAAGCAGAAGCAAATAGTCAATCATTTTATAATGTAAAATATATACATAAAAACTAATTAGCGTTTTTCCTTGGCTACTTACTTAACATGCATGTTGCAGAAAGAGAGTTGGAGTGAAGAAGAAGAGATGGTATTAGTAGAAAGCCATGCGAAGCTCGGGAACCGATGGGCAGAGATCGCAAAGCGCATTCCTGGGAGAACAGAGAATGCAATAAAGAACCATTGGAATGCCACAAAGAGGAGGCAGAACTCAAGGAGAAAGAACAAAAGGCCAGCAAGTTCAAACGGAAAGCCACAGTCTTGTATCCTTCAAGACTACATCAGAAGCATGAGTAGTACTCAAACTAATTATAATAACAGCACCACCAAGAGCTCCACATCAGCATCAGCAATCTCAGAGGACCCTGCTTCTGCTGCAACCCAGCTCTCTGCAGATAATTCTGTTGTTATTACCACCAATGACGTCATCAATGATGAGTTACTCTTCATGCAACAACTTTTCAAGGTGAATCAATATCACACTCACACCCAGCAGCAGCAACCACTTGTCAATGTTAATGTTGAGCCTGAACCTGAACCTGAACCTGCTAGTGTTAACCACTACTCCTTGGGTGGTTATTCCCAGACTAGTAGTGGTGATGGGTTTGTTGATTCTGATCATCTCTATCTTTCTCCCTTGCTGAATGGAACTGCATCACTTTGCTGTGCTAATTATGGGATTAGTCAGAACCAGTACAACAACGTGGAATTGCATCTGGGGGAGATTCAAGATTGTTCAGAGGGAAAGAGAGAGATGGACTTGATAGAGTTGGTTACTAGAGCTTGCTGCTTCTGATCATCATCTGGTGGTCAATCTCTGAGCAGCATTTGGATGTTTAATTTAGTCTTATAATTGGCTTTCATTTTAGTGGACTGATTATGCTTGTTAATTCCTATGGGTTTTGGATCTAGACTTCCACGGTTTAATTTGTGCAGTTTATTTAGGATGTCTCTCTCTCATGATTTTGAGATTTTAAACTTCCTATATACCTTGTCCAAAGGTTTTAAACTGTTGTTGCAGTTGTGGTGGTTGTGGTTATGTTGCGAATGAATAATCTTGTGTCTGCTTTTCCTTAACTGCACTCTAGTTGAACTGTTGGATTAAGACATCAACTTCACATAATTGGTTTATATCTTGCATGAAATGAAACATTTTATTATAGGTGATTGCTATGGTACTTTCAAAAATTTATGGGTACTAGTACCCAGCTGACATGGACCAATTAAAAGTTTCCATGTGTATCTTATTAAACAGATTATTAAATGAAAAATAATTACAAAAAGATTTTCAATTTTTCTCATTCTCGTTTCCACCCCATTTCTCTCTCCTCTTATCTCTCTAGAAATGGGAATTGCAATTCTTCGTTCCCACGATTGCCTTCAAGATTGGTTCCTTCCGAACAATGTCTTTGCCATCGCCTCTTCACATATTAGATCTCGAAGAAATTCTATAAAATTTATATATAATGGAATGCAATTATACCCACCAGACCGCTAGGCCCTCCGTAGATACAGTAGCATGAGAATAGGGCCTATCTTTGCTCACTTTGGTTGGAACCAGTTGCCAAAGCTGAGCAAGCATCTTTTCCAAGTTCCTATTCACCATTGCAACTTTTTTTTTTCCAATCCCTTCACCTGCCAACACCAAAAGGTCACACCAAAAAGATCAGAAAAAAAAACCAAACAAAATCGAGAACAACATAAACAAAAGGTGCCATTTAGCATGGACCGATAAAAGACTAGACCAACTTGCACCAATGACACAGTGATCGTTGATATAATAATATTATAATAACAATGGTCCAGATTAGCGATTGGAAACCTGTACTAAAGTTGGGATAAGTAATTTTATGATATTTGTAGAGATGGGTTGGAAGGTAGTTAAATTTATAAAAAGTGGTGAAATTTAAATGTAATTACAATTTCAACCCATGATTAAAAATAATCACAAGTTTGGGTTAATCTTAATTAATTGTTTTATTCCATTAGGATAAAAAAAATTAAAACAAAAAAATTGAAAAATGAGTGTACGGAAACCCTTTCGTGTTAATAACGTTGACCGAAAATGGCAGTTTGCATACGCCATTGGATTCGTGAGTTTATTAAGAACAACATACACATATGGCAAGTACAAATCTGTCATTGGCATTTGTGTTTTTGAAAATCCATGGAAGAGTTATGACTAAGGTAGTTAAAACCGGATCGGGCATTGAACCGGTGAGGGCAGAGGTTCAAGGTTTAGAGGTTCGACCGGGGTTCAACCGGGATATAATTAAATAATATTATTTAAATTATAAATATAATATATAATACTATATATAGTATATAATATTATTTTAAACCCTAAATCCTATACAATATTGAGCAAAAATTAACATCAAAGTTATAACTTTATAAAGAAAAATTAAATTTGACTACTAAATGTCATAATTTATAACATAAAATATTCAAAATTACAAATAATTGAAGAAAGTGATATCTATTTCTTTAAAAAAATAAAAAATTTGAATTTTTTGATATTTTTGATTTTAAAAAAAAAATAAAAAAATCATTGAACCGGTCCAGCCGGTTTTCCCAGTTTTTGACCGATTTTTCCGATTTTTGACCGGTTCTTATGCAGGGCGGTTCTCTGGGTATTATGGACTGGACTGGGGTCCGATTCCCGGTTCGACCGCCGGTCCGGTTTTGACTACACTGGTTATGACACTGCGACAATTTGAAGCGAGGTTGGATTTTGTTTTCAATGGTAACATGATTTGTTAAGTGTTGGGTCCAAAGTAGGTAATGGAGGTTTGTGCGGTGTAGTGCCATCGCTGGAAATGAAGAGACGAAAGTTGCAGGTTGGGGCCATGGAAGAAAGGGACTTCAGAAGGCGATAGGTTTGTTTCGGGAGGAGGACTTTTCTTTTTGGTAGAGTCTGTCAATTTGTTTTGGTGAATAAGACGTGATTAATTTTTTTTGACACAGAACATATCATTTTTTTGTTAGAATATTCATTAATTACATAGTCTGGTAATTTTTGATAAATTATGGACATAATTATCATTATTGGATCTTTGGGGGAATCTTTATAAATATAAAAAAACTAGCAGTGACTTACTATTACAGGTCACTGTATCATTGGTGCAAGTTGGTCCAATCTTTTATCGGACCATGCTAAAAGCCACCTAAACAAAAAGAAGAAGTGGAACTTATAAAACAAAATCATGGGAAAAATCAAAACAATATCAACGAAAATTAGATGTTGAAAGAGACATAAAGTAGAGGGATCATGTTGTTGGTGTTTGCTACTAAGGAACCCACTGAAATTAGAAACCCTCCTTTTTTGATCGGATCAGAGCAATTTGGATTCGCCTAATGAAGAAGTAGAAGGAGAAGTGAGAGAGATAAGTTTTGGAATAGGGATTTTGGTTTTTGAGTTGTGATGATCGAGCACGGTCACAGACAAGGAATTTTTAATTTTGGCTTGTTGTGCACAGTGATTGGGATTTTGGTTTTGTTGCTAGGATTCTGGGAAAAGAAGAAAAAAACTGGGGTGGAAATTGAAATGAGAAAAATGGAAGATCTGTTTGTAATTATCTTTATTTTAATTACCTAGTTAGTGGAATACATATGGAAGCCTATAATTGATCCATGTCAGCTGGGTACCGCTACCCAATAAACTCACATGGGTACCAAAGAATCTACCTTTATTATATGTTAATTATGATGTTGTTACTTGATATATATAGTTCGCTGTGACGGCTGATGTAGAGATTTCTGCTTTGTTTTTTTTTTGTTTTTTTTATTGTGAACACATGGTAATTATATTGTTTTAATTTGTTCTATTTTATTATTTACGGCTGCTAAACTACAGCAGTATTTTCTGTGCTTTTTTCCTTCCTTTATTCCCATTTTCGTTGTCTTTTAGGTTACTAGTTTGCTCGACGCCTTCTCAGCTTTCGAATTAGATGCTTGAAATCAATTAATGATCGCACGGACTTTAGGTCAAAGTGTTCACGTAAAAAAAAACCCTCTCTTTTTTGGTAAAAAGAAAGAAAGAGAAGTACCTTTTTTTTTGGGTCTATAAGAGAAGTACCTTTATACAATAGTGTTTCTCTTCACATCCACCACAGGTACCTTTGCTTTGTGCCTTTGTTGTTTGGGCCGTTTGACTCTAGGCCTTTAGGCCGTTTTAATGAAGTATCTCTGGAGAAAAAAAAACAAATAAAAAGGGGTTTTTCTGTCTACACATACGTACTTTTCTACTCACACATACCCGATGCGGAACTAATAGTTCCATAGGTATTTTTTTTTAAAACATACATGATGCGGAACTAATAGTTTCGCACGTTGTACTTCAATACAAAACTAATAGTTCCGCATGTATTATTTGTATGTGTGTGCTATAAATAACACATGCGAAACTATTAGTTTCGCACTGATGCGGAACTATTACTTCCTTCCACACCACACTGATATGGAACTAATAGTTCAGCACTGCTACGTATGTGTATTTAGCAAAACATATATGTGCAAATAGAAGCTGCCATAAAAAGGATATACGTGAAAAAAGTTCTTTTGGGGCGTGGTGTGCAGTGTGCTCACTTCAGGGCCCAACGACCCTCTTAAAGCCCAAAATGATAAGCCACATTGACAATGAAAAGGATAAAATTAACTAATAAACAAGAAAGGGATAAAAATAACAAGAAAAAGAATGATTAATTTTATCATTTTTCCTCCTTACAAAAATACTTATACAGATTTAACTATTAGTGATGAATTATGACATCGGCCAAATTAAAATTTAGGGCATCGCTAGCTATAATCAAAATTATGTAAATACTTAACTATAATCAAAAGTGTTGATAACTCATTTGTATATACCAAGAGAGAAAAAAAACTTACCCAAAGTGCTGAAGAAAAATGCAATTTTTCTTTCAAAAAATAATCAACACCAAAACACACCATCAGTTTAAGTTTAATTGAATTACTAAAATAATAACCAAAACCAAACACAAGTTCTCTTCAGGTCAAATTATTTACCCACCCGTACGCGCGAGCACACAGCTTCTATGTGTTCATAAACAAAATGAACGAGATAATAATAAAAATAATAATAATAATAATAATATTGATTTTGTTTTTCCAATGGAAATTAATAAGGTATGGACAATTTAAAGTGGTGTGATGCGTGGAGGTGGAATTGTAAGAAGAATTGACGGTGGCAAAGCGGTATGGGGTGGCGGATGGAGACATACATGCATGAGTGAATCGGATAATGAACTGTATACATTGTGAAAATGGCGTCATTTTCTGCTTGACTTTTCTTCATTACTTGATCTAAATAGTAGAAATCCCATCCCTAAATCAATGCATGTCATATGCTTGATGAAAAGCAAGCCCTCAATCATGCATGGATCGATCGATGCTACCTAATTTTGCTAGATGTTCGATCTTATTTGGTTATGTTTGGAAGCAAGTCTCGTAACACAAAGAAGAAACAATAAACTACAATGACAGTTAAGTATGTATATATATATATATATTCAAAGAGTAAAGGAGAAAACTTAACTAATTATGCAAAGGTACCTGTGGTGGATGTGAAGGGAAACACTAGCAGGTTTGAAGTGTGACATACATTTATTGACTAATGAATTACAAATTATTTTTTTTATATGAAAATATGGAATAGGCAAACCTTTTTTTTATTTCTTTTATTGTCATTCCATACCTTTCTTCATGTTATTATAGTTTTGCAGTACACCCTTGGAACCATTGTCACATGGCGTAGTAGGTTAGAAATCATGGTGAAGGCTACCGTGAGGCACTGCATCTGCCTCGGCCACACAGGTGTGGCATTAAAATAACTGCGTATTATCGGTCTGAATAAATTTTGTAAAATTGTAAACTACACTCGTCAGTGACAGTTAATAAAATTGCAAAAAACAACACCTCATCAATCACTCTTTGCATGGAGTTCACATATTCATAATTTTTCAACTCTCACCTAACACTTTATCTATTTTTTTTATATATCTTTTCTTTCTACATCACCTATTTATTAGATCTATTACTCATTTCTCTTTTATTCCGATATCTCTCGATGTTTAAATTGGGAATGGGGGTATCTATCAATCATTTTTATAAATAAATCATCTAAATTATTCATTATAATATTATTGACGGTCATAAATCGTTCATAGTAGATCTCTTTAAACGCGGCCAAAAAAATCCCTTGCTTCAATTTTCAGCCAGTCATTCACCATTTGCCTTGTGTCTTCTAATTGATTGATTCTTTGAACAGAAGAAAATAATCACAGACCGCGCTCGCCAAGTACTGTCCTACAGTGCTACTTACATAAGCAAATGAAATCATCAATAATCAAATGATTCAAATCAATAGAGAGAAAAGTATCTTCATGCCACAATATCCCCACGTGAATCACGGTCCTCTCATCGCCAATATTTTAATCATTTTTAAGATTATATAGAAACCGAAAACGGCGTTTATGGGAAAATATTTAAATACACATTGGCATGTGATTCTGCCATCGAAAAAACGAAAAAAAAAAGATAAGGAACATGATAATACGCGCAAAAGCAAATCCTGCTCCATTTCAAAGTCTTTAGTCCATTTCCCTATTCACACTCTAAATAGTATCTCCAAGTGAAACGCACTTTTGCCAACATGCCAAGCAATATGCACACGCATCCCGTCCCCAAAACGCCACCTCCCCCACATTCCCCTCTCGTTCCGAAAAATACAATTCATTCATTCACATAACTATTATATAACTCGGCGTAACATAAAGTAAGGAAGTAATTCATAACTCAATGAAAGATTAACACGTGCCCATTGTAAGAGATATGTACAGTAATAATAATAATAATTACAAATTGTACAATATTCATGATGATTATTCCATCACCTTCGCTCTTCACCTCAGCACCCCTCTATCCCCATTAAAAAAATTTAAAAGTTCAAAAAAGATGATATATAAGCTACAAAAATTTTCTTCTTTTTTTTCTTTTCCTTTCTTCTCTATATATATATATTTTTTTTTTTCCCTGCAATTTGTTTTTGGTTGATTATTGTTGTGGACTTTATAACTTAGACTTCATGGGAGGTGTTGTCCGGGGAGGATAGAGGGAAGCATGTGTCCTCGCCACCGGTGTTCCATAGAAAATGAGCATAGTTTGCAGCATAGTAGGAGTTGCTGGGTTCAGCAGAGATTGCTTCCAAATATGTCTCCTCCGCAGCCCACAAATCGTTCTTCACTTTCCAAAGGAAGGTGGCGTATTTACTATAAGCCTCCGCGTCTGGTGGCTCCACCTCTGTCGCTCTCTTGAAGTACTCCTCCGCCCTGTTTGTTCAAAGCACCAAACATGTCAATAACACAACATAACTACTTTTCACATGTAAATTGCAAGCTAATATACTAATAATATAGATTTCGATTCAGTTGAATCACTTTATAGATATTTTCCTCCTAGTTGTAGTTGTACGTCTGAAAAGAAAAGTCAACGAGATTACGTGTGGGATCTCTCTTATCATGCACGTGGAGATCACGTGCAGAAGACGATAGAACTTGCTCTCATGACACCAGTGGAGTGGTACACTGGTACAGGGAAACTAGACCGCATACTCATCTATCAAGATTCAATTTGGACAAAAAGCGATTTGTTTTTTTCCTCCTTTCCTTTCTCCAGTTTTGGTTAGATTTTCCGGAGCATAAACAGACCAAAATCGCCCGCTGATTGATTGATTATATTCTTCGCACTATCGGAGTTTCCGAGCAATAAACTTCTAATTGGTAACATAACTCCGATAGAAATAGGTAGGTTAGTGGTTACGTTGTATAATATAGTATAGTATAGTATATCCGTGATTATTTTTAAGATCATCTCGTTACACCTTTATAACCCTATGTAATGTAATTAACATGAAATCGAGTTACTATTAAGAATGAGTAACAATTAAATTAAAAATTATTAATATGTACGTTATTTTTAGTCCCCATGACAAGACTTATTTTTCTATTCAGCACCCCTTATATTTTTATTTTAATATTATAATAATATGACGAAACAAAATTTAGTCATTCCGAATAAGAAATCATTTGAAGATCGTCAAGTAATAAATGGCATATCATGAACAAGTGGTTTTAAAGCTGTTGTTATTAGTAGTATAAGTTAAAGGAATCGAAAAAGCTACCAAAATTGGGAAGTTAAATGAGATCACGAGAGTGAAAGTTGAAACTTGAAAAATAGGAAAAGATGAAAGACGTGATACGCACCTGTCATTGTCGTGTGCAACGAGGTAGAGGAACTGAGCATAGTTGGCAAGAAGGAGAGGGTTGTTGGGTTCCTGCGACAACCCGGTTTGATAAACAAGCTCTGTGCTCAAGTACTCGGCATAGTCATCGGATTCCATCCTCGCCGTAACCGGCGAAACGAGTCGTTTCATGGTGTCGTGATCCAAACCCACATCCAAGCTCGAGGAAGCTTCTTCCACCATAGAGTTCCACAGCTTCGCCTCTTCTTCCTCTTGCCCCGTCGTTGACACCGACAACTCTGTTTCCCCTGTTTTGAAAACCTGCGAGGAGGACCCACCTCCATCGGGGATAACCGTTCCGCTTCTGAACCGGTCCGACCGGTCAAACCTTCCATCCCCATCGGTCCCGTTTGCAATCGGCCGGAACTTCCCTCCGCCGCCATTCACGCCGCCGACGGAGGCCATTTTGTCACCACTCGACACCGAGAACGACTTGATTGCAGAGGAATCGAACTTTCGGAACTCGCCGGGGTTGTTCTCCTGGTCCCGGAACTCTATCACGGAGGCTGCCCCCGGCGGCGGTGAAGCGATGGCGGCGTTGCTGGCCATTGAGTGGACGGTGAAGTTAGCAAGTAGAATCATGACGTAGACCATGAGGGTCGGTGTGTGAGAGAAGACTTGTTGGAAGAGCCACACGAAGGAAGCGTGCATTTCGTTCTGAACCCTTTCGAGAATCCCTTGTAAATCTTCGTAGAGCAGTGCCTCCCTCATTTGCAGGGTGAAGCTGTGGAGCTCTCGGATGATGAAAACCATTGAAGAGAAAGCTTTCTTCACGGAGCAGCACGCTGATTCCCCTGCCTCTCTGAACCCTTCCTTCCACTGCAGCTTCTTCTTGATGATTCTCAGAGAGAAAGGGAGTTCCACGCTGTTTGCTTTCCGCTCGATGTTCGCCGGAATAATCTCGAACTCCGGCGCGAAATTAACTGCCGGAGATGGAACTTCCTCGCCGGAATCGGAATCCGTTGCATTGTTGTTGACGTCGTCGTCGGAGAGTTGGAACCTGAGGGCTAGGTCCTCGATCTTCTTGGCGAACTTTTCGTCGGAGAAGGACTCCAAGCTTGCACTGCAGGCCCTTCTTATGGTTCCCCTGCGAGTGGAAAGTGGGAAGTGATCGAAAGATCGAGATCTGTGAAGAAGCTGGGTTGAAGGGAAGAGGCTTGAACGGTTCGCGAATCGGCACACTAGGGAACTTGGGATGATGTTGTTGTTGCGGGTTCGTGGTTTGGAGGAAGGAGAGGAGATTGCAGAGGCTAGAGCTTGAGATGAAGATGGAGAATGAGGAACAACTGGCGGCTGCGACAATTGCAAAACCTGAAGTCCCATTCCCATGATGATGATGTTTTAACTTCCAACAAGGGTTTGAAATTTCAAAGAGAATGAGGAAAATAGGAAACTGATTTGAGGCTTGGGGATAGGAACAGGAATCAGAATCAGAATCAGAGTGCCCCAAAAGATGAAACTTTGAAAATACTTGAGGAATAGGAAAACTGGGAACCACCCTTTATGCACAAAACCCACGAAAAGTCTTCGCCTTTCTTCCTTTTAGCCTACTCCAACCTGCAAAATCAACAAAACAAGTCCATTGGAAAAAGGCACAGAAAAAATTGAAAGTAGCAAAACCAAAGGCCATGGGGCGTGAACGTGAAAGAGAAAATTCACTTTATCGAAATTCAAGTCAAAACTCCTCAAAAGGGGTTGTAATTTCTAATAATACAATACTAGTAATACTAATTTAAAGGTAAACAAGCCCGTAATGATGATTACAATTGCCACGAAAATCGGATCGGAGACGGGACTCGAGGGAGAGCGAGATCCGAGAGAATGGAAGAGTGTTATTATGGTTTGTGAACTTACTCAAACGGAGGTGGACGCGGTTTTTTTTTTCGCTATTATTTGTCGGCGTGTAGTGTTCTCCGATGAGGGCGGTGACGGAGGCGAAGCGCAATGGTTGCAGCTTCGGTTTATATCAAAAAAGTTGCAAAGGATGAAGGGCGTGATGTATATATAGGCAAAGACGAAATGAGCGAGAAAAATATCAGTAGGTTCTGACCGGCTGCGACGGTATAAGTGGTCCCACTGTATGTATGTATTGCATACGAACCGCCATGGTGCCTTACAGCTGCCTCATGTTGGAATTGGATTGGGTGCAGTCAGCTTTTTCAGCAGTCACGCAGTGAACAAATATGATCCGTTGGATTGAGATCGGACGGCTCATATTGATTTCATTTTAGAACCGATTTTATCCCTAAAATTATGAACCGTCCGATCTCAATCCAATGGTTCCGATCACTGACAGCATTACTGCTTGATTGCACCAAATCTATTTCCCCGACTGCAGTGCGCAGAGCGCTCTCTCTCTACCGTCCTTTTTAAAATTACGAGAGATTTTTTATTTATTTATTTAAAAAGCTCATACAATTTGATTAACAAAGATATATTTTGTGTTTTTAAGTTATAGTTATTTTAATTTAAAAAGTTATGATTATGACTTGCATAGTTTAACCATGTAAAGTGCTCTTCTTAACCAATTAAAGAGGTTTAAATCGTGATATTATATACCAACATGGTATGATAGATGGTAGATACTTAAGTCCCTTAAATATGATGTTGAGAGTTTGATTCTATTCCATGTGTATGGAGAGGTCAACCTCTAGTCTCCACAGGCGGATAGAGGATACTCAGGCTCACCCAAAAAATTTATAATATTATATAGTAAACATATATTTTAAACAATAATTAAGGTACGGAGAGATAATTGTTCAATGAAAAATTAATAAGTAAAATTTTCATAATATATATACATATAATATAATGTAATTTTTTACAATATTAATTATTTTAAAATTGACGAATATAATTCTATACTTCATCTTCTTAAAATATGGTCTGCTATGGAAAAGATAAACTCTAAATTGAAAAGGTCTCTAAATAATTGATAATCTTATATATTTAATTTAAGAGAAACTTGTACATTTTTTTAGCGTCTTTGGATGTAAAACAACTTATAAGTCGGAATGTAAAAATTTTTGTTGATTTCTTGACACTAAAAAAGCATAAGATTACATTTTATGTAAATTATGATTCATTATTAATTCAAAAAATAATTCACTTAATAAAATTCAAATTCAAATACGTTACATCATTGTAATTAATATCTTCCTCTTTTATGATCTAAGTTACTAGAGGGCACCTTTTAGTCGACGGTCACGGCGGCTAGATGGTGGATCCGAGCTGGCCGTTAAGCTCTTGCCACGTGCCGAAGTGAGATGCATTTACTTAATTACTTTTGTGGGGAAAAAATATTGGCAGAAGGTCGCGAACATACCGTGATTATTACTCACCGACCCTTCCGCTGCAATCGCTCTAGGGACACGTATCCTCCCCGAAAAAGCGTTACCATTCATTCACCAACAAAAAAAAAAACGTGACCATTCTCTTCCTTTGTCTTCTCCTTCATAAAAGGAGTTTGTTCCCACTTCCCAGCAGCACCCCCAAAAAGCACAGCTCCCCTTTCCCATATTTTATTCACACCTGAAAATGTAAGGAAAAAAAATATTTATTAGAAAGACAGTGTTCGACTTTGAGACTTCACTTGAAAAAACATTCATACTGCCTTCATGTATTTATAAATTTTTATTTTAAATTAATTTGTATATTTTTCTTTAAAAAAATTATCAACTCATTAAACAAAATTTTAAATTCATAAGTAAAATTATAAATGTATTCAGAAACCTGCATGAGCTATAATAATCTAAAACTATATTATTATCTATAAAACAAAAATAGATTTATGTAAAAGATCAATCATATAAATATATCATCGATCATCTTATATCATTAATATTTACTTTATTAATTTTTGTAACAACAGATCTACATATACTTCTGATTCAATTAACTCGTTCATTAACTCTTAGCTCCAAGCTAAAAATATATTTTCTTTAATTTTCAACTAATTTATCAGCTTTATTTTACCAAATCGGACCATATTCTTCCAACTCCCTAAAAGACAATGAGACATTTGGAATGGTGGCAAGCCATAATTCAACTCTTGGTCTTTCTGATTAATTAAGTTAATCACCATTTCAGTTCTTTAACACTTTTATTCAAATTTAATTCATTATTTTTTTAATTAGTATAATTAGGTATATCTTGTTTTTTCTCAACAATAAAAATTTCAAAAACCTCATCTTCAATTCAACTAATTAAGGAATACTTACCAGGTTTAAATATTGAAAAATACACTCTAGATGACTAGTAATTAAGACCAACGTTGGGAAAAGAGGGTTCTTTTTTTTTTTTATAATTTCTTGATTCTTAGCCTACGCAAGCCACTTTGGCTTTTCATGTAGTTGTTGAAGTTAAAGCATTGTCAATTTGCCATTTTGGTGACATTAAATACCATAAATTGTTTTCTTTATAATCCTACCGCAATATTTGTTTGAGTTATCTTTGACATAATGTATTAAAACATAATTAAGGAGGGGGAAATAATTTTCAAGATAACAAAGATATCATATGCATCACATTTTCATTTTTCATTTACCAACTTGGCTCCATGTGTAAGACATTTTTTTCTTACAAGTAAGGATAGGGGTGTTCACATATATTGGATCGAATCGATTTTGAGGAAAATTATCCAATGCAATCCCTTCAATTTTTCTATTTGACTATTCAATCAAACGCCGATTCAATCCAAATATTTTCGGTTTGGATTGAATAGATTTTTTTATTTTTAAAAAAATATTTTTTTTGATACATAACGAAAACAAAACAACTGCACCGTGTGGTACGGCAAACCATAGCTTTTTTTTTTCATAAGTCACCCCATAGCATCTTCTACTAGACAAAGCTTAAGGAAAGGTGAAACTCCAAGAAAATGGGCTAGAGTGCCACGATGAGACAGAACATTGGCGTAATGATTGGCCTCCCAAAAAACATGAACCAAAGATTCTTCCACTCTGAAGACTGAAACAAGCTCAAAATATCTTCAAGGGTAGGATATGGAGAAATGCCGGCACTGCATGCATATAACTTATTATAAATATTTTTAAAATGGATAAAAGAACTTATTAAAAAATATTTTTATCTCCATCTTATAAAGCATATTCGGAGGAACAAATAAATAAATAGGCTTATTATTATACATCCTAAAATTAAGGGTTAACTAGTATCTTATGAAAACAACAGGAAAGAATGCTAATTAAGTATGATCGATGGAGTACACAATCACACGTAATAATATTGCATAAAGAGAACAATATCTTTTGTAGAAATAAAGATTAATTAATAGTAATTATAGAATCATCACATTTTACATCACATTATAAAATACATTGTTTTAAAATATAAATTGTACGTCTTAACATCTTTTAAATAAAAATACAAGGTAACAATGTAATTTTGAAAACAAGAGTACATGTATATATGAAATCGGTTTAGTTTGAATTGGATTGGTGGTTTTCAATTTTACCACGACGGAAAAAACAAATCCAATCCGACAAATTTTTTAGTTTTTGATCTGTTTGATTTTTGGTTGCCGGTTTGATTATTACGGTTTATACCAGTTAATAAACACTTATGTAGGAATAGATCTACACAGGAATTAGGGGAGATAGGCCCCTTATTTTTTTCAATTCTAAAATTACTAGAAGTCTTGGACCGTACTAGAAGGTCCCTCCACTATAGCTCACGTGATTAGATGCTAGGGGGACACGAAGGGTTAGGGGATCGATCCCCCACCTCCACCTCCACCTCCACCCCCTATCTCCCTCTCCAATGACAAAAAAAAAGACTATATTAGAAGTGTATGGAAACAAAACGACAAAAAGGATATTATAGTAACTGAAGCAAAAATTTGGACATGTGGGAAAATTTTAATATATATTTAGTTAGTCAATTGACAACTAAGATTTGGTGATGAGCACTAAAGACGGTCATTGTTAGTGCAACAATAGGCCGTATTTGTTAAATAATGACTACACAATATCTTCATTAAAAAATCTCTCACCTCTTGTTTAATTTGATAGCTATTTATTTGTTATATTATTCACGGGCAAGTAGAAGGAAAAATAAAATAAAACTATCTAAAGCCTGGGGGAAGAAAGAGGGTGAGAAACCAACGGTGCAGAATGAAACTCGAAAGGAAAAATAAAATAGGGGAAAAAACAGAAGTGAGAAAATAAGGCCAAATTGCTGAAGCTGGCTCCACCTCCACGAGGGAGACAGCAGAATCAAATCAACGGCTAAATCTTATACTGACTACTGAGATTATCTTCCACGGTCCAGATTGATTCCCTGGCATGATTTCGCTTTCTGTTTTCTTTTGTGTTGATAGTAATCTCTATGGTCTTATAAGGGAGAGATTCTTTAGTACCTTGTCGTACTCGTGGGAATACGATGAATTATTTGAAGATGATGTGTGCTGATAATATATTAAAATCCTACATGTCTATTCTTTCATTTTTTTTTGTGTTCGGGAGGCGTGCTCCAGGGGAAGGAATGTGTTAGTGTGATGCACTAAATCACAAGTGTGCTTCATATCAATAATATTCACCAAGATGAAAGATATATGATTGGTTAAATATTGTGACATGAATAATGGCCTTATGATAAGTTTTGTAAGCAATAATTTTGAGGGTTCGCACTTTGACATATCATATTAAACATAATATATAGGATAAACTTATGCAATATATCATAGATTCATAGTTTTATCAGTTATCTAATTGGAATATTATATATATGAGCAAAAATTAAATTACATTGGCGTAATACTTTAGCAATGTTATTATACCGTTAATAACTTTTCACTAGACTGTTAGATTAAAAATTACTATTATATAGATCATTTCTATAAAATTTTAAATCAATCTAAAATCATTTAATGTGTCATTAAAAAAATTGAAGCTCTTATTGCAATTAAAGAAACATCTCATGAGATATGGCACACTTGCCGAGTGGACATCCAATTTAAGATTCTCCTAAATCTACTTCAATTTCAAGTTTTATTTTAAAAAAAAATATCACAGTGACTTGTGGGGACCTATTCCTACACTTTCCTCTAAAAAATTTCAGTATTATGTAATTTTTGTTGATCATATTACTCGCTACATATAGATATATACTAGAACGTGACCCGTGCGATGTCCGGGTGTTTTCTATGTATTTTTTTAGAAAATATTATCTTAATTTTAAGATTTTTAGTATCATATTTTGACCATAGTTAGTTTATTTAGTTTACAAAAGTGATGTTTTATATATAGTAGGTTAGATTTTAGACGTATGTCTAAATTTTGCAAGACTTGTGCATAAAATTTATTTTATTTAACGGTAATATGATAGGTGGGCTATTAGATTATTGTCTTGAAGTGAATACCTTTGTGAAACAGTAATATGATTAGCAATTTAGTGTCCAATATTGGAAATTACATCAATCAATGGGAAAAATAGGTATCAAATTGAGGACAAAGAACTTGAGATCACTTGTTAATTTGCATCATTCGTTTACATATACTCTCATAAATAAATATTTTATGGGACATTACATTAACATCTAAATCTCTATGAAAAGAATTATACTTTATTATAATTTTAGTACTTTTTTGAAACCACTATTAAAATAATTTTAATAGCAATGCATGGGTTAGGTTGCAGCTTGATTTAAAGTGCAAAAAATGAACAATATGGAGAAATTATCCCATTTTTGAGCAAATTTTCAACTAAAAAAAGTCATTTAAAAACAAATTACATGCAACTTAAAGCAAATATTCTTATTTCTCATTCATTCTTCTCTTCACAAACAATTGACCAATAGATAAAATATGTTAAAATTTCGAAGAGAATAATATAGAAGAAACATTAACCCTTGCTTTTGTGACCAATTTAAACAAACTCATTATTGATTTCTCATCTTTTCAACTTACTTTCATTGTTTATCAATATATTAATAGTTCTCAAGCATATATTGACCATAGATGAAAAAAGTTATAAGACAGTAAAAGTAGAATAAGGTCTATCCAATAATTCAATAGTAGCTTACCATAATTTTAATCATAAAGTTCACATGAACCTTATTATAACATGTCTCTCCCATATGTTATAGCTAGTCTGTCTATTTATTCCCACAATCTATAAAGAATAGACAATTCAGCCAATCATTATAAAATAACTTGAACTCCAAATACATAATAATTTTAGAAACAAACAATTAAAAATAAAATTATTTTTCCTGATTGAAGAAACTGTATACACCACAGATTTTGTAGGTGTTGTGCGAACAAACCTAATAAAAAAAACAATTATAGAGCAAACCAAAATACATAGAAAAACCAACCTTAAAAATATGTTGGTGGCCCTAAAAAATAACAAACGTCGAATTGATTGAATAAAATTTAAATAAAAATAATTTAAAAATAGGCCATAATAATTTTTTACTTGAATGAAGAAATTGTATCATTTTACAGATGATATGTGAGCAACGTAACCAAAAAAAGGTGTTGTGTGAACAACCAAATTGAAAAAACAATTAGAAAGCAAACCCAGAAACAAAAATGAAAGAAGAGAAAACCAACCTTAAAAATATGTTAGTGACCCTAAAATATAGAAACATTGGACTGGTTGAATAAAATTTATATACAAATAATTTAAAAACAAACCATAATAATTTGTTCTTGAATGTAGAAACTGTATCATTTTACAGGTGTTGTATGAGCAATGTAACAAAATGTGTTATGTGAGCGATATAACCATACAAAAAATAATAAAAGATCAAACCCATAAGCTCTCCCAAAAAAAAATCATCACATCATATAGATAAATCGACAATAACTCATTTCTAAAATCAATAGGCAGTAACCCATTCTTAAAATGCTTGAAAATAAGAAATCACCCCTAGATGAATCTGACTTTTTCGTGGATGCATACCCATTAATAATTGGTTTTTTCCTCAAAGATAATGCAAAACAAATAAATTAGTAACTCAACTATCCTCATAAGGTGTTTGTAAATCTGATGATAGACCTCTTGATAGTTTATTAATCAATAAGCTAATACAAAATATATACAAAGTAGATGACATCAGTTTCAGCACAAAAGACCAAGTGCATAATCTAATCGAAAATCACAGAACCATGACGTGAAATTTGCTAGGGAAAACAAAGCCACCAATTCTTGGAGACACCTGACATTGGGTGAGCAAGATTGCTCCTCTCGCTGTCTTGTTTTTTATCCTCCCTTTGATTCCACCTGACTCTGATGGGAATTAGCTTTAGGAATTAGAGAGAATATTTATACCAATCTTGTTCTGACTTTTGAACATCCCCACACCTGCTCAACTATACGTATCACCTTCCACACAAAAATGAATGCTTACACATTTAAGATTTGATTCAAATGGACGTTTCAACTTTAAAATTATAATAACAGAACTATTAGAAAAATAGGAAATAGAGCTATTAGTATATATTTTTCTTGTAATCCAACAATATGACTACTTTTTTTTAATCCTAGCAATATACGAGATCTAATGGTAAAAAACGACATGGCCTTTCTTTGTCCTCATGCGTTACAATTGTTGCCATATTGTGCTAATAATGTTATTTATTATTATTACAGATAAAACCAATAAAAGCTACAAAACTATGGTAATTTACTTCTTTGCCCCTGATTTAGATAAAAATACCTAAACTACCCAAGCGAACACTCTTTTAGATTATTATTTAATTTTCTCCAATTTTAAATAATATCATTTGAAAAAAGAATTAAGAAATTGTATAACAAAAATAACTTACAAAAATATTTAATTCCCACTACATAGAAAATGTAGAACAATAAATACAATATTACAAAAAAAATTAAATTATTACACTATTTTCAAGTATAATTTTATAATTGTTATATTATTATTTAGTTATTTTCAATTTTAAATAATATTATTTGACAAAAGAATTAAGAAATTGTAAAACAAAAATAAATTACAATAATATTTAATTCTCACTATATAGAAAATGTAGAACAATAAATACAATAGTACAAATAAATTAAAAATTTTAAAAAATAAGTCAAAATTGCCTCCACAACCTTCTTTTATATCCCTTTACCAAATTACCCCTATTCTACTTAAAATATGGCAATAATACCCAGACCTTTATATATATATATATAGATATAGATATCCTTTAAAAAGGAAATCTTATGTTTTCTTAGATTTCAAGCTAGCATTTGTTAGAGAAATATTTTGACAGATAGATTAAAATATCTCAAAAGTAATAGCGGTAAAGGATTTTGGATTACAAATTTTTTGTTACCAATGCTTTCCATTTTAATTAAAGACACCTACACATGCTTTTTTTTCTAGAAAAATAGTTTACAGTGTTTTTTTTTTTTATATAGTCCCCTTCATAAAGGATATCATTGGCATTCATTGCCTCCATCCACACGCTTGCAATTCATCATGCATATGCAGTGTGTTTTAATGAAAATTATTTATCTCACAAATTCCACACAATCACATTAATTTTATGATTTTCCTAACTCCAATATTGTATGGTTTTTCAAGAGGTGCAAATGATACCTCACCGTATATATGACGTACGATTAATCATTTATCCCCTCTAACTCTGAGGCAAGTGCATCTTCATAGAGCTGGGTAACATGGGCTTTGGCCCGCGTACATCATGCTTAGCCTGCGTATATAGAGAAAAGTCTTTGACCAAAAAAAAAAGGAAGAGAAAAGTGTACATTTTTTCTCTCTGTTTTAAGAAAAGAAAACCACAACCATATATAGATGTAAATATATACGTGGAAATATTGAAGGCATGGGGGCGTTGTGACAATTCATGTTGTGTGTCGAGGAATAGCAAAGAACACCAAGAAAGCAGGACGAAGGAGATAATGTGATTAATTAAACCAGACAAAACAAAGCTTCCAAAAAGAAAATGCCAATGCAATATTGTCATTCAGTGACAATAATTACGAGGAAGAAAACATATAAGGCATCTTTTTCACATAAACAAACATGCATATATATCTCTTTGAAGCAAATAATTAGCAATAAGAACTTAATTACTAGCTAACCTAGTAGCAACGATAAAAGGATGTTTCAACGCGCGTCTCACTTTGGGCATAGGCCTACAAGTTTGTTGAAGCCTATGGAAGAATCGCGAGAAAGCGCATTCATACTAAAGCTTTAAGAGTAAAATTAAAGCGCGCGTTGATAAAAGTTGAGCAAATATTTCATCACGTGGCCGAAAATTACTATCTTTTTCCTGCTTGGTTTCATATTACACGATATGAAAACATTGCAGAGGCATATATACATATTTCTGCGAGCCATTGCACAACACCTGTCAAATACTACCACTTTCTAATTCCTTAGATCCATGACCATAAATCATGGATCGGTTGTCGTTATCAAATTTTATAAGGTAAAGTTCCAGAATCATAGCCCCTGTGTTTTTCTCTTATTATTTTACTCTACTATAAATTAGAACTTGTGTACATATAATAATATATATTGGAGATAAAAGTATTTTCATACACTTTATTTTGGTAGAAAATGGTTTTCCTACTGTGATTCAGTAATTAATTTAGTTAATTTTTTCATTGAAGATGTTAGATGACCAAATATTTTGTGTCCTTAAATAAATTATTATCGTAAAACATTCACATTTTACATATGTGTAAATGAACTTAAAACAAGAGAAAAAGTATTAATAAGTCACAGTGATCAAGAAAGTTAATTTTAAGTTAATTTAATTTTTTTTATCTTATCAAATAATGAACTTCATTCCCTAAACTATCCTTAATAAAAAGGATAATTGAAATTAAAATATGTATTAAATAAATAATATTTTTTAGAAAAAATTATTAAATAGGATAAAATTAGTTAATATTCGCTTATATCACTTAGACTATTTTTTGTTTATATTTGAGTCCAGAATAGTATTAATTAAAGTGGAGCCATATAATTAACACAGTACCGTCTCTATTAGCGGCACTTTTTTTTTAATAATTTTAAATCTTTCTACTTTTTATTTCTACAAATTCTTCTAATTACTAAATAAAAAAATATTAAATATTTTTTATATTTTTTATGTTTTCAAGATATTAATTGTATTCTCTTTCTTATTTTATAAAGTAATAAAAAAATATATAAAAAAAATTATAGGAGAATATACCATTTTTTTTTTGCGTATTAATGCAGGGGGTCACTACCGTGCATGTAAGGTGGGCAAAGTCAGTGGTCTCTAACCATTGTCCCTGTCTAGGGGAGTGCCTTAAAAATGTGGGGTAACCCCGGAAATGTGTTTCACGTAGGCACTGTTACTTAAAAAAAGTGGCCATTTAACGGATTCTTTCATCTCAACGGCCCCCAATTATTGTAGTTGTGGAAAGAATTTGAGCGAGTGGTTGGTCTCTCTATCTATCGATCTTGTCCCTTGAATCCCCATGATTGAGACTGATCTGATGTTGGGAACGTGTTACATTCAGGAATATGCTCAGCTCCTGTGTGGTCCGAACATAATTGCGCACCTAGAGTACAGTTTATTGATTTAAAAGGTGTTGCTTTTTTTTTTTCCTTATTGCAATTGATAACGAAAACTGTAGTTTTAATTTGTGATTGAGATTCTACGTAGTTCATTAAAAGCAAAATGAAATTAAGAAATTAATTTGTTTTGAATCCATTATGTGCATTTATGATGTAGAAAACAGAATGTGAATGCACCGCGACATATCGTCTATTTCTTCTCCTTTCAATTTATAATTAATTCCCTTCTTATCAAGACTCTGAATAGATGCATATGTTTTTCTGACCAATAAATTTAGTAAAGTTGGGTCCCGAGAGTTCCACATAGTCAGAGAAAGTCACTAATACTTAGAGAGCACTTGTAGGAAGAGGCTTATATATTGTCCACCAATCATGTCCTCACATCGACAGAGAAAATCGAACTCAGGTTTTTAAGCCAGGTCAATTCTTTAGTAACTAGACCAACCATGGTTGGTAGGTAGATGTATATGTTTAATGAATAATGAATGAGATTACTTTGTAATTTTCTGTAATTGAATAATAATAAAAAAAATTCAATTATAAGAAAAATATTATCATTTATATAAAAGGAAAAAAATATTTTTCTCCACTTATCTTTTTTTTACGATCACTTGTCATTATTTAATTAGAAGGATTAGAAACCAAAAAAAGAGACACAATAGATTAAAATCGTATAATTAACCTCTAGTTACGCGACTTATCTCTTTGTAATTAAAAAAGACACACACACACACACACATAACTTAACTAGCTTCAATATTACTTGAATTTGATGACAATGCTTGGATCTCTTTTCTCCGTTCTGTAGCTCTTACCCTTTGTTTGGTTGTGAAAAGAAATAAAGAAGAGAGAAAGAGATGAGAAAGAGTATAAGAAGAGAGAAAGAGGTGAGAAATAGGGTAGATTTAATGTATTGTTTGGTATAAGAGAAAGAGAAAAGAAATAGAAGTGAAAGAAGTGTGTTTATTTCTCTCCCTCCGTTTGGTTTGATAGAAAGTGAGAAGATAGAAATGATATTTTTCTTGAAAGGGCAAAAATACCCTTTAATTAAATAAACTAATATATATTTTTATATATATTATTTTGAATTTTATTTTCTTCCAAAATTAATTTAATTTTTTCAGCAAAAAAATTAATTTAATGTTTTATTTTTAATCAATCAATTAATTAATTTTATTTTAATTAAATAGTTTAAAATACAAGGATTGTTTTATCCTTTATTATTCTATAGAATCAAACAATTGAATTAAAACCAAATATATATTTTATAATCTCGGTTAGACGACGAAACCACCGTTCCATCCAATGTTATCCTTCATTATTTTGCACCATGAACAGCACCACAATAGGAAGAGGGGTACGTACAAATCGTGCAGGAAGAAAAAAAATTGAGAAAGCAATGATGAGAAGAGTAATAGGAAGAGGGGTAGTATGGACAATTGCAAAAAATGGAGTCCATTTCTTTGCTACTTCATCGCATGTTAGGGAAGAAATGAAAAAGTTGTGGGTCCCACCAATTTCAGTTCTCTCTCCCCTATTTCTCTTCTAACCAATCAAGAGAAGTGACCTATCTCTTCTCTAACTCTCTCTTCTCTAACTCTCTCTTGCCTACTTCTCTCCAACCAAACACAGGGTTAATGTCTTTTGTCCCCTTGTGCAATAAAAGAAAAATCAATGCAAATAAAACTTACATATTTGAAAAAAAAATATTTAATATATTGAAGATAAAAAATGTGTATCCGGACTCCATGAATTTTTGTTCATTAATATTTTGTAATAATTATTAATTAACTGTAAAATCTTTTAATTTAAGAATTTAATTAGTCTCATATTCACTTATAATTAATTAAATATTTTTTTGGTCAAATAATTAATTAAATATGAACGTAAAGGTCTATGGGCCCGTGGGCTTGGGTGGTTGAGAACCTTTTGGTGTTATTCTGCCATCCCAATTATAGCCCAAAATGTGCTTCGGATAGAGCAACCTAATACTTTCCATCTATAGAGTGCTTCGAGAAGAGTCCAAAATCGATCGATGAGGTGGTGGTTTATTTGGTCGTGCATGACCTTGGCTTATTAGTTCCATCTTCAATGAATAGTCAAATTCTATGGATGACAGTACTCAGCTTCAACCAATAAATGATACTTTATATTTTCGTTATCAAATAAATTAAGAGTGATGAAAAAACAATTTATTGTAATAATTATGATATAGATTATGGATTTTATCTGTAATATTATGAACCAAAGTTTAGAGAAATTTAAGAATCTGTTTGGTTTGAGATATCGTTTCCTGTTTTAACCAGTAGTTGAGTGTTTTAACTCCCCCCGCTCCTTCCTACTTTGCCGATACCAGTTGTTACGTAGTCATCAACAATCAAAGATTCAAACTAAATTGCGAACAATTTGTTCATGTCAAAAGCAGTCCGTGGGGTATACGTTATATACAGTACTTTGGCCCTACTGATGTGTAATATTGACTGAAATATTGAAGACTCCCAAATAGTTCCGCAACAGCAACCACGTACATGCAGCCAATTCATTGTTTTGTTCGTTCTTTTATGTTTCTGAATATGATCAATGAGCACACATTATTGTTTCTAAGAATGTGTTTTTTGTATGATTTTTTAAAGTCATCTTCGAGTACGTTTTATTCTTAAGGCATATACCTGCAAGCTAAATCAGAATGTTAAGTATAAAGCTACTAATACATACATACATACATATATACATACATGACACATACATACTATTTACACTCTCTCACAAATTGATTAGGAAATTTATATATATGGTAACTGCATTAATTATGTTGAGATGGGTATAAAAGACATTTCAAACCAAGAGGTAAGTCTAGCTATGGATTGTTTCTTCACTGGGGCTCGAACTCGAGTATTAGCCAAGTACACCCCCTTAGACGAAGGACATTAACCACTTGCACTCGTAAACATTTTGCGTCAATATGATGCTAATTATTAGACAAATTATGCTATTGAGATCTTAACTTCTAGCAAAAAATACAGCGTATATTTAGCTAGGGCCTAGGGTCAATTAATATATATTTATTGTCTTGTTCCACATGGGAGTAATAGTTTTCTTAGTTAAATATCCCACAATTATTTATGTATGGCTTAATTAGAACCACAAACTATTATTGCCATTGCTCTGCGTCTAATATAATTTTGACTATAAGTTTTGACCAGAGACAATTATATATAGGAGTCGTGAAAACGATTTTTTTCCCTTTATAGCCATATGTGCAATGAAGGATAGTGGTAGTTGCACAGCAAATGCCCACATAAAGAAAGCAAACTTGTACACGGTGCATATATACACATACGAATAAAAACCAATCTAAGAGGAAAAAACCTAACCACCATAGAAACACTCGCAAGTATCTAATCCCCAATTGCAGCCGTGTCTTAGTAAAACTGCAAATAGCTACTACGTGTTGGCTTATTTGGAAACAAAAAAAAATTTAAAAAGTAACTGACACTAGGGGATTACTCCATTAAAGGACATACCCAGATTTCCTGCAATCAAGGATTCACGTATTTAATTATTGTAGTTATTAAATGGAAAACATTGGATAAAGATCTCAAATTTTCTTTTGATAAATAAAATATATTAATAGGGAGTATAAGACCATAAAGGGTACTCCAACACAGTACATTTAAAGACATCCCAAGGGATCAGAACACCAATCTGAGTACAAAAAACCAGAATTTCTACCCTCTCTACGGATGAACCATCCTCAAGATAACATTTTAATCGGAGCAAGCAATCAAAGGAGTACAATCAACTAATGTCGCTTGAAAAATAACATTATTCCTTGATGACCAAAGAGACAATCAGCTTATAAAGATCTGAAACTGATCCTTCATTCCAAAAAATAATAAATAATTTAATGCCTATACATATATAATCATGAAGTAATAAATCCAACTAGAACAAAAGGAAAACATTGAGCAAAAAGGAGATTGATAGTCACCAATTTACATGTGATCGACACATAATACATACATATATAATTACAATTATGTAACACACACACACACACATATATATATGTTATGGGACAAAGACAAGAAGAAGCCGATGCCACTGCCACGCCAATTAATCTCAATTATCCCCTTATCTCCTCACCTATTTGTCTCTCTTTTCTCCCCCACCCAAAACCAAAAGCCTTCGATATATAGCACTCTCCTAATTATCTCTATCTCATTGGCTAATGGCTATTCATTTTGTTTGCTCCCTCTTGCTAGCAAAAAGAAATGATTCCTTCAAGCTAATGACCAAAAGACCTTGCCATGAACACTATATATATTCTCATTTCTCAACCACTGATGAACAAATATCATAGTGTTGTGATGCATGGGGAGTGTGGGGGATATTTTGGTAACATGCATGAATGGGAAAAATATCTTTGTGTGTGTGGGTCTACACGTGTCACTTTCAACATGCCATATTGCCATGCGTATAGCGGTCTCCATCGCATAATGTTTCAACTTCGAGGGGCCAGCTTAATTTGGTTGTTTGAGCTAGCATTCTTGAATTGATTTGCCATTCATGCTTTATACAGAAAAAAAATAATAATATAGGGGTCGCAATATCAATGTCAAGCCAAATTAGTTGACAATGCTTGGCTTGCGAGCGATTAATTTATATATCGTGGAATTCGCGATAATGTGATTTCTATCGTAATGCAAACCTTGTGTCGCATGAGTCAAGTAACTATTAGCTAATACTTCCAAAGTGCTCACACAATTTTACTTATATAGAGTGCATATATAGGTGAAATATTAATCTTTCATGTATGGTTTGAAAACTTAAGAATGCAGATTATAAAGTTTGTGTTCATCAATTCATTATGCACTTGTACCTAACAAAAAAAATATTATTTTATTATAATGTTCGGATTTGATTTAAATTCAATTTTATCGCTGTCAATAATTGACTTCGTTTCGCAACTAACTAATTTAGTGAAGAGTATCCCCTGCTTTTTTCCTTTGAACTTTAATTGGCAAATGAAAGCAACACCATATTGTTTAAATATGGATAAAAGGCTAGCTAATTTTCTCCCTATAGATGTACCACACGTTTACTTGTCACGATGTTTAATTTTACCATTTTCTTACGGGGTAGTATAAGGTTAATTTCCAATCTGAGATACTAAAATAATCCTTCGCCACAAGTACCTTTTTTACCAGTCTAAACTCATTGGAAAAGCCCTTCCACCTCCTACATTCAAAATAACTTAGTGTATGTTGGGATATACATTTGAAAGCTTAAAATCACTTTTATTTTATTATAAATAAAATTAAATATTACATATATTAAATATTAAAATTATATACACACATTTCGATGTCCTATAGTTTAGACATAACAGGTGTCCACGTGTCTATGTCCATGTCGTGAATGTACCCGTGCTTCATAGCTCCGGAGTCTCCTTTATACCAGCCAAATCACAAGGTAAGCGAAGTGCAAATCATAGACCTTCTTATCTGCTTGCTCCAATTTGGTTTCTTTTCAGAAAGGATCCTCCAAACTTGCAAGATTGTTAACAACCCCAATGGACTAGCCTATATGAACATCTTCCAAGTGATGAACATCTTCCAATGGACTAGCCTATCCTCCAGCAACCTTACCCATAAGAACAGAGTGTTACAATGCTTTTTTTTTTGTCAAAAGAGTGTTACAATGCTGGATATGCGAATTAGAGTCCACATCTTTTTTTGGTCAAGAAGTCCACATTAATTTACACATCTTCTACGACTTTGGGCTGTATATGAAGTGGGCCCAATCCAATCTCCTTCTCCACACAACCATAACCGTCTCATCAGCCGAATTGCCTTTGTTCAAGCCCAAACTACTTCGGTAGTAACTATAACTCTTTAATTTTTATGAATAGCTATAGCACATTTGTTTAGGGTTTATATATTCAGGTTCTGTTTTGTATTATGTTTGGGTTTGACCTGTTATCAATCTATTTTCACCTTTGACCAAAAAATAAACTCTTTAATTTATTGGTGACAAAAAAAAAACTTTTTAATTTATTGACAAAAAAAAACTTTAATTTAAGAATTTGGTTTTGTATGCAAATGTAAAATAACTGAAGAAAACAAAAATACGTTTATAATAATGATGATTAAAAGGTTAGTAAACTATTAAAAACAAATGAATTCGTTTTTTTTCACATTTAAGAGTTGATGAAAAACTCAATAACGTAACATTTAGAGACTAGCTCTTTCTAACAATTCTAACAATATAAATATATGGTCTCCAATAAAGCATTTCAGAAGCCAACAATCAAATTCCATTGCTCCAACAGCCATGGCAGTGTTTAGCCACTTTTGTCTAATGATAATCTTCCTAATCAGTGTTACTTTGTTGGTGAAAACAGGATTTTCATCAGAATTTCATGATGATCAATCTAATGTTCCTACCACTGAAATTAACTCCGTACCAAGTCTGATTATAAAAAAAACATCCACACCAAATCCATTATCACCATATGAAAAATATTGTAAAGCTAAGTTACCTTCAGGTTGCTTCTATCAGTTCTTCTTCGGGTTAGATTCTGCTAATCTTAAATCCATTAATAAAGATTGCTGTTTCAACCTTGTTCGTGACATGGGTAAACCTTGCTATGATGCCATCACAAGATACATCCTAAAATTACCAGAGTTCAATTCTAGGAAGACTCGAACTTTGCAACTAAGTAATGAAATTTGGAGCCAATGTAACCGTATTATACTCCCTGACAAAAGTCCTGTTACTAAGACTAATAATACACAAAAAAGGCCACCAACATCCTTTGAAAAATATTTGGAAAATTGTACACGCAAGTTGAATTCAGAAAATTGCAGTGATCAGATCTTAAATGCGACATTTTATGGTCAGGAAAAAATTAGTAAAGATTGCTGCCGCAACCTTGTCCAGGGCATGGGGAAACCTTGCCACCAAAGTGTCACGAATTATATTCGACAAACACTAAATTTCAAGCAAAACAAAACCCAAATTTTACAAAGGGCTAACCAAATCTGGAATGACTGTACTTAACTCGACCTTCCTTGATGAAGCTTAAGTTTAATAATTTGAATATAATTATTTACCATATACACTTCACTTTTATTTTCTGATTATTTTTTAAAAACTAATACATGATTGGTTGGATAGTAATTTATTACCCATTTTCGTTGTTTTATAGCAGGACAAATATGATATTTTTAATTAGTCTGTAATGGGGGTACAAATTTGACACACTTGAATAATGTTGCCTACTCACTTGAATAGGACACGGTAAACCTTGACTGTTAACTTAATAAATACCTTCAGAAATTGCAATTTTAAGCAAAAGGGTACAAATTTGACAGGGGCAACCTAATTTGGAATGACTGTAACCGCTCCCAACCCCCCCCCCCCCACCCCAATTGAAGTTCAAGAATATGTATATGTATCATATTACATGCAATAAGAATTCATGCAACCTGATTTCTAGCCATTCACTATCAGATTAATATTTTCTTTTGGTTGCATTGAAGTCATTAAGAATAGATTAGTGATGGGAATTTTGTGTCCTCTACTCATAACTATGGAAACTAATCTCTTAAAATACAGAGATTCATCATCGTGCTTAAAAAACTTAACTATCACCCATGAAACACCATGTTGATATTAGTGATGGAAATTTGAATAGTAAAAATCGATAAATTCAAATTTAAATGTCACTATTCTACGACAAAAAAAATAGTAGTATTGCACTGAATTGCAACCATTTCAAGATGACAATCAGTGTGCCAAAGAATCTCCCAACTCAATATCACATTTACGGCTGATTCCAACATTTGAGGAAAGAATCAATTTATTGGTGTGAAATCAAAGATATGATTAATGTTTTCATCTATTGATATTTTTCGCTCGAGAAAAAAATAAATAAAATATCCTCTAAGATCGCCCAAGTTGATACTTGATTCACCGAGTATATCCACTTCCTATAATGAAGACATCAGTCTGAGCTAAATGAACTGACCTGCATATGCTCAAGTAAACAGGCCATTAGAATTTTGAAGAAAAAATTGTGAAGTAGTGAGAAGGTTAAAAAAAAAGGTCAAAGACGCATGTGAAAGCAAGTTACACACACATAACCAAAAGAGAAAAAGACAATAATGTACAAGAAAAGCTTCCGACCTTAATTCATGTGAGAATCTATAGTCTCACATCAAGCTGAACGAAAACCACCGGTCAGCAAAATCATTGAAGACAGTTTCGAAAAAAACGGATTCCCTGTGTCATGGAATTTAATTATGGCAAAAAAATCATTTAAAATGAACTACCAATCCAAACATAATAAATTAAGGAATAATAAAAATCAAATGATACAAGGCCTAAGAGACTGAATGACTACCTGCAACGCAAAAGTAATATCACCTTCATCTACTTTGGGTGTCACTCTTCTCAATTTATCCTCTCGGGATTGTCCTAGTTTAATAAGGCCCTGCAGTATAATTTATGTTTCATCATTTTACCTATTAGTGTATTACCATTTACCCTCGTTGATAAAGCACCCTTGAGAATAAAAGATCATCCTATAGCAAAAAGCTATATCTAGAAATTCATATTCAAATCAAGTATTATCTTAGATACCTGATCATTCAGCACTCTGCACATGTTTGAAAATTCTAAAATTCCTGCCGGGGGAATTATTGATGATTTGCATATCTCCGTGTAAGATTTATATAACTGCATCATTATTACAATTTTAGAAGTCAATATAAAGGTTAAAACGAGTCAATACCATACACAAAGCTATAAAGCATACCTCCCCAAGAATTGCATATTTCTTGGCACCACGGAAGTGTTTCATAGAAGAGCAGAGTATAATCTGCAAACAGTACAGATCCAGAAAATAAGTTACATAAAATAGCCAGTACCTAGTAAAAAAGATGCATCTGATTTGGGTTTGGTTAGTTTAAGTATTCTGCTAAACAAGCAAAAACGGGTTCTTACATGTCTAGTTCGTAATCAAAGATCCTTTAGATGGGTTAGTTTGACTATTCTATTAAGCAATTCTACTTCCAATAAGACTGTTTTCTCAAAAGAGTTCACATAGCATATTCATAGTTCAAGGTTACCTGTTGATGATGTGGCAGAGATTGTATTGTATCCACCACCGGTGATCTATATGTTTTTGACAAGGCAAGAGCCATATGATCAATCCTTACCTGCAATTCATTTTGAGGATCTTAGGGCTTTAGCTACAAGAGGGAGAGGATGGCAGAGGAACTCTCCCTATTTAGGAAATTAAAAGTGATTGTATATTGGTGCTGAGATGTAACAATGACTTGATAACAGTGCAGACTGTACTGAAAGAAAATTGTTCAATGCACCTATAACATTGTACAGAATCCTATTATGGGACAAGTTACATATACATTGTATGAATAAGAAATATGTCAATCGTACTAAAACTTGTGCATCTACTACAGTAAATTACACGAAAGTCTTCTAATTGCAGTCAACTGAATTTTAAACTTAGAACACTGAACTAAAAGAAATGTATTCAATCCTATTGACAAGGAATCAAAAGAGATGCCATCATAAATGCAAAATCTTACTATTTGATCCCTATGTTTCATCCTTAAACTGTGCTCAATTGGAATTAGTGTAAATCAATCTGCAGGTAATTACAGCAAACTAGAAACAAATTATTGAGCACTTACGATATCAAATTCTTGTTTTTTTATACAGTCAGGAGCTGTAGCAAGATTTAGTTCTGAGGATGATTTCTCTTCCAAAGTATTCAAATTGCAGGCAGATTCTCTAATTTCTGCTTCTAGCATCTCTATTGCACTCCTGAAAGAAGAAAAAATAAATACAAAATCATTCTTTTGCTGGAATTTACTCTTGCTAATTTGACAAAGAAAATCTTGTATTAGCAATCATATCTCCTCCTGCAAGACACCTAATATGTTCCAGGTTCAAGTTCAAATATTGTAACTCACATTTTAAGCTCAACTAAAACTAAAGATGAGTTCAGCATGCAATAAAGATCGTATCAATTTAGAGGGAATGCAATGAAACATCAAACAAGACCTTTTTGGCAACAGGATTTTGAATAAGATGTGAAGTTTAAGCTTGAAAATATTTCAATCAATATCAATAGACTGAAGTCAAATATAGTAAATTCGGATGCACTGATTTATAATGGGAAGCCAACAAACAGATGATAACAATAATAACAAAAAAAAATGACTGACCTGCATATACAAAGAGCATTTCGCATATCTCCAGAAGCTGCAGCAACTTTCTGCAATGTTCAATGCCAATTAGGCCCGACATATATATATTATTTAAAGATGAATGATAAACTTATCTTGACAATGATAAAGACTTACCCGAGCACATAGCTCCAATGCTTGGGGTTGGAAGACGGTGTAAGGAAGTTCCTGATTGTCAGACAAAAAGCTGTTAATAAAAATATTCAAACAGGAGAAATGTAACTTTTGCTCCATTTTTTTTTCTTGATCTGAGTCATAAAGAAGTAAACTTTTTAACAACGCATCACCATTATAATTTTCTTAGTAGCCATGATTCAAGTCAAAAGAGGCACAACCCTATAACTCAAACAAGTAATAACAATAATCTTACATTTAGCCTTTCTCCGAGAATCTTAAGGATCTGATCTTTAGAGTAAGCCCGAAAAGTTACAACAATAGGCTTGCCTGAAACAAAAAATGGAAGAAATTAAAAAGCAAAATAGAAAAAAAAATGTCCAATGATGTACACAAGTAGAGGCTAGCTTCATTATCGATTGAAGAGTTCAAAATGAAATGGAAATTCTTTATATAAACTCATTGATTTGATTTACTCACAATTTAATGAAGTTAGCCTCGGAAGAAATCGATCAGCTAGGTCAATTGCATTTGCTACACCTGTATAAACAAGCACAATAAGTCCTGAACAGCCCAAACTGTTTTATAGTCAAGGGTATTAACAAGGTTAGAGAAAACAATTTATATTTTTGTAAGAAATTTACCTATCAATATACATCTGGAAAATGGGAAAGTGGTAAGCATGAAAAGATCATGTAGCACAGCTCTGTCTTTTGTTATTAGATAATCTAATTCATCGGCTACTATCAATCTGTCGCAATGGAGGCATGTTAATCTTTGATAGCATCCAAATTACAGAAACAAGCAGCCTATGGCTGTAATAAAATTGATTGTAAGAGAAAAAATGGAAAGCATTCTATTGTGTGTCAAATCCAGGGCAAGAATATGTCTCTTACGTCATGTTCTTGATAGAAGATTTCTGAGAATACATGTTCTGAAGTTGCTGTAAGTGTGTGCCTGAACCCTTTTTTCCCAGTGCTTTGTCTAACCCAAGTATCTGCCAAAACAACCAACGGGTCAGTCAACAGAGTAGTGTTAAGTGTTAACTTCAATAAAATGTGCTTAGGCATTCCTACCTTGGTGAAAATATCAGATGTATTGACAAGAGATGTACAATTTACAGATAAAACATCTGGCCGCGGTAATCCTGCCTGCAAATGAGGTTACATTAATTAATGGAAGGAACAAAATACAGTTTAGATAGAGCATTTGAACTTAAAGATCTACGATAATGTGTTTCTTCATCCAATTATATAGGATCATCAAATCATATTGGTATATCATACAAAACAATCAGGGGGCTAACATTTTCCACTGGTTAATAACTTTGGACACCTATGCAACATGTGCATGATAATTGTATCAAATGACAATAACAGATTCTTTCACGAATTTCTATTGGCATTTCAAGCAATTTCTATGAGCACAAAACCAGTGAGTAGAGTATACCTCTGTAGCCCAGTTGAGTAAAAGCACTTTCACTTTCTCCATAGACAGTGATTTCCCAGTTCCGGGACACCCACATATGTAGAGACTCCCAGCCTTTTCGTGCTCAACGCAACCCTTGCAGAACTCCAACACCACATTCTGCTCCTCCTCACGGCACACGATCGTAGACGGTGCAGTTGACAAGTGCAATACCTCCTTCACCGCCCTCAATTGCTCGCCATCTGTTATTTCTCATCACACCACACCCAACAATAATAAATAATTAAATAAATAAAAACGAATAAAATAATTGAAAAATGAAAAAGAAAGAAGTGAATCCTACCCTTGGGATTCCATCGGGGTTTCGCGGTTGCGGATTCACGCGATTCGGTTTGGTTCTCATCGGTGCCGAATTTGTTTCCCTGCAGAGAATTAACAAGAGGAATCAGTAATATGTTGGGGAGAAATGAAGGTTGCGAAATCAAGTTTAGGACATTTCGGTTAATTATTACGGTTGGGATGGAATTGGGGGTTGAGGCGGTGCATCGGCGGGGAGATTTCCGGCTGGGCGGGGGAGGGGCGGGGAGTGGTGGCGCGGGAGATGTTAATCTGCGCTTGGCGGCAATTGATGGCATTGGTGATGGTAGCGATAACTAAAAGAGTTGCGGATTTGGAGTGTGGAGAAATGAGTGTGATTTGGGTTGGAAATGGAGGAGATCGGAACATGATGATGGAGGCTTTTTGTAGTTGTTGTTGTTGAGCGGGAAAACATTGGCGCGCGGTGTTTTCGTTTTCCCGCGCCATGTCTTTCGCCAGTGAATCTGATTCTCCTCTGCACGTTGTGTTGGGTTGATTGCTTAAGTAAAATAAATAAAATAAAAAATGAACTGATTTAATTGGATCGGGGAAAATTATTTTATGGTCCGTTTTTAGCGTAGACAACCATTGTGGGTGATTCACGGTGAACCATTAAGTGTAAAATTTTTATAAAAGTTTAGCAGTCATTAGATTTAATGATAAAAAATTAATGACCCAAATCAATTGAAAAAAAAGAAAAAACACATAATGTTCTTCTACACAATCACACGCCTACCCCCCACCTTCACGCTGCTCTTCTTCTCCGGTGCCATCACCACCATCAACTCCGGCGTCGCCTCAACCACCTGCCTCCACCACGACTCCATCTCCATGTCCCTCTCCTCCCTATGCGGCCTCCACCACCATCAACTCATGCACCACCCTCCCCCAACGATGCTCTCGAGAAAGCTTTTTCTCCCTATGGCGAGATCGTCGAATCGAATGTTTGTTTATTGCAGGGATCAGATCTAACACGATTCGAATTTGTGTTTTCGCGATCCCATCTGATTCTTCGATTCAAAGGCGAGATCTTCGATTGTTTGTTTTTCTTATGTTCAGGTCATTAACGATCGTGAGACCGGAAGATCGAGAGGTGCTTCCTTCATCTTCGGCTGCCGGAGCCTTGTGGGCGCTAAAACCGGAGCCTTGTGGGCGCTAAAACCCTAATCGGATGCACTTCTTCTTCTTCTTCTTCTTCTTCTTCTTCTTCTTCTTCTTCTTCTTCTTCTTCTTCTTCTTCTTCTTCTTCTTCTTCTTCTTCTTCTTCTTCTTCTTCTTCTCCTCCTCCTCCTCCTCCTCCTCCTCCTTCTTCTCCTCCTTCTTCTCCTTCTCCTTCTCCCTCCTCCTTCTTCTTCTTCTTCTTCTTCTTCGTCCCCTCCTCGGGTTTGGAGTTTTCACAGGCTCGGGTGGTGTTGTGTGTTTCTTCTGGTGGTTGTTCTTCTAGTTCGGAGTTGATGAGGCATATTCTTCTTAAGGGTTGGGTTGCGTTTGCCCCATGGAAAGCGAGAGCGTTGTGTAAAATTTATTGTGGGTGGAAGAAGGAGCGTCCTGCCGCCATTGTGGCCGTGACAGTAAGAGGAAGAAAGGGATGGAGGTTCCGTGGTGGTGGAAGGAGCGAGGTCCATGGCAGCAGTGGAGCAAGGAATAGAGTGTGTGTTGTGTAGATATGGAAAAATATGATGTGGAGAGTCCATGGTAATATCACAAAAATGAGATTAATCAAAGGGCTAATAAAAATGGTCTATGATAAACCACCTATTTAGTTAATTTAAATCATATTTCACTATAGTGAACCACTTCCTAGACAGACCCTATTTACTTATTTAGCTTCTTTGGTTTTTTGTAAAAATGATTTCCTCAAATCTAGTTTCTTATCAATAAAATATTTAATTAAAATTCCTCCCCAACTCTTCCATATTTTAACCACACATTGTGTAAATTTTTTTTTTTGATATATACAATGTTTAAAAATTTAAAACAATAAAGCACAGTAGTCCCTAGTCATCAAAAAAAAAAACAGTAAAAAAAAAAACAGTAGTCCCTGTACTTTTTGGTTTTTGTATTGGGAATTGGTAAATACACCAATTTTTTTGGACATACACCCCACATTTAAAAAGGAAAATACTATTATACCCTCGTTGATTTGTTTATTTTTTTTTCAATTTCGCGTTGTTACCGGAAACTTAGTTTCCGGAATACATTTTTGCATTCCGGAAACTCCAGGAAAAATTTACATTCCGGAAACTCTAGAAAAATTTACATTCCGGAAACTCCAGGAAAATCCAGTTTCCGGAATGTATTTTTGCATTCCGGAAACTCCAGGAAAAATTTACATTCCGGAAACTCCAGTTTTCGGAACGCAAATCTGTATTCCGAAAACTGGGGGTGTATGGCCAGTTTCCGGAAAAGAAGCAAAATCAGGAAGAAAAAAAAACCCAAACAATGAGGGTATAATAGTAATTTTATGAATAAATGTGGGGTATATGGCAAAAAATTGGGGTGTATTTACCGATTCCCTTTTGTATTTGGGTCAATTCTCTTCTCTGGAGACACTCAGAGAGAGAGAGAGAGAGAGAGAGAGGATGGAGAATCTATGGAGAGCGGCGACGGGTCAGGAGCCGAACCCATCGGACTACGAGGGCATCGAGTTCTGGTCGAACCCTGAACGCGCCGGTTGGCTGACGAAGCAAGGCGACTACATCAAGACATGGCGGCGGCGGTGGTTCGTCCTGAAGCAGGGGAAGCTCTTCTGGTTCAAGGACCCATCGGGCGCCTCCGCACGCTCCTCCGTCCCACGTGGCGTCATCTCCGTCGCCACCTGCCTCACCGTGAAGGGCGCCGAGGACCTCCTCCACAAGCCCTGCGCCTTCGAGCTCTCCACCCCTCACTCCACCATGTTCTTCCTCGCCGACAACGATAAGGACAAGGAGGACTGGATCAACTCCATTGGCCGCGCCATCGTCCTCCACTCTCGCTCCCACGCCGCCTCCGAGGTCCTCGATTATGACAACAACAACAACAACAACAACAACAACAACAACAACAACGTTAATCGTTAACCCTTCTCTTTTTTCACCCCACACCCCCTCTTTGTACACTAGACTTTTATTTATAGCCCTTTTTATCTTAAGATCTTAACCCCAGTTGTATAATTAATCCTCTCGATTTTAATGTTTATCGTTATCAATAAAAAATTTTGCTTTTTTGCGTTCTGTGAACTGGGTATGTTGGATTTTGGAATTTTGATCGGTGACTTTGCGGGTAGATCTGATTGAATCTGTGGGTGTGAGTAATTTAGTGATATGAAATGAAATTCACACAAGCAACCTTTTTTGGGGACTGAACTTGTGATTTTAACTGATAGATAGCAGGGGTGGCTGAATGAGATCCACATGGTGATGAAATTGTTGGTATTTTTTGTCTTCTATGGGGATGAAACTGGTTGAGAAAGTGCATGTTTGGATTACCATTTGGGGCTTGCAAAACTGAGTTTGAATCGGAAACAACAATTTGTTGCTTTGGAAAGAGTGATTTACATTGAAAAGAGTGAATTTAAGTTTGTATGTGAAATCCAAAGAATTGGGGGCTTCCTTGAGGTATTTACGTAATTGGAAGTGTGGCAATTGCTTGAGAAGTAGTAGACAGTGGATGAATTGATGCTTAGTGGCGAGATCTGACATTCATCATAAATCCATCCATCAGTGTGTGGTTTCTCTCCACATAAAATCATTTTTAGAAAGTGTGGTTTGATCATTGATGGTGGGCATTTGAGTTATTTATAGTTGTATTTTTACTGTGCTTCATGAATTTCACAAGACACTGCTGTTGGTATAGCTTATAGAGTACATGATGGAAATGTGAATGACATGTTTGTGTTTTACTGAGAAAGTCAGGAGTCAATGTTTTTCCATCTTGATTATCACTTCATCAGCTAAAGCATATTCTATTTGGCACTAATTGAATTGTAGCTGGAAAGTTATTTGTGTCCGGGTTTTATCCTTTAATTTGTTGCTGCTTGATTTACTATTGCCAGGCCATGCATTCTTCGCTAATTTGTTTTGTTTCCTTTTTTCGATTTGGTTTCTTATATGAATCAATATGAAAAAATTGTGACCTGAATTTCAGAACAGTTTCTTGGTGTATACATCAACGATCCTCTTAAGTCCAGAAAATGAAGGACTGCATATTTACAGCAGCATCTTGTGATAGTGAGCATGGTGGACATGCATGCATGCTGGTAAGTGGTAACTAGGTCAGCGAGGGATGTTTATGATGCAGTTGAGGAATGAGAGAACATAATGGTAATGGTTAGAAAAGCATTGGACAACTCAAATGACAGTCACTAGACAAATTTGCAGATTAAGAGTGTATATGGATTTCACTTTGGAAAGCTCAAATTTTGAGCCAATGCACCAAGAGAAATAGATTCCAAACTGAAACCCAAATACACTTTCAGTGTCATCCACTCATAAGGCTAAATAAGTTGTCAAGTTGGCATAGTTTGTTTAATATAAGTATTAAAGATGATATAGAAATATTTTATGTCAAACTACGAATTGAGGAGCCAGCATTATTATTTTTTTTAACATTATGCCGGAACTTTGATGTGAATGATGCTACCAGCGGGAAAGTGAAGGATTCACCGGCTAATAAAGATATGCATGCATTAAGGTTTTCGGTTGATACAATTATTAGTTGTCCCAAGCTAGCATGCTTTGTTTCTTATGATATACCTTAAAACCTGAAATCTTGATTAAACACCTGTTTGTTTACACTAGTAAACTATCAACAGCAAAATTTGAGAAAGATATCTTTGTGACTGCTTTACTCTGAATTGATATTGTTTCTCATGCTTACACCCAGATATACACAGGTGATTGATGTTTGACAATAGTACTGGTGTCCAAAGTAGTAATGAACAATTAGCGATTACTTTGTTATTTTCTGTAAGTTAGCCGCATTTCTGCAAAAGCAGTGTAACATTTTTATTACTATCACAACGATAATAACCAGTTGCTGTTCAATCTATGAAATGAATGTTTCTTGATCCTGTTGCTTTTTCTGCGTGCAGAGCAAACGTGTTAAGAAAAAGGTTATTTCTGATGGATGGTTTGACCACTTTGTTCCTTTCGTTAATCATTGTGCTGTTTCCCTTTTCCATATTAAAACGAAGAAGTTTTGGGTGGGGGGGGGGGGGGGGATTCTGTAGCTCTATAATATTTTGCACAAAATTGTGTGTTTATTTATTACCAATTTTACATATTTTATTATGTAAAAAATTCACATAAAGAGTATCCAATTCTGCATCATACACGGTCTTTACATCAAACTTCGCTCTCAAGCTTGATATGTACTACTAGACAACATTGAATATTGGGATTCTAAGCGAAGCGTTGTCGAATTTATGTCACTATATTCATCATGTTGTTGCATAATATCACAGTTTTGACCTTTTCCTTCCCCCGGCGAATTGTCTATCATACTTGACTTTTTATGTGAATGTGACAATATTGGCATAATTATTTTTCGGTTTTGGTGAAGATAATTTTGAGCCATTAAATTATCAACTTTTATATTTTTATTCTTTAATTTTAAATTTTACACCATAACTTGATCATTGATAATATTAGCTTTTTTGTTATTTGTTTTTTTTATACCCACGGTATTTAGGAAAAATTAGTTTTTTTTCTCTTTACTAACTGTTATGGCCCAAATACATAGCATTAGATATATTTTTCTAAAGCCCAAGTATTAGTATTGTGTGTGTGTGTGTGATAGAATGCACTAAAATTAGAATATTCTAGAAGTTATTAGTTTGTTAGAAAGGGTGGATAAATACTATAAATATAACCAATGATGCAATGAATACGCACAAGAATATTGAAGAAGAAATTAGTATTTTAGTTGTTAGTTTTAGCTAATGGAAACCCTCCCCTCTAAAGGAGAAAATGTCATTTAATTCCGTTTGCTTTCTAGTTTTCATTAGCCGCTGTTAAAGGAACATTAAGTTCCTAACACTGACACTAATAAATCTCCTAATTAAATGTTACTCCCTCCGTCCCTAATTATAAAATGTTTTTTGTAAGTTTGTTTGTCTCTTTTTATAAGAGGCTTTTGAAAATGTGTCATGCATTAATTAATTTTTTTCTAAACTACCCTTATTTATTGGAAGAGAGAGGTAGTAATGCATTAATTAAATGAGAGATAGAAAGTGAGAAGAGAGAGATACTATTATTAAGGACAATTTTAGAAATACAGTGTAAATTATTGACATATTTAATGTTATAAACTATATTAACTAACTTTCTTTGTAGAAGAGAATTAGGTAAAAACTCTTATAATTAGGGACGGAAAGAGTAATTAATAAGATAGGATGATTAAGTTTATCCATTAAAAAAAAGTTTTAATTCAAAGTACACGTTAACTAAAAACAATGGAGTAAATTTTGTCTGCAATTTTGTTGATCACTTTTATCCTGATGTCATCATTGTTCAAACCTCGATTGATTTAACAAGAAGTATCCGCCATTAACAGGACAATTTAGGTGTTATAAATGAATAATTCTAAATCCTTCAATTTTTTATTTGTACGAATCCTCTTATATACTAAATTGAGAAAGTCTCGGATGCTTTTTATGTTAATCTTCATGTATTCTCTTCACACACAATTTCTCTGTTTCCTGTAATTATCTGAACTATTTGTTCCATAAAATAACATGAACTTTTTTTTAATGATTTGTACAATTAGATTATAAATAATTGTCATGTAATAATTATAACATTCTTATAATTAAGCCTGTGATTCCATTTCCTAGCTACCATTACCTAATTGATCGAAGATAAATTGAAGTTGAAGGATGATCAGTTACTCTGGTGAACAAAAGTAAACCATATTAGTTGACTCGCAAATTGCAAGCTCCCACCACTGCACCAGAGACCAGAAGATGAAGGATAAGCGCTTGTTGGGTGGAAGATGAAGGTGCTCATCGTGGGAGAAGGAGTTACAGTTTTTTTATTGTAATTATTCAATTTTAATAAATAAGATGAGTTGGCAAAATAGTGGATTTTAATTGGTTGTCAGTGTAAAACTGTTTTACACTAATAGCAGGAAACGCGGTGAAAATCTACGGTGGAATCCTTTCACCATGGAAGCTCTTATTAGTAGCTTCTAACCCACCTCGCGTTCACGCTATTTGACCGGGTTTCCAAAATATATTAATTTTAAATTTTAAATTAACACAAAGTAATAATTTTTTGATAGAAAAACTAAAGTAATAATTAAAAAATTAAATTTTTGTTTGATCAAGAATTAAATGACTCTCAGTAGTCGTAAAAAAAATAAAAAAATAAAATGATCATTTGGTGCATCGTCCCACGTTTTCTTGAGTTTGGAAATACGTTTCCCCCCCTTTCTGCAAATCCATTATGTTGTTATGGCACAAATTCAAAAGCAACCAACATACCATTTAAACTCTTTTGTTTTAAGAACCCAAAGTAAAATTTTGGGAACAAAACCAAACTGAAAATGGAAAAAATAACAACAATAATAAAAAACAACAAGAAGACACTGTTGCACAAAGACACAGCATGTATCTAGGAGCCATGTCAGAGACCGTTGAAACTCACATGAACTTGAAAATCTTCTCTCTACGTCTTTGGTTTCCATGGCCATCTATGCCTTCTCACGGTTCTGACAACACAAGGGACCAAACCAAGCTGCACCTGTTTCATCATCATCTTCATTTCAATTCTCAATTCATCAAACAGAGTGGAAAGTGAACAACTAGAAAGTGACTTTCATGGGGCCCATTACTAGCTGGACGGTAAAGACATAAGCGTGCTTTTTTTTTTCTCTCCCCTTTTTTTGTTTTTGCTTTTCCTCACGTCTCTTTCTCTACCAAACGCTGATATCATTATTCAAATACCATTTTATTATATTACCCTCTAATATAAATGCCCCCATTTCATTTTGTCTAATCTATAAGGTCTTGCTTTTCATTGTGGCAAATGGGAATATCCAAGTTTTGTTCTTTCCCTGTCTGTTCAAGCATCAGCATCAGCATCACTCTCACTTGTTAGGTGTTGAATCCTCCTGAATTTGCCTTAGTGCCAAACCAAGGTATGATCTGCCATCTGGTCAACTCAGTTATGCCCTTTGACTTTTGTTCATGTATCATGTTTCCACCAGATTCTGAGTTTTGCTTCCAAAGTTCAGATCATCTCCCTTTTTTTCCTTTAAGTTGCATTGTTGTTATTTTCATTCTTTGTTTTCCCCAAGGGCCAAGGAATGGCCTTTTTGGTTGATATATTGATTTTAGAGGCTTAAATATGAGGATTTTGTGGTGGGAAAAACTGTTTTTTTTTCTTCTACTCAATTGTGGGTATTGACTGCTATATATAGAATAATTTCCAGTCAGCTTGAGTTTTGTGTTGATTTTGGGATGTCATGTGTTCTGCAAATTATGGACAGTAACACAATAGATTTGATTATTATTCTTTCAACCCATCTTAGCTGTTTGAGATTAATTGCATGATGGTGGCATATCTTTGCTTGCCTTGATTTATTTATTATAGATGGGCGGAACATCAAGTTATTAATGTAAACTCCTCTTTTTTCTTTCTTCCTTCTCTTATTACTTCATCTTTAAACCCTAACTAGAAAAAACTTTAATAACATACTCCAAAAAGTCCAATTAGTTACATTTGTCTCAGGTTCTGAGGACTAACTTAAATCCTGGATTGCAGAATAACCTCGTGTTGCATTATTCTGGTGGAGTATTAGAGCCATAGAGACAATGCCTGTTTTCAGTAAAGACTTGGATCCCACATTTCAAACTGCAGGAGCAAACCCGTATCCTTACAACGCTTTTCTTTCAAATTGTCTTATAATTTGTGTTAGTCTATTGACTAGGTAATAGTTATCTTAGGATTCTGGTTTTTTCATGCTAAAAAAAATTACAACTAATTTCTGATGACAAATTTACCAAAAGCCAAACAAGTGATCAACTTGCATTAGTCCATCCTCAGCCATTGAATGAATGTCTTATTGATTATAGAGACAAAATAATTAAATAAAAAAGATGGAAAAGTGGTTTCTTTTATTCTAGTAGTGGCATATTTTAAAAATAATACGGAAGCACAAAGTCTTGGCCTGGACTCTGGAGACTTTTTCTTCTAGCTTTTCTCAATATAAAGAGATGCTTCTAGTTCTTCCAAGTTTGTGTTTCAGCATATGAATTTTATTTTAATTTATATCATATTTCTTAGTTCAAGTTTTCTGCTTTGCACTTAGCTTTATATTCTTAGAGGCTTGGAAGTCTGGTGTATTGAGAACCAGCAGTTGGTTCCGGTGTCTAAGTCAAACCATGGAAAATTCTATACTGGAAGTGCATACATAGTTCTGAATGTAAGATATTGCTCACTTTATTTTCCTGTTGATCCTTTTAAAGCATGAAGATGTTGATGACTATATCTCAAAATCCAAAATTTCAAAAGATTATCATCATCTCTTTTTCACAAACTCACTTTCCCTTTTAGAAGTTGATCCCATTATCCTTTAGACTTTTAGAGCCTCCTTTGCCATAATGGAGTTCTAGCTATTCCCTGTCAGCACGAGCTTTACTTTCATCTAAATTATTTTGAGATATAATTGATCTAGACCATTTTACATGTTTGTGGAAACAGGCAGTTTTTCCAAAAAATGGCCCTCCTCAGTATGACGTTCATTATTGGCTGGGAAATGACACAAAGAAGGTTTGGATTGTTTCTTGTTTTACTGTCTTGCTTGCAATGGTAATTGTTTATTAATGTTAATTCTCTGCAAGGAAAAGTTTTTTTAGGCTTTATATATTCCTCTTTGCCCAAGTTTGTTCCCTATTTATTTCACTCCAAATGTGGTCCTCCATTTCCTTAAAACTTTTTCATGTTTCTCATATGTTTACTGCAATTGATTTCATTGTTCTCTAATTTAAGAAGAGAGTGGAACATGTATAGAAATTTTTAGATTTCTACAATAAAACTTGCTTGATGTGTAGTTTTTTTTTATCCAGCAGCAAAAAAAACACTATGGGTGTGTATTGGCTTATCTAAGAATTGCTTGATGGTTTGAATGTTGTTAGATAGACCAAGGGTATTGGGATTATCGGAACAAATATCTGTCCAGAGCATTTGATTTAAGAGATACATCACAAACAATGAACATAGTATTTTATAAAAGCATGAATATTGAATTACAGTGATTAGCAGCATGATCTGCTTTGTTTCAACAGTGAGTTCTGTATTTTCAGGCTGATTCAAGCTTGGCATCGGGCAAGGCACTTGAGTTGGATGCGGCCTTAGGATCCTGCAGCGTTCAATATAGGGAAATTCAAGGCCAAGAATCACAGAAGTTTCTATCATACTTCAAGCCTTGTTTGATACCCATTGAAGGAGTGTTTACTTCAAAGCCAGGGAATGTGAATGGTGAATACCAAGTCAGCCTGTACACATGCAAAGGAGACTATGTTGTCCACGTGAAAGAAGTGAGTTGCCTTTAGAAGTTTGATTCTTAACTGCTTCTGTTATCTGACAGTATGAATCTCCTCCTCTGCTTGCTTCTCTTACTGAAAAGTATAGTTATTGACTAGAATTTAGTGTCTGCACTCTCCACATAATACCATATGATTTTCTAATTATTTCAAAGGTTTTTTCCCCATGATTTTTACAAAGGGATGGAACAATAATTGCAAAGTTTAGATGATTATATTAATTGTGATTATTTTTTAGCCAATACATGTTAGTCGCCAGAGAGCATATCCCACATTATCATTTTCTAGTCTTTGCTTTCAGTTGTTTGATTTTTTACATGTATTTCCTTATAATCTTTTGTCAACATGTCTTTATGTTTGATTGGAAGTTGATTAGTGTAGCCTGTCTGATATGCTTATATATTCATTAGGTTCCTTTCCTGAGGTCATCATTGAATCATGAAGATGTGTTCATACTTGACACCGCATCAAAAATCTTCCTCTTCAGTGGGTGCAACTCTACCATTCAAGAAAGAGCCAAAGCTTTGGAGGTTGTTCACTATATCAAGGAGAATAAGCATGGTGGAAAATGTGAGGTGGCCACAATAGGTTGGAATATATGTTACTTTCCCCCTTTCCTTTTGTAGTGCTTATATCTGTTTTCTGAGGGAACAATGTTGCAAATCATAATTATACAATTATTGTAGAGGATGGAAAATTTGTTGGTGATTCTGATGTGGGAGAATTCTGGAGCTTATTTGGTGGTTATGCTCCAATTCCTCGAGAATTGCCCTCTGTTCAGGAATCCGTGGCTCCATCTGTAAATCTATTTTGGTGAGGTTCATATATCTGTCTGCATAATGCTTGTGTGAATCCATCAGGGCTATTTCGATAATCCATACTTGCTCAACCTTATTTCTCTCTTTAACATCCAACAAGTTTGTATTGGATCAATAATCAAGCTGATTCAAATTGATAAACTAATGATCGACTTAACATCACAGTTAATTGACTAACCCATGTTATTTTGTTAGTTGGTTTAAATGGAAAGCAGTTTGTGAGGGAGAAATAGCAAAAGAACTTTGTTTACTTCAAGAAGTACTTTTGTTCCTCTTAACTAAGGAGTGGTTGTTTTCACTTCCTTGACAGGATAAATTTGCAGGGAAAACTTTGTCAAACAGGAAGCGATGCATTCAGCAAAGAAATGCTGGAGACAGACAAGTGTTATATGTTAGACTGTGATAGTGAGATTTTTGTCTGGATGGGAAGGCAGACTTTATTGACAGAAAGAAGAACAGCAATCAAAGCTATAGAAGTAAGAGTTTCTTGTTTTCCTTTTGTTTCGTGGAAGCCGAGGTTTAGTAAATATCTTAGCTTTTCCTGGTCTGCATATGCTGATCTACTTATCTCAAATTTTCACTTATTAAACAAAATCCCACCTACAGTCGACCTCCTTGCCAACTGCAGTTTCTCTCTACCTCTTGCTGGCTATTTGCCTCTGTTTATGAAACTTGTATTCCTAGAGAAATATATATTCTTGGGAAAGTTTCTTCCTATAAAGTTTTTTTATTCAATATACTTGGAGCCAAAATTCTTTATAGCGTATAATAATGAAGCCCACTTATTTCTTAGCAAATATAACTATAAAAGGCCAGTTACAACAATGCATGTTGTCAACTGTGCTTATCCATAAATATTGCATTAAGGGCATGCCCTGTGCTCACTACTATCTCCAATTTACTAGGATTTTGTCAGAAATGAAGGCAGATCAAACAAGACTCATTTGACATTTTTATCAGAGGGATTGGAAAGTACCATCTTTCGTTCATACTTTACTAATTGGCCTAAAACAGTGGAGCCTAGGCTTTATGAGGAAGGGCGAGAAAAAGTGGCAGGTTTAGTAACATTCACGATTTAATTTTGTTTAAGAAGTGTGAAATCAGTGTGTCATCTATAGTTCATTTCTTTATTTATGTTTTTTTCTGCCTCAGCCATATTCAAGCATCAGGGTTATGATGTGAAAGAGCTTCCTGATGAAGAGGATGAGCCTTCGATAGATTGCAGTGGCACAATAAAAGTAGGTTCTTGCTCAGAATCTAGCTGTTTCTTGTTGTCCATGATCATATTTGTCTTTGCTTGTGTTAACTGTTAACTGTTCACTGACTACTACACTTTCAGGTTTGGCGGGTGGATGGTGATGAATTATCCCTTCTTTCATTTACGGAACACACAAGACTATACAGTGGAGATTGCTATATTGTACAGTATACATTTCCAGGAAAAGGAAGGGATGAGACTCTGTTTTATGCTTGGCTTGGCTGCAGATGTGTAATGGTAGGCACTAGGAAAAGGAATAGCTACCAATGACATCTTATTTGGTCTTATAATATATAGAAAAATTCAGAAATGCAAATTTATTTCCATAAGATTCTAAATTGTCTTTCATGTAGTATGTAGTATACAAGTCTTCAACTTTTGTAGCCCTGGATAACCTCAATCTCATCTAGTGGGATTAGGCTTAGTTGTTTTTGTTGTAGTTGATAACTCTTAACACAAGGTGCCCTTTTTCTATGATTTTGTCTCACAGGAGGATAAAACAGCTGCCATTTCCCACATGAGTATTATGGTTGATTCGGCCAGAACTAATCCAGTTATCGTTAGTGCTTTTCTTGCCATGCTAAGTCTTTCATAACATGTTCTTGATTGAATTTGTGCGAGTGCAACAATCAAATTATTGTTTTGGACTGAACAATTTTTATCTTCACAACAAGAGCTAGCTTCATATGTCTACAGTTTGTATCTTAAGCACATCTGTGTAAAAGAGATATAACTTTCCTGATTTACTCTGCCTATTTATTTATTCAATTTACATCACATGTCTTTTTAGGCTCAAATTCATGAGGGTAAGGAGCCATCGCAGTTTTTCTCAATACTCCAGAGGTTAATCATATTCAAGGTATCCCACTATGATCTCATTATAAAGTTTGTATGTAATATTAAAAAAAGTAACATGCTCCAATTCTTTAATTTTTCTTTTTTGTTGCAAGGGGGGAAACAGTTCAGGATATAAAAAGTTTATAGAAGAAGAAGGTATGGTGGATGAAACTTACAATGAAAACCTGGTAGCTCTATTTCGAGTTCAAGGTATAAGTCCAGAAAATATGCAGGCCATCCAAATTGATCAAGTATGGTTCAATGATTCTTACATTTTTATTCATGGTGGAGCCCTTTGTATCTTCATTATATCTTATCTCTAATTACAATAAAAAAATGGATACCAAGGCTTCAAGCGAAGCTATTGAATTTTTTTTTCTTTTTTTTCCTTATGCATAAATTATTTTTAATACTGGAAATGGATATCCAGGCTTCAAGAAAGCTATTGCAGGAGTTGGAGTTCCTATTATTTTTAATATTGCTCCAGGTCTACTGGCTGTTTTATATATATATAATTAATATAATATAAAATAAATCATTAATAACTTTCATTTAATTGGCTGGAACCAAAATAACATGATGATTAGATTCTTCGAAATTATTTTTTGCCATCTGTTTTACTCGAAAATGTTGGTTAGTATTAAAACATAATTTGCGTGCATCCCATTTCATTTTTTTGATGTAAATTTGTGTTTTATTTGCTAGCTTTTATTGATTATGTGTAAAATTGTTATAGGTTTCAAGCTCCCTGAATTCATCCTATTGCTACATTCTGCAAACTGAAGCAGCTACCTATACTTGGATTGGGAGCCTATCTTCAGCTAGAGACCATAATCTTCTTGATAGAATGGTTGAACTGCTTAATGTATGTTATTGCACGTGCTGTAAATTTTTATCTAGATGATAGTCTGCAAAGGAAGTATTTAATTACAAGTTCGGGCATTTGCATCCATATTAAATTATATGTTAGAACATTAACTCTTTCTATTTGAGATATTTCTTCTAATGGTGGTTCTTAACTTGTGTATGATTTCTTGATGCTACTTGCAGCCAACACGGCAACCTGTATCTGTGAGGGAAGGGAACGAACCGGATATTTTCTGGGATGCTCTTGGTGGAAAAGCAGAATATCCAAAAGGGAAAGAGATTCAAGGATTCATAGATGATCCACATTTGTTTGCTTTAAAAATAACCAGAGGTAAAAAAAAACACCCTTTTGAGAAAAATAATCTAGATCTCACTTGGTTTAGAATTATTGTGGGTGAAATGACAGGGAAAACATGTCTAATTGATGGTTCTGTTTCTCACTCAAATTTATTGGAACTTCAACTCAGGAGACTTAAAGGTAAACTACTTCCACAAATTCAAATTGTCCATGTACTATACTCTTCCCGTGTAATAATTTGACTACCTACTACATTATATGAACCTTTTGAGAGTTAGTGAAGAAAAGTCAACGTGTAGCAATTCTAAAAAACATTATCAGCTTTGTGATTGAAAGGCCAAAAGCATCAATAAGCATTGAGGCCATTTATTTTGAAAATTTCTTTGAACTTAATTTGTACTTATGCCTTTTTTGTTAAAATGTTTCCAATGCATATGTATATTATTTGAATGCGATTAAGTGTGGCCTTGATATAAAATTTCAGGTGAAAGAGATATACAATTATACGCAGGATGACTTAATTACTGAAGATGTCTTATTGCTTGATTGCCAAAGAGAGATTTATGTTTGGGTTGGCCTACTTTCGGTTGTCAAATCAAAACAAGAAGCTCTCAATCTTGGCTTGGTAAGTTGTCTGCTTTTGACTGAATCCATTGTAGTTAAGTGCTTCACTAAAAACGCTTCTATGTATGCAAAGAAGTCATTGTTCATGAGTCTAACTATAATTCATAAAGAATCTAGTTTGGTAGTTATGTCTCTATTATTCAATATTCACTAATTGTTTTAAAGTTCCATCATAGGAACTAACTTAATGATCTATAAGGCATCAATGTAATATGGACTTACTCTTTGCCACATTGTCGTGAGCAGAAATTTCTGGAAATGGATGTCCTTGTTGAAGGCCTATCGCTGGAAATCCCTATTTATGTTATAACAGAAGGTCATGAGCCACCATTTTTCACTCGTTTCTTTTCATGGGATCATTCAAAAGCAAATGTAAGTCTTCTCCCTTCAAAGTTATAAATATTGATCACCATACCGTGATGCTTGATTTTAAGAAGTATTCAATTCAGTGTGATTGTAGTGGGGATTTATAGAGACCAGAGGCAATCCCCTGCTCCCACCCTCCCCAAAAAATATAGACTGATAACAGAACTCCCTCCAAGAAATTTTTGTCATACACATCCTTTGTTGATTTACCTGTAAATGTAGTGTAATTTGTGCTTTTTGTTAGTTTAGGCTAATGAGAAAGGGAGAGAGAGAGAATTGAGAGAAAATGGATTTGAGAAGAAGATCAATTCATTGGCCAAATGATACACGGTTACAAGTGTAGTTTATATACAAGAGCTCAATGCATGTGAGCACATGTGAGATCATAACAGAATTTGCTGACTAAGCAAAGCTTACTAACTAATCAGGTTACAAAGTGAACTAACTTCTAATTAAGTTCTAATTACTCTATTATCCCCCTCTCAAACTCAACTGTGTGTACTGTAAGGACACATATTGAGTTTGCTTCTAATAGCTGAGAATTGTGAGGATGACAAGGGCTTAGTCAGTGCATCAGCAATCTGCTGCGAGGCTGGAACATGTTCTACATGAAGAGCTTGAGACACCACCTTCTCTCGCATGAAATGGATGTCTAATTCCATATGCTTGGTGCGAGCATGTAGCACAGGATTGTGGGAAAGAGCTATAGCACTGCTGTTGTCACAGTACAACACTGGTTTAGCAAAAGGAACCTTCAACTCTTGTAACAAGGACTGAACCCAAAGCAGCTCAGAAGTAGCATCAGCCATGCTGCGGTATTCAGCTTCAGTAGTAGATCTGGCAACTAGATTCTGCTTTTTGGAGCTCCAAGATATGAGGTTTGGTCCAAAGTAAAGACAATATCTAGAGGTTGACCTTCGATCATCAGGGTCACTACCCCAATCTGCATCACTGAATGCAGTCAAAGTGAACAAGGAAGAAGAGCTGGCAGGCTTTGCTGCTCTGAGTTCTAGACCATACTCGAGGGTACCTTTTAGATACCTAAGAATCCGTTTGACAGCCTTCCAGTGGGTCTCCAATTGGTGATTCTCTTACTTCAATTGGTGATTGTGTGTCTGAACAAGAACAAGTAGATGCTATCTTAGATGGCTTGCCTGAAGAGTATGGACCGTTTATTATGATGATTTATAGTAAAGATACTACACCTAGTGTTGCTGATATTGAGTCATTGTTACTGATGCAAGAGGCTCAAATAGAGAAGTTTAAAACAGAACTTGGTACTGCTTCTATATCTGTGAATGTTGCTCATGGAGGACCTAATTCCAGTGGTTCTACTGGATCTAACAATTCGAGCAATTATAGTAGTAACAAAGGAGAAAATGAATCTGAGGATAATAGAGGAAGAGGTTCTTATAGAGGTCGTGGAGGTAGAAATAACAATGGAAATGGAAGAGGTAGGGGCAGGTATGGTTCAGGTCCCAAGCCTACTTGTCAGATTTGCTTCAAGTATGGGCATGATGCCTTTAACTGCTGGAGTCACTTTGATCAGCAGTTTGTCCAACCTTCTCCACCTCCTCCCAATCCTAATCAGCAGGCTCATCCCTATGGTTATTCCAATTATCCAGCTCCACAATCAAATGCTGTTTTTCAGACTGCTCAAAGCTCTCAGAATGTTGTTGTTTATCCTAACTATCACCAAGGTGGTTCTGGTTTTCCTAATTTTCAGGGTCCCAGGCCTTCCCAATTTGTTCCTCAGCATCCAAGGGCTTATGTGGCCACTCAGTCCACTCCGGTTCAAGGTCACACTCAGGAAGTTCAGGTCCCTCAAGGCTTGGACTCTCAGGTCTGGTATCCTGATTCTGGTGCCTCGCACCACATAACTTCAGATCAAGGCAATTTTTCTCAGCACACTCCCTATAATGGTGTTGAACAGGTCCATATGGGCAACGGCCAAGGTGTGCATATTAGTTCTATTGGCAGCACACACTTTCCCTCACCACTTCACCCACACATTACACTATCCTTACACAACTTGTTACATGTGCCTACTATCACAAAGAATTTGATGTCAGTATCCCAATTTGCAAGAGATAATCGGGTATTTTTTGAGTTTCACTCGGACCATTGCCTTGTAAAATGCCAGGACTCTAATGCTGTGTTGCTGCGTGGGTCACTTGGGAAGGATGGTTTGTACTCCTTCAGACAGATACAGATGCCTGCAAAGTCCAGTTCAGCTCTGACCTGTTTGGTAGCAGAGAAGTCTTGCAGTTCAGCTGACAATTTTACTCTCTGGCATAGAAGATTAGGTCATGCCAATGTTAAGGCAATAAAGCAAGTTCTTGAACTTTGTAATGTTTCTTGTTCAAATAAAGTACTTGATGAATTCTGTACTGCGTGTTGCTTGGGAAAAGCACATCGGATTTATGCTAAACCTTCAGAAACTGTTTACAGCAAGCCTTTTGAGCTAGTTTAGTGATTTGTGGGGACCTTCCCCTTATGTCTCCTCTTGTGGTTACTCATATTACATCACATTTGTGGATGCACACACAAGGTTCACTTGGATATATTTTCTTAAACGGAAGTCTGATGCCATAACTGCTTTCAAGCAATTTCACACACTTATTACCACTCAGTTTCAAGCTGTTTTAAAAGCCATTCAGACTGACTCGGGGAGAATTTAAAGCCTTCACTCAATCACTCAATGATCTTGGTATCTTGCACCAATTCACTTGTCCACACACATCACATCAAAACGGTTCAGTGGAGAGAAAACACAGGCAGATTGTTGATATAGGATTATCTTTGCTTGCTCAGTCTCATATGCCATATTGTTTTTGGGATCATAGCTTCACTCAAGCAGTATGCCTCATCAATAGACTACCAACCTCAGCCTTGCAGGACAAGTCCTCACCCTTTCATGCTCTTTTTGGCAAAATCCCTGATTACAGTGATCTTAGAGTATTTGGCAGCTCATGCTTTCCTTTGCTTAGACCATATAACAAACATAAATTTCAATTTCGATCTGAGGAGTGTGTGTATCTTGGCCTGTCACCAATGCACAAAGGACACAAATGCTTAGCACCAAGTGGGAGGATCTACATATCCAAGGATGTATCCTTTAATGAAACTAAGTTCCCTTATATTTTTCTGTTTCCAGAAAACAGCAAAAATGTCCAACCTGTAACACCAAGCCTCACCTATCCTTCAGTAATTCCCCAACCTCTTCATCATCCTCCATCAGAATTTGCTGACTAAGCAAAGCTTACTAACTAATCAGGTTACAAAGTGAACTAACTTCTAATTAAGTTCTAATTACTCTATTATAGGCAACAATTATTTTAGTAGTTATTTTTCTAATTGGTTTTCTTTTTTCACCTCAGATTTGTGCTCTTCTGCATAAATGTATACAACTGGATTAACATGTTAAGTGGAATTTTACTTGATTATAATTTTGCATTTCTGTGTGATGTGAATATTTCAACATGCTGTATCACATAGATATAAAATCATGCCAAAGAAATTTGGAGGGGGATTTGGCACTTTTCTGGTGTTTCACATCTAAACTGTAGTTGCCATCTGTCTTATTAACTGTTTTAAATGAAATGGTATTGTTGCAGATTGTTGGCAACTCATTTGAGAGAAAGCTTGCAATTCTGAAAGGAAAAACAAAGACTCTAGAAGTAAGTTTCTGCCCTGGTAGTATTTAGGGTTATCATTTTCTGGGGGATTTTGGTCCTGTTATGAGAATTTAACTAAATTATAGTTTCAGAAGGTTTTCAGTATTGTTCCTTCTATCATTTTCTCATCTATTTTTCAGGGACATAATAGAATCCCATTGAAAGCAAGCTCCAGGGACTCTACCCCTAATGGTCACAGAAGCAATTCTATTATCTCCGATGGCCGTGGAAGAAGTAGTTCACCTGTACCTAGTAGCGCAGGCTCAGATCTTAGGCAATCAGGTGGCCGGCTTCTTTCGAGCCCTTCTCCAGTCGCCAAGAAGCTCTTTGAAGGATCTCCTGCCAATAGCAGTGCTGGTAAACAATAATCCTTTTCATCAACTTATGATGTGAGATTTATTTAGTTGGTAACAAGAATCTTTGAAGGATCTCCTGTGCAGCTGTTCTTGTATTTTACTCAGTTTGAAACTTAAGTAGGAGATTGCAACTATTCCCTCAATGATTCTGTTACATAAGGCTGAAATTTGAGCACTTGAAAAAATGGAACTAATAGTGTAATATGTCCTTTACCTTGTCTGTCTGCATTCTGTTAAATATCTAGTATATTGGGGATTGTTGTCCTCATAGTCATTCAGTTTTTCATGGTTCATTTTATCATTGTTATTTTTCTTTACCGTTTTTCCCAGAACAAACAATGCCACTGTCTGGTTCTCCAGCAACAGAACCGAGCTCATCAAATGAGAATGCAAGTTTCACTCAGAAGGATAGAAATGTGGATGGTGAGAATTTGTTGATATACCCTTATGAGCGCCTGAGAGTGGTTTCTGCTAATCCAGTAACAGGCATTGATTTAACCAAAAGAGAGGTACTTCCTCAACTGAATAAATCTAGCAGTCAGTACTTTATTTTGTGATTTAATCTTATTTTGTAATTTAATTCTTATCAAACAAAAAGAATGTTTCATTACTTTACTTTTTTTGGATACATCTTTTCATTACTATTTACATGAGCTATGTCAAGCACCATACATGAACCATTCCTAGTCACTATAATTTTAGATATTTTTTGGTACTTCTTTTCTTCTTGAGATATCATGCAGAAGTTTTGTTATTATATATGAGATATCGTTTAGATAGGCATTCACTTTCCACATGCTTTTTGTTCTCGAAACATTAACTGTAATATGCACTTTTTCTGATGAAAACTAGGTATATTTATCTAATGAAGAGTTCCACGAGAAGTTTGGAATGCCAAAATCTGCCTTCTACAAGCTCCCTAGATGGAAACAAAACAAGCTAAAGATGTCACTGGATCTATTTTAGAGGAGTGTGTGTGTTTGAGAGGCATGGACAACAAATGCCTGTGTTTTGTGGCACTATACTGCAACACTTTATATATAGCATGATACAAATTTTCCTCATCAGTGCATTATGCGTTTGAGCTATAATAGCTCTCTTTTTTGTGAAACACGTCCTAGTTAGGATTCTTGGTTATTATCATAATATACTACATATTTATTCTTTCATTTTATGAGGATGCTTTAGGGGCATGCATGTGTAATTGTTCTGTTTTTCACTTAAAAAGAAAAAGTTACAATAGTCTATGGTTTTTTACACTAATCTCTGTATTGCATGGGAGTTTCAGTTGAATGATACGTGGTCTATGAATGAAACACATCAACATGATGTTGCCACCTAGCATTGTTGGCATACTGTGTAACCTTGCAACGTTGAGCATGAATGTTGAGGGTGGCCATGGCAAGAATATGGTACCGGTGATGGAATATTCATTAGGAAAAGTCAAATTTGACGTTTTGAAAAATGTGAAATATTACATGTCATGCTGTGTAGTATTGCATTTGCACCTGTACAGGGTGATGTGCTTACACCTGTCACCTGCACAGAGTATGCACTATATATATATGAACTCTCTAAAATACATGATGAGTTATTGAAAACTGAAAATGCAAAAACCTTATCTTAGTTTGTAAAATCCTTCAATATTGTTCATATTAGTTATCAAATATTGGGCATGTTAATGTTAATTCCCGAAAAGGACTACTATGATTAATAATTGCGGTTATTAAAAATTAAATTGAGGGTTATTTACATCATGGACTAATGTATCTTATCATTAACTGTGTGTTTGGTTTACGTTCAGATCACGTTGGACACTAAGGACGACAAATCAAAGGCACGCTAAGTTTATCGGTCACAAACTTTGAAATTAATTTATTTAAAAAATATTTGATGATGCAATGCAAGCATATATCTAAATTTAAATGTATAATAATAGGTAGTGTGCAAATTGCTGAAAAATGTGGCTTAGAGTCAGAGAAGATAAAGACGTGATTTGGAATTGCTAGGGCATTTCGCTTTCAGACTGGAGTGACTTATATGCCACCAAAAAATCCAAAGAAAGGAATATGCCATTCGATCGGCCATGTAAAATGTTCCAAGCTATGACAGAGTTGTTTGGACTTTGGAATATAAAGAGCATTTTGGTTTATCTCATTTCCATTTTCAAGTCTAAAGCCACCTTTCCTGGGTATTACATTGACCCTTGATTTAAAAATCGAGTATATATATGGGTTTATACCAGATTAAAACTCTAACTCTTATCCTACTATTTATTTTTGTGGACAATTTTAATTCAGAATCCTCCTGAATGAAGCATCCTTCAACTGATATCAAGCTCATATCACATCATAAATAAAAGATCAAAGTTGATATTATTGGAGTATCTTCATAGGTTGAGCTACCTAGTCCGCACTTATTGAGCCCGGGATACCTAGGGCCTGTTTGGATTGACTTATGCAGAGCTTATGAATACAGCTTATGACTGATTCATAAGCTGTTTTGGGCTTATTTTTCATAAACTACCCAGGATAGCTTATCAAAACAGCTTATGGCTTATATAAAATAAGTTTCACTATAATTTTTCTTCGATTATAAAAGTAGCTTATACAGCTTATGCCATAAACAGTAAATAAACTTGTTATCCAAACAGGGCCCTAGTCTAATAGTAACTATGACTTATATCCATCACCACATTAATGAAATCACACGTATGAGGAAGTATGACATTTTCTCACATATTATTTTGATATTTTCAACATATTTGTTGTGATTGTTTGGAATATCATGCATGTAAGTCTCATTGTTTTGGGAATAGACCCCACTAATTTTTATAGTTTAAAAAAAAAAAAGTTACTAACACTCTTCTATCAATTATATAGCTAGGTTGAATTGTGATCTGTGGACCATCATTTCCCTTTTGTTGGAGATTTTTTTTCAGTCTTGTACTTATTCCCTCAAAATAGTTATCTTAGTTTGATAAATATTCTTCCTCTCTCTAGAAAAATTGAAACAAGAAAAAAAATACTATAAGAGAATTGAAAAAGTTGTCCTTCTTCACCAAAGACTAATATTTTTGATAAAAAAAATTATACTAGATTGACTAATTTATATAAAATAGTATCTTAGTTATGTTTCTAGTTTGATCAATCTTAAAAAACATGTTGATTGCAAAATAGGCAAATATATAAAATTTCACGTGTTTTCTTCATTTAAATAACATATAAAATTATCTAATTTTTCTCCTTTATTTATTTTGTCACTTTCTTCATTATCACAATATTTTCCTTTTGCAAGCAACTATATAATCTCTAACCAATAAACAAAACGACCGACCAAAATAAAAATTCTATAGCTTGGGTCCATGATTGAAAATATATTGGAAAAACATTTTATATCAACACTGCATCAAAGACAAAAATATAAAAAACCTCATAATATAGTATCTTTTTTCTTTTTTCAAAAATGAAACTGTAATGGCAAGAATTTGTTTGGAATATGCATAGATGAGATGACATGAGTCTCTCTTAGTTTAATTAGAGGTATTGGGTTTGAATTCATGTCATGGGAATACAACAACCTTAAAATTCGCGTAATAGAATTTTGTCGCTTATAGGGTTCTACCCGACTCAAAGATATTAATCCCTGTATATGCACGGAAATACGATGGTATAGACAAAAAAAAAAAATTGGGGGATTTGGTAGAAAAGAGAAAGACAAATACTAGAAGAGAGTATCCTTAATTTGAAAGCATATACCGTACCGTATTCGTTCCCCTTCGGTCCGAATCGCTTTCTATAAAGCTCTCAAGTAACTTACCAATACCATTACCTTCCAGTTACCACCTCACTCACTAATCCATTACTTCTTAAATAATAATTCTAATTCTAATTTATTATTTATTCTTCCCCGGTAACCGACTCACCGGAGATGAATCTCCGGCGAGCCCCGTTCACCGTTCTCCTCCTCCTCTCCCTCCTCCTCACCCCCCATTCCGCCGCCGCCGACAACCTCCACCGCAAAAAGCACAAGATCCCAGGCCCCATAAAGACCGTCGTGGTCATCGTCATGGAGAATCGCTCCTTCGACCACGTCCTCGGGTGGCTCAAGTCAACCCGACCCGACATAGATGGCCTAACCGGAACCGAATCGAACCGGATCCGTGCCTCCGACCCCACCTCACCGGAAATCCCAGTCTCCGATGACGCGGTCTTCGTCGACTCAGACCCGGGTCACTCGTTCCAAGCCATAAGGGAACAGATATTCGGATCCAACGATAGCTCAAAAAACCCGGCCCCAATGAACGGGTTCGCCCAACAAGCCGAAGAACAGGTCGAGGGAATGTCCCGAACCGTGATGAGTGGGTTCAAACCGGAACTCCTCCCGGTCTACACCGAGTTAGCGAACGAGTTCGCTGTGTTCGACAAGTGGTTCGCCTCGGTCCCCGCATCGACTCAGCCGAACCGATTCTACGTCCACTCAGCAACCTCTCACGGAGCCATGAGCAACGTTCGAAAGAACCTCATCTACGGCTTCCCACAAAAAACAATCTTCGATTCCATCAACGACAACAACGGACTCACGTTCGGAATCTACTACCAGAACATACCCGCAACGCTCTTCTTCAAGAGCTTAAGGAAGCTTAAGAACATTGTGAAGTTCCACAGCTACGGGTTGAAGTTCAAGAGGCACGCGAGGAAAGGGAAGCTACCGAACTATGTTGTGGTGGAGCAGCGTTATTTTGATGTGTGGATTTCTCCGGCGAATGATGACCACCCTTCGCATGACGTGGCGGCGGGGCAGAGGTTTGTGAAGGAGGTGTATGAGGTTTTGAGGAAGAGCCCGCAGTGGAAGGAGATGGCGGTGCTGGTGACGTATGATGAGCATGGTGGGTTCTATGACCATGTGCCTACACCTGTTGAGGGTGTTCCTAACCCTGATGGCATCATTGGACCACACCCTTATTACTTCCGATTTGATAGGTTGGGGGTTCGGGTACCCACTTTCCTGATCTCGCCTTGGATTGACAAGGGTACCGGTATGTCTTCCAAAGTTCCCATTTTTCATTATTATTATTATTATTATTATTATTATTATTATTATTATTATTATTATTATTATTATTATTATTATGCCTGCCCTTTTTGGTTTTAGGGGGTCTTGTTTAATTGGGATGGTTCAATTCAGTTTTTAAGGAAAATATATTGTTTTTGTTTTTTGCCTTATTTTTTAGAAGTTATGTTGGTGAGATTTTGATGATAAGCTGTTCTGATTACAAAATGATCTATTCTGATTCAAAGAAGGTCCTGAACTCAATTATGGGTAGTCGTCTCCTTCATTGATAGGTCAACAAAAATGTCTTGGGTGGTATGGTTCGTAGTCGTAGTCCTTTATTGATTGGTCCTTCATAGTTGCTGTTGCCCTCTTAATTTAATTTCTGTTTTGGTGGTGTAATGTGGAGGAATGGAAAGTCTTGTGAATTTATAGCATTTTTTTTTGGTGAACAGAATTTATAGCTTTGTTGACTCCCCCAAACTTTTGATTTTCTGGATTGAGTTTATTGAGGATCTTTTGGGTTTAACTTGGAGCTTTTGACTTGTTGCTTGGTGTTTTTTCATCGTTAGTCTTGAGAATTTGATGCAGATTGGGTGGTTGTACCTCTAGGACTTGGTTGAAGTATACTTTTTCACGAAGCTGTACAGATGCTTAGGTCTATTTGGTTGTTAGATTATGGTATTTTGAAAGCATTGCTATTTGATAACTTTATTATGTGGCATTGTACATGCCTTTGTTAAAGTCAATTTGGGTCTTTAACGAAGAAATCATAGGTTTTTTGGTTGGTATATAAGTTTTGATAAGTTTTGACATGTGCGTGTTTCTACTTTTACATGAATCAAGTCTGTTTTGCACTTGATGGGGTTTCATGTACCGTTTTTTATTATTTATTGGGAAAAAATTTGTATTGCATTGGAATGATATTCTAAATGTTATACTTTTGTGTACTTGTGTAATATACTGAAATATAATTTTGGTCATCTTTGTGTATACTGTAGTTCTCACTTATCAAATAAGGTGTCCTGTAGTTTTATGTGAATAGTAATAAACTAGTTTGAGCTTTGATATGATGAATGAGTAGAAAGAAAGTAGCTTATTACTTGAGACTGGTCACGGAATATATGTGATAATGATGATAACTATTTCTACTCCCCTGCAACATATGAAAATTAGTTTTAGTTTTCACTATTCTGCTGTTCTTGACTTCTAATAGTTGCTTCTGTTCATGGTCTGTCAAACTTTCTGTACATCGTTCAGTCATTCTCGTAGTGATTTTCATTCACAATCTGCTAGAACCAGCCAACAAGTTTGAATTCTTTTTCAGAGCAGTAACTGTACTTGGATGGTCATAAGCTGTGCCTTGTTGCCCAAATTTATGTTTTATGTTTTAATTATTTCAGTACGTGTTTGACGTCCTCTTGTTTTGGTTACCTTTTCTTAGCATGAGTTGGCTCTTGATTTTTTTTTGTTTTTTGCAGTGATTCATGAACCAGATGGACCAACACCATATTCTCAATATGAACATTCATCTATTCCAGCGACAGTAAAGAAGCTTTTCAATTTAAAATCCAACTTCCTGACAAAGAGAGATGCATGGGCTGGAACCTTTGAAAAATACTTTTACATTCGAGATACTCCTCGCGATGATTGTCCAGGTTTGCATCTACTTCTTTGATTGTTACATTTGACTACAGCAATCTTGACACTCTGTCAGGGTAGTTAATTCATCACTCTCTAGTCTGGACCTCAAGTTATGTTTGTGTTAAAATCTGGTTCATCATGAAAAATTAACTCTATTAATCTGCTGAATATCTCAGTTCTACTTGATATTGTTCTTTTGCTCTTGCTGGGATATATGCTAGGTCTAATATATTGGAATGTCGACAAACCCTATCCTCCCTCAGGAAAAATTTTTTTATCTATTTGGTCTGGTGACCAATAGATTCTGAAGCTACCATTCATGGATAATAATCCTAATATAGACACCAGTGTAGTGCTAGGCAGCCATGCCTGAATGCAGTCCTGGAAATTTCATGTTTCTTTTTTACTACACGCAATAGGAAATGGGTGAGTTTCCATTTCTGTCTCTATCTTAAAAGTGGGTTTTGGAAGTATATTGAAGTGCCAGTATGCCAGGGATGCAATTATTACACATATAAAGGTCCAGAATATATACAAAACTTTCTGTCTTTATTGATTTATTTTCCAGCATTATGTATTAACATTATTTCTAATATCATGTATAGAAACACTTCCGGAGGTAAAGACTGATCTAAGGCCATATGGACCAAGAGAAGATTCTAGTCTCTCAGAATTCCAATTGGAATTGATCCAGCTTGCATCTCAGCTGAATGGTGATCATGTACTCAACTCCTATCCAAACATTGGGAAAAGCATGACAGTGGGAGAAGCAAACATGTATGCAGAAGATGCAGTGAAGAGGTTCCTGGAAGCTGGAAGGGCTGCACTTAAAGCTGGGGCTAATGACTCGGCCATTGTCACAATGAGGCCTTCCCTCACCAGCAGAGTTGCTGTGGCAGATCACCGGAAACAGTTGGAATCTTACTGATTCTTTCACAACACAAGCTGTAAATATAGTATATATATTTAGCATGTACCATATTAGATTTAAGGGAAAAAGAATACTAGTGTTCTTAGTAAAAATGTTTTCAGTTCAAGAACAATTAATCAGATAATTAACCTGCTATGCTAAAAAAGAATGGTCATTTATTGACTTGTATAATCACTCAGTAGTGGTTGATTGTTCTTAAATAGAAATGAATTTTACTAAGTTTTACTTTTGTAAGTTTTTATTAAATTTATACCACGTGCCAGGCGAAGGAATTATAAGAGAAGTTTATGTAAATATTTTTATTAAATTGCATAGACATATGTCTTCTGAAACAAAACAGTACGTATTATGTGTGAATGTTAAGCTCAAATCACTTATTATTTTGTGTATCTATGTTTATGTCTATGTCTATGTCATTTCGTGATTAAGAATGTTAAGCTCAAATCAATTAAAAGATTAGGATAAGCTTACTTTTTGATATAAGTTTTTCAAAAAAAAAATGGAGGAGAGGAGAGGGAAAGGATTTGGGGAATTTTTAAAAATACCAAAAACTCCCTTTTAATTTTTTTTTTTCTTGAGTTCTCTCATATTAGGTGATTTGGGACTTGTAAACAAAGTGAGAGTGTACCTTTTTCCCCGTCTCTTTCCCTCCCCCAAATTTCCAAACAAAGCCTAAGAATCTTTTCAAATGACCTTTTTTTGTTTTTATACTTTTACTTGATTTGATTCAGATTACAGAATAGCACCCAACAAAAGGAGACTTATTAGGTCATCATAAAAAATGACATAACTTGATTAATTAACAAATTAATTTTCAAGTTTGGTAGACACCAAGACCAAACCATTAACCATCTACATTTTGCTCAACCATCAAAGGGATTATATTCAAATCAGCTTTGACTGCATGTAAAATTTGACCAACTTTTCTGTCATAGTATAATAGAACTAATAAGAGTAGCTAGCAGACATTACTTGTTTCTGTATTCGATCGATTTTATTAGAACCTAAACATCGTTTTAATATGCAATTTCAATGGATGTGCAAGAGATGAGTGCCACACTAGAGTCTACAGCCTCCATTTTGATACCAAATGCTAATGCACGTTGGATGCATTTAGTTTTTTTACTCCATATATAGCCTATTAGTGTTCATACTCTAACCACTTTTACTCTTCCAATTTGCATATTACAATATAAATATATATCGCCTATAAATTAAGACTTACAGGGCTTATAGTTATAGCTAGCTTGTGTAGCCTCTTCTCCTCATTCATCTTTTACAAGTCTCATTAACATTATGATGAAAATGGTTCTATCGATAAGGAGGCTACAGGGTTACTCAAAGATGGATCAGGAAGACCCAGCCAGAAGAGAGAATGCATAGACAAGCACAATTCTTGATCTACAAAGTATTAGAGAAAGCAGATTATCTTAGAAAGCCATATCCATGCGTGAGGATCAGAATACTCAAGCTGAAGGTTAAGATAGGGAGAGGGGCTTTAGAAGCAAAGGATTTTCTCAGGTGTCACAGCAGCTGGGGCTTGTTTTCATGGACAAGTCATGGATCAGGTGAAAACACTGAAGCGAATGATGATTAATGGCCGAGGACAATTAAACCAATATGCATGAAATTTAAAAGCCTTAATTTCTTCCTTTTTCTTCAAATGAATCCCTATGGTTGATGTTGTACTCCTTTCCTTCTTTGCTATCATTTTTGTATGGTTTCTTGTAATTTTGTCTTCGTATAGACATTTTCTTTGGAAATTTTCTATATGATCCTTTATATTGCCGGAAAATTTATGACAAATAAGACATTCAAAATATCAAAATGATATATTCCACAAAATAAAAGTATTTATTAATTAAGAGCAAAAAACTAAAATGCTGAATGAGCTGTGAGAAGAGGGGGGGGGGGGGGGGGGGGGGTGTTGAACAAACTCCCTCGGTGATCCGGTGAAAACTCAAGCACTAGCAGGCTATCATTGAATCAAGAGATTCAAGTGACCTCATGTTAAATATATTATTATGATGACATTGAACCACACATAGTTGTACCAAACGTGTCCACCAAAGAATAATAAAAAAAATATTATCCCGCGTTGCAAAATTCTAATATTTGTATAACTTTGGTATATATGTTGTGCATTTTTTTTTGTTTTTTTGAAAGTGCTATTAATTAGAACTTTACACACATATTTTGGGGTAATATCTAGATATATTTTGCAACTTTGGTAAGCCTATCTGCTCAATCACTTAAAATGGTTGAAGTAGAATGCACAACCACTCAACATTAACCAACCAGTGCAACAACAACATCTAGGTAGCTACTAGCTAGCTACCATTCAAAGACCCAACCGTCACACACATATACTATAAGATCCTTATAATTCCCATATTTCCCTTTATTCCACTTCAAACACACTCTCTATTTCATCAATCTCTCCGCACACACTGATGGAGGTTTCATGGGAAGAAAGTGTGACGTATTCCATCAACGCAATCTACCTTCTCTTCTCTGCCTACCTCGTCTTTGTAATGCAGCTTGGCTTTGCCATGATATGTGCAGGATCCGTGCGTGCCAAAAATGCCATGAACATAATGTTGACCAACGTGGTTGATGCGGTGGTAGGTGGAATCTCATTCTACCTTTTTGGTTTTGCATTTGCCTATGGCAATTCCAACCCTTTCATTGGTACCGATTTGTTTGCTTTGGCTAACATCCCAAATGGCACTTACGACTATGGCTTCTTCCTTTACCAATGGGCTTTTGCTATAGCCGTGGCTGGAATCACAAGCGGGTCCATAGCTGAGAGAACCCAATTCAGTGCCTATCTTGTTTTCTCATTTTTCCTTACTGGGTTTGTGTACCCAGTTGTGGCCCATTGGGTTTGGTCATCCAGTGGTTGGCTTAGTCCCAGTTCCAATGACTTGTTCCTGGGCTCAGGTGCCATTGACTTTGCTGGGAGTGGTGTGGTTCACTTGGTTGGTGCAATTGCTGGGCTTTGGGGATCCATCATAGAAGGCCCACGGGTCGGCCGGTTTGATGCTCACGGCAAGCCCGTACCTCTCAGAGGCCACAACGCAACCCTAGTGGTGCTCGGGACATTCCTGTTGTGGTTCGGTTGGTTCGGGTTTAATCCAGGGTCGTTCAACCGGATTGTCGTGCCCTACCCTGGTACGTCAAACGAAGGGAATTGGACTTCAGTGGGCCGGACTGCCGTGACAACCACATTAGCTGGCTCGACTGCCGGGATTGTCACCTTGTTTGGTCGTCGGCTGTTGATTGGCCATTGGGACGTAATGGGCGTGTGCAATGGTTTGCTTGGTGGGTTTGTTGCTATCACCTCTGGGTGCTCAGTTGTCGAGCCATGGGCGGCCATTCTCTGTGGATTCGTCTCAGCTTGGGTCTTAATTGGGCTCAACATCTTGGCACTAAAATTGAACTATGATGACCCGTTAGAGGCAGCCCAATTGCATGGTGGGTGTGGCATTTGGGGCTTGTTGTTTACAGGGTTGTTTGCCAAAGAGGAGTTTGTGATTCAAGCCTATAATTCAGGTGTGGCAGTGAAAAGGCCCTATGGGCTTCTACTTGGGGGTGGGTGGGGCTTGATTGGAGCTCAAGTGGTTGAGATTTTGGTAATCTTTGGATGGGTTAGTGCAACAATGGGCACTGTGTTCTATGCCTTGCACAAGCTCAAGATACTGAGAATTCCTGTGGATGATGAACTTGCTGGCCTTGATGTATCAAGCCATGGAGGCTATGCTTATGATGCTGCTACTCGAGAGGATAGTTATCCTCGATCTTATGAAGATTATATGCGTGTCCAGGATGACCAATCGCAGTTTGCTTTCTTTTAGTGACAGGTTAATGTTTTGTTATATGTAGAAGCAACTAAATTTTGGGTAGCACTGATTTATTTGGCTCACCCAATTTGGATTAGACTAGGTGGATTGGATTCACAAGAAAAACGAGAAAACTAAATGGGCATTAAAGTCAAAGTAGGATCAAGATAGGGACAGGTTCCCTCCCGGTTGGGCTATCTTTCAACATTCATAAAAAAATATCTTGAAAGAAGGAATCTTGTCAAGTGGGTGGAGACTACACATTGGATAAAGGTGACAATGTCGCTTTCTCATCATTGTCATTTTGTACACTTATCATTAATTAAATCAGGGTGCAGGGTGTTGAGTCACAATTGGGCAATTGGCATAGCTAAAGGATAAGCCTGAGAACATTATTATAATAGAATACGTTAATAACCAAAATCACCCTGTGGTTGTGGACAACAAAATATTGCGACTCAATCTGGGCAAGAAACAAATCATCAACTTAGCCGGTAATATATATACAATTAAATTATGGTCCAAAAAGGAAAAGCATGTACAAGCACACAGTTATAGGGAAACATACAGAGTTTTTAAAACCTGTAGGCAACCCTCACCTCAAAAATGGATCATAGGACACATGCCTGGGGTCTGGAACAATAAGAGGCAACTTTTCTATGTACAGAGACAGCATCTTACAATTTTCTTTGAAAATTGTCCCAACATCAACAATGTCACTCATGTCTGTGTAAATCCAAAGGTCCCCAGAGTTTACTCTCTTCAGGCTATCCCGGCAAAAGGGGCAAGACTGAGACCTAAGACACCTGAATCAAGAAGCAACATTGTCATGCCTAACAATGACTAGAGAACAAACTAGTAAAGTAATTACTGTCTGATACTCTGATGTCAAGGTCAAATATAACTATCAACTAGTACAAGTAAACACATTTTAGGGGTGGGGTAGGGTGCACCTTGCCACCCTGCACTTCAGAAGCTAAAGTTCAAAGAGGATGACCATTGTTGAAAAAAAAAAATCAAAAGCAATGGTTTAGCTTTTGATAAAGTAAAAGCAAACCAGATAACAATCTTTGAATTTTTAAGAGGACTCACTCTCAACTTTTTCACCAACAATTTTTGGGCCTTGAAAAAAGGTTAGATGGGGAGTTCAGGATCTTCACCCCACAAAGCACAAATCCTATTAAATTTTGTCACAAAAGATTTTCTCATTGATATCAGAGTCAATAAGGCCAGCCCTGTAAAGGAGAGGATTCTGATTTAAAAAAAAAAAAGTTGACTGAAAATTTAGAAAATGGAAATAATTTTAATCTGACATATTTCATTCAAATGTTGAATGACAGAATGTTAATAAACTTGGTTTTATTAACCCAAAAAAAAAACTTTGTTTTATGTCAAAAATATGATCAGCATACTGGAAAGGACCTAAGATAGATGGAAAGAAGAAACTAAGTAAATAAGTAATTGAAGCACAATAATCAAGTATTTGTACCAATCTCTGTAGCACTTCAAACACATATGGTGGCAACAATTAGGCAGCACAACTTTTGCTTTCACCTCCAAGCAAACCCCACATTCCTCCTCTCTCTCAATGTCAATTTCAGATTGTCTTCTCTCTTTGAAATCAGTCTTCCTTTGGTACCTATTAGCATATACTTCTTTCTGTTTCCTTTCTTCCAAGTCTGTGATGCCTTTCTCAAGTTGCAACAGAGCAGGAAATATAACCGCTGTTTATCAGCAAAAGAGAAAAGAAAAGAAAAACAGAAAAATATGTTAAGCATGTGTTGATTATCAAAAGCATAAATATGAATCCAGATGCACCCTGAAAGAGCAATAGGCATAAAGCTAGATAAGTATATACATTCATGTTAGGTAACCACATTCAACTTACCATAAAATTGTCTAATGCTTGCTTTCCTTTCATATACTGAAATAGTAGTCCTCCCACTTCCATATGTCTACATAAATGTAGAACAAAGTATTTTGAAATTATCTAAAAACATATAATGACAATATAAGTACAAAAAAGTGGAAAATTATGGAAGGGGCAAATGAAAAATAAAATAAAATAAAATTTAGATACAAATATGTGATGTTCTACTATATACCTCATAAATTAGAATTCTCAGCAAACCAAGAGCACCAGCAAGGCGGTAATCTGTCCACTGAACAAGAAAGAGAAAAATGGGGGCTGCTGGACTGTATGATAGCCTCATCTGAAAGCATCCTCCATCTTCATCCCTTGGATGACCTAATAACCTGAAAAGGGGATAAGAGTAAAAAGATGGGAAAAAAAGAAAACACATTGAAATAAAAATCTTACATGAAAAAATGTGCTTAACTCTGCTGAAATAATTTGTATGAAGGATCCCAGATAAAAACATGTAAATTGTCAGGGGTAAAAGTGTTATCTAATTCACTAGTGTCATACAAATTCGTAGGCGCTGTTTATCGATCGCTTCACTGAACAAATTCCCAGCTTCAAAGTCTCACTCTACTTCAAGTTCAAAGTCACAACATTGACCACGCAATAGAAAACCGCATCTACATTGATTATTTTTTTTGGAAAGATATAACACACACAACACACACAAGGCTGCAATTCCAAAAAAAAAAAAAGATTCAATTTTTAATCTGGGAATGAGAAGAACCGTAGTTTTTTCTGAAGCAAAATCCTCATTTAAACAACTACCTAGAAAAAGTGGGGATGAGAAGAGAGAGAGAGATGACATACAGGGTATTAGCATACTGAATATCAGCTTCCAGAGATTTTAGAGAGTCCTGAAATGAGCACTTTCCCATACCCCCGATGTTTTCCCGGAAAATCTTTTCGCATGCAACTGATGAGATGAAATTGAAAATCCCACGAAGCCGAAATCAAAACATTATATAGGTCTCTCGTAATGACACTACTGCCCTTATCCACTTCTTCATTTGCTCATGGTATTGGATTATTGGTAACCGGTAAGTGGTAAGTGGAGTTGAAAGTGGGTTTTAAGTTTTTATTTTAATATCTTAGGAGACGATTATTTATCTGTTAGTGATTTACTGGAGTTTAAGGTTAATATATAAATAAAAAATATTTAATAGAAGTAACATATTATTATATAGGCTTAAATGCACTTTCAGTCCCTCAGGTTTCATATTTGTGCAAGTTTTGTCCCCCAGTTTTAAATTTAGCAGTTTTAGTCCCTAACGTTTACTAATGGTGTAATTTTCGTCCCTCCGTCAAGCTGCCATCCAACAGCAAGCAGAATGGCTTACGTGGTAGACGGAATTCGATGACGTGGCCAGTTTGTTACCTAATTGGACAGCTGAAGTGGCAAGTGCTGAGTCAGCAATTTTTTTTCCCAAAAAAATGTGGTCTCATGTGGCCAATTTTTTTTTGCCTAATCGGTTCCCTCTTCTTTCCCTGCACGTAAGACCATGTTTTTTTGGAGAAAAAAAATTGTTGACTCAGCACTTGCCACTTCGGCTGTCCAATTAGGCAACAAACTGGCCACGTCACCGAATTTCGTCTGCCACGTAAGTCATTCCGTTTGTTGTTGGATGATAGCTTGACGGAGGGAAGAAAATTACACCGTTAGTAAAACGTTAGGGACTAAAATTGCTAAATTTAAAGCTAGGGGACGAAAATTGCACAAACGTGATGAGGAACTGAAAGTGTATTTAAGCCTATTATATATTAGACTAAAATGCTCTGATTTTATTAATTCATTTTTTAACTTTATTTAAAATAATTATTGTAGTATTTGTAAAATAAGAGTATAGATGGACAAAAAGATAATGAGATCGACTTTATAATAGTAAAACAATAAGAGCATCTCCATTGGTGCTCCTTAAATTTGGGTACTTAAGTGGACTCCACTTATTCACATTACTCATTTTTATTTTTTCAACTCAAATACCTAATAGGTACCCAACCCCTCTAACCCAGTAACTCCAATTTGGGTACTTAATGGGTTCCACCAATAATTTTACATCATTATATTATCATTATATCTCAACAATAATTTATTTATTAATAATTTGATCTTCCCATTACTTCTTCCTTCTTTGTCAATTTCGCTTAGTCAGAATATTTTGGCTAAGCGAATTACATATTTAACTCTCTTTTCTTCTTCTGTGGTTATTTCGCTTAGCTAGAATATTTTGGCTAAGCAAAATTGCAACAGGAGAGAGGAGAGAAAGGGTATTTGTAGAAGTACCCATCTCCCATTAGATACCCAACTTGCATGCTTCCATTGGGAGTACCTATTAGGTACTCTCTAGGTACTATTTAAGTACCATGCAGTGGAGATGCTCTGAAAAATAGAAAAGGCCAAAACTGTGATGATTAGAAACCGATGATGTACTCTTATAAAAATCTGAATTTTAGATAAACGATTGTCTTTTAATCCCTTTTTATAACTTCACTAAAAATTTGATTGAAATAATATTTATTACTTTTTTTAAAATTTTTAATATAATTTTTTTTTTTATATTCTTAAGATCAATCGGAAAGATTGACAACGATATATCAAAAAAAGAAAAAGAAAGATTAACAACAAAATCATTGTTTTGATAAAAGAGTTCATAGAATCAATCTTCTTAAGATAGTTTTTCATATAAATGATTACATTAAAAATACTAAAAATGTTTCTTTTTTTTAAGGAAATTAAAAATGTTCCTAGAAAGGGAGGGATATATAATATAAGCTTTAATATTAATTTAGTCCCTGTAAAATTTCAGATTTTGAATTTAGTTCCTATAAAAAAGTCAAACTTTTTTTGTTCTCGTTTTTTTTAATTTAGTCCCTTGGTAGGGTTGACCGCTGATGTGGCACACTCAAGTGCCTATGTGGCTTATTTAAATGTCCACATCAGTGCCACGTAAGTTGACACATCAACATCACACCCTCTCTCTCTCCCCTTTCCCTTCCCCACCCTTCTCTCTCCTTGGTCCTCACCCCCCACCACCAAAAATACCTCTCTACCCATAATCTAACAGAGGAAGGGAATGGGTTCTCGTCACTGGAAAAATCACGGCCAAAGCCACTTCCACCACCACGAGTACGTCCAAACCCTCGTCCACCACCTCGCCCACCACGAGGAGCTTCATTTCTTGCCTCCCTCACTATCAATAACATGGATAAAACAGATCGAAATCGAAATCGAAAACAGATCCCCAATTTCGAAATCGAAAACAGATCCCCATTTCGTTGTTGTTGTTGCTCTACGATTTTTGTTGTTGATGTTCTTGTTGATGTTGTTGTATCTGCAGATTTTCGTTGTTGTTGTTGTATCTGCAGAATTTTGTTGTTGTTATTGTTTCCATTTGGTGGTGATGGTGGAGGAGGAGGTGGGGGTGGTGGAGGCGGGGGTGGTGGTGGAGGTAGAGGTGGGGGTGGTGGTTAAGGGGGAGAAGGAGGTGGGGGTGGTGGAGAAGAAGATGGACTAAATTCAAAACATGTATTTTTTTTGGGGACTAAATTCAAAACACGTATTTTTTACAGGAACTAAATTCAAAACCTAATATTTGTATAAGTATGTGTCAGGTGACGTGTAAGCCACGCTGGTGCCACGTAGGAATTTTATAGGGACCTCCCAGTGTCACATTAGCGGTTAACGCTAGTGAGAGACTAAATTCAAAAAATAAAATAAAACGATGACTAAATTCAAAACATAAAAATAAAACAAGGACGAAAAAAGTTTAATTTTTTTTATAGAGACCTAAATTAAAAACTCCCTATATTACAGGTACCAAATTAATATTAAAGCCTATAATATATTATAACATGGACAAAATTAGCATCTCATACATTCCATATTATAATATAACATTCCATGTCATAATATGTTATATTATAACATGGAATGTATGAGATGCTAATCTTGGCATATTGACCTGGCCTCTCTCAAACCATGCCAAGCTCATGCATCCAATTTTAGCAGCTGATATATACATGGACACAAACAAGAGTGCAATTCGATCAACACTCGATCGGTGCGAGCGTGGTTCAAGTTAGTTTGTTCTTCACAAACCAATTACGTACCTTTCTCCTTTAATTAATTGTGTGCAGTGAGGAGATAGAAAGAGATTGAGAAAGGAAAGTAAGATCGAATTGAAGAAGACGTACAATATGGCGGGGCTTGATTTCGACGTGATAACAGAATCGAGGGAACACTCATTCGCAAGGGCATCAAATGCGGAATGGGTGGAAGAAGACGAAGAGGAGCTTCAGATGGCAGCACTCCTCAGGTTGCCAACGCAGAAGCGTATCAACATTGCATTGATGAGGAAGCCATCAACGGAACTACTCAGGTCCAACTCCTCTTCATCCATTACTGGTAGTAGTACGAAGAAGCGCAAAATGGAGCAAGTTGATGTCAGAAAGTTGAGTCGCAATCACCGTCAACATCTCGTTAAGGAAGCTTTGGCCACCAGTGAACAAGACAACTACAAACTCCTCTCTGCCATCAACCAACGCTTCAAAAGGTATATATAACTTTTTTTCTTGGGTCAATGTTATTGCTGCGAAGTATCCAATCGCTTCGCCAATGATCATTCATAAGACTCAAATCTACGACCTTACTTAAAGGATTCGAGTCGAGTTTTACCCGGACCAACATAATGTTGGTAAATGGGAAATATAATTTAACAATAAGAATATGCATTTTATTATTAATAATTATAATAAAAAAAAGTAATAACTATTAACCGGACACGAATCCATTAAGCAATATTCTCTTTTAAAAAATTGAGTCTATCAACTCAATTCAAATCAGTGGAAGATTCAATATAATTTTTTTTTGGAGATCTAGATTCTTAAATTAGAAAGATTAGATTTTACTACTACTAGTCCACAATTATTACACAGAATTAAGTAAATATGCATATTAATGAACACGCGCTTCTTTTCCATTTTAAGAAACAACAAATAATTAATTACTTGGTATTGGATGGAAATCAGGAATAAAGTAGTAACCATTAAGCATGTTTGTTCATATATGTTTTCGTGATATTGAGTATTTTCCATTATGTAAGATCTATAATAAGATCTATAATATATATTACTCTTTTATATTAACTTCACATTGTAGTAATTTTGTTTTTTTCCTTTTTAAATTTTTTCATAAACATGACACTGCGTCATGAATATATATGATTTTGCACTTCAATTGTGTTTGTTGTGTGGTTGGATGCAACAGGGTTGGACTGGATATGCCAAGTATCGAAGTGAGATTCAGAGACTTGACAATTGAGGCTGATGTTCAGATAGGGTCAAGAGCTCTGCCAACTTTGCTCAATTACACGCGAAACACCCTTGAGGTAATTCATACACCCTAATTACACACACTCAATTAGAGGAAGAAGAGCCTATTAGAAGAAATTACAATGTAAACTGATTCTTATATATTCGTGTTGGTGCTGGCATGCATCAGGGTATTGGAACCGGCTTGGGGATAGGTAAACCGAAAAGACACTCTTTGACCATCTTGAATAATATCAACGGCATTATCAAACCTGGAAGGTAATGTTTTGTTTTTGTGTGTTGATTTTTTTTTTGAAAAACTTATTTGTCATGGATTTTTTTTTTAAAAAGTTCTTAAAGCAAACCAAGTAGTAATACAAATGATATAGCACATGTTGATTAAAATTTCTAATATTTGAGTGTCTTTGCCTCGTCATTGGTGCTAAAGATGGTCTCACTCAGTTTCAAATCAGTCTCATGTGTGCCGCGTAAGCTCTGTGTTAAAAATTGAATAACACAACGATGGAAGACCATGATTGTAACAATTGAGATATTGGGGACCAAAATCGCGCAATGAGAACCTGAGGACAAAAATTGCACAATGGTGATACCTGGGGACCAAAAGTGTAATGAAACCTTAAAATGATTAAATTTTAATTGAATTTATATTTTTGAGTGTTTTGGGATGTAAAATTACTAAATAATGTTTACAGGTAGAGAGAAAGCCACAGTAAAATAATAAGTCACAGTATCCAACTTAACGCTATGTGTTGTTGTGTAGGATGACATTGCTGTTAGGACCTCCAGGATCGGGCAAAAGTACTTTACTTTTGGCTCTTGCGGGAAAGCTTGAAAGAGAACTCAAGGTACTGCATATATATATATTCATTCTAAGCATGAGGCCATAATATAGAAATGCAGAAAGTGTAGTTGTAGAACTAATTGTTAACAATATTAATAATTAAACTACACTGATATTTTTTTTCGTATTTAAACTATATTCACACTATTTATTTTGACATACAAAAAAGATTATATAGTTTCTCTCGGCAGTTTTGACAATTATATATTTTCAACCTAAATTCAACATATAATCTAATGGTTCTGTATCCAACTTATCTCTTCCATTATCTACGTATAATTTCTCTATCTTATATAACTATCGTACATTTAATTTGTAATAATATTATTTAGACACAATTTTTATTGCATTGTTTTTATTATCTACGTTTAATTTGTAATGGTCCTTGAGAAGTATTATTCTTCAAAATTCCATTTTGATCTTTGTTTCTGTAATACCTTTGCAGAAAAGGGGTACTATAACATACAACGGACATGAGCAAGATCAGTTTTGTATTCAAAGGGCTTCTGCATACATTAGCCAAATTGATGATCACACAGCAGAACTCACAGTGAGAGAAACTTTTGATTTTGCAAATAGATGTCAAGGTGCAAGTGATGCAGGTATATATATATATATATGTAGTGGCTTTATTATGTTCTTATATATTTTTTAAATTTCACAATTCAATTACTTAATTAATTTCCTGGTCTAATTAATTCCATAATCAGGGTTACTGAAAACACTAGAAAGCTTGGAAAAGGAAAAAAAGGTACTGCCAAGTCCAGAAATTGACGCATTTATGAAGGTTTGTTTCAAATGTCTGAAAATTATGCATACATTATTAATTCAAGGTCAGGGCTGAGCTACTTAATCCTAACAAAGTGGGTTTGAAATTGATTTTTACTCCACAGGCAGCATCTGTTGGCGGCAAAAGGCACAGTGTGACGACAGATTATGTTTTGAAAGTGCTTGGTCTTGATGTATGTTCTGATACGATTGTTGGCAGTGATATGTTGAGGGGGATCTCTGGTGGCCAGAAAAAGAGAGTAACAACAGGTGATCTCTCTCCCTTCTCTAGCAATTTTCTCTGACATTGGGCTCCTGTATCATTTTCTTAAGCTATTTAGGGTGCGTTTGAATAGGTAGCTTAATTAAGCACTTACTGAAAAAGTGCTTATACATAAGTTGTTTCTATAAACTCTATCTAAGCTCTGCATAAGCTATTTCTATAAGCTATATTGAGGAGTTTATGAAAATAGGTTGAAAACAGATTATGAACATATCATAATATTTCTATAAGCTCTTTCAAATACTTACATCAGTGCTTATGTCATAAGATAAGCTCAAATAAGTTTTTCCAAACACACTCTTAAATCTTAATCTAACTGGATCACCTCTTTAACGTTGCATGCAAAGAGGTTCCAAATTCAATATCCCTCCAATTTTTTGTTTTCTCTTTTATCTTTTTTAAGATGTAAGTTAATTAATTGTTCCTACTTGTAATGTGATATGTAGCCTTTGATAGGACTTAAAAGGCTATTGCAATTTTGTTTTGGATATAAGGATCATTAGCTAATTAATATATAATGACTGAGAAACTTAGATAGTTCAGTTCAGTTCATGCATTTGTAGCAAATTGTTGGTGGTTTCCGTGGTCTGTGGTAATGATGCGGGCATGTTAAGTTGTTATAGGGATCCATAAGTTTGCACTTTCCAGATAATACAAATTGATATTTGGCGTGACTGTGTATGTTAGAAGAGTAAAAACATTGGTAAGACAAAATATTTAAGTTGAATAGTTGTAGCAACTAATGGCATGCTTTTGCATTACATTTTTTTCTTTCTCTTTCTCCAGGCGAAATGATTGTTGGACCAAGAAAAACTCTGTTTATGGATGAAATATCAACTGGACTTGATAGCTCTACCACATTCCAGATTGTAAAATGCGTAAGAAATTTTGTTCATCAGATGGAAGGCACGGTGCTGATGGCTCTTCTTCAGCCGGCACCGGAGACATTTGAGCTCTTTGATGATCTAGTGCTTCTGTCAGATGGGCATGTAGTATATCAAGGCCCCAGGGAACACGTGGTGGAGTTTTTTGAAACATTAGGTTTCAAACTTCCACCACGCAAGGGAGTTGCAGATTTTCTTCAAGAGGTATTTTTAGATTTTCTTCCTTTAATGGTCAAATGGTTTCTTAAGTTATTGCTTAATCACTTGGTATTTTCCTATACAAGGTAACGTCTAAAAAAGATCAAGCTCAATACTGGGCTGATTCTTCAAAGCCATATAAATTTGTTCCAGTACCAGAGATTGCAGAAGCCTTCAGAAATTCCAGATTTGGAAAGTCTATAGAATCCATGTATACTGCTCCCTTTGATAAATCAAAAAGCCATCCTTCGGCTTTGCCCACAACAAGATATGCTGTGTCAAAGTGGGATCTCTTTAAGGCTTGCATGTCACGAGAATTGACCTTGCTCAACAGGAATAGGTTCCTTTACATTTTTAGGACCGTCCAGGTACATACAAAAACTTAAATAATGATTGATGCACTTAAACTTGCTTCTGTAAATAGTTTTCAATTCTCAATCTTTTGTAAGTAGAATTCATGATAACTTTTAAAGTTTCCTTTAATCTTTCACAATTTAGTACAAGTAAGAGTTTGGAATTAGATGTAGATTGTAGGATACCTCCAAAACTTCCCTACCAATCAATTCAACATCAAAAGCCTACAAATTAAACACGATGATCATAAGTATAGAGTTCAAAGTACCATATACGCAATCACTGCCAAAAGATAATTAAGGAATTTTACACTATAAACACTATCTGTGTGTGAAATGTCCAAGCTCTATTGACACCACTTCCACGGAACACTTGTCAATAAATAGGTGAGTCCTTTGTGTATCTTTTTTATGGCATCTTCTAAGGATTTGATATTCGACAATTTTCTCATGTTTGTCAAAGGTTACATTTGTTGGATTTGTGGCATGTACAATGTTCATACAAATAAAATCTAATCCCAAGAATGAGGTTTATGGCAATCTGTATCAATCCGCGCTATTTTATGGGCTGGTGCACATGCTGTTTAATGGGTACTCTGAGTTGTCTCTTCTGGTATTTCGGCTCCCTGTGTTCTATAAACAAAGAGACAATTTGTTTTACCCTGCATGGACTTGGACTTTGTCCTCTTCGCTTCTCCAGATACCTTATTCCATTGTGGAATCTGTTGTGTGGTCTTGTGTTGTATACTACACTATTGGATTTGCTCCTGCTGCTGGAAGGTATTTTCCTTTACACCCTTTTTTATGGTTTCCCCTCCTTGTTTTAAAACTCATACTCTATGCATTCTGATTAATATTTCAGGTTCTTCTGCTACATGCTTTCGCTACTTATAGTGCACCAAATGGCATTATCTCTCTTCCGGTTTATGGCTTCTCTTGGACGTGATTTGGTCATTGCTAATACATGCGGATCAGGTGCACTGATGATTCTTTTCTTGCTGGGAGGATTTATTATCCCAAGAGGTAGGCTGCACCAAGAACTGTTGGATAAAAAGGCAGACATATTGCCATGTTGCTGTTAGTGATATTTGGTTGAATCTTTCCGGTATGATTAAGCCGTGGTGGATTTGGGGTTACTGGTTGTCACCTCTTAACTACGCACAAAGAGCAGCTTCAGTCAATGAATTTACTGCCACAAGATGGATGCAGGTATTTTTTTAATTAAACTTCTGCTTGCTGTTATTGTTGTCTTCATTGCAAATAGTTCATAGAAGAAGGCTTATGGAATTATGGGAACTGTCTGTTTTAGCCTTCGGCTTTTGGGGGAGACACGGTTGGTCACAATGTGCTCAAGGAATTCGATTTACCAATTGAAGATTACTGGTATTGGGCTAGTATTGGAATTTTAGTACTCTACACATTGCTTTTCAACAACTTAACCACTGTGGCATTGTCCTATCTGAATCGTAAGTTTAGAACAATTTTCCTCCTTCTTTATACTTCCACTTTAGAAAGTGCAAATTTCTTTTAGTATATGTAATGGTTGATCTCCATGGATAGTCATTTTCTCCAATCAAGGATACTTGTTTTATGCTCTCTACTTTTGCATGCCGCAGCACTTCGAGAAGCAAGAGCAGTTATTCTCGAGGAAGGCGAAGACTCACAAGAGAGTTCTGATAGAGTTGGCAATGAATCAAAATTGAGTTCCAAATCTACTGGTGGGGACAGCAAAACCAAGGGAATGATTCTTCCTTTTCAACCATTGACAATGACATTCCACAATGTCAATTATTTTGTTGATATGCCAACGGTGGGGCATTTGTAGTTTGAAATTCATGAATGTATTTTTTTTTAAAAAAGATAAAACACAAGAAAGTAGAAGTTGACTTTTCCATTAACTGCTTCTGAATGAACTTGTTTTTCCAGGAGATAAAAAAACAAGGCATAACAGAAAGTAGGTTGAAGCTCTTGACAAATGTGAATGGAGTTTTTGCACCTGGTGTCCTTACAGCATTAATGGGATCGAGTGGAGCTGGAAAAACCACTTTAATGGATGTGCTTGCAGGAAGGAAAACAGGAGGATATATTGAGGGTGATATTAGAATATCTGGTCACCCAAAAGTGCAACACACATTTGCCAGAATAGCAGGATATGTTGAACAAAATGACATACATTCTCCTCAGATGACAGTTGAGGAGTCCCTGTGGTTTTCTGCATCATTAAGGCTTCCAAAGGAAGTGAGCAAAGAGAAAAAGCAAGTAAGTTCCTTCCTAACCTGAGACGTCTCATACTCAATTCTTTCCCAATGCGGTTCACTGACATAGTACCTGTTCTGCAGGAATTTGTTGAACAAGTGATGAAACTAGTAGAACTCGATAATTTAAGACATGCTTTGGTTGGGATGCCTGGCACTTCTGGCTTATCAACAGAGCAGAGAAAGAGATTGACAATTGCAGTGGAACTGGTAGCAAACCCTTCCATAATTTTCATGGATGAACCTACATCTGGACTTGATGCACGTGCAGCAGCCATTGTTATGAGAGCTGTTCGCAATACTGTTGATACTGGAAGAACGGTGGTTTGTACCATACATCAGCCAAGTATTGATATATTTGAAGCATTTGATGAGGTTAGTTGTTCAATTACTCTTTTCTACTCAATTTACTATTGTTATAACTAATTACTAAGTAGCTCTGGTTCTTCATCCCCAGTTACTTCTTATGAAACGTGGAGGACAAGTTATATATGGGGGCAAGATTGGTAGCCAATCAAATGTGATGATAAACTATTTTCAGGTTACACATCTTTCAATTATTTCTTGTATACTTTTTTTTCATTCTCATTTCTCATTATTGCGAGGATCAGTATGTTAAGAAAGAAATGATGTTCATGCAGTTTTTTTTCGATCGAATGTTCATGCAGTTTAAGATAATGTTCTTTGTTGGAACCTTCCACCTTTGTTGCTCTCCTTCCATATCTCTCTTTTCTTAAAAGTTTTCTGAAATCCAATAAAAATACCAGAATGATATTGTAGAATTCTTCTTATGTTTGTTTGATTGCTATTTTGGTAAATTGAAACCTACTCTACCTTAAAGTTGTGACTTGCGAGGCCTTGCTACTAAAATATTGGAACCTCTATGTTGAAAGCCTTTAGTTTCAAATTAATATTCCAGCTTCTAGCTTTTTCAACAACATGGAGGAACTGTGGACATGTTGAAGTCATATATTAGTGTAGACTATAGAGTATGATCAGCCTTGACCTTACTTCTTTTCCTATTTGTTCTGCAGAGTATCAAAGGAATCACCCCAATCCCCAGTGAATACAATCCAGCTACTTGGATGCTTGAGGTTACCACACCTGCAATTGAAGAGAAACTTGGTGTAGACTTTGCAAATATTTATGAAAATTCTGACCAATTCAGGTAACCTTTACTTGATTCTTTTTCATGTGTGCAACTGACAAGGTCTCCCCTTTACTTCCTAAGTGCCTGTATTTTGAGGAACATAAAAATCATCAGGTTGCAACCTTATGTACATACAGAAAGGTTGTTTTCCATGCGAGATTAATGACTATATCTCATTGTTTTACTCAGGGCGGTGGAAGCTTCTATTAAGAAATATGAACAACCTCCTCCTGACTCACAACCATTGAAGTTTGACACGTTATATTCACAAAACACGTGGTCACAATTTGTCAAGTGTTTCTGGAAGCAAAATCTTTTGTACTGGAGAGATCCACCATACAATGCTTACAGGATAATATATACTGTAATAGCTGCTGTGGTATTAGGTTCAATATTTTGGGACATAGGTGGAAAAAGGTATGCATCCTTTATGATCATTCTCATTTGTTACAAGAAAAATATCTTACCAATTAAAACAAAGGCAAAAGTAGTGATAATGATGATAACCATGTCACTGATATTCTACAGGGAAACAACTACTCAAGTGTTGGTAATTATGGGTGCACAATTTTCTGCATTGTTGTTCCTTGGGGTGAAAAATGGATCTTCTGTACAACCAGTTGTTTCAGTTGAAAGGACAGTGTTTTATAGAGAGAAAGCAGCTGGAATGTACTCTCCTATTGCGTATGCGGCAGCACAGGTATAGGTGGTTTTGTCAAATGTACTGAAAATTTATTCTTTTTAAGGTTAAATTTCCTGTGCAGATTGCATATCATGAAATTACTTGATCTGATTAACAGGGGCTGGTGGAGATCCCATACCAAGTTGTTCAGACATTAATATTTGGTGTTATTACATACTTCATGATGAGTTTTGAAAGGAACCTTGGTAAGATCTTTCCCTTGACATTTATTTTTTTCTTGGTTAAGTATGTTTTGAATCCTGTATATAAGGAAACATTTGTGACATGGTTTCCAATTTTATAACTTCTCATTTTTAGTTCTCATTTTCTGAAATAAGTCATATGTATAACCTGTTGAGGGCATTTTGAGGAACTACATGTGGTCTATTGAGCGATTACAAATGGGCCTATTTCAGAAAATGAGATATCAAAATAAGACGATTTAAAATTGAGGCACCAAAAGCAATACATTTTCCTATTTACAGAACTAAAAACACTTTTAACCTTTTTTTCTTCTTCCAAAGTATCTCAAACTTCACTGATATAATGTTGTGGTTTTTTTCTCCTTCTTCTCTAATGCAGAAAAGTTTTTGCTCTACCTCGTGTTCATGTTCCTGACATTTACCTACTTCACCTTTTACGGCATCATGGCTGTTGGTCTCACACCTAACCAACACATTGCAGCTGTTACTTCTTCTGCATTTTACTCTCTATGGAATCTTGTGGCAGGTTTCATTATTCCAAAATCTGTGAGTAAACATCCATGATCTTTGTTCCTTTAGATGTGTAATAAAATTTTTGTTTTTGTTTTTGGCCCCTAATGCCAATGAGTACGTACTGTTGCAATGTTTCAGTTCATTCCGAAATGGTGGCTTTGGTTCCATTATCTGTGCCCAGTTTCTTGGACACTGCGTGGCATTATAACTTCTCAGTTTGGTGATGTGCAAGACATAATTGTGGGTCCTGGATTTAAGGACACTGTGCAAGAGTATATCGCTGTTTCTATTGGGTATGAGACCACAATTAATGGGGTCTCAGCAGTGATGGTGTCAGCACTTGTCCTTGTTGGCTTCGTCATCCTCTTCTTTGGTTGCTTTGCTGTATCAGTTAAAGTATTGAATTTCCAGAGGAGGTGATTGAAGAATATAGTTCACGCAAGACAAGAAGAGAAGCTACTGATGAACACCATGGTTGATGATGCATTGCAGGTTATGGATGGTCAATTGTTGACATGTTTCCTCAAGTGTGCCATTTGCTGTGTGAATTGAAGTTGCAGTGTGCTTTCATTTCACATCAACCACTATAGTTATTCGCTTCTCATTTTTCTCATCCTTATTATCTAGGAAGGTTAAGGATGTTGAACTAGTATGATATATAATGTATTCAGCTAAATTATTTAAATTTACATAATAGAATATTAATTAGAATCTAGAATACGTGCAACAATTGGAAAACTCGAGGACCCAATTGGCTCAACTGAAAACTGGAAGACTAAAATCACACAATTGCAATAACTGGGGCATAAAAAATACAATTAAGCCTACTTTTTAACATGAAAATATCTATTTCTTATAACTCTCTTAAGTGGAGTTGAGGGAGGGGAAATGATAGACGAGAAGGAAAGGGGCATTGACCTCTTAACTTAAAACCTCTTTCATTTTTATATTTGGCCAGAAGCAAAGACAATAAACAACTACATGTACCCATAAATAAACCGTGTGACTCGAGAGCTCATGTATATAAATTCTTAAATTATGTTAGTACTTGGTAGGATTACTGCTGGAAAGAAAAAAAAAAAAGAATTTGTGGAAAGTGATTGCACTTGCAGACGCTAAAGCCAATGATATAGGGCCACCAAAACATTATGTAATTGCCAATGCATGGAGAAGACAAAGTCACGCCCCCACTTGTGGCCATAGACAAGTGACACACTAGGGGACAGTGATGTGCAAAAGAAGGTATATACATTATTTAATTGGATGATTCCATCTGTATATAAACTAGTAAACTATTATGCAGCAATAAAGGGCAGGTCAACCAGCACATGCAAAGAACACGTTGCCACTAATTTTCTTTAAGGAAAAACCCCATATTGTGGTGCTCCATAAATTTCTATTACCAAACACTTTCCAAGTTGAAGTCAAAGCTAGCTAGCGAGAAAGAAAGGCTCTAGGGAATCAGCTTATCATCTCTCATGCAATCAATCCAATACAAAATTGAATTCAATGTCTTGTACCTTGCACCAAAACCAAGCTCATCAACTTTATCTCTGCTCCCCAAGAGTTTCAAAGGGAATCTAAACAAGGCATCTAGGAATTCCCAGTTAGCTAGATCCTCAACACTTGTTTGAACCAACCCATTTTCCTCCACAATCTCTTGCCAAACTTGCTGCTTCTCAGGCATGGCTTTTGAAAACCAGAAGTTCCCCACAAACATGTCTTGGGGTACTTGCACCCCAAGTTTCTTCCCAACAATTGGCCAATCCTCCTTCCAAGTGAAGCTTGGGCCATTAATGGAATTGAAAGCCTGGCCATTATTGGTGGAAAGTGTGTCACTTTTTTCGGCTGCCCAAATGTGCTGATCAGCTACAAGCCTAGCATCTGACCCATCAATGTAGGCCTCTTCCCAACACTTCCTTGTTCCCCCAAACACAAAAGGGAGGTTCAGATGTTTACAAATAGCCCCATAAACACACAAGCTACCCATGAAGTTGTAGAATGATCTAACAGAACTTCCCAATAACAAACCAGGCCTATGCACAGACCAAGACACGTTACCATTATTCAGTTTCTCCATGAGCAAATCCTCCAGGGCATAGTAGAAATTAGGGGCTCTACTCATTCTTGGGTACTCTTCATGGTAATAGTGGTGGAGCTTTTCCTCATCAAAAGGGGCCTGCAGTGATACATAGTGCTTGGTCCCAGTCTGAAGGGAAACATGCTTTAGATTCTTGGCTGTGGAGAGGATGGAATTCAAAGCATTGGACATCATGGACCTGTTCTGCTCACAACTCTCTTGGGTATCTAATGGGAACTGGCTGGCCCATGTGACCCAAAACACATGGGTCACATCTTGTAAGCCAGAAAGCTTCTTTTCGGTCTCCAAAGGGTTCAGCAAGTTACAAGAAATGAAATGGTAACAAGGGCTTATAAGGGTGGGTGGTGTGAGTATCTCTGGATTTCTAGCTACGCCATAAACTTTCCATGAAGATTCTAAAAGCAGCCTCCTAGCCAACTCTCTCCCAACAAGTCCAGTGACCCCAAAGATGATGGCAACACTATTTGTCTCCTCTGCAGTTGCCATTGCCATTGCCATATGGGGGTACTCTCTAGTCTAGTGGATGCTGCTTTTGACTCTCCCTTCCAAATTGAACCATTTTTATAGGGAATGAATGAATGAATTAAGGAATGGTGCCACTGCCACATTACCTGTATTTGGAATTTTGGGGGTTACAATAATAATGTGTGGACTCTCTCACTTGTCCTAAATTATAACGATCAATTTGTCTATTGCTCTTCTTTTGAGGAGTGTTTCTGGGCTGGCATAGTTGTAGCCTGAGCTTGCGGTTTAAGTTGAAAATTCCAAGTAGGATAGATGCTGGTTGTTGTCAAGATAAGAGACATGGGTGTTTTATTTTATTGAGTTCTTCGAAGATGGTTACAAATATATACTTTATGATTGAATAAAATTAAACCAAACCCACCTTGTTATTGGAGATATGTGGGGGCAATAACTAGTTTTGAGTTCCAAACTCACCCGGCAGGTTGTGCCCCTGGCCGTTGCAATGCTGGCGTTGCGGTTACAACTTACAAGCAAGTTTTATATTTATATATAGAGAGCTAGGATCCATGGACACTACCTAAAAGAATTAGAATACCAACTACATTGTAGATATGTGTTTTTTAATGGTCAAATGTGTACTTCAATATATAATAAAAAAAATTTACCAGCAACTAATTAGTATAGTACTTTCTTTCAGATTTATACATAATACATGTTCATAAATCACATGCACACAATTAGATGTTGTACAAATTTATCTTTTTTTAAATAGATTTATCTTACTATTCTTTCTTTCTTTCTTTTGGGGTTTATATTTTATTGTTTTTTCTTTTTAATACATATTGTTCCTTTAATGCTATATCGATATTGTTAAATGATAACTATAGAGACAAAAAAAATACGACTAAGATTTTTTTTAAATTTTCTTTTTTATTTTAAGAGCATTTTCCAAAAAATAATTGGCCCAACTGTTTTTTTAAAGAAGAGAAGATAAGCCCAAAAATTAAATTGGATCAAACACACTATATAGTAACATAAGAGTTGTAGATGTTTGGACAAAAACATATGTGTTGTAGATGTTAAACAATAAAAGCTTCATTGCATTATTCTCCTGCTATTGCGATTATGCGATTTTGAATTTCAATCATCGTATTTGTTGTAATTAGGTCCTATTGTTATTATGTCGCTCAATTTTTAATACTTGGAGTCTATGTGATACACGTAAGATTGATTTATAAATCAGTCCCACATATATCACATAAACTTTGATATTAAAAATTAAATGACATAAAAGTACTTAATTGCAAAAATTGAGAGAGATGATTTACTCAATTGAAAACTGAAGAACAAAAATCAAACACAATTGTGACACGCGAGGATGAAAAGTATAATTAAGCCAAAATAGAATAGATGTTTCGAGATTAACCAACCAAGTCAAGGCATAGTTGTATGATTGTATCGTTGCCAAGGATCAATAACAAAGGAAACCGCGCAAACGGAGGAGAAAGAGGAAGGACGCAGAAAACAGAGCAAGAAGAAGAAACAGGTGGTGAGTGCACAAAACAGTAGAAAAATGGCGGAGAAACTGGCCCCGGAAAAGCGTCACATCTTCGTCCACAACGGTACCTTTTACCATTTCCCCCCTTAATAATAATATATCTATCCTCTCCAATTCCGTTCCGTTCTTCTTCTTCTTCTTCTTCTGCAATCAAACTCGCATGGTGTGGATTTAGGTCAGAAGGTGTTCGAGTGGGATCAAACCCTGGACGAGGTCAATATGTACATCAACCTTCCTCCCAACGTCCCTTCCAAGCAATTCTACTGTAAGATTCAGTCCAACCACCTCGAACTTGGCATCAAAGGCAACCCTCCCTATCTCAATGTAACCCTAATTCCCTTCCCCAATTCATCATTCGCATTTTTCTCCTCCTATGTGTTTATTCATTTGTGTGTAATTTCTCAGCATGATCTTACTTGCCCGGTGAAGACAGATTCTTCTTTTTGGACCTTAGGTAAAAATCTTATACTTTCCCTAAATTCACATGATTGTTTTACTGGGGAATATTTGTGTTTTTAAAAATCGAAGATGAATTTGTTTGGCTTTGTTTAAGTTAAGTTTGTTTGATTGGTGCTGGTTTTGGAAATTGAACTTCAGAGGATGACACAATGCACATAACTTTGCAAAAGAGAGATAAGGGTCAGACATGGGCTTCTCCCATATCAGGTCAGGGTCAGTTGGACGCTTACTCTACTGATCTTGAACAGAAGCGCCTCATGCTTCAGCGATTTCAAGAGGAGGTGAGTTTTGCTTTCATTGTAATCTCCTTTCTGGAGTGTGTTGGGATTCAGAAGTCGATTAATTTGCATTCTATGATATCTCTAGCATATGCTTCTCATTATCCTTTGTTTGTTGTTGTTTGACCTGTGTGTACTTTAGAGTTTAAAACTGGCATGGCTGTTAAAAATGAATTTGCCTTCTGTTTCTTTGTTAATATTATCATTTGCTTAAGCTTTGTATAACATTGAGATTGAGATTGAGAAGAGGATCAGATATTTAGTAGTATATTTTTCATTATCACATACTAGTTAATTTTGGCGAGGGTAGCTACTGTGGGTAGACACGATTGATGTTAAGATGAAATTATGCTTATTAAGACTCCCTACACTTGGTGCTGTTTGGCAAGTTGACCCATTCCCGTTTTATTGTTTGTTTGGTCTCACCAGCAAATGTCAACCTTGTTTAAATAGTTAGCATGTGCATGAGTTTTGAAGGATATTCTTGAACTTGGCAAATAATCTTATCATTAGATAAACTAGTTAGATTTTGATAATTTCAGAGTTTCCTGATAATGGGAACTCTGAAATGATTTATTATTATCATCATTTTGATCATTTTGCTTTGGACACCACTGAAATTATTTTCCTTTTGAGTTGAATCCATACTGGTTTTTGTCCCCCCCACCCAAAAAACGTCTCTTTGATGTTGAATTATAACAATCCATTGGTTGGGTCCATGTTCAGGAGAAATGAAAAGGAATGATGGTGAAGTTCATAACTGTCTGTGGCAACAGATAAAGATTGTGTTAGATTACTATGATAGCCATTAATCTAAAATGGGATAATCTTACTGGCTCAATCCACTAGTCCTATTAATTATGTTGTGCCTCTTGCAGAACCCAGGCTTCGATTTTTCCCAAGCTCAATTTACTGGAAACTGTCCTGATCCAAGGACTTTCATGGGTGGAATCCGATCAGATTGATCTTTGCCACAGTAGTTTGTATTTGCCTGCTGTAAGATGATAATCAGATAGTAAATAATCCGTGTAATCCCTTTTGTCTCCTCCTTGTTTGATCTCAATAATTAAGGTCATCTTAATGCACACTCTCTAATGAATAACTGACTGTATTGGCATCCTGTGGTATTTGTTCATCTTTCTGCTTGCCCCTTGGGTTTTAAATATGTATATAAAAAATGGAGCGTTCTAGCAAGACATAAAAAATGCTATGTTTTTTTGGGTACTATGGCATTGGCGGGAGTATCATCCGGCTACTATCCCTCTCAGCGCTTTTTTTTTATCAAACTCAAGGCTCGAACACAAGACCTTGAGATGAGGACCAACTGCAATGCTATGTTTAATTGTAATTGAACTGTGATTGTGATAATAATCATATTATTCTATTTTTATGTAACTAACTGGTCTAATGTAAATTTTTAAAATTCTCATTTTAGTTCTCTCGCCTCCTAACGTTCTTAAATGGGAAATAAACATTACACTAAAATTGAAGATAAATGATTGGGGAATGCTAATAATCCACTTTTTTTGACATGTTTTTAAAGACACACTTTAAGATTGGTTTTTTTTTCTTTTAAAAAGTTGATTTAATTTTCCCATAAATTGATTATTTTTTAAAAATGTGTTGATTTTTTGCAAAATAAGTCAATCATAAAAATTGTGCTTAAGCCTTTGTTTGGTTGGAGGAAAATGGAGGGAAGGGGAGAGATTATTTTAAATCTTTTATATTTGGTTTAATTTTTTGAATGGGAGGAGAGGGGAGCAAAATCCTTCTTCACTCGATTTTGGCTCCCCTCCAATAATGGGAGATTTGGAGGAATTTTAAAATATTGATTTAAATAATTTTATTTAAAAATTAACAAAAAATCATAAGGGCATAAAATGTAAATTATACTTTTTTTTCCTTTAAATTTTCCCTCATTTTCTCTTTTCAACCAAACATGATATCAAATTGAATCTCTCTCCTCTCTTTTTTTAACCAAACACACCCTAAAGTGTGTCAATCTCTGGTTACAATCTCACTAAAACATGATATTTCCTACAAATGAAAAGAATACAAATTCCACTAATCACGTGCCTGACAGCTAATGATTTACCGAAGAGAACCATTTGAAGGTACATATTTGAATTGTAATAATATTTAACCACAACGGAAAATAGTGGCTAATCAGTTTTTAATATAAATTTAAAATATAAACAATTAATTATTATCAATTATCAACAGTCACGTCAAAAAAATTATCAATGACAAAAAAAAAGGGCAATCCTTACTACGTTACTACATATTTTTTAAATTGTCCTCAGTTTAAGCGGGGAAAAAAAACCTTAAGTGTACTTTATTTTATTTCATATTTTTTTTTATGAAAGACTTATTTTATTTTATATATATAAAGATGAAGATAAAGATTAAGAGGAGGATATTAACATATAATCATCCTATTATTTTTTAATTATAATTTGGGTAATATCATTCTTTTTTTTTAATTAATATCATTCTATTTAGATCTATGATCTAGTGGCTGTTTGTTTAAGATTCCTGTTCACCCAAAAGTTCGTTCTCTGCCACTAAAATCAATTTCAAAAATATTTATTCCATTTGGGTACTTTTTACGTTGACAAGAAGTGTGTTTAGTGGGTATCAAAATCGATTTTAATGAAAGGAGGAAGGTCTTTGCTTCTCCGTTAAGCAAAAGTGTGTTTGGGTGACTCACAATTTTTTATATTTACACATCAAAAGTGATTCTATTTTTATCATCTAAACACAATCAATTCTTCTGAACACACTTTTAAAATATCATTACCAAATATATATCAATTTTTCTCAACACAATTTTTTTAAAATCAATTCTTCAAATACAATTTTATCAAATACAATTCTACTAAAATCTAAAACAAACGGACACCTGATCAAAATTCAAAACCAAATAAAAGAATTAAATATATATTTCGTTGTAATCCATTTGAAACTCCCACTTTCCATACAGTGGGCACAGTAAAAGGGGAAAATTCTCTTTTTTTGTTAACCAATTTATTATTATTGTAGATATGTAAATTGAATTGAATTGAATACTATAGATTTATATATCGACCAGACTCCACAAAAGAGTTGGACACCCTTGCATTGCACTGAGCAGAGAAGAATGAGATGAACACCAACCTCTCCAAATTGGTAATGGTACCACAATAATAGTCACGTCGGCGTCCGTGGCAATCAATAAAACAACGGAAAAATAAAAAATAATTGTTTTGTTATTTTTCTTATTTAGTTAAAACAACAACTACTATTAATATTTATTTTTTCTTTTATTATTGGGTTCCTTTTCAAACTCTCAGATTCTCCTCTTATGCCTGTCTATGCCTTCCCTTCTCCCTCAACACCACTCATCAACCATTCCCTCTCCAAAATCTCACCTTTCACGTTCGGAACTAATCTCCAACCCCGTTTTCCTCTAACGCCTCCTCCGTTTCGCAACCCCAGATCGGTTTTCCTCTGTTCCGAACATGAAGAACTCGAGGAGGAGGAAGAAGCCAAAGCCACCGAAGAAGGTGGAGGAGAAAAAAGGGGTTGCAGAAAAACAACAAGGAGGAGGAGGAGAACGCATGGATTTGGAGGCGTTGGTTGAAGCCTTCTCTCTCTCTTCGTTAGAGGAAGCTTCCATGGTTGCAGGGGCCGATCCCGACAAAACTTCGGAGATTCTGAGGAGAGGTTTGGTGGAAGACCCTTGTTCTTCTTCTTCTTCTTCATCTTCGTTTAGTGGCAGTAGTAGCAGTGGTGTCTCTTCAGGAGGATTGGATTTGTCTTCTACATCGGGTTCCTCAGAAGGGTCTATGGAACCAATTTGTGGGGAGGATTTGGCGTGTTTCAAAGCGGGTAAGCAGAAGAATAAGGTGGTTGCAGCCACGGGAACCGTTTCGACGGTTATCGGGAAGGAGTACCTGAGGAGGACCAGCACCAGGAACAAGAGGTTCTCTAATGGGGTTGTTGACAAGGAACAGGCAGAGCAGTTCCTCTGCTCCATGCTTGGGAATGATTGTGACCTTAACTTGGCTGTTGTTAGAGATGTTCTTTGTGAGTAATTGGCTAGCTTCTTTGTATTTTTTGTTTTTTGTGTTTTTCTTTTTCAGCCTTTAATTTTGTACCTTGATACTTGAACTTGATGCCCATTATGTTTCCCTATGTATAGAGAAAACAATTTACTAGATGTTGTAAAAGTTTTTTTTTTCATTTCAATTTTCAATTTTCAATTTTGTTCCCCTTTAAAGTTTCAAACCATATTATCTAAACTTCAACAGTTTGATGTAATTTTTTTTCAGAATAAAATAAGTTTAAAGTTTCAAACCTTATTATCCAAGTTTCAAGCCATATGTAAAGAGGGATCATAAATAGTTAGTGATATAGAGGGAGACCACAGAAAAGCATATGTCAAACTATTAAGAATTTGGTTTTAAATGGTTTGTCATTAGACCTGATTCATTCATGATAGAACAATATGGTCTTATTTGATTTATGTAGTCAATCCCAGACTTTAATTATGTTGTGGTTTTGATTTTATAATTTATATAGAACTAAGAATTTATTCTCTTCCTTAAAGGGCTATGAATATGATATTACTTTTAGTCATTGCTTATGCATAAGAGCAAGACATTATATACTTGTTTATACCGTTATCAATTATATGTTTTGTTTAAGGGATTAGTTTCTTTCGGTTTATTGCATGACCTTGGAATTTGTCTTTGCATGCAGGTCAATGTGGATATGATGTTGAAAAGGTATAGTGAAAGTCTGAAATTGTGCTTCAAGTGAATCCTTAACACGTGATCTTCGTCTATTATTATCAATATTTCCCTCATTATTTTTAATCAAGGTGGAATTTTTGTAAATATAATGAAAAGATATTGATGGAAATGGAAAATAAGAAAAGAACAGCGTTGCTACATGGCACGAAACTAATAACACGAAAAAGGCACGAATGTGAGTAGCCAATGGGAATACAAGTGAGGAGAGAGAATCAATGGAAAGAGAAAATTGATAAAATCAAATGATGCAATGCCACGTAACGTTCATGCTGATTTCGTGTGAGTTCTCTCGTACTCTTCAGCATTTCTCAGAAAAGAAATCACCCCCTGCATTCTCATGTTTCTTTCTTATTTGGTTGCATTGTATGTTTGTATGACACTGCTATTTTGTTTTTCCATTCATCGGTAATTACCTGTGGCTATTCAGGTTGTACCTTGCTTTAGTTCCATGGACATTTTTATGCAATTGGATAGTAATGGTGTTGCAGTAACTTATTTTGCAACTCCACAGGAGTTTTAGAGTGCTACACTAATCAAATAAAGTTGTGCTACTTTTGGAATATGAATAGCTGTGAATAACTGAATATGATTTTCCAGGCGTTGGATGGATTGTTTGACTTAGCTGCATCCACAAACGCACAATCCAGTAATGATGGACATCCTGGTTACAGAGTAGACAACATGTATGATATGAGATTCCTTGTTGATCATGATCACAATGACAGTGTAAGTGGTGATATAGATTTTTTTTTTAGTACAGTTTTCAAATATACTCTTGTTTTATCATTGAATTGGTCATTCATTCTTTTCTGAAATAGTTAGTGGGATTGTACCTTACAGCACATAGTTTTAATATTACTTGTCAGTTAATCTTGACAGAGTTGCAAGACCGTTCATTTTGGATCATTGGGTGTAGTTTTAACTTCTCCACTATCTGCATCCTTACTATTAATTGTCAAATTTTGTTACAGTTGGTAGATAGGAGAGCAGAGTGCACATCTCTTTCATCAGAAGGTGAATTTTCTGATAATATATGGTCTCTGGGATCTTTTGGCAGGTAAACTATATCAATGTATTTATTGTGCTGCCAGTTCATAGTACGGTGTTGATACATTATGGCTTTGTCTTCCCATTTTCTCTCCCTCTCCCCACCTCCTTCCCAAAAAAGAAAACAATTTCTGTAAATGATCTAATAGTGATGGAAGCAACATCTTTGAATCCTCATCACGGTATTAAGCTATCGAAGTAGCCTGGTGAAAAAAATAATGGAAGGTGGGAATTTGACTTGCCAATTGAATATTGGCAATGGATATGTCTTGATGCATTATATTTAGGTTGTATATTTACAATTACTGTTACATCCTTTAAATCTCATAGAAGTATCTGTATGGAACTACTCAGGATACATTCATTTGGTTGAAATCCTCAGCGAGCCAAACATTACCATTCTCATCTTTTTATAGTAATTGCTATAATCATATGTACCAGGGTTCTAATTAAGCTGAGCAAGCCAAACATCATCATTTTTGTCACTTTATGTTAAATTGTGTCAAACTCAATCTTGAATCTAAGCTATAATCTTAGCACAAGCCCTGGCTAACTCCACTGGCTAAGTTGTTTCTTGGTTTTAGGAATTATGCGGAGGTCCTCTCTAGTTCTAAAGCTAATTCTAATATTAGCCCAGGATGTGCGAAGTTAGATCTTCCTCAGAAGGTGTTGGAATCCTTGTTTAACATTCCCAAAAGCTCTGAACACGACAAAGGTACCATGAATTGGAGAAATGTAGCAAAGAAAATGCAGTCTTTGGGACCTGAGTTTGATGTTTGTCCAAATGTTGCAGAACCCCAGCAGCGTACTTACAGTATGGAAATTTTGAAATACTTGTGCTTGAATTTATTTGTGCTTCTATCGAACAGTTCATTTACTTCAATATTCATGTTCATCGAGTTTTCTGGATTATCTTTCTTTTTGTATGCTTGAATTTGATGATTTCCTTGATATTATCAAATTGAATCATGACAGTTCATTCACTTATTTTATTTCCTGGTTTGTAGCTAAAGGAGATGAATATCAAGTATTTAGGGATGATGCAAAGCAGCAATGGGATTCAGTGAAATCTTATTTTCAGAAAGTAAGTTCACATTTGGCCTTTTCCTTGGCTTTTAACTATCTGATCTTCAAGCCAGTTTGATATGGAATTCAGATGTCAGTTGAGAACATGACAGGGGTAACATAATTTTGCAGGCTGCAACGGCATATACCCAAGGAAATCGAGCATATGCTGCATATCTTTCTGACCAGGTTCATTCTTCTTTGGGAAGAATAATGTGCTTTTGTGTGTGAAAACATGAGACATTTTTTTGCACCTGATCATTGGGATGGTTGTTTATAATCATTTTTTATAAAATTATCTCGTCATCTGCTTTATCTTCTGTGTAATAGCTTGGAGTGGGTTGATTAGATAGATAATGAAAGATAAAATTATTATATTGTTTTTCCTGGCAAGAAGGTTTTGTCTGAATGTTTAAAACCAAATGCTTTCTTTCTCTCTTTCTATTGCCCTGAAGTTGTAAAGTGTTTGTTTAAAATGTGGAGATGATAGCCAAGTATGGTTATGTCTTGTCCATTGTTTGATAGATAACATTTTAGATAATGTTTTATATTTGGGATGGAACATCGACCACTTGTACTGTGTGGTGTGGTTTTGTATGTCAAATACCTGTATTTTGTTGGATCCTTTAGTATTTGCCACCTTGCTATATAAGTCTAACTATTTCTATATCTGGCTAGGGTAAGGAACAAACAAAATTAGCTCAGAAAGCAGACACTAAGGCAAGCCATGACATATTTGTAGCTAGGTCGGTGTATTTCTGTAAAGTCCAAAATTGGAGAACTTCCCTTTTCACATTTGCCTCAGCCCCTAATTATTATTGCTTGTATTAAGCTATTGTTAGTGATATGCAGAAACAAGGGTATAGAAAATGTGATAACTATTGATTTGCATGGGCAGCACGTGAAACCAGCGATGAGAATGCTGAAACTTCACCTTCTGTTTGGATCATATGTTCCTTGTAAGCATTTTCTAAGGATCTAGGCTCTCACATTTTCTCGGGATAACTCTATCTGATTGACTTTTTATGTCTGCTTCAGCTGTCCAGATAATAAGGGTCATCACAGGATGTGGATCACATGGTGTTGGAAAGTCTAAGCTGAAACAATCAGTATGGTTTAATCCATCCTCTTCTATCCATTCTTTTATGCTCTGGTAATATTGTGTAACATAATGTTTGATGTATATACACATTTGCTTGATACAGGTTATAAACCTTTTAAATAAAGAGGGGGTTGAATGGAGTGAAGAGAACCGGGGAACCGTGTTGATCAAACTAAACAGACGGAGAGAGTTTAACTTTCTGGATGCCGACGGCGATAGTGATAGTGATTGATTAATCATGTTGTATAAGCTAACTGCAGGCTTATCAGCATTTTGTACCAAAGTTTAGATTAGCAACCTGGCAAAAATAAATAAATTAGAGCCGTGACATTGACATGTACATTAGGTGCCTATTTTGTTAACCAAGCTCCTTGTTTGTAACTGGTAGGAACATAGATCTTGGCACATTGTGGGTGTATCATATCATGTAGAACCTTGAGCTCTATTTTTTTTTTAAGTCAATTGCTTGGTCAGGATTGCATTCCTAGAGTAGGCTAATGACCGGAGAAGCTATCAGTTTTGTACATATATGGATATGTACATTTCATTTTCAGGTTTTTTTTTTTCTATCGTTCTAATTTCTCCACACACAAATTGGTTGATAATTTTACGAACTTGTTTGCGTGTTGCCACGGAGGACTTGGCTGGTTCAAAGCAGTGTAGTTAAAATCGAATGTATAATATGATGATTCGAATCACGCGACTTGATATCAAATCAAGAGAAATTGACACAAAGTGGATGGAGAATCGTTTTCAACCTTGAATTGCAACCTGAATTGTGCAAATCACAACCTGGACTAAATGAATTAATTCTTCCATCAATGACGTAATAGAAATCCTGATATAAAATGTATTATGTATATTATTATTCATAAACTAGATATAGTTATATGGAATCAAATAGATTGTGTACGCAAGTCTTGGGGTGAGTATGCGTGCTGTAGAAACCACCTATAATGATAAATTTTCTCTTTACTCTAGTTTTTTGTAAAATACAAATTTAACCGTTGAATTTTATAATATTAACATGATAATTATATATACCAAATTTTAAATAAATTAGATATTCATAAATATATAATCCTATAGTTAAAATTTATTTATATCTTAAAGAATATATTATACATTAAAACAAATTATTTGATAAACTACCAATCATTTTAAATTTTATCAAATCAAATTTTATACACTTAATAAAAAAAATTAATTCAATGATTAAATTTGTTAATTTCATATTCTATAACAAAAAAATCATTAATTGAAGTAACATTGATAAAACCCAACGCCGAAATAAGTGAAAACACGCCCAAAACACAGTAAAGCATCAAATAGCAACAAAACTACAAAACATATTGATGCAGTGTAAATCTTTTTTTTTTCCACAAAATGCCATTTTGACTTGCCATTAGGGGGAAATTTCATCTGCGGAATATCATATAAAGATCAGAGTTAATCGTTGACCTATTGGTACATGCTTATAAAAGATAAGTAGTCCCGTAGATGGAATGGAAATGAAAACTGTAACACCTTCAAATCCTAGTTGAGAATTGAGAGGTGCATTTATAGAGGTAGTTCACCACTATCCGCAATCACAACCTTGCTCTTGGGAGTTCCACTTTGCCTTCCTTCAGCTTCAATCTTGTAGACAACATCCATTCCCGAAAGCACCTTTCCAAAAACAACATGCCTTCCATCCAACCTATCAAATAGATATATACATTAATTAGTAGTTTTTTAATGCATGGCTACAATGCAGAATGAATCACACGTGACATATTAAAATACTTAAGAACTCGTTCATATATTTTAATGAATACAATGCAGAATAATGTTTACAGGAAATACAGGTCATCATAAATTTATGTATGTCATAGGATTATAGCAGAATCAAAGTTATCATATCATGCACAACAAACATGCTTTACTAAAATGACAAAAGAGAGAGAGAGAGACTCCAAGAAATAGAACATAACAGTTGAACATGTGTTTTCTTCTGCAATAAATTATTGATCTAGAGACTAGAGATGTAATTACCAGCTAGTTGTCACAGTTGTAATGAAAAATTGTGAACCATTGGTGTCAGGACCAGCGTTTGCCATTGATAGAAGTCCTGTTTATACAAAAAACAACAAAAGAAAACATCCCATTACAGATTCATTTGAATTTATGCTTAGCAAAAATCTACAACAATAAAAGAGAAAAATAGAAGAATATTACCTGGTCCAGTATGCTTTGTCTTGAAGTTCTCATCGGCAAACTTCTCTCCGTAAATTGATTCTCCACCCATTCCATTACCCTGTGTAAAATCACCTCCTTGGAGCATAAAGCTAGGAATAATCCTATGGAATGTGCTACCTTTGTAATGGAGAGGCTTCCCACTTTTACCAATTCCCTTTTCCCCTAATAATTTGGACCGAACAAATGTAAAAATGTAAAATTATGTATATAATATAATCCAGTTTGTAAGATGAACACAAACACCTAATAAATTCAAACAGTGATATCATTATTCAATGTTATTAAGAAAGGGAGGAAGAAATGTTATTTGATTCAAGCATCAGTGAAAAGAAACAAGAGAACAGCATAATATCCACCTTAAGAACTTAATTATTTTCTAATGCATCTGTCCTCAATTTGTACTTATAAAGTAGAGCAGTCTAATTACAGGCCAACTGATACTCATCAGTTCTTATATTGAGTAAATTTATTTATTCACTCATTTATGTAACACAGCAGAAGATGAAGCACATAGAAAAGGATTTCTGCAATACACCGTAGCAGCAGAAACAAGCTCACCTGTGCAAAGAGCTCGGAAGTTTTCTGCAAAAAGGAATATCAAAACAAGGCTTCAGCTAATGTTAATGGTGATAAGCAACATTATACAGAGAATTTCAAAACCTAACCTGCAGTTTTTGGAACTGTCTTCCCAAAAAGACCCATTACAATACGACCTGGAATGTCAATGATTACAGCATAAAAACCAATTATATACCCAAAATTACAGAGAAAAATACTGAAACACCAACTCATCTATCAACTATACAGTCTATAGTCTATACTTCTAACAAAATGGCAATGTCCATCTACCAACGCAACAGCAGAGATTCTACGTAGACTCTATCTACCAAACTTACACATAGAAAAATAGAGAATTCTGTTATAGAGTATATAACAGTTTGTGTAACAGAGTTCAGACATCATAACTGTCAAGGCGGTTGCATATATAACAGATCAGCAACCACATCTATAAATACTCTCCTTACTGTAATTTGCACATCAATTGAAACACATTTCAGAAATACAAGTGTGAATTCTCTCTCAGTTCTCTCTAAAATTTTCCCTCATTTTATATCCCTTTCTTGCATTTTCTCATCTGCACAACTGCTAACAGATTCTGATAATTTATAATTGCTATATGTATCCATTAATTAGAAGAACAAGTCTGCATACACACATTTCCAGTTCAGCTCATATTACCTCAAATCAATTATGTCAACTTACCAAATATCAAATTTAATTAACCAAAAATTACCTATTATTATTAACCACTTAACAACCTATACCAAATCACAATTCCTGCCACAGCACAAACCCTGTCATTAATTATAGGTGGGTTGTTGGTTAAATAAGTTTGATATTTGGCTAATGATAAGTGATTTGTGTGAAAGAGTGTGCGTAGCATTACCCAATTAGAATGTTGAAGAAACCCAATACAACATAATGATGTGATGATATAATTTTCATCTCACTTTTATTTGAATCATATAAAGCAAAGCAAAATAGAGACACAACACAAGGAGTTAGGCTTAAAGACCTGCAGCTTTTCCATCAATCTCAACATCAAAGTAAACCTTGTGGGTCACTTCCTTCAAATCCTCCTTCGACTTCTTTGCCTGGATTAAACACAAAATTAAATATATTTTTTAATAAGAAATAAATTGAATTTTTAACCAAACCCAATTGCAAATCAAACCAGTTCTATCACTCGGACTTTTTTTTAACTAATATAAATTTTTTTTAACTAATATAATATATTAGATTTTTCCACTGAAAAAATAGAAAAATAAGTCTCGATCGATCTCAAGCTAAATTATTGACTAGTTTCATGATATCAGAAGGATTACTAAACGGAGATCGGAGAATCGAGAGAGCGAGGGGAACCTGGATAAGAGCGAGGGTTCCAAACAGAAGCAATGCAGAGAGCAGCAACGACGTCGTTTTTGCCATCGGTTGCTTTGTTTGTTCTACGATCTCAGTTTCGCCGCTAGACTACGAGTGTGTGATGTGAGTGACCGTACAAAGTGGGAATTGTCGTTTTATATGGTGAAAAAAAAGCCTCTGATCTTGTCGTTCGGGCCAATGGGAGTGCGACACGTAAGCAATTATTTTCTCCGATTGGTTGATTACCTGGGCCTTCTTGGTAAGCCCTCTTCCCGTCGTTCTCCAACATTGAAAATGGAGTAAATCATTTATTTTTTTTATTCTACGTCGAGTAGTATACCACCGCCTATACGACGAAGACTAATCTCTTGCAGGAATTTGTTCGGCATCTCTAATGGATGACATCGCTCTCAACTGAGATTTTTTCCATCTCGAGACTCGAACCTGAAACCTTAGTTAAGGGGCAAGAGTAAAGCTGGGTATACGAGCCTTGATCAGCGGACAGTCCGTTTAACCCGCAGCCCGCGTGGGATATGGGCCTTGAGAATAGTAGCCCATTTAAATGTGAATTTTTTTGGCCCGGTCCGTTTAACCCGAGGGTCCAACGGGTTTGGTCTGCGGTTTTACGGCTGGCCCGCGGACTGAGAGTTTCACACCAATGGTGGGTTTTGTATCACACCTGTGAACAGTTCTGAAAACAACCATTGAGTGATGAGTCATCGACTGGGACTTTCACACCGGGGGTGGGTTTCGTGTCACACCTGTGAACTGTTCTGTCCAATCTGAAAGACAATTACAATATCAACACCAAGGGTGTGGTTTTTTTTACAGGATGCGATTATCTTCAAGGGAAGTAGCTATATCTATGATCTTGTATTCTCTTGCCTTTAGCTAACATTTTATATTATCTTGTATTCATTCGTGGTGCTTTTTTAGCATACCTTGTGCTCTTAAAAATTAACTTTTAGTATTAATAATATATAATTTTGCTTATAAAAAAATGTACTTAAATTGTAAATATTTATTTTCCTTGAATTTTTAACGTTTTCTCCATTTTTACTTATTTTTTTCATTTTTTTAATTTACGGTCCGTGGGCCGGCCCGTTAGCCCGTGGACTTAGCAGTGCGGATAGAGCTGGCAAAATGGGCTTTGCCCGCTGGGCCGGCCTGAGCCCACCCGAAAAAACACCGGGCTTGGACACACAAATTCAATCCCGTTTTTAATCCGGGCTTTTTTGGCCCGGCCCGACAAAGTCCGAACCCGTAAAAGCCCGAGCCCGAAGCGGGCTGCCCGAAAAACATAGGCCAAAGTCCGAGCCTGGCCCGAAAAAGCCCAAAAAATATAGGGCTCAGACACACAAATTTGAGCCCGTTTTCAATCTGAGCTTTTTTGACCCGACCTGATAAAGCCCGAACCCGATGCGGGCCGGCCCGAGCCCAGCCCGAAAGCCCGAATTGCCACCTCTAGGTGCGGACACGGGTTTAACAAAATGAGCCCATTTAAATTGCGGATCGGGCTGGCCCAACCTGCTCAAAACGCAGGCTAATGAGGGTCGGGCCGGTCCGCATACCCAACTCTAGGCAAGAGGTCTTAACCACTCACGCTAACCTCAGTTGGTGGTAAATCATTTATTTAATTCATCAAATTAGTTCATCAAATTATTAATATTACAAATTAGTTTTGAAAATTAAATTTTTTTGATCACATTAGTTTTTATTAAATAATTTTAGAGACTAAATTGAATAGCACAAAAAAGATCAATCTGATTGAAACATTTTAATTTCACAAATTAATTTTAAAGGCCAAGTTGATATTGTTCTTCCTTATTACCGTTTTCCATGTGATGTGTGCACATGTGAAAGATGGTGTGTAAATGTAATTATTTATTTGTAAATATGAATATTAAGCCACCTATTTTAAATTTGCTTTTGCTTTTGCTTTCATATAAAAAAAGTGCATGTAATTAGAAAAAAGAAAGAAAAAGAACAATCTTCCGAACATATCAACTCCAAAGGCAACCAAATCTACTTTAAGGATAACTAATAGCCCAAGACTTGAAAAGGTACTCATATTCATGTCCTATAATTAAATTTGGATTTGGTTTTCCCAAAATAAAAAATATACTTTAGTATAAAAATATGAACTTATAACTGTTATCCTCAAAAAAAAAAATTAGTAATTAAGATCATGATGATATGCATGCACATTATATTTTCAATAAAGATCCCGATACTCAGACACCCATTTTTTAAGTTCCACCCACCCTACACCTTGCCCATGTGGCAATTTAATTGACTCAGCAGAGTCTAATATGAGTCAGCAAACATTTGACTAGCAATATTAAAAAGAACAGAAAACGAAAGCGGGAGGTTTCAAAACGAAGAACAACATCTCCCTTCTCTGCTAAACGAAGAACAACATCGTTTTCTCCCTTCTCAACTCAACAAATTTTCGCTATACGTTGAAGGGTCTGTTTGCTGCTGCTCCCACAAACCTCAAGGTTCTCTCATTCTATTTCTATGCACTCCTTTGCTTCATTTTCCCGCTCTCTGTCTGCTCTCTTCTCTTCCTTCAACTCGCACTCTCTCTCTGCTCTCTCCCTTCATCTCCCGCGCATGTCTCTCTGCTCTCTTCCTTCATCTCCTGGCCTGTCTCTCTACTCTCTCTCAGATCAGCGAACCTGTCTCTCTCTTCCTTCATCTCCTGGTCTGTCCCTCTTTCACTTCATCCTCAGACCTCTCTCTTATCTTTCCCTCACCATTTCAACTTCTCGGATTTGTCGAGACCCACTCTGTCTCGGTTTAACTTTGTTCTCTCTTCTCTTTCCCTCACCATTTGTGCTTCTGTTCGCTCTCACTTCTCTTTCCCTCACCATTACGAACTGGTAGCACCACAGATCGAAGGCCGAGGCTTGATTCGCGGAGCTTTGGACGTTGGGAAGAACCGTAGTTCGAAGTTCGTTACTGGTTCGCTATTTAATTTTAACCACTGACAGACAGAGACTAACCACATAATTCTTCACAACTAACCAGTGTTATTCAATGATTGCGTTACAACTATACGATCATATGACAAGTATCAAGGTGAAATTGTGTCTGAGTTTTCAGTGAATTAGAAGGATTCAACACATAAATGTGTCTCTAACACTGGTGACTCAAATTTGGCATATCCTTGGCACGTATTTAAATTTAACCACTGACAAAGAGGAACTAACCACATATTTCTTCACAACTAACCACGAGTTATTCAATGATTGGGTTACAACTATAAAATCACATGGCAAGTAATAGGGTGAAATGTGTCTGAGTTTTCAGTGTGTTTCAAAAGCTTGAATGCATAAATGTGTCTATAACATTTGTAACTCAACTTTGACATTTCCTTAGCACATATTTAAATTTAACCACTGACAGAGAGGGACTAACCACATAGTTAGTCACAACTAACCACGGGTGTGCGTCCAATATTTCAAAACTCTGTGCGTCTAATATTTCAGTACGCTGTGCGTCCAATATTTCAAATTTAACCACTGATAAAGGAGAACTAACCACATATTTCTTCACAACTAACCACATGTATTGCAATGATTGAGTTTCCATTTATACAAGCATATGGCAAGTATCAAGGTGAGATTGTGTGAAAGTTTTCAGTGAATTAGAAAGGTTTCAACACATAAATGTGTCTCTAACACTTGTTCATCAAATTTGGCATTATTATCGTACTGCGTTTAAATTTAACCACAGACAGGGAGAGACTAACCACATATTTCTTCACAACTAACCACATGTATTGCAATGATTGAGTTTCCATTTATACAAGCATATAGCAAGTATCAAGGTGAGATTGTGTGAAATATGTATAAGAGTTTATAAACTTGAGAGTTTATACACTAACACTTTGGGTATAGGATGATGTATGAGATGAGAGAGTTTTCATTAATGTTTTCTTGAGGACTTCGCATTAATGTTTTCATAAAGAGTTTTTATTAATGTTTTCTTGAGGACTTCGCATTAATGTTTTCATTAAGAGTTTTCATTAATGTTTTCTTAAGAAGTAGGATAGTATCTTTTTGTCCTTTAGATGTGTGCTTTGCCTTGGGACTTCGCATAGTTGGTGAAAATGTGCTATGTAGTGTTGGGAATAGTTACACCAGAAGCAACTCTATGTACTACTCTGTACAGCTTGTATTTTACACGTGGAAAATATATGTGGTTAGTTGTGAATAATTATGTGGTTAGTCTCTCCCTGTCAGTGGTTAAATTTAAATGCAGTACGATAATAATGCCAAATTTGATGAACAAGTGTTAGAGACACATTTATGTGTTGAAACCTTTCTAATTCACTGAAAACTTTCACACAATCTCACCTTGATACTTGCCATATGCTTGTATAAATGGAAACTTAATCATTGCAATACATGTGGTTAGTTGTGAAGAAATATGTGGTTAGTTCTCCTTTATCAGTGGTTAAATTTGAAATATTGGACGCACAGAGTTTTGAAATATTGGACGCACAGAGTTTTGAAATATTGGACGCACAGCGTACTGATCATTGGACGCACAGAGTTTTGAAATATTGGACGCACAGTGTACTGATCATTGGACGCAGAACAGTATTGCCTTATATTGATCATTGGACGCAGAACAGTATTGCATTTAACCACAGATACAACACGATTAACCACATATTGCTTGCCACTTAACCACGGATATGTGAATCATTCATTTACAAGTATACACTAACATGATAAATAACCTTAGTAATTATCCTTAACTGATAGAGCTAGCTACCTGACACACCTGTGGTTAGTTGTGAAGAAATATGTGGTTAGTTGCTCTTTGTCAGTGGTTAAATTTAAATACGTGCCAATGATATGCCAAAGTTGAGTCACAAGTGTTATAGACACATTTATACATTCAAGCCTTTGAAACACACTAAAAACTCAGACACATTTTACCCTATTACTTGCCATGTGATTTTATAGTTGTAACCCAATCATTGAATAACTCGTGGTTAGTTGTGAAGAAATATGTGGTTAGTTCCTCTTTGTCAGTGGTTAAATTTAAATATGTGTCAATGATATGCCAAAGTTGAGTCATAAGTGTTATAGACACATTTATGCGTCCAAGCCTTTGAAACACACTGAAAACTCAGACACATTTCGCCCTATTACTTGCCATGTGATTTTATAGTTATAACCCAATCATTGAATAACTCGTGGTTAGTTGTGAAGAAATATGTGATTAGTTCCTCTTTATCAGTGGTTAAATTTAAATACGTGTCAATGATATGCCAAAGTTGAGTCACAAGTGTTATAGACACATTTATGCGTCAAAGCCTTTGAAACACACTAAAAACTCAGACACATTTCACCCTATTACTTGCCATGTGATTTTATAGTTGTAACCCAATCATTGAATAACTTGTGGTTAGTTGTGAAGAAATATGTGGTTAGTTCATCTTTGTCAGTGGTTAAATTTAAATACGTGCCAAGGATATGCCAAATTTGAGTCACCAGTGTTAGAGACACATTTATGTGTTGAATCCTTCTAATTCACTGAAAACTCAGACACAATTTCACCTTGATACTTGTCATATGATCGTATAGTTGTAACGCAATCATTGAATAACACTGGTTAGTTGTGAAGAATTATGTGGTTAGTCTCTGTCTGTCAGTGGTTAAAATTAAATAGCGAACCAGTAACGAACTTCGAACTACGGTTCTTCCCAACGTCCAAAGCTCCGCGAATCAAGCCTCGGCCTTCGATCTGTGGTGCTACCAGTTCGTAATGGTGAGGGAAAGAGAAGTGAGAGCGAACAGAAGCACAAATGGTGAGGGAAAGAGAAGATAGAACAAAGTTAAACCGAGACAGAGTGGGTCTCGACAAATCCGAGAAGTTGAAATGGTGAGGGAAAGAGAAGAGAGAGGTCTAAGGATGAAGTGAAAGAGGGAGACGGGGTTGCGAAATGAAAGAGTGAAAAAGGGAGGAGACGGGGTTTCTCTGTGTTTTTGCGAAGTGAAAGTGTGAAAGAGGGAGGTCTGCGTTCTTGCAAAGTGAAAGAGTGGAAGAGGGAGGAGACGAAGTCTGCGTTTTTGAGTGAGAGAAAGAGTGGGACTTGAGTCAATGAGCTGAGTCAGAAAAAATGCCACATAGGCAGGTGTTGGGTGGGTGGAGCAGGATATACGGGTGTCCAACTATCTTTTTCCTTTCAATAAAAGGTTATAAATTTGTATGAGAAAATAGCTCCACAAAATAAAGTTCCATCTAACTTTCCCTGGTCCCAACTAACGGTCATATGAGCTGAACATAACCATAAGATGGTCACATAGTACCCCAAGACTTCTCGCTCGCTGGTCTCACTCACACAGACACACACATAAACAATCTAGTTTATCTGAATTGCATTTTGCAATTCCAATGAATTCATTAGAATCATTCCATGATCTCCAGAGAAAAAACTTTTACAACCAAGTATCATACCATGCTTTCATGTTGCTCACAAGAAAAGACATTCAGATAATTATATATATTACTATTATCCTTTTTCGGTTTTTATATCTCCTCTGAATCAGTTTGAGGCAACGGTTTTCATCTTAGAATGGAAGAAGAACCATGCCATAACTCTCATGTATCTGATGCACCTTCTTCTACTGCTATCCCTCTTGATAATCCATCTTCCTCCTCTTCTTCTGTGTCTACTTCCCAGTTGCAAGCAGAGGAAGCTAACCATGAAGGTGCAAATGAGGACATCCAAAACAACCATCGGAACCAGGAACAACCTGAACCTACCATCATGCCTTATTGGGCATCGATGACGTTCATGTGGGATGATGTTTATTTTTGCATTGTTTTGCTAGTGGCATTTTGGCTCGTCGGTTAGTACTTAGTACATGCTATGCTTCATTACTTGTTATTCTCTCTGCTTTCTCCTTGGTATGGAGGATATGTACTTGTTTTTAAGTTTTCCCAGTTAATAGTTCTAAGGTGTTTATCATGTTTTCCTTCCATTTCTTCTTCAAAAAGGTAAAGAAAATCAACTTTCAAGCGTTTTCCCTCTCTTTTCCACATTTTTTCTATTGCGTGCTTGTGCATTTTGATTAACAACTTAATTAGGAGCTTATTCGATAAATGCTTATTATACAAGAGCTTATGAATAAGCTGATTCTACAATTAAAGAGTTTATTGGCTTAAACTCTGTACATAAGCTATGTATAAGCCGTTTCTATTGAACTATCCTCAGGAGTTTATGAGAATAAACTGAAATAGCTTATGGATATATCGTAAGGTATTTTTTTAAGTTCTTCCAAACACTTACATAAGTGTTTATGCCATAAGATAAGCCCAAATAAGCTCTTCCAAACACATATATGCTCTCAATTACTCTCCTAAATCCTAATTGATTTTGAGACAACTTTAGATTCTTGTATGTTGAACTTATATAATGAAATAGGAAATTTGTTAACCATGTTGGGAATTAATCATTTATTTATTGTTCATCATTCTCACTAGCAGCATCCGTTACTCTTGCTGTAATTGGTATCTACGGATCTGTTAATTTACATATGGGACCCTACTGCTCACGTTTGATACAATTCAACTCAATGTTAGTGCAGTCTATCAAGGTGATTGATTGACTATCTTATATTTCTAACTATATGTACTCCTTTGGCTACTTCTGGTGCTGTTATTCTTCTGTAACAATCTTCTATGATTCATTAACAGGTGGAACAAATTAATAAGCCAAAACCTGGTCTAATGCTATATGGATTTGATCGACCTCCTCCACTAGATGTCAAAATCAACTGGACTGAGACGAATAATGCATCAATACCAGCAAAATTTCAAAAGGCATGTTCCACTTTTGTAGGCTTTTTCTGTTTTTTCGTGTTTTGATCTGAAGTTTGGCTTTACTATGTTCTTATTTACACCCTATAAACATGATATTCTTATGCAATACAACCTCCTAGATGCTCAATTTAATGGGGTAGAAATGCATTTCATCTGATGTTGCAGGAATGGATATTCTACCTGAACAAAGACTCCCAATTGGATGTTTTTTACAGTGTCAAGTCCCTAGTATCACCCTTATTCCTTGTAATTGCTAAAGGTACTCTTCTACTTTTTTTATCACAAGTTACAATTCACTATTTCTCTTCTAGATATAAAGACTCACATAAACAATTTTATATACCTTTCTGTTCACTCTGGAATGTTTGTATAATTGTTTTATAATACAGTTTTCAGAAAAAATTGAATTTCCTTTTTCACTTCAAGTACAGCCATGGTTGATGGATTCTCCCATGTTGTGATATGCAGTGCTATCCTATTCTTCTTTGTATCTAATTAATTTAGGATGGTTCTTTGAAGTTTGATTAAATATCTATTGGATGCATACTGTGCTTGCTAATAATCTTAGATAAACACAGGTAGAGAAAGCCTAGTTGAGTGGAAAGAGGACCCATCATTCCCTAATGCAACATTGTACTGGAATAGGGTCTATGGTATATATCTCACCTGTGAAATATCACTCAGATGCTCCATTCTTTTTCTTTGTTTTGACGTTATCATTTTATATTTGTTTATTTTACTTACAGGAAGCGGCAGCATCACACAGAAAATATCACATTCATTTACTTACTATGTGGCTGTTGGCAATATGAACCCTGAAAATGTGGAGGTGATGCATTAAAATAATCAGTACTCCGATCACAGTCATAAATAGTCATATTCTTCATTCAACGTCTGATGGGATTATTGCTATAAATAGGTGGAGTTGAACTTCATTGTAAATACACTTCTCTACAATACAAGCAGCACGTATAACAGATGTTCCCTGGATAACGGTTCATGTAGATTAAACCTTACTCTTTCGGCATCAAACACTGCACTATTAACAACTCCAGGTCCTAGAGAGGTATATAAATTGACCCAACTTTCACATTATAAAATCACAATAAAAAAGCTCTTGTCACACACATCAAATCTCTTCAGTACAAATTCACATGTAATTAATGGAGCATTTTCCTAATCTAAATGCTATAGCACATCTTATATATGGAGGTCTCAACATCTGCATATAACTAGAATATCTTTCAGGGTGTTTCTGATGAGGAATGGTTTGATGTGAACGTGTCTTATGAGCCAAGATGGATCATATATTTGGCAGGATCAGGTAACACAAACTCTTGGGGTGGTCATCTTATTATCAAAAGAACGTGACCAAAATGGGTAAAGGACTCGATTTTTAAAATGTATTCTGGCCGATGGATCCGTACAAATTATGAGTCTTTTCTTAATATAAATAGTAAAAAAAAATTCAACAAACAAAACAATCTTAGTGGAAAATAAAAAGACTTGAGACTTGAGAGGGTACACGTATCCCAGTGACACGTGTTCGAGCCAGAATCTATTTTTCATATATAGTAATTGATGATTATGCAACAAATACAGGTGTGATGGCTGTGCTAATCTTATTTGCCTTGAGATTCTGCAATGTGTTCCAAACTGACAGAGAAGAAAGGGCAGGGGAACGAGCTCCACTGCTGCCTAGTAAAGGTAGTAGTGACCTTTCAAGCCAGGGTTCATGTTATGAATCTTTCTCCAGTGAAGAAGAGGGTCTCACAATGTGGCTTGTAGAGAAGAATTCTGTTGAAGGAAAGCCAGTAATGGAAGGGGAAACTAGCAATGTTGATCTGCAGCGTTTGTGTGTTTTCTGCTTTGATGCCCCAAGGGATTGCTTCTTTCTCCCATGTGGCCATTGTGCAGCATGCTTTACATGTGGAACAAGGTAACACACTTTTTCACTTCTTTTTAGTACCACAGCGATAAAATTGCATGGTGGCCTATGAATTTTTACATTGTACATGCATATGTGAAAAAAAAATTCTCACCATATCAATTTTGGCAGTAAATGTGTTAAGAAAAAATGCTAAATATAATGTAGAGTTTTTTACAAAGAAAAATCCCTTTATTCATTCGCATCATTGCACAAAGTGTCAATCTAGTGTACACAATACAGTAATTTACAAGAAAAGAAGGATTTTTTTTTAGAAGAGTTTTATGTGCACATTAATCTCGAATTTAATGCCAACAATTGTCCCTCTGTAGAATTGTTGCGGAAGCTTGCAGTTGTCCCATTTGCAGAAGAAAATTGAAGAAAGTAAGGAGAATTTTTACTGTGTAATTTAGACTAGTATAGTATCTTGGGTGCAAACAGCGCCATGTGAATATATATGTCTTCTTATCAACCAACCAATTGATGTTTTCTTATCCCATTCGGAGGTTGGGCCCCTTAAAGTTCACATGTAGACTTATATGTATATATATATGTGTGTGTGTGTGTGTGTGTGAATATATACATACATACATGCACCTACATTTGTATATGTAAGGGCAAAAATGAGTAATGTATATTACCGCTTAGTTTAGACCAAAAAAAAAATCACCGCTTAGTTAATTGCATATGCGTTTTGTTTGTGGGCCGCTTCTCACGTGAGCGACCCTTTTAGGTCGCTTACGGTGAGTGACATGTTGTGACCATTGGATATAATAATATAATAATGAGTGGTAGAGATTAAGACCCTTAACTATTTAAATTTAGAAAATTGACCCTGATTAAAAAACTACTCTGCACTCGAAGACCTTGATACAGAAAAATAGAGAACGACCCCCTCACCCTCCCGCGTTGAAGACCCTCTTCCCACCGTCCCCCTCACCTGTTGCTGGAGTTTGCATTGTTGAAGACGACTACCGTACCCGTATTTATGCAACATAACTTATGGAGCTTTTATCCATGGAATTGTTGTTGTTGGGGAAATTGATGTTGCACACTTGCACTGATGGTCCGAGAGAAAATGATGGAGAAGGGTTTATTTCCTGGTGCTCAAATTTACAATTTTCTGATTAGTAGTCTCTGCAAAAGTGAAAGGTATCCTGCTGCAAAACTACTACTTTCTGAAATGCTTGATCAAAATGTTCCACCACCTGATGCATATGTTTATGCTACCCTGGTAGATGAGCTTATTAGATATGAAGAACTTGATGAGGCAAAAAAGCTTTCTGAAGTTGTAATCGGAAATGGCATAGACCTTGGCGTTAGATTCACTCAATGGTGTTAACCCAATCAGTAAAGTTCTCCCGTTCGTCTTCCATCGGAAATGGCATAGACCTCGGAGATGTCGAAGTCGTCGTCGTCGAAGACTCTGCCTCCACTTCACGAAGAACAAGCCGCACCACTGGACGACACCAGAGAAGCAGTTGGGTGTGGTGGGGGCAATGGAGTGGCCGGGTGGGTTCACTGGGGAACGGTTGGAGATGAGGGAAGACACGGGATCCTACCAGTTAAAGTTATGGGTGCTGAAGCTTTAGATTCCTTTTTGAAATAATTAATAATTGAGGGGTTATTGTTTTTAAAACTTGAAATAATTATGGGGTCAAAATCAAATTTATTTTTTGCTAAAACACCCTTGTTCACGGTGAGAGACCTATCAACGTCTCTCACCTGAGAATTGGCCTTGTTTGTGACACATAAACATGGATTTATCCTTGTTCATTGATTTTTCACGACTTGTTACTGTGCTACGTTATGATTCGTTTGATTTGAGAAAATATATCTTATTTCTACTAATAATTATAAAAAATTATTTTTTAAAAATTTATACAAGAAACGTCGAAGTTATTTTATTATTTTCACCATTTGTTACAAGAATTTTAAAAAATATAAAAAGATAAAGGAGAAAAATCAATCAATTAAACTTCTATGTCCTAAACAAATGATTAATTCGTATATATGTACACTCTGGTCTCGTATATGCCACTCCATTATTATTATTATTATTATTATTATTGATAAATATGCCACTCCATTATGAAATAAAGAATAGTCTATTCCCTAATTGTATAGCGCAAAACCACATTAAAAATAATAAGAAAAGAAAAGAAAAGAGCAAACGTCCTTAATTCAAATTATATTCTCATCAATATTGTACCGGAAAAAAAAAATCTTTCAATTAATCAAGATGACAATCCTACTAAACTAATCCATGATAGAACTGTATTTACTTAAATTTTTAAAAACAGAGAGATTTAACTGATTAAAAAATTCAGAAAAATAAAAATTCAAACGAATTAAAATATTAATTAAATTAATTATATTATATTCTATACAAAATATCCCAATCCATGGATGGAATGGAAGAGCAGCATTCCAAGAGATTTTTTCGGTGGCAGTAAGTGTGGAGGAAGCACACAAGTGGCGCAACAGCAGCTTCAGTTAGCCCCGTGTTTCACTGCGCCATATGATTGTAAAATTTCCAAATCGAGCATGCCTCCACGGCACTTTCTCTCTCTCGTGCCACCATCCACCATCATCATGTCTAGCACAACGAGTAAAAGACAAATCAAAAGGGAAAACATCGTTTCCCATCACAATAATAATCTCCACGTTCTCAAGTCTCAACCCTTCACCGGCCACGTGTCCTCCATCATACTGCATGCTTTGCTATGACACTGTACGGTAGTGTAGGGTAGGAAGGACCCCAAATTCACCACCACCACGAGAAAATAGATAGAGAAGAGAGAGTCTTCTGTTTCCAAAACAGGACTACCCCAGTCCTCAATCAATCCTTTCCATTTCCACAACAAACTTCACCGCATCACAATGCGTCAAAACACTTCTCCTCCTCCTCCTCTTCTTTCTTTTTCTTCTCTATTCCCACTTCTTCTTCTTCTACAATGGGACTCTCTTCCAAACACTCCCCTCGCACCCCTACCTATCTCTTCCCCTGTGTTCTCGCTCTCTCCTTCTTCTCTCTCACCGCGCTTCTCCTCTACAAGGTCATTCCTTTCCCCCACCCCATCAATTTCCCTCCCCTACCCACTTCCCATTTTCCTATCTTCTTTCAATTTCTCCCCTCTTTCAACGCTCTAACCGTTTTTCTCTTCTCTGGGTAATTTCGTCGAACAGGTGGACGACGTCGTTAGCCGAACCGGAACAGTGGTGGGCCACAACCTAGAACCGACACCGTGGCACGTTTTCCCTCACAAGCCCTTCGACGATGACACCCGCCAGCGCCGCGCCTACAAAATCATACAGTGCTCCTACCTTACATGCCGTTACGCCGCCGGTGGCGGCGGAGAACGGCGCCATTTCGCCGCCGAAGATTCCGGCGGCGCGGAATGCCCGGACTTCTTCCGGGCGATCCGCCGGGACCTGGAGCCGTGGGCGGCGACCCGGATTTCGCGGGCCCACGTGGCGGCGGCGCAGAGGTATGCGGCGTTTAGGGTGGTGATTGTTGGGGGGAAGTTGTTTGTGGATTGGTACTATGCTTGTGTGCAGAGCAGGGCCATGTTCACCGTTTGGGGATTGTTGCAGCTTCTCAGAAGGTACCCTGGTTTGGTCCCTGATGTGGATTTGATGTTTGATTGTATGGACAAGCCTACTATTAACAGAACCGAACACCAAGCTATGCCTTTGCCACTCTTCCGCTATTGCACCACGAAGGAACACTTCGACATTCCTTTCCCTGATTGGTCTTTCTGGGGCTGGTAAGACATCACTTCAATTGGGGTTGTGCCAAAATGTCGCCTTTTATCAATTTTTATCCCCTTGTTCATTCTATAATAATGAGTATTGTAACACGTTGCGGCTATTCATATTTAATGTAATTGTATATGATTATCTTATTATCTTATAGCTCAACATATTTTAATGGATATGTCAGTCTATTTTATAGACAAGACCATTTTAGGGGATTTTTTTAATTTTTTTATAGGTGACAGGACTAGGACAAATGTAAAATTGTAAATGTGTTGAATGTTTTATGGTTTGTCGGAAGTGCATGTTTGTTGCTTATGATTTTGGTGTGCTGTTTTGATGGTACTTGTCTTTTTGTTGAACGTTTGTTGATCAGGTCAGAGATAAACATACGACCCTGGAGTGAGGAGTTCCCAGATATCAAGCGAGGTTCTAAAGCTGTAAGTTGGAAAAATAAGATTCCACGGGCATACTGGAAAGGAAACCCGGATGTTTCATCTCCTATTCGTACTGAATTGCTAAATTGCAACCATTCTAGGAAGTGGGGAGCACAAATTATGCGCCAGGTTTGGGTTAAATTACCTTTCACAGTTTGGACATTCATTAAATATTATGTTTGGTAATTCCAATATGCTTTCCGTACCAAATTTCAGTTGTTTAGTGTGTATCTTGATATGCATTGCAGGATTGGGGGGAAGCGGCTAGAAGTGGCTTTAAGGAGTCAAAACTTTCAAATCAGTGTAATCACAGGTAAATACGCTTCTGTCTTGGTCTTAAAGCCATTACTCATAAGAGTGAAAGACAGTGCTACCAGTTTCACTTACGAAGCTGGACAATCTGATTAGACGGATCACAGATTTGGGATGTCATTCAGATATATCTTTAAGTTCCATCTTAAAAACTCACTTTTTTAGTTACTTATCAGGATTTTTTATCATGCTGCCCATAATTGTCCTTTTCCTTCATACTCTTTAAATGCCTTTTTCCCACAGGTATAAGATCTATGCTGAAGGGTATGCATGGTCTGTGAGTTTGAAATATATTCTCTCGTGTGGTTCTGTTGCACTAATAATATCACCCCAGTATGAAGATTTTTTCACTCGTGGCCTTATTCCAAAGCAAAACTTTTGGCCTGTTGATCCTCTAGATCTATGTCCATCTATAAAGCAGGCTGTAGACTGGGGAAATCAACACCCAAATGAGGTATTTCTTTACTCATTGTTGTATATTTCTGTCATTTAGTTTTGATCCATGAGGACCAATGTAGTGCTATACCTTCTCCCTAACTTGGTAATTTAAATTTTTTTTTTTTTAAAAAGAGAACTATTTTTCCCTCATGTATTCTGTGTTTACTACAATTGCCTTTGTATTATTAAAACCTACTCAAAACTCTTGTATATATAAAAGAAGCTACAATTAAAAATCTAAGATGTTATCAAGTCTAACAATTTCTTTAAAGGAGACATTAGAACATTGAGGTTCAGATCAAATGCCATTGCACATGTTTAGCCTTATATGTTGAGAAAAATTATAAATCATGCATTTTGTGTAGTTATCAAAATGGTTGGCAGTCAAAATGAATGTTATGTTCACTTCAACTGCTCAAATGAATGTGATGTTGTGATATTTTTCTCAATATGCAAGGAAGAACATGGTTATTATTAGGCATGGCATTTGACCACAAAACATCAAATGAGCTAATGATATGATATAAATTAGTGCGGGAGGCAGTGTACAGTACAACAAATACATACAAGATGCATACCATGAAACATGAAACAAATACTTGTCCTGCCACTTAAATTATTGAACTTTCTTTGTAAGATTCGTGTGAGGAATACAGTACCAATGAATTTGATTAATTATGTGGTTGCTTTTGTATTGCTTATAGGCTGCGGCTTTAGGTAAAAGAGGGCAGGACTTCATGGAAAGCTTGAGCATGGACAGAATATATGATTACATGTTCCACCTTATTTCGGAATACTCAAAACTTCAGGACTTCACGCCTACTCCACCTTCATCTGCACTGGAAGTTTGCTCAGAATCCGTGCTTTGCTTTGCAGATGAGAAGCAGAGGATGTTCCTCAACAAATCAACTACCTTCCCTTCACAAACCCCTCCCTGTACTCTCAAACCTGCCTAGTAGAGTGATCTCTCCTCTTGTTTTCTGCACAAAAATACAAAACAAAGGGTGTGGAACATCCAAGAACATGAAACCACAGTGAACTGGCGTATACTACAGTGTATGCCATTGTTATTAGCATCAAAAGGAAAGTTCGTTATTACATGTATAGTGCCTTGTAGGTAATCATTTACAAGATTTTGCTTTTGTAATTTAACAGAGCATACAGCACGGGAATTCTCATTTTCTTTTCTTTCCTGGCTATTTCTTTTGTTATTCTCCCCCCAACCTTTCATCATCATTATTCATAAATTTCTTAAACACAACAAATTAAGACAGATCAGTTTGAGCCAATAATGTTGTACCTTGAGCAAAATTCTAGCTGGGAATGATTCACAGTTGAAGTTTCTATCAACTGTAAATCTTTTGCAACACTAGCTTTTAATAATGTGACTCACATTTAGTATAGAATTTCCTTGGAAGCCACTCAAATATAAATATAAATCAATCACCGTGAAGTTTTTGGCTGATCCGATGGATGAGGAAGGAGTTTGATGCATATTCAAATTCGAAGGCAGTAGCTTATTGAATTTGGAGGCATTCCATTACAAACATGGTTTAATTAACCAAATAATTAGGACACGGAAAATGTACGAATGTCATAGGTTAAGTTGTAACATATCCTAATCTACCAAGTAATATCCCCAAAAAAGAAAGAAGCCAAGATTAAACGTTTCGGCCATTCAGAGGATGATGGAATCATAGTGGACCAAGCAAGTACCAAAAAAGCCACAACACTTTTGAGTCCACCAGCTCTTCCGTGGGTTTTGACAACAAAAATTTTTTCTTCCTTGGGTACTCATCTTATTCTTAACCAACTATAATGTTAATGTGACTCTAAATACCAGTATCAAGAAGAGAGTGACAATCAAATAACTTAATTAGGCTTCTCAAGATTGACATTTTACTTGTTAGTATGAGGTCGATGCTCATTCATTCATCCATGCTCAGCATAGCGTCATGTGAGATAAACTCAAACTAGATGGTATTATTTTTCTTTCTTTTATACTAAAAGTTTTTTTGGTAGATCTTTTATACTAAAAGTTGTAGTGAGAAGAATTTTTTTGATTTAGGACTATTGTTGGCTACCCACGGAGTGTCCCAACGCTTTCAACGAAAGACTAGCTCTACTCGCCCGGGAACCAAGTAAAGGCTGACCAACACATTTTTTAACTCTGCGGGAATCAAACTTGGGAGCACCAAATCGACCCCCCGAGTCCCAGAACAGGTTACTCCACTGGGCCAAGTGGTGTTGGTTTGTAGTCAGAAGAATTTAAAAAGTGTTGTCATTTTCCCTTTAAAAGACATTTTTGTCTTGTCCCTCCCAGGATCTCATCTAGGCAATCTCAAAACTCTTTCTCGGTTTCTCCCCAAATCCAGAATCTCCCATTCTCCCTTCATTTAAGTGCCCATACAACACATACGTGCTGATGTCTTGTTCATGTATTTACATTTTATAAAATTTGAAGGCGTTTTGTAAAATGCAACTCTTATTTCAAAGTATTCAAATTTTGCACTAATGTGATAAAGTATATGTGTATCTATCGTATAGAATATCAATATAGGTAACTGCGATTTAGGTAACTGCCAACAAAGGAGTTCATTATTCTTTTAAAATCATTATAACAAATTGAACACGTGAAATGACATACAAAAATGTCCCAATCTACTTCTAATATTTTATTTTAAGTCTAATGTCAAATGCCCGGCCAGATTTAAATAAAAATGAAATTTGTTGTTACCCTAAATAAGAATAATCTGTCAAAAATATTTCCTAAAAAAAGTTTAGTGAGCTATGAAAATTTAATATCAGCCAAAAAAAATGCCATGCCTGAGAATTGAGAAACAAATCCATTTAGATTTGCAAATAGCTAGGACAGATCACCATCTGTTGCGTGTAAGCAAGCATGAAGGCAGCTAGCTGGTTCCGTTGAAAATGGGCTTAAATCAATGTGCTCCCAACGTGGTCTTGATCTCCAATTTTGCTGCTTATGACTATAATTGTCTTAAAACTAATCAATTCAGCCAGCATGCACCATGCCTCCGAGGCCAGCAATACATTTTAATTAAGATAAAATTGGTGAGGGAAGCAATCACTAAATTAATTTACTCAAATTCTTCCAAAAATTCCTACCCAATCAGAATGGCTACATGTAGTTTGGACGGTTTGAGAAGAAACAAATAAGGTGACTACTCAATAAGTCCCACAAGTGAAGTGACACCTACCTCATTATTAATCCTAGAGAACCCTCAGGACCAATGGACTACACAATCATCGCGACATTATAGTAAAAAAATCATGTAGTCAACTTTAACTAGTAACTTCACTAAATTGTTGCTTAAGCTCACTGTTGACCATCAATCCTTTTGCTTTTTCTTTTTTCTCTCTTTTTTTTGAGGATTAAAAGAGTTGAGGAAGGTCTGTTATGTATCCTCAAAATCACAGATGGCCAAAACAAGTCTTTTTGTGTTCAGTGTTCACCTAAAGTTCATACATATATAACCCAAAGAATTTTTACAAACACAATAAAAGAAAGAAATTAAACTGGGAAGAAAAAATAAAAGAATTTTGTGTTTAATCTATTGGTGGATGAATTTTTGCATTTTATACTAAAGAGGGGCAGAGAATGAAGAAGATGTAGAGAAACTACCAGGGCTGCCCACAACAGAAGCCAATGCCCTCTCCAAGTTAGCAACAATATCAGTCATGTTGGGCCTCTCTTTTCCCTCCAAGTTCACACAATGCATAGCAGTATAAGCCATGATCTCAAGAGGCTCAACCTCATTCACCTCTGGCTTTCCAACCCTTTGATCCAACACATCCCAAAGCTCTCCTGCTGCTATCCTTGGCCCTGCATATTCCACCACCCCAATAGGACTTGACCCACCTTCAGTCTTGAACACTGCTCTCTTCCCTGTCAGAAGCTCCAACAACACAACTCCTAAACCATACACATCACTCTTTGTTGTTAGCACGTTCAACACATAGTACTCAGGGTCTATGTACCCAACAGTTCCAACTGCTCTGGTAGACATCAACTCTTGCTCAGTAGTCTCAGGCCAAATTAGTGATAGCCCAAAATCAGAAACTCTGGCATTCCAATTTGAATCCAGAAGTATGTTTGAGGACTTTATGTCTCTGTGGATAATGGGTGGCACTGCATAGTTGTGAATGTACTCAATTCCCCTTGCAGCATCCAATGCAATTTTGATCCTCATCTTCCAGGAATTCAAAATGCTGCTACCCTTGTCAGCATTGTTCTTGCCATGCAAGTGATCATGGATTGAACCATTGCTCATGTACTCATAAACCAAGAGCCTCTCCTCATTCTCCTCACAGAACCCAATTAGCCTCACCAAATGCCTGTGGTGAAGCCTGGACAACAATGCCAGCTCAGAATCAAAAGCAATTTCTTTCTCCTGGAATTTCTTCTTCTTAGTACTGCTGGTAGTATCTCCTCTTTTAATGGCCACTACACGACCATCTCCTAGCTTCCCTTTGTAAACACTTCCAAAGCTACCAGCACCTATCTTATTATCCACTGAGAAGTTGTCAGTGGCAGCAGCTAGTTCACACAATGTGAAACTCTCAGTCCTGTCCAATTGCTTTGATGATGAACCACTCCTCAATCCTCTCGAGCTATTATGCCTTTTGCTAGAAAAAGATGATCTTAGTGTTGTTCCATTAATAGAACCAATATTAGGCATTGGAGCTATATCCACATAGGCATCAGCATCAGACTCACTACTTGTTGGTTGCACAGAATTATCAACTTTTGCCTTTAGGCATCTTCTGGCTCCAACCCAAAGGAAATAAAGAACCGTGCATAAGCCTGCAAAAGCACCAACTGATCCAACAATCAGAAATGCCAACAATTCCCTTGAGTCTTTCCCTTCACGAGCTGAATCTGAATCAGAAGAAGAAGACTGTTTCTTAGGTGGTGGTGGTAGCAATGGCACAGGGACAGCTAGTGGAACCTCAGTGTGGCATTGATAGCAAATACTTCCAGACCCATGACATAGCAAATCAGAATTTGGATACATACCACAAGAGCTACAAGCATCACCCTTAACACATGGACCTGGAAGAATCATACCCAATGGAAGGTCATCACTAGGAAAATGAAGCTTATTATTATTATTAGACCAACCATTTCCCCAACAAATGAGAGACAAATTCCTTGTGGTCAACCCACAAACAAAATCCAACCCAGCAACAATTGACTCAAAAGAAACACCCTTTATCATCCCATCATCACTACCACTACCACCCCAGCACACAACAAGTCCATTTCTGCGCCTAATTGCACAAGTGAAATCTTCTCCCAAAGCAAGAGTACCTGAAAAAACAGAAGCAGAACTGAAAGGAACACCCAATTGGCCAGAACCATTTTTCCCTCTACAAACCAAAACCCCATTAAGAGTCAATCCACAAACATGTGACACCCCTGCTACCAATGTTAACATTGTCAAATTCCCAAAATGTCCCTGAATTTCACCACCTTTCCCACCCTCACCCCAACACCAAACCCTGTTGCTCTCCTTCAAGATCCCACAGGAAAAACCACACCCCGAAGTAATGCTTCGAAACCGAAACTTTTCACCAGGGGAAGGAAACTCAAATTCAAACCATTTTGAAGTTCCACCACCGCCTCTCCAACACCTTGCCACGCCAGAGTGCAACTCTCTGGCACAAACTTGATCATCGCCCACTGCCACGTCACTCAACTGCACCACTTCACTGTGGTACAGCCTTTTGGGTCGAAACACCAACTTTGTTGTGTCCCAACAGTGGAGGCTGAGGCCGCCGAAACGGAGGCCGCAGAAGAATTTCCGGCCACCGGAGATGGACTGGAATGAAACGTTGGGAAGGATCGCCGGAACGGGTTTTCCGCCTCGGTAGCATTGGATTCGCTGGTTGAGCTCCCCGGCGACTATGCCGCAGACGGTGGTGGTGCCGTATGTGATGGCGGTGGTGGAGGCTGAGCCGAGGCCGTTGACGGCGGTTGTGGTGAAAATGGCGGCGAGGGAGAGAGCGAGTGTGAGCGTGAAAGGGGTCGTTGTTGGTGTCATTGGGAAGGTGAAGGCTTCTTCTTCATTGGGATTCTTTTGAGGGAAATGGTTCAAAGGTTGAAGAAGAAACGGTGTGAGAGAAGAGAACCAAAGAGTGTCGTCTGAAAATAAACATGTACGTATTATTATTGCCTTATTTATTATTAATAAATCTCAATTCTTATTATTTTTTGGCTTAAATATATTTTTGGTCCCTATAATATAGGAATGTTTTGTTTTTAATCCCTGTAAAAAAAATCAAACATTTTTAGTCCCCGTAAATTTTTTTTTTTATTTTTAGTCCCTAGCCTGATTTGACCGCATGGTATTCACTTTTAGTCCAATCAACATGCCTACGTGGCCAAGGCCAAGTAAGATGCCACGTCAGTCCCCTTTCTCCTCTCTCCTCCCCTCTCTCTCTCTCCTCCCTCCTTTCTCTCTTCCTTCCCCCACGTTCACCCCTCTCTCTGTTCTGTAACTCCTTTTCTCTGTAACATCTATCTCCTTCTCCATCCTCTCTCTCTCTCTCCACCCCCTCTCTCGCTCCTCCCTCCTCTCTCTCTCCACCCCCTCCTCCTTCCACCATAACGCAGTTCCAAATCGCGAATGTCACCGAGCAGGACATCACCAATCCCAAACCCGTTTTCTTTGGGATTGATTTGTAACATTTTCGTTTTTTGCTTTGTGGGTTTCGATTAACTCTCTGTTTGTTTTCATGGCTGCAACACTAGGTTTTATTGCTGCAAACACTCTTTCCATTTTTTTTCTGATTTTCTGATTCATTTTATTTATCTGAAACGGTTGGGATTTTTCCTATAAATACTGAGTGTAGGTTGATGAAAGCATTTTTTGTTCCAAATCGCGAATGTCACCGAGCAGGACCTCATAAGATCAAAACTCACGAAAACCTTGCTTTCGAAAGTTTTTTTTTTTACTTCTCTTGATTTTGAATGATTTCCCTTGTAGTTGTAAGTTTTGTTGGTGTGTATTTAACTCCTAATTTTAGATCTGACTGCAATTGAAATCATGATTCGGTTTAGATGTTAAAGCAATTCAATTTTTATGAGCTTAATTATGATATCCATTATTATGTTTATCCTTGCTTACGAGGAACGAAAGTATGGTGATACCCATTTTTTTTAAATTTTTTTGGTGGGTTATGCCCTTTTTAATTAAACAAGGTACCCCTTTAGCTTCTGGACATTCAGATTGTAATTTTGGCTTATTTTTCCTCAAACACAATTTCTTTGCAGTGATACTGAAATTGAGTGATAGTGATATGATGAATTTCCTGCCTTTGATTTTTTCTGTTGCAGGGTAGTTTGTGACATACTGTTCAACTTCGATTGCTGCTAGAAGGAGGAGGGGTGGAGAGAGAGAGAGAGAGAGAGAGAGAGAGGAGGGAGGAGCGAGAGAGGGGGTGGAGAGAGAGAGGGGATGGAGGAGATAGATGTTACAGAGAAGAGTTACAGAAGAGAGAGGCGGTGAACGTGGGGAAAGGAAGAGAGAGAGAAGGGAGGAGAGAGAGAGAGGGGAGGAGAGAGGAGAGAGGGGCTGATGTGGCATCCTACATGGCCAAGTTTTTGGCCACGTAGACATGCTGACTAGACTAAAAGTGGACACCTCAACGGTTAAACCAGGCTAGGGACTAAAAAAAAATTTATGGGGACTAAAAGCGTTTGACTTTTTTTATAGAGACTAAAAGCAAAACACCCCTATATTATAGAGATCAGAAATATATTTAAGCCTTATTTTTTTATATCAATTCTCAAGCCTTATTATTACTCTTGTTTCTAATTTATTTTAGGCTTAAATATATTTTTGGTCCCTCATGTTTGGCCTAAGTTCGTTTTTAGTCTCTTAAATACTAAGAATATTATTTTAGTCTCTAATTTTTGAAAATCAGTCACTTTTGATCATTTTTCTTAAAATATGAGGGACTAATTGTGACACATTTTTAAAATATTAGGGATTAAAATAATTATGTGAGAGAGCAAAAATGAGTGATTTTCAAAAGATTAAAAATTAAAATAATATATTTGATATTTGAGGGACTAAAAACGAACTTGAGCCAAATATAAAGGATTAAAAAATATTTAAACCTTTATTTTCTTATCGGACTCAAGACACGACATGACGTGTTTTATGTCCCACAAAATTAATAGACATAAACGATAGTGTGTCTTAATTTATACCATTTTTTGTAATTTAAAAAAGTTTAATTCCTAACTAGTACATATTTATCATTTTAAATATTTTTTCAACATTGATATTAATTTTTAATTCTAAAAATATCGTAGTAATGCGCGGGATATAATGACGCTGCAATTTGGAAGAGAGAAAAAAAACTAAATGGAATGAGAATTTTTATATTTATTTTGTTGTAATCACCATCATAAATGAGAAGCAGGATTAAAGGGGGAATCAGTTTCAACTTTTGGTGAAGAATCTGAAGATGGCATGCTCCACGCCTTATACAGCTATTCATATTTGAAATCTGGACATTTCTTAAATGCATTGGGCACTTAACAGAGTGTGAATGTTAGAAGCACATGGATTTTTAAATTGATTTGAGGCATGTTATTGAGTTATTCGGGTTATGTCAAGCCCAACCTTTTATCACTCTCCTAATACTAAACACAATCTTTAGCTTAGGACTGCCACAATACAATAGTAAACAGTGTCATTTTTCTTTTGCTACAAGAACGTCTCTGCCATTTAATTTGAAAATTGACAATTATAATATTTCAAATATTCTTTATTTTAAGACGTAACCATCATACAACTACGCGCTCTTCTTTTCAAACAATTCTCAGGTGATAGATACAACATTGACATAAATAATATCACTAGTGATTCAGTAGGTTTTTTTTTTTTTATAACAAGTGATTCAGTAGTTTGGTGACATGTGAACCTCTTCAAATATATAATTTGAAAGTATAAAGGCTCTTGACTTTTATGCATAATAATGTTATTGCAATTTGGTTTGGCAGTTTCAAGAATTAACTATATTTTACTTGGTCTCTCTGCTAGAAAACAGAACATAGAATGAGTTGGCATAGAACTTGTGAGAATATTAAATTTCGTGCAAGTTCCTTCACTCAATTAACAAATGAAGGGAGAGTGAGTTCAAGGATAACAAATAAAAATAGAAAGCTTGATGATTAGGGATTACTCTCCACACTTGACTCGGGATCCAAGCTGTGATTCCGATGAGGTAGGCGACATGTTTGGTTTGTCTTATTTAGACGGTAATATTATTACGTGTTAAATGATATCAAGTTGAGTTAATTCATACATATCCTACGTGCTGGAATTTCTATAGGATTATAAAAAAAACACTGCTGGAATAATTAATGACACTCAAGTACAAATTCCATATTGCTAAAATCAAGTCCCATTTCATTTTTTATATAGCAGTTCGAAATTCCCTACCACCTTAGCAAATTTGTTGAATTTTTTTGGGGAGTACATCCCATAGGTAAACTACACCCTCCCTCCCTCGGTGCCATTTACAGTGGACCACTTTCAAAGTGGTCCATAAAGAACCAGTGAGCAAATATACCATAGATATATTAATATTAAACTGCAACGGCTGTGATGTCATAAGGGGTACCATTAGAGTAGGTTTCACTTAAGTGTAAAAGTTATTTGCAGAAGAGCCATTGACAATTCTTATAATTACAAAATATGCAAAGACAATTGCGTATTTGGTAATGGACCCCAAATTTCATGTAATGTAAAACTAGACCCGAATTAGATTTGTGATATATATGTTTGAAATTATATATTAATAATTAATTAATATATTTCGTACAAGATTAATTTTTTTTTTGGGGAAGAAATTAAATTTTTTGGTTGAGTCAACGAACTAATTTTTTGTATGTTGAGTCAACATTTTTCTTAGGCCTATTGCTTTGTAAGTGAAACACAAATGGGGCAAATCTTGAATGAAATTACACAAATGGTTAAACTCAAGTAGTTAATGTGTTACATCTAAGGGGATGGATTCGGCTAGTATTCGTATTCGATCCCCAGTGATGGAATAATTTGTGCCAGACTTTATTTACCTCTAGGCTGAACATAGATTAGTACACAGATCTCTTTTTTCCTAAGATATTGTGGGTGTAAACCAAAAAAATATACAATTTCATTATTATTTTTTGGACTTTAGAAAAGTCGTAATCGGCGTTTATAACTTCTTTTATTTATTTATTTTTTTAAGGCTTAAATATGTTTTGAGTCCTTCCAAATTTTGGACTTTTGATTTTAGTTTCTGCAAAAAAAAGTCAAACTTTTTTAGTCCACCACCACCAACGCCTTCACGACCACCGCATTCGCACCTGACCCGTAACCGCATCCGATGACCCGTCCCAGAGTCTCGACTCCGTCGTCGGCGTCGTTTTCTAAGATCCATTCAGGCTCTTCTTCATCGTTGGTAAAACAAACCTGGAATCGATCAACATCGTTGTCGTTGTTGTTTGCATTGATCCGTGAGTGTGTGTGTTGTTTGATCCGTGAGAGAGTGATGATTTTGCTGCATCATCGTTGTTATTTGCATTGATCCGTGAGTGTGTGTGTGTGTGTGTTGTTCGCATTGATCTGAGAGAGAGAGAGAGAGAGAGAGAGAGAGAGGGAGGGAGGAGGGGTGGTGGTGGTGGGGGTGGAGGAAGGAGGAAGAAGGTGGTGGGGGTGGGGGTGGGGGTGGGGGTGGTGGCGGATGGAGAAAGAGAGAGAGGGTGGGGTGGTGGAGGAAGGAGAGGAAGAAGGTGATGACGCGTCAGGTCCCTCCGAAAATTAAATTACATGGTAGGCTGACATAGGACTATTATATGACACGTCAGATAAGTGGGATGACATGTAGGTGCCACATCACCCGAAAATGACTTAAATGACCAAACTAAAAAAAAAATTATTGGACTAAAAAAGTTTAACTTTTTTTTACAGAGACTAAAATCAAAAGTCCAAAATTTGGAAGAACTCGACTTATTTAAGCCTTTTTTTAAAATTATAAGTCGTAACAGCTGTGAAAGGTTTCACACCCCTGGTGTGAAGTCGTTAGATCCAAACACCAAAATGCGAAATATCAATCCAGTGATGTTCACAGCCGTGATGAAAGTCACACACCCGGTGTGAATTCGTCAGACTCACACACCGTTTGTCCATTAATTCCATGACAATACACGAATTCAAAATGTTAATAATTAACGAAATCAATTCGGAATTACATACCATTCGATTATACATAACAATAGGGAAATTGAACACATAACTTGTACTTCAAATGATATCCAAACCTATACTAGAAATTGACACGTAATGTTTTATAACAAACCAACATTCTCCAAACCTATTCTAGAAATTTCAATGCCGTTGACGATAGTCCACCTCCATGCCGCACTTCCATCAAACATTCTGCATGAATAACATAATCATGAATAACATTCTGCATTCATCCTTGTTGTTGTTGTCCCCAGCACCTACATTGCTCCCGATTAAACAAATCTTTTCCAACCCCTACAACATTGAAACGTAATTAGTTCACTTACACGGTTTTTGCTCTCACAAAATTTTAGACAATTAATTTGGAGCCTTCAATCGACAAAAATACACACCTGGGTGGCTGCCAATTCCAAATTGTTTGATATTGCTTCTCCACTGGTGGTGTTAATTACTGGGTCATTCATCATTCAACGATGTCGGTTTTATACGGCCTTCAAACGCTGCACAAAAACAAAATCCTACAGTTTCGTAATCAAATAAATAAATATTCTGAACCTCCTCTGCAAATCAATATACCACCCAACGTTCTCATAAATGAATTAACACCAGCAAAATGCTTCACATTTAACTATATTTTTTGTAGATAAACACACATTTAACTACACATTTTTTGTAGAGGTTTGGTCTCATTATCTTGTTCTTTGCCTTGACTAGAACTAGAAGCACTCATCTAAATAATCTAAAAAAATACGGATTACATCAATATTATTTCTAAAATTTATTATTTAACTATTAAATAATAATTAACAAAACTATTATAAAACAAATAAGGCAACAGCCCCAAAAAACTAAAAAAAAGGCAATGAACAGCTACCTAATGGAACCCACGCTATACATACAATATAAGAACAAAACTATTAAATTGTAAGTTTATGCAACAACCCCCAAAAAAATAAAGAGATGATAAACTAAAAAAGAGACAAACCGGGAATAAATTAAAGAGCATGAAACAGGACAAAACCGAGAATAAATTAAAGAGGATAAGTTAATCTTTCAAGAAACAGGACAAAACAGAGACACAAAAGGCACAAAACAGAGACACAAAAGGCATAAAACAGAGAAATAAAGAGAAGACGAGAAGCAACCCGCGTCGATGATGAAAGCACGTCGGCAAGGACGAAGAGGAGTACGAACCAGGCAGCGAGGAAAGCACGTCAGCAACGAGGGAGGGAGGGAGTATTTAAATGGTTTTGAAAACTCTGTTTTAAAACCCAACACACAAATCAACCCAGATTATGAGACAATCGAAAGGAAGGATGGACTTACCGGTTTAGCTGCGATTTCAGCTGTTTCTCCACTCCATTGGTCTTTGATCGCGATTTTCCTCTCAGCAACAGTAGATCGACCGCAAAATAAAGCACAAATTGCGACTCAAACTAAGAATCGGGTAGGAGAATGGAGTAAGTAGGAGAAGGAAGTAAATGGGGTGGTTGAACATCTATTAAATGTATTCAATGAAGGGAACAAACATTTCGATTTCTCAGAAATACTTCAAATTACTTTTATATTACATAAAATTTAAAAATATAAATTTAATGAGTGTTGGGCAAAAATTGCAAATACATCAAATTTACATATACAAATACAACAAAGTATTGGCCATTTAATGCAAATACGGTAAAAACTGTATAAACTGGTGATTTTCGGTATTTATCTCACTGGTCCTTCATGGACCACTTTGAGAGTGGTCCACCGTAAATGCCACCCCCTCCCTCCGTCTCTGATCTGTTTTAAGTCTATACGAATATTAATTTGTTTTATAAATTATAAAAGATGACCGACAAAGACAAACACCCTTTTAATAAATAAATAATAATTGCTTGGAAGGGCGATGCACTAAATGGGCCTTGAATTTTTTGCCTAATGGGTAAGCTGAAGAGGATACAACCAACCCCTCAAAAGCCTCGTTTATTTATATAAAAGAACCCTATAAATGCATAAAACGACCCAATATGATTAATCGACGAAGTGCATATGGACAATCCATTTCACCAATAATAAAGTTGCAATAGACGAATTACTTTCTATACTACCAGAAGACGAATTACTTTCTATTTTCTTCTCATCAGAGGAGAAAAATAATATATGTGAGATTCGGAGAAATTTATGTAACCTTATCGAATCAAATTACTTATGCCAATCAGCATTATTGACTTATGACATTTCATACCTATCACGTAGTTTATGACTTTATGTCTTGATCATGTGATGCCTGACTAACCTGGTACTTCAATTGAACAGTTCATATTACAGATGCAGGTAATCAAATGATCTGTGAAATCCAAGATAATTAAGAAATGAGATTATCCACTAATTAAGCTTTAGCATGAAACCAGACAACGCCCGTCTACGTGGGGAGCTACTTAATTGCTAGTTCAGCATTTAGTGGGTTAATTTGCATCAGTTACACATGCTGACCACAGGGAAAGATGTTTGGTAGCTGCTATTTGAACACTCTCATTTGGCGAATGGTTATGTTTTTGAAAGAAAGAAATAGATGTTAGATTGATTTAATCCCAAAAAACAGATAGCCCTGTAAAATGCTAGTCATGTACCATAACATATGAATCTGATGTGTCTCAACTCTAACCACATCAGCCAAGAGAAATTTTAACATTTTTTATACATAAATTTTATGTATGTTGTATAGTGAGACATACATAAGATTAATTATCCAATAATAAGAAATATATTTTGGTCAAACCTAGTATCATTGCTTATAAAATTCTGCATATTAAAAAAAAAAAAAAAGGAAACAAAGGGTCTGACGGCTAAACAGAGTAGCCATAGAAAATGCTTTTGGCGGAGTCACATTGGTTATCTTGTTCTTATCTAGCTAGCTAGCTAGGAAAATGTCTTGGGTCATCAATGCCTGCAATATTAGCTTTCTGTGATGAATCTTTCTCACCCTTAACTCTTTATAATATCTCATTTGTTTAATCAATCTATTTTAATTAATTTGGGGTTCAAACGTGTTCTTTTCAACTTAACTATTGTATAATATAATCTTTCTAAAAAGTATATTAAGTATAGCATTGTCTTATTCATAAGTCCATACCTTCATAATAATCCTCTTGTTGTACTCTCTCTGTTTCTCTCTTTCCATTTCATTCGCATAGGCAAGGCAACCTGGTTGGTGCCAAGTTTCTATCACTACAATATAAATGCCAAAAGGAAATGATAAGGAAGTAAGACATTGAATCATTGATGGTTATTAGTACTTATTACCATTAGAAAAAAATGGTGGCAAAATACAAAAATCCAAACAATAATATTAGATAATGGAACCTATAAATTGGCAAGGCTGCTAACTGCTAAAGCAATTGTGAAGTGGCTTTCGACTACAGAGTGAGTGGAATTTTGAAATGCTCATCAAGAATCTTACCCTGTTTTGGGAAACTAGTGCTCGAGTATGTCTAAGACGTGGCTTGAAGAAATAAGAGGCTTTTATGGTTTCCTTGTTTGGGAAAATGCTTTTTATTTTGATTTCTTGCTTTTATTTTTAATAACAAAAATACTACTTTATTTTCCTCTAATAAAAAATACTTTTTATTTTTCATTATTTTCTATATAATTTTTTTAAAGCAAAAAATAAAATAAAAATCAACGCAGTATTTTTTATAATTAAAAATAAAAATAGAAATAGAACACGATTTTTAAAACCAAACAATGTCTTAATTTTTTGTCAAAAAAATTGTCTTAATTATTAATGATTCTTCAGACAAATGATGCCTACCAAAAACACTCAGTAACCCAATTAAGTGGTGGAATTAAAATAATGTCGCCATACAAGATACCTCTATTTTCTTTCATTTTATTATATCTTTTCCTGACTTTATTCCTTTTCACATTGAGATAGGGAGTCATGTCAAACCAAAATTCCTATCTTTATCGCTAAAGTTTCCAGAGGTCGTGTAATGGCATACAGACTAATTAAAGACTAATCATCAGTTTATCCTCTAGTGGTTGGACTTAATTATAGAGGGTGCATGATACTCTGCTTTGGATAGGCTTCAACTTTCTTTCTAATGTATTCTTCTATAGTGATGAGGAAACAGGTGTCTCTTAACATGGGCTCATGGAACTTTGGGTGTATGATGTACTTATTACTTCTAAGTCATTGATTTGTAGTTTAAAAAAATCAAGAGGGAAGGACTATTAAGTCAATTAAAGGAATAATTTTAATATTTACAAATAGGGTTTACAGAAAACTATAATTCCAAAACTAGCTATCCTTAGAATTATAAAATATTTTGCTACAAACACATAATTATAAATTATCATGTTAAGAAACCCAAAAAAAAATTAAAGATATATTGTATTTATATTTTAAAATTTATTTACTCATATCATTCAAATGAATTTTGAACTCTTTATCATAATATCATTGTCAAAAATAATACAGAAATAATTTTTAATTAATTATTCAAAAATGACATTAATGTGAATAGTATTGCTTTTATTACCTAAAATATGACATTGATTTTATTTTATAATAAGTAATTCAACATGATCTAAATATTATAGTGATTAAAACAAAATAATGAAAAGCAATTTTTTTAAGTACTCAAATGAAAAAAAAAATGTTTTTACAAAGATTAAAACCAAAAGGAGGCATATGTGTTGACATTAAAAGTATATTTAAACCATTAATTTCTGAGAAAATCTAAATAAAATCACATAGTAACCTGACTTATTCTTAATTAATTAATTGTTACATTGCAAAATTTAATTCAATATAACAATGAATAAAACTACTAATAATTAAAATGTGGGAAAAATTATCAGGAAGGACCGCCAACAATATATTTGTGTATAACATTAAGACTAATAATTATTCACACAACAGTACTGATGACCAAATTAAATGCAGGTTAATTTGTCCTTCTCTTTTCTTTTCTTTTTTGATACAGTGTCCTTCTCTTTTATTGGTGTATTGTTAATAGTACTTGTTAGTTGTCATTTTCGCCCCACTACATCTTGCCTTTATAACAAGAAGCTTTTAAGGTGTACTTAAAGTACTATCACATGACTTAATGGACTTGGCAAATACTACCTCCATATCTGTAAGAATTTTTTAATTAATTTATATCGTTTAAAAAAATTAGTTAAGTTAATTAATAGTAATAAATTTGTCAATGATTTATTATATTTTTTTAAAATTATTCTTATCATTTATTATTATTTCTCTTTTCCTCTCTCTCTCTCTTCACTTAATTAATATATTGAAAAAAGTAAAGTGATTGAGTGATTTGTTTTTATTCTTCAATCTTTATAGGAGAGAGAAATAATATATAATAGATATATAGCATTTATGGTTTATTGGGTAAACAAAATTGTACAATTAATAAGGGCATTTTAGTCAAAAAATAATTAATATAACTAATTTTTTGGAAAGGTTCTTATATAAATAGATTTTTTTTTTGTAAAGGTTCCTATATTTAAGGACGGAAGTAGTAATAATGTAGCTAATACTTTACAAGTAGCATTTTTTCTTTATAAGTCTTGGAAACATGGTAATATTAACTAGTAAGAACTAGGGCCTTGTTTTTCCTTCACCTCGGACCATGCTGGAGTTGAGCTGTAATTATCTCAGACCAATGACTTCGATGGTGGCTCATGGTGAGAGTACCTACAAAGGCATTTCGGTGCTCAAGTTTGAGAGAGTGAGGGCAAGTTAGAATCAACACATATCTAAAGCTAAAAACTCTCCTCCTTTTATATTTGAGGTCGTGGTTCCCTTCATGTGACAAAAAAATCAAGAGCAAGTGTCCTTTGCAATGTTGGACGAGCACAACGTCGCCCTACACATCTTGGTGCGTGCATGCGACACGGGTGCGAGGATGCGATTGTTGCTGTATATGAATGTCAGAGATGGGGACTAAAGAATCACGTGTAGGTTCGGGCCAGGGCCCCCGACTTACAAGTTGGGTCCGAGATGAGCCAGAACCCAAATGAGATTTCGGTTGCTTCTTGGGCCACTCCAAGCGGCCCCTCCGAACATACCTTGTGTGTGTGCTCTGAACATGCCTAAAATTCAGTGATTGTGCGTAGAACAATAATAAAAGGGGACATGTAGCAGGGAGTGGGTTCAATCCCACTCCACCCCTCTCCCCATGCCTTGTGTGTGTGTAAATGGATCAAAAAAGAAGCAGCAAAGTAACAACTCAAACTCGTACATTTGAGAGAGAATAGAAACACACATTAAGTTTAATATGAAGGTTATTGGGTGAGTTTCACGTTTTCGAGTAAACTAGATGTAGAAAAAGAAAATATTATTTTCATTTGTTTTTTTTTTGTGAAGAAAAGTTTAGATTAGGGCAAGGACCAATCTTATTACGGATCACATATCACAATCCACAGCGCAATTTTGCATTAGCTGGGTGATAATCGTGGAAAAATGAAATTCGAATCTCTGTCCTAGCTGGTAGGACAGAAGGCTCTAGCCAACTGGTCCACCCCACGGGGACATTATTTTTATTTGTTTAGTTGAATGGAAAAGCAAGAAATAATAAATAATTGATTTAATGTCTTGTTTTATCCTTGATAAATAAGAAGGACCAAATGAATTTCACACTACATGAAAAGGTAAATAGATAAGTAAAATCAACTCAAATTTATGTTTTCTATCTGTTTAAGTAAAATAATCAATGTACACTCCATATATTAATTTTTTCCTCTTTCCAATTTCTCTTGTAAACTAAACGAGAGTCAAAATAGTACTATATCTCTATTTTTCTCACCTTTTAATTTCTCATTGTCTAATTTTCTATGGGTATTAATAAACGTAGTGTAAAGGGTGATATTAATTCATTTTTATCATTAATTTTTCTGATTCCCATGATATTTCCGAGGACCTAACAATCCGGAGTTTAATTTCCTGGCTCCTAAAGCCTACCCCAAGGCATATAGATGTATTTATAAGAAAAAGGCATAGAAAGATGGCAAGCAGCACTGTCGCACATAGGTTGTCTTCTGGTCTGACCTAAAAACAGTTAGATATACGAATCACTTTTGGTGAGTCTGGCAAGGACTGGTAAGAGAGAGCCGTTGCCGTTGTGGTTGGGAAACACATTAATTGGCCTTTCCAAGTATTCCAAATTAAGAAAAAATGGTACTTTTTGTAGAAAGCGAGTGATCCCTCTTTCTCTCTCTCTCTCTCCCCTATTCACTATTCTAGCTTAGCGAACGTGCATAAACAAATAGAGTACTCCATAAAAATATCTTGATTCTTTTTTTTTTTTTTGATAATACTAAAAATATCTTGATTCTAGATGCCCACACCACTAACTACTAGCCTCTCTTTTATCTTGTGGCCCCACAACTTACAAGCCACTTCATCACGCGCACGCACGCATCTTCCAAACCATCATTAGCTTGCGTTTCATTGGAGGGTGTCATGCACAGCACAGCACAGCACGGGAGTGTTTTCTCTCATTTTCATTCCCGTAACATTGTTGAAGAGGTAGGTTACTAGAATAATGTAAGCAAGTTGGTTCAAAAATGTCCAAAGCAGGGGTCACTAGCGAAGGGCTTTATAGGATGGTAACACGCACCTTGCAGTGGCCCCCCTCGTGATGCGATCTGGAAGCCAAATCTTGGGTGAAAGTGATACAAAGATTAGCCTTTCCCAATTCCAATTTAGATATTGGACTCGTTCCCATCAAAACTTGGTGCATTATAGGAGAGAGAAACACACACTTCCATCAATTAGTCAACATTTTCTTTATATATCTTTATGGAATCAATGACTATGATTGATATTAATTTGTTACTATATATTCTCTTTATTAATTAAGTTTTTTAAATTGTTATTTATGCGCCTATTATTTATTTTTAAGAAATGTTAATAATATTAATGAGTCCTTAAGTCTTATTAGGAGCATTACAGGGAGATTTAGTCATGGGGGTTCATGGTCAAAAATGGAGATTAAATGTACCTGGTTGTGCTTTCACGGCTCTGTTATTAAGGTTAGCCTATCAGTTTATTCCACAGGTGGGGTGTCAAATATATCACAGTTGTGATTCTGCTAGGTTTGTTGCGTATTTCTGGGTCTCAACTCTCAAGGTCAGATTGGTTCACAACAGAGGTGTGTAAATTTCCACAGGTGTAACTGGCGATGAGTCAGACACTGGCATTCTCACACTGGAGGGTGTCAGGAGGTTCATAGATGTGAACACAAAGCGCCTCAAAATAAGGGAGCAACAGAACTATCCACACCCTCATTGTGGTTTTATCACAAGTGTGATTTTTGCAAGTTTCAATTCAGTCAGATCCAGCTTAATTCGTAAATAACTTCAATAAACTTGGCTTAAATATGTTTTTGGTCCTTTAAATTTGAATAATTGCTACTTTTAGTCTCTCAAATTTAAAATGTCTATTTTTGGTCCTTTATTTTTCAAAATGTGTCATTTTTAGTCCCTGGGACTATTTTTCAATTTGAAAAGTATTTTATAAATTTATATTTTGACCCCTCTTAAATTCTAATTCTCACCTTACTCCATTTTTCTTAACTTTTAAAGATTTTTTAAATTTATATTTTGACCCCTCTCAAATTTAAAAAATACTTTTTAAATTTAAAATATGACCCAAAGGACTAAAAGTGACACATTTTGAACAATGAGGGACAAAAAATATACGTTTTAAATTTAAGGGATCAAAAGTAACAATTTCTTAAATTTGAGAGACTAAAAAGATATTTAAGCCACTTTTTTATTATTAAAACTTATACAAAAATCTAATAAATAATATATATTTAAAAATATATTTCCAACTTCACTTATTGCTTTAACCAAAAGAAACAGAAGGGAGAAAAAGGAAATCGAATGCAAAAAGTGACTTTTCGCTTCCGGGAAGCCTTACATCGAACAAAGAATAGAAAGGAAGATAAAAGGCGAGAGAACTACCAAAATCGTTTTTGAAATTATAAAGTGTTAATTATCTCTAAAATTAGTTCTTAAAATTGAAATTTATCGATCACATTAATCATTTTGAATCGGTCAATTTAGTCCTTAAATTTTTTTGATAAATAAACTAATATGATTGAATGCTTTCAATTCGATAGACTAATTTGGAATATCAATCATTTCAAAGACTAATTTGACTATATCTTAAAATTTTGAAACTAAATTGATGATTCACTCGTAAAGAGAGGTCTTATAAAAAAAATTGCTTTGGGTTTGAAGTGGGAGAAAAAAGAAGAGATCAGACTTGTTTTCAAGAAAAAAAAGACTAAAAACTACTGATTTAATATTTTTATTATGTTTTATTTTTATTATAAATACTTATATCATTTTATAATTATATTTTATTCTTATTTTTATATAAATGAAAAATTATTTTTAAATTTTTTTCTCATACCAAATAACTTAAGATCCTTCATTATTTACTTTATTTTTCACTTTTTTTATTTTTTCTCTCAGACCAACACAGTGTTTTCTAGGCTTGGCAACGGGGCGGGGCGAGGGTGGATTTTACATTCTCCGTCCCCGTCCCCACTCTCCGACTACACCCCATCCCCGCCCCCGATCCCCACCAAACTTAAAAAATTGACACCCATTCCAGTCCCTGACGGTTTTTTTATATACTTTGTTAGACAAATACTAGAGCTGGCAAAACGGACTTTTGGGCTGGCCCGCATCGGGTTTGACGGGCCGGATCAAAAAGGTCCGGATTGAAAACGGACTCAATTTTGTATGTCCAAGCCTTCTATTTTTTGGGTTTTTCGGCCCGGCAAGCTCGTCCCATTTTGCCAACTCTAACAAATACAAAAATGTAAATAAAGAATTAAAATAATATTAATCTTATTAAAAATGTATATTTTAATAATATTAATATATTAAATATTATATTATAAATAAAAGAAATATGCGGGACGAGGCATGGGCGGGTATCAATTTCTCCAACCTGACCCCGATCCCAACCTTCAAAAGCGCAAAAAATCCAACCCCAACCCTGAACCAAGTCAAAAGGGTTTTTTTTTTTTCAAAATTGAAGTGAGTTCGAGTGGATACCCATGGATTCAAACTTCATTGCCGAGTCTAGTGTTTTCTCCCCACTATTATGGACAAGATGCGTCGCGCTAGTTGCAATTGCGGGCTATGGTTGATGGTGCTGTGGAGTGACTGCGAATAAAGTCGGGATAATTACAAATTATAAGGTGTCCAAGGCTGGTTGGCTATGATGAATAAATGGTGAACAGAAAGAGTTAATAACAAGAAGAGTAATGATACATAGACACCTCAACAGTGTCACCACCCATTCAACACCTCTTATCTCTTTCTATCTCTCTCTTATTGTCACATCGTACTACCTATCACATCTATCACTTCTATTTCTTCTATCTCTTTCTCTCTCTGGGTATATACACCCATTGAGGTGTCTATGGAATATTTTCCTAACAAGAATGGTACGTGTGAAGCATGAAGTGACAAGAGGGTACTCCCGTGACCACATGGTCCAATAGGGGTCCCCACGAACCCATGAATTCTTCAACGTCATTAAAAAGGTAGGGGGTTTGTTTGGACAATGATTTCCCCGTAGAATACAACAATACAAACAGAAAAGCCACTAAGTAGTGCCCTTATACCTGACCTTCTTACTCCTGACTTAAGTGCAAGGTTAGACTAAAATATGCCATAAAAATTAGCTGATGGATCTCATCCGCACAAAATTATTGGCCTTTTTTTTTTGATAAAGATTATTGGCCTTTTCTTCATATAAATAATGAAAAATTCAATAAATAAAATAGTTTTTGTAAAAATAAGAAATTTGAGGGGTGATTTGTGTTATAAAACCATGGTTTTGATGTGAAATTAATTTTAGTATAAAATTACCATATATTGGCATAAATTTTAAATCACATTTACAATGCCAAACGTGATTTTGTATGTTTCAAATGTGATATCCAGAATAGGGATAAGGTATTTCTCAATACAAAGAATTAGTTTTGATTATTAAATTCTCAAATTTAATAATTTGTATGAAAAAAAAAAGGTTTTGAGAAGTAATTGACTAATTAAAGAATAAAGAGAAATGAGATTGAGAAATTTTTTCTATTTTATTTCCCGTTCTTTAAGATTTAATTAAGAAATGGTAAAAACAATATATAAGTATTTGAAAATAAAATTATTATTATTAAAAATAAAATAAAAAATATATTCTTTTTTTTTATTAATGGGAAAGCAAAAAAACAAAGCAAAAAACACAAAAACAAAACTAGCTCCTGAGCCTCTCCATTCCCATGGCATCCGCAAGCAGAGTGGTAGAGATTTCATGAGGACACTGATGCCATATTCGAAGACCGGTATCCATGCTACTACCAAATTTGGTGAGCCAATCAGCGCACATGTTACCTTCACGTAAGGAATGAGTGAAGGAAAGATTCCAATTCACGGCTTTGTAGGCACGAATGGACTCCACAATCGGGGAGTGTGGGTGAGTGTAGGGAACACCCTCTTCTATCATTTGGAGAGCCATGAGAGAGTCTGATTCGCAAATAACAAATCAGTGACCTTCCTCCCAAGCAAGCCGAAGACCATGCTCAATAGCCTGAAGTTCAGCATTTATGTTGGTTGCTATACCACAGCAGCCTGAGTAGCCAATGAGCCATTCACCAACAGAATTTCGAAGCAAACCACCGAACCCCGCACGTCCTGGGTTACCATACGAGCTACCATCCACATTAATCTTTATAGAGTTGGGCGGTGGGGGATGCCACTTAACCATTCTCGCTCCCCTACCAGAGACTTGTCCTCCGACGGCCTTGATGGAAGAGGCCACAAGAGAGTGGGTTTGATTGAGGATCCTCCAGGTTGGCCAACGGAAATCAGAGAAAATTTCTGAATTTCGGGACTTCCAAAGGAACCAACAACAGATGACAAACAAGCAACCATTCTCAGTTGTAGCATGAGACTTCAGCCAATTACTCACGTCATTAGTAAGAAAGAGGTCTGAGCGAGAGAACCCAAGTATGTTCCAGATGGTTTGGACCCTTGGGCAATCATGAAGCGCATGGAGAATGGTTTCTCTCTGAGACCCACATCGCTGACAAGAACCATCAAAGGAGATATGTCTTTGGACTCTAAACTCATTAGTTGGTAAACTTTCGTGCATTGTCAACCAAACAAAGTGTCTGACATTCTCTGGAATTTTCAATTTCCAAATCCACGTCCAACCTGTAGGCTCGGGGTTGACTAGAAGGTCTCGTATAAGCCAAACATAAGCACTTTTAGCTGAGTAAGTGCCATTAGGTGCATGATTCCAAATCAAGATATTTGGTGACAGATAGTTCAGATAAACACTCTGGATGTCAAGCTTGATATCCAAAGGCAGCTGGGTATAGAGGCGTTCAAAGTGCCAAACGCCATTGTGGTAGATGTCAGCTATCTTGAGGTGGGTGTCATGAGTGTCAATATAAGGCAAAAGATCACATAGGCGGCCTCTATGTAGCCATTTTTTCGTACCACAATGACACGTCTCCCTGGCTAACACGCACAATGTATCCTGGTTTGAGCACTTCAGTAGCTTGTATGATAGATCTCCAAGTGTAAGAACAGTCCCTTGGTAAGCCTGCCTGGAAAATGTTCTCATCAGAGAGATATTTGGCTGAGAGCAGACGAACCCAGAGTTTTTGGGGGTGGTGGATGAGGGACCACACATGTTTGCCCAGCATGGAGTAGTTGATCTCTCTTGCCCTTCGCAGGCCAAGCCCCCCACACCAAGATGGCTGGCTAACACAATCCCATTTAACCTAGTGGCATCCTCGGTTTCCCCAGATGAATTGTTTAATGGTGGAGTCGAGCTTGTCACAGATACTAGAAGGCATCAAAAGATTGTGCATGGTGTAAATAGGCATGGAATTGAGTACTGATTTTGCAAGAGTAACACGCCCCGATCTACTGAGGAGGCGGCCTTTCCACCCTGCAAGCCTGCTGTTAACCTTATCAATAATAAAAGAAAAGTTAGCACAAGTGACACGACCAGAGAGTAAAGGAAAACCTAAATACTTCCCTATACTGAATGTGTGTTTAAAGTTGACAATGCCTTCGAACTTATCCACTTTAGCCCGAGGAATGTTTTTTGAAGGTAAGAATCTGGACTTGAGGATATTGACTTTCATCCCTGATGCCTTACAATCTAGGACCTCTTGAACCAGTTTTACCTGAGAGAGCTTGGCTTTAGTGAAAAGCAAACAATCATCAGCGAAGAAAAGGTGAGATATCGCTGGTCCGTTGTTGGAAATACGGATAGGAAGCCACTGGTTGCACTCCACTTTATATTGAATGAGGAGAGCGAGTTTTTCCATGCACAGAAGGAAAAGGTAAGGAGACATGGGGTCTCCCTGGCGAAGGCCTCTCTTAGGAGCAAATCCTTCAAGCTTCTCACTATTCCATTTTAATGCCAAAGATGAGGAGGTAGTGCAGCACATGATGAGATCCACAATAATGGGGCGAAACCGAAGTCATTGAGGGTGAGTCTGAGGAAATCCCAATCCATTCTGTCATAGGCTTTCTCAAAGTCAATTTTAAACATGATGTACCCAGTTTTTCCTTTCTTTTTATGCATGTAGTGAACAAGCTCCTGGGCAATGAGGGCATTATCAGCAGTGCCCTATTTGGGATGAAACTACTCTGAAGAGGTCCAATAAGATCATCAAGAAAGGGCCTCACTCTCCGAACTAGCACCTTAGAAATCAACTTTAACAGGACATTGCAGAGACTTATTGGTCGAAAATCTCTCAAAGTCCGCGGCTCATCAACTTTAGGAATAGGCACGATGAGAGTCTCTGCGAGGCTGGGGTCAATATACCCTGTAGAGAAAGCTCGAGCAACCAGATCCCAGACATCTTGAGCAACAATGTTCCAATAAGTCCGAAAGAAAACTGGTTGAAAACCATCGGGGCCAGGTGTCTTATAGGGGGCCATGGAGAAGAGTGCATCCCTCACTTCTCTCCTAGAAACAGGCTGGACCAAGAGAGCATATAAATCACTGTCAATGTGGGGGACACTATTGAGGTGAAGACTGTCAGGCACGCAAGTATCAGATGTTTGGAAAAGGTTTTTGAAAAAAGCAGCTCTCGCTCCTTTCAAAACATCTTCATCAGTACACCAAATGCCGTCAATTTGGAGGCTGGTCACCTTGTTTCTTCTACGATGAATTACAGTCTGAGCATGATAAAACTTTGTGTTTTTATTCCCAAACTTTACCCAATTTTCTTGCGACTTCTGAAACCACAACAACTCCTCCTCCTCCAGAACCTGAGAAAACTCAAGTTGTAGGTCCTTCTCAAGGCGTATCAAATCTGAGGAAGGATAAAGGTCAAGCTGGGTGTGGATCCCTTTAATACGAGCCTCAAGCCTTCTTTTTTTCTTGAAAATATTCCCAAAGGTGTCTCTATTGAAAGTGATGGAATGCATGCTTACACTGCCCAATTTCGCAATGGCATCCCCAGCGGTTTGTGACCAAGTATTATAAACCAAGGCCTCATAGTCCGGATGTGTTATCCAAGCAACTTGGAAGTGGAAAAGCTTGGCATGTTTACTTTTGTATTTTGTGCAACTCAACAGCATGGGGTTGTGATCAGAGGCATGAGGAGGAAGGACTTCAACAATAGCATGGGGGAAGGCCAGCTGCCAATCAATATCAGCAATCACTCAGTCCAGCTTCTTCCGGACATGCCCCACCGGATAGACATTTTTCCTCCACGTGAAGAGGACCCCAACGCAGTGAATATCAAGGAGGTGACATTGATGCATCAGCTGAGCAAAAAGAGAAGCTCGAGATTGGTTAAAACGGCCACCAAAGACTTCATACGAGTACAAAATCTCGTTGAAATCACCAAGTAGGAGCCAGGGACCGCTGACTTGGGTACGGAGGTTTTCAAGATACTCCCATAACCTACAACGGTTAGTAAAAAGGGGGGAAGCATAAATGAAAGAGCAATACCAAACATCAGTTCGCCGTGTTACCTGGAAAGTGATGGCTTGGTGCATGTTGTCAATGAGAGTGTAGTCAGAATTTGAGTCGCAGGAAAGGATCCATAAACCCCCCGAGTGGCCCACTGCTTCATGGAGGAAAAGCAGTTTATACCCCAATGAAGTCCAGAATCTTTCAACTTTTGCAAAGAGAACATAAGTCTCACAAACACAAAAAAGAGTGGGTTTGTGGGACCTGACTAAGTCACGAACCTGGCGCTTAGTATCGTGACTAGAAGCACCTCGTATATTCCAAGCTAAAATGGAAAAGTTATTGTAAGAATCCATAAAACCGCTTGGGTGGGGGTACGAGGTGCCACCAGCAACTACGTTGCCATGTCATCCACTTGGGATTGTGTTTCAGGGACCACCCCAGGTGTCCTCATTCGTTGAGAGCCCATATTGGTGTCCTCCATATTGACATCCCCACGTTGAGCGTCATCATCCAGAAGAATAAATCTGTTGGGTGTAACAGCCTTCATGTGGCTAGCAGATTGGGCCCCAAACCCCACATCATATGGTCTCGGGTCATGGCCACTAGACTTGGGTGGGCCATTGTGTGGATTGTGATTGGGCTGTGGTGAATCAGTATGGGAACGCTGCCATTTATTGGGCGCCTTTGCATGTGGGGCTTGCCTTTGTGAATTATCAAGTGGGGCCCGCTGTGTTGAAATTGAGTGCGAAAAATTTGCATGGGGTGTACGTGTTGCATGGGATTTTTTCTTTCCGTTTTTGGTCCCCTGATCAGCTTTCCCATTTGAATTCTTTCCATTACTAGCTTGCTTTGATTGGTTGCGGGATTTGCGTCGAACCACAAGCCAATCACCATGCGGTTGCACCTGCGGATTAGGATCCATGCCTGATCCCTCCAAATCCGGAGTCGGATTCACCTCCTTGTTTGTCGCCTTTTCTGATTCAGCCGTAGTTTTCGAGACCACTGGTATCGCTGCAACCTCCGGCACCGGACCACTGGCCTTATCCTCCTCGTCTGGCTTTTGTTTGCACTCTCTCGTAAGGTGGCCGTAACAACCACACACGGAGCAAATGCGATGAAGGCCCTCATACTTCACCTTGTACCAATGGTCCCTAAGACAAACCTTCCCCACCACAGGTTTATTCAAATTGATTTCCACACATACCCTGGCAAACTTCCCCTGGCGAACATCCAGGGTATTAGCATCAACCTTAATAGGTGTTCCCACCACAGCCGCGAGTGCCATCAAGATACTTTCATCATAATAGAAAAGATTCAGGCCTGGGGAACGAATCCATACCATAGTGCGTTCAATGGTCGCCGTAAGAGAGACAAAGGCCGGAGACCAACATTGCACCGTGAGGTAGTGGTCGAAGATCATCCAGGGTCCCTCGTACATAACCTTGGCACGGTCAGCAGCACTATCAAACTTCACCATGAAGAAGTCGTTATCGATGTCCATGATGTCGAAGCCCGCTGAGAGCTTCCACGTGCGTTCAAGCTTTTCCTTCAGAATTCGATACCCAATGTTTTTGCCAAGTAGCTTCACCACTAAAGCATCTTTCCATGGCTCGCAGAGTCCCTCAAAGACCTTGTCATCAATTTTCAGGATTGGTAGGAGAGGGTTATCATTGTGATAGACTATCTACGCAAGACTCTCCTTAAACAGATCAATCTTCTTCCTCACTGGTGGGGCTTGTTGTTGCCCCATGACCATATCACGAAAGGAGGTCTTCTGATGCAAAGGAAAGGAGAAAGAGCCACCGCCTCCATCAGGTGGTATGTTCTCCACCGCCGCCGAGAAGACAAAATCCTTAGGGTTCACAGTAGTCGCCGCAACCATTTTTTTGACAAAAAAAACACTTATTTAATAAACAAGAAAGGGTTTGCTCATTAAGGAAACATAAAAAATATATTCTAAAACCATTCAATTAAAGATAATCTATTTAAATAAAATGTGCTATACGACAAGAAACGCTAATATTTGTTTTTTTAGATAAACAAATGTTAGTGAATAATATTATATTATATGTTAGTGGATAATTTGAACTCATAACTTCTTTGTTACTTCAACACCTATGTCTATTTCTTCAAACCACCATATCACTCCTACGCTAATGATCTCTCATGCCGTTGGCCTTTCTTGACCCCAACATATATAATCTTTATCATGACTCCTCTTTTTTTTTTGATAGAAATCATGACTCCTCTTTAGCATTTCGTCATATTCATCTTCCACTAGCTGGCCAAGTGAGGTGTCCCTACGATACGGAGCAGCAATATGGTTTATTTGTGTTTAGCTAGCCAACTGTTTCATTTTCATCATTGTTTTCGGAAGCTTTACCTACGGTTGCAAAGTCAATATTGCATGTAGAATATCCTCAACAGCGGATAAATGATCTCCAAACAGGGTTGGTTGTTAAGGTTTAGTGATCATCCAACTTATTGATGATCGGGTATCGGGTATATCATGGTTCATCAATATCCTTTAATGTAAATTAAATAGTCATACGCACAACCTCCATTAGGATTTAAGGTCACTATATGCCACAACAAGTTGTGGGAAATTAGTAAATCATGAATATTAGTGTTCTTAATCAAGCTTTGGAAGTTTTGGATTTGGAAAGTTGAAACCGAAGTGATAATCACCATCAATCATGGGAAATGCTATTTAATACTCGATCGTTATACCTATTTTTAGTGTTGTTCCGGCAAGAATTTAATTAGTATATACTGAGAATGCAAAAAAAAATTACACAAACGTCCAATCATATTTTTTTTAGTGTGTCTAACGTTTCTTACACTCTATCAGCCCATTGGGTCTGCCTCAGTCGTCGCATTCGGGTCCTCTCATGAGTTATGGATTCAGTTTGGAACAAAAATATATAGCTAGAGGTTATATATTTGTTTTTTTTAATTTTAAAAATATATTATGGTTAATTATGTTTTTAATCCTTTAAAAATTGCCAGATTTGAGTTAAGTCCTTTAAAAATAAGTCAAACTTTTTTAGTCCTTTAAAAAAGATTTGTTTGATTTAGGTCATTTAAGTGAGTTGATTTGCTAGGTGACACATTTTGACCCGGTCATCATGCCTACGTGGCACGAAACGCTGACGTGGCAATATTAACTTTTGAATTTAGTCACTCTAAAAATTGAGTTTTTATTTTAGTCCCTCTAAAAATTGATGAGTTTTGATTTTAGTCCCTCTAGTTTTTCTCTCTCTCTCACCCCCACCACCGCCACTCTCTCTCTCTCTCTCGCGTTTTCTCTCTCTCTCTCACCCCCACCACCACCACCACTCTCTCTCTCACCCCCACAACCACCATTGATTTGTTATTGATTTATCAAGGTTCACGATTTGTTATGTAACAAATCGTGAGAGAGAGAAAATGAGAGAGAGAGAGTGATGGTGGTGGGGGTGAGAGGGAGAGAAAATGAGAGAGAGAGAGTGATGGTGGTGGGGGTGAGAGGGAGAGAAAAATCAGAGGGACTAAAATCAAAACTCATCAATTTTTAGAGGGACTAAAATCAAAACTTATCAATTTTTAGAGGGACTAAATTCAAAAGTTAATATTGACACGTCAGCGTTTCGTGTCACGTAGACAAGATGACTAGGTCAAAATGTTGCCACCTAGCAAGTCAACTCACTTAAATGACCTAAATCAAACAATTTTTTTTTTAAAAGACTAAAAAAGTTTGACTTTTTTTTAAAGGATCTAACTCAAATCTGACAATTTTTAAAGGACTAAAAAAACCAAAATATTAGTACAGAACTTATTTATTTAATTGATTATTATTTTTCATAATTACTTCTTTAGGAGATTTTTTAAAGAGCACTATATAAAAAGGGGAATGAAATCATGGTTGCGGAGAAGTTAGAGACTTGGTCCATTTATGTAGTAGCCCTAGATAGATGCCCTACACATAGTGCTAGCTAGCAAGTGCGTGATCTTTGACATGTTCCCACCTCCCACCTCCCACCCAGCAATGCATGGTGACTCCCTTGGACTTTAATTTTTGGCTGAAGAAAACACGTAGACAGACACAAACTACGTCCCAAAATGCATTGCTTTTGGTCATGGCTAATGCTATGCCCTTAATTCGTCCTTTCCCTTCCTTTTCCTTTGGCGGTTACTTGTCAAATTTTTCCTTGCAATTTCTTTTGTCGTGATACCCAAAGCCCCCAAAAGAAGCAAAACACAAGAGTATTGGACACCTAGCTTGAATTGTTGACCTTGAGGACCCACCACCATCCATCCCCATGAGGCACTTTTCTATCTTTTTTTTTTGGGAATACACTTTTTTTTTCTATCTTTGAACGTTCGTGCAAATGGCCCACTCTTCTTGTATCAAAAAGAAAGCTTTCCAATGCTACAGACAGGGGGCAGAGGAATGAAAAGACATCGATTGCAATTGCTTGGGGAATTTTTTTTACACGAATTCTTAGAACAATAGTATATATTAATTCAGTCGAAATATATAACTCTAACATCTAAACTAAACAAAAATTTAACCAGTATTATCAAATTAACTTTATAACAAACATTTTAGTTCAAATGGGGACAGAGTGGGAGGTGTAAAAATTCACTCGATTTCCCCTGATTGTCACTGTTTATTGGCAAACAAATTTTTTTTACAGGAATTTATTGGCAAACTTTATATACATAATGCATAGACTAATTTAATTTAAAACACCATATGACAAAAATTATGTCATAAGTCATAACTCGTATGATCACAAGACTCAAGAGTAAGGATTAATTAATAAGAGGAAAAAGTCCATCCAACAACAGTCAAATACTGTTAAAATTGATTCTTTTATATAAAAAAAATACTGTTAAAATTGATTCTGATAGACCAAATAGGATTATGCAGAATCTGCATAATTAATATTGGAAGCATTAATTCACATGTGTACCTTTGTCAGAACAGTAGTTTGATTTATGTATACCCTTACCATTAAGAACAAGCATGTTTTCCTGTTTTCCTTATTCAAAATTCCAAAGGACGGCTCGCCTTAAATTTCAGTCTCTTTGTAAGACTCCATCAAACAAGTTGCATGGTTTGCTAAAAGCTTAAAAGGTCCTCAATAAACATAAACATATATAATACCATCACACAACAGTGTACCGAATGAAAAAAATCTCTAACGGATCCATTTTCTTGTTTTTTCCCCTAGCCAATTATCTCCATTGCATTTGGAATATTACGATAAATACCGAATACGGCATTGACATGATAGCCACAAAGAACAATTTGCCCACCATGGATATCCTTTATTGATTGTTGAAACATGAAATCTTCAAACCAAATCTTATGCCACATCTTACTTTATTGTTTCTTCTTTATTATCCCCCGTCTCTAATTAATTGTGGCTTCTACTGCTTTCAACCTCTCGCGAATATGACTTTTTTTTTTTTTCCATTCATTCATTTCTATTTTTATCCTAAATTTTTTTTACGAAATTAAGAAATATACACAGTTAATAATTAATTCAAAAGTAATGATTTTTACCAATATTACGTTTATCCGAGTGACACTGGACTCAAATTCTTTAAACAATATCTCAAGTATTTTGCACCAATAATATAGTTAAAAAAAGTAATGATTTAATGGCAAAAGTACTTCATGCATTCTCCCACAGTACAATAGACTCTTATAGCAGGTTTGGATTCTCATGGAATGTGAGTTTCCGCACGTTAAGATGAAAGCTTAATTCTTACGGCCTTGTCCGTTATTTTTTTTAATTCAAATCTTACACACGGATTAATAATTAATTAATTGAATAAATTTTATACTAAAATGTTCTTATTTATTATTTTACTCAAAACTTATTAATTATACTAAAGGTATAAGTCTTAGATAATTTAATTACTATTTTCACCACATTATTTTAAATAAAATAATTTAACTATTTTTTAAAATTTATTAAAGAGTACGTATTAATTTTTACACTTTTTTACCCAGGCTTCACACTTTTAATTTCTCTCTTTTTTTTTTTCTCATCATGCTCATATTTATAGGGGACATATATAAATATAAACGAGGCTTAACCCCAAACAGTTTAATAAAACCATCTTTATATATTCTTTTAAATATTCTTTTTAAGTACAGGGGCAGTTCTTTCATACTCTTTCTGGTATAATATTCTATCAATAATACAACAAAAATTAACCCTACAAGAAGTCAATAATGTAACTTATTCCTACTTTTATCTTTCTCTGTCTTTTAGCAAGTATATCGTTTTCAATTATTTTAACTTTATTTTGTCTCTCTTGATGTACATGTCTGTGAGCTTGTTAGATTAGAGCATATAATTTTTCTTTGTATAAAAAAAAAAAGAGCATATAATTTTTCTTATCACCATAAAGTGGTAGTCGAACTCATATATTCATTCACCTTTTCTTGTCGTGCAACCTTATCTTAAAATAACTAATATAATTAAAAGGATTTGATTCTGTAACATATAATCATAATCATATATACCTACTGTCACACATGATCGGATGCTTAACGATGATCACCAAATGAGTCCATTGAGATTAGATTAGAAATTAAGATAATCTAGATTAGGAATAGACACTTCTCTTTTGCTGTAAATATATCTCATAAAGCAAAAAGAGGGAAGGAAAAAAGAAAGGAAGGAAGAACAAAAGGTACCTATTAGACCCAAAAGCCTGACAATTGACCTTCTCTTACCCCCCAAATGCTTGAGTGGGCACGGCATCTCTCTCTCTCTCACTCTCACTCTCACTCACCGTGAAAGACAAGCACTCAGAAAGTTTTTGATAAAAAATAAAAAAGGAAAGAGGAAAAAATAGAGAGAGAAAATTGACAGATAGATAGATAGATAATTAGACCTCTTCAATTTCACTCCTCTCTTCTCACAGAGAATCTATGCCCACCATGTGTTTCATCCATGGCCAAAAACAGGGGCCCCACTCCAACAATCCACCCCAACATCATCACATCACACACAAAAAAACATATCATCATCTCCCCCACAAAAACCAGCATCCTCTTCATCCATCAACTACATCATCCCACAACACCAAGCTACAACCTCATCACACCCCTTCCCCTCCCAAATCACTCTTTCTCTCTGTCTCTTCCTCTCCCAAGACTGCAACTTTCCCATGTCCTGACGCACTCCCTTGAATAAATAATTGTGGGGTTCAACTTCAACAACTGAAGCCAAACAAACCCTTCAATTTTTTTTATTATTTCAAATTACCTCACTGCAAAAAGTTCAACTTCAAGTCCACACTGCCACGGTGCCACCTCCAACTCAAACATACACGCTCTCGCACATAACAACACCCTTATTATTTATTATTATTATTATTATCAATTATCTATATATAGAGACAAAGGGGATATATTTGTATATATGCTAGCCGGCGATGCCGACGCCGGTAAGCGCAGCGAGGCAATGCTTAACGGAAGAGGCGGCGCGTGCGCTAGACGACGCGGTGGCGGTGGCTCGACGTCGCAGCCACGCGCAGACGACGTCGCTCCACGCCGTCTCGGCGTTGCTGTCGCTGCCGGCCGTCGCGCTACGAGACGCGTGCGCGCGTGCTGGAAGCTGTTCCTACTCGCCGCGCCTCCAGTTCCGCGCCCTGGAGCTCTCCGTCGGCGTCTCCCTCGACCGCCTTCCAACCACCAAGTCCTCCGCCGCAGCCTCATCCTCCGGCGACAACGACGACGAACCTCCGGTGTCGAACTCCCTGATGGCCGCAATCAAGCGGTCTCAGGCCAACCAGCGCCGCCACCCAGACAGCTTCCACTTGCTCCAAATGATGCAGCAACAGCAGCAACACCAAAACCAAAACCAAACGGCGTCGTCTCTGCTAAAAGTGGAGCTAAAGCACTTCATCCTCTCCATCCTCGACGACCCCATCGTTAGCCGCGTCTTCGCCGAAGCGGGTTTCCGAAGCTACGACATCAAGCTCGCCCTGCTTCAACCTCCTCCTCTCTCTTCCTCCTCTTCTAGATTCTTCTCCCGGTCCCCTCCGGTTTTCCTCTGCAACCTCGAACCGGCCCGGTCCGGTTTCCCGTTCCCCTTCGCAGCCTCCGGTGGTGGCTTCGACGAGAACTCACGAAGGATTGTGGAGGTGGTTGCAGGGAAGAGCAAGAGGAACCCTCTCTTGATGGGTGTTTATGCTAAGACCGCTCTTCGGAGCTTCACAGAGTCCGTTCAATCGGGCCGGGCCGGGTTTCTGCCCCGCGAGCTTGCTGGGTTGGGTTTGGTTTCGGTTGAGAAGGAGATTGCTGAGTTCGTGGTTGGTGGTGGGAGCGAGGAGAAGATGGGGTTGAGGTTTGACGAGGTGAGTCGTTCCGTGGAGCAATGGTCTGGCCCTGGCGTTGTCGTCACCTTCGGGGAGATTGAGGTTTTATTGAGGGGTAATAGCAATGGTGGTGGTGGTGGTGGTGGTGGTGCTGTTGGGTTTGTTGTTTCGCGGTTGACGAGGTTGTTAGGGGTTCATGGCGGGAAGGTTTGGTTGTTGGGGGTGGCGGGAACCTCCGATGCGTATTCTAAGTTCCTGGGGTTGTTCCCAACCGTTGATAAGGATTGGGATCTGCATCTCCTGCCCTTGACCTCTGCCACCCCGTCTATGGAAGGACTCTACTGTAATTCTAAATCCAAGTGCGTTTTCTCTTTCTCTTTCTCTATTTTTATTGGTTCTGGTTTGTACTTGTCTTGACTTGGGAACTTAGGATGAACCTATGTCTATGTGGATTATTATTGTCATGGGGGGGGGGGGGTGTGGTCTTGTACTTTCAGATGTATATATTAATATAATATTAATATATATAATATGTATATGAAAAGGCAGTGATGTGTGTTGTGTGTGTGACATTATTTGTAGAGAAAAAGTTGGCATGTGAGCGTGACTATGGTCATTGACTGATAAATGATCGAGTGTGTAGATTGAAGGACTCTAACTGGCCTCTGTTGTTGAAATCTTTCACTTGGTTTGGCCTTTGGTTGCTTTCCTCGTTTTCCTTGTCCTCCTTTTCTCTGTCACTGAAAAGTTGTTTGGTTACAGTGTAAACAAAAAGGAAGGAGTATTTTTTTTCACAAAGAAAAAGGATCTGTTTAACTGTTTTAAATATTGTTTTCATTAAATTATAATCTGCCTCCTTAAACTCTCAATAACCTTTTTCCCTCTTTTATAAATTTAGAGCATAACGTAATGAAGGTCATGATTCAGTTAGTTTTGGTTTTAGAGGATAGATTTGCCGTGTAAGCTGGGAACAAGTCATCTGAATTATGAAAGCATTCCTCTAGTGTATTTTTTGTTTTGGGGCTTTAGGCCATGCATGCAACTTGGTCTTTTGGAAAATGGCCCCAATCAGTCTTCAATACCTTGATCCATATCTTGGCATGGTTAGAATTTGCAGATATATATATATATATATTGGTGCTTGTGCCGTTATTGATCTGCTTGTGTCTGAGCCATGAAGGTTCTTTCTATTGGCAATCTTTTGATGAATGTGCTGTGATAAATGATGCTTCTTTTTTCTGCACTCTGGCCCACCTCTTCTCTTTTGGGTTTTTGAATATAATTTTGAGCCCATCAAACTCAATAGCCTGTTGTGATGCATATATTGGCTGTAATATATTTCATTTTGGTTGATGATGTGTTTTTTTTCTCTTTTTTATTGGGATTGATGATGCTCAAGTCTATCTCTTCATGTTCACTTTAGCTTATGTGACAGTTTTTTGCCTATTGGATCTAAAAGTTCAATTTTCACGATCACCTTGCAGCTTGATAGGGTCCTTTGTTCCATTTGGTGGGTTCTTTTCTACACCTTCTGATTTCAGAAATCCCGCAAGCTGTACGAATACATCTTCAGCTCTTTGTGACACATGCAATGAGAAGTATGAACAAGAAGTTGCTGATATTGTGAAGGTAGGCCCTGCTACTTCGGCATCTGGTGGTTGCTCAACAAGCTTGCCTTGGTTACAAAAGGTGAATGTGGACTCAGATAGAGGATTGGATTTGGCAAAGGTGTGTTGTGAATGTGATCACCTAATCTTATATTCCCTTGTGCAATGCATGCAGAGATATTCACATGCTCACACACATAAATGCAACAACGTGGGGGCAATTGCTGTACTGACCCCCTAATAATGCTACTGGCTTAAAATGGTAAGAGAAAAAAAAGTGCATTTTTCTCTACAAAGAAAGAAATGTGGCAATATAGTGATTTTCCACTCTGAATTTCTCTTGTGGAGCCTATTGCTTTTGATGATCAATCCGAGAATTATATCAAATATGTGCTTTCAGAGACTGGATTTACTGAACTGAATGAGATTAGTTATGTTTCTGAAAGTTGATTAGGACAAGAAAGCATGTTGTATGTCACCACCAAGTATATTTCCCTTTATACTTTGGTCTTACCATATACATCTGCAATCAATGGGCCCAGGTGTATGAGTGGGGTGGTAGCACTCGCAAAGCCAAAATATTTCCCATGTAGTAGTATACATGATTATTTTTTTGGGACATAAAGATTAAATCTTCCCTCACTCCATCTCCAAAAATTCTAATGTTTAGCACCACCACCATACTTTTGTCACCGTCTGCACATGATATTTCAAGGACTTCCTTTGAGATGAATATTGGGAAATGAAAAAATCATACCTTTTCTTTATATAAGAAAACTCATGTAAGACATCTTCAAAAGTTATTCTATAATATTTTAGCAAGAAATGATAATGTGGATTACATGAAATTGGTTTTTTCTCATATCAAGCTGTGAGGTTTTTTTTTTCGTGTTTATATATTTCTCCCTTGATTAAAATTCTATGGATACACTATTATCAATAATCTGGTTTTGCATCATGTGCAATACTTCAATATTGGTTCAATTTGTGGCTGTATTTATTTAATAATGAACTTCATCATCCAGTGCAGACTAATGAAGACAACACAAGTTTGAATGCTAAGATCTTCGGATTGCAAAGGAAATGGGGTGATATTTGTCAACGTCTTCATCAGAACCGATCATTACCTGAAATTGATGTTTCCCAAACATTAACAAGGTTCCAAGTTCCATTCCATGAGGGGTTCCGATTTGGTAGTGGAAGTAGCAGTAAAGGTCAATCCCTCAATGAAATTCAGTGTTCTAATCAAATTTCCTACATGTCTAAAGAGATACAAAAAACATTTCCATCTAAACAGATATTACCAGTTTCAGTATCTTTTGATGCTACTGTTGGTGTTTATGATGGAGCTGACCATGTACCAAAAGTTTCAAAATGTGACAGGCAAAGTGCTTGTGTTCCCCCTTCTCCTAAGTCCAATATGAGTCTGCTTGACCACAGGTCATCTTCATCCCTTACTCCTGTGACCACAGATTTGGTTTTGGGAACTACATATACATCAGCTGCTGCTCATGAGCCAGATACGCCGAAAGTAAGCGATCATAAGAAGCATCTTCAGCACTTGTCAGACTCCCTTTCAACTGATTTTGATGCTATGAATGAGAGCACTTCACGCCAAATTGCTAGATCTTCTTCCTGCTCTGGTCCAAATCTGGAAGGGAAATTTGAAACAGTAGATTTCAAGTCACTTTACCGACTTCTTACTGAAAAGGTTGGTTGGCAAGATGAGGCCATATGTGCTATCATTAGAACCATGACACTTTGTAGATCTGGTGCTGGAAAGCGTCGTGGATCACAAGTTAGAGCAGACACATGGCTTGCTTTCCTTGGACCAGATAGACTTGGAAAGAGAAAAATTGCTTCAGCACTTGCAGAGATTTTATTTGGAAGCAGACAAAGCCTAGTCTCATTGGATTTGAGCTCCAAGGACAGGTTTTACCCTTTGAACTCAATTTTCGAATTCCAAAATTCATGTTGCCATGATGTGCTTAGGAGGAAGACAGAGGTGGACTATATTGCTGGGGAGTTGAGTAAAAAGCCACATTCAGTTGTCTTTCTTGAAAATGTAGATAAAGCTGATTTTCAGGTGCAGAACAGTTTGTTCCAAGCAATAAGAACGGGTAAATTTCCATACTCACATGGAAGGGAAATCAGCATCAACAATGCAATCTTTGTTGTAACCTCGTCCGCGTTCAAAGTTAATGGCCTTTTTGATTTGGAGAAGGAGCCTAAAATGTTTCCTGAGGAAAGAATCCTTGAAGCCAAAAGATGTCAAATCCAACTATCACTTGGACATACTTCCGAGGATGCCATAAGAAGTGGCGGCACAAACGTGAGGGTTGTGCAGAGAAAAGGGACATCCAAACCAACATTTCAAAATAAAAGAAAGCTAGTTGAAAGTAGTGATTCCAAGGAGAAAGCAGCATGCAAGATACCGAAACAGGTAAGGGAGGCATCGAGGTCTTATCTAGACCTGAATATGCCTCTAGAGGAGGTTGAAGAGGGCATCAATGATGATGATTGTAAAAGTGAATCTGTGGTTGAAAATCCTGAAACCTGGTTAAATGATTTCTTTGATCAAGTTGATGAGAAAGTGATCTTTAAGCCATTCAATTTTGATTCTCTTGCTGAGAAAGTAATGGAATGCATTGGCATGCAATTTCAAAGGACATTTGGATCAGAATTTCAGCTGGAAATCGATTATGAGGTCATGGCTCAGATACTTGCAGCTGCTTGGTTATCAGATAAGAAAAAAGCAGTGGAGGATTGGGTTGAACATGTTCTTGCAAGAAGCTTTGCTGAGGCCCAAAAGAAGTACCACCACCCTGCAGCTGAGTGTGTCATGAAACTGGTTAATAACTGTGAAAGCGTTTTTGTGGAAGAGCAAGCTCCAGGAGTATGCCTTCCTGCTAGGATTAACTTGAACTGAATTTTTGGCTCACTATGTTATTGTAATTACTTGTAAGATGTAGCTTGTAGGATATATATATATATATATATATAGCATTTGGTAGTCCATACCATTTTTCGGCCAATCAATCCCACAATTTTCACTAGTGGATTAGTGTCATTCAAACTAATAATTCTTCCACATTTAGGCTCAATCATTCAATCAAGCAAACCCTATAAAAATAAATAAATAACTACCTCTGATGCCAACTGTTTAAAACGGGTGAAACAACAATAAACTCAATTGAGAAAATAACATTTCCCAGTTGAAAAAACACATGTGGAGTATACTATATAGCAACAAAAAAAGATATCTATGCAATCAAATGAATAAATAATCAAAAAGAGACACTAAATTCTCAATATGAAAACTAAAATTCATAGGTTCAAATAACTTTCACCATAAACATAATAGTCACAACAAAGTGTTCTCTTATCAGCAAAAGAATACCACACAATCTCTACTCCCTATAAAAAAAAGAAGTAAAAAACACTAGAGATAACAAGATACAAGAATCTCATGGTGCCTTAGGTTAGTGGCCTCATAACCTCCCGTTTGGCAGGGATAAAAACTAAGCTACCATAATAACCCTGTTTGGATAACAAGTTTATCTATTGCTTATGGCATAAGTTGTATAAGCTACTTTTATAATCGAAAAAAAATTACAGTGAAACTTATTTTATATAAGCCATAAGCTGTTTTGATAAGCTATAATAGGTAACTTATGAAAAATAAGCCCAAAATAGCTTATGAATCAATCATAAGTTATGTTCATAAGCTCTGCATAAACCAATCCAAACAGACCCTAAGTAACGAATTTTTTTTCTCACCACACAAAAATGGGATGACAAAAAAGCCTCACTTTTACTTCTGTGTCGCACAAAAGGATGGAATAAGACACCTTTTTAAAGGCCTTTTTCCTACCATTTATCATACTTCCTCTTTATACTTTTTTTTCCTTTTTAAGTTAAAATCATTGGGCTGTAGCTTGATGAGAACAGCCCAACAGTTATGTTTCATAGTTTTTCTCCCATATTCCTCTCATATTTCTCTACACTTATTCGGCGAGTCTTCACAACAGAAGAAATGGACGTTTATGTAAGAGTGGGATTTTTTTTTTTTTGTCTCTCTAGTCGATGCATATATAACTAGCTAAAATCTATCATAAATGGAGAAAAAAATATGGACTTATTTACATCTTACAGTCTTTTTTTCCTTGGGTAGCTGGAAAAAAAATTAACTGCTGTGCTTTTATTGATATATTCACGTTTATAGGTGACTTTAATTTACCTTGTCAATAAAAAATATATTACACATTATTCAATAAACTTGACATCTTATTGTATAATGTGATCATAACATATATCTGGATAATGCTGTCAAATAATAGTATATCAAAATTAAGCTTAATTATTATTTTTCTCCCTCTCTTTCCTTGTTTTCTTTCATGGTTAACGACATGTAAGTTCATTTCACGATCTTTATGCCAAATAATTTGAGAGAATTTCTCATCTATTTTTTTTTCTAAAAGAAATGTTAAAAGATAAATGATAAATATGTGTGATGAAATGTATGCAAGATCGTTGAGAAGGCGCACGTTGTAACACCCAAAACAGGGGTGGCCGAGGAAGCAAAGCAATCTGCAAAAGCAATAATCAAATCTGACTGGATTCATGACCATGAGAATGTATCAATAATATATATAAAGACGAATCTTCTATAGGTATATTTTTCCAGGTGTCACTTTGAGAGTATTTCAAGGATCAAATAGATTGAATTGATTTGAAATTTTTTTATTGATTAATGTTTTCATGATTCATATTTAATGTGCCTTATTTGAAATTGTATTGACTGTATTTGAAACAATCAATTTAAAATCGTATTTTCAATTGCCTATTTATTAGAGAATATTTTTGTTTTATATTTTTAACTATTTATTTTGCGTCTGCAAACATTCGTGTTTCTTCAGTCTCTTCATTCTCTGGTATGATTTTTCTATCATCTCTCTTTTTGTTAATCTTCTCTCATTTCATATATATTTTCTTCTCATTATTCTCATCCATTGTGGTTACTAACACTTGAGACTTTCGATTAAATGTTAGTTTTTGTTTTCTTTTTCATGGTTAATCCTTTATATTTTTCAATTTTTGAATTTTTAATCTTAAATCTTAAATCTTAATATCTGTATGTATTGATAAAAATTATTTGTTCATTTTGTTTTAGCCTTTGTATTATTGTTATTCCTTTGTTCATCAACATTGAATTCTCATATAAGGTGAGTTCGTATTATTAATATTTTTCTATTTTACTGTTAAAGATTTTTACTTACTATTTTTTAGTGTTTATTAATATTCTAATAGTCTCCAAACTATCGATGTTTGATTTTTGTTCTTCTCCTCTTAGCAAACTTCTCCTCTAAGGCAAATCTTCTAATTTTTTATTAATTTATTTTTATTTATCGATTGTTTTTTGAAATTATTGTCTCTCTATTTTGCATTATTAAGTTTTTTATTTTCAATTTTTATTTGTGATTAGTTTTTTTATTCTATGCAGATACAATATTGTTCTCTCTCAAACAAGAAGAAACATCATATATCACCATAATTTAGTTGCTTATTATTTTTTCAATATTTTTCAAGAAATTACGTATGAAATTTCAATAATTATATATATTACTGCGATTTTTTGTATCTTTTAGGATATATTTATTTTAGAAAACATATGTAATAGTTTATTAGTTGTTTTAATTTAAAAATACATATAAATTATTTAATTTCTCAATTCAAATTTCCTATTGTGGAAAATTTGGTTTGATATAAATGTTATGCCTTTAAATTTTTTGGAATGTCTTAAATTAATTTTATTTTTTGAAAACGTATATATATTTTTATACTATTTAAGTTTTTGTGAAATATTTAGGTATTAGTAAAAGTATTTGAAAAAAATTATATAGATTTTATAAATCTTTATGATAGAAATAACAATAAAATTTATGTATAAAAAAATAATTATAAAACTTTCAATTTGCAAATGAGACAATTTATATTTCTAGGGATTAAGTTGAAATTAAAAAAAGGAGCATGTTTATTATAGAAATCAATTTAAAATCATAATTGAAAGAAATTATATCTCTATGATAAGGACCAGTTTTATAAATTTCTATGATAAGAATAGTTATAAATTTTTCAAATTTGAAATGATACAAAATGCATTTCTAGATATTACGTTGAAATTCATAAAATGAGTATATTTATTATAGGAATCAATTTAAAATCGTAGAAAAAAAATTTATTTATATGATAGAAACCAGTTTTCTAAATCTCTATAGTAGAAATTATATAAATTTTTTAAATTTTAGTTTTCTACAAATTGTATCTCTAGGGATCAGGTTAAAATTCATAAAAAGAGTGTTTATTATAGAAATCAATTTAGAATGGTAAATAAAAAAATTATATCTTTGTGATAGGGACCGATTTTAAACATCTCTATGATAGGAATCGTTGTAAATTTTTCAAATTTCAAAAGATCCAAATTATATGTATAGAGATTATGTCGAAATTCATAAAAGGTACTTTTTATTGCTGAAATCAATTTAAAATCGTAGTTAAAAAAATTGATAGGGACCGGTTTCATAATTTTTTATGATAGGAATCATATTAAATGTTTCAATTTTCAAATAATACAAATTGTATCTTTAGGGATCGTGTTGAAATTCAAAAAGGTATATTTTAATTGTAGAAATTAATTTAAAATTGTAGTTAAAAACATTGTATCTTTGCGATAGTGACTGCTTTTAAAACGCAAAAACTTAAATGGTAATAAAAAAATATTTTCTTTCATCTTAATTGGTATACGTTGTAATCATTATTTCTTTCTCATTTAGTATTTTTATTTAATTAATTTATTAAATATTTTCTTTTGTCCAACCAAATTTGAATTTTCAATAATTAATGTCTATAAATAAACTGATTAAAATAAATAGTGTGAATAAAACATAACAAATGAAAATAAATATTTTTTTCTTTATTATTACATTATCATCTAACTAATTTATTTGACATGTTATTTTTTTTAGAAAATTAGGAGATTTTATACATTAATATATAGATGTAAATTGGTTAATGTAAAAATAATAAATAAAACATAACACATGGGATATACATTTTACATTAAAGTATACAAGAAAAATTTGCACATATAATTACGTGAAATATTATCGACAAGTGAATTATTTAAAGAATTAAAATTTAATATAAAATTTAAATAATCTTCTATTTCACTTTATGATAATTTTAATATAAATATATTTTTATTCACCAACTAATTTATCAAAGACTTTTTCTTTTGCAATAGAACGGGGTTGAAGCGCAAAGAAACAAACTACGCGATAATACCACGAGGAGTATAAACTCCCAACAAGTCACCAAGCAGCAGCTGACTTTAAGAAACAAAAAGTTACTCATACATAATCGAAGACTTTGTTTAATCTAAGAAAATTAATTTTTTTTTCAAGTATGTGTGTGTGTGTATATATATAAACTGATTAATTGGAAATAATAGATAATATATAACACACAGTGATAAAGAAACACGTAACGGTATATAGGGAGAAATTATATATATAAAAAAGTTTATAGGGAGAAATTAAAGTTAATGCATGAGAATGAACATTTTATGTTAAACTATATTAACATATCAATTATAAAGCAAAAATTGCACTTTATCACAATTATAATATTTTTTTGAGAACACAATTTTAATATTTTTAAATTCATTGTTATTATAATTTTAATATAAACATTTTTATTTCTTAATTTGCTATTATTTTCTCACTTAACTAATTTGTTGAAGATTTTTCTTCATATGAGCAAATTTGAATTTTTTGGGCACCGTTATCTCTAAAATAAAAATATGAATGTTTCAATTAATAGTTTACAAATAGTGAGTGACTTTGATAGTAATAGAAATGAATTATTTACGGTGATACATGAGGAAATAGATTATGAAATAAGTTTCTACTAATTGAATATACACGACAATTTGGCATGTACTTGATAGGTATAATTGATACAAGTACATAAAGATAATTTATGATATAGATTTATAGATAATTGCAGTTGATGGGTTGTCCTGTCAAAGTCGGGACGGGATCAAGTGGGTACTACAACTTCAGGTTTTTTATTATGTCTACTCACGACAACTATTTAAATTATTTTACTGTTTCAACCATAATTTGTACTATTCTTTTGTTGTATTCAACTTTTAAGTTGTGAATTAATCAAATAATTAATCAACTATTTTCAATAGATAACGATAATTTATAATTTATTATATAATTTAAAAAACATAATTTATAAAAAAAACTCAAATCTTTTATAATTGTTCAAATATATTTTTTATAAATTTTTACAAAGTGCGTCATATGTCCCGTGCGTTGCACGGGTACTACACTAGTATCTATTAAACTCAAGATTTGAAATTAAACTTTAAAATGATTGGGTTGTGCTTTATAGTAAAAATGCTAAAAAAACACTTGCTTAAAAAAATTCAAATGTAAAGGATATGTAGATTATAGTGTCTGTTTATTTGGGTTTGTTTTTCTTAAAAAAATAATTAAAGGGTATAAATTTAAAATTTATAATATTTTTGTTACTTTTTATGAAAAATAATACTTCAAAAAAAATTTATATCACAAATATATAGAGAAATGCCTTATCTTTATTTCTGTTGTTCGTTGTTTAAACAATTAGAATTCAAAATTAAAGGAAAAGATAGAATAGATAAGGAAAGGAAGTTAACAAGATAATAGCTAGAAAGCATTATAAAGAGTCAGCTTGAGTAGATGGGAGGAGGGGGAGAGAAGGAGTAGAAAAGCACAAAAGATTAGTGAAGGAGAACTCACGAGAGAGAGAGACAACAAGAAAAAGAGATTGCAAAGAAAATCAAGGCTAAAATCCAAAGGGGGAGGAAGGAAAAGATACACCTAGAGAGAGCGTTACATAACCAAGGATAAAGGACCTGCATGTAGAATTCTATAGAGGTAAGTTACAATGTCTTGTCCTGTCAAAAAAAAAAGAGTTACATTATCTTGTAATATCTGCACTCTTTTATTTGTAGCTCATCTTTAGTTCTTAATTATCCTCGGTTCATTATTTTGGCTATTTATAGTCAATTTTATTTTGGGTTATTGCTTATATAATCTTATACATATATTCATGGGGTTTTCATGCAATTGTTAATAAAGAAATCATCTTATTGCTCACTTTCAATTTATTGTGACATTTCTATTGCATTTGTATTTTGCATCTTTTGTTTTTCACCTACACTATAAGAGGAAAAGAGTTAATGAACTAATATGTGTTTGGGCGAGAGGTAAGTAAAGTCTAGCCACAAATTTATTTCTTTAACAATAACGGAAAAAATTTGTTATTTTATTTTGCCTTAATATTAAAGCATATTTTTTTAGAATTTAGTCCGGTTTGATTTTATTCGATTTTAGTGAAGAGATCAAAAAACCGAGTGGTTTGGTTTTCAAAAAAATCATTCAAAAATTTGGTTTTTGATCGGGGTTTTTTGTTTTATGGGTTTGCAGTTATTTAATCAACTTTCTTAATACCCTGAATTAGTTTAGTGGTCACGTGACTTTTTAACTTTTTAAGTAGTCATGTGTGTGACCACTAACTAAGTCTTAATCTCAACCATGAATGTATGGTTATATGGCATGGATTTAATCCTCTCACCCTTTCATAAAAACATTTCTCTAACTTGATACACCATATATATATATATAAGGGTTAAATATGTTTTTATTTCCTGTAATTATTGAAAAGTTCATTTTTAATTTCTCGAAAAAAAATGCATTTTTCTAGTCCTTCATTTTTGAAAATGTGTCACTTGTAGTCATGTGGGCGTTATATTTTGAATTTAAAAACTATTTTTTTAATTTTTATTTCTTCCCTTCCAAATCTTAATTTTCACCTTAACCCATTTTCCCCTTCCCCTCCATAACACCCCTCCTCCCTCCTCTTCCCCATTTTCACCCTTTTCGGCCCCTCTTCCCCCACCATTAGAAATTTAGTTTAGAAAGATTGGGCAAACACCGAGAGCAATAAGCACCATCAACCCTCAAAGCTCCTCTAATAACATAGGCTCAAGAAGCTATTCTACCACTCGTGGGTTTTAAATTCTGAGACCCTAGATTCAAACCATCAGTAGCTTTTGGGGGCGGGGGGGACCGTTTGCACAAGGGTTGGGGTGCTCTAATGTTTGGATTCTCCCCCTCCTGAAGCTACTAATGATTCGAATTTAGGGCCTCCAAATTCAAAACTAGCGAATGATAGAATAGCACCTTGGGCCTCTAGTAATAGCATAGCTTTGGTGCTTATTGCCCTCAGTGTTTGCCCAATCTTTATAAACTAAATTTCTATTGGTGGGGGGGTGAAAGTAGGGAAGAGGAGGGTGTCGTGGAGGGAAAAGGGAAAAAGGGTCAAGGTGAGAACTAGGATTTGGAAGGGAAAGAAATAAAAATTAAAAAAATATTTTAAATTTAAAATATGGCCACATGACGACAAGTGACACATTTTCAAAGAAAAAAATAAGGGATTTAAAGGATGCATTTTATTCGATGACTAAAAATATATTTTTTTAATAATTATAGAGATTAAAAACATATTTAACCCTATTATAAACTTAAATCATTTATCTATTATATATTTATTTATATTATTTTTAAAATTTTAAAAAATATCATTGAATTATGTTAGAATAAAGATATTATTTTTTATCGTTAAATTAATAAGTAAACTTTTACTCATTTGAATATTTATTAAATCTTAACAAATTCTAACTGACTTGAATTTTTTTTTTCTTATATATTTGGTAATTCAAATCAGTCAACAAAAACGAATTGTAAAATTACAAAAAAAAAAGTCGTATCAAATCGGCAATTTTTTAAACAAAAATGATCATTAGACACCCATATGTCATTCTATCACTTAAGAGAGATAAAAATAAGAGAGAAAAAAAATGATAGATTGGATGGGTATTAAAAATAAGCGTGTGTTTAAATATAATTGTTCTTTTTTCAATGTTACTTATTAGGATTAGGATTAGGATTAAGATTAGGATTGGGATTAGGATTAGGATTGAAGAATTGATTATTGGATTTCAAAATGAGATCGAGTGAGGTGGTTATGAGGTTCTGTCATCTGCGAAGTTCTTAATGAGGCTCTGGCTATGGTGCGAAACCTTAGTAAGTTTCCCACCGTGGGAAACTTTGTTTACAGTGAACCCTTATACACTGAATCGCACTCCATTTTACAGTAGCCTTAATTTGATTTTTTTTTCTTTTCTCCACCCCATTCTCAGTTGTGACTTCCTCTGCCCGGTTCTCCAAGCGCGATGCCGCCACCTCGCCGACTCTGGTGCCGTCTCCACCGTCCTCTCATGCCTACTCCTCCGTCGCCGACCTCGGGCAACACCACCGTCACCACTCCCCCTCACTCCACTGTCCTCCCTTTCCACCACTTCCGTCAAGCAGTGGCCACTAACCCTCGAGCAGATCTGGCTCTGTGCGGCTGCACCTGAGAACTCATGGTCTTGTGGGAGTCGCACTTGGAGGAGGTGGTTGCGGCGTTTGCGAAGAAGATCGACGTCGGCAAAGGAGATTGACGAAGCTGGTTTATTGTCCGTCGTGGAAGGTTTTGGAGTGAGAGAGGGATTCTGTGGAAGAAGCTCCACGGTGGTCCGACAGTGGAAAGAGCCACCGCACCACCACCGCCATTGCTTGCCCATGAAACGGCGATGGTGCGCCGACGTCAAGTGTCGATGAACTCGGTGGCCTCACAGCTTGACGGAAGAGGAAAGGGGGAGGAGGAACAGTGGAGGGAGGGGAAGGGCTAACGGTGGACGTGGGGATGGGGAGGACGACGATTGGCCCATTTACGGTCGTGGTTGGCCACCAAGGTGGCGGTGGCAGGTTGCAGAAGTCTCTATTTGCGTTTGGGTGGTGGGTGTGGGTGGGGGTGGGATTCTATGTGTTGAATTCTATTTGTTCCTCATCACACACCAACATATCTATACCGTTCATTATTTAAATGATATATCTTACGGTTAATAACAATTACTCAAAATTTATACACAGTGAGAGACTTAATAAGCTTTTCCACCCTAGACGGAGCCCTTAATGAATATTGAATAAGAAAACTAAAAAAAAATAGAAAACAATGGAAGAGGAGCTGGTAACTGTTGACTGGTGAGGTGACTAGTGCGGCAGCTAGGTGGGCTTTGCTTTTTTGACCCAAACCCCATAAAAGACAAACGACGCTGAAAAAAAGTCTTCCACTCCCTCCTTCTCTTTCCCTCTCTCTCAAAAGCTTTGCAAGCGTTTCAAGTTTCTAAAGCAAGTGGGAAAAAATCAGCTTCACCAGCTTTGGTGGTATTTCCTTGCTTGTGTAAGTTGTTCTTATTGTTTTTCTCCTTTTCTTCTTGATGGGTCTTTGAATTTGAGCTAAAAAGTTGATTTTTTTTTGAAGTATTTGAGAGTGCAATGTTTTTGCTTGGTTGCTAAGAAAATTCCCCAGAAAGGTGTGTTTTGAATTGTGGCTATTGTCCGTGTAGAAAAGAATATGCTCTTTCACTTTGGAAGAGGGACAGGTTGTTTTTGCTATTTAGTTAAGGTTGCAACAATTTTCCGTTTCTTCTGTTGCCGAGTTGTTTTTGCTTATTTTTAGGATTGTTTTTGTACATAAACTAAAAACTGAATTTTTATAAATCAAACGAATGCTTGTTGCAAATTTCTAGGTAATTCATGATTTTGTAACTATAACAATCGCTAGTTGCCTCATCGGTTCCCAGCGTCCTTGTAGGGTACTATTGTTTTATCTGATTTCTTTCTCTTTTTTGTTAGATTAAACTGAAATCGTTTATAGGAAGTTTTTTCTATGCTTTAAATTTGAGATATGGTTTCTGGTGCAATGCAATAATAACATTGAACTCGTTCTCTCAGCTGGAGGTATCAGGAGGAGGAAGATCAACTGTGATAGCTAAAGCCATGTGCAGCGGTCCCAAGAGAAAACCCTCTCAAGCTTGTTTGATTATGGGAGATGGATATGGAAGACAAGAAGCTATGCATCATAAGATTTCTGCTTTGCTCGAGTTTTCAGCCAAAGATGATGTAATGGCTTTCAAAGATGCTGTCGAAAAAGGTGGCCATGATGTTGATGAGGTTGGGTTGTGGTATGGAAGGAGGGTTGGTTCAAAGGAAATGGGGTATGAAGAGAGGACCCCTCTTATGATTGCTGCCATGTTTGGGAGCAAGGGTGTATTATCTTACATTCTCCAAACGGGTCGTGTTGATGTTAACCAGGCATGTGGCTCAGATGGGGCTACTGCCCTTCATTGTACTGTTGCTGGGGGTTCTGCTGCTTCCCTTGAGGTTATCAAGCTTTTGCTTGATGCATCTGCAGATGTTAGTGCTGTTGATGCCAACGGTAACCGGTCCAGTGACTTGATTGTCCCGGTGTCTAATGGTATCTTCAGTCCAAGGAAGAGGATACTACAAGCCATACTAGAAGGTGCAGATGATGTTGATGTGGCTTTCCTTGGGGAAGCAGTTGACCAAATGGGGAGACAGCAACAGCAAGATGTAGATTCACCTCAAGTTTCGAAAGATGGGACTGAGAAGAAAGAGTATCCTGTTGATCTCTCTCTTCCGGACATAAACAATGGGATATATAGTACAGATGAGTTTAGGATGTTTACATTCAAAGTGAAGCCTTGTTCAAGGGCTTATTCTCATGATTGGACTGAGTGCCCCTTTGTTCATCCGGGGGAAAACGCAAGGCGCCGTGATCCAAGGAAATACCATTACAGCTGTGTCCCTTGCCCTGAGTTCCGGAAGGGATCCTGCAGTAAGGGGGATGCTTGTGAATATGCACATGGTATTTTCGAGTGCTGGCTTCATCCCGCCCAATATAGAACCCGGATTTGCAAGGATGAGACTAGATGCACCAGAAGAGTTTGCTTCTTTGCTCACAGGCGAGAGGAGCTTCGCCCCTTGTATGCTTCTACGGGTTCTGCTTTGCCTTCACCCGGATCATATTCAACTGGTGCTTCTTCAATGGACCCTTTCACCCTGGGTTCTCAATCTGCCTTGACACCACATTCCTCAACACCACCTTTGACTCCAACTGGAGCATGTTCTCCTGTGAGTGGAAATACCATGTGGCAAAATCACACTTGTGCTGCAGTCCCTGCCCTTCAGCTGTCCAGAAGCAGATTGAAAACCGCATTGAATGCTAGAGATGCTGATTTAGACATTGAATTGCCTGGACTTGAAAATCGCCAGTTTATGCAGCAACTGTTGCTAGAAGAGATGGTTGGTCTTTCATCCCCTTCCAAATGGAAAAATTCCATGCCCAACAGTCCATCTTTTCCTGGTTCTTTGGGTGATCATCATATTGGGGAGTTAAACAGGCTTGGAGGAGTGAAGCCTACTAACCTTGAAGACTTTTTTGGGTCTCAGATACAATCTCCAATCGGCATCCAGGTGCATCAGAATGTGAACCTGCAACCACGGGGCTATCCTTCCAACCTTTCCGCTTCAAATGTGATCGGATCACCAACATTCAGGGCCGATCCATCTGGGGCAGCAGCCACAGTGGCAATGAATCCAAGATATGCCGCATTTTCAAAGAGGAGCCAGAGCTTTATTGAGCGTGGTGTGGCGAGCCGTAATTCCGAGCTTCCTTCGCGTGCTACCCCAGTTGCTGTGGAGGCTTCTAACTTCTCTTGTTGGGGCTCCCCTGATGGCAAATTAGACTGGGCCATCCGTGGAGACGAGCTGAATAGGCTGAGGAAATCTTCTTCTTTTGGATTTCGAAACAGCAGCAGTCCTTTAACAATGGCAGTGCCACCAAATGATGAGGAACCAGATGTATCCTGGGTTCATTCACTTGTGAAGGATGCTCCAACAGCAGAATCTGGTCAATATCGCGTTGAAGAGCAGCTGCAATGCCATAATGGAACAGATGTGGTTTCAGCTATGCTGGAGCAATTGCACATGGAGCAGGAGCAGATGGTGGCGTGAACCTAATGTTAACTCTGCCATTGGATCCTCTATGAAACTCTATACTAGTTTATTTATTTAATGATTATTATTATTTTTTAATTTTATAGATATTCATTGTATTTGGGGTGACATTTTATGGAATTTATGGTAAAATGTCTCCCAAGGTAACAATATAGAAGTTGGGCAGAATGCAAGTTTTCTGCTCCAGTAACTACTTGTTACTGCTACTGGGGTATTTGATTCCATTTTCCCCCCTATTTTTTTTGCTTTGTTATTAGTTATGTTCATTGAGTTGTAACTTTGCAGCGACCAATGTTAGTGATACTGGTGAATGGAGATACTGATAATTTTATAAATGCTAATTTTTCAATTTGCATAGTTCAAGTTTGTTGCCTATTCTTTTTATTCTCTTTAGTGTTAGGGACAGTCTGCGCTGCAAGTTTTTGTTCATTCGTTCTTCTTGCTATTACCCTTTTATTTGACTTTTGGTGACTTTGATTTATCCTATTTCCGTTTTAATTTGAGTCATGTAAAGCATATGATTTCAGACAAATTCCAAATGCTGATATTTGTGCGAGTGTAGGATACGTGTGCCACTTGCAACTTGTTAATTTCACCTTGATGCCTTTTGGATTCTTGCATCTTGCTCAATGTTTTGGCATAATATCACGCGTTTTTTTTTCCTCCTTATATTAGATTGATATAGACAACAAAGCTATAATGTGAAGCTGGTAGCTAACAGTGGTTTTTAAGGTACAACCTTTATTCTGGAATTTTGATTGAGAATGAGGATAGCTTCGGTTGCTGTTCACTGGCATTTTTTTCCCTTCTTTTTTTTGTCCTCTAATGTTATTCTTTATTCGCCGTATGTACCATTGATGATTCTGCATGCTACTTTCGGCCATAAAAGTTTGCATTCATTGGTTCTTTGGGTCTAAACAGGGAAGTTTATGGAGCACTAACAAAAAGCATTTACAAAAAGCTTAAACTATTGGCTCTGGCTTTTATCAACCTTTCTCCGTGAAAATGTTAATATTGAGTGATCAAGACCTGTAGCTCTGTCTGTGCACATTGAAATTTGTTAAAATCTTGTTCTAAGAACACCAAGGTGAGGAGTACTAATGAGTAAACTCTTTCCTATTTTCTTTTTACTTTAGGTTAATAGAGAGTAAACTTTTACTATTATTCAAGCTGGTAGTCATCTTTTATCTCGATGGGTTGCCATATTTGACTCAGTTGTCTTTAATAAGGGACTTAGTTGTATTTATTTTTTAGGGAAAAACAATGTAGACCAGTTTTTTTTTTTTTGGATAGTGGTGTTTATATATAGCATTACTTTGATTTATTTACTTTCAAAAAGGCAGCTTTATTCAAAGCAAAAAAAAAAAAGGCAGCTTTATTGTTTTAGTGGATGCAACATTTGGACTCTTATGTAGAAAATACTATCTGCACTATACTTGTGGTTGCGTGATGAAATTGAAGTTGACTAGGTCATGGTTCGCGACTGTGAAGTGTGAAGTATATAGATTTTTATTGTGATCCCAGGGTCATTTACTTGGTCAATAATGTCACTCTTTTAGCTTTGTTTTTACAGTTGTGGGGAGTGCTTTCCCTGGGAATGCTATTGGGTGACTGCATTTTCACCATGCTACATAGTTATGCCAAATTATTTTTGGCTACGTAGTATTAATTTTTTTATAACTAACCTTTATATGGTCAACACTTATGCCCAATGTCATGGTTTTGAATTCGGATTGATTGCAGTTATTTCACTTTGTTTTATATTTCAAAAAATATTTATATGGTCAATCTATGATTTTGCAGGCCTTGACGATCCATTTCGCATGCTTTTCTGTATAATATATCCATGACTGTTTGGGCCAAAGCCCAAAAGCATTCAGAATTAAGCCCAAAAGCATTGACCAGAAAAAATCTTGTTTCCATTTATCAATTTGCTTTTCAATTTGATAAATGCTATCTTCACGACACTAGTTAATAAATTGAAAAGAAATATATTAAAAGGGGTAGTATTCAATGTTATGAGTGCATTAAATAGTAAATACTATGTGTTCTAATAATTTTGTTATTAAGGCACTAGTTAGTGAAAGGGCCTTTTGATTTTTTGCTAAAATCTCACTGCATTAAAAATTCAACAAAAGAAGAGACAGAATCTTCTTTGATGCAGTCTGAGAAAGGGACAGAATAAGAACAGAAAGAAGTAATAAGAGGAGGGGGAATTTAAATATTTAAACACTTTATTGATATGCTTAATTTACAGAATTGATCTATTTAATATGCCCAACAAATTGATCTATCACCTCATTTAACAGTTGATCAAAAATTTCAGACTCAAAATCTGCACTTATACTTTCTAAATCACTTTGTCTGTTCTTCCATGCATGTGTCTGATTTGATCCAGCCAATTCCTCTTCAACTATCCTGCAAACTTCACCCCAAATATGTATATACTCCTGGCTGTGCTTCTCTTTTTTCTTTGATCCTTCATATTTGTTGTTCTCAATTGCCTTAGCCTTCCTCTCATCAATCATCAAATTATCATCAGAACGCAGAAGAGCGAGCCGGTCACTTTCAAGCTCTGGTGTCAATTTTCTTCTTGAACTCAAACCAACTGTAAAAGAATCAATCCCTTGGAATCAGTTTATTTGTAGTCCCTTACAGAAAATTTAAAACTTGAATATGTATATCTAAAGCAAAATAAACAACTATTGCAGCCAGCATAGAAAAGAAAAAGTTGAACTCAAATTGACAAAGAAAAACAAACCTGCTGCAGAAGATTGGCGCTCAAAATCAAGGACAGAAACTGGGCTTGAATCTTCTGACTTGCATTCAGTTTCTGTCTTGTTTTCTTTGTAACAATCTGTTTTCTTCCTCCTCCTCCTCCTCCTCCTCCTCTTCTGCTTTTCACCAATCACAGCTTCTTTGTTGTTCATGGGCTGTGACAATTTCACTGCTTCTGAATCGAAACACTTCTTTTCAGATGGAGCCTTGAACCGATGCGAAGTATTGGTGATTTCTTGAAGTTTACAACGATTTCCAGCATTTCCACAAGACTTATCAGAATGAGACCCCTTTTTGCTCATTTTCCCCTTCTCAATCAAAATCTTCTCATCAAACACATTTTCTTTCTTACTTTCCTTCAACTCATTACCTCTCTCTGTTGCCACTTTCTGCTTCAATTCTGCACAACCCATTTGCCTTTTTCTCACGTTGTTGGATTTCAATGCTCGACTACTCTCACCTCCACCCTCAAAGCTAAATACCAAAAAGTTTTCATTTTCAGTTAAAAGAAAATTTGGGGCCTCCCTAAAAGACAGTGTGGAATTGACCCGCTTATGCATTCGATTGCATTCTCCCAAGTAGTCCATAGAATTCATGGATCGGCTACGAGAAAGTGAACTTGGTTTTGATCCACAGGGTATATCTCCCATTGATTCCAAACCCATTAGCCTTGCCACTATCCCAGGAGTAGTAGTTGTAGCAGCAGTAACAACCTCAGCGTTCTGCTCAGCATTCAAGTTTTGATCTTTGCCACTCACCACTGAATTTGATGAATCAAGTTCACTAATTTGATTTGATGGCTCTGTTGCAAGGCTACCAGAGCAAAGGATCTTGCGCATGATGGCAGTGAGACACCCTGAAGGGGTGTTTTTGGAGTTGCGCACGGTTGTGCTTGATGAAGATGATATTGATGGGGATGCATGAGAAGAAGTTGTTGAGTGTTTCATAATTTGAATGATCTAGGAAACAGAAACATAAACAAAACAAAAAAAAACAGATAAAGAGAGAAATAAAACTATATATAAAAAGACAAAAGGGAGTGAATTGGGGTGTGTTGAAATCTCAAACTTCCATTCAGTTTCAATGATAAATGATAAAAGGCATGGTTTTTCCAAAGAGAAAAAAGGCAATGGGAAACAATAAAAAAAGTGGGATTTGAATTTTGCCACATCAGGGGTAAAGGGTGGCGGGCTTTGCATTTGAATGTGAGAGAGAAAAGATCAACAAGCTAATAGGATGATGAGAGTGATCGAGTGCTCTCTAGTACTTTGCACATTGACAAAATAATAGTTCAGTGGCATGTCTCCACGCGCGTTGTAAAGTCTTTTTTTGGTGCTAAATTTGTGCTTTGTTTCCCCGTTTAGAGCAGACAGAAGCACGCTCTTGGGGCGCGTTAAGCTTGTACTTTTGCTACATTCGTTGAAGTTCAAACACTAGAAAAGGAAAAGAGGAAGGACTGAAAGGGGCAGTGAGGGTTCCCCAATTGGATGAGGATTTCAGCATGGTTGGTTACTTTTGACAGGAACTGAGAGGGAGGAGAAGAGGATTGGAGCTGAATGGTGTAACCGAGGAACTGACTGTGTAGTTTGTCATTTTGTGTTACAATCTGTTATTGGTTTTAGTCAGACACTGGTAATTGTCAGTGGTATGACGAAATTCTTTTTGGGTTCTGCAGCCGAAGGTAGGAACTGACTTTTGGTTTTGGTTGTTCAACAAACTGAGTTACTAGTGTTACTACTTTGATTTCTTTTATTATTATTTAGTATGTAATGTAATATAAAATATGAAGTATATTATATATTGCCTTAATTATAATATTGAAAGTAGTTAAAACACAAAACTTTGGCTTAAATAGTGGTTTTGCATATATAACACACAAGCTAGGACTATGAATTGCTTTTTTTGTGTAAGGGCCAAAATTTTATCATTGAAACCAATGCATATATAATGTTGGTGATAACAAGAACTTCTTAATCTAGAAATAAACAAACTAATAAATATTCAAATAATCTTGTCTAACCATATAAAGGCAACTAACTCACTTGTAATAATAGATCTCTTCAATCCAAGTTGGTCCACAATCCTGAGATGTAGGTAAGAACATCAAGTGAGAAAGTGAGAATTTTTTTTTTTAAAAATACAATCTTTCTTTAAAATATTTTTTATAACTAGAAAAACAAAAAAGGTAACTCGTTGCACTAGCCTTAGGTACAACACGAATATTAGACGCATAGGGGGAGCCGATCACATCAGAGATGGAGGAATCAGGGGGATCCTCCCTTGTCGAGAAAGTAGGAGATAAAATTCTGCAGAGGAACCTGATGTCAAAGAAGACAACAGAAAGGTTGCATCAAAGGAGGCAACAGAGGAGGAGATGGAGGCTTCAAAGAAGTCGGTGGAGGAGCGATGAGCCTCACATGGGGAGTCGACCAAGTTGGAGAAGGTGGCGAAAGAGGAAGTAGGAAGGGGGAATAAATAAGGGGGAAGGGTAAATTCAAATTCAAATTCTTTATCAGTTACTTAACCGTTGATATATTGAAATAAATTATCCACATCATCCCTGTTTATAACATATTCTTTTCAATGGTCAAGCTGTCATAATGGATAAAAAATGCCATTAAAAATACCATGTGTATAACATTACTTCCTGTGATCCTTATTATAAGAAATAAATAATTAATTCATCAAGACCAATAAAAAGTAGTTAAATTAGTTCATTTTAAATAATTTAAATTTTATTCCAAAAATAACCATGGTATTAAATGGTTAAAATGGTGTGATGCACCCACTTGTATGAGAAATTGGTGAGTGCCTCTAGCATAAATATCATAATAAACAATGGTATAAAAGGAATTTAACAATTAATGCATTTAAAAATGCATTTAACAATTATAGTTATATTTTTTTGTCATCCTTTTTTTGTCAACTTTATTGGTCATCATATATTGTTATTTTTATAATGTACTAAGTAATTTTAATGTTAATGTATCGAGAGAAAAATGTAATTTTAATTTTATGGCAAATTAAAAAAAATGTAATTTTTTGTCATTAAAAAAAGTAATTTTTTTTGGTCAAAAAAAGTAATTTTAATGTCACTCACTAGCAAGCTGGGCTAGGCCTTTCGAGGCCCAAGTTCGCTCCTTCAAAATCTTCGTACTTGGGTTGTCAATCTTATATGATTGACTAGGCGAGGTGTTTAGCTTGGGACCATTGGGCCTCTTTAGTGGAGTACTCATTTTTGGGTACTTAAGTGGACCCCACTTGTACACATTATTTATTTTGACTTTTTTTAATTCAAGTACCTAATAGGTATTTAATCCCTCCAACCCAACAATTCTAAAAAATTTACTAAATAGACCCCACCAATAACTCCACATTCAATTATAACTCATAAAACACGTGAGACCCACGATGAGAGAGGAAATAGAGGGTGTTTGTATAAAACACCCCTCCCCAATAGATACCCAAAATTTTTCTCCCACAATGGGAGTACCCATTAAGTACCATTTAGGTACCTCACTAAAGATGCCCTAATGGGACCATTATAGTGTACTACGTGAGAGCACAATTTTTTTTGGTTAAGAATTGATTGATTTTGATATGGTAGAGATTTTTAACTGTGGAACTTGTGCCAACTACCATTCCAATATTTGGTTATAGGAAAACTTATTTGATTAGAATATAATTTATATTAGTTATTTCACTATTTGAGGGTGAGTTTTAGCATGGAATTCTTTGAATATAATACATCGTTGTGCCACCATCTCCTACTATTGATTTAATTTGTAAAAAATGAACGGTTAGGATTTGTTATAGATTAAAAATTATGTTCATTGTTAACATTTCCCTAAATTTGTCCTCTTCCGGTCCCTCTCTTCGTCGTTCTCACTACAACAACAGTTTCTTTTTTGGTCAAAAACAGTTTCTTTCTTATTTTTTTGGGTTCAGAAACAGTTTCTTGGGAATTAGTATATACACCACAAAAAATTAGCCATACACCCCACTTAACTATGAAAATTTCTAAAATACCCTCCATTTTTACTTATATTTCGGAAACTGGAGTTTCCGAAATGCAATTTTGTATTCCGGAAACTCCAGTTTCCGGAATGCAAATTTTTTGAATTGTGGGGTGTATTCCGGAAACTAGTTTCCGGAATGCAAATTTGTATTCCGGAAACTCCAATTTCTATACAATTTGTATTCCGGAAACTCCAGTTTCTGGAATGCAATTTTGGATCCAGTTTCCGGAATGTAAAATTGCATTCCAGAAACTTCAGTTTCTGGAATACACGCGAATTTTGAGGGTATTTTTGAAATTTCAGCATTAAGTGGGGTGTATGTCTAAAAAGTGTGGGGTGTATTTACCATTTCCCCAGTTTCTTTCTCATCGGATGGGGTAGCGCGCCACCTTCGCCAAAAGTGGTCGAGGCCCATGGATCGTCCACTTGCAACCCAAGCCCAAGGAGATTGAAAATATGTGAACACTAAATTTCTACACCAAGTTGACCAAAAAATAAATTCCACACCAAAAGAAAACAGAATGGCGAGATTTGTCATGGAATGAGGGTGCATGCGATCTTCGTGACATATATGTTGTAGAAGCAATTTCTTCTCGTTGTCGGGGTCAACCTAAGAGCAAGATAGCTTAAACTTTTGCTTTAGACTCACCGGTAAAATTTTGTTTATTATTAATATATATATATAAATATACAACTAAAAATATTTAACTATAGTGGTCTTGGCTCAGTGGTCAGCACACCGTGTTTCCATCTTGAGATATATGATTTGAACCTTGAAGATGGATAAAGTATATTATTTAACTTTTAAGGTCTCTAATCACTTCAAAATTCCCTTTTTTTTTGGTCGAGGTGAACATATTCATAAAAGGAAAAAATCTCAGTCATACGGCATCTACAGCAAGGAAAACAACATAAGTAGAGTCACAACAAATACACCACTAATACCCAAGACACGCAGCTGTAACACACACCAAGCTGTAAACTACATCTGACAAGGAAAAACAACTAAAACTAAAACCACCAAGCTGCCAAAGCACTAAAGAACAAAGCAAAACAAAACTCAGCACACCAAAAAAGGATATCACAAAGGATACAGACATGTATTTTGTAACTTTGAGGTGGGTTGGGAAAAGCCCATTTGGGGCACCCGAAACCTTCTACCTCCACAAATAAACCCACATGTCGCTTTACAGGTGCACAAGGGGGTTTTGCATCCGTGCTCTAGAGTTGACCATAGCAGCTCGGCCTAGACCACGATCGGAGAAGAACCCGAACAAAGCACAACACAGAGACACCCAGAAGACAGGGGAGCAGAGGAACAACAGCAGTGGAGGGCGAGCAGGGGGATTCGGGTATGTGTTTTATCAAAATGTAAACACTAACCCAATGTCATACCTTAGGGATGGTTAAGCAAAAAAGCGAAATAGAAAGAGAGAGAGAGGTGATGGGAAGACATTGACGAATGAGTTTGGCATAAAACCAATAACAGGTTATTGATAAAAAATTTTGATTAAATTTTTTTTATTTATGTTGACAAAAAAATTATTTAGTTACCTCACCTTGGGCTATAGTTCTTTTGGTGCTTTATGTAAGATATATACCATTACTTGACCAAAAAAAGTGTAAGATATACCATTATATAAAACAAAATATATTTTTTTCTTTAGACCTCTCATCTATTATATATATTGTTCTTTATTTTTTTTCATAGCATTTCTGCAATTGTACCTGAATAAAAATAATTTTGAAATGTACGTGTAGGCCGGGGTAGAATTTAGAAATGACTTTTCACCACCAATTTTTTTTTAAAAAAATGATTACAAGGCCTGGTGTAAAGTCATAGGCTTGAGCCTGTTTCGTGGCATGTTACGGTTAGGATCTACTTCAATTTTATTAATTTAATTTATTATATTAAACTTGCAACCTGCTGCAAAAAAAAAAAAATATTAGCTAGTAGTATATAATTTTTAGCTTCAATAAGGATTCCCTCCAATGAGAGAGCAAAGGTAAGTGATCCCACCCACTATGTGAATCGAAATATCAACGTTAATATTTGATTGGCTTAAATATGTGTAAGATCTTTTTAAATTTGACTATTTTGATTTTAGTCCATGTAAATATGAGTTAAAGTTTTTTAGTCCTATAATTTTATTTTTTTTAGTCTTTCTAGTGATTTGGTGTTGAGGTGGCATAGATACGTCACCTCATTAATCAGACGTGTCATATTCAAGTATCAACTAAATAGGTTACATATGTAATTTCAAATTTACAGGGACTAAAATCAAAATAGGCTAAATTTGAAAGGACATGTGACTCTAATTTTTTTCTTCCCTCCATCTCCACCACCATCCACACACATTCTCTCTCTCTCTTTTGTTTTCTCTCTCTCTCAACCCGCCCACCACCACCACCCACACACACTCTCTCTCGTTTTCTCTCTATCTCTCACTTTTTTCGTTGCTGCAACTGAAATTGAGGTCTAAGCATTTTTTTCCCATGCCTCTAAAATGGGCTTTCCATAGATTAAACACGGATAAATTGCATCACTGTGAAAGCCACACGTTTAGGTCGATGTTTGTTGACATGAAAAAATTTATTAATTGATGAAGAAAACTAAAAGTGAGACGTGATGAAAGGCTGAGTGGAGGGGACCAAAATGGGGGGGTGGGGGACCAAGTTTTTTGTGATTCTGCGAAGACATTCTTTTTTAAAGTCTTCTACTTCCAAGTTTTCATATTTGCAACAACTACATGAAGCCAAGGATGCAAAGAGAGAGAGTGTGTGTGTGGGTGGCGGTGGGGTTGGGGTTGGGGTGAGAGAGAGAGTGTGTGTGGGTGGAGGAAAGTGGTGGTGGAGGTGGTGGTGGTGGGTGGGTTGAGAGAGAGAGAAAACGAGAGAGAGAGAGAGAGTGTGTGTGGGTGGAGGAAGGTGGTGGTGGTGGTGGTGGAGATAGAGGGAAGAAAAAAAAAGGCTTAAATATGAATTAGGTCCCTGTAAATATTCGAGTTTTGAATTTAGTCCCTACATTTAAAGTCAATTTTTTTTAGTCCCTCTAAATTTTGAGTTTTGAATTTAGTCTCTCATTTGCGTTGACCCGTGCCATGTCACCCAAAAACGCCTACGTGGCACACTGCTGGCCACGTCATTTATTTACAGGGACTAAAATCAAAACATATAATTTTTACAGGGACATCCACCACCACCCCTTTTTCTCCCCCCTCCTCCTCCTCCTCCACCACCACCACCACCACCACCCCCTCTCTCTCCTCCACCACCACCCCTCTCTCTCCTCCTTTTCTCTCCTCCTCTCTCCTCAATCGTTGGCCACCCACCCACCTTCCCTCTCCTCTTCGTGTTCTGTTTTCAATGCTATGGCAAACGAATTCATTAACACATGACAACAACAACCCCATTTTCACCGATAAAAGGAAAACCACAACCGCATTATCCAAAAAAAAAAACGATTTCAACAAAGTGATTTTCATGTGACTGAGACTTCAAATTGACTCAACGAAGACCACAAGACAAAAATCCAAATGAATGAGGAAGTAAATGCCATTTTTTTTCTGAGAGAGATCGGATAAAAAACACAGCTTGCAACTGGATCTAGCCGTTCGTTTCGTAATAGAGATTGCGGCGCTCTTGGCATTCGAGAGTAATGTGCGCTTAATGGGTTGTCATGCATTTGTGTAAAGTCTTCAACTTTGGGTGTTGGGTTGCTCTTGGTTCAGGAAATGGATCTGGTTTATTGCTTTGTTCTTCGTTTGTTGGTAGTGCTCCCCTCGCTTTTCTGTTCCTCACTTCCACTCTCAAACAAATATATCTCCACATTATTATCGTTTTTTTTTCTAGATAGAATTTAAGCTACAACAGATTGAGGAGAGAGGAGGAGGGAAAAGGAGGAGAGAGAGGGGGTGGGGGGTGGTGGTGGTGGTGGAGGAGGAGGAGGGGGTGGTGGTGGGTTGGGGTTGGGGGATGGGTCTGAGAGAATGGAGAACGGTGGAGATGGGAGCAGAGAGAGGGTGGTGGTGGAGGAGAGAGAAGGGGTGGTGGTGGTGCTGGTGGAGGTGGAGGAGGAGAGGGGAGAAAAAGGGGTGGTAGTGGAAGTCCCTGTAAAAATTATATGTTTTGATTTTAGTCCCTGTAAATAAATGACGTGTCAAATGACGTGGCCAGCAGTGTGCCACGTAGGCGTTTTTGGGGTGACATGGCACTGGTCAACGCAAATGAGGGACTAAATTCAAAACTCAAAATTTAAAGGGACTAAAAAAGTTGACTTTAAATGTAGGGACTAAATTCAAAACTTAAATATTTACAGGGACCTAATTCATATTTAAGCCAAAAAAAAATTGGACCACGTCTCCTTTTAAATTTGGCATGTTTTGATTTTAATTTTTACAAATTTGAAATTACATACGTGACATGTTTAGTTGATACTTAAATATAACACGTCTGATTAATAAGGTGATGTGTTTATACCATTTTAGTGTCAAATCACTAAAATGATTAAAATAAAAAAAAATATTTATAGGACTAAAAAACTTTAACTCATATTTACAATAAATAAAATCAAAATGGCCAAATTTAGAAGAACCGAAACATATTTAATTCTATTTTATTTTTATTTTTCACATAGAAAATAAACATCGAGAAAGTCACAGCCCCAATCCCTCCAAGGAGTAATTACAGAACAGTTCTGAAACCTGTAATCTTTGTCTCATCCAACTATTCGCAAGACACACCGGGACGGAAAGTGACAAAACATTCACCTCGTGAGGACTAGAACCCATTGTGGGAAATTTTTTCAAAAATCTTAGGACAGAGAAAAACTATAATAAGAAAATATTGCAAACAAATTATTGATGGAATTGGGTTTGTTGTTATTGGTTGATCTGCAGTGCACCCCTGGTCGCATATCTCGTGATCCTCGATAGTAAATATGCTCTTTCCTGCAATATTATTAATAGACTTAAATACATTTTTTATTCTGACCGAGTTTCATTTTTTATTTTTATAATTTTTTTTATTTATAATTTTTGCAAAATAAAAAAGTTTTATTTTTAGTCTTCGTTATTTAATTTATGCTAAATTAATTATTGTAATATGGAGACAATTTTATTTTTAGTCTCTATAATATTATATCAATTTTATTTTACATGGACTAATTTGACGAATATCTAAATATTAAACGGATTAATTCAACATGATTTAAATATTACAAAGATTAAAACAAAATAGCGAAGACTAAAAATAAAATTTTTATTTTGCAAGAATCATAAATAATTTTTTTTTACAGAGACAAAAAATAAAACTCGGTCATTTTATAAGAAAAAAAAGATATTTAAGCTTTATTAATATTATTACGTGGGTTACTAATATTTTATATTATAATGAATATCTTTTTTTGTTGCTGAATACTTATAATGAATATCTCAACCTTCAAGCCCTATATATTGAAATAACAAAGTGATTTGTGGAAGTGCTTGATGCAGGACTATATGTTAGGTACCACGTCACCTCACAGTACACGTCTTAATTTATAATAATGTTGTAACGACGACAAAGAGGAGTTGGCAGCAGGTTTAATTCATCATTAGACTGGTAAAAAATTAATTTACAGTTTTACTAATTGAATCGTAGTTAAATTATAATTAATCCGTTACATGTGTCTGTGTGAAGAGAGATTAATTTATATCATTGCAGCAGGTTAATTAACATCATTTTTTTAAATTAACTAGGATTCATCATTAGACTGGTAAAAATAATAATTTATGGTTTAGTAATTGAATCGTAAATCCTATATATGTGTGTGTGTGTGTGAAAAGGGATTAATTATTATCTTTGCATATTATTATTTTTTTTTAAGAAAAATGGAATGCTAATGCATCACAATAGAGAATGACATCCCAACTATGTTGGCACCTCAGACTCTACCAATCATTTACAGCATATCATGAAGTATTATTAAAAATAAAGAAAATAACAAGGAACATGGGGGGACTAGGCCAAAACCCATGTGAGAATGGATCAAACAACTACCCGTAGGCTAAACAAGCTCCTAGAGAGAAGTGTGCCTCGTTAAAACCTTTCCCGGCCAAAACCCAATAGAGGGAGAAAAGACTGGGGAGGAAAAAGAGTACACACAACTATGAAGAGAAAACACAAAACAGAAGTACATCGGAGACAAAGGGGGAAGAGCACCTAGCAAAGACTACCGAAAGCGATAATGTGGCAAGTTACACCTATTGCGGAAAAAATCTTCCCTAATAAAACTAGGAATAGAATCCCACCACACAAAATCTTGGATATTAAGACCGTGCGAGGCTAACCGGTCAGCACAAGTATTACCTTCTCTGTAAATATGTATTACTTTAAAGTTCATTAGCTTTACAGTAGCTAAGCAATTTTTCCACCTATTCCAAAGCTTCCAAGGCACACCAGCTGAAGAGTGAAATGTTGTAACAACAAGATGCGGCAAGTTACACCTATTATCTTTGCATATTAATGTCACTAATATTTTTTTATTTTATAATTTATCTCAAAATTTATTGTTGGATTAAATGCCACTTACATAAATTGTATCTTTTATAAAATTGTACACTAATTTAAAATTATATAATTTTTTTATTTATATCAATAAAATAATTAATGTGATATGTACTTATATGTACTTATGAGTCATGATAATAAGAATATTTTGATTATGTTGTTATTGTTTGATTATTAAAATACTTAACACAAATAATAATAAAAAACAAAAATAATCAAAATAATTATTTAAATGGTCAGTATTTATAGGTAAGTCTTTCCCCTTCACACATGACATGTGTCCCCTCTACATATATATAAATAAACTGTAGAAAGGAATATACAAATTGTTGTAAATTTAAATTCACTTTTTTTAAAAGTACTTTTTTCAAAACACAAATTTCTAATCTAGCTAAACTCAGTTAATTTGCATGTGTGCTAAACATGTACTTGTGCATTTGAAGATCGAACCATGTTTCACCCACTAGAGACACTTTAAGTTGCATTGCAAGATCATTAAGTACATTTTTTTTTTTTCTAACGGCAAATGAAAGCTTTAACATGTCAACTCACTAATTCATTGATGAGTATATTGAGAAATAGATTCATTTTTCTAGCATTGATTTATGAAAAATAAGCGCATTTCTAATTAACATGCTTCATAAAATCAATCTTATGCATATGATCATCAACTAATTTGATTAATTTGACTGGGTACGTATGGTAAAAACATTAATTGTTAAGTAACCCAAGAAATTAATAATTGAGTGGGCACGCATCAAATTTGGCACCAAAAATGTTGTTGTTACTCGGACTTGGTCCAAGAATTTGTGTGGAGCTGGAGGTGAGGATCGGTCTGGTAGTAAACGATGTCCCCGGAGTCGCTCACGAAGTGGTCCTGACTTATGCTGCGTAGGAAGTACTTCATTAGATGCAGTGGGACTGGCCCCGATTTCTCTGGCTCACGATAATACTTTCCAAGCACAGGCTTTGCTGCTCGTGTCTGCAGTGAGATGAAAATAAAAAGGACAAGAAGAAAAACTTATAGGCTCGGTTTGGATAAGTTTTTTTATAAATATTTTTATAAATAGAAGTTGAAATTAATTTTTGCTCTTTATATTTTTTAAAAATCATCTTTTTTAATTTCTTTAAAAACACCTATTTATCTATTAATAACTATTTAACAATATTTTTTTTTATATATATGAGAAAAATAAAACTAACTTCTCCATAAATTTCAAACAAGACCATAGAAGGAGCAAAAATGATTCTTAAATACTCAAACCCAAATATACACACCAACCGACTGAGATAAAAATAGAATTAGATAGATGAATAATAGATGCGGTAAATAATAAAGAGTGATAAGGTGGTTTGGGAGAGGGACATAAGGGTTGGAGTGATAAAAAAATCACGAATTCAAATATTCCAACTAACATAACATGTTAATTACTAATATTTGTTTATCCAAAAAAAATATGATAAATAAGTGACGTAATTAATAAAAAGAATGATAGAAAGCGAGAGATATTGAATTAATATTGAAAATTGACGAGTGTTCATATATCATTCAGAAAATATATGTTTCTTTTTTTTTTTTTCATTTTGAGATTGTGGGCCTTTTTTTTTTCTCTAACCGGAATCCTCACAAGTCACAAGCATAGCTGTGTTACAACTTCTTTGGTCACAATTTGGGACCTTGCTTTAGGTAGTGGGGAATGGGGTCATGGAAAAAGGTGAGAATAGTGTTGAGAATGGGAATGTTGTGTGAATAAGGATATTTAGAAGGAAAAAAAAATTTAAAAATGAGAGGGATGTGAAAAGCAAAAATAAGGGTGTTAAAAATATATCCCTTAAATAAAACCCTCTTTCTTTTTTGTTCAAGAAATAAAGCCCTCTTAAGAGTAGTGAGTAAAGGATGTGGGCCTTTTTGTTTAGTTGGGGCCTTCTTTTGCCTATCTGATATTGATATTTATTGAGAAAATTAATGAAGATTGTATGGTGTGTGAAATAGCGTACCGCTTCGACCAGATGATAATGAGGAATTTGAGGGAAAAGATGATGGATCACGTGGGTGCCAATATCGTGGTGAATGTTGTTAACCCAACCATAGTCACGATCCACGGTTGTTAGACCACCCCTCAGATAATCCCATTCCTGTAATAAAGTTATCAAAACATGTAACATGTCATCGACCAAGTTCCTATTGGCAGAGTTGCATATAAATATCTTTGAGCATTAAACTATAATAGTAGTTAATAATTAAAAATACTTACTTAACAAAAACATAATTAATAATATTAACATATTGATATTCAAAAGGGGTTCTTTACTTTAAGTGAATTTATAGCAAGTGCGACTAAAAAGTCGGTGATAATAGAGGAAAGGTCGGTACTTCGAAGGAGAATGGCGATACATGATTAATACAAAAATGTTATTTTCTTTTCACTTTATTTTACATTTTTAAAGATTTATACATAAAACATTAAAAACAATAAAAAAATTATTTTTTCTTGTAAATTTAAAAAATCAGAGATAAAATGAAAAAAGGGACACTTTTACAATTATTAGTTAAAAAAAAGGAATTTAAAAAAAAAATCTCAAACTAACCAAGGCCATTCGTTTAGCCTCGGATTCTTATTCAGCATGTAACAAGACATTGAAGAAAATTGAAGGAACAGAGAGGCAAATATTTTTATGTTACCTTGCCACGGTACCAAGGCAGTTTCTGCTTGTAACCATGGTGATGCAAGTATGTGACGAAGTCCAACCACATGACAAAGATCTACACACACGTATGACATTCAAAATTAACCAGTGAATGAATGACTATTAAACATGTGTTAAGTGTTTAACTAACTTAAAAAGAAAATGTCAAAGTGAGATTTAATTTACCCAATAGGGAACCCCATAGAGCTTGAGCATAAAAATTGGACCCTTTATGAAGGATAGATAGAGAAGCACACAAAACATGATACCCCAACACAGGGTTGAAGTTAACACATCTCTTCTCTCACTTGGGGGGAACAATTTGCTGAAGGGGTTGAAGTGAGAACCTTCCTTACCGGGGCTTCTGTTCCACTGAAAAAAAAATGTGGTTTTGGTTCAGATGAGAATGAGTGAGATTAATTATAGGTCCTATAGCTATAGTAGTAGACTACAATAATAACAATAATGTTTTGTGTTTCTGGTAAAGAAGCTCTCACCAAATAAAAGGGATACGCAAAGATGGGAAAAGGAAAAGTGAATCTCATGGTTCTTGTCATGCTGTCTAGATTCTTGTAAATCTTCTCTGTCAGCTGAGATAAAGACACATAAGAGAAAAAGACCCATTATTAAGATTAGATTTCCATTTTTCTTCTATTAGACCAACAAAATCTATTTTTGCTTATTGAAATTAATTGAGAAACAATGATACATACAGGAACCCATGATTCATCCTTCTCAACATGTCCATGGTTTTGATGGTGAGTTCTATGGCTAATTCTCCTGCAAAAATACAAATCCATCCATGAGTCAGAAAAACATGGTTTTGGTTGTCATGTGAAATCAGATTTAAAATATAAATTTGGTAACAACAAAAAGAAAAAGAAAAGAAAAGCATCTATCTAAAAAGAACCAACCATCCATGGTATGGTACAAGAATTGAGGAGTGCAAGATGTGGCCCACCAGGCTATTCAGCTTGGGACTGTTTGAAAAGCTTCCATGGCCACTGTTAATTTCAATAATGCAGAGAAAATCAAAACTCACTCAGTCACCATACATACAACACATATATAAATAAATCAGAACCAAGTGAATTTGCCCAAAAACATAATAAAAATGACTAAGCAAGGAAGCATAGTGTATTGTTGAAATGAAATGAAATGAAATGATTAATGAGTTTAATTTAAGTTTACCAATCGTGTCCAAGAACAAAAAGAGCCCAGAACATTGTGCCCTGAGCAGGCCAATAGAGTAGCCAGAAGAACCAGGTATTGAAATTAATTGCTGCAGCCACCAATGCAGTGACTATGAAGACATCCCTGAGGACATAACTGAGAGACCTCCATGGATTCTTGACCCAGCAATGTTTGGGAATGGCGGCTCTGATCTCTGCAATCTTAAATGGTGGAGGAGCACTTGGATCGAAATAGGTTTGTTGCTGGTGGTGCTTTTTCCCATTCCCATTAATGCCATTGCCAACATGAAGCAGAGCCTCTGCCTCTTTAGCCATTGCTGCTGCTTAATGTCTTCTCCCTGCTAACAGTGTTGTGGTGTGGAAACCGGAAAAAAGGGGTTTTTATAGCTGTAAGAATGAGTACAAACCTAGATGTTGATGAATTCTTTCGGTACACATGGGGTCACATATATGTAACAGCGAAAAGTAACAATAATAATTTAATAATAATGTACATAATATTTGCATTAAGTAATTACCCTTTTTTACCATTTCTTTTTCCCTTTCATGAATTGCATTGATGCTTTTGTCTATGACAATCCCCTATATATAAGATTTTAGATATAAAACGACACCCTAATAATGCCTTAATCCACTAGTTATGGAAACATATATAGAAGGCAAGACAGAAATTGTTTTGAATATACTTAAAATGTCAAATATTTATCCTTTGTTTAAGTCGTGATGATTTCGAATATATCAAAATAGTATAGTGACCCGTGCAATGCATGGGATAAATATTTCGTATAAAAGTATATATATAATTGATAATTTATATAACTTTAACGAAATAAATTATGTGCAGATATTTTTATGCTAAATGAATTATAAGCTAACAATTTCTACTACAACTGTTTAAAAAAACACAATTTCTATTATACCTTTATCACTCCAGTGTGTTAACACGTATAATGCACGCGATACATAATAAGTATTTACTATTTGATTAATTTTCAACTTTAATGTAGAGTAGGACGAAAAAATGAATAAATTATGGTTAAAGTAGTATGATAGTTTAAATAGTTGATGTAAATAGGCATGTTAAAAACTCAAATATGTGGATACTCATCTGAACACCCTCAACTTTGATGGGTTTGGGGTCGAGTTTCGATTATCCTCTTTTTCAAATACATAGACATTGGTAGGGATGTTGTACTCACCCCTAAAAATGATGGGTCTTGATTTTCGTTCTTAAGTTAGTTATAGAAGTTTCTATTTCTCAGAAACTATTGTCGAGCTTAATTCTCAAATTGTTTCTTATTGAGTTCTTATGAGTCAAGCTTCAAACCAATTTGGTCAAACCATGCCACATGGAGAAGGGTTTCCACTTGATTTGTCTATTAAACATATCTATCAAGAGGAAAATCGTTGTAGATATTTTTTCGCGAACATGAGGTATTAAAGTCTTTTTTCTTTAACAATTTTAGAAAATACTACTTCTCCCCTTAGCTTGATGTTTTATAGATGATGTAACGTATGTTGCTTCCCGTGTTGTATTTGTTAATATATATTTTAAATATTAATATATTTTAATGCAGATATTTTTTATGAAGAAATATTTTAATGTAGATATTAATGAGCTTTCATGTATAAAATATTGTTTATCTCAATATGTTATATTTTAACTTCCATGTGTGTGTATATATATATATATAGATTAAATTTTATCTCATGCATTACATGTGTTACTGTATAATTTTAACTCTTTTACTCTATATTTTTACCCATATAAAAATGTGTTCTTATATCTTTCTTAAAAAATTATCCTATATAGTTTTCTCCCCATGAAATAATATTTGCCAATATAAATATTTACTTTTTTATGTGTAAGTATTTAGTATTTTTTATATTAGTCACTTTACGTATAGAAATTAATGTTTAAAAGAAATTCTATTTTTTAAATTATAAATTAATTATAAAGATACTGCTAACTGATTTGGCTTAATATTGACTTATATTTGTATGTATATAATGAACATGGATAAATGTTGATTAACAATGTGACAAATGGCATAATATATCAATTATTGGAAAAAGCAATATTTATTGTCAAATGTCTAAATAATATAAATTAAAATGTGTAATTAAGGAAATATATATTAACCCATAACCTGTGGATCCAATTTAATTTGATTCTATTAATTAACAAATTGGGAAAAGAATGCCAATATTAATTTATTTATTTTTTGCTTGAAAGGAGACCTTAAAGCCAATATTAATTTTTTAGTATTATTACCGTAGTGGAAAACCATATCGTGAAATGTAATCAATTTAAAATTTAAAATATTGCAAATGAATCATTATTGTGGTGGCAAAAACAATATCTTGTCAAATACTCCATCCGTTTCAAAACTATAGCTCTTTTAGCCTTTTATTTTTGGAAATATATATTAATCCATAACCCGTGTAATAAATTTAAAATTTAAAATGTTGCAAATCAATCATTATTGTAGTAGCAAAAACAATATCTTGTCAAATGTTAAGTAGTGATTCAAAATGTGTAATTATAGGAATCTATATTAATCCATAACCTACAGTCCCAATTCAAACTAATTCTATAAATGAACAAATTGGAGAATCGAAACCAATATTAATTTCTTATTATTATTACCGTAGTGGAAAACCATGACGTGCAATGTAATCAATTTAAAATGTGGCAAATCAATCATCCTAAAGAGATCAAATTTGAATCAACATAATCTTGAGAAAAATCAATCTTAAATTAAGATCAAATAAAATTATTACCCAAGTTTGAAAATTAAATTCAAATCAAGATGTAAGAGATCTTTTTTATTTTTTGATCTGGGGAGATCTCTTATATTTTTTATCAAGTCTAAAACATTAAATTGAAATCAATTTAAATTTTGAATTTAATTTGTCCTAATTCTAAACAATCATATTCAAACTCATCAAAGATTTTTTCACCATTTTCTCATATATATATATCTATATTAATCCATAACCTGTGATCCCAATTTAAACCGATTCTATCAATGAACAAATTGGAAATCGAAACCCATATTAATTTATTATTATACTGTAGTGAGAAATTATATCGTGCAATTAATGTAATCAATTTAAAATGTGGCAAATCAATCATTAATGTAATCATACTAATGCTAAAGATATCAAATTTGATACAACATAATCTTGAGAAAAATTAATTTTAAATTAAGATCAAATAAACTTATTACCCAAGTTTGAAAATCAAATTCAAATCAAGATGGAAAAAATCTTCTTTTTCAAAAAAATGGAAGAGATCTTTTATATTTTTTAAAGTCTAAAATAATAAATTGAAACCTTTTTAAATTTTGAATTTTTTCCTAATTCTACAAAAAATCAAACTCAAACTCAACGAAGATTTGTTCACCATTTCCTTTTTTTTGATAGAATTTGTTCACCATTTCCTTAATTACATTAAGCACAATTAATAATTAATAATGTAGGGAAAAAAACATATAAACAACAACTACCAATTGAGAGTTTAAATAACCTTTTAGTGAAATATGCGTTGTACGGATTATTATTAACATAAATTATGATAATAAAAAATAGCCAAGTGACCAATCTCATTAGTTTGTGTTCCTCCAATCTCCTGTTGGGTCAGTGCCTTCACTTTTAATTTCATCTCTACCAAAATGACAACTAATGGAATATTCAGAACAATGGATCTAGTTTTCCAGCAAGATAGTGCTTAAAGAAATATAAGTACTTCTAGAATTTTGTTTACATAGGAACATGTCTATCATCAAATATAGCCCAATAATCTTATTGGGAAAAATAATTGATAGAAAAAACACAATTATATCAGAGCACAAAAGCATAATTCTTTATAATTAGAATTAAAGAATAAATACAAAAAGTTGAAAAAAATCACACCTCATCAGAATTTGAACATGCGCTCATCATTGTACCAATAGGGATGTTATCTTGCTCAATGCAATATTAATCAATAATATTAATATGTATGTCATCATTGGACCAATAGGTATGTTATCTTGCCAAAAAAATACAATCGTATGACCAACCAACGCAATGCAATACTTCCCAACAATATACAGGACTAAAAGAACAAATACGGAGAGCAAAACAAGTAGATACATAAACAAAAATAAAAAAGAGGATCTCCTATAGTCTCAATTGAGCACCACACTCCATCCATGGCTACTGAGAATCGTTCATTGTCGCGTGAACCACAGTAGCCAAGATCTTTTGTAAAAGAGATCGAAAACCTAAGGCAAAATCGCAAAGAGAAATTGGTAAACTCAACTGAGATCTCAAGGAAGAAGAAAGCGAGGTCTAGGAGGAGAGGGGGAGAGAGGCATTGGTCACAGAAATCGACTCTGCGTCTTAAAAAGATCAAAGCCAAAAAATGTTCAAAAGAAAACACTAATTAAATACAATATTGAATGATATCAATTTGTAAATCCATTTAAAATTGAAATCCATTTGATACAATATCGATTTGATTTGATATACATTAAAAAATAATTAAATACAATATGAAATAAAATCAATACAATACAAATCAAATCATCAATTCAATTGAAATGAAATGAATTAATGGAGAGGTACTGAGAAATGCTCCCAAAGCGACACATGTAAAACTTAGTCTTGGGAGGGTTCGTCTTTATATATATTATTATAGATTAGAAGTAAACCCACGCGATTTGTTAAAGTCTAAATAAAAATATTTAGAGTTAGGTTTGTAAGAAAACTTAATTTGACACATTACATTATGATATATAATATATAAAACTCATAATTGATAAAATAATTAGAAAAAAATATTACTTATAGAAAAAAAAACAATTTTGTGCCATATAAAAATATGTTTTTTTTACAAAACCATATAAAAATATGTTAATTTATAGTTTTCCGACTATGAAACAATAATGACAAATAAATGTGATAAACGAAAACCAAAATTATGTCCCAATGAAATGAGGAAGAACAAAACATGATGAATAAATTAAAAGCCGTTGACTTTACAATCAATTTTTTTCCTAACAGATAAACCTTCACGATATTTCATAATCTATAATTAAAGTTATTAACAAAACCATTTTTATATGAGCTATCATTTTTAATTTAATTAATATAATTTTGTTTATACTTTCTTTGTAACAATAAATTCTGTATAGAACTATAAAATCTAAATAAATAATTTGTGGGTAGATATAAACTCTAGCTATGGCTATTGACATTGCCAACTACAAAATGAAGAGAGAAATTAAGGAACAACATAGAAAATCATTAGATTTAGCTTTTAATAATGGTTAAATAATAGCATGTTCAACATAGAATTGTTTTTTTTTTTTTGAAATCAACATAGAATTGTTTTTTTTAGGGAAATCAACATAGAATTGTTAATGTAAGATAAAATTAACAAATTACCCAAAATCTTCAAAAACGGTTTCGTTAGAGCCATTATTAGTAGTTCCACAAACTATTATTAAAGAATTTATGTAAAAGTTACACCAAAAAGAATTTATGTAAAAGTAAAAAAAAAAAAAGGCAAACCCTACAAAATCGGCTAATGTAAGTGGGCCTTTGTAAGTGATTATAAAAAGGAATTAATTGCTTATAAAGGTTTCTGTTATTTACTTTTTAAACTTTTACTCTGCCCAATTTTCACTTTTATTGTGTTCTTTTATCTTTAAAACGCATCCAAGTTTCCCTCTATTACTGTGTTCCTTTATTCTTGCAGCATAATCACTTTTCCATAATTAAATATTCCTTCACTTTTCCACCATCGTTCTCCAGCATATGTCGTGCCACCATATAGTGCATGTTTATAAAATCATTTGCACTCTTTTCAATGCATTCTAAGCTCAATTTGGAGAAATAATTCATATGTTATTTCTCCATTCACTAACATTGGAAAGAATGTAAATGGAATTCAAATGACAATCCAAACACACACATATTTGTCGAACTATTGTGGGTTTGGGTATGCACTGTTTTACCCTTCCAAGTGCATGGTTTTCTCTTTTTCTTTTCTAATCAATTTTACACTTTTTCAGAACTTTGGTATACTATTGTAATTATATAGTTTGCTATTGATAAATTGGTTTGGAATTGATAATGTTACACTGAAACCAGTCTGTAAACGGTGTTGATATGCTTATATTATTCTCATTTTGTGTGTTTTTTCAATATATGAAGATTCTTTACTTTTCTAGTGTTTCTAGTACTATAACTTTTTTGCATTGGTATGAAATTAGAAAGTTTACGTGATGCTTGTATTATGCCTGTATTATGTCCATACAGAGTTGGGTATAGTTGTAGTTTTCTTATAGTTTTAAGTTATATTTGTGCAAAAGCTTAATTTCTCGGCCATTTGAAATTCAATATTCACGAGTTTGTGTATATATTTTTGAGGTACCATTCATTGTATTAAATATTAAATTGCCCAAGTTGAATAGTTTGGAAAGAATTTTATTCACTTGGTTAATAATTAGTTCTTAAATCTTGTAAGTTGTATTGATGAAATTTGGTTCGATATTTTTTTCTCTAACACATATGGGAGTTGGATTACTTAATATTTCATGTTTTTGTGTTTGTTTATAACTGGATTGACAACAATAAATATAATGATGCTCAAATTATTGACTCTGGATTGGAGTTATGTATTAAAGTTATTAGTTATGTAGATATGGATGGTCTGGATATTCTTTTAAAATGCATATATGAATACGAGTACATCTCTATCTAAACTGTACTCATCATCATCTTTTAGATGTAAAAAAAAATGAAAAAAAAAATAATTGTTCTCCTTATAGAAGATACCTTATACTCAATATATGAAAAGCAATGTATGTATTCAAACAATTCTTCATGGACTGACTAATTTTAGCAATATGAAACTTAGCTCAAATCTTGACCCAAAAAAAAAACTTAGCTCAAATAAATAATAAATTTATCATGTAGTCATAACACTGTTGTTGCTAAAGCAATAAGATTATATCTAGGATTATTTGGGTCGAACTTTAAAATGTCATTTATTTTATTATAGGAAAAATTACATATTTAGTCCTTTAATTTAACTTTATTATTTTTTCAATTTCGTCTCTTATTTTTTTAACAAAATATAGTCTTTATGTTTTAAAAGTAAGTTTAAGTAGTCATTTTGTATCACAATCAAGTGTGTATACATGCTAAAATAGAGCAGTAAAATGCTTGAATAGATCAAGATTTAGCTATATAGATAAAGATAGAGACAATATACATGTCTATATATGACAATGAAAAAATAAATAAAAAAACTTAAAATCAATTTAATGAAAAAAAGTTATGGGAATGAATTGAAATAAAAAATGAAATTAAGGGAAAAAATGACTGATTTTGTCTATATTATATTATTATATTAGGAAACATTGAAATTCATCAACATCACAGCCCATGTGTTTCACACAACGCTTGCCTACTTCATGGTTTTTTGGTAACATTGCGTATTTGATGTTTGATATAGTGATGTTCAGATTGGGATTAATTTCAGCCATAGAACAGCATCATTTCTATCTATCGATCCTAACTTCACACGTACACGGTAGCTGTATGCCTCAAAAAAAAAAATCACACTGTATGGATGGAGTCTGATTGCAACCAATACCATATACGCAATAAGGTGATTGATTGGTTTGGGAAGTCCACTTCATTATTTCGGGACTATTTTTTCAAAATGTAAAAAGCATGTATTGCGCTATTACTGTATTAAGTAGTTAGGCTGTGGAACACGTAAAATAATGTCCATTGGTACAACACGTAAACAAATTTCCTATAAATTTTTTCACATAAAAATTACTCGTGGATTTTTTTTTCTAGAAAAAATTGTAATTTTTTTTTGTGGATTTTAAAATTTACAAGAAAAAGTATCTATAAAAGTATCATCTGGGAACATAAATCCGTAGGTGATAATAAAAATTATAATAATTAGTGTTTATCATTCCTTATAGCACTTGAATGACGTACTCTACTCATGGTTGTAGGATCATACACAACTTGGGTGAGTTTTCAAGTTTATGCACAATTTATAATCTTATTTGGAATAATTGACACTTTGTGACAGCATTTAGGTGCATGTACATGAGAGGTATCAAAACGACTTAAATTATCATTCTATTACATTTTTATGGTGTGTTTTGTATGAATTTCAATCTTCAATATTTAACGTGTGCAAAATTTCCCGACATGACCACAATATAAACATGAACACCACCACATATACTTCTCTTTGAACTTCTCAGTCCTTGCCCCTGTTATTTTTTTATAGGCCAATTGGTTAGTAATTAATATGTTAGTCATTAGAAGGAAATGGGAGGAATTCGAACTCTGATACTTCAACTTACACCATCTTATGTCCCTTGACGCATGTCCTGTTCTTTAGACGCCAAACACCAAGATGTCTTGAATACCGATACACTTTTTTGTTGTTTAACATTCTCTTGAATTCTAGAGGGTGGCTTTGTAATATTTTATTCTCATTTTGAATTCTAGTATTATAAATTTATATTCTGTCAATGTCTGGTTCTGTTACTCTATGTCACATGATCAAATTTTTTATTAAGTTTTTAATAAAAATAAAAAAAAATCTGACACATTCAATGAAATATACAGTGCTAACACACTAACATATCTCACAGAGTGACATAACATGCTTAAGATCCGCTATATGCTTCATATTTTTTTTGTTTGTCTTCTATGACTGAGATCTAGTATACAAGATTCCATTGCTTCAAATATCTAGTTTCTTTTTTTTAAAGAAAAAAAAAATTGCTTACTCAAATTTAATAAGATCAGTATCTTTTGGGAGAATACAAAGTGTGTCTTTGAACCTGCACCAAACATGTCCTACCACTTTATTTATTAATCGGTGCTGCAGCCAGAAAGTAAAACAAGTTTCTTTTGCAACTTGTGCTGCCACCTAAAAGAGCAGTGTCAGTGCTTTCTTTTCTTTTTTGATGTATTATATGCAACCAGCATCCACAAAGTGAAGCGGATTATTGGTCCCAATGCCTAACTTTTTGGAGAAATTAACAAGACCAAAGCCATCTTGGTTTTCTCTTTGTGGCTCTTAACATGTTCCTACCTTATTTTCTTTTTCACTTTTCATAATCATATCATCTCAGCTCAGCTTAATGCTCACTTATGAAGAAAATAATCAGACCAAAGCAATTAATCAAGCATCTTTGTACCTTTTTACCTTTTCTTCTTGGGATTCTTTTTACCTTTTCTGTTCTGTCTACATGATTTTAATTTCCAAGTTTGTAATAATGTATATAGGATTTTGATTACATCTATGTTTGAACTTTCACCAATAACAAGAATTTCCAAGGAAAAGAAGAAAAAAATAAGGTTATTAATATTGTTTTAACCGTTACTTTTGATAAAGAATATTAAAATCTGCTTCAAACGAGGTACACACATTTATCATGTGAAGTGAACTACCCCGTTTTGAACTCAATGATAACCATGAGGACCATAATTTGTCATTAACACATGAATAGGATATTAGATATAACAAATAATTACTAAACCACAACATAGATGGTAAACGCATATTCTTGGCAAGGAAAAGGTCACCCGTTCAATTTTTCACTCTGCTAATTGCTAATTGATCTGCAGGGAAAACAATAATCCTATTCAGTAGCTACATTATCAATCATTAAATCACAACAATATTCCAAAAGTTATGGTTGAAATTTCTCTCTGTTATCAGTTTGTAACATATATTTCATATTCATAACTATCAAATCAATGTAATTGCTTTAAGCCATGAAAAGCATATATTTGTTCAATTTCTTGCTTGTTACTACAACTCTTTACAAAATGAATGTTTACACATAGATGTATTGTATTTGTATCCCTATAATGGCATTACATAGTTGATGTGTACAATTATGCTTGCCAATTAACTTAGCAGACTTCTATACAATGAGGAGAGATTGTTAGTTTCATATTGCAATAATTCAATGAGTGAGAAACTTAATCTCTTGCTATCTCCGAGCTCGAGTTTGACTTTGATGTCTTTCCACTAACACCTGATAACTGCTTTAGGAGGGCCAGAGCTTCTTGAGCATGTTTCTTTGTGTTGGTATTCCCATGCTTAAAGGCTTCAACCAAGCCTCTCACAAGAGACTGATTGAGTGCATGCCTATGGCTGAGAGTATGATCCACTCTCAATATCTTCTCCAACATCCAAATTGTCTTCTCCCGGAGCTCCTCAGATCTAACCCTTGTGAAAAGTGTGATCAAAGAATCAACAGCACCCAGTTTCTCAAGCTCGTCAACAACTCTTTTGAAACTGGGAGATGTGTAGTCTACTACTAGAGTAGATAGTGCTTCCACTGCAGCAATCTGAACATTAGTGTCATTGTCATTGAGGATATCAACCAGTGGCTTGACACAGTTGCTCTTGAGAAGGCACAACTCACTATCTTCCTCACAGGGGCTGTTGTGAATGGGACATGTGGAAGGTTTATTAGAGGCTCTCCCACACATGAACACTAGTGAACAGGAGAAACCACTGGAAGATGGCACTTCAGAGTCCGTAGCAGTAACTGACCTTCCAAATTCTGACAGGTTTTTCAACCCAATAGAAGCAAGTTGTTTTGCTTTTGGTTTTGAAGTATAATCCAGCTGCTCACAGAAAATGGACATGAGATGGTTCTCTCTAACTACATTAAGAGTTTGCTGATCAAGGTTCCTAGTGAAGTGAAGCAGGAGACCTAGAAGACCTTCCTGCATGCCTGATGCAGTATGTGAAAACCTCGCATTGGAAACATGCCGCTGGTTCCTGAGAGTAACAACAGTCCATTTCACAAAATCACCTCCTAGAAGTGTCTGCACTTCATCTTCTGAGAGGGTAAGATTGGCAAGTATCTGTGCTGCATCTGATCTCTCATCATTTGTAGATTCGTTATCTAACAGTTTTTCTTTAAGTATAGTAAGCTTGTCTGAAAGTCTCAGCTCATTTGTAATATCTTGACTAGACCATTCAGATAGCAGTCTTGTAAGCTTGAAAGCAAACACTATGTTCAACTTCTTTGTGTTGAAGAAATGGTGTGATCATTTCAAAGCCACCCCCAAACATGATATGCATTGCCACAGACTCTGAATAAGATAAACAAATGTATAACACCATGCACCATACATGTCAGTGTCAAGATTGCAGATAGCTATATATAACAAAACAACAATTTCCCAACAAAAGCAAGAGGGCCTCCACTTATGCCATTTTGTTCAAGTAATCTCATCTAAAACTATTTTGCTTAAGTTTAAAGGCTGAAAAATAAGCAGTAACTAAAACAATGCTGAAATCATCGTCTAGATTCTAGAAAAGGGGTGAAAAGGAAGGAGAAAAATAAGGGGAAAAATGAACTTCGATAATTACAAGAAACTGAATTACCTGATGCCTGAGGAGATGATGCAATTCCACAAAGAATGCGAAGAATGGCCACTTTACACTGAGAGGATAAACAGTTTAACAGCCCCAAAAGTCTGAAAACAATAATTTCTGACTGCATTGGATTTCCATTATTGTCAGCTGATGCTAATTCCCAATGCCCCGGCTTAGATACTATATTTGCAATTGTTGAAGCAGCTAATGACTTCAGCTTATATGAAGGATCCTGCTCATCAAAGAGAACTTCTATAAGAGATGGAAGGACTGAACACTCAATAAGGATGGTCGCATTGTCATCTAATCCTGACGAGCTATATAATACTCGCAAACTTGGTCCTCTTCCTTCTGGTTTAGAAAGCAGTTCAACAAATACTCCGGCACATTGCCTAGCAATTTGTTTTTTACAGCTATTTGTCAAGGTTATCCTTCCCACCAGAGAAGCCATCTTTATCTTTACACCATCAGAACCTGCTCCATAATTCACCCAAATTCCAATTTAACATATTTAATTTTATGTGCTGACCAAAAACCATGTTGAAACATCACCAACTTTCTATTTTGGGGCTCTATATTCATCCCATAGAAAAAAGATAAATGTAGTGAGTCCTTCAACTGATATTTTTAGTTCTATGTAGCTTATAATCATCAGCATATACTCCATCTGGAAGAAGCAGAAACTAGAGTGATACATACCATCGCGTAACCGTGAAATTAATGGTTCAAATCTTCCAGCTGCTGCCAAACACTGAACATTATCCTCCACCTTCTCTATCTGCCTTAGGACTTCCTCAGCTAAACTGGACAATGATGGAAACTCCAGGTTTCCGGCCATACTTGAGAGAAGAACCAATGCACCTTTCTCTGATGCAATTCTTATGCAACACTCTTCATCACTGCAGAACTCTAGTAATAACTTGACAGCATACTCTCTCTCTTTCTCAGAGCTCCCAAAAAGACTCTGTACGGCCAATCTAGTGATACCCCGTTCAAGCATGATTTTCTAGCAATAAGTAAAAAACTTGAATCAGAAACAGTAGTAGCGTCTGTGCCAGAAACCAACTGAAAATACAATGGCCCAGAAAGCAAGGGTTACAAAATATATATTTAGCACTGATACAATGTAAATAATTCCTTATCCTTTTATTTTGTTTTTGGATAATTTGTCTTTGTGATATCAACATTATGATAATTATATGACATGAAAAATCAGCACTCTAGTATCCATGAGAGAAAAAAAAAAAGAGGTGAAATCAGAACAACAGCCATCTGTTAATGTTTTCTTCTCACTTCCTCTCACACTCATCCATCATATAAGATTTGCTTGGGCACATCTTGTGCTTCCCAGCTTTTGGGGCCGTTTATAATAATTTTTTATTAATAAAAAAAAGAAAGATAAGATTTACTATGCATTTTTGTACTTGAAAATCAGTTGTAGATGGTGATAATAATTTCTAGGAATACATATAAGGTTTAGAAGAGTAGCCATGGAAGTGACGGAACTCTAAGCAGATTTAAAACTTGTTTGCTTCAACTCATAGAAGCATAATTTAGAATCAATTACAGTCTGTTGTAAAGAAAAAAAAATATACTGTAACAAGCTTTTTTTTGTGTATGATTTTAACAAACCCATTATTTCCCAGTTTCCTTATCCCAAGTTAATTCTCTTTGTTTTCCTTTTCCAACCCTTAAAACTGGCACTTCAACATATTGGATTGGTTGGTGACACTGAAAACATGCAAAATAAGCATAGAAATAAGAGTGACAAAACTAACCCTGCTTTCTTCATCGTTGGTCAAGCTAAGCAAAGTCATCAGAGTTTTGCTTCTCAAACGTGATCCAACGGTTTTGGAGTTATTATCCAAGACATTCAGCATGAACAGAACAATACCAGCATCCCTGATCAAGTCCCTGCTACTGGGGTCCTCTTCAGAGACGTTGTAAACGTGATCCAGAACACGCTCAACTTCATCCACAGACAAGGAATCGTCTCTGAAGAGCTTCACCTGGTTATAGAACTCTGTATGATCATCACCAGTGTCAACCCCAGAAGCACGACCCAAATCCATCACACACAAAAGAACACAACACAAACCAGAAACATAGGGGGCAGAGAGAAAGACGTGTTCTGTTGCTTTGTTTGGGAAAGGAGTAAAAAAAAAAAAAGTCAAAATTTCACTTCGGTGTTGACTTTTCTGTTGACTGTGGACCGGAGGCACCTATATTTAAAAAATAAAGGCTTAATTGCATTTTTAGTCCCTCAGTTATTGCAATTGTGCAATTTGAGTCTCTCGGTTTTTAATTGTGCGAATTAGGTCCCTCAGTTATCCTAATTGTTACAATCAAGTCCCGCTATCACTATGTTGTCCAATTTTTAACACCTAGAGCCAACGTGACACACGCGAGGACTGACTCACACTAAATTAGGTCACCTTGGCATGGTGTAGGTAGCCAAAAAAAATTTCAAAGCAAGTCGGGTAACACGTGATGCAATACATGTTGCTTAAAATTTTTCACGTTTGAGAGTCTTTGTTATGTCGTCAATGCCAAGATGTCCCGACTCAATGCCAAGGTGACCCGATTTAGTGTAAAATCAATCCTTACGTGTGCCACGTAGGCTCTAGGTGTTAAAAATTAAACGATATAGGGATATGGGGACTTGATTGCAACAATTGGGATAACTGAGGGACCTAATTCGTACAATTAAAAACTGAGGGACCTAAATCGCACAAACACAATAACTGAGGGACCAAATATGCAATTAAGCCAAAAATAAATTAAATAGATTTTTAGTCCCATGGCGTCTTCCTCGTTCTGGTGTCACTGGTGTGGGGGTCTCGTAGGCGCGTGTTGCCGCGTCTCATGGCTCCTCTGGTTCTACCTCCTCTTCGCCTTCGTCGTCACCAACAAGGGCGCAAGGGAAGCCTTGTATAATAAAGGGTATAAGGAATACAGGCTTGGGGATTGATCCAATTGGTTGCAGAAGAGGGTTGACAATACCAACACCTGAAACAGGATCAGGATCCGATTTCCATTCCCAATTCCTCGACGACAAGTTCTACACTGAGAACTTGTCCGCGCTTCAGGTTAGGTTTCCTCTACCCCTTTTGGATTTCAGTTCTTGAGATTGATTGCTTTTCTGGGTTCTGATCAAAATTCGAGCTTGCATGTGATCGAAATAGGGGGGTGAATTTGAGCACAGACCGGAGAAGGAGGGGTTACGAATTAAAAATTTAGAAAATTGGGTGGGAAAAAATAAAAATTTCAAAAATATTTTTAATTTTAAAACATGATCATAAAGAATATTCAACCATATTCTTTGCTCATCTATACCTATTAATAAAAAAAAATCCTAAAATAATTAATTTGTTTAGTGTCTTAATTTATATTTTCAAATTGTCTTTTTTATTGAAATATTAAATTTAAATTTAAAAATAATTATTCCATAACTACAATTATCATATATAATTATATATAATTATGCAACAATAAAAAAAAGACACATGCCCGGCCGGCACTGGAGTCCAGTGCCTGACTCCCTCTAGTTTCTATAAAAGAAAGATTAAAAAAAGAAGAAATTTTTTTAGACTAAAAAGAGAATTTTTGCATTTATAGGTATTAAAAAACATGGCTGAGACTGGATGAACCACCATCTGGGTGCTTTATTTTTAGAACAGTTATTATCATTGTTAGATTTAGTGAAATTTCTCATCAACGATTTATATTTTTTACCGGATACCGCATATCTCAGTCTTTTTTATTTTTAAATGGGTCCACTAAGTATTGTATATTTGCACTTTTTAGTCCTTTAAATATATCAAATTTTCAAAAACTAACCCACTAATAACCTAGATCTGGAAACCCTCCCTATCCCACACCACCGCCACCACTCCCCCTCCACCGTCCACCCTTTTATTGTTCCACCCCCATGGCCCCATCCCCTTGTCCATAATTCAGAAAAAATCCAAAAAAAACCAGATCTGAAGCCACACACACGGTGGCCATGGCGGCTGAGTGGAAATAGTTCCCCGATTAGAACTGCCATCTAAAATGCTACCAGTATAATGTTCTATCAAATGAACAAAATAAAACCAGACAGGCAAAGTGGCTCTTAACGATTATTTCTTCTCATCTGATGGCTTGTCATTCTTCTGCTGCGGCTGGATAAACAATACAATCAGAAAACTTACAGCAGCACAGGAAATGGAACAAGATATCATTTAGAAAAGAAAAGAAAAACTAGAAAAATGATAAAGCACTAGGCATAAAAGATGATATAGCAAATTTACAATAGCACTTTCGAATACGATAGTAGCAGCAGGATCTGTTTATTATCGTCCTTCGTGCACAATATTAACCCTCCAAAAAAATGACACCCCCACTAGATCTGTTTTTTAAAATTGTTTGGATCTGGCGTTTTGTTATTTTTGGGTAAAAATTGTTGCTTTTTTACATGTTCAGATTTTGTGAATCGAAGAAGCATCAGAGGCATTTGGGTGATGGTGGGTAGTGAAGAAGAGAAGCTACAGAGGAAAAAGAAGAAGAACATTGTTTCCGGATTAAGAATTTTGTGCTGTTTATGTTAATCTTAAAAATGTTGGGCCTTAGTATAAATATTCTTAGCAGGTTACCAAACCTGCTATTGTAGGTAAAAAACAGTGCTCCAAAAAGGAAGCACTAGCCTTCACTTTAAAACATATTTAATCTTAAAAATATGAAAAAAATACACTCACCTCCCTTAAGGTTTACTTAAATGACATACACACCTCCTCTATTTTTAAAATGAACACTTACCTCCCTTATTATTTAAATCATGTGACACCGTTAACCCCTGTGATCAATTTCCGTTACTTTGTTTGTAGTCTCTGTTACCTTTGTTTGAGGGTGGCTTTTAGCATGAGACACTTTAGCATGTCTTTACCGTGAATCATCAAAATGGACCATAAGATATATGATTAAATAATTGGATGGTCCAGATTTAATATAGGCTAACTTTTGGAGATAAAGACAAAATTGAATAACACCGTGCACCTTCCTCCATAAGATCTCTCCCCACACTCTAGAAACATATCCAGGCAGCGAACGATCCGTTGTCACAACGCCAACCCACCGCCGTTGATGACACCCGTACCACCGTCAGCCTCAAACGACAACGATCTACCGGTGGGTGACAGATCCGGCGTCCCCGAACTAGACGCGGACAACGAGGCATCGTCGCCGCAGACCAAGACGGCGTCTATGTGGATGTCAAGGAAGCGGGTGTTGCATATGGATTTTTCTTCTCTCCTTCTTCTCCATTCGTTGACCAACTCTAGCACTATGCTAACAGGTAGTTACCACAACAATTGTGTGAGCTTAAGGTGAGAAGTTTCATCGTTTCTAGTAGCCATGGTTTCCAAAAGAGTAGGCCATTGTGTGCAAAAGGTACCGTTGATGACATCAATTATGTGGAGCTTGGTCTCTCCTTCTAAGGCCTCCAAGATGGCACCATTTGAAGCACGTGAAAGTTGTCCAGGGGCTTACCTCTTGAAACTTGAGGATATATTAACTTTCTGGCTGAATCGAAGGAGTGGCTGTTTCCATCGTTACACCCTACAGACCCGAGAGCAAGCATGCTGGTTTTTGTTTCTGCCCTTCTTTTGGTTTTATTTTAATTTTTTCTCTAACAGAAACCTAACGGCGTTTAAGTGACGGGAGGTGATTGTCTTTAGAAAAATAGAGGGGGTATCTGTGTTATTTAGATATACCTCAAGGGAGGTTAGTGTAATTTTCCCTAAAAATATTTATTTCAATGTTGAAAATGATTAAAAAAAGAATAAATAATATTGAAAATAATTGACCATCACAGAATCCTAACCCTCCAAGCATTAAATTTGTGGATGTCATTAACTCTTATGGAATATGAACTGCTTCAAGGAGACTTTGTTTTGTCAAAATACTTTCCCTAGTGGATGTCATTAACATCAACGGATGTCACTTCTTCACACATGTAAGCTTTTGTCATACGATAATAGGAATAAAAATAATAATTTTAGATTTTGAAAGGATGAAAACTAGAGAAAATTTTTTACAAGTACTTCAAATATTCAAGTCTTAAAATAGAAATCTAAGCCCATTAATATTTTAACTGGTAGGGGTTCTTATGTAAACTTAATGTGTGGGTGTGTTACCAAAAAAAGTATTAACATATTAAATCAAACTGCAATGATTTAATAGAAGGCAATATTGTCCATTATCTAACTTTTCACATGTTATATACAATGTAAGAGCATCTTTATACATGATGTAACCAATAATTTTTCTTTACCTGATGACAATAGCTCTGCTCAATGGGGGTACCAAGAATAATATGCCAATATCAAATGTCCATGACAAATCAAAGTCTGAAAGAACTCATTTCTTTTCAAAATCCTTTTTTTTTCTAAAAGAATATTTTCCCATCAACATCATCAGCATGAATCTCAAGACAAGCGTACTAGATTCTTGAACAACTAAGCATGAAGGAAGCAGAATATGCAATTATCATTGGGAATAAGGTAGGCATAGTAAACATACCAGTACCACTAATGGATCCTATGTGCCAGCACAACCTGCAGAGTTGTAGTGCACCTTCCCATATTCCAAATGGGGAATTTAGAAGAGAACATGGAATGTTCCTTCCATTTCTCAGAGAATTTCATGCTGAAAATGGAGAATAAGATTGTGGGAAAACACTGTTTGCTATGCTAAGTGACCCTCACAAATGCATGAAACCTCAAAGAAACATGAGAGTGATTTCTACCGGGAACCTGATTCTCATACCTTTCAACTCTTTCCCTCCATGGTGGATTCCAAATTAGCCTCTTCTTCAATCTTCATAGTCCACTGTCACACACAAATCCAACTTTTCGCTGCCATGAATTCCTCTTAAGCCTTCACCTAAACACACCCTTTTGCTGCCATAAATTCCTCTTAAGCCTTCCCCTAGCTACCCATCTCAACACTTGCACTTGCAGCCTTCTCTATCCAACTTCTATCAGTCTCATCAACAACACAAGCAAAAGAAGATGGTAGTGCATGCTTAGAGCAGCTTATGTTTCTTATGAATCAATGCATTTTTATTGCAAATTATGTGTTCAACTACCTTTGAATTGAATGATGCTTTTGTGTGCAGAGTTTTGAGGAAAAACCTGTAACTGTTGGGCCATGGGGAGGCAATGGAGGAAACCGTTGGGATGATGGTGTATATTCAACAGTGAGGCAATTGGTGATAGTTCATGGGGAAGGGATTGACTCCATCCAGATTGAATATGACAAGAATGGAAGTTCTATCTGGTCACAGAAGCATGGTGGAAGTGGAGGCCATAAAATTGACAAGGTGAATTTTTCGTTGCCCTTATATTATCTGATCTTGTTTATGGTAGAAGATGCTTGTTGGTACTAATCAAATTAGTGCATCATATCAACTAAAACATTTATGATTGTGGTGCAGATCAAGCTTGATTACCCAAATGAGTTCCTAACATCCATTGATGGATACCATGGTAGCTTAAATCAACGGCGAGGGCCGGTCTTCATCCGATCACTGAGCTTTGAGAGTAACAAGAAAACCTATGGACCATTTGGAGTTGAGCAGGGAACATATTTTTCCTTGCCAGTGACTGGGGCCAAGATTGTTGGGTTCCATGGCAGGTATGGTTGGCACCTAGATGCTATTGGAGTCTATTTGAAGTCCTATCAGCAACCAAACCCATCCAAAACTTTGACTTATTCACAGAACTACGTTGCTAACACTACTGAGAATGTTGGTTATTCTGTAATACATGGAAGTGTTGGCCAAGGCTATGATATTGTTCTTGCTGTAAAACAGAAAGATGATTTAAGCAAACCTCAACCAACCGGGAAGATTGTTAGCATCAAAGAACCTAACAATATTGAACCAAAAGAAAAGGTAAGAGAAAGTGTTCCTTAATTTTCCTCTCAACTCATGTTTTGGCTTTTGCACCAAATGAAAATGAGATTCTTTATTCACTCCAGATAGCTCCTGTGGTGAAGGCACCACCAATGGTTGAAGGTGTAGTCACATATGGGCCTTGGGGTGGTGCTAGTGGATATGTATTTGATGATGGACCTTACACAGGAATCAGGCAAATCGATTTGTCCCGCAATGTGGGAATTGTGTGGATTAGAGTTTTGTATGATCTGGATGGGGAGGCCATATGGGGATACAAACATGGTGGGGTAGGAGGATTCAAACATGAAAAGGTAAACTAAGAGCTAGCAAGCCCTTCTGATTCACTTCTACCTAATAAGCTAGGCAATCAGATTGATTATCTTAGCAATTTTTGTGCACCATTTTGCAGATAATCTTTGATTTCCCATACGAAGTCCTAACTCATATATCAGGCTACTATGGACCTCTGATGTACACGGGGCCTGCTACCATAAGGTCACTTACTTTCCACACCACCAAAAGGGTGTATGGACCATATGGAGATGAACATGGAACTTACTTCACAACAAAGCTGAAAGAAGGAAAGGTCATTGGCATTCACGGTAGAAAAGGTTTATTTCTAGATGCTCTTGGTGTACATGTGTTAGAAGGAAAAGTACTAGTGCCAGTGGTAACATCTCCTTCCAGGGAAATCATCCCAAGAGCACCAAGTATTACTGAAATAGACAGTGCTCCATGGCCAGCCAAATTCGTACTTGCTAAATCAGCACCGATTGAAGAGGTATGTATTCCTTAAATCATTTTATCATGCTTTACTTTTTGATACATCAACTTTTAGCAAATATATATTGAAGACACTTAAGACTTGGACATTATTTGCAAAAGATATTCTATTCTATTCTATTCACTAATTCCCCCTATTTCACAGGTTCCTCGTGGTGTGATTAAAGAACCAGCTCCATGTGGACCAGGTCCATGGGGTGGGGATGGAGGTAGACCCTGGGATGATGGTGTCTTTAGTGGGATTAAGCAGATTTATTTGACAAAAGCACCTGAAGGCATTTGCTCAATTCAGATTGAGTATGATCGAAACAAGCAATCTGTATGGTCTGTGAAGCATGGTGGTAATGGAGGAAACACCATGCACCGGGTATGAATATGATTCTTAAATTTTTCCACTGTGTTTTTAAGCACATTCCACTGTTTCATATTTACCATATTGTTTTGTTGGGTCATGATTGCTAACACAAACAGGATTTGCTTATTCATTCTTAGTCTTACTCATGCCTATATTGTGATTTTAGATAAAGTTGGAGTTCCCACATGAGGTGTTGACTTGCATATGTGGCTATCACGGTTCAATTACTACGGATGAACAGCATTTAATCATTAAGTCACTGACTTTCTATACTAGTAGAGGAAAGTATGGTCCATTTGGCGATGAAGTAGGGAAATTTTTCACTTCAACCACAACAGAGGGCAAGGTGGTGGGTTTTCATGGGAAGAGTAGCATGTACTTGGATGCTATTGGGGTCCATATGCAGCACTGGTTGGGAAGTCAGAAAACTTCAAGGTCATCATCCCTCTTCAAGCTATTTTGATTTGTGAAGAACGATAAAGTGTGAGCAGAGTGATCACGGTTACTGGTGTACTATCTAAATAATGATTTGGTAGATGTTCTAAGTTCTAACTATAACTATAAGATTTGTTTTATAATTGTGAAGAATATTAGTGTCAGTTACTTACACCTCAAGGTTTGGCTTAATTTAAGATATTTTCAATTGTTGCACCAATATCTTGGCCCCCTCACTGTCTTGCAAGCTATAAAAAGCAAAGTAATTAATATTCATGATTCGTATACTCATGGTCATGGGCTTGAGTCATGAAAATAGTGGCACAGAAGAAGGAATGAAATGTATATTTTAGATCTTGTCCTCTTAAAATGGAAAACTAGGGGCCTATGCTCTATACAAAACTTCAAAAACAGAAAACAAAGTAAAAACATGACATATTTGTAATTAAAAGGAAAACTAAAAAATGTAAACAGAAACCAAACAGGTCCTAAGAATTTTCAGTCATTGAAATACTATTTGAAGTAGAAAAACGTACCCTCTACAGACCAATACATTGCTAGTTATGAATCTTACCCTCACTTTAGAGCAGACTAATATGTAGGTAAGACACTTGCAATTGAGGGACTCATACCAACTGCAAGAGTGACTTGTGACAATTTCTTTTCACTCCAATAATCTACTGACCAAAAAGAGATTATGTACATTAACGTAAATAAATTGATTTTATTGTGATCATTCATTTCATGAATAGTTTATAAACATGAAAACTGATTTCCTGGTTTTCAATATGTACAATAAGACAGGACGGTCAGATATCCGATTGATGAGAAGCTACGAGAAAAATGAGTGGACAAAACAATCTGCATTGGTTTCAAGATGCAAGTTTCATTGCATTGTCCTTCAAGCCAGCTCCTTAATAACCACTTTTTTTCCACCACTTTTACCAAATGGAACATGCGGCAAACGTCATGAACTAGTGCAGTTCCTTGCACTCCACTTGTCCAGACTCCAGTAAACTCAAATTCATCTTTTGAGAATTACTGGCTTCTAGAAAGAACCTGCAATGCAACCAATCAAAAGCACACCATATAAAGACCCTACCAACAATTTCTAAGCCCCCAATAATATTACATAAAACTATGGAGGGTTGCACTTTGGGGAACAACTCTTAATCATGCTGGAAGTGGCTACCTTGACCTTGAAGAATTTCATAATCTGCTTATATCACGGCCAAATACAAGAGTTGTAATCCAGTTGATAAATACATAGAACCTGTTCCTCCAGCTGACGACACGTGTAATATACGCAGAGCGCCAAATAAAGAAACTCAGAACTCCAGCCAGAGCTACCCCTTTTGCATCCTGCAAGAGCTTGTAGAAAGTGTGAATCACACTAAGGTTTTTAAAGCACCTGCGGTAAGTAGCTTATGAATGATAGATATTACCTTGTTCTGTCTAAGGTCAACAAGAGCCTTGTATCTGCCAATAGTTGCCATGCTTCCAAGGTGCTTGTAAACAAATGGATCCCCAAATTCTATTTCTTTTACACTGTTTGCATGGCCTGCACCTGCTTCACCAATTTTGTTCAACAGAGCTGCTAAATATTTACCTTGCCTCTCTGCCACCTGTGAAACTCAAGTGGATTAATGCATCAAATGTAGAAACAAGCAACACTACTTTACCAATGAACCATTACATATAAGCAACTAGTGAACCCAATATCACTTACTTGGGCCAATGCTGGAAGTGTTGGTCTTCCAGTACTTTCAACAAATCCACTGCAGTCACCTATTGAGAACACATCCTGTACTGAAGGAACGCGAAGCCACTCATCAACACCAATCCTGTGAGGAAAGAACTTTCAGAATTTGCTTTGGGATAATAGACTATAGAAAAGTTGTGGTTACTATATGTACCTGATCCTGCTTTCCTTGAATATGACAAATAAAAAATATTCTAAATCTATACCCATAAATCAGCTGCAGCTTTGTAAAATTGCCATGGATGTCACTGGGAAGTCAATGCAACAGTGTTGAGTAAAGAGACTAACCTTCCACCAGGAGCTTTTGGGAGATCCAAAGATTGAATAATAGATGATGGACCAACACCAGTAGACCATACCAACAACCCATATGGAACCTCAGTACCATCACTAAGGATAATCTTCTGAGCTTTAACATCTTTCACAATGCCGCGAACAAGACGGACTCCTGACTGAGATAAACTACAATAATTGGAAAATGTAAAACTAATATAGAAAGCTCAACTAGCTACTATGATGAAGTGTTTCATCTGTATATGAAAGCCATAATTCTTGAATAAACATGGTATCTATAGACACAAGCAATCAAAAACCTCAAGATAATGTTAAAATAACTTCTGCCAATGGCTTTATTATCTTTTCCTATTGTTATTTTAATGTATTGGTTGTGCCTATAGATAGTGTTCATGTTACCAAAATTACTCATATGAATTATTCCAAATGCAGAAATGCCCCCGTCTCACCTTTGTCAATTGCTTGGTAGCATAGTGCCTGAGTCGGTCATCAAAGGAAGACAATATCTCATTTGCCTAATAGGGCACGAATAAATTGGTCAACAACCTTAGAAGAAATATTTGGCATGCTTAAAATGGTAATTTACTACCCCAAAAAATGGTTTCCATAAGTTTGCATCACATTTCTGATGCTATTGAGCATACCTCAATCAAAGTAACATGGATGTAATCCTTCACGTGGGCATATCTTTGACGAACATCCTTTGTGATAAAATCACTAAGTTCACCACTGAATTCAACTCCAGTAGGACCACCCCCCACAACCACACAGTGCAAAAGCCTTTCTTTTTCCTCTTCTGCAATCCCTGCATCCAAATAAAAACACAGAAAGTAATTGCCATGACTCTCAATATTTTCCCAACATTTTTTAAACCATTGTAGCAAACCTGGGACATCTGATAGCATCAAGTTCAGCAACAGCTTCCGACGAATTTCCTGTGCATGGTGAACTTCACGGAGAAAAATGGCATGTTCTTTGACCCCTTGAATTCCAAAAGTGGCAGGCTGTGATCCTAATGCAATTACTAGCTTGTCATATGAGATTGTAAATTTCCATGGATCTATTGTCTGTGTTCCTTCATTTACAGTCTCACAGTGCACCTTCAAAACCAAACATCAAATAATTTTTTTTCCATAAGCTAGTCCACTCCTTTTTCCAAATTCCCATGTGAATGTGACAAAAATGTTCAATATAGTAAGTGACTTATTCTTCATCACTTAAGGTAGTTCACACATTCCATACTCAATACAGCCTAAAGTTTTCTTTTTTATTACATTTCCGGATAACAAAAATCATGCAGTTTGTTAAAAGATGTAATGTGTAGCTCACACTGCTAGTCAATAGTCACACGCAGTCTATTTTTTGAGGAACTAATTGAATCCAATAATAATTTTCATAACTGTTTTAATTTTGTTCACCATAATTGTGAACCATTTTAGAAATTGAAGTACTAGAAAAAGAATACTACATAATATCTATCAAGTTAACACATGACACACCATATGGTTATGTGGATCAATGGCAGTACAATTGGCAAGGAAGAAATAAGAACCGGGCTCCCTAGAGATAGCTGGTTGGATCCTTGCAATGGGTTCAGCAACTGATCTAAACTCAAGAGTTCCAACACAAGTGGAAGCCAAGAGAGGTGTGAAGACCATGTGGTTACGAGGTGAGACACAAACAATGTCATAGATGTGAGGGTCCAACCCCTTCATGAGCCTGCACCCGGCCCAACCTGAACCCAAAACCACCACCCTTGGTTTCTCATGTGGCTTTGTTGCTTCCAAACCCGAATAGTTATAATACTCATCAGGCTTAACACAAGTAGAATTAGGCTTCTCCTGAACAGACTCAGTGGGGTGGCGGGACTGGGAGGAGTTGAAGTGGGAGAGAAAAGTGAAGGATGGTGGTAAAAGTAAAAATGGGTCAGTTCTTTTGGGTCTTTGAGATGATGATGCTTTAATGGTGGTGGAAAGCTTGGAGAGGTTTCTTAACCAAGCCATGCTATTGCTATTGCTATTGCTATTGCTAGCTAGTTCTGGTTTGGTCTCAACCTCAAAATGGGTTGGTTTTCAGTGGATTCCTTTTTTTGTTTAATATATGAGATGGCAGATATGCATCACAAAATTTAGATTGGGGGTGGAAAGTGAACCAAGTGCTGAAGCTCCAAAGATGTGGGCTTTGTGATATGTACCTGTTATGCTAGTAGTTATGTTTTCAGATTAACTTTCTAATCACACATACATGGTTTTTTATATGAACATACATATCTGCAGAACTATTAGTTTTTGCGAGTTTATTTTTTTTCAACACACACATATCCGTGGAACTATTAGTTCCGCGAGTTGTAATTCTCCGCGGAACTATTAGTTCCGTGGGTTTATTTTTTTCCAACACACACATGTCCGTGAAACTATTAGTTCCGCGGGTTATAATTCTCTGTGGAACTAATAGTTCCGCGAAGAATTATAAACTCGCAGAACTAATAGTTCCGCGAAAATATATGTGCACGTAGAAAACCACGTATGTGTTATTAGAAATTCCCTTAACTTAATATATAAGGTGGGCCATGACCAAAAAAAATTAAATATATAAGGTGGGCCAGCTTGCTGTGTTATAGTATTCAGATTGGGAAATGGTAAATACACCCCACACTTTTTAGATATACACCCCATTTAATGCTGAAATTTCAAAAATACCCTCAAAATTCGCGTGCATTCTGAAAACTGGAGTTTCCGGAATATAATTTTACATTCCGGAAACTGGATCCAAAATTGCATTCCGGAAACTGGAGTTTCCGGAAACTGGAGTTTCCGGAATACAAATTGTATGGAAACTGGAGTTTCCGGAATACACATTTGACTGGAGTTTCCGGAATACAAATTTGCATTCCGGAAAGGAATACACCCCACAATTCAAAAAATTTGCATTCCGGAAACTGGAGTCCAGTTTCCGGAATACAAAATTGCATTTCGGAAACTCCAGTTTCCGAAATATACGTAAAAATGGAGGGTATTTTAGAAATTTCCATAATTAAGTGGAGTGTATGGCTAATTTTTTGTGGTGTATATACCAATTCCCTTCAGATTTTGTGTCCCACCTTGATAGCTCAGATGGAAAGCTAGGGGGAGATGTTGTTCAAGGGTATGAGTTTCATCTCCACCCAAGCCCCATTCGCCAATCTGCGGGTGTGTGTATGAAAAAAAAAAAAATAGTTGCAGCCGTAGGGTGGGCCAGCTCATGCTTATTGACAATTATCTTCATATGATTTTTTGGCATTGTGAATCATTCTTACATAGGTACAAAAGTTTAATATGCATTTATTATTCATCAAGATATATTAAACTTGTTTTATCTTCTCATTTCCTCCATAAGTCTGCTCTTCCTTTCAAACATATACATGTGTGTATATAAATATTAATTGCATTGAGTGCATTATTAACTGAAATTGTATGATCCATAGCATAGCATTTCTAATAATTAATCTCAGCTAGCCATTTCTTCCTCTATGACGTCCTCCCCCAGATGCCCTGTTCCATGAAGGATCGTGCCCACGATTTGCAGTTGGTTCACCGTAGTCTTCAAGGTTTATTACCTCCAATGACCTCCCCGCCATGCTCGAAGCTTCATGACCTGTGCAGTGTATAATCCCAATTAATTAAGTAAAATAACATAATATTTTTGCTTATAGTTAAAAAGTGAAATATATATGCATGGAGATGCATATCACAATTAAAGATGTTTATGAGTTTATCAATATTTCAGTAATCAGTATATTTTAATTAATTAAACGTCATAGTTGAGTTGTTAAAAAAGACGCTAATATTTTAAAGTTTAATTAATTGAAAGTAATACTACATCCACATCTGTATCAAAAAAAAATACTACTATTAGTATTTTAATATGACGTGAATTTATAGGAATAAAAAGTAAAAAGATTTATAATTATTCTATTAAAATACTAGATATTTCATCAGTTGGCGCCTAAATTGATAACATGGAAAAGAGAGAGATGCATGGATTGCAGCAACTCGAAGCCAGTCCTGCTTTCGAGACAGCTTGTGAACTCCTGTCTTCAGATTTCATCTTTAATTAAACGGGAATAGTAATTAATAAACGTAAACCTCAAGAAATTTCTTTCTTCTTCTTTTTGGAAACTTTAATTTTTTTCAACATTCCAGAAATCTCACCCCGTACAATTCATAAGTAAGATCAAACTCGAATCAATTAGGTAACTTTTCATGATCCATACAATTGTAAAGATTACTCCCTCTGCTCTCAATTATAACTAAAAAAAAATTAATTTCACATTAATTAAGAAAATCAGTTAATTAGATTAATTTTTTTAAATTTTAGCTAAAAATTAAAACTTATTCTAAAATTACCCTTAATGATATTTAATGTATAGAACAAGATTTTTTCTATCTTCTCAATATGGCTAGTGACTATCAATTAAAACTATTTATTCCACATCCCTTACATTGGAAATATAATTTGAGTTAAATAAGAGTATTTTTGGAATAGACTCATTAAAGAGGATAAAATGTAGTTAAATTTGCTTATAATTGAGACTACAAAACATGAATTTTTTTTATTTATAATTGAGACAGAAGGAAGTATTGTGGGGGAATTAACGCAAATAAAATTGCAAAAGGAAATAATATATGAAAATAAATAAGTATATAGACACACACACAAGGGAACTTTCGCCCAAAAAAAAACACACACACACAAGGGAACTTTGTGTTCTTAGGTTTCTTTCTTTCACATCCTTTCAAAAAATATTCCAATGAGACTTTTCAATATTAAACTGATTAATACAAAATGGATTTTGAGTATATATACATAATACATACCAAATTAAAGTATTCCTTTTAATTGAAATAATATAATAATATTGGCACTTTCTCCTAGCTTTTATCTAATTTATCTATAAAGTGGAAATAATTAAGATATATATTATATAAAAGAAAGAAATTCATTCGGTGATTGAATAATCTGTGTCCAGATCTTACTTACCTCTTGGTCAACTATAGATTAATCGAGTTTCTCATGAGAGATAGTACTGAAACTGTGTGTGTAAAAAAAAAGGTGAAAGGAAAGGAAAACTAACTTGAAAAGAAAACAGGGCTCCGAGCAGTAGCTGAGCATAGGAGGGAGAAAATTAGCAGAGAGATGCAAAAGACACTGCGAGCTCCAAATCCAAATGTCAGTGCCATTTCTCTATCCGTCAAATAATGAAGACAATGGAGTTACGTGCCTAGACAGACAGTATTTATAAACGACGAGAGAAGCCCTGCTTGCTTTCCCTAAAGTCTCGCACCACACACGTGGGAAGAATTGGGTTTGACTTCTCTAAACATAAGTTCTATAATAGTTAAGACATCTCAATTCTTAATATAAAATTAACATAATTAACAGATATATTTTAATACATTCATAATTTAATATGTTGTAATATCAAACTATTAATTTATTTATGGCGTGGTAATGATATAAGCTGGTTTCTTAAAAAATCTATTAATTTGATCTATTGATTAATGCTTGAAGATTTGAGATTACTTATTTTATATGTTTTTGATTAATTTGTTCGTCTTGGAGAAGTGAATAGTACAAAAGGAGGGGGTTGACGTTTCTAAACGTGGAATCCAAGTTGGCTGGCTGGGTTTAGATGTGTTCGTGAACTTACAGAACTACTAGTACATCTCAGGACGTTCACATCGCGTCAACGAGGCTACCAACCCACGTAAGTAAGGTGCATTGTTGCACTTTACAATTATAATAAATAAATGTGCATAATATTAATATGTGAAATTATTATAATTTTTTGCATAATGAAAATCATAGGTGCTTAATCATATTTTTTTTTGGTCTGAGTGCTTAATCATATTTAAAAATATTTTTTTATATATAGTCTGGGATAGGATAAGAATTTGTCTCTAATTGAATTGAATTTGGATCTTCCAAATTGTACAGCTGGGTCCAACCAGCTGATCCATAAAGGATAAGAATGGCAATTGGTAAATATATCGGTCTTTTTGGTCATATATCCCACTTTAAAATAGAAAGTTATTATTATACCTTTTTCGATTTGATTTTTTTCTTCTTCTAATTTTGTGTTTTTATCAGAAACTCAATTTTTGGAATGCATTTTTATATTTTTAATTGAAACTCGAGTTTCTAAAATACAAACTTAGGGCCGGTTTGTTTACTGTTTTCTAAAACAGTTTTCTGTTTTTAAAAACAAAAAATTTAAAAAACTTGTTTGATGAGAGTGTTTTGCGATAATTGATTTTAAAAACAAGTACTGTTTTTTAGTTTTTAAAACAAAAAAATGAGAACAGCTTAAAGCTGTTTCTGTTTTTAGTTTTCGATTTTTTGTTTTGAAAAGAACGGAGACACAGAGAACGGAGACACGGAGAACAAGCTATTTTCATTAATGGCAAACTTGTAATTATCGAAGATCTAGTACCACTCAAATCTTGCTCAAGACATTTTCCTCGGTTTTCTTCTTTATTTTTAAGGAAAAACATTGATCATTTTGTAACTTTTGTTACATGCCCATGGATTTTGTGGCTTGACACGTAGCTTCACCATTTGGCATGCAGTAAGCCAGTAACAGTCAATTGTTCATTGGTAATTGTTTTGAGTCTTGACTCTTGACATGTACAACACACACACACAACACACACATATATATTGCTTTATTCTATTCTCCACTCTTTTGCTTCAAAAAAAACTTCTCCACTCTTTGATTAGCGATAATCTTTATGTCTTCAGGCTAATTATACTCTTGGCACATACATAAATAAATTGTACAAGTACATAATAGTCTTTTTTTAAGAATAAATCTACATGTGTGTAGTTATAAATAAATTCTCAAATAAAAACATTTAAATAAATTTTATTTATACTATTTCATTTTATTTAATAAAAATATTTAAAAAATATGACAGCATATAGACATACGTACTATTTCAAAACATATATAAGCTCTTTAATTTGATAAAAAAATACAAACAAACTTAATTAAAGGAAAAATTGTCTACGAAAAATACAAACAAATTAACTGATTTTCTTGTGTTTATTTTTAAACAATTTATTTACAACAGGATTGTAGTATGATTGACTTTGTTCTCACTACTATAATACTATTTTAGATAGAAATATATCCAATTTCTCTTCTTTGATTTTAAAGAATCATGAAAAGAATTAAAATGCAATCAAATAGGTTTTTTGTTTTTATGTTTTCAAAACATGTTCTTAAAACAAATTTATCAACCAAGTTTTTTTGTTTTCTCATCTCTAAAATTATTTTCAAGTTAATGTTCACCAAATAGGTTTTTTTTTAATTTTGTTTTGAAAATCAGTTCTTCAAAATTATTTTACAAAATAGGTTTTAAAAACAAAACAGAATCAAACAGGTATATTCCAGAAATTCTAGTTTCTGGAATATAAATTTGTATTTAATTTGTATTTCAGAAACTCAAGTTTTCGATAAAAATATAAAAAGTATTCCGGAAACTGAGTCTCTGGTAAAAACGTAAAATAAAAAAAACCAAATCGATGAAAGTATAATAATAATTTCTTGTATTTAAAGTGGAGTGTATAACTAAAAAGAAAGATGTATTTACCAAAACCCATAAGAATTTGTCTCTACCAGCTGGTTGGCCCAGCTGATCCATAAAAAAAATTATATTACTTGGTCGGTCCAGTTGTAATTATTATTTTTAATTTTTAATCAAACCCAGGCCCGTGATTGTTTGTGATCAAACCCGAGAACCGGATATCTTTTTTTTTAAAAGAGAGTTGGTAAATACACTCCGTGTATTTTGCCATGCATCCCACTTGAAAGTCTTATCAACGTAAAAATACGAAAAATATCCTTTTTTCATTTTTCTTCATTTCCCGCAACTCACAACATACACCCTACTGATTTCCGCTTCTCCTTCTTGCGTGGCCGAGCTTACAACAGAGCTTCTCCTTCCTCGTCGTCGAGCTCAGAATAGAGAAGTGAGAGACGAGAGAGAAGAGGATAAGAACGCAGAAAAACCCACTGTCGCCTTCGACTTCTTCATTTTCTTCAAACGCTGGAACGCGAGGTACATTTTATTTTTTTTAAAAAAATCTCTTATTCAAACTGGAAATTGGAATTTTTGGATATATAAAAATTAGATTTTTATAACTACCAAAAATATCAATTTCTGGACAATATAACAATTGAATTTTGATACTTACCGAAAATTAGAATTTTCAGTAGTTATAAAAATCCAATTTTTATACAACCGAAAATTCCAATTTCAGATAGTATCAAAATTGAATTTTATAACTACCAAAAATTGAAATTTCTGGATAATTTCAATTTTATACTATCCAAAAAATTTAATTTTCAGTGAATTTTATAACTATCAGAAATTGAAATTTTTGATATTTCCATAGTTATAAAAATTCAATTTTTATAACTATGGCGCAAGAAGCAATCAAATGTGATGAGATTCTTGCAGCGTGTGAGTTGCTGGGAATATCGTCAGCAGCCTTCTATTGTCCGTCTCACAAGGCCTACTCGCCCAGACAAGGCTCGCCGCTTGGGTTATAAGGCTAAGCAGGTAAAGCGTTTTATATTTGTTCTGAGTGATTTTGTGATGTTAGTTTTTCTGTGTTTGTTCATTCATTTTAACCTCTGTTCTGTGAGTGGTATATAATTGATTGGATTTAGTGATTTTTTGTCATATTTTTCTCAGTGCATCTTAGCTAGAAGTTTGTATCTTCAATGGAAGTGGCAACTCTGTATTGCCTACCGGAAATTCGAATTTTCGGTAGTACAAAATTTGAAATTTTGTGCATCTGAAAATTTGAATTTTTGGTTAAGCAATACGAAGAACCAGCGATTTTCATGGAAGATTCAAACAGCAAAGAACCAATACGAACGCAATGCAACTCAAGCAACGCAAAATAATCCAAAAAAAAAACAAATGGAAGGAAAAAAAAAATGGAACCATAAGAACTCGTGTGCGATGTGAATGGCACTCTCGGTTCTGCGATGGAAACCTACGAAAGACGCAATGGAGAAAGGAAGGAACACACGCGATGGAGAAAGGAGCTTTACGAGAAGATCAAAAGGGGGAAATGGAGAAAGGAAGCGATGGATGAGTGAGGTGTATGAATTTCGAACTCAGAAGAGGGAAGGGGGAAGGGAAGGGCAATTTGGTATTAAAAATTTTAAATAGTATAAAGTGGGGTAGATGGCAAAATATACATGGTGTATTTGCCAATTCCAAAAAAAATAGGTGATTCCGATTCAATTATCTATTTGGGTTTTTCCGTCCTTGTAACTAAAAAAAGAAATAAATCACTAATTTAATTTAGTCTTAAAAATTATTGATATTGTGATCGTGATTGCCAAGTTTCCCACTTATGTTATGGAATGTCGGCATTAATTTAAAAAAAAGGATTACATTATAATTGAAAGTAGTAAAAGACTCTGCAAATTACTCTCGTAATTTTTAATATATCTATAATCTATAACAATATATCTATAACAATATATAATGCCAATACATCAGTTTGGTGTAGCCTTTTCTGGACAAAAGTACCCTTACAGTACAGTAACTAAATAATAACCGATGCCCGATTCCCAAACGTTGATTTCCAAGTTCAAGCGATACCATCCCTCTGCGTGTAGACTTTCTTTTATCCCATTTTACCCTTTAACTACTCATAACTGCTCACTAGAATGGAAATAAGGGGATGGGCCGATGGGGCCCTCTGATTTATTTTGTTGTCACTGTTACCGAATCATCCAGTTTCTTCTTTATCCTCCTCCTCCTTTTTCTCAAACTTCAATCACCATTCAGTTCTTGCTTCCACGATAAGTGTATTTCCTATTCTTTTCTCTTTTATGATTTCAGTTTGTCTCTTTTCAATTTTAACTTTCAGTTTGAAATATAAAAAAAAAAAAAGGAAAGGGGTTTGCATATAGAAATGAGGATTTCTAATGTAAAATTTCTCTCGATGGTTTTTATTTTTGGTCTGTTTCTCTCGATGGTTTCAGAGTCAAACTCTACTTGAAATTTTATATATCTGAATATCTCTCACAGGTTTTTGAGTAGTGAGTACGGAGCAGAGCATGTGTGGGATCCATGAAGAAAATGAGGACCGAACCAAAGGCAGCAATTTGTAAAATGATGAATGACCGGAAACCAAATTGCATTGCACACGCTGGAAAGTGCTAAGAAACAAATAAGGCTCTAATGCAAAAGCCATGTTCAGTCTTGGATACATGCACAAGCAAGGACAAGGACTTCAATTTGATTTGGTTTAATAAGTGAAATTTTTTCTAAGCTCTCAAGTGATGTATAAGAGTGTCTTAAAGTATGACCTATTAATTATCCGTAAAAAGAAGTACGACCTATTAAAATGATTCAACCAAGTAGCATAACCTTAAGAGTTAGACCTTGACAGAAAGAACATCGTGAATTCAATTTTTAAAAGTTGGATTGCTCCAGTTTTACACCACCCAATCCTGGTCCTGGAGATGATATTTTCATAAGCCACCATGTATCTGTTTGTGGTGATAAAACAAATTCGATTTGTAAAGGCTTTCTTCATTTATATTTTTTTTTCATTCTGTTTTAATCTCCCGTGTCATAGGATGTTGATTTGTGCACTAGGCTCTTTCTCTAATATTAAATGCTTAAGCTAACATGCATTACTCTAATGCTATGTTTGGATGGGGTTTTTGGAGGGAAAGAGAGGAGAGGGGAAAATTTATAATCTCCAATTACTTTGTTTGGGAGTTTTTAAAATTAAAAAAAAGTTTTACATCTTGGTGTCTATTACCTTCTAAAATAATATTTCTTTTATCCTATTAAAACTAAACAAGATAATTAGGAATTATAAGTCCTTTCCTCCACTCCCCTCCCCTCCCTTTCTCTCCAAAAAATCTCATCCAAACATAGCCTAGATAAAGCTGAATGGCTGGACATTTTATGACACGAAACGCTAGAACTCTTGTATATTTACCATTTCTCCTTTTATGGTTATTCATTGCCCGTGTACTGTTACCGGTTCCTAATTTTATTTTTGCGCTTTCGTAAACATTTCGTGTGAAATCTGTCCCGCCATTTAGCATCGCTCTAACTCTAAACTCTGCACACGTGTGTAGTTCACTGACAAAACATAATATCTTTTCAATAAATTGTAAGATTCATTACAGCAAGTAGCAGATCTACTTGCTACACTCTGAAGGGATTATTGTGTCATTTTATGTATTTAAATTTTGTGATTTTTTTTATTGTTGTTATGTAGCTCTTTTTGCAATTTATAGAGTATTGAGTTCATCTTCTACGATCTCCAGCAATTGGAGTAATAACATCTTTGTATTTCACTTTCCTTTTTGTTGTTTGTGTCTACAAAGACAAATGGATCCATTCTCTACTTTAATGCTTAAAGGTACACACATAGATTAAAATTACTTAATTCTTATTTATACTCTATAAATTATTGACCAAGATAGAGACTGGACAGTAAGTAATTTTTCTTCATTTCTTTCATTTTTATTTCTTTAGGCATGTTTTATTTTCTACAAATATAGATGATTTGGCTTTGGCATACATAAATTAAATATATGATTTTCATTATTGAACAAAAATAGAAAACACAGACAGACTGTCCGCTAGTATTTATAATATATATCCATATATAAATACATGACTTTTTTTATTTAACATCAACCATCAGCCATGTCCATAACACACAATGATCCGCTATCGAACTCAATGAAATTTGGGTGGTTCTAAGACACAGTCTTCACTGATCTGCATCTTCGGGTACACTGTAAAAGGAACACCAAAATTATTACACCACACTCCACAGTTTTATTTTACCAGAATTTAATCTATTCTTGCTCTTATGTTATAATTTTTTTTTGTTTTGAAAAAACTATCAAAAAATAATGAACAGAGGACAGAGAATAATGCTCAAATAGTGTGTTTAGGGTCTTCTATTAAAAACAAAAAAACAAAAAGGATGTGGGGTGGCTGTTGTGTTGTGATATAATGATGATATTAAGGTTGAAAGCAAACCTATAAATGATCACTTTGATTCCTCACCAGCCATAACTAACCTTATCATTGTGATTGTAAAATTTGTGTGAACAACGTTATGGAAAATTATTGTTGTGGATTGGGTCCGCAATCCTTTTGCCTTTTTTTTTTATGATTAGTAAGTGGTAGCAAAAAAAAAAACAGAGAATTATTTAGTGCTAACATGGTGGTAGGGGGCGGAACAACATATCATATGGGAGGGTGGGGGGTAAACATTTTTTTCTTAAATATTATGTCTAATTTTTAATGATAAACAGAAACAGATTTATAATAACCACTCACCTGGAGATGGAGGAGGATTGTTGGGATCATGTATAGGATTAGGCCCTGTTCCTCCGTAATCCTCTATTTCGTATAGGCTGGGGCTCTTTCGGTTCCCTGTTTGAAAATATTATACTACCTCTCAGTTCTAGTTATAGTCAATTTCTAATCTAGTTTTATATTTATATCCCTGAGATCAGCAGCAAATAAAACATTTGAAGTCGTATTATGCACGATTTGATTTTGCACCTTGTTTCTCATTTTCCTTTTCTCAATCTCTCAGAATTATCATGCAATGATTTCAATTGTCAATTAATTTGTTTGTGTTTTTTTTTAAATGAATGTGTTTTTAAATAAAAGTCTATTAAAAAATCATAGTAATTGTTTTTTTTAAAATAAAAAAAAATTCAAATAAAATTATCTTACTAACTTTCTCAAAAGTTTAAAAAATATAATTTGTGAAAAATAAAAAAAAATATTATAAAAATGCTTTTTTAAGATTGAACAAATGCAACCCCGCTCATTTTGTTCATCGTTGTTAAAATAAATCCATGATACATCTTTGCACAATTGTTATTATTTAAAAAAAAAATACAAACAAACGTTTAGTCCATTTCTTTTTAATCAACTTAGGATCAAGGATGTTTCTATGGGAGTTTTATCAAACATGAGGAAAAAAAACAAATAGTACATTATACATAAATTAGAAAAAGGGTAAAAACACTTTCGAAAAGCTTTTTTTATTAATTTGTTTGCATACAGAAAGAAAGCAAGTAAACCCATATATATATTACCTTTCGGCATGTTCATAGCAATGCACATGACAGCAGAAGTGAGTAAAAGAAAGAGCAAGCATAGCCGAGCGATAAAAGCCATCTCTTTCGCACTCTTGAGAGAAGAATGAAGAATGAAGACCCACAAAATTCTTATAGTAGAATTTATTTATAAAGTAAAAAATGAGTTACTCCGTTACGCTTGCGTGATCAAATTATATATAGTCAAAGATGAGTTATTACGCTTGCGTCATCGATTTCCTTGTTAATTAGTATCAATTAATGCGACGGCGAAGGAAAATTTAACGGCTCCTTCTATTGATTATTGGATTTAAATGGTAGACTTCCAAATATTCAATTCAATATAAAAAAAGGAAAAATTTCCATTTATCGATTCCAACTTTAATGTCACATTGCCACTTTTGTATTTTCTTTGCAAAAAAAATTTTAGAAAAGCCTCACTTTTTATTTTATTTTTACAATGCCTCTTGGTAAGTCCCAGCAGATAGTTCATAGCAAATAAATTTATTTGACTTAAATAAAAGCATTTAATAAATTTCTTATTTCCCTAGTTTATAACATATTTTTACTAAATTGTGTCTAAAGTGCTTGCTAACAGGCTTAGGAAGGTGATTTCTAAATGTATTTCGGAGGAACAATCCGCCTTTGTGGAAGGTAGATCTATCTTGGATAATGCTTTGATTGCCATTGAGCTTGTTCATTATATGAAGTGCAAAACTAAGGGAAAGAAGGGTGATGTGGCTCTAAAAATTGATATTAGTAAAGCATATGATATAATTGATTGGAATTTTTTGAGGGGTATGATGGGGAGGCTTGGCTTTAATTCTACCTGGATTGATTGGATTATGATGTGTGTTGAATCTGTTGTTTACCAAGTCCAAGTTAATAATGAGCAGGTGGGGCCTATTTTTCCTTCAAGAGGCCTTAGACAGGGTGATCCACTCTCACCGTATTTATTTATTCTTTGTGCTGAAGGTCTCACTACCTTGATTAAGGATGCTCAGTCGAGAGGAGATTTGCATGGGATCACCATTTGTAGGGGAGCTCCTATGATTACACATTTGCTTTTTGCAAATGATTGTTTCTTGTTCTTTAGAGCAAATGAGATGGAAACTAATAAGATGAAGACTATACTTCAGATATATGCTGCTGCTTCTGGCCAAGAGGTAAATTATTCTAAGTCTGAGGTATTTTTCAGTAGAAATGTGGGGGATGATGTTAGGAGGGCTATTGCGGATTCTTTGGGGGTGAGAGTTGCTTTAGGCACTGGGAAATATCTTGGGTTGCCTTCAATGATTGGGCGGAGTAAAAAATCTATTTTTTCATTCCTTAAGGATCGGGTGTGGAAGAAAATTAATTCTTGGAATGCAAAAAATTTGTCAATGGCGGGGAGGGAGGTTATGATTAAATCTGTTGCTCAAGCTACTCCGTCTTATTGTATGAGTATTTTCCAGATTCCTCATTCTCTTTGTGATGATATTCAGAAAATGATGAATTCTTTTTGGTGGGGTTGTAAGGAAAGGGGAGGAAAAGGCATTAGATGGATGTCGTGGGATAAACTTTGTGTGAGAAAGGAAGACGGTGGGCTTGGTTTCCGGGACCTAAAGGCTTTTAATTTGGCCTTGCTGGGGAAACAATGTTGGAAGTTTGTGTCTGACCGAGATGCTCTTGTGACTAGACTTTTCAAAGCCAAATATTTTCCCAGAGGGGATTTTCTTACAGCAGCTGTGGGTCACAACCCAAGCTTTACATGGAGGAGCATCTGGAATTCCCAAGCTTTGCTTAGAGAGGGAGCCCGATGGATCATTGGTGACGGGTCCAAAATTAATGTGTGGGAGGAACCTTGGTTGAGGGGTGGGGACCAGCTAGGGGGTTCTAGTGATGTGGCCCTAGCATTTCCTGGACTGCGTGTCCAAGATCTTATTTCCTTTCCTAACAAATGCTGGAATGTGCAGATTATTGGTGCTATTTTTGAGGAGGAGGATGCAGCTCGTATACTAGACGTTCCTATCTTTAAGGAAACCGTGGTGGATAGGCTAGCTTGGAAATTCAACAAGCAAGGATCATATTCAGTACGCTCTGGTTACAGGCTATGTATGGAGGTCTTCTCAGATCAAGAACAACTCAAAGTGGCAGCTGATTGGTCTAAATTGTGGCACTTGGATGTTCTCCCAAAAGTCAAGACCTTCCTTTGGAGAAGTTGTAGAGATTGCCTTCCTACTAGAGTCAAGCTCCGAACTAGAGGGGTGAATTGTTCTTCTATCTGTGCAGTTTGTAATGCGGCTTTGGAAACTACTTGGCATTCCCTTATTACTTGTCCATCGGCTAAGGAATGTTGGGAGCAACTAAGAATTTGGAATTTCATTGATAGCCACTTGCTTGTGTGTGAGAATTTCAGAGAACTTTTCTTTGCCTTGGTTTTAGTTCTTGATGCGGTGCAGGTGAAGCGGTTTGTCATGACACTGTGGAGCACTTGGACTAAGAGAAATACCAATCTTTGGGAGGGCCGCAGTGAAACAAGAGCAGAGGTTATTCACAGGGGACAAGCATTATATTACATGTGGGAGATAGCTCAAAACACCCGAAACCATCATGTTGTTGGTGTTGAGCAAACTCCTCCAATTGTCAAGTGGATTTCACCACCACCGGGTGTTGTTAAATGTAATCTGGACGCCGCTTTTGATCCAGGATCGAGCACCACTGGGTTCGGGCTTTGTTTGCGAGTAGCGGGTGGACATTTCTGGCTTGCTAAAATGGAGTACACACAACCTTTGCTATCTGTTATGGAGGGTGAAACTATGGCTCTTTTAATTGGTTTACGTTGGCTAGCTGACATGGGACTTGACCATGCTATTTTCGAAACTGATTGGAAAGGCTTGGTAGATCGTCTTCATTCTACTATGGTAGATCACACTGAGCTTGGAGATTTAATTTTTAGTTGTAAATACTTGTTAAGGTTGAACCCACACTTTAAGATTCAGTTTGTCAAGAGACAAGCAAATGGAGTTGCTCATGCTCTTGCAAGGGTGTCTGCTACTAGAGCTTGTTCTCACGTTTTCAGTTATTTGCCTGATTGTATTTTATCTATTATTATTAATGATATGAGCTAAGTCTATTTTTGTCCAAAAAAAAACATTTTTTTACTGCTACCAAATGAATTTCAATGCCCAACAATGCAAAGTGTACTTAATTTTTTGATACACAGGGATTCCTAATCTCAGTTTCATCCCAACTATGAGATACTTCTAGGAGAATTGGAACTTCTACATTGCAAGGAAAATTTGTTCTCATGAAGTTCTACTTTTTTTACCAACGAAGCCACACATTCAGGTTAGTGTAAAGTGAACTTTACAAAGTAAAATACAGAGCACTGCTTTTTATTCCAACAGAGAAGTGAATGATAGCATGCAGCTCAGATGGTAAGCCTGTCTTCGTTATTGATTTTGAGAACTTAAAATTTCAAACCCCTCATTGCGCCTCCCAAATTTCAAGTCATCTTGCACTCGTGGGAAGTGAAAGCAATGCTCAATTGCCCATCAACAAGCACAAATACAAGCAGAAATTGCATGTTAACATTTTATCAGACCATTTTTTTTAATTATCCAAAACAAGCAGTGAATAGTAACAAATGCAATCATAAAATACAGTTCACCTTGAGCCGTAGACAACTGGCTAATTCTATGATCGATAGTTAACTATTCATGCACTAAAATCTTCAAAAATTGTATCAGATGGTAGAAGATTACACGAACAAGGTCTCATACATATCCTATGGTTCTGATATCCGAGCAAAGCACACATTGAGTAAAATGCTTAATAGAAATACAAATGTATGTTGAATCCACCATCCTCATCTTTTCTTAAAACCATACTTTTTGCGCTCATAGAATAAATCGGTTTTGGCACTCCCTAAATTAACAATTTTGGGGCAACCATCCCTGTCTTTCTCCTGCTGTGTGCATTCCTTGCAGTAGTACGCATCAGATATCCCTACTCCTCCACATATGACACATCGACCCTGAAATGATCCGTAGTTGCACTCATCACAGACCCTGACAAGTGTACATGGACGCACATAAGAGTCACATATCACACACTTGCCGTCGCATTTCTCACACAATCGTCCAATGGCAATTCCTGGCTGCTTACGGCACATGATCAAATCTGGATGATGCTTGGCCATATTTTCTTCAACCTGCTCGATGCTGAATATATATACAAAACCTTAAGCGATGTCTAGAATTGAAAGTCGAACAAAATATAAAGTACCACACTAAAACACTATAGTTCTAGAAAAACTAGGTATGATATGAAATTTTGCAACCAGATATTGTGAAAGCTTCATTGCAATCCTAGTAACTAATATTTCCTAGTAAATTATATGCAAAATCCATGAGGAAGTGAAATCTAATTTAATAATAGGATCAGATAGTCTCTTCATCACATTAGCTACAATACGTGGTCTTGATCATTCCATACGAACAAAATAGATTCTGGAAGTAGCCAATAATTAGAACAGACAACTGACTACCTCAAAAACATAAAGAATTACACAACTTTTAATTTTCCAGTTGATGTGATACTGCATAAAAAAGTGGCACTGCAAGCATTCAATGGTACTTTTTTCTTTCCAAGTTACCCACAGAAAGCTAATCAAAAGTGACAAATACACCACCTCCACTATAGGCTCCAGAATTCCGTTGTATCACTTTTCCTCGGACAAATATCATAAAACCACAGGTAGAAAGGGGCTATCAATCCTAGCAAGCTCAGAAACCTTGAGCAGCCTAAGAACCTGTTTGTAAGCTTCACCTCATAGCAATAAAATTGTTAAAGCTATTATAGCTAACACCATATACCTCACACCCAGAGGCAGAGAGCAAAGCCTATATGAAGTTCAGGTAGAGTCTGCCTGATGATGGATGCACCATTTACGAGTTCTCTCTGCAGCTTGAATTTGAAATGTCCAACAAGTTATGAATGACATTAATTTTCCACTCATTTTATTGTTTGACATATACCCCAATGCCACATGAACCTCAGATAGTCTGATATAACTGACTCCTACCAACAACCTTGACTCTAACATGCTCTACCTTCAAGAACTGTTTTTTTTTTAAACATTCTATACCCTTCATGCAGTAGTACTTTTTGTAGCATGAGCCCAAATCAAATGAAGCGCACATTTAAAAGATAAATTAATTGCAATACAGCAATCATGAATTTGAAGTCTAAACTTCACCCGATAAAACTTGATAAAAAATCAAAATACACTTTACTCATCTCTCTGAACTCTCCCATGTGTTTAAAACACTTCAGCAAGTGATGTATAAAAATTAAATGCCAAGTCAAAAGACTAAAAGGAAGTCACAGAGCCAAGTTCCCCAGAACTGGGAGGATGAAAACCTAAGACCCTTACTAGGGTGTGAATAGCAAACAGGCTTGTGTTATGCCACACTTATGTCACAATATTAATTAGAAAAAGAATACCCCCAGACCAAAAAATAAATAAAAATCAAACATTTTCCCCACAGAATACAATACATGGGTCATCATGATTCAATGACATCCATTCCTATAAAATCTTCAAACTTAAAACATAATAAAGGGGGGGGGGGGGGGTTGCTAACAATACATACATGAAGTACATAAACAAAAGGAGAGATCAAATCCCACAAACAAATCACTGATTCCAAAACAAATCCAAAATGGAATAAAGGTCATTCCCGAACAACAACGACACAGAAACCGGAAAATAAAATCAGATAAAAAATTGACAATTTGTATAATTCATCGCGAGGAAGAGAAAATAATAGTGCAGAGAAGAAAATCACAGCCAGAGAGAGAGGGGGAGAGAGAATAAGATTAAGGTGAAGCAAAGAGGTAAGCTAACCTATGCTGAGTAGAGGAGTGTTAAACGGTGTTGCTTCTCCAGAACTCAGAACAAGAGTGTTGAGCGAAAGAGAGAGAAGTGGAAGAAATAGGTAAATGAGTAAGGAGGAAAAAGAAAAGGAACTTCTCAGAACAATCCAGACCGTCACAAGTCCAGGCCCAACCCAAAACAAACCTTTGTTTGGGGGGAATTGGTAAATACACCAATATTTTTTGATATATATTCCATATTTAAAAAGGAAAATACCATTATACCCTTATTGATTTGTTTATTTTTTTTTCAATTTCGCGTTGTTACCGGAAACTTAGTTTCCGGAATACATTTTTGCATTCCGGAAACTTAGTAAGTTTCCGGAATGCATTTTTGCATTCTGGAAACTCTAGAAAAAATTTACATTCCGAAAACTCCAGTTCCCGGAAAGTAAATTTGCATTCCGGAAACTCCAGAAAAATTTACATTCCGGAAACTCCAGGAAAATTCAGTTTCCGGAATATATTTTTGTATTCCGGAAACTCCAGGAAAAATTTACATTCCGGACCGGAATGCAAATTTGTATTCCGGAAACTGGGGGTGTATGGCCAGTTTCCGGAAAAAAAAACTCAAACAATAAAGATATAATAGTAATTTTCTGAATAAATGTGGAGTATATAGCAAAAAACTGGAGTGTATTTACCACTTCCCTTGTTTGAGCTTCTACTTTCTTAAAATTGGCCTTTATCCATCTATTAACTATATATTAAAACAATAAATTCCCCTTCCACGTGGCAAATGGATGGAGCTATTCTTTCCCGCTCAAAAATGCCTCTCGGTTGATGATGCACTAAAAAATCTGCAAATACTTTTTTTGCTCAGACTTTATAATGATGAAAATGAAAAAAAAGTTAGAAAGAAAAGTTCTGTGTACTAAAAAACAAACTGTACTTTCTACCAAAAATATTTTCTCTCACTTCCCTTCTACGTTGCCCTCTTTTGCCAAGTTATTCTTCTTCCTTCAAACAAACTTCTTCTTTCTTCAAACAAACGGTAGCGGTCTGATTTTTTTTTCCCCGATTCACGTTGGTCTTTTCTTTCTTTTTTAGAACTTATGCTTCTTCAAATGGTTTGTTTTGTTAACTCATTTATTTATTTAAATAATTTTTTATGCGTTATAAATTTATTCATTTTTTAATTTTATTTTTGATCTGTTTACTTATTAGTTTCACTCATTTATTTATTTCAATAACTTTTTATAGGCTATAGATTTTTTTTCTTTCGATTTTATTTTCCACTAGCAAAACAGTGTTTACTTATCAGTTTCATTAATTTATTTGTTCCAATAACTTTTTACGGGCTATCAATTTATTTTTCTTTCTATTTTATTTTTGACCAGCAAAACAGTGTTTGCTGACCGTTGTCACTCATTTATTTGTTCGAATAACATTTTTTGGGGTATAAATTTTTTTTTTTATTTTCACCGGCAAAACGGTGTTTGCTTACATGTTTCAATCATTTATTTGTTTCAATAATTTTCTACGGGCTATAAATTTATTTATTTTTTGATTTTATTTTCACCAGTAAAACAGTGTTTGCTTACATGTTTCAGTCATTTATTTGTTTCAATAATTTTCTACGGGCTATAAATTTATTTTTCTTTAGGTTTTTTTTTTCAATCAGCAAAATAGTATTTGCTTACAGGTTTCACTCATTTATTTATTCTAATAACTTTCTACGGGCTATAAATTTATTTTTCTTTTGATTTTATTTCCGATCAGCAAAACGGTATTTCTTATAGATTTCACTCATTTATTTGTTCAAATAACTTTCTATGGGTTATAAATTTATTTTTATTTCAATTTTATTTTCCACTAGCAAAACAATGTTTACTTACAGGTTTCACTCATTTATTTGTTCAAATAACTTTCTATAGACTATAAAATTATTTTTCTTTTAGTTTTGTTCTCCACTAGCAAACCAGTGTTTGCTTACCATTGTCACCCATTTATTTGTTCCAATGAATTTTTATATGCTATAAATTTATTTTTCTATTGATTTTATTTTCCAGCAGTAAAATGGTGTTTGCTTATATGTTTCACCAATTTATTTGTTCTACTAACTTTCTAAAGGCTATAAATTTATTTTTCTTTCGATTTTATTTTCTACCAGCAAAACGATGTTTGCTTACCAGTTTCTCTCATTTATTTGTTCCAATAACTTTCTACAGGCTATAAATTTATTTTTCTTTCGGTAAAACAGTGTTTGCTTACAAATTTCACCCAACAATTTATTTTCCACCAGTAAAATAGTGTTTTCCTACAAGTTTCACTGATGTATTTGTTTCAATAACTTTCTACGGGTTGAAATTTTTTTTTCAACAAGAAAATGATATTTGTTTACATGCTTCACTCATTTATTTATTCCAATAAATTCTACGGGCTATAAATTTTTTTTTTGATTTTAATTTCCACCAGTAAAACGGTAGGGGTGTTCGTGGGACGGGTTATGTCCAACCCTCACCCGGCCCGAAAGTTTAATCAGGTCAATTCTTGAGACCCGAACCCTGTCCTTAACCCGATGATATGCGGGTTCAATGAAGACCGGGTCCAAGTAGGACAATACCGGGTTGACCCGAGGGACATCACATAGCATCGTCAGACTAAGATTTTAAAATATTATCAAGGACCAAGAAACAAAGATGAAAAAATTTCTCTAAAGTTGAGCGAATCACACCAGTGAAAACGCTCACATCCCTGGTGTGAAACAATCAGTTTCATACTGCATCCGCCAAACCAGAGCTAACCACAACTGGGCAAAATTTTCCACTCCTAGTGTGAGACTTGTAGGCCCTCTTATGAAACCTCCCGACCTAGAGCCCCAGAATCGACCACACCCTTAGAATCTTTCACACCCTTGGTGTGGTCAATGTTGATACAAAGAACTTTCTCAGCTTAGTGATAATCACAGCTGTGGAAGGTTTCATACCTCAGATGTGAGAATACCAATCTTGACAAATCTTCAAATGATAATAAATAAAATTATAAAACAAGTATAATAGGGACGGGCCGGGTGGCTCGAGGGTCAACCCGAACCGACCCGAAGCAGGGTTGTTAAGTTGGATTGTCCTATTGTCCTTTTCCTTTTGACGGGTTCGAGTTAGACTCGGCCCGAAATCATTGGGCCGAGACGGGTTGGCGGGTCGGGACGGGTCTTGTACACCCCTATAAAACGGTGTTCGTTTACAGGTTTCACTCATCTATTTGTTCTAAAAACTTTCTATGAACTACAGATTTATTTTTCTTTCGATTTTGTTTTCCACCAGCAAAACGATGTTTGCTTAAGGGTTTTACTCATTCATTTGTTTAAATAACTTTCTTTGGGGTATAAATTTATTTTTCTTTTGAATTTATTTTTCACTAGTAAAACGGTGTTTGGTTACCGGTTTTACTCATTTATTTATTCCAACAACTTTCTATGGACTATAAATTTATTTTTCTTTCGATTTTATTTTCGACTAGCAAAACGGTGTTTATTTACCGGTTTCACTCTTTTATTTGTTCCAATAGCCTTCTACGGCTATAAATTTATTTTTCTTTCGATTTTATTTTCCATCAGCAAAACGGTGATTGCTTATAGGTTTTTCTCATTTATTTGTTCCAATAACTTTATAAAGGCTATAAATTTAATTTTATTTCAATTTTATTTTTCACCAATAAAATGGTGTTCATTTACATGTTTCACTCATTTATTTATTCCAATAACTTTTTATGGGCTACAAATTTATTATTTTTTGATTTTATTTTCCACCAGCAAAGTTTGCTTACAGGTTTCACTCATTCATTTGTTTCTATAACTTTCTTTGAACTATAAATTTATTTTTCTTTCGATTTTATTTTTTACAAGGAAAATAGTGTTTACTTTTCAGTTTCACTTATTTATTTATTTATTTCAATAACTTTTTGCAGGGTATAAATTTATTTTTTTTTCGATTTTACTTTCTACTAGCAAAAAAGTGTTTGCTTACCATTGTCACTCAATTATTTGTTCGGATAACTAACTACTGGCTATAAAATTATTTTTGTTTTGATTTTATTTTCACCAGCAAAAAGATGTTTGCTTACATGTTTCATTCATTTATTTGTTTCAATAATTTTCTACGGGCTTTAAATTTATTTATTTTTAGATTTTATTTTCAATCATCAAAACAGTGTTTGGTTACAGATTTTACTTATTTATTTATTCCAATAATTTTTTATGGGTTATAAAATTATTTTCCTTACGATTTTATATTTGATCATCAAAACGATGTTTGCTTACACGTTTCACTCATTTATTTGTTCTAATAACTTTCTATAGGCTATAAATTTATTTTTCCTTCGATTTTATTTTTCTTTTGATAAAACAGTGTTTACTTACAGGTTTCACTCATCAATTTATTTTCCACCAGCAAAACAGTGTTTGCTTACAGGTTTCACTCATATATCTTTTCCAATAACATTTTGAGGGCTGTAAATTTTTTTCCACAAAAAAAACTGTGTTTGCTTACAAGTTTCACTCATTTATTTGTTCCAATAACTTTCTACGTGTTTGTTTATAAGTTTAACTCATCTATTTGTTCCAATAACTTTCTACGAGCTACAAATTTATTTTTCTTCCGATTTTGCTTTCCACCAGCAAAACGATGTTTGTTTATAGGTTTGTCTCATTCATTTGTTCTTATAAATTTCTTTGGGTTACAAATTTGTTTTTCATTATTATTATCGACTAGCAAAATGGTGTTTAGTTACCAGCCAGTTTCACTCATTTATTTGTTTTAATAACTTTGTACGGGTTATAAATTTATTTATTTTTTTCAATTTTATTTTCCACCAGCAAAACGGTGTTTGTTTACCGGTTTCACTCATTTATTTGTTCTAATAGTCTTCTACGGCTATAAATTTATTTTTCTTTCTATTTTATTCTTTACTAGCAAAACGGTGTTTGCTTACCTGTTTCACTCATTTATTTATTCAAATAACTTTCTACGGACTATAAATTTATTTTCTTTCTATTTTATTTTCGATTAGGAAAACATTGTTTACTTATCAATTTCACTCATTTATTTGTTACAATAACTTTTTACGGGATATAAATTTTTTTCTTTTGCTTTTATTTTCCACCAGCAAAACGGTGTTTACTTATCAGTTTCACTTATTTATTTGTTTCAACAACTTTCTACGGGCTATGAATTTATTTTTCTTTCGATTTTATTTTTGACCAGCAAAACTGTGTTTGCTAACCGTTGTCACTTATTTATTTGTTCGAATAACTTTTTTCGGGGTATAAATTTATTTTTCTTTCGATTTTATTTTCACCGGCAAAACGGTGTTTGCTTACATGTTTCAATCATTTATTTGTTTCAATATTTTTCTACGGGCTATAAATTTATTTTTCTTTTGATTTTATTTTCACCAGCAAAACAGTGTTTGCTTACATGTGTTAGTCATTTATTTGTTTCAATAATTTTTTACGAGCTATAAATTTATTCTTCTTTAGATTTTTTTTCAATCAGCAAAAGAGTGTTTGCTTACAGGTTTCACTCATTTATTTATTCTAATAACTTTCTACGGGCTATAAATTTATTTTTCTTCCGATTTTATTTTTTATCAACAAAACAGTGTTTGCTTATAGGTTTCACTCATTTATTTGTTTCAATAACTTTCTACGTGCTATAAATTTATGGTTTAAATATGTTTTTGGTCCCTCATGTTTGACCTAAATTTGTTTTTGGTCCCTCAAATACTAAGAATATTATTTTAATCCCTAATCTTTTGAAAATCAGTCACTTTTGGTACCTGAGGCCATATTTTAAATTTGAAAAGTATTTTTTAAATTTATACTTTGACCCCTCTTAAAGCCTGATGTTCATCTTAACTCGTTTTTCTGTTCTCCTTCCCCTCCACTGATGCACCGCGGCCCCCCATCCCCGCGCGGCCAAGGGAGGAGCTCCGTGCGGACAAGGGAGGTTGCGCACAATGGCGGGAAGAGAGGGGGCTACCACGATCGCACATGCAGGAGAACAAGAGAGAGGTCGCATCTCATGGCGGCTTCGAGGGAGAACATTGGAACTACTCCTAGCAGGAATGGGGGTCACGATGCATCAGTGGAGGGGGAGGAGAATGGAAAAACGGGTTAAGGTGAACATCAGGCTTTAGGAGGGGTCAAAGTATAAGTTTAAATAATGCTTTTCAAATTTAAAATATGGTCCCAGTGACCAAAAGTGACTGATTTTCAAAAGATTAGGGACTAAAATAATATTCTTGGTATTTGAGGGACCAAAAACGAACTTAAGCCAAACATAAGAGACTAAAAACATATTTAAGCCTAAATTTATTTTTCTTTCGATTTTATTTTCCACTAGCAAAACAGTGTTTGCTTACAGGATTCACTCATTTATTTGTTCAAATAACTTTCTATAGGTTATAAATTTATTTTTCTTTCAGTTTTATTCTCCACTAGCAAAACAGTGTTTGCTTACCATTGTCACTCATTTATTTGTTCCAATGACTTTCTACAGGCTATAAATTTATTTTTCTTTTGATTTTATTGTCCACCAACAAAACGGTGTTTGCTTATATTTCACTCATTTGTTTGTTCCAATAATTTTCTATGGACTATAAATTTATTTTCTTTTGATTTTATTTTCGATTAGCAAAATAGTGTTTGCTTACAGGTTTCACTCATTCAATTGTTCCAATAACTTTCTATGTACTATAAATTTATTTTCCTTTCAATTTTATATTCGATCAGTAAAACGATATTTGTTTACCAGTTTCACTCATTTATTTGTTTCAATAACTTTCTACGAGTTATAAATTATTTCTTTTCAATTTTATTTTCAATCTGCAAAATGATGTTTGCTTACCAGTTTCACTCATTCATTTGTTTTAATAACTTTTCTACGTGCTATAAATTCTTATTTGTATGAATTTTATTTTCAACCAGCAAAACAGTGTTTGTTTACCAGTTTCACTCATTTATTTGTTTCAATAACTTTCTACGAGTTATAAATTTAGTTTTCTTTAGATTTTATTTTCCATGAGCAAAACGGTGTTTGCTTACATGTTTCACTCATTTATTTGTTCCAATAACTTTCTACGAGTTATAAATTTATTTCTTTTCAATTTTATTTTCAATCTGCAAAATGATGTTTGCTTACCAGTTTCACTCATTCATTTGTTTCAATAACTTTTCTACGTGCTATAAATTCTTATTTGTATGAATTTTATTTTCAACCAGCAAAACAGTGTTTGTTTACCAGTTTCACTCATTTATTTGTTTCAATAACTTTCTACGAGTTATAAATTTAGTTTTCTTTAGATTTTATTTTCCATGAGCAAAACGGTGTTTGCTTACATGTTTCACTCATTTATTTGTTCCAATAACTTTCTACGAGTTATAAATTTATTTCTTTTCAATTTTATTTTCAATCTGCAAAATGATGTTTGCTTACCAGTTTCACTCATTCATTTGTTTCAATAACTTTTCTACGTGCTATAAATTCTTATTTGTATGAATTTTATTTTCAACCAGCAAAACAGTGTTTGTTTACCAGTTTCACTCATTTATTTGTTTCAATAACTTTCTACGAGTTATAAATTTAGTTTTCTTTAGATTTTATTTTCCATGAGCAAAACGGTGTTTGCTTACATGTTTCACTCATTTATTTATTCCAATAATTTTCTACGAGCTAGTAATTTATTTTTCTTTCAATTTTATTTTCGATCAGCAAAATGATGTTTACTTACAGGTTTCACTCCTGTATTTGTTCTAATAATTTTCTACGGTCTATAATTTTTTTTTATCAACAAAATAGTATTTGCTTACAGTTTTTACTCATTTATTTGTTTCAATAACTTTCAATGGGTTATAAATTTATTTTTCTTTCGATTTTATTTTCCACCAACGAAACGGTGTTTGTTTACAAGTTTCACTCATCTATTTGTTCCAATAAATTTCTGCGGTATATAAATTTATTTTTCTTTCGATTTTATGGTATATTGCATGTCAATTTATTACTATATCAATTAATTGTTTCATGTCATATGTAGACACCAACCAGCAGACCTGTTGTCACAAAATTAACGTTGTTGTAAATTTATAGCATATTACATATCAATTTATTACTATATAAATTAATAATTTTATATTATATGTAGAAACCAACCGACAGACCCGTGCATCGCATGGGTCAACCAGCTAGTTGAACAAAAAAATAATTGGCTCTTATATTTGGGTGCAGGTAAATACACCCCCATATTTTGGCCATTCACCCTACTTAAAAATTTTTGTTACTTGAAATTCTAAAATTACTCTCTTTTAATATTGTGTTTTGGTATTTGAAATCTCGAAATCGCAGTTTTTTCTTCAAAAATTCAATTTTCGGAATACAAATTTTGTATTATAGAAACTCAAGAAACTAGAGTTTCCAGAATATAAATTTATATTCTAGAAACTTGATTTTTTTATATATGCGAAAAATTGAGTTTTTATACATCTCGAAAATTCAAATTTCTAGAAAAAATGCGATTTTGGGATTTCAAGTACAAAAACATGATATTAAGAGGGAGTAATTTTGGGATTCAAGTACCAAAAATTTTAATGTTGGTGGATGGCCAAGGGGGTGTATTTACTGGTAGGGGTGTTCACGGGTTCGGGTAACCCGCGAACCCAAACCTGCCCAAACCGATTCAACCCGAAATTTTCAGTTTTTTCTAGAGTTCAGGTCCAATATGATCCGAACCGATAAAATCCGACGTGGTTTAGTTCGGATGGCAGATTTTATTTTCTGAATCCGTGAACCCGATCGGATGACGTGTAATTTATTTATTTTTAATTTTATTATTATCCTGGTTAAGTGAAGACAAGCAGCCTATGTTTTCAGTCTTAGGGATTTCATTTCAGTCCACCCAGACCAGTCGACGAAGGAGGGAAAAGGGAGACTTTCCCTCGCAAACCACTTTCCCTTGCAAACCACCGCCACTGGCCGCCGTAAAGCACCATTGAGCCATCGCTTCTCCCCTTCCCAACTCCACCGCTGCAACACGAGGCTGATACGGCCACAGCGGTTCAAGAACCACGGTCATCTTCTTGTTCCCCTGTCCTTAACATCGTCGCCGTTGTTCTCCTCCACGCACGGGAGATCGACATCGTCAAATGACAACCAGTGTGGCGGCAACAAACAAGAAGCCCCAAGCGGTGAGATCGACATTGACCTCGTGCCACTGTACCAACGCTGCCGTCAACACCAAGCAGCATGTCCAAGGGCCACTGCCGCATAGGAGAACAACGAGGATCGCAGAAGATGCAGAGGAGAACGACGAGAAGGACGTGGAGGCCGGAGGGAGTCGATGTGCGACGCCTCTATAACTTTGTTTGGCTATTAGAAATTAGGGTCCCATCCATTTTTTAATTTTATTTGTTATTTTAGTTTTATTTTTGTTAGTTATTCTGTTGGGCTGAAGCCCAATTAATCATTTTTTTTTACTTATTGTGTTTGGGTCAATTTCATCTCTTTTTCCCCTTTCTTTTTTATTTTTAGAATATTTATTAAAACTAACCTGATTAACCCGATCCGAACCAACCCATTTTTGATCGGATTGGTTCGGTTCGGATTTAGTGATGAAAAAAAAAACTAAATCCGATCCAACCAACTCGTCTTGTTTTGATCGGATCAGATAACGAATTTAGACAAATCTGTCTAAACTGACCCGTGAACAGCCCTATTTACCGGCACCCCATATATATTTTATACAAACCTTTTCTCACGTTTGTTTTAGGCCTTTCTTTTTGCATCTCATTTTCTATTTTCACCCCTCTCCCAAAAATTGCTTTGAAAAAGACTAAAATATCCTCACCCCTTCCTCTTCCCTCTCACTCTCCCTCGTTCTCTCTCGGACTCCCCTACTTTCTTCCCCACCCTTTCCTTTCTTTCGGGGTCACCGCGAGCGTGAGCTCCACTGACGATGCAATTACAGATTCTTTTAGTTTTCGTATTGTGTTTAGATTCCCAAATACAATATGGAGACTATGTTTGCTTAACGTATTTTTGAATTATTGCTAATATCCATAATATAGACTATCGTTAAACGTGTTTACTGTTTTTTAAGTCAAGTAATTATTAATTAACTAGCTATGGATTTGACTTACACAAAGGATGAATATTTTCTTAACAAAAATTGAAAAACAATCCAATGAACAAAACAAATTTAATTATAAATTAAAAAAAGAGTTGATTCCTTTCTTGTCCAAAATAAAAGCTACAGAGGTGACACATGTCATAATATGAAAAAGTTATATCTATCAAAGTCTCAAACAGTAGGACCTATTTTTCTATACTGATTGAGTGATTGATGATTGATAGTCTATTATTCTTGCCCTTTGTTGTACAAGTCTTTTTCTTTAAGAAAAAAAGACAATCAACTCAATTTCAATATATTTACTAACTAAAAAACACCTTTATTAGATACATGTCAACTTACCAAAAAAAAGATACATGTCACTCGATTAAAATACCGATGTGATGTTGCTAATTCAACTCCGTGCACAATTGCTAATGGCTTCCAGTTTTTTTACCACCACCTTTTAAAAAACAAATTTTATATTTATATTTATTATTATCATATTACCGTTCATCTTTTACTTTTTTTCCTCCGGAACTTCATAAGCTTTTTCGATAACTTCATCTCAATTTTTATTTTTCCCTTTTGATAAATAAGATAGTGTGTGCTCACATATTTCATTCATATTTTTTTTGTTAATGTAAATTTTTAGGTCCAAAAATTATTATTTTTTTAATTTTATTTTTGATAAATAAAATAATATTTGCTTATAACTTTCATTCATGATTTTTTTGTTTAGGTAAAGTTTTAGGTTACACAACTATTTTTTAATTTTATTCTTGGTAATATTAAAATAATTAATATATTAATAATTATTTACAAATATTTTATAAGTATTTAAAGTTGATATATAGGAATCTAATATGCAAAGAATTTTTTTTGGTTACAATAATATGCAAAGAATTTTGTATATACGTATGGAGATTGGCTTTAATCTTTTTTTTTTCCACAGAAATGAACTGATTTTTAAGTTAAAACTTTTCCTAGCGACATTTGTTTAATTTAAACTTTTTTGAGCTATTACACAGATACTTTACATCCTTTCGAAAAAAAAAAGGGAGATTCTCATTCAATCCAAACACACGGACTGGTGCCGACATGATAGCATCGGGTTTGCTCGTTCGCTCACCAATCCATCCCTGATTATCACTTTTTCCGTTACAACTTGAGTTAGGATTTTTTTTTTATTTTTTATATTATTATACTTTTAAAAAAATAAATGACATAAATGTAATAAATAAGTGTTATTTATTCTATTTATTTTTTCAAAAATATAATAATAAAAAAAAAATCCTAACCCTTACAACTTATACTGAGACAGACGACAGCTACAGCGGGGACCAAAACCCCAATCAGCCCTTTTTAATATGCGTACAGTGGGCCCCACGACAAACGCCACCCACACACAAACGGCAAACCCACTTTTCGATACAGATTCGGTTAATCTTAAACAAAATAATGAGCGGTGAGCCATATGGTAATTTCTATTGTGTACCGTGTATAACTTTTGGTATCGTTAGTTTTTTAATAAATAAAATTTTTGCAGTAAATTTTTAAAATTTAATCTCTAAAATGAAAGAAATTAGTATATGAGAGAGAAAAAATTTCAGTAGTATGTGCTCGCGTGGACGGTCGCTATAGCGATCCCTGCGACTCAACGGCTCGTATTCGACAACATTCTCTTTCTTCCACTATAAAGTTTTTGGATTGTTTTTCAACATAATTTAATTTTATTAAAAATAATAAAAAACTGAAAAAAAAAATTGAATAGATAGAAACTAAAGTGTAATAAAAAAATTGTATTCCTTAAAAGAAATATTCTAACATGACATTAATAAATTGAATTTTATTTTATTATTAGTTAATAATTAAAACAATGGTTCTAAAATTGTTATTTTATTAACGGCACGGCACAGTAGCTAGAATTAACCCCCTTGTTTTAAACGACAAAAAAGGCAAGAAACTTTAATTAATTGTTAATAAAATAACTAAAATAACAAACTTAATTAAATAGTATAATTTCCATCAATTTTCTATTCATAATTACATTTCTTACATTGGATTTTTTTTTCACCCTGAATTGAAAAGCACCCCGTACGATACGAGGGTGATGCATTTGTCTTTTGTATGGGCTTTCGGCATAGGGGCCCGCATGGACACTTGTCGACTCGGCACGATTTTTTGGTCCCCGGCACGATTTTTTTATGGTAAAAAAATTCTATATTACATAAATGTTTTTGTATTATTATTATTATTATATGGTTTTGATGGATGGTCACCAATCTGATCCTCTCTATCTGATCAATCACAACAACATGCGTTCATAATCTATTCTCTCATAATTTTCAGTACTTCTCAACCTCAATAGGAAATTAACAATGAACAACTTAGAGTCTTACCCTCCCGTTCTCCGCCGCCACACACAAAACCTAGATGATGATCATGACCCGATTCATAGTAATCATGATCTTGATGATCCTGTGCCCGTCATAGATCTTCAGTGCTTAGACCATAAGGAGTTGGAAGAGGCTTGCAAGGGTTGGGGGTTGTTCCGTTTGGTCAACCATGGGGTTCCCTCCACCATTTTGAAACAGCTCCAAGACGTAGCCAAACAGCTCTTCTCTTTATCCTTTGAGTCCAAACAGGACGCATGCAGGGATAGCCCTATCACATACTTTTGGGGTACCCCTGCCCTAACCCCATCTGGGACAGCTCTAAAAGGAGAATCCCAAAATATCAATTGGGTTGAAGGTTTTGATGTGCCATTGAGTCAACTCTCTCACTTCCACCCTCACCTTCCTACCCTTGACTCCATCAGGTAAGCACAAAAAAACAACTTTTTTTAAAATATTGTATTTGTAATTTGTCTTCATCCATCGTTTTTTTTTATTTGTTGCTTTTTTTTACTAAATGCATGCGTCTGTTTCCAATATTTGTTTATTATTTTATTTTATATTTCTTTCTTGGCCAGCTTGGAGTTTGTGTGTAGATATGTGATTTTTGAACATATCTCTTAATTAGTTATATTTATTTAACACTTTTATCTTTTGCTATTTTTCTCTTTTTATAAAATTATTTATCTATCACATTTATCACATGTCACTCTTCTAGTTCTATCCCTCGGATATAAATTGAAGTTTAAGTGTCTAAAGATTATTTTTCATATACATGTGTGTGAGTTAGGATCATCATTATTTATTTATTTATTATTTATTTATTTATTTTGTTATTATACTTTTGGGAGAATAAATAAAATAAATGACACATATGTATTATATTTATGTCATTTATTTTTTTTAAAATATAATAATAGAAAAATAAATAAATAAAAAGTATTCCAACTCCACGTGTGTGTGTTTTTACAATGGGGATCATGGCCTTATGGGTTGGTGGTGGGGTGCATTGTTTTTTGTGGTAGACTCATCACCTTTTTGAGAATATGACACTTGCTAATTTGGTGCGCAATAATGACATTGCATGAACCATGAACGGATTCTTCGACCAATTGGATTGTACAATTCCATGAAGGGGGATTATCAGATTTGATAGGTGTGATAAACGTGAAGTTAATCTCCTTTAACTAGGAAATTACTCTTTCCGTTCTTTTTTATCTATCAGATTTTGAGAAAAAATTTATTCATTTGTATTTGTCGTTTTGATAGTTTAAGGTTATATTTTGACAATTATACCTTTAACCCTATTAATTGTTCTTCACATTTTTCATAAAATTAATTAGTGTATAGTTGAGAGTTCAAAGACTAATTACTATTCCCAACAAATAGAGTAGTGAATAAATAAAGGTATAATAGAAAACTATTTGTCAATTAATTGATTCTTTAATTGTAGTAAAACAACCTTAAAATGACAGATAAAAAAATATCAAAATTCAAAAGACAAACACATACTCCTTTTTTTTTTGATGGAGCAACACATACTCCTGTACCACAGTTTTATAACAGAACATAAGTTTGTGTACCCGTTGCCATAGGAAAATCCATTTTTTCGAGGCACAAAATAAAAAAAGAAGCAATCTTTTGTACTTTGTGCCTTGGAAAGAGGGAATTAATTTCAATCGCCAACAGTTATATAAATATGAGTTCATTTAATTTGGAAAAGGTAAAAAGTTTTCCAGCAATGAAAAAATAGCTTTTTTTTGTTATAGATTTGTTTGACTTTTACATCAACGGCTGAGATGCATTATCGATTACTTGATCAGTCAATTTCACACATATTTTATATTATTTATTAAAAAGGATCTAAAAAATAACAATTCAAAATATACTCACTTATTAAAAATTTGTTTATTTAATATTAAAAATTAGATATTTGTTATAAACTTGATTAAAAGGATATATAAAATGTTTTACACTTTGAGATTAGGGTTCATGTTCTTCCTCTCCCTCTCCCCTATCATCGCCCACCCTCCTCTTCCTTGGACATCTTCCCCCACCACAGAATCGACCACACGCGCACAGGGCAGCAACCAAGCACAGTCACAGACGCACGACAACCAAACAAAAAGGTGCAAGCTTTGACCCCCAATGCCACTATGAATCCCAACCAGACAGCCCCATCTTCTTCTTCTTCTTCTTCTCTTTAATCTCCAATTTCTGAAAACCCCACCTTTTGAAAACCCCACCATCCGAAATTACAACAAGCCCCAGCATTCATGGGGCTTAAAGAAGCATCATAAGTATGTCCAGCTCTGGAAATAAATCCAAATGGTTTTGACGGGACCCAAGGCCAAGACTATTCTCGCCACCCTTTTACCACAATATGTGTATGTTTTTGTGGTGTGGGCAATTTATTTGAGCTTATCATGAATCAATATAAAAGAGAAGCCGCAAGCTGGAAAAGTAATGGGATATAGGAGAGCCTGGGGATATTGTTGAATAAAGACTCCTTCTAGAAAGCTCTTGGCCCACCCGTCACTTTGTTCACGGTTTGCTACTTTGCTGAGAATGAAATTTATCTGAGTTCTGGAAACAAATCAAAAAATTGGATTTTGGATTGAGGGATGAAATTGGGGTTGAGTGTGGAGAAGAGAGTTTTGATTAGATTTGATTAGAAAAGGGACCATGTGGGTGGAGTCAAAAGAGGATGCTGCAAGAGCTTTATCTTTAGTTTGAGGAGGTGCTGGGAAGGTAGGAGAGTTCATCGGGGTAATGATTTTTTTTTTGTTACCGTAACATTGGCGGGAGTATCCTCCAGCTACTAGTACAGAGACTAATCTCACTCGAGACCTTGGCTGTATTAAGGCTAATCGGGATAAAGATTTGTGATAATTAATTTGTTTTTAAGCCTTTATTTTTTAATTTTTTTTAAAAAAATACCTAAAGTAATTTATACATTCTGATGTGCGGAAAAGTATAAATAACAATTTACAGGTTTACAGCCACTACTAGGTAAAACTCAATTTTCCCATTGCTGTGAAACTTTTGGGTTTTTCCAAATTAAATGGACCCTACAAATATAGCCTAACAAAGAAATTAAATATAGAATTTTTTTTAAATATAACATTTATTATTAATAATATATATTAAATGTTATATTTTGATTAAATAGTTAATGATATTTTTTATGATTATTTAATATATTAAATGTTATATTTTTTAATAAGTATTTTTATTTACTAATTTATTAACCAACATCTTTAAGTCACTCTTCAACGTGACCAACTCAAAAAATGAACAAAATGAAGAGATAAATATATTTTGATTAAACTAACGTTAGGGTCTTTTTGCTCTCGGTTTGGGGCTTAGACACTTAAAGCTCTTCGCTCTTTCTCAAATGTATACTTTGTGGGGATCGAAGATTGGTTCTCTCATCCACAAGCTCAACGTATGTTGTCAACTAGATCACACTCATTGGGTTGAAGTGACGGACATATACAAGAAATAACAGTCACGTCTGTTTTAGATAATATTTGCTATTGGGAAGCAATTAATAGAATTATTGCCCTCATCCCAAAAGAAAAAAAGAATTATTGCTCTCATCACTCAAATTCTTACATACACACAATATTGGCACAAATGCTATACCACATGCGCCCGTAGAGGTAGAGACAGATATTGCAGAGACAGCTAACCTGAAAACTATAGGGTTTGTTTGTCTATAATCTAATTGGCCCTACCTAATAAATATGAAAGGGAAAGCAGTAAGCAACAACAATAATAACAACATAAAAGAGCAAGCCTTATGGACTTAATATTTTTGCCAAATTTTGTATTCTATAAGTATAAAGTATATATGAAGATCCTTTTATTTTTATTTTAATGGATTATTTTTTATATAATTTTAACGGATAATTTTATACCGTGTACATTAAACACAGTTTAATATATAATTCCATAATTTGAATTTAGTAAATGTATTTAATTAATAATTTGTATATATTAAATAAATATCAAATAATTACCGTTGCTTACGTATTAAATTACTTTTTAGAATCTGCCAAACAAATTTGTAGATATTAATTAATAAAATTTTAACTATATATTTTAGAAAACAAAGGATATATATGCTTACACAAAAATTATAAAATATTAAACGTAATATAATTTACTTAAATAGCTAAAAATATAACAAATACCGTTTCTTAAGCTATAAGTGATTAGTTTTGATCTAAAAATGGTTTTATTATTTTATACATATGTTTTAATTTTTTTACCATGTCAAAAGACCACCCAAGGTCATATGGCTAGTTTAATTATATGTCAAGTTTGGGTTAGACGCTTCGATCTTTCTAATTTGAAGCCAATTATTGAATTTGTTCTCAGAGTTAATTTTTTTATAAGCAAAAAATTTTATTAAGAAGAAAACAATTCTTAGAGTTAATTAATTTTAATTAGCAAGGTATATATGTATGTTTTGTGCTTTGCAAGACTTATGGTGATGGAGTATGAGACCCATCTGTCAAGGATTGCAAGAACTTTATTTGAAGCTATGGTTAAGAACCTTGAGCTGAATCTGAAGTCCACCACAGAGTCGTATTTATCTGAAAACACTGGCATCGTGCGTGTGTATCGTTACCCACGCACAGATGATGGTTGGGGCATGGAGGTGCATACCGATAGCTCAGTCTTGTCCATATTGAACCAAGATGACCAAGTGAGTGGGCTTCAAGTTCTCAAAGATGGTCACTGGCTAACTGTGAAACCCATCTCTGACACATTAATTGTCAACCTTGGAGACATGATGCAGGTCCAAATTCTAGCTAGCTAGTACTCATCATTTTAATTTTATGTGGCTATATATATGCTCTATATATCTATTTACTTCTATTCAATTTACTATATAATAAAATAATGTTTTCAAAGATATATGCGACCACTAGAATAATCTTGTTTGCCGTAAAAATCTACCATTTTTTTTCAATTATTTTGTTATTGTTATCATTTTCTTGTTATTATTATATTTAGGGAGTTTCAATGATACTCGATCTTAGAAAATCAACAATTTTGTTAACGTTGTTTTATTAACCAAAAGATGAATGAACCTCTTTTTACTAATGACATGTCATACTATTTTCTCTTAAAGATTGCAACTCTTTCTTATTTATTTTTAAAATAATAATGAGAATTTGTTCTATAAATATAAATATAAATATTTTTAAATGAAAATGAAACTTAAATACTCAGAGACTGAAAGCAATAAATAAAAAAAAATTCTACAAATAAAATAAATAGTATGACATGGATTAATTAGTTGGAATACTATTCCCCTATTGATCAGAAAATAGACAGTACCAAAACTATTAGATTTCTGAAAGTACCACAGAAATTCTCTTATATTTATTATTATGTTCATAATTTTTTTTCTCAAATTCTTATTAGTATCTTTAATAATAGTTGTTTTACCCTAACCAATTTAATTAATAATTATTTTTAAATAAATACTTAATTATATACACAATCTATTTTATTTTATAACATGCATAATTATATATGTGTTCTTCATATACTGGTCCGTTCTTCACAATGGTAATATATATGTTTTGGTATAGGCGATTAGCAATGACAGATATGGGAGTGTGTCACACAGAGTGAAGGTAGAGAAGCATACGGAGAGGATCTCAATATGCTACTTTGTGTTCCCTGGTGAAGATGTTGTGATTGATCAAAGCTCCAATTACAAACCCTTTACTTACAATGAGTTCAGGGCACAAGTGCAACAAGACATCAAAACCGTTGGGTATAAAGTTGGGCTTTCAAGGTTTCAGCAGAATGAGGACCGTTAGGTTTTATTGGCTTTAAGGCCTTGTTTTAAATGTTAACAAAAAAAAAACCTTGTTTTAAATTGTTACTTCTTTTTTGGACCAAAAAAAATTGTTACTTTTTTTTTTATGACAACTAGTATGGCACCTGTGCAAGCATGGGTAGGAATGGAAAAATGGGTTCACCTTATCTGCAAAAAATAATAGGACGAGTTAAATGACTCAACTCATTGACATAAGTTGAAAGATTATTTTCAAATTTTTTTTATAATTTTGTTACGGGTTTTAATTGGTTGACCCATCAAAATAGGCCAACCCGCAACCTACCTGTGAAAAGTAAATAAATGTGGAATGTTATATGTATCTCAGTTATAAATTGATTTTCATATATAGTAATAAAATTAAGTGATAATTTTGTTTTATAATAATAAAAGGTTTATTTTAATAAAATTTTCTCCCAATTATTTTAATAGAACTTAAAAAATACAATAATTTATTTGTCATATTGTTTTAATTAATTAAATCTTATTTTTATGTGCTTTAATGCAAATTGATTTATTTATGTCAAAAATTAATTAAATTGAATTTGGTGAACAAAAGGCTAAGTCGATGGCTGATTGAAGCAGTAAAAAAATGCGAGAGAAGGACCACGTGTCAGAAGGATGGACGGCAAAACCAACTGATGGGATATAAAAATCCACTGCCACGTGTCAAAAGGATGGAGTGAAGCACCACCGAATGAGAATACACTGGGTATCACCGCATCAGCAAAGTCTTGCTATCAAACGGACAATGTGGCAGAGCCCCCCACGTGTCTTAGCAAGAACATTCTAGGTTGTGAAGCCTCCACTTGTCGCAGCCAGATTTGATGATCCCAGAAATAGCTTTCGCTGAGATTCTGCCATGTGTCCCAATGCCAGGGTTGATTTTCCAATATATAATAAATAGATCAAACTTGTTGCATTTTTTAGCGAGTTTGAAATTGGAATAATTGCAAGACCAAAGGGATAGCGGGGAATAGGTGTTTATAGTCGAAAGTTTAAGAGCGTATCATGACGAGTTTTTTTTGGGTATCATGACGAGTTAAATCATATGGATATTTTTGTTATGAATAATCCAAATAATTGCATTCCTTTTTATAGTATGAACTTTTTACAGTAAACTAGTCATGATAAACAGAATAAATTAATTTTTAGCTAATTAAATTTTATAATATTCAATTTGACATATGGGAGATTTATGATATTTATTTTTTAATTTAAAAATATACTAACATACACTATTAAATTAATACTTATAACATTCTGGTGCAAGACATATGCTACAAAACCAATATTATATCAAATTTTGATTTTAATGAAATCACATTATTATCATTATCGAGTATAATTTGTAATAAATGTAGATATCAAAATATAGTGACAAAATCAATTGACACCAGGTGTCAAACTCTTCAACTTACATCAATTAATAATTTTTAGTGAAATATAAAATTAATCCATCCAATTGCTTCTAATTTTATTCAATAAATCATGTTTGAATATGTAGTTTGATCGGAGTATTCTATATTTTTTAACTGCCCTCATGACGCAGGATTTAAATTCTCTGCATTTGCTTCTTTCTTTCTCTCTTCTCTTGTATTTTTTTTTTTTGAAATTAATGACTATGATAGTTGATAGTGCAAATCCAATGGCTCAATGTGTGTTTGAATTCTCATTGAAAACACATTTTAATGTCATCCATTGGAGAAGAAACACTTGAATTTTTTCTACAAATCACGTTTGAGATAGTGCTGTCAAAAGTCGGGTCGGCCCGTTTGGCCCGTCTTTTAAGCGAGACTGGACTCAACGATTATAGGTCCAAAAAGTACCGGGCCAAAATGGCCCGACCCGGTGGGCTCGACGGGCTGGCTGGGCCCAATTTTCCCCCTCTTTCATGGTACTTTTGTGATTTTTCCTTTGTAAAAATAGCGAGGCCCATCAGGCTGGCCCGGTGTATTTTTAGGCCGAGCTGGGCCAGTATACATGTAGTCCATAGGAAAATGGGCTGGCCAACCCGACTCGATTTTGAAATTTGGCTCGGCTCGTCAGGCCGGGCGACCCGGTTTTGACAGCTCTAGTTTGAGAGCTATAAAATGAAAATACAAACACACACTCATTGTGTGACTACAATGACTGCGTGAAAAAAGTAGCTACGATGAATCCTGGTCCACGGCGCAATTGATGTAAGAGCTTTTTTTTTTTTTGAAACAACTAGCGTAGTGACCCGTGTAATGCACGGGGCATATAACGCAATTTATAAAAATTTATGAGAAAATATATTTGAACAATTATAAAGGATTTAAGTTTTTTAAATTATATAATAAATTATAAATTATCGTTATCTATTGAAAATAATTGGTTAATTATTTGATTAATTCATAACTTAAAAGTTGAATACAACGAAAAAAATAGTAGAAATTATGGTTGAAACAGTAAAATAGTTTAAATAGTTGTTGTGAGTAGACATGACAAAAAACCTAAAATTGCATTACTCACTTGATCTCGTCCTAACATTGAAGGGACAACTCATCAACTGCAATTATCTATAAATCTATATCATAAATTATCTTTATGTACTTGTATCAATTATATCTATTAAGTACATGCCAAATTGTGGTGCATATTCAATTAGTAGAAACTTATTTCATAATATATTTTCTCATGTAGCACCATAAATATTTCATTTTTATTACTACCAAAATCACTCACTATCTGTAAACTATTAATTGAAACATTCACGTTTTTATTTTATAGATAATGGTGCCCAAAAAAATCAAATTTGCTCATATTAAGAAAAATCTTCAACAAATTAGTCAAGTGAGAAAATCTTCAACGTAATCCATAGAGATGCATTTTGTATCATTTCAAATTTGAAAAATTTATAACTATTTCTATCATAGAGATTTATAAAACTAGTCTCTATCACAAAGATATAATTTCTTTAAATTATGATTTTAAATTGATTCCTATAATAAACATGTTCAATCCTTTTTTGAATTTCAACTTAATCCCTATAAATATAATTTGTCTCATTTGCAAATTGAAATAATTAATTTTTTTTTATACATAAATTTTATAATTATTTCTATCATAGAGATTTATAAAATCTGTATAATTTTTTTCAAATACTTTTACTAATACGTAAATATTTCACAAAAACTTAAATAGTATAAAAACATGTATACATTTTCAAAAAATCAAATTAATTTAAGACATTCCAAAAAAATTAAGGGCATAACATTTATATCAAACCAAATTTTTCACAATAGGAAATTTGAATTGGGAAATAAATAATTTATATGTATTTTTAAATTAAAACAACTAATAAACTATTACATATATTTTCTAAAATAAATATATCCTAAAAGATACAAAAAACCGTAGTAATATATATAATTATTGAAATTTCATACATAATTTCTTGTAAAATATTGAAAAAATAATAAGCAACTAAATTCTTATGATATATTATACTTCTTTTTGTTTGAGAGAGAACAATATTGCATCTACATAGAATAAAAAAACTAATCACAAATAAAAATTGAAAATAAAAAACTTAACAATACAAAATAGAGAAACATTAATTCCAAAAACAATCGATAAATAAAAATGAATTAATAAAAAATTAGAAGAAATATTTGCCTTAGAGAAGTTTGCCTAAGAGGAGAAGAACAAAAATCAAACAACATCGATAGTTTGGAGGCTATTAGAATATTAATAAACACTAAAAAATAATAAGTAAAAATGATTAACAGTAAAATAGAAAAATAACAATAATATGAACTTACCCTAGATGAGAATTTAGTGTTTATGAACAAAGGAATAACAATAATATAAAGGCTAAAACAAACTGAACAAATAAATTTTATCAATACATGCATATATTAATAATTAAGATTAAAAGTCCAAAAATTGAAACATATAAATGATTGACCATGAAAAAGAAAACAAAAACTAACATTTAATCGAAAGTCTCAAGTGTTAGTAATCACAATGGATGAGAATAATGATAAGAAAATGTATATGAAATGAGAGAAGATTAACAAAAAGAGAGATGATAGAAAAATTATACCAGAGAATGAAGAGGCCGAAGAAACGTCACGAATGTTTGTAGACGCAAAATGAATAGTTAAAGATATAAGGAATAAAAATATTCTCTAATAAATAGGCAATTGAAAATACAATTTTAAATTGATTGTTTCGAATACAATCAATACAATTTCAAATAAGGAACATTAAATATGAATCATGAAATCATTAATCAATAAAATCTTTTCAAATCAATTCAATCCATTTGATCCTTGAAATACTCTGACAGCGATACCTGTAAAAATGTGTCTATAGAGGGTTCGTCTTTATATATATTATAGATTATAGATTGATGTACGTAAGAGCTAAGGGCATCTCCAAGGGAGAACCCATTTTGGGTTCTTAAATGGGCCCCACATAGCCACATCACTCATTTTTACATTTTCCAATGCAAACATTCAATAAGCACTTAACCCCTCCAACCTAGCACTTTCAAATTTGTTTTTTAAATAAACCCCACAAATAACCACACATCACTCATTTTTATTTATAAAATGTAACTGGACCCACACATATAGTATAAGCACCGATGCTTGTGCAATGACCAACTCCTATTAAAAACTCAAACTGTCAAAACTCTATCGGTGTAAGCACGGTGCTTAACCAAGAAAGGTGCTAAGCACCCACCGCTAAAGATGGCCTAAGGACACGGTAATGCATGGGCTCCAAATCCAATGCCTACCAATACTCTTACAATTTTTATTGAAACATATATATTGTTGAAAAATATGATCAGATAGATAGTAATAAAATTAGATACTGATATAATAAATCAAATATTCTTTATTATTAAAAATCTAAAATAGTATTATTGATTGCTACCTACTTTCCTTTATTTAAGGCACGTTAATTTAATTTAATAGATTTGTAATCACCCTCATTAATAATAACATAAGCTTTTCTGTTTTTAGCCCCAATTTTTTTTTTAAATACTACTCCCTCTGTTTTTTATTATAAATAAAAAAATACCAAAATATTTTGTTACTAAATATAAGCAAAAAATAATCAATTTTATCTCATTTAATAACATTATTCCTATAATACCCTTAAGTTAATTTAAATTTTGTTTTTTAATGTATAATTTGTTCCCAAATAATAATTTACTATGTGATTATTAAGGATAATTTAGAGACTATACTAATTTTTTATATGAAATAAAAAAACTTAGTTACAATTAATTAATTTTTTTAACAAATAATTTTTCTTTGAACATTTTACATGAAATATTATTAACTCATAGAAGAGTTTAATAGAAATTAGACATTAATTTAAATTTTTTAAATCATATTGTTTTAGTACATATTATATATTTAGCTTTAAATATTTTACATAAAATAATATTACTATCTAATTCATAGAAGAGTTTAACACATATTGAACATTAGACCCTTTTTTTGTCATGTTAACTTTTTTAGTCAAACATAATGAATTATTATTAATTAATATATAAATGTAAATAAATATTATACTATTGTATTATATTATTAATACTAATGTAAATATTATTATTAATACAATAAAAACAATTATCTATTTTATTTATTTTTTCATGATTTATTTTTTTACCCAAATGATTTTTGTTGCCCGTGTGGCGCAGGTTAACACACTAGTATTCAAATACAGAGAGCAGTAGAAACGCTAACGAGAATCCACTAGTAACAGGGAGGGAGGGCAAAAGATCGTGTGTGGACCCATGCAGATCGCCACGTAAGCTAACATGCACCCAGGCGATGACGTGGACCAATAAAAACAGACCTCTCAAAACGAGAGAAATCAGGGAATTTGACAACTGAGTCTGAGAGTGAGAGTGAGTATGGTGTGTGTGTTTACTTGGGAACAAAGTTTCAACTTTCAAGGAGAGAGAGATATCCGAAAACAAAAAGACTCCCAAACGATTTTGGTTTTAGGGCGTCAAACTTCGTTGCCGCTTGATTTTCTCATTGTTTCGTCATCACTTTTTTTGTTTTTTGATTTTCCCTCTTTCTCTCCCTCTCTCTCTCTGTAATGTATATTCCTAGTTTTATATGAAAAAAAACTGAAATAACTCAGTGTCATCTCCGAACTTCTTCTCCAATGGCAATGGAGGGCGTGAACAATTCTAGGAGTAGGAGGCGTAAAAGAGAGTTCCCGGAAAGAAAGCTTCAAATCAATGAAAGGGTCGAGGTAAAATGTCATTTTTTTGCAAAAGAAAAATATATGATTTTTTTTTGTTGTTGCAATTTCTGGGTTTTTTTTTTTTTTGCGGGTTACCCTATTGTTGCACACTTACCATGTTAATCATCTTTGCTATTTTACTGGTTTTCCATGTTTGTGCATGTGTTTCCATCTTTGCTACGTTGTTGGTGTTCTTAGCTTTGACTAGTTTCCACGAATGGCTATCGCTTGCGTGAGTGTTTTCAGCTACATTATCAATCAATTGTTGTTTTCATTATTAAATTCCCGTTTCCACGGTTTTCTGTGCCTTGCATTGTCCTCTTTGAAGTTCATGCAAAGTATATTATGATTTGGGGTACTGTTCATGGTAACGTATCTTACGTAATAAGTAGTCTTCACCCCCCAATCCAATATTTTTTTTTCTTGACTTGATCACTTGCTTTTTTAAGTCACTTGGGTAGTGAACATGAGTGCGTGATACTTTTCATCTGAAATTTCCATGTATAGAAATTAAAAAAGTTCTGAAATTTTTTCAGGTGAGGAGTATGGAGGAGGGCTTTCTGGGCTCATGGCATCCGGGGACAGTTATCCACTGTGGGAGGCTGAAGCGCCATGTTAGATATGAGAATGTTTTGGATGATGATGGGCTAAATCATCTTGTGGAAGTAGTGAGTGTTTCAAGTGCTTTGGAGGGTGATATTAGTTATCCGAATTGCTGCGAACGAGGGTTGATTAGGCCTCTGCCACCTTTGATTGAGTTTGAGAAACAGGATCTCAAGTTTGGTCTGTGTGTTGACGTGAACCATCAGGAAGCTTGGTGGGAAGGTGTCATATTTGATCACTGTGATGGAATGGAGGAGAGGAGCGTGTTTTTTCCAGATTTGGGCGATGAAATGAAGATTGGAATTCATCAAATGCGGATTACTCAGGACTGGGATGAAGTTACGGAGAAGTGGGAGCAACGGGGGAATTGGGTGTTTCTTGAATTGATTGAGGAGTGTGAGAGGGAATCATATGTTGCAGTTTCAGCAAAGCAGATTTGGTATGATGTGCGGGAAAGAAAGGATTTTGGCATGATTGGAGATTGGACATTGAATGTGAGGAAAGACTTGTGGAGAGACGTGGTATTGGAGGTAGTTAGTGACTACTGGACTCTTACAGTAAAAGAAGTTTTCTCAGCTTTAAACCTTCCAGAGCTGGAAACGGTTGAACTCGTGTCTAATGTGGAACTAAACATGACTTTCCCTGAAAAGGAAATTTTTGAGCAGAAAGAACCTGTTCTTCCTGTTAAAAAAGACTTGTCTAAGTTTCAAAATGAAATTTCCTGCGATGGTGCTGGCGAAGTAGTGTCAGGTGCTATCATTTGCGAAAAAAGTGAACATATATCATCTACTACTTTAAGGTCCAATCATTGGAAACCTCTAACATTGTCTGAGATTGACCTCTGTCCTGATGCTGTTCAGCAATATGTACTTGCTTATAAGAACATGAAAAATAGGGCATTATGGAAGGAAAAAGTACAAAAACATCTTGCATATATTGGATGGAAAATTGAGCGGTCAGAAAGCAAATTTGGTGTTAAATACAGATACAAGTCGCCTGATGATGAACAGGGCCAAAAGAATGTTTATTACTCACTTATTCAACTTTGTAAAGTTATGCAAAAAGAATCCCGTGTGAACTCTTTCCCATCCCAAAATGATCATAGTATTACAATGCATCCTACAGTTGACTGTCATGTTCCACATGTGCTTCTTAATCCATCGGAAAAGATTCAGGACCTAGATATTTCTCCTCCAATTGAGCCGCCTTCTTCTGTTGCAGTTGTAGATGAACATGATTATTGTCCTCAAGCTGTTGTGGAATACCACAATCATGCATTCGATAAGAACTGGGCTGATAAAAGAAAATGGGTATCGAAAGCAAAGAAGCATCTGTTAGCAGAAGGATGGATTTTTGACCCTCCACCTCCAACTAATAAAAGAAGGGGAACTACATACATATCTCCACAACATCGGAGATTTGCAACACTCCATGCAGCATGCAGATTTTGTATCGAAGAAATTATTTCTAAATGGAATATGTCCGGCATGCAACCTTTAAATGTCTCAGCCATTAATGAGGAAAATGTTAAGCAGGTATTGAGGGATCTTTTATTTCGTGGAGCATCTCAATTGCTTCCAAAGGAACCCACCACCTTACATACCACAGATGGTGTTGCTGCGAATAGATCAACCGCAAATCCGAAGCGGAAACGCTTGAGGAATTCAAAGGCCAGCCTACCGAAGCACCAAAGCAATGGATTACCTCAACGGGTGCTGCGTTCAAATAAAAGGGTGCAAAAGGTGTCTGCCCCTTGTTTGTCACATCAGAAACCTCTAAATGTTCTGTCTTGGTTGATAGACAGCAATGTGGTGTTACCAAGGTCCAAGGTTTATTATCCTGCAAAAGGCAGGCCGCTTGAGGGGAGAATAACTCGTGATGGAATTAAGTGTAACTGTTGTCGGTCAATATACAGTCTTGCTGGCTTTGAAAAGCATGCTACCCGCAGTAGTACCGACAGACCAAGTGCTAGCATCCGTTTGGAAGATGGTAGGTCACTCCTAGATTGCCAGATGCAAATAATGCAAGATCATAAGACAAGGGAAACTATGGAAAAACCATTCAATGATTTGTGTGAAGGAGAGAATGACTACATATGTTCTGTTTGCCACTACGGCGGTGAACTTATTATGTGTGATCAATGCCCATCTTCATTTCATACGATGTGCCTCGGGCTGGAGGTAGATTAACCATTTTCATTCTTGATCGTGCTATAGTTAGTGCTATCTTGTTTTTACTTATTATGTTACTTCTATTCAGTGCTTCCATACCAATAATTGTTCTTGGACCTGAGTTGTTTTTCCGGTCTTGTTTCATTTTTCCTGTATAGGATACCCCTGATGGTGACTGGTTTTGTCCATCATGTCGTTGTGGGATTTGTGGCCAAAGAAAAATCAATGGGGATGAGGACAGACACTTCATTACTTGCATTCAGTGTGAACATAAATGTAAGCATGCTAATATGCATGTTCACCTTAATATTTCATTCATGCCTGGATATCTTTTGAGTGTTTATTTGCCTGCATGTGAATCAACAATGCTATACTGATGGTGTCATCTTTGTGAACCTTATGCATTGCAGATCATGTTATATGCCTGAAAAATAGAGATATAGATACATCAAGAAGATATCTGGAAAACTGGTTCTGCGGAAATGACTGTGAAAAGGTATATTAAATCTATCTCTCTTCTTTCTTCTAATTTAGGAAAAATTTAGCCATATTTTGTGTGAAGAATTGGCAGTTTCTCTTTATCTATCTTCACCCCTTTCCCCCTTTTCTTAAAATTTATTCTGCTTTTACTTTCATTTGAAGCATTATCTTTCTACTTGTTTATTGAAACAGAATTATATCTATTGTGAATACTTCTGCATTTGTGATTATGGTCAACACTTGTGCATTGGGTCTAATGTAATTAAGGATGCTTCATTTTGGTGATGTTACATGTTATAACCTGACACACAAGATTTAAGTTTAATGCCAGGAAAACATTTGAGGCTGTGTGTCTTCATTGTAGGTCTTTTAGGACACTGGTTCTACTCTTCATTCTTATATATATTTTTTGCAGATATATGCAGGCCTTCATAAATTGTTAGGAAAGCCAGTTTCAGTGGGTGTGGGCAATCTAACATGGACATTGATGAAGTTTATCAACTCTCACAGTTGTGATCTTGATAGTATTAAAAGTGAGTTGTTGGCAGAAAGTTTCATCAAACTCAATGTTGCTCTTTCGGTGATGCATGAATGTTTTGAGCCCCTAAAGGAACCCTCCTCTAGCAGAGATCTCATGGAAGATGTTATATTCAGCAGATGGTCAGAAATTCTTATCATTCAAAATATGGTCATGATGGTTTATTACAATACTTCCTGTATTTTGTTTGTGTTATTGGCAGGGACCTGCTGATCATAGTTATATCTTTAGAATGACATTATGCCTTCTAATCTCACCTTTGCTTGATGTTCAATTGGAAAAATTTACATTTTTATCTTGAAGTTGTTCATGCGACAATATTTCATTCTTAGAAATGCTATAACTCCATAAATCTATTTTGACATGAAGATTCTTGCCTTCCTTGGTTGATTTGTGTAGCATTTTTTGCTGAAAACATATATTCCGTTTGATTAGTGAATTTTAAATTTCGTAAGTAAAAGAAAAGGTTATTATTCATAGGTTATTCATAATTCTGATATAGATTTCATTTAAAATATCACAGTTCTAATAAAGAACTTCCATCTAAAATAATTGACCCATGTGAATTTTTCGATTTACTGATGGATTTGTTTACATCTATCATATTTGCTTTGTCCGTGGTCATGATATCTGTCTGTAAATTGTGTGAAATTATTGTTATATCTCTTGGCCAATACCTGATATCTGTACTTTTGAACCTTGCAGGTCAGAGCTTAATCGATTAAATTTCCGGGGTTTCTACACTGTACTTCTGGAGAGAAATGATGAACTGATTAGTGTGGCAATTGTTAGGTGAGTATAGGATTTGTTACCATCAAGTACTTGGCTTCGTTTGATTGAAGAGCTGCCATCTTTATGGCCTTTTGTGATATGGTTGGTCATCTTGATTTACTATTTCAATCTTTTTAGGGTCTTTGGAGAGAAGGTAGCTGAAGTACCTCTTGTTGGTACCAGATTACAGTACCGTCGACATGGAATGTGTCGCATTCTAATGAATGAGCTTGAAAAGGTTGTCCACAAGGCACACATTTGCCCTTTTTATGACACAATTCAAGATTATTTCATCAAACTTTACCTGTTTGATATGGAAATGGATTAGTAAATTTGTTTTCTATTTTTTTTCCTGGCTTTCTTTGGTCCTTTGTACTTCTACTCTCTCATTTCTGGTAACTCAGTCAGCTACTCAGTCTGCAAGCAATATAATCTGGCTTTAGTAACTAATGATGATTTTGAAATGGTGTGTATTCAGTTCTGCTGTTGAATTTGTGTGTAATGAAAGAGATGAGGGTGGATAAAAAGCAGAAATTATTACAATATAATAGTTTTTCTTAAATTTAAGTCTTACAGTTACTGTCATTTTCGAAGTTGTCATTTTTAAACTCTGTTTTTCTTTCACCAGAAGCTCATGCAATTAGGAGTGGAGAGGCTTGTTCTGCCTGCTGTTCCTAGCGTGCTAGAAACATGGACCAGTTCTTTTGGCTTTGCAATGATGACAAGTTTTGAGAGATCACAATTTCTGGACTATACTTTCCTAGATTTTCAGGATACCATCATGTGCCAGAAACTGTTGAAAAAAAAGATTCCGTCTCCAGATTCAGTTTTGTCAACAGGTTTGTGATTTTTTATAGTTCTTGTTTTTGTAATGAAGCGAAGCAAATAAGTTTGTGCCATGCTAAGTAGATTACAACTTCAATGTTTCATTTTGCAGAGTTCCAACAAAAACACAATGTTTCCTCTGGAAGTTATGGTGCTGCTAATCTTGATAAGTCTAGTCCATTATCCGAAGTTTTCGAATCAGGAGAGATTGACAAAAGAGGGATGCTGGATCAACAAATGGGGGAGTATGTCACGCAAGAACAACAAATGGAGGAGTATGTCTTACCTCTGTCTATTTAATCCCAACCAAAAAAGAAAACCAGATTATAATGACATTAAATGCTTGATATATAATAGTGATAGAAAGACTGCAAAGGCAATCTAATAAAAGGAAGGAAAACAAAGAAAATGATAGGTGACATCTGCATTTAGAAAGTTGTAGCTGAGTCAAACTTGGCATAAAAATAAACCCTTTTCACTGTTACTAGATATGTTCTTGAAAATTTGGAATTCAAAACTTTCGTTGCAATGAAAGTTTGTCTTAATTCTTTTATATAAAAGATGTTTTCTCTGTTACATAATTTTATCTCGTATTAATGTTCTTGTGATCTATTTGGGCATATTACATAAATGATGCATATGTTATACTATTAATAATTAAAATTAAAATAGGTCTACATAATAAAGATTAATGTATTAGTAGATGTCTATTGTTGCAAGGGATTCTGCATATAATTATATACTATGTTGTTCAGACAATTTTGGAAAGTGATTAATGTATCTAACGAATCCGATATTTTTCCAGTACTTATGCAGACAATAATGATCATCTTGGTGATGGTGCTATTGACTCTGTCACCATGGTACTTTCATATGTTGTTTTAATGATTCACACATTGCTCCTTACTTATATTGCCTTTGTTTCGGTTGAGACTGATAATTCTATTGGTTCTTAGGTGAAGCAACCAAGTCCTGAGGATCAACAGTGCCAGAATGGAACCTCTCCACAGTGCTCTTTTGTAAAATGGAATGGCTCATGTAAGTATTACACACGAAGGAAATGGAAAAGGCATGAGTAGGATTTAGAGTGTCATCTTGTGCTGTGTTGCAGGGAATTGAAGTAGTGAACATAGAAGATTTTGTTGAAGAGGATTGAACTGTCCTTCAATCCACTGTCCTCTCAAGTATAGGTTCTTTTTTTTATGTACAAAGTATGGTTGTGAATAAGTGGGAGACCTGTCTGATATACGTGCCATGCATGGTTTTACAACATTGCACAACTGCACAGTTGCCTTTATATGGGTCTGTAAAGTAAGAGGTAAATTATTTTTTTTGGTCAAAAGTAAGAGGTAAATTTGATTGAGGTCATTTGTACTATGATGGAGCTATGTGGGTTGTGCAGTTAGTAGAGATGCCAAATCTGGTCGCCCGGCTCATTGGGCCAAATTTTAAAAGCTTTATATATATATAAAGAAGTGTAACGAAAACAAACAAATTATTTTTACTATTTTTTATACAAAACTTCAAAAATTAAAATAAAGTAATATTTTTATAATTGTCGCTAAGGAAAGCAAAGAACATATGCTTTAGCAAAATTTTGTCTTCTTTCATGGGAAAGGGCAAAGGTTCTTCTTTAAAAGAAAGGGGGCAAACCAACCTTTTGGCCATGTATATGCTCTCATAGAGGCTAGAGCAAGTGTTCTCACGTCTCCCTTTCCATATATCAAGTTAGAGGATTCTTGTTCTCCAGAGATACTAATAGGGGTGTAAACCAATTGAGCCGAGTCGAGTACTCAAAATCTAAGTTTGGCTTGTGAAAAAAAGTAATGGCTCAAGCTTGATTTATTTATTTAAACGAGTCTAATTAAAAGCTTGAGCTTGTTAAAAAAGTAAAGTTTGAGTTTGGCTTGCTGACTCATTTATAATTTAAATTTTTGTATTATTAAATTATTTTTTAACTTTATCAGTTTAGTATTTAATAAAGATTAGTGTTTAATATGTGGTATATGAAATTTAAAAATTCTAAACTATTACATTTAAATAATATAGTAAATAAAAAATTTATAATTAAACTTTGTGATTGCTATAAAAAAGAAACTTCATGATTAACACTCAATAAAGTTCTACATATTTCCATGATATCAACTTAATAAACCAACTAAAAATATTATCATACATTTGGCTTTTTTTTCTTGCCATATTTATAGTGTATCCAATTAGCTCCACAAATTAATGCTTGAATAAAAGAGTTTTTGTACAAAATGTAAGATTTATGTAGTTTTAATTTTTGATTATATATATATATATGTAAGCGAACTATTCACAAGCTCTCAATGTCAATCTTGTAAGGCTTGGACTTGACTTATTCAAATATTCGAGTTCAATCTTAAATTTGAGCTTGACTTGTTTAATTAAACAAACGAGCTTAAACGAACAATTAACGAGCTGAGCCGAATAGTTCAGGAATTGTTTGGCTCATCTACACCCCTAGATACTACTAATTGTGAAGGGAAGTATATCCAAAAACCTCGCCGTGTCACCCACCTGCATCATCTCTAGTGAGAATTACTCCCTAAGTTCGGCTTTGAGGTACCTCTTGATCACCTAAGATTATTTTAATGATAATCAAACTAATTCAACCATAATACCGAATGTTCTTTTGCATATGGTTTTAAAGAAAGCTTTCATTGTACCTTTTGTTCTTTTTTATTTGATTGATGTGGGATTTTAGTCTTTTAATAAATTTCTTATAATTAACAACCAAATTTCTCGAAATTTTAATTGAAAAAAATTTATTGGCTGCTGTGTAAGCTTGAGAACTAGACAGAATCTTGAGAGCTTGTTAGTATCATTAATTCCTTGAGTGACTTGTGAGAAAGAGGGTGTAAAGATCTTGTTGTAATAAACTGTAATTAGGTTAGATATTCTCTTAACTTTGAGACAGGAATTAGACTCTACAATATTAGAGATCAAACTATTAATAAAAAAACCATTGTGTAAGTTACAATGGTTTTAATTTTCAAAAAAACCAAAAATAAAAAGTATGCATTTAATATCTCATAAACAATTTAATAATGAAAGAATTATTATAAAAATTGATCAGAAAAATTTAAAATTATTCATGAATGAGCATCGCAGCGCATCGCATCCAATAAATATCCCTTGTCCGTCCGCAATGAAGATAAGCTGTTAGCCGAAGTTCCTTCCCTCTTGTCTCGTCTCTCCTTTCTCTTCCCAAAGAAAACAACCATTCACAACTTTGAAGGTCCCACCCCCAAAAACCCTTAATGACCTCTTATTGCCTCAATTTTTTCCCATTAAAAGAATCTCACATCCGACAGGAAAAGCAAGAGGCTTTTTTAAGAGAGAAAACAAAATAAATCAAATTACAGTGTTCAATGTTCATATCATGTGGAGTTGTGGACAGATGAAAAACACGGTCTTCCTTCACATGCACACACGCTCCATCATTTTTTTTTAATGAATCACCAATTTAATTGTTAAAATTGTTAGTCATATAATTATTAATATTCTAAAATTAAAATCACACTAATTCTATCAATTTATAAACTAATTTAAAATATTAATAATTCCAAAAATTAGATTTTTTTTGTGTGATAAAGGTCCAAAAATTAGATTTACAGAACCTTAGGATATTTTGTTAATTCACCCTCTTTTTTCCACGGACACCAAAGCCCCCAACTCTTTATATATATCTTTTCAAAACAGTCCAAAATATCCTTCTCACCCTCCTCTTTCCCTCTCTTTCCCTGAGCCTTTTGTCTTTACCCTTTTCTGTGTTTCCTCCCCATTAGATTCTGCAATGGCACTTCTTCCTTCTAAATCTACACCATTGTTTTCTCTTCTTTTCCTAGTTACCCTTCAATGCCGTGTAGCCTCTTCTGCGTTACTACTAAGCTTGAAGCACCACCAAAACAGCATCCACCATCAGAGACCCATGATCCATGCGAACCAAAGCAACTGTGCATTGTTTGTGGGAACCTGGGTTCGCGATGACACATACCCTCTTTACCAACCCTCAAGCTGCCCCATGATAGATCCACAGTTCAACTGCAAAATGTATGGTCGCCCTGATTCTGATTACCTCAAATACCGATGGAGACCCCTCAACTGTGAGCTCCCAAGGTACACCCCCCTCCCCCTAAACTGCAAACAACACAAGAGTAGTAATAGTGTCCTAAAGATAGCATTTTTTTTTATTTTGTTTCTGTATTCTCAGTTCTGAGTGGTTCTGTAGCGTGTTCTTGGTAGGTTCAATGGGGTTGAGTTTCTGATGGGAATGAAGGGCAAAACCGTCATGTTTGTGGGTGACTCACTGGGGCGCAATCAATGGGAGTCACTGATATGTATGATATATGCTGCAGTGCCTCAGACACAAACTCAACTGGTCAGGGGAGAGCCACTCTCAACCTTCAGATTCTTGGTGAGCTTACTTTGGACACTTTCTGAGTGCATCACAATAATAATCACCCCACCCCACTTGACATTTTTCTCAAAAGTTTCATTCTTTTTTGGGTTTAACATGTTTTTGGTCCCTCTAAATATCGGCATTTTGAATTTAGTCCCTCTAAAAAAAGTCAAAGTTTTTTGGTCCCTCAAGAAATCAATTTTTTGATTTAGGTCCATCTTTGGCGTTGACCGCTAATATGACACACTGAGGTCCCTGTAAAAATGCTGACATGGTCCTTCTAAATATATTAAGTTTTGATTTTAGTCCCTCTAAATATATTAAGTTTTGATTTTAGTCCCTCTAAATATTAAGTTTTGATTTTAGTCCCTCTGCATGTAAGTCATGTTAGCATTTTTACAGGGACCTCAGTGTGCCATGTCAGCAGTCAACGCAAAAGAGGGACCTAAATCAAAAAATTGATTTCTTGAGGGACCAAAAAACTTTGACTTTTTTTAGAGGGACTAAATTCAAAACGCCGATATTTAGAAGGACCAAAAACATATTAAAGCCTTCTTTTTTTAATTGGGGTTTTAGGCCATGCTGTCAATATTTTGTGGACAGAAATTTTCAATTTTGGTTCACAAGGAAAAGGAAAGTTTTCCAGATGCAGAGCAGTCCATGTCACTCTTTGTTAAGGAGTGAGTCACTAATTTAGTAATTGAAATTATAACTCACAGTCAATTTAGTTATTAAAATTATTAATATTTCAAATTAGTCTCCAAAATTGAAAATTCTCAATCATATTAATCTTTTTGGATTAGTAAGAAATTAATACGAGTGAGAATTTTTAATTTCAGTGACTAATTTAAGATATGAATAATTTTAGAGAATTGTCTACAATTTCAAGATCTAAACTCACTTTTCTTCAAAATCAGAGGGAGTAGGTTCATGATATTATTAATAGGACAAAGTATCTATTGGAAAAAGGTGTATGTGATGGGGACCCAAAAGTACTATTAGGCCATTATGTATTGCACTAGTTGATGCAAACTGGAAGCATATCATGTTCATGCGCTTGTGTGTATAATAAAGTAGACTTACCTAGCATGAAAAGCCGCATTGTTACAGCTGCAAAGGAGGTCCTGACTTGGGGTTTTGATATGGTGTGTGCAGGACTACGGTGTGACCATTTCATATTACAAGGCTCGTTATTTGGTAGAGATTGATGTGGTCCAAGGGAAGAGAATTCTGAGGCTGGAGGAGGTAGATGGCAATGGGGACGCATGGAGGAGTGCTGATGTGCTGTCTTTTAACACTGGACATTGGTGGACTCATCAAGGATCTCTTCAAGGGTAGGCAACTATCTATTCCTGTAATTCCCTTTTATAAGTTTATTCAACAAAATACTTTTTTTTTTTAAATGGAAGAAAGAAAAATTTGCCCTTTTTTTCTGGGAAAAAAAATTGAACTTTATTAAGTAATTTGGTTGTTGGGTTATTATGTGCAGGTGGGATTATGTTGAATTAGGAGGCAAATACTACCCAGATATGGATCGTTTAGCAGCTTTGGAAAGGGGTCTAAAAACATGGGCTAATTGGGTGGACTCCAATATTGATAAAAGCAGAACCAAAGTGTTCTTCCTTGGAATTTCTCCTTCACACAGCAAGTAGGGACTCTGACTCTTCTCTGTCTCTCTATTGTCTTGAACTGCTTTCTCTCTCATGCATTATTGTACCATAACATTGTGGCTTCTTGTGTTAGCCCTATCTCTATCACACACATTTGCATTGGGCTGGTAATGCCCTTTATTATATGACTAGTCACATAATAATGCTAACCAATTATTTTCCAAAAGTTTAAAATATGCAGCACTATGCAGGCTAAAGATTTCTAATGTGCCGGATTAATAATATCATGTGCATGATGTCTAATAGCCGACATCAGAATACCTTCTTCTTGTTTGATTATTGATTGTGTGATTATTACTGTTCAATTTTATTTTGTATATTATAAATATAAATAAAAGAACAAATATACCAGCTATAAAATTTGTGCAAAGGTATCTTTTTGTCGCTCTCACTGCCACTCATGCTCACATGGAGTGCTGTTGCCACTTTCATTGCCTTTCCACAATCCAATATTCCGAGTCAATCTGGAGAAGTTGTTTCTCCTCGTGCAGGACAATGGTGATGCATATTAAAAGAAAACAATGTGTCGGTGAAATAAAATGCATGCACCATCCTGTTAAAATTAACTGCTAGATACTTTTTTTTATACAAAAACAGATTACAAATATAATTGTGGGTGGAGTTCTGGAGCCACCCAATTCATATGACATATATTTAAATGTCACATGGTAGAGGCCAAAAAATGTTTATTATAATGTGACAAAACAAGACCATGTTAGTCCATTGGGATTTTTGTAGTCTTGTTACTTGTAGCTTCTTTATCTCACAACTCTTCAACCAATGTGGCTAGCATTGTTTTGTGTCCCATTAAAACAGGGATGTGTAACCACAAAACAAGTGGCATTGAAATGTGGTGCAAAGTTAAAAACCCATTTAGTTTTGTTTTTATTTATTATTTTCATTTTTAATTACAAAAGTGTCACTCTATTTCCTATTTTCAAAGTTTTGTATAAGAAACAGAGAAAACAAAAAAAAAATTGTTTTCCACCCCTGTACAAATTTTTGAAAACAAGAAAATGATCCTATTAAAAGCAGAAAATAAAAACAGAAAATGTTTTCTCAAAGTAAACGGCACTATGTGTCTTCAATTTTTTTTCGTCTGTACAAATTTCATTATAAGCTATGCTAAAACTCAAATGGCATTGATATGCAGTCCAAATGAATGGAATACTGGAGTGGCAACGGTGACTACAAAGAATTGCTATGGTGAAACAGCACCAATCAGTGGCAGTGGCACAGGCACAGCATACCCTGGTGCATATCCAGAGCAGATGAGGGTTGTGGATATGGTGATTAGAGAAATGAGCAACCCTGCTTACCTTCTAGACATCTCAATGCTATCAGCATTTAGGAAGGATGCACATCCCTCCATTTATAGTGGTGATTTGAGTCCTCAACAAAGAGCTAACCCTGACTACTCAGATTGCAGCCATTGGTGCCTTCCTGGACTACCTGATACTTGGAATCAATTATTCTATACTACCTTATTCTACTAAATTTTGTGTTTTATACTAGCTAATTAACAGTAACACAATTCCTCTTCACTATTTTTTTGCTTCTGTTTTTATAACTCTTAGTAGGTAATGCATTTATTGAGAAGGTTGCATGATTGCAAGTTTGCAACTATATGTAAAGATATGCTAATGAAACGACAAAGAGGTTTTTTCTTTTTTCTACTAACGTAAAGACATATATTTCCAAAGAAAAGTGGAAAATTCGGGTTTAATTCTTCTTTTGTTTTGGAAATTAGTATCATGGATATGTACTTTAAAACATGTTTGTATAACCATCTCTCTTAATTAAATTTTCGGTTAAAAATATTATTTCTCATGTACTTTATTTTATTTCTTTGACAAAAAAAATACATTATGAGCAAATATAATCAGACCTACAGATTTGAAAAGAATACATTAAATCCTAATTGACTCGAATCGAGTTGGATAGATACTGAAATTATAAACTATAAATATTTCAATTTTAAAATCTTCATAGATTAATGTATCTTACCAATGCCACTTGATTCAAGTGAGAAAAGAGTTTAGTTTCTTGGTGAATTCAAGTTTTGTGAATAGCTCGCTTATGTAAGCAAGTTTTCCTGAGTTTAAAGTTTGAGCTAAGCTGTGTATGGAAAAGCAAAAGGTGATACCTAAAAAAAGAATGAAACCCGTATTGTAAAAAAAAACACCCATGACTGTGCCACCGTGCAAGTAACTCAATAATAATTTTTAGTATTTTCTATCTACACATACATACTTTTCTATCTACACATACCTGATATAGAACTAGCATGTATATATATTTTTTTAGAACATATATGGTGTGGAATTAATAGTTCCGCACGTTGTAATTCAATACAAAACTAATAGTTTTGCAGGTATTTTTTAAAAAAACATACATGATGCAGAACTAATAGTTCCGCACGTTGTAATTCATACGAAACTAATAGTTTCGCAAGCATACATAACGAATCAAATGGGCTACCCAGCAGCTTTATAGCTATGACTGGGCTACCCAGCAGTTCTAATTCTAGGTGCTCCATACTATTAAATGGGCTTGGTTAGTCCTATCAATCCCTCTCTATAGGCCTAAGTGATGGCTCGTTAAGGGCTTATAGGCTTTGTTGTCATTCTGAAGGTGTATGCTGATCTTGACCCCAAAAAAAGGTGTATTTTGGACCCAAAAAAAAAGAGTATCGCTAGCTCTTCGGTTTGTGTCTATTGCAAGACAGCTGCGAAAACTTGGTCTTAATTTTCTGCGTATACTGTTGTTTTTGGGCCTGAGTCAGGCGCCTGTTCTTTGTAGGCTAATGGCCCTTTGTTTATCGATATATCTCTCTTACAAGTTCATGGGGGTCTTGTTGCACAACCTTGTTCTTTTTGTATGCCATGCTTTGACATCCTTTTAGTGCATTGTTGTTGGTATGATGAAATTTGGATGTATATCTATATTTATCTGTAGTTAATATGCCAATTATCTTTTTGTCTTGTATGGCATGAAGAATATGCTTCCGCTAGCTCAAATTTTTTTGGTCATATAGGGTATTGAAATAAAAGGTCCTTGCATTCAAATTTAACAGATAAAAGATACACAAGTACATAAACTTTTCTTCAAAGCAAAATACATTATGATCATAGTGTTCAAATTCAAAATAACACAAGATTTGGGTTGCACAACCCCACAACACTTGAGAGCCTTATCCCTCTCACTATATATAGCATTTGCCTGAATTAAATACACAGCAGGCAAAATTTTCTTTTATGTAGACTGGTATAATATCTTGGTTTTTTTTGGGGGCAAATAGTTCCTTGCCATGGCTCATCCTAGCTCCGGATGGCAACTCCAAGAGGAGAAACTTCCATCTTGGGTATGATCTTCTCTGGCTCTACACCTTTGCTAACAGAGTTGACATGGTTTTCATTCTCATAAGCTGAATCATGTACTCCAAGTGCTGCTCTACCAGAAGGATCAAGGTTGTTGGACCAAGCAGCATCCCACTCAATAGCTGCCTCAGTGCTACATGCAACACTAGCTCCTCCAGGAACAGTGAGCCTGGCTGAGTTCTACAAAAACCAAATTAAGCAACACAAGAGATTTGAATCAGCCCTTTATTAAATCAACATGAATTATGTTGTTCCAAAACTAGATTTGATTGATCAAGTAATTTACCTGAGGGAAAAACCTCTCAAAGATCATCCTATAGTAATAGGCTTCTTTGGTGTTTGGAGTGTTGAAGGGGAAGATGTGAGATGCATTGAGCATCATTTTATCAGTCACCTATAAGAAAAATGTCAACAACCAATTATTAACAACAACAGTTGTGTAGTGTAAACTACCTTTTGAAGTTTTAATGAAATGCCATGCATGGCAACAAAAGATAAAATGGGATTGGAGAGAAAAAGGTTGGATTCATCTCTACATGTTTTGCAGCATGGTCCTTAATGCCATCAATCCAACCGTAGCCAACTCCATCACTGAATTGTTCTTTCTGCCTATATAAAATGTGCTGCATGAAATTAAATTCTTAAGATGTTAGTTTGACAATAAAAAAAATTATTATTATTATTTTTTTGCAAAGATTGACAGATATTGTAGCAAATGGCAGGGTCGAGTACCTTTGGCAGATAAGGTTGCTCTTCATCATCAAAGGCCCTCCTAAGTACCCATTTCTCAATTCTTCCTTCTTCTTGTTTTATCTGAACAAAATTGAATCGTAAACCACTTAATAAAATCTATGTAACTTTTTTAAGTGATGTTGCATTGGCAACATTCTGTATTCATACCATTTTATACTCGGGATCAATGTCCATTGCAACACTGATGAAGTCCTTGTCCAAAAATGGTACTCTGGCTTCCAGACCCCAAGCATAGGTTGATTTATTGGCTCTCAAGCAATCATACTTGTGGAGTGCTTTGATCTGCATTGAAGAAAAAGAAAATCATCTATATATTAAACCCCTTTCACTTCAACCACTTATAATGTTCCGACACAATAGCAATGTAACTCTATGATGACCTTGCGGCATGTTTCTCTTTGGAACTCTTCCTTGTTGGGTGCCTTGTGGAAATACAGATACCCTCCAAAAACCTCATCAGATCCTTCTCCAGAGAGTACCATCTTGACTCCTAGTGATTTGATCTTACGAGACATCAGAAACATGGGTGTGCTTGCCCTGATTGAAGTAACATCATATGTTTCTGTATGATAGATGACATCCTCAATGGCATCTATGCCATCCTGCATACACCACATATAAAATATTTACTAATTATGAATTTTATAAATTGAAGCCTTCCCCACAACAGCCCCAATCTTGAGCAGAAAAGTACTATTTCACATAGATATACCTGAACAGTGAAGTGAAACTCGTGGTGGGCAGTTCCTAAAAAGTCTGCTACTTCTCTTGCAGCCTTCAGGTCTGGTGCATTCTACTCAATATAACATGACTAAAGATTAAGACAACAACCTTGGATGAAGGGTTCATTTTTCTATTAAAAAAACTAGTATATGGACCTTTTCCCAACAAAAAAAAATAAAAAACTCAACAAATGAAACAATTTTAGCTAGTTGAAAATAAAAAGAGCTGAAGAGATAACACGTGTCACAATCTGGGATGTGACACATGTCACAGTTCGAGAGCAAGGGCCTTATTTTCTATAATAGTAATTGAGTAATTGATGATTGATTGAAGTAATTGATTGATTGAATTGATAATTGAAGAAAAACAATCCACTAAATTTGATGTGCCATTCATAATCTAGAATAGGAACAAACCTCAAGGCCTACACAGAATGAGTGTAACTTTGTTCCCCACTGCTTGGCAGCCTTTGTGCCTGCTAGGTGTCGGGCAGTGACAGATGCAACCAATGAAGAGTCCAAACCTCCAGATAGCAAGACACCAAAAGGCACATCAGTCATCAACCTTTTTATGACGGCCTGTAATCAATCACCACCACAATCATTGTATCAGTTATATGAAAAACAAAAGCTTCCTTCCTTGACAATGATGTATTGAAGCCTATTTTTTGTGAATCTTATTCTTACCTTCTCAAAGGCATGCCTCAAAGCTAGAGGATCATAAGGGGTTGATGGAATGACCTCATTGAACCATGGAGGGTTGTACCATCTCCTGAACTCTCTTTCCTTGCTAGAGTACAAGTGACCAGGTGGAAATACCTCAAAATGTTCACAATCATCATTCAGACCTTTCAGTTCTGATGCAATCCAAACGGAGCCTGAACAAAGGTGTTCCAAACTTGTCACACAACTTGTTCAATTCAAATCTGTTGCTTTAGTTATGAAAAAATTGAACACATGAACTTAAATTCAAAAGCAGGGGATATTATTATAATTAACATTACCATCTAGTCCCCAACCAATGTATAAGGAAGTGACCCCTATAGCATCCCGTGCCACAAGGAAACTGTTGTCACGAGTATCCAGCACAACGAATGAAAATATCCCATCCAGCATGTCCACAAAGTTTTCTCCGTGCTCCTCATACTGACAACAAAAAGATCTCAATAAGCATCAATAACAAGCAGGTGATAAGAACAATTAGTCTGATAAATGATTAACAGCCATATTCTATATGATAGAATTAGAAAGGATGGAAATTTTGATCAAGACTCAGTAAGAAAAATTTAAAAGTATCCAAAATTTCTTCTGATTTATATCTATACTCGAGTAGGACAAAATTTGTTGTACGATATACATAAAGATGACTAACCAGGTGTGCAATAACATCACAGTCACATCCTGTTCGGAACTTGTGGTTAGGCAATTGTTTCCTGAGATCTTCATGATTGTAGATCTCTCCATTCACCTGGTTTTCAATGGATAGTGTATTTAATTAAACATCAGTCATAATTTATCCCAGTTAAATTGGTCAAATAAGGTGTAATAGTATAAAAGATTATAATAAATGAAGGCAACAAAAAATATATATCATAATATTATGGCATAGATTCCAGCTTTTTATGATACAAATTATATATTACCATACCATATGTAAGAGTATGACAAGTGTAAACCATAGAATATGATAAGGCCTACCGTAACAATAATAGATTTGTCTTCATTGAAGAGAGGTTGATCACCAGAAGCTGGATCAACTATGGCTAACCGTTGATGAGACAAATAGTTATCACCGTGTTGGTGGAGCCCACTCCAGTCAGGGCCACGGTGCTTCAATCTGTGACATCACAAGCACAAACGATTAAAATGACTAATATTCACACTGCACTTTTATATGAACGGATAAGTAAAAAAGTTCCTCATGCAATACTCTCAAAGACCAATTAACCCCTTTTTCATAACTTGTTTCCAATTGTGTTCTGTTTTGGACTTTTTCTACTACAAAATCACCAATAATTGCATCGCAACGTGGACCCCACATCCCACTTGTTTATCTTCAGATTAATAAAATAAGCCAGTGACATAAGAATATATATATGTTTCATAATTGTCCACTCCCCTTGTCAAAGTCACAAATGTTTATCCAAAATTACTTGTTACATCTAAAAGACGGGCATCGGGGCCCAACATGAAGAAGAGATAATTACAATTTTCAACTCTTACATATGTTTTGGACCAAAAAAAAAAAACTCTTACATATGTTTTTTTGACCAAAAAAAGAAAACTCTTACATATGTTTTTAACTTATTCCCCTTAAAATATATTGGATGAACTAGACAGTGGACACCACCATGACAGTTAAAAGTTAAAACGAGGAATAACGAATAACAAGCCCCACACACATGTTACAAGCACCCCCGTCTTGGTGGGTTTTCACTTTTTCTGGTACCCTTTAGTAATCAATAGCGAATACTTAGTCACATGATCATAATCACTTGAAAATATCATATTTTTATGCCCAGTAGTTATATGTTTCAGTAATTTTAGCAAACTAGTTGCTAAAAATACTATACCCTCTTAAAAAACAAAACATTTTGAATTTCCATTCTTCCTATTCCCTCATCATCACCCAATACTCAATATTGATGCTTCCATGATATAGTATCAAACCATGAGCTTATAAGCTAAAAAAACAGAGGAAACAGGGGAAGAGTTTGATGATCAAGGGAAAAAACATGCAAAAGAAGAAAGCTTTTGAATGCAAGCATGAAGGTTAAGCAAAAGGGTATTCGAAAAAAGGAACATAATATAAAGAGAATTAATTATTGCCTGCGAGAAAGCTCAAGGACGCGGACCCTTTTGGCCTGAGAATTATCTGTGCAACCAAGTACAGCAAGTATGCCACACATTGTGATATGAATTATGAAGCCAAAACTCACGAGGGTGTTTGAAGAGACAAAATGGAAGAACAAGTTGTTATGGATAAAATGAGAAGAGGATAAAGAGAAGAGGAAGAAACGAAGGAGGAGGAGCAAAGTGAAGGGAAGGGACAACACGTAGAATGGTTCCAAGGTCGAAGAGTTAAGTAGTACCACGCATCAACGTGCACGTATTTATATGCGAAGGGTGGGGGGCAAACGGTGTCGTTTCGTGTCGTGTCACTTTCTGTGATGCCGTGGGAATTGTTAACTGGTAACCGGGTGGTCCGGTGACTCGACACCGGGACCACCGCCTCTTTCGTCTTGCCTTGCGCCACGTGCTGTGACGTGGTTTGCTATGGGATATTTTTGTCACCTTATTTAATTTAATTTAATTTTATTTAATTATCGTTATTGTCATTATTTGTTGCTAGTATTAATTTATTTTATTTGATTCTAGTTTGTGCAGGAGCGATTTGCTGCTTCCCTCTTGATCTCCAAATAGATGTGAGACAAAGGTTATCCATAGTATTTATTTATTTATTTATTTTTGTTCTTTGAGAGTTGATATGAATCAAGTGCTACGTCAGCTTGTTTCCATTTTCACAGGTAATAATTAAATAGTGGGAAAATGTTTATAAAGTTGATTTTTTTATATATTATAGTTTAACCCAATTCTTTTTTTGATAACATAGTTTAACCCAATTCTTAAATTTCTCATGACTCGGAATCAAATTTTAACCCAATACTCTAATTTGCTATTCTCGCTCATGCATTTGTGCTTATAGCTATTTTAAAATTAAAAATCTTTATTTTATTTTATTGAAAATTCAAAATACTTTATGGAAGTAACAAGGATTTTTTGGTACATTTACGGGAGTAATTAACAAGTTGAAAAAAGAACGTGATACTAAGCAATGTTTTTTTTAGTTAATATATTATTAATCTTTAATTGGAGTTTGAGATCAATTCTTCAATAACACAATTTTTTTTACGTTAATACAATTTAGACTAACTTGTTTTCTGGTGTAGTTAATTTTAATTAATAAAATTCTTTTGCTTATAAAAAATACAATTTAGACTAAAGGCCTTTTATATATTAATAAAAACCCTATTTTGATGCTTGAGTAATGAGGTGGCTAATTCTCAATTTGATTTCTGAAGACTAGAGATTTTTTGATTCAGACCCCCAGATAAAAAAAATGGCATCATATTCATCCACGGTCAATTCGTAACCTAACAACTCGATAAACTTGTTTATATGGATTGATAATTGATAAATATGACATGGCATCTTTTTTTTTTGATACTGTATAATATAATATATTGATTATTGACATGGAGATAATGTACTTGGATTAGTTTTCGTCAGATATACAAACTTGTCTACTTTTTATGTTTTTTTAGTTTTTGCATGCTTCGTTTAAAAAGGCTTAAAGGGTATTGTTAAAGCCGTGCGCGTCGAGTCACATTTTTAACAAGAGACAATTATATTGAATAACTTTATCAAGTCGATAAACAATGTTTTGGTTTTAAAAAATAAATACGGAATGTCATCAAAATAACAAAATACAAAATAAATACGGAACATTTTTTTCTTTTTTCAAATTATATATATTGGATTTTTTATTTCTTTTTTTGGTGTACTGTATTATTTTTATTTCAAATACTAGTTATTTCATCCACATAAAGAATTTGAAATAATGCGAGTTCAAGTTTCTGATCATTAGTCAATAATCTTACTTATTATTCATTTTTTATAAAAAAATGACCTATACCTGCGTTTTAAAATTTAGGCATATTACTGACACATTAGCTAATATTAATATTAGATTTATAAATCATTATTAAGTTTTAATTAAAAAAATTAAATATAACTAAATTAAAAATGAGCTTATTGTGCCAACGGGTGTTGACACAGACTCTCCATTTGCACTGACTGTGACTTTGAGTTTAAATCCTGAATTCCTTCGTTGGTAGTCATATATATCTTGCACGAGGGTGTGCTTCTTCTAATATAAATTTATATATATATATATATATATAAAATGAGCTTATTATTTCAAGAAAAAGGTTTTAAATCATGATACTTTTAAAATTTAAAAATATAAATTAAAAGGAAAATGATGAAAATATTTATTATTGCCTAAATTTAAAGAATATATAGTAATCAAGAAAAATATTTTAAGAAATAAAAAAATAAAAATAAAAATCATTTCTATAAAAAAAAGTTTGATAACACATTGAAAGGAAGTTAAAAGTACATACTCAAATTGAATATAAGAGTTAATGCATCTGATGGCCCCGAAACAAATACTATGTCATAAAATTATATTCAAATGTGATGAAGGTAAAGTGTAAAATAAATAATCTTAATTGTTAATGAGAAAATCAAAGTAATATTTCAATACATTCATGATTTGTTATATATGTACTTATAATATTTGTCATTGATTTTTTTATCAATAGTTGAGATTAATTACTTTACACTCTAAAATAATTTGCTAATTTTATAGGAGTCGGATCCTACGAATTATATTTAGCCGAGCAAGTTACTCCTAATTAAACATGATAATCGTGTCTGACTTTGCCAAAAATAATCGTGTGTGTGTGAAAATGCAATTTGATTATTACTCCATTGTTATTATTAAAGGATAAATCGAGGGTGGAATAAATTAAGTCAAAACGATTCGCTGCAAAATTTCAACAAACCTGCGTGGCGTGACAATGATACTGATACCCGTGTATATAGACCCATACGCGTTATCGACGTGGCTATGACTAGTGACTTCCTGTTTCACGCATTATATTGGAACCGAACAAACTTTCCTCATATGCCATCTATATGCATTTGAGAATTTATGCCTATGTTATTCAGATTATTATTCAAGTAAATTTCATAATCATAAAATTTATTAAACAGAAGCAACGAATATAGTTAGGATTGTGTAGTTAACATTATTTTTATAGTAATACTGGATACTATAAGAATATTTATGATCAATGCAGAATCTCATATATAGTATAATTCAGTATAATATACATATTTATTACTAATCAAGAAGCCTAGTACGTGATATGGACATGGAAAATTATTCTAGCTAGACTCCGTATTATTTTAAATTTCACGAAACTAAAGAAAATAAATATTTAATTTGAGATAATTATGGAATCCACGAAATAAAATAAAAATTATACGGGTACATACATAAAATGCCGATGGGCCTCTAGAAACTGTCTGCGTCCACTAATCTGACTCTGTATCCTTTATGTTTTTCTCAAAATATCACATATAGTGCAGCACACTTATTATATTAAAATTAAAAAGATCATCATTTTTTGTTATTCATATATGTTATCTTACAATAAATATATCTACCCGTAATGTAATTGTTTTGTTGATCCTTTTTGTCTTCTTTCTCCCACATCTCATTCAATCCACTTTTTGGCCATTCAATGTGTATTTGCCGCGTCTGAACATTTGGAAGTGGATAAGAACCTTAGCCAACTGGATTCATCTTTTTTTCACTTTCCACTTCAAAAGGAGATTATACAATGCATAAAAAAATACCATTTCTTGTGCTTTCAATCTTATTTAATATATTTTAGTTTATAAAAACAAGAGATTATATAATATATAAAAATTATATTAAATACCACAAACTATACATAATAAATAATTGCAAACTTAAAAAAAGTTGTAAACTTTTACTGTTTAATATATTTTTTTACTCAATTCAAAACTTTTAATTATTTTATCAAATTTCAAATTAAGAAGTAGCCACTTGCTTTTGCTTCAAACAAAGAAGTAGTTACTAGCTGATGGACCGGTTCTTCTTTTATTTTAATATTGGAATGAGGAACAAGTTAAATTTGTATAAAGAAACAAAGAAATATTAGCAAAAAAAAGTCCCTTTCGTTGAAAGGCCGATCTGTACAAGTGCAAAACACGTAAGATTATTTCTCGCCGCTTATCTTTCTGCGCTCCCATGTAAAATATACAAGCCTTGAAAACTTTAATTACTATTAGAAAATTGTTTGATATGCAGATTATATATTAATATATTAATTATTATAATTATAGTAATTAATATCTTAAAAAGGATATATGTTTATATTCCAAAAACTGAAACGAAAAACCATGGAAAATTAATTAGTTCCTTATATGCAAATTTTATTGATAAATAACATGTTATAAAAATAAATACTGTAAGTTAAAAGTTTGGAGAGGGAAGATGATACAAAGAGAAGGAAGTATTAAATAAGAAGAGTTAATTTTATTTATACACATGGTATATGTGGTGCACACACAAAAGTAATTTGCGGAACACAACTATAAGATAAACTCAAGCAATAAAAACTATATTTTGGATATATAGTTAGATGATATAAATACAATATTACAGCAAAAAAAATTACAATATTATCAAATAGCCTAATTAGAAAGTTGAAAAGATTCCGGAAGATGAACATCCGCACGATATAGATATTCATTGGATATATATGTATAAGAAAAAATGTATATATATATATATATATATACAGAACTTGTAATAAATTTTTTTTTTAAATATTGTTTATACGGGTCAATTCATGTGATCACATAAATGCTCAAATAGTTTTAGCCTTTCAGGTATGCATTTTTTTCTTCTCTCTGATATCAGAAAAGATGAACTCATATGTCTGCATATGCATCAGATCGGTAAAGAGAAAAATCGAAAAGCCTTTAAAACCAATTGAATTTGAATAGACTGGCTTTTAGACATCACTTGGGGTTCATTTCAATGTTCGCATATGTATGTATGTGTGTGTGTGCGTGCGTGTGTGTGTGTGTGTATTGGATATATATATATATATATATATATATATATATATATATATATATATATATATATATATATAAAGTTGTTTATAATAACTTTTGCCTCGATTGATACACCTTGCTACAGGGCCAAGGGAAAAAATTAGAAACTAAAACTCCATGTCCTTGTCCATAGAAGTCATCTATGGTGGAAAACATCGCTTCAGAAACAATGTCGTTCTTTTGCATCCAAAAATTTTAGTGACTTTTAGAGGTTATAAAGAGATCCTTTTTGTACGTAGTGACAAAGTACTGAGTTCACACCCCTTTTAGTTAAGTATAGTTTACGACTTTTGGTATCTCCGTTAGGTCGTTCTTCTTATATTCTTTATTTTTTTTACTTTCGTTATTTCCTAATCCACATAAGTGAAGAGCTTGATTGATGACGACTTTTCGAGTTAAATAAATAAAGTGTACTTATTTCTAAATTTTATCATAAGTTATCAGCGTACTCTTTAAATTAAATTAAGAGAAGATATGTTCATACTAAACTCTAAAAAGTTCATCTTCTTTTGTTTCATGTTAATGTACAGTGTGAGTGCTATATTTCATTTTTTTTTTTGGGGCGGCGGTTACACGAATGCTATTCTAATTTTTTCGCTAATTCTAAAAAGAGATTTTTTGGGCCCTGTATGTGTGATTTAATGAAACATAATTCTCTAACTAGGTCGAAGTAGTATTAAGTTTGATGCCATAATGCATATATCATTGTGAGTTTTAAACTTGTTTAATTAAGTAAGCTATTGAATATACTGTTAGATTCTAATCTAAACCGAATTACGGAGAGCTGTGGACTTGAGGGAAGTTGTTTGGGACCGATGAATTATTGTCTCATTGCATGATTTAATATAATTTTGCAATCTGCTATATGAAGCTAATAAGACAACGCGATGTTCGTTAATACAGTACGTATTAATTATTTAGTAAATTGCGCATACTTTGCTTAAATTAAACAAGTACTATATGATACTAATTGAAGCTAATAAGACAACGCGATGTTGGTTGATACGTATTAATTATTTAGTAAATTGCGTAAACTTTGATTAAATTAAACAAGTGGATGATATATATGTAGCGATATACTCCCTCGATCCGCTCCTTTTTATCTGTCGGATTTTGAGAAAAAATTTGTTCATTTTTATCTGTCGTTTTGATAGTTTAAGGTTATATTTTGACAATTATACCCTTAACCCTATTAATTGTTCTTCACATTTTCCATAAAATTAATTAATGCATAGTTGAGAGTTCAATTAACTATGCATATCGCTACATATATATCATCCACTACATATATATCTGTCGTTTAAGGTTGTTTCACCACAACCAAGGAATCAATTAATTGACTAATAGTTTCCTATTATACCCTTATTTATTCACTACTCTATTTGTTGGGAATAGTAATTAGTCTTTGAATTTTCAACTATGCATTAATTAATTTTATGAAAAATGTGAAGAACAATTAATAGGGTTAAGGGTATAATTGTCAAAATATAACCTTAAACTATCAAAACGACAGATAAGAAAGAACAAATTTTTTCTCAAAATCCGACAGATAAAAAGGAACTGGGGGAGTATTCAACAAAAATTAAGGCCACACAAGTGCATAGTTAATAACCATAATGGTTGGGTTTGATTTCTTAAAAATGAAAACTAGCTAGATAATTAATACTATACAAAAATGCTGTTATATTTAATTTTAAAAATAATTATGAAATAAAATAAATCCTTCAATTCTCTCGTTAAATCCTCCTCCATCGTTCTCTGAATGTCTTGTAAGCTGCTTGTATTGTCTTTTAATGTGTACTATATAAACTTATAAAGTCATATATTCTTTAATTTTATTTATTTTCATATAGGAGAAAATGCCTAGAAAGAAACAGATGCAGACGCAGAAGATACCGATGACAATAATGTTGGCCTAACACCCAACACTAGCAGCTGAGAGAAAGATCACACCTTACGGCTTACGGGAAACATGTTCTCTCAGTCGGTTATTATATCCGCAAAGATATTTGGTTTCATATATTTCTTTCATATAAAAACATTGGAGCATAGAGTTTAATTACTATGTATTATATATTGATTGATTGATGGTATAAACATGTATTAATTAAACAACGTCCAATTATATTTTATTCTTAATTTATTATATCATAATATTTTTCTTAACATACCTAGCTACACACTCACTATATAGAATTATGATGAGACATACAGTATGTGTTAACTTATTTATCACAATTTTAATATAGATTTATTAAAATCAATACTTTTTTTATTTTACACACATATATATAACTTGTAAAAGAATAGTTAATTAGAGCCAATATAACATAATTAAAGACAGTGTTACCATTATTGTTATATGTTTTTCAAAATACGAAATATATACTTTTCATTTTTTTGAATGGTAAGTGTATAAATCATACGGAGAGTTATCATTTACATCAATCTCAGTACTTCTATAGACTATAGTGGTGATATTGTTTCAAAATTCTTAAGAAATAAATCAAATTTATTTTATATTTCCTTGGTTAAATAGATAATTTTTATTTATTTATTTATTAGAACTGCCAAAATGAGTCATGTTGTATGGGCTAGCCTGTTTAGCTTGAAATAAAATTGGAATGGGCTAACAAATTAAAATGTAGGCTCCGACATATTTTGGTCCAACCTAATCTGGTCCGAAAATTCATTAACTCGACATGGGCTTGTCTATGGTAGGCTGAACGGGCCCGATGACCCGAATAATAGTTTAATTAATTAAATATATACTCTTAAATTGAACTCAAAAAATAAAAAAAATAAAAATAAAACTATATTGCTTACCATACATATTATTGAAACAGAGCAGTTCACAGGCAGGTGAGGGAGATATTTACAATTGTGATAGTGCCAAGGGTCCTTTATAAGACTATAACTATCGGTAAGGACCAAAATGGATAAAGCCCAGTTTGGATAAATTTTTTTATAAATACTTTTAATATATATTTTTTAATTAATAATTTTTCACATAAATTAAAATTAACTGTTGTTTTTCATATTTTTTAAAAGTTATATTTTTTAACTTCTCCAAAAGCACATATCTATCTATTAATGACTATTTAACAACATTTTTTCTTTTGTATGTATGAAAACAAAATAAAAAACAAAATAAAACTAATTTCTCCATAAGTTAAAAATACAAATATTTTTGTACCATTTTTACTCTTAAATAACTGAATATTTAAATCCAAATTTAAGCATAAAAAATAAAATAAATCCCAAAATAGAAAAAAGTAACATATAGTGGGATAAATTCAAATGTATTCCGCACTGCAAAAAAAATATGTACTTTTAATTCAACTTAAAATATAAAAAAAGCAACATAATAATAATATAAAAACGAAAACTTGAATTCAACTTTGCACCTGCTAAGCTATCAATTCCAGAAACTCTTATACATTTATCTGAACCTCAACGTGAAAATCTCAAAAAAGTTGTATTGATTTCAAGAAAGCAAGCTAATCACGTTTCACACATATCAAAATTAGACAAAACAAAAATGTCTTAAAAAAAAAAGAGTCTTAACTAGAGGTGTTTAAAATTGAACTGGTCTAAAAATTAACTGCAATTTGATCTAAAAAAATTAAAAATCGATCAAAAAATGAAGTTTTTGAAGAACCGAACTGCTCGAATTTTAGATTCTTTCACTAAAATCGAACTGAGCCGAACCGTAACTTGTACAAAAAATCAAACAATTTTTCATATTTTATATTACATACTAAAGTGATGACATTCTATGACATTCTAGCACAAGACTAGTGTGTTAGATGAATACCATCACCATGATATTGACTTAGAACTTTACAATAATGGAAATAAACATGAACAATTTTTTTCAAATTGTGGCCAAGTACTTAAATATCAGATAGACTATATTTATACATTAAAATAAATAGTAAACAGTGAATATATTGACATAGCTGAGAAAATTTAACAAACGACATAAGTTATATTTAATTATTTACCTTAAAAAAATTACAACCACAAAAAAATCAAAAATCAATCCAATTTAAACCGTATTACTTTGGATCGGATCAGATACTCTTAAGTAAACAAATTGAACCGCATACTCTTTCAAACTTTAAATCAAATAATTTTTTACCTCAAAACCAAATCGAGCCAAGCTGCGAACGCCCCGAGTCTTAACGTGAAACAGCAGGGCTGCCAGGGCATATATTGAGATTCAAACACTTTTTCGTTTTGCGCGCAGATAACGCGCATGGGTTATATAAACCGGATCCGATTCGATTGACGATTATCGGCAAAAAAACAATAAATTTTCAAATTTTATTTCTTTATTTTTAAATAATCAAAAGGCCCAAATTCAAAAATAGTATTCGTACAAAGTGGGAAAATTCAGGCATCATATAAATCAAATGTTTAATTGTATTTTTGGTCTTCAGTTATAGCAATTGTACAATTTTAATCTTTTCATTTTCAATTAAACAATTTGAATCCTCTATTATTTCAAGTGTTACAATCAATAGTCTAGTTCCTCACTTTCTGAAGGAAAAAAAAACTCGAGCAATAAAATTGTCTGATGGAGTGAGTAGTTACGTGTGGAACTAAAACTGGATTAATTCTCCGTGTAAATATTCCATTCCATTTGTGCAAATTGGGGAAAATATAAGTTTTGGCCAAATGCTATGTTATTATCACTTAGTAGTGGAGAACTCTGCAACAGCAACTACAGGAATCTTCATTTAATTTCTTAATTTCCACGACCGAGAAAGTTGACTTGTCAAGGCCCATGGGGTGTTTTTTCTTTTTTTTCATTCATAATAATCTCCTATTAAATAACGTCTTTTATTTTAATAATAAAAAGAGATAAAAAGAGAGAATGTTGCATATTAAACATGATAGATTGTGCTATTAACATTAACATTCACAAGGAATCAACTCAACATCAAATGCTTCTTTTATTATATTCAGCAAAAAAAAATGTTGAGTGATTGAGTCTCTATCTTTATCTTTATCCTTTACATATACAGTATGATTCGCTCCATGTGTCGTAAAACTAAGTAAAATGTTGTATGTAGCTAGCTGGCCTTATCATCAATTCCTTATCCTAAAGAGCAGGGGAAGGGACATGTGGGACATTTTGACAGGAAGTGACACCTTGTGAATCTTTGGGGCCCAATTGGCTTGTCCCTTTCTTTGTGCTTAGCTTGGAAAAACAGAGATCTGAAAAGAAAAGCTTATTCATGATCAGTGTATAAAGGAATGGAATGGGATGATAAACCAGCAGACTGCAGAGCAAATAATGACGGAGTAGTTAGGACACACATATATATAATTGCTATATATTGGGTTCTTAACAACTAGCATATCCAATGAACCCACGTGTACATATGCTAAAGGTATGTCCATGTCTTAACTTATTTAAGCTTATCTTTTTACTTGTCTTTGGAACTTTATGACCCAATTAAAAAACTATACTTTCTTGGAAAATTACTGAGCTTGTGAATCACGATTATGTCCACAAAAATTCTACTCTTACAAGCTTAATTTCAGTCTTCTTATAATAGTCCAAATATTGAGACTTGCATATGTCAATGTTGGCAAATCAACTATGCAGAGTTGGAATCCTTTCATTTCTTTTTTTATTTATTTCTTTTATTATTATATTTTTAAGAAAAATAAATGACATAAATGTGATACATGAGTATCATTTATTCTATTTATTTTTTCAAAAATTTAATAATAAAATAAATAGAGAAAAAAATAAATAGAGAGAATCTTAATTTAACTATGCAAGCAATTATAACTGCTAAAGCATATCAAGCGAAAGTGGATGTCATTCACTCATTCCCAATTTGAAGATACCATAAAAGTGCCAAAGAAAATGGCATCATATGTTTTTTTAATAAAAGCATGATACTGACTTACAAGCCTAAATTAGCGGGATTTAATTACTCAAAATTTATTTCATAGAAAATGGGGAGGAATATTCTAACTTGCAAAACTTTAATTGAGTAGTGTGAATGCAATTTATCGTTACGCTAATAAGAATTTTGTCAATCATAATAGCAGGAAAAGATTCCATTATCTTCTATTGTAACACACAATAATAGCCCACATAGAATAGAATTTCACCCAGGAAACTTGTACTATATATAAAAATAGGTTTAAATTTATTTTTAGTCTTTTATTTTTTAATGAGTTCCATTTTTAGTCACTCAAAAATAAAATGCGTCTTTTTAGTTTTTTATTTTTTAAAATTTATCACTTTTAATCCCTGAGACTATATTTTAAATTTGAAAAGTATTTTCTAAATTTATGTTTTGACATCTCCTAAAGCCTGATGTTCACATAACCCATTTTTCCATTCTCTTTCCCATCCACTGATGCACCACGGCCTCCTATCCTCGCGCGGTCAGGGGAGGAGCTCCACGCAGCCAAGGGAGGCTGCACACAATGGCGGAAAGGGAGGCGGTCACCGCGATCGCATAGAGAGGAGAATGAGAGAGAGGCAGCATCTCGTGGCAGCTTCGAGAGAGGACGTTGGAACTACTCTTAGCAAAGATGGGGGGTCGCGATGTATCAGTGAAGGGGGAGGAGAACGGAAAAACAGGTTAAGGTGAAAATAAGGCTTTGGGAGAGGTGAAAGTATAAATTTAAAAAATATTTTTCAAATTTAAAATATGGCTACATGGACTAAAAGTGACAAATTTTTAAAAATAAAATACTAAAATAATATATTTTATTTTTAAGAGATTAAAAACAAAACTGAGCGAACAAGATCAAGTTGTGATTTTTCTGCAGGAACTCGAGATAACGTGCCAGACCCAATAATGGAGCTCGCGAAATTTTTATTACAGTTAAAAGTCTTGATTTTATATGAAAATTACATGAATAATAATATGGAAAATGATTGGTGGACACCCAAATCCCAATCTACCACTAGAGAGAGAAAGAGAGAGATGAGAGAAAAGTGATAAAATAATGTGATATGTGATGTGATAGTTAGAGAGAGATAGAGAGAGATGAGAGGTGTTGGATGGGTGGATATATTTTTGGGTGTATGTGTATCATTGTTCTAATAATATATCAATTTAAATCTCATTAATTATTTTGGAGAAGAGTTTAATTTATATGCTCTGTCAGTGTGAAACAATTTTACACTGACATCCAATTAGCTTTCAATATTTTGCCATGTCACTTTATTTATTAAAAATGTTCTTCCTCTGCACCTCTCGCTCCAGCCGTCGTTCATTGTCCTCTTGCCGTCCATCATACTTTACTTCTACACCCGCACGTGATCACCCACTCTGCACATCATTTGTTTTACATCCCTCATACTCCGTTCGTTTTTCGATGTTCATTCCACACTACTTTTGATTTGCATTTTTTGTTCTCTTTCAAGGTTTGTTCTGCATATTTTCCTTCTAATGTCGTTTCCTCTCGTTCGAGATGGTGTTGTGAGAGAGGCAAAGAACATGTTTTTTCTATGAGTGGTATCAATATCAATCTTCTTGGAGAAAATTTGGAAGCCCATAAAAAATAATGTTACAATCGATCTTTCGATAAAAGATTCCCACCTACGATTAATATTATCATACAATTTGCTTCTATCCTGTAATGAGAGAATGGCAAGCAGGAGACACATCGTAATTAAAATGGAGAGTGACAACACCAATGGGGACAGAGCAAAAATTGTTAATTTCTTGTGCCAATGCCCCAATAAAGGCATAACCATTTGACCGTGAGTGTCTGTTAGAAGAAATGTTTCGTCTATTCCATATTGTGTGAGTTGATGTACAAGAATGGCGGAGGACATGAATGAGAGAGAAGGAGCGGGTGGAAGAACGGCGGCGGAGATGATTTGGGTTTTTTTTGTGCTATGAATTTTTTTAACTAATTTAATGACGTGGTACAACGGTGACATTTCATTGGATGTCAGTGTAAAGTTGATTTACACTGATAGTGCATATAAATTAAACTCTTTGGAGAATTCCTATCGTGACCACTTTACATTCCTCCCTTTTTTTTTTTAGTTTTCTATAAGATGTTTTGGCATATACTTCATCTCATCATCATTTCATCGTATGGCTTCTTATTTGGTATCATATTTTCTAACAAATATATAATTCTGCCACTAAACAATGGATTTGATTTATTTTATTCATTTTTTTGGCCAGTGGGTATGTTACATCATGATATGGGAAATGCGATGACTGGCTAGACATATTAAAAACCATATGTGCCGTAAGAAGGCGCATGCGCCGAGTCACTGAAAATGATATTAATGTATATATTTATTAAGTATATAAAAAAATGTATTTATTTATTAAAAAAACAAGAAGCCATTGAAAAATGAAAACAAAGCCCATATATAAATATAATTTTTTTATATTTATATCCCTCTTAATGCTTAAATAAACTAAAACAAATAATGTCAGCTTTCGTTTGTTTGGTTGGGTCCAACAAGGCAATCACCCTCATATGGTATCATCACTATTTTTTTGGTCAAATATGGTGTCATCACTTTAAAAAAAAACACATTCAAGCTGAGTCGAAAAAGGCCTCAATAACAATAATAAAAGCGTGCGGCGACACGATGCAGTTGCGTGTGCAACAGCACCGGCATTGACACAACATCATAAGATGGGGTTAGAGAGTTTTCCCCCTTTCTATGGACAACGACTTTGAATTATTGAATAGTGGATAATCATGGTTAGAATTAAGGTTTAGATCATCCAATAGGGTGTGGTTTTGGTTTTGGTTCAAATTCAACTTTGTGACGTTTGATCTTATATATTTGATTTGATTGATTAATTAACTCTTGCAACTGGTGAAAATTTTGGCTTTTCTACTGATTAGATTTTTTGGGGGTTAAAATAAGTAAAGCAGATAAAGTTTGTTGATTAAGTATTGTATTAATTAAATCCGTGGAAAATGAAGGGATTAATTAATTGATTGGGAACAAGTAGTTGAATCACAATCATAGTCCACATTAAATTGTACTGCAGAAATATTTTTTTCACACCACATGTTGCACACATTAGATTTATAAAAATTACAATGCAATAATTAAGTGTAGATGATTTTAAAATTTGGGATGGCATGTAGGACTGGGAAGCTGGGCAAGGTTGATTAGAGTAACTAACGTGCAGGCTTCTGCATCAGTTCCAGAAGGTACAAACTTCTGACTTAACTAGAAATATGGTACAAATCTTGAATTTTCATCCCATTGTTAATTAGTCATTTGGAGGATAAGGCCAAAAAAATTTTTGGTAGTGGAAATTCCAATTTCCTATTTTCAGTTTAAGATAATTTCGTTCAATATATGTTGTTGAAGATTTTGAGAGTTTTTGAGTCACTTTGACTGTTCTTTTGTCCCATGCTTATAGGGAGACTTTCCTCTCCAAGCCAGGTTTCGAGAATGGATTTTACAAGAAAATACCTGTAATATCCAGTTCGCTGGGAACCATTTACTTTTGTGTTGAGTGATACCAGCAATAAACTAATAACTCATTGATTTATTCTATTTTTATATTACTATGTAAAACAAAATAAATGGTAGCAATGAGATAAATTAGTCATTGTTAAAGTTTTTAATGTCCTATAAATAGTTGACATTATCTGATATTACACAATTAATATATACTCTATTTTGAATTTTTAAAATATTTAAATTTATTTGATGAGATATAAATTAATTGAAATACGTTAGTTAGTTATAGAATATTTATAACAATACTATATTGTTAAGATTATTAGAATTTATTCATTATTTTTACCTTTTCCTTTGTTATATTTTTTAGAGTTTAATTATTATGTATTGACAGTGTAAAAATATATTTTACGCAAATATTAAAGTATATTTTATCATGGGTCACTTCATAACAATAATTTCTAAAATATTTATACAAAGATCTACATGAAAATATATAATTAGATATCTGTGTAAAAAAAAATTATACTATTAATGCATATTAATTAAATTCTATATTTTATATTACTTCGTGTATATTATTAGAGTCTAGCGGAATCTTGTTAGAAATTTTCTAGCCATTGGGCTTTTTTTTGGTCAATTAGCCATTGGGCTAGGATCTACCCCAAGTCCCAACTCACATACCTCACCCTAGCTATTTTTTTTTTGGTCAAATACCTCACCCTAGCTAGAGTTGGCTCATTCGTCATGAATTTTGGGGCCATGGTTTTTATAAGAATTCTATCCCTAGTGTAAAAGAGCCGTTATTTTTTTCTTGTTGGGTCAAATAATAGAGCCAATCCAAGAGATATAAAACTCTTTTTATTTTGTCTTTTTTTGGTCAAGTTGTTTTTTTGTTGGTCTTGAATAGAGAGAAAACTCTAAATACAAGGCAGGTGATTGCTGTGTTGGGTCCATAATTGGGCTTTGAGTCCAGCCGATGTATTATGTTCTTATTCGACCATAAAAAGGTATAGCCAGTTTGGACCCAAAAAAAAAAGTATAGCCAGTGTAGTCAGAACCAGACTGGATCGGCCAGTTTGACTGATCGAACCAGGAACCAAACCCCCCCTTGGTTTGAACGACTCCCAAAATCGAACTAGCAAAGAACCGGTCAAAGCCAAGAAAATCGGGCAAAAATCGGTTTGAACCGGTTCGTTTTTTTTTTAAATTCAAAATTGCCAAATTTTTAATTTTTTTGAAAGAAACAAATATCACTTTCTTCAATTATTTGTAATTTTGAATATTTTATGTTATGAATTATGATATTTTGTATTGAAGTTTAATTTTTCTTTATGAAGTTATGAATTTTATGTTAATTTTTACTCAATATTGTGTTATATATTATATTAAAAATTAAAATAATATTATTTAATTATAACCCGGTTGAACCTCAGTCGAACCTATGAACCTTGAAACCCTGCCCTTATCGATTCAATAACTGATCTGATTTTGACTACCTTGGATATAGCTCTAAGTCACTCCAATATTGATACCCCTTGGATAGCTCATGTGAATAGGGCTAGGGGTATGCTTGTAAAAGGTGGAGGTTCAATCCCCAACCCCCCTCCCCCATAAAAATCCAAACCCCCCACCCCCCCCCCCAAATGACAAAAAAAAAAGTCACTCCATTGATCTTGACAAAAAAAAGTCACTTCATTGATTCGACCAAAAAAGAAGTCACTCCATTGAAGTGTTTGGATACAAAAAACGTTTAGATTAGGGCAAATACTGACTCTATGCAAAGCCAGAGTCTACTACTAACCTCAAAAGAATTTACAATGGAATTTACGAATTGTCTATCCCAACCCACAGTACAAATTTGTATTAATAAAATAGATGCCACTGATATTGTAAACTGCAACTCTGTTTCTGTTTAATAAAATAGATGTATTCCCTGTCAAAAAAAAAACGATAAAAGTTAACAAGTATCCAGCGACACCGATTGGTTTAAGTGGGGAATAGCTTGATCTGCTATAAACAAAGTTTCGATATTTTAGAGGTTCCAAAAATTAATTTTTAGAATACAGTTTATTAATTGATTTTAGGAATTTATATTTAAAACTTTAATATGTTCTCAAAATTAAATTCTGGGACCTGTTAGATTAATTTTTAGAAATTAATTTATGAAACACAATTTAAATTCAGTTGTAAAAGTTAATTTTCAAAATACAAAAATATGCATTTTGAAATCGATTTTTTTAAATTATATTACAAAAATTAATTTTCTAAAAGTTAAAAAAATGAAAGTAATATTTTGGACAACACAAAAAGAGAGGGAGAATGTATGCAAAATAAAAAAATCTGAAATGTTAGGATCAAATTGAAGTTTTACTCGTTAAAAAATATCTAAAAATATTTCAAAAATCAAATACATAGAAACGTGTTAGTTTTTTTTTTATATTAAAAAACGCGTTAGGTTAGTATAGTACAAATGATCCGGCAAGCATAACACTGAAATATGACTAATTTATGAACAAGTTGAATTAACGGTGCAAGTCATGCACTCATTGACCATGAAATATCAAAATATTTCTTCAAATATATGAGAGAACCAAGATTTGATTCCCACAGAAATACTGTTGGAGTAAGATAATGAGTTTTAACTTTTAAGTGTGACTAAGCCTTAAACCAATGATAGTCGTAGGATTACATTGGAGTGCCATTGGGACCAAAGCCGGGGTTACCCCATGATTATTCCAAAATATATTGTTCCCAATTCATCACAATTTGACTTGAAGTATACAAGAATTACCAAATACGATAATGCTTATTAGTACGAAAATTTCCACAGGAATGATGCTCAAAAGCTATGTGGCTGGCATAGAAATCATTTAACCCATGTATGGTCATGCTCTCTCTCTTATTAATTTTCACCTGTCTGTGAATTTTGTAATTGCCTTCATTGCTATTTAGTGCAAAATATTTCATACGAAATAGCACTATAGTACCAAATATTTTTGAAAATAGGATAAGAAACAAACAAAAAATTAAAAAAAAGTCTATATTACCTTACCTAGAAAATAATTATTCAAATAGCGAAATTAAAAAAAAAGTCTATATTACCTTACCTAGAAAATAATTATTCAAATAGCGAAATGCTAATGGTTAAGAACCATTTCGGGAAAAATAATCAAAGGTAATATCTATAAAGGTAATTATTTCTTGATTTTCCTCATCAAAAATTATTTCTTGATTTGGTACAAAGGTAATAATTATTAACACAAATAACAATTGTTCTTTAAAATAATATTATTTGTTGATTATAAAAAAAATCTGTTAACATCAATAATAAATAATAATAAAGTAAAACAATAATTTTTGTGATATAAAGTCAAACAATATATTAGTAATTAACACAAATACTATATATATTAGATAAACCAAATCATATATTTAATAAAAATATATTCCATATAGCAATGAATATATATTACAAACCAAATAATAATATTTACTAAAAGAAACCAAATATGGTAACATAATATCATATATTTTATATAATAATAAATATCTATTAATCACAATATATCAATTAAGTCAAATAATATATATATATATATATACGAGGAGGGATCAAATTACACCAGTGTAACACTTTGGTCAATGTTACACCGCTAATAACTTTTCAACGGATAATTATATTCTAAAACACACCGTTAGATTAAAAGTTATTATCATATAGATCATTCGTGTAAAATTTCACATCAATCTAAAATCATTTGATGTGTTATTGAGATATGTCAAAATTCATACACTTTAAAAGATATTAATCTTAATGTATCTCAATGATACATCAAATGATTTTAGATTGATGTGAAATTTTATAGGAATGATCTACATGATAGTATCTTTTAATCCAACGGTGAGTTTTATAATATAATTATCCGGTGAATAGTTATTAGCAGTGTAACATCGCCCAAGAGTTACACTGGTGTAATTTGATCTCTCCTCTATATATATATATATATATATATATTACTTAAGATAAAATATATTATTAATAGCAATGATATATATGAATTATGTCCAATAATATTTGTAAGATAGATGATATATCATTAATTAATACAAATATTATGTATACATATTAAGTAAGTTTTTTTTTACTCACATATTAAGTAAGATAATCTTTTAATATTTTCAATAAATAATTTATAAAAATATGAAAATAGTTAAAATGCCTATTGATATGTTTGGGTTAAAAGGTGAAAATAGATCGAAAAAGTCAAATTTTTAATTTTAAATTAACAGAATTACGTAATGTAAAAAAATAACAAAGAGATTTAAAATACTAAATTTATAATAATATTTTATTTTATTTTATTTTCATCATACATAAAAAAAATTATTTATACAAAATAAAGGTGTCGCAGTGTGAAGGATCATACATTCCTTGGCCAACAGGTAGCATCTGGTCAAAAGCTTTAATCCACGTAACATTTTAAAGACCACGCCACGTAAATTATAGGGGGGGAGAATGATTCATAGTCGGATTTTGGTGATTAAAAATGGAAATCGCAACAAATCAAACAATTTTCCAACTTAATTCCATATATGAATGGTCATTAAGTATTTTCTACTGTTACTGAGTCAGTTACCAAATTATAACCAGTTTTTGATAATTTTTTTGCACTGTCTTGACTATAAATACCTGTGCTGAATTGAAAAAGCTTATTACAGTGAAGTGGTAGTATCTCACAGAAATGAGAGATATGACATCGGTAACTAATATTTCATATCTGTGTTTCTTTTTTGCCTTTGCGATGGCTTGCTTTGCTCGTAGCATTCCCACAGCGACAGGTATGTATGTTCTGTTCTGTTGTTATTTTCCGTCCTCTTGACATTTTTATGATGCCCCTGTCTCTCTATATTTAAGTATATATATTATTGCCTTGTAAGAATTAATTAAATGTTAATTCCCCTAGCCACCTTTACGTGTATTTTTGGATCTAAAACTATCGGTGGACTCTGAAACCCCACACATTCAGTACCCATCTCACCCAGACAATGAGAGTCGTACTTCTCAATAATATCGAGTCTTAATATTTTAAGGTTACTTACTAGTAATACTGTTTTATTAATTAATTAATAAAGCAGATACCATGACTTTTAAGAAAAATCCAATGATCGATTTCCTTCCAAAAAAAAAAAAAGAACAATGAAACGACACTTATTCTTCGTGCGTGATTTCGCGCAACATTTTATTTAATAAACAATGTTTCTCTTTTCCATATATTTGAAAAAATTATCACGTTAAACTCTTCTAATTTGGCAAAGTGAAAAAAAAAAATCTCTTTTCTTATTCTGATGTTATTTATTTATTTGTTTTACATTGAATACAGAAAGGGTGCTAGCAGGCGAAGACGACTATCACTACCCAATAGATCCAAGCCCCATACACCCTCCACCACCCCCTCGTATCTTCGATCCAGAATTACCACCCCTACCACCCAATTCCCCTTACAAGGAAAGGGTGTTGGTACACGAAGATTATAAAGACCCACATACACACCCAATTCCCCCACCCCCTCACATGGAGACAGCGAATTCGAAAAGGGTGCTAGCAGATGAAGACTATGAAGGCCCACACACACACCCAAGCCCACCACCTCACAAGGAAAGGGTGCTATTAGACGAAGACTACAAAGGCCCACATACACATCCAAATCCCCCACCTCCTCAGAAGGAGTATCATTTTTAAACATTTTTGTGTTATATTAAGCACTAATAATGGGATAGTACTAATAAAGGGCTATAGTAGTTTGTACCAAGATGTCATGTTTAAAGTTTTTGAATCATTAATGTTCCAAAAAGATTTGTCATGTTATTATTACAAGTGTGTTAACCTATGCGATGCAAGGGAGAAATATTTGGGGGCATGACAAAATATTATCACGTAACAATTAAATTCACTTGTAGTAAGTTAAATAGTAAGGTTTTTTCATGTAAATTATTCAAAGTAAATTAGATAATATGTAGGGTTGGCAATGTGGGTTGGGCCCGGTGGGCCAGCCCATCCAACCCGCCAAAAAGGACGGGCTGGGTTGGGGTTTTCAATCCGCAACCCGTTTTTGTCTGCCCAAAAGCAGTTTAAAAACGAGCTAGCCCGGCAGGTTGGCCAGCCAGCCCATTTTATTCTTTTTCTTATTTTTTTGCGTTTTTCTTCAGTTTTCTGGGCGGGTTAGGCGGGCCAACCCGCCACTTTTGCAATGCATTTTTTGGGCGGATTAGGCGGGCCATGTCGGCTAGTATACGCCAACCCACTTTTTTTGCGGGCCAGCCCGTCCCATCTCGTTTTTGGCGGGCCGACCCGTTTTACCAACCTAATAATATGTAGGTTCGTGCTACGCATGATATATTCTGAAAAAATAAATTTTTTATTTCAACATTTATATTAATATTAGTGTTTAATTTGTACATAATAATTTAAATAATAATATTATTCATATAAAATGTTCATAAAAACTATATGATATGTAGGCTTGTGGCCCACCCCATTAGCCATTAAGCAGATTTTGTTAACGTTACCGCCACCTTCCTACTAAATATAAAAATATATAATGAAAAGAAAACAGATTATAATAATAAATATCTATCAATCTCTCTAAAAAATAATTAATATCTATCAACAACATTCCATATAGCAATGAATATATATATATATATATGTATGTATGTATAGTAACATAATGTCATATAATTTATATAATAATAAATATCTATTAACAACAATTTTTTATTAATAAGTACCAACGTTTGTTAGTCCAAGTGACTAGGAGCTTGGTTTCCCTTAACTAATATTTCGGGTTCGAGCTTTATGAATAAAAAAAATAAGGTTGGGAGAGCTTTGCCCCCTTATATGGGTTCACCCGCAGCTCAATTTAGGTTAAACCAATTATTAATATAAAAAAATATATCTATTAAGTGAAATAACATTACACACACCCATATATATATTAAGATAAAATATATTATTAATAGCAAAGATAGTTTTTAGTTTTTTGAACAAATTAATAAAAAAGTAATTTTTTAAATTTTCCATTAACTGAAATAAAGGAGAACAGCAATTAAATGAAAATATAATCTAGTTAAATATAATCATATTTTTTTATTAAAAATTATTCCTTTTTAACTAAAAAGAATTAATAGCCTATAAAAAACTAAGAAAAATTTAATAGTATATTTTTTTTTGAATGACAAACTACACTACACTAGCTGTCATGGAACGATACTTTCAAAGAATCCCAGCGAGGAGAATATTATGATACCGTCCAAATCTTCAAACCAGACTGGTTGACATTCTCCTATTGGAACAAATATTTGACCCTCTCTTATGACACACGATTAAGCCTGCACAGGATTTGGCACTTAAATACCTTTCAACGTTTAAGAAGAGTATTTAATTCTGTGTTAGACGATAATATGTAGTACTAGTACTTTTTAAAATTTTATTACTAAGAACTCCTCTTTACCGTTAACGATTGATTCTTAATTTTTTTTAAGCACGATTGATTCTTAATGAAATCATGAAAATGATGTCACCAAAAATAACTATAGTTCCACATAGATCTAAAATACCAGTGCCAAATGTGATTATAATAACACATATCCATGACTTTTTCGTAAACAATATAATAGCCGAGTCAAAGAAGGATTAGGAAGGGATAAAACAAAGGAAAGGTGGTATAGAAGTGACTAAAGAGTTTTTTTTTTTTTGAAAGAAAGAACTAAGAGTTACTAGATGATTATGACATTGGAATATCAACTATAACTAAATTAAGGATTAAGAATATGTCACATAAAAAATCTGAATAATATTAAAAATGATGTAAAACGTTAGAAAATATCAACATCAGCAGCCAGCAGATGAGTAGAGATGAGATGAAATTGACCTTGGCAACGGCCACCAACCCCAAAATATCGGTTGCCTGCGCCCAAAACCGACCCAACAAGGAGGGGCAGTGCTTGAGTCAAATCTCCGATTAAACAATGCTTCTTGAATACATATTCAACACAAATTATTTTTTTAAACGTTCTTACCCCTTTTTCATTTTATAATTTATAAAAGGTTTAAATCTATTTTTAGTCTCTCATTTTTTATTGAGTTTCGTTTTTAGTCCTTCAAAAATAAAACGCATTTTTTAGTCCTTCATTTTTGAAAAATGGTCACTTTTAGTCCCTCGAACCATATTTTAAATTCGAAAAGTATTTTTAAAATTTATACTTTGACCCCTCCCAAGCCTGATGCTCACTTTAACCCGTTTTTTCGTTCTCCTCCCTCTTCATTGATGCACTGCGACCCCCATTCCCGCTAGGAGTAGTTCCAACGTCCTCCCTCAAAGCTGCCATGAGATACGACCTCTCTCTCATTCTCCTCCATGTGCGATCGCGGTGGCCGCCTCCCTTCCCGCCATTGTGCGCAGCCTCCCTTGGCCGCGCGGAGCTCCTCCCTTAGCCGCGCGGGGATGGGGGGCCGAGGTGCATCAGTGGAGGGGGAGGAGAACGAAAAAACAGATTAAGGTGAGTATCAGGCTTGGGAGGGATAAAAGTATAAATTTAAAAAATATTTTTCAAATTTAAAATATAACCCCATAGACTAAAAGTGACTATTTTTCAAAAATGAGAGATTCAAAAGATGCGTTTTATTTTTAAAAGACTAAAAATAGAACTCAATAAAAAACGAGAGACTAAAAATATATTTAAGTATATGTAAAAAGCAAACACTTGTTTGAGTCGAGGGTCAATGCCCAAGTTCCCGGATCTTGATGCCGGTTTAATGTTTGGAGCACAACTATAAACCGCGGATTCATGCAAATCAATGAAATGATCATCTAGAAATTTTGGGTGCTAGAACTGGAATAGAGATTATTAGTAGGTCTCATTCTCAACAATTCAGAGAGAAGGTATAACGAAGAGGACTTTTCATATGTATATTATTTAATTAATTTAATTAATATTAATTTTCTCAAACTTTTGAGCCATTCTTGCTTTCTTAATTTTAAGTTTGTTTGTTTTGGTAATCCAAAGAAAAAGTACTCTTAATTTTTGAGTTATGGTTTTTGAACATTTTTTCAATTTTTGTAAAAAAAAAATAATACCACTTAATACATTTTTTATTTTTTTATCTTTTTTTTTTATCACATCACTTGTCTATCACTCATCTCTCTTCTATCTTTATCTCTTTCTCTACCTGTAAAATAGAGTGTGTCTAAAAATCATTTTTCTTAATTTGTTTAGACTTTAGAGTAAGTCGTGAATAAAAAACAAAGTTTAGTTTTAAAAAATTGAATATATATCTAATTATTTTGAAAAACTATTTTGAGTATCCTAGTTAAAATCGGTTTGTTCATTTAAAATTTTAAAAAGACTATTTAAAGAATGTCTAAAATTGATTTAATTTTTTAAAAAGATTTTAAAAATCCCTTTTTATTTTAAAAAATAGTACAAGCTAGTCAAAATAGATTCTCAACATTTCCCTCTTGTCGCAAAAAAAAAACTTTCCAACACAGCCATTAATATTTTTTTTTTTAAGTTCCATTCTTAAAATTTTAAACAAATACCTTAAAAATATTTAAAAGCAATTTTGAAAAATAAAAACAATTTTTTTTCATGAAAAAAAATTGAAATAAACATGATCATAACTATCACTAAAAAATAAAATAAAATTTATAATTGTAACCAATCAAAAAAATAATTTATACTTTACATAAAATTTCAAAAAATAAACCACTTTTTACATAATCTTAAAATTACTCTCTTTTTAAAAAATAAAAAGCTTAAACAAATGGACCCAACCAAACCATTCCTACTTATAATAGTCGAATGATCTAATAATATTTATTAGGCTGTTTTCTTATAATAATTCAGAATCCTTTCAATAAGTTGGTGTCTTTTTTTTTTGTCTATTTTTAATTCAAGCAGTAACAATACAATACAAAATCACACATCCCGTCATAAAAATAGAAAATCCTATGCAAGTTTTCACAACATAACTTTGGAATCATCAAGGGCAAAGCAGTACTATTATTTTACCTAGCCACCATTCTTAGAGCGAGAAGCTATGTCTTCTCTATAAAAACTGTCTGTTTCTTTTTTTTTATATTTGAAGGGTGGTTTTGAACCATTTTTTGGCCTGAAATCACTCATCTATTTTGTTTTTAGTCTATTTATACTGTAATAAGTGAATTTTTTCACATAGATCTCGTTTTCCTCTCGTGTTTTTTAGTGTTTTTCGGTATCTGCATGCGCTGGTGTTTGTTTCTCCCGTTTTGGTGCGGCGTTTTGTTCTCCCGTCTTGGTGCGGTGTTCGTTGGTTTAGATTGGCCGATTTACTTCGTCGCACTACAGGTTCTCTTATGACTGAGTTATCAACGTTGTAGATATGGAGGCGTGGATACTCCAGTCAATATGAGTTTGTCATTTTTGTAAGCATTGTCACTTTTGATAACATTTTGCTGTGTTATGCTATTAACTTGGGTGCTGTGAGTTTATTCACAGATTCATCTCTTTCAGTTTTTAGCGATGTTGAATTTGTAATGTCTTCGATATATTTTACCGATTTGAATGAATAAATATCTTTTGTTGTAAAAAAAAAGGCAAAGCAAAAACAAAGACGCAGTCCAGCAATATATAGCATGGTTGTGCTAATTCCACAATTCTTAAAAACCGGCCATAGAATTTGGAACTGGAACGTGGGTTATATTTTGTTTTTCTTAACCTATCCGCAAGTAGAGCCCCAAAAAGATGTGGTCAAACTTCACAGAACGTTTTAACATTAAGATTTGACTACCCCAAACTGGATTAAAATCCTTTTTAGTCATTTTCTCTCTCTATTATTAACACTAATCAACACCCAAATAAAGATTAAAATATTAAAAAAGGGTCCCCCTCCCCATTTTGAGTGACCCACCTCATTCTCCCCTTTAAATACCTCATTCTCCCTCCCTCTCCCATTTCCCATTCACACCCCAAAACAGAAACAACACAAAACACAGAGCACAAACACAACACAGCTTCATACGAGGAAGAATCAAAAGAAGAAGAACCACTTCCAACGTTTGCATTGCAATTTGCAACCATGTCTTGCTCCGTGGGGGTTCCAAGTTCCCCTGTGTTCTCTCTTTCCTCTTCCCTTTTCCGCAGCAAAAGCGCCATAATCTCTTCCTCCACGGAACCTCTCACGCTTGCGCTTCCCATTCTCAATTCTTCTACTTCTACGACGTCGTCTTGCTCTTCACCCCCTTCCCAGGTGTTGAAGAGAAAGCGACCCGCCAAGCTTGACATACCAGTTGCTTCTCTCACCTTTGGTGTCACGCCGGCGGCACCGTCGCCGTCGCCGACGAAGGACGCCGTCGAGGTGGAGGGACGTGGGTTTTCTGTGTGTTGCAAGAGAGGAAGGAGGAAGCATATGGAAGATCGTTACTCTGCTGCCGTTGATCTCCATGGAGAATCAAAACAGGTAAATTTACAACAAAAAAACATTTTTTTTGCGGGGAAATTTGGCATTGAATTTGTTCGATTTTGATTATTCTGTATGTCTAAAACATGGGGCTGTGATAAAGTGACTAGCTTTTCAATTTGCTGCATTTATTATGTATATTGCTGCATGTGAATTTTATAGCTGCTTTTGGAAATCGGAACATTGTAGATAATTTATGCGCAGTTTGGTTTGGGAGGCATTTTTTTGCTAGAAAGTCGGCTTCTAATGAGTAAAAGTTATTTGAAGCTAAAAACTCCTCCTTTGTGAATGCTTGTAAATTGCGAATGTGTGAATCTTAATCGGATTGCATGGGTTTGGTCATTACTTGTGACACGTATAGATTGCTTAAACAAGTAAGTGCATGTTTGTTTTTCACTTGGAAGATTTCAAATTTTCAAAAGTACGTTTGAATCCAAAGTAACTATAGAAACAAATGCATTTTAAGACCCAAACGTATATTTGCAACTGAAAACCAAACATGTCATAAATTTGGAAAGATCAAATTGAATTGAAGGTTAATTTGGGTTTGCAAAATGGATGCCAGTGCAATGAATGACCAATGACGACGAGTTCTAAGTTCTAACGTGCAATGTTTTTCTTTGTGATTGCGTACAGGCTTTTTTTGGCATATTTGATGGGCACGGAGGCACAAAAGCTTCGGAATTCGCAGCACATAACTTGGAAAAGAATGTGTTGGATGAAGTGATTAGAAGAGATGGGGGTGATATTGAGGAGGCAGTGAAGCATGGTTACCTCAACACAGATTCTGATTTCTTGAAAGAGGATCTTCATGGTGGCTCTTGCTGTGTGACAGCATTGATTAGGAATGGTAACCTTGTCGTGTCCAATGCCGGTGATTGCCGTGCTGTCATTAGCAGAGGAGGTGTTGCTGAGGCCCTAACATCTGATCACCGACCTTCGAGGGAAGATGAAAGGGACAGGATTGAGACTCAGGTAAGCATGTGATAGCGATAATAGATAGCAATTTTCTCTTTTGCCTTTGATAATTGAAACACACTTGTTGGAGTAGGCTTTCTTAATTTGAAGTTTGTTTTTTCGTAGGGTGGCTATGTTGATACATGTCGTGGTGTTTGGAGGATCCAGGGGTCTCTTGCTGTTTCAAGGGGAATTGGAGATGGACACCTGAAACAATGGGTGATAGCAGAACCTGAGACCAAAGTTGTCAGAATTGAACCTCAACATGACTTGTTAATCTTAGCTTCAGATGGATTATGGGAAAAGGTAATAGGACTTGAGCAATTAATTGCATTGTTAATGAACTAGTTTCTATTTTTTGTTTTTTAATAATTATTTCATGGCATCATTGCTCAACCATTAACTGACCAGCTGGTTTCTCTTTTCAATCTTGTTTCAGGTTAGTAATCAGGAAGCAGTAGATATTGCTCGCTCTTACTGTATAGGGAACAACAGACAACGACCCTTGCTGGCTTGCAAGAAACTCGTGGAGTTATCTGTGTCGCGAGGCTCTATCGATGATATAAGTGTTATGATCATCAAATTGCAGAACTATATTTGAAGTCTCATTGGTACAAGAGAAGAAAGGTTGGGAGGGGTATAGGAGGCCTCCATTGTAGTTCACATCATTATTGACCTTCTGCAGTTTAGGCAGAAGATGATGAATGTGATTATGGTTAGAGGAAAGAAAGCTGGTGCTCTGAAATTAAGAGTACCTAATTTTTGATCTGTGTATATCTGACGAATGTCAATGTTTGTTGAAATTTTGTTACCTGAGGGGAGAATAGGAGATATCAAAGTAAATTTTTTGTAGAAATGATCTTTAGATGTATAGAACAAGCAGTTTTTGTAGTACAAAGAGGTTTCAGCTAAGTTAGTTTTTTTTTTTTTTTAATTGCTAGTCAATTCCTAGTGTCTATGTTGTCACTTTAAACGGTTGTGCGAACCAAAAATTTGTGTGCGGTGATTTCTCATATAAGAAGAGAAGCTTATAGACGCAACCATCTCAAAAATCCAGTCACACCAACATTTGTGATGTGCATTGCATGTGGCCCTGTACTTTGAGCCGGCGTATAATATGTATAGATTAGATTAGATACCCAAAAAGTGTCGTTCCTTCTTCTGGAATGGATTGATTCAGCGAAGAATCAGTCAAGTCTTAATTTTCTTTCTTCAATTTTTTCTCCTTTTTGAAACAAGTTGATCAGTAATAGTATTATGTGATAAGGCTATAATAATAATAATAATAATATGAAACAGAAGCAATATATGCATATGAAGTTTATGAATGGATGAAAATTTGACGAACTAATCTCTCTATGAATTATATTAGCCACAACCTTTGGAGGCAATACATATGATTATAATAACTAAATTAAATTCCTTTTCCAATTAAGTAGATTCAGTTATCAAATCTATTTATCTATTGGAAAATCAACCCCTGGTGTTGGGACACATGTCAAGATCTCAACAAAAACTATTTTTAGATTTGTCATGTGTCAGTCTATTTGAGTGGTTTTCAACCACGTTATAGTTTTCTTTGATCTCATTTTATTTCTAATTCATAGGTTATCTTTCATCCAACAACTTCTTTACGGTGCTTTGTAATTTATTTTATTTTATCATATACTAAATTTTCATAGTGATAAATGGCACACTTAGGAAGATGTCTAAAGTTCAAACTGATGTCCCCATATTAGAGCAGAACTAGATTAAAAAGAAATCATTGTTAGTATGTTTGAATCATAATTTATAAATCGTAGCTTGACATAATAGAAAGGCAAGTATTTTTTTTACCAATATATATTATTGTTTGAAACCTATATGACGTGTTAATACAACTCAACTATGAATTTGACTAACACACTAGTCATAAATAAAATTTAATTTGTATGAATTTAACTCTTTTAGAGTAGAATTGAATATTTTATACACGATTGAAAATTTAATAGTCGAATTGTGATAAAACAAATGCATATATTATTTAATAAGCCAAAAAGTCATCAAAATTAAAATTTACTTCCACATATTTTTAATCAACAGTTAATATTATATTAACACTTTTTCCTCCAAAGAATATTCACTATTTTAGAAAATGCCAAATACTTTTTTTTTCTTCTTCTGTTAGCTATTTAGAAATGTCCTCATAAAAAAAAGCTATTTAGAAATATGAAATTGGAATTGGTAAATACACCAATATTTTTGGATATACACCTCACATTTAAAAACGAAAATACTATTATACCCTCATTTATTTAGTTTTTTTTTTCCAATTTCGCGTTGTTACCGGAAACTCAATTTCTGGAATGCATTTTTTTCCAGAAACTGGAGTTTTTGGAATGCAAATTAACAGTCAAATTTGTATTCCGGAAACTCATAAATTTGTATTCCGGAAACTCCAATTTTCATACACCTTACATTCCGGATGTAAATTTGTATTCCGAAAACTGAAAAAGAAGCGAAATAAAAAAAATCAAACGATGAGGATATAATAGTAATTTCTTGTATAAATATCGAGTGTATGACAAAAATTGAGGTGTATTTACCAATTCCCATATGAAATTGGGCCCAGGGCCCAATGCATTTCGGACCATACTTGGTCTGGGTCCGCATCTTGTGAGATGAGTGATGAGTAAACAGCAGAAACATTTGGGAATTGGTAAATATACCCCAGTTTTTTGCCATACACCCCACATTTATTCAGGAAATTACTATTATACCCTCATTGTTTGGTTTTTTTTTTTTATTTTGCTTCTTTTCCGGAAACTGGCCATACACCCCCAGTTTCCGGAATGTAAATTTTTCCTGGAGTTTCCGGAATGCAAATTTACATTCCGGAAACTGTAGTTTCCGGAATCTGTAGTTTCCGGAATGTAAATTTTTCTTAGAGTTTCCGGAATGCAAAAATACATTCCGGAAACTGGATTTTCCTGGAGTTTCCGGAATGTAAATTTTTCTGGAGTTTCCGGAATGCAAATTTACATTCCGGAAACTCTATGTAAATTTTTCCTGGAGTTTCTGGAATGCAAAAATACATTCCGGAAACTAAGTTTCCGGTAACAACGTGAAATTGAAAAAAAAATAAACAAATCAACGAGGGTATAATGGTATTTTCCTTTTTAAATGTGGGGTGTATGTCCAAAAATATTGGTGTATTTACCGATTCCCAAACATTTTTAGAAAGGATCCTTCTTCATTTTCACCACCTTCTTCCGTTTCTGCTCGTTCCACACACTCTCCTTCTTCTTCTCCATCTCCTTCTCCCTCTCCCTCTCTGTCTCTGCTCTTTCTCTTCTTAGGCTTCGCTGCTTCAGATCTCGCAGCGTAACAGAGCCTCTCCCTCACCCTTCCACATTTCAAATTCCCCCTCTGATCCACGCACGCCCATCATGGCTGCAAACGCCCCCATCGCCATGAGAGAAGTCTTAACGGTGCGTCTCCTTCTCCATTTCCACTTTCCATTACCGAATTACGCTTTTTCCCAACTCCAATTTCTCCCTCAGATCCCAATGCAACGCTGCATTGTCACCCTTCCCATTTGATTCCACACTTTTTATTTTCATTAGCATTTTTAATTTAATTTATTTTTTGATTTCGATTTTTGATTTTGCGATACGGTGATCGTTTTTCTGCAGTTGGGAAGCGTCGGAATCAACCCGCAATTCATCACGTTCACTCACGTGACGATGGAATCGGATAAGTACATTTGCGTCAGGGAAACTGCTCCTCAGAACAGTGTTGTTATGATTGATATGAACATGCCAATGCAGCCTTTGAGACGCCCAATCACTGCTGATTCTGCTCTCATGAACCCCAATACCAGAATTCTCGCTCTCAAAGGTAAACATTCACTTCTCTAATTTGTGTTACCAGCTCCCATTCACAGATTACGTAATGTGATTATGATTAACGATTCAATCATTGTGATTGTTGATTGACATTTGTGGATCATGAAATTGTGATAGCTATTGATTGATTTGGACAGATGTAGAAAGTAGAATACATTGCTTGTGGATTTTTGTTTGCCTCACGAATGTGGTGTTCTCAATGCAGCTCAAGTTCCGGGAACTACCCAGGATCATTTGCAAGTATTTAACATTGAGACGAAAACAAAGATGAAATCGTATCAAATGAACCAACAGGTGTGGATTTGTAAAATGTTTTGAATAATGTGTGTGCCCTTGTTAAGAGTTTTCTTCCCGTACGATGGGTTGGATTAAATCTGTGATTATTAATTATCATGTGGTCCATTAGGTTGTGTTTTGGAAGTGGGTAACCCCAAAGACGCTAGGCGTAGTCACTCAGACATCTGTGTATCATTGGTCAATTGAAGGTGAAGACATATCGTTCTACTGCCTGTAATTCTATCTAAATTTGACAGTGGATCATCTTATTCTCTAACTCTGTATTGTTATTGGAACTTTTTTGAACTGTGAGTTCAATAATTTTACCATTTCTCATATCTAGGTGATGGTGAGCCGGTGAAGGTGTTTGACCGAACAGCTAATCTGGCAAATAATCAGATCATCAATTATCGTTGTGATCCTAGTGAAAAGTGGTTAGTTTTGATTGGAATTGCTCCTGGCTCGCCTGAGGTATGTGTTTCCCTTCCTATAACAACTTTCTAGGTCTTGCACTTTGAGTTATCTATTTGCTATTCCCCTTATATCCTTGTGTTTGTGTGTCAGCTCACTTACTAATAAATTGCAAATTTTGCCAATCTTACATCATGGGTTGATTGTTGTCCTTATATGTTCGCCTGTGGAAACTTACAAATTCTGGGGGTGTAACAAACTTTACCGTCCCTCTTTCTCACCACAATATGTTATGCACTCGAAATATGTTTGTGATGGGTGCATAAATGTGTAATGTAAGTTGGTAGTTTGTAACTGGTATTATTCCAAAATATATTATAGAATATAGCTCACTAGCTTGTTTATGAATTGCATGCTGAAGAACTCAAGAGACACAATATTAATACTTCCAGTCGTAAATAATTTAATGATTTTGGCATTTTACTTTACCTTTATTGTCATATTTTTGTAGTGCATACAATATTTAGATATAAAAATATAAAGTTTTTCTTATGAAGTAAATTTACTTGAGCTTCTTTTTCTAATTATTCTATTGATGGTTCATATCTATATTTTCCTGTGCTTTTTCATTATTATATTATTTTACTTAACCATTTTCTAGGTTGTACATTACATAATATTTTTCCCATTTTAAATTTTTGAAGGGTTTCCTTACTATGGTATGGATCTATTTGATTTGTTTAAAAATGAAGAACTAGATAGGACAAAAATCTTTTTCCATGTTTGACTTTTAAAACGGTCATGGAACAGAACATCCTCCATCTTTTTTCCATACCTTATGAACGGAATTATTTTCTTCCATAAATTAACAGGTTGTGTACTTTGTACCTTAGAATTGAAAATTGTCAAAAAAATTCGTTTTCTTTTTGCTATTTAAAATCCCCTGAAGTTTCATTTTTTGACAAGATTCAGATTCCAGAGCATCAAACCTTCTGAAATTATTAATTGTTGGAGTAATGATATTTTATTTTTTTGGTTACAGAGACCACAACTAGTAAAAGGAAACATGCAGCTCTTCTCAGTGGATCAACAACGGAGTCAGGCTCTTGAAGCACATGCTGCCTCATTCGCCACATTTAGAGTACTTTGTCTTCTTTGTGATTCATTAATATGACTTTCAACTGTGTGGCTTATAGGTTGAATGTTGTTTGGTATTGTAATTAATGCAACATGTAGGTTGCCGGAAATGATAAGGATTCGATTCTTATTTGTTTTGCATCAAAGAGTGTCAATGCTGGACAGGTTACATCAAAGATGCATATCATTGAACTTGGTGCCCAGCCAGGTATAAACATGGCTAGATTGTCATTTATCAGCAAAATGGCACATTCCTACATGTTGGTATAAATTTCTTTTTTAGAAAAAGATTCTTCAGATTCAGATATATACATATATATAAACATCGATTTAATTAATCAATAAAATAGGAGATAATGGGATATGAAGTGGCGGAAGTTTAGAATCATTAAATATCATAAATACATAAATGCCCTTTTCAAATGGGGTAAAAGTATTTTTCAAATAGACCAACACAAGATATTATTATAAAACTTCCATTGAGCATCTATTACTAGTAGTATATGTTCTTGCCTCCTTCTCATCCTTTCCTTTCTACCTTCTGGTTAATTGTGGCATTTGTTATCAGGAAAGCCATCATTTACTAAAAAGCAAGCAGATCTGTTCTTTCCTCCAGACTTTGCTGATGACTTTCCTGTATCAATGCAGGTATAAGTGTAAACTTCCACTAGGATTCTCTTTTCCTGATAGATATTATGTTAAATATTTGATTTGTTTTTATTGTGCAGATTTCAAATAAATATGGCTTGATATATGTTATCACAAAACTTGGGCTTCTATTTGTATATGATTTGGAGACTGCCACTGCAGTTTATAGAAATCGAATCAGTCCCGATCCTATATTTTTGACGGCAGAAGCATCATCAGCAGGGGGCTTTTATGCCATAAATAGACGCGGCCAAGTGATGCTTGCTACTGTGAATGAGGCAACCATTGTACCTTTTGTTAGCGGCCAGGTATTTTACATGTTACACCATGTTTTTGACTAAATGGGAATACTTTTTTTAGTAGCTACTTCTAAATGTTTGTTTGGGTATTTTGCAGTTAAACAATTTGGAACTTGCTGTTAATCTTGCCAAAAGAGGAAACCTCCCTGGTGCAGAAGAATTGGTAACTTTACTAGAATATGTTTTGTTCCATGTCTACTGTCTCAGTAGATTGTACTTGTCCTAAAAGCATTGCAGGAGGGTCGTTCAGAATATAACAATTATCAGAAAGGCTAACATAAATACAAGAAAATGATGAACAATGTATTATTTATTTTGTGGCATCTGCCTGTGTAGACTTTTTTTTTTATAGAGAATACCAGAATGGATGCTTAACAATTTGAAGTTCACCGTTACAGCGTTACTTGAGGGAAATTTGGTCAAAAGTATGTGCAGAAAAGTATAATTTTGGTGAAATATGTGCACAATGACCATATTTTTATGCACTTTTGATTAAAATTTCAGTAAACTTCGATTATTTTGGCATAAAATTTGCCCAAGCCACCATTTTTTATTCCTAGTTGATTTGATCCATGGGAAGCAGACTTTTCTTTCATTTTTTCAGTTGTTTTTATTTACCCTTATTGATTGTTAAATTTCTTTCTTTTTTCTCAGGTTGTTCAGCGTTTTCAAGAATTATTTGCTCAGACCAAGTATAAGGAAGCTGCAGAGCTTGCTGCAGAATCACCACGAGGAATACTTCGTACTCCTGACACAGTTGCTAAATTTCAGGTATATGTTTTGTTACACATGTTAATCCATTTATATTTGTTGGTTTTGTTAAGCTAATGCATTTGGTTTGGGGTGTGCCTCTTGTGCCACATTAATATATGAACTTAATATGCTCTTCATGCCAATTTCTTGATTTGCCTTTGTAATTTTCTTCAGAGTGTACCTGTGCAAGCGGGTCAAACACCACCACTGTTGCAATACTTTGGAACTCTGTTAACCAGGGGTAAACTCAACGCTTTTGAGTCATTGGAACTGTCACGACTTGTCGTAAATCAGAACAAAAAGAATCTTTTAGAAAATTGGCTAGCAGAGGATAAACTGGAATGCAGTGAGGAGCTTGGTGACCTTGTGAAGGTCCTGACATAAATTTAAATTGGTTTTCTCTTTTTCATTTGAGCTTATTAATTTTACTTTTTGAGGGTGTGGGGAACTGATTTGTTTTTTGTACTTCTTTTCCTTTGTCTTCCTAATTTTAATGAGGTTTGTGTATTATGCAGACAGTGGATAATGACCTTGCGTTGAAAATCTATATCAAAGCTAGAGCGACACCGAAAGTTGTTGCAGCTTTTGCAGAGAGGAGGGAATTTGACAAGATCCTGATATATTCCAAGCAGGTGATTTTTTATTAGGTTTAGTAGATCATAAAAATAATGGTATTGTAATTTAATTATTATATCGCTGTCTCATTTACTGCACAGTTTCTTTTTTTGTTTTCCAGTATATTTCTGATACATTGTTTTCTTTTTCTTTGCTGAAGGTTGGATATACACCTGATTACATGTTCCTTCTGCAAACAATTTTACGGACAGACCCACAGGTAAGCAGGTTATTTCTGAAGAAAATTTTGATTCACTGATGCTTTACCTTCTGAGTTGCTTCACCTTTGTGATGCACTGATTTTTGCTCTAAAGTATGAGCATACCATAACTTGCTTAAAATAGTAGCACCTCATGAATGGTGGTTAAATGCATCTCAGTGGAAATGGTTTCTTCATGCTTATGATGTTTTCCTTTCAACAAAATATATATCTCGCTAATCAACTCTGAATTGTTTATTTTTTGAGCATCCATGTTGTTGTTTTTGGTGTAGCATAATTCGAAACTTGGTTGATTGCAGGGTGCTGTAAATTTTGCTCTGATGATGTCTCAAATGGAGGGAGGTTGCCCTGTTGACTACAACACAATAACTGATCTCTTTCTTCAGGTTTATTTGCAACTTTCCATTATTGTTTGAATGATGCCTGGTTCATCCTGCTCTCATCATATATAATTCAGATGTAATTTAAAAAAGGCAGTATCATGTACAACACTAATAATGATGTAAACCAATCCTTTCTAACTTGAAACTGGCTTTGGTAATGTTTTTTACAAACATCTCGTCCTCTAATTTGAAGAACTGAGAATTATTTGTTAAAGCAAGACCCAATTTTATACTTTTTTTTTGTGTGCTGGAACTTTTGTTTATATATTTCTTCTGTTACTTTTAGAGGAATTTGATCCGTGAGGCAACGGCTTTTTTGTTGGATGTGCTGAAGCCAAACCTACCCGAACACGGATATCTTCAAACAAAGGTTTTTATATTTTACATGCTGTTATCTCTGTTCCTGAACTCAATGGTGCTATATATAATTTTTTTGAAAGTGTCAATATTCTATGTACTATTTTTTAGGTTCTGGAAATTAATCTTGTGACGTTTCCAAATGTTGCTGATGCTATATTGGCCAATGGCATGTTCAGTCATTATGATCGCCCACGTATTGGACAACTCTGTGAAAAGGCTGGCCTTTTCATACGCGCTCTTCAGGTTCTTAGCTTCTCAAATTCTGATGACCGAGTAATGTTCTCTTGTCAGAATAATTTCTTGAATCTTGTTGTCTGTCGTTTGCAGCATTATGCTGAGTTGCCTGATATCAAACGTGTCATTGTGAATACACATGCCATTGAACCACAGGTTTGGTTTGCAATTGCTCAAATGGCCCAATCTATCATAAAATTGTTTTATATTCTTACTATATGATGCTTTTCAGGCTTTAGTTGAGTTCTTTGGAACCCTTTCTCGAGAATGGGCACTTGAGTGTATGAAAGATCTTTTACTGGTCAATCTTAGGGGCAATCTTCAGATAATTGTGCAGGTATTGTTTTTGGATAATGTTCCAATAAAACTTTCCCCTTTTTAGGATTCCATAAATCATTTATATGAGAATTTTACTTGTGCATGATCTGTATGTAGACTGCTAAGGAATATTCGGAGCAGCTGGGAGTTGATGCATGCATTAAACTTTTCGAGCAATTCAAATCCTATGAAGGACTGTATTTTTTCTTGGGTGCATACTTGAGCTCCAGGTATTTCTTTCTTATTGGATAATGAACATGACGTTAATTCACTAGACAGTTTGCTTTGCTTTTCTAGTTTTGTATCATTTATTGTAATTTTTGTTTTTTTGTTCTGTCTTGTATAGTGAGGATCCTGATATTCACTTCAAGTACATTGAAGCCGCTGCTAAAACTGGACAAATTAAGGAGGTAGAGCGGGTGACTAGGGAATCAAACTTCTATGATGCTGAGAAGACAAAGAATTTTCTAATGGAGGCTAAGCTTCCAGATGCACGTCCATTGATTAATGTGTGTGATCGTTTTGGCTTTGTTCCGGATCTCACCCATTATCTTTATACTAACAACATGCTTCGCTATATTGAAGGTTATGTTCAAAAGGTAATCATGTTTTCAGGGTTGTATTTATTTTTTGTGATTTTAGCATATGGGTGTATTTTAAATCTCTCTTGGCAAATTCTAAAGCTGAGACCTAAACATTTTACTTCTTGATTTTAGGTCAATCCTGGAAATGCTCCTCTAGTTGTAGGACAGTTGTTAGATGATGAATGCCCTGAAGATTTCATTAAAGGTCTCATACTTTCAGTTCGTTCCCTTCTGCCGGTTGAGCCTTTAGTTGAAGAATGTGAGAAGAGGTGCGCTAGTTTTCTATACACCTTCTCTACTAGCATTGCAATATTATTTTCTCATTTCACTTTTTATGCTTAGGAACCGTCTCCGCTTGCTGACTCAGTTCTTGGAGCATCTAGTGAGTGAAGGAAGCCAGGATGTACATGTACATAATGCCCTGGGCAAAATCATCATTGACAGCAACAACAATCCTGAGCATTTTCTCACAACAAACCCATATTATGATTCTCGTGTTGTTGGTAAATATTGTGAGAAGCGGGATCCTACCCTTGCTGTTGTTGCTTACCGAAGAGGGCAATGCGACGATGAGCTTGTTAATGTTACTAATAAAAATTCCTTGTTCAAACTCCAGGCGAGGTACATATACTGTCTTTCAAAAGGAAGATGTCATTGTATTTTATAATGCTAGTATGGGACGCTAATGTTATTTCCTAATGAATGTATCAGATATGTTGTGGAAAGGATGGATGCTGACCTCTGGGAGAAAGTTCTTAATCCCGAGAATGAGTTTAGAAGGCAGTTGATTGATCAAGTGGTGTCCACTGCTTTGCCTGAAAGCAAGAGTCCTGAACAAGTTTCAGCTGCAGTTAAAGCTTTTATGACTGCCGATCTTCCCCACGAGTTAATTGAGCTCCTTGAAAAGATTGTGCTTCAAAATTCTGCTTTTAGTGGAAACTTTAATCTGCAAAATTTGCTGATTCTCACTGCAATCAAGGCAGATCCTTCAAGAGTTATGGATTACATAAACAGGTTGGACAACTTTGATGGGCCTGCAGTGGGGGAGGTGGCTGTGGAAGCGCAACTATATGAAGAGGCATTTGCTATTTTCAAGAAATTTAATTTGAATGTTCAGGCTGTTAATGTCCTACTGGATAACCTTCAGACTATTGATCGAGCTGTGGAGTTTGCTTTTCGGGTTGAGGAAGATGCTGTTTGGAGTCAGGTTGCTAAGGCACAACTAAGAGAAGGATTAGTAAGTGATGCAATTGAGTCGTTCATTCGTGCAGATGATGCAACTCATTTCTTAGAGGTTATAAAGGCTGCTGAAGATGCAGATGTATACCATGACCTGGTAAAGTATCTTCTCATGGTTAGGCAGAACACCAAAGAGCCCAAGGTAGACAGTGAGCTCATTTATGCTTATGCTAAGATTGATCGGCTTGGTGAAATTGAAGAGTTTATACTGATGCCAAACGTTGCCAATTTACCGAATGTTGGAGACCGCTTGTATGATGAGGCTCTGTATGAGGCTGCAAAAATTATATTTGCTTTTATCTCTAACTGGGCTAAGTTAGCGGTCACATTGGTGAAGCTAAAACAGTTCCAGGGTGCTGTTGATGCTGCCAGGAAAGCAAACAGTTCAAAAACTTGGAAGGAGGTTTGCTTCGCCTGTGTTGATGCTGAGGAATTCCGCTTAGCTCAGATTTGTGGTCTCAATGTCATCATTCAGGTGACACTCTTTTCCAGTATATGATTTCTTCTTATGAGGATTGATTGCCCCCACTTCACTTTGAAAAAATTTATACAAATTTCTCACTATATTGGAAATATTTAAATGCAAGTTAAAGTATTTGGCTGCTGGTAAATACTAAAAACGTGTGGCCGATATTGTTGATTGCTTTGTCTAACTTTTTTCTGTTGTCTGATTACTTGCTATATTATTGTGAAGGTGGATGATTTGGAGGAGGTTAGTGAGTATTATCAGAACAGAGGATGCTTCAATGAACTCATATCTCTAATGGAGAGTGGGCTAGGATTGGAGCGTGCACATATGGGTATCTTTACAGAATTGGGAGTTCTTTATGCAAGATATCGATATGAGAAACTAATGGAACACATTAAGTTGTTCTCAACTCGGCTTAACATTCCAAAGGTAATTCGGGCATGTGATGAGCAGCAGCATTGGAAAGAACTTACATACTTATACATCCAATATGATGAGTTTGATAATGCTGCAACCACCGTAATGAACCACTCTCCTGAAGCATGGGATCACATGCAATTCAAAGATATTATAGTTAAAGTGGCTAGTGTGGAACTCTACTATAAGGCTGTTCATTTCTACTTGCAAGAGCATCCTGACGTAATAAATGATCTTCTAAATGTGATTGCTCTTCGTGTGGACCACACTCGCGTAGTAGATATAATGCGGAAGGTTTGCATGTCTCATTCCCTATTGTCAAATGCCTACAGTTTTATTCTTATTTGGTGATATAACTAATTGGCTTTAAAAGTTTTTCTGTAATAATATTTTTGTTAATTTTTGGATTTTAGGCTGGCCACCTCAGATTAATCAAGCCATACATGGTTGCAGTCCAAAGCAATAATGTGTCTGCTGTCAATGAAGCTCTAAATGAAATTTACGTTGAGGAAGAGGACTATGACAGACTTCGAGAGTCAATAGATCTGCATGATAACTTCGATCAAATTGGTCTTGCACAGAAGGTGAATCCCACCTATCTTTTGTCATATTTCAGCAATTAGCAAAAATTGAGATCCAACTGTTACTGGGAAATTTAAAATATTTGAATTATTATTTATGGGCTTCAACAATACACGTGTAGATTGAGAAGCATGAACTTCTTGAGATGAGGCGTGTTGCTGCATACATTTATAAGAAAGCAGGAAGATGGAAGCTATCCATTGCTTTGTCAAAGAAAGACAATCTTTACAAGGACTGTATGGAAACTTGCTCTCAATCTGGTGACCGTGAACTCTCAGAGGATTTGCTTGTCTACTTTATTGAGAAGGTGTTTATTTCTTTTTTTCCTTTACCTTGAAATTATCAAACTCTAGTATTTAGAGCTTAGATTCTAATTAGGTTAGGCCCTTTTGGCGTGGTGAAGTTTGATTCCTGGTTCACTTTGAACTAATTTTGCTTCTTTCTTTCTACAGCCCACAACTCTTTTCTTCCACATGCTTCCGGCACTAGTTCTTTTCTATTAATTTTTAACAAAAGAATAATATTGATATATTTGCAGGGGAAGAAAGAGTGTTTTGCATCCTGTCTCTTTGTCTGTTATGATCTCATTCGGCCAGATGTTGCTCTTGAGCTAGCTTGGATGAATAATATGATTGATTTCGCTTTCCCATATCTCTTACAAGTATGTTTTTGTTTGGGGCTCTTTCATAAATTTACTAACAGACAAAATTTTATTCTTTTATTTTTAACTATCTGTTTTTAAAAATTCTTTGAAGTTTATTCGAGAGTATACAAGCAAGGTAGATGAGCTTATCAAGGACAAAATTGAAGCACAGAATGAGGAGAAAGCTAAGGAGAAGGAGGAGAAGGACGTAATTGCTCAGCAGGTACCTTTTCCAAATTTCCTTTTATAAGACAATCGGTTTTATCTTGTTTGATTATTGGATTAACAATGATTTTCAATGATCTCCAGAATATGTATGCCCAGTTGCTACCACTTGCTTTGCCGGCACCACCGATGCCGGGAATGGGGGGAGGAGGGTATGCCCCTCCCCCACCAACACCACCTATGGGTGGAATGGGGATGCCACCAATGCCTCCTTTTGGCATGCCTCCAATGGGCTACTGATCTGCCGATTGACAACAGAGGAGAGAATTTTGGCATAAATATTACCGGTGAAGCTAGATAGTTTAGAATATTCCATTTTTGCCTTCAAGGTGACTTCGTTAGGGTTAAAGAATTTGGCGTGGTGGGACCAAGCATCTGCCTTCTAGCCTGATACTACTTTCCAATGATTGCGGCTTTCTTCGTTGAAAGTTTTTTGAGTTCTTATTTCTTTTGGTTGTTTGATCATTCTTGTGAGAGCCAGGGTGGTCAATTAATCCTGGTTGTATCTTTTTTAGGCTTCGGCTTAGTTGCGGCGTGTATAGTTGATTTTCTCTAATTAATATTTGTTTTCTTTTACAGCAATTAATTAATATTTGTTTTCTTAGTTCTGTAGTCATATAAATGTATTCTGATCAGGACTTAAAAATCTTATTCTTTCTGGATATATATGCTTTCATCGAATATTAAAAAGGTCTCCGTCTCTTATTATCTGGTAGTTTCTTTTTTCTCCCCTTTAATTCAAAAATACGAGTTTCGCATTTTTAATTCTTTCCATAAGTCTTAGACGTTTCTTATATTTCCACCACAAAAAAGACGTTTCTTATATTTATTTATTGAATAAAACTTTAAATATATGAATTGCTTGCCTTAAGGTAAAACATTCCATAAGGTACTTGTGCTTCAAATATATTAAGCCATAAGATACTGTGATTCTTGATTGTCGCGCAAAAATTAACGATATATGCCAATTTTTAAGAATGCGGAGCAAATGATGGTGCGCATTTGTCATGTGTACCGGCAATGTTTATCGGAAGAAATGGATATTAAACACAAAATATAATGATCGAGTGTAATTAGAACATGTACTTCACTTTTGCTTTAGTTGGATGGGAAGGCATTGCCCATGGTGCATGCGTTTTTTACCATGCTCTAGTAAATGCTAATCCGAATTTTTCACATTCAACTCCAGGTTTGTTCTTTTGTATGGCTTACAAATAATATACTCTTTTATTAAAATTCCTCTTTACATTTTGATAATGTTATTTTTTATTAGGTAAATATTATTTGCTGGATATTGCTTGCCTAAGTTTTCTTTGAAATCAGAAGTTCATCTTGTACTTGGATTAAAATAAAGTAATACAATGAAGTATCAAATATTCTATGAATTATATAAAAATTGGTGGTGTTGATCTACTTGGCCAGCGATATTTTTATATTCTAGAAAAAAAATCATTCAAAATAAGAATATAAATAAATATAAGTATTGTAGATCGAGTATACATGTATATACCATTCTTTTCTTTTCTCTCTACTAAGCGAAGCCCCTGTGATTGAGCAAAGTCAGCACTCAGCGGCATGAAATGCCAAATTTTTGATCGATAAGTCCAAACATATTCGCACCAGAAAACACCCACCCCCACTCCTCCCCATCCATCACCCACCCCCATCCATTATCCATATCTATCTATTTCCATATACACACACATTCACACCAATAATAATAATAATAATAATAATAATAAGAAATTAAAAAAGAAAAACTCTGAACTGAATCACACTCAGAGAGAGAGGGAGAGAGAGAGAGAGAGAGGGAAATGGGGACGGGTGCGTCGAAGGAGGAAGATGGTGGTACAGAAGGGAGCAAGGAGAGAGTGGAAGATCAAGCACTAGCAGGTGGACAACTCTATGTCTCCCTCAAGATGGAGAATAGCAAGCTCACTGGGGACCTCGTTCCTCACGTCTATGGCTCTGTTCCTCTCGTCGGCTCTTGGGATCCTTCCAAAGCTGTAATTTTGATCCCTCCCCATTTCTCCTTTTCCTTTTCCTCTTTCTGGGTCAGTTTAATTTTTCTTATTTTTTTTGGGTTATTGCTGTTAGCTTTCCATGGAACGGGAATCGGTCTCAATGTGGGAGCTGAGCTTTGTAGTTCCACCTAATCACGGTAATGGTTTTCCCCTCTATTGCTTTACTTATCTTTTATGTGTTTCCCAGTTTTCTAAATTTAAAAGTTGTGATTTTTAATAATTTGACTCAGATTAGATATATTTCTCAACAAACACACGTGGAAAAGAGAAATATTAAAAAAATCCTGCAATATGCCATGGGTATTTTAAGCAATAGTTTTTCGTATTAGTTGAACTTAGCTACTACATCTCAATTTTTTCAGAAACTCTCTCATCTAGCTTCTTTGTATATAAACAATTTATAAACTTATAAGGACTTTTTTTTGTAAGTGAAGAACCATAAATTCATCTTAGTTGCGAAGCTCCCATCAGCTAGAAGCTAGTCGAAACTGGGCTTTTGTCTCTTGCTTTAATGTTATTCCCTTTCTCAGCCACTTTACAAAAGTATGCTCAATAGAACAGTGGATAATGTCTTAGTATTCTGAAGTTAGGAGTGGGGAAAGGATAATGTAAGGTGTTACTCTGAGCAATAGCTTTGTTGCCTTCACTGTGGGCTGTGAGTCGGGTATTGAGTTGACATGGCATTTTCGTTTTTGAACTGTTTTGATTTCTTGATGTGGGATTTTCAGAAACTTTGGATTTCAAATTCCTGTTGAAGCCTAAGCACAGTGATGCACCTTGTTTTGTTGAGGAGGGTCCAAGTCGCCTACTCATCGGGGGAGCGTTGGGGGAGGATGCCAGGCTTGCATTGTTTAGGCTTGATAGTGGTGAGGTTCTTGAGTATCAGGTATTTGTTAAAGCAGACAGGGTTTCTCCCTTTGACCTTGCAGCTAGTTGGAGGGCTTATCAGGATAACTTTCGCCCTTCGGCTGCACGTTGGGTTCCTGATATCAGCATAAATTCAGCACCTCAGACAGGTGCCGAGGTAAGGCCAAACTGCCAGTTTCCTTTCTGTTCTTTTACTCCTTGAAAGATATGGTGAATGATATTTCAAATTTCACTCCTCTTTTAAATTAATGAATGTTTTTTCAAAATTCATATTATGCAACTAGATTGAATTACAATCCTTCCTCTTGGCACCTCCATTTTTCTTTGTAGACAAATTGTTACTCTGATTGCATGTGTACATACAAGATATCGTGCACTCCAAACCACAACTTTTTCTAGTCATTGTTTCTCAACTGTTGGTGCAAAAACATCAATATTTTGATAGTCCAGTTAATTTCTCCTTCGGTTGTTCTATAGGTAATGTAGTCAGGATTTTTCTCCAATCCCTACTAGTTTTGTTTCTTCTATCTATGGAGCTATAGTTTATTACTTTGCTTTGTAATATATTTCTAATTTCTAACCTGAGAGGGATGTTCTGTAAAACTGTTATTGTCAAGGTTCAAGTGATTTAAGTTTAATTTTTTTTGTTTAGAATGGTTCTTCTGCAGGTTTGGATCTTGATCTTGAGCATTATGTTGTCCCAGCTCCTTCAACCTCTGCAAATTCAGCCCATGTATATGCAGCTAACATGACAGAGAATCCAAGGTCACTAATTAGTGGGTCTGGCGGCAGTTCATATTCCACCAAGGTTTAACATTCAAATTCACATTTTAAAATTATGATTATGATTATTCTTTCTATATGGACTATTAGTTCATTACGGTTTATTGTTGGGACTTGAGAGGATAATTTTAACCATTTTAATAAATTTTCTATTCTGATTTCAATTTGTTATTTTTTTTTATGAGCCTTTGTTTTTTCTGTAATGGATCCGTAATTGTATTTAGATAAGATTTTAATTAGTTCAAGATTGTGCACATCTTCTGTGCTCCGTAATTTTGATTAGTAGACAGATGCTTGACATCATAATGTGCTAATTCAGTGCTCTCTCTTGTGAAACTTTTTTTCTCCAGTGGATATGTAATCGATTCATCTATCAAACAGCTTTTAAGTTAAACAAAAGTGAAAACTATCAAACAGCTTCAACTTTACTTTTAAAGCTCTTTTTTTTCCATTATTAACTTAAAAGTAGCTTTTAAGCCCAAAAAAAGCCTGGCCAAACGCAGCCTATATCTCATCTTTATAAACAACAAATAACGGTCTGCACGAATACGATGTTTAAAATGCAAATGCCACTTCCCAAGGCTAAGAGGAAACACATAAGGAAGCTAATGGTTTATATTGACTCTTGATACTGCAATATATATATATATATTATATTACATATAATAGGTTATGTTGATGTTCCAACCAGGAGATGGAGATTATTGTGCCTGATCCATTTAAGGTGTTTCAAAGTTCTGGAATGGTCGAATCCAAGTCAGTGGGAACGTTTTCACCTCTGCAAAAGCAGGAGAGTCAGAGGGGACTTTTTGTTGATAGAGGTGTTGGATCTCCCAGACTTCTAAAATCTTCTAGTTCAAGTATTTTCAACACCAATGATCTCAATTTGGATAATGATACCAAGGTTTGTACAAATGATTTCCATTTATTGTTTAATATTCAAATTCATTGCATGTAAACTAACTTATATTGTGTCAGGTGAGATTGTTCACAAATAATTGCTTCCGTCTCCCTGCTTTTTTATCGACAGAATTCAATGCCAGCTGCTGCTGGAGCTGTTGCAGCTGCAGCTGTTGCTGATCAGATGCTGGGTCTAAAGGAGGATAGACATTTAGCAATTGTCCTGGTATTATTCTAGCATGATGAGTATTACTGATTAATTTGCACAGTTTTAGTAATTCTTCTTCAACACTTTAGTTTATTTATTTATTTATTTTACTCCAAGTTGGTGTTCTAGTTATAAATTAGATTAGATTTGAAATACAATACAATACAATAATATACATTGAAAGCTTGGATTTGGAAATACCTTGCAAAAATGTCATATTTCCATTTCTAATTTTACTAATTTAGTAAATTTAAATTTATGAAATTAAATTACTGTAATTTTTAAGTAGTTTTTTTTTGTAGGTGGGTCTGCCAGCTCGAGGTAAAACTTTTACTGCAGCTAAACTTACAAGATATCTTCGTTGGTTAGGTCATGATACCAAACACTTCAATGTTGGGAAGGTTGTTTGCATTCTTAACATCATTCTTCTTTATAATTGATATGCTTGCACCTAGTGGAAAACTGGAAATGTGTCAAGTATGAAGATTAACACACTTACTTTTGGATGTCGCAGTATCGTCGCCTTAAGCATGGAGCTAATCAGGTAAACTTTATTATGCGAATCTGTGAAGTATTTTATGCCTTCTTGTTTAATGGTTATCTGCATAACTATGTTATGCACTGTTTAATAGCGCAAAAGCTCTCATGATTGCAGAAAATTGTTATCTGTAATATACGTGTGTGTGTGTGTGTGCATTTTTTCCTTTTGCTGTTGGTTTGGGGCAAGACCCTAAGAATAAATTGTGTAACTGACATCCTTTATGATCTAATATAATGTCTTATACTTTGGAGGGTCGTAAAAGTTTCAATATTGCCGCATCATGAGAATGGGACAGTGGACAATTGATTCTGTTCTGAAATTTTAGTTTTATTCTTGAAATCATGATGTTGCACTAGCCTGTCACATTTCCTTGGGTAGTCTTAATTCATGTCATGTTCTTCTTTGCAGTCTGCTGATTTCTTTCGAGCTGACAATCCTGAAGGCATTGAGGCACGCAATGAGGTAGTCTTGGTCTTTATTATTTAATTTAATTTTATTAGATTAACTGAATCTGTGACACTAAAATTTTTAGCTTGCATATTAGGTCATACTACAAATTGTTGAATCTTATTCCACTGGACTATATTATTTCTTAAAACTTGTGCATTTGACAATAATTATTTTGTCAAGTCTCATCATCTAGCTTATAGCAGATTTAATTAACTTATAAGTTTGTTTGACCAAAGTAGATGTTTTTGATAAATGAGCTTATTTCAATAGTTTATATTTTTTTTAGACGCTACTTGAAGTAGTATTTGAGCTTATATACCTTATTATTTTCCCTTTCCTTTTTACCCTTACTATTTTAATGAAATTCCCCCTCTACCCTCCATTAAATAAAACAAAAAAACCCTAAGCCCTAACATACATTCACACCTCATGTCATTTCATTTATATTATCTTAATTTATTTGATAAAAATATTTAAAAATGAAAATAAAATTATTAAAATTAATACTATAATTTTTAAGATGATAAATAATTTAAAATAAATCAAAGTATTAAAAGTGATAATTATTTTAAAATAAATAATATGTATACAAATAGAATTTATATAAAAATATCATATAAATATGTCCTTTTATGTTCTTTATATTTATTAGCCAGTTCAACCACGAATTTTAGCAAATACCTCAAGTTCAATCAACTAGCCTATCTTCAACTATCAGCCATCCGCTATCAGCTATAAGCTCATCTACTATTAACTAGCTTATCTACTATGAGCTAGTTTTTGCCAAACAAAAGCCTTAGTCTTTCAAGAAAACCTTACTAAATATTTTGGATCCGAACCATACACAGCACTATTTCTTGAATAAAACTATAAATATAGTTCGAGTTTGAAGATTCTAAGTGATTCCTAAGTGCAGACTGTGTGAAAACTTAAAAAGGATGGGACAGAGGACAGTGAGAGATGCGATTTGGCAGAGTTTAATCCTTTTGCCAATGGACAAGGGTCGATATTATAATGCAAAATGAATTGGATAATATTAATTATAGAACAGCATTACCATTCTGTCCCCATGAAAGTACTGAAAAAAATAAGCCATGTGGGGTCTAGGGAAGGGTCGGACCCATTGCAAATCTATTGTAGGTAGCTTTATCTTGCATTTGCAAATGGCTGATTCCACGACTTGGAACCTGTGATCTTCTAGTCACATTGCAACAACTCCAACCTTCATATTATATTAGCATACATCATCTTAAGATAATGTTACTCTTCAACTTAGTGCTATTTGTGCAGTTCTTCCTTTTTTGGGTCTTTGACTGGGACTCCCCACAGGCATAGCATTGGGATTAACCCTTGGGCCATGGGTGGTTTATTTTGCCATGGGTCACGGCCCACTTCCATTGTGACCAATGACTGCCGAGTATGCTATGCTACTTCTGCAGTTTGGTTTATTTTGAATGAGTATGTTAATGGAAAGTAACACCACCCAAAAATGGTATAAAAAAATCATATTAGTTGACATAACCTGTTAAGACTATGTTATCCTTTGATATAATGCTGATTCTAATATTTGGTTTATAATCGATGATTCTGGTAATGTTGACACCATGTTGACCTTTCTCTGTGTACATAGTTTTAATATATCACGTGCCACTAGGTAGCAGCACTGGCATTTGAAGATATGGTATCTTGGATGCAAGAAGGTGGCCAGGTAAGTTCATTCTCGTCAGTAGTTTTGTTACTTTTATGCCTTCTTTCATGTTATTTTGCATAAGGTTTAATTTAAATTTAGGTTGGGATATTTGATGCCACAAACAGTGACAAGAAACGGAGAAATATGCTGATGAAAATGGCTGAGGGAAGATGCAAGGTACATATGGGCATGGTTAAGTAATGTTATAGTTAATTTTGAACTCATCTGATCCATCTTTGTGTTTCTATTGCAGATTATCTTCCTGGAAACAATATGCAATGATGTAAACATAATTGAGAGGAATATTCGTCTTAAAATCCAGCAAAGTCCTGACTATGCAGAAGAGTAATGTTTCGTTTAAAACCAGTGACATCATATCTTGATTGCTATGTGGATACAATTGCAATTAACTTTCTTTTGCAGGCCAGATTTTGAGGCTGGATTGCAAGACTTTAAAAATCGTCTGGCCAATTATGAGAAGGCAAGTCTTTACAATCCACTTTTCAATTTCATGATAGTTCTAGATGAGCTTTTTCCTTTAATAATGTTGATTTCATATTACCAGGTTTATGAGACAGTAGAAGAAGGATCTTACATAAAAATGATTGATATGGTCAGTGGACATGGTGGACAAATACAAGTAAGTTCAGCCTGGATTAACATTACCCCTTTGCATAGTTCATTATATGGTAACTGTAATTTGATAGTTGAAAGGTGGAATGAATTAATATCAAACAATAAATCCTTGATGTATTAGCATAACTGCATAATGTGTTGATAGATGTAGGTGGTAATAAAAATGTTAAAACTTAGGGATGTAAATTGGTCCGGATTGACCCGACGAACCAAACCAAACCAAACCAATCAAGTTGGTTCGGTTTTTTTCCCCTATTCGGGTTCAACCCGAACCAAACCAATGAAACCCGAGTCTGATTGGTTCGGTTCTCGGGTTCAGGTTTTAGAAAACCGATGAACTGAGACCCGAACCGAGCCTACAGCTTCCTTGCGTTTTTTTTAACCTGTACAGAGACTTAAACCAATAAACCGAGAGTGTTAGACCGTGAGAGACACAAAAGGCAAAAGCTAGGGTTAGCTGTTTTTCAAAAGCTTCATTCTTCTCTGCCGTTACTTTGCATCTTCATGTTCCCCAAGCCGAGCTTCATTCCATCTCCGCCGTTTCAGTCATTCTCCGCCGTGGTCCGCCATGGTTCGTGTTCTGCAGTCCTTAATCTTACTAATTTCATTTTGCTCTGCTCTGCTAGTTTCGTTTTTTTACTCTGCTAGTTAGCTCTGCTCTGCTTCGCCTTCCTCTGCTCTGCTAGTTTCGTTCATTTCAATCTTCTTCGCCTTCCTCTGCTCTGCCGTTCGTAAAACCAGTTACTGATTCTTTTAAGATTTTAAAAGATTTTTTTTTTTATTTTTTTAATTCCTTGGACCCGATGAACCTAACCGAACCAACCCATACTTCAACGGGTTGTGTAAAGAAATTTTGGAAATCCGAACCAACCCGAGCAAGATAAAAATCATTGGTTTGGTTCTCGGGTTCGGCTAAAACCGAACCAAACCGAACCGATTACAGCTCTATTAAAACTGTAGTAGCAGAGTGTTTTGACTATAGAACATGCCATTTTCCTCTCCTTCATGGTGTTGCTCATGTGATTGGACTTAGTTGGTTCAATCAGTTCTGTTTAGTGGCTTAGGTCAGGTTAGTAAAACTTATAGTAGACTATAGCAGAAACTAGATGTAAATTGTTGCAGCGACAAACTGGATCATAATTATGGTATCTTGAAATTGAAATTGGAAATGGATTAGTTTTGCATCTAACTTTAAATAACTGTAGTACCGATGATTTCCCTTTATGCCTGTCATTATTATTTATCCCATTGTTGATTGAAAGCACACAATTCAAAATATGTTTGTTCTGTAAAGAATTGGTGTTGGAAAGGAAAATTGCTGCCATGTGAAGGTATTAGGGTATACAACAGGTCACTTATCAGTATCAGAAATAGCACAGTAAAAGAAACACAAGCTAGGAAGAGCCATTAGTCAGCGTACTAAATTATGTTGATGAGTGGAAAATGTATGACCATTGACAGAGTGGTTAAGCACTGACTTCAGAACTTGTTGCTTGTTCTTAAATTCATTGGCTCTTCTTAATTCTTGAACATAGCTTAGATTAAAAGTAGAGTACCTGTGTGTGTGTGTATGTGTGTACATCTCCTTGACTTGTTCTCTACCCTTTTAGTTTCAAGTATGACTTTGATTTGTTAATCATTCCGCGATTCTGTGGTTTAGGTGAATAATATCAGTGGCTACCTTCCTGGACGAATTGTCTTTTTCTTGGTAAGCTTTTCTGAACCAATATTGACAAAATTGTTGGAAATGAGCTATCACTCTGAAGATACAGAAGTTCCTTACAACTTATTGCACAATATAAAGAATTCAGTTGGTCTTGTACAATGAAATGCACAATTGTGCTTTTGTAATGGCCTTTTGGAAACAAATGTCTGCTAGAAAATTGTTTTATTTTGTGTCATGTTCATACATTTATGTGAAACTCAATTTATATGCTTTAAGGTAAACACACATCTTACACCTCGCCCAATATTACTTACTCGGCATGGAGAAAGTCAGGATAATGTGAGAGGCAGAATTGGAGGAGATACTGCACTAAGGTATATTATTATTTTTAGTCTCTTCAGTAGCTATATTCAGTGTAAGTGTAATCTTTAATGTTAAAATTGAGGATATGGGATGTAGAAAGGGAAGAGACATGAATTTAAATGAAAAATCTGGTTGCTGTTTTGATTAATAATAACTGCACTGGAAAGTGGGGTCATGTTATTGGGACCTTTAAGCTTCCCTTTCTTCTTTTTCTTCCTACCCTCGATTTTAGAAATAAGGCTTGTAGTCATCTAATTCTAGTATTGTGGCATAATTGGTTTCTGAAGGAAGGGAAAAGGCCCAAAAGGGTTATTAGATACTCAATTGAAAAATTCAAAGTAAGGGCTCTCTTAGTCTCTTGCCAGGGTGAAATGGTGAAATAGTTCTAGCTCCTCTAGCTTTGAACTGTTGCTTCTTTACTCTTTTTTCAATGTGATATCTGATATTTTGTGAATTGATGTCATTATTTAGCCAACTAATTAGAACACTGTAATTTTTTATAACAGTGAGGCTGGAGAACTTTATTCAAAGAAGCTTACCAACTTTGTCGGAAAGCGTCTCAAATCAGAACGGGCTGCTTCTGTAAGCATTTTCAATTGTATAGATTCAGTCTCTGCCTTTTTCCATATAACTTGTTGCTATCTGATATTTTGTGAATTGATTTCATTATTTAAGCAACTAACATGAATTTTAAAGCAATAATCTGTACAGGCTTTTATCAAATTTTCATATCTGACACTATAACAGCATTACACTTTTGTTGAATTATAAAAATTTGATGCTGAATCACTTCTTATATCAGCTAAGTGAATTTATAAATATTTCCAAATATGGAAGCGATGCATGATTTGTGATATTTGTAACCGGTGATCTAGATATGGACTAGTACACTGCAGCGAACAATTCTAACAGCAAGTCCAATTGTTGGATTTCCCAAGGTCAGTGTCATCCTTAAGCTTATGGTGTTGCATGCAGTCATGTTATTCATGTCAGGAAAAAAATGGGTTGGCAAATTTACACATTATGGTGTTCCTGCACTTACTATCTATATGTTTGTTAGATACAATGGCGTGCGCTTGATGAGATAAACGCCGGGGTGTGTGATGGCATGACATACGAAGAAATCAAGAAAAACATGCCAGAGGAGTATGAGTATGTCGCAAACTTGTAATTTCTTCTCTTCTCTCTCTCTCTCTCACTTGCAACTGGTATATCAGTTAAAAAAAAGCAGCTCAATGTGAAATTTCTTTTGGGGCTTAGGGGATGCTGTTCAAATGCCATGGTTGATTTGTTTCCCTCTTTTCTTATTGCAGATCCCGCAAGAAGGACAAGCTTAGGTATCGATATCCTCGCGGGGAGTCTTATTTGGATGTTATTCAAAGGTTGGTTGATACATTTTTATTTTATAAACATTATTTAGCTCCTGACTTCAACTTGTTTGATATAAATAACTCAAGTTCTAGTGATAATAATACAGGTTAGAACCCGTAATTATCGAGCTTGAGCGACAACGAGCTCCTGTTGTTGTGATATCTCACCAGGTTATATGCAAGACATTAAGCTAAATTAAATCTGTGCTTATAAAGGCTCTATGGTTGATGACTGGTTCTAATCCTCCTGAGGTTTTTCCATGTTTTTCTCATTGCAGGCAGTTTTGAGGGCATTATATGCTTATTTTGCTGACAGGCCTTTGAAAGAAATTCCGCACATAGAGGTAATTTGTGGATTCATATTTAGCTGAACTTTATCACCTTATGGCCCAATTTGGATTAACTTTGCATAGTGTACCTTTTCTATTGAAATAAGTATTTAGTTCTTAATGAAAAAAATCCTTATACTTTTGCCATAAATATTTTCTAACAACAAACTTTTGTGAGGTTTATTATGTCACTTGGAGAGGTCATAACTTTTGGTGAATGATGAATATGCACAAGATATCTAACGTGGGATTTGTCATTTTCAGATGCCTCTTCATACGATAATAGAGATACAAATGGGTGTTACAGGTGTCCAAGAGAAAAGGTACAAACTAATGGACTGAAAATGAATTGATGAAAAGTTATTTATGTTGCTAATAATGTGGCTTATTAACCAATTATCCGTTCTTCCGATTTCAATTTATTTGCGAAAAATTGTAATATATTCCCATAAATGGACTACATTGTAAAAAATTACCATAGCGAAGGGAAATCATGCTCTTCAAATTCAATATTATTTCAAGTGTAAATGATGTCTCTTTCAGAAAATGTTATATTTCATTAGTAGCTAATACAAATTCCACAATATCATAGGGTAACTCTTGATTGGGATTGAGGAAAGAATACATAATGTGATGGAAGTTTTATGCAATGGTTCCTTTTTGTAATTATTACCGAGAGATTTCATTGGTTTGGTTGGGATTGATCTGTGATTGAATCATTACAACAAAACATATTTTGTTAACATTAGATGATATATCAAGTAATAATCAATATGAAATATAACAAATTAAGCTTAAATTTTTAAAATCAATATAAAATGATCATATTATGAATTTTAAGATAAAAAATAGGGTAAGTTGTGAATTTTTATAACTACATTTTTTTTATTTGCCTTAAAATATGTTTGGTTGAATCAAAAAAGTTTAAATTACATTCAACCGGTTCCCTGATTAGATATCTTTTTGGGTTGAATTAATCAATTACCTTATTAATTGGCTAGATTAATTCACTAGTTTTCTGATCGAAGATCTATTCTACTTCGATCCTTTGATCAATGCTTTTGGATAAACTCCTTTAGCCTTTCTTATTTATTTTATTCATAGTTGATTATCATCATAATTGTGAAATTCAATATAATAGGTTTGTTTGGATTAGTTTATGCGGAGCTTACCTGAGATTATCTACTGACATAAGTTCTTATCAGTGTGTTTGACAGAGCTTATAAAAATAGCTTATGACTGGTTCATAAGTTATTTTGGGCTTATTTTTATAAGCTACTCAGAATAGCTTATCAAAACAGCTTACAGTTTATATAAAATTAATTTTACTATATTTTTTGTTTGATTATAAAAATAGCTTATAAGTGCTTAAATAAACTATTTTTTCAATCAGGCCCTAAATTAGATTAAACCAGACCTATGATCGATCTTAGCGTACTTTTACTTTATGAGAGCGGTAATCTGATGAGTGATGCTGCATGTGAAACCGACTGCAATCTGATGAGTGGTGACTGCATGTGAAACCGACTGCATAACCGGTTCAATTTTAATTCTCAGAAAACGTTTCATTATGGCTCAGGATAGAAAGCACTAAATGCAGCTTGGACCCTATGCTTCATAAAGCAAGCATTAATTACTGTTCTCCCTTTTTCAGTTAAACATTTACCTATTTTAGTATATACTATTACTTGCATTAGTTAATTACAATAAAAAATTATTTTTCATCTTAACTAAAATATTTATTCTGATATAATATTAAATATTTTTAAATATATTTATTAATTTTATGTCTTTCATTAAATTTAAATATTATATTAATTGATTATATATTATGAAACTTTTTTGGGCATTTTAGCTTAAGTGCTTAACTAATCCATTAGTTAGAGTGATCAAAATAAATTTAAAAAAATGGGTAAAAAAAAGAACCAAGTAGCAATCATTTTCAAGCGCATTGGAAGAGGCCTTTTTTTGGCCATAGGTCCCTCTTTAGTCTTTACATGAATACATGATAAACAACTAGAGTAATGATATTTATACATCTCAAAAATTAATCTACACATTCAATACTTTTTATTTCTCTTTATCTCTTTTTAATTATTATATCACATATCACATCATTTTATTATTTTTCTCTCATCTTATTCTATTTTTCTCTAGTGGTATACATCTCAAGGGGTGTCTACCAATCTTTATTCAAACAATTATGACATGGTAGCAGTTCGGGTGGCGTCAGAGTTCACGAGCTAGCCTTAGCCTATAGCCATACAGCATGCCATGCCCTCTCCAAAAAGGAATCGATCCATCGCCGGAAGCATGGCAGCGAAAATTTGGTGGAATCTATTGCAAAGATCTACTGTTTGCTATTGGCATTTAGCTATGGTTCTTCTAGTGTAGGGTGGGTGGTCAATGTGGGGGAGAAATAAATAAAAAAGAAAGACAAGAAAATTAAAAAAGTTCTGATCGTGTCTGGTTCCATTCACATGGGCCACTTCTCTTTCTCTCTGTTTTTTTTTTAAACAGTAATGGGGCCCCTTCCCCCCAACCCCACATTTTAGCCCAAACAAAATATCAGTCCTATATTGACAAAGTTTTAAGTAAATAAATAACTAAGCAAAAAATGACCAACTTAAAAAAAAAAAAGAAAAAAAAAACAGTGCTATGCGTAAAATGGGGGAAGCAAGCTTCCCTTTCCACGGTTTATTTGGCTTTTGTGAAACTTTATGCAAAAATCTCAAGAATCTTGACTCGGAATGATAGGGCCTTGCCTTGGGATCCCCTCCTCAACTTCGCCGAATTAGATAAATTATTTAAAATAAGCAAGGAAGAAACATCAAACATCTACTATTATCATTTAAGTATTTAAATTATTGTTTAAAATATATGAAAATTATGTTTCAAAAAAGTAAAATTTTATATGACTCTATCTTAAATTTTATACACGTCACATAATAATCATTTAAAGTCTATAATACATTATAAATCACTCTAGCAGACTAACTAATAGAGACTATAGTCTAGAAAATTATTATAGATAAAATACTTCACTGTTCAACATGAATGTAATAAAACTCAACTAACTGCCCTCTTGTGCCGCCGTCGCCTTCACGAGTCCTTCATTTCTGCCACTTTTTCTCTTCACCCTCCCCACTCCCATGCATATAACTCCCCATTTTACCTCCTTGGACACAGGGATTTTGCTTTGACTTCAACACTCCCCCTTGTGCTAAATGCTAAATAGAACACAAATGCATGAGAAACACAAACTCATTGCTAACCATCGCACGCAAGTGCATCGTATGCAAGAGGCAAACACGCCCTCAAAGGCCTTATTTTATTCCCTCCCCAAACTAACTTCACTTTCACGTAACCATTTTCACATAACACAAAAAGGGCAACCACACCCCCCACTATTCTGCACCACCCAGGGTGTTTAATTTGTTGGGTATCCAATAATCCAAACCAACCCAACCCAAAATCACCCTCCTAAAAACCCTTCTTCAAAGTCCCAACCTTTCATCAAAATTCTTATACCCTTTTGGCCACACTTCACAATGCCAACACGATCTGACTCTGACTCACCCATCAAGCCCATGAACAACAACACGCTGACTCAAATTTTCCAAAACATATTCTCAGACAACAGCAACATCATGCTCGCAGCCATAATTTCCTTGCTCCTAGTTATCCTCTTCGTTCTTCTACTCCACCTCTACGCAAAGTGGTTCTTGGCTCAGGCACATGCTCAGGCACAAGCCCGTCGCCGCCGTCGCCGTAGAACCACCGTGGCAGTCTCCGACGTACTTGGCCCTGCCCGATTCCACCACTTCCACAGCTTCAACATTGAAGACTCTCCACTCTCGAGTTCCCACACCAAAGGGCTCGATTCTTCCATCATTGCCACGATTCCTCTGTTCATGTATGCTTCAGCAGCAGAAGAGATCAATGGCGAGGAAGAACAGGAACTGGAATGCGTGATTTGTTTGAGTGCGTTTGAGGATGGTGAAATGGGTAGGTGTTTGCCCAAGTGTGGCCATGGTTTCCACGTGGAGTGCATTGACATGTGGTTGGGTTCTCATTCCAATTGCCCAATTTGCAGGGCTCCAATTGTGGGCGTTGGGGTTCTTGAGAACAATATCGATTCTTCTTCAGCTGTTGGGGATAATAATAACAATGATGCTTCTTCTGGTTTTGTTGAAATTGTGATTGAGGATAATACTAACAATGCCCCAAGTTCTGAAATCAGGGAGAGTCATGAGAATGGAAGGGTGGGTGATTCTGTCACTCTGTTACAAACTTCATCTTCCTTGTTTGGTTTCTCTTTGAAGACAATGCTGAGCAAAGTTTTCCCATCTTCTAATAATGTAAATTAAATGAAATGAATGACATACTTAGGATATGAAGTGTGTATATTACTGGGCATATTGCACTGTTATTTGTTCTGCTAAGTCTGAATTTAGCTTTGAAGTATACAAAATTACAGGTTACTTTGTTGCCTTGGTTGTGGATCATTTTTGTGAAATTGTTCTTGGCCTTGGAGCTGTCCTCAAAGTTTCTTTTTTCCTTTTTTATATATTTTTGGATTAAATATATTTTTAGTCTATATAAAATTGACAAAATTTGATTTTAGTACCTATAAATTTTTTTATACATTTTTAGTCCCTAAAAAATATAAAAAATATGTGCTTTTAGCCCCTGGCAAAGGACTAAAAACACATTATTTTTGTTAAATGTAAGGACTAAAATTTTATATTTTTGTTAAATATAAGGACTAAAATTGTATAAAATTTTTATAAGGACTAAAATCAAATTTGTCTAATTTTATAAGAATTAAAGATATATTTAACCTTATATTTTTTTGGGTTAAATATGTTTTGGGTTCCTGTAATATAGGGGGGTTTTGAATTAGGTCCCTGTAAAAAAAAGTCAAACTTTTTTTTGTCCTCCTTTTATTTTATTTTTTTTATTTTAGTCCATGGAGTGAGTTGACCGTTTATGTGGCACATTTCAGTCCTTGTCATCACTCCTACGTGGCAAAAAATGCTAATGTGGCTTTGCTGACGTGGCTTGTATAAATGACACATTACCTGATACATCCCTATAAATATATTACTTTTTGAATTTAGTCTCTCTAAAAAAAACGTGTTTTGAATTTAGTCTCTCTAAAAAAACGTGTTTTGAATTTAGTCCCTTGAAATTTATATTTTGATTTTAGTTCCTCTCTTTTCCTTTTTTCTTTCTCCACCCTTCTCTCTCCTTGGGCCTCACCACCACAATCTCCTTATAAAAATAGGGAGGCCCGAGGAGAGAGAAGGGTGGGGAAGGGAAAGGGGAAAGAGAGGGACTAAAATCAAAATATAAATTTTAAGGGACTAAATTTAAAACACGTTTTTTTAGAGGGACTAAATTCAAAATGTAATATGTTTATAGGGATGTATCAGGTAATGTGTCATTTATACAAGTCACGTCAGCAATGCCACATTAGCATTTTTTGCCACGTAGGAGTGATGACAAGGACTGAAATGTGCTACATAAGCGGTCAACTCACTCCAAGAACTAAAATAAAAAAAAAAAAAAAAAATTTTGACTTTTTTACAAAGACTTAATTCAAAAATCTCTTATATTACATGGACCCAAAACATGTTTAACCTTTTTTTTCAACATTGGCCAATTGTTTTTACTTTGTTAATAATCTATTGATCCTTGCATTTTTGTTGGGAGAAGTGGGTGATGAGGATTGGGTGGGCTGGTGTTCTACCTGCTCACATGATACACCTGCTGATTTGCACTGTTTAGAATATCTTTTTGCACAGACCAAATCCATACCAATTTATGAGCACTAGTCTAAACTCAACTTGTATTTATTATTATTACCCTAATGATATATGGATCCTCATCCCACATCACACCCACCCCACACCTCTTACCTCATTGAAATGAGGTATGAGAAGAGTAGTGGAGTGTCCATGTAATGTATCACCCTTCTTATTATTATGTTAAAAGAGCAATGCAGGCTATCAAGTAGCAACCGTGGCTTTCCCACTCATAAAAAAGAAAAAAGCAACCGTGGCTTTTCCACGGGAGGGTAATCTTATCTCAGAAATTCCGCATTGGTGTAAGGAAAAAAAAAATACTCCTATTTATTAAAAAATTATGAACAGTATATTCTATTAATATGACTCGTAATTTGATTTTTCTTTTTGTCTATGAACTATGATCGTGTTTCTCATAACATAAATCACTTGCAGATTTTAATTTTCTTTTTCATACTTCCAATGTAGTATGCCACTTATACTATATACTTTGTCACTGGAAGGAATCTAGTAGTCTAATTTCGAGATGCGTTGTGTTGCTTCTTTAGAACAGGGGAGTGTAGTGTAGGTCCTGTACATGTAGGAAAGTAGTAGCAACTAGCAAGTAACACTGGGCGTAGCGTAGCTGCCTCAAGGAACCAAAAGAAAAGACAAGAGACAGTTCTTAATTGGATTGCCACTTACTACTACAGTCTACCAGTACTCTACTGCTGGATGGATTGGTCAGTCATATGACATGATACGCTTTTAACGGCAATTGATTGTTCTCAAGTCTAGTGTGTGTTGTTTCACTGTCATCATCAAACTAGTCCATAAAACAAACATGTATTGTATGTGTTGTCACTCTGTTGCAGAAATCCACGGGGTGCCACGTTCATTCATCGGATCCAACCAACCCCATCACATTTATATTTTCATCTTAATTAATCTCAAGTTTAAACTACCTCGATTTTAATTAATTTAATTTAATTTAATTATTGACTTTAATTTTTGTGGCTCCAAACCGATACTTAAAATCACATTACTCCCTTAGTCTCTAATTATAAGAGATTTTTTGCAAGTTTGTTTGTCCCTTTTTATAAGAAGTTTTTGAAAGTGTGTCATGCATTAATTAATTTTTACCTAAACTATTCTTATTTATTGGAAAAGAGAGATAGAAATGTATTAATTAAATGAGAGATAGAAAGTGAGAAGAGAAAAGTATTATTATTTAGGACAATTTTGAAAATATAATATAAATTATTGACATATTTAATGCTATAAACTAAATTAATTAATTTTTTTGATAGAAAAAAATTAAATAAATTTTTTTATAATTAGAGACGGAGGAAGTATATTAGCCAAACAAGGACAAAACTATAGCCAGTTAGGTTTCCATGATTTGTGGTCAATGTTTTGAATTCATGTGCATGAGCTAGCAGTAGGGCGAAGGGGTCAAACAAACTGCTGCAAGTGAGGCCATAAGCGGCAATGATGTGTTCTTCACAGTAGTATTTAATGCACACCTTGCCCTGACCCACACAAACTTTGCTAGTTAGTCAATGCTGCTCGCAGAAAACAGGACACGCATAATTAATTAGTATTAGTAGAGTAGGCAATAGCAATATATAATAAATAAATATTAAATATAAATTGACAATTGACAACAATTGGATTCTTATGCCCATACTTCTTCATCGGGCAACAATTGGGTCGTTCTTTAAATGTGAAAATCATAATCTCAAACTTCTCTATATTCATTCCTCACGGGCAAATATTTAGTAGATATCAATTATTTAAGAGTAAACTATCACTTTGGTTTTTCATATAAGGAAATATGCAAATTGATATCTGACTTTGATTACTGTCCTTTAAGTTAATTCTTCTGTTACTGTCAGTCAACTGGTAATTGTGTTAACGTTGTTGATATGGTACGTTAAGTGTCGGTGCTATGACACACATCATGATTTGAGTTTGGATAATTTGAGTTCTATATATAAATAATATATTTAACGGAATCATTAATATTAAATTGTGTTTTACCATCATTTTTGTAATTTTTTTTATAGTCAAATGTTAGTAAATTAATATGTTATGTTATTAGAGATATTTAAACTTATAATCTCCTTATTACTCTAACCCCTTGTGTGTTTGATTTCTCATTTGTAATGGAAGATTTATCTTTCCAATACATAAAATGGAGAAGCAACAAATTGTTCCTTCTCCATTTCATGCATTGGAAAGATAAATCTTCCACTACAAATGAGAAAACAAACACACACTATGTTTCTTTTCCCAAACTTACAAACCACCTTATGACTCTCCCATAATTTTTGTCTTAAATCAGGATTTGGTTAAAATAAAATAAAGCATTTTTTCCATTGATTTAAGTTACAGTTAAAGTAAAGAAATTACTTCATAATTCAAGGATCAACAATTTCTGTAGAAAAAAAAATTAAAAAAGCAAGGGTAGCCCAAGTCTAAGGCTGATAATACCCTTTAGGCCCTAAAAAATATTGCTAATTCCTAATATTCCCTACTAAAACAATTAAAAGTGTATGTATAATGGGACATAACAAGAACGATTCTAATAAGAGAATTGTTAATTTTATATGACAAATGGGATCTTAATGATAAGATTTGTATGAGGAACAAAATGTGAATTATCGAGTTCTTGAAACAGAAATGTAACTTCATTAAGCATCGTGCAATACGGTGAATGGTGTGATCTTCCTCTTTGGTTTTTCTTTTGGGTCGGTGATACATACGGGGATCTTCTTGTTTTTTTTTTTTGGTCAAAGACTCAAAGGGGATCTTCTTGTTTGTAGTCATGTAACATGTCTGGGCCTATTAAGTTTTTCGGGTTAAACGGTAACCGCATGGGACTAAAAGCCATCAAGGAAAGTCCAATTTGATGGGCCTGTCTTGAATGGGCAATGCCTATATCTTTTTTTTTTTGCATTAATTAGGGCAATGCCTATATCCATGACTATGTATGGAAAGTTGGACAAAAAATAAATGACTATGTATGGAAAGTGACTCCATTTGCCGACTGCACTTGTGTTTTTATATACTCACATTATCCTAGAGGTGTGTTTGTGTTTAAATTAAGATTAATTTAACGACCAAAAAATTAAGATTAATTTTACTCACTCAAGTCTGTTTAGATAAATTTGCTTTACATGTTATTTGCTTAAAAAAATATTAGTTGAAATTGAGAAAAAAAAAGTAAGTTATCTATTATAAATATATAGGTTTTCCTCTCACTTAAAAAAAAGAAAGAAAACTTAAACATGGTCCCTATCAACTTTTTTACTTCTTGTTTCAACAAGAAGATAGTATATTTTGTTATTTTTCTACACTCAGATTCCCTCTTCCTATTTTTTTACTCAACCAAATGATGCGTAACTTAAGAGAAAAGAAAATAATGGCAACCGGAAAAAATAATAATAAAAAGAAGTTGAAGCTATATCTGGATGAATTCAATGTTTCTAATGGACAATGGTGTAAAGACTACAACAAAGTTTGAGTACAGTCACGTTATCTGATTTGTGAGAGACTACTATATTTAGTGCGCCCACACAACTTTTTTTTTTATTTTAAAAAAAGGCATATTTCATATACTACTGTTCTATTAGTGTCAGAGAAATAAATGCAATCGGTAATTGTATCAAATATCAATCAATTATATATGTGCCCAATGCCCCAGTTAACATATTTTCTTTTAAGCCCTTTTGAAATTCCTGAAAAATCATGCAAGACATTGATAAAAAAAAAAAGAATGATTAAGCTATATAATGACAATGTATTCTATGATTCAGTAAAAAAAAAAATCATCTAAAGTTACTAGGAAGAAATAACAGGTTTTGTTAATATATCAAAAAATATCGATTAACATAACATACTAATTTACTAACATTTGTCTATAAAAAAAATGACTAACATGGAGGGTCAGGGAGGTTCAATCTACATAGAGGACAGGTAAGATGAACACTAAGCCACATGTCCAAGCACTCAGAATGATAAGTATGTTGACATTCCTGCAACACCGCCAGCTTTTCATTCTCTTGGAAAACACTCAAACATATGCTGCAGCATTCCTTCTTATAATTCTCAAAACCACCAGCATCACCAACAACCATTATGCTAGTAGTGTGGTAATAATTTGTGGAGCCATGTTGTGGCAGGGGAGATATCATGACCATGGTGGAGTTGGGTTGTTGTTGATGTGAGAAGCGACGGCGACAGAAGTGGATGCATAGGAACAATGAAGGGAGAAGGATAAGGGTGGCAATAAAGCATAGGAGGAGGAATAGGCCTTGGCTACAAGAGTTGAAGTAGTTTATTGATGAGCCATTTAGCTTGTTGAAGTGCCACTGATCAATATCAATGATATGGTACTGGTGATGTACTTCTGAGGCCATTTGGTGTAGCAGGTTGATGAAATGAAGGGGTGAGAAAAGAAAGAGGAAATTAAATAGTATATGTAGAGGCTTTGGTTAAAATAAATATGGCCATGCCTTGCAGGTTGAGGTAGTTGCTCTCAGAGAATGTAGTATCATCATCATGAGTCCTGCTAAGGTGGTTGTGAGCATTTGTTATTAACTCTTTCTTACCAGATATAGGAAAAATACAATATTGAGACTACTTCTACCCAAATAAATAAGAACAAATCACTTGTCCTTTTCCCTCCCTTTATTGTCACACAATACCTCAACAAAGCTAACAACTATGATAGATCAGACAATAATATTCTTATTAGAAAAATCTTTTCAATTATATGTTATTTATTTATTTTTATTTCAGAGATAGAAAAGAAACAAGTGATTTCGATTTAAAAGAATTAAGCTTAGGCTAGAAAATATTTAATCTTTTGGTTTGTATATAAAATATATATATTTCATTAATTTTTATGAACCTAAAATAACTTTGAATAATTGGAATTTTAATCATTTAAATGTTGATTGGTACTTTCATATTAAATAACATTTAATTATTTCTTAAGAGATGTGTATTTTACAAACAAAAAAAATACTCTTGGATATACTTCAAATGAGTATACTGCCCTGAACTATATAGTTAAGGCGGTATTCCCCTGCCATACCAAAGGTTGAACTGTGGTGTTCGATTCCCCATCCTTATAGTAATTATGGCCTTATCCATTCTCCTAATTCCTAACTGCAAAGACAGCTCTGTTACAATATGAATTAATACTACCTCTCTGTTTTTTCAAACAATATAACTTACCAGGATTCTTTTTTTTGTTTCACCAAGTTATAACTTACCAGGATTCTGTTACAGTATAGTCATTAGAAATACTGAAATGTTTTGTTTTGTAGTTTGAGGAAATTTTGATGTTTGGTCATGATAATTGATAGGTCACCAATTACACATGCAATTCATTCCAATGAAGCGAGCCATTAGCCAGAGACAATGTGTAGGGTAATCGACAAATAATTTGTTTGATTAGGATTCTTCTCAATGCAAACAGATAAAATTATGCTTCTCAAATTACTTTTTAGCTAAACAAGTTTTTTCATTTCCACTAAAATCGCTTTTGAGATTTTACAAAAGCTAAATCAAAGGGGCTTTTTATACACCTTGTCCATTCATTCACCTTCTTCAAACATGGAAAGGCAACTACGGTTCTCACATTCCAACATGTGACCTCCACAAATCAATGGTCTGCTTTCATAATTTTGCTTTAGTGGTGAAACACGATACATCTCCTACATGAGATTCCACTACAAATGGTGGATCTTTCAGAAAATAATCCATACCGACACTTAACTAATCTCGGGCACTCAATATTTTAAACAATAAAACAATATTTTCACTTGGTGCACCATAAGTAAAGCCTAAAGTACCATGATCATAAACTCATAGACTTATATATATATATATATAACTAGCATCATAATATATACAACAAATCATTTAATTGAGAAAAAACATAAAAATTAACTATTGAATTTTTATTTTACAACCTATTGATATTATTGAAACACAGAACAACCAGAAAAAAAAAACATTATCTGTGAATAAGTAAAGATATATTCATTTTATAATTTATTTGCTTAATATTATTATATACTTAAAATATAATTAATGTTAGAAACTAGTTTTGGTCCCGGCGAGGCTCGAACTCGCGACCTTCGGCTCATAAGACCAACGCTCTAACCAACTGAGCTACGGGACCGAATGCAGGCGATTTTGTCATAGCCACTCCAATAATGACACTTCTTTATCGAATTTGATTTTTTTTTCTTTTTGCTGATTATCGAATTTGACTTCAATCTATAAAAAAAAGTAGGGTATATAACGGCTGCCAAAAAAAGTACTGTAACTGTTAATAAAAACTAAATAAATTTTCTTTTAAATAAATAAATTTATTATAAAGTTGATAAAACTAAAAAGTGTTCCTTTAATGTTTTATCCATAATTATAAATTATACTTAACTCTTTGAAATATTCCCAAAAAAAAAATCTTTGAAATACACCTTAAGTTTTAGGCAAGTTAAATCCCGCTTCATTAGTAACTTTGAATAAATTTATTTCATGTGCTTGTATATATATGTGTGTGCATATATAGTACTTGAAATCTATAATAATTTTAACCAAATAAATTGTAAAATGAATATATCTTTACTTATTCATTTTAATTTTAAAATCTTTTTCCATTTTAATATTTTCAAGTTTCACTATGATGACACATGTCTCTCCCTGTTTAATCAGAGATTCTGAATTCGAATCCAGACCTACACGACTCAAAAGTATTAGACCCTGTACAAGCTCAGAGGATACCATAGTCTAGACAAACAAAAAGGTAAATTGATTTCTTGGGGAGTTGGGGTTGATTTATTAACTGAGAGAGGAGAAATAGGAGTATTTTATTCATATTAGTGTTCTAACCTATTGGGGTGTTTGAGTTCTGCTAAATTGTTCATTATTTTGATTTTGATGTAATAGGTTGGAGTAAATTTTTATTTTTATTTTCAATATATACATTTTAAAAATAAAAATAAAGTAATAGTTTTTAATTAAAAAGAATAAAAATATTTCCTGAAACGAAACATACTATTAATTATTATAAACTGTTCTTTTCTTTTCTGCTCTCTATTTTTATGTTTAAAACATAAGAGCTCACAGGCTTTAGGCTTGGCAATGGGGCCCGAACCCGTGGGTACCCATCTGAACCCGTCCCAACTTTGACGGGGAAAACCCGTTTTGATTGGGGTCGGGTTCGGGTTTTTCCCACATTTAAAAGTCGGGGTTGGGAAAACTAATACCCACCCCGAACCCGACCCCAAACCCGCCCCGTACATTTATTACACTTATAATATAATATTTAATGCATTAATATTATAAAAATATATATTTTTAATTCTTTATTTCGTCATTATTATTTGTCTAACAAAATATATTAAAAAAATTTCTTAAAAAATAGAGTATTAAATTTCTTTAATTCTATCAAAATTAAAATTCTAAAATAAAAATTTGGATTCTAAAATACTAGATATGGGTGCGGGGCGAGGCGAGGCGGGGAAACCCAACACCTGCCGGGGGCGAGAATGAGTGTTGATTTTTCAACCCCAACTAAGATCGGGGACAAAATAAAAAAACATGAGTACTATCGAGAGTGAAGACGGAAAATGTAAAACCCGCCCCCACCCTTACCCGTTGCCATGCCTAATAGGCTTTAACATTGAGCCGAAACGTGATCGATTTCACATTTTTTCTTCGGTTGATCGTACAAGATAAATTTCTTGGGCTCATTATTCCCTTGTGACAAGACATTAATGCGTTGCAGCTGGTACCAGATATAAAAGAATGGAGATGCGGCTGGGATTTTCTTTCCTCGGGGCTACCCTCGGCTTGACCACTAGCTTTTATTTTGCTGTTCTCTATTTCTTTTTCTGCCTTTCCTTTGTTTGCTGTTTCTTTTCTCTTGTTACCAAAAAAAAGATATAAAAGAATGTTACGGTAAAATATCATTTTTGTTTGAAAAGACGTGGTAAAAAGCAACGACTTGACAGAGATTATTTGGTCTTTATCTGTTTTAGATTTTAATAAAATTGTGTTTGAAGAGTTAATTTTAAAAAATTATATTTAAAAGAATTGATTGTATTTAAATAATAAAAATATAATCATTTTTGATATATAAAAATAAAAAATTGTGTGAATCTTACTGCCAAAATTGATTTTGATAAATAGAAAAGCAACCCCCTGTTTGCTTTCACCAAAATCGATTCCCCCCTTCCCCCAACCACTCCAAACACACTTTTGTTGGCGGTGAAAAATGAATCAAACGGATTGGTACTATAGCATTGTGGGTCAAACAAAATTTTGAGCTCTAAACGACATTTACTGTAGCAACAGAACTATAAAACAAACAGACACGGTGGATTCTAACATCCGCTATTATTTCTAGTAGATAGAATCTATTATATAGAAATCGGGGCTCGACATTGTTTGCTCTGTTCCGCTGGAACTCTTCTCTTTTATCCCCCCCTAAAACTAGGTAGCCCGGTACCAAATAATTGTTGGCGCACCTGCAAAAAGACGTTAGTAATAAATCGCAGAAGGGTGGCGAGGAGAAGCCTGAGGCGTGCAAGAGTGCACTGCCCTCAAGGATTTATCCGCGGGGTGCGCAAATCCTCCAGGGGTACAGCAGGCTCGTCTCAGCGGCAGCCGAGGATATCAGAACAGGTCGAATTTTGGTGGAAGGAGCAGGCGGAGGTTTAACCCAAGGGAATAAAGGAAAAGGAAGAAGTCGAAGAATAGGAGTTCCTTTTCGTAGAGACCTGAGGCTCGGATTTTATTAAGCACGGATCAACCGATAAGGAGAGAAAAATCTGCAGATAAAGATCTGCTAGCCGTTTTAAAAGATTTGGTACAAATGAACCTGGACACCTATCAAGACTGGATTAAAACGTTGAGGGCAAAGGGAATCCGCTTAGTGGGCGAATTTTACGGAATGGCTAGGATCAGATTCGGTTGAGGCTGAAAACAAGAACTTCCGGATAAGGCTTCTGAAGTTCAAAAAATATTTTCGAAAAAGCGGGCTGAAGCAAAAGGTCGTGAGGCCCATTATATTGCGCGCAGGGGGGGGGCAAATCGGAGGATTTACACTGAAATCGTCCAATTTGGCCTGTGCTTGTGTGCGCGCGAGGCCATCTCTTTTTCTCACTTGTTTAGAACCTTGAGGCACAACTTAGTATATAAAGCCTTAAAAGTCTCTTTGGCCAAGCAATGTGGGACTTGTAACTTTTGGAAATACCCCACAACATAAAACACAACAATCCCCCACATATTTCAAAAGTTTCAAAATACTTTTAAAAAGACAAAAGAGATTTCCTGGGTTAAACATCGTGAGTACAGTGCATCAATCTGGTAAAGCATGCTTTATGAACCAGACCTAGACTGATTAGGCTTAACACACAGTGAATTGGTAAAGCAAGCTTTATGAACCAGAGACACTTCTTATGTGTTAGAGGTCTATCAATCGCACCACACCCCCACAATTCTCGCTGTTAACGCTGTGTTGCGCGAATAGGCCATGCGCGTGCCTGGTATTCATGAGTGCTCTAGAGATTTCGCCAAGATCTCATACAAGCAGCCCCACTTGACACTCATATAGGTGATTCCATCAAGTGTATGCTGCAAATCATACACCACCCATAAGGGCTATGGAAGTCATTAAAAGCCTTTTGGCTTATCCCTCAAGTAATGCAGTATCTAGCACTTTCTCACACCATAGGAATGGACTAAGTAAACTTAGTGCTAGCAGAATTAATAAGTGACTTGTTTTTACCCATATGAACCTTCTTCATGGGGTCTCCAATCACAAAGGTTGGGTTCCCATCACTTATTAATTTCAAATGGCTTTAAGTCCCATTCCCCTCGATGTTCCATATATCATGTTCCTCCCTAGGGGTTTCGTCAGAGGATCAGCCAAATTCATCTCTGACCTAACATAATCAATTGATATTATCCCATCTTTTAGCAGCTGCTTCACAACATTGTGTCTCAATTGTATATGTCTGTTTTTGCCATTGAAAGTTTTATTCTTTGCAACAGCTATCGCCGATTGGCAATCACAATGCATTGACACCGATGGGGTGGGTTTTATTCCCAACGGAATATTAGCTAAGAAGTTCTTTAACCACTCAGCTTCACTGCCAGCCAGTTCTAGAGCTACAAACTCTGATTCCATAGTAGATCTAGCAATTATGGTTTGTTTTGCTGATCTCCACGTCACCGCACCACCACCAAGTGTGAACACGTAACCACTAGTGGACTTTGTCTCATCTGAATCAGAGATCCAGTTAGCATCGCTGTATCCTTCTAATACAGCGGGAAATCCACTATACTCAATACCATAATTTATGGTACCTTTCAAATATCTCATGAGTCTAGCAAGTGCGTCCCAATGGTCCTGATTTGGACTATGGGTATACCTACTCAATCTACCTACTGCATAGGCAATGTCAGGTCGAGAAAAGTTCATCACATGCAGTAAGCTCCCAATAATCTGGGCATATTGAGTTTGATCAACAGGATCACCTCTATTTTTCTTCAACTGAGAGTTAGCATCATAAGGGGTACTCACTGACTTAAAGTCAAAATAGCCAAACTTCTTTAGAAGTTTTTCAACATAATGTTCTTGGGATAGTATGATACTATCACCCTTCCTTATGATTTTAACTCCCAGAATTACACTTGCTTCACCCATGTCCTTCATATCAAATTTAGAGGCAAGAAAAGATTTAGTTTTAATCACAATATCATCACAAGTACCGAAAATAAGCATGTCATCAACATATAAACATATAATCACACATTCACCATTCAAAGATTTAGTGTACACACATTTATCCACTTCAACAGAAGAGAAACCATCATCAATCAAGGTTTGATTGAGTTTTTCATGCCATTGTTTCGGTGCTTGTTTTAAACCATATAAAGATTTGAGAAGTTTACACACTTTATGCTCTTGACCAGAAATTATACATCCTTCGGGTTGAACCATATATATTTCTTCTTCCAAATCACCATTTAAAAAAGCTGTTTTCACATCCATTTGGTGAATAACAAGTTTATAAATAGAAGCCAAAGCTATTAAAACTCGAATTGAGGAAATTCTGGTTACAGGAGCAAATGTGTCAAAGTAATCAATATTTAATTTTTGTGTAAAACCTTTGGCTACTAGCCTAGCTTTATATTTTTCAATGGAACCATCAGGATTATATTTCCTTTTGAAAATCCATTTACAACCAATTGGTTTTGCTCCTGGAGGTAAATCTACCAAAATCCAAGTATTACATTTTGAAATAGAATCAATTTCGGTTTTAATAGCTTCTTTCCAAAACTTTGCATCAGAAGAAGAAATAGCTTCAGAAAAAGTTTCAGGATCCTTTTCAACAAGGTAAGTATAAAAATCATTTCCGAAGGATGTTTCTTTCCTTTGTCTTTTACTCCTTCTCAAATCCTCATATTGGTTATTACTTGCAAGTTCTAAAGGAGTGTGAGAAACATTTCCAGGTTTGAGAGGAAACACATTTTCCAAGAAATCAGCATTTTTAGTCTCAATAATAGTGTTGCAATCAAGAACATCGCTTTTAAGAACAAGAAATCTATATGCAGCACTATGTTCAGCGTAACCAATAAACATGCAATCAGAAGTCCTAGATCCTATTTTCCTTTTCTTAGGGTCAGGTAGCATAACTTTGGCTAAGCACCCCCACACTCTCAAATATTGCAAGTTAGGCTGATAACCTTTCCACAACTCATAGGGTGTTCTACCTGTTCTCTTATGAGGAATCCTATTTTGTAAAAAACATGCAGTTAAAATAGCTTCACCCCAAAGGTTGTCAGGTGCAGAAGAACTAACAAGCAAAGCATTCATCATTTCCTTTAAAGTCCTATTTTTCCTCTCAGCTACACCATTCCTCTCAGCGAATACGGTGGAGTTACCTCATGTATAATACCTTCCTTATCACAGAATTCATTAAAAAGAATGTATTCACCACCCCTATCAGATCTAATCCTTTTAATCTTCCTATTTAGTTGGTTTTCTACTTCTGCTTTATATGAAAGAAACATATCAAAGGCTTCGTCTTTATTCCTTATCAAGTAAACCTTAGCATATCTAGAGAAATCATCAATAAAAGTCACATAATACTTTTTACCTCCTCTAGTAGGAGTTTGTTTCAAATCTCCTAGGTCGGTATGAATTAGATCAAGCAATTCAGACACACGATGCACAGAATGACATGATTTTTTGGTTAATTTTGATTCAAGGCATACATCACATTTATATAATTGTTTATTACTACAACCCGATATCATGCCAAGATATTTCAATTTCTTGACATACGAATAATTAACATGTCCTAGTCTAGCATGCCAAATATCATATGAGTCAACCAAGTACGCAGAAGAAGATGCATTATTATTAATAACTTCAGAAATATTAAGTACAAAAAGTCCCTGATCACAATACCCTTTCCCAATGAACACATTGTTCTTTGTCATTACTATCTTATCAGATTCGAATGACACCTTAACCCCACCCTTGCTTAAAAGTGCTACAGAAATCAGATTAGTCCTAATAGTAGGCACATGCAGCACATCACACAGAGCCAAGGTCTTCCCAGATGTGAGCTTCAACATTACTTTGCCTTTCCCTAGAACCGCAGCAGTTCTAGCATCACCAAGGAAAACTTCATCTTCTCCATCCCCCACAGCGGAGTAGGAGGTAAAGGCAGCTTTGTTAGCACAGATGTGCCTGGTAGCTCCAGAGTCTACCACCCATTTGCTCACATTACTCACCAGGTTCACTTGAGAAACGACCGCAACGATAACATCATCTCCTTCAACCAAGTTAGCCTTGGGTTTAGGAGGATTGTCATTCCTCATCACCCGATGTCTACACTGATGTGCATGATGACCTGGCTTACCACAAACAAAGCAAGTACTTCTTCTTTTGAAGTTTGAGTTAGGGTTAGCAACTCTAGGTACATGATCAGGTTTATTGTCATACCTTTTCTTGTTGTGAGACTTGTTTTGAGGCTTGTTTTGGACTAAATTTGCTCGAGATGACAATGTCTTTGCCCTTGCAACCTTGCACTCTTTACGGTTGGTATCTTCAATTATGATATGCTTGATCAAGTCCGTCAACGAGAGCTGTTTTTGTTTGTGCTTCAACTGCTGTTTGTAGTCCTTCCAAGATTCAGGCAGCTTTTCAATGAGCAGTCCAGCGATGAATGCATCTGGCAAGTCGATGTTTTCAGCCTTGAGATCCTCCAGCAGCCTATGGTACTCATTTATTTGCACCTTGATATCTCTGTCTTCGGTCATCTCCCAGTGATAGTAGTTGCCAATAACGAACTTTTGTTTGCCAGCGTCCTCAGCCGTATACTTAACATTCATGTTGTCCCATATTTTCTTGGCTTCCTTATATTGGCAGTAGACATCGAAAAGCTCATTAGAAAGAGTGCTAATGATAGTGTGGCGGCATACCTTATTTGCATAGGTCCACTCATCCATGCGTTTTTTATCTTCGGAGGGCGGTTTAGGATTGTCGAGGACCCAAGCGACGCCATGCATGTCAAGGACCGTGTGAACTCGTTCCACCCAACGTCGGTAATTCTGGCCGTCGAACACCTCGATCTTAGAGATATCCGGGAACGGCTTCGCAAAGGTGACACCAGGAGCAGGTTGGACGACAGGCGCAAGACCGGCACTCGGTCCATCACTGTTTTGTTGACCACCACTGTTCTGTTGATTGTCGCCGTCGGCCATAGATGAATAAATCCTTGAGATTGTTGGCGCACCTGCAAAAAGACGTTAGTAATAAATCGCAGAAGGGTGGCGAGGAGAAGCCTGAGGCGTGCAAGAGTGCACTGCCCTCAAGGATTTATCCGCGGGGTGCGCAAATCCTCCAGGGGTACAGCAGGCTCGTCTCAGCGGCAGCCGAGGATATCAGAACAGGTCGAATTTTGGTGGAAGGAGCAGGCGGAGGTTTAACCCAAGGGAATAAAGGAAAAGGAAGAAGTCGAAGAATAGGAGTTCCTTTTCGTAGAGACCTGAGGCTCGGATTTTATTAAGCACGGATCAACCGATAAGGAGAGAAAAATCTGCAGATAAAGATCTGCTAGCCGTTTTAAAAGATTTGGTACAAATGAACCTGGACACCTATCAAGACTGGATTAAAACGTTGAGGGCGAAGGGAATCCGCTTAGTGGGCGAATTTTACGGAATGGCTAGGATCAGATTCGGTTGAGGCTGAAAACAAGAACTTCCGGATAAGGCTTCTGAAGTTCAAAAAATATTTTCGAAAAAGCGGGCTGAAGCAAAAGGTCGTGAGGCCCATTATATTGCGCGCAGGGGGGGGCAAATCGGAGGATTTACACTGAAATCGTCCAATTTGGCCTGTACTTGTGTGCGCGCGAGGCCATCTCTTTTTCTCACTTGTTTAGAACCTTGAGGCACAACTTAGTATATAAAGCCTTAAAAGTCTCTTTGGCCAAGCAATGTGGGACTTGTAACTTTTGGAAATACCCCACAACATAAAACACAACAATAATAATCCTGATTTCTTTTGTCATCTACAACCAAGCCAAACTAGTTGAGTTTTACAATCCTACCCACAGGCATGAAAGTAAATTATACCTTCATGTTTATGTATTTTCTATTTAAACTAGGGATTTAATTATTAAAAAAATTCAATCATATCTCATCATGTAAATATTTATAATTAGATGTCTGTGTAAATATTTTTTACCCGGTTAGTGGTGCATAATAATTAAACTCTTCAACTAGATTTTTTTTATCAATCTAACGAATTAAGCAATAAAAAATTAAATATAAAACATGCATAGAAAAATCATAAAACACAAACATCAACAAGCATAAAAGTGATACATATCCACGAACAAGTACAGTGGTTTGATCATCCCAAGATCAGACAGTTCAACTTTTAACACAGGTCCATAACTCCATAAGCACACATAACAGGAAACTAGTACTTTTATTTTTCATTTGACGCACAAACACGAGCATTAGTAACTAAGGAAAGAAACACAGGTCTTCAGTACTAAGGTTCCATAAGCACACACCTGCAAAGAGCATAAAAAGAAAGATAATGGCTAAATCAAGACAAGGCTGCCAAACCCGCTTTAATATAATTTTGCTTATAAAAAAAAAAGACAAGGCTAATGCATATGTTCCAAACAGAGGATGCAAGGCCAAATCAAATGTCAGAGCAGAATTTAAGATAACAGGGAAGTAAATTAATTCTTGTCCAAAGTCAGCAAAATAAGACCACCACTTCATCTGTGATAACTTAAAATTGACAATAAAACTCACATAACTATGGATATATATAATGATTAAGGTAAAAGGAATCCACTCTCACCTTAACGCGAAAGCTATAGAAGAGCTTAATCACTGTCGTCAGTACAATAAGACTCAATGTAGCGACTGCGATGAACAACCTCATACTCAGCATGAGTACCATACTTACCACCGCTACTCATGCCATAGCCATGTGCATAGCCTTTCTCATATCCACGTACATAGCCCTTTTCATATCCACGCTCATAGCATTTTTGTGGCTGTTTCTGGTTCTGCATCTTCCCATTATGGTTCCTTCCCTTGGCCAGTACCCCTTTGTGCGCCACATGGGTCTTAGTCTTACCCTTGGGCTTCTCATGGCTCTTACCTATGCGCCCCTCATGGCTCTTGCCTTTGTACTCAAACACCGAAGGTAAACGAAGCACATCCTTGTCATCATCATCATCATCCCACCACGGGCATGACATTGTTTTTGTAATTTCAAGGGTTTTGACTGAGTTATAAATTTACATGCAATAATGCAAAGGAGAGCAGTGAGTGAGTGGTACTTAAAAGGAGAGAAGTGAATCACAGCAAAAAAGGAAGCAAGACTTAAAGACTTAAAGACTAATTTGAAATCAGTTTTTATACTTTAATTTTTTTAAAACATATGAAGCAAAAGTAAGTCAGTATTATTGATCACAACATGAAGCAAATCGTGCAGAAAACTTCTTAATCAAGCCCAAGAGACCTGAAGTACTTAGTAGAATAATCTAAATCCTACAAATCCTACTTAAAGAAAATTCAAATGCTGAATAAAACACAGCAACTGCCAACTCAAAAGATCAGCCATAAAATGATTAAAACAGAAGGGAAATAATTTTTTTTTAAAAAAAAGAAGAAAAGAAAATAAACCCGATGTCAACATATACACTAGCCAGTGAGGCAGTGACTATGTATAAAGTATAAACGGCCCTTGCGTTAACCAAACAAGTAAGCAGTTAAAATCAAACTCCAAATCAAAATCTACCATGAAAAAAAGAAGAGTATATACCTGCAAAAAGAAGAAGAAAATGATCAGTGTTGAAACTAAACACAACAAACACTAAAGAGGAAATGGGATACCTTAGGTTAAAATAGGCAAGGGAAGGGTAGATTCGTCTTTTCCTTACTGCCCCAAACTTAGCGTGCAAGTTTACATTGACTTTACCAGCAAGTGATTGGTCCGAGTGACAATGGGCTCGAGTCTCTTAAGCAAGTGGTCAAGATTCGAATCGCGACTCTTAAATGTGTCATCTCGGCATCTAAACGAGGGAGTGGAAAATGTTAACTTTTTTTAAGGGACTAATATGTGTAAAATTATTCTACATTATCACTACATAGTAATTAAATTCTAATAAAAATATCCTATGCAATTTTTTGGTTAAACTAATGTTAGGCTCTGCATCTTGGTTCTCATACCCACAAGTTCAGCGCGTGTTGCCAACTGAGTCACACCAATTGAGTAAAAATATCCTCTGCAATTAAAAAACTGAATATCTACATCTAATTGATTTTTTTTTAGAGATTTGGATGATTCGTTAGAGATCATAAATTCAAAGCTTCATTAATTACATATATATGAAAAAAATGCTTTTTTTTTTCTAAGGCTCTATTTGACAAGTATTATCCACGAGCAGATAGCGAATTTGACTAACGGATAACAAATTAAAACAATAGATGTGTTTTGTAACAAGTAGATTATAGCGTTGTTATCACTCACTTCCTATATTTGATGCTCTCAAATGTTCTCACCTATTGTTTTTGTTTTATCTTTCATAATAATATTGTTAATTTATTGTAAAATACTAAATGATAGATTTATTTTATTTATTATTTTGTAATGATATAATACTCCCTCCGGTCCAAAATATAAGTAACAAATACATTTTTTTTAGTCCAAAATATAAGCAATATTCATCAATTTTCATATGAATTAAATGCTAATTTTTCAATTATACCATTCATTTAATGCAATATTCATATTTACGAGAAACACCAAAGGAGTTAATTTTGGAAAAAAAATTAAAACTAGTGAATATTAATTAAGATTGCCCAATTTCAAAACATTCCTTGGTCTATGCATTTTTGTACTATGTTGCTTATATTTTAGACCGGAGGGAGTGCAATGTAATGAATATTATTTTTAATTTTTAATTTAGTTATAATATTTTTGTTATAAATTCTTTTGGTAACAATATTATTGTAATATTATTGTATGTCTATATTGATTAAGAAATGTAAGTATTTTAGTAAATAAAAAAGAATTGTAAACATTAATCAAAAATATCATTTTTGTTTAATCTATTTTTATGTATAAAACAAAAGAGCCCATATGTTTTAACATTGAGCCGAAACGTGGCCCATTTCACATCTTTCTTCGCTTGATCGGACAAGATAAATTTCTCAGGCTTATTGATCCCTTGTGACCAGACATGCGTTCCTTAGAACCAAGACATTAATGCGTTCCAGCTGGTAAGCCCAGTAACATATAACAAATTAACAATCCTGATTTCTTGTCATCTACAACCAAGTCAAACGACCCACCAAAAAAAAAAAACCAAGTCAAACACTCAAACTAGTGGGTTTTACTTGACCAAAAAAAACCTAGTGGGTTTTACAATCCTACCCTCAAACATGAAATTTGAAAGTAAATTATACTTTTAGGGTCCGTTTAGTGATGATAGGATAAGGAATAATAAGATAAAAGAAACAGATAAGGATAAGACATAAACATGATAAACTCTTATTTAATAATATATTTGGTACACATCAAATAACAAACTGAATGGTGTTATGTTATCCTATCATGTGTTTGAGATGAAACAAATAATGATAACATTGATAGGTTAGGATAAAATGTATATTTTATTGACAAAATTATCCTTATAACAAAAATACATAAAATAATATTACATATATATCTTTTATCTTTTATATTTTTATAAATTAGTGAAAAATATAAAAAATTACATAAGTAACAAAATAATTATATGTCTTATATCTTTTATTTGAGATGATACGGGTGAATAAGAAAAAAAAAATTAATCACATCCTATTGGCTTCTAACCCAACTCCTACAACAGGATAAAATTTTAATTAGAAGACAGATTAGGATAAAGTGACACGATTGACTTTTTTTTTTGGGTCAAATGATTGACTTATTATATCCTGCTTGCTCACCAATACCAGATTAAAAGAGGATATTATATGTACCACTCAAACCGGCCTTATGTTTATATATTTCCTATTTAAACTTATTTTTTTTATCGATCAGTTTTAAAATTTGTGCAAATCTAACAAATTAAGCATTAAACAAGCATGGACAAAAACATAAAACACACCTATGCAATCCAAAAAAAAAAAAAACACAAACACAACCTTGCTTAAAAGTCAAACACGTCCGATCATCCATTCATCCCAAAATAACAGAGGCCTACTGTAACAGACTAACATAACAGGTGCATAACTCCATACGCATATGTCTAACATAACATGTAAACTACTACTTATTTTTTCATTTGACCCACAAGCACCAGCATTAGTAACTAAGGAGAGAAACACAAGTCTTCAGTACTATGGTTCCAAAAGCACACACCTGCAAAGAGCATAAAAAGAAAGATAATGGCCAAATCAAGACAAGGCTAATGCATATGTTAGCTCTTATTTCCAAATAGAGGATGCATGCAAGGCTAAATCAAATGTCAGAGCAAATTTTAAGATAACAAGGAAGTAATATTCTTGTCCAAAGTCAGGAAAATAAGACCACCACTAAATCTATGATAATTTCAAAATAACAATAAAACGCACACAAATATATGGATATATAATTAAGGTGAAAGGAATCCTCACCTTAACGCGAAAGCTATAGAAGACCTTTAATCACTGTCATCAATCCAACAAGCACCAATGTAGCCACTGCGGTGGTGATGAACAACCTCATGCTCAACATGTTCACTGTACCTGCTGCTGTATTCACCACTGTGACCATTACCGTGGTGATGAACAACCTCACGCTTAACATGTTTACTGTACCTGCTGCTGTATTCACCACTGTGACGATCACCATAGTTACTGACACTGCTCATGCCATACCCATGGTCATAACCACTGCCATAGCCTTGTCCATAGCCTTTCTCATATCCAGTTGCATAGCCTTTTCCATATACACGTTGATAGCTTTTCTGTAGCTGTTTCTCTTCCTTCATCTTCCCATTATGGCTAATTCCCTTTGTCTCTGTTTTGGGCTCAACATGGTTCTTCTTAGCCTTGGGCTGTAGAAGGCTCTTACCAATCTGCTGCTCACACCCCTTGCGTTTGTTCTCCACAACCACAGGGCGTGAACGAATCACATGCTTGTCATCATCATCCCACCATGGGCATGCCATTGTTTCAGGGTTTTTTTGACTGAGTTTACATGCAATAATGCAAAGGAGAGCAGTGAGTGAGTGGTACTTAAAAGGAGAGAAGAGAATTATAACTAAGAAGGAAGCAAGACTTAATAGGAATTATCCAACATCTGAAATAAAATTATTAAATTACAGAAACGCCAAGGTACCTGTGCCATAGTACTGCAAAAGAGAAGTTTACAACACACAAGTTTATTTTCCCCATTACCATAGACGTATCATAATTCTGTTTTGAAACAGAATTATCAAAATAAAGTTAAGACTTTGAAACAGTCCATCATTATCATTGGGATAAACAATCTGGGTCCACAACGCTACAATCGGTTAAAACCAATACACTTTGGACTAATTTAAGGGGACTAGAATGCAGAAGCGACAGTAATGATCACAACATGAAGCAAAACATGCAGAAAATTTCTTAATCAAACCCAAGAGACCTGAAGTACTTAATCTCACTGAACACAAGCCCTTAACTCCTAAGTCCTAACCTTATTAGTTGAAAAATATTCTAAATCCTAAAAATCCTCCTTAAAGAAAGTTTTTTTTATGTATCTACAGCTTCATGTAATATTTTCATTAGGAGAACTATTGACATTTTAAGAGGATATAACAAAACTTAGCATAAAAACCATCATTCATTCATTCTCTGTACATTTACTCGCACTCCAACTCCAACATTCATTCCACAGATTCTCATACTCAAAAATAAAACTCTTGATTTTGAAGGAGAGCAAAACTCTTTCCGAAGAAGTTAAGATAAAAAAAAATTATTTCCTCATATTAACAAGATATAAGAAATATTTTTAACCACCAAATGCTGAATAAAACACAGCAACTGCAAACTCAAAAGACTAGGCATGAAATGAAAAAAACAGAAGGGAAATAATAAATTTAAAAAAAATAAAAGGAACACGATGTCAGTATACACACTAGCCAGTGAGGTAGTGACCCTGTATAAAGGGTCCTTGCGTTAACCAAAATAGTAGTAATAAGCAATGAAAATCAAACGAGTAACAAGTGAATATTAAATCCCCAAATCAAAATCTACCATGAAAAACAAAAGAGTATACCTGCAAAATGGAGCTGTGCCACGAGAGTGAAAATGATCAGTGATGAATCACAGGAAACGGTAAAGGTGAAACTGGATAGCTTAGGTTAAAATAGGCAAGGAAAGCGTAGGTTTGTCTTTTCCTTATTGCAAACTTAGCGTGCAAGTTTATCCATAAAATTTATTTATTTATTTATTCTATAATAACGATAAAGTTTTAAATACTACCTCCAGTCTCATATATAAGAGAATTTAGGGTTATTTTTTTATCTAAATTATAAGAAATATAGACATATTTTAAATGCATCAATTGTATAAAATTACTTTTATACCCATTGGAAAGAGAATAATATACTTAAGAATTAAGAGTGATTTAATGTCATTAAATATATAAGTCACCATTACTAGGGGGCGTTTGTTTCACGGTATCAATAATTATTCCCAGGAATAACATTCTCGGGAATATAATAATTGAAATTCTATTCCCGGGTATTTTCAAAAAAAGTGTTTGATTAATATTTTAGATTCCTGGGATTCTTTTTTTAAAATGCCTGGTAATAACAAAAGTATGCTTGGTTTGCAATTGATATGCCTAGGAATATATGCTATAATTGTTAAAATGCCCCTATGCAATTAATTGAGCAATTAGTGAATTAGAGATAGTGAATCAGAGGAAATTACAGTTGTGAAAAATTCCACACCCTCAGTGTGAACGCATATAACTTTTTATAACTCCTGTTGAGCTTCGACGGAACTAATCACAGCTATGCTAAATTTCACACCACAGGTGTGAAAGCGTCAGGTTTAATCGTAAGTTTCGACAGACTAAATCACAACCCTTTATGAACAATCTTCATCAAGAATCTTTAAAATCACATGATTGAAACAAAAAATCCAAACATTGGATAAAGCAGGCGTGATGTTTGAGGAGAGAAGTGGCAAAACCCCATAAAGCCTTTGACTGACACCATCACAATATATACCAACAAAATCCAATCCAAAAAATCAAACGCATAACCAATTCCAAGCAAAAGATAATCTTCAACGAGTGAAAAAGAGAGAGAAATTTAGGTACCAGTTGCTCTTATTAGAGAAAAATATCCTTGCATTTTCTCTGTTCATCCTTCCATTTCTCAGTAGAAACTACTTAGCAAAGAAAGTGGAACCACTTTTAGAGGGAAGAGGGATAATAGGCGGATAAATTTGGGGCATTGTAGGGATTTCACGTAAAAATTATATTCCCCCCATCCTGGAATAAAACTTACCCGCCCCCCTTCACGGGAATAGAAATAAGATATAACGCGGATTACAGTTATTCCTGGGTATCTTTTTTTCCTGGGATTATTTTTTCATTTTTTTCTAACAAACATAGGAATATCTATTCCAGCCCTCATATTCCTGGGAATAATTTTTTATCACTTCAAACAAACACACTCTAGGTTATTTTTTAGTGGAGTGAAGGGATTAAACTATTTGATTTTGTTACCAAAAAAAAACTATTTGATTTTAAAAACATTTTCTGTTTTGTTTTAAAAATTAAAAATTAAATTTAAAACATATTTAGTTAAATAGACATTGGCTAGTTTTTAAGAAAAATAAAAACTACCCAATTGTAAAACACTAGCATACGTGACCCGTGCAACGCACGGATTAGATAATTTTTTTTTGTACGCGAATGAGAAATGAATAAGATGTTTTCATATGAAGTAATAATCAGAATCACATTAACCTTAATAATAAAAAATTATTGCATATGAATTAATAATTAATAAAGAGAAACACAATATATTTTGGACACAATGTACTCCCTCCGTCCCATAAATATAGATACTTTTGTGCAAAATAAAAATTAATTTTTCTTAGATTAAGAAAGTATTTAATAAATTAGTTGGTGATAAAATAAAAAATAATAAAAATATGTTTATATTAAAATTATCATAAAGTAAAATAGAAGAGTATTTAAATTATATTATACATTTTAATTCTTTAAGTGATTCACATGTCGATAAGATTTCACGTAAAATATTTGACACAATGATATAGTTTCAAATAAAATATTTATCACACATGTTATATTTTATTTTTAATTGTTACATTAATCAATTTACATATATTAATTTATAAAAACACCAAATTTGCTCAAAAATATAAAATGTCAATAAAATAGTTAGATTGCAATATAAAATTAAATAAAGAAATATCTATTCTCATTTTTTGTATTTTATTCACGCTTTTTATTTTATCAATTTATTTTTAGACATTAATGGGAGAAAATTCAATTTTATTTGGACAAAAGATAATATTTAATGAATTTATTAGGTAAAAATGCTAAATGAAAAAGAAATAATGATTATAACATTGAATAAGATGAAAAATATATTTTATATCTTTCATTACTTGTTCCTAAATATCAAAATAAAAATTTAAAATTCATACTAATTTTGAAGAGATAATTTTTTTGTAACCATATTAGTGCAAAGTATCCACCATATTGTATCAAAGAAATATCCACCACATTCTTTTATTTATTAAATCATATAATCTTAACAAAAATCAAATTCAAATGAAGATAAAATAAAATTAATTTCAAAATTTTTAAATCAAAATCAAATCAAGATTGAAGAGATCATTTTGATTATTTATATAATTTTAAATATTTTTTAAAATCCTAAAATCAAATCTTAAACCTTTTTTAACATCCTAAGATTATTATATAATCTTAAACGTTAAAAATTAAATCTTTTTAAATTTTTATTTTTTTAATCCTAAAATGATCAAATTTGAACTTATCAAATATTTTTTCCCCTATAAAAAACTCAATATTGGTGTCATATACAGAAGCATAGACCTAACACCTAGGTATTAATATCAAGCGTATCACATTCTCACTTGCTCAACAACCTCAACCTCAAGAAAGGAATCAAATAATCAACTAATGAGTTTAATTTACATACTTATTTTGATTTCAAAATATTCATTGCATGCCTAACAAAATCGAAAATAGAATAAACAAACCAAAAATAGAAAGGAATCAATTAATGTGTTTAATCTACATTCTATTTTTTATTTCCAAATATTTATTGCATGTCTAATAAAACCAATAAAGGAAATCAATCAATTGTGATTCTTCAAAATACTCATTGCAAGCCTAATAAAATCGATAAAAGAAATGAATCAATTAATGTGTTTAATTGCATGTGATTCTAATTGCACAATTCTCTTTCTAATTTAAGCAAATCATTCTAATGTTCCATTCCTCTATTGTCATTTTTTCCTTCATGTTTCTCTTTGTAAATTTTTATTTTTATTTTCAGCATATTCATCGCTTATGACATAGCCATCATTTTGAATTCCACATTCTATGTTTCTATAAATTAAAATTCTTTCCTTTTTTCATTTGCTTGTTATAATATTGTTATATTTGATTTACTATTACAAATGATTTGCTTGACACACAATTACAAATTAAGAACATACAATTTATATCAAACTAAATTTACTAAAATAGAAACATTGAATGCAAAATTTAAATAATTTATATTTATTTGTAATTAAAACAACTAATAAAGTATATATTACACATATTTTCTAAAATAAACATAGTAATATATATAAATTATAATTATTGTTATCAAGTACATAATTTTTGAAAAATTATTAAAAAATAAATAACTAAATTTTTGTGATCTATGATGCTTCTCCTTATTTGATAAAGAAGAATAATGTATCTGTAAAAAAAAACAATTACAAAATAAAATGGAAAATAAAAAACTTAATAGCGCAAAATATAGAAACATTAATTCTCTAAAATAATCAATAACTAAAAATGATTAATATAAAATATACTCGCCTTACAGGAGAAGTTTGGTTTGATAAATATATAGAAGAGTAACGATGGTTTTAAAAAAAATCAAAATAAAAACCTAAAAACATCAAGAAAATGAATAAAAAGTAATAAGTAAAAATGATTAATAGTAAAATAAAAAAAATAGTAATAATTATGAACTCACCTTAGATAAGAAAGTGTTGATGAACATAGGAATGACAATAATACAAATGATAAAACAAAGTCAACAAATAAAAAATATCAATACATGTATATATATTTAGATCTAAGATTAAAAAGACAAAATAAAAAAGTAAAATACATCGAAGTCACACTCACCAACCAAGTAATCACAATCATATTCCTTTTTCAAAAAATTAGCTGGCTCAGTAAAAGAGAATTCATTCCCTCGAATGACAGCAGTAGTCACCAATTTTATCGTGGAATCAATGGAAAAACGTAGCTTATACAAATGACGTGTTGTTCGATAGCGCCCATCATTCACATCCACTTTAAAAGTAAACATAGCATAGACAAAAATTTTCTTCAAACCCTTGTCAAGCTTATATATCAATTCTCGCTTCATAGTCGCTTGGATCTTGTCACCCTTTTCAAAGAAACAAAAAAAGTATTATTTAGGTTACTACACTCAAACAAATTAAAAGAGTTAACAATACCTTGTCGTCCCTAAGGATCATCTCTTGGGAGTAGGGCAACTTGACTTTTCCAAAACTCAGTACGCTCCATAGCCGGACAATCCATGCGACCATTGGTAACAGAAGAGTCAACAATTTAGTAAGCAATGAACAAAATAATGAGTCGTATTAATTTGAAATAGAACCACGACCTTATAAGAATCCTTCCTGCCCCATGATTTATAGATGCTGACACAGGGTGTGAGTTATTTTTTGATAGAATCCAAAATTTCAGTTGGTTGGGGATAATTGCTGGAATAAAAGAGAAAATGAAGAATCAGGTTTTTTTTTGTAGAAGTAAAAATAGATGTAATCACAATGGTTTGGTTGAAAGAGGAAGAATCGCAAAGAGGTAAAATAAAGAGAGAATCATCGTTTAAATAAAAGAGGAAGGAAGAATCAGGATTTTATTAATTACTGAAATTATTGAAATGGGTGAAAAATGGATGTAATCCTTTTTCTATGGTGATATTGAAATCTCATTTGATTTTTTATTATTATTGTTATTTTAATTCATATTTCAAATAAGTTGATTTGAATTGATTATAAATTATTTGAAATTGTATTTTAAATAGGTTGATTTCATATTTCAAATTATTTGAATCGATGCAATAAAAGAGGAAAAGAACAATCAGAATTTTATTAATTTATTAATTATTGAAATGATGTAAAAATGGGTGTATTCCATTTTCTATGGTGATATTGAAATCCCATTTTAATTTGATTTGAATCAATAATAAATTATTTAAAGTTAATAATATTATTTAAATTATGATATTTTCAAATCAAATCTTACTTCAAATTATTTGAATCGATGCAATAAAAGAGGAAAAGAAGAATAAGGATTTTATTAATTTATTAATTATTAAAATGGGTATAAAAATGGATATAATCCTTTTTCTATGGTGATTTTATGGTGACATTAAAATATCATTTTATTTATTATTATTAATATTAATTATTATTAGTGTTATTTTAAATCGTATTTCAAAAAATTTGATTTGAATCGATAATAAATTGTTTGAAATCCTATTCAAATCCTTTTAACAATAAATGTACAAAAAAATCAAATTTTAATTTTGATCATCAGAAATGAGAAAAAAGCATAGTAGATTATTTGCAAAAAATAGATTAACAAAAACATAGTAACTACACTATTATTTTTCAATATGGGCGAGCCTGAAGATTCAAATAATTGTTGATATTTTTATGAGAGAAAGACATAGTAACTTAATATTTTTCACTTTTTGGAAATATCATTTTAACAACAATTTTATTTTAAATCGTATTTTGAAACATTTGATTTGAATCGGTAATAAATTAATTGAAATCCTATTCAAATCATTTTAACAATAAATGTGCAAAAAATCAAATTTTAATGGATAAATCCGAATGCAATATTAAATTATATTAGGGTTGAAATTCATTCAATACAATAAATATCATATCGAATACAATTAATACAAATCAATCAATAAACCTATTCAAATCCAATCGGTCAAATTAAGTCTTGAAATGCTCTCAAAGTGACACGTGTAAAAATTGGTCTTGAGAGGGTTCGTCTTTATATATATTATAGATTATAGATAAGAAGAAAAAAGGTTTGATTTAACCTAAATCCAAATATAAATTAGGCAGTAAACCGGCCTCACCCATTTCTAGCCCAATTAGTATAATTTAACCATTAACTTGTAACAATATTTGATCAGGAGGATTATGTGGAGGGGGTGTTTTTAAGATGCAGCCTATGGATTATGGAATATGATTGAACCATCAGCAGTTTAAAATATCACTGTAGTTCATGCGGTGAGCGGTTACAAAAATTCAATGCTTGGTTACCTTTAAGAAGATTTATTCGCGGTTTTAAATATAATAACTGTAGGCTGCATTTCAGGCGCTAACTGCAATGCGGATTTCGCGGTAACCGTACTGTTGGATATCGGAATATCCTCTGCAATTTTAATAGCTAAATATCTGCATCCCAGCGAGATTACCCTGCAATTTTAAAATTTGTTAGTTTTGGTCCTGGCGAGGCTCGAACTCGCGACCTTCAGCTCATAAGGCTCTAACAAACTAAGCTACGGGACCGAATTGTAGGCGACTTTGTCGATCATGGTCACTTCAATAATGAATTACTTTATCGAATTTGACTTTCAATGTATAATTAAAAGAAAAATGATTCATAGACACCCAATACCCATTTAACACCCAGAGAGAGAAAGAAATAAAAGAGAGATAAGTGATAGATGTGATAGATAAATGATGTGATAGGAAGAGAGAGATAGAAACAAAAATAGGTGTTAGATGGGTGTTAAGAAAAAGTGGGTGTACATGTATCATTGTTGTAATTAAAAAGTAGGGCATATAACTTTATTAAAAATCAGAAACGTGTATATATATATATATATATAACGACTTAAATATGTTTTTAATCCCTTATATTTGGCTTAAGTTCGTTTTTGGTATCTCAAATACCAAAAATATTATTTTAGTCTCTAATCTTTTGAAAATCAGTCACTTTTGGTCCCTGGGGCCATATTTTAAATTTGAAAAGTATTTTTTAAATTTATATTTTGATCATTCCTAAAGCCTGATGTTCACCTAACCCGTTTTTTCCATTCTTCTCCCTCTCCACTGATGCATCGCGACCCCCATCCCTGCTAGGAGTAGTTCCAATGTCCTCCCTCGAAGCCGCCATGAGATGCGGCATCTCTCTCCTTCTCCTCCCTGTGCGATCGCGGTGGCCCCCTCCCTTCCCGCCATTGTGTGCAACCTCCCTTGTCTGGGCGGAGCTCCTCCCTTGGCCGCGCGGGGATGGGGGGCCGCGGTGCATCAGTGGAGGGGGAGGAGAACGGAAAAATGGGTTAAGGTGAACATCAGGCTTTAGGAGGGGTCAAAGTGTAAATTTAAAAAATACTTTTCAAATTTAAAATATGGCCCTAGAGACCAAAAGTGACTGATTTTCAAAAGATTAGAGACTAAAATAATATTCTTAGTATTTGAGGGACCAAAAATGAACTTAAGCCAAATATGAAGAACTAAAAACATATTTAAGCCCTATATAACATATATTTCTTTGCATTTTCTAATTTATTCGGTATATCGTGTACACTATATTGGATCGAAATCTGAGTTTCTTTTTGGTTAAATCCAATAAAAAGTTACTTTATGTAAAATAGGGATCAACGCCACTCTAAGTGCATGTTTGGATCCGCGTTAGCCACCCTTCAACGCACGTCAGTCTTGATCACACGTGATTTGGTTGTGTTTGGCTTTTTAAAGTGAAAGCGATTTCACTATCTAAACACAATTCTAGCTGAAGCTGGAAATCATAGCTTCTACGGTGACTTCAAATCGATTCTTAGATATATCTTTTCTCTATCCCTGAATTGCCCTTAATAACCATCTTCTTGTTTGTGTGCGCTGTTGTTTTTTTTTTTCACTGCCTTCGAAACCGCAACCACTGCTGCTAACGAAGAGTTTGTAAGCTCTATAACCGAGTGAGGCCAATGTTTCTCTTTCTCCCTGTTTTATGGTCTTTTTCCCTGTTTTTCTTCAGATTACGCCCACCTCCTTCTCCAATGGGGATAATGATTAGGGACATGTGGACGACTTTGTTGGCTTCCATCAAGTCATTGGTGCTCTTGTTTTTTTATTTGGACCCGTTTTCCGGGGGGGATTTGACCAGTGGTGCTCTATTTTTTTTTTCTTTTTGTCATTCCGTGGTGCTCTTATCCTGCCCACTGCACAAGTAGTAGATGTGTGTGTGGGTACATTTTGGTAATTTTATACCTAAAAGTAATTTTGATCTCAACTATCTAAACAATAAGAATCGATGGAAAATCAATTTTTCATAAAAATATTCAAACATAAATCACGTTATGTTCAACTCACTTTTAATCAAAACCAATTTTACAAAATCAATTTAGTCAAAATCAATTTTCGTCACCACAGAATCAAACACACACTAAATCATATGTTCCCACACAAGACTAAAAGGCACTTAGTGGAATCAAGAATCTGCGTACATAGTTTTTATTTTTATTTTTTTGGACAAAAAGGCACAAAAGAATGACACTTCATAATTTTGTCAAAGAATAACAGAGGCAGTTCTCCATCATCTGCTATGGATGGCGTGATGACAGAGAGCTTTTTCAATTACATTTTACCATCAATAGTGCGATCACTTTTTACCTTTGCTCTGTTTGGTTTAGCTTTAACCACCTAAAATCTCGCTTGATTGAAAATTTTGCCGTGAACATAGTGATAATATGTTTAGCAGTATTTGAACCAGAATCAAATTTGAACCCAAACTTACATAAAAAAAAAAAGAAATTTGAACCCAAACTTACTTAAAATACTCGTATTTCTTTTGTCATTTTTGCTATTGGATATTATGTTATTTGTATCTTGTGTACGAGGTAGATCATATAATGGTAGGATATGTTACAAATTATACATAAATGTTAGACAGGATATGGTGGTGGCAGTGGAAAGTGTCTCAAGCAGTAGAGAATGTCAAGTAGTGATGACTATAATGAATTATATGCACCGTAGTGTCAAAGTCAGGGACGGACCCAGAAATTTTATACTATAGGGGTAAAACTCATATATAAATTTGTAACATATAAAATATATCATAACATTTCAGAAAATATACATACCTAATATTTAAGTGGGGACATTAACTAGACATTTAATAAAAAAAAAATTCATTGACTATGAGTTGTCTTTTGCTTTTTACAGAAGTAACTGTTGTTTTTTAAGATGTCTCAATAAAACACAAATCTATATGAAATAAGCAAGCAAATCACAAATCAAATAGGGACAATTTATATGAAATAAGCAAGTAAATAACAAATCAAGTGGGGACAATTGTCCCCACAATGTCTCAAATGGGTCTGTCCCTGGTCAAAGTAATGAGTTTTTTTTTATAGTTAGAAATTAAAATGCACCGAAGGATGGTAATAAATTATTATTATTATTATTATTATATAAATATATTAAAAAATATAAATTTTGAAACTATAAATATATAAAAATTTTGAAAATAAAAATAAAGTAATAGTTTTTTATTAAAAAGAATAAAAAATATTTTCTTAAACGAAACATATATACCATTAATTACTATAAACTCTTTTTTCTTTTCTTTTCTTTTCTACTCCCTGTTTTTATGTTTACAACAAAAGAGGCCAGAGGCTTTAACATTGACCGAAACGTGACCGATTTCACGTGTTTTTTTTTTCGTACACGATAAATTTCTTGGGCTCATTACCCTTGTGACAAGACATTAGTGCGTTGCAGCTGGTAGCCCAGTACCAAATAATAATTCTGATTTCTTGTCATCTACAACCAAGCCACGCTAGTTGAGTTTTACAATCCTACTCTCAGGCATGAAATTAATTAGACTTGAATGTTTACGCAGGCTTTAACATATTTTTGGTCCCTCTAAATATTGGCGTTTTGAATTTAGTCTCTCTAAAAAAAGTCAAAGTTTTTTGGTCCCTCAAGAAATTAATTTTTTGATTTAGGTCCCTCTTTTGCGTTGACTGCTGACATGGCACACTGAGGTCCCTGTAAAAATGCTAACATGACTTACATGCAGAGGGACTAAAATCAAAACTTAATATTTAGAGGGACTAAAATCAAAACTTAATATATTTAAAGGGACTAAAATCAAAACTTAATATATTTAGAAGGACCATGTCAGCATTTTTACAGGGACCTCAGTGTGTCATATTAGCGGTCAACGCCAAAGAGGGACCTAATTCAAAAAATTGATTTCTTGAGGGACCAAAAAACTTTGACTTTTTTTAGAGGGACTAAATTCAAAACGCCAATATTTAGAGGGACCAAAAACATGTTAAACCCGTTTATGTATTTCTATTTAAACTAGATTCCTTTTATTATCAATCAGTTTTTATATTTGTGCAAACCTAAAGTAAGCATTAAACATTCATAGACAAAAACATAAACACAAACATCAACAAGCTTAAGATTCAAACATGTCCACGAACAAGTACAGAGGCTTGATCATCCAGAGATAAAACAGGCCTACTTTTAACAGGTCCCTAATTCCATACGCATATTCACACATAACATGTAAACCACTAGTTTTTTGTTTTTCATTTGACGACGGACAAACACGAGCATTAGTAACTAAGGAGAGAGACACGGGTCTTCAGTACTATGGTTCCAAAAGCACACACCTGCAAAGAGCATAAAAGGAAAGTTAATGGCCAAATCAAGACAAGGATAATGCATAATGCATACGTTAGCTCTTATTTCCAAATAGAGGATGCAAGCAAGGGTAAATCAAATGTCAGAGCAGATTTTAAGATAACAAGAAAGTAATATTCTTGTCCAAAGTCAGGAAAATAAGACCACCACTAAATCTATGATAACTTCAAAATAACAATAAAACTCACATAAATATATGGATATATAATTAAGGTGAAAGGAATCAACACCTTAACGCGAAAGCTATAGAAGACCTTTAATCACTGTCCTCAATAACCCAACAAGTACCAATGTAGCCAATGCAGTGGTGATCAACAACCTCATGTTCAACATGTTCACTGTACCTGCTGCTGTATTGACCACTGTAACCATCACCATAGTTACTGACACTGCTCGTGCCATAACCATGATCATAACCATGGTCATAACCACTGCCATAGCCGTGTTCAAAGCCTTTCTCATATCCAGTTGCATAGCCTTTTCCATATACACGTTGATAGCTTTTCTGTAGCTGTTTCCCTTCCTTCATCTTCCCAGTATGGTTAATTCCCTTTGTCTCTGTTTTGGGCTCAACATGGTTCTTAACTTTTGGCTGCGCAAGGCTCTTACCTATCTGCTGCTCACGCCCCTTGCCTTTGTTCTCCACAACCACAGGGCGTGAACGAATCACATGCTTGTCATCATCATCCCACCATGGGCATGCCATTGTTTCAGGGTTTTTTTTTTACTGAGTTTATATGCAATAATGCAAAGGAGAGCAGTGAGTGAGTGGTACTTAAAAGGAATTATAACCAAGAACTAAGAAGGAAGCAAGATTTAATAGGAATTAACCAACGTCTGAAATAAAATTATTAAATTACAGAAACGCCAAGGTACCTGTGGCATAGTACTGCAAAAGAGAAATGTTACACTTACAAATACAATGTACATGAAAAATGTCTAACACAACATTACATTACATAACAAAAATAAATGATGAGTGGTTGAAAATTCTTTAAGGGCTCTCTGCATAGAAAAGCATGAGGAGTAGTCCTATGTTCACTTGGATTGGACATTTACAACACACAAGTTTATTTTCCCCATTATCATGCACATATCATAATTCTGTTTTTCAAATCTAAATGTCGTCATGCTCAAGCGCATGCTTCTAAATAGTAAAGTTCTTTGTCCATTTCGTTGAACCGATTATGCGATCGAGCTTCTACTAGTAAAGAAAAGTTCAACCACTATTTGTTAAAAGTGAGGTACATATAGTTTAGAGGATTCAAAATGCAAATGAAATTTATATTTAGAGACCCCTGGCAACAAACACGAAGACAAAACAAAAGGAATAACAAAGAGTTACGAGAACTTCATAGAGTTAGACTTTGAAAAGTCCACATTATCATTGGGATAAACAATCTGGGTCCACAAAGCTAAAATCGTTTAAACCAATATACTTTTGGACTACTTTTAGGAGACTAGAATGCAGAAGCAACAACAGTAATGATCACAAGATTCACAACAAGAAGCAAATCATGCAGAAAATTTCTTAATCAAGCCCAAGAGACCTGAAGTACATAGTCTCACTGAATACAAGCCATTAACTCCTAACCTTATTAGTAGAAAAGTATTCTAAATCCTACAAATCCTGCTTAAAAAAGGTTTAAATACATTTTACGCGTCTACAACTTAATGTAATATTTTCATTAGGAGAACTATTGACATTTCAAGAGGATATAACAAAACTTAGCATAAAAACCATCATTCATTCATTCTCTGTACATTTACTCCCACTCCAACTCCAACATTCTTTCCACAGAATCTCCTCTTGATTTTGAAGGAGAACAAAACTATTTCCGAAGTTAAGAAAAAAGAAAAAAAAATTATTTCCTCATATTAACAAGATATAAGATATATTTTTAACCACCAAATGCTTAATAAAAAAGCAACTGCAAACTCAAAAGACCAGGCATGAAATGATAAAAACAGAAGGGAAATAAATTTAAAAAAATAAAAAGGAACATGATGTTAGTATACACACTGGCCAGTGAGGCGGTGACCCTGTATAAAGGGTCCTTGAGTTAAATAAACTAGTAGTAGTAAGCAGTGAAAATCAAACCCCAAATCAAAATCTACCATGAAAAAAAAAAGAGTATACCTACAAAATGGAGCTGTCACGAGAGTGAAAATGGCCAATGAAGAATCACAAGAAACGGTGAAGGTGACATGGGATAGCTTAGGTTAAAATAGGCAAGGAAAGGGTAGGTTCGTCTTCTCCTTACTTCCCCAAACTTAGCGTGCAAGTTTATCCGTAACAAATTTATATGTATTCATTTATTATTTATTTATTCTATAATAATAAATTTTAAATAGGTTACTTTTTAGTGGAGTAAAGGGATTAAACTATTTGATTTTAAAAACATTTTGTTTTGTTTTTTAAATTAGATTTGAAAAACATATTTAGTTAAATTGACATTATTTTGACATTGGTTAACTAGGCATTGACTTAGGATTATTTATTTAAGAAAAAAATAGGTATGATTTAACATAAATCCAATATAAATTAGGCGGTAAATCCGTCTCACCCATTTCCAACCCGATGAGTATAATTTTACCATTGACTGTTGTAACAATATTTCATCAGGAGGATTGTGTGGAGGGGTGTATTTAAGATGCAGCTAGCCTATGGAATATGATATGAACCATCAGCAGTTTAAAATATCACTGCATTTCATGCGGTGAGCGGTTACAAAACCTTTTTTTTTTTATATAATGGTTACAAAACTTCTACGGTTAGTTAGCCACATTCATCACTCCACTCTGGATCCCCTGCTGCCTCTGCAGCAGGGTGTTGTGAGTGAGGGAAGAGAGAGAAAAAAGTAGAGAGAGAGAGAAAAATGAGGAAAGAGACAGACAGAGAGAGTGAATTTCTCTGCAGCGGCTGCAGAAGATCCAGATCCCACATTCATCCGCGGGTTTAAAATATAATAACTGTAGACTGCATTTCAGGGGTAACCGTATTGCGGATTTCGCGGTAACCGTACTGTTAGATGTCGGAATATCCTCTACAATTTTTTTTTATACAAAATATCCTCTACAATTTTAAAAGCTGAATCTCTGCATCCCAACGAGTTTACACAGCATAAATCATTGATTTTTTTTTTAAAAAAAAAAGAGATTTGGATGATTTTGAAAGAAATTATTATAAATATAAATTCAAAGTCTTGCATCAACTATTATCGGCCCATGCGCAAGGAGTTTAATTCTCTTTGGGTAAGATCAAAACATTCAAAAGCCATACCATCATGGAAAAATAATTGACTCTTTTTAAGTCTTGACATAATCATTCTTTATTTACATCGTTATTCTTAATGCGTACTAGCTGTTAAGCTTGGTAAATTAGACCTGGGTATATGAGTCTAGGCCTGCGACTACCCATTTAACTCGCAGTGCGTGCAGACTACGAGTCCTAAAAATAAGGACAATTTAATTGTGAGTCTTTTCAACCTAGTCCATATAAATTGCAAATTAAACAAATTTTATCTATGGCCTTACTTATTGGCCCATGGGTCTTTTCTTAAAAATAGGAATTTTTATCTTATAAATAAACCTATTTCTTTTACAAAAAAAATAAACCTATTTAGTTTGTAAAACTTGATATATTTTGTTAGATTTATCCCTTTTATTATAATTTGATTGTTGCTTAAGAATTTAATGAACATAATTTTAGGATTCAAAATATCATATATTTTGTTGAAGTCACTTTATTTGTGAAATACATGTTTGACGTAATCACACCCAGGGTATGAGTTTTTCTTCAGGTGTGAAGGAATCTATCTTTGGAAGAAACACTTACAACCTATGTCTAACGTATTCACGCCTCTGCCTGAAATTTTCCCCAAGTGTGAACGAATCTAGATATAAGTATATAACCCTGATTTCTTGTCATCTACGACCAAGCCACACTGACTAGTAGAGTTTTACAATCCTACTCTCAGGCATGAAAGTAATTATACTTTCATGTTTATATATTTCCTATTTAAACTTGATTTTTTTTATCGATCAGTTTTTATATTTGTACAAACCTAACGAATTAAGCATTTAACGTGCATAGACAAAAACATAAACACAAACATAAACAAGCTTAAAAGTCAAACACGTCCAGGAACAAATACAGTGGTTTGATCATCCCAAAATAACAGAGGCCTACTCTAACAGGTCCATAACTCCATACGCATATATGTCTTACATAACATGTAAACTACTACTACTACTACTACTAATTTTTATTTGACGCACAAACACCAGCATTAGTAACTAGGGAGAGAAACAAAAGTCTTCACTCTTCACTATTATGGTTCCATAAGCACACACCTGCAAAGAGCATAAAAAGAAAGACAGATAATGGCCAAAAAAAGACAAGGCCAAGGCATATGTTAGCTAGCTAGCTCTTATTTCGAAACAGAGGATGCAATGCTAAATCAAATGCCAGAGCAGAATTTAAGATAATAACATGGAAGTAATTCTTGTCCAAAGTAAGGAAAATAAGACAACCACTTCATCTGTGATAACTTCAAATTAACAGTAAAACTCACATAATATAATATAAATTAAGGTGAAAGGAATGGTTACCTTAACGCGAACAGTATAGAAGACCTTAATCACTGTCGTGACGTCAGTACCAACGACCATCAATGTAAACAAACACAGTGGGAACGCTGTGGTACTCATGAACAGGCTCAGACTTAACATACTCACTGCTCATGCCTTGACCATTGTCATAGCCATGTTCATAACCCTGTTCATAGCCTTTCTCATATCCACGTGCATGGCCTTTTCCATATACACGTTGATAGCTTTTCTGTAGCTGTTTCGGGTCCTTCATCTTCCCATTATGGTTCATTCCCTTCGTCTCTGTTTTGGGCTCAACATGGTTCTTAACCTTGTGCTCCTCGTGGCTCTTGCCTTTGTGCTCCACAGGCATAGGGCGTGATTGAATCACTTGCCTGTCCAGAGAATCATCCCATGGACATGTCATTGTTTCAGGGGTTTTGACTTTTGACAGAAGTTTATATGCAATAATCATGAAAAGGGGAGCAGTTAGTGAGTGGCACTTAAAAATTTAAATAATAAAAGGAGAGAAGTAAATCATAACTAAGAAGGAAGGAAGGAATACTTAAATGGAATTATATATCCAACATCTGAAATAAAATTATTTAATTATATTAAATTACAGAAACGCCAATCAGGTACCTGTGCCATAGTACACACTTTTGCAAAATGAGAAATGTTACAATAATGTACATGTTCATAGAAAGAAAAATGTCTAACACAACATTGCATAACAAAAATAAATGATGAGTGTGGTTCAACTAGTTATACTTCGACACAGTCCATCACTAAGATAAACAATCTGAGTCTATAAAGCTAATTCCTGATTTTGAAGAAGCACAAAACTCTTTCCGAAGTTAAAAAAAAATATTTCCTCATTTAACAAGATATAAGAAATATTTTTAGTCACCAAATGCTGAATAAAACACAGCAACTGCCAACTCAAAAGACCAGCCATAAAATGATAAAAGAGAAGGGAAATAAATTTAAAAACAGTAAGAAATTAAAGAAACACGATGTCAACATATACACTGGGCAGTGAGGTAGTGACCCTGTACAAAGGGTGCTTGCGTTAGCCAAACTAATGGTAGTAAACAGTGAAAATCAAACCCCAAATCAAAATCTACCGTGAATAAAAGAAGAGTGTACCTGCAAAATGAAGCTGTTTCACGAGAATGAAAATGTTCTGTGATGAAAACTAAACACAAACAAACGGCAAAGGTGAAAATCACATTAGCTTTTATGTTAAATAGGCAAGACAAGGGCAGTTTTGTCTTTTCGTTACTGCCCACAAATAACTACTCTCTTTTTTGTCAAATTTCATTTTTTTTTTTTTGGTCATACAAGGGGGATTTTTGGGGGAGGGGGGTGTGCGTGGGGATCGAGGTCATTACTAAATAACTGCTCCTTTTTTTTTGGTCAAAACTGAATAACCGCTCTTTTTTTTTTGGTCAAACAATGAATAACTGCTGTGGGATGCAACTTTTTGGTCATTACTAAAGTTGGGCCGGGACAATTATGATTTTATTGGGTCAAGATTGTTGGGCTGTAAGAGTTAACAGCTGGGCCAGGAGGAACACATTCTACTCTCAATTGTATTCCGATCCGATTCCGTTTCTATAATTTCATGTACAACAAAGTGTACCACGCTGTTGAACTAAAATGATTATTTTGTTTCGATGTGCAAATATCTTGGCACTTTGACCCCTTTCAAATTTTTGCCTGTATAATTCTCTAACGCTTTGAGTAATTCGATCGTAGAAATATATATTGGGTTCCAAATTCTATGTCATGATATTGCATTAAAAAATCATTCAACATTAATTTGAGGAAAACAAATTGTAACCAGAGCAGAACAAACGTGAATGAACTGGTAACTAAGTCATGGCGTATGCCATGCATAGAACAAAAGCAGAACAAAAGTGAATGGGCAATGGTGAATAATGAAAGCAGCAAGCAAATTAAAGAGAGGTGGCTTCACTACAAGACATCTAATATGTATGAATATAAGCTTGTTCATATATAAAACAAATCCAGTTGACATGTCTCTAACCTTGGGATTCTTATTTTCCACAAAATGACCTTTATTAGTTTGTCATAGCTAGCTAGCTAGTACTATAATTACTATTCAAAGTGGTCCAGAGGCTACTAGCTGCCTTCACGTTCAATGTGTGTTCAATTCTTCAACCACTGAAAATACAACGTTAGCTTAACTCCCTCAGTTTCAGAGAGACCCTTCTTTTTCAGCTCAGATATCAACTAAATCGATCTTTAGTAGGTGGTCTCCACATCCATCAATGTTTTTTTTTTCATAGGAGTACTTTTATAGTAGGTGTGACCTTGGGCTTAAAAAAGTTGGGAAATAACAAACGCATTGATCTTTAAATATTACTATACAAAATTCAACGTAGAAAATGACAATAGTTAACAATGAGGTCTAGTAACGAGTGAAAAATCCGACCATATGTGTCAATATAATCATTAAGGAACGTTTATGAATCTTGAATGAGACAAAAAAAATAATGCAACTTCCCTGTTTTGGTTTAGTGTAGATAGATATACAACGTGAGCATCATGCAACCATGATTGAATAAAGTAAATATTTCAAATGCTTGTTACAACATGTCATACGGAAAACATGTCTTTTGCCAATTTTGGTTGATTAATTTAAAGGTTCCTCGTGGTTATTCTCCAAATATTTCTTAGTCCGTAGATGTTAAAGAAAGAAAAATACACGGGTACGGTTGAAGTGTCATGATTTGATGTCATGTATTTAAACATTGCTTTCTCCTACTTTAAATACTCCATCCGGACTGAAATATGTACTTTTTTTGCTTATATTTCAGTCTAGAGAAAAGGGAGTACACGACAACGGTTGGAAGTTTATGAAAGCACAATTTGGATGGAGTTTCTTTACTAGAGAATTATGTTCAAAGTCGTTAAGTTTAGATAACTTGCAATTACTTGAAAGAACAATAGATATAAGTTAGAGCATATTGTGTTCTTTGTTTGTTTTTTTTAATTTGGAAACATAATAGTCAAATTATCTAGTAAATGAAAATAAGTGGATTGATCTGTCGATAACCCATAAACTGTTTTGTATTAGCCCATACATATGATCTAGGCCTGTTTGGAACAGAACTCTCTCTGCCACAGTGATTCCGCTCACAATTAGACCAACTAGCTCTTTATGGTTCTAACCGATCGAGAACTAGGTCCCTAGTTAACTCTAACATTTGCGTTGATGGTGAAAAGTGAAAACCCAAGCCAAGTCTTTTTTTGTATTTTTAGTTGACTCCCATGAGCCGGGGCAACATTAGACCATCAACATTCCATATGAAGTTAGGGACAATAATGGCTCCAGAACAAATGAAGGAGAAACCAACCAACCAACCGAGACTTCAAATTCAAATACCAAGTTTTTTTTTCCTTTATCTTGGAACAGATTAAGTCCTCTAACTCTGACTAGAATAGAATAATGGTTACTTTCATTATGATCTCACATAAAATGGCTCAAAACCTCTCTCTATCTCTATTATTTTTTCTTTCAGTGATGACATGTTACAAAAGACCATATCTCGATGCGATGCGACAAAGTGAGGGAGGAGGGTCCAGCTCAAAATTTTACCTGAGGGGAAGGGACAAAGTTTGGACCACTAGGGGTGATTGATTAGTCAGAGTCATGAGGCACAAGATGGGATTCCAAAGAAGGACACCAAATTTTGGCACCTAAATTATGGATATCTTTTGAGATTTTGTGTCACCGATGTGAAAGGAACTAGAGAAAAACCCCCACCAGGAGAGAGATGGATGGATGGACTTATCAAGCAATACATGAGGTGGGTTTTGGTTCTTAGACAAAGCTAGGCAAAAGAAAAGAAAAGAAAAGAAAAGAAAAGAAAGAAAAATTTAAGGTCAAGATATTTTCAAAGCTTTTTTTTTTTTGTCCCCTGGCCTCTTTTATTACTTTTTTTTCCTTTTTTTCTTTTTGAGATCACACTTTAAACCTCTCTTGGGTCTACAAAAAGAGCTCTTGTTGGTGGGGTTTTGGTTAATTCATGGAACGTGTTTGTCCCTTCATTTTTCAAGGCCTTTATGCACCACAAGTCCTCAGGGCATGAGAGCAACTTCCAATGTGGGATATGATGATTGAGCTCATCTCTTCCTCCAACCTCAGTCACAATGATCTTGCACTTATCATCCTTGGACTCTGAAGCCATGTTGTGCACAAACTGACACAGGGTCCTCACCAGCTTCCCAGAGAATGGCCCTTCATGGTACACCCCATACATGAAGTAGAACCCAAATGGGTTGAAGAAATCAGGCATAGTAGGCAATTTCAAGCAGGGGAAGATCTTATCAATCAAGCACCAACTCTTTGTGTATAACAAGCAACAAAAAGGTGCTTTCCCTAGCCTCAGCTTGAATATCTCCCCACTGTTCCATACACTAAGCATAGCCCAACTATTTGGGACCATTCCATCAGACCCAAAATCACCCCAACCAATGTCACCTTTGAAATAGGCCACCCATGTCCCCAAGCTCAGCTTGTTCCTAAGTATATTCCCTATGTCATTAGGGAAGAACTCTGTGGACCCCATGAATCTCCTATAGATGGATTCAGCTTGTTCAATCTTGAGCCTTGCTATCTCAATGTTGGGTGAGATTTGGAAGGAGTGATGATTCACTGGGTTCACAAGAATAGCTGGGGTCCTAAACTTGGTGTAGCCAAACTTGTCCATGAAGAGACTAACTGAGGCATGGTTGTCTTTCTCTGTGGCCATGTATGCATAGTCCACATCATTTGAAGTGAACCATTCTTCTAGCTTTCTCACTAGGCTTGAGCCAATCCCTTTTCTCCTATGATGGGGTGAGACCCTTAGGCCTAGGACATACCCCACCTTTGCCAAATCCTTTGGAGGGTGGCCTTGAACTGTGACCACTTTTATAGAGCCCTGAATGACACCAACCAATTCATTGTCCAACTCTGCCACCTAACATTAACATTCCAATTGAGAGAAGGTTAGTACTAGTGGTGGACATGACATGATGATCAAAAGAATAAGAATAAGAAGATGATGATGATGATGAAATTGGGGATCCATAAAAAGAAAAGAAAAGGAAAAGGGGAAACTTTGAAGTTAGTGGCATATATAGTATATAGTATATACCAGCATCATGTACATGGGACTGTTTCGAATCCTACAGATGGGGTCACCCATAGTGTCTGTGAAGAGAAACACGCTTTCTGCTGGTCCTACCTCACATCTTCTCTCGAGATCTTCCACTTGAGCTCTATCAGATTGCCCCTCATAGCTTCGGATTCTGAACTTGTTGAATTCCATATCCAAGAAATTAAGGAGATAGATGTAGCTAAGCTAGGGAAGGAAACAAACTTTGAAGGTGTTTGATATGATATGTGCTTGGATTGAATGGAATACAAACGTATATAAATGGGAGGAGAAGAGCTTAAGAAGGTACACCACATACAAATATTGATATAGAAATAGCAACAAGTGCAACCAACGAGTAGTAGTAGTAATACAAGTACTACAAGAAGAATGGTTTGGCATAGACTTCATTATATATGATAATGATTTATATGCAGGGGATAGGAGGGGAAAAATAAAAAATAGAGGTGGGAAGAGAGAGATAGAGAGAGAAGAAAAGATATTGGAACGTGAGAGAATGTTCTTTATCAGAATCATCAATAACCTAGGCTTCTAAACAAAAGTTTGATTAATAATTAATTATAGAATGTGTTTTTTGTCTCTAGCTTTTTGGTGCCTTTGTCCACTCACCACCAGTCACCGTGTATCTGTTGAGGTAATGCTAATCTTAATTATGTAAAATTTTTGCATCGCATTCCCATTTTTCCCCTCCATTAATGATTCATGATCACTTAATTATGTCCTGTGTGACGTTCAAATCATGTAAAGCTATTGGATACCCAGCCATTTTAGTTTCTAAAAGTGTCACACGTTGTCAATTCAGTCTCTAAAAGGCAAGAAATTAAAAAATCATCGTGAAAGTTGCTTTCGTCAGTTAATTTGGTCCCTAACGTCAACTTCATGAACCAACTTTGTTAACCCCAATGACATGGCATGTTAAATGACATATAAACTCACATGTGGCAGTCTACATGTTTTGCCATGTAATCAGAGACCAAAATGAAGGTATTAATTTTAGGGACTATATTTGGTATAAGTAGTTTATATGTTAGAAACCAAAATGACAATAATATGTTAGTTTGAGGGACTTAATTAATATAAGTAGTTTCTGACAGGAACCAAATTGACAGAATTTGATATTGTGTACCTAAATGACACATAGACCATCACATGTGAGTTTAACTATGTGTTATTCAACGTGCCATGTCATCAGAGTTAATGGAGTCAGTTCACAAAGCTGACATAAGAGGGACCAAATTGACTGAGAGAAACAATTGTCAGAAACTATTTTTTAATTTCTTGAGTTCTAAGGACTGACTTGACATTGTATGACATTTTCAATACTAGTAATGTTAGAGTTATATTATTTCATTTTTATATGATTCTCTTTAAATATAACACTTATTGCAAATTCAAGTGCAAAGTGATGAGATCTCACTTAGATTATATTAATGGGTTAAATGAAGACAATATCTTATAAAAGATTCATATGCTTATAACATTTTTTTATTATACATATGCTTAAAACATTAAGGTTTTAGATTTATGTTGTCAATATTAATAATGGATGAACTTTAATTATTATATTAATTTTTAAACTTTAGAAAATAACATGGTGAAATTTTAAAAGTGAGATAGTATTTATATTTAAAACTTTATTTATTAAAAATCATAAAATCATTAATAAAATATTTATAATTAACTGTTAGTGCCTAGTGCCAATGACATGGAGAGAAAATTATCACTTGGGAACTTTTGATAGTTGTTTACTACCATTAATTTTTTTGGATGAAAAAGGCATATATAAATAAAAACAATATTTTCTCTCTGGAAGGAAGTGTAATCTAGCTATCAAAAAAATTACTACCTCCGATCCTATATATAAGAAATATAGTACTAAAATTACACAAACCAAAAAATACATTGGAATGTGTTATTTTTCATTAATAATGTTATAATTTTAAATTTTTTTACACAAATACTCTTGCATTAAATGGATAAAAGTGATATAGTATAATTAAGTGGTGTGATAATTAATATGGATAAAATTGAAAAGAAACAATTAATTTTGTTGAAAACAAAGTATTGTTTCTTATAAAAAGAAAAAAAAAACTATTTTTTGTTTCTTATAAATTGGATCGGAGGTAGTAAATGGAATATGGAGATGTAATTGTTTGAGTTTATTTTGTTTTGTCATTGCAACATGTTAGATAAATGAATTAAAGTGACATATATCGATAAGCATTAAAGTACAGAGACTACAAATTAAAGTGACCCCACCGCAAATTTGCAATCCTACACTTAATCCGTACAGGTCGACGGGTTATAATATCTTCCAGAAATGAGAATCTAATCATGAATCAACCATAATTTAACAAGACCTGTTCACGAATTAATTAATGAATTATGAGAAGAAATAGCCGATCAAAGCCTGTTTAAACATTTTATATCGCACATTGGTGGGTACGTGGACGCCGTACAGATTAAGGGGTGTGTTAACTAAAGAAGCATATAATCAAAGTGCAAGGATCAATTAATTAATTACTACACATAGGACTAATTTAATGGGTGGAGTGCTGGGGCTGTGGGGCAAGGGGTTGTTATGTTAATTAGGCTTTAGTTAGCCTTTTGGGATTGGGGAATGTCCTTATCGGATTGGCAATACAACACTCGAGTTTTTTTTTTTTTTTTCATTTTGCAGTATATTTTATTTGAGATATGTTTCTGTCTATGTTGTGTGGCCGTGGGTGGCCCCTTTGTCTTTAGACATTAGATTCGAAAGTGAAAGCTAAACCCCACTAATTAAACCCATGCTTTGCTTTATGCTAATTATATGAATTTTAAAATTATTGACAATATATTGCCCTAAATTCCTAACGAAGGGTATGACTGCTAGGGCTACCCTGAAGTCCTGAACCAACCAAGAGTCACAGTTCTCACACGATCCACAAAAAAAGGAATTAACTATGGGAAAACTTGGCATGGCCAAATAATAACATCAAGGGTCATTGTCGCATGTATAAGTCTTTAGAAAGTGAAAACTAAAAAAGGGTTATGTTCAAAAAGTAAAGATCGAAACCGGATTCAAAAAAAAAAAAACTTCTTACACCGTCAATCAGAGAAAAAAATTACTTTTTTTTAAATAAATAAAAAAATTACTTATTAAATAGGAGGTTATTGACTAGGGAAGATTTCTTGTGTGTTTCTCTTGCACGGTAGGGTGTTCAAGATTGAAGAATTCGATTCCACCCTCTTCTCCAATTTCCCATTTAAATTTTAATAAATATCTCATACAGTAAAAAAATTTTACAGTTAATAAACTATTTGTTTCAGATCTTTATCAAATATACAAATAGGAAAATGAACATGCACTAAGTAATTCAAAATTGTGTGCTGAAAGTATCAACTGCAGGAGAAAGATATATATATATATTATAAAAAAAAGGTACTTTGTCGTATTTTTCCCCCCTGCAGTGCTTAGTAAACTTGGATTTTTAATAAATTGGCGAGCTTGTTTAATCAAATCAAATAGCTATATATACAAATACTACCAAAAAAGAATGTTCCACCTGGTAGATATTTTTCTGGGAAGTGGGAACTCAATTGCTTAAGTGCATGGTGGAATTTTATGCAATTTCACCATTTCTTCTACAAGTGATCTCCACTGGCCTCATCTTTTTGTGATTGGTTAGTAGGTAATGAATGATATAGTTACCAAACTTATATCAACTCGGCTTAGCAAGAAGTTGGATAGTACGTACCAATAAAAAAACACAGGACCAAAGGACCTTTGTGGATCATGATTCACTGCAGTCACACTAATATGAGTCATTGGATTTATATCATCAATTATCATGGCTGTTAATTTATTTTATACAATAATAATAGAAAAAATGCAAATAAAGAGAAAAGAAAGGAGTGAAGGCAGGGAATTCAAATCCAACATTTATATAACTTGCGAAACTCTTAAAACTCGGACATCCACGGCAGAGAATTCTCAATATGTTATCATCTGATCTGATAATGTTATTTATTTATTTTTTAAAATATTTACATGACGAGATATGATTGTATATTTATATAAAAAAATTACACTCGATAATAAAAGAAAATGCAAAATTAAGAAAATGCAAAATTGCAAGTTTACACATTGAAGAATTAGATTTGAAACGGCACGACCCTGCAGTTCGTTTTGAACGACAGGTGATCATATGTTCCCATGATTATAGATAGAAAACAGAAAGAAAATGTACTCATCTCTAAATTTATTTCATTCCATGACTATATATTTTGAAAATCAAATATGGTACAAAATTCGTTGTCTTATTCAATCTTTCAATTTTTAAGCAAATCAAATAGAGCTAGAGAGAAATAAAGATATTTTTTTCTTATATTAATCCTTCATGGAAAATTTACAAAATAATATTTTGCCTATCAACACGTATGTTTGTTTTTCTATAAGCAAACAAAAAAATATTAAAAGGGAGCACATCCAATTCATTACATTATGAACATTACATCCTTACTTGAAAACCTGAAAACACCCCATAGAATTCACAAACCAATCTAAAAAAGGCAAGCTTTATATTCGATCTTTCCTACAAATAAACCATCCCAAGAGATAGCCTTAATTCGAGCAATAATATAACCGCAGTACAATTAGCAAAAATCTATTGAAAACGTGTATTTGTTTTTATGTTTTCAATGAAAGATTAGGGTCTATTTGGTTGGTTTGAGAAATTATTTTATTTTTATTTTTATTTTTATTTTCTATTTTTAATTAATTATAAAATTATTATATTATTTTTAATCAATTTTCTATTTTTAAGATTTACATTGGAAAATAGTAAAAATAATCATTTTTTCACTATTTTCTATACAAATATTTAGAAACAGAAAACATATTGATATGATAATTTTATAATTAATTAAAAAATATAAAAATAAAAACATGACATCACTGCTTGCATCTGAAAAGGCTGATGATTAAAATTCATACATAGTGATTAATCAAACTCAAGCCTGATACCGAAAAATGTTATTAATATATATATATATATATTTACATATTTTTAAATATATTTTTTATTGTTCAATAAAATTTATATAAAAATTAATGCATTATATTTACTTTTTATTTAATGAAATTCGAATGGAGTTCTATTTATAATAATAAAAGTTATATTAAAAAAGTGTGTGTGAATAGATTTTTTTGACAGCAAAAGTGTGTGAATAGATGTATTGTATATCCTTATCATTTTTAATTAATAATAGCATGTACGAATAATAGTTTTTTCAACCACGACTGAGGATGATTATAGGATTCAATTAATTTATTATAAATTTTTTGCTAATATGAATGATAATGATGGATTGTGGACATTGATTAGAACCAACACTGGCGGCTTTGCTTCCATACCTTTTTGCATAAAAAAACAAAAGGCTCAGATACACATTGACAACGCCCCGTAAGCTCACACAAAGCAATCAAAATCAAACTAGTTAGGGAGAAATATAATTCCTATCTACAAAATACGGTTCTGCACAAATCTGCAATCATTAATATAGCTCTTTCATTTTTGTTTTTGTTAATATAGCTTGACTTTAATTATCACAGTGGACCGAGGAGAGGTTAATGTTTCCCTCTAGGTCCTCGTGGTTGGCCGGCTTGAGAAGGATTTCGTTTTTTTAAAGTGATTAAAGAGTAAAGTAAGTAATTTTAATTATTGATAAAAAAATTAAGAGATAATATTTAAACACATTCATGATTTGTTATGTGTGTACTTCGAATATTAATCTTTGATTTTTTTATCAATGGTTAAAATTAATTATTTTATCCTCTAAAATAAATTATTCACTTTAGATGAGCCGGATCACTGGGAAAAATTGCCTCACATTATTCTTTTATTTTTTTTGACAGAATTATTCTTTTATTTTTTCTCAATCCTATTAATTTATATATTTTTAAAATAAATAATTCATTAAATATATTATAATTCAAATAATGTATAAAAATAAACAATAAGATACAATATACTATAATTATTGTTTTTATTTTCTTATTTACAATATAATAAGAAAACAAAAAATACAATATAATAATTTTATATAGCAAAACTAATACATTACTTAATCACAAATGCATTACTTAATCATTAAGTGAAACTAAAAGATATACACTCATTAGTATCAGAAAAAAAAAACACTCATTATTAAAAAAAAAGATATACACTCAATAAAAAATCTTTTGTGTTAAATACTAGCTTTGTCGAAAGTATAAGAATGAAAAACTCATCCATAAACCTTACGCATCGCCATTCAACCTTTATAGTTTATTTCCCCCCCTCATCCCTTTGTCCTCTTATAGGGGTATTTGTGGCTCGAATTGATTTGGTTTTGAGGTAAAAAGTCATTCGATCCAAAGTTTAAAATAGCATGTGGTTCGGCTTGGTTTGTTTTTAGAAAAATACTCGATCCGATCTGAAATAATGTGGTTTAGGTTGAATCGGTTTTCAATTTTTTGCGGTTATATTTTTTTTTGAAAATAAATATCAACCAAAGTGATTCTGCTTCCGTTTTACTTCTAATATATTTTCGAGTACAACTCAATAACATTTGTTTTAATAATTCTTGATGGATTATCAATTATAAAGCCAATTTATAAACACATATATGTGATTTATAAAAAATTCCTTATAAAAAAAATAGTATTTACAAAATCATATTCTAAACAAATGAAATGAAAAATGTGAAATAATATTTAACACACATAAGGTCATTGTGAATTAATATTTAACACAAAGAATACTTGTAAAAGTCAATTCTAAAAAAATACACAACGTAACAATTGATTAATAGTCTATATATGCAAGTTCAAAAGAAATAATATTATAAGTTACGGTTCGATTTGGCTCGGTTCAGTTTCAATGAAGAGATTCGAAATCCGAACGATTTGATTTGGTCTTTCAAAATAGTTATCTAAAAAAATTGGTTTTTGATCAATTTTTGATTTTTTGAATCAATTTTAATTTATTGTTTAGATCGATTCGATTTTGAACACCTCTATCTTCTTCCACCTTTTTTGGCTTATATATGCTTTACATATTTCCTTCCAACTACCTTCCTTTTCTTCACTAATAATCAGAACCCCCATTATTAATGGAAAGGACACGTGGCACCAAATGTGCTCCATTCCACCAATGGGGAAGTAAACACGACATACATAAATTGGGGGTGGGTCCTACCACTGAAAATGTGAATTAAATTTTTTATATGTAGTGGGAGGTTCCCTTGCGCTCATGATTGCATCCTCCACAACAAGTGTACCAACTGTCACCTTGTATGTCTTTCTTTGCATGCATTATGTTGTCCTCCTCTACACATAGCTTTGGATGGATACTTTTGGAGTTTGCATTTATAATGTGCCCATGGGGTTCTAGTTGTGGGCCCACAATTTCTACCCCTTCCCCTTCAGTGGGTAAGTGGGTCCCACCCAATTCCAAGAGGTGTTGTTTGTTTTTGTTTTTGGAGTGTCTTTTCTCAATCTCTCATCCATCTTCAATTCATTCAGTTTCTTTTTCTCCAAATTAACTCGAACATTCCATCTCTGATTCTGATCCAATATCTCCACTTCTTCTTAATTGCCGTCCCTTTCCCCCCCAAATTCAAGCTTCATTATCAACCAAACAAAGGAGAGTACTATTGCTAGTTGTAGGTGTGTTGCTTCGCAGTTATATCTTCCAATTAAAGTTGCCTTTATATTAATTATATATATCCTCTCCATGGATCGTGTTTATCCAATTATCTCAGACCTTGGTGCATCGAATTGATCAATATGCATATACATGTACATGTACATTAATTGGAGAGTGTGATTCTGTGTCAAAAATTCAAAGCATGCATGAGTATTAAGCAAGGTCTCGGTTAATGCCCTTAATCGAGGTTTTGGGTTTGAGTCTTGAGCATAGAAAAAATCTCAGCTGGAAAAGATGTCACCCAATAGAGGTGCCGAACAAATTCCCGCGGGAGATTAGTCTCCGTCGTGTAGACGGTGGGATACTTCTCGATGTAGAATAAAAATAGAAATTCAAAGCATGCATGCATCTTAATGTGGACCGAATTAGATTGTTATCAGATGGGGCACCCCTTATTCATCCATTTCTCATGAGAATATCTTTTTCTTGGTGTTTCCCCTTAATTGCTTCTAATGAACAGCAAAACAGAGGGATTCGAAATAAGCTACTGGGAGGAAGGTGCATGACTCTGACTATAACAATGAATGGAGTTGCTTTCGTATAAATTATGAGGCCATACACATGTGAAGCATTTTTGAATTGTCTACAAGAGTTGCTTAACTTATTTTGGTGCACTCTATAATGTCACATGAGATTTAAGAGCACACATACTAAATTTCACTCCAATGATGTTGTATATTTGAGAGTTGTTCATATGATGAAAGAGTTGTTTATATAAAGAATACAACATGGGAGTTGCTAATATGTGGATGTCATCTAGATACACTTCAATGGTAAAATCAACTAATGAGAGTTGCTTAAATTTAGAGGGGTACATGGGTCGGTTTGGGTCCAGTTTGGCTAAATCTGTTACCGGAACCAATCATTCAGTTTGGGTTGGGGGTCGCGCCAGGTTCATACATACCAAACCCAAACTGAACTAATCAAGAATGAGGTGGTTCAGATTGGGACAATCAGGTCAGACTTTTCTAAAATTCAACAAGATTGCATTTTTCTATGCAAAAAAAAAGGGTTAGTTCAGGTTCACGAGTTACCTGAACCCGTGAACACCCCAAATTATTAAACTATAACAAAAAATTTAGAAAATAAAAACTATCACGTTATCAGGTTTACGGGTCTAAAAAAATCTGTCACCCAAACTAGATCAATTTAGGTTAGATCTGATCTACACAAAATTTCAAAAAATCCAATTTGGGTTGATTCAAATTCACGAGTTACCCATACCTGTGAAAACTTTGATTTAAGTTTTAAAAACTCCATAAACAATTACTTGCATTAAAAATACTCTAAATATTGCAAAATAATATGCTTATGGATCTATAATGGGTCTGAACTTTACCTGAACTCCACCATATATTATAGGAGTTTTTTTAGTACCATGATACCCTTTTTCTTATAAGCTCGTGAAAGATAATGTTTTTGAAAATTTCAAGTGTGGGTGATGATGAAATCCAACAATGGTTAAAGATGAGTTAAGTAGAGGCAATATAAATAATAAATCCAATATTTATTAAAATTTTGAATCAAGATATCAAATTCACTATTGCGGTATAATATTGTTTAATTAAGCCTATTGATCCGTATTGCCTAATATATAATAGGTTTCTTTTCAAATCACTGTATTCCCGCACGTGTGGGGATTAATCCCTTCAAGCTGATTGGTGTTGTATCTGGATTTGATCCATGAATTGAGCTGAGTGGCCCGATTTCACTGCACTACTATACCTGGTGGTAATGCTTCAAAATTTCTAGCTATAAAATTTGTTAATATGCATATATATCTTTAACATGTCCAAATTGTTAACATGGGTTAAATTAATATTATATATTATATATATTTATTATATATACAAGTATAACAGTTTTATGATTGGGAGCTAGCTAGCGGATCGAGAGCTATATATGGAGTTTAAAGAGGTTGTGGCATTTTGTTTACGTGTCCAAAAATAGATAATCTTAAGAAGATTTCAATCACTTTCACACTCATCTAGATCTTTTCCCATGATTTTCTTCCTACATACATATTCGTATTGCACTCACTTTATATACTATTTATCTTTTTTAGCAGAAGATTGTTATTCCTTGATATGAATTTTTTTGATCAATTAAAGAGTTTTTTGATCAATATTCCTTGATATGAATGAACAGTCTGTGGTAGATAAAGGACGAAAGGAGGAGAGAGCAATATAACATAAAAAAGAAAAGCTGCCCATAGATCATGCAATATAGTGGCTTAATATGCAATATAAAGAAGATTGTATATTACACGTGTACACATAGGCAGTTAGGTGGTTAAGTTTGTTTCATTCTTTTAGAGTTAGTTAGCTCTGATTCATGTGTATAAATACTCATTTCTCTTCTCATTGTAATTCATTCAATCAGAATCAATAATATGAGAGAGTTTGTTCCTCTTTTCTATCATTTCTATTATGGTATCAGATTTCAAGCCTTCTTCTAGTGGCTTAATATGCAATATAAAGAAGATTGTATATTACACGTGTACACATAGGCAGTTAGGTGGTTAAGTTTGTTTCATTCTTTTAGAGTTAGTTAGTTCTGATTCATGTGTATAAATACTCATTTCTCTTCTCATTGTAATTCATTCAATCAGAATCAATAATATGAGAGAGTTTGTTCCTCTTTTCTATCATTTCTATTATGGTATCAGATTTCAAGCCTTCTTCTTCATTCTTTTAGAGTTAGTTAGCTCTGATTCATGTGTATAAATACTCATTTCTCTTCTCATTGTAATTCATTCAATCAGAATCAATAATATGAGAGAGTTTGTTCCTCTTTTCTATCATTTCTATTATGGTATCAGATTTCAAGTCTTCTTCTTCTTCTTCTTCTTCTTTTTCTTCTTCTTCTTCTTCTTCTTCTTCTTCTTCTTCTTCTTCTTCTTCGTTTCTGCAACCATGCTGAGGAATTCTTCTTCCAGCAATGTCTCCAATGCTGTTTTGATTCCAACTCCAGTTCAAGATCCATCGCAAAATCCAACTAGTATCTACTACATTCATCCGAATGAAAGTTCCACCAGTGCATTGGTGAATCTGTTGCTAACACCGCACAACTATCACAAATGAGCGCGTTTAATGCGAAAGGCACTACTCAACAAAAACAAGATTCGATTCATAGATGGTTCACTTCTCAAACCTGATCGATTTGACCCCTACCTTTGAGGCCTGGGAAAAGTGCAACAACTTTGTGCACACATGGATCATGAACTCAGTTTCCCCCAACATTGCGCATAGCATTCTGTACATTGAGAGTGCTTTCACAACTTGGACCAAATTGCAGAATCGTTATGCACAAGCTGATTCAGTTTGTATAGCAGATCTGCAACTTGAGGTATATTCACTCAAGCAAGATTCATCTTCAGTTACTGATTTTTTTACTCAATTGACTGTTGTTTGGGAAGAATTGGAAAATTTGAGACCTATTCCACAATGCACTTGTCATGTCAAATGTACTTGTGATTTAAGTCGATACATAGAGCAAACTAAGGATCATGATTTTATTATGCGATTTCTCACTGGCCTGAATGAGAATTTTGCTTCATGTAAGTCACAAATCTTGATGATGGATCCTATACCCTCAATTGATCGTGCCTTTTCCATAGTCCTTCAATTTGAGAGACAAAACCATTTAGAACCTAATGGTGATGAAGAGCAGACCTTGATAAATGTTTTTGATGCTAAAAAGCCTTATAACAAAGGTAAAAGTAATTTTGCACACAACAAGAAGCCTCCTGAGTGCACTCACTGTGGCAAGATTGGCCATACTATCGAGACTTGTTACAAGATCTATGGATATCCTCCACATTTTAAGAAGCCTGATCACTCTGCTAATAGTACCTCAACTGATCCGCCTGCTCAAGACACTGCTTCGGCCTCTTCCCCGCCATCTGCTCTCACTACTGAAGAACATCAATTGCTTTTGAAGTTGTGTCAGAAAATGAACATCCAATCTTCCCCCTCATCATCTCATGCAGTGAACCAAATTCAGTCTTACACTGAACCTGCTGATTCTGCAGGTATGACTTATGCTTTTTCATGTGTTAAGCACATCAATAATCTCTATAAAATTACCTAATGGAACTCATATTCATGCCACTATTGCTGGAACTGTCAGAGTATCTGCACTCCTCACACTCTATGATGTTCTCTATCTACCTCAGTTTCGATTAAATTTGATATCCATCTCCAAACTGGTCAGCTCTAGTGATTTTCAGGTGGTTTTCACTAATGATGCTTGTTTACTACAGGATTCCTCCCAGAAGAGGATTGGTTTTGCTAGACTTCAATGTGGCCTCTATCACTTGGACCCGGGAGATCCTCGTGTGTCCATGTTAGCTTCGGTTAATAATGTTGTGTCTATTTTTGATATGAAACCTGCTTCTCAAGCAGCACTTTGGCATTTTCAATTTGGTCATGCATCTTATGATAGATTTCATTCTTTAGTTCAGCATTTCCCAAATATTCATGTAAATAAAGACATTGTATGTGATGTTTGTCAATTTGCTAAACATAAAAGGTTGTCTTTCTCTATAAGTACTAGCAGAGCTGCCTCACCTTTTGACTTGTTGCATATGGATATCTGAGGTCCACTCTCTATTACTTCTATTCATAAGTTTCGGTACTTTCTAACCATTGTTGATGATCATACTCGATTCACATGGGTTGTTTTGTTGAAAAGCAAACACGAGGTATCCACTAAGATTGAACACTTTGTTGCTATGACTGAGAACCAGTTTCACAAACAGGTTAAGATCATTCGTAGTGACAATGGTCCCAAATTTAAGATGGCATCCTTCTTTGGTAAGAAAGGCATTCTCCATCAGACAAGTTGCGTGGAGACGCCTCAACAGAATGGCCGACTAGAACGCAAACATCAACACATCATGAACATTGCTCGAGCCCTTATGCTTCAGTCTGGTTTGCCAAAGTATCTTTGGAGCTATGCCATCTCTCATGCAGTCTATCTTCTCAACGGGACTCCCTCCAAAGTCCTTAATGATTGCTCTCCTTTTCAGCTACTATTTGATAAGCTTCCTGACTTAAGTAACCTGAGAGTTTTTGGCTCTCTTTGTTATGTCTCAACCTTGCTTGCTCACATATCCAAATTTAACAACAGGGCCAGGAAGTGTGCTTTTCTTGGCTTCAAACCGGGTGTAAAAGGATTTGTTGCATATGATATTGCTGCAAAAGAAGTGATCACTTCCAGGCATGCTACCTTCCATGAGCTAATTTTCCCTTGCTCTCAAACTAGTTCACCACTCACTCAATGGCAATGCTACACGACACTCGATCCCAACCCACCACAAACCAACTCCCCACAGCCCGACCTTAGCCCCACAAAAACCACTCCCAACACTGATCTCATCCTACCTACCACAAGGCCCACCCGAACCAAGCAACCTCCCCCCAAACTTGCTGATTACTATTGTAATCTGACCTCATCCACCACTACTCCATACCCAATTCAATCCTACATATCCTACAATAACATCTCACCCTCCCATCGTGCATTTGCCTTGTCTATATCCACCACCACCGAACCAACTTCTTATGCTCAAGCATCCACTGATCCTGCCTGGATGGAAGCTATTAATGCTGAATTGCGAGCTCTTGAGTCCAATCACACCTGGACAATAGTTGATCTTCCACCTGGTGTGCGTCCAATTGGCAACAAATGGATTTTTAAAATCAAAGAAAGGCTGATGGAACCATAGAGCGCTACAAAGCTCGTTTGGTTGCAAAGGGGTACACTCAAACCGAGGGAGTGGATTATTTTGACACGTTCTCCCTGGTTGCCAAGCTAACAACAGTGCGTCTTTTACTGGCTCTCGCATCTGTTAAAGGCTGGCTGGTACATCAGCTTGACGTCATAACGCCTTTCTCCATGGCGAACTTCAAGAAGATGTCTATATGGTCATCCCTCCAGGTGTTTCTACTTCAGGTCCCAATAAAGCTTGCAAGCTGCTAAAAGCCTTGTATGGCCTCAAGCAAGCTAGTCGAAAGTGGTATGAACGCTTGTCAACTCTGCTAACTTCTCAACTTGGATTTCATCAAGCCCACAGTGATTATTCCTTATTTGTGCATCACACCGATTCTCACTTCACTGCTTTACTGATATATGTTGATGACATAGTGCTTGTTGGCAATTCCATGTCTAAAATCTCCCAAATTAAACTCACCCTTGATCAACAGTTTGGCATCAAAGACTTGGGAAGTCTCAAATTCTTCCTTGGACTTGAGGCTGCCCACTCCACTCATGGCATCTCCCTTTGTCAACGCCAATACTGCTTGGATTTGCTCACTGATACTGGAACACTTGGCTGCAAACCAGTAAACACTCCCCTTGATCCCAGCATCCGATTATCTACTACTGATAGTCCTCCCCATTCTGATGTAGCTGGATATAGGCGCCTTGTGGGTCGCCTCCTATACTTGACCACGACTCGCCCCGACATCACCTTTGTTGTACAGCAGCTGAGTCAATTCCTGTCTCAACCCACTGAACTTCACTTTAAAGCAGCTCACCGTGTGTTGCACTATCTCAAGGGCTCCCCTGGGAAAGGGTTATCTTTCCCCCGTTCTGCTCCCCTGCACCTTTCAGGTTTCAGTGATAGCGATTGGGGTGGCTGTCCGGACTCTCGCAAATCAGTCAGCGGTTATTTCTTCTTCCTTGGTAGCTCCCTCATCTCGTGGCGTTCCAAGAAGCAAACAACAGTTGCACGCTCCTCTTCCGAGGCTGAATATCGTGCCCTTGCATCTGCCACTTGTGAACTCCACTGGCTCACTTTTTTGCTGCAAGATCTTCGTGTCACATGTCCACGGCAACCTGCCCTTTACTGTGACAATCGCAACGCCCTTCACATTGCAGCCAATCCCGTTTTCACGAAAGAACCAAACACTTGGAGATTGATTGTCATGTAGTACGTGAACGTTGCCTTTCTGGTCTTATGAAGCTCCTCCCTGTTCCTTCCTCTGAGCAAACTGCGGACATATTTACCAAAGCTTTGCAGCCTCCACTGTTTGCTTCCATGGTTTCCAAGCTCGGGCTCATTGATATATATCGCCCTTGAGCTTGCGGAGGGGTATTACACGTGTACACATAGGCAGTTAGGTGGTTAAGTTTGTTTCATTCTGTTAGAGTTAGTTAGCTCTGATTCATGTGTATAAATACTCATTTCTCTTCTCATTGTAATTCATTCAATCAGAATCAATAATATGAGAGAGTTTGTTCCTCTTTTCTATCATTTCTATCTCAGATTATAATATTGTATAATATCTTTAAGGGCGGTTAAGCCCCCTTCAGATACGTCCGATTATATATAGTTTCCTTTTTATTGCTCTATCTACCAATTATATAATTGCTATGTATAAAGTAATTCGGTTATATGGTTGTGAAAAGTGTGATGAAAGATTCAATATTAATTAGTGGATAGGGGGAACCCCTTCGATAGATTTATACTTTACGTATGTGACAACAGATGTCAGGCGTAAGGTGCAAACAGTGTTGATTAATAAGTAACTATATAAAGCCAAAAACCATTGAGTAGGCAAAAGCAACAAGAAGATATTCGGCACATAATATAACAAGTCATGGTGGGTACGCAACCAGTTAAATTAGTACGGAGTATACAGTGGTCACGTCTTTAACTCTTTTAACTTCTTTTACTCGTTTATTTATATTCAAATGGACTTTATGCAAAATAATATCTTTTACCAAACAGGCCTAATTATTTTCCATGTGAGGGGTCTGATATAATTGTTTGCTTGCATGAATGGGCAATTCTTGCCTTGGTTCGATTTGTTGTAGTAATCAGATATATACAAACCAGAACCTTTGTTGTCCCTTGTTATTTGGGCTAATAATTTTGTAATGTTGTCCTGTGGTCCTTTGGGTTGACGACATTAACTCAAATTCTCACATGGGACATAGATTCACAAAACCATTAAAAGAAGGCAAAATAGAGAAGACAGTTATCAATGATTGATTGATATAGGCCATGGCATTTTTAGCTAACTCGATTTTTTTCCCCACTAGATCATTCATGTACATTTTTCGTTTATGTTAAAAGATACAACTTAAAATTGATTCAATCTGTCTTTACTTTAATTTTATAGTTTTTAATTAGAATAAATATTGGTTCATAACATGTTAGAGCTTTATAATTTCTAATTAAAAAATTCTTGAATTTTATTAGTTTAAGGCACATAGACTTAGCTTGTGTATTATTCTCGATTTAAGCTTGAATATTCTTTGTGTGAAAGTATGTGTTGGAGATATAGTATAAAAATAATTTAATTATCTGTTTTCACCTAACCATAATTTAAATAAATTTCAGGACAGTTTATATATGTACATATATATAGCTGCGGGTTTAAGCAATTCGATCTGATGATGACAAATACCTGAAATTCAGATGTTGAAAACTTGTGATAGCCGAATTGATATTTGATTGCATTTTGGATGCTATATAAAAAGAGAAAGCATTTCGGGTGCTTTATAACATTGTACGTGGTTTCGTTAATTGTTTGCAGAGCTTGACCTTATTAATGGAAACGACCCGTTTGCTTTTATCTCTCAGATGTTGTCTTTAACATGAGAGTGGGAGTTCTTTCATAGGGAAAACGAATCACTTCTCAATTTGTTGTTTTACTCATTGTACGTGTTTTGCCCTTGTCATACTTAAGTCAAACCACGTGCATATGTGATTGCGCCTAATTCTACTTGAATTTCTCAAGCTTGACTGACTTCTTGAACCAATCTTTTTGGAAATACTAATGTATTTTAGACTTTATTAGATCGTGTCAATGATAACTAAATTAATCTTATGGGGTCAAAATGTAATTAATAACAATATCATTCATTTCATTTTTTACTATTAGATCAAAACCAATCAATTAAACTTAATAAGTGACCAAATTCGCTCACACATTACTATAGAGATCAAAATTGCAATTAAGTTTTTAAAATTTTAATTTATCCTTATTTCTAGATATTTTATGATAATTTATTACCTAATGTATCATATAATATTAAAAAAAATATTTCATTATTATTGATTCAACTACGGTTCAACTACAATTAAATCATTGAACTATACACTATTGTCTTCACGAATTCAATTTCGATCGGTCTAATTTTTAAAATATCATTTATACTATTTCATATTTTTACTCCTTCATTTTGCTCCCGCTCTCTCAAAAAGATAGAAGAAAAAAGAACTCAAAAAGATAGAAGAAAAAAGAAATGTACATGAGAAGAAGAAAGAAAATGCATAAAATAACATTTGTCTATATCATATAATAAATGTGGTTAAATTTGTTTTTCGTCCCAATAAAATTACCCAATTTTGATTTTAGCCACTAATAAATTTTTTGTTAGAGAAAATGGTTCTTGCCATTAACTTCCTAACATTGTGATGATGTGTATAAAAAAATACATGTCATCATACACAAGGGTTATTTATATGGTGATTGCTAGTGCTACGGTACCCAAGTGAATTTTATGGGTATTGGTATCCTACCTATAGTAAGATGCTATGTGCATTTCTTTAGTCATGTCATCTTGTTATTTTTATTTATTTATAAATACATCCTTTTATCTTTATTTATTTGCAAATAAATACCTTTTATCGTTTTTGATTTTTTTTTAAAATCTAATGTTTGTAATCTCGTCTTCGTGTTTTGACTTTTGAACTCTCGTCTTCGCGTTTCGACTTTCAAACTCTCGTCAGCGCAGTTTTTACATCATTTAAGCTTAGATTCGACTCGATTTGATGTAATTATTTTGAAGTTAACTGTCATTTTAGCCCCTGAAATTGTGAAGCAGTCTCACTCAGGTACCTGAAACTAACGAAAAGACAACTTAGTCCCTGAAATTATAAAACGTCGGTCAAGTTAGTCCCTAAAATTGTAAAACGACGGACTAACTTGACCATCGTTTTACAATTTTAGGGACTAATTTGACCGACGTTTTACAATTTCAGCGGCTAAATTGCCTTTTCGTTAGTTTCAGGGACCTAAGTGATACCGTATTACAATTTCAGGGGCCAAAATGACAGTTAACTCAATTATTTTGTGAGTTTTATTCAAAATCATGTTTATAATTATTATAACACGAAAAAACATTGTATCCAAACAAGCTAATTTTTAAAAAAAAGTTATTTTTATTATTATAAACAAACATAAATTAACATCTATGCTTCTTGAAAATCTCTAAAAAATAATCACTAAGTATCCAAATAAGTTAAAAATAATTTTTTTAAAAGTGTTTTTTATTATTATAAACAAACATAAATTGCTTATGCATTTCTTGAAAATCTCTAAAACATAATCAGTAAGAGCCCGTATGTTATAGTTTTTTTATATAAAAACTTTTTTTAAAAATACTTTCAAGAGTTTTTTGAGTGTTTGTTACAGATTTTAAAAATAATTAGAAGCCAAAAAAATCTAAAAAATGATTAAAATGAGAAGCTATTTGGAGTAACTTTTAAGAAATAATCTAGTTTTAATGGGGTGAGAGATGAGAAAGAAGATTAAAAAAATGTTGTTAATAATTGTAAACAAACACAAATTAGATTATGAGTTGTTATAGCTTTTTTTTATAATAAAATATATTTTTTTTAAAAGCCAGAACCGTATGTTATGGATTATTTTTTAAAAAAATGATTTTTAATGATTTTCTATCTATTTGTTTTAGATTTTGAAAATAATCACAATCTAAAAATAATTTAAGTTTAAAATGAGAAGTTATTTAAGTGCGTTTATTACAAATTATTATATAAAAAAATAAATTAAAAAATCACTTTTAATGATTTAATGAGGTGGGTGATAAGAGAGAAGATTAAAAAAGTGATTTTTAGAATCACAAACAAACACAAATTAGATTATGATCCGGAACAAACTACATGAAAATTACTTATTTTTTAATCCGTAAACATTTAAAAGTGATTATTTTGTTAAAAATATTTTTTTATAAAATAATCCATAACTAGCTTTTGATAAATAATTTGATTTTAATGAGGTGAGCAATGAGAGATAATATTAAAAAGTGATTTTTAGAATTACAAACAAACACAAATTAAATTCTTGTTTCACAACAAAATTTCTAAAAAATAATCTCTAAATTATTTTACATGAAAATCACTTATTTTTAATCTGTAACAAATGGGAATCATTTTATGTCAAAATTACTTATTTTTTAGACCCGTAACAAATAGGTCCTAAATCATTATTCAGAAATTTCATCCATAAATAAAAAACAAAAATAAGTCAAAAATTAAAAATCAATTATATACAAATAAAATTGTAACAAGTGATATGAAACATTTTATTTGATTTTGAGTATTTGATTAAAACTCTTTGGGGATATAAAAATAAATAATACAAATATAATGAAGTTTTTCATAAATGTTGAGTCAGTATTTTTATATTTAGTTTTTTTCCTTATTTGTCATGTTTCTATTGGACCATCTCATCAAGGTACCCAAACACTTAAATTTCTCCAGGTACCATAGAATTCACCTATTTATATAATGTGATTGTCAGGTGTTGTATCATGTATGTGTCATTTAAAAAAATTTAAGGGTGGTATATGTTAATACTATATTATTTAAAGAGTGAAGGGTCATTTTGGTCCCTGAGAGATTTGGACGGTGTCACATTAGTCCCTGAGAGATAGGATATTAAAATTTAGTCCCTGAGCGAGCCAAACGTTTGTCACTTTGGTCCCTGCCGTTAAGAGCTCCGTTTAACTGCTGAGATGTCGCGTTAATGGCCACGTAGGACTCCTACGTGGCAGTCCACGTGGGAATGAAAGCTCATATAAGGCAGCCACGTGTCTCTCTCTCTCCTCTCCCACACTCTCTCTCTTCCCCTCCCCTTTCTCCCCTCTCTCTCTTCCGTCCGCCCCCTCCCCATTCTCCTCCTCCCTCTTCGCCCCCTCCCCCTCTCGGCCCATTCATCCTCACGAAGGTGCAAAATTGAAGCAATACAGAGAAGCAAATAAGACAGAGAAGCAATACAAAGCCCAAAACACACACACACACAGAGTTTCAATTTCTTCTGCAGGCAGCGAGTGACAATCCAATCCAACCCAGATTAAAATTTTTAAAAATCACTACAAAACAAAACAGGGAAAGAGAGAAAGTTTTGGCCTTTTGATGCGAGAGTGGGAATCAGAAATCTAGGTTACTATACATCTTGTTTGTTTCTATGTAGCTAGCAGAGAATAGTGCAATGCCAGACCATCAAATTCACGCTACCATCGGGTAGTGTCTTTGGCTTCGCAACAAAATCCTAAATCACAGAAGAAAAATAAGGAGAAAAAACAAAGTCACCGATTAGAATGGAACAAATCCAGAAGAAGAAACGAATAAGGAGGAAGGAGTAGAAGTAGAAGTAGTACGAACATGGGAATGGTTCTTCCGCCACGACTTGCGCTCCTCGGTAAGACGTTCACGAGCAATACCAAACATGGTCTCTCTCTCTCTCTCTGTTTCTCCTCCGAGTCACGCACTTCACTCGCTCCTCAGTAGAAGTAGTACGAACATGGGAATGGTTCTTCCGCCACGACTTGCGCTCCTCGGTAAGACGTTCACGAGCAATACCAGACATGGTCTCTCTCTCTGTTTCTCCTCCAAGTCACGCACTTCACTCGCTCCGAGTCAGCTCAGTGGTTCCGAGTTCAATGAGCAGCACTTGCGTTCTTATCTCTTTCCCCTTTCCTTGTGCGTTGTGCTTATGATATGAGGGTGTGTGGGGGCTAAGGAAGCTGCCTCTATTCTAAGCAACGCTGCTTCCATCGAAACGTACGGTCCTGATTCGATATTTGATTCTCGTGACTGTTCTTCTCTCAAGACTTCAATCGATGGGGATGATGATAATAAAGGAAAAAGGGTTGGATTTGTTTCCAATTCAAGCTCTTCTGCGGTTGTAATCGAGGTCGGATCAGAAGACGAAGAAGAAGGTCATGAGAGGGAAGGTAGCAGAACAACGATGATGAAGAAAAGAAGCAGCAAGATATTTGGGTTCTCTGTGACATTCCCACACTGTTTTCCCTTCCTATCTGTAAAGCACAAAACTTTGGGTTGCCCCAAAGAAAACGATGAATAAGACAGGGGGCTGAGAGGGGGAGGGGGCGAAGAGGGAGGAGGAGAATGGGGAGGGGGCGGACGGAAGAGAGAGAGCTCCGAAAGGGGAGGGGAAAAGAGAGAGTGTGGGAGAGGAGAGAGAGAGACACGTGGCTGCCTTATATGAGCTTTCATTCCCACGTGGACTGCCACGTAGGAGTCTTATGTGGCCATTAACGCGACATCTCAGCAGTCAAACGGAGCTATTAACGGCAGGGACCAAAGTGGCAAACGTTTGACTCGCTCAGGGACTAAATTTTAATATCCTATCTCTCAGGGACTAATATGACACCGCCCAAATCTCTCAGGGACCAAAATGACCCTTCACTCATTATTTAAATTATGGCTTAAATGCACTTTCAGTCCCTCAGGTTTCACGTTTGTGCAATTTTCGTCCCCCAGCTTTAAATTTAGCAATTTTAGTCCCTAACGTTCTACTGTTGGTGCAATTTTTGTCCCACTTTGCCGTGGATGGCTGCTTGATGGAGGGACGAAAATTGCACCAACAGTAGAACGTTAGGGACTAAAATTGCTAAATTTAAAGCTGGGGGACGAAAATTGCACAAACGTGAAACCTGAGGGACTGAAAGTGCATTGCCTTAAATGCACTTTCAGTCCCTCAGGTTTCACGTTTGTGCAATTTTCGTCCCCCAGCTTTAAATTTAGCAATTTTAGTCCCTAACGTTCTACTGTTTGTGCAATTTTCGCCCCTCCAACAAGCTGCTATCCAACGACAAAATGGGACGAAAATTGCACCAACAGTAGAACGTTAGGGACTAAAATTGCTAAATTTAAAGCTGAGGGACGAAAATTACACAAACGTGAAACCTGAGGGACTGAAAGTGCATTTAAGCCTATTATTATTAGTAATGGTTGTATTGATAGAAACTAAATGAATAAATAACTTTATGTCTACTTAGTAACACAAAAATCCGTTGTAGTCTAGTTGGTCAGGATATTCGGCTCTCACCCGAAAGACCCGGGTTCAAGTCCCGGCAACGGAAATATTTATAATTTTTCCTCAAACACCAACTCATTTTTAACCGATACTTTCATAAAGCTATATATGTCGGCAACTGGAATGTCATCAAGAAAATCACAATGGAACTCAGTGTCAGGTAATGTTATGTTCTGTAAAAGCTAGACAACATCATGGATGTATACAACGCAAAGGGTAAATTTTTAAGCCCAAAATGTTAAAGACAGATATTATTTTCAAAATACATCATGAAGCGCTCTCCCAGCAAAACAAAGTTTCATGCTGTGAAATGGAATACTGCATTCCATCCATTGTGTACAATACATCACTAGGCTCATGGCTCTGATGTCCCGTTTGAGTGCTCCTCACCATTTGCCAACCGGTTCATGCTATTGCTAGATTGATTTGAATATGGGGAGTATGAAGAAACAGAACTGCCTCGCGAATACCGGTTCAGCGCGGCTGTGCTGCTCCTAGTTACTTTCAGACGAGCCTTCCTACCCTGAGGTGAAGAACCAAAAAGATATATAAATAAGAGAGCCAAAGAGCTCAAATGCATGGATAAATAGAGATATCATGAATTTATGATAGACAGCTAAGGTTACAAATGATAAAAGAGTAACCTTCCCCATGCACTTCTCCAAATGAGGAGCAAACCTCCCAGCCATGATAGATCGACCGCAATTCATGCAGTCGAATATTTCATTCGCCACAGGAGGATGAGTTTGTCCGAATATGTCAACCACATACTTGCCATTTGCTTCATTACTATTGCTAGGATCAGCCACCCTGACCCTGGCTTGTGCTGACAACTTCAGTTCTTCATCTTCTTCTTCCAAATTAGAATCAAGCCCCAGCTTGGCTACTCTGTGACACTCTGATGCCACATCAACTATAATGGAATCAAGGAGATCCCAGAAAAAATGAGATGAAAGCTGCAAAACATCCCAATCGAAGCAAATATCTAATTAACTACGCGAAAAAAAGGAGAAAGAAGTATTTGATTACTCCTAATCCTAATGTTCCAATTCACAGACAGACACATAACTAATTACTTTAGGCACATGCGTGTGAGAGATACTTCACAATAGAAAGAAATGCTAATATGCTAGAAGGATAAACTACTTAGACTAGCATCTAATGTCATTTATTGTAATTCATTTGTTTATGGTAACAAAAGCCTGGGTGAAGAGTGGCATTCACGATTTACTAGATCCTTATTCTGAAACAAAAAGATGCTAGTAGATTCAAAGGTTCGCTGTTCCAGATAGACTTTCCTCTTCATACATCACTAAACCATCTTCCATTTCATCAAATAGATTAACAGTGAAAGTAGAAACTCCACCTAATCGAAGATAACTACAGGTACAAAATATTGAATTGCACCAAAACTCCATGTGAAGGACAAGCTCACAAACAGCATACAAAAGCAATTATGCCGATGATGCAAGGCTTAAACAATTCAACTTGATAATTATCATAATATCTTCACCATTGTATTGTCCCTCATAAACAGAGAATTAATCAATACATAAGGAAAGAAATTTTAGCACATTATATCTTTAGAATAGTCCAGCTCCCACACCTTGCAGCAGAGAAGCCATATTCTGCAGTACAACCAAACAACAATTGTTTTTTGAACCCAAAATCTTTTCCTTAATTATTGATCATAATCTTTCTCTTCAATATTGATCATAACCTTAAGAGAGAAGATACTATTTCTCAGGTATGTAGTGTTTCGCCATGTTTTCAGCAGTTCATTTTAACGGTTGGGTTGGGTTGAGGGGATAAAAATAGGAAAAGAAAAATGATAAAAAAAGTCGTAAATACATTAACATATATGAAAGACAAAATGAAGTTCAGTTAATATTTTCTTCCAAAACGGAATACTATATTAAAATCACCAGAACAATCCCAAAACTTAGCTCAGAGTTAAGTCCAAGGAAAATGTAAATTGAAAGCTGAAATGCACCTAAGCATGATTTGCAACAAAAAATGGTTGGCCTGTTACTGACTTACTGTGTTAGGAATTTGCATCAAAATCAATTATTTAATTATTGCTGCATTCATATAAACATGTCTACTCAGAATGAAGAGCACACCTGTGAATGTGATGACAAGTTTTCTTCATTAGGACCTGACATGACTCTTGACCAAGGTTTTGGAATTTAGATCCTAATTGACAGCCATTACCAGTGAAAGTCAGAAACAAGCACAAAAGCTTATGGACACAACAATAAAGCAAACAAACATAGTAAGTTAGTAACAAAAGAAAACAATCTTGATATCTGCATGACCTGCACCTATTGTAAAGAGCTAATTTGATTTTGAACTTCCAAAATATACTAAGACATCATTAAAATAACTCAAAAGATATTAAGACATTATATGTGCTTAAGAAGGCATTGTATGGCCATACACAACACAGATTTAAAATTCATCATGTAAAGCTTACCTAGCAGGGCTCTAAGAAAATAGGAATTGTGACAGAATAAAGAAAACACAATTGATTAAAAATACAAAAAGGAGATGTGAGTTCAGGAGTCATATTGAATTGTACTGATCTAGATATAATTGATGAAAATAATGATAATCAACTATAAGAAATATCTACCAAGCGGCTCACCATTAGTATTTAGTACCTGAATTTGTAGTAAGATTGTCTTAAAACTTTATCATCATTGTTGTAAGTGCACACATACATAACAGATAGTGGAGCAACATTTATCTAAAGATTGATAAGAAAAATATAGTTTAACCATAACTCAGGAACATATTCATCATATTTTCTCAAACCAACCAGCTATAAAATTCCCATATTTTGAAATCCTTCTTATCTCCAGTTCAACATGATAAAGATAAGCAAAGAATGAACACTTTTAGCATTAAGGAATGGATCAATATTTTGAAATCTATCAAAGTCCACTCGCAAATTAGAAATGAACACTCCATCTTTTCAGGTTCCTGATGGCAAACAAGGCAGAGGGAGGGGATCTGTGTCATTTAGACAGATTTTCTTTTACTGTCAATATATCAAAGAACATATCCTCCACATTTTGCAACTTCTCTGATCTCTAGTTCAACATGAGAAATCAATGCCTAGCTAATTGATCTTTAGTACACAACTTGTGTGCAAAAGTAAAGTGATCAGTGCCTAACTGATCACTGAATTTTTTTTTAGAAAAAAAAAATTGAACAATCATCCTACACCAATCACCAAATAGTTCCAAAAATTCAGATTGTAATCAAACATTCAAGGGATTACCCAGAAACCCATCATGGGTAAATGGGTAAGGGAAACGAAGAAGGCCTAAAAATTTGCCATAGAAATAACAAATAAAGGGCATAAGTTGAACACAGGAACAAGAGAAAAGAAGCGTCTTGTTACAGATGAAGTGAAGTTCGAACCTTTAATTTTGTGGGAGTAAAATCACAGGGAATCGTCGAAAAGAGAAAATGGCTTAACGGGGATTCTCTGATTCTCAGTGCTCTGGTGCGAAGTGCGAACCCCTGAAATTATGTTTTTATTGATTAAAAATAAATTTATAATAGTACATCAAAAAAAAATTATAATAATAATAATGGTTGAAATAAAATTGAAGTTAACCAAAATCATTTTTTGAGTGGAAACAAATGATCTCTAAATAATTATATACTCTTTTATAAAAAATAATAATTATATATATTCTACCTTCATCTGTTTTTTTATCCAATATTCTACCTTGATTCTTCTGTTAATTATGTTTTTATAAATTTTGTTCATCTGCAAATAACATAGTCACTATATAACTAAACAAAAGTAGTAATTTATTATGTATTTTATTGTTTTTTTGTAATTATTAATCTATCAATTAATAATTATATTTTATTAATTTTATTTTTATCTCAAAAAGAAATTTCATTTTTCATGTATAAAGACATTTGCAAGTAAAGTAAAAATAAAAAAGGATTTTTACTAATTTTCATAAATAATAACTTCACACACACACACACACATTGTATTTGGGCTATAGCTTCAAAACTATTTTGGTCTTTCATCTGGGACAAGCTTATCCCAATTAGGGATGTCTAAAATTAAGTCAAGGGAATTGGTAAATATACCCCACTTTTTTGCCATACACCCCACATTTATTCAGGAAATTACTATTATACCCTCATTGTTTGGGTTTTTTTTCTTTCTGATTTTGCTTCTTTTTCGGAAACTGGCCATACACTCCTAGTTTCCGGAATACAGATTTGCATTCCGGAAACTGGAGTTTTCGGAATGTAAATTTTTCCTGGAGTTTCCGGAATGCAAAAATACATTCCGGAAACTGAATTTTCCTGGAGTTTCTGGAATGTAAATTTTTCTGGAGTTTCCGGAATGCAAATTTACATTCCGGAAACTGGAGTTTCCGGAATGCAAAAATACATTCCGGAAACTGGATTTTCCTGGAGTTTCCGGAATGTAAATTTTTCTGGAGTTTCCGGAATGCAAAAATGCATTCCGGAAACTAAGTTTCCGGTAACAACGCGAAATTGAAAAAAAAAATAAACAAATCAACGAGGGTATAATGATATTTTTCTTTTTAAATGTGGAATGTATATCCAAAAATATTAGTGTATTTACCAATTCCCTTAAGTCAATCATATCCAGTTCCTACTCAAATATCTCATGTAATATGGACTCTAATTTGGGCTGTAGCCTTGAGGCCGTTTCCCCAGCCCTTTGGGATAAGTTGATCCAAAACAATGAAATTAAAAATTAAGGGCCTGTTTGATTATTGTTTTTAAAAATAGTTTTCTGTTTTTAAAAATTAAAAAAGGAAAAAACTTATTTGATTGACTTGTTTTGTTAAAATTATTTTTAAGAACTGTTTTGATTTTATTGTTTTTAAAAAAAAAAAACGGAAACAGCTATAAGCTGTTTCTGTTTTCTATTTTTGCTTTTCTATATTTTTGGAAACAATATAAAATAGGAAAGTCAGATTTCGAAAATATTTTTTATTAATGAAAAATATTATATAATAATAATTTAGATTATAAAATATAGAATACTATATTATACATATATATATATATACAAATTATATAAATTCTATTATAAAATATTTTTAAATTATTTTAATTTACAGTATATACATATATATGCATATTATATGATTTAATTGGGATGGTTTTCTCCAGTGGTGTCATGCATAAATTTTTTTTAAAATATATATAAAATTATACGTAAAATATACTTAATAATATGTATTATATTTTAAATTTAATTAAAATTGAAATTGTGAAATTGTAAAAGATCATATGCATATTTATTTTAAGAAAAGAGAAATAAAAAGTAATATATATCTTTTTATGATCCACTCATTAAATGAAAAGATTGAATAATTAATTTAGCAACGTAATTTTCCATTTTATATCATGTGAAATATGTACTTAACAAACAAGTTTTTAGTTTTCTCATCTCTAAAATTGTTTACAAATTAATACTTACCAAACAAGTTTCTTTTAATATTTGTTCTAAAAATCAGTTTTTTAAAACTATTTTACAAAATAATTTTTAAAAACAAAAAAACCAAAACACTTTCAAACAGGCCTTAAGTTAATTTAATTTAATTAACCTAATCAAAAGTAAAGGTAAAACAAAAAATGTAAAGCAAATAAATTAAAAGGCAGAAAAATACTACAAGTAAAAAATTTAATTAAAATGTACTGATTTCCATATCCACATTTAGAGAACAATTCAATTAAATGCAAATTAAATCTAATAATATGAAGATCATATACGCCAAATTTTTATAAATCACATATTCATAGTTTCATAGTTCTTTATATTTTAAAAAGATTATTATATATTAAAAAGAAATTCTAATAAAGTATCAATTAGTTTTTAAGTTATAAAAAAATGTATACTTATTTTATTTATTAAAAAAAATTTATTCAATGGTTGAATTAATGAAATTCGACTTTGATAAAAAAATATTAAGCGGGATCTCTACTCTTTTTTTATTGTATTATGTTTACCTAATTAAGTAAATATTGCCTCACCTATATTATATATGTTATAATTTAAAAAAAATTACACAAATGCAACTTTTTATAACTGTTTTATTAACATTAAATATGTGAAAAATTATGACAGTCGTATAAAAAAGATGTTAACTTGTAAGAAATCCATTTACATATGATATCTAATTCTCTAGTGAATTCTTAGCTTCATCTTCTTAGCGGTGAAGTAATTATTTGTCATTTTCGTCTTTTCTAACATTTAAAAAACAACAACTTTATAATTAAGAAAACAAACGAACGAGTCCAAGTAAATTAGATAAAAGAGCGCATCCAATAATTGAAGCTTTTGCTGTTTTTTTCCTATGGGAAAAATATATCAGAAAACCTTCAAAGAGAAGAGATTAGCCAATTATCCGTTCACCTGATCAAAGAATTGTCCAAAGATGCAGGGAGAAAACTTTTCAAAGAAATTTAGTCTCACGTAAACTTAGATTATTGAATTTCAAAAGTGATTCCAATCCGTATACAGGTACCAGACAATCTAACCATATATATGTGTGTTTTGTTTTGTTTAATTTGAGAGAAGTTGTTTTTCTAAAAAAAGCTCTCTCAATTATTATATTTTTGTCTAAACTTTCGATATTTAAAAGGGAATTAAACTAATAGACATTGATTGTTTTAAAAATGGCTCGTCAACGGATAATCCCAGAAAAATTTGGCATCAGTGTCTTCCTCAACTCTAGATTTCTTCTTTTGCGATTGCAGATGCTATGAGTGTAGCCACGCTTAGAGTTTCTTAGCTTGTTTTCATTTCTTTTCTTTTTCCTAATGATAAAAAAGAAAGATAATAGACATTGATAATATTCAAATATTAATTATAAAAAAAAACTTAAAGACGAGAACTAAGCATGTACTTACGTCTTTAAGTTTTTCAGTTATAAAAAAGCACACCAAATTATAACATTATTTTTCTTTCAGTTGTCCTTCTAAAACCAATTCAGACACACGAGATTTTTTAACAACCATATCTTACATAAAAGAGGAATTTGAGAAATAAAAAATGAAAAAATTAACAAAAATGTGACAAAAAAATCCAACCTTGGTAGTTGACAAGTCTGTGTCAAGATCAGGATCAAGACAAAGGAGGCCTCAACGGATAAACTTATTACGTTGCCCATGAAAATTAAATGGGCAATATATTATATATGTTTGTTTATAGCTCTCCCTTTTCATTGTATAACATGTAATACCTTAATTATTTATGTCTATAAAAAATTATAACGTACTGCGAGTACTACATCTTATTATGATTCAAATTTCGAAAGAGTAACTATTCATCTATCCTTCGAAGTTGCATTTTGTGGAGGGTGATCAGGCTCTTAGTATGTCTCATGCTCTTTCAGTGGAACCAAAATCTTCATTGTAGCCGGTAATTGAGACAGATTGCAAGATAGTGGTGTGGACAAGATTTTGCAAGGGGAAGATAACACAGAGCCGGGAGACATTGTTAATACTTGCAGAAGCATTTTACAGACACATTTACTTTTCAGTGTTTGTTTAGTTAAGAAAGAGACCAATTAATATGGCTACAATGTTTTAGCCAAGAGGGCTATTATGTTAATCATTTACATGTTTATGTTTACATTCCTCCTTATGTCGGTGAATCAATTTTCAATGAAATTCAGTTAAAAAAATAATTAACTATTCATCTATCACACAAAGCAAATAATAAATTTTTTTGAAACTAATTAAAAGCAAATCAATAACAAGAGATCAGTGTAAGGGGTATATTAACTTTTATTCCGTAATTTAATTTATATTTTATGTACGAGCCAAAAGCCAGTTATATTCCATAACAAAGAAAAAACCCTTTTGTAGTTCTGTATATCATGTATAACAATAAAAAACTGAGGTCATTCTTCAATTCATATTATAGTAGATATATATTGTGATGATTGTGATTAATGGAAGTACATATGCGCGCGACTGGTAAATACCAATCACTAGACCTGATAAGACGGATATTTGGATGATATAGGACTATAGGTGGCTGGCTGGTGCATACTGTTAGATAATTTCGGCAAGTATACCGAATCGCAACAAGTAATAAAGTAATGAGTTGAGTATCATCCCACAAGAATTGAGATTTTATGTTCAACTTAAGCAAATTTGTATCTATTTGAACTAAGAAAATGATATGGGTAATTTTGAAATCAATTAGTAACTTGTGTTATCAACAAAACAATGAACAGTTAAACACTATTATGGATTTAACAAAAATGAGTAAAATGACTAGGGGTTTAATCCTCTTGTATCCACTTTTATGCAGTCAAATCATCATCAAATTAAGCAATTCCATAACACTTGAAGTTCAAATCAACTAGATTAAATTAAGGACAATCCCTTGCCTCATAATCCCTTTAATCTAACCAAAACTCCTAATTCCTTAGGTAATTAGTGATTGGATTAAGCAGTAAGGGCTATGATTCATAAGAACACATAACCACAAAGATATATTCCTATACTCATCATGATTATGGCAAACAATCTCAGTTCAAGTTCAAACACCCAATTTCCCAATTGCAATATGAAGAACCCAAAATTGATTCAATAGTGATCAAGTATAAAAAAGCATTAAGTGCAGAGATTAAAAACTCAAATTATATGAAATAAACTTGCATTGATATAAGTGAATCCAACTACATAAGAGTTTCAACAAGATTCATCTAACCCTAGTCTAAAGAAGTTTAGCTACTCATAATAAAAGAAGAAAACTGCAAAATCAAACTAATAGAGGATGAAGGAGCCATTGATTCTTCAAAATCTTGTTCCCAAGCTTGAATCACCAATATGGAATGATAAGGGACAAAAACCCAGAGCCTCCAATCTTAAACCCTAGCCAAAAGTGTGAAAAATGAGTCTCTACCCTATAAAATCGCTTCAGCTGCCTTTTATAATAGTCCAGCGCAACTTTCTTAGCATGGCGAAGATCAGCTATCGCCATGCGAAGATCCCAGCATTTTGGCAAATCAGCATTCCTTCGCCATGCGAGGTTCAGCTCCGCCATGCGATCCTAGACAGAATCAATAGCTCCATTACCCTGTCAATTTCGCATGGCGACAATAAACTCAGCCATGCGAAAATACGCAAAAAATGAGTATTTCTTGTTAAAAATATCTACAAGTCATCAAGTATTATATCAATTTCCTATGTTGAACCTATCTACAAGTAATTCATACTGTTTAGTCAATAAAATGGTTCAATTTCTTCCTCTATGCATAGATTCTGGACCAAAAAAGCATAATAACTCTACATGTGTTGTAGAGTTATCACATACCGTGATATATTAATTCTTCTATTACTTCTATTATCTACTAGGGGGAGCGAAGCACGAGTGGCGTATTGTTTTCTCTATTTTTTTTATATTTTATTGTATAATTAAATAATAGAGTAATTGTGATTATGAAATAATTATTAACATATTATGAGTAGTTATTTTTAAATTAGAATTTAAACTTTCAAGAGCAATAATGAAAAGAAATATATGATACCAAAATAATAGTTAAATTAAAAAGGTAAAATTGGCAAAAAAAAACTCTACTAGAAATTAGCATTGACATTGTATATAGTTATAAATTAGGTGAATGCTTCGGTACCTATGTATATTTTTTGGGTAGCAGTACCTATGTGAGGTGGACCAATTAAAAATTTCCATCTGTATTTTATTAACCATGTCATTAAATAAAAAATAATTGCAAACAAATCCACTTTTTTATTATTTTTTTCTATTTCCACCCCACTTTCTCTCTCTTTTTGATAGAACCCTAACAACACCCATATGCTCCATCTCCATCCCTTTAGTTCTTGGATCTCAAAACCACCTCCAGAGCCAGGTTGCTCCACGAGACCAATTTCGGGTGAATCTCGTCTTTGGTGCCATCCTCTCTGTCGGTGCCTCTGTCTCTGTCCTCGTCGTCGGCTCTGCTGTGAGTTTGGTTGGGCGGTTGGACTCCTCGAATCCATTGATGGTTGGTAACGGAGAGAGACAAAATTTTTGACTTTTTCGCACAATGACACGGTTTATCTAATTCTGCCCAGCGCACAACAGTTGGAAACGGAGAGAAAATTTTTGACTTTTCACAACCCTTTTGCAAGCTTTGGAACCCCATTTCGCTCACATGAACTCTGCCAACAGTTCCATTGCTCACCGTGCCAAAACTGGTGACCTCAAAGAAGCACACCACATGTTCGATGAAATGCCGCTTCGAACCATTTCCTCTTGGAACACCATGATTTCTGACTATTAATGGAAAAGCTATTTGAAGCCACGTTATGAAACCATTAATTGCTTGGTTCCAAATATGTTGATGCTAGGGTACATGTTATGCTGTCGGGATCCATTAACTATGAGTGATTGGTTGTTTCTGCCATTAAATTGGTTGCTGAGAGAAAAAACGATGGAAAATGTATTTGCTGGAATTTGGTTTTGTTTTTAGGATTCTCCAAGTGGAGAGAGAAATTGGGGTGAAAATGAAAATGAATAAAAGGAGGAATTTGTTTGCAATTATATTTCATTTAATGACATGGTTAGTGGAATACATGTGGAAGTTTTTAATTGGTCCACGTAAGACGGGTAGCAATACCCAAAAATATGGGTACCGAAGAAATTACCTATAAATTATCTATTATTTTCGTCTAAATTGCATTTGCATGGACGGTGGCTGTGGACCCACATCTCATCTTTTCGTGTCCTGGCTTTTATCCAGGTAGAAAATGAATTTAAACAAGTTTTACGAAAACTTCAACTCAAAAAAAAAAGTTTAACGAAAACTTGGACCAAAAAAAACACGAAAACTTATAATCATTGTGATAATTGAAAATATTTCATTATTATTATTATAATACTAAAATTAATTATTTATACTATGTTTTTAATTATAGATTATAGATATTATATAATTTTTCTCCCTTTAATGAAAGATCATACGAAAATTTAAAAAAAATACATTTAGATTTGTAATTTAAACTATTGATTTTTATAATCATCACAAGTTTTCATATGATATATGTGCATATTTATTTATATTTTTAAAACTTTTACCCTCTCAATTAATTGTCATTTTTTTTGTTCTGTTTTATTAAGTGGTATGTCGGTGAGTCACCAACAACAAAAATGCCAATCAAGTTTCCAAGCGGTTATCTCTTTAACAAACAGTAATATCCAACACGATCGAGTGCACATGTGATTGATTCTAAATGTGCGAGTACGTGGTGTGTTAGGCTTGTTGTTAGGTTGTGTCTCTTGGTTTTGGTTTCGTTTTTTGTTTTTTGTTCTTGTTGTTATTGTTGTTGTTGTTGTTTTTCTAGCAGTTGGGCTGTGAATAAGTTTGTCAAAGCATAACATAAAGTTTAATGTTTATCGAGTAGCTATAGCATATCTGTTCATGACCTATGTACTCAGGGTTCCTTCTGTGTATTTGCTGGGCTTGACCCTTTATCAATCTCACTTTGACCAAAAAAAAATGTGTGAATCACAATAACCTTTTAGTGGTCTTTTCTTAGTTCGGCGCTTGGCAGTTTTAGCATTTCTGTAAAAAAGATTACTATTATTTGCTTTTAAAAAATACTATTAATTAACATTAATTTAGTTTTTATATTAATTTTATCTTTTAAGTTTAAATTTTAGTATGTTACTATTTTTCATTCATATTATGAAAGTGATTCATGAACTTGACTTAATTTAGGAATTAAAGTATTAGAAATTTAGATTTGAGTAACTAATATATATAAAATTCTTAATTTTTTTTTTGTACAAGGGGGCTAGAAACCCAAGAACTAACTAACTACCACACGGAAATTTTTTAATCCTTTTAACAGTGTATTATTATTTTTTATAGAAATTAGGGAAAGAAAAATAACATTTACTAATTTTTTTAGTAACCACAAGGTTGACCATGAGTGGTTAATGTGCTTCATCTAAAAAAACGTACTCGGCTAGTATTCGTGTTTCATCCTTAGTGATAGAACAATCCGTAATCAGACTCTTTTTTTTAGTCGCATAATAGTTGCTCCACTTAATGTTTTTTTATGAAATATAAAATTAACTAATTCAATGATTGAATTACGTGATATCATTCTCATAATCAAGAATTTTAAATTTAATATAATTTAATATTCATATATATGTTATATAACTGTATATATTTACTTATATTTTAAATAATATATTATCAGTTAAAATATAATTCAATTAAATATCATTTCATTTTTTATTTGTGCGAACTTCTGCAAAATTTGATATACATCATATAAAAAATTAATCCAATGATTAGACTGTTTAATTTTGTATTATAAGAAAGTAATTTAAAAAATGTATTTGACATATAATTTCATTTGATTCTATTATATACAAATAATCATGTTAAATTGATATTATTGAAAAAAAAATTGGATGGTAATTTAATTTTAAGGATTCTTATCAAAATTTGTGCTTTTAGAACACATATTTAAAAATTAATTAAAAATGGTAAATGAAATGTAGAAACATTTTATATTTTGAAATTTTAGAAGAACATTAAATATTTTTTTAATAAAGAGTAAATTAAATACCTTTCAAATTTGCAGAGTTGTTTATACTTATGAAGATATTTTATCTATAATCTATAACATTATATAAGGCGATATCACCTTTTTGGTGTACCCTTTTTTTATACTAAAAATATCCTTCAACTCCTATTAATCGCTGATGGAAGTTCATATGCAAGTTGGTAATTGCTATTTTTATTTCCATTTTTATCCTTTAATAACTGAAAAGTTAAATTTAAATTTATATAAATTATGTAATAATTCTCTTTGAAAAACTATAATTAACAATAAAAAAAGAATATAAATGCAGGATACACAGTGATGCAGACACTCCCCACTAGTCAAAGATAAAAGAATGTCATATATGTTATTGTTTATTATATATGTGCTACAAAAACCTTATATTAGTTATCAATAAAAAAAAACCTTATATTAACTGTCAATAAAGACTTTAGAAATAGTTTGTTTCTTCTGTCAAAATATTAACTGATTAACCATATCCTCAAACTCATTTACAGAGATTTTCAGCTTTGTAAATTTTTCTAAATTTTTTAAGTATATATGAGATATTGATTATCACTTAAATATTAACACCATCCCCCATGAGTGCTCCCCCCACCCCCCGAACCTATTAGAGAAGAAAAAACTAAATTTTATCACTAATTCCCATGTTACAAAATTTATTGATGGGATTAGAGATGAATTTCACATTGTTATGCAGTAATTTTTTGTCACTAATTTGATTTTTTTCTAATATGTGAAAAAAAAAAAAACAAAGTAACTAACCATGGGCCACCTGGTTCAGCCGCTATCTGTTTATCTTTTCGCCCCTATAAAATATTCCAAACCATCATTCATCAGTGAAAGAAGAAAAATACAAAAAAGATAAAATTAAAGCGAATAAAATTTGTTGGCATGGCATAACAGATACCAACAAAGAAAGAAAAGGAAAACTACAGTGAGAGAAAAACAGAGTAAAATGGAAGGTTTCAAGTAAGAGTGCGACAGTTTGGTGCATTTGAAAGAAGTCAATGTTTCACACTTCCATTTAAAAAAAATGGCATCGAATAAGAATTGATTGAGAATACAGACATATATATATTTTTATTTTTGGGTCACTGTATTGTTAGTGCGAAGTATCCACTAGATTAATTACTTAAGAGATCCGAACCCAGTTTCACTCGAACCAACGTAGTATTGGTATACAAACATATATATGAAAAGAATATATATAAGGTAGCCTTTATTAATTTGTGCAGGTGTTTTCAGACTTAATTTGTCTCTCTATGACACCTTACACTTCTTCTAGTCCTCAACAAGTAGATGAGGTTCAATTCTCTGAATCTGATGACAAGAACTTTGCCCTGCATGGAAAGATCATGCTTGTGGTGCTTGTCATCGTCTTCTCTCTTTTCATCCTCTTCATCCTCATGGTACCCTGTCTCAAGATGCGTGCTCGGCGTTTATCCCATGAATCAGAAACATCAGATGGAGGAGGAGCTGATTCCATAGCAGGCCTTCACAAGGTTCCTTCCCCCTGCAGCAGGTTCCTCAGTCGAAGAAGAAAAGAAGATCTTACACCAGACACCAATTAATAGTTTCATAAGGAAATTGCATCATATGCTTTGTGTCTTCCATGGAGCATGTAAGATAAGTGCTTGAATTTCTTGTAATTACTCCCTCCGTTTTTTTTTATCTATCGTTTAAGGTTGTTTCACCACAACCAATGAATCAATTAATTGATAAAAAGTTTCTTATTATACCCTTATTTATTCACTACTCTATTTGTTGGGAATAGTAATTAGTCTTTGAACTCTCAACTATGCATTAATCAATTTTATGGAAAATATAAAGAATAATTAATAAGGTTAAGGGTATAGTTGTCAAAATATAATCTTAAACTATCAAAACGACAAATAAAAAGAAACAAATTTTTTCTTAAAATCTAACTGATAAAAAGGAACGAAATGAGCATTAGTTTAGGATTTTATGAATATATCTGCGAAAGCTTCTTGTTTGTTATGTTTGGGTAATTAATTTGTGGTACTGACTTTGTTGTCTGTCATCTAATTAGTCAATGTCATACTTCACATTAATTATGGTACACAAGCATGCAGATACTGAAAATCAAGTCAACATCCTTGTGGTGTATATATTTACTTTTTAGTCCTTATGATGTAGCTAGGACTTCGGAGAAACCTGAATTAATGGTCCTGCTGGGTCGTTAACTCGTGAATCTCTTATCTGTTCTGTTTTGTTCTATTTTATTATATATCTCGAAATTGAATCTGCCTACATTATTGATATATAATATATACTTATCTTGTTTGTTCTGAAGTCGAGGGGGATGCTCTGATTTTTCTTTTGAAAATGATTGTTGCACCATAATCTATAGATTATGATTTTTGTACACTTATCTTTTTACAACACTCATATAATATTTTTAATTTTTTTTTTTATTTTTTTTTATCACACCACTTATCTTTCTTCTATTTCTATCTCGCTCTGGGTGTATAAATTGGAGTTAGGGTGTTTATCAATCATTTTTCTAAGGAGATTGCTAATGTACTCCCACTTAAATTTAGAAGGAGTACATTAGCGACCTACACCTTATTTGGACAAAAAAAATACCCCACTTTTCTTTTTTAAATTAAATCTATGGGTATAATTGTAATTTAAAGTTTTTTATTTTTTTGAGAGTCTAAAAGTTTCTAAAATCATCTCTTTCATGTCTCCTTTGTCCCTATTCTCCCGAGACCACTTTGTTCCTGTGCAAACTGGATAAAACTAAAGGGAAGGAATGCAATGATTCTTCCATACCTCTCTATTAGTCGTCCCCTACATTTCAATACTCTTACTTCTGCATTACTCGCTTCCCCTCTATTTCCATATATATCTATATATATCTGTGTTATGAATAGATTTTTGGAAAGAGGCCAAATTGCTACTGAAACATGTTTCAAACTTGTATTGCTGTTGTTTCAGCAATTTGTAACAGCTGTTATTAGTATAACCATGTTTCGTACTGGAATCAGCGTTGGATATAGGATCATGAATCAGCGTTTATGTGAATTACATGTATATTCATCTAATGACTACACTCTCACATCAACCTAAGTACATTTTGAAAGTCAATAAAAAGGAGTTCTGCACTCTTTGGTTTTACACTCCATCTAGACCTTGTTTGAGTTAACTGTCATTTTGACCCCTGAAACTGTAATGCGGTTTCATTTTAGTCCCTGAAACTAACGAAAATAAAAATTAGCCCCTGAAATTGTATACTATTGGTCAAGTTGGTCCCTGTCGTTATGCAATTAGCCCCAGATGACGGATGTAACGACATGGACCAACTTGACCGACGGTATACAATTTCAGAGGCTAATTTTTATTTTTGTTAGTTTTAGAGACTAAAATGAGACCGCATTACAGTTTCATGGGCCAAAATAACAGTTCACTCTTATGTGTTTGGTAGGAATGAAAAAGAGGGATAACAGATGTGACATAAGTTGACCAAAAAAAAGATGTGACATAAGATTTGATAAATGAACTTTTTCATCTCACATAGACACACACCAAACTATGTACCAAAAAAAAAGACATACCAAACTAAGAGATAGGGAGAACAATTGCTTTAGATTAGTTTAGATCCCAACCATTGCATTTCTTTCTGCTAACAAAAACTTATGTTGCTATTACTAAAAAGTATATACGTTAAGACAGATTGCTATTCACAAATACATAACCTCCTCAAAATCCACGTAGAAACACCAATCAGTGTCGACATAGGTTGAGCTATCCAGATTAAAATTTCACATTTTCAAAAAAAAAGGGACAAAACAATGATAATGATAATGCCTGTTTGTTTAACTGTTCTTTTTGCTGCAATTGTGCGTTCAGACTTCAGATAAAGGAGTTGACCCAAAAAACAAAGGACTTCAGATAAAGGAGGACTCAACTTTTAAAAAAGATGTTGAAATTACATTTAATGTAGAGATGTAACAACAAAAATCTAATACAAAAAGTCGTAAGTGGTTATAATCTGACAAAATCCAGTGTTGAATTGTGAACCAAAATTACAAGTATTCATTTCTAGAACGAACACTAGATTGCAAATTACCCTAATAGTGTGCAACTGGATAAGCATTTACAAAAACTGATTTTGAATTATTTTAATTAATTTCATAAAACTGATCTTTAAAAGTAAGTTTGAAATGAAGTGCTTTATTATGAAAACATTTCTTTTAAAAGTAGGTTTGTAGCAAACTTGGTATAGAATTTACCATCCAAACACAAAAATCTTCATTTGATCACTTCTGCTTAAATGGGAGATTAAAGACAAAATCAATTTTAATTCAAGAACTTAAACATAAAAAATTCATGTGGAATCACGAAAGAGTGAAGGAAACATGATTTTGCAAGTTCTTCCAGCAAATCCAAACATGTCCTACACTATAATCACCAGTCCGTTTTTTCTGCCAACAAGATAGACTACAATATGCTTTAATACAGAATAAACATATTCCTAACCAAATAGGAACTAATTCCTAACTTGCTTTATTACTACAATATGCTCTATATCAGAAGACTATACTTCCCAGCAATATGGAAGTGAGGGGAACTGTGAGGTTGTCATCAAGCTTTGTGCTGATAGGAAGGGACTCCACAACTGCTGTGACAACAGACACAACTAGAAAACCTAGAACCAATTCCCAGCTTCCCTCAATAAATCCAAATGAGGAAAAATACCACATATACCTGTCAAACCACTAACTGTTAATAAGGGGGAAGACTAAGTATGTTACCACTTGGAGTGGGGAAAAAAAACAAAGTAACACAACAAGTCCACAGGAAGTTACCCAAGAGAAGCCAAGAATCCAGCAGATGCCATTGCAATTGAACCAGCATAGGACTTGGTTTTGTTATAAGGTAGCTTTTTACCACCAAATCGCCTTCCAACAATGTCAGCCATACCTGAAACAGCATATTAAGAATAAGGATAAGAATCAATAAGATCCTGTCACTTATATGCTCCTCTTTAATCCTAACAGTGATGTAGAGGTGATTTTTTTTTTAATATTTTTTAAAATAACTTCCAGTGCAGTTTATTAGATATAAAATACTCTGTGTTTTCATCCAAAAGGCTTAAGCTTTTGAGATATTAAGCTCATCACATGGCTAAAAAGTCTAACACATTGCCTAATTCCAGTAAAAAGGACTAAAAGTACTTGACTGAGGCAACATTACCATCTCCTGCACACAGATTACATATTGCAGCAATGGAAACGGGCGAAGTTCTCCAGTACATTATGGATGCAACAGTAATAGTTACAGCATAATACAATGGTCCCTTAAGAAGTTCCCTGGTGCAGAGGTAAAAGTGAGAACAAATGAAGAAATAAAGTGAAGACATACAATCAAAAGGTAATATCTGCATCTTAATGCAGCGGTCCTTTAAGAAGTTCCCTAGTGCAGAGGTAACAGTGAGATCAAATGAAGAAATAATGTAAAGATACACAATCAATTATCAATCAATGGCAAGTTAAATAAAATATTTCATAATCAACAACGACATCTTACAGCCCAAACATTTTGCCTGGCTGGAAATTTATATCATTACTTATTCCTTCTTTTTTATATACCATAATCACAGATAAGAAACAGTGAAGTTTGCAGTTTGTATCAGGTCTGGATTTATCAGCATCAACTTAACCACCTGACAGTAAGATATGTTTTTTCTAGACAGAACTAACTGTAAAATGAGTTAACTATTAATAGTTTCACAGGTTCAAATAATTTCACCGGCATTCATGTATTCAATATTGCAACCTATAATCTCCAAATCTGCTCATTGATTTCACTGTGGCCTCATCTTTCCATATTCCAAGTCCAATAATAAGCATCCGAATTATATTGACTCCCGGGGTAAGAGCAGCAAAGAATGATGCCCATCGGTCAGTACTGTAATGATCGAAGAAAGGCCATTCAACAAAGGACATTGTAACAGAATTTTGAACAGGCTCATAATTCATTCATAAACTATACAATTACCTGAATAGTGGCCAGCAAAGCATGAATATCAGCCCAATGCTTATATGTACAAGTTTCCTATTCAATTTCTAAACACAGAAAAATAGTTTATGAGAATTCTGCAGATGTGAACTAGATACACATGTAGAAATACAGCAAATCAGCATCTATATAAGGATAAACAACAATGTCTCTAAATTTATTTCACTTAAAAATATCCCACTTTTATATCTACATTGAAATGGCATTCCTTAAACAATAAATTTAAATCTCAAAATTCCTTCTCAGGAAGCCAGGATCACATCACAGACACTCATTCCAAAAATTTGGAAAATACTCCACTAATGCCAGCCACGGGAAATAGTAAATAGTAAATACCCACCAAAGCACAGTAAATTGCAAGAAAATTTATATTTTTGCAACAACCCCTCATTGTCACTCAGCTAGCACTCAATTGGTAGAAGAAATTTCCACATTCCACTATGACTTTCCCTCAACTTAACCACCCCCCCCCCCCCAAAACCAAATACCAAAACTAAAAACGCAATCTTTCAGGAACGAGCAAAGGAACTCGAGAATCATCGAGGTCCGTTGTTTTGTTAAGCTAAAGTAAGAACACAAACCCTTCTAAATAAAAAGTACAGAACTCACATAGTAAGACCCACCTGGTCGAAGAGCCCACGCTTTGCAGTTTCTTGCCACAATCTAAGGAAGGAAAAGGCCACAGCGCCAGAAATAGCGGCGGCATAGATATCAGAGACAAAAGGGTCGTGGTGCAGCATGGTGGCAGAGGCAGAGACGAGGTTCCGGCGAGGTGGGGACCGTGGCGGTGGTGTTAGTTGGGTGGCGGTGGTGGCAGAGAAGAAGGAGAAAGAAGAAAAAGTGAGGGGGGAAGTGGGTTTGAGATTGGAGAGAAATTGAGAAGAATGGGAAATGGGTCTGAAGTGTGTGAAGAGAAGAGGAATAGAAGTAGAAACATGGGCAAGTTGGTCAAACCTGATGACGCTGTAGCTGCTGCTCCTAAGCATGTTTGGGGACCGTGAAATGGAAAATGCGAGGGGAGGGAAGCGACTACCCCGTGCCCCAGGACCAGGTCACACTCACATAGTCACATTGGCATCTGATTTTACAAGAGAAAAAGGTGTTGTTGTTTAGGACTTGGTTCGCAGCTTTTTTCTACCGTTTCAGTGTGTACTAATTTTTTGAAATATAAATTAACTAATTTATTTATTTAGTATAAATTTTGATTTGTAGGGTTTACTAGTGTAAATTGTATATTTATTTATTATTATTATTATTATGTATTACTATCTCCGGTTTTCTATATAAGAGAATTTAGGGTTATTTTTTTGTCCAAATTATAAGAAATATAGACTCATTTTAAATGCATCAATTGTATAAAATTTATTTTATACTCATTTGAGAGAGAATAATATACTTAGAAATTAAGAGTGGTTTAATGTCATTAAATGTATAAGCCACTATTTTAATCATTTACTATGAAAGATAATCTTGAAATAAAGTTTATATTAATTACAACTAACTCATTTAACTATCTTTTATTGGTTTTTATAAATTAGATATTTGTCTCTTATATATGGGACCAGATATAATATTTATTTAAACGTTTCAAAAGTAGAATCGTATATCAAAATATAGAATATAAAATATTTTATATTATAATTTAATACTAGTCGTATGCTATAAGTTTGATTTTATAATATTTTTATTTTAATTTCAGCAAATTGTATATGACATCAAATCAATAAACTAAAACTTAAACAATACACACGAGAATACGGTATACTATAGTATATACCCTGTTAAATACTTTCCGTGAATCAATCACCTAATGAAAGTTACTAATGAATAATTAGGAAGAGGAAAGGAATTAGCTGAAGGTTGGAGGAAGATATTTAGGTTACCTCTGGCCCATGTTAAGGCGTGAGACTTGCATAGGTCGCTTACACTAAGAGACTTAGTTATAGTTGTCGGATATAATGATTTTATATTTAAATTTTAGAGATTCACTTTATATTAAGTGATAAATATTTTTTTAATATATAATCTAATGGCCATAATCAGTCTCTCACGGTGACTCTCACCCTAAACCACGTCTTAGCCACTGGACTAGACTAGATGAGTAGATGTGTAAAAGATGCAAATTGTCTGAACAGACGCAATAGTTTAGGCATATGTTTGTTTCCTTGTTTAGAAAACCATCCAACACTACTATTGTGAATTGTCCATTGTGTGAATGTGAAGCTACAGTTTGGCTCTGTTTAGATTGACTTATATAGAGCTTATTTGGACTTATATATCTACGGACATAAGTACGTGTCAGCATGTTTGACAGAACTTATGAAAATAGCTTATGACTAGTTCATAAGTTGTTTTGAAATTTTTTTCATAAGCTCCTTATGATAGCTTATGAAAACAGCTTACAACTTATATAAAAAACAATTTCACCATATTCTCTCTTTGATTATAAATAAAAATAGCTTATGCATAAGCGTTTACATGATAAGTGCTTATGTCAGAAATACTTAAATAAGTTGTTTATCCAAACATGCCTTTTGTATCTTGGACCTGTGTCCACATTGCCTCCAGACAAAGATATTCACACTTTCCAAACACACTAGGTCATTTCGTTTTTTGATTTTCATTAATCACTATGTTAGTTGTGTTTCTGCTCTAATTTTTTTATGCAAAATTACTTTGCGTTTTTAATTATATCTTCTATAAGAGTGACTGAATGTTCATCATAGTTTTGTAAATTGGATCATGATGAGAACCGCTAAAAATGCAGTCGTACTTTTTTTTCCAAACATTTTTATCCTTTGTAATTTTCATTTCCTAATCAAATTTTTTTCAGCCACATAAAAGTATAATATGATTATAATATGATAAGTTATAAAGATTTATATACATGATTTGTTATTATTTATTTTTTTATCTCAATATAATATGATAATTTTATGTAAATTTCAATTTTGATTTGCCTCAATCCTTAATATTTTATATTAATTTTTTACTTAATATATTTAAAAATATTAAAAATAAGAAGATTTAATTATACTTTTGGTTCCTCACATATATATCACAATTGTGCAATTTGGATTCTCTTGTTTTCAATCACACAAACTGGGTCTCTTAATTTTCTTTACATTTACATTTAAGTTTAATTCCTCGGTCAATCATCTGTCCATTTGCTAAAGAAAATTCTTATGTGGTCATGTGGCATCTAAAGTTGGCACTTTTATGCTAAAGTAACTTGCTAGAAAGATGTTGATGTGGATGTGACATGGATGCTAGATCTGCGAGTTGGTCCACCTCACACATATATTTCACATCACTATTGAAGTAGTGCTTAAAATTTAAGGGATCGGTAATCTTCACAGTTGCGTGTGGAGGATATCCGAGTTAAAAAAACACACACACTTAGTATATTTATTTTAAGATAATTAGGACAAGCAGTAATTCAGTTTCACTTCATAAAATATTAAATAACCTTCAATAAATACTAAATGCTAATAATAAATATTAGATATATAACATGTTGTTTACAACCTTTGACGAACCCATATAAAAAGACATTACTCTTTAATTTTAACGCCTATTTTCTCCATTCATAAATACATTGTATTGAACGTTATCAAAAAAGTACATTGTACTAAACATTTTCAAAAGAGTACATTGTACTGAAGTTGCACAAATAATATTTATCCGTTTCTAGTATCCTATGAAATTATTTATATTTATTATATGTCAAATCTATTGGCTTAACAAATATCTAGATATTTTGAATTTTGAATTTAAGTTAGTGCAAAGCAGGTTCTTCTTTTCAACAAAGACTCACACATGCATTTCACCTCACTGTTGAATTAGTGCTTAAAATTTAAGAGATTGGCGATCTCCGCAGTTGCGCGTAAAGGATACCCGAGTTAAAAAAAAAACACTTAGTATATTTATAATTTTAAGGTACTTATTAGGACAACCAGTAGTTCAATTTCACTTCATAAAATATTAAATAATATTCAATAAATACTAATTACTAATAATAAATATTAGATAACCTGCCGTTTACAACCTTTGACGAACCCATATAAGGGGACAATGCTCTTTAATTTTAATGCCTATTTTCACCATTTATAAATACATTGTATTGAACATTATCAAAAAAGTACATTTGTACTGAATATTTTCAAAAAAGGACATTGTACTGAAGTTGTACGGATAATATTTATCCGTTTCTAGTATCCTATGAAATTATATTTATTACATATCAAATCTATTGACTTAACAAATATATAGATATTTTGAATTTTGAACTTTCTCATATCCAAAACACACTCCATATAACCAACATGGTGTCACACAGATAGTAAATACCCGGGTCCCTTAAGCACGATGTCCGCGGTTCGATCCCTCTCAGTGCCTCGAGGGATTAGTGATCTCCACAGTTACGCGTGGAGGATACCCGAGTTCACAAAAAAAACTTAGTATATTTATTTTAAGGTAATTAGGACAAGCAGTAGTCCAATTTCACTTCATAAAATATTAAATAACCTTCAATAAATACTAAATGCTAATAATAAATATTAGATAACCTGCCATTTACGAACTTTGACAAATATGTTAGTGCAAAGCAGGTTCTTCTTTTCAACAAAGACTCACACATGTCCTTCACCTCACTCTTGAATTAGTGCTTAAAATTTAAGAGATTGGTGATCTCCACCGTTGCGCATCGAGAACATCGAGAATACCCAAGTTAAAAAAAACACACACACACACACACTTAGTATATTTATTTAAGGCAATTAGGACAAGCAGTAGTTCAGTTTCACTTTATAAAATATTAAATAACCTTCATTAAATACTAAATACTAATAATAAATATTAGATAACCTGCCTTTTATAACCTTTGATGAACTCATATATGGGGACAATGCTCTTTAATTTTATCGCCTATTTTCTCCATTCATAAATACATTGTATTGAACATTATCAAAAAAGTATATTGTACTAAACATTTTCAAAAAAGTACATTATACTAAAGTTGCACGTATAATATTTATTCATTTCTAGTATCCTATGAAATTATATTTATTATATATCAAATCTATTGACTTAACAAATATCTAGATGTTTTAAATTTTGAATTTTCTCACGTCGAAAATACACTCAGTATAACCAATATGGTGTTGCATGGATAGTATATACACGGGTCCCTTAAGCACTAGGGATTAGTGATCTTCACAGTTGCGCGTAAAGGATACCTGGGTTCACAAAAAAACACACTTATTATATTTATTTTAAGGTAATTAGAACAAGCAGCAGTTCAGTTTGACTTCATAAAATTAATATTAAATAACCTTCAATAAATACTAAATATTAATAATAAATATTAGATAACCTGCCTTTTATAACCTTTGACGAACTCATATAAGGGGACAATGCTCTTTAATTTTAACGCCTATTTTCTCCATTAATAAATACATTGTATTGAACATTATAAAAAAGTACAATAAAAAGTACATTGTACTGAACATTTTCAAAAAAGTACATTGATAATATTTATCTGTTTCTAGTATCCATATGAAATTATATTTATTGTATATCAAATCTATTTACTTAACAAATATCTAGATATTTTGAATTTTCTCACATCCTAAACACACTCCGTATAACCAACATGGTGTCACACAGATAGTAAATACCCGGATCCCTTAAGTACGATGTCCGCCATTCGATCCCTCTCAGTATCTCGAGGGATTAGTGATCTCCACAGTTACGCATGGAGGATATCACAGTTAAGAAAAAGCAGTAATTCAGTTTCACTTCATAAAATATTAAATAACCTTCAATAAACACTAAATACTAATAATAAATATTAGATAACTTGTCATTTATAACCTTTGACAAATACTATGTTAGTGCAAAGCGGGTTCTTCTTTTCAACAATGACTCACATGAGATTCCACGTAGAACACTTAATATCATATTAAAATATTACTTTTCTCAGTTTATCTTTCCTTTTTTGGAGTAAATTTAATGCAAAGTAAATTATAATTAAATGATAAAACCATTGTCTACCCAAAAAACCCATTGTATTCATTGGAGTAATACCGCTTTTGGAACAGTGGGCATATCCTCTATATATATATGTTGGGTGGAATTCTCACTTGGGTATATCTTCTATGTATGCTGGGTGGAATTCTCACTTACACCTACTCGTCTTTGCCAGTGTTTGCTATCGTGTTATTACTGTAAGCACATATAGATATACATATATATATATCTAAGCAAGCCCGTGGCAAAAAATTAACATTACTTTTAATGTTTTCTTCGAGCTAAAATAGTTGTCTTTGTTTTGCCCTTTATTGTGTTTTTTTTATTTTTTGCAGGCTATTCAGCTTTGAAGGAGTTATGGAAGGATCGTCGTCATCGTCATCTGGCTCCAGCAGGGGTGGCCAAGGGCTGCCATCAATTTTGCCGCAACCCATTGCTTCCGAACAGGGAAATGAGACCAATGTCCCTACATCCAATGCTGGTGTACCCAATATTGATCCTGTCGCGAGAAGGTGTGTGTAATTGGGTTTGCAAGCCCCTACTTAATTTACATCTCGAATAAATTATTATTTTAATTAGTTCCCCAAAATATAGGGGTTAGTCAATTTAATTTCTGAAAGGAGCAAAATTCTAAAGTTACTATTGAAATTGAAAACCCCCAATTAATCACATTATAAGTCCCTCCTGGACAATTTCAGAAACTAAGTTAACTAATCCAAAATGATTAATATGTGATTGAAGATTGATCCATTTCAGAGGTTATTTCAAAATTTTGTCAGTTGCAGGGATCAAATTGTTTAACCTCTAGAATCAAGCCAAACTCCTTTGGCTTGATATCTATATTCTAACACTGGTATTGGAGAGTTGGGATCATTTCTTTTTTTTTTTCTCCATTTCTTTCATTATTATACTTTTAGGGAAATAAATGGAATAAATATCACCTATATGTATATCACATTTATGTCATTTATTTTTCTCAAAAGTATAGTAATGGAGAAAATGGAGAAGATCCTAACTCAGTATTGGGGGTCATTTATATCCTAAGATGCATGGAAATATTTTTGCTGTAATTAATAGTACATCATCAATCATCATGCGATGCATTATTGAAGATGGGCTCAATTTATAAAATTAAATTGCATCGACTAGCAAATCTGAGTATTATCTCTGGCATCGTTTAAGGCATACTTAGACGACTAACACAGTAACACATTCGCGTCAGACGTATATATATAAGACTGTACTAAGGTATCTATTTTTTCATGTAGTAAAAGCCATTAGAAAGAATAAAGAATGATTTTAAACAGAAAAAAGCAACATGAGTGAAATTAAAGAAGAGCGAGAATAAATGAAAATACTCACTGGAAATGGATTTTTTTTTTATCGTTATACTACACCTAGTAAATCTAATGAAAGAAACTCTCAACATTCCTTGCATGCACACACCAATTCATGAAATTTTAGATCGAATTGCTAATTTATATACCATTTTATTAAACAAAGATTTTGATATGCAGAAAGCTGATTTATTCACTAGTAATTAAAATTATTTATTTTACTCTTTAAAATGAGTTGTTCAATATTTCAGTAGAGGAGTTAAATCCAAATTTTTTATCCATCACAAACTATTTAATCTTATCTATTTTTTCCCGAGTGCAATTAACTTTAGTTAACTTTTGATTTTGTTGCTTCTATAGACGTCAAGCGAATAGAGAATATTCACATAGATACCGTGTGAAGCAGCATGTTCACGTCCAACAACTCCAAGATCGGGAGAAGTTTCTATTGGTAATTCCATGATCTTTGTTACGTGTGTATTGCTCACAAAAATTTCCAACGAGCTAACTAGCTATAACTTTTTCAATTCATCAAGCAGGGACATATTTCCACGCACACACCGAAGTTGAAATTCTTCAAGGACACTGGATCTCAACTTTCGGTAGAAAACAACTCGTTGAAGGGAGAATTCTCGGAAGCTAGATCATTATTGATAGCTGAATCTGGTTTAATCTTTAATTTCCTACCTTTAATTTCCCTAATGTGTTTTTGCCCTTTTGCGATTTTAATGAATTTTTTTAATGTATATATTTTGTGATTGGGAGAAACTATTCAGATGAGTTGGAGCAACTACAATCACGAGTGGAGCAGCTAAAATTGTTAAAAGAGGCACAGGAAGCCCATATTGCTCGACGAATGAATTCCCGAGACAAGTGATGAATCATGTACATATGCATAGAATAAATTATGGCTTTGCATGAGGGACTATGAAGCCTTGTCAAATTTTGTTTTCTCATCAATCTATCAAGTGCATTGTATATAGTCAATAACTTGAGAGCCAAAATCTTCATAAAATATTTTTCTTGGTGTGCTGACTTGCTTTCTTACATTTTGCTGCCTATGAGAGAAGGGAAAAAGAATGGTGGTATAAACTAGTTTTAAAAACCAAGTTATAACGTTACAATAAAAAAAACCCTCTTTAATTTGGAGAATTACCTAGCTAAAAAGCAGTCAAGTAATAAAAAGGATGGAGACAAAGGGGGATATTTATAAGAATTTATTCGAACTTATCTAATAACATAAATATTTATATTAATATTTGAATATATATATATATATATAATTTATATATAATATTAACTTATTTTAATAAGTTCATTATAAATACTTATAATTAAATTGTATATTCAAATAAAATCCATAAATAAAATATTAATGCATGCACCAAGCAACTACTTTGTATATCATTTTATTTTAATATAAAATACAATATTTAAAATATTATTAAATGTACATTATTAAATTATATGTCTATATATGAATATTTAAATTATCTAAAATTTTGTATATATGAACATCACAATAATATAACATGATATAAACAGTTGCATTGGTTAGTGTTGCATTTTACAAAAAAAAAGTTTAATTGCACTTTAGTCCCTCAATTATCACGATTGTGTAATTTTGATTGTATGGTCCAGATTTAATTCTCTCACCCTCTCATATTAAAACTCCTCTCACTTGATACATCCATATCATCCATATGTGTGTGTGTGTGTGTTATTAATATATATAATTTTTTATTATTAATTAGATTCATTGTTCGGGGTTAAAATTTAGGGTAAGCACCGTCAACAGAAAAAAGATTGACTGATTATAAACTAATATTTCTAGCAAATATGCATGCAACTGACCAAATAGTTAAATTTTAACTACCAAATTTGACAAGTTTTCCAAAGAAAGTAAAATGCAGGGCTGATTTTGGAATCAAGTATTTTAGTTTTAAATGACATCCTTTATTGATAATATCCAATGTATATATGAAGTTTTCTTTTAAAATATAAAATTGATTAATATGCCATATATGTGCTCTCTACATTAACATAGCAGTATGTGATGCAGTATTTATGTGTTTTTTTTTTTTTGATGACTTCAGTTTTTATCTGTATAGAAACTACTAGTGTAAGAAAAGTAATAAAAAGAGAGAGAGAGAGAGAGAGAGAGAGAATTCTTTTCTGTAACGTAAGAATACAAAATTCTTTTTGTGTGGAGAATGTGAAAAAAAAACTTAACTAATTTTTGCTTCTTTTTTTCTTTTCATGTTGTAGTCAAACAAAAAAGACCTGCAAAAAATATGGGAGAAGCTGCAAAGAAGATGTGCATGAGAGCTTCACAGGAAGATCAGCCATGCCCTGAGAAATCCACTACTCTTCTCAAACCCTACTCTTTTGAGGCTCCAACTAAGCTGTTCAGAAGTGCTACTTCATCATTTCAGGTGTGGCAAAAGCCTTCTGGTAATGATGCTGAAGAGAATAACAACAACAACCCACAATTGGATTTGGGATTCAAGCTTGACATTTCCAATAATACCCTTTTTGCCCCAGTTGCAAACAACCATAACAATACTGTGGAGAACCCTCCTATTGATCAAGCTGAAAAGACTATCATTAATGGTAGTTTTGCAACTCTTGGTGCTGGTGTTAATGTTAACACTGGCCTAATTTCTGAAGGACAAGAAGGACAACCCAGCTGCTTAGATCTCATCAATTTGGCCATAGAGGATGACGAAGAATCAAAAAGGATGCAAAAGTATATACTCATAAATTATTATGTATTTTTTTATGTTAAATTGAAAATTTTGTGGTTCAAATTAATGATTTATCTTCTTTTTTGTGTGTGTGTAGGACTATGGCAAATCGAGGTTATTCAAGGAAACACAGAATGAAACAAACTATACGCATTACCAATTTGGAAAACGTAACAAGGAATCTCAGGGTGATCACTGTGAAACATGAATTGAATTGAAGTGTCTGTTTTCTTTATTATGAATGAATGTATCTGACATGCAATTTCTAATGTATCTAATTAACGTATTTTGAGGTTAATTTCCATATGCAGTCAAGGATTAACGACATTCATTTAGAAATTGAACGGAATAAGAATATGCAGAAGCCATTAATGTTAGAGCAACACCAACTCAAATTACAAATAGCTGCTCTTGAAAAGGATAGAATAATAAAAGAAGGTTGTCACTTAATATCTCTCTCTCTCTCTCTATCTGTGTTTTTGTGTCTGTGCTTTTTATATCACTATATATTGTGCTCAATTTATTCTGCTTAATTAATTTTAGCTGAAATCGAAAAGAACATGGCAGAAGTGAGAAGGCTGAAAGAACTCCAATTTAGTCAATTACAAGGTAAAGAAATGCATATTTAATTTTGGATGCTACAATTCAATCTATATTCCTTCTATATATCTTCGGAGAAGTTTTTATAGATTATATTCAGAAGAACATGTTACATAGACAAGACTAGAATACTATCCATGTACATATGAAAACTAGAGTTTGTTTAATGATGTTTCTAGTGATATAGTTATATAAAACATGATGGTTAATTAAGGCCAGGGTACGTACTGTGGTAGTGTGTAGAATGAGCCAAATTTTAAACATATATATTTCTTCCTTTTGACCCCTGATCTTTATTGTTTTGATCATATTGAGCAGCTTATACCGCTTCGGGAGTTCATCCAAAACTGAAGTAGCTAGAGAGTTAAAGTTCGACCAACTGTACTGTGAGATGCAACACCTGTTGGGCTGTCATGCAATGAACTGTTTCTTTTGATATCGCGCTTCATTTTTTTTTTCTCCCTTTTTCTTTCCAATAAGCATCTTCGGAATATTTTTATGTTGTGTCATGGTTTCAGACTTTAAGTGAATTTTGTGCAAGTCAAGAAAGATAAAAAATATTGCTTATTTCCCGACGTGAGACAAGAGAGCAGGGTTATGGATGCATGGAATAGTATATTATGAATAATTCTAAATCTTTTTACTTTTTATTCCTACAAATTTTTCTAATTACTAAATGGAGCAAGTATTAATTGTTTTTTATGTTTTCAAGATATTACTTATATTCTCTTTCTTATTTTATAAAGTAATAGGAGGATATGTAGGAAGATTTATAGGAGGATATAATATTTCTCTATTATGATGTAGAGTATAATTAGACCCATTTTCAAGTTGTTAATTTGTTTTGTTCACCTTGGCCCTTTTAATTTTTTTGCTGACTACGTGAACAAGACATGATTGATCCGTCACAAGGAAAAATTTGTCAAGAAATGGATAAATCGGGTGATGCATCTCGTGGGAAACAGAACAGGTAATTATAGGTATGTTCATACCTCTTGCGCACCGCTTTTGCTATGATCCATTCCTCACATTGCTGTAATGACGTTGTTGGATGTGTGACTCCATAGATGAATGCAATAATTTCATGCACTAGTTAAAAAACCAACATATGTAGATATCACGGAGGATTGATTGTAGGGACATCAACATTATTTTCAATTCGTAATGTAATTTTTCTACATTTATTTATAATAATTTGTGTCATTATATTATCGTTTTTAAAATTATAGTAGTTATATTTTTAAAAACTTTTTCCACACTTTAGTTTTTGTAAGGTATTACATATGTTTAATATATACTTACGAATGAAAATATTTGAAACCTTACTAAGGCAAAAAAAAAAATCTTAAGGTCTCAAAGATTTCAAAATCCCACAGCAGCTTCGTATAAGTAGTGAATATAGAGAAGAACAGGTGAAGGTACATAAAGTTTTTGGGGAGGGAGGTGGGAATAGAAATTTGGGGGTGCCGAAAGAAAACCCTCATGTGCTTATATGTTTGAGTCGTCCAAGTGTTATATAAGAGTAAGCTAACCCAATATGAATTATAACTATATATTGAAAGCTAAAAAGTAAACTTAAGTCCAATACTAATAGTAATTTCATTATGACTTTTTATATCCACACATACACCATTTGTTAAACACACACACTAAAAACTAAAAAGTCTAAACTACCCTCTCTTCACCCTCAAAACCATTGCACTATCCCTCACTTCCGCACAGCCATACACAGATCCGCCGCACAGCGTCGTAGTTCCACGGCTTCGTCGTAATTCCGCGGCTCCGTCGTACTTCCGCGCGTCCATCCCTTTCTTCTCCTTCACATTACCTCGTCGTCGTTCTCCCTTTATAGAAGGTGGTTGTCTCCCTCACAGAGAGGAGTAGTTGCAGCGCCATGACACCTCCGTCTTCATCTCCCGTGGAACTATTAATTCCGCGTATATAAAAAACTACGACACATACGTAATAGTTCCGCGAAAAAAATGCACTCATGGAACTAATAGTTCCACAGAGTATTTTTCACAGGAAAAATACTCTGTGGAACTATTAGTTCCGCGTGTTCATTTTTTACGTGGAACTAATAGTTCCACGGAGTATTTTTCACAGGAAAAATGCTCCGTGGAACTATTAGTTCCACGTAAAAATTGAACACGCGGAACTAATAGTTCCACGGAGTACTTTTCTTGTGAAAAATACTCCGCGGAACTATTAAGTCCACGTAAAAAATGCACACGTGGAACTAATAGTTCCACGGAAATATTAGTTCTGCGTGTGCATTTTTTACGCTGAACTAATAGTTCCGCGCTCGATACGTATGTACCGTTTTTTATATACGCGGAATTAATAGTTCCATGGGGTCCTTAAAACGCAAAAAATTTAACTCGCGATTTTACCTGACGACGGTGAGTTTTCTATTCGGTTGTGCTGCCGGTAGATGCAAGGGAGACTCCTTTGCTTGTTGTTGGAGGGGATAGGGGTGAGTAGAGAAGGGAGAATGAAGAAAAAATTTTAAAAAGATGGATGAAGCAGAACGTGCGCGCGCGGAGAAGAAGAGCAGAGAGGGAAGAAGAAATGAAAGTGAGAAGAAGAAGAAATAAGTAAGGGTATTTTAGGTATTTTAAATGTGTATATGTATTATTAACAAATGGTGTATGTGCGGATATAAAAACTCTTCCATTATTAATATAAGCCCAAGTTTAATTGATTAAATCCATAAAACAAAGCCTTGAATTAGTTGGTAGCCCAATAAGCAATGATTGGAATTCATGATAGCCATGTACCACCTTTGTCCGCGTTCCCGAAGGCAAGATTAAGAGGATTCACGGCATGTCAAGCCCTGATAAGATCACGGTCACGTGCTCCATTGCTTGTGTGGGCCCCTGTCAATAGTATTGCAAAAATGGAGAAATAGAATCAATGAACAATGTAGCTCAAAATAAAGATTTAGTCGAATATGATTCATATATAAAAAGACCTGATTAATTCTTTACAAAAAAATAAGTAGGGTTAGCAAAATTAAAAAAATATAAATATGACCTTTTGTCATATAAATCTATTAATTATGCAGATAATTAGAAAGGAGAATTATTATATAATAGGATTTTAAAAATATCAATAAAAATATTTCTATTAATCAATAATATTTCTTAGAATACTTACAATATAGAGATATAGAATCTAAATTCTTCTATTTTTATGATTTAAATTTTAAACATTTATTTTAATATTAATAATGTTACCAAAAAAATAATATTAATATTAACAAGGTTTTTTTATTATAGTATTAATTAGAATTTTTAGGGATTTGAATAAGAGAAATATGATATTTGCGTATCTCATGTATATGCCAATATACAAACTCCCGTACTGTCACCAAAAAAAAATACAAACTCCCGTACATTTTTTAAAAAAGTTTACTATAAAAAATATAATAATTATATAATATAAAAAAAACGCGTACAATGTACAAACATTGCTTCCAATTATATGCAAAATTGACCTAAACTTTCCTTTATTATACTCGTTTAGAAATTTTAAATATATCTTACTTTTTTTTTGGTCCAATAAATATGTCTTACTTATAAAATAAATAAATATTTTAATTTCAGTCATTTTTTATTTGGTCAAAGAAAACATGGAAACCTGGGCCAGAGCCCAGTCCAAAGCAAACAGACTCCACTTCAACTCCCCAGATTACAATTCATGCACAAGCCCCATACACAGCGAACCAATAAACACGGGACTGCTAACATTAACAACAACCAATCAGAAGGAAATGTGATTTTTGCGTATATTTTAATGGTCATATTAATTTTTAGGCATTTGATTAAGGGAAATGTGATATTTGCATATCTCATTCCCATACATTTTTAAAAAAGTTTACCAAAGAAAAGTATAATGATTTTATAATATAAAAACAAACGCGTACAATATAATTTTCTAGTTATATGTAAAATTGACCTGAGCTTTCCTTTATTATACTTGTTTAATGATTTTAAATATAATTTATTTATAAACAAGTTCAAAATATTTTAATTTTAGTCATTTGATTAAAGAAAATGTGATATTTGCCTGTATTTAAATGGTCGTATTAATTTGTAGCTAGGCATTTGAATATTGATGGAAATATGATATTTGCATATCTTGTATATATGCCAATATACAAACTCCCATACATTTTTAGAAAAAGTTTGCTAACGAAAAATATCATGATTATATAATATAAATAAACGCGTACAATGTACAAAACATTACTTCTGGTTATATATGCAAAGTTGACTACCACCGGAGCTTGGATGAGATGATACGGGTCTCTCAAGTTTAACCAAAAATCCTTGGTTTGAATGAAAAAAAATGCAAAATTGACCTCAACTTTCCTTTATTATATACCTTACTTATAAAAAATAAATAAATTTGTTAATTTTTTCCCCCTCAAAGTATCCTCTCATCCGATAAGCTAAAGACTGATTAATATTGTCAAAGTCAATCATTGACCAATATGGGTTTATATTTACCAAAATTTAGATTCAAAGATTTATTTAAATTATTTCATTATCAAAAGCAGCCTCGTCAAGAGAATTAATGAGAAACATTCTTCTTCTTTTTTTTGGTCAAAGGAAATATTCTTCTTTTTTTGTTTTTAAAGGAATTATTCTTCTTTTTAGTAGGATGAGAAATATACAAAGTACATTAACTATTTTGTGTAAAAAAAAGTACATTAATTATTGTATGCATGAATGTTTACTAATAACCTTATTGTAGCCTTAATTAATTAGATCTATATATTATAACTATGTACATTGATTAAAGACAAAAAAGATCTTATTATATTATTAAAATATTTAAACATTATTGTTATTTTTAAAAAACTCCATCATATAACAAGTTTAAATATAAACTAGGCTTAAATATGTTTCAGGTCCTTCCAAATTTGACCGTTTTGATTTTAGTCTCTAATAATTTTGGTCAAACTTTTTTAGTCCAATAAATTTTTTTTGTTTGATTTTAGTCCTTTTAGTGATTTAGGGCTGAGGTGGCATGGACACGTCATCTCATTAATCTGACATGTCATATTCAAGTGCCAACTAAGCATGCCACGTATATAGGGTCAAATTTGCAGGGACTAAAATCAAAACTGGCTAAATTTACGAGGACTAAAATCAAAACAAACCAATTTTTTTTTCCCTCAATCTCCACCACCACCGCCACCACCACCCCCACTCTCTCTCTCTCGTTTTCTCTCTCCTCCCACCCCCACCACCACCACCACTACCACTACCACCACCACCTTCTTCCTCCTCCCTCCACCCCCACCACCAAATTTTTTTTCTTCCCTCCATTTCTACCACCACCACCACCCCCACCACCCCGACTCTCTCTCTCTCGTTTTCTCTCTCGTTTTCCAACTCACCCTGGTTTGAAAGGTCCTCTTTTTCTTTTCTTTTCTTTTCTTTTCTTCTCTTCTTCCTCATGCATTGCATCCTCAACCCGCCTCACTCCTGTCTCTGTCTCCATCCTCTCTCTCTCTCTCTCTCTCTTCTCCACGCGGCTCTGTGATTACTTCCGCATCCACTCCTTCTTGTTCCCACCCTGTTCATCATCAATTTCTTCAATTCTCTCACTTCACCCAAAATTCTCCGTACACTTTCCCCCCATTTTTCACACTTCAACCTCTTTCTCTTCCTCTCCACTTAAGTGATCATTATCACCATTCACTTCATCTATTTTTCTTCTTCTTATAAATATATAAAATTTACTGCAAGCTCCTATTTTTCTCATCTGGGGTTTCTCCTTCTCCAATCGCCTTCCACTTTTCGGACTCTCTCTTCGTTGGAGCAACACATACTGGCAAACTTGAAGGTGGTGGGGGTGGAGGGAGGAGGAAGAAGGTGGTGGTGGTGGTGGTGGTGGTGGGGGTGGGGGTAGGAGTGGGAGGAGAGAGAAAACGAGAGAGACAAAACGAGAGAGAGAGTGGGGGTGGTGGGAGTGGTGGAGATGGAGGGATGAAAAAAAATTTGGTGGTGTGGGTGGAGGGAGGAGGAAGAAGGTGGTGGTGGTGGTGGGGGTGGGAGGAGAGAGAAAACGAGAGAGAGAGTGGGGGTGGTGGTGGTGATGGTGGTGGTGGTGGTGGTGGTGGCGGCGGTGGTGGTGGAGATGGAGGGAAAATTTTTTGGTCTGTTTTGATTTTAGTCTCTGTAAATTTGACCAGTTTTGATTTTAGTCCCTGCAAATTTGACTCTATATACGTGGAATGCTTAGTTGGCACTTGAATATGACACGTCAGATTAATGAGGTGACGTGTCCATACCACCTCAGCCCTAAATCACGTAAAGGGCTAAAATCAAACAAAAATGTTTTTATTGGACTAAAAAAGTTTGACCAAAATTATTAGAGACTAAAATCAAAACGGCCAAATTTGGAAGGATATGAAACATATTTAAACTTATAAACTATGAAAAAAAACTCTTTGTAATGAACGAGTGTTATTTCCAATTTAAAAAATATATTATTTATATTTTAAAATTTGAACTTAAATTTTATTTATTTTTCTTTGTAACATGCATAATATAAAAAGATGATTGTATTATAAAAAAGGGTTTACACGTTGAAGTCAAATCTTTTAATTTCCCACTTGTGCTATCCAGTCCATAAAATGCACTTATAAGATCTCAGAATCCCATTCGAAAAAGAATTCAATTCCATCATTTTTACATAAAAAAAATAACCCAAGAGATTCAAGACACGTGGATATATACTAAGAAATATTAATTTGAACCATTAGACATGGCATTGGGAAATTACGCTTGGCCCATGTCTTAATTTGCCATCCTCTTTGGTAACTCTCCAAATTTGGTAATTATCTGGTCGTAAGATATTACTCTCTCCGGACTTGTATATAGACAAAAAAACTAATTTATGCTAATTAAACATATTAGTTAATTTTATTGATTTTATTAAAAAAATAGACTTCATTCTCTAAATTGTCTTTAACGAAAGAACCATTAAAATTAAAATTTACATTAAATAAAAAATATTTTGTAGAAAATAATTCATTAAATAAGGTAAAATCATTTATGATTTGCATATATTTTAGACTATTACATTTGAATTTTTTTTTGCTTATATACGAGTCCGGAGTGAGTACCAATATTTTTTCAAACTTATACCCTTCTCGTTATCACACTATTCATCAATGAAAAAACCGATTTAGCGAAGATTACAAATTTGACAGAATCAGCTAATTAGATTCAAATCTGTACAGAGATAAGGTATATACATTTTTCCTAATTATGCTGGGTGCCTTTGTTACAGTTTAAGTAATACACATCAGAAATACCATTTTCTGGCAAATAAAAAAAATTAATTAATTTGACTAATCCACCAAACACAGTAGGTTAATCCTATATATTATAAATTGATTAATTAATTGTAGGGAATAAATTCTATTCAGGTAATGACATATATTGTTCTTTTTCAATGTGGCAAACAGTATATAAACTAAACTAAGCTAAAATAATAGAGGGGACAAAATCTCCTCTCAAAAGATAAAACATTTAATAATTACACATCTTAATATTTCATTAATGAAAGGGTGAGGTTCACTTAACCAACTCGTGTCCTTGTTGTATATATATGTATAAAAAAATTAACAGGGGTAAGTGACATTGCAAGTCAAAATTTAAGGTGTCCATGAAGGAAGAAGGTCAGGGTGTGAGTCCAGTATCACCTAAGAAATGGGGCTTATAAGTCGGGGGTTCTCCCATCCAATGAATTAATCTTTTGGGATGAGCGCTATCATCTTGGCTTATGCTTATAACAATTTTTTTTAATTACCTGTTAAAATTTGTGTGAATTTGAGTCTCTTAATTAAATTTAACAGTAATGTCTCTTTGTTGTTGTTGGATCCATGTAGTCGACTCCGTTTAGTGGGAAAAAATTTGGTTGTTGTCGTCGTCGGCAATCATCGATACCTCTTTTTTTTTTTATTGTTAATCATTGTTACCTCTTTTTTTTTGGTCAACTCATTGATATACCTCTTTGTTTGTCACTTCTTAATAGACAAAATGCGGGACTTCCCAAAGAGAACGATTGATGGAGAGGTGTTGCCACTAGAAGAGCAGCAACCAGGGCCCAAGAAGCCCAACATGGAGGTTGGACACTTTTCATCATCATCCAGGAAGATGGGCCTAACTGGTATTGCGGAAGCAAGTAGCAGTGCAGCAGGCAAGGAACATCCTCATCTTGCAAATTTCAATAAAACTGCTGCACAAGACAACAATATTGATTTGACCAAAAAAAAAGACAACAATATTGACATGAACATAGAAAACCCAAATCATGATGATCTTGTTGCTGAGAAGATTAACCCCGTGATCAATGGCGGTGATGACAACGCTGCACGAACTGATGAACCCCAACCTGGCTCGGGTAGCAACACTCAATCAGAAATGGATGAAAAAAGGCTCAAGAGGTAAAACGGTGCCACTTACACTTGTTAACAATGTAAAGCATTTTGCAGAGAAGTTAAAACAGGATGGAGGCTCTTTGACTGTGATGGTTATGCCCTCCCGTAAAAGTGAAAAAGAATTTATCAAAATATACATCAATTATGAGTTATATCTAATATTAAAAAAAATTAAAATTTACAAGTCATCAGATTTTTTTTTAAAAAAATAATCGTATGTAGGACATACGACTTCCTGTTTTGTAAAAAAATATTTATTTATGAAATTGTATATGAAAAATACGATTCATAATTATTTTTGTAAAAATTGAATAAAAGTCGTCTTACCAATTTTATTAAAGCTCTTTTTGGTAAGTCTAATCCGCTAGTTTATAACGGATTTGACTAATGAGTTTGACTATCAAATAATAATTTTTCATAAAAAAAATTTGTTTTTGTTTTGACAAAAAAAGAGTTGTTTGATAACATGTAGGTTATGGGCTATAGCGTTTCTAGTAGCTTATAATATTTTTTCAGTATTGCTTCAAGTAGTGTTTGAAGTTACTGTTTATAGCATATTATTTTTTCTCATTTTTAACCTTATTATTTTTATTAATTTTTCTTCTATCCTCTATTATTATCCTTATTGTTATATATCTATTATTATGTTGCACTACACAAACTATATTATGTATATTTTTTTTGAGAGAATATTATGTATATTGTTAATTAAGTATATTTCTGTGAGTGTATATATATGTAAGATAAATGAAAATAAAATTTAATATAATGTTTTTAACCAATAATTTTATTTTAATGATAATAAATTAAAAAGTAAATAAATAAATAAGACTATTAAAATATAAATTTCAAAATTTAAACTAATAAGTATCATAATAATTAGTTTAATTATTATAAATTTACAAAAATTATATATAAACATTTTATCATATTTAATATTGGTTAAAGAATTGTAAGCATTATTGTCAAAAAGAAAAAGAAATGTAAACATTAATTAAAAATGTTCATTTATGCGATTTTACATTTATCACTTAGTTTAACTAACCAAATATTTCAAATTCAATAGCCGTTAGCTTATCTACTATATGTTCATCCGGTATCAGTTAGCTTATCTGCTATTCACTTATTCCTTTTTTTTTTTAAAATCAGACCCTAAAAAAACACTTGTAATTTTACATCATCCAATAAAAAAGCCCAATATGGAACATGACAAATGCCATGTGTTTAATGTTATGTGTTTGATGTATACAAGGCTAAAGTGTGATACAAGCATTTTGATTACAGCAATAGTATGTTAGAATGGAGGTTTAAAAAAAAGGAAATAAAAGGTAAATTTTTTGTTTTTGAATTAATAGAGGTTATATTTTTTTGGTTTATACCCAAAGTATCTTAGGGAAAAAGGAGCCCTAGACTAATCTGTATTTAGCTGAGAGGTAAATAAAGACTGACCACGGATTGTTCCATATCTATGGATCAAACTCAGGTACTAGTTGAACCCGTTTCCTTTGTGATTAATTTCATTCTAAAAGTTAATAAATTATATAATGTTTAATTTGTATTTTTTGATAGACAAGAGTTAAAAAATTAAGAAAAAATGAAAGAAAAGAAAATTAATAAAACACGAAGCTACACATCTCTGGCGGCGGTCCATTTAGAACAAGCAGAGGATTCTCCTAATCGGTACTCCATTTCGCTAAGAAATCGGCACAGAAATCGTCTTCGCAAAAGGTATGACTCATTTAGACTAGCATCTCTGTAATCTATCATAGATATACTCAGCACAATTGGAGCATACTGATGCAGCAATTGCTGGTTGAGTAAGGAGTGAGAGCGACATCATGGAATTAGAGAGGCAAAAAAGGTTTTTGATTCTCCTTTCCCATGCGAGGTCCAACTTGTGAAGCACTGCGATGAGTGGTTCTGCGTAGATGTTGTCAGCTACGCCCAAAAAATTGATGAACCCAGCAACCCATTCACCATTGCCCTGCCTAATCAGGCCACCAGCCTTGCTCGTCCGGGATTACCAACACTACTGCCATTATTGAGAACTAATTTGTTTAAAACAATTTATCAAAAAACAAAAAAATTTCTTCACATATATACACACTTTGGTTAAAAAAAACAAAATCTTTACACTCCTCTTCCTTTTCCTCCAAATTTGTTCATCCAAACATACCATAAAGGGTTGAAATTAAAGAGAATTGAACATGGCATTTTGTTTTATCTACCTAAAGCTCTCTATTCTCTAGACGTGCTCTGCACCTATGATAGATTTTACAACTTTTATCTTCTCTTGTTCTCAGAATGATAGCAAATCGAGCATCTGCACAAAGATCCAGAATGAGAAAAAACAAATATCTTGCGGATTTGGAAGAGCAAGTAAAATCTTACCAGGTTCATACATATTAATATTTGTTTATTAATTCTTGAAATGCGCTGTCGCTTATGGTTTTCCCTTATTAATTAGTTAATAATTAAGGTAAATTCTATGGTACCCATGAGAGTTTTTTGGGTTTGGTACCCATATTAGGTGGCTCAATCAAAACATGAATGCATGCGCTAGCTTGTGTGTTGCTGTGGTGTTTACATATAGCACAATACTTTTGCGGTTTTGGTATATGCAGAATAAGATATCTCTCCTTCATCCAGAAATTGAAGCCTACAAAAATCGTCAGCGGTTGTTGCAGATTGAGCATCATCAATTGAAACTACAAATGGCTGCTCGTGAAAAGGAAAGAATACTTCAAGAAGGTGATAGCATGGTCCAGTTTGAATAAATTTCTCCAAAAGCAATTTTAATATGTGTTTTTTAACTAATAACTTTTCATTTAAGTTAAAATTAACTTTTGTTCTTCACATTTTACAAAAGTTATCTTTTTTAACTTCTTTATAAGCACTTATCTATTTATTAATTACTATTTAACAACTTTTTGTTTTTTGCATATATGAGAAAATTAAGATGTAATAAGACTAACTTCTAAAAAGTAAAAGCTGGAGCTTTTGCATCCAAACAGACGTGATCTCTCTCTCTCTCTATAGTTAACTTTTGTGTCTCTATACCATTATTTTCATGAGTAATTATTTTCATAAGTAATAACTTTTAATCAAACGGTAAGTTTTAGAATATAATTATCCGATTAATATTTATATTTAATAGTGTAACATTGCTAAAGTATTACACCGGTATAATTTGGTCTCTCGTCGTGTGTATATATATATATATAAGAATTAATAAGATCAGTTCTGTTTTTCAGTGGAGATTGAAAAGAACAAAGCTGAGGTAAATAGGCTGAGCGAGCTTCAGAGGAAATTAATAGTTGAGGCACGGGCGAAGATGCAGAACATGGGTGCTGCTATGCAACTTATGTCCAATAATTCGAACTTGGATCCTTCCTCTGGCTTTGGACGGTCGATTTCCCTAAACTCAAATCAAGGTTAGAAAGTTTGAACAGAGCTAATATAGAAATGCTTTTACTAGCTTTTATTTATTTATTTATTTTATTTATTTTATTTTGTTGATCAAATGGTTCTGTTCTGGATTTCGTTTATTAATTTGTTTAACATTATTCATAAGTGAGGATGTTGGACCTCTTAAATCTGTATGTGTAGTGGATATAATTATTTTAATGCCAAAAGTTGTTGTAAAATGACTTTTTTTATCAAGTTAGATTTTTTTATCAAGTGTTGTAAAATGATTTATTAAAGGGGGGATGGATATTAAATATTGCTGCTCGCATCGCACCACATTTAAAATAGTTTAAAAGTCACCATTTTTCGGTTCTTCTTAAAAATTGTTCTCCTGTGTTGTGTGTGAAATTGGACCGGGAGCGAGTGGGGGACGAATTCCAACATGAGAAATGTAGATTTCTCCCCTATTGTGTATTATCTTTTTAACTATTGTTTACTGTTTATATATCATCCCACTAAAATATTACTCTTCGTATATGATCATTTTAACTTATTCATGAAAATTAAGAAAGTTGATTAATTTAGTTAGTAACATGAAATTTGTTAACAATTTATATTCTCTCCGGACAATATTAATTCACCCTATATACACCCACAACATATTTTTTACTGCATCATACTACCCATATATATGTTTATGTATACATTGTTTTTTGACTATAGTTTTGGTTTCATAACAGCTCAAAATGGAGTAGGAACATCAAGATTGCAAACTGCTACAAGCCAAGAGCCAGAAAATCAGAGCCAGATGTGGATGGGTAGATGGAATAATGGACAGATGTCAGCTCCCAATTTGAACATTGTGAAGTCCGAGCCAGCAGACTAATAATATGCGCCATGGTTAATTAATTACTTTATTATGAACTTGCAGTACAACAATATTTTCAATTTCCTTCTCTTTTTCGTTTTTGCCACCCCCTCGCGCGAGAATAGGTTGCTTATTGTTACATATTTTATCTATCTGCTAGTGCTTGAGGTGGATTATATATTACTAAAGCCACAAAAACTCAAGTTAGCTTATGTTTTGATGTATTTGCGCTTCATGGTATTTATCGAACATAAATTGTGTTGTTGTTGTTGTTGTTTTTTTTTTTGTATACTTAAGATTCAATTGTGAATGCATAAACATATTGGTATGCAGTGACGTTTATCTTTTAGTATATGTTGGACAAATTTGTGTTTAGTGAAGCGATGTAACTTGTAGATTGGATTGCATTGATTTTGAGATAAAATATCATTTTCAAATCTTTTCGATTTTGTTATTTGACCATCCATTGGTTTGATTTTAAGATCAAATTAATCCAATGCAATCCAATTCAATTTATTTTGATTTGAATTGAATTGGTTTTCAATTTTTCAAAAGAGACTACAAATATTAAAATAAAGTATAGAATACATAACTTAATCCAACAATATCAAATACATTTCGTATATAACTATACATTCCATAAATACCCACTCACCTTGTATTAACTTTAAACATGCAAGGGGATAGGACACTATCACAATCTTTTATATTCTAACTTGCAAATCTAGTAAACTTTTTCACACCATTCTTATATTCCATGATAGACTATATATTAACATACATCTATTTTCTATTTATTCTTTACTGAACTATATTTCTTAAATCTCACATGTTATACTTGACAAATTAAATTTTGGTGGCATTTTTCTTTAATCTCCAAACAAGACTCAAACGCGTGATGATACATATCAATCACGAAGTATGCACCTATAGAATAAAGAAAATGTTCCGAAGTATTGAATTTTATCAAATTTGAACCTTTTTCGTTAGTTATTTAATAACTATATGAATTTAATTATTAGCACTGTTTATCTTTAAAATTATTGATAAACCATTGGGATATAGAGGTGATAAACTTGAGTAATGTTTATGATGAAAGCATAAATTGTTATTATCATTATTATTAGTTTGGTAAAATCTTTAAAATTATTGATAAATGGTGGTTTTATCAATTTTATGAGAACTGATTAACACATGGGTCAGTTACTTCAACCAATGTTTAAAATTGGTATAAACAAAAAATTAATAAAAAAAGTACAGAAGAAAACTAATCTTTACTGGCATGTCATTTTGATAAATTGGCTGTACTAATGATTCGCAATTTGTCCCCAACTAGCCAAGGATCAGTTTCTGATCAGAATGGAGGGTTCTTCTCGTGTGCACTTTGCACTGGAGACAGCTATCACATTTAGCCTAATTAGTGATGCGTCCCTTAATTACCGTTTCAAAAAGGTATGCAACATTGTCTGGATAAACCAACTTTTCACACATTACAACATCAAAATTAACGAGGCTAGCTGCAGAAATTTCAATTGACCAAATTACCCAATCGAACTACGAAAAGTTCCCCACCCCTACACACATGTAAGAGTACATTAGCATAAACTTACATGGAAAATACTACTTTTAGAAAGGAAATTAAAAAAAGTTAAAATAATTAAGTTGTATATGAGATATACGATTTTATAACATTTTTTATAATTATCGTAGCACATACAACTTGTATTTTAATTTTTCACATATATAGTTCTCTTTTTGTGTTGGTTTAATCTGAGTCGAGTTGGGTGGACACATATAATGAGACAAAACTCCCCCCAACGCCTATCTTATCCATCCATAATATATAATTTTCATATATATGCGGCAAGTAGTTTTTTTAATATTAAAGGGAAGTCGTATTTGTCATGCACGAATTATACACCGAGGGCGAGTTGGTACATATTTTGTCACGTGCGCGAATGGAAAAATTGCACGAGAGGATTATCTCATCCCAGCAAACAAGCCTATCTCAAAATGGAAAAATCATTTTTAGACACTCAAAATTTAATCTAGAGAGAGATAAAGAATAAAAGAGAGATGAGTAGTAGATGTGATAGATGAATAATGTGACGAGAATAAATAAAAAAAGATATTTTAGATAGATGTTGGAGATTAAGAGATGTTAAAAAAGATATTATAGTATATGATTGATATTTTTCCTTTTAATTTATAAAAAATGAATCTATTAATTATAAGATTGAAAAACTTTCTGAAATTAGAAGGGCAGAGAAAGGAGGGATACATTTGGTAATAATCAAATGTGGTGAAAATTAAAACAAATAAAAAAATATACAAGAACATCTCCTTAAATACAAGAAGAAAAAGAGTACGGGGTGATTGTGAAACTGTGAGTAGAAATTCCTCCCCTTCTCTCTCATATATACAAGGATTCAAGTTTCTTTTAATTTCATTATTGAGTTCTGCATAAATATATTTTATTGTGCATGCATATCTATCTATCTATCTATCTGATCTGAATGAATCCATGTCCTCTTGTCATTTCTTCTTAAGCAGAAGCACAGATAGCATCGATCGATCGGTGAAATGGAAGGTAGCAAAAAAGAAATGACCCATGTCCTTTTTTCTCAGATGGCTCCAGCTAAACCCCCTTTGGGCTCTGGTTCACCATTTCAAGCACACAAGGTAGAGAACCCTCCAACTAGTACTACTGGTGCAGTTTCAGGGGCTACTACCCTTCACCATTTTACTGCACAACCTGATCAAGCAGAAGCAGCAAAAGCCAAATTGGGTCTTAATTTTGACCCAAACATGGATCCTAAGAAGCTCAGGCGGTAAGGGTAATCAATTTCATTTCTCATGTTAATGTTAATTAATTACATTTTACACACTATACATGTCAATATTAAATTTCGATCTCTGCAGAATCATGTCCAACAGACTCTCAGCACAGAGATCAAGGATGAAGAAGTTGCAATATTTGGCCAATTTGGAATTGCAAGCCAAAACTTATGAGGTGATTAATGTCATTATTCTTTTTTATAATTAAAAAAAAAACATGTTTGTGTATCAATAGTGTCAAATATCTAAGATAATATTTGAGATTATCATATACATATATATGTATGTAAATTAATTAATATGCAGGCTCAAATAGTTGGTCTTCAACCACAACTTGAATTCTACCAAAGTAAGAAGCATTCCTTGTTGTTGGAACATGAGACATTGGACCATCAAGTGGCCACTCTTCAGAAAGAAACGTTACTCAGAGACGGTAATTAACGTTATATATTCATTCTAGCTTAGCCCTCATGATCCTCCATCATCTCTGTTCTGTTTGCACGTGGTTTATGCGACAGTGTAATGTTTTGTATGCCAGTGCGTGCTCGCGCACAAAAAATTAAGTTGTTTTTTCATAACAAATAGCATAGCATTAATTAGAGAGTACTAGAGGGGATTACATGATTTTATTAATTTTGCGGTGTGTTAATTGTGATCAGCTGAAATTGAGAAGAACAAACTGGAAGTGAATATGCTGAGGGAACTCCATGTCATGCAACAAGAGCAATTAATGCAAGAACAAATGAATGCTAGTCTGCAGCCTCCAATGTCCAATGATCCCATCTCAAATTGTTATTCAAACCCACATCAAGGTTAGAACATGTTATCATATGTGAAAAATAAATTAATTTTAGAAATTGTTTGTTACTACTACAACCACTATACCAGCAAGTTGGGAATCAATTAATATAGTACGTCTTATATAATTACATTAACCAAGAGTGAAACAAATGAAGAAAATATAAGATATACAAAACTCGTATATCTAAAACCTCAAGATATTGAGCAAATAAAGATGTAGTATTGATGTCTCAATTGTGACGTATTGCTTAACCCATTTTCGCCCGACTTTTAGGCTTCCACCGAACTTCAAACATGCAAAACAGACGTTATAATTGATATTATAAAAATATAGTTACGCTATATTGCATGAAAGAATAGGGACCAGTGGCCGTACAAGGTTGGTGGACAATCATAAAAGGCCACATTGGTTTTGTCATATTTCGTGCGTAACATTTGGACGTACGATTATGCATTTCTGTTAAAAATGTTGAAGCGAAGAAGACATTAATAGTACACGTCCAAGGATACACATTAAGCAATATAGCAAGAATTAGTTCTCGCACACATAGGAGTGAATTTTAGCCATAAAATCAAATTATAAAAAACTAAGATTAAAACATATATACTAATTGTATGCCAGACGTTGTGAAGTAAGGCCTTAAGTTAGCTTTTGTCAGTCAAATATTGTAGTAAATAAGACAACAAAAATTGCACGAGATGTAGAAGGGCAACAGTTACTTACTCCCTCCGTTTTAAATATAAGCAAAAAAATACATGTATCTGAACCAAATATAGTCTAAATACATGTACTTTTTTTGCTTATATTAAAAACGGAAGGAGTATATTTTGTTTTCTTGTCTGGATTACAATGATGAAGAAAACGCAGACTCCGGATTCTTCTCACTATAATGTCCCCACTAAGCAAGATCGTTTCTTTGAAATCAGTAAGGTATAGTTATTTTTAAATTCAAAAATGATATTTAGATGTCTCAAATCCAATTAACAAGTCGAGAGAGATAGAAATAAAAAAAATAATTAATAAAAAAAGAGAGAAATAGAAAGAGAAATAACTATTACATAGATATTGAAAATTGAAGGACTTTAAAAAATCACGACTCTTTTAAATTTTAAGGAGAGGAGCATGGGCCCTCAACCCTTCCTTCTAAATTTTTTAATAAAAAATTATAAATATAGTAGTACTGTAATTTTTATATATTTAAAAAATATGTACCTTTGTGATACATGTGTTAAAGTTTTGTTTATTCCTCCCTTAAATTATGCTTTCTGATCTGTCCCAAAACATACTTTGAATTTGATTAATTGACTTGTTAAGCTTATTTTGATAGAATCTTATATATCTGACAACTAATGTGCAAGCCAATCATTTTGTAACTCTTACACACCAAACTTTACATACTAAATACATGTATTGCACCTGCTAGCTTTCATTGCTCACTCTTTTCGACCCCCCCCCCCCCCCGGGCCGGATGATCATATCCTTTTTCCTTTATTTCTTTTAAATTATGAATTTTATTCAAATCGGTATTTAAACTGTTATTATTCATAAATATTAAGGTTTTGTTTGGTAAAAAGTAACGGATAGCAGATAGCTTATAGCGGATAGCGGATAAGCTAGCGGGATAACAGATCTGGTAGCAGATAGCGGCTAAGCTTATAACGGATAGCTGATAGCGGATAAGCTACTAAATTGAATTTAAAGTGTTTGGTAAAATTAGCGGTTAAACTAGCTGATAAATGTAAAATGACATAAAATGATATATTTAATTATTGCTTATATTTCTTTAATCAATATTATAATAAATATTAAATATGGTAAAATATTTATAAATAATAAACTAATTATTATTATATTTAGAAGTTAAAATTTTAAAATTTATATCTTAATGATATTATTTATTTATTTACTTATTATCTGTTGTAACTTCATTAAATACTTTTTATTGGTTAAAAATATTATATTTAAATTTATTTTATTTCATTTATAGTTGTATTTATTTACTTGTTTATTCATTATCATTAAAATAATGTATTTATCTATTTTTTAATTATTATTATTATAATAATCTTTTATTTTATTTAAGAGATGATAGGGAATGAATTTAATAAAAATGATGAGGATAAAAACGAGAGAAAAAATCACACGCTATCTGCTATAAGCTCAAACGCTACTTCAAGTAGCGTCTGAAAAAACACTAAACGCTACTGAAAAAATGTTAAACGCTACTCGTTATCAAACACGTCTATTTTTTTAAATTTGTTAACCGCTAGTCAAATCTGCTAGTCAAATCCACTAATCGCTAACAGATAAGACTTGCGGGAGCCTAAAAATACATGGTACAAGTACAAATTTTAAAACCACAACCTTTTGTGTGTCCAACATTTTTCTCCTGAGTTTAAGTAATTGACTGTCGAGTATCAGGTAAGGCTATATCAAGCAAAAAAAAAAATTATAATTTAATTTAGATTGAACGAGCTGGATTCGTAAAAGGTTCAATTCAAACTATTTGGCAACAATTTATATTATTAATTTCTTTTTTTTTTATACAAATTTATATTATTAATTTCTGTTTTCCATGATGCTTCAATATATACATCTAAATGATCACTCCAATCACATGAAATGTATATAACCTTAGATCTTTGGTAATATAAGTATATAAATGTCAATGGAATATTGGAACTGATCCACCTTTTAAATATTTTTTGTTATATGGACATCAACACGTTTACCTAAATATAGTTTTATTAAAATAATATTGGTCCCTGTTGCGCGTGTAAACGTTTGTGCAAGTATACACAGTCAAACAAGTAGTAAAGTGATAATAAGATCCTTCCCACGGAGATTGAACACGGTTAATTTCAATAAGTTTCCAAGTTGGTTATTCTAATTAGTGAGCAAAGAGGGTAACAAGTAACATCTTCAATTGTTTTGTTAAAACAGAATTTTAAGTGATAATATGACAGTAAAAATGCAGATTAAAGGTTATGAAATCAGAGGTTTAAAAACTGGTTAGGGACACTACTTCGTTGCAAAGATTTTTACAGGGTCAGGAATGCTACAGCATCACAGAGCATCTGGGTCCAGAGTTCAGAAAAAGAGTGTTTTCCAACACGTGACAGCAGGATTCATTAAGTTAATCTTATTCCTAATTTCACATTAAATCATCCCAGTCCATTTAAGATCAACTCAGCTACCCTATGGACTTGAATATGTATTCCTATCATATTCAACATCAACTAATCTTCCAATTAATTAACTTGATCCATATTCATCAAACATTTCCACTCACTAACTCTTCCGATATTAATGAGCTTTCATTCAAGCTAAGGTGATCAATCTCAACTCAAATATATAAACAAGCATCATAGTTTAATGAAAGAGCTAAACAAAGCATATAACTATTCCATACCCATAAAAATATTTACAACTCCATAGTTCCCTAACCAAGAGAAGCTTAGCTCATATTGAGCATAAGTTCAACAAAAACAGAAAATAAGAGCAGAGACATGTTTTACCTAATGAAGTAAAAATGGAATTACAGAGTTAAAGAAAAGAGTAGGAAAGAGGCATAGAACTCTTCCAAGCTTGTCCTCTAACTTGGTCTTCTCTTCAACTTCAAACCTCTAAAAATGGTGGATGAATGGATAGAGGATGAAGAGGAAGATGGAATATGGTGTGTGATGATAGTGGCGGCTGGGTCTCCAGAGGAATTAAGGAATTTTCCTCTTTCTAGGTCTGCCCCCTTCTGTCCAGCCTAGGCCCTCTTTCTCTCTCCCCCTTTTTGGGTCTCTTTTCCTTGCTTTTTGGGCCCCTTTTCTTTCCTTCTTGAGGAGCATTGAATTGGCCCAATTACACCTCATCTCATTAATTTTGTGGGGACCACAGAATGCTCTTTCCCTTGCCTAGGTACTGCAGTGTGTGCTTAATATGAGACTTTTCTTCATGTGTTCGCACAAAGTGCTACAGCATGCTGCAGCATCTTCTACTGTTGTTAAGTACCACATTCCTTTTGCTCAAACTGATTCTGCACACTTAACAAACACATAAAAACACCCCAAAAGTGGCACCTGAAGTGCCAAAAACAGAATCTAACTCTAATTAAACAAATTACTCCTAACTACACAAAACACTCAACTAACACACAAGAAACACTCTTAGATAAGCTAAACTAAGCTTAGAATGAGTGAAATAACTCTTATTTCTAAGAGTTATCACACCCCCAAACTTGAATCATTGCTCGTCCTCGAGTAATGCAAACAACACTTTTTCAAACTACACACACACCAAACAACACACATTCCACAACTAAATTATTACAACCAAGCATGATTTTTTTTTTTTTTTTTTTTTTTTTTTTTAGACATTTGGACATGAAGCTCAACTCTCAGACTTACACATGTCAAAACAATCCCCCTTGAATCAAGAGAAATCTGCTTACCCCACAGATTCAAAGTGTGTGTGTGAAACTTTGTGAATGCTTTGGGAACTCAGATGCCCAAGAACTTAAGATTAGCTTCTCACCTAAAGGAGTTCCACACTTATTTCTCATTTTCAAACAAACTCATGTAGGCTCAACAAGGAATTCAGAATGGGGGAGAAAATTGGGTATCATTTCAACACACTACAACAGCCAGCCCCACTTTATTCACTTTTTTTTTTTTTTTTTTTTTTTTTATAAGTATTTCCCCAGTAACCTACATGGTCTCAAAGGGATGCCCGGTTCAAGCCAGACAATTCCCAGTAACCCATCAGTCTCAAAGGGGTACTTATTTATTATGGCTACTAGCACATTTATTTAGTGGGCAAAGCTGTTGTAAGGTTCATTTTTTTTTTTTTTTTTTTTTTTTTTTTATTATTATTATTTTTTTTTTTATCTCCTCCCCCAAACTTAATCTGTTGCACCTACATTGCTTATTTGCTAACTTGAACTAAGGTTGGTCAGCCTTTAAATGTTGGCCTTACTTAAATTCTCAAACTTCTTAAACTCCCTCACATTCACCCAGCTTGTGTCAGAACAAGGGATATCACAAATTTTCTCAATTCAAGGGTTCCCACACTTCATGCAATTTTTGCCTCATTGAATCTTACTTCAGTCCTTTCCCAAAATTTTTTTTTTTTTTTTTATTAACAAGCAACAAACATGACAACACGACACAAAACAGGTCCTAAACTACATCCCCTCCCCCAAACTTAAAACTGTGCAGTGTCCTCACTGCATCAAACTTAAAAGAGGAGGGAATGGTTACACCCAAACACAAACAATAACAACGTTACATAAGCAGGTCCTAAACAGAATGGCATAAATCACCGCATTACCAGAACAACAGCACACAAGAACCAGTATTAGAATCAGCTTTCAGCAGACATCAAGCAAACAATACACAGTTATCTAGAGCAAGCAGGACAGATTAGGTAGGCAAAGCTAGCAGCAAGAATAATAAGAAATAAAATTCTGACCTGTTGCTGCAGCATTATGCAGCAACCTGAAGCTTCTCAATCACAGCCCTTGAAGGCGTGAACTGCGTCTGGTTCCTGCTGGTACTTTCTGCTTTCCTTTCCTTTGAGTTGGCGTGCCCACTGCCTTGATTATTATAACATCTGGATCATCCACAACTTTCTTTTGTTTCTTTTTCAGATTCTCTTGAGGCAAGGTGGGCGCCTTTTTCCGTATTTTTGATGCTTGCTCCCTTTTTTCCATTCTTTCATTGGCACTTTCCTCCTGCACACTCTCTTCCTGTGCACTCTGAAATTCATCCTCACTTTCCATCTCATTTTCTCCTCCTTGGTCCCCTTTTTCTGCTTCCTTGCTTTTCTCTTCTCCCTCTTTATTTTCACTTTCTTCCTTTGAATTTTCACTTTTGCTTTCATATCTTCCTTCTTCGTTCTCACTCTCCTCTTCTTCACTTTCAAGCTCCTCCTCTTCCTCACTTTCAAGCTCCTCCTCTTCCTCACTTTCTACCAGGACTTTTTCTTTGCCTTTTCTACTTTGTGTTTTCTTTCTTGTTTGTGTTCCTGCTGGTGGATGAGAAGGAGAAACGGGTGCAGATTGTTTAGGAGAATCGGTGGCTGCAGCTGGCTTGCTTGCTCTACTCAGCAAAATTTTCTCCGGGAAGATAGGAGGTGGTGGTAAACTTGCATTTCCACTGAGCTGCATAATGGCTTGCTGCTGCCATGTGAAAGCCGCCCTGGCATACTCCCAAAATTTCCTCTGATTCTCCATAAACTCTTGTGAAGGCTCTGCCACTGCTTCTTCACTATCTCCCTTCATTTCCTTTCCCGCAAACCTTCGAATTACCATGGTGTCAATTGGCCTTGTATTTGGCCACACATCCTCTCCAGCCGCCACAGGAACACCCTCTTGGATACACAGCTCCGTTATTAGACAGGGAAAAAACAAGCTGCCTTTCTTCTTTTTAGCGCACGAATGAATCTCTTTCTCCACCAATCTGCCCACATCAATTTTCTTTCCTTTTAATAAGCAAGACAAAAGGATTAACCTCTCTCTGTTCACTGTTTGCATGTGGGTGGTTGGAAGAATCCCGGTGCGGACCACATGATACCACACCTTAGGCATGGGCCTCAGCTTGTTCCTCTTGCACTTTCTATGACTTCCATTCAGCTTGGTCCAAGTGGTCCCTTCTAGGGCAACCTCTTTCAATATAGCATCCAATTCCTTGGCGTTGGTCTTTTCCAGCATTTCCTCATACTCATCTCCCCCATCGGATAAACCAAAATAAGCATTAATGGTTGCAGCTGAGAAAGGGACCCTCACTTGCCTCACCATGGAGAAACTTGGGTTTTCAACCCCTCTTTTTGCCTGCTGTATAGCTGCATAAAATTCCCTGACCACTGCTGTGACAGCTTTACCCGGATGCCTAGCCAATTCAACCCAGCCATGTTGCTGAATAACTTCCCCTATTCCTGTTGGCAGACCCAAATTTGGCTTACCTTTTTCAATCAAAAAGCCACTCTCAGGAAACAGCCCTCTCTTACACATTACTCCCTCATATCTTCTTTTTATTTCACTACTGGCGAACCTCTCTGAGTCAGCTAAATTCAATCTATGTGACTTATCCTTCTTTGCTGCATGTTTGGTCCTCATTTTGGCTTTCTGGGCTTCTTGGGCAGCTTTAAATTCCCTCAAATTTGTCCTCACCATATGGTATTAAATCAGCACAAAGCAACCCAACAGTAATTCAACAGAGTCCAACAGTGAACAATAAACCAGCAGCAAACCACAACAGGAACCAGTAATCACAGACCAGTAGACCAGCAAACAGCAAGCCAACAACCCAATAGACCCACAGCAGACCAACAACAGTATAGCCAAACCAGAAAACAGCACACACAAATTTCAGAACCCGTCCCAACAGTTTAACCACTTACCAGTAGGACCATGCAATTCCACCCACGCACTAAGAACACAGCCTACTGCAAGCCACACTGTTGACTCCCACGCTCCAGACGCACCAGAGAGCTCCAGCCGAGCCAACCAGAAGAGGAACAACTGGGGTTTTTTTTTTTTTTATTTGTTAAGGGGAGAAATTTGTGGGTTTTGAGTAGTGGTGGTGGCTGAAATATGGTTATGGGTATGGGGAGAAGAGAAGGCGAAAATGGGAGGGTTGTGGGTGAAATGGTTTTCTTCTTTTTTTTTTTTTTTTTTTTTTTTCAGGTTGGGGCTTTTGGTGGTGGCTGCCGCGGGTAGAAGAGAAGGGGAAACTGGAGGAGTTGTGGTTTTTAGGAAGAAGAAGAAATAGGTGGAAGGGGGATTTACGCAGAAAAATAAGGAAGTTGGGGGTTGGGTTAGGGTAGATGGTGAAAAGAGGAAATGGGGGTTGGTAGAATGTTGATGTTGAAGTTGGGAAAGGAAGATGGCTTTTGGAGGGGGGTTTCGTTGAAGAGAATGAAATGGGGGTTTAATAGATTGGACGGTGCTAGTTATCAGTGAAAGAAGAAAAAGATATTGATTGGGAGAAAGTGGGTTCTGCTACAACTCACGGAGCGGAGAAATAGGAAGTGAGAGGGAATTGTTCTGAACAGACTTCAAGGACCAAAATTCAAATTTTTCTCCCTTTTACCAAATACTCAGTATTGACACTACTCACACTATTCTTTTTTTTTTTTTTTTCTATTTTTTTTTTTTTTTTTCTGAAAACTGCAAATAAAAAAAATTACAAACAAAATCAAATAACAGAAAGAAGAAAAAAAAAATAAAAATAAAAATAAAAAAAAAAACTAAAAATAAAGTAAAGACTTGGGTTGCCTCCCAAAAGCGCTTAATTTATAGTCTTTAGCTAGACTTAACTTTCCAAGACTCAAGGATCTCCAAGGTTAATGGTGGTCTTCATCCTCACCATAGGCTCACCCCAATAATGTTTTACTCTTTGTCCATTAACCTTGAATTGTCTTCCACTCTTTTCATCAAGTAGATCCAATGCTCCATAAGGATATATCTTCACAATTTTGAAAGGACCTGACCACCTTGACTTAAGCTTTCCAGGGAAAAGCCTCAACCTTGAATTGAAGAGCAAAACTTGTTCTCCTTCCACAAATTCCCTCTGTTGGATTTTTTTGTCATGCCATGCCTTGGTCTTGTGCTTGTATATTTCAGCATTTTCATAGGAAAACATCCTATGCTCCTCAAGTTCATTTAATTGTAGCAACCTTGTTGCACCAGCTTGTTGCAAATCAAAATTAAGTTTCTTGATTGCCCAAAATGCTTTATGTTGAAGCTCAATGGGTAAGTGACATGCTTTGCCATACACCAATCTATAAGGAGACATGCCAAGAGGAGTTTTGAATGCTGTCCTATAAGCCCACAATGCATCATCCAAATGTGAGGACCAATCCTTCCTAGAGGGGTTCACCACTTTCTCTAAAATCCCCTTAATTTCTCTATTGGACAACTCAGCTTGCCCACTCGTTTGAGGGTGGTACGCTGTTGCCACTTTGTGATTCACTCCATATTTAGCCAACAAACCATTCAGCAACTTGTTACAAAAATGAGTGCCTTCATCACTAATGATAGCTCTAGGTGTGCCAAATCTAGTGAAAATGTTCTTTTGAAGAAAGTTAGCCACAACCTTGGCATCATTAGTTGGTAGAGCTGCAGCCTCTATCCATTTGGACACATAATCAACAGCAACTAAAATGTATAGATTGCCAAAGGATGGTGGAAATGGTCCCATAAAATCTATCCCCCAGACATCAAATAATTCTACCTCTAAAATATTGTTCAAAGGCATTTCTTGTTTACTGGAGATGTTTCCCACCCTTTGGCATCTATCACAACATTTAGCAAATTCATGTGCATCCTTAAAAAGAGAAGGCCAGAAATAACCTGCTTGAAGAACTTTTGCTGCTGTTCTCATTCCTCCAAAGTGTCCTCCACATGGAGATGAATGACAATGTTTCAAGATGTCCTCCATTTCTTCTTCTGCAACACATCTTCTTAAGAGATGATCTGGACACTTCTTGTATAGAAAAGGTTCATCCCAAAAATATTGCTTGGATTGATGGAAAAACCTTTTCCTCTGCTGGGCGTTCAGTTCTGGGGAAATTATACCACTGACCAGGAAATTTACCACGTCTGCATACCAGGGTGCTGCAGCATTTTCTGCAGCACTCGCAATGGCCAGCAATTGCTCATCAGGAAAATTATCTGTTATGGCCAACCCATCAGAACAGTCAATGCCCCTTGCAAGTCTGGACAAATGATCAGCCACTTGATTCTCCACTCCCTTTTTATCTCTAATTTCCAAGTCAAACTCTTGAAGTAGGAGAACCCACCTTATGAGTCTTGGTTTTGCATCCTTCTTTGCAATGAGGTATTTAATGGCCGAGTGGTCAGTGTAGACTATCACCTTAGCTCCCACCAAGTAAGATCTGAATTTATCAAAGGCAAAGACAACTGCTAACAATTCTTTTTCAGTGGTTGTATAGTTCAACTGAGCATCCACTAAGGTTTTGCTGGCATAGTAAATGGAGTGGAAGACTCTGTCATACCTTTGCCCAAGTACAGCACCAATGGCATAATCGCTGGCATCGCACATTAATTCGAAAGGTTTCTCCCAATCAGGTGCCACAATGACAGGAGCTGAGATGAGAGCCTTTTTTAGAGTTTCAAACGCTTTGCTGCACTCATCATCAAAATCAAATGCTCTGTCATGCTGCAGCATCTGACTGAGAGGTTTAGAAATTTTTGAAAAATCCTTGATGAACCTGCGATAAAAACCAGCATGCCCCAAGAAACTTCTGATCTCTTTAACAGATGTTGGTGGTGGCAACCTTTCAATTACCTCGACCTTGGCCTTGTCAACCTCTATCCCCTGTTTAGACACTCTATGCCCCAAAACGATACCCTCTTGTACCATAAAGTGACATTTTTCCCAGTTCAGCACCAAGTTAGTCTCTTCACATCTACTCAAAACCTGCTCCAAGTTGCAGAGACAATTCTGAAAAGTTTCTCCAAAAACAGAGAAGTCATCCATAAAGATCTCCATGGATTTTTCAATAACATCAGAGAAAATGGCCATCATACAACGTTGGAATGTGGCAGGGGCATTACATAAACCAAAAGGCATCCTCCTAAATGCAAATGTACCATAGGGGCAGGTGAAGGTAGTCTTTTCTTGATCCTCTGGGGCTATGGCAATCTGATTGTAACCTGAATACCCATCAAGGAAACAGTAAAAGTCCTTTCCTGCCAACCTGTCAAGCATTTGGTCAATAAATGGCAATGGGAAATGATCCTTCCTTGTGGCTTTATTCAGTTTCCTATAATCCATACAAATTCTCCAGCCAGTTACAGTTCTTGTGGGAATAAGTTCATTCTTTTCATTTTTCACCACGGTGACACCTCCTTTCTTTGGCACACATTGAACCGGGCTCACCCATACACTATCTGAAATGGGATAAATAATCCCAGCATCCAGCCACTTGATGATCTCCTTTTTAACCACCTCTTTCATGATTGGGTTCAGTCTTCTTTGGCTTTCAATGCTGTTCTTTGCGTTGTCCTCCAACAAAATGCGATGCATGCAAATTGCAGGACTTATACCTTTTATATCAGCCATTTGCCAACCTATTGCCTTCTTATGCTTCTTCAAAGCATCAATGAGATTCTCCTCTTGAGAAGGAGTCAAGAAAGAAGAGATAATTACTGGGAGTGTCTCTTTGTCACCCAAGTACACATATTTGAGGTGAGCGGGCAATTGTTTCAACTCAAGAATTGGGGGCTTCTCAATAGATGGCACATTATCTTTGAAGTTTTCTTCACTAAGCTCTAGAGATTCATACCTCTGTGCCCACCTTGGAGTGGCTGGCCTCTCTTTCACTAGATCAACAATTTCCTCCTTCATTAACTCTTCTTCACCAAGCTGACTTAACTCCTGTTCAAGAACATCATGCTCCTTCACAAAGTGCTCATGAACCAACGAGTTTATGGTCCTCACAAAAGAACATTCTTCCACACCTTCATCCGGATACTTCAAAGCATTTAAAACATTGAAAGTCACCTCTTGGTCATTAACTCTCATGGTTAACTCTCCTTTTTGAACATCAATCAGTGTCTTCCCTGTAGCTAGGAAAGGTCTTCCAAGGATAATAGGCACTTCTTCATCCGCCTCAAAGTCCAAGATGATGAAATCAACCGGGAATACAAATTTGTCCACCCGAATCAACACATCCTCAATTTTTCCTTCTGGATATGCTAGGGATCGATCAGCCAGTTGAAGTGTCACAGTGGTGGGGCGAGCTTTTCCAATTCCTAATTGCTTGAAAATGGACATTGGCATCAAGTTGATGCTTGCCCCCAAATCACATAAGGCTCTACCACAATAAGTGTCTCCAATTGAGCATGGAATGGTGAAACTCCCCGGATCCTTGAGTTTCTGAGGAACTTTACTCTGCAAAAGCAAACTGCACTCATTAGTCATAGCAACAGTTTCAAACTCACCTAACTTCCTCTTCTTGTATAGCATGTCCTTCATGAATTTAGCATAGTTTGGCATTTGTTGGAGTGCTTCCACCAAAGGGATGTTTATGTGGAGTTGTTTTAGAACCTCCATAAACTTCCCAAACTGTTTTTCTTGATGTGCCTTCCTCAACCTTTGAGGAAAAGGAGGTGGAGGTCTCTCAGGAACAAGTTTGGGCTGAATTTTCTCTGCATCAGATGCTAATGCTGCAGCATTTTTCGCATCATTTTCTGCAGAACTTTTCTGCTGAACTTTCTGGACAGCACCTTCATCTACTGCTTCTGTACCTTTCTGAACCAGATCTGTCTCAGTATTTTCTGCAGAATTTTTACCCTTTTTGCATGCCACATTAGGGTCCACAAAATGATCAGCTGAAGTTATGATCTCCCTCCCAGTTCTAAGAGTGATGGAGTTGCATTGCTCCTTTCCTTGAGGCTTTGGTATCTCTGTGTTGCTTGGCAATGAACCACTTGGCCTAGTATTTAAGGCACTAGCAATTTGTCCCACTTGATTCTCCAAGTTCCTCATGGCCACTCCTTGACTTTGAAATTGGGCCTTGGTTTCTGTCATGAAAGCCTTCAACACATCTTCAAGTGATGATGGTTGAGTGGAAAGAGAAGCTTGTTGATTTTGATTTCTTTGAGCTTGGGGAGGAAATCCTGGTGGTTGGGTAGATCTGGGCTGGTTACCCCCTGCAGCTGCATTGTTACTCCAAGAAAAATTTGGGTGTTGTCTCCACCCCGGATTGTAGGTGTTGGAGTATGGATTGTTGCCCCTATTGAAATTCCCCACATAATTCACTGAAACTGGGTTGCTTGGACAGTCCTCAAATAAATGCTCACCTGCACAGAAAACACAAGAAACAGAATTCACTGATAATGAGTTATGGTTAGCAATTAAAGCTTGTGACTGTGCAGCAGCAGATGCTCCAGAAGATGTTGCAGCATTCTGGCCTGTACTCATATTTTTCACCATATGTGTCAGGGACGAAATCTGTGCAGCAAGTGCATCATAATTGTTCAGTTCATGAACTCCAGCAACCTTCTTGGCTAATCCCACTCTTGTAGTTGGCCATTGATAGCTATTTGCAGCAATTGTCTCAATCAAGTTGTAGGCTTCATTGTAGGATTGAGTCAACAAAGCACCACGTGATGAGGCATCTAGCATTTCTCTGGTTGGTTGCAACAGCCCATTGTAGAAAGTCTCCATCTGAATGCAAACTGGGATTCCATGATGTGGACACTTCCTCAATAGCTCCTTAAACCTCTCCCATGTCTCATATAAAGACTCATCTTCAAATTGCTTGAAAGAAGTGATGTCATTCCTCAACTTGGCATTTTTTATGGGAGGGAAGTACTTTGCCAAGAATTTTTCAGCCATTGCATTCCATGAATCCACTGAGTTTGGCTCCAAAGAATTCAACCAAGCCTTGGCTCGATCTCTCAATGAATAAGGAAACAACCTCAATCTAAAGGAGTCATCAGAAACTCCAGGATTCTTAAAGTTGCTGGCCACCTCTAGAAATTGTCTAAGATGAAGATGAGGATCCTCTTGAGGTGACCCACTGAACTGCCCCACTGCTTGCAACATTTGAAACATCATAGGCTTGAACTCAAAGTGATTTGCATTGATTTCAGGCCTCACAATGCCCGTGTTCATGGTCTCGGGGTCAAAGATGGCATAATCCCTCATTGGACGATCTCTATCATTGGCCAACCCAATGATGTTGGGCTGAACCAGAATTGCATGGTGTCCATTGTGGTGATTTTCATTATTGTGCATCTCATGGTTTTCCTCATTGTCTGAGAGGTTCTGGTTTTCTTCATTTTCAGCCATGATAGCCGCAACTCTTCCCAAATCAACAAGACCTCTGAATTCTCTTCTAAGTTCTCTAAGTGTTCTTTCAATTTCAGGATCAAGTTGATACTCCGGTGTGCTTTGCCTGCGCATACAAAATTACTTTCCACTGCTAAACACAAACACACCAAAGGTAAGAATCTCAACTAATAAGACTAACTAAAATGCAAACTTATAGAATTTAACACTTTCAATCCCCGGCAACGGCGCCAAAAACTTGTTGCGCGTGTAAACGTTTGTGCAAGTATACACAGTCAAACAAGTAGTAAAGTGATAATAAGATCCTTCCCACGGAGATTGAACACGGTTAATTTCAATAAGTTTCCAAGTTGGTTATTCTAATTAGTGAGCAAAGAGGGTAACAAGTAACATCTTCAATTGTTTTGTTAAAACAGAATTTTAAGTGATAATATGACAGTAAAAATGCAGATTAAAGGTTATGAAATCAGAGGTTTAAAAACTGGTTAGGGACACTACTTCGTTGCAAAGATTTTTACAGGGTCAGGAATGCTACAGCATCACAGAGCATCTGGGTCCAGAGTTCAGAAAAAGAGTGTTTTCCAACACGTGACAGCAGGATTCATTAAGTTAATCTTATTCCTAATTTCACATTAAATCATCCCAGTCCATTTAAGATCAACTCAGCTACCCTATGGACTTGAATATGTATTCCTATCATATTCAACATCAACTAATCTTCCAATTAATTAACTTGATCCATATTCATCAAACATTTCCACTCACTAACTCTTCCGATATTAATGAGCTTTCATTCAAGCTAAGGTGATCAATCTCAACTCAAATATATAAACAAGCATCATAGTTTAATGAAAGAGCTAAACAAAGCATATAACTATTCCATACCCATAAAAATATTTACAACTCCATAGTTCCCTAACCAAGAGAAGCTTAGCTCATATTGAGCATAAGTTCAACAAAAACAGAAAATAAGAGCAGAGACATGTTTTACCTAATGAAGTAAAAATGGAATTACAGAGTTAAAGAAAAGAGTAGGAAAGAGGCATAGAACTCTTCCAAGCTTGTCCTCTAACTTGGTCTTCTCTTCAACTTCAAACCTCTAAAAATGGTGGATGAATGGATAGAGGATGAAGAGGAAGATGGAATATGGTGTGTGATGATAGTGGCGGCTGGGTCTCCAGAGGAATTAAGGAATTTTCCTCTTTCTAGGTCTGCCCCCTTCTGTCCAGCCTAGGCCCTCTTTCTCTCTCCCCCTTTTTGGGTCTCTTTTCCTTGCTTTTTGGGCCCCTTTTCTTTCCTTCTTGAGGAGCATTGAATTGGCCCAATTACACCTCATCTCATTAATTTTGTGGGGACCACAGAATGCTCTTTCCCTTGCCTAGGTACTGCAGTGTGTGCTTAATATGAGACTTTTCTTCATGTGTTCGCACAAAGTGCTACAGCATGCTGCAGCATCTTCTACTGTTGTTAAGTACCACATTCCTTTTGCTCAAACTGATTCTGCACACTTAACAAACACATAAAAACACCCCAAAAGTGGCACCTGAAGTGCCAAAAACAGAATCTAACTCTAATTAAACAAATTACTCCTAACTACACAAAACACTCAACTAACACACAAGAAACACTCTTAGATAAGCTAAACTAAGCTTAGAATGAGTGAAATAACTCTTATTTCTAAGAGTTATCAGTCCCCCAATTAATCATCACTACTATCCGTCCCCGGACCTTATAGTAGTGCTTTTTCGTGATATATCGGGCAATGCAGCTTATCCATCTTTAATTTTTTTTTTTTAGTAACCCCTGTTTTTTCATTAAATACTTTTATATTGTTTGTTTTGTGGGGTATCAACGCCAACTCATTCTTGAAGTATTAAATACAAATTTATGTATATATGTTCACGTGATTTCTTTCCAATGATGTAGCGCCGACGCAAAGTGATCAGATGTGGATACCTGGTGTGCCGCATGAGAATGAAACGAATCTGCCCAACATTAACAATATTACCGCGGCATCGATGGAGACGAATTTTCCAACCCAAAATGCTCATTGATCAGGATCCTAATCCTAACCATCACTTTCCATGAAACCCCCATGTTTTAATAGAATTAATTTCTGTGATGTATCCTCTCGCATGAGTATTATTTTTTACAATGCTTGCTTCTAAACTTTTCAGCTATGTTATAAGATTTCCCAGTTTTATTGCATTATCGATTGAATATATGTGACTTGATGGTTCACAGTGTGTGTCTATATATGCTTGTTGAAAACCATATTGAATACGTTCACAAAAAAACTAATACAATTATATACAATTGTTATGCAAAAAGTTCAATTACTAGAAAAAAATTGAATTATTAATGAAAATTCGAGACAAAAAAAAAATTCATCTCTAATTTTATCTCTAAATGTTAAAGACACCCAAATTAGAATAGTGCATGATCTCATTGAAATGTGAAAAGGTAGGATTTGATGTACTGCTGCTGGGGTTCCAAGGTGTTGGCCAAATTTATACTAAACATTCTTCTATCATTGATAAGAATTTGCAACAAATTAACAAGGAAAGCCATATATGCAATTGAGGTGTAATCTTCTATGGTGATTTCAACAATTAAGAACTAGTGAAAAATAATTATAACAAATAAAAATACATGAAAAATAATATAAATTACATATATGAAAATACACAAATTATTTTAGTGGTAGGATGGTGTACTGTGGATGATGTCCTTGACATTGTCTTTTTTTTTTTGATATAACCTTGACATCGTCTTTTTGTTCGTGCTAATTGAATTCTCTTAAATTAGTATACTTACTGTGCTATAGTAATGTCACCACATAATTATTTTTTACTTCTTAATTGTTGTTTAAAAAATAATTAGCACAAAGTCATCAACCACATTAACGACTTTTTAAAAATTTGGTTAAACAAAGTTAAGTCGAGTATCTCATTGATGATTTGGTAAAAATATAAAAAATATATATATATAAAATCATATTTGTAATTCATGATAGGGGAAGTTGTAATCTATATTCACGACTTCCTATTAAATAAAAATACAAAAAAAAAGGACAAGCGGTGAGTGACACTAATGACTTATCCCATTTTTGTAATTACATTTTTTTATGGTGAAGACTAGGGTGCACAAGGAAAAACTAGCGCACCGGTGCACAACAAAGGACATAATGGACAATGTAATGGGTAACAAAAAAAAAGAGAAAAAAATCACCCCTCTAGCAGCTTCTTCCCTGCTTCTAGGCCAGCTTTCCTTCGCCAAGTTCCATTCCCCTCCCCACCGGCCATAGATCTGCATCCTTGACAGAAATTTCAAGGACCCACTCCACCAAAAGGTTGCTAAAACACATTATAGAAACCTCTAACCCCAACAACTATGTAAAAGATTCGAAACAACAATCTAACCCAAACTAGAATTTCTCTGTGCAATTTGTGTCTATGAAAACAATATTCTCTACGGCCACAAGCGCCTCCACCGCGAAAAAGAGAGAGAAATGGGAAGAAGAAAAACTTTGCAGAAGAGAGAGAGAGAGAGAGAGACTTGCACTCTTTTTCTTTCTTCATCATCCGTCTCCATCGCAGTCTTCCTTGTTCCGCTGTGGTCGGGGCGGTCGTCGTAGTAGCAGGCGTCGTTCTCGGAGTCGTCGAGGTGGGAAGAAGAAAAACTTTGCAGAAGAGAGAGAGAGAGACTTGCACTCTTTTTCTTTCTTCATCATCCGTCTCCATCGCAGTCTTCCTTGTTCCGCTGTGGTCGGGGCGGTCGTCGTCGTAGTGGCAGGCATCATTCTCGGAATCGTCGAGGTGTTTGGGCTTGTTCTCGGAGTCGTAGATGGTTAATACATCGGCTCGCCAGAGGATTGCTTCGATGCCGTCACCTCCGAGGTAGCGGCTGTTACAGGAAACTCATCGTGGCAGGTGGCGGTTGTTGAAAGGCCAGATGATGGTGGAGCGTGGCGGTGATGTTGCAAACTTACAATACCCATAAGAGAGAAGAGAGGCGGGTATGGTTAAAATATGACAATTATACCCTCACTCACAATATTTAATTTGGACCGTTGATACATAAAAAAATTCATCCAACGATATATAGAGCACTTGTGCACCAGTGCAACGTTTTTTTGTTGTGCACCCTAGATGACACCTTTTTCTATATCCTAGTTTTTGTCCAAATTCTTTATCCTATTTCTTTTTTTTGGTCGATCATTATCCTATTTCAATAAATATGAAATGACATTTTCCATTTGGGTAAAGGGCTCCGATACGTGAACACTTAGATCGCTACAATATACCCAATAATAATGAATAAAATGAATAATAGAAGTGTGAGACGAGTGTCAGTGGTTAGTGAAACATTTTCGTTGGGTAAAATAGCCAGTGAATAAGCCCAATCTCTTATTTTATTCTGTATCCAATGGTTGTTTGTCTCCCTTCATTTTTCTTGGACTAAACGGTGTTGCGGTGTGAACTGTGTAGTGGCGGTTCCAGGATTCTCTGGACCAGGATTCTCTGCCAACCCCGTTCTCCCCCCCCCCCCCCCCCCCCCCCCCTCTTCTCTCCTTGAATTATATAGCAATTATAGCCTTTCAATGTTCTGACTCTGGCTAAAGTCACTCTCTCCTCTTAGTTGGATAGATTAAATTTGAGCGACATCTCGTTTGGATGCGCTGAGAAAATTGTGGGAAAATCGACTCTCTTTTTTTTCTTCTTCTTCTTCTTCTGTTCGTGGAGTTTCTGGGGGGGTTTAATTCTAACTTGAATTCACTGAACCCAGAAACAAAAATTCAATCTTTTCCCTCTTCCCATTACTTATCTCTGTGCTGCAGTGCATGGGCACTTCTATATGCCACTGAATTGAATTGATTGAAGAGAAGAGAAAAATGGCCTATGCACATGGGTTAGCTCCTACATTCAAATTGGGTTTTATGTTTTCATCTCTGTGTTCACCACAACAGAGGCACCATTTGGTCGTGTTCCCTGCATCAAAGTGTGGATTTTCCCTCAAATTCTGTGATGGGGTTTCAGCCAGGTCCTGCAAATTCCAAAACCCTTCCCTCGTAGCTGCAAAACCCTTCTCAATTAGGTGTTTCAGTAGAAGGAAATCGGTGGAACTGGACCAGTACGTGACCAGCGACGATGAAGAAGACGAAGGAGACGAAATGGGTGATGGGTTCTTCGAGGCAATCGAGGAGCTAGAAAGAATGACAAGGGAACCCTCAGATATTCTGGAAGAGATGAATAACCGTCTCTCAGCGAGGGAACTTCAGCTTGTGTTGGTTTATTTCTCGCAGGATGGGAGGGACTCGTGGTGTGCGTTGGAGGTGTTTGATTGGCTTAGGAAGGAGAATAGGGTGGACAAGGAGACCATGGAGCTAATGGTTGCTATCATGTGTGGTTGGGTGAAGAAGCTGATTCAGGAGGAGAAGCATGGTGTTGGTGATGTCGTTGACCTGCTTGTGGACATGGATTGTGTTGGGTTGAGGCCTGGTTTTAGCATGATTGAGAAGGTGATTTCCTTGTATTGGGAAATGGGGGAGAAGGAAGGTGCTGCCTTGTTTGTGGAAGAGGTTTCGAGGCGTGGGATTTCATGTGCTGAGGATGATCCTGAAGGGCATAAAGGAGGGCCAACTGGGTATCTTGCTTGGAAGATGATGGTAAGCATTTGATAGTTCATGTCTATTAGGTTTTTTTTAATTGGTTGAAGAATTAGCTCTTGTTTGAAACTTTAAATGATTGAACTCTGTTTTGAAGAACATCTTGCTGGAATGAGTGCATTGTATGGGTTGTTTATCATTTGGTTCCCTTGACGTAGCTTGTCTTTGGTTTCACGGTGAGAAGTGTTAGAATTGATTTTGTCTTTTGTCAAACGTGACTTTAGTGAAAATATAGATGGTTGGCTACTGTTAGACCCAAAATTGATTTTGCCTCCAAATCTCAATTTGACTAGAAGTGATAAAAAGTAGCTTTTGCTTTAGATTAAAAAATTTACACTAAGTTTTACATCAAACCCAAACATGCATTTAGATGTTTTGTTAATAGGAGCTGCGGTGTTTTGCATCGCTTGGTTTGCATTGTTATTGCTTTGCCTTGAGTTAATTGATGACATTGTATTTGGTTGTTTGTTCATTTTCACCTAGTCAAATGTCCTACTTAATTTTAAACTAAAATTTCTAATAGTGTTTGCTTTTCTGTTGAAAGAGGCTCAAATGTACAATCCATCTCTCTTGGTGGATTGACTCAAATGTACGTTTGAGTTTTTTCAACGGAAATCCAAATACACTATAAGTCCTATTTGTGGCAAGAGCAGTGTGTGACTCTTAGCTAATGTTGGTGTTAGCACCTTTAGCCCTGATATCACGCCGTATGCACTTTATGCCAAATTTTTTTGTTTCTTGGGACAGGTAAGGTTAGGGAATATCTTTTCTGATTATAAGTTGTATTTAGCCCAGTTTGTGGAATAATATTAAGATGGCCAAATGTATAGCCCCATTGTTATAGTTTCATTTCAAGACTATCCATCACAATCGTCTATTTGAAGGATGATTTAGTTACCGTATAAATGTTTTCTTTTCCAGGTTGAGGGTGACTACAGAGGCGCTGTTAGATTGGTAATTCGATTTAGAGAAGCTGGCCTGAAGCCAGAGGTTTACAGTTACCTTGTTGCAATGACTGCTGTGGTTAAGGAGCTCAACGAATTTGCCAAAGCTCTACGCAAGTTGAAAAGTTTCGCAAGGTCCGGGTTGGTAGCTGAATTGGACCCGGAAGGTGTTGAGCTGGCAGAGAAGTACCAATCAGATCTTCTAGCCGATGGATTGCGCTTATCCAATTGGGTGATTCAAGATGGCAGCCCTTCACTTCATGGAGTGATTCACGAGAGGCTCCTCGCGATGTACATTTGCGCTGGTCATGGTGTTGAGGCCGAGAGGCAGCTGTGGGAGATGAAGCTCGTGGGCAAAGAGGCTGATGGAGATCTCTATGACATTGTTCTAGCCATTTGCGCTTCGCAGAAAGAAGCTGCCGCGACGGCGAGGCTGCTGACCCGGTTGGAAGTTGCGAGCTCACCACAGAAGAGGAAAACTCTGTCATGGTTGTTAAGAGGCTACATTAAAGGTGGCCATTTTAATGAGGCAGCAGAGACTGTCATGAAGATGCTTGAATTGGGATTCTATCCTGAGTATTTGGATAGGGCTGCTGTTCTGCAAGGTTTAAGGAAAAGGATCCAGCAACTTGGGAATTTAGATACTTATATCAAGCTCTGTAAGTCCCTCTCTGATGCAAATCTGATAGGACCTTGTCTTGTGTATTTGTATATAAGGAAATATAAGGTTTGGGTTGTGAAAATGCTCTAAGGAAAATGAACTGGAAATCGTGCCAATTTTCCAATCTTTGGTTTCGGAGGCATAGTTGTATGAGTATATATATATATACACGTCGTGCACTGATTTTCTTGGTGTTTGCTTACATGTATAAATTTGTATAGCTTTAATGTCAAATGGACCGATTGTAATAGTAGAGCAATGTTGTTATGAGTATGTATGATTAGTATCTTCTCCTCAATGAAATATTAATATTATTGCTTCAACTTGATGTTATGAGTTATGAGATAAGCATAAAAAATGTTATGCACACATTTTTTTTTTATAAAGACGTTTATTGTTGATGAGTACGTGGTGTATTGCTCTCACCTTTCAAAGGATAAAAGTTCTTCTGAATTAATATGACAGCTTATAAAGTTTGCCATTACCTAGATATTTACCTTTGATTTGGTTAAAAATTGTGATTTTCCATTGCTGAGAAAACTAGACTGGACTGATCGATTCAACTATGAACCACTATGGCACAACGAGTGAGATGTGCCGCGGGTCTAATGTGCCACGTAATTTGTACACGTTTGTTTCGTGTAATAATAGTGTATTCATCCCAATGGTTTTGTGGGCTATTGGGCTTGGTAACCGCAGACTTAATAAGGCCAAGGTCCGGCCCACTCCTACAAAGAGGATAAATGGGCCAACTGGATAAATCTGGCATTTCGCCTAACCAATACCCATCTTATGGCAATTAATATATGCACATACACACATTCCTACGATGAGGACGCAGAAATCTCCAATCTTGGTGGACTGTGACGTGATCATTGCCATTTTCTTCCTTACGGAACTTAAAGTTCCACATTTACATCAAGGCGCGCGGAACTATTAAATTCGCGTTGTATGTGCATTTTATATATTTTGAATCATGGAACTGTTAAATTTGCAGGCGAAACTATTAATTCTGCATCAGTGTGGAACTAATAGTTCTGCACTGATGCAGAATTAATAGTTCCACACGTGTTACTTGTAGCATACACATACAAATAACACATGCGGAATTATTAATTCCGCACTTATGCGGAATTAATAGTTCCGCACAATACAAATATAAAGAGGATATTTTAGGCTTTGTACTGTTACGTATGTGTGAATAATAATTGATATATGTGCATTTATTAACTGCCCCATCTTATTCATATCCCGTTTCCTCTAATTTTTTGATTAATTCCTAAAAAATGTTTCCCACCTTACAAAAATAAAATAAAAGAACAACTTATTTTCCCTAACTTATGGTAATCTTGGATTTTTTTGGCTTTAATATTAATTTGGTCTCTGTAATATAGGGGGTTTTTGATTTAGGTCCCTATAAAAAAAGTCAAACTTTTTTCGTCATTGTTTTATTTATTTTTTTGAATTTAGTCCTCATTTTTTTTTGAATTTAGTCCCCCATTAGCATTGACCGCTGATGTGGCCATGTGAGATCTCTGTAAAATTCATACGTGGCACCTACGTGGCTTACACGTCACCTGACACATACCTATACAAATATTAAATTTTGAATTTAGTCCTTAAAAAAACGTATTTTAAATTTAGTCCCTCTTAAAAAAACGTGTTTTGAATTTAGTCTGTCTCCTTTTCTCCCCTTCTCCACCACTAACCCCCTCCTCTACCTGCTATCCTTTGAAGTCGTTTGCAGCCGAAGAAGCCACGTTCCGATCTTCTACAAGTTGGGGTGCAGTACATGGGCATCACCCCCATCAACCCCATCGCAAAAATAGAAATGGTGTTTCAAGCTTATTTTCTTTCTTTTTTATTTGATTCACCGTGAATGGGTATTTGATTTAACAATGAGTCACGAGAGAAACGATTCTTCTTTTCTCCTTTCCCACATCTATTTTCATTTCCATCTAGAATTTGGTTGATTTGGAGATTTTCTTTTCCAACAATGAGTCGACTTCAATTCACGCTCCCTTTGAGTTTTGATTTGGGGATTTTTCAACTGTTAGGTTAGAGTGAACATAGCACAGGATGTGGTTGATGGGTTTGTTTCATAGAGAGGAGAAGAAGGTGGGGGTGGTGGAAGAGGGGTGGGGTGGTGGTGAAGGAGGGAGGAGAAGAAGGTGGGGGTGGTAGAAGAGGGGTGGGGATGGTGGTGGTGGAGAAGGGGGAGAAGGAGGTGGGGGTGGTGGAGGGCAGTGGTGGAGAAGGGGAGAAAAAGAGAGGGACTAAATTCAAAACACATTTTTTTAAGAGGGACTAAATTCAAAACTTAATATTTGTATAGGTATGGGTCAGGTGACGTGTAAGCCACGTAGGTGCCACGTAGGAATTTTATAGGGACCTCACAGTGCCACATCAGCGGTCAACTCCTCCAGGGACTAAAATAAAAAAATAAAACGAGGACAAAAAAAATTTGACTTTTTTTATAGGGATTAAATTCAAAATCTAAAATTTTACAGGGACTAAATTAATATTAAAGTCAATTTTTTTAATTCCATTTATAATCAATTTGATTTGAATTTATTTCTTAATCACATTTTATCAGAGTAATCAAAGTTTATTCTAACACGATAATAATGTCCATTCATCCAGAGCATCTTCTGAGTGAGATTGATTTATTTGCACCTTTTCAGTTTTATTACAGCAGTTAGATAGTCAAAAGAAGTTAGAACTGAATTAGTTTTAAACAAAGATGAAAATAAATGAAATTAAAGAAACATCTCAGAACTCAGAAGCAAACCTGACCACAACATTGGTGTGATGAAATAAATGAATTAAAAGTCCATGTCCATACCAATAAATTATCCTCAGTCACCTGAATACTTCATCATATCTCCACTCCACTACTAGTCCACTTTTTCTATCATCACGTGATGATGTACTATGGTGTTGAAATTCTTGGCAAAACCCATATTATCGTATTAAGTATGGTCGGACATTTTACCAAGGAAAAAATGATAGTAATTAATGGTTAGTAATTATTAGTTATTACTCTTTAAATTGGGAGCCCCTGTCAACTGCAGAGCTTTGTCAGAAGCACTGAAGTAATGCTAGCTTGAGCAACATTTATTTCATGCTAGCACTTTTCATTCTTGATATGCATTTCATTCCATGTTTCTCTTTTGGGTTACTATACCATTCTTGAATCTTTACTTCATTACTCATCTGTGAAATATTCACAATCTCTCAGCTTAAAATGAAAAATTATAAAAATAAAAAAATCCTTCTTGACCCAAATATCAGTCTTCAATTAAGATATGAATAACTGAATAAATAAAAAACAATTAAATGGAACAAATGGACAGAACTTGTATCCTATTTATGAATCACCAAATACACAAAAGATATATAAAACAATTAATATATATATATATATATATATAATATCCTTTATTTTTTTACTTATAATAAACTCCATCTCTTTCTGCCTTTTATATATATATCAACCAACAATATATATATATATATATCCTAAATAAGATGCCTCTTTTATTTTCGTAGTTTCTGGACATATAATCTTAAAATTTCTAAGTTGTGCCAAATGCTAAGATACTGTCAAGAGATACTGTAGACCAAAGACTTGAGTTCTGTGCCACAAAAAAATTATGCTTTTTATCAAATCACATACAGGAATTAGCAACTATCCAGATTTGCATAGATTTGAGGAATTGTATTCTTTTAAAGCTGGTTGAGTCATTCTCCACAAGTTGCTTTTAGGTCTTCCTGGTGGGACAACAATATTATAGAAGAACATGCTTCAGTAGTGCCACATGGTGATTGTAGTGATGTGATCCTTTTTCTTGTCATTTTTTGCTATTCCCTGTTTGCTTGTGTTCTTCTAACATATAAACTCCAACTTGTGTTGATGCGCAGACATTATTCTTCTGTACATACATCATGCACACATCCAATAATTGATATAGAATCTCTATGCAGTAAGAGCCACGCCATATGTGGTTGATGATGTTATTATAAGACCATGTTTGGATAACAAGTTTATCTACTGCTTATGACATAAGCTGTATAAGTTACTTTTATAATCAAAGAAATATTATAGTAAAACTTATTTTATATAAGTCATAAGCTGTTTTGATAAGCTATCCTGGGTAGCTTATGAAAAATAAGTCCAAAATAGCTTATGAATCAGTCATAAGCTGTATTCATAAACTCTGCATAAGCCAATCCAAACAGGCCCTAAGTTATAAATAAATAAATTATGCAAATTTGTTGCCAGATCTACTGTCCTAACCCATCAATAATTAGGACTCTGACCACTAGCTACCATTGGCTTATTTGTTCAGATTTGGTGTTTTTTAACCACTTTATTAAGGCATGGACAAGCATATCCTCGCAAATTCATGTGCTGTGGAGATTTAGTGGACCGCTTTTAATTATTTTGGGACATAATATTATATGTTACATATCTAGCTGGATCATATGCTGTACAAAGAATATATAATAGTATACTATAAGGCTACTGAAGAAAAATGCAGTTTCTAATCACGTTACACCTTTTTAATTACCCTCAAGAAAAACAAATAAAGACCCACGAATGATTTGGACATTCAACCAACATGGACAAAATAATTTATGGTGAAAGACAATTTGTTAATTTGATTTTGCTGTAAGAAAAAAGAGTAAACAGAAGTGAAATTTTCGAAGTCTTATTATTATACTATGGTTGTTTGTTTTTGGGGGAGTGGTGAGGGAAAAGGAGATATATTAAAATGTAAATCCCCGTTTGGTGTTGATAAGACCGCTTAACTTAAAAATAGTAATTGGATTGGTTACACAAGTCACTCCACCTTTGTGCACCTTTGCTTGACATGCAATTCCATCCCAATCCAAAACGCATGGCAAGTTAAATGAATCTTTAATTAATTAAGGTAAAGATGCCTAGATAATAAAGAAGAATTCATTCTTAAATTAGGTGCACTTTACTTTGGTGGTAAAACAATTAATTAATCTGTGACACCGTGTCCGACTTTTAATACAACAAAAAGAAAAAGAAAGAAAAGAAAAAGGAAATCATAATGGAACAAGTTGACCAAACTAGCATGCTGGTGTCCTCCAAATTGGAGTGGTTCTTTTGAAGAATCTGTAATTGTGTGCTTTTCATCCCTCTCCCTCTCTGGGTGGAGGCAAATGGAGTCGTTTTGTGGCACTTGCTGAGCATAGCAGGTTGACATGATCACCTAGAAAACTACCAGCTGCTTCTACCTGCTATACTTGGTTTAGTTGCTTTAGCTTAAACACACCAACCTTTCATCTCATTCTTTGATTCCAAAAACACACATTATCTAAATCCTGAATTCCCCCTCTTCTTTTCAGTTTTCAACAAAAAAAGATGCCAAGTTCAGTTTAGGCCATTGGTCTGCTTCATTCTCTACCCTGCAAAACCATTCTGTAAAAACACTAGTACCTAGAAAAAAGAAAAAGAAAATCCTTTTTTGTTATAAGCTTGAAACTGTTTAGGGCCTGTAACCTACAATCTCTCTCTTGATGAAGCTAGTGGGTTTGGCAGCAATTACAAAATGGAATCCCTTTCCTCAAAGGTTCACTCCCCATGTTTCTGGCCATTCAAGTTCAGAAGTTTAGCATAAGGGGTTGAAACCAAAGTGCATATATTCATAAAAAAAAGAAAAAGAAAAATGCGTGGTCTGAAACTCACTGAACGTTTCAAGAGCACCCAAGTACACGCCCTAAGTTCTTCATCTGAAACCAATGGTGGTGGCAGTAACAGCAAAGCTCACAACAACCTTAACAGACACAGAACCATATCATCACCTTGGTCAAAGCCCAAATCCAACAACACCAACAACTCATCAACCTCAGCAATTTCAAACCTTGTCGTCCCTCTTCAGTTCCCTTCCACTGACACCATCGAACCATCCATAGAACCTAACCTTAAACCAATCAACCTCGTAGAAACCTTATCAGAACTCTATCAGCGCATAGAGTGTTGCTCCGAGAAGAAGAAAGCATCATCATCATCATCATCATCACTGTATGTGGAACAGTTCTCTCTGTTGCGCAGCCTCGGGGACCAGAAGCTTCTCCGAAGATGTCTCAGGACAGCGCGCCAGAACGCAGAGGATGTTCTCTCCAAGGTGGTGCTTTCTGCATGGTTGCGGTTTGAGAGGAGGGATGATGAGCTTGTTGGTGTTTCTTCAATGGATTGTGGTGGGTACGTTCTTGAGTGCCCTAAGAGGAATTTGGAACATGGGTTTAGTCCAAGTTCAATTAATGATCGTTGCCAGTGTCAGCAAGAGCCAAATCAGGAAACTTTCACTGAGAGAGAGAGTGTGTGTTTGAAAGATGAGGATGAGAGTGATGTTTTGTTCTGTGTGGGGAATGAAGGAATCAGGTGTGTGAGGGAAAAAATTGCTGCACTTTCAGACCCATTTAATGCCATGCTCTATGGTGGCTTTGCAGAGTCCAAAATGAGTAAGATTGATTTCTCAGGAAATGGGGTGTGCCCAGAAGGGATGAGGGCAGTGGAGTTTTACAGCAGGACCAAAAGATTGGACCTTTTCTCTCCCATGACCGTTTTGGAGCTTCTGTCCTTTGCCAACAGGTTCTGTTGTGAGGAGATGAAGTCTGCCTGCGATGCCCATTTGGCTTCAATTGTTGCAAATGTTGAAGATGCATTGGAACTCATTGAGTATGGATTGGAAGAGAGAGCCACACTTCTTGTAGGGTCTTGCTTACAAATGTTGCTTAGGGAGCTTCCTAGTTCTCTGTATGATTCAAAGGTGATTAGAATCTTCTGCAGTTCTGAAGGAAAGGAAAGGTTGGCCACGGTGGGGTGTGCTTCTTTCTTGTTGTACTATTTTCTGAGCCAGGTGGCTATGGAGGAAAGCATGGTGTCAAAAACGACGGTGATGTTACTGGAGAGACTGGGGGAGTGTGCTGTGGAAAGATGGCAGAAGGCCCTTGCATTCCACCAATTAGGGTGTGTGCTGCTTGAAAGGAAAGAATACAAAGATGCTCATCATTGTTTTGAGGCAGCAGTTGAGGCAGGTCATGTTTATTCCATGGCAGGTGTGGCCAGAACCAAGCACAAGCAGGGTCAACCATATTCAGCCTATAAGTTGATTAGTTCTCTCATATTTGAGTATAAACCAGCTGGGTGGATGTATCAGGAGAGAGCACTGTACAATATGGGAAGAGAAAAGAGTTTTGATTTGGATGTTGCAACTGAACTGGATCCCTCCCTTTCATTTCCATATAAATATAGAGCCCTTGCAAAGGTGGAGGAGAAGCAGATAAAGGAAGGGATTGTGGAGCTAGATAAGTTTCTTGGGTTTAAGCTCTCCCCTGATTGCCTAGAATTGAGGGCTTGGTTGTATGTTGCACGTGAGGATTATGATAGTGCCATGAGAGATATTCGAGCATTGTTAACCATAGAACCTAACTACATAACTTCACATGGGAAGATCAAAGGGGAATACTTGGTCCAACTTCTAAGCCGTGGAGTTCAGCAGAAGAGTCAGGCTGACTGTTGGATGCAATTATACCAACAATGGTCTTGTGTAGATGATGTTGGTTCTTTGGCTATTATACATCAGATGTTAGAGAATGAGCCTGGAAAGAGCCTGCTAGAGTTTCGTCAGTCTCTACTCCTCCTGAGGTAAGCATCTTCTATAGAATTAACCCACAAGTATCTGGTAAATTGTGCATCATAACTACAATGGTCATCAACATAAGGAAGATGAAAACCTCATTGAATAGTCATTGCTCATTCATCTAAGTAAGTAATGAGGATTAAATAACTGAAACTAAAAAGTTTGTGGTATTTATGTGAGTTAGAATAGTTATATCATCAAGCTCAAAACTTATGTAGCCAAACAAGAGATATTCAAATTGTTGAAAATTTGAAATGCCATATCCACAATCTTAATATATTATAAATAAATAGAATAGATTTGTTTATTGCTCCAGTGTCATGGTTCCTTTGGACTTGAGTTTGAATTTTTTACAATAACTAGCTTATTAAATTTTGCACTGTCCACAATGTTGCTGCTGGCATCTAGATATTTTATTCCTCTAGATGTTTCCTGCTCTTTCTGCACAATGTAGCTATTTTCTGTATATACTTACTATATACAATGTCAAGAGAAATCCTCACATCTACATATTTCACAGGTTAAATTGTCAAAAGGCTGCAATGCGCAGTTTGAGATTGGCCAGAAACCATTCTAGCTCAGTGCAGGAAAGGCTAATATATGAAGGATGGATTCTATATGATACTGGCTATCGCGACGAAGGTCTGGCAAGGGCTGACAGATCCATTGCAATTCAGAGATCATTTGAAGCCTTTTTTCTAAAAGCATACGTGTTAGCGGATTCAAGTCTGGATGCTGAATCCTCTTCTTATGTTATCCAGCTTCTGAAAGAAGCACTTAAATGTCCTTCAGATGGTCTTCGCAAAGGACAAGTTAGTGATGTCTGAAACTTGTGCTCCATATTGCTAATGTAGTCTGTGTTGTGAAGTTTTTTGATTGTCTTGTGTAACATTTTGTAGGCACTGAATAACTTGGGGAGTATTTATGTGGACTGTGGTAAGCTAGAACTTGCAAAGGAATGCTACAACAATGCCCTTGCAATTAGGCACACAAGAGCTCATCAAGGTCTGGCACGCGTTTATCATCAGAAAAATCAACGAAAAGCTGCATATGATGAGATGACCAAGCTAATTGAGAAGGCAGAGAGCAATTCCTCAGCATATGAGAAACGATCGGAATACTGTGACCGTGAGATGGCAAAGGCTGATCTTGATGTTGCAACACAACTTGATCCTTTAAGGACATATCCATATAGATACAGGGCAGCAGGTACTTTCATTATTGGTCACTCTCCTAACTGCTATTTGATTTTATTATTTGGAGACACAGATTTCAGATAATAATGTGAATGGTTTCGGTATATCAATCTACAGCCACTTACCAGTTCTATTCTCATGGTTGGGAAAAACTTAACCGGTTAAATAGGATGAAGCTCTTTTATATAAATTCTTAAGTCCAGTCTTTGTTTTAATTGAGGGGGAAAAGCAACAGCATATTCAATTTGGAGAGACCATCAAGCCCAGAAATGTAATCAAGTTCCATCTGTAGTGTGATTATTTCTTTAAAAACAAGTTTGGGGATCTTCATGGTAATTAATTAAAAGCTGATAGGATCTGAATTGCTGAAGGACGAATATTTTATCTGTTGTCGTTGCTTTGGTAGCCCAATATCTATTATAAAGTTTCTGTTTGTAAGTTCAAGTTTTAGGTGACTTTGTATCTATGGAGAAGGTAGTAAATACAGTAGAGAGAAAATTTAGTCCCTTTTAACATTTCCAACTTCGCATGTTTTTCCACCAAAGATAGAATGGAAATAGAAGAGGATGATTGATACAAGGCCACTTATCACATTTAACTTGCACTTCAAGACACACACTACCTGCGAAATCAACGATTATACTTACATGAAGTGTCACACATATATGACCAGTGATGATGGATGAGCAAAAAGAAACTGAAGCTGTAGAAGAACTCACCAAGGCCATAAAATTCAAGCCTGACCTGCAAATGCTTCATCTGCGAGCCGCGTTTTACGAGTCAATGGGAGACCCATCCTCTGCTCTTCAAGATTGTCAAGCAGCTCTTTGCTTAGATCCAAACCATGCAGGCACACTTGATTTGTATGGAAGGATAAAAAACTGAACTTTGGATCTTAAATTATATGGGCATCAGAAAGAAAAGAAAATGTGGAGATCTTGGTTAGAGAATTTCCGGGGGCATTGCCAGATGACTGAATTTTCCCCTCATAAATCTCACTACCACCATCTAAGAGCAAGTATATGGATTGTGGAAACAAAACCCAAGAAGCAATACTTCTTTGGATGAATCACGACAAATATGGATTATAGAGATTGACTTGTGTGATGATTCAGTTGTAAATACATTGATGTGATATGGATTCTTGTGAGATGTGTTCACAGAATTTGTCTCACTATTTACACACCCTCTTGTACAGTTACAGGGTTATAAAGGGATTCATATCTCTTGTTTCCTACAATGTATGATTTATTTTCCTGCATTCTTTTTCTTTTTGTGCCAAAGATGGAAGAAAAACAAATAATTTGTTCTCAGATTTCCTTCTGAGAAAGTAGACCTTGCAACTAGAAATTCACACGTTTGTTTCAAAAAGAATATCACATCCCAAGTGGGTGTACACTGAAGATTCCATTGAATGACCATCATCTTGGTCCACAGCACTTGGTACATAAGGTACACTAAAAAAATACCCAATGGAAAAATGAGATTGCATTCTTTTTTTTTCTATTTTCTTTTTCTGTTTCTCGATCTCCAATCTCTGTCTTATCTTAAGATAGGATAGTGATCTTATTTTCCATGGCTAGTATTTTAGAGAAAAATACACTTAATTTATGTCTTGACTATGCCTTCATATAACAAAATGGTGGAACTTGTTTCCTTCTCATTGCTGTCAAACATAGCAACCATTTCTTTTGCTAGTAGCCTTTTCCACACCAAAGATAAACAAAATTCATGCAGAAAAGCATAAAAACACAAGGATATATAGGAAGCACTCTCCAGTCTCCATTCCTCAAATATTTACAAAAATCAATTGCTCTACTTAGACAAAAGCTGTCTCTTCTATACACCCTACTTCAGTACTTCTGTTAGCTTCAAAAGAAGAATCTAAAACATATTTAATACAGAATAAGAAAAAAATAAAAAATGACATCAAACTCCAAATTCAGAGTAAGTGCTTAGATCATTCATCCCAATTTTTTGTTGTTTTCATTTGTGAGTTATGGATTGATGTTTGAACATAAGTCGGTGGACATGATTTCTATTTCTGCCCACCAAAGAGGGGATGATTTTGGAGTTGCTCCATCAGGCCCCATAGCAGTGATTTCCTTCAACTTAGATGTAACCTCTTTCATAGTTGGCCTTTTCTCTGGATCTGGATGTACACAATTGTTAATCACTTGTGACCATTTCTCAATTTCATCTGCTTGCAAAGAGTTCAAGCTTGTGTCCACCAAGTCTCTCAAGGGTTGCCCCCTTATATAGTCTCCTGCCCAATCTGCAAGAAAGCCATTGTCCACTGCATAGGGAATTTTCCCTGTTATCAACTCAAACAGTATTACCCCAAAGCTATAAACATTGCCCTTTGTATATGCTGCATTTGTTTCTAAGAGCTGTGTGACTTCAGAACCCTTCCCTGTAGCAACCATGTCACTCCAGAAACTAAGATCTGATACTTTAGCAGCATAATCTTCAGTCAGGCATATAGAGGAAGATAGAAGGTTCCTGTGAGCAATGGGTGGTGTCAGCTGATGCAAGTGCTCCAGACAGTAGGCTATTCCCATTGCTATCCTCATTCTCATTACCCAGTCTAGTTGTTCTGCTTCTCTAACTGCAACACATACATGTGAATGGTGTCACTGTCAACACAAAACTCTAATTGCCAGTACATAAACCGAACAACTTCCAACGTGTCAAAGAACTAATCAATCTAAAATCTTAAGTTTTGAGGTAAAATCCCAAGAATGATTTTCAATTATTTTATGGAACTGATAAACCTACTAGTGAAAGAAGTGATGTGTATGTGAGTGTATTTCTACACAAGAAGTTGCTGATCAAAGCTATGTTGGCAACTTCTTACCGATAACTAGTTGGTATCAAATAATAAGGATACACAATAGTAGCCGCATGTTAATGTTAAGCTGCAATGATTCTTAAAGCATATGCTTGTCAAATGTAATCATGTAAGTTTTGAACAAAACGGCACTCACTGTGTAGATGCTCAAATAGCGTTCCATTTGGGGCATACTCAAAAACCATAATCCTTGTGAATGGCTTATTCTCTTCACAATATCCAATAAGATTCACAAAATTCTTATGATTCACCCTTGATAACACCTCAATCTGGAATATGAAAAGGAAAAAAAAATATATTAAGAACTAAAACCAGATCGGAAAGTGTAGTGCATTTGCTACATTTATTGCCTGCATACCTTCTTTCGGAATTGAGCTTCCATATCTTTTGGCCAGTTTTGGGATGAAGTAACCGCAGAGGACACTACAGCTATCTCAACTCCGCTGGAAAGAGTCCCCTTATAAATAGTCCCATCTGGCAGAGAACCAATAATGTTGCTGAAATCTTCACAAGCTACTTCAAGTTCTGCTCGTTTCAGACTTGGAACACCTAAATCATACATGCTCAATGAGTATGCATATTTCAAATAAACATGTAAAAAGGAGGGAAAGACTAAAATATAAACTTTATTCTTGATGGTTAATATGCATTTTGCAGTTTGAAATCTATAGCTAAGACATGTCAAAGATCACAAATTACCTGTTATAAATGCTTTCCTTAGTTGGCCACTCAACCCTGTGGCCCAAGGCTTTACGGTTACAACCTTACTACTTCTGAAGCAAATGAAAACAGTGGCTGACACCAAAACCAGGAAGGAGAAGCCCCCAACTGTAGACCATATAATCACAGAATGTTTCTTTGGGTTTGAGCTGTTTGAGTTTCCTTGGTTTGAAGATGAAGCAGGGGAAGGTGTTGAAATCCAATTAGAATGTGGTGGTGTGGACACAACTGCAGGTGGATTTGCTGGAGTTGGTGCTGCCACAGGTGAAGGTGAGGGTGAGGGTGAAAGAGTGAAAAAGATATTGGAGGGAGAGGGAGAAGGTGAAGGGGAAACTTCTGGAGATCTTAATGGTGATGGTGAATTTGAGGGACTTTCTGATGGTGAAACTATTGATGGTGATGGTGAGAAAGGCTCAGAAACTGGTGATAAAGAAGAAGAAAAAGATGATGGCGGTGCTGTTTGTAGAAGTTGCCGCCTGTATGCTATATCCCCTTGTTGGCCAACATGCCTGTTACAAGCATGTAACTTATAAACACAATCTGATGTATCCAACAGTTAATGTGAACACTGAATACTTAGAAGAGTCATATAAGACCTATATATACAGTTGGGGTTAAATTTAAAGCTAGGTGAAACAAAAGCAAAATCTCATTCAACAGAGGACATCTCATATTAGCTGCATGATAATAGCTTGCTTACCAGAAATTGCATGTGCCAACACATGTTTCTCTGGTGATGGGACCGGTTAGCTGTTCTTCAGGTACATGCAATTCAGATATCATGTTGAGCTTATACACTTCTGGAGTTAAGCCGGCTAGATAGTCATTGTTGTCCAATAAACTGCAGTGCACAAATTTCATGGTTTATTAAGAAGAAAAACTTGGAAAAGAACAAAAGTATTTTTTGGAATGAAATTTAAGTATCAAGTTAATTACAGGGTAGTGAGGGATGGATTGCTGCCCAGGTATTCAGAGGGAAATGGTCCAGAAAAGTTGTTATATCCCAAGTCAAGAACTTCCAGTTCCTCTAATTGTAGTATCTCCTTTGGGATGTCTCCGAAGAAAGTATTGTTGCGCAAAATGCTGCATTGCTTAAAATGGTTACAAGGGTTGTTGAAAAATTCTGTTTTTATTTATTTATCATAATCAATGATGGCATGTGCATGTTCTAAGTTCTTACATTGATTTTATGTGAACCAGCTTCCCAATTTCGGGTGCTAGTGTTCCGTGGAGACATAGATCTTTCAAGTTCCTGCAAGTAGAATAATCCTTAACTTCATGTACACGTTATTACGCATACACACACACACACACACACACACAGAGATCAGAAGCTAGCGAAACGAATGTATGAAAAATGTATACACGCAAAAAATGATAAATTGAAATGAAAGAACTGTTGAACAGGGCTGCCCTTCCCCAAAGTAAAGCCCATGTTTTAGGCCTTAAAAGGAGTTACAACGTTGAAAATTAAAGTCATGCAACTAGTAAAAATTTAAAAGGAAATTGTCTTGGTTTTGAAAGTTCCTTAAAACATATCTAATTGCCTAGATATTAAATATATATGGATTATATTTATTTTCAAGGTTAAAGTTTCAAAATAAATTATATAAGTAGAAAATGATACACTTGACATATTCAATTACATAAGAAGGTACTTAATTTTTTTTACAGATATATATTGTTTAAAAAAGTACTATTAGCAATTCAAAGCTTTTCAAAATTAAAATTAATAAAATCTGATGTCTCAACAAAAATTAAATTGAGATGAAAAGAATGTTAAATGGAATTGATTATAAAATTTAATAAGTAATTTTATATTTTTAAAAACCCAAGGATAAATGTTATATAGTATTATAATTTTAACAAATCATTTTTATACAAATGCTTGTCCTTACTTGTGTATTCTGCTTGATGATGATAGAAGAGGCAGTAGTTTGCCTCGTTTATTTGTTTAGGGCTCTGTTTTAGTGCTCTGTTTTAGTTTCCTTCTATTATATAAAAAAAAAAGGGTTTTATGTTAAAATTCATTCTATATCTAATAGAAAAATAATAATTATGAATATGCGGGTATCCACGGGGCGAGTATTATATTAATCCTCATAAAAAAAGGCATCCATCCATTTCCCTCCTCATTGCGGATAATCTATGTATCCATGTGTGCAGATATTTTTGCTATCCCTAATTATACACTGTAATAGTATATGCTTGCTAGAGCAATGGTTTTTTTTTGAGAGGGAGAGACTTTGTTATAGTAATATCAAGGTAGTCAAAACCGGACCGGTCATTGAACCGATGAAGACAGGGGTTCAAGGTTCAGAGGTTCGGCCGGGGTTCGACCGGTTGAACCGGGATATAATTAAATAATATTATTTTAGTTATAAATATAATATATAATACAATATATAACATATAATATTATTTTAAACCCTAAACTCTATAATATTGAGCAAAAATTAACATAAAAGTCATAATTTTATAAAGAAAACTTAAACTTCACTACTAAATGTCATAATTTATAATATAAAATATTCAAAATTATAAATAATTTTAGAAAATAATATCTATTTCTTTTAAAAAAATAATAAAAAATTTGAATTTTTTATTTTTAAAAAAATAATAATAATAATAATAAAAATAAATACGAACCGGTCCAACCGGTTTTTACCCAGTTTTGTCCGATTTTTGATCGATTTTTTAGTTCTTGACCGGTTCTCTCGCAGGCCGGTTTGCAAGGTTTTCCGGACCAGACAAGGGTCCTGTAGTTTTGACTACATTGAGTAATATTGTATAACACTATAGGGAAATGAGGGATGGACCTCCATCCCATACCCCTTCCATACCTATCACTTCATTGGGATGAGGTGTGGGAGGGAGGATCGGGTGTATGTGTACATCACCCACGCTATATTTCAATTAGATTAACCAAACCTATATATATTCTTGAATTAATTAGGAAGTGCCAACAAACAGAGTTCTACCAAATACACACAAGGTTGGTGTGAATACCTAAAAGAGTTTTGTCAAACATGAGAAAAGCAAAACTACAGGATCAAGAGAGCTAGCATGAAAAGGAATTAGAAGAATGAAGAAGAGGTTAATTAATTAATTGCTTACAAGGAGACAACATTGCCATGGGAGCACTCCACTCCGAACCAAGAGCAGTACGGATGGATGACTCCTTCATCGCCAATATTCCAGTTCGATAAAGCCCCCAATGGGTCTCTCTCCACCCTCTCCCTCACCTTTTGCAGCGCCAACCCTGCTGCACCATCACATATTCAATTAAACCACCACACTCACACACCCCTTATTTTCAATTTCTTCGTTCAAAACACACGCTATCATTACTCATGTTTTCTTTAATTTCATCTAATAATCAATCTCACAACTCTATGGAACAAAAATATAAATAAAAACAAAAAATGATAGCACTGCATGGCACTCTTAATTATACCTTGGCTGTTCAGAGTCGAACAATGACCCTGTTTCATGCTCAACGGGAATATAATTAAAGACACCATGATCACCACCATGCGGCAGAATGTTGACCAAGTCATGATTAATCTCCACGCTTCTTCCATATTGTGATGCGATGAATTTAAGAACTTCTGAAACAATCAATGATATTTCATTCACTAATTTTGTTCATCACCTGGATCTTTTATAAACAACAAAATGATTAGAGAAAACCAAACTTACCGATACAAAGTGATATAATTAAGAAAGGAAATGGTGTATGGTTTGGAGAAGAGGGACAGTGTTCGTGAGAAGTAGTAAGACAGAGTCTGATAATTAAATTAAAAGGGTGTTCTTTTTATTGAGTTTGCGTTTGGCTTTTGCGGTGTGTGACGGCACGGTGGCAGCTTTCATTCACCGTTTCGTAGTCATGAATTGGATTGTGTCATGGAGTTGGAGAAGTCAGCAACTCCCCCCTATATCTATTTATATATTCAATTTCAAATGTATCAAGCAGCACTGTCCTCACCTCAGAAAGGCACGTGCTAACCATGCATTCTGTCACTATATATGTTATGTCCTATAGCAATTCTTTCTAATTGCTCATAAAATTATCAATGCATCAAATATATCAATCAAATATATAATTACTAAATGTTAACTAACTTAAATAACAAGCTAGTGACATACGGGAAACAGAGTTCACTATATATACTGGACTGGTAGATAAGATTCGACCTAATGAAATTCTAAGATTTTAAGTTCAATACTCTGTTAGACTTGTGATTTGTCTTGCTGCAATTCAATATATTTTCTTTTTGCTTTCTAACTAATCCTGACAGTTTAGTTGAGATATTTTGTGTAATATAATTGCATTAGGTAAAAATGTATGGTGACCCTTATTTTGTGAAAGTCATGTACTGTTTTGTATTTTGTATAAAAACCATTCTGATATGAATGAATAGATCGATGCATTTCGGTCCAAATTGTATTGAGTGTGCTCTGTTCTTCTTCCTTAAAAGAGCTCTTGTTTCTTTATACTACAACATACTCGTCTACTATATATAATACTTTATTTATTGATTAAAGAGTAAAATACACTCCCTTGAGAGATATCAATATTACACTTCTCTCCCTTTTTGTTTGAAAACACACACTTTCCTCCCTTGCTAGATACCAATATTACATTCTTCTCCCCTCTTGTTTGAAAACACACATTTGTTTCCCTTCAAAGATAAAATATAATACATTTTTCTCTATTTTTGTAATTTTTCATTAACTTAAAAGTTAGCTTCCGTTAAATTATTTTTTATTACCATAATAATTTTTTATTTTTCATTTCATTTCATTTTTCATTCCAATTTCTGATTCCTGAAATTAGAATCACCGTTTCACTGCGTTCAACACCGCCACATTCCACTAACAATGGATTCAATTTGGTTTTAGTGGAATGTGGTGGTGAACGACGCTGAAACTATGATTCTGAAATCGGATTGGGAAAGGAAATGGGACAAAAATAGAAATGAAATGAAAGATAAAATATTATTATGGTAATAAAAAATATTTTAATGGAGACTAACTTTTACGTCAATGGAAAATTACAAAAATGGAGAAAAATGAATCATATTTTATCTTTGAAAGGAAGGAAGTGTGTAATATTGGTATCTCTCAGGGGATAAAAGTGTGTGTTTTCAAACAAGAGGGGAGGGGAGTGTCATATTGGTATCTCTCAGGGGAGGAAAATGTGTGTTTTCAAACAAAAAGAGAGGAGAGGAGAGTGTAATATCGGTATCTCTCAAGGGAGAAGAGTGTATTTTACTCTTGATTAAATTGGTTACTTGTAAGTTCTCCTTTGAGGTTTATGGTGTGTAAGTGTATATACGTAGTATTATATTATTTCACTATGTTCAAATTCCGGGGATGGTTAAATTTTCAACACCCGGGGATGTGATGATAATTTAAATGGCTCTTCGTGCATGTCAATTCATTACTTTGTGCTTTAACTCACGGTAATTAACTATTTAATTGAGTTGATAAAAAAACATTCTTCACAGAAAATTATAGAAACTTAGTGACAAATATGCATCCATACCAATATGCTAGTATGACTTTTCAAAAGAAGAAGAGATAGCGCAGGGTAACAAAGATTTATGGATTCAGACCCCGAAAATATTCAATGTTTGAATTGCTCTTTTTGAAGTTTTAATTTTTGAAAGTATCATATCAAAAAAAAAAAAAGAATTGAAAGTAGTACTCCAATCAATCAATATTGTACATTAAAGAAGCTAATTAATTAAAGATATACAAAATTAATTAACAGCGTTTGACTTTTACTCAATGTGGCGTCTTTTGTTTGCCTTTGCCCAGTTCTCTGTTGCACCAAGGCTTACTTTTCTTAATTATATATGATCACAACCTTAAATAATTTTATTTAACGGAATTATATATAAATTATTCCATATACAAGATTTTCTACGTGCGTAAAGTTTTGGCGTACTGATATATATTGACTCCTTATACATCACTCATACACATGGGCCAATTCATGATCTGAACTGAAGCATTTTTATATCAGCTTAATTACACCCTCTACCAAAAACATTAAGCCTAACTTTTACGGATCTGATGGCTAACTTGATATCTAATTTTTGATCAACTGGGTGACTCCACATATGTATCATTTGTTTGGAGTATGTCATGTTTTCCTCACCTAACTAAGCCCTACATGAGACATAACCCTTCAACTGTTCAAATTATTATTAGTCTATTGCCTGAATTCACTATTGGATGCTGTTAGCCTTCAATAACATATATATATATATACCCGGAAGTATTGTTGTGTGAGTGCTATGTGGACCAAATTTGTGTGGTTGAAAGTTGTGGATTTTCTTTTTTTAAGACTATGGTTAGCTAGTTAATTTTATATTATGTTCTTTCTATTGTCCAATGAAGGAACATGACGAAAATAGGAAAAAGGAAAAGTCATGGTTGTGAAAGATACAGGATGTTGGGATTGGGTGATCTGATGTGTAACATTCCATTTAGCAATGAGGAAAAGATGAGGGATAACGAGATCCAATCTTCTCTGAATGTGACGGCGAGAAAGTGGTGACAAATGCAAATATTCAATCATTCACATCTCCTCTTATAACATAAATTTTTTTTTTCTTCCAAATATAATTAAAAAGATTACAAAATAGGTGAAATTAAAAATATCTTTACTATATCTCCAAGTTTCATAGGCAACAATGTATGAATTCAAATGTAGACGAGTTTTATATACCCGCGGTTATAGGAATATACGGCCACATATAGATGTACTGTGAAATGGAGCATATATTTACACAGCTCAACATTATTTAATGCCAAGGAAGAGCCATCTAAAACCAATCACAATGACATCAAAATTACCAAGAAATTGATGCTACACCGTATATATTATATATTATTATATATATAACTTTGAGTAAGTGCTGTTATTGGAGTCTGTTGTGTTGGTGATGTCAAATTTTTATAGCCATACCATAAAGTTTGTTACGTTTGACATGCCGTCATGCACCAGGAAAAATGTTTAGATGAATCATTGATCCATTCACCCTGTATATATATATATATATAGTTCGTATATGTTTTTAGATCTGAATAATAGTATAATTGTGCACATAATAATTCAAATTATATGTCTCCTGGTGAGGGATACAAGGTACAATAACTTGCTCCTGAATCTTTGTAGGTGTGGTGGTGTTAGTTTATTTCACTACCAGTACCAGAGTCATGCTCATGACCTAAAAGTGGGCCTCTGGGTTGGGTTGGTTTCCCTGATGATCCGCAAATAGACAAGGCAACCTCCTTGTTTTATTTTAGCAGAAAACGGTGTGCAACCTGTTCCGAGTGTGACAGTACTGAATCATCCCCATACCATACCATACCATACCATACCCCAATTAACTTCACATGCATGCTTTGCGAGAAGCCTTCTCTGTTTTTACATGACTTTTATTGTTGTGCTGATAAGCTTGAATTGGTAGAAGAGCCCAAGCCTCATGAGTTCATTTACGCCCAACCCGTGAAGAAAGATCGAAAGAAAAAGAATTAAAGAACTTGAAGAGATCTGCCATATGAAAAGTAGTTCCGATAATGTGAGGCTATAATTTTTTTTTCCTATTGATTTATTGTAGTTTACTTTTGAAGCGTGTGAAATGTGAATCAATGAAGCATTACAAGTTATTTATAGATTATAGACAAGATTAAAGAGTTTATTGAAAGGGGCAGGCAAAGCCCAAAAAAAAAAAAAGACAAGACTAGGGACCCTCTTCAATATCGCAAATTTGAAATTGACTCTTATATCCTCAATTAAGAGCCTGATACCTTGTTCCTTTTTTCAACCAATTTTCACTTTTTACTATTTTTTTTCTTCCCGTACATCAAACCGAGCCCAAAATATATATAATGTCACCTTGCTTAGGGAAACACTTCCTCTCATAACAAAATAATCTCCTAAACATGTTCAAATGGCATGATCTCTACCAAACATTTACCTCATAAAATGCTAATGCAAGCTGTCTAGATATAGGCAAAAGCACTTCTTTATACATTCATAAAAAAAAAAGAGAAAAAAAAGTAATTTACTGCTAGCCAAAAGTTCCGATTATAGCAGCTTAAAGGTGGAAAACCAATGCTGTCTACGGACACAAGCTTACAAGTTTTGAATTATATCTACAAGAGATCTATAAGTACCAACAACAGCAATAGTAACCCCCATTACTATGACTGAATAGTTGATGATCATTTCAGACCCAAATCTCTTGTAAGCTCCTGAAATCTTCAAGTAGCACACAGATGGCACTAAAATTGAAGCCGTGACACTTAGCAATGCTCCAACAAGTGACATGAGGTATCCAAATAAGGGAATGGCCACGGCTATAATAAGAGAACCGATTAGTAAGGATGTACTAACAAGCATGTGTGTGAGCCTTTTGTTGTTGTAATGGCATGAGACCTTAACTTTTACTGCGTTTATGACTGGAGTGAGCATCAATGCGTATTTGGCTATGGGATTGACCAAGGTTGTGTATATTGCAACTCGTGAACTCAACTTACCTGTTTGGAGGTTCAGTGTCACCTGCGATTCAACCTCTTCTCCGAACATTAAGTAGCCCAAAACAGCTGCTGCTGCATAACCAAGTGTGCATGCTGAAAAGCATACAAACAGGACCTGCCAAACAAAAGGAATTCAAACATAAAGTTTACCGTTTAATTACAACTAAAATCATGAAAATGAAGTTTCAATCAATACTGTAACAACAACAGTCAAATTCTTTTCCCCATTAAGTGAGTTGACCACATGAATCTAACCACGTTATAATGTCATGTTATACAACATATCTACTAATAACAACAACAATCAAAACCTTATTCCACTAAGTGGGGTCGATTACATAATGTTCTGTCATCAATCATGTCTATAGCCAAACCATTGACCTCTAAATCTTTCTTAATAGTTTCATCTATAGTTTTTCGTGGCCTTACTCTGTGATTGGGCTTCCCTCCTAATAAAACTTATCTAATAACAAATCATATAAATCCATATCCTTCTAACAACTCTAATATACAATCCAAATCCAAATCCAAATCCTTCTAATAACAACTATGTCTATGTGCCTCACATAACTAACTGGTCCCCAAAGAAAAGAGGAGGGTTATGTTAGAAAGTTTACAGTCAACTTAAATAAACTTTGTCAAATCTTTATGGCACAGATTAACTATGTGAATCCATATTTCAATAAATCATGTCAAATTACCAAGATTGCTTTTTGTACTTACACTGGAGAAATGACTCTTGTTTCTCATGGAATTGTAGAGGGTAGGAAGAATTGGATGAGCACTATAACAGAAGGCATATAAACTAACAGCAGCTGGTAGTCCACTCCATCTGAAGAGTGTTCCCTTTCCATGAAACCCTGTTCCATCAATGGTTCCATTCCAGAAAAGGGAAAGGAGAAAAATGGAAGAAGCTAAAGCCCCACCAGCAGAGACATAAGAAAGCAGGCTCAGATCCTCTAACAGAATAGTAGGCAAAATAATAAGGGCAGCAATTATGGTAAACACTGTTGTGCCACCAATTGTTAACCCTCCTCCTGCAAGGTGAAGTTGCACGTTTGGTACTAGTTTGTTAAGATTGTCTCCCTCTAAGATCAGAAAACCTGTTACAGCTAGGTAGAGCTCAGAATTCATGGTGATTGATACCATTAGCCTACCCTTGTCTCCAAATGCACGTTGGCCTATGTCAGGAAAGGTCCTGATTTCAGGGTCCATGTCCATGCATCTCTTGACCAATGTGCCAGTGTAACAACATGCAATTGCGATCACAAATAGAAGCACTATGCTTAACCATCCCCCAGATGCTAGTGCAAAAGGTGTTGATACAATACCAACTCCTGAAACCAGAGCAACATAAATTAATTTTAGTGACACGAGTTTTAATAAATGATCAGCTATATATAGCTCAATTAACTTTTTTTTTGGTTTCAAATCAATAAAGAAAAAGAAAAAAAAAATTAATCGTGAGTTTTTTTATTGAGAACTGTTATGTTTTATTGTTAGATAAATTAATTATAAAAATTTACGGTTGAAGCGCTAACAAATTTGACACTATCACGACTTGCAATTGATCAATTTGACACATTTTTTAAGATGAAGGGTAAATAGTCCAATTTTTTTTTTTTACGGGAGCCGAATTTCTTGACTTATAGTCAAGTAGACATAGAGATCACCGAAGAACCCAGTATAATATGCCTTAAGAGACCCAAATCAAATCACTGATATACAATTTTACCCATCAATTTGTCTTCTTTAATAATTCTTTTGTCAGGGTGAATATCATGTAGTATGTATCAATTTTCTTAATTACTTTATCCCGTCCGATTAACTCGATTATAAAACTCATAAAAAAATATTAGAATCTACTATTCATTGTTAAATATAAAATATTTTCCACACAATCATTTTATTATGTATTGTTTTATAAATTTTACAATGATAAATTGATAGTAACTATTTTTTATAAAAATTACTTCTTTTGTGCTAACGACATTAATAATTTATAAAATTAAATTCAAGTATTTTAATTGAAGAAAACCTTGTTCTTCACAATATTCTATGTATCATTGAAGTATCTCTATCTCTATAGTCATGACAGCAATATCTCAGTCATCATTTAGATATAATGGAATATTATACACAAATAGTTACAAATGAGTAAAGACAAAGTGAAACCATAGAGTAGGAATTCAATAGAATAAAATACACATAGTTTAGAAGAGTAAATTGAATAAAAATTAAAAAAAAAACTAATTTAATTCTGAGTATTATGCGTCCAAGACATAAAAAACTCAAAAGGTAAATTAAGGTTTCGCACTTATGGATGATATATAGGATTAAGATTCAATAGATTTTTATAAATATTATCACAATGAAAGTTTTATCTATCAAATAGGTATGAATCTGACTTTAGACAACTACGACCTGCAGAATTTTACGAATGCGAGTATAGTTATTATAGCTAGTATCTAATTAATTTGCCTTATGATTAACCACACAATTATGTATGTTATACACATACAAAAGTTTGAAAGGTTCTTAGTTAGATAATTTTTTTAATTAATTCAGATTTTGCACTTTAATTCAATGTTATTTATTTGTTTTTTTTTGTAGCGTCGGAATGTTATTTATTTGTTGATTTTTAAAAAGAAAACATGTTATTTATTATAACTGTCGGAATGTTATATTAAAGTACTCATTTGAGACTGATGGATTATTGGATACATTGACATATGATCTGATTTCTCTTTGAGACCATGTAGGTTATTGGAAAAATATTTTATAAATACCTTTTAATTTAGGTTACGCTTCGGAAAGAGAGGTGAGATATTCAACTGTGAGGGTTGTTCATTTGAGGAGACATAGAGTTGGATTCATAAACAGTTCTATGTATTCATCTTTAGACAGAGCACTTCTTATGATTTCTGTTTTGTTTTAATGCAATTTGATTTAAAAAAAATATTTAACTAATTAAAATGTAAGTATTCATGAGTCTAAGTGCATGCATATAATTAAGTACCCACGATATAAAAAGTATAGATAATAAATTAATTATATAGGTATGGGTTGTATAAGGGACACAAATATTCTAATACCCTACTGAGTCATGGACATTGTAGAACCTATCCAAGTCCTACTTTAACATTCGTGCTTAAGGGATTCGTTTGTTTCAAGGGAAAATGGCCATAAGAAAAATAAGTGGATGCATGGAAAATGCATTGATAACGGTGTTTGGATTGACTTATACATAATTTATTTGAGTTTATTTAACATAAGCATTTGTCAGCGTATTTGGCAAAATTTGAGTTTATCTTCATAAGTTCACCAGCATAGCTCATCTTACAGTTTATATAAAATCAGTTTCACCATATTCTTTCTTCGATTATAAAAATGACTTATATATAAGCGTTTATATGATAAGCAGTTATGTCATAAATGCTTAAATAAACTATTTATCCAAACAGTCCCCTAATCTTTTTAAAAAATACTCTTCTTTCCATTTTTTTTTTCCGATCATTCTTTTACTCCCATTTTTGTTCCTCATTCAAATACAGTGTTAATGGTGCATATATATACACTCCATTATTTTAAAACGTAAATTTTGGGTAGTAACAAGATGTTCAATCCTCAACAAGTTGAACACAGAAAATTATAGGAGTAAAGTAGAACAAAAAATAATAAAATAAATACCTATACCAGAAAACAAAGAGTAGGCACAATAGAAATCATAATAATATCATCATGCGGCATAAGAGTGATTGATGAGAGGCATTAATAAGAAAGGAAGTGAGGGGGATCGAACCTGAGATAGCATTAACTAGATGGAAGCAAGTTTTGAATGAAGACGTTTTACCGGCCACATGAACTGTACTGTACCGGTCAACATCATCATCAGTTTTGGGCACAGCCACGTTTGAGGCATTCACTTTTTCATCATCACCCAACAAGAGGGGTACTGCGATGGAGGAGCATCTATCACCCTCCTCACAAGCCATGTACGGTGTACCCGAGAAGAAGAAGAAGAAGAAGAAGAAGAAGAAGAAGAAGAAGATCGCGTTTCTGTGCCTGTAACTGCTAGGCGCTAGCTAGATAGACTAATTGCACTTTCTCTCTGTTTTGTAGTGTCATTCACACGTGGCGCCTTCCTTTTTTTCCTTCTCTAAAATCCTAAATTTGATGTATAATAATAATAATAATAATAATAATAATACTCTAACACTCAAACACACATCAACCAACGTTGTTGGCCCAGTGGCTTTGGCTACCACTGGGACGCACGGGGTCGACTTGGAGCTCCCAAGTTCGATTCCCGCAGCGTTAAAATTCAACGTTGGTCAGTGCAATACTTGTCGCAACGCACGAGCGCAGATTAGTCCTTTATTGAAAGTGTTGGGACACTGCGTGGGGTAGGAGTGATCCCCCCGAACCAAAAAAAAACACACATCACATTCTATCTCAATGAATAAAATAAGGAAATAAAATATGTACCGGTGGATGTGTGTGTAACATTAATCTAATAAATAATAATAACAACAACAACTAATTTTTTTTAAAAAGTTAAGTGTTAACTAACTAGTATTTTTAGAATATTAATTAAAATAAAAAATTATTTAATCAATATAAAAATTGTATTATAGTAGAAATATAAATACTAGCTATTCTATACTTTCTATTATTAGATATTAAATATTTTTGAATCATTATTACCCTTCAAGACCGACAAAGAAAATTGGAGAACCGCCTGCAAAAAGTTTTGGGTTAAATGAATCTACTCATCAGGTTCTGGACTCTTCCTTGTCTGCCCTGGTCATGGTTTTGAATTTGGGGGCAAAAGCGCCAAAATGGTGCAAATTTGTCTGTTTTTTACTAAAATGGTGTAGATTAAAAAGTTATTATCAAATTGGGATAAATCGTAGGTACTGTTAGTGACTTTTAATTTTTTTTTTAAAAAGTGAAGTCGCCAATGGTAGTGACGACTTTACTTTTTTTTTAAAAATTAAAAAAAAAGTGAAGTCGTCACTACCATCGGCGACTTCGCTTTTTTTTTTAAATTAAAAAATAAAAAAATCACTGATGGTACATAAAGAGTGTCAGACAGTGTTATTTTGGTACCTAACAGATACGAAACTAAAAAAAGATCATCAAATGTTAGCCGTTAGTCACTTTAGTCCTTGAAAGTGATTATTTATTATCATTTTAATTGACCACAGATACCAAAGTGACACCACTTGAGTATGAATTTAAATTCGAGGGTATGAAAAAAAAATAATGCTAAGAGAGTAAACAATCATTTTGATCCCTGAGAGTGTCCAGTCACTTGAGTATGAATTTAAATTCGAGAGTATGAAAAAAAAACAATGCTAAGAGAGTAAACAATCATTTTGATCCCTGAGAGTATCCAGTGGTGTCACTTTGGTATATGTGGTCAAATTAAAATGACAATAAATAATCACTTTCAGGGACCAAAGTGATTAACGGCTAACATTTAATGATCTTTTTTAGTTTCGTATATGTTAGGTACCAAAATAACACCGTCTGACACTCTCTATATACCATCATCGATTTTTTTATTTTTTAATTTAAAAAAAAAGTGAAGTCGCCAATGGTAGTGGCGACTTCACTTTTTTTTAAAAAAAAAATTAGAAGTCGCCAAAAGTACCTACGACTTATCCCAATTTGATAATAACTTTTTGATCTATACTATTTTAATAAAAAACGGACAAATTTGCACCATTTTGGTGCTTTTGCCGAATTTGGGACTTGATCAGTTACGTAAATGGCGATAAAAGCTATGGCTTTCTTAATTACACTTACATTCACATATTGCATTCCGTTTATTAAATAATATATATAGTATATAATTGATTTTAAACAGACATATTAAATTCCATTTATCTTGGTCAATATTAAGTACAATTTTATTACTTAAATTCAATTTTATTTAGCTTAATTAATATAAAAATTAATATTAAATTAATGTTTAACTAAAAAGGCCAAATATAATAATATTTAGTTTTATCAATTTATCATTAAATTTCTTTGATAATAAACTGAAAACGAATTTTTTGCCTAAATTGGTATGAACTTATAAAGGGACAAAATAAAAAATTTAAAATAAGAAATAAATAAATAAATAAGTAAAATGAAATAAAAGAAAAATTAAAAAAACGTCTTGATGCAAGTGGCGTACAAAAAATACGTATAGAGATAATTTTATCCCCTTAATTCCTTGAATAAGACTATCCAACTCAGTTTACAATATTTTAAAATCAAAAATAATTTTCACATAAAATAAAGTATCATTAATCATTAATTAAAATTAAAAATAAAATAATCAAAAGAAAGCTGCGTGCGTCCAGCGAACACGTGATAACATGATAACAATAAGCCAAGTGGCATCAAAAATATGCTCGGGCAGAGAAATGCACATGAAATGGCGGGTGATGAAAAGTATTGGCGGGAAACTATTATTTTTCGTGAAGAAGGAAAACTATTTATTTATGCACGCAAAGCAATAGTATTAGTACATAAACGTGACAGAAAATAATTGGGTGGCTGAAATTTTTCCCGGTGATATTTTTTATATAAAAATAACGGTTGAGAACTGGACATGAAAGGATATGGTATGTGTTTTCCCTTTAATTTTATTTTTTACAGAAAAAATTAATATAAAATTAAATTAGCTTACCACTAAAGACTTAGATGAAATGACACTAATCTTTTATAATTTAACCAGCTAGTATTCACGAGTTCAAATCAGTCTTGAGAGTAGAATTTTGCTACTTAAAGGTCATACCAGATTTAAATGAATTAGTCTCCGCATGTAGAGAGATAAAAAAAAAATTAACTTGGCATCAAAACGAGAGCCAAATATGTTTTTTTTCTTTTGGTTATTACGGTACTAGTGCAAGTTTATGTTTAAAAATATCGGTTGAGAACTGCACGTTTATGTATATATAGTTATAGTTATACTAGTATTTTTTGATAAATTGTATATATACTAGTAGTGCATGCAGTATCGATGCTCTTTAATAAATTGATATGGATTGCCGTAAGTGAAAAGTACTTTATTAGAATATTATAGATTTTATATCTATAACTATATATAATGGTAATATTAAGGTAGAGCTTTTTTCTATTCCAATTTTGTCCTTTTTATAATTATCCACAATGTGTCAATAACTATTCCATAATTACAACTATTTTATTATCATTTATAAAAAAAAACTACTCTATCATCTAATTATATAATAATATCTTAAAAAAAAAAGAGAACAATAAGCTAGGCATTCGTGCTTGGCTCCCCCTAGTTTATATTAAGGTGTTGTTGTTAATTGCGTTCACATATAAAATTAGAAAAATCCACCTGTACCATCTGGAGATCCCGACCGAGTATACACGTCATTGCCTACCGAGATCTGAGTCAGCACCAGCAAAGAGCATTTATGGCGTGCTCATCAAGGAGACCAAATCCCCCGATTGCCTCCCTCACATTTACGGACCGAGCAATATAAAAAGGAACTCATGGCACCAAGAGAGACAACTCACTCACTCACGTTCACATCTCACATGGGGTGGTCCTCGGTCTCAACACCAAGAGCACGGGGGTCCATTTCCATACGTGAACAATGGCGCCCACCGTGGGGCCTCGGTAAAACTCTTCCCGACGACCACCACATAGTCCATGACCTCTACCAAGTAGCGAAGATGGTGCACTATCGACTAACCTTGTGACGTCAATATCGCATCGCTCGTTTCACTATCGATGACATCCTAATCAAATGAGAGGAAGAGCTATTGTCCTATTTTTGCCTTAGAGATAAGTGTTTCTATCACTACTTTTCCTTCTATACTTTTGCATCATCTGCATGATCTATTTAGCACAAGTTTTTACCTATACCAAATTGCTTAAGGGTTCATTTCTATGTATTTCTTTCTGCATATGTACGTGCAGTGTTCCTAATAGTTTTCGTTACTTTATGTGCATCGTCCTTCTCAACTGTGCCTTGTTGGAAGTCCGACCTTGTGGAAGAGCACTAGAGTTCCATGGCTCTTCAACCAGAAGCTCACACAATGTGTCCTTCAATCGAGAGATCGATGGTGATCGTGTCTACACCATTGTGGTAAAATCGATCTATTTGTTTTTTGCATTTTCACCGATCCACACAATATTGTTTAACATTAAAATAAAATACTATTTAGATATCAATCATTTTTAACATTTGTTATTATGTTTCAACGATACAAAAGTCGATTTTTATTACCCTACATTATTTGTTTTTATTATGATTTATTCTATAGTGATTGAATTTGATCCTCACCATCATTGTGATCGATCACATTGATTACATTGTCTGAATGTGATGTCAATATATTTCCAATTTTATCAATTGCCATTACTTTTATTGATCGGAAATTAATTAGGCTATTAATTGTTTTAATCAAATAGTGCCATATATCGTGATTCTTTATTAAAATTAATTGATTGTTATTGCTTCCCTATCATTTTGAACTTTTACTTCATCGCATTATTCATTTCCTACGACTTTTATTATTATTATTATTATTATTATTATTATTATTATTATATATATATATATGGATTGCATTTTATTCTCATTGTCATTGCTGATTGATTTTATTTATTCCATTTATTACATTGATTGATTATAATATCATTATTTTATAATGTTATCAACTAGACGTTTTTTCACCTAATTCCGTGCTTAATCTTTTTTGTTTTTAAAGGCTTTTTAATTTTGAATTTATGGTAATTTAGTCATTAATTAATTTGTGATGCTAATTTATAGTTTGTCCATTGTACGAGTGTTAATTAGTAGCTAGTACACCTTTATTATCATTTAATCTGATTTTCAAAATTTAATTAAATTTGCTAATTAACATTTGTTCAAAAAGTGCAATTTGTTTGTATATTATTTATCATTTGTTTGCTTTTTTTTAAATGGTTATCGTATCATTTGAATTAATTAATTCACGGCCAATTGTTTTTTGATGCTATAGTAATATACCTTCCATTATGATTGATTGCTAAAGTTTTTAAACCGGTTACGTGGATTGAAGTTTTCTACTATTTGATTGCATGTTATAATCTCTTGATTGGTATTTTGGTTTCAAAATATAAATGATTTACTAGTTTTAATGGTGATTTGTGTCTAATTTAAATGTAAATTTATTACTATTGATTTGTTATCATCATGATTTTCAAATAGTTTTTTATAGCAATTTATTACTAATTAAGAGGAAAATGTGCTTGAGTTTTTTAGAATTATCAATAAATTTGCTATTTATTGCTTGACTTTATTATTCATTTGTAACTCTTTTTCAACATTTATCACATTTTTCCTAATTTTTTTTGTGATATCACTATCGTACCATATTTGTTACCTAATTACCATTATTATTTTTAAATTTATAAATTTATTACCATTATAATCATCATTATTCATTACCATTATAATTTGTTCTAATCAAATTTGAAATTGCTAGCATTGTACATATCATTTATTATTTTGATGTTTACTTCAATGCTGCTAATGACAAATAGTACGAGACTTGTTCCAGATTCAACATAAGTTGCAAATATCATTAACAATATCTTTAAGACCTTCGCCGAGGTTACCCCTTAACTGACCCAGTAGGAGGCCTAACAAGAGGTCCGGTAAGCGGTCAACCGCACACCAAAGGCTAGCCTATATATATATATATCAATATATCATACATCAAGCAAGCTTGCAAGTATTTATCAACCCAGTGAAAAAAAAAGAATAGAAAAGAGAGAGCTCTCAAAAAAAAAAGAGGAAGAAAGAAAGACAGAAAAAAAAAAAAAAGTTGACTGAGCAAAAGGAAAGCAAAAGTTGATTACTGAATTATATTTCCTGGCGCACATTGTGCCCGGGGTCTCAAGTTAGTGGAAACCAATCATATAGTGTGTTTTGGCCGAGCATAGTACTCGGTTAAAAGCCACGTATGGGGAACCTCGGCAAGGCATCAAAAAAAAAAGAAAAGAAAAGAAAAATGGCAAGCAGTCAACCAAAGGACGACTTGGGACAAGGCAAGCAGTCGGTTGCGTTTGGTCGTATAATCCATTATAATTGTGGAAGTGATTCTATCAAGTAGGTACATATGTATGATCGATCGGACTTTTAGTTTCTATTTTTATTTGTTCTTATTATTTTCTAATATTTGTATAATGAAATTAATATACTATGTTAAGGAGCAAAATGCCTGGTAGATTGCCTTAAGTTATGCAGGTAAATGGGCAAGCAGTAAGTCTGGTGATCACAAAACCGGCCGGTCAACATTTCATAATACCATAGGGATGTGCATTTAGTTCATGTGCATTCATGCATCAAGTTAAACATCACACTCACGCATTATAGCTACATGTTTTAGGAAGTTTACTTAGTCCATACCATTCATACATAAAGTCTATCACACATTTGATGAATCTAGAGGATTTTCTAGCGACCAAGCAATAAACGAGAAGGTGAAAAGGAAAAAGTCAGAAGCCATAGCAATCCAGGGACCATTCTAAACTTATTACTTGTTACGTTAGTGTTATTTATCAATCACAGTTATTCATTAATTGTTTTTGTCACAGTTTTCAAAGCAATCATCGTAACAGGAGTTGGAGAGCAGGGGGCTTGATCCCAACAAAAGAAGCGTGGACGTCCAGCGGAGAAAGCGGACAGATGAATAAGCTGGATGACATGGTAGAACCTGAAGAAGGAGCACGGAGCTCGGAGATATCCCAAAGAAGTGCCGACTAAGCAATCACAAATTCGAGCCCCTTCACCTTTTAGGCTTGGAGCTCGTGGGGCTATGTACCATCCAAATATCTTCATGATCGAACAATTACAAATTCGAGCCCCTTCGCCTTTCAGGCTTGGAGCTTGTGGGGTTGTGTACCATCCGGAGATCCCGACCGAGTATACATGTCATCATCTACCGAGATCTGAGTCAACACCAGCAAAGAGCATTTATGTCGTGCTCATTAAGGAGACCAAATCCCCCGATTGTCTCCCTCACATTTATGGATCGAACAATATAAAAAGGGACTCATGGCACCAAGAGAGACAACTCACTCACGTTCACATCTCACACGGGGTGGCCCTCGATCTCAACACTAAAAACTCGGGAGTCCATTTCTATAGGTGAACACCACCCAACACTGCAATCAATTGGAAGAGTTACTCTTGCAATTAAAAATTGCTAAACGTGACGTCTTCGGAGTGAATAATGTTAACAGAAATATTAGATACTCCTTAAATTAATTGTCATTTTTAGGATATTCTTCGGCAAAATTCATTTATATATTTCTTTATTTGAATATTCGGTCTAGGCAAAAATAGATCGAGAAATGGGTAAAAGAACGTCAATGTCTCTCACAAATATGTCCATGTGATGTACACTCGTGGTTTGATAGCAATTCATGATTCACAGGAAAATATTAGGTGTCCACTGCCTTTTTTTAGTAGTAATATACGTATATTTCAAAAATATGTTCACTCATTTAATATTTTTTATTTTTTTTTATCTTTTTCTAACTATCACATCACATATCACATTATTTTATTATTTTTTTTATTTCACTCTATTTCTCTCTAATAATATATACTCCAAAAGATATCTACCGATCTTTATTCTTTTTTTTTTGATCCAAAGGTGTCCACTGCCTTAAACACACAATCGAGATCCCACAGTACAGTACACAAAGTTTTGGACCATCATATGTTTACGCCCACTACCTTAAAGTAGGTGCCACTTCATATGGACCAATGCATAAATTAGTTCATCAAAGACCAATTCAATTTTACCTATAATAATGGGTTGAACCTGTCTTATGTGTATTTACGAAAGAATCTCATAACTTAATATTAATTACAAAGTGATATAGCTACTGACAAAGTTACTACAGCTGCCCCGGATCTGTTGCCTTTTTTCAGTGGTCAAACTTCTCTCATACAGCTGGACAGCTCAATGGTAGGATATAGCATTAAATGCGTCTGTACCATTTGTCACTAAGATGCGCCAAACATCCATTACCGCGCCTGAAGGGACATAGTTCAAATAAATATTTAATATAATGTTAATATATTCATATATATATTAATATAAAAAGTAATATTAATATTTTTATATATTTTAAATAACATAAATATTATTTAATATTAATATCATTAATTTAAAGTTAATGTAAAATATTATTAATAAATATTAAAATTAAATACTTATGTGTTAAATAAATAACTTAATTAATATCAACATTACCCTATAAATATATTTAATTTTATATTAATGTTGAATTTACTCAACATATATTGGGTTAATCTTGATCATTCTAACTAATGACCAATGTGATTAAGTATAGATTACTCATCTACTAAATTAACCTCCAGGTTGATCATGATCTTTCTAAGTCAACCAATTGTCTAATAATAAGTAAAAAACCTTAGTGATTAAGTATAGATCAACCATCTACCTAATCAACCTCTACGTTAATATTGATCGTCTAACTAGGTCAACCAAGGATGTAATCACAGGTATCAAGCTTAGTGATTAATTGATCATCAATCATCTACTTGATTATAATCTAGGTTGATCACATGATCTTTCTAACTAAGTCAACCAATATTCTAATAAAAAGTCTAAACCTTAGTGATTAAGTATAGATCAACTATCTACCTAATTAACCTCTACGTTAATCTTGATCGTCTAACTAGGTCAACCAAAGGATTTAATCACAAGTATCAAGCTTATTGATTAAATGATCACCAATCATCAATCATCTAACTAAGTCAACCTCTAGGTTGGTCATGATCGTTCTAAGTCAACCAATACTTTAATCACAAGTATCAAGTTCTGTGATTAAATGATCATGAATCATCTACTTGATTATAATCTAGCCAAGTCGTGATCTTTCTAATTAAGTCAACCAACTGTCTAAAAACAAGTCTAAGTCTTAGTGATTAAGTGTAGGTCACCCATGTACCTAATCAACCTCTACGTTAAACGTGATCGTCTAACTAGGTCAACCAAGGATTTAATAACAAGTATCAATCTTACTCATTAAATGATCATCAATCATCTACTTGATTATACGCTACATTAATCATGATCGTTCTAACAGAATCAACCAATACTTAATTGAGTATTTAATGACAAGTATCAACCATCTACTTAATTATAATCTAGGTTAACCATGATCTTTCTAACTAAGTCAACCAATTGACCAATAACATGTCTAAACCTTAGCGGTTAAGTATAGATCACTCATCTAATAACAAGTCTCAATTTTATTGTTTAAGTGAGAAATCATCTACTTCAATCTACTCTACATTAATTGTGTGATGATTCATCTATTTTATTAACATATGGTTTATATTTAAATTTAAAATTAAATTAAATTAAAACAGTATGGATTTGCTTTTATTTCACACGATTTGAATATTTTAAACATTATCATTAAACCACCGTATAATTTATACAATTTCTAAAAACATTATTAAAAATATACAATGAAATCCTTAGTATTAATTATTATATAATTGTTTTATTGATCACTCTAAATTAAAAAACTTCTATCCCCAAAAAAAATGTCATTTGGTAATTTTTGCAAAAACACTAAGCTCAGGGCACATTTCGTAATTTGTGTACTAGTAATATTTATATTTCAAAACACCATTTCTGCAAATACCTTAAAATTAGTTGGTAACCTTCTAAGTAGGTAACTTATGTAACATCTGGACCGTTCCATTATTTAATTATTATATCTACAATCAATATTGGATTGGTCCTTGATGGACCAATTTATACATTGGTCCATATGAAGTGTTAATAGGAGAGTCGGCACAATCCAATGATCCATATTCGCCACCACTGGCCAGTGTTAATAGGAAATGTGGATAGCAAATTAGCATAGCTCTTCTTTCAATAATAAGTGATTCGGGTATGTGGTAGAAGATTTTCCCAATCATTTTATGCATATAGATAGATAGGTACCTTTTCGTGGAAACGATACTTCAGCTTCACTTAAAGGTTTTCTTGTAGAGTACAATACTATTAATGCAAATCATGCGTCTTTCTATTCCCATTCCAAACAAAAAGGACAAAAACTTCAATAGTAGAAAAGTGGGGTGTATAGTTGTATTTATTAACCCCACGTCGTCGATAAGGTCCATATATTTTTGAACTTTCTAAGCCCATGGGACAGTCACGACAATCCAACATCTTGTCCTCATATTTGAACAGCTCATTATTAGTAGGACTTGTTGGCCTGACCCATAAACCCACTTAACAGTATGGACTTTTGACAAAAAAACAAAAGAATAAAAACCTTATTAGACTTTATTTGGCCAATTTTAAAAGCTAGCCGAAATTAGTTTCAGTTTATTGTGATTTCTAATTTTCCAAAAAAGTCATTGAAAATTTTATAATTTCAAGCATTGCCGCCATCCTTGACCAAAAAAAAAAAAGCATTGCCGCCATCAATATCTGACACTATGAAGCACCCTTCAACACTCGTTTGCCATAGCCTCTCAACACTGTCTACTGCCACACCACCATGGTTGAGCATGTGGAGATATGGACATGATCTCACGAGTCGGGTCAAATTTCATCTTAAATTGGATCTTGAGCCGATGTGCACACCACGGGTCAGGGTCTGTGTATTTTTTGTCACACAATCCCACCACAAACGAATTAGGTTGGGTCAGATAATTGGGTCTAATTTTTTTTTATAAAAAAATTAACACAATTTGTCCATGCTAAATAGAATCATAAAATTCATATAGAGCCCAAAAAATACACATTCTCATTATTTTTCATAATAACAAATACATAAACATATCATGACCAAAAAAAAAACATAAACATATTAATTAAATAGAGATTCTAACATAATTAGACATTAAATCATTTTTTAAATTTTTTAGCACATATCGGGTTGGGTTGGGTATAATTTTGATGATCCCAATACTCGATCCGATTTAGCTAAAAGTATTTCAAATTTGAGTTCAAAGTCAATTTAACTCCATTTTAGACCAAGGTAGTCAAACCCATACCGGACATTGAACCGGTGGGGGTAGGAGTTCAAGGTTCAGATATTCGACCGGGGTTTAACTGGTTGAACCAGGATATAATTAAATAATATTATTTTAATTATAAATATAATATATAATATTATTTTAAACTCTAAATCCTATACAATATTAAGCAAAAATTAACATAAAAGTCATAGCTTTATAAAGAAAAATTAAATTTTACTACTAAATGTCATAATTTATAATACAAAATATTCAAAATTACAAATAATTGAAGAAATTGATATTTATTTCTTAAAAAAAATAAAAAAATAAATTTTTTGATTTTTTTGAATTTTTTTAAAAAAATCATTGAACCAGTTCAACCAGTTTTTAGCCGGTTTTCCCGGTTTTGTTCGGTTTTTTACTGGTTCTCGTGCAGGGCGGTTCTCTGGGTGTTCCAGATCGGACTGGGGTCCTGTTCCCGGTTCGGCTGGTCCGACTGGCTGGTCCGATTTTGACTACACTGTTTTAGACCAACATGTTTTTTCACTCTAAAATTTGCATTTGAAAATCAAAAATTGAAATTTTGCCACCACTTTAAAATTTATTATTTAAAAATAAAAAAAATTCAAAAACATATGATGAAATGATTCAGTGCTCTTAACCTTGTGAAGGTGCATTTTTTCACACACCCCATGTCTTCCATTATGGATCAACCCTTCACTTTTCCTCATAATTATAGTACTTTGTTGAAGAATTGATTTTGGGAACCGGCTACTCTAAAGTGTATGTGATTTAGTGCTCTTAACCTTGTGAAAGTGCATTTTTCTCACATCCCTCATGTGCTCTTACCATCATTCCATGCAAAATTATCAAGTGGTATAAAATTAAATTAAATGTTAAACACGAGGGTGAGTTGATATTCTAGATCCTCTAGTACATTTTAATTCTACAAATCCTTCTAATTACTAAATTGATAACTTATTAAATATTTTTTATGTTTTAAAGTTATTAAATCCTCCTAAATACTAATACTATCAGCTAAGACAAATAATATAATAAAAGAGGCAGAAAGGATGTGATTAAGTAAAAGACTAAACTAGTTAACATGATCTTCTTAAGTTAGCTAAAAATAATACCAATATAGAGGCAGAAAACTCCCACTGCATCCATCTCCATCTCTTGGGCCTACACATTTTCTTACATGCCCACAAAACTACAAAACCGAATAACCCAAAAAAACTATATAAAAAATACTATATAAAAAAAACTATATAAAAAGTTGACACAAAAAACTATATAAAAAATATCTAATTTTCAGAAAAAAGAGTTAAAATGGTTTTATTTCTCTTGACATAATTGTCACTTCCCTTCTATTTTATCTTCTTTCAATTTAATCATTTTGGTCCTACACTCCTACTCAATCACACTGTGTCATGAAAAAAACGAGAGAGGAGAGGGTGCAGGTGCACATGGTCAACAAGAACAAGAGATGCACCTGATGAGGCCACTCTCATTGCAAGCCGTACAAGTCTTGAACCCACCCTTCTCCGCGTACACCTTGCGCGCACCAGAGCATTCCCCGCAAAGGACAAACCTATGATCGCCGCACACGTGGCACGCGTGCAAATGCGAATCCGCTGCGGGCAACCCTTCGAGAAGCTTCCTGAGCTCGCCACTCTCGTGCAGCCACCTCACCTCCTCGGCCCCACCCACGTACCTCCCGTTAATAAAAACTCGGGGCAGGGTCAACCCGGTTTTCCAACCCGAGACCCGACGAAGCTCCGAAAGAAAACTCGAGTCCATGGACACGTCTCGCTCGTCCAGCGCGACACGGAACCCACGCAGGATGGAACGCACCGTTTTGCAGTCCTCGTACGTGGCTCGAACCACGCGCAGGCTCGTGAAGTAGATTACCACGCGCTGCTCCGAACAGGGAATGGAGGCAGGAGGGTGCGGTTGGGCTGCGTGTGTGTCATCGGGTGCGAGTGGGGAGAGAGAATAAGTGAGTTTGGGCTGAGTTGACCAGGCTCGGAGGAGCGAGTTGGCGAGTGTGACTCGGTGGAATATAGAGGGTTTGGGCTTGGTAGTAGAGGGTTCGTCTATGAAGAGGGCTTGAATGTCTTTGAAGGAGGAACAAGAGAAGGAAGATGAATGTGATTTGTTCCATGGTCGCCACATTGAAGGTGTGAACTGGGATGGAACAAAGTTTCTATTTTTTTTTTTTTTTTGTTGGGAGACTTTGGAGGAGAAAGGTGGGTTTTTTTTTTTGGATGAAGTAGGAAATGGGGGATTTTGGGTGTTGTTTTGTCTGTTTGGAATAGATGGTAGAATTTGGTTGTCTAAAGTTTGAATTTTGGTGATTGAGGAAGGATATGAAGAAGTGGGTGATTTTGAATTTTGTTTGAGAGAGAGAGTGTGTGAGAGAGGTGAGGAGTTAGAGGGTGAGGGAGGAGGAAGACAGTTTGCCAGTTTGGAGCAGCTGGGTTAAAGGGGAGAGAGGGAGATTGTGGGGGTGGTTAAGGTAGTTGAGGGGTTGGTTTATTTTGCTTTTATGGGAGGCTTAAGAGGGAGAAAGGATAAATGAGGAAAGATTTAGAGGCACTTGTTAATTATTAATTATTTTTGTATAAATGTATGGAGTAAATTATAGGGACTTCCCATCTGTAGGTTTCTAAAAAACACAAAAAATTGGATCACAGTCAAAAAATAATGGCATGAGTTGTAGTTTATGGACCTAATTTTTTCCCGAAAATTTAACAATTGATCTTTTTTTTTTGGTCTACATTTATTTATTTTTTAGAACATTATTCTTTTTAACAGAAGGGTTCATATAGGACCTGATTATTACAGGCACCACGTGCTGCAGAAACACTAGTTAAAGGTCTTTCACAACTTAATAGGTGCATGTACTATTTTAACAGTGAAAAGGAGCTCCAATTATTGCTGCATCTTTCCTAATGCTTGTGAACTTATTGGATCCATATTCATAAAAAAGAAAATTACCGCATAACCAATGTGTTTTTAATGATGAATTCTTTTCACCAATGATAAATTTGTGTAACAAAACAAAAAAGAAAAGAGTATAGATTTTGATGATTACTATACTTTAAAACGTAAAAGAATATAGTTATTGTTTTTTTTGGTGGAGAGAATATAGTTATTGTTGCAACTAGAATTAGAGGATGACATATAAACATAAAAATGAAAACGAAATGCAAATCAAAATTGAAGATTTACGGCAGAGTGAAGTGAAAATTGGCCACAAGGGAGATTGTTCATCAGTACTCGAGAATGACTTGAGAGTGTGATGCTTTGAAGCTACAGAGCCCCATTGCTCATTAATTGCACAGATTGACACTTTGCTTGCACCATCCTCTCTACCAGCAGACACTGGCAGCGCAACCAACACCAATTAGGACTGCACTGATGTGTCCTTTTTGTTAATATATCATTTTTGTTATTATTGTAAGTTTGAAGAGTGGATAAAATTGAACAAAAAAAAAAGATAATAACTAGCATATATAAATAACAGACTGTAAAAGGGTATGAGAATTAGACTATTAGAGTATTGTTCATGTGACTACTTGGGCCATAACCATAAGCTATGATAAGCAACAAGGCGTGCTTGAAAGTACTACATACAGCATCATGAATGGGTTCCAAAAGCTATAAAGGTTTTAATCCACCAAGTGGGTGTGGGTGGATACTGAAAAGTTTCACATGGAGGCAGGGTAACCAAAAAGTGGGAGCGAGGAAGGATCCTAGATGGCAAACACAGAGTCCAAACCACATGCCATGTTGTGTGACTGATACAAACATTGAACAATCTAGAGAAATGCCCCCTCATGTGAACCAATATTGAGTTTTTTTTTTTTCCTTTCTTGATTTGGGTGCAGCATTCCATTACTTATTGGTAAGTGGTAACCTTGACTCTATGAATTAGTTGCTCTGACTGCTCAGGCACCCTTTGTATATTCTTGACATTTAAATAAAGGATTTCACACACACTGCTCAGAACCTTGAGAAAATCTGTCTCGCACTACTGACTATACACCGTGGTTTGGTATTAAGATCACAGGCTGGCTGATAGTGAAATTTAATCATGGGATTCCATTCCATCGCATCAATTTTTTTAATGACCAAAGATGTATGTACCCTGACTCCAAATAGTAAGTTACATTATTATTACTGACATTAATTAACAAGTCACCCCCACATTCGGTACCACCTAAGATGTATGTGCTTTAACTAAGGTTGTTCTTGTTCAACACATATTCATTCTGCTAGTGACAAAATCTATTTCCTTAGCACAATAAGGTATAAGCTTCAAAGGGAATAGAAATCTGACTGTATAAGTTTACATCAAATATAATTATCGTTACTTCATCCCCGGGTGTGCAAGCTGCAACAAGCATGGTTTTAAATTGTGATCTGCAACCACAATTATGGCACAACATCTATGTTTTTTTATTTTTGCAACTGTGTCATGACAACAATTGCGATCACATCAACTGTATTTATCTATAATTTTCAACAATATCAGAAGTTGTTTGGGAGCAAGTCACATCAAGCAAACAATTCCATTGAATTGTTAGTGTCTAACCCAAACCCACCAGACTTGTTTGGAAGTATCAACCCCTAAGTTTCATGGAGAAAAAGGTCACCTCTCTTTCTGGTTTTTTATTAATTGCTACCACAACATTTGAATTCACTTGCAGCCCCTCAAAACATAGAGATCAGTAATTTCCTGATGGACAGACAAGAAGGGCACATAGCATAACATTGCAACCCCCCCATCTGTACTTCTGCAAACATTGATCAATGACTTGGCATAAAATAAAGGCCAAATGAAGATTTTTATTCTTTGAACAACACACCAACCTCAAATGACCCGATGATTCTAATGGATAATTCCTGGAGTGGAAGAACAATTGCAACTTCGCAGTAATATTAGCCAGCACTGAATATGTTTTATTTATATCCAACAAGAAACATGTTTAAGGTACTTTTTCATTTCCTCAGTAAGAGCATGTGAGCAAGAGCAATCTTCTACTTCACCTATTTGTCTGTCCAGATTTTGATTCTCCCATCATTGCTAACATTCTGAGTGTGTTCCCAGCCTGCCAGGGAATGGCCCAAAAGTAGTCAAATGAATCTCTCCAAAAGATTGAGAAAGCAGCAAAAGGCTAAATCAAGTTAATTTATTACTCGAACAATGCTTTCATTATCTTCATTTTCTGCTAAATTATATCACATACAAATTTTATCTTTTTATAATCTTCAAACACTTTATAGCTGCATTTACACACGTACACGGTAGTGATGAAACAAGAAATTAAGACGGTTTTGTGTAGAGATCAGATCAAGCAATACACCCACAATTAATATTTTCATAATAAAATTAGTCATTTGGTCTCTTAAGAGTTTTTTTTTTAAATTTAGTCATTTATCTTTTTTTAATTACTTTTTTATCATTATAAACATGTATATTGTCTTTATTATTATCCACATTTGAATATTTTGTTAGTTATTTATATTGTATTACAACAAAACTACTTAAGTGATACTACTTTTGTTAAAAATAAAAGACAAAAAACCAAATTGAAACTTTTTAACTAATAATTTTAGGTGTTTTTGAGATTATTGATGAGAGAGAGGTGTTCTTAGAACAATAGAACATGGTCTTCGTCGAGTAAACCATATTAAGCTTCGTATCGCATCATAGGAGACGGTGAAATGGAAAGCGGGTGTGGCAGTGGCATTGGTGGAGCAAGCGAGGCCAATTCGGAAGCGACCATAAAAATCAGCGTCAAGTTCAGTGGCACCTCCATACCCATCTCAATCTCACCCCAATCAACCATCAAGGAACTCAAGTCCCTTCTTCTACCTGCCACCAATGTCCTCCCACGCGGCCAGAAGCTCATCTTCAAAGGTCCACTCTTTCTCTTTCTGGGGCCATGAGAATTAGGAAACCCCCCCTTTATTCATTGATGTGTGAAGTTGAATCATATCTAACAGGAAAGGTTTTGGAAGACCCCATGACGTTGGCAGCATCTAATTTGAGTAATGGGTCTAAGCTCATGCTTGTGGCTTCCCAGGGTTTATATCAAGGGGTATTAGTTATTCATTTCCTTCTTTTCCTTTGTTGGGAATACTAGTGTCACTTTTTTGCTATGACTGTTCATTATTTTTTTCCAATGAAGAACTAGAGGCAATACTGTATTCTAGCATGATGGGTCATTAACTATGTTGTATAATTTCATCATTATGTTGAATTATGGCTTTATGGTTATGGGGTAAACAAACAAGTGGAATAAAAACAAAAACTAACATAAATGCTTTATCAAGCTGGTTATGAACTGACTTAATGGATTATTTCACATGGATAATGACAGATGCCACTTTTTACTTTTTAGAGTTTGCTTTTGTTTCTATGGAAATCAGAAAAATGCAACTTGCAGATTTCAAATTTCTTGCGCAGGATGGTCCTGTCTTGAAGAATGCTCAGGTTGCACCCAGATCGAGGAAAGATAGCCACTCAGGCTCTAGTAATGACATGAAGAAAATTCCTGTTAAGAACAGGTTGGAACGGTGGAAAGCAACAAGAGTTATAGCATTATCTGAATGCAACTTGGAGGTAATATTGAAAGGGTTAATATTGACTAGTTATTTTGGGTTAACCATAGCCAACATTGGTTAGTCATGAGATTACTCTATACTAATGTTCGCCAAACATGGTTTTGAATGAATTTTATTTTGTATAATTGATTTGGTTAAAAATGTGTTTGAAGTGAAGTGATTTATGTTTAGATTTCATCCACTTGAATGCTAAAGTTTGATAGAGTTGCTTTTGTCAAAACCATGTTTCAACCCCCAAAGCACGTTTGAAAAATAAAGCAAATATGTTTCAAACATATTGAAAAATCACAAAGAAAACCCTGGAAGATAAAATAAAATTTTCTTTTTATGAGATTTAATTGCTTGTTGACTGTGGTATGAAATATCCTCTCAATTTTCATAACAATTTTAATATAAATAGGCCATACCTGATGAAGTGTGGGTTTGTGGATCTTCTGCAAGAGTTCTAGATTGCAACAACAATTCAGTTAAAAATGTCCCTGCTGAAATTGGACGTCTTACTGGTCTAGAAGTAAGCTGAACTTTTCCCTTTCTTCATAGATTTTATTTTAGCTACATACAGATTTTCTTGTTAGAAGCAATATTTAACACAGTTTGTTACTTTCAAAATGCTGTAGAAACTACTTATTAATGCCAATGACATATTGGATGAATCAATTTACTGGGAAGGGCTAACAACTCTGAAGTACCTAACAGTATTATCATTGAACCATAACCAGTGAGTATATATTTTATATATATAGTCTTTTACAATTTATGCTTATTTTGTTTTAATTTGCATAAAACAGCAAACAAATTTACATCAGGATTGCATGTGCTATGGAGTTTTGTTTGTCCACAGTTCAAACCATCATAATTTGCACTAGCTTGTCACCTGCTTCACCCAGTAAGGAGTAAAGGAGGAATTATATTTATTCATTGTTAATGTTTCTAGCATATTGCTTGTGGAATTTAATGTAAAATGCTAGAGGTTTCTTACATCAGGTATTCTGGTTTAATATTACTTCTATTCATCTTGTTAAATTTTTAGAGCATTTGGAAGAATGACTTCCATTCTTTTTACCTAAACTTGCCTGCTAAATCTTTATGTCAGTTCAAGTTGGTTGGAAATTTGGTCCCTATATATAATTTTATTGTTTAAATGATTTCTGCAGTTTAACTACTTTGCCATCTGCGCTGGGATCTCTCACCTCTTTGAGGGAGCTGCATGTCTCCAATAATAAATTGACTGGCCTTCCTAATGAAATAGGGCATCTGACACAATTAGAAGTTTTGAAAGCCAACAATAATAGGTATCAGTTAAAACTTTGTACTTGAGTGAGGTATGGATATTTGTTTGTTAACTCATGCAATTGTAAGTTTGGTCAAATTAATAAAACCCTGTTTCATTATTGTCCATTGCTTGTCTTGTTTATTTGATCCATCTAATTGATTTATAGGTTTATATGTTGGAAATTTAAGAATGAATAAATATAAATTCTCATTTTGTGTTGTATATGGGATGAATAAACATACACCCATAAAATACCCACCCTTCCTCCTCCCTCCAAAAAAAAAAAACCTCTCCTTTAATCCTGAAATAAAAACAAAATAATAGCGAATATAAATAATTTATAGTTAAAATCTCAGTCCTCATTTTCTTAGCCAAAAAAAAGTTGTAGAGGCTGGATTTTAACCTGTGTCTTGGGGCAGTGGAAGAATCTTGGTCAAGAATGCCCGTGCCTGTGTGTTCATAAGTAGCCATCATCCTTTTCATCAAGTTTTAATCCAAAGTCTGATACTAATGAGTTTACTTAGCTGAATCCAATCAGTTCGTGCAAAATTCATCTACCTTATACAGCTAATTTTGTGAACAAAATCACCAGGTGGTATTATTTTTAGTAAAAAAAAACTGTCATTTTGATTGATGTGTCTATTTTTCTCAGGATGAGTAAAATCACTGAATCTATAGGGAACTGCCATTCTCTTGTTGAGGTACAGTTATTGGTCTTTTTATCCTCTCTCATTTTTTTTTTAACCTTTTTCCAAAGGGACTACATAGTAGTTATAGCATTGGTAAATTAAACCATAACTGGAATGATAATCTTTTTTCTTACATGAGGTGAGTACTCTTAATATGCTTATCGAGGTTTTCTAGTGGCGCAGGTTGATTTCTCATCAAATTTTCTGTCAGAATTGCCAGAGACATTCAGTAGTTTGAGCAATTTGAAGGTAGCCTGTTTCCCCATTTTAACTGAATCAGGAAAGACAATTGAAGGAGGACTAAATTTGAGTTTATTTTGCCAGTACCAGGATTTTTTTTTTAATGAAAACTTGTAATTTAGTCTGTAATTAACTATATATATATATATATATCAATCTTCACTACATGGTCATCTCATGCTCAAAGTAAAACGAATCTTGTACCTACATTACTAACTTTACTTGCATTTTACACAACCTTTCTGACCACCATGCAGGCATTGCATCTTAGTAACAATGGGATGAAATCCCTGCCTTCTAAACTATTCAAGACTTGCCTGCAGCTCTCCACACTGGATCTCCATAATACAGAAATAACAATTGATCTCCTTCGCCAGGTGTGTGCTTTTTCTTTTGTATTGTATCCAAAAGAAAAACCATTGCATTTCAACATAAGGCTTATCATAGTTATGTCAGTTCATTGGAGCATGTGCCATTTGATGCCTAAGATACAACAATTACATGACAGCAAAATATGTTTTTCTTTCAGTTTGAAGGGTGGGACAATTTTGATGAGCGCCGTCGCTCAAAGCATCAGAAACAACTAGATTTCCGAGTTGGAGTTTCTAGAGATTTTGATGAAGGTGCTGATAAAAACTAAATAGAAATTATTTGTCATGAGTAAATACAGTTTCAAAGATTATCATAGTTGCTTAACTTGCCTCTGGTGGCAGATTGGGAATTTGTTATAGAATGTTATATTTTGAGACTTTCCTAAGTGGCTTTTAATGTCAACAGTCTAGTTCCTCATAAAAGGTTGTTTTTCAATGAAGTGCTAGCTAACTAGGGAGTGTCTCGCTCTTTCAGCTATGACATACGCTGATTGTGGTAAAACAGAAAAAGGGACTCATTGATACCGGTTCAATAATAGGAGTTTGTTTGGAGGACAACCACAACAAACGTTGTTAGTAATTCTAAGAAATTAACGAGTTAAATGTTACTAATCAACTTTTGGTAAATTCATTTTTACAAAATAAAGGCACACTATCACATGATCCCTGTATGGGTTTTGTCAATGTAATTTTTATCTATTAAAGCAAGGCACGGGAGGCGGGCGAGCTCACTTTAATTTACTTTTTTCTTCTATTTTTTTGGTAATAAATCTCTAGCTCCTTTGCAAACTATAATTTACAGCCTATACGTTTTGTTATCGCAAATTATAATTTACAGCCAATGTATAATTCTCATAAGAATTTAACACCTTTAGAATGAAATTAACTTTAAAAAATCAAATACAAGGATAATTATTAAGAATCAATAGCAAATTTGTAATAAAATGCATATTTGTATATGACGAATATGAAGTTACAAAAATTTCAACGGTGAATATTTTCATCAATAATTATAAACCTATAGTTCCGATTGAAGTTTAAAGCATCCCTTTGCTATAGGGGACTCATACTCCTCACAATTTGTTGTGCATATACCACATCCATTTTAATGCAACCTCAACGTGATTTTCTCATTAACACATAATTAAGAGTGACCACATAGGGAGTCGGATCAAAATAAACTAATTAAAATTTATAGCCCAAACCGAAGTTGGGATCAATATTTCAAAAAAATCATATTCGCCCTAAATGATTTCAATCAAATTTGAATGAAGTTAAATCGGATCTTCAAATCTCGTATATCATGAAATTTTTTAAATTAATGAAAAATGGGAGGTAATTTTTTTAATCAACATAATCAAAAATAAAAAAAAATACAGTTTCCTATAATAACTCAACTATTTACCTAGCACTAGCAAGCAAAAAGCACTGCAATAAAAAGGGTTGCGATGCGATGCAGAAGAAGTGACTTGCAATGAATTACCATCTCAAAAGATAAAACAAAATCAGAGATAGCTGAAGACCCCAAAAACAGGCAAAGATAACACAAAATGATTTAAAGTTGCTTTTGAATTCATATATGAACTGTGAGAAATCGTCAACAATCTTGCGTTTGTGTAAAATCCATTATGAATATGGAGCATGAGTCAAACATGCTGTCTTTTAACCTAAATCTCAAACACACCTCTCACAGGACGAAATCAACCTAACGGAAATAAATGGAAATTTGAGGGATGTCAATATCATTATCCTCATCATCTTCACATGCCACAACAACGTCCAAGTGACGACGGTATGGAGGAATATCCACCTTGGCTACTTCCCTTGCCAGATCTGCTATTTTTTTGTCCATTCGCTCTTTATGCCTAGGGAACATGCTATTAAAGAGCAGACAACTTCCACATGAGATACTATAAGCATTCAAGCCTTTAGCCTTCAGCCACTCGAGAAGTTCCCTGAGGGTAGGATTGCCTTCCAGAGTCCATCTGTCCCAAACTGTCCAACTCATATCTTGATGTTTGATGACCTTCGGTGGAACTGGCTCGGCCATTGAAAAGAGAGGCAGTGCTAAATTAGCAAATGTGTTTCTATAGGCTTCCACTTTGTGCCCCCCATCCAAAACTTTGTAGAGCTCCAGGCAGACAAGACCAGTGGCCATGGCAGTTGAGGTTGCAATTGCAGGAATGATCCTTCCAGCAATAAACTTGGCCTTAAGCTTGTCAACCTCGGGAATGCTGTAATTCCTAGCCCTCATATTGGCAAGCCCAGCAATCACATCCATATGGTAGTTTGTATCATCATCCTGCAATTTTATAATATAGAACGGCAATTTCTTAGTTATGAACACTAATCACTATATATATATATTACAGAATGAAGAGTTCATATACTTAATCATAACCCCACTCCAAGCAAATGCAAACTCAAATCTCCACCAATCCAAATTTTCAAATGTAACTAAAATATTAATATAATTGACAAGATTACAGACATTATTTTTATCAGGAGGGTGAGGCTGAAAAGAGCATAGTAAACATTTAGTTAGATATAGTGTGTATTGAAGGAAAGACAGACCTTCTCAAACTGAATTGGTTTCATCCTGAACGTTGGCTGCAATGTTGACCGGCAACTCTCTACCTTGATTATTAGATCATTAATAACAGCTGAATCATCTATGGATGCAGTGGAAAGACTAGTGGCCTTCTCATCTGTCACTATTTTCACACCTTTCCTAGGCTGAAAGTCGGGCACTATCACCCTTTCAACTGCTTCAGCAACCTTCCCAGGGTTCTTCCCCCAGTCAGGGATTGGGATACCAAACGTTTCTGCTCGTAAAATAGAAGCTGCCATCACAAAATGTAAATGACCCAGATCAGAGGCCGAGAACTGCAGTGGTTGAGGGAATCTTTTTGGTGCAGACCAGAAAGGAGCTCCAGTACTGGTTGCAGCATCTTCAGGAAAAGTATAGATCAACTGCTTCACCCGGTTAGCAAAATAATCTTCAAACCTGTAGAAGAAGTATGTTTATGAACAAAGGACAGATAAAAACTAATACACTCCCACAACATTACAAAAAGAGAACACAAGCATATATTATGGTAGGCACATACTTTAGCCGAGCCCAAGTAATACAATCTTCAAAAGTTTCACACTTTTCCCTGTCCAGGCAATCCAGAACACGCTCCAAGTTATCCCTTGCTTGAGCATCACCAGCATTCCTCATTGCATTAGCATATTCACTTGGGTTGGACAAATATGCATTCACTTCGGCTGGAGTTTTCTCAAGCAAACCCTCAAACTCTGATCGCGCCCATGTCAAGCAATGGTCAATATTGTGTGGAAATGAGTGCACAGTACACATTGGTGCCTGTTTCTCAGGTGGATCTCTTGATGCACCATAGTTTTCGGTCAGATGGGGAATGACCATCTGGGTATTGCATTTGGCTCCAAGAGTTCCAGACTCAAGAAGAGGCTTTTGGAAATACAAGCATCTCTGATCAACATAGAGTCTTGCATTCACATTGTCTAGCGCATTTATCACAACACTCAATTTTTCCCAGAAGGTATCATGAAATACATTTTCAGTTTCAGTGCCAACACGATTTTGTAAAGCTTCAATATTAAATGCAGGATTTATAGATGCAGCAGCTGCAGCAGCAACTGTGGACTTAGCCTGTCCAATATTCCAATCACGGAAGAGGAACTGCCTGCTTAGATTACTCTTCTCTATCACATCATCATCTGTAATTGTCAGCTTCCCCAAACTTGCACAAGAAACTCCCATAAGAGCAAGATTTTTTAAAAATTCACATCCCAGAGCACCTGATCCAACAACAAACACTTGAGATTCCTCTAATTTCTTTTGTAGTTTCTGCCCAAAAACTGAAATCTGTGCATCATAACGACTATTTACTGGTCTGAAGTCATCAGGGTCAAGTGGTTCTGAAGGAAGTGATTCCACGGAGTCAAAGTAGAAAAACTGCAGAGGATTATTATTACAAGTTAAAACCAAACTAAATAACAAAGACAAGTATAATAAGCTTAATAATGCTCATTAAAGAGCAAATGACAAAAATGATACAATTGCAGAGCAATTAAACATAATATATTTACCAATAGACTATCTCACCATACCAATAAACTAAGCAAACCATAATCCCAGTAATTTACTTTCGAGCATGTCACATTAACAATATTACGAAACACTGCTAAAATCATAGTTAGTAGTTACTAATCCTGGATTGTGGCAGAGCGCCCAAAAGCACTATCCGGGTAGAGAAATGGCTGCTTTACCAAAAATTATAAATAATAAATATTATAATTATATTACTATATTATTAATAATAAATATTATAATTATATTACTATATTATTAATAATAAATATTATAATTATATTACTATATTATTATTATAATTATTATAATTATAAATTATAATTACAAGATAAATAATAGACATATATAAATGTTCAAAAATATAAAATTACCCAAAAAGACATCACAGTTAATTAATAACAAATAAATTACAGACCTGTAAACATAGATAGATAAACATTCACGGCATGAACTTGAAGTGCAAAAGAAGACTGAAAGGGTTACCCAAGTTCATAGTCAATATCAAATTTCATTTACAAGAAGAATCAAGTTCAACACAAATCTTGCTCGACTGAAGGAAAGGATTGTTAGCTTTTCTTAGAAACCAGATTGGAACAACAGGAGGTAAAGGAACAACAAAATCAAAATATTGACCGAGGCAGGAAGCATACTGAAGACCCAAAATCAATCAACTAACCACTAAAAATGGAAAAGTAATTTTCGCAAAAGGCATTTCATCTGGGCTTGTTCAATTGTACAATATAAAATAAAATAAAATATAAATATAAAATATTAAAAATGCCAGATCATGTATGAAAAACTAAAATATACTTACTTGAAAAAGTGGATGAAACTTCCCAGAGCATGCTTTTACAACCTCTTGTCCAACAATTCCACCAAACATGGCAGCCATAGGGTTCAGCACTGCCCTAGCACCAAAGGCAAAGTGTCGCAAAAGTTTTGGATTTCTATCTTCGATTTTCCCATCACCTGAGTTGTCATTAATATTACTGGCAATGGATATAAGCTTTTGTGCATCATCCTCCACTCCAGCAACAGGGAAGCGTCCTAACTCAGAAATGAACTTATCCAAAGCCTGGAATGCTAAGTGAAGGAGAGGTGGGCGATCAAACTTAGAAAAATCACTCATAAGAAAGTCACCTGGATCACTGAGTGCTTCCCTCAGTGGCTTAAAGTTCAATATCTTTGGTTGTTTGACTTGTGTGACAATACCACCTTTTTCATAGCTACCATAATTTGTAGTGTCTTCTTCAAGGGTAAACGAATAAGCTCTAGCATTTTTAATCTTCCTTGGCTTTCCATCATTCAATTCTTTCATGCCATGAACTTCAGAGAATACAACAAGGTCTCCATCCTGAAACTCGAGCCTCTCATCATCAACACAGGATACTAGAGCTGGGCTGTCATTGCTGATAGATGCAATTATGCCAGTATGGGGTTCCTCTCCATCAACATCAGAAACAGTGAACTCAGGCCCAAAATCACAGAACACAGAACCAAAAAGGCCTCTAACTTCAGTTTTAATAAAAGCAATAGGAGGCTGATGATTGTGGCAGTAATCATTGAACTCAATGGCTTTCTCAAGACTGATATCAGTAAAGACAACAGCCTACAAAATAGTAAATAAAAAAACTATAATTGACTAAATATGTCCAAATAAGAAAACCTAACATCAAATTACACCATTGTACAAGAAACCTGAACAATCTTAGTGTTATATAACTTCAGAATTATACAAATCACAACAGGACTTCATGGAAAAGAGCAAGAAACAAATTATCCAGACAGGTGTGTCTATTTATATCATTTGTTTGCTAGGAAAAAGTTTTAAAAACAAATGCTCTAAATAACAACAATCACTGTACGAAGTGACACCCATTTGCAGCAGATACATTGCCCTTTCAAACAATATGGATATAAGAAGATTATTATATTCAGAAATAATTAAGCAATAATAATCTGTTATGACTGAGAAGCGAAGTGAATTTAATTACTACCAAAACATGACATAGCAGACACAAATAAACATAAATACATTTTAACAATAAATAGCATGAAGTTCATATACATATATATAGAGTAGAAAGCAGGAGAGGTACTTGGAAATTAGAAAGTTGCTCCTTCGTCAGCTCAGTTGTCAAGCTTAGCACAACCACTGCATTATTGAGCTCCTGCAACTTATTAATAGAAGCCAATGCCCTGTTTTTACCAACATCATTCTCTGAAAACACAAAATTACTAGACAGATCCCATAGCTCTACAGTCCCCTGATCATGCAAGGTCACAGATTTGACCCCAGCAAGAATGAGGTTCTTCGCTGCAGCCAGTAAACTTTATTAGAATACAAAAACATGATCAAATTTACAGAGCTAATACTATTTGAACTTTTGAACCTAAACATCACAACCCTTAATAGAATGGTTCAACTTGCAATGCATATTAAAAAAATCTCTTAATTAGCCCAACAAAAGATAATCTAATATATCCATTCAACAAACTTCAACACAGTGAAAAGCAATCAACAAAAGATGCATGATCAAAAGGCTATATATATATACCAATCTCAACGCCAAGTCCCTGCATCCCGGAAACGAGAACGTTAGCCCCAAAGAGCCTCCGCATGGTCTCTCGGCCATACACAGCAAGCTGACGGCTGTGCAGATCCTCATCGATGTCCGGCGGGTTGGAATCACCCAAAGCCATGTTCACGCTGTTGCTGTTGGTGTTTGCGTTACTGCTGCTGCTGAAGCTCCGGTCTCTGTTCACCGTCGAATCGGCGGTGGTTCCGGCGGCGGCGATCCGATTCTTCTTAGGAAAACTGTTATTGTCGGTCTCTTCTTCTACAACAACCACTCCTTCGCAGGCTCTCTTTCTAGGAAGCATATAGTGCAGTGAGCTGCTGAACACGCCACGAAACGCCATCGTCAGCACAACAACAACAAAAGCAATCAAGAGCCAACAATCAACACCGCGATCGCGAAGAGTATCGAAATCAAAACCAAGATATGCAAAGATCAACTGAGACAGGACTAAGACAAACCCTAATCCTAGCTCCCGAAGCATGATTGATTAAGATTCCAGTACAAAACAGCGAAGTAAGAGAAGGGAGGAGAGAAGCAACGTACCGATTGGAACTTCGGGGAGAAGAAGGAAGGGAAGGATGGAGAATCCGTTTGGAAGCCGAGAATCGGAGAGAAAATGAGAGAGAGTGGTTTTTCGCTTGGGTTTTTTCTCCGAGTGTAATTTCTCTTTCTTCGAGTTTTTTGGTTTTATTCTAGAATTTAGAAAGAAGGTTTCGCTTGGGAAGATATAATAGCCGTGTAAGAGAGAGAGGGAGGGGCATTTATGGATTTGCATAAGAAGGTGGATTCTACTATTCTAGGGTTTGGGAATTTGGGGATAGGACAGGCGCTACTGCTACTTCCATTTCTCTCCCCTCTTTGGTTTTCTCACTTCACAGAGTGAGAGAGAGAGAGGAGATGAAAGGGGAAACTGAACGATGTGTGTGAGATGAAGAAAGTCAGTGAGAACTGTGAAGGGTGCGACACGTCGTCGTTTCGGCTTGTCCTGGCATCTGAGAGCGACGTTTGCGTTAGGGCTGGGCAATGGGGCCAGTCCACATAGACCGGGTACGAACGAGCATCGGATCCAACGGTGAGAGAAAAATCTAGAACAAACTAGAAAGGAACTAATGGAAAATGTAATAAAAAGAAGATAAAAATTCCGTGCTTTTTGACATTCTTCCCGTCCTCGTCGTTTTGTTCCTATGCACAGTAAGGATTAAATTTAAATTTAAAATAGTTTTATGAATTAAATTACTGATTGAGTTTTAACCAAAGAAAAAAGTTGTTGGTTAAATTTTAAATGGAAATGAGTTAATAGGAATTTTATAAATTTAAGATCTAACTCATATATATAATTTTATTAAATTTATTGTATTTTACTATTTTGTGGTGCAATAAATTTCAAAATTGATTATTTCTAATGTTTTTTAACTATAATATTTTCATTTTCATTCTCTTTATTTTTATCTTTTCTCGTTCTCCTCATCTCTTATATCTTTTTAATTTTCTATTTTGTGGTACCAAATTGGTATTCTTCAAAATTAAAATTGCTTAAACTTTATGTCAGACCAATTAAACTTTTGCGATAGCATAGACCAATTAAACTTTGTTTATGGATAAAATTATTAATTTATTCTTCCATTAACTAACAGGTTTTTTTGTCAAAAAAAAATAACTAACAGGTTTCTAACAAACTGAAACTAACTCAAATTAACTGAAACTAACTCTAACTGAGTTGAGTTAAATAATACATCACGTGTAATAAAAATAAAAATATAAAAATACAAACAGAGCAACTGTAAAATTGTGGAGTGTGGGGGGAGTGTGGTCCATCCAACTCTTTTGGGCTTTGTGTTTTACGAAAGAAGCCTAGTAAGGGTCTGTTATTACTCTTTTGGGCTTTGTGTTTTACATGTTTTGCCTTGACTTTTTGGGTGTTGGTAAATATATCCCCAAAATTAGCCATCTACCTCACTCAAAACTTAAAATTTTTTGACCAAAAAAAAAACTTAAAATTTCAAAATTATCTATTTTTAATATCACGTTTTGTCCATCTATCCCATAAAATTGCGTATTTTTCAGAAACTCGAGTTTTCAGAATACAAATTTGTATTCTATACATTCGAGTTTTCGGAATATAAAAATTTGAATTCCGAAAACTCGAGTTTCCGGAATGTATAAAAGGTTCATTTTCAAATATTCTCGAAAACTCGAGTTTTTGGAATACAAATTTTGCATTCCGTAAACTTGAGTTTCCGGAATACAAATTTGTATTCCGGAGTTTCTGGAACACAAATTTGTGTTCCAGAAACTCGAGTTTCCGAAAAATACGCGATTTTAGAGTTCTGAGAAACAAAACGTGATATTAAAAAGGGGGTAGTTTTGGAATTTTATGTTTAAAGTGGAGTGAATGGACAATTTTAAAGGATGTATTTACCATCACCCATCAATTTTCAGGGGATTGCTTTTTGCACTTTCTTTAAAAAAAATCATTTTCTTTTTTAATCTTTTTTCTAAAATACCCTCGCATTTACCCACGGATTTGTAATTAATTCATCAACTGGACTTGTCTCCCTACTTTAAAATAGACCAAAGTTGATAACATTGTGAGTTGTGGCTATTAATAAAGGATTGACCCCAAAAAAACTTGATTTCTCTTCATATATAAACCAAATATAAGTTTCGAGTTTCAACTCTATAGAACAGACCAAAGTTGATAACGTTGTAAGTTGTGGTCATTACCAAGGGATTAACAACTAACAAATAACTTAAGTTCTGTTCAGATCTGTTTGTCGAAAAAATAAAAGTTCTGTTCAGATCTAATCCAAAATAAACACTCTTCCAAAATATATGCAGAGTACTAAACAAAAAGGGTTATATATTCTGACCGGCCACCGTAAAGTTAGTAGTCAAAATGCGAGCGTTACAAAGAAAACCAGAAACAAACAAGGAACAAAGTGTGGTATTCCTGACATTTGTGTCATATTCACATGGATCATGTGCTGCTTCCATCCAGGTAGTCATGCCACACATATGACACTACGCTAACTCGTGCATCAGTTTAAAGAGATACAGTGTAAATACACAAGTATGTGGGCATAAGTGGTTAAGGTCTCTTGTCCCTTAACTAAAGTTTCGGATTTGAGCCTTGAATATGGAAAAAAATCTCAGCTGGGAGAAATGTCACTCATTAGAGGTGCCGAACAAACTCCCGCGTGTAGGCGGTGGGATGCTCCTCAATGTAGAATAAAAAAAAATATATGTATCTTTGCATTATCGAATCATAGTCTTAGTTTTCTACAAACATGGAGTATAATTTATGGATAACTTCCATTAAAAATATAAATCTCATTATGAATTCAATGTAGGACATCATATTATAACGATGTCGTCTATCAACATTGAGTTCTACAATAACTTTATCAAAGGCCCTTAGCATGATCATTACTTTCCACAGAAAAGATTGTCGACATTATTATATGTAAATCCAAATTAACAAGTAGTAGTATATGATTTAAATAGAGAAAAGGGCAAGGTGAGAAGTATGTGTATTTGTTGCTTACTACAATCTTCTCAAATCCCAATAGGCTCAATGTGAGCATGGAAGCAGATATGTGTGAAATTCTCAGTGCACGGCGCAAAAAATGGAAATAGGTTACCTCGATCTCATCCATAAGAGATGAAAAAGATGGATATATATCATGAAAAACGGGGACAGGAAGTTTGACAGTTTCACATCTAAAGAAACACAATATCAAATGGGACCCGTTCATGGGGCCCTTTGATAGCCATCAAACGAACAAAGGAAAACCCTAGTAATAACCTACAAAGTAGGCCCCTAATTTTATTTATTTATTATTATTGCTCACAACATTATCCTAGATTTCATCAGGTAATGTAGATGTAGATGTCACTCAATACTAATAACAAAACAATGAGAAACTTTAAATATTTTCAATACCATCATTCAGGCTGCCATCATAAAAGAGAAAAATAGTAGATTCATGATGGCAAGGACACCATAAAAGAGATGGTACAAAATTGTCCAAACGAAAAGGAAACTTTACACCTTCATTCATTACAGTTACAAAAGCATAGAGGGTTCATGAATCATGATTGCGTATGGAATTCCCTTGACAAGAAGGGGTGTTTTGGTATCAATTACCATATCAACAGATTAGATTCCACAAAGACCTATAGCAAATTTTTACCTATTGTTGTTTTTTTGGTCGCAGCAACATTGTTAAAATCTCAGAGAACTGGGGGCGTTTTGAAGGGGTGTTGTTCCAGCACTTTGTCATAAGAGACTTTAGAGTTTGAGGACAGTCCTTGGGGATCTCAGGTCTAAGGCCACAAGCAGCAATGCCCACTGCTGCCTGCACAGGTGAATATGCTGAATAGGCTGCCTCACCAGTTACCATCTCCCAAATTACCATCCCAAAACTATAAACATTGCTCATCCATGTCTCTGTCACACTCTCTGGGTCACCAGCAATTATCTGTTTTCAAAAAAAAAAGAAAGGAATGAAAAGCAAGTCAAACTTGGGGGGCTAGGCAATCAAATAAAAAATGGGCACTAAAATTTCATATGCTACCTAACGGGGATGTATCAAGTGGGAGGAGTTTTAATATGAGACGGTGAGAGGATTAAATCTGGACTGTATAACCATACATGGATGGTTGAGATTAAAAGTTAGTTAGTGGTCACATGACCACTTAAAAAAGTCATGTGACTTTATGTTTTAATCTTGACTATTTATGGTTTGATCTTATGGCTATGATTCACTCCTCTCATCCTCTCATAATAAAAGTCCTCTCACTTGATATGCTCCTGCTATCTAACACCAAAAATAAAGTAAAAAATTCATACATTATCAATCAGTCAAAGACAAGGTGCACAAAATTTCATTTTCAAGTTATATAGACAGTTTTGTTCTTACACAAGCTTTTTTCTATATTTTTTTAAGAACACAATGAAATTATAAGGGAAGAAGTTACCTTAGTCCTTGTGAGCAGTTTTTATTTTTTATTTTATACTTTAGTATCCTTTAATCATTTCTCCCTTTTCTCTCTCTTAAAGAGTGGATTTACTATATAGTTTTCATTGTTCTTTCAGCCTGCACACGGAGTATGAAAGCTTTCCGAGTAGATTTATCAATAGGACAAAGAACTAAAATATGCTGGGAAGGACATCATGCTAAAGGTTTAAGGCGTGTGGGCTCCATTTGGAATCAATTTGGGTATAATTGGCATTACAATGCCACGCTGATTTGTCTAATGATATACAGTAGTGCTTAAACAAAGGCATACACAATATAAAGTGAAAGCAAAAAATAATTATTAAGACATGTTAGGCATGCTCAAACAATGATGCCAAGAGAAGTGACATAAAGCTTCTTTTAAATGTAGGCTAGCATGGTGTTGTGTTTCACAAACAGCAGATCTAAACAACATCCTTAAAGCTAATAAGTTGCTCAGACATTGAACATCTTGCAATCTTTTTGTGGTTAAGTAGCCTTTGCCAAGTATGGCTACACATGCATCATAAGAAAATAATATTATCAAATCTTACAAGCAAATCAGGTTGAGATACATTTTGCTAGTAATAGGACAATTATTTAGAAACAAATTATTGCATGTTAAAAGATTTACTAAGCAGCTTAAAAGCCTAAAACACATTCCCAATTCTCATCTATTATATCTTTCCTAAAACCCATGTGGATATTTAGATTAGGAGTCTAGGTTTGAAAGTGAGTACTTTAATTTTAATGTTCTTTCAGAAGAATATTGGAGGAAGAATTAGGGAGTATGTCTGGAAGATGCAATACAGAATTAAAAATGAATGACTATCGACACAATGGCTAACACAATATATTCAGCAATTATTTTGCTAACTTGAAATAAGTGTGATTAGGGGCAAACCTCCGGAGCTAGCCACCGGTAACCGTCAGTTTCGTACTCCATTGCCTCTTGGGCACTCTTGCAGGCAGTGACTATACCCATATCTCCCAAGCAAGCATTCCCATATTTATCCAATAGAATCCTCTGTGTATTAAGGTCTCTGTATGCAACACCATGATCATTCATAAACTTGCTCCCCTCAGCCACATCCACCGCGATCCTTACAATATCCTTGGTCTGAAGCTTCTTGTTCTTTGAAATTAAGTCGTGAACAGATCCACCTTCCATGAATTTCGTCACTACACATAACCCATGATTGTCGTCTACACAAACACCACAAAACCGCGAAATATTTCTATGCCCACATGTCATCAGTTCTAGCAGATCTTTCCTGAGCTCAAACTCATACGAGTTACCTTTGTCACACCCTCTGAGCTTCTCAATGCCAACTCTTTTCCCCATGTAGGCCCCCTTATACGAATTGGGTCCAATCTGTTCTAAAAACTCGAGACTATCCGAGTTCAACAACCATTTCTCTATTTCATCCCCACCTGTCTGAATAGTCTGCCATTCATCTACCGATACAAGAAATGATGAACTAGGCAAGGGCACCTGAAGCTGAATCTTTTGGCTCAAATTCTCAAACCCATTACCGCAGTACGCATTGCCACCATCTTCTTCGATCTCTCCAAGTTCTCTCCCCTTGGAGTTCTCCTCTTGGCATCCACAAAGCCCAAAGGGAAGCTTCACAACACTGGCTTTCGGCTTCTTCATGGCAAACTTGAGAGCGCTTTCAACCCGGGTCCTGACCAACTTATCTTGTCCAGTCCCAGACAGAACAAGTAGAAGTACAATCCCAAGGGTGAAACCTTTCTTCTCAAAGATCTGAATCTTCTTGCAGCAAATGGAAGAACTATCCAACGCACTTGACATCGCAGGCCACGAAATCGGAGAGTTGCAAGCAAATGTCAACTTGAACAGAGAACCCTGAAGCTGCATCTCGCCATCACACTCCTCTTGAATCAAAATCGCCGCCTGCTCATCTTCCAAAGCTTGCTCCATCAGCTTGATGTGAAGAAACACTTCTTTCACATCAAACCCCGCTTGAGAATAACTGCCCAAAAAAAAACAATTCAAAGAAGCAAACTTTAGAGCTTCTAACATCGAAGGAAGCAAAAACCATCACCGAAGTGACCAAAAACACAATCAAAAGTACTACTGAATCTTCACATTGGCATTCAAACACAACCCAAGTTGAAAAAAGCAAACTTAAGAACTTCTAACATCGAATGAATCAAAACCCATCACTGAAACGACCTTAAACACAACCAAAACTGTGCTTACATTGACATTCACATTCAGAGTGAAACACAACCCAAGTAGAAAGATGCAAACTTTAGAGCTCCCAACAATGAAGGAAGCAAAACCCAAGTTTTTAAAAAACCAAAACAAAACAAACAAGACCCATCGACCACTTAAGTGACCTTAAACACAACCATTATTAATAACTGTGCAATTGAATCTTCGGATTGCGAGTGAGATGGGAATACCTGAGAGGCAAGGAATCATAGTGCTTGCGAATGTTGGACATGAGCTTCTCGGGGAGCTGGCTACCGGGGTAGAGCTGGGTGAGGTTGCGGACAACGGTAGCCCAAACGAGGTTGCTGCGACACGTGTCAGGTTTGGAGGAGTCGAGGTTGAGGGTGAGGGTGTTCTTGAGGGAGGCTATGGCCTCGGAAACGTTGCGGGAGAGCTTGTGAAGCTTCTTGTGGAGGAGGGAAGGGTCCTTGGGTACTTGGGAGGTTGGGTTGTGTTCCATGAGGACCTGTACCTGTTCCACCATGTCCTCGTCGCTGTTGCCGCGCCTCGACCAGCACTCCAAGGCTGCGGCCATTCTCTTGTGTTCTGCTTCCAACCCCCAAATGAAGTGATTTGGGGAGAATGGAGAAGAAGATTCAGAAGGAAAAAGAGGAGGACAGTGATTGTTGTTGTTATGGAAGTGCTGGTTTCATTCAGATTTCTGACATTGCCATATTTTTGTTCTGACACAATGAAATGGAGGAGGGTGAGAGGGATGCTTGTTTTTTTTTGGATAAAATTATATTTTTAGTCTTTTAGATTATTTTATTTTTTTAAGTTGATCATTTATTTTTATTTTTAAACAATAAAATTTTTTATATTTATTTATTTTTTTAATTTGATTATTTTGATGATGTATCAATTATTTATTGGTCTGATATGTTGGTGTACAGTAAATTGAGACTAATAAAAAACTGACACATCATCAATAAATGAAGAAAAATATCAAATTGAAAAAATTAATAAATATAAGAGACTTTATTGTTTAAAAATAAAAATAAGAGACCAACTTAAAAAAATAAAATAACTTAAAGGACCAAAAGTATAATTTTATCTTTTTTCTATTTTAGACGCCAATATTTATATTTAAATATTGCCTAGATATGCAGAAATGAGAGAGAGAGAGAATTAAAAAATATAATGATATATTAAAAGAAATATAATGATATTTGAATAATATTTCTATTAATACGATTATACAACTATGTGTTTTTATTTAATGAAATTGTTTTAAACAAATATAGAAAAAAATTGATATAAATTGCTGGAGTTTAATAATTTCCTTTTTTTATAAAAAATTTATAATTTTCTATTCACGTGATTTAAGAACAAATAAATGAATAAGTATAAAGGTTGCATAACGTGGGGAAAGAAAAGAAAAGGGAAAACTACATTTTTTAAGAGGAAAAGAAATGGAAAAACTACATCAATGTTGTAATTAGAGTGGAATGTGGCGTGATTATGATGGGTGGTGGTGATAATTGGAGACTGAATGATATGGATGAAAAATTGGAAATGATTCAAATGATTACGATACGGTGTCGTCTAAAGGAAAGCGTGGGACCAGCGACCAGGAAGGTAAAGTTTTTGTTCGTAAATCGTAAGGCTAACGGCTTGCCATGTGGAACTTATACATGGCAAAAAGGTTGGATCTATTTTAATGTTTTGTTTGGCTATGGGAAGAAAGTTAGAGGATAGAAAGTGATAAAAAAATAAAAAGAAAGAAAGAAATAGAAAATGAGATTTTTTTAAATTGTTTGTTATAATAAAATAGAAGAAAAAAGGTTAAAATTTATGTATATTTGTGAAATCACATAAATATTAATAATGAGTATTTTAATAGAGTGAAATAGAAAATAAAGTAGAGACATTTTGGTATTTTAACAAAAAGTATCAAGTTGTCAACTCTTTTCTTCTTAGAAAAGGAAAGAAAAGTATTGACACGAGTTCTTTTGTATTTTTGCTTTTTTCTTGAATTTTCACGGAATTAGATTGGCTGTAGTCACTGTTCCATCCAGTCATTACAGTCATCCAATACGAGCCATTAGATTTTTTTTAATTTTAACACCATGGATGTTGATATTTTTTGGTATATAAAAGATTAAAAAAGTAGGAGTAGAGAGAGAAAGAGATAGCTAAACTCAATCCAATTTTCACATTTCCAAAACAAGGAAAATTTCTTTGATAGATGTGTTTTTCTTCTCTATTCTTTTTTTTGGTCAACCTTATCTACTCTTTTGTTCCATCCATTTTCAGTCATACCAAACAATGCTAAATCAATTCACTTTGATCCTGTTTGGATAAAATTTTCTATAAGTACTTTTAACATATATTTTTAACTAACAACATCTCATTTAAGTTGAACTTAATTTTTGTTTTTCACTTTTTTCAAAAATTATCTATTTTAACTTCTTCATAAGCACTTATATATCTATTAATAACTATTTAATAGCTTTTACTTTTTAGCATGTATGAGAAAAATGAATGCAAAATAAAATTAACTTATCCATAAGTCAAAAGTTAGAGTTTTTACATCAAAACAATACATTAATCTGCTCTTTTTTGGACTTGTCCCATGTGACTTGTTAAGCAAATTGGTCTAAGGTGGGTTGGTCTACTAGTTCTCTTTATTTTTTATTTTTAAATTGATGGGTCAATCTGCCATTTCGTCTATCCATCAAGGCATCGACCCCTTTATATTGAATCCTACTTCAAATTTATTTTTAGAGTAAAAACATTCAAACATAAATTGTTTAACTTCAAACTCAATTTTAACCAAATCATTTTTACAAAATAAGGTTAAGTCAAAATTATTTTTAGCAAATGCTCACTCAAACACACACTAAAGATCAATTGAAGTCTTGAATTCTTATGAAAGTTATAGACATGTCTTTTAGCCTTCCAATACAAGACCAAAATTATTTCATGGCATGTAGTTTGACATACGTCCTTTTTATAAATAATAACTCAAACAATCAATCCTATTGTGATATGATTTGATTTTAATCAGAAGATTTTTACTATATTCTAAAGTCAAAGTGCTCCTCACTTGTCAAATAAGTGTGATTCAATTGATGACACATATTGAGTTTTTTAAAAGAAAACTTAGATTTAAACTAAGTCAAAGTTGAGCAAAGACCTTAATTACGATAGGTTAACAAATTGGTAAATTCTATAGTACCTAGAAAATTTTATGGGTATGGGCACTTGACAAATAGTATCTTTTTATGCGTACTTTTTATGCCATTCATTTTATCATTTTTATTTCTATCTATTTGCAAATACATCCCTTCTCTTTATTATTTTTGAATTAAGGATTTAGGAAAAAAGGATTCAAGTGTGACTCTGTAAGCGATCTCTACCGGTCTCCCTTTCCCTTTATTATTTTGGATCTATTATCTTAGTTGTACGAACATTTGTCAACCATTTAATAGTTTTGTTATCTCACATGTCAGGCGAGAGGCTAATATTTATATAGTATCACACACATTACCCGAATTTACTTTAGGCTCAGGAAACAATAATTGGATTGAGGATATCTTTATTTTTATCACCTATGTTTTGGCCTCTAATTGTAGTGAGCTTTAATATATCTTTTTTCGCAAAACAAGAAGAAGAAGAAAGCATTGAGTTGGTGTCATGAGAACTCTTCTATTGTTGTTGCGTTTTAATTTTATTATTCTCGGTGCTTCTTCTACCTCCACTAGTACCTACTGTATCTCATGTGTTTCGTTGTTTTGCCTGAGTGAGGCAATTTCAAATTTTTATTTTTTGGATAAGTGATCTCCTCTTCTAATGTGCACGCGAGCTCTTTGATGAGTGTGCTCCTTCTCCAATGTCGAGATTATGTTATTATTAGAGAAAGTTATTGCCAGTGATTTAAGATACACAACAATGGAGTTCAATTAATTAATCAATTCTCATGATAAAATATCATATTAAGTTTTCACATTTGATTAGAAAATATGCCAATTAAGTATGATTGTGTCTGCACTTGCAGCTTCTTTAGATCGACAAGTGGAAGGAAAAAAAATCATCAGAAGCGAGCAATGGAAAAAAGAGCAATAAAAAGGAACGAGGAACCATTATGAGGAGAGAGAAAAACGTAAGGGGAGTGAGTGAGGATTAATCAAAGAGGGAATTTGGAGATTATACTGACATGAGACACAAGATCTATTAACAGAGATAGAAGAAGAAAGCGATATATCTATAAATAAATAAAAATAAAAATAATAAAATGACATGGCTAAAATAGTACATATGAAAAAATATTATTCGTCAAGTACCGAAACCCTTAAATTTTTCTAAGTACTATAGTAATCACCTAAAAAATTACTCCTCACTTGGAGAAAAAAAAACAACCATTCCAGTTAAAAAGATAAAAGTCAATTAAAAACTGATAAAATCATGAATAAATAACCTCTAAGTGCATGATACAATTGAATAAAAAGTCACTTTGGTCCTTGAGGGTGTCAGACGGTGTCACTTTGGTCTCTGACAGATGCAAAATTCAAAAAATGTCCTCAACTGTCATCCGTTAGTCATTTTGGTCCCTAAAAGTGATTACTTACTGTCATTTTGGTCCTTGAAAAGTGATTACTTACTGTCATTTTAGTCCTTGAAAGTATTACTTAGGGACCAAACTGAAAAACGTTTGTCTCTCTCAGGGATAAAATTTTAATTTCCTATCTTTTAAGGACTAATATGACACCGCCTATATCTCTTAGGGACTAAAATAACCATTTACTCGATACAATTTTACATGCATCGGCTGCTATGAAGTAAGGGAATAAAAATTATCAAGCAAAAGAAAGGAATTAAATTTAAAATTTTTATGCACTGTTATTAATATTTTAGCTATAATCCGAGTTAAAAGGGTAATATAATTATTTTTTATTTAAATTTTTTCACCCGTATCACTAAAAAAGGACCAACAACAATAGTAAATGTTATTTTGATCTATTCCCATTCAGATCTCAGAGATGCTTGCAATGTTTTGATCTCACCGGAAAAGAAAAAGGAAAAAAAAAAGTGAAAGTGAAAAATCGAATAGTTCCACTTGGATAACAATAATACAGACACATGAAGACGATGATACGCATTGCGTGAACGTTCTCGTATATTGGATTCGATGGCCTCCTCCAGCAGCACCAGCAAGAAGATCCAAGCTGATGCTACTGACGACAAACACACTGAAGTAGAAGAAGAAGAAGAAGATGAAGAAGAAGGCGTATGTTTTCAAATTTCAAATGCACAAAAAAAAGTCGAATCGAAATTGATTTTGGTTCCTCAGATTACAATGGATTTGAGATGTGTGCTAATTTGTTCCGTGTTGATGATGCAGCTTGAGCATTTTGACGATTTCACCCTTGCTTCTTCCTGGGAACGGTGTGTCTGCATATTCCCGATTCACATTGCTTGTGCTCTTCGCATGCATAGAAACATGACGAAATTAGTTTATTTTGAATTTAATTTTGAGAAAATTAGTTTAATTTTGATGGAATTAGTTTAGTTTGAATTTAATTTTGATGGAATTAATTTAATCTGAATTTAAATCTTGTTTTTTTATAGGTTTATTTCTGAAATAGAGGCTGTTTGTCGGCTTTGGATGTCTGATGGTCCTAATAATTTATTGGTAAGCACTGAAAGTCAGTTTTGCACAACTGGAATGCTGCTGGTGTCATATCTTACCCTACTAGTGTACATGTTTGTTTGTGATGAGGTTTCTTCAATTATGTTTTTGCTGCATTGTTTTAAGTATGACACTGTATTGGTGGATAGAGTGGGGGGTGTGTGTTGTCTTCGAAGTTACTTTTTTTGTCCCTGTTGAAACTTGAAAAATGATAATTTTATGCCATTTTATTTTTGGACCTCTCTTTCTTCTTTCTTTTTTTTTCCCTAGGAAAAAGGCGCAGTTCTTTTGGAATATTCCGGTAATTTGTACAAGGTGACATCTGAAATGAAGTATGCCATGAAAAGTTACTCCATGGAGTACTATTTTGAGACCAACCCTAGTGGTACGTTTTTTATTCGGTAGAAAATGATTAGTGGGTTGAGGTTTGGATTCAGGATTTTGTTGTTGTTTAATCTATCTCGGCTTCTAGTTGTTGCAGGCAAACCTGCGGACTGGAATTTTGATTTGCATGATCTGCAGTTATGTTTTGGCGTAAAGGAGTTTTTGGTATGGTTTAGTGTCGTGTCTTGACTTTCACTAAATTTTAATGATTTCACTAAGGATTAGAAAACACTTCTTGTCATATCACTAGGTCATTGCTCCTCAGAGTGCAAGTGGTGTGGTTCTTGATGCGCCAGAGGCTAGCAAGCTCTTGAGTGCTGTTGCGATTGCTTTGTCAAATTGTTCAAGGTAACCATTGTTCCTTGTTCACGGATAGGACAAAATGAAACGTTCTATTATGTTTTGTTCTCCTCAGTTCCAGCCCGTCTATTGGAATCAAAATGTACCACTTTTTATTCCTGTGCCTTATTTTGTTTTAAAATGCACCAAACATTAAATAGAAATATGTTATGTTTCATCCCAGTCTAACACGATGACTGAATGCTACCTTAGTGAGTTGTTGAAATTTAAACTAAAACTAACCCTCTGTTATTCAGTTAAAATGTTATGGTTTACAATTTTTTAAATGAAGAGATTGTTGAAATATTAGTTTAGTGAAGTTTATGTAACTAAAGTTGAGACATGGTTTCTTATAACATTGGCTTTGTAGTTTATGGCCAGCATTTGTTCCAGTTCATGACCCTTCTCGGAAAGCTTATATTGGAATTCAGAGCATGGGTACTGTATTTACTAGAAGGTTTGAAGCAGATCGAATTGGTAGTCAGGTTCCAATAAAACTTATGCATTTGGAGGGACTGTACGAGTTATTTGTATCTAAGTTCGTGAGTTCCTATCCCAAGCTGTTTAATTGAATATTCATTTAATTTTCTGATGTTGGAAAACATCCATTTTTAATGTGATATTCCCTTCTTTTGTTGTGCTCCTATATTTTGCTCTCTTCTTCGAAACTGATGTAGATGTATTTAGTTCTCTGATACAAGTGAACCTGTCAGTCTTACCTGTCCCGAGATGAAATAAATAAACGGATATATGAATGAATAAATAATCATTCAGTAATGGGGAGAATGCAAGTATACAACTGTTTTCTAAATTGATTTTCTTACATTCATATTTGCATTAAAGAATTGGCAATTTGTTCTGAGCTCTCTAAGAAAGTTATGTGTATGATATTTTTTTCTTGGCTTACTTTACCAAAATATGTTGCTTGGAATCTTTGTATACATAATGACCTCTTCCCAATAATATATGTTAGAGCCAGCTGTTCTATGTAAAGTTTTGACTTCTTGTCTGCACTGTCCTTTAAACTTCTGCTTGTAACAATTAATTTCCTTTTGATCCTGAAGGCATACTCCACATTGGATCTATCTGTTCATAATTTCAAAGTCCGATTTGCAATGAAGCTAACATTCAGAACACTTCCCTATGACGAGGACTATATGAAAGACTTTGATGCCAAAATTACCAAATCTGGTGAAAATCTTACTGGTGAAACATCCAATGGGATGCAGTGGGATGATGATTGTTCTTGGAGTGCATGGTATTCTGCAGAAGATCCTGTTAAAGGTAAAATTTATGATGTACGAACTTGTGGGTAGAAATGGCTTTAGGTTCTTGCTTGGATGCTTTCATTAGATAGAACAACTTGTAAGACTGGGAGGTATCTTCATATATATGTGCATATGTATTCATGCAGGCATGTAGAAGACCAGTTGGGATGTGCCATAATTTACAAAGAATGGAAATTGATAAAAGCTCTCCAAGCTTCATTATTTTCATTAATATTTCTAATGTTAGTCCCGGTTCCACTTAATTTATGCATAGGTTGCATGCAGGTTTTGAACTGATTGCAATATGGTCAGAGAAGATGATTGAAAGTTCTATGGAAATGGCTGAACTGGAAAATGCTTCACCTCATGAAGCTGAGAAGTGGTTGATCTCTCCAAGGTTTGCTCCAAATATTAAGTATTTTCCCCCTTGTATAATGGAAAATTGGAAACCAAACACGATGAATAGTGGCTATAGGTGCTTGTGTTTGTAATGATTGTCGCCGCTTGAAGTATATAATTAAATTATAATTAGGTTAAATACGTGGATCATATCACTGATCAGTTTATAACTACATGCTACCCAGAATTTTCATTTTCTTCCGTATCAAACTGAATGTTTATAACACTTGCAATGGTTAGGTAGGTTATACTTCGATTTAATCACCTTCCTTTCCCATTCTCTTTTAAAGCATTTCTAATGGATATTGTATCATTGATTCATTGCATGATTTAATGAAGCATAAAAAAAAAAAATTAATGGTAGTGGTAGTGGAAATAAGTAGATTTAACGTTTTTTATTTTAGATACAATAACTACTAAAACTCTATCAAAATTTGACTTCTTATGCTTCTTAATTTTCGAAAGTTGATTTCTATTTATTATTATTATTATTGTCATATATATAGACTTGAAGGTTCCAAAGATAATCGGATTGGATTTGCATCCCAGTTGCATCTTCTTGTTGATGCATTGCAAATGTCATTTGAGGCACAATTTATAGAAGATTTTGTTTCAGGTTCGAATTTGTTTTGGTGCATTCTATGATATATTTTTACTTATTCATGCAGGCTTTATGTTTCATAGTTAGTAATGCTATTCAATTCTAGTACAATATTCAACATTTTCCCTTCTTTTGGGTTGTAGCAGTTGAAAATCCGGGTTCCGATAATATGAAATCTTCAATGGTTATACCTTCACCCACTGTTAGAGATCGTGTGCTGAAAGAACTGTTTATTGAGGGTACGTAGCTCTTCTGCCTCCTATATTGTCTTCCATTTTGGGTGAATACTCTGGAACTCACTGTTTGTAGTTTATTAACCATTATATTCTGCTCTTACATCCAATATATGGTCAACAAATCTGCCAACAAAGCAAGGTACTAGAGCCTTGGGGCACCAAAGAGTGAAATATAAATTATTTTGGTTTGGGGCACCAAATAATGAAACATAAATTATTTTGGACAGTGGAAAAATAGCATTGCTTGAAGATCATGATCAATTAATGAAATATATAATATTTGCATAGTCAGATATTATTCATTGGATGATTGACCACTACTTTCAAGTAAAAGGATACAAAAGTAATATAAAAGGACATGTAATCTCTGCAGGTGTACAATTCTCAGATTTTGCTGATGGCGGACATAAGACTTCGCGAGCTATAAAAGGCGCACCTCTTGAATCTCTCTTTGCACAATTTTGTTTACATTCTCTTTGGTTTGGCAACTGCAATATACGTGGTATATACCGAGTAGGAACAAATTGATCACCTATGAATAATTGATTTTCTGAGATAACACATTTGTACTGTATATTTATCATTTGTATCACTTGATTTTGTTCTCTTTGTCAGCTATTGCTGTGCTATGGATAGAGTTTATCCGAGAGGTTAGGTGGTGTTGGGAAGAGTCACAACCATTACCTAGGATGCCAACTAATGGATCAATTGACCTTTCCACTTGTTTGATTAATCAGAAACTTCAGATGGTAATTTATTTTTGTCTTGAAAGGACATTTGCTGAAATTTACTCATCGTGTGCTTGTTTGCTTTATATATTTCATATGAAGTTTTATGTTAAACACCAACTTTTGTTTGTGTTTCGTAGAATATTCTTAACCCACTTTTTGCATAAAAAATAATATCTTGACTCACATTTTTCCCCAATTTGGAATGACTTGTAATCTTATTATCAATAATTAGTGTATTTAGCACAGAAATATAGTTGTTGATAATTTATACATAGAATGCACAGTGATAAGGCTAATAGGTAATACAATTTTCTCCTTTGCTATTCAGCTTGCAATATGCATTGAGAGGAAGTGTCAGATGAATGAAGATTATCAAGATTGTATTGGAAGTGTGGATCATATAGATTCTATGTCTGAGGTCGCAAACCATTTTTCCCCTTTTGCTTTTAATGGTTAGGTTGATTGGTGTATTATTGATGTTACTTTTTCTCATAGTATGTTTTGCATTATTATTGTACATTGGTCTTAATTGAATTGCAGGAAGAAAGTGTAGTTGGGGATGACTCATTCAATATACAGACACCCAGTGAGGATTTTTCTGGGAAAGTTGACAGGTGAACTTAGCAAGTGAGAGCCTGCTCGGTTGTTATAATCTGAATCTAGCTGCTTAATGCTTATTAGATAACAACTGTATCCCATGGCTATTTCTTCCATTATTATGTTACCAATTACATCCAATCTTAGTTGAATTAAATTTTTATAGTTTCTATATGTGCATAACTGGATATCCATATTTGTGTATTTATTTATAGATAAATAGTGTCAACGGGTTAAGCAAGGGGGATCCTTTGTTCCTTTTCTTGTTTGCTTTTGGTGATTGATTTCTTGGGCTGTATTTCAATAGGCAGATGGGGAGGGGTTTAGTTTCGATTGTCCATGCAGGCAAATGTTTTTTGATCTTCTCAAATGATAGCCAGAAAGTGCGTAGCTGTGATTAATGTTGATCCTTGCATGCTGTCCATTTTGCTGGAATAGTTGCATAGATGGTTAAGAAATTCAGTGATCTTGATGTTCCCCTTTATGAAAATTCTTTGTGACTCAAAGAAACCTAGTGATTCAGAAACAATCATTTTATCCTGTAACATATTCTGCAATTTGTGCTTGTCTAGGTTACCAATAATGGGCAGAAAAGTGAGCAATTTCGTTTTATTTTGATTTTTATCATGGTAAATTGGTAATAACAATCATTTGGTTAGTTTAAAATTAACTTTGTTTGCATAAAGCGATATTTGGGTTTTAAAATTTTGTTGTTCAAGTATATTGTTGTAGTGTGTTAGGGTTGGCTATAGCATTTTTCTGTTGAAGTCTCACTGACTCGCTCCTTTTATGCATAAATATATTGATCAAGAGTTATTACTATCTACAACACAATGAATGTAACTCAAAACTTAAATTTGAATGCTGCACAGATCACAAACAATATAGTGGATTATGTCACTCCCACTCTTTGTTTTGAGAATTTCAGTTATGTGATTTATCACGAACAATATATTGCAGGTGTGCATACCATGCGAGGCATTATCTCTTGCAACGCCTTTTATGTCCTTTGCTAAGTTTAATTCCAAAAATTATTTTACGGCCTTTTACACTTACCTGTTGCACTTTTCATGTGATGTAGCTTTTGCGTGTGGTCTGCTGTTAAGAATAATAATGAATTTTGTACCTCAAGTCACAAACTTGTACCATGTTCTTGGAAATGTTTCGAGTATTTTCTAGCAGATATGATATATAGTTTTCAACCGCTAATAATTTACGTTGTTCTGGTGAAAAATAAACCCCTCTCAACAGAAAGCCTGAAGATGTGGAACTTTTTAATGACAAAAAATCTTCAGACTTCACCAGGAGAGGTTCAGCTGGTATTGTTGATTCTATGACGCTTCTCAAGTCATACCAAAGTATGCATGCCCCATATACGCAGGTTTCTCCAACATCCAGGCACCATTTGGCCTTGTCATTGTGTAGTATTATGTCACCAATGTTGAAGAATATAATGCTTTTGATCCTGTTTGCTATGCTACAGGAAGCACCTCTTATGACAGAAGACATGCATGAAGAGCGGATGCAAGCTGTTGAAGCCTTTGGTGATGTAAGCTAAAACTTACATGCAATGCATATAATAATAATCATTGACTATAAAAGCTTAGAGCCTTGGACTACATAGACATCTCAAACATTTCACATAGGGGTAAATGGCGGAAAACAAGATACATCAAGCAGTTAATTGATATTAACGGATTTAATCGGTGTTGTAGTTCATGTATATAGCCTCTTTAACATGGTTATCAACCAACTTGAGCCAATCTATTGACACAGTCATTTGTGTAAAGACAGAGGTATGTATTACCCGTGCCTGTGATGCAGTAGCCTCTCAATTGCTTGGCATATAATGTTTTACAGACTTGGGTAATCTCAATCTGCCTGACATGAGCACGAGTCAATATTTTGTAATTGATAAAGCCACAATTACAAATTTACAATGTTGTTTCTGTGAAGGTGGTTTTACTTTGCTTGACGAAGGATGATGTCTATCATTCCCTATCTTTGACCCAAATATATTCATTTGATCCTTTTTTTCGCCTACCATATAGTCTTTCATATACCTGCATGTACAAAGTTTTCATATATTTTCCTTTCCTAATTAACAACCATTCTCAGTGATTAGTGGAACTGTTAGTTGTGGTGGTTGATGTTGTAGCTCTTCAACTTTTTGATAGAAAGTATCATAGGTTACCATGGATTAAATATTGTGCCATATACTATGTGACGTGAGAAGTAGATAATTCTTTAGGGGTGACAAAGTAAAATGAAGACTGAAGAGACTAAGCTGTGGAATTTCTTATGTGCAAATATAAATAGTATTATTTTTTCATGGGATTCCCTTTATTCCCTTTAATATTAAGCCAAATATCAATACTATAAGCCAGGCCCTGAGGTTGATGAAAATACAAGGACATGAGGAAATAAACACGTATGAAATTCAAGTGTGAATTTCAGAAACAATGTTGAGTTGTGACTAAATAGCCATCTCCTACCCACCCAAAAAAAAAATAGCCATCTCCTTCTTTGAACTTTTTTTTGAAGATTCTTTTTAATTTGAATTTGGATAGTTCATGCATATTTTGCATGTGATTCTTGAACTTTAAGAAAACTCGCAGTAGGATTGATATCTGTTCCATTTCATATATCGTACTTTTACTTAGCATTGCCCTTTTTCAGAATTTTTCTGCTCAGCTGGAAAGGGATATCTTAACTTCAGGTAATAGCTTACAATGTTTTTGTAATCACACTGGATAATTATTAATCATGTCCCAAGTTCCTTTTTTTTATGAGATAATCTTGTCTGTTTTGGTTCCTGTAAGCATATGCTTGAGATGTTAAAAAATAATCTAAATGTATATACTCACAGTCTCACACATTTACAAAATGGTCATGAATCATGATGCTTTATAATTGGTGTAAGATTTGATATGCGTACACCATTAACTAAATGGAGTTGTATTTTCATCAATCTAATTTTTCAATTATGAGTAAGTGTTATGTTTACCATACCACACCATACCCACCAAATATTAGAAAAATTAGAAATTTGATAATTGTTTCTATTTCAACAGTGTATCTATGTTAATTTTTTGTAGGATAAACTGGTGAAGTTCAATTTGGTTTTCAAATATATGAAATTTTATGGGCGTTGTCTGCATAATGAAACTTTTAATCCAAAAGTGAATTTTTTGTGAGAAAATATTTCTATAAAAACTTATTGAATGGTGTGACTAAAAATTATTTTATGCTAGCATCAGTGGTTCGATCCACATGGAATATATACATAATGAACTCTTCCCCCCCCCCCCCCCCCCCGTTTTTGCTTCATAGTTAACAGTGCATGCCAACATTGTTCAATATAGTAATATATGTGACAGACCGATAATGGCTTTGGTGCTATTAGATATGTCAGCATTTAAAGCAGCAAATCCAGACGCTATTTTTGAAGATTTTATTAGGTGGCATTCACCTGGGGATTGGGAAGGGGATGATGACCCTGAGGGCAGTGAACCATCATCATCCAGTGCTCTTGACACCAAGAAATCAAAAGATGGTTGGCCTCCACAGGGGAGGCTTTCCAAGAGAATGTCGGAGCATGGAAATTTGTGGAGAAAGATTTGGAATAGCGCACCTGCTCTTCCTGCTTCTGAACAGAAGCCTCTTCTTGATCCAAATAGAGAAGGAGAAAAAGTAAGTATTTTTAAAGAAATTTAATTTTTCTTTTGTTTTTGTTGTGAAACAGATTGTTATAGCCTCTGGGAAATTTATACTAGAATAGCATGATTTTTGTTACTTGGTTTCTCATGTTGACTATTCCAACTCCAAGAGGTGGATCTTAATGACAATAGGAGGACACACCCGATGAATCATTTAGATTTTATTTTGATTTAACAGTAGTCATCTTCACTTTCTTATTGGCGATATGAATTTGACCCGTGTTTACTAATAGTGAGGGGAATGGTTTTAAGTAGAGACTAAATGCATCCAAATAAAGAAGTCAAATTTAATTTGATTAAGAACTTATGGACACACATTTAATGCATGCACACTAACTATAGTTAGGTGCAGTGGTAAGCAAGGGGCATGTCGGGGAGAGGTCCAATCCTGGATAAACTAATTGTTAGGAGGACCTCCTAGTTGCAATGGGGGCTAGTCTTATAGCAATGCCTGAAGGAAGACTGGGGTCAAAGATAAAAAAAAAATATAATGCATGCGTGCTTATCTGATTTCATGGGTATTGCAAGAGTTAATTGGGTCCATCCATATTTATATAAGAGGATTTGCCTTGGAATGCAGTTCTACTAGGTTAATGAAGCGCTAGTGCATAGATAAGTGATTGAAAATATCAAGAAAGGCAAAGCAAACGTGTGATTTTATGGGAAAAGTGTTCATGTAGGCCATCCCTTAGAGTAGGGTTATTTGGTGAGTTGAGGGCCACCCATGAAAAGACAACTAGAAGTTTAAATTATTATAGTTCATTTGTATCATGTTCTTGTGATCAATCATCAAACTATTATTTATCAAATGAAATTCTACTGTTATTGAAAGGAAAAAGACTACTTATACGTATTTGGATTACTTGTTATCTGCTCTAATATTTATATTCTCAATTTTCTAGGTTCTTCATTATCTTGAAACCTTACAACCACATGCATTGCTTGAGCAAATGGTGTCTACTGCCTTCAGAGCAGCAGCCGACACAGTAAGTCAGACTAGTTATGGAGAACTGGAACAGATGGTGACTAAGATTCAGCAACTTTACCTTACCATGGCATCTGCTTTGAGGCCTCTACAAGGTATCTAAATATTCATTAATTTTGCTCTTCTGTGAAAAAGAATAATTTTTAACTCATTTTGAATTTTGTTGCAGTAAATCGATTGTCTGCAGACAGTGAGACTATTGAAGATTTAAGACGACTGTGTGTCGTTTTTGAACATGTTGAAAAATTACTGACTCTCGCAGCTTCTCTTCATCGCAAGCTAATACGAGCACCGCGCCTCTCCAGAGAAATTTTCAATGATTACTACAACTTTTATATTCCAGCAATGGGAACAGGCTTGACAAAAGACGTTGTTGAAAAGGTAAAATGCTTCTATGCTGGAAAACATCTTGTTGATTTGGCTAATATTACACTGAAAGTTTTCCTGGGCATTGAAATGACATGCATTTCATCTATCTTTCCTGCATAGGAATTTGACAAGAAGCAAGGAGTAAGGGACCATGAAAGGGAAGTGTTGTCAAATATGTTTGTTCCTCCCACGGCGAACCAGTCTTGGAGAAAGGTTTTGAGCATGGGCAATCTTCTCAATGGTCATGAACCAATCCTCAGGGAGATTATTTTTTCGCTGCGCGATCGAGTGAAAAGTAATCACTATGCAGCTCGTAGTGGTAGTGTTTCTCAACAAGAAATTGAAACTTACAGAATGTATATATGTGGAACGTCTAATGACCTTCGCGTAGCACTTTCTGTTGTCTCGTGTGATTAATTTTGTCTTGTTTATTGGTTACAATGTTTTTTATGGAATGGAATCAGTCACATATTGCATCTGGTCCTCTAATTAAACCGTTAGCTACAACTCTCCCATAATAAACCCAAAAACGGAAAGAGGATGTATGAATTGATTGAATTCTGGAAAAGAGAGATCGAAGTGTAATTGAAACCACACACACACACAGAGGGAGAAAGATTTAAAGTTAGTTTATATTGAAAAGATATTAGCTTTTTTAGAGTGAATAATTTACTTTAGATAATAATAAAGTAGATGTTAGTCAGTTATTTTAGAGAATAATTTTCGTTATAACGGCTTAGAGAGTCGCTCGTGAATGTTAGTCAGAGTCACCCCCCCCCCCCCCAAAAAAAACCAATTAAAGTACACTGCAAATTAAACACGAATACGAGGTTAATCGTGGGCTAGAATCTCTGGGGTTTCCAACATTAGTCTACTTTAGGTTTTCGATATATTTCCTATTGGGATACTTATGATAAGCAGATTGATTTTATTCTCAACAAAACATCACGGGATGAGAATCAGAGACCCACTACTAGAGATAAATATTAATATAATGGTATAATAGAACAGCTGTTCGATTTAAGGAGTTCTTGTCATTGATACAAGCAGGAAAATTAGATTTGAAGAATATTGCTTGTCTGGCAAGTGGGCAACAACTTGATTGAATGGACTAAGCACGAATCAACTGTGTGCCTATTAATTAGATTAATTATGATTTAGGATATGATATTTTTGTACAGATTTATGGTATATATGATTTAATACAAAACATAGTAATATCCATAGAATCGGTAAACGCCCAATTAAATAGGTCAATGTCAAATCTAGGACTTTTATTAAAGATTTATTCTTGTGAATTTACTTGCAGTATTCTCTTTCATGTGGATATGAAAGAACAAAAGTAAATTAAACACTCATCCTTGTTGTTCTTAAGAAAATATTAGTACCAAGACAAAGGGGTATTGCAGGGCTTTCCGCTTCCGTGATTCGGAAGCGATCAAAGAGGACCCCAAGTAACCAACCACATTGCCACGGGACCGAGGCTACTCATTAAGTTGCCTTTTGCTAGCCCTTTTGAAATTTCCTCATGGTTGTTGGTGTTCGATTAGATTATAAGCCCCGTGCATATATAGCACAGGGATCCGGATCCTCTCCAGCCACATCTCCCCTCAATCTCTCTCCATCTTATTTTCTAGCCATTACATTAATCTAATGGTTGAATATTAAAATAAAAAAATGCAAACAAAAACACTGCTGGATCTTTTCTTCCAAACCAGAATGTGTCTACTGGCTAACTGCTTACCGCAATAAGTGTTATCTTCTCTGCTTCACTTGAATCGATTATTCTATAGCAACAAGTATCCACATCAAACTGAATAAAGGGGGGGAAAAAAGGAGAATTTTAATGCAAAATTGTGCCAAATCGAAATTAGAATCCTTCAATGGTGATTTTAGCTCAAACGGTCTCCTTGATAGGAAAATAGCAATTTAGTTTAGCAGATAAAGTGCATACATACTTTGGGAGAATTTCTCAGTAAGATTTCGTTGGGCTCTACCTCCTTGAAAATGCCAACCATGTTTGAATCTACATCTATTTCTTGTTTCAAAGTATTAATCTTCTCCAAGAGTTCTTTCTCGTTGGGGTTGCCCCTGCAGCTTTTTTGCTCGATTTTATTCTTCCTTTTTAGACAAGTACCGGGCATTTGATCACCATGAGGGATTGGCTTGGCTCCATTTTGCAGGTCCAAAGTATGCAACATCTGTGTTTTAGGACAGGAAAAGATCCGTTTGACTAAAAAAAAAAGAGAGAAAATCCGGTGTTTTCTTTTGCCTTTTTTATTTTAATATTCAACCATTAGTAATATTGCAGTCATATCTGACTATATAAAAGAGTTTAATTATTATGCACTGACAGTGTAAAAATATTTTATACAGATATTCAATCATATCTATTCATAGTGTCACTTTATGATATCGATGTTATTGGGTTTTTTCTAACAACATTACTATAACTTTGTACTTAATTTTAAGATTGGTTTTCTTTAGTAGTATAAATGAGTTGAGTTGAAGCAAGCTAGAATTAGCATAAAACCAATTAATAAATAACAGAATCTTTTTTATAAGCATAAAGATTAGAGACATAGAATAATGCGATTTTCCATCATCTCCCTTTTCATTACTCTGAATCTGGTGTTTCGTCTAGGTTTTTGAGTATACGAAAACTAAATTAGACAAAGGAAAAAAACAAATTAAGGGTATGATCGGAGACACTGATGAATTGGGAATACTCTACCCCTATTTATTTTGTCAAAATACTCTACCCTATTTAAAAAAACAAAAGAAAACAAAGAAGCATGCATGGCCCATGACCAACAGGAAGGGGAGTTTTGGAAAGAAAAAGGATTTGGTAAGTACACCACAAAATTTAGCTATACACTCCACATTAAAATAGTAAATTACTATTATATCCTCTTTGGTTGTTTTTTTTTCTTTTCAATTTTGCGTCTTTTTTAGAAATTGGAGTTTCCGGAATACAAATTTATGTTTCAGAAACTGGAGTTTCTGGAATACAAAATGTATGGAGACTGGAGTTTCCGGAATACAAATTTGACTGAAATTTCCGGAATATAAATCTAGAATACAAATTTGTATTTTGAAAACTGGAGTTCCTGGAAAAAATGCAAAATCAGAATCTCAAAAAAGAAAACGCGATATTAAACAAGGGTATATTTAGAATTTCTATATTAATGTGGTGTGTATGACAAAAAATGTGGGGTGTATTTACCATCTCCCAAGAAAGAATCCAGCCAGTCTTTTTTTTTTTGGTCATAGAATCCTGCCAGCCTTTTTGAGAATTTCTAATAACACATATATAGTTTTCTATGTGCACATACATGTCCGCGAAACTAATAGTATTAGTTCCGCAGGTTTATTTTTTTTCAACACATACATGTCCGTAGAACTATTAGTTCCGTGAGTTGTAATTCTCCGCGGAACTATTAGTTCGGCGGGTTGTAATTCTCCGCGGAACTATTAGTTCCGCGGACATATGTGTGTTAAAAAAAATAAACCTACAGAACTAATAGTTTCACAGACGTGATGTATATGTGCACGTAGAAAACCATGTATGTATTATTAGAAATTTCCGGTTTTTTGGTCAATTAATTAAATTTGCGTTTTTTAACCATGGAAAAGTCACGGGCCCAGAACCATAAAACTCAATTATATTTATTTATATATAATATAAATATAAATTAAATAGTGTTCAATCCATTTTTATTTATTTATAATTATTGAAGATAAAAAAAATGTCATTTCAAAAGATTTGATAAGGTATATATTTACGAATATAATATTCATCTCCACATCAAGCTGTTTGTAGGGAGGATCTTTTTTTTTTTTTGCTAGAAATTTGAAGGGAGGATCTTTGGTGGCCTCCTCCGGTAAGAGGAACATCCAAATGCAACGTAACGCAACACGTACTTCATTAATTATGGCTACGCCAATAATTCGTCGCTTATTGGAAAACTACAGGGATATATCTCAGTAAGCTCTCATCAGGAAAAAAAATGTCTCAGTAGGCTTTTGGCCTTCAATTGGTAGCGGATCTTAGTTAATTCGTTATTTTTTACTTATTTTTATTTTTAAAATATAGTAGAACGAGGAGCAATATTAGTGATATGTTGTGACTCACCACTTAAAAAATTACTTTACAGACCTAATATAAATCACATAGTGTATATTAATTAAATCCTTTATCCTTTATGTAAAGTAAATAATTTATATTAGAGAATAAAGTAAATAATTTCAATATCACTAATGATTGATATTTGATAATAAATTAATGGTTAATAGTACAAGTACATGTATAACAAATTATAAATGTTCATAATTTAACTCTAAAATAATTTTTAAATTCTAAAAATTTTGGATCAAATTCTATCTTTTTTTTTGGTCCAATCAAATTCTATCTAAGTACCTTATAATTCAAAGTACGTATTTGTACATTCCGGACTTAATAATCACAACCCATCAATAATTATTGTAGTATAATGCATACAAGATTTTTTTTTTTTTAAGAAAAAAACTCGGAAGTATGAAAATGTGGGTACAAGAGGTGTCTATCCGAGGTTTTTTGATCACTGTAGCACCATTTTATTTATTATTTTTTAATCTAGTATTTTTTTTTTATTTTCCAAATTAGCACATTTTTCATTAAAATATTTATTTTTATTAATTATTAGTTTAAAATTGTAATTGAATTGTTAATTGTTAGTTAATTGAATATTTAATTGTTAAATATTTATTAACCCAATTTATTAACTAATTAATAATATAATTATATAAAATAGCTCACATTGATTTAAAATTTAAAAATACAAATACAAAATTGATAAAAACAGAAATGATATAAAAGTGAACTAAATGCAAATTATATAAATTTTTTACTGCTGTGTATCAGCTCTAGAACGGTAAGGGCAATTTTTCTTGTTATGTCCTTCATTTCGACAGAGTCTACATCTTTTGGGATGACGACTCCTTTCCGTTTGATCCATTTCAGTACAAATCCTTCTGGATTGTGGACGGCAATTTTGGATCTCTCTGCATTGCTGGATTGTGGCACAACTTAATTCCATTGTATTCTGGCCAATATGAACGGTGAGGCACCGGTTTGAACTCTTCGCGGTAAACATTGTATACATTTTGCAATGTGTACTGAGGAGGCACATATATCATGTAGTAGTGGTGAATTTGGGAACAAGCAACAATGACATGCGAACATGGATTTGCAATGTGCCACAATCCAGCAATGCAGAGAGATCCAAATGGCCGTCCACAATCCACAAGGATTCATACTGAAATGGATCAAACAGAAAGGAGTCGTCATCCTAAGAGATGTGGACTCTGTCGAAATGAAGGGCATAACAAGAAAAACTGCTCTTACCGTTATGGAGCTGATACACAACAGTAAAAAATTTCTATAATTTGCATTTAGTTCACTTTTGTATGATTTCTGTTTTTATCACTTTTGTATTTGTATTTTTAAATTTTAAATCAATGTGAGCTATTTTATATAATTATATTAGTAATTAGTTAACAAATTGGGTTAATAAATATTTAACAATTAAATATTCAATTAATTAACCATTAACAATTTAATTATAATTTTAAACTAATATTTAATATTTAATTATTTGATAATTAATAAAAATAAATATTTTAATGAAAAAAATGCTAGTTTAAAAAAAAAAATATTAGATTAAAAATAATAAATAAAATAGTGCTATAGTGATCAAAAAGCCTCTATCCGATCGTTAAACATGGCCATGAAATAATTGACCATGTTGAGACCCTCCATTTATTGCCCATCAGATCCGCATAAATATTAAATATTATAATAAAAAACACTCCACGCTATAATATATCCGTGTGGAGCACACACTCCATTGGGAGAGCACAATAAGTCAATAACCCAATAAGAAGAATGCGTGTGTGAAAGAACAAGCACTATGAGGCTGGGGGAAGTGAGTGACTGAGCTGAGAGAAAGAGAGTGGAGAACCGCCGGTTGTGAATGGTAAACCTGTCACGTCCACAGGGGCCACCATGTGAAATTGCCATTACTGTGCATAATGCAGATGACAATTCTCTTCCCTTCTCTTCTATTAGTCAGGCCTTGTTTGGATTGGTTTATGCAGAGCCTATGAACACAGTTTATAACTGATTCATAAGCTGTTTTGAGCTTATTTTTCATAAGCTACCCAGGATAACTTATCAAAACAGCTTATGACTTATATAAAATAAGTTTCACTATAATTTTTCTTCGATTATAAAAGTAACTTATACAACTTATGCCATAAGCAGTAGATAAGCTTGTTATCCAAACAGGACCTCAATCTAGACACTAGACTCTCTTTGTTTTTTTTAAAAACAGAAAAATAAAAGTAAAAACGTGAAGAGTAAAAATTTCAGATTTAACCAAATTTTCACAGGTGTGCTAGTTCGGTGCCTCGTTTTTTAATTAAGTGATCGTGTGTTTGATCTTTGAAATGGGACGACAACACAATATAACACTTTACTCGTAATTAGCTGACCTGGTACAAAGTGGTTGTGCACTTGCCACTATTTATGCTTAAAAAAAAATCAGATTTAATTTACTTTCTCAAAATATGTATAAATAAATTCATATTAAATTTTATAAAAGCCATAAAAAATATACAGGAAAAAATCTTATGTGGGATAATCCGCTACCCACGTCAGCAAAGCAACCCTTCACCCTTCTCAGTCTTATTCATTTCATTCATTCATCTGTGCTTTTTTACGTCCCATCACCAATCTCTCTCTAAAAAATTCTCATTTTTTTTCCTCCTACCCTCTCTCTCTCTCTCTTTCCTCACTGCCAAACCAAACAAAACCTCCCCTCCTTCCCTCTTTCTTTCCCTCTCACAAAAAAGAAAACAGAAACCAGAAACCCTTTCCCCGTGAAAACATCTACCGCAATCTCAAACAAACCCACATCACTCACTCTCGTTCACAGGTAGTATAGTAGCAAATCCGAACCTCGTCCCTTGCACTTTCCCAGAATTCAAACCCCCCCCCCCCCCCCAAAATCAAAAAAGAAAAAAAGACACAGTGAAGAAAACAAAACGCACCTGGATCACATATATAGATCACACAGCGAAAACACACAGTTACCCTAATTGAACCTACTGATCTAGTAGGTTCTAGAAGCTTCTCGATAATGGATTCAGCATCAGGGGGAGCACCACCCCCACCCAATAGTTCAGAGGGTCCATCAACTGGAACAACAACAGCAACATCCGTATCTGCTACAGTTACAGCTACGGCACCTGAGGGATCGTCACCGGCTCCACCGAGCCGTTACGAGTCACAGAAGCGGCGTGACTGGAACACGTTCCTGCAGTACCTTCAGAACCACAAGCCGCCATTGACGCTGGCAAGGTGCAGTGGCGCGCACGTGATCGAGTTCCTCAAGTACCTCGACCAGTTCGGGAAGACCAAGGTCCACATATCCGGGTGTCCGTACTTCGGGCACCCAAACCCTCCTGCCCCCTGTGCCTGCCCGTTAAAGCAGGCGTGGGGCAGTCTTGACGCGCTGATCGGGCGACTCAGGGCGGCCTACGAGGAAAACGGAGGCCGCCCTGAGTCTAATCCGTTCGGCGCAAAGGCGGTAAGGATTTACCTCAGAGAAGTGAGGGAGGGACAGGCTAAAGCTAGAGGGATCCCTTATGAGAAGAAGAAGCGGAAGAGGTCCACCGTGACGGTATCCACGGTGAGTAGTACTAGTGGTGGTGTTAAGAATGAAAGCGATGCAAATAGTGGTCGTGGTGGTGGTAACGGTGGTAACGGTGGTGCTGCTGCTTCTAGTGCTAGTCTAACTTCTACTACTGCTACAGCTATTGTTACTTCTACTACCACCCCCGTATAGTAATTTTTTATTAATTTTCCCCCCATCGCCATCTATCTTTAGTTTTTTTAATTTTAAGGAAAATCAATTGTGATTATGGCTTATAATTAATTAAGTTGCATATCTAATATTATAGCGATTTTCCTTCAAAAGAATTTAGGTGTAAATATATTGTTTTGTTTATTGTCTCAATTATCATGATCATTCCCTCTATCATCAGATTCCGAGAGCTGGCTAGCATGAATCACAATATCATTAATTATTATTCCCTTGCTAAATAATTTGCTGTAGCTGATATGGCACTTCATCACTATAATTAGTACTAAGTTTTCACTTGATCATGTTTGATTCTGTTTTTTTTTTTTTTGAGTCAGAGGAGTGGGTGCTTCATGCTTGTGTGAAGAACTCGATGCATTATGCTTGAGTTCATTTTTTTTTTCTTTCTATTTTCTCTTCTCGTGGTATCAATCTCTTCTATTTTTATATCTCTCTATATACTCAAGGAGTATCTTGGTACATCAAGTGTACAACAATCATTTTTGCAGTTATAATCCCTTACTACTATTAGGAATGAACTTACTGTCAGAATAGCAAACTCCAAAAGCATTTCATTTTAAACTCATTTTTGGTTTCTCTTCCTGCTATACCTTTAGGGGTTTACTGAATTGGAGAGTGAAGGAGTGCGCTCAAATGCTGTTTGTACATTCTATTCTCAGTATATAGGAGAAATATATATTCCTATGATGAGGGCTAAGGAAACTAGCAAGAAACACATAATTCCTCTTCTTTCGTATATAATGACATTTTCGTTTTTTTGTCTCGAGCTGGTGAAGTTCCGTTCAGTGATACTGTACGTGCACTGGGATAGCAATTAATCTGGCGAAAGTTGTAGAACGATGGGGAAGAAAGAAAAATCACAATGACATGTCTTTATTATCTCTGATTGTCAGAAAGCTATCATCAATAATCATGATTATAGTCATAATTATTTTAAAAATTAGATAATAATTATAATTAATTTTTTCCCTCTCGTCCTTGTCTTGTTTTAGTGGTGAATGATGCTGCTAGCAGCACACAAAACCAGTCAATAACAAGGTATAATACTTTCTTATAAATCTAAGACTTGCACTCCCAATTAACACTGTTCATATGGTCCCCGGGGGGCTCTTTCTTGATCTACTGGGGGCTCAAACTATCAGCAATGATCGATGCACACGTGCGCTTATCATTTCACAACAATTTTTATTTTTTTTGCAACTTCTCTGTTTCAGGTGCCTCCCCTTTGCAACTTGATCTATATATAAGATGCACATGTTGTTGTTCTAAGATTTTGTTTTTCAGTTTTATAATTTTGGCTTATTTTCTATTTCGTTTCTGGCCGAGGAAGGCTTTGATGAGATTTCTGATTTTTTTTTTTAACTTTATTCACCACCTTCCCCTTTCTCTCTCCTATGATACCTATAATTGACATATCTTTCCGTGATAACAACACCTACTAAAAGATATAGGCTACAAGCATCAATGTGAAGGAAATGAAAAATGATGCTTGTGATTGCTACTCATATTTTATTTGGGTAACCACCACCTAAGTGTGAAAAGGATCACTAGCCAACCGTCCCCTTACATTCTATATACAATTTTTGTTTATATTATTCATTTGTATTATATTATAACCCGGCTACAATTATGTTCTATTTGTTATTATGGCAAAGACCCACCAGTCCCTCCAAAACAAAAAACCCCATTTCTGAATTTCGATTTATTGGAATATTTTTGGACCCATGTATCCACTAAAATCATGATTCATCTACTCATGATAATGTACCGAAATTATTTTCTTTGTATTACTTTCTTGTTTGGTACTTCTTTTCCTGGCATTATTTTTCCCTTCTCTCTCCATAAAGAAATATATTCATACTTTGGCATTTAACCGGAACTTTCGCTTTCTGGCCTTTTTCTTTTTTTCGCTACATCTGGCCTTTTTCTAGAACCACATAATTTCGTATAGGGAACTTTATTTCTCACTTTCTTTTTTGTTTTTTCTTTATTATGTGCTGTGGCCACTTTAACCATTTCGATCAATAGAAAGTCAAAAAAGAAAATTTTGGATACATCCTTTCTTTTTTAAAATAATATCCGTGTTATATTCTTTCTTCCTCGCTTCATTCCCTTCCCCTTCTGCATCTTCATATTTTTAGGAGTAATAATATTTGATCATCTATTAATTTCTAACACATCTTATATTTATATCTATTTCTTATCATATCTCGTATCTATCCTTTATCTCTCTTCTACTTGTATCTCCTTGCATTTTTAATTACCCAATATGTCTCATCCCCAGTTTTACCCTCAAAATTACCCAATACGATGAAAGGTGCGTTGTCCTTTGTTTGGACATTTTTTTGGGTTATTTTGATTTATTCTAATGTACGTGTGGGTCAGGGAGTTCTGAACAGAGAAATAAGTGCAAAGGAGCAATATCACAAGGTTGATCAGGGTGGGGGTGGGAAGAGAATCCCACTCAGGTTCTGAATATATTTTTGCCTCTTTTGTCGTCACATAAAATCGTAGTACCACTCTCTGCATTGGCCATTGCACTAATATACACTTCATTTATGAGAAGAAAGGGTGTGGGAGAGGGAGGGGGGGGGGGGGGCGGTTCTGGTGACTCTTGTGCGTGGGGTTAGTTTTAATTTGCCTTATTCTTAACGCACCTGCTTCTTGTGATTGTCCGAGACAAAGACCAATTTGAATAGTGTCAACATTTTTTTTTGATACAATGAATAGTGTCAACATTATTGACGTTATGGTTTGGAAAAAGAATATGTAATGTACGTACTTGAATTAAATTTTTTTTATATATGTATATAGCTTTAGGCCATGGCCTAAGGAGGTCCAAACCCACATGCCCCTGTTTATAGTCACAGAAAAATAAACGGAGGGTACAGTAACACGTGGGGTATAGTGTCCCCAGCATGCATCATTTTGAACCGTATATGTAATTTACGTGCACATTTTGGTAACAGAACGGTGCACTTGTTGAAAATTAATATTTAATAATAGTAGTACCAAAATAGACGGGGGGTGGTGTGGCTTGTTGGGCAAAGTTTTTCATTTTTCTAGTTTCTAGCTGAAAAGGGCCCCTACAGTATGGTACGTTCGTTGGAGCTGATCGAGTGAGTACCCCCCCCCCCCCCCCCCCTGTTGTTGCCTTGTAATCCTGTGATGGTTTTGAAACTTGGGAAGAATCATCAATCATTGTCTCTATTGTTTTTGCAATTGGTCAGTGAGGTGATCACATGTGGTGGCCTCATGAGGTCAATTTTGCTCTTTTTTTTTATAAACTCTCGTTTTAATGAGTTAAATCGAATAATAGACCCATAAAAAAGATCTCTGTGCCTATTTTTTTTATTCACAAGACTTGAACCCGACAATTTTCTAAAGAAAAACCAATCCCTCTTTTTTTATGAACCTTAAGTTTAATCTGAATTGAGTCAAGTAGACTCATATGAGGAGACAAACTCTTTCAATATTTATTTTCTTCATTTACAGGACTCAAACCTAAAAAGTTAGTTAAGGAAAATCAAGCTCTTTGTCACTTGGACATGCATTAGTTGGTTTTGCTCTTTTTCTCATATATATCGTGTGACAGACGTACTGTATAGTTTTCAGGGGTCTCTCTTGCGTGCAAAACACTGACTGCATATACTCAACCCTGCCTTTGTCTCTTAGATGATAGATGGATTTTTCCCCCACCCTGCTTGGAATTTTTTGAATGCCCGCATGGTGCAGAGAGATGCTTTGCAGTTTGCTTGGTGTGAATGACGCTGAAACCATTAAGGGGACAAATAAGTGGGAAAGCTTGTAATGGCTCAAGAATTCAAAGGACCAAATCCAATAATTGAAAGGATGGAAAAAATGTGGCCCCTATCATTGAGGGCGGGGCTAATCATTCAAAGTGATTTACTTGCAACAGTATATGATACCCCATACACCATTACACTACACACACATGATATTATTATATGGTTTTTTTATTTTATTTTACGATTGTAATTAACTTATTTACTATATATATTCTCACAGCAATTCTGCGATCTCACGTATAGCGAGTATAGTGGCTTTTTCACCGAACTAGTATAATTTCATCTAAAAATTATAAGTTTGGTGTAGATTTGAAAATATTTACCAAATTAGTGTAAGTCGTATAGGGTATTTGCGATTTTGATTTTTTTTTTGGAAGTCGTCCACCAAAACTACGACTTCTGAGATTTATTTATTTTTTAAAAAAATTACACTGAAGTCGTATAAAACTCTAACGACTTTGTATGATTTTGGTCTCGTTAAAGTGAAGTCGTAGAATCTATATACGACTTTGGTTTTATTTAATTTTTTTTAAAAAAAGTGAAGTCATATGTGAGAAATACAACTTCACAAAATTTAATTTTTTTTTAATAAAGTATTTGAAGTCGTTGAATTGGGATACAACTTACACTATTTTTTATTTTAAAATACCATTGAAGTCGTTTATCTATTATACGACTTCATTAATAGATAAAGACTCAGAAATGTACGCAGAAGCAGAGCTTGATTATTGAACAACAAGCTGTGCTATATGATTCAACTCGGAAGGAGGAGGGGCGCTTTTGAAGGAATGTTGTGGAGCAGCTAACAACACTGATTGCCCTTTGGAGACTCGTAACTGCAAATTCATTGTAACATAATTAAGTTAAGACAAAACACCAAAGAAACACAATCTTTTCCTCTTTCTTTAGGTAGTCTGCCAAACATAAAAACGTATATTGAAAGTTAAACTTCAATGGTATTTTAAAAAAAAATAGTGTAAGTCGTATTCCAGTTAAATGACTTCAAATATTTTATTAAAAAAAATTAAATTTTGTGATGTCCTATTTCTCACATAAGACTTTACCTTTTTTTAAAAAAAAATTTAAATAAAACCAAAGTCGTATATGGAACTTAAGACTTTTCTTTAATGTGACCAAAATTATGCAAAGTCATGAGAGTTTCATACGATTTCAGTGTAATTTTTTTTTTAAATTTAAATCTCAGAAGTCGTAGTTTTGGTTGACGACTTCCAAAAAAAAAATTTAAAATCACAGATATCCTATACAACTTACACTAATTTAGTAAATATTTTCAAATCTATACCAAATTGGTAATTTCTAGATGAAATTATACCAGTTTAAAAATGCCGACTCTAGTACTAATGTACACATAGGCATTGGTAAGTGCAGATGCATTATGTACGTTTGCACATGGGCTTGGAAAGACTCTGACTTGATTCAACATTTGAGTAGGGTAATCGAGGTTGTTGGAATTCTCCACAACGACCAATGCTTGGTTCGGGCAACGAATTTGAAATTTTCACCCAATGGCCTGATCTGTCCAGTTGAATATCCGTTTGCTAATCAAATTGTGTTTATATCCTAAATGAAAACATTCTAACTGCTTTGATTATTCTTTTTCCGTTTTATCAATAATTACAAAAATCTCATGTTATTTTATTTTTTCTCTCTTTTTAAAAGATTTATACAATAGCCAACGGGGATTGGCATAGATGGTTTGACTTTCTGCTCACAGTAACTATGATTTGTGTTTGAATCCCGAGTTTTCTTATTAATTAGTAAGTTATATATATGTAAATTCTACCGTAAATCCTCATTAAAGTTGGTGGTAAATTTATTGTATATAAAAAAAAAATCCGTACAATAAATGTTACAATAGTTTTATTATTTCTTACACAAATCTTAAAAAATTATGAACTGAATTATGTTTATAAATTATAATTATGTTCTTGGGGGTTTAACCCCCTTCACCCACCAAAAAAAAAGTACGTTTATAATTACTTGTGAAAGTAAAAAAAAAATAGAGACTTTGTCGCATTAAATAGTTTTGATTTCTAAACACTTAATAATTTTCAACACTCATTTATAACACCTTTTCCTTTTTTTTTATCTCTCTTATTATCATATTACTTATCCATGCCATGATATTGGTGCAAATTATTTACCGGACCACAGAGACCATCATGCTAGCTACTTCCACCGTCCGTCACCACCATGCCATCTCGAGTCTGCACCACGTGTCCTCGGCAGCAATGCGCGCAAGCAGCAAAGGCACCACTGCATGCCCTCACCACTAACAGCGAGAGCGAACTATCCACGTGATTCAACCAACACCAGCTGAAGCACCAACGACCATAAAACCCGAATGCTTGGTACCGTAGATGTGGATTCGGGTATGGTAACTAATCTATCCTTAATTGTTAGTTATGTTTCAGCATATATAGGTAGTCTTGTAATTGCGAGGAAAGGACTTGTTTGGCATGAGAGATAAGGCAGGAGTATTCACTGGTTGAATTTAATTTTGGACTTGTTAGTTTGACGCGCAGGCCTGCCAATTAAGGACTTGATCTGACTTTATATGCAATTTTTAAAAAATGCAAGTGACCCAATAGAAACCAGACTAATTATATATGGACAAGTTCGATAGATTCAGGTCACCTTTTTTTGAAAAAAAAAAAAAAGATATATATAATCCAACTCAAAACTCATCATCATTAATTTGAACTTCAATTTCACAGGTTGTACCGTATTTTTGAAGAGAGAAATTAATAGACTAGTTTCTGAAACAGGGAAGTGGTCATATGGTAGCTGGGTTTGGTAGGTATTTGTTCTACAAGTAAGAATTAAGAAGTACTGCAAACTAAACAAAATTGTTGAATGTGATGGATATATACTTATTATGTTAAAAAAAAAACAAAGAACGCAGGAAGGAAACATATGAATAGCATAAAAATGGGTCAAAAAAAAAACTATGTAATTTAAAAACTAATCCAAATCTTTTTATCAGCTGATCACAATCACTGATTTTTTTTATCAGCTGATCACAATCATTGCTGACGTATTCACTCTTCTGTCCAATTCTAAAAACCCCCACCCCCAAAGAACTTTATTTTGTTGTATTATTACGTAGAGTGAGTGTTTTAATTTCACACTTCTTTGGACTAACTATGGATTTATGACAACATGAATCTGTTTATATTACTCCCTCCGGATTCGAATATAAGAAGAAAAAAAAGTCATGTTTTATTGTCTAAAATATAAGAAAATTTAACTACCTTTATTCTCTTTAATGAAACCATTCCAAAAATATCCTTATTTAACTCTAATTGTATTTTCAATGTTCATTTGTATTTCACATATTCCTTTGTTATCGATTTTAATTGTCCTAGCATTAAATATCCACTAAGGGGCAAATTTGGAATAAAACTTCTTTTTTAGCTGAAATCAATAAAATTTAATGTAATTAACCAACTTTCTTAATTAACATGATTCGATTTTTTTTCTTATATTTGAGTCTGGAGGGAGTATATTAATATGATAGTATCTAATGCTAATGGAGTAATTAAACCTCACTTACCCTGCCACAAAACGGCTAGCGACAGCACCGTTTACTTTTGAGAAGGTAACAAAGAACTGCATTCGTTATTAATTACAACGGTCTAAAATATAAGCAATAAAGACACTTTTTTTGTCTAAAATATATTAACAATATTCACCAATTTTAAATAAATTAAATATTAATTTTTTAATTATATCATTCATTTAATGCAATATTCATATTTACAAGAGACACCAAAAATGTATTTTTGGAAAAAAAAATTGAAACTAGTGAGTATTAATTAAGATTATCACATTTTCAAGGCATTCCTTAATCTGTATATTTTTATACCATGTTGTTTATATTTTAGACCGAAAAAAGTATTCAAAAAACTTTTGACGTTCGTGTGTGTGTGTGTGTGTGTATATATATACATAATTTATAATTTATAATTTATAAGAAACATTAGTAAAAGTTTATTTTGACATGTGTTACTATTAACGTGATTGATGGAGCATTAGAAGTCGTTTCTTTGTGCTTTTTCGGTATACTTTTTATTGAAAATATGTCTATTTTTTTCAAGAAAATTAGATATTTTATAAACAATAAAATAATTTAATTTATATTTTCTTATAAATTCAAAAAATGAATTCTAATTTTTTTAATAAAATTTTAATATTAAAACAACGTGTTAAAATATTTATTTAAAATCGCGTGTTAAATTACACGTAATGAAATACTATATTATCCAATTAACATTACTCTCGAAATAATACTGTTGGTGGTGTATGATCAGAGAGTGACGACTACATTTATTATTCACCCATAACGTATGTCACGGGTCGTTATTATTGTAGGACTTTAATTAATGGGGATAAGATGTTGATAAGGAATCCGATGGTGTAGTCCTATAAGGGGATTTGCCTACTTCATCACAAAAAAAACAAAAGTGGAATTTATATATACTTTCCCTCAACCCATTGTCCAACTTAGTAGTTCCTACACTTAATCAAATAATTATTCTATTTTATTTCATCAAAGATATGATATTACTCTTGATTCTTTTTTCTAAAAAAAGATGCTCTTCAATTATGGGATGTGTATTGGTTTATGACAAATACTCATTTCACACTAGAAGGTGTAGAAGGTGTAGTTCTCCGTCACTAATGTCTCTCCTAAGACTTTTTGGAGGTTTCATATTTGGTTCTTTTTCCCCTTGTGCGTTAGTCTTCTTTTTGGTGTGGTTATCTTGATGTTAGTTTGCCGTAATATTTTGCTGCTTTCTTTTCTCGTCGTGTCTTTTCATTTTAATGGCATAGACAGCAATGGTCAATTTTATAAAAAAAAAATTATTTTCCTCTGTTTTTTAATTGATTTCTCTTTATCAACAATTAAAGATTGTTCATTGTAGTTAAACTTCCAGCAGGTACGTAGTTTCATTTGTCTACGTTACTACTCAAGAGTGACAAGACCTAATTAAAAAAAATACTAGTTTATTAGAGAAATTAAATTCTTAATGTTATTATAACTTAGTTAAGTGTTGATATATCTTATAAATTATTTGTACAACTAAAGAGGAGATGAGGATTGAGAATCAAAGAAAAGGAAAAATGAAGGCTAATTATTATAACATAAACGGTAAACATAAAAAAATCAAAATAATGTTATGCGTACGTAATTGTTAATTTTTCAAGATGGATGCACCTAGCTACTTTCCCTACGTTTCATTGAAGTAACAATGTTTTATGGAGAGGAATCTGACTCGTCTCATGTATAATTTCCTGGAATTTGAAGGAAAGCAATTAATTTAAGAAAAAGGCAGGGGTAGGATTTTTTGGACTTTAACGCCAACAGTAGTGGTCGGTCCTATTTGTAAGCAGCAAGCAAAGTTAATTGGGTACATGGCACAGCATATGATATAACATTTGTAATTTCCCCCAAAGGAAAGCCAAATTGCAAATTGTAAATTGCAAGGAGAAGTTAGAAAGTATTGTTTGATAGATCATATTATTCGTATAAATGATGTACTATATATAGTCAGTGAAGTGGGTCCAAACCACTTTGACAAACTGTTGTTTGAGTAACCGACAGGGATATCTGCCCCCTAGATTTATTTACTGACAACACACTTCGTCTCTGCCTCATGCCCCTCCCCCCCTCTAATTTATATATATGTACTGCACAGTTTTCTTCATCTTCATAAATTCCTTCCAGTTTTAGCTCAAAATTTATTCACCATCTTCATATCTTAATTTTAAAGTCCCTCTTGCGGTAAGAAATTATCAGGGCAGAGAGATCAATGTATCGACCCCCATGGGGCTTTTAGCTAGATTTAAAACCACCTTCAATCCAATCCTTCTTGTCGGTAGAAAAACGAGGAAATAAAATAGGAATTTGCTTCTGTAAGAGATAGAATTATTCTTGACCTTCTAAAGCATTTACTTTAAGGTGGCATTTAGGGTAGTTCACTTTCAAAATGAACTATGGTAGTACAGTAACCTGGAAACTTGGGATAGTCTACGTTTCATGTATTCTGAAATTAACTCCAAATTTTTTATCTAAATAAATAATAACCCCAAAACTTATAGATATTTGCAAAAAATCTGAAATTTCATTTTTATTATTTTATAATAACTGAAAGTCTTTTTTTTATTTTATAGCTGAAACTCATTTTTATTATTTTATAAGATCTCTGTTTTATGTTTAAGTCTCACAGTGGAGTGATAAATCGATTCGCAGGTGTGAGTTTGAGATACCCCTATTTCGCTCAATGTCAGATTTGGCTACAACATTGTTTACACCTGCAGTGTCAATTTTGTCACAATTGTGAAAACGCGGGAACTCATAGATCTATCGTCTATCAGTTTTGATGTTCGAAATATCTTAATTTCTATGAGATCCCTTATATTATGCTTCTAATTGCTCCTATGAACAAAAGATTTTCGGGGTATATTTTTTTATGTAGTTTGCACATTATATGGCTATTGCCACCTCATTTTTGTTTTGGGCTTGACAAACTTTGGGTATATCTTGTGTTCTTAATTAGTTTAAATTATTTATTAATAAAATGTTTAGTTTATACAAAATAAAAAAAAAGGTACTGGTGTACTCAGAATATTTCTGTTACTTTGAATTGGTATTTTACTAAGATTTCTAGAAAAAATTAACAGCAAATGTTTTTGTTTCTGTCACAAAATAAAATAATTGAATTTGGGAATATTTTTTATTAAGAAATTATTTATTGCTTTTTTTTATTTCATCATGACCAAAAAATATTTAAAACAAAATTATAATAAAAAAATGAATTTGGGATTATTTTACATTAAAATAAATGTTTAGAACTTTTTTAATTAATATATTCTTCAAGCCCTCTTTTGCAATTAACTTTTATCTTAACCATTACATATTAAGCAGGTTACCTTTCCGAAATCATGGCCCTCCAATTTGTTACTAATATATCAATGGCTATAAAGTAAACTGTACTACCGTAGTTCACTTTAAAAGTGTACTACCCTAAATGCCACCTTACTTTAATACTCTTTAATGAAAATTTTGTCTATTTTTAATTTCACTTCAGGGGAAAATAACTTTTTCAATAGATTCTTCAGTAATATTTAAGTAATTTATAACACACATTTTAAGAAATAAAGATTAAAATAAAAACATAAGATTAAAATTCAAGTGCAAATAAATAAAAGTAAAAAAAAGTAAAAAGAAATAGAAAAAAGAATTGTAATTGAAAGAAACGTGATTGGAGACTTAATTTCAATAACCTGCTATGATATATGTGTGTGGGATGTGTAGCAATTTTACATAACATTTATATATACAGCAAAAATCCTAAATACCTTTTGTCTGTAAAAGAATCCTAAATACTATATAATCTCTATAGTTTTACCACCTACATAATATGTGTCAACCATATAATGTAACATATTTTATTTTTAATAAAAATAACTACAAATAATTTTCACTAACTATCATTTGCTCACTTAGATCAAGCCTCCTAACTCAAGAAGATATATAGAAGTCAAGGAGCAACAGATGTATTGTCGATGATCTCTTTCAAATTCAGCAGTGTTAACAATCACGGGAGGTAATAAATTTAAGTTTGAAAAAAAAAAGGGTTTGCTAACAGAACTGCATTCGTTGCTTCAAATCATTTCAAAGTCATTGTGTATAATCTTAAAGCTCGAGATCCTTTCACAAAGATTATTGCTATCTTGGTCCCACTACGATTACAAATTCAATAACGAAGATTGCTGACAACGACTTATAGTTATATGATCACTGTTAAGATGGAAGATGAGATAGAAATTAACTACTTTGCAAGGTAACACATCAATGTTGTTGTTCATGTTATTGAACACTCAACAAGTTATTCAAGGATTCGCAATCAATCTCTACGATCTCTAGGAACTTGAGGGTCCCAGAATCATGCTCAACATGTCCAATTCAGGTGGTATATATTTATGCAGATCAGAACACACACTCACGCATACATTTATCATAGTTAACGCGCACATATGTAAATTTGCATGTATAGTGTAATAAGTAGGCATCACAGTTTTCTCGTTAGTCTTCCCCTTGGAATGTACCTGTCAACTGCAGCAATAAAAGGGTAACAGATGGTATTCTGTGACTTTGATTGATGAATTGTTTCTCGAAGGGTGATGTTTTGGAAATTGGAACTGGGAATTTACTCTTTGGAATTGAGCTTTGAAAGAGACCCCTAAAATCGTGTGTGAAGAATTAGTATATACTATTCATATTCACATCTATATGGAGCCCATCAATCTACTTGATTTTGGGCCCAACCTGTAAGATGGGTAACGGGTAAATTTAATTATTATTAGTAATTTTTAATCACTTGGGTATCAAGTTTGGTACAAAAATAAAATATGATAGTTGAATGAGAATTGGAGCCTATTAATCTAATTTGGGTACAGGGCTAGAAAATTGAAATCACCTGAAACAAATAAAAAATAGTACTAAAGATAAAAACGTCGACAGCAGGATTCGAACCTGCGCAGGCAAAGCCCAACAGATTTCGAGTCTGTCTCCTTAACCACTCGGACATATCGACGTCTTATGGTCAATATTGCTATAACTTATATTGTAGTGTATCTTAGGCAACAGCTTACGATTAACAAAATAATAAAAATAAATATATTACAATAGCTTTAAATATAAACAAAAGCACAAATATATCCGAAAAAAATAGCTGATAGTTAAGGGAATAGCTAGTGAAAGTTTGGCAAATGCACGAGAGAAATGAAATTATAGAGAAATTCACATCTTGTTATTTGGGATAAGAAAAAGTAAATAAAATCCATCCCTGAAAAAATAAAAGCAAAATGGACAGCACATTCTCATAGTATTCTTAAATTATACATTATATAATTTTGTCTCAACAAATTCAAGCCTGTTAAACAAAAGTTAAAACGCAATAAATGGATCTGTAATGTATTAATTTGTATAGAACTTTCTCAATTTAATGATATTTGACAAAAGCAGAACAAAAAATCTCCTAAACGTTACTCCCATATTACATGGAAAGTGTATCCATAGTGATTTATTTGTCCATTTGATTCGGAGAAATAGCTTGAAACCTTTTTTTTTTTTTCCTTTCCATTTTCTTTCTTATCAAAGCAACCGCAGGTGAAATTCACAATTGCTTCAATTTCTTTTCCTTCATGTGAAACAACTCCATGTTCATGGCTTTAGCCAACCCTTTCTTCTGTATCTTTCTTAGCCTATTTCTTACAGATTTCATCCACCACGATTTTGTTTTATCCGTTCTAATGCACTTTTTGCAAAAACATCCTCTTACTTCCTTTCAGCGGAATCGACTTTCAAGATCTCAATCTAATACAAACGGGCCCTAATCGTTCCTATTTTGGGTTTGCACCCATTTCTTTCCAAGGTGAGGAGATAGTCAAAACTATGATACTGGGAAATAGCCCAAAATATAGAGTTGCACTTGCAACCATCATTATTGTGTAAATACGTTATATACACAACAGTTTTTCTGATAAAGTACTAACTCATGACAAGTTCTACTTCCAGTTTTCTAGGGAGCACAAGAGAACAGGAACAAACTGATTTTAAATCACAGACAGCATTGGCACATCTATATTGCACCTCCAAGGTTCATCTGGTCCATCCATGATGTAATGGTTGACCTTATTTTTTCCCATGTTGGCATCACTCTTCCCATATTGCAAACTGAATGCTTAGGCTTTGCTTCCACTTCTCCAACAGTACTAAGGTATGAAGCCTGGGTGCAACTTTGGGGTGGATCAGTGCCTTGATAGGCCTTACAGACATAGCTTAAGAAGTTTTCATAATCCTGCAGCAAAAGAAAATTGCAAATTCATTTGAATTCCATTGCATATGTAATTTTATTCGTTTTATAATATACCCCGTATATATGTAAATTGTAAAGTGCTATTTCAATTGTCAAAATTATTTTGTTACCTAGAGGTATAGTTTCGCAAAAATATCAAGCATTTGGAAATGGTGTATGTTTGGCCAGATACAGAATTGGAAGACTAACCTCATAGAGTGGTTCTCCATCCACTACTACCCATGGAACATACTTATGAGGAGGCTGCAGAGCATTTGTTTCAGCTGCATACTGTAGCTCCAGCTGCATAAAGATGGCAATAGCTACTTGAGTGAAAAATTTCAACCAAACAATGGTATACAGACTCAAAGCACATCTGTTATATCTTTATTTACCATCAAGATATAGTGTTAACATTCTGCAAGTATGACAAAATATTGAAAAAGGATTTTGCCAGATTTTCATGAAGAAAGCCCCGTGTTAAGAACCAACAAATTGGCTGATCTATATCATCATTTTGTAGTAATTGCAGCAAAGAAGCACTTATCACCAATATTACACTGCTTAATATTTCCTAGGAAATCAAAACCAGACCAAGTTTTCATAAAGTAATTTTTAGAATCAGTTTAAATGATACTTCATTAGATATGCCAGATTATCAGTAGACATGCACATCATAATGCTACATAAAAGCATAGCCACTAGCAAAAAAATTCCTATTACAATTTTGCTTGATATTGTGCATGTTCAATTGTTCATGAAAAAAATTCAACAAACAATGATATATAGACTCAGTCCATCTATCATATCTTTGTTACTACCTGGTTAACATTTTGCAAGTTAGGGATAGGGAATATATTTAAAAAAGGATTTTTGCCAAATTATCATGAAGAAAGATGACTTTTCAGAAGCTATAAATCGTCAGTTTGATTATATCTTTTGGTAGTAGTTGAAGTGAAGAAGCTACAAGTCATTTATGAATACAAGGCAATTCAAATATCATATTCACTACGATAACGATGATATTTCAAGGACAAAGACTAAAGCAGAGAAAAGCACTAACCTGTTTTCCATGTTCACTACGATAACAATGATCAATAGGTTTTGAATCGAGATCCAGTTTCTCAAAACAGGATTCCCACTCTTTGTGCTTACGCTGATACACCAGATCCTCAACACAATAGATGAAAGGAAAATGCTTGCTCTGCAAAAAGATGAGAATACATGCAAAGTATTGTTGTTATAATGAACCAACAGTGAAACCAGATTAAGAAAGATCTGCAACATTAAAATAACCATAAAAAGCAAAAAAAAAAAATCAAGTAATTTTAAACAAATAAGGCCAATTTAATTGCCCATTCGATTGCATGCATGAGACAACAGACACACAAAGAGACAGATAGCATAATTCTAAAGTAACTTCCAAAATTCAACCTTTCTAGGATGGAATGGACAATTACCTGTGCTAACTAATTAAGTAACTGTAACCATGGAAGTTATGAATTAACTAGTTGCTGCTCTTAATTTTTTTTTTCTTTTCAATTTATCCTAATCATAAGTTATAAGTATCCTTAAAATAATTGAAAAAAGAACACAAGAAGAAACATACATGTTCCTAGTTATTTCATTGTTATCACTGTCTCTCACATTACCATAGGGGCAAAGCAATTCTTACCAGTTCAGGCCAGATATTAATCGCACACGCTTCAACCGTGTTCAGCAAGCACTCATATGGACCATGCTGCAATCCTCATCCATCATCAAACCATAAAAAATAAATAAATAAAATCAGCAGCAGCTTTTCATGAATGAGAAAATAGAGATGAAAACATACAAAGACACAGTTGCAGTTGACAATAAATTCAATTGAAAATTCCAGAAGAGGGGGATGTTTGTTTTGTTTTGTTTTGTTGAGATGGGGTAGAGAGAGTGTACCTGGCAATCAAAGGTGGAGTTGCCTCTGAGCTTGGCATTACCCCAGGGAACGAGGTTGAGGTCAACGATGGAGATAAGGTCGTCTTTGAAGATTTTGGGAAGGTAATTGACGATGAAGTTGGCGCTGTAAGGGCACAAGCTTTCATAGTACAACTCTAGGGAAACCTTGTTGTTGTGAGATTGAGAGGGAGAGAAGAAGGAAGAGAAAGAGAGGAATAATATCAGGGAAACAGAAAGGGTGGAGGATGAAACCATGGCTGAATCTCTTAGATTGGGTACAAGGGGGTAACACAGTTAGTTGAGTTGGGTCAGAATTCAATTCAGAATTCGAGAACAGAGAAGCTATATTATTTTGCATGACAGGTGTGGGACCCAACACCAAATCGTGACAGTGGTACGAGATTTTTTTCGTTTTGTTTGTGAATTACCAAAGCACACGCAGCCAGAAATATTGATTAAACGATTTAATTATACTCTTTCCGTATTTGAATATAAATAAAAATACATAAATTTATGTTTATTAAAAAAATTAATTAATTACAATTAAATTTTTTATTTTATATAAAAAATTAGTATAGTATTTAAATTATCTTTAATGATTGCATAGGAAATTATTACTTGAGAACAAATTATACATTGAAAAACAAAATCTAAATTAACTTAAAGGTATTATAAAAATAATATTATTAAATGAGATAAAAGTGATTATTTTTTACTTATATTTAGCAATAAAATATTTTGATATTTTTTGTTTATATTCAAAAATAGAGGGAGTACTTTTGAACAAATATTTATTTTTTAAAAATTATTAAAGAATATCTTTAAAATACTCATCATTTTTTTTGACAGCTTAAAATACTCATCAATATTTTTACCAAAAAATTTTGATTTTATATTCAGTATGGTCATGTTGGATTAATTTATCTTAACTAGTTACATGAAGACAATATTAGACAAATTATCAATAAATTGGCTATCAAGAACAAATTCTTGAATTTGATCAACACAATTCTCATGAATGAAATGTTTGTCAAGTGAGCTAACTTTCTTTCCGCGAGAATTCCATTTGTATAACCACTTGGTTGCATGTACTCCACTTGTCAAAATCAGTTACTGCAACTAACATGATGTGCCATGTGTATGGAGAAGTATATATAGGGAGAGATCAACCCCTTAAATAAATTTCAATACCTCAAGGGATTAGTCACTACAATTACACGTGGAGGATACTCGAGTTCACAGGAAAAAAAATCAGTTACTACAGGGAAGATAAATATTTCATTTATCTGAATTCTGATGTATATGATTTGATTTGATTTAATGATTAAATTTATTAAATTCATATTATGAAAGAAGTAAGGTTGAGAACATTTTTTTTAGCTTCTAGTGCAAGTGGGGGTCTCCACTCTCCATGCGTTTTTTAATAATTAGTAAAATGATATATTTATTTTTATTTTACATTTTAAAATTAAAAAAAAAACACGGATGAAAAAATGATTTTCTTGCCATTTATGAAACAATGAAAGAAATCAACAATGATTTAATATCGTTCCCCACTTTCCATGTCCTCCATCTCTAGGGACAAGTCATGTGGAGTTTGATTCCCTCGGTAGGAACATTCACCCTCTTCCTTCATATAAAAAAATGCATGAGGCGCCCAACCTACATATACAGATTTGGACAAATTAGAATGAAAGTCGGGAAACCAAAGATTTATTTATTTTCATTGTTTCTATAGTTTCTCCACTGACATGATGATGAAGTCCTATCTTAGCCTATCTTAGCTGCAGGTTGGAATCAATATCATCTATATCTCTTAAACTAAATTTCCCCCACAATTTTGCAAAAGCAATCCTCCCCTTGCTTCCATTTCAAATGGAGTTTAAAGACAAAAATTGGGTTTGTAAATGTCTCTAACTGAAAACCAAACAAAAGCCATATTCAATTTTGTTGTGCAAACGTAAGTTGGGAATCTGTTAGGAGTCCCTCAGCTAAAAAACCAAACATGGAAATTCCAAGATGAGATAATCAAGAACAGGAATACGTACCATGAGCATAAGTAGGAAAGGGAAATAGTAGCAAATAGCAGATTGAAGACACGGTAATTCCTGAAAGCAACAGATCAAAGGGAAGTTATTAACAGGCATTAAATATATAGGCAGAAAGTGGAGATCAAATGATATTGCAATGCACTGCACTGCACTGCATTATGATTTTATGATAATAACTGTGACTAGTCACCTATAAGACCTCCAGCAAACACATCAGTCCAATGATGCCAGTAATCATCAACTCGAGTAACTCCCACAAGAGCAGCAATAAGCAAAGGAAGCAATACTAGACAAAGTTTGGCAATATGACCCCTACGATCAAACACTCTAACTTTCCCTGATAGATACCATGAAAGGAAACCAAGACCAGCAAAGGACCCTGCATTTGGTTAAAGACCAAATCATTCCATTACAAACAAAGCAATCCAGCACAAGGGACAATCTTGATGTTCAATATGCTTAGTCAACTTTCTACTTCTAGACTAGCCTCATGTCGTCAACAATTAGCTATAGCCAAAATTTTTGAAATGGATATATACTCTACCACTTACATGAAGTATGCCCACTAGGAAAGCTTTTGTATCCTTCCTTTATAACTGACTTAATCCCATTACAAAGAACATCACCAGTTTCTTTATCAAACACCTGCATGAAACCAATATCAGGGCTAAGTAGGTAGATCAGAGAGAAAAAGCTAAAGGGGAGGGAAAAAAAATAAGGAACCAATATATGTTACCAAATACCAAGAATGAGAACAAGGACACACCGGTACTTTGTCAGGGAAACACCGTTGGAAAAAGTTTGGTCTTGGTCTACCAACAGCATCTTTAATGGAATCCGTGATAACTCCAGTTATTAAGCTAGCAAACATGAGACCTAAGTACCGAACAAAAGAATGGAGTATTATTAAGCAGAGAAAGCAACAGAACAGTAACACAGAACCGAGAGAGCAGAAGAAAATACCCAATATTGCATGGTGTAAATCGTAGATATCCCTTCGGACAAAGTAAAACGCAAGAAAGATGAGAATGGGGATGAGAATAGAGAGGATCTGTTCCAAAAATGATCATAAAAGTTAAGTTTGTTTCCTTAATTATAATGGGGGGCATGCAACTCTTATCGATTATTGGCATGATGGGAGGTACTTACTGGGACACCCCACATGGGTATAGTGTTTTCTTTGTATGGGAACATAAGATCTGTCATCATGTCTTTCCCAACATAGCGATGAAAAGGTTCTATCATATTCAAGACTCCCTCCATAACAGCAAGAAGCAGAAGAATAAGCCAATCGTGCATATGACTCAGTGTCAACCTGGCTCCTGGTGATTGCAAAGCCATCTTTTAATTCCAAGTATGGCTACAAAAGAAAAAGGCTCAGTCACCTTTATATTCATTTGTTTATTTTTATAATGGAGTACTATTGAGAAGAGAAGGAAAGGGAACAAAGGAGGATCCTCCTCAACAAGGAAACACAAACACAACTCAGCAGAAGAGACCTACCTCGTGAGTACAAAAATGATTTATAATCCCTTCACAGAAATCCCACGAAAGAAGCAACTAAAAAATTTATAAACAATCCTATATATACCATAACAAATCTACGGATAGAGAGACTTGCTACGAGAAATGTGAGCTTTCTGCCTCCTACAAATGGACAGAAAGAAGGATGCGATTTGAGTTCATCAGAAACTCCAAACAGGCCTATTCCAAAGCGGGTGTTAGCTAAGCAGTGGCTTCTGAACCAACATATCAGTACTCAAAAGATTTATTACTAGGCTAAACTAAGTACCATTGAAGTTTTAAAAGAACTGTTACTACTAGCATGTGACCATATCCATCACAATGCAACAAATGCCTTGACTTGATACATCTCAGGGTAGAAAACTGAAAACTGAAAGGCTTTATAGGAGCAAAAAGTATTCTCATAATTATTAGTTTCAATATTTGGAACCAGACAAGATGGAACAAGCAGTATCAATTTTTAATTTGATCATCTTGTGCTAAGTTGATGCCTGCTATAGTTAGGCAGTTCTCATAGAAGCAATCCTTGTGAATAGCATTATAGCATGAAGCTTATTTCACTGTTTATTGGTATGCAGAAAGATTTTTTGTGATACATAACAGCTCATAATTTGAGTTGTGGAATTAACTTCTTGTAAATGGAAGGTAAGACCGACTACAATAGACAATAGGACTGACCTTTCCTCGAATCCCACTATGGTAGGAGCTTTATAGCATTGAATTGCCTTGTATGTTCTCTATCTAATTTACAGTTCTCAAACTGCTCTAAAAAGATAGTCTCTTATTCAACAAAATAACTTCCTCCTTTGAAAACAGAAAAGAGCAAACATAAACTAAACACAATCTTCAAGAATAAATGAAATAAAAAGCAAAGGAGAAATTGGGCAATTCTACAATATAATTTCAAGTATCACAGGCTTGCTCCTAAGCATGCTGTAATCATCTATAAGATGAAGAAACATCAGAAATAAACATACATCAACTCTATAAAATGGGAGAAGGAATTGGAATACAACATATGGGGGCATAATGTTCTAAACCGAATAAATGCTAAGAATTCAAATTCATTACGGGGTATAATGAGGTGAGAGTGAGACTCGCAGACGAGAAATAAAATACCCAATTCTCCTTTGGCCAAATCAAGTAATTATTATTGAAGGTATATTGAGCCCGTTACAGATTATGTCATTCACGAAATATATGGCATTCTTGTATATATATGATCACAGAAGACAATTAAAACAATAAAACTAAAAGGTGGAAATTGTTATAAATAAAAAGAATCGAGATAGACATACCCTACAGAGGAAATGAACCTCTAAACACAAAGCTTTATGAGAAGGACAAACACAGAAGAACAGGGACGTGCGTTCCGTAAACCGCACGCCCAGTGTCCAACGCAAAGCTATGACAGAAACATCAGATAATGGCAGAGTCTGGTGAACGATTTGAGGAATAACTGCATCTTAATTAGGATCTTTTTTATCAGAAGGAAACGAATCTTAATTAGGATCTGAAAATAGAATAAGCTGTTTATTATTTATTATTACTAATCTCAACAACGTATTTATATTTTTCTATTGATTATTTCAATTAATTCTTAAACTACTTAAAATATTTTATAGACAAGTTCAACTTTAGAATATATAGAATTTGTCAAAAAAAAAACTTTAGGATATAGAAAAATTATGATCATACTTTTGCCCAAGAGAATTTAAAATTATAAGCACAAGTAGTAAACGATTAATACAAATAAATAACTATGAGTACTAATAACCCACTTGTCCAAGATATACATGTATGCCAGTTTACCAATTACATGCTCTCACTAATACAAAGATGTCCAATCAATGATCCAACTCCAACTCACTCAAGCTCTTGCTATGAAACTGAACTAGAGCAAGTACACTGATTCAAGTCACTTAACTAGAGGAGTGACCATGCAGATTGGGCCACAGTCAGTCTTGCCCATCTGCAATTGGCCCATCACAAAGGGAATATAGTTGGACACCGTCACCCACAAAACAAAAAATCACAAGAAAACATATCAATAAACTAATAATAAATACGAGGTTAGAGCATATATATGTTTCATATTGTCTTGTACACTTGCAGCACCCATAACTACGGGCCTTAGACCAGTCCACAACACCACACATTATTAAATGCAGCCTTCACCAATGCATACATACAGCACCTACTACTACTACTACTACTACTGACTAAGGACAACTAGTTACCAGCCTCGAGAAAATGTTGAGCTAAAATAGTTATAGAACTGCACACCAACGCTTAAAAGGCCCCAACCAAAGTTGCCACCAACTCAAAACCTTCTTCTTCCTCCTTTTCCAGCATCCTCAGAATTCGGAACACAGAAACCATCCATCCACAACAAACACTATCTCTTGAATCCCAAAAATGCCCACCATTTCTTGCTTCTTCGTCATGTTCACCTCCCTCGCCATTTGCAGCATGGCCGTTGTGGCTCAAGCTGTGGGTGTGAACTGGGGTACCATGGCTTCCCACCCTCTGCCACCCCCTAAGGTGGTGAAGCTCTTGAAGTCCAACAACATCAACAAAGTCAAGCTCTTTGATGCAAACTCTGCTGTCCTTCAAGCTCTTTCTGGGTCTAACATTGGTGTCACCGTGGGTATTCCTAACACTATGCTCCGAAGCTTGAACTCTTCCAAGAAGGCTGCGGATAACTGGGTCCATGATAATGTTACCCGCTACATATCCAATGGGGGCAGTGGAGCTCGAATTGAGTATGTTAGATTTCTTGTTTCTCTATGTTGCCCCCTTTTTCTTTGCTCCCCTTGTTGTTGCTTCTTCATTTTGCCTATGCTTTAATTCTCAATGCATGGTTGCCTATTTTGCTTTTGCTCCTTTTATCTTTTTTATGTTGACTGATGATTCTGGACATTCTAAAGGATGGTTTTCAATTTCATAATTTGTTATTCTGGCCTTTTATGACATCCTGAAGAGTGAAACAAGAATTAGTGACTGCATAAGAAAGTTTTGTAAATTATAGAACAATGCCATAGGTGTCAGGCTACATGGTTCCTCCATAACCATAAGAGAATTGTCATAGGTTAAGGGAAATGAAAATGCCAGACTTGGACCATTGGAGACCATATATCAATAAGAAAACAAGATAATGCTAGTTTTCATGAATGTGCTACTGCTTTTTCATTAAGTCTGTGTTTCTTTTCTGCAGTAAGCAGTAGCTTCCTTGGTTCACTGCATTTGACCCTTTCACTTCCAGCCATATTGCCTCTTCAAAGTAGAGGTGGGTTGTGTCAAAAATAAAATTGTCAAAACTGTCTTGCTAGTCCATATAAAGAGATAATAACAGGTGGAGATCCTATAGTATGTTGCATTGCATTTGGTGCTATTCCAAACACATATCTCTGATTGAAACTTTAAATTTGGGCCTTTTTTTTTTGAAGAGTTGATTTTTGAACAAAACAATGTTACTGTTTTCTCAGCATTGCATGCTAGGAGCATGAAAATACTAGATCAGTTAAATTCAGTAGCCATGGAGCATCAAATAAGCATGCTCAAGTTTTGACTACCCTTATGTACCCAAAAAAAAAAGTCTTGCCTACCCTGACTAACAATAATTAACTAAGACTCCAATTGTCCTCTAGGCTTCAGCGAAATGCTTCTAAAGGCTGATATTTATTACTGAAAAAACTATTCCAATTTCCAGAACATATTTCATTATCTATGGTTCTTCCTCTTTAGTTGTAGAACAAGTATATCTACCCTTCATTTTGTCTCAATAATATCCAGGGAATGTTTCAGAAGGTATATAATAGAAATCTCACTACTTGATAATGGGAGCAATGCAATGATTGAAAAACAAGCCACATTTTTGTTAAAGGGAGCAATGTGTATAAGGAAATTAACTTCTGGGGATGATTGAATGAATGTCTTGTCTCATCTTTATCTTTCTCAGAGGTTTAATCAGCTAACCGAAATTGGAACAAGTTATTGAAGAAATTCATCTAGGAGGTATGCTCGGGTTGTCTGGCTAGAGCCTCTGAGAGTCTAAGCTGCGCCGTTGAATTTTTTCCCCCTTAATTGAATTTAAAGTTGAAAGAAAATGGATTATGTATTTCTGAAGTATGAGTAAATTTAATTGAATTTATGCAGATATGTTGCTGTTGGTGATGAGCCATTTCTTAAAAGTTATGGTGAACAATTTCATCCCTTCACAATTGGAGCTGCTATGAACATTCAAGCTGCTTTAAAGAGAGCAAAATTGGATAGCAAAGTGAAAGTCGTGGTTCCATGCAGCTTTGATAGTTTTGAGTCCGGATCTAACCTGTCCACCGAAGTACATTTCAGGCCTGACCTCAACAAAACCATGATGGAGCTCCTCACATTTCTTGACAAGCATGGATCACCTTTCTTTGTGACCATTTCTCCATTCATAACCCTCCTTCAGACCAAAAACATTTCACTCGATTTTTCCCTCTTTAAAGAAACCGCACGCCCTCATAATTTTAGCCATAAAATATACAAAAATAGCTTCGACTTGAGCTATGATACAGTTGTTACTGTATTATCAAAAGTAGGATTTCCTAATATGGAAACTGTTGTGGCAAAGATTGGTTGGCCAACAGATGGAGCTGCCAATGCAAGCTCGTATCTCGCAGAAACCTTCATGAAAGGGCTTATAAACCACCTTCATAGTGACTTGGGGACTCCACTTAGACCACATCAGCCACCACATGAAACATACATATTTAGCCTTCTTGATGAGGACCAAAGAAGCATTGCTTCTGGAAACTTTGAAAGGCATTGGGGTTTATTCACTTTTGATGGCCAAGCAAAATACCATGTGGATCTTGGCCAGGGTTCAAAGAGCCTTGTGAATGCTCAAAATGTTGAGTATCTTTCACCTAAGTGGTGTGTTGTGAACAACAATAAAGACTTGTCTAATGCAACTGCCAGTGCTTTAGAGGCTTGTGCAAATGCTGATTGTACTGCACTATCTCCTGGTGGATCTTGCTTTAACATCAGCTGGCCTAGTAACATATCATATGCTTTCAATAGTTATTATCAGCAGCATGATCAGAAAGTTGAAAACTGTGACTTCGGCGGTCTTGGTTTAATCACAACCGTTGATCCGTCCATGGATCATTGCAGGTTTCCGATTGAGATTCGCACTTCTCATGCTGAGTTTTACAGGGTGTGTAATTTCCAATGGATGATTTTACTTGTAACAACCCTCTTGGCATCTTTTGGGGTTTGACATAAGCAAAGATGAGGAACTTTTTTGCAGCTCCCTGGCCTGCGCTAATTTTGTTGTAGATGTCTATGAATTAAAATGATTAGCACTTTTAAGTTAATTTATTCATGCAGATCAAATATTAGGGATACCACTTTGGTTTGCTGGTTTCATGGTTATTCACTGCATACATTTCTGATTAATCAATTGCATGTGGTTGATATGAGACACATTAAGATGAGCATTTCCTGAAATTGAGTGAAAGAATCGTCACAGCTGTTCATGATCCACAACACATATACAGATGTGATCATGCAACATGGTAGAAGCAGCACAGTCAAGGTGTCCATGACCACTGGAATTGTACATGAAGCAATACCATCTGCCGTTAACAGCTATGAAGCACCGACACCTCGGGATTAACAAGTGTTCGAGTGCCCGACACGCGTCCGTATCTGACACGCGTACGACACTCCATATGGGTGTTTGATTTTTTAATTAGTTTTTTCTTGCTCTGACATGGGGGGACACCTCGCAGACACTCCCCGGACACGGCGCGGAGTAAAAACATGAGCCCGATACTTAAATGTTTTGATTTTTTTTAAAACCCTTTAATACTCCATGCCACTTCACTTTTCCAATTTCTCCTTCTCTAACACGCAATCGCCCATTGTCGACATGCTTTCTACGTTGCCGACATGCTTCCCACTTTGCCGGCATACTTCGTGATTCCTCTTCGTTTTGCACTCTCCTCTTCCTGGTTCCTCCTTGTTAACGCCGGTTTCTAACATGAACTTCTCTTCTTTTTATTTTCATGTTTTGTCTTCCTTTATTCTTGAATGGATTTCATCCAAATAACTTTGGGATTAAATATTATATATATATATCTGTGCCGATGTCTTATAGTTTGGACATTACCGGTGTCCACGTGTCCGTGTCCGGTGTTCGTGTTTGTGTTTGTGCTTCATAGGTTAACAGTAGTATTAAACTTTTTAGTTTTTCAAAAGATTTTTTTTTACTGAAGTTTTTCCAAAGATAAACACCTCGATAAAAAAAAAAAGATAAACACTAAGTTTTATGAATGAAATTTCTTTCTATCATTTACTTCTTCACTCTTGAAATATTGTAACCATTAAGCATGTGTTAGGGCGAACAACTTAATGTCTGTGAATTTCTGTAACATAGTTTGTCCCAATTCACAAAACTATGCCACGAAATCGAAATTCTGGAAGTAAAAAAAAATGACTTTCAAAAATTGAAATTCTAAAATATGTTTAAATAATTAGGGAAACTGATTTTTCTGTAACTTCGTGGGTGCGGGTGTGTATTTGGAAAAGAAAGACATTAGGGTGATTTACAAAAAAAATTAAAGGAAGGGGTGAGAAAAAGAAAAAATGGGGTGTTAATAGTAACTCTCAAAAGTGTTGGGCTATCGTATTCAATGCTTGGCCCATTTCATAGAGCCTTCTACATTACTTCACAAACTGGGGTGGTCGAAAATCTCACTTTTTTCTCTCTCTTGCGGTCGTAACAAACCCTAGATCGAATCATGTCTGGAGGGTACGGTCAAGACGGCGGCGGCGGCGGTTCTGCGCCACCTCCTTATGGAGCTAGCGGCGGATATGGTTCTGCTGGTGGTTACGGAGGCGGTGCCGGTGGAGGTGGCAGTTATGGAGGAGGTGCTGGTGGAGGTGGCAGTTATGGGGGAGGAGGTTATGGAGGAGGCAGCGCCGGTGGTGGCTATGGTGGTAATGATGGCGGTGGAGGTTACGGAGCGAAAGCCAGCGGCAACGGAGGCGGCGGCGGATATGGCGGTAGCGATAGTGGAGGTCACGGCGGAAAGAGCGGGTATGGTGGAAACGATGGTGGAGGATATGGAGGAAGAGGCGGCGGCGGTGGTCGTGGAAGTGGAGGATACGGTGGTGGATATGGCGGTCGAGGTTTGTAGTTTTGTTCTGTCGTTTTTTAACCTTGTTAGTTTATTTCCAATCATATCGTGTCCTTATTTGATGTGAATTTCAGCAGGTGGTGGTGGAGGTGGATTTCAGGGTGGAGATCGCGGTGGTCGAGGAGCTGGCCGTGGCGGCCGCGGTGGCGGTGGAAGTGGTAGAGACGGAGATTGGCGTTGCCCTAACCAAAGGTTTGTGATTTTGCTTGGAGAATATATGTTTCCCCTGTTTTTCAGTGTTTTTAGCTTTGAATTTTACTGCTGTTGATTCTTATGTTTCTGTATCTGATTTCAAATTGTTATATATAGCTGTGGGAACTTGAACTTTGCGAGAAGGACTGAATGTAACAAATGTGGTACTCCAAGTCCTACTGGTGCTAATGACCGCGGTGGTGGCAGTAGTGGTGGTGGTTATAATAGAGGAGGAGGCGGTGGGGGATATGGCAGTAACCGAGGAGGTAGATCTGGGAATTTTGATGGAGGTAGAGGTAATGACTATAATAGTGGAAGGAGTAATAATAATGATGGTAGAGGTGGAGGAGGCAATAGAGGTGGCTCATTCGGTGCTAATCAAGGCAGAGAAGAGGGTGGCTACGGTCAACTTCCTCCTCCTACCGCCCAATCTTATGGTGGTGGTGGTGGGAGCTACCCACCCACTTACAATTCTTATGGTGGGAATGCAAATTATGGAACAGATGCTGTTCCTCCACCTTCAAGTTATACTGGTGGACCTACTTCGTACCCTCCTTCATATGGGGGTAACATGGGTGGTTATGGTGGAGATAATCAAGGCGATGCACGGAGTGGTAGGGCTGGGCCTCCAGCTGGATATGATAATCGAAGTGGATTTGGTGGAGCTGCTGCTGAGTCCCCCGTTGCAGTGAAGCAGTGTGATGACAATTGTGGAGATACATGTGACAACTCTAGAATCTACATCTCAAACTTACCACCAGATGTGACTATTGAAGAATTGAGGGATCTTTTTGGAGGCATTGGACAAGTAATGTTTTGTTCCATTGACTTTTGCACATGCACAATATATAGTGTTATTTTTCTCAATTTGCTATCAGGAACCTTTTGTATGAAATTGCTTTTTCAAAGTAAACTCTCACTGTCTTTTTGATGCATAAGCATTTTTATGAGGCATATATTGAATCATGCTTTGTGTATGAAATACTTGACCCTACTGTGCTGGTGGAAATATGACTGTTCTTCCATTTTCTTTGTTGAACTTTAAAGGCAGAATATGCTAGGGATTTTGTTTCATACTGTGTCTCAACTGTTTAGGTTGGAAGAATAAAGCAGAAGAGGGGTTATAAGGATCAGTGGCCTTGGAACATAAAAATTTACACAGATGAAAATGGAAACAACAAGGGTGATGCTTGCCTTGCTTATGAAGATCCCTCTGCAGCTCATTCTGCTGGCGGTTTTTTCAACAGTATTTCATCAAGCTACTTTTCTCCTGTTATATATATATAGTTTGTCATATAAAGCAACACTAATCATGGATCTTCGATTTCAGATTATGAATTGAGGGGTTACAAAATCAGTGTTACAATGGCAGAAAAATCTGCACCAAGGGCACCTGCGAATAACTATGGGTATGCATTACACACTGAATACTGACTGGTTCTATTTGTCTGAGGCTGAGTAGTGTTTATTGTGGATTGGGATCTAAAACTTGTGTTTCATAATAATTCAACGGTTTTCATTCATTAAATTTCCTTGTATGTCCATTATTTTTCTCGTGTCTTTAAGAATTGATGTCAAAGATGGAGTATTGAGTTCATTTACCTTCCAATCAAAACAATAATGAAAAACAGTGAAATGATTGTTATCAAATTTAGCTTTAGGTTAATTAGATTAGGATTTCTGTACTGTTAACAGTTTTTTGCTGTGTATATTTATTACATAAATGACCTTATACATCAACTGACCATGTTTTATGTGTTAGTGTTTCCTTGTCAAAATTCTATTACTCCTTTGAAGTTGAATATTGATTAATTTCTTGTTTTATAGGGGTAATAGGGGTGGCTTTGGTGGAGACAGGCGCAGAGACAATTATAGAGATGGGGGTGTTTCTGGTCCTGATAGACGCGATCATTATAGTGGGAATCGTTCACGTCCGTACTAGAGCTTCGGCATTGAACGTTTTATGTACTATGAACTGTGGTCTGAGGGATTTATAATTTCAGTTGGCTGATTTCTTAAACTGGAAGCCAAGAGGTAGGTTGTTCACTTTATTTGAGCAAGACCTCTTCGCTCCTTTTTGTTTTTTCTGTCACTGGCTGGTCTGTTTTGACTTTTAGTCAGGGATTAATTTAATCATGTGAATGTTTTTATAGAGGCAAGAGGATAGTCTCCAAATTTCTTGCTGCTAAGGTAGGTTGATTATTTCAGGTGAGTGCTGCTGCTTTCATGAAAACGTGCTTTATACTTGCTTGGAAATTAAACCATGTGTCATTATGTGGATAAATGCTTGCATCCCTGGCTCATCCCATGTGGCATTACAAGCCAGGGAATACATTAATTAATAGAATACTATGTTTGTAGTCCATGGATCAATAAATCCCAATTAGTGTGTTTCAACTTCGAAGCAATTTGTTTTGCCAGGAAATTAGTGATTCTGGCTGCTGATTGCATTTATCTTCAACCATTTATAATCGTTTCATTACAAAGTTATATAATCATGACCTGTCTGAAAGCGGGGCACTGAATTTCATTAAGTCTTTTGTTGCTCTCAAGTCATTTGATGACTGTTTTGAGAAGTATTGATTACTCTTTAAATTGGCCGCCAAGCAGCTAAGGTAAAGTTTTGTGATGTCAGCGAGTTAATTTTACAAATAAAGAATGCAACTGGCTTGATCAATGCCCTTTTATGTTTTGAAAGCAATTTAATTACGAGTCAGAACCTAGAAATATAGCTAGTTTTTAGCAACTAAAATGCACAAGTTCCCTTTATAATTAAAGGTTCAATATTTTGTTGATATTTAATATAATTCAACTAAACTGCTTGTTGTATGCCGAAGCTGTGATATTTTGGGTCATTTTATTTTTTTTGTTAATGATATTTTTTGGGACACTTGAAATGCATCTCAATATTCTACCATGTCCGTGTGGGGATTTACGAGATAAAATAGATCCAAATACAAAAATTATAGTTCTAGTACACAACGTCTACCAAGTTTCACCAAGGCTTCATTGTAAAACAGAGCAGTTCCAACTTGTACCGTAAGGCCTCTTGATATGGAAGTATTGTTGCTCATACATATCTGATTTATGTGGATGCAAGGGCCATTCTTGTATAATTTTGAAGCCTCTTTCGCTTGAAGTCATTTTTTTTTTGTCTGTCTGTTTCACTTGTGTTTTCAAACATTAACTCCTTTTTTTTGAATTATTATTATCGGTTCCTTGCATTAGGTTTCATTCACTTGTAATTTAAATTACAGCTAACAAAAATGTTAAGGTTCTTAAACAACTTACTATACGTTTGTGACTTTTGTGTTCTTGAGATTCACACGGTAAGCAAGCTATTGGAGTTCGTACTTTGTTGCATTCCTCTTTTTGCTATTCTTTGCAATTCAAGCTATTGGAGTTCGTACTTCGTAGTTGCATTCCTGTGTCTGCTATTCTTTGCAATTCAAGTTTGCTTCTCGTGTCCACGTGCTACATATTTGGTGTCACCTGCAAGCCGAATGTTTTTCCTTGGGTAGGAGCGGCAAACGTTATTTTCTGGCCCCTCTTATGTTCATTATTTCCCGGTCCAATGAATGACTCATGAGCTGTACGATACGAAAGTACTTTGGCGCCTAGTGTTTTTGTGGGTAATATGTCGAGGCTTTCTTTGGCTCTGGTCGGTCCTTGCAGGTTGGCTCCTGAATTTTCTTGGTGGTGCAATTATTGGGCCCGTGTCTAATGTTCTCGATATTCCAGATGGTTAAATATTATAGTTATTTGAATCGCCGAATGTTTCTCGGTTCGTAGTTTGTTTTTCCTGTGTTTATTTTTTTTAAAACTTCTAGTGTGTTGTTAATGTAAGTGATCGGTTGATTTGATATTTGTATGTTGCAGTAACTTCGTATTTGTAGCAAATCTCAATAAGAAAATGCGTTAATTACAATAAATTTGGCCAATTCACCATTGTCGAGCTTATGTTGATATAATATCAGTGGGTAGATAACTGATAAGTGTATGTTTTAAACTTCAAATTTTCATCTTATCTCCATTTGCAATCTAGTAATTTTTTAAAGAACGCATAAAATATATTTCTGAAGACTACTCTGAAAGGTTTTTGCCAAAAATGTATACCTGAAGTATTTTGTTCATTAAAAAAAATGCATGTAACCGATTTTGGGCAAAATCGTTTATGAAGAAACAATCTTTTAAAAAGGATGTATTTATAACATAATTTTATTGTATGTGTAATTTTATCTATTTATAGAATCGTTTTGTCGATTTTTTTCGGTACACATCGGTTTATCGATATGGATATTTAATACAAGTAAATGTTCTCAGGAAAAATATTGTATTGTTGCAAATTTATTAAAAGTAAAATTTTATTTATATATGTCAAAAGAAAATCATTTTGATAACCGGTCAGTCAAAATTTATAAGTCGGTTGTTAGATGTCTACAATTAATCTATTAATTGATGTTTAGATGTGTTTTAAAGTCTACTTTTACACATGGTAGGGACTGGGTAGGGAGTCAATTTAGTTTGGATCGTTTGATATTTTTCATGCCATTTATTTAAAAAAAAAATCCAATTTTACAATATCACTATGACGAGGTCATTTGTTGATTGATGGAATACAGCAATAATGCGATAATATCCCTAGCGTTACATGAATATCTTCTGTTTTTGTAGTAAGCTACGTTCTTTGCTATAGGAATTGAAAATGGTCGTAAAATATCCGTCAAATTTTCCAGGCCATGAAAATTTATTTATAATTTAGATTATTTATAATTTAGATTAGATTAGATAAATTAGAATGATTTATGACAGAGAAGACAATTAAGTAAGTTTATATAATAATTACTCATTACTCATTTTTCAAATATACCTATATAATTTACTAACATTTAATGAATTTTTTTTTTGGGAAGGAACATTTAGTGACTGTTAATGTATACGAATTTATTTAAATTTTTTATAAATATAAAGACTGTTAAAAAATTTGAAAAATATTGACAACTATTGACATATTTAACAAAATTATTTTTGATGGAGTTACACTTGGTTAGATGGAGAAATTGCATGTCTGTAAAGTCTAGTACAAATGGTTAAAATTATTCTCCATTGTTAGGTTGGACATGATTCGATTTCCGGTTGGGACACTTGTGTGTGTGTTTACCATTTCTACTGAAAAAAAAATTAAGTAATTTAACATTTTATAGAGGAGAAATGATTAATAGTAGAAATCACGAAACTAAACTTATGCGACAATATATTTTTAAAATCAAATCCACCCATGTATAAATCATCAATTGTCCACTCTATTTTTCATCACCGCGGCAATAAGTTTTTTTTTTCCGTAAATTTTTATACAAGTTTTCTTGTCCTGGACGATGCTCTTCTTTATTTCTCTCTCTTTTTTTCGGCCTATTTCTTTCTCTTTTTTTATTTCTCTTCCCTTAACGTTTTTAATTTTTCAAAGAAATTTTACAATTTTCTGTACTTTTTTTATATAAAAAAACAGATATTTCTGCTATTAATACTGACGTATTCTTTTCTCCAGATTTGAACCCACACCTGGGGATGGTAATTGGACTTATATCTATTGGTATTTATAAAAATTACCCACATTAAAGAGGGTAATTATTCGCTCAATGGGTATGGGCACGAGTACGGATAATTGTCTGCAAAATTTGATAGGGACAGGTGTGGGTACGGGTACCTTGGTATCCACCCCGCCCCAGACCCGCACACATATATACATATTTATTTATTTATATTTGTATATGTGTGTGTGTATATATATATATATATATATTAAATTTAATAACTCTTAAAGAAATTTATAAATTAATTCTTAATCTTAAAGTAACCCACAAGATACTATAGTCATAAGATACATTTCTTTTCCTTTTCTATGAGATACATTTCTTTGACTTTTTGCTTTCTTTTACCGTGTATTTCATCGTTATTGTGGACGACGACAAGCTTGCTTCATTGTACCTCATTCACTTGTACTATTATTGTCCCACTTCCTTGATCTGCGATGACAAGCCTTCTTCATTGACATCATTCTGTCTCGTTCCCGTGTCCTTCACCGGCAAATTCCTTACGCGTCATTGAGATATCATATTGTGTATTGCATTTGAAAAATTAATTTTTATATTTTCAAAGTTAAAGTGCAGGTAACAAACACAGGTACGGGTACTTAGGTACCCAACAGATAAAGATACGAGATTAAAATTGCTACCCATACAAATATGGTACCAGATGCGGGTATTTTTTAAAATTATAGACATAAAAATAAATACTATAATACCCTACCCACACCATTTCAAATTTTCAAAAGTTCGAGTGCTCAAGCCTCAAGGACGTTACCTTAACCGCCAATTCCCTCTCCCTCCCGCGATGTCACACTCGGTAGAACAACAACTCTCTCTCTTTCGCTCCCTAATCCAAACCAGAAGGTCCTCTCCCTCTCTCTCCCTCTCTCTTTCTCTCCCCTTCCCCGTAGCTAACATTTCAGTTTCATTTCTCGCAGTTTCGGCGACGCCACGCTCCGATTTCTGCAATCGCTTTTGGTCTCCAAGGACGTGAAATCGCTGCTCGAAGTTCGATCCAGCTTGACGCAACTCCTCAAATCTGAATCTCTCTCCATTATTCGCTCGACCGCCGCGGAAACCGTCCACGAGAAGCTTCTCGTTCTCGAATTCTTCGTCCGCGCTTTCGCTCTCGTCGGAGATCTACAGGTACTTCTACTGCTTCCAAGTTTCACGATCTTCTATTAAACATTCTCACATTACATTCCTCGTGGATTTCATTTGCTCGAATCTCACTTAAAAAAAAAAGTTTCAAAACCTCAAGGAACTACATACACCTAGCAACAGTGTACTGATTCAGTTTCTATAAAATGGTGCCGTAGTGCTATTTTTTTTTTTTTTTTATCTTCTGCGTTTTCAAGAGTTGTTTGGCGTTGAGATACGAGGCTTTAGTTATGCGGGAACTCAAATCCGCTAGTTGTCAATGGCTACAAGTTTCGCCAGCGGAATGGTTAAATTTTGTGGAGGACGCGATGAACAACGGTTTTCACGCTGTTGCGGAAAAGGTACGACTTATGCGTGCGTGTTATATGTGATAATGTGCAATTCGAAACCTAGCTTAGATAATGCTTTATCTGGAACGGATTTAATATTTAGAGTTCTGAATTCTTATATATAATTGTTTTGTATTGGCAAAGATGCTCTGGCTGATTTAGCTGTAGCCTGTAGCTTTTTCTTTATGAGTCTTTCGGTTTGAAATCTGAGTTAGTTTAGTTTGTTTCTGTATGCTTAATTACTGTTTTTCAAGTAGGCATGTGAATATGCTTTGTCGTGCCTTGGAAGTAATGACGTTCAAAAGCCTGGAAGAGACACGGTTTCTGAAAATTTGAAGGCTACTGTCAGCGAGATTACAAGGCTCAGGAACAGTGCAATGGCATCAGTTGCTTCACGATCTGGTATCTCCTCATCCATTGCATTCAAGATTTCATGTCATTGTTCTTCTGCGTATGTGAATCTTTGGAAGCAAGTTTCACTACAGTTCGTACACACCATTTTCAGATTGAGATTCAAAATGTGAGCAGCAAGTTGTTTAGTCCTGTTGCTGTCACCATCACCCATTTTCAACTTTGCCCCTTTTGTTTGGATCAGTTTCTCGTGATTTGTTCTCAAGATTTTGGTTGCCACAAGGAGCCAAAATTCTGTAGAAGTGTGCGTTTATGCTGTTACTAAGGTTAGAGCAGAATGCTCTGGCCTTTAAAGGCTTCCTTTTGCCTGAGATTATGCTATGTATTGGAATGTGTTGTGTATATAGCTTCTATTTTGCACACTACTCATTGCTGTCATAAGCGTCTGTCCATTTATGGAAGGCCAAGATGCTGGACAGCCTTGTTGGCTTGTTGTATTCTTGATTCCCTCTATCTCCTCCTTGTTCATTTGTTTTTCTGTTTCATTAGATATTTCCTTGGCTTTTCATTTTTCATTGCTTGGATGTTATTCACCGGTTTGTAGTATGTTGATAATTAGAAAATATGGGAGCTTCTATCTTTAATTCCTTCTCTTGCTCTTTTTAATGCGTGTGTGTGAAGAGCCCTGTAATGTGAAGCCATACACTTCTTTGGTTGAGTATTTCGGTATATATATTGTACATCATATTTTCCTCCTCAGTAGCCAGTTTTGTGGACATTTATATGCAAAGTAAATTTTCATATACTTCCAGAATTGGAATTGTGCCTTATAAATTGTCATTTGTTCACTGCTAATGCTGTTTTGTCCTGTCAGTTCAGGTGCAAGCAGCAGAGTACCTAAAAAGAAAAACAACAGAAAGGCAAAGGTTGCTTTACAAAGAAAAACGATGTCTAGCGAGCACTTCCTTCAGAAACGGAATTAAGAGACAGAATATACGAAAGTTATATAAACGACAAAGCCTTCTGTAGGTCAATGGTGAATTGGATGAACAGCATCCAAATTTGAGGTCAAATCAATTTCTGACCGTGATTTCTTTTGGTTGATCTTATTTATTGTTTAAGCATGTGAAGTTTATAAATTTCAGTCTGTCTTTCCATTTGTGTTAAACCTTAATCTGTATTTGGTGTTTTCCCTTTTCACCCGTTGAAAGAACAAGTTGTTTACACCATATAATAATATCTGACAAGTTAATACTATATGATTTTACCGTTTGTGGACAGAAATTGCAGATCTGAGTTTCTTTTATCAAGACTAACATCTTTCTTTCCTCCTGTGATCAGTTGAAGCCGATAGTGCATATTGCAAGCTCCACTTCATGGTTTGTAATTGATATTTAATTTAATTGTACTTTGTTGGTTGATTATCAATTTCATACAATATCCTCACTCTGACAAGTATACTCATTTCTGTTTGGCTCGTGATACCTAGCGGACTCATCCATATTGCACCCTATTAATAGGGGGTCCAATCCCACCGTGTGATGACTTAACAGGTATCCGTGCTTTGGCATTAGAACACTATTTGACGGATGTGTGTATAAGAAATTATGTGCTGTCATTAATCTTCTTTATGTGGCAAGTTCTTTTGATAAGAAGCCCTTGTAATATACGAGGCTTAAGCTGTACATCTGAGTAAAATTATACCGTTCATAGGTAAATTTGTTTGGATTGCAACCAAAATTTGCATCTCATAATTATCGAATATCGACATAAAATATAAGTTGATCACGTCAAACAAACATGTTGAATATTGATACATTGGGGACTGAACTCATCTGGTCAAGCAATTGAATTGAATTTTAGGTCAGTTTGCCACTCAGTTCCACAGTTCAGGTAAATTTTTCTGTCTCTTGCCTCATTTGTCAAACTGCACCTCCAATTTCTGCGCTAGTGCTTAAACAGGGCAGATTTAGAGGACTTGATAAAAAAATTATTATTTTTAGTTTCAATTTTGAATTATGTGTATATAAATTAATTTTGAGTTGAATATATTTTAGTACATGCTGTAAAAAAAAGAATAATTTTAGTGAATAAAAATACATTTTTTATTTTAACTATTATTTAGTTTATTTATTATTTAATAAAATAGTTTTTTGACAAATTTAATAAAATAGTGTTAAAAAGTCATACAATTCCCATATACTAGAAACATTTTTTTATAATAACAATGAGATTATATTTCAGTCAAAAAAACCATTTTTTACATAAACTATTTCAGTCAAAAAAAAACTTTACATGATGGATTAAAATTTTAATCATTACTAACTGTTAAAAATTCAATAAGTACGTGAATTCGGGGTAATCACGTGTAATAGATCCGTAAACCCAACTCAATCTAATTTTTTTATTCGGATCGGGCTTATCGTATTATTCAACCCATGATTATTCCTAACATTAATCCTTTCGTCGCAATTTGTCAAGACAATTTATTTAACCTAATTTTGATATATTATGAACTCATTATAGATCAAATGAGGAAATGAGCTTACTCATCATAAGTTAATCAATGTATGTAACTCGAGTCTGGAACAGTTTGCGAGCCAGCCTAATTCGCTGCCACTCCCACTGTTCTAGATTTTGATTTGATGACCACGCTAACCTGAAGAATCGAATCTTCCACATCACTGCAAGGGAGGGCCATTAATTGATCATCTGCATTGGAGTGTTGGAGGATGCATGTCCTGTCATATTTTTCTCCAAGAATGGTGAGAGATGTCTGTTTTTCCACTGTCAACAGTAACTTAAATTTACGTCCCCAGTATTTATTATTTACTGTTTACTATTCATTGTGTATTGCATAAATCTTTAAGTCTATCCATTCCAAGACTATTGTCAAGAAATATTACGGTATAAATTCTAATATATTTCTCAATTACTCTATAATTAAGGGACAGAAAGAAAAATAAAATTAAGTGTCTCTTGTATTTTTTTAGTAAACTCTTTGTTTATATAAAAAAAAGAAGATAGATTAAAATAATTTATTTTAAAAAATATGTAGCTCACTAAAAGCTTGCATGGGTCTGTTTTTCTTTTTAATCCTCTTCACTACTTTCAAAAATTTATATAACTGTTTTAAGACTTGAAATTTCAAAAACAAGTGAGAAGGAATAAATTCAACACATTGGCCCCATCACGTGTTTTCACCCTATACAAAAGAGGAATCTCCACTCCAACAGGAAAACATAGACTTGGTGTATAAGACACGGTCATATGCAATAGAGGAAATTGAGCTTTCCTCCTCGGAACAGAGATCGGAAGAGAGGAGTCATGTGGAGCATTTAATGCAAAGAGAAGGAATAGGTCTTAGGGTTTCACAGCTCGGTACAGTTTTAAGTTCAAGAATGAGTTTTCTTTTCTTTTTCTATAATTCCATAGGCCTTAGTCTCATGTCGGACCGATGCCATTTAATTTATCCAATAAAATAGGTTGTTTATATAATCATCGATCAGAGGTCATAAATATTGCCTATAATATATGCATGAGTACTTTTGCAACATGGCCACGCATGAATGTGTGTTGCTGCTATCGCGAATATACAACTCATCCCTTTTGTCATGAAAATGATTTAGTTATGAACAGCATGTTGCTATAATTAATGATGATATAGCTTGCGAAACATTTTTGTTGTGCACACATCTTCGCTTAGCGCAGAACTTCTCCATTTTAGAAAGCTTTCAGGCTTGTACTCTGCAAGCTACCCACATTTAGAAAACAATGTTTTCATAGATTTTTTCACTCTCTTTTGTGTAATTATTATTAAAGGAGCTAGATTTGTGTTGGTTGTGTAATTGATGTTGCCATGACTAATTATAATTAGTAGGATATTATAAGAATAATTAAATAGGAGTATTTCTTAGTTAATGAGTACTCTTTTTGCACTCATAAATCACAAGGATTGTACTATATATTGCATGTAGATATGACAATGCATTCATTGTTACCAAGATGATAATTACTATAATTTATTCACTAAACAACCAGTGGAAAGACTCTCTATACCGACAAATGATGTCTTTGTCACGGTTTCTAGAGTCTATATGCATGTGCGTATCTGTTCGTTCTTCATCTCTTACAATGATTTAATGTGTTTAGTCCTCGATGGCCTAACTCGTACACGGTTTAACTTTAATGCTATGGGAATATTAATAATATTATTAATTAAGGTTTCAATCATGTCCTGTTGTCTAAAATAAAATATGATAGCTTATTTTATTGAGATCATTTATTCACGCACTGAGTTTATATATAGACTCTGTTTTTATACTCTCATAGTTGTAGGTCAAAGTTTTTCTTTTAAAAAAAAAGATATACTGATTTTGTATAGTGTAAGTCAAATGGGTTAAAAAGTTATTATATGGCGTGATTCAAGATTAATATTCTTTTAAGAAAAAAATCTCCAAGATTAATTGGACGCGCTGATCTTTCTTTCTTTAATTTTTAGCTGTCACTCCTCACATAAATATGCATTCAGGAAACTTTTAATAGCTCACAGTCCGTGTTTGAAAATAGCACCTTCTTCTGTTCTTATTGAAACATACTATATGAATCAATTAATGAAAAATTGTTTAGCCTCAAAGTTCTTACAGTACGTATTCCAATGTATGTCTCTCTCTCTCACACACACACAGATATACTACTATATCGATGGCCACCATTATTGCATCAACATGAAATTAATTCTCTCCCAAGCAATTGGTCTTTCTTGGTTTTGTTGATCTGATTTAGTTCTTGAATAAATAATTTACGCATTAATTCAACTTATACACGCAAGTAGAGAGGGGGGTTCCGTGTGAAAGGCCGAGCCAACAAACATTCACGTTGAACCCTTATCTCCAGAGGTCCAATTTAGGATTCCAATTTAACTTAAACACAAGGGCATATAGAAGTAAACTGAATTATTTATGCTATCTATCCAAGATTAACAGCTGTATCGGAACTTGCCATTTGAGTGTAAAAACTTGAAGAGGAGTATACTTCAAATTACATGTACAAGTATTATTATTATATATACAATATATACGTTATGTGTGTGTGTATATAAAATTGAAGAGTCAAATGTGGACGTACAAAATACACAACTGCGTGAACTGCCAACCCATCACGCGCCTAGGCGGTGTTTGACCACCGCCTATAGCTGCTAGTTACATTTTTATAAAATTCAAACCACACTGTACTTCACCACTCAACCTATATATATATAGAGTATACACCCTTAGGTATATACCACTAGAGAGAGATAGAGTGAGATGAGGGAAAAATGATAAAATGATATGTGATGTGATAGTTAGAAAAAGATAGAGAGAAATAAGAGGTGTTGGATGAGTAAATTGGTTTTTAAGGTATATGAATATCATTGCTCATATATATATATATATATCCCTAATGATATATGGACCCCATCCCACACTTACCCCACACCTCTTACCTCATTAGGATGAGGTGTGAGAGGGGTGGTGGAGTGTCCATGTATCACCCCTCTATATATATAGAGAACAATGATACTCTAACACCCACACATTCATACCACACCCAACCCCAATGAGTAAAATGAAGAAATGACGTGTGTGGTGAGTGTGTCATAGGTGTGTGCGTGTAACATTAATCATATATATATATGCCCTTCATCGTTTGACTTCTCATAACATTGCTCCCTGACTCCCTCAATACATTTTAAATGTCTCAAATAAATCTGGCCAAACCTGTATCTTACACATGAGAGTATATATTATATATATGATCTCCATATGGAAGAAGTGGTTTCTAACTTTCTTCTTAAAACATCAACGCAGTATTAATTTATTATTATCAATTCATACTTTAGAAGAAGGACATGTGCATCTAGCTATTCAACATAAGGCAAGCAACTTGAAAAATCTCACCGGCCATTATTATAAATAAGAAATTTTAGGTTCATTCTCTTAGTCACACCAAGCATCATTGTGCTGCATGCGCTTTCATTAATTCTCTTCATATATACATACATCAAAAGACAACAAAAATAAAGAATCTCTGTTTTCGTTTTTGGTTTTATCTCAGTATTCCAAAATGGGGGGTTCCTCACCTTGTGCTTCCTGCAAATTGTTGAGACGCCGTTGCACCCAAGAATGCATCTTTGCCCCTTACTTTCCTTCTGATGACCCACGCAAGTTTGCCATTGTGCATAAGGTCTTTGGTGCCAGCAATGTCAGCAAAATGCTGCAGGTCTGATCTCTATATATCTCTTCATTACCCTTCCTTTTTCTTTCCTTCGTATTCAATTTGTACATATATATAACACACACACACACACACACACACACACATAAGTAAGGCAAGAATTTCTTAAGTAAGAACTACCAGCTATATCTATATGAACTCAAACCAAAAATTGACATCTCTGAAAGGTTATATAAGTTATGTAACACATGTCAGCAATAAAATGATCATTGCTTCATTATGTGCATTTTTTTATAGGTAAATGTTAGTAAATTAGTATGTTATATATGTTAATGGGGAAAGTTTGAACTCGTGACCTCCTTATAACGCCAACCCTTATGTCCCTCCCTCAAACCACTTTTAGACTCCCGATTCATTATGTGTTTTTATCTAAGTATACGAGATTTTTTAAATACTTAATACATAGCATGGTATCAGAGTTTCTATAACAAGAACATGCAAGGAGGGAGAGCTATGTATATTGTTCAAGCGTCAAGCACAAAAAACTCGTGTAGGGGTGATTGCTATATATATATTTGAGTCTATACATTAATGGATTGTGTTTGTAACAGGGATTTGAGTAATTAATTTGCATAAATCTCGTTGCCATGATCATTGTACTAATTAATGTGCATATGTTATACTCTTGTTTTGTTTTATGCAGGAGCTTCCAGTTCATCAAAGAGCAGATGTTGTGGGCAGTTTAGTTTACGAGGCAAATGCAAGAGTGAGAGACCCTGTTTATGGGTGTGTTGGGGCAATATCGTACCTTCAAAACCAGGTTTCCCAATTGCAAATGCAGCTTGCTGTGGCTCAGGCAGAGATTCTCTGCATCCAGATGCAGAATGAGCCATCTGACTTATTACCCACTCAGCAGGTTGTTGACCAAGATGACAAGTCGCTGCTGCTCCTATCTGAAAACAGTAATAGCTACGGAATCCTTCCACAGTATCTCACCTTTCCTTCATCTTCTTCCTCTTCTTCCAATGTGTTCCAAGACTCTGAGCCTCTTAAGAGAGAGTCTTTTTGGACTTAAAATTTTAAGAATTATAACCTTCATTAATGGAACTATTTAACCTGTTTCAAACTGTTTTTGTTTAATTTCACTTATGTTGGTCTAATCAGAATATGCCTTTTTGCCTGTAAGTGTTGTATGCTTATTATTTTAATCTAAAAGTCCATAGATACAAACGTTGAACATGATCAAGGTTTTAAATTGTAGTTACAGTTATGTGGTGATCATTGATATTACGTACAGACAAATGCAGTTAATACAAGGTATAATTACAACTGTAAAAACCTCAAAAACCTTGAAGTACTTATCAGGTTGGTAGACCACAGTTTAAAATCTTGAACATGAAGAGCATTTGGTGATAGAGAAGGGGATTAAGAAATAAAAAAGAAAGAATAAAAAGAGAGGAGAATCGAGATGTACGGGTCAAATCCTGCATGTGCGTTATCGTACAGTTGAAGGCTTCATTAAAATTTACAACGACTTTCTGCTGCAAGAATTATTTGAGAGTTCACCGTTTTTTTTTTGGTCAAGAGAGTTCACCGTTTAAAAAAAAACGATTATGGTTTTGTATTAGGGAAATGTTACACACACACCTCACCCACACCCACCACACACCCACATTTCCTATTTCACTCATTAGCATTGGGTGGAGTGTGGGTGTGTGGTGGTCTATGTATCAAAGTCCTTTGTATTACACGACTTTATTTTAATAGTTACGAAGAGTCATACGAGAAGGTTATGATCGAAAAGTTTTTTTTTTTGGTCAAAGATTGATCGAAAAGTTACTTATCTTTTTAGGACACACGATGCCGTGACTTGGGCCTGTATAAGCCCACTTTGTTATATTTGGCCTTTCGGCTGAGGCTTTTCCTCTGTTTTAACTTTTAAATGAAGCTATAACTCTTTTGTACAAAAAAAAATGTAGCTAAAACTTATTACGGGTCCTCCTCGTAATGGTGTGGGCTTGGCCCTTTATCAATCCAATCACTTTATCTTTGACCAAAAATATGAAGCTATAACTTTATAACCAAAAAATAAAAAACATGCCATGGTTGTTGACAAAAATATGCCTTGCTTGGGATTTTCTTTGCCCACCCCTCCCATTTCTTCACACCCCCTGTTTTTAAAAACCCTATGAAACTCCTAAACTACCCCTCCCCCTTTCATCTCACACCTGTAATCATGTTCACAATGTGGGTGTGAATGCTTCTGAATTGACGCAAGAGACCGCTGCTTTCATAGTTGTGATGTTTATCACACCTAGGGATGAAAATAGGCTGGGCTGGGCTAGGCTTTGCCTAAATAGGTCTGGTCTGTCTAAAAATTTCAAAGCCTAAGTCTGGTCTGTTATCTGTCATAGACTTTTTTTTAGCCCTGGCCTACCATTTTTAAAAGCTTGATTTGGTCTTTTAGCCTATTTAAAGGTCTGATTCCTAATAAGGCATTCAAATTAGTTGTTCGACCTTCGACTGAAAAAAAGTAGCCCGACCTACTCCTAAATAGCTTAATAGGCCAATGAAGAAAATCTCTATGTATAACAAACTATAAAATATGACAATTAAATTCAGTTTTATTTAGGATAGAGACATAAGGGTGATAAGATTGAAGTATTTTTGTGATAATACCTCTAAATAAATCACAATTTTGTCCTTCAATAAGTTTTATAAGTTTGAGTATTTATGTATGTCAACATGTGTTTAAACATTTAAAAGGTAAATAAGTATATAATTTTAATACATTATAAAAAATCTAATATAATAATAATACTATAAAAATTATATCTATATCTACTTAAATAGGCTGACCTATTAAGCTTAAAAGGCTTTTTAGATGGCTTAAGTCTGATATATTTCATGAAAAAACCAAGCTTGGCTTGGGCCTAATATAGGTTAGGTCATAGGCCCTTGTCGAGCGGTCTGACCTATTTACATCCCTAAGATTCACACCCTAGGTGTAAACACTGCTGGAAACCCAGAAATAGCACCTGCATCTTTCACACCTGTAATCATTGTCACATGGTTGGTGTGAACGCTTCTGTAACCAATGCTTCAGCCAACCTCCCAGGACCCCATTTCCATCACTCCTGCGTATCTCTTTACACCTAGGGTGTGACAAAATTGTTTCTCTTAGGGGTGTTCGGCTCGGTTTGGTTTGTTTCAAAAAAATATTCGATCTGATCCAAAACAATGTGGTTTAGATTGGATCAGTTTTCGGTTTTTTGCGGTTATATTTTTTTTTTGAAAAAAAATATCAACCAAAGTAATTCCGCTTCCATTTCACTTCTAATATATTTTTTAGTACAACTCAATGACATTTGTTTTAATAATTCTCAATGGATTATTAATTATAAAACTAATTTCTAAGCACACATATGTCATTTCTAAAAAAATGTCTTATAGAAAAATAGTATTTGCAAAATCATATTATAAACAAATGAAATAAAAAATGTGAAATAATATTTAACACACACAAGGTCATTGTGAATTAATGTTTAACACAAAGGCTACTTGCAAAAGCTAATTCTAAAAAAATACACAATATAACAATGATTAGTAGCCTATATATGCAAGTCCAAAAGGAATAATATTATAAGTTGCGGTTCGGTTCGGCTCAATTCGATTTTAGCGAAAAGATCTGCAATTCGAGCGGTTCGGTTCGGTCTTCCAAAATAGTCATCCAACGAAATTCAAAAAAATTGGTTTTAAATAAGTTTTCAATTTTTTGGATTAGTTCGGTTTTGAACACCTTTAGTTCCTCTATCGAGCATGTTATTATTCTGGCTGAGAAATACCACCTCCCATTGATTCAGCTGATCGCCCTTATGTCCTTTAGCGCTCTCGATGCACAGCTGATCCAAACCTTTCTTGATTAATAATATGGCTAAATCTGTTTTTAGTCCCTCATTTATCACTCATTTTTTATTTTGGTCCCTCATTTTCAAAACTCATTTTTTTAGTCCCTCAGTTTGGAAAGTTGTCACTGTGCGTCCCTCAGTTTTGAAAACTAGTCCCTCATTTTCAAAATTCATTTTTTTAGTCCCTCATTTTTTAAAAAGTGTCCTTTTTAGTCCCTGGGGCCAAATTTTAAATTTGAAAAATATTTTCTAAATTTATACTTTGACACCTCCTAAAGCTTGATGTTCACCTTAACCCATTTTTCGGTTTTCCCCCTCCACTGATACACTGTGGCCCCCTATCCCCCGCGCGGCCAAGGGAGGAGCTCAGCGTGGACAAGGGAGGTTACGCACAATGGCGGGAAGGGAGGGGGCCACCGCGATCGCATAGGAAGGAGAATGAGAGAGAGACCGCATCCCATGGCGGCTTCGAGGCAGAACTTTCGAACTACTCCTAGCAGGGATGAGGGTCGCGGTGCATCAATTCAAGGGGAGGAGAACCAAAAAACAGGTTAAGGTGAACATCAGTCTTTAGGAGAGGTCAAAGTATAAATTTTAAAAATATTTTTCAAATTTAAAATTTGGCCCTAGGGACTAAAAGTGACATTTTTAAAAAAATAAAGGACTAAAAAACGAGTTTTAAAAATGAGAAACTAGTTTTATTTTTGAGGGACGCACATTGACAACTTTTCAAAACTGAGAGACTAAAAAAGCAAATTTTAAAAATGAGAAACCAAAATAAAAAGTTAATAATAAATAAGGGACTAAAAACATATTTAATCCTTAATAATACCTCACAAATAGTGTTATTTCATTATGAATTACGTACAACTGCAATTTATAAAAGCGTTATTAATTAATTATTAATAGGTTGCATCGGTGGGATATTTTTTACGTGGTCCCCGTAGGTGTTGCCGTTGAAACAATCAGAGGCTGTCACGTGGCGAAAGTGCTAAATGTACTTTGCTTTCATTCTTTTGCAAGCAGTGTCAAGCGCATGTTGTTTTTATCGTTATAATTATTTATTTATTATTGATCCCTTCTTGTCATTTTGTGACGCGTCGTATCTTTATTTTTTCATGTGGGCCACTTTTGTCCCCATTAATTTGTAACACGTGTCTTTTGTAATTGTCATTTTATAATTTGTTGCTTTTGTAAGAGCAAATTTGTTCCAAAATATCCAATTATTTTTTATCGTGACCCCTTCTATATATGCCATAAAATAGTTTCAAAATGGTATTATTGTTTTAAGAATTTTTTATTAAATATTTTTAACAATTGTAATTAGAAAATACCACTTTAATTTGGTTTTATTTTTTGAATATTTGTAGTAAATATTCATAAAATAAGAAATTTTTTAATACTTTTATAATTCTTCATAAAATAAGAAATCAAATGAAAAATTCTTTTATGTTCGGCCAAATGGTCCATTGAAGTAAATATATTAACCCATGTTATATTTAAGTTCCCATTTTTAGAGTAAGCATTTCTCTTAATCTATTTTTTTAATACATCACTGATCACTTGACTTGTGCTATACTTTTTCATTCAACTTGAAAATTATTTCTTATTTTTAGTCAACCATAGTTTTTTTATTTTATTAATATTAAAACTTTTTATAATTATATAAATTTAATTTTTTTTATATTTTTCCTAATTTTAAATATCTAATCTCTTAAATATTTTTTATTTCAAAATTAAAAATACCGTGAACTACATATTGAGACACATCAAACAATAGGCTCGATTTCCTTTAATCAAAATACCATGAAGTTGTCATTGTATCAGAGAGTATCAACATGGTGTGTATAGATACTAGATATCCAAATCTTTTAATTAAGCATGATGTCAGGTCATTAGCCTTTACAGTGGTACTTGGAGGATATTTAGGTTAATGATATTTAGACATTCATCAAGTTTCAACACTCATCTAACACATATCTTTTTTTTTCCCTCTATTTCTTTCTTTTTATTAGATCATCTATCTCGCTTGAGATATGAATTAGGGTTTAGTTGTTTAAGAACATTTTTGATAATAATAAAAATATCCCATGGTCATTACATTCAATAAGTAAGAGCCACTAAAATAATGAAGCAAATAAAAATATCGATTCGCTAACTAGGGGGATGTGTGATATTTCATTATTTTGACATAAATGAATGGAACATATTTCTGATGTACGAGTGCGCTACAGTAGATGGATGTGATTGACCACTAATCTCAGGATCTGAAGGCGCGTGTCATGAAAATTACATTTCAAGAGCAATTCGGATTCCCCGCTGTTGGCAGAATCCCTGCACATTCACACAGTCAAACGATCTGGGTCATTCGATCGAAATTAGACGGCTGATAATTTTAATTTTATTTTAAACCAAGTTCTATCTAAAAAATAGTCAACTATATCCAATCTCAATCAAACGACCCAAATCATCCGACTGCGTGAATGCGAGATTATGCCGGAATCCGAATTCATTTCAAGAGTAAGAAGAAGACACACTGATTGCAAACCACACTGTTCCGTTATTGGAATATGAAGGGACCACATGTCTTCCCTCGATCCATTCATCGTTTTCCTATTTATCCCCCCTCCCCCTTCTATGGTCTTTACCACATATACGAGGAATTAATCTCACTACCCTTCACCACCACCACACCTGACCTCACTAATCATTATCTTAACTAGCTAGCCCATGTCGAAGGCGGTTTGTGTCACGGGAGCCAGTGGCGCCATCGGTTCATGGGTGGTTCGCCTCCTCCTCGACCGTGGCTACACCGTCCACGCCACCGTCCAAGATCTCGGTTACTCTCTCTCTCTATATATATATATATTTCATAAATTTAATTATTTCCTCCCCCTCACATTAATGTACTAACATTATTAACAAAAAAAAATATCACAAACATCAATGCATGCATGAAGATGAAGGTAATTAAGGCAGCTTATTTTTATAAACATTAATTAGTTAAAAGTATGGCTGCATAATTTGGAATAGTGGAACAAGCGAAGGTACGTTATAATTTGGGGGATTTATTAATTTTGTGGAAATAAATAATAATTAAAGTTGTGACACGTATAATTTTCAGAGGATGAGAAGGAGACCAAACATTTGGAGGCAATGGAAGGAGCGAAGAGTCGTCTCCGCCTTTTCCAGATGGATCTTCTTGACAGCGACTCCGTGGCCGCCGCCGTGAAGGGTTGTGCCGGCGTTTTGCACCTTGCATGCCCTAACATCATTGGTGAAGTCAAAGATCCCGAGGTTCCAAAAACAAAATTAAAAAAATCCACTCAACATAAATATATATAGTACACTCCAATTTTACATATGGTCCAAAATGTTGTTATTTGCTTTGTTGCTGATATTTATTTATTTTTTGGGGGGTGTTGTACACGTACGTGTGTGTGCGCGTGTGCAGAAGCAGATATTGGAACCGGCGATTCAGGGGACGGTTAATGTGCTGAAGGCGGCGAAGGAGGCAGGGGTGGAGCGCGTGGTGGCGACGTCGTCGATCTCCGCCATCATTCCGAGTCCGAGTTGGCCAGCTGATAAGATTAAGGGAGAGGACTGTTGGACGGACCTTGACTATTGCAAGGAGAAAGGGGTGAGTGAGTTTGAGGTTTTTATTTTTCTCAAAAATATTTTTTTAATATTGCAAAATCCTAACGGAAATATTTATCAATTATTATCACACAAAGGGATGGAATTTTCCAAAGTTTTAATCTATAACTATTATAAAGGAAATATTTCTTTTTTGATGTACATATTTTTTAGATTTTTTTACCCTTTGATTTCTATTAACCACTTTAATAAAATTAACTGTTCTTTAAATGATTTTAAAACTATTTTCATAAAAAATAACTGTAAAAAAATTAAACTAAATAGTGGGTGCTGCCCCCCACTAGTATTAATAAAATTAATTACAGAAATGTTACACACACACACCTAACACACACTCAGTATATATTCTAATTTTTTATTTCATTCATTAACATTGAGTGGTGTATAGATGTGTGGTGGTCTATGTAAGATAACTCATATTCAATGCATGTGATGTAAGCCCTTTTCATTAGAAAAATGATTAATGGACACTCAAACTCTAATCAACACCTAGAGAGAGAGGAATAAAAAAGAGATAAGTGATAGATAAATGAAGTGATAGAAAGAGAAAAATAAAAATAAAAATAGGTGTTGAATGGGTGTTTAAAAAAAATAAGTATCCATATATAATAACCCTTTTCATTAATCTCAAAGGTCACCGAAACGGTGTGTCCACTGTCCACACATAGTGACGCACTATAATGTGAGATATAAAGATCATTGGAGGGTACAATGGGGATTGGGTAAATTAGTTTTTTTTATCAGTAAATTGGGTAAACTAGTTTACTCATGTGAATGTGTGATGGACGCATTTTTTAACTGGAAAAAAAAAACAAAAAGTGATGGACGAATATGACACGTTTTCAAAGCATTTATTGGTCTGTGTGTTTTTGTACTATGTTGCTTATATTTTGGATCGGAGATAGTATTTACTAATATGACTTGATTGCAATTTTAGTTTGTAATTGTGTGATTTTGGTTCTTGAGTTTTAATTGTATTAATTGAGTCTTTTAAGTATTTCAAGTGTTACAATCACGTTATTATGTTAATGTGTCGTCGAACTTTAACACCAAGAGCCACGCCTGAGACTGATTTGTCACTAAATTAGTTTCACGTGTGCTACAAAGATTTTGACATTAAACACAATGATGAAGGACCAAAATTACAAATTTTTCAAGGCAAGTCTGGTAACACATACGACGCAACAGGCAACACGTCTTGTTTGAAATTTCTCATGTGAGGGGTACGTCTTTGCCACATCATTGGTATCAAGGTGACTTGACTTAAGTGTCAAATCAATATCACGTGTGCCATGTAGACTTCTAAAATTGACCCAATGACAAACAAATTTAATTATAACAATTGAAAAACTTAGAAACTTAAATGATGCAATTGAAACCTAAAAAACAAAAATCGCACGGTCACGATATTTGAAAAACTAAAAGTGCTATTAAACCTTTATATATCTTAAAAAAACAAAATAAGATATTATGTTAATAAATATTATATTTTATTCTACCTGTGTGTCAAACATCATGAAAAAGTGAAGAAAGATGATCAATACAAGTGAAATATTAGAGTCATATTTAATCTTGAATAATTCAGTTGGAGATGAGTGGATCCACTCATAGAATTAAAGCTCATTTAACATCTATTTTTTTCTATTTACAAATCTTTAATTCGAAACTTTTGCAATTTTTTTTGCTATTTAATTAGACCAATAAACTTTAGTTAAAAAAAGCGAAATATTTATTCAATATAAAGAGGTAGAATTTTGTTTAAAAAAAGGCAGAGAAGATATTTATGGAAAAAACAACAACAAGAATTCATACGGTCTTTACTCAATAATTGAGTTATTGTTATTATTCACCTAAAAATAAATGCCTAAATTTTATTGATGGTGTGGTGTGATGTAAATGGTCTAAACTTTATATACGTGGAACATTATTACCACACGCGGAAATTTATTAATTTTTTTCAAAATTTTTGTTCACTTGTGTTTTTTTTAGAGAAAATACAATTTCAACCATTCAGTGGCGATTAATTGACAGGGTAGGCCATATTCTTTTCTTGCTGATGGGTTTGTTTTTTATTTTATCTTTGGTCAATGGGTCTGTTTATGATATAAAGTTTAAACTATTATTATGTTGTGGGCCAGTTATACTATCCCATTGCAAAGACACTAGCAGAGAAAGCGGGCTGGAATTTTGCTAAGGAGACCGGTTTCGATGTGGTTATGATAAACCCTGGTACAGCCTTGGGTCAATTGATTTCACCAAGAATCAATTCCAGCATGGCTGTGCTTGCTGGCGTTCTCAAAGGTAATTAACCACCACTCCATGCAAATGGGCTTGAGCATTAATTAATTAGCACTTTTAGTATTTTGTGTGGGGTAATCTTAGCTCTTCCATTCTAATATCCTAACGTCGTTGTAGTTTACTTCATAGATATACTAATTTTGGGCATTTAACCGAATAGAACCCCAAATTAAACAGAGATTTGAGTAGCATGATCCTTGCTAATAATAATTCAGTTAAAAACAAGAGAAACATATCGTGCATCTCAATCACTCTCTTTGAGGCAAGGCTACTAAGTACTAACATGGGCTTTTGGACTTTGTCATAGGTGACAAAGAGACGTACGAGGACTTCTTTATGGGAATGGCCCACTTTAAAGATATAGCCATGGCACACATTTTGGCGTTTGAAAAAAAGCAAGCAGCCGGAAGGCACTTGTGTGTGGAAGCTATTCGTCACTATGGTGATTTTGTGGCTTTGGTTGCGGAGTTATACCCTGAATATAATGTGGCTAAGTGAGTATTTCACACAATTACACATAACATTTGAACAATTACCTTTTTTGTGATAAATTAATATGTAATTTAAGAATGATTTGTTCGAGTCGAAAGCACTAGACTTCAACATCAATTATTTGATCTACGATTGTAGTAAAAGCAATACTATCCAGTTATTATTATTATTTCCCTTCGCTTATAGGTTGCCAAAGGATACCCAACCAGGGTTGTTGAGAGCAAAGGATGCATCAAAGAAGCTGATTGATTTAGGTCTAGAGTTCACTCCTGCAGAACAAATTATCAAGGATGCAGTAGAGAGTTTGAAGAGCATGGGTTATGTCTAACTTCTCTGATGTGGCAGAAACCTATGGGGGCTGAATACCCTGTTACATTTGGTGATTGTGTTCTCATTGTTTATGCCATTCCTTTTTCTATTTTTAATTTCAGTGGTGTGCTTATAACTGGCGTGTAAAATAAGGGTGAACCTGTATCCAGTCACTGTAACTATCAACATTTGACCAGGGTTTTTATGTGTGAAACTCTTGTGGGTAATTGGTTATCAACGATTGAGCATTTTATCTCAACTACTTAATTTGCTCATCAAATTAAAGCATCTTTTTTGAGTCCATTTATTAGTGTTTTTCACACCGTTTCAACTAATAAAAATTGCGAGGCATCGTTACTGCATTAGCTTGGCTGATAGTCGTAGTTCTCTCCAGGATAGGCTGGATTGAAACATGTGAGGAGAGGCCGAGAGAGTAAACAAGGGAGGAACTAGATTGAGTAAACAAAACTTCAACAGTGGAGATTTAATTTAGCGATAATTAATGTTCTAGTCTTATTACTTATTTCCTTTACAGAAAACATTCAAACTAGTTTCACTTCCTTCCTCTTTTTCTCTGTTGCTACTTAACAAGAGAAGTTGATAGTAAAAAAGTAAAAATAAAAATAACAATGAACACTCTGCCTATCTAAAACTAAAAATATTAATATTTATCTAGAACCAGAACAGAGGAAGTGATAGCCATGTGTGTAAACCATCAAGAATCATGTTCGTGACTTCGAAGCCTCTCAGCTACTTCACTCATGCTGGGTCTTGTGTCTTTCTCTTCCTCTACACAATCCAAAGCCACTGTTGCCAAAGTCTCCATTTGAACTATGTCATAGTTTGATCCCAATGCAGGGTCAACGATCTGTTCCACCCAAGATCCCACTTCTGATCTTTTTCTCCTTTTCTCCCTCACCCATGTCACCAACCTCTCATGTTGTGTCTCTGCTCCATCTGAGACTTGGATACCTGTCATTGGGCTCTTTCCAGTTATCAATTCCAAAACAACAATCCCATAGCTGTAAACATCCACCTTGGAAGTGATTGGCAAGTTGAAAACCCATTCCGGTGCCATGTATCCCCTTGTTCCTCTTATCCTTGAGAAGCTTGAATTGTTGATATTGTTCCTATGCAGCAGCTTAGACAAGCCAAAATCCGCTACTTTGGGTTGGTAATTGGAGTCAAGAAGTATATTTTGGGGCTTTATATCACAATGCAAAATCCACTCCAAGCATTCTTCATGTAGATATGCCAGACCCCTTGCCGTTCCAAGAGCAATGTTATACCTCTTCCCCCAATCAAGAGCATCTGAAGAGATATTCTCAGCTAAAGAACCATTCTCCATGTACTCATAAACCAGCAACCTGTGTTTGCCCTCTACACAGTAACCCCACATGCCAATTAAGTTCATGTGGTTAAGCCTTCCAATGATGCTCACTTCAGCAAGGAACTCACTCTCTCCTTCCAATTGGTTTGCTTCATGTAGCTGCTTTATTGCTGCAACTCTATCATCTGATAATTTAGCCTTATACACAGTTCCCCCAGCACCCCTTCCAATCTCTTGACTGAAACCTTTTGTGGCTTGTTTCAGTTCGGAGTAACTGAATTTCTGAAATCCCGTTGCTGCTGCAAGAACATACCCTTGTTTATCTGCGCCAAACTGTTTAGCATTCCTAAATAAGAAACACCACACCAGAAAGAAGCACACGACCTCAATTCCTCCCAAGCCACTCGCGAACCAAAGCATGAACTTCAACGATCCATTTTCTTTGGCTTCGACATATGGTCTTTTCAATTGTATTGCTGCAATACTTATCGAACAATCCAAGCCGTTATCTTCAACATCAGACAGAGCAGCACTGCTTTTGGGCAATCGCAAGAAGAGTGATGCTGGGAAATTTGGTGAACGATGGCCATTTAGCAACTGCGTCTTTGTGTAACAAGTAGACACACCCTGGTCCTCCACAAAGCTGTACTGGAACCCTATGCATTCGCACGACCGCAAGCACAAATGCTTACATTGTTTATATGTGTAATTTTCATGGTAATCCAAGTCATACCCATAAAACTCCACATGGGGTAAGACCTGGAATCTCGACTCTGTCTCGTTGTTGCTGCACGAAAGTTGGAAGCTTGGTTTACACCCTTGAGACCAGTCTTGATGATCGACCCTGCTATAGCCAGGAAGACACGAGCACTTTCTACCGGTTCTTGGGTCATAACTGCAAGTACTATTGGGCCCACAAAGCCCATGAATGTTACATGGTTGTTGGTAAACTTGCCCTGAGATTGACCACGTCTCTTCTCCATCTTTCCGGCTATACACACGAACATCACCATCGTGATCAAGTTTAAGTCTTCGCTGAAGCACTGTCCCATAATCACTTGTCCTAAAATTGTAATTATCTGAAGAACTGAAGCTCCCAAAGCGATCCAGTGTTGCAACCCTGCTGCTGTTGTACGTGGATCTACCAGCTTCCCAGCTCACAAGCCATGGAGGTGGCCAGTACACGCTGGAAACGTGAGGGCCGTCGTAGAGAAGACGGAGGAGATTGTCGTTGTCGAAGAAGAGCTTGTAGAAACCAGAGGAGTAGTTGCTCTCGCTTTTGGAGGAAACAAGCGTCGTGTGTCTCGTGAGACTTTGCTCCGGAAGGAGCGTGTCTGTTGGGAAATCGAAGCTCTGCCACAGAATTGAATTGTAACCATTGTTAGTGTCGTTGTGCTCTAGGAGAACGAGGTTTCCTGTTTCGTACAGAAGCAGCTCAAGTGGTTTGTCAGAGGCGGTGTTTGTGGACCAAACGTTGAATTGGCCTGCGTCGGTTAGGATGAGGTTACCGGTTTTGAGAAGGGAAAGCGTGGAGCGGTTTCCGTTCACCGGTTGGTCCCGGTTTGCCATCCAAACAAGGGTGGCATCTTGGGTGAACCATATGGCGAAGGAATAAGCATTTTCCCCTACGGGGTAAAAGCCTGCGGTGAATGTGCGGTTGGGTGAGACTATAACGTCTTCTTCGAGTTTCTCCACGGAGAGGGAGAATGAGGAAGAGGAATGTTGAAAATGCAAAACCAAAAGGAGGAGAGGGAATAAGAACGAAGAGGCCATGCGCATCATGTTATGCTGTAGCTAGCTAGCTCGCATGGATGGTCATGTAACTGATGATGAAAGTATTTAAATAAATAAATAAGGAACTGGTGACGGTTACCTTCGTTTCTGTTTCACGGGTCGGCACTGTCCTGTCCTGTTTGTGTTGGTGGATACCGTTTTCGTAACAATTTCGGACCAATTTCGTAAGGGTTAGGATATTGTTTGTGACAGACCAATGGGAATATGGAATGGAATGTGACGGCCGCCGTGTGGGAGTGGGACTTCCAATTTTCCTACTGTGAATTTGTCTTTATCTTTAGCATTTTCCTTTCAACGAGATGGTTTTCAATTACTGTGAGATTGGAACACGGATCTCCGCCTCCCGTTTCCGATTCTTTTACTTGAGCATCACGCGAGCGATAGTTATTATCAGCAAGTGTGTTAACTCATTCATTAATTTAATGAAATTAATGTCATAACTATTCAATGGAGTAGAAAATTTCAATAATTATTTAATATTTCTTAAATAGCTAGCGTGCGTGGGAGATACTGCTTGTTAATCAAGCCTAAATATTTATCATCCAAGATTTTATAATTAACGATTAATGAAAACAATAACTCTTTTTCAAGAAAGGGTACCATTAAGGCATTAACTAAAGTTTCAGTGATGTCTATTTAAGGAAGAAAAACTGAAATTTTTTTATGAAAATAATGCATTGAGTATATTAAAAATGTGAAAAAGCAGTATGTATATTTAGAGTAAGGATCTGCTAATGAGAATGACCTAAGAGAAGCTTGTTAGAAGAAGGTAAACACACAGAAAATATATTTACAAAAATACATATCTATACATTGAAATATTTTAAAAATAATTCATGGGATTCTGAGTAGGGTGGAAGAATTTTGGGAGTTGACGAAGAAAAATAGGGGAAAAAATAAAGTATATGGATAATGGACCCAAGTCTAAAATATTTCCACCGTTAAATGCACGCACAATCATGATTATTTATTTTCATTATTTTATCTTTCATTTTGCTAGTTTCTCACTTTCAAACAAAAGGTCATAGTTTTACCAAAAACAAAAAAAACAAACAAAAGGTTACGGTCATCCCGACTAATTCATCTTTCAGCTTATGCCGTCTCCAACCCAGCATCTAAAATGAGTGTTTAAATGGGTTTCACGTTCTCACATCACTTACTTTAACATTTTTCAACACAATTACCCAATAAGAATTCAACCCCTCCAACCCAGTACCTCCAAAAAATTTACTAAATGGGTCCCACTAATAACTCTTCATTATTACATCTCAACAATAATTTATTTATTAATAATTTTGATATATGATATATTAAATTATAAAAAATACGAAATTTATTTATACTATTTTTTGCAATTTTTATAATAAAAAAATTAAAAAATTAAAAAAATTGTCAATTTTAATGAGTTAGATTTTTTTTAATATTTTAATTTAGCCGTAGGTAAAAGTCTATTGCATTTGTCAATTTTTCCTTCGACGGAAGAGAGGGAGGCTGTTGTTATTTCAAGACTTTTACCTACGGTTGGCTGAAACCGACCGTAGGTAAAAGTCTGTTGCATTTGTCCAAGACACGCCCCGAGGAGAGAGGTGTTGTCGTTTTATATTTTAAGACTTTTACCTACGGCTCAAACTGTAAGTAAAAGTCTGTTTTAGTTTTTTTTATTCTGACGCGCAGGACCCACAGGAGAGAGGAGAGAGAGGGTACTTGTAGAAGCACAACTCCCTATTAGAAACCCCCATTTTTTTCTCTCCAATGGAGGTGCTTAATAAGAACTCTCTAAGCACCCCATAAGAACCTCCATTGTAGATGTCACTAAGAGCAACTCCAATGGAGTTGCTTAAGCCGTGTCTTAAGTTTTTAGCAGCGTTGCTTAACTAAAATGACCATTGGAGCAAACTGACGTGGCGTTCCTTATTTTCAGATTTAAGAACCGTTGCCTGTATAGGCAACTCTGCAGAATGGTTAAGCAACATTGCTTAACCAATAAAGAAACAATTTTCAGCAACCAACAACCACCAACAAGCAGCAGAAAGATGAAAAAATGGAGGGAGAATAACAGAATGATACATTTCATACCAGAACAAATCAACAGATCAATGAAATTAAAATCAAAAAAATAAAAAAAACCAAGAACAAGACCCAAAAGATAAAATCACGATTCAGAAAAAATTTTTTAACAAAAAACAGGCTCGGGGACCACCACACTTAGGCACCACCACGCTCGGCACCACCAAGCTCAGGCAGAACCACGCTCAGGCCAGCACCACGGGAGGCCAGCACCACGCTCTCACCGTCGAGAACTTCCTCGAACGCCGCGGATCTTGGTGAAAAGGTCACAAAGTTGTGACCTTTAAGCTCCAATCAGACTCCATGCAAAAAAAGCTCACAACTTGATGGAGGGGGATCGAGAAGGGGTCTTAGAGAGAGGGGAGAAGGTCACAACTTGATGGAGGGGCTAGCGGTTCAGGGGGCCAAGCCCGATCCGAGAGGAAGAAAAAAGGATGAAGAAAAAAGGAGGAAGAAAGTGAAGAAATAGAGGATCCGAGACTGCTTCGATGGGAAGAAGAAAGGACGAAGAAAGGCTGGGGGCGGTGTTCTGAGATGGGAAGAAGAAAGGAAAAGGGTGGGCGGTGCTCGCTGCTTCGATGGGAAGAAGAAGGCAGTGTGAAGTGAAGAAGAAAGTGAAGTGAAGAAATGGGAAGAAGAAGAAGAAAGAAGAAATGGGCGTGCGTGCGAGAGAGAGTGAAAGGGTGAAATGAGACGTGAAAGAGTGAAATGGAAAATGAAGACCGAAGCTGCTTCGTGCGTGAAGTGAAAATTAAAGCCAATTCATTGCTAATTTTGAGATCCATTTTTTGTCAAAAAATATTACCGTTTGAGACTGAAAAATTGTTACGTTTGAGGCTCAAAAATTGTTACCGTTTTTTATTTTTATCTGATGTCCTCTGATGGGTAGCGAAGCGAAAGTTACTCTTTTTTGGCAATTTTTGACCGTTTGAGAATGGCAGGTTACCGTTTTTTATTGTTTCAATCTATTTCTATAAATAGCCTAATCAGTTAATTGTAATATGTTTGATTTCATCTTCTCTCGATTTTTTTTCTCATCTTTCTGAAAATTTCAATGGATCCAAGACAGTTCAATATTGAAGGTTGGAGTGATTTTGTGCAAAATTACCCATCTATTCCAGGTGAAAATTCTCAATATCCAGCCTTTCCAGACATTAATGAGGAACCCGAACCACCAATTGGCTCTATACCAGAGTCTCAATTTCCACAATTTTCCAGTCAAATTGGTCTAGACAACATTCCTTTAGATGAAGAAGGACACAACATCGGTAAAAAAAAATCACGAGCCAGATTTTCGCCTGAAGAGGATAAACTTCTGATTCAATCGTGGCTAAACGTGTCAAAGGATGCAGTGGTAGGAGTTGATCAAAGAGCAGATTGTTTTTGGTTGAGAATCAAAGATGGGTACAACACCTATCGCGGGGAGATGCAAAAAAGGGAGTCAGGTCAACTTAAATCCCGATGGCATCGACTAAATCATGTTGTTCAAAAGTTTGTAGGGAGTTACAAACAAGCTGTCTCTCGGAGGAAAAGCGGGTGCTCGGAGAATGATGTCATGGCTGAGGCATATTCAATTTTTTCTCAAGATGAAGGTGAGAAATTCAAATTTGAGCATGCATGGCGGTTGTTGAAAGATGAGCCGAAATGGACATCTGACACAATGGATAGTTGTTCAAAAAGAACAAAAATTTCTGCTTCTGGGCAGTACTCATCATCTTCTAACCCAGAGACTCCAAGTAGTGTTGACTATGACCCAGCATCACCTCCGGTCCGCCCAATGGGACAAAAGGCAGCAAAAAGGAAAGGCAAAGCAAAAGTAGTTGAAACTGCATCAAAAGACATGGACTACTCAGCTATAAACGACAAGGTTAGTGAAAAACTTGCACTCATGGCAGACTTGGCACGTATCCAGGAAGAACAATCTAAGACAACAAATGAAGCAACTAAGGCGAAGAATGAAGCAACTAAGGTGAAAAACGAAAAAAATAAGTTAAAGGAAAAAGAACTGCAATTAAAGGAGCAAGAGATGAAGTATCAGCAGTTGCAAATTCTCTTCACGGATACATCTGAGATGTCAGAGTTACAACTTCGAGATCATCTTTTGTTGTGCAACATGATTAGAGAGCAATATGGACTTAATTAGATTAAGTTATTTATGTAATTTTAATTAAATTATGTTATGCATTAAATTATGTTATGTATTCAATTATGTCATTTATTTTATGAAATTATGTTATGTATTTTAATTAAATTACGTTATGCATTAAATTATGTTATGTATTTTAATTAAATTATGTTATGTATTCAATTATGTCATTTATTTAATGAAATTATGTTATGTATTTTATTCAAACCAGCTATTATTCAAACTAGCCGTTAAAAAAAAATAGCCGTTATTCAAACTAGCCGTTACAAAAAAACTAGCCGTTATTCAAACTAGCCGTTACAAAAAAACTAGCCGTTATTCAAACTAGCCGTTACAAAAAACTAGCCGTTATGTTGTCTCCTATATATAATCTTAACACAAGAACATTTTCCCATTCTCTCATATTCTCTCATATTTTCTCATTCTCTCATATTCTAATGGATTCAAATCGTTCGGACGACTTGAATAGTCACTTATGGCAATTCATGTATGATGAACTTATGGATGACACTGATATAGAATGGATGAGGTCAGCACTTGAGAGGCAAAGGCAACCACAAGCCGATAACACTACTAGGCGCAGACGTACAAGAACTGTAGTAGATCGGAATCGTCAACAAGGAGCTAACTGTCTGTTCAATGACTACTTCTCTGAAACTCCGGTGTACACAGAGGCTCAATTCCGATGAAGGTTCCGAATGCGAAGACATGTGTTCCTTCGAGTTGTAGAAGCCCTTGGCAACCATGATGAGTATTTCCAGACGAGGGTTGATGCGGCTGGTAGAGTGGGTCTTTCACCTTTGCAAAAGTGCACTGCTGCTATTCGTATATTAGCATATGGATCACGTGCTGACAGTGTAGATGACTATATTAGAATTGGTGAAACTACTGCATTGGAATGCTTAGAGAGATTTGTAAGGGGTGTGAATGAGATTTTTGGGGCTGAGTATTTGCGAAGGCCTAACAACAGTGACATTGAACGCTTACTGCAAATAGGGGAGGTACGTGGCTTTCCTGGTATGTTGGGTTCTATTGATTGTATGCATTGGGAATGGAAAAATTGTCCGGTTGCGTGGAAAGGACAATTTTCTCGAGGTGATCATGCCAAACCCACCATCATGCTTGAAGCCGTGGCATCACAAGACTTATGGATATGGCATGCATTTTTTGGCATTGCGGGTTCAAACAACGACATTAACGTGTTAAACCAATCCAATGTGTTTAATGATGTTTTAGAAGCACAAGCTCCTGCGGTGCAATATACAGTGAATAGAACCTCATATAATATGGGGTACTATTTAGCAGATGGTATTTATCCGGAGTGGGCAACATTTGTTAAGACCATCCCAATGCCGCAAGGAGAAAAAAGAAAATTATTTGCCCAACATCAAGAATCAGCAAGAAAGGATGTGGAACGGGCGTTTGGAGTGCTCCAATCTCGTTTCGCGATTGTACGTGGTCCATCATGTTCTTGGCACATTGATACAATGAAACATATAATGTATGCATGTATAATATTGCATAACATGATTGTTGAAGACGAACGGGACACATATACTGGTAATTATGATTATGATCATGGAGAGAATGACATCTCAACATGTGAGGTAACTAACGGTCCCCATCCAGATTTTGCAACATACCTGCAAAGGAGAGCACATCTTCGTGGAAGACAAATTCATCATCAACTTCAAGCAGACTTGGTGGAACATGTTTGGGAACGTTTCAATTGTGACAATAGTCAAAATTAGTTTTTATATTTATTATTTCTTATGTTTATTTAATATTATGTATTTCTCATCATTTTACCTTTTTGTGATAAATAAATTAAATTTGCAATGTTTATTTATTTTTTGAATTTCTATTTTTTAAAATCAGAATATATATATGAATTAATATTTTAATTTGAATTAAAAATATTTTTAAAATTAAAATATAAATATTTAATGTACATTGTGGGACCCACTTAAGCAACCCATTTTAAGCAACACCCATTGGAGTAAAAACAAGTGGGTGTTGCTTAAAGTCTATGTGGCATTATGGGACCCACTTAAACAACTTAAGCTACCCAAATTAAGCAACCCCATTGTGGGTGCTCTAACCAACATCATGTGCTTCTTACCTTCTTCCCTGTACCTACGGTTGTACAAATACCATAGAATGGTTGTACTACTTTAAATGGAAAGTTTTTATCTCCCATTGGTGCTACAAGTGGTACAGATGATATGTTGAAAGCGCGGGGTTATCTCCACCCACCCCTTTTCCCCCTCTAATGATAAAAAAAAATGGAAAGTTTTTTTTTTTATAAACTTAAATGGAAAGTTAATACAGCGCGATAAGATTTTTTTGTGCCAATGAGTTTTGTTGGTCAAAATTTTTTAAAAGTCTTAAATAACTTTTTTTATCTATAAAATATATACTCCCTCCGGTTCAAAACAATGATAGTTTAAAGTTGACACACAGATTAAGAAATAATTAATTGGACAAATATTAGACTAAAATATCTCTATTTATTATTCATCATTCTCAACTACCCTAATTATTTATCCGCTCAAAACTATAATTATACTACGGATATAATTGAAAAAAGTGGTAAATTATCTCTTGAAATCATAAAATAACCAAAGTTTTGAGACGAAAATAAAAAAACTAAAACGATCAAAGATTTGAACTGGAGAGGTATATTTTTATTTTAGTCCCCGTAAAATTTACTTTACTAATTGTGTCTCTATTAAATTTTTTCTTCTTCTAGTCTTCCTCGATAACTTTGGTTTGTTAACGCCAAATTTATAGAATTAAAAGAATAAAATTTTAATTTTATAGGAACTATACATATTGTTATATCATATTTAAGGGACTAAAAGCAAGAAAATTTTTGTCCCTGTAAAACTTTAGATTGAATTAAATATGTTTCTAGCTAGTCCCTCTAAATAGGGCAAAATTTAGTTTTGGTCACTCAATTTTAAAACATATTATTCTAACCTCTCATTTTTTGAAATATGCTACATGTAATTCTTCAATAGGCATAATCTCTCAATATCCTTAATAGGGACTACATGTGGTCCATTTAAAAAAGTAAGAGACCAAAATAAGACATTTTAAAATCCAGAGTCCATAAACAATTGCTCTACTTCAATGGACTAAAAACATATTTAATCCATTATAATTTTATTCTTTCACCTCTTGCTATTTCGGCCAAGGAAGCGATGGGAACTAAAAGAATAAAAGTTAATGAGGAAAGAAATAGTAAAATCTTTTTATGAGGATCAAAATGAAAAATATACAAATTACAGAGACTAAAAAATTATTTAAACCAGTTTAAAAATAAAAAGAGTTAAATATGTTTTTAATCACCGTAAAATGAACAAATTTTAATTTTGATTCCTGCAAGATTTTATTTTTGATTTAAAATCACTCCCTAACAATCATTTTGGATAAATATTATGTAGTTGAGTTAACTGTCATTTTGGTCCCTGAAACTGTAATACGATTTCATTTAGGTCCCTGAAACTAACGAAAAGGCAATTTAGTCCCTGAAATTGTAAAACGTCGGTCAAATTAGTCCCTAAAATTGTAAAACGACGGACTAACTTGACCGTCGTTTTACAATTTTAGGGACTAACTTGACCGACGTTTTACAATTTCAGGGACTAAATTGCCTTTTAGTTAGTTTCAGGGACCTAAGTGAGACTGTTTCACAATTTCAGGGACTAAAATGACAGTTAACTCTATGTAGTTTCTATCTCAATTAGATATAAATTTGACCATTATAAACATGTCTCAGGTAGATAGATATAAATTTGACCATTATAAACATGTCTCAGGTAGATAGTTTCTTTGTGGCCGCGTAGGCCAGCCAAAGGGTAACACAAAGACACGCAAAGGTCCTAGCACAGGGTTAGAATTCTAGCTCTTCCATAATGTAATCTCACCTAATTAGAACTTGTCCTTAGAAATGTGAAGGTTCACAAGATCTTTATGTCCATCTAAAAAGAAATAAAGGTGAAAAATTGAATTTGAATATTTAATTAGCACAAATTCATGTATTCATCACAGTAGGTTTAAAATGGAATGGATGTAGCTAGAGATTAGTCATTTCCAATTGAATTCTCCCTAAATACATAATATACATGACATGATATTTTTTTTCACATTTGAATCAATTTTTAATAAAAAAATCTAAAGTTAAGGATTTCTCCATAGGTAATGTTGCTCCAACACCCAACGAAATAGTTAAGACAACATTAAATTTTCGAAGTTAGTTTTAATTGATAGCTTTTGAATAAATTTTTTTGTTCATTCGAATTGGCGGTGGATTCTATTGTTTTCTTCTTTAATTTCTGCATTTCACTTATTATAAATTCCAGTAAATAACAAACTTCCCAGTTACAAATAAAGAAGCAGGAACGCATTCAAAAATGATAAATATGGGTTCTATAACTTGTAGTAGGACATATCTAAATCGAAAATCTTAATATTAATATTATCTTCATAAACTGCAATACAGGAAGAAAAACAGGGGAAGTAACAGACACGAGAGATGGGTTATTGATGGTGCAAACATTCAAGAATCATGTTCATGACTTTGGAGCCTCTCAGCTACTTGGCTCATGCTGGGTCTTGTGTCTTTCTCTTCCTCTACACAATCCAAAGCCACCGTTGCCAGAGTCTCCATTTGAAGTGTGTCATAGTTTGATCCCATTAATGCAGGGTCAACAATCTGTTCCACCCAAGACCCCACTTCTGATCCTTTGGTCCTTTTCTCCCTCACCCACGTCACCAACCTCTCGTGATTCGATTCTGCTGCATCTGAGATTTTGATACCCGTCATTGGGCTCCTTCCAGTTATCAACTCCAGGACAACAATTCCATAGCTATAAACATCCACCTTGGAAGTGATTGGCAAGTTGAAAATCCATTCCGGTGCCATGTATCCCCTTGTCCCTCTTATCCTTGAGAAGTTTGAATTGTTGGCATTGTTCCTATGCAGAAGCTTGGACAAGCCAAAATCCGCCACCTTGGGTTGAAAATCACAGTCAAGAAGTATGTTTTGGGGCTTTATATCACAATGCAAGATCCACTCCAAGCATTCTTCATGTAGATATGCCAGTCCCCTTGCTGTTCCAATAGCAATGTTATACCTCTTACCCCAATCAAGAGCGCTTGATTTGAGACTCTCAGCTAAAGAACCATTTTCCATGTACTCATAAACCAGCAACCTGTGTTCGCCCTCTACACAGTACCCCCACATGCCAATTAAGTTCATGTGGTTAAGCCTTCCAATGATGCTCACTTCAGCAAGGAACTCACTCTCTCCTTCCAATTGGTTTGCTTCATGTAGCTGCTTTATTGCTGCAACTCTATCATCTGATAATGTTCCCTTATAGACAATTCCACCAGCACCCCTTCCAATCTCTTGACTGAAACCTTTTGTGGCTTGTTTCAGTTCGGAGTAACTGAATTTCTGAAATCCCGTTGCTGCTGCAAGAACATACCCTTGTTTATCTGCGCCAAACTGTTTAGCATTCCTAAATAAGAAACACCACACCAGAAAGAAGCACACGACCTCAATTCCTCCCAAGCCACTCGCAAACCAACGCATGAACTTCACCGATCCCTTTTTGTTTGCTTTGACGTATGATCTCTCCAGTTGTTTTTCTCCAATATTTCTGGAACAAGCCAATCCGTTATCGTCCTGCACGGGGTTCTCATGAATGGAATTAAAAGCAACAACACTGCTTTTGGGCAATCGCAAGAAGAGTGATGCATTGAAATTTGGTGAGTGATGGCCATTTAGCAATTGCGTCTTTGGGTAACAACTATAGACATGCTTGTCCACCTGAAAGCGGTACTGGAAGCCTACGCATTTGCACAGCCGCAAGCACAAATGCTTACACTGTTTAAAGGTGTAATTTTGAAAGTAGCCAAAGTCGTAACCATAAAACTCTACACGGGGTAAGTTTTGGAATCTCGACTCTGTCTTGCATGAAAGTTGGAAGGTTGGTTTGCACCCCTGAGACCAGTCTTGATTATCGAGCCTGCTATAGCCTGGAAGACACGAACACTTTCTACCGCTTCTTGGGTTGTAACTGCAAGTGCTATTGGGCCCACAAATCCCATGAATCTGACATGGTTGTTGGTGGACTTGCACTGAGACTGACCACTTCTCATCTCCATTAATATCTAATTTCCGGCTATAAACACGAACATTACCATCGTGATCAAGTGTCAATCTTCGTTGGAGCACTGTCCCATAATCACTTGCCGTTAAAGTGAAGTCATCTGAAGAACTGAAGTTCCCCAAAAGATCTAGTGTTGCAACCCTGCTGCTGTTGTACGTGGATCTACCAGCTTCCCAGCTCACAAGCCATGGAGGTGGCCAGTACACGCTGGAAACGTGAGGGCCTTCGTAGAGAAGACGGAGGACGTTGTCGTTGTCGAAGAAGAGCTTGTAGAAACCAGAGGAATAGTTCCCCTCGCTTCTGGAAGAAACAAGCTTCGTGTACCTCGTGAGACTTTGCTCCGGAAGTAGCGTGTCCGTTGGAAAATCGAAGCTCTGCCAAAGAACAGAACCATTGTTGCTCTGTTCACGCAGAACGAGGTTCCCGTTGCTGTGCAAAACCAGTTCAAGTGGTTTTTCTGAGGCGGTGTTTGTGGACCACACGTTGGACTGGCCTGCGTCATATAAGACGAGGTTACCGGTTTTGAGAAGGGAGAGGGTGGAGCGTTTTCGGTTCACCGGTTGGTCCCGGTTTGCCATCCAAACAAGGGTGGCATCTTGGGTGAACCATATGGCGAAGGAATAAGCGTTGTCGCCTACGGGATAAAAACCCGCGGTGAATATGTTGTTGGGTGAGACTATTACGTCTTCTTCGTGCTTCTCCACGGAGAGTGAGAATGAGGAAGAGGAGTGTTGAAAATGAAAAAGCAAAAAGAGGAGAGTAATCAAGAAAGAATTAGAGGCCACTCGCATCATGTTTTTGTAGCTGTTATGATCTGCTCGTGTTGCTGCTCTAGGCCGAATGATTTTGGTATGATCGTATACTATAAATAGAAAGAAAAATGGTTCTTGAACATGAAGAGAGAGCGTTTTTTTTGGGGCGTTTGAATAGAGAAGGAAATAAAAATAAAACATTGGTGATGACTGTTGACTACTTGACTTCGTACAGTTTCACTGGACCCAATCAAAATTAAAATTATTAATTGGAGTTGCATAATTGTTTTTTATTTTCTGAGTGTTATCGTATCACGTTAATCCAATTGCAAGCAAGCTACTATAAAATGCAACTCCTTAATAACTTAATATAGGTCTTATAGATATATTTTTTTAATGTTTTAATGGGTCCTACTCTAGAGAAATTATAATTTGATGTTAAAAACTGATTGTTTGTGGAAGAATCGTTTTTAGTTTTTACATATAAAATGCTAGCTCAATCTACTCCAATAATAATAAAACTGAATAAAAATTTGTTCTTTAGTTTAAGAAATTCATGAGCAAATATCCCACCGGTCATCTTTGCATTCTTGTCACGTTCGTTGTTCAACTTTCCCCTCTGCCTTGTCACTTGTGACAAATGCGGAAGATTCTGCCGTGTAGGAGGGAGGCGAACTTCCAGTACTATCAGTGAATTTTCGGTTTTCAATTATTGTCCATTTTTGTTTGGGGCGGTTTCTACAGTGGATCACCTTTGTAGGTGATTTATGGTGGACCACTAATTATAACCGTTAGATTCATCTAGCCTTTGCAGTTCTCACCAAATCTATTGGTAGATCCTCTGCACCAAATCCTCCCCGGCCCTAACCAAAATGCAGCTCCTTTGTCATCCTCCTCGACGAAAATAGAAACAATGATTTTCAACCATCCCCCTCCTCGGCCCTTGCCGGAACACAGTGTTCTTCCTCCTCGTCATCGAGCATCGGTGCCACCGACCTATTGTCGGCGTTGCTCTTCCCGATCAACCTCTTTGTGGGCTTTGACCTTGTACCCTACTGGAGCAGCAACATGCAGGGATAGAAATTGTAGTGAGGAAGAGACTTAATTACAATAATTTAGATAATTAAAGAATTAAATTCACTCAATTAGAAGTTAAAAAATCAAAATTGTACAATTATAATAATTAAAGGTCTAAAAATACAATTAAATCTAGTTTAAAATCGTGAGTAGAATATGTTAGAATTTTTTTTTTTGGTCAACGTATGTTAAAATTTCTAAACCAATACTTTTAACATACTTGTTAATCAAGCCTATATATATTTTATTCTCTTTGTTTTTTTTTTACTTTTTTGGACAAAGTAAATCAATGACTTAGGACGCAATCACTCTGTCAATCCAAGTCCTCTGTCAATGTCATGAATGACATATCCGATAGTAATGGAGATGTATTAATTCCCTGACGCGTTATAATAAATTCCAACCAAATGAGCACGTACCCTTTCTCTTTTTTTATTCTTTTTTTTTTTGGTGAATGTGGAGGGGAACTTTTTGCGTTATAGCAAAGAATATTTCACTATAAGATGGAGATTAATTATCTGCAAGAGTTTGTTTGGTATTTTTAATGGGTGATATCTCTCTCAATTAAATTTTTTTTTATATTTAAAGCTCAAATCTAATACTTTAATTAAGGGATAGAAATTGATATGAAGCCATGAGCACATACCCTTAAATTAAGTTTTTCAACTGTTTTCTGATAGAATATAAATTTTGTGAATGTGACTCGTACCTCCCTTAGGGGATATTTTGAAAAGAGAAGTGATCAATGGACCACTACACACCCCCACAACACCTAAAGACAATGAAAAAAATGAAAGTTTGGAGTGTGTAGTGGGTGTATTTTAGGGTTCATATAACATTTTGCTTTTGAAAATGACAATTTGGTTGAGCAATTAAAAGTGAACTTTTTATCGAAAAGTATTGTATTTAATATTACTGATGCATCATAAGATTTGTTTTTTAATAATTTTTTATTTCTTAATTCTTTAAGGGAAATATTACATAGACACCCAAGAGCTATACACACTTAGAGAGATAAAGAGAGGGGTGAGAGATAAGTGATAGATATAATAGGTGATATGATGTGATAAAAGGATAAATATTGAAAGAGATGAGAGGTATTAGATGGGTGTAGAAAATTAGTAGGTATCCAAATATCATCACCGATTCTTTAATCAGTACATTAAAGATAGTCATCACTCGTCACTCATTAGAACTATGGTTTTTGCATACTTACCTATTTTCAACACTCATAATATTTCTTTTCCCTTTTAACTCTCTTAGGAATGAGAGGAGGAGGAAAGGAGATAGCGAGAATTGAGATGAAATCTCAAATGGAATCATATTGAATAATATGCAGTATCAGTAGAATTGTGCAACAATAAAAATGATGGAAATAACAGAGACAGGAAGAGGAGAGATTGCATTGCAAAAAATTGTCTCCAGTTACCATGTTAATTGTTAAGTAACAGAACAGAAGATAAAAGTGTAGAAGGTGATTGACAGAAAATGCTCATTGCATGACTCATTCATTGATCGAGTACACATTTATATCACAAAAGAGCCAACATAAACAACAACGGAATGCCTAATATATATCTGATAATTAACAAGTAACTTAACTAGTAACAGAGAACTTAAGTTAGTAATGGTAAAAAATAGCAAAGGAAAAAAATACCGTGGCTTGATTCTCAACCACCAAGGTCAGTTTTTGTATGTATATCTCTAGGGAGTTATCTATCTGTTTCACATTCACTCAAGCAGATGGTGGAATGGAAAAAATTGTTTCTGGAATATGTGATAATGGTGAGAGGCAAAAATACGATAGGGAGGTGCCCCCTGGTACTCAAAAGCAATCCATAAGATTATTCTCTCCAGCTAAGTATATTTTGAAAAACTATTAAAAAGAAAGCCACATATAATCTTAAAAATAAGGGTAATGGCCCATGGACCACCACCTCACACCCATAACACACTTCTCACTTCATTGGAATGGAGTGTGTGATGGGTGGTGGGGTGTTCACCTATCGCTACCCTAAAAATAAACTAAACTCCTGAAAGATCTATGAGCTATAATGTCATAATACAGATCCTACATAAAATAACTTCATTTTCAATTTTTTGACATGAGTGTGATCGTAAGACAGGTGGAGATTGGCTTCTTTGTTGTCTTATGTAGTCTATATCCTAAAATGCATGCGATGGAATACATTGTTGATGTTACCAATTAATCAGTCTCAAAGAAACTATCGTGTTAATGGGGCAAATCATTATTGTTTCGACTATGAACCAGACTGGTCAAACAGTACTTGGATTGCAAAACAATAGTAGCACTTGATGTTATAACAATATTGTACATCATGAATCAAAGTATCATATCATAAACAATTAGGGCACGTTTTTTTTTAAGATTAAAAAAATGATTTTTATTTAAATTAATTTAGTGTAAACGGGGACCAAAAGAAAAAGATAGAGAAAGAAGCTCACTCCCTCACAGCTCAAAGATGAAATGAAATGTAAGAGCAGTATGTTGGAAGAACATCAAGCCTATGCCACACCCTCAGTTATGGAATCTGTGAAATTAAGCGGACACGTGGTGGCCATGCCTTACCCAAGTCAAGGACACGTCAACCCCATGATGAGTCTCTGCAAACTAAATTGCATCATCATCTTCAACAATTCTAATCACCTTCGTGGTCACGCAAGAGTGGCTCGGTGACATCGCCTCCGAGCCTAAGCCTTAAAAACATTCGACTCGCAGCCATCCCCAACGACGTCGTTCCACTCCAGTCTCAGATAGGTGCTGACATCCCCGCCTTCTTCCGAGCCGCCGTCACCAACATGGAAGCTCCCTTCGACAATCTCTGTAAAAACTGAAAACAGAGAAATGGAAAAGACACAAAATGAAAGAGCATTGTGCTCATATTCATTAATCAGATAAAATGAGAAATGAATTACCCTCTTACTTAAACTGAACTACAGCACTGAGTATATATACAATAAAAACTGAGTATATATACAATAAAAAACTAACTACAGTAAGGTTTAATTAACCCCAGTAAATTAACCAATTAACTACAGTAAGACTGACTTATTTACATAGTTTACAATCTCCTCCGTCGCCTTCAGCCTCCCGCCACCGCCATCATCGGGGACGTTGAGTTGCGGTTCCCTGTCGCTGTTGCCCGCCGGAGAAACATACCGGTGGCGCTGCTTTGGACCATGCCGGCTTCTTTTTACCTCATGTTGCATCAACTGGGAAGCGTGGCCCTTTGAAGGCTAATCTTCTAGGTAAAGTTCCTTATGCAACCGTAATTAATTAACCTGAGTTTGGGTAACCCTTTCCTAACCAGACGTTAGATTATTTTAATTTATATTGGCTTAAATATGTTTTTGTCCTTTAAAAATTGCCAAATTTGAATTTAGTCCTTTAAAAATAAGTCAAACTTTTTTAGTCATTTAAATATATTTTTTTATTTAGATCCTTTAAGTGAGTTAACTTGCTACGTGGCACATTATGACTCAATCATCATTCCTACATGGCACGAAACGCTGACGTGACAATATTAACTTTTAAATTTAGTTCCTATAAAAAATGAGTTTTAATTTTAGTCTATCTAAAAAGTGAGTTTTTATTTTAATCCTTCTGTCTTTCTTCTTCCTCCTCCACCACCCCCTCCTCCTCTAATGGCTTCCTCCTCCCATGGCTTCCCCCACCTTCCCCCCCACCCACTCCCTCCTCCCATGGCTTCCACCCCCATCTTCCCGTTCGTTCCAATCACTGCCCTTCTCTCAATTCCTTTCTGTTACCAGTATCATACACACACACTGAATTCATCTCCGATTATTACCTAACAAGTTGATAGTGACAACAATCAAACAAAAGCAACCATTTAAAAATGAACAACACATACTAGGTCATGAAGATCAAAGCAAACAAAACCTAAAAGTATCAATGGAAGTTTGAACTCAGTTGATGTGCTTTGGTCCCTATAAAAATTATAGTTTTTTATTTTAGTCCTTATAAACATGCAATGTTCATATAATAGTCCCTATACATATAATTCATTTTGAGTTTCATTTTGAGTTTAATCCTTACTAAAATGTTAAACTCAACATAAGGTCCTGACGTCATTTTCTCCTTCGAATAGCAATATTGTTTCATCCACGATGAACCTTAACAGTTTCAAGCTAGATTTCTCTCACGTGGTGCTTCGATCACTGCAATTTGTTTAGGGCTTTTGTTTCCCATGATATATCGACCAACATACTAAAATTTAACAAGTTTTCATCAATCGGATTGAGAGATATTAATCGTTTTGTCGTGGTTCATGTTCTTCGAAAACCCAGATCTCATTCCCGACTTCAAACAATTAGATCAACGATTTGGAAAATTAGTTTGGGTGATCTCTTTAGTATTTCAAATCTATCAAAACCCTTAAGAGTTTGTCCAATTTGATGCCAAGAAGGTGGGAGAGGAGGGGGAAGCCATTGGAGGAGCGGGGAGGGGGAGGAAGGAGAAAGGCGGTGGAACTAAAATCAAAACTCACTTTTTAGAGGGACTAAATTCAAAAGTTAATATTGGCACGTCAGCGTTTCGTGCCACGTAGAAATGATGACTGGGTCATAATGTACCACGTAGCAAGTCAACTCACTTAAAAGATTTAAATCAAACAAAAAAATATTTAAAGGACTAAAAAATTTTAACTTATTTTTAAAGGACCAAACTCAAATTTGGCAATTTTTAAAGGACTAAAAACATAATTAAACCATTTATATTTAACGAATGATTTTATGTAAAAGTTTATTTAATATAAAATTCTCGTTCAAGGTAAAAGTAAATGGGCAATTATTTTATTTTTTGTGATTTCATACTCACATTTGACACTCTCAAAAGTATATCTAAATATGTAATTGACATTATAACATTCTTGTTTAGTTTAATGGACAACAGAAAAATTAATATTTAAATTAGAAATTACATACTTCAACATTGGATTTTCAATTTTGAATTATTATTTTCCGAAAACAAATTACTGGTTCATTTAGCAATACTTGATAAATTATTATACGAAGTTCTGATTTTGTCAAATTACTTGAGCAAATTTTACTTTTTTTTTTGGTCAATAGCAAATTTTACTTTCTATTACATCATTTTTTTAGCTACAATGGGGCCTGGGACCTTGCCCCTAGCTTCCACCAAAAAAAAACGGGGCCTGGGGCCAAACCCCTTCTATTACATCATTAACACCAAAAGTGTTATCATATTTTTTTTAATGTTCTACGTTGTATAAGATTTGGTAATTAAAAAAAATTATGAATTGCTAAATGATTAAAAGTGAATCTCCAAATTTAAGATAATTTGACACAAGTGGAATTGAAGCGGATAACTCACAATGTAGTGTAATTATTACAAAAAAATGTTTCTATTCCTGATGTTTGGATTTTCTCGGCTCACAATGATGTAGATGATGATGGAGAGCATATACCAGGAATTTCTTCAGCACAATTAGCTGATCTTCGAGTAGTGCTGCATCAAAACGACTTGAGGTTTTTGCAACTTGCTTTGGAATGCATTTCAGCAGTACCAAAAGCAGATTGTCTTATAGTGAATACAATTCAAGAGCTGGAAGCTGAAGCAATTAATTCTTTGAAAGCTTTGTTCCCCTTTCCAATTTATCCCATTGCCTTTCATTCAGCAGACAACACTCATCACAGCTTCGACTACTTAAATTGGCTAGATTCTCAGCCAGCAATGTCAGTGTTGTACATTTCTCTGGGCAGTTTCCTTTCTGTGTCTCGTGCCCAAATGAATGAAATTGTTTCAGCTTTAAACACGAGTGGTGTTCCTTACTTTTGGGTGGCTCGTGGAGAAGCTTCTTGGTTAAAAGAGAAATGTGGGGATAGGGGTTGTGTGGTGCCTTGGTGTGACCAATGGAAGGTTTTGTCTCATCCTTCTGTGGGTGGGTTTTGGAGCCATTGTGGGTGGAATTCCACTCTGGAAGCTATTTTTGCTGGTGTTCCAATGCTGACATACCCTCTATTCTTTGACCAAGTCCCAAATAGTAGGCAAATTTTGGAAGAATGGAAGAATGGGTGGGAGTTAAAAAGATCAGAGTTGGGAAGTGATGAATTATTAACACAGGAACAAATATTGGAAGTGATTAGGAAGTTTATGGATCTTGGAAGTGGGAAGGGTAAAGAAATCAGAGACAGGGAACTGGAACTTAAGGGCACATGTGACCGAGCAGTTGCAGAAGGTGGATCCTCTCATATGAACCTCGATGTATTTATAAGAGTTTTTATGTGTTCAAGGGCATTGAGCAGGATGAAGCTCTTGTTCCTTTGTGACAAGTGCAAAATTGGAAGACAGAAGAGGTAATATGTACATTTATTTGGTTGAGCTTAAAATAGGAAGATAAAAAGTAGAAATGTGTAAATTATTGTTATTATTATTATTATATATAACATTCTAAAGACGCTAAATTAACTCTGGAAAAAAAATACCAAACCATGTTTCCTGTATCCTTATCATTGGTTCTCCAATTCTAACAATGCCAACTATAAAATAAGGGGAAAAGAGGAAGTAGAACAGGGGAAATAACTGCCATGAGACTATGAGAGATGGTTATTCACTGTGCAAACCATCAACAATCATGTTCATGACTTTGGAGCCTCTCAACAACTTGACTCATGCTGGGTCTCGCATCTTTCTCCTCTGCTACACAATCCAAAGCCACCGTTGCCAAATTCTCCATTTGAACTTTGTCATAATTTGATCCCAATGCAGGGTCAACGATTTGTTCCACCCAAGATCCAGCTTTTGCTCCTTTCCTCCTTTTCTCCCTCACCCATGTCACCAACCTCTCATAATGTGACTCTTCTCCATCTGTGATTTGGATACTTGTCGTTGGGCTCTTTCCAGTAATAATCTCCAAGACCACAATTCCATAACTATAAACATCCACCTTGGAAGTGATTGGCAAGTTGAAAACCCATTCCGGTGCCATGTAACCTCTTGTTCCTCTTATCATGGAGAAGTTTGAATTGTCAAGGTTGTTCCGATTCAGAAGCTTAGAAAAGCCAAAATCGGCTACCTTGGGTTGAAAACCGCAGTCAAGGAGTATGTTCTGGGGCTTTATATCACAATGCAAAATCCACTCCAAGCATTCTTCATGTAAGTATGCTAGACACCTTGCTGTTCCAAGAGCAATGTTATACCTCTTCCCCCAATCAAGAGCGCTTGATTTGAGATTCTCAGCTAAAGAACCATTTTCCATGTACTCATAGACCAGCAACCTATGCTTGCCCTCAGCACAGTACCCCCACATGCCAATTAAGTTCATGTGGTTAAGCCTTCCAATGATGCTTACTTCAGCTAGGAACTCACTCTCTCCTTGGTTTGCCTCATGCAGTCGCTTTATTGCAGCAATTCGATTATCTGGTAATGTAGCCTTATACACAGTTCCCCCAGCACCCTTTCCAATCTCTTCACTGAAACCTTTTGTGGCTTGTTTCAGCTCAGAGTAACTGAATTTCCGGAACCCAGTTGCTGCTGCAAGAACATACCCGTGTTTGTCCCCACCAGAGTGTTTACTGTTCCTAAATAAGGACCACCACACCATAAAGAAGCACACGACCTCAATTCCTCCAAAGCCAATTGTAAACCAAAGAATGAACTTCACTGATCCATTCTCTTTGGCTTTGACATATGGTCTCTCCAGTTGTTTCACTCCATTTCTCAAACAACCCAAGCCATTATTTTCACCATCGGGGTTCTCATCTAACAAAGCAGCATTGCTTTTCGGCAATCGCAAGTAGATTGATCCCGTGAAACCCTCTGAACGATGGCCATTTAGCAATTGTGTCTTTGGATAACACTCAAAGACACCACTTTGAATCGAAAAGGTGTACTGGAAGGCCTTGCATTCACACAACCCCAAACACAGACTCTCACATTCTTCATAGGTCTTATTTAGAAAGAACGAATAATCGTATCCATAGAAATCTACACTATGAAAGACTTGGAAGCGAGACTCACTCTTATTGTTGTGGCATGAGAGTTGGAAATTTGGTTTACAACCTTGAGACCAATCTTGATCATCGACCCAGCTATACTCTGGAAGGCAAGTACACTTTCTACCCATTGTTGGTTCATAACTGCAAATGCTATTGGGTCCACAAATCCCGTGCATAAAACAAGGCTGTTGTTTGAATTGCCCCGACACCAGCCACTTCTCTTCTCTGTTTCCCCTGCTGCTATAGACACGAACGTTACCATCATAATCAAGGGTGAGTCTTCGTTGGATCAATGTCCCATAATCAGAAGTGCTGTAAGTGAAGCCATCGGAAGAACGAAAGTTCCCAAACCGATCCAGTGTCGCAATCCTGCTGCTGTTGTAAGTGGATCTACCGTTACCCAATTGGTTGCTCACAAGCCATGGATCTGGCCAGTAAACACTGGAAACGCGAGGGCCTTCGTAGAGAAGACGGAGAACGTTGTCGTTGTCGAAGAAGAGCTTGTAGAAACCAGAGGAATAGTTCCCCTCGCTTCTTGAGGAAACGAGTTTCTCAAACCGGGTGAGAGTTTGCTCTGGAAGGAGCGTGTCCGTTGGGAAATCGAAGCTTTGCCACAGAACAGAACCATTATTGCTCTGTTCCCGCAGAACGAGGTTCCCGTTGTTGTGCAAAACCAGTTCAAGCGGTTCTTTTGAGGCGGTGTTTGAGGACCAAACGTTGAACTGGCCTGCGTCGGTTAAGATGAGGTTACCGGTTTTGAGAAGGGAAAGGGTGGAGCGTTTTCCGTTCACCGGTTGGTCCCGGTTTGCCATCCAAACAACGGTGGCATCTTGAGTGAACCATATGGCGAAGGAATAAGCGTTGTCCCCTACGGGATAAAAGCCTGCGGTGAATATGTTGTTGGGTGAGACTATTACGTCTTCTTCGTGCTTCTCCACGGAGAGTGTGAGTGATGATGATGAATGCTGAAAATGGAAAAGCAAGATAAGCAGGGCCAATGAGATTGAGGAGGAGGCCATTCCCATGCTACGCTCGCTAGTGCCGTAGTTGTCAACGATGAATTATTATTTCGCTAATATTATCAGATAAATAGAGCATCGTCTTAGTCATGACGAATGAAACATGAGGATTTCATGAGGGTGCCGTTTGCGCGTTGATGTTATTATCAGTACAACAATGGGAAAACGTGAGACTTCAGAAGACGGAAAAGGAAGATATTTTATTTTTCCCGAGCAATTATTGTGGGACACTGGATATTCAAATAATTTTAATACGACATTTGTGATTTGTTATTATTTTAATTAATTATTATTTTGATATTTTTAAACTTATAGTGGTCCACTTGTTTCCGGTGGCTGCCTTTGTTGATCGGTTGTGTTCGTAATTTCCCCTATCATAAGTCCATTTTGCCCGCAGCCTCTATCTTCTAACCCATGTGGCGGAATCTCGTGCCGCGTAGGGTTGTGATTTCCCATTTTAAACTAGACTAAGTATGGACCCGCGCTGTGCGGTTGGATTTGATTATTTTTTTTGCATTAGTTTATAAATATTATAAGTTATATTATTATAGATAATTATAGAGATGAATAGTTATAATAATATTTGATTATTTGTTTCAATTGTTATAAGTAAAGTTTGTTATTAGTTAAGGGAGAAGAAGATAGGCGTTTTTTGGTAGATTAAATGCTTAATATTTTGTTAACCAATATTATTGAGAAGGTTTTGCCAATTTTTATTTTTTTTATTTTTGATTTATTGGTATTGTTGAAAATTTTTCTTACGGTCATTGATTTGTCAATGATAATATATTATTTAATTTTTTTAAATTTTAATTACAATTTTTCAATTTAGACAAGTCATGTTATTTGTATAAAGAGATATTGAATTAAAATGTTAACTACTTTTGGACTTTATTTAGATAATCGTTAAGTCATAAATGAATAAAATATTAAAAATATTTGTATTTTTTATTTTAAAGATAAAATTCATAAGATTAATAAAGCATTTGACATTTTGTGTTTAGAATAGTAAAGAAATATTTATTTGGGGAAAGGAAATGTAGTATGCAATATTTTCTATTGAAGTTTTGCGAAAGCGTTAACATTTTTAATTCTTATTCGGTTGTGTTGTATTTTGTACTCTGTTCTTCATATGAGGATGTTATATCAACTGTATTGTATCTTTGGCTTGCGCTTGAAAACTGGTTGTTCTTCTTCGTCATTTTGTTCGTATTATCCTTGTATTGATTCTTTTTTGGGAGAAATGAGCTCCTTGTTAATAAAACAATGTCAGTAATGGATTTGAAAACAACATTTGATTTTTGTTTTTGAATTCTATTATCTGCTTGATTGGTTTATTGTGAGATTGCATTTGGAACAAAGGTCGTTGTGACTATATAGTTTTGTGAACCTTCTTTCAAGTTGTGGTCCTAATAATTGTGAGGTTGTTATTACAAGAAAGTTTGACATTTGTGGTAAAAAAAATAGTTAAAAAAAATGGGTGCAAATAATTGGTCAAATTGTGAAAAATAATGAGAGTGACATGTCAGCAATTTTGATGGATAATGATTTATTCTTGTCACTTAGGTGACAATACCAGATCCTGTATTTCTAAAATTATATAATATAAATAGATTGTAGGTTTCCCAAGTGGTCTCCTTGGAGTGTGATTTCCCATTTTAGGTCAGGGGAAAAAAAGGGAGTGGGGGGAGGCGGCAGGAGAAGGAAAAGAAAGTTGGGATTAATAAATGTAATGACACATTTAGGGTTAATCTAATCTAATATTTCATCTTGAACGCCTGAGCCACGGTTTGTGATGCAAATTAGTATGCAGAACATGGAGTACACATTAACATACGGCTCAAATTGATAGAAGTTGGTAGTATTATAAGTGATTTCAATAGTAATCAAGTTTCTTTGTTTTTAAAACCATGTTTGCACCAATGAAGTCCAACTCCTCGGTATTTTAGGAATTAATAAATTCCCAGTTGATTGTCAAATACGACCAGTTGTTAGAGCATGGTTATCCTATTTTTGTTCCCATTCCAATAGTGCAATTCCAGTTCAAAATTCAAAATTTCTTTATACCGTAAAATTTGATTTAGTGTGACTGAAAGGATATATATATATATATAGTCTATTTACTCTTTATCTATTTACTCTTTAAGAAAATAAGGCCCGCTCCTGTACACGTGTCACTGTTCTACACCATTTCAAAAATCAATCCTCCATTTGACATGTGGCTTTGCTTTTCAAAAACCAAAACTAGCTGATTCGGTTATTGTTCTATGCCCTTTCAAAAATTAATCCTCTATTTTAAAAAGTCAAACGCTACAGCTCCGCTATAATATAATAGTTTTTCATTATAATTTTTACTCATTTGTTTGTTTAAATAATTTTTTAAGGATAATATTTTTTTTAATTTTAATTTTATTTTTATCAACAAAATAGTATTTGTTTACGATTTTATTTATTTATTTGTTCTAATGACTTTCTAGGGCAATAAATTTATTTTTCTTTTAATTTAATTTTTGCTACAGTATAACAGTGTTTGCTTACATGTGTCACTCATTAGTTTTTCTAATAACTTTTTACGGGCTATAAATTTATTTTTCTTTCAATTAGTCGTTTTGATCATCAAAATGGTGTTTGCTTACAGGTGTCATTCATTTATTTGTTCTTTATTTTTCTTTTAATTTTATTTTCGACAAGACGGTATTTACTTACAGATTTCACTCATTTATTTATTCCAATAACTTTTTATGAGCAACAAATTTATTTTTCTTTCGGTAGAAAACAAACCCCCTCCACTGCAGTAATATACACCTGTCAGCTCCACATAAAATTGTTCTCAATGCAACACGTGTCAACACATTACAGTCGCTACAATGAACGTTGCAGTTCATGTCAAGTTACAGTATGCTATAGTACCCAAGTCTACTCGCTACAGTGTAACAGTATTTGCTTACAGGTGCCACTTATTTATTTGCTTACGATATTTGTTTTTCAATAAATGAACGCTGCTACAGTGAACGCTGCAGTTCATGTCAAGTTACAGTATGCTACAGTACCCAAGTCTACTCGCTACGGTATAACAATATTTGCTTACAGGTGCCACTTATTTATTTGCTTACGGTATTTGTTTTCCAATAAATTTATTTTTCTTTTAATTTTCTTTTTGTCAGCAAAATGGTATTTGTTTATATATTTCAATAATTTATTTGTTCTTATAACTTTCTATAGGTAATAATTTTATTTTTCTTTCGATTTTATTTTAGATCAGCAAACGACGTTTACTTACAAGTTTCACTCATTTATTTATTACAATAACTTTCTATATGCTATAAATATATTTTTCTTTCAATTTTATTTTCACAACAGTATAACAGTGTTTGCTTACATGTTTTACTCATTTATTTTTTTCAATAACTTTTTACGTGATATAAATTTATTTTTCTTTTGATTTTATTTTTGATCAGCAAAATGGTATTTGCTTGCAGGTTTTGCTCAATTATTTGTTCAAATAACTTTTCCACGTGCAATAAATTTATTTTTATTTTTACTACTATAAATCACTGCAATCTTTTACTCATTTATTTGTTTCAATAACTTCCTACGAGCTATAATTTTTTTTATTTCCATTTTATTCGCTATAGTAATTTCACTCATTTTTTTGTTCCGATAATTTTCTACGGGATATAAATTTATTTTTCTTTCGATTATATTTTCGCTACAGTATTTCACTCATTTATTTGCTCTAATAACTTTCTACTGGGTATAATTTCTTCTTATTTCGATTTTATTTTTGCTATAATATTTTCACTAATTTATTTGTTCAAATAATTTTTTACGGGGTATAAATTTATTTTTCTTTCAATTTTATTTTCGCTATACTAAATCACTATAGTATTTCAAAACTTCCTACATGTTACAATTTTTTTTATTTCGATTTTCTTTTTGCTGCAATAATTTCACTCATATATATTACTCGAATAAACTCCTACGGCCTATAATCTTTTTTATTTCACTTTTATATTTGCTATAGTAATTTTACTCATTTATTTGTTCCAATAATTTTCTATGGGTTATAAATTTAATTTTATTTTCACTATAGTAATTTCACTCACTTATTTGTTTCAATAACTTTTTACGGTGTATACATTTATTTTTCTTTCGATTTTATTTTCGCTATAGTAAATAGCTATAGCAATCGCTACAATATTTTACTCATTTATTTTTTCCAATAACTTTCTATGGGCTATAAATTTTTTATGTTGATTTTATTTTCGTTATATTGAATTGCTACAGTATTTTTACTCATTTATTTATTCCAATAAATTTCTACAGTTTATAAATTTATTTTTCTTTCGATTTTATTTTTACTATAGTAAATTGCTACATTATTTTGTCTCATTCATTTGTTCTACTATGGGCTATGAATTTTTTTATTTGGATTTTATTTGCGTTACACTAAATCGCCACTATAATTTTACTCATTTATTTGTTTCAATAATTTCCTACAAGCTATAATTTTTTTATTTTGATTTTATTTTTACTATAGCAAATTTCTACATTAATTTCACCCATTTATTTGTTTCAATAACTTTCTCTGGCCTATAAATTTATTTTTCTTTCAATTTTATTTTTGCTATAGTAAAATGACTACAATAATTTCATTCATTTATTTGTTCTTATGGGCTATAATTTACTTTTTATTTTATTTTCTATCATCAAAACGGTGTTCACTTACAAGTTTCACTCATTTATTTGTTCCAATAGCTTCCTACGGGCTATAATTTTTTTATTTCCATTTTATTTGCTACAGTGATTTTACTCATTTATTTGTTCGGACAATTTTTTACGGGATACAAATTTATTCTTCTTTCAATTTTTTTTTTGCTACAATATTTCACTCATTTATTTGCTTCAATAACTTTCTACGGGCTATAATTTTTTTATTTTGATTTTATTTTTGCTACAATAATTTTACTCATTTATTTGCCTTAATAACTTTCTACGAGCTATAATTTTTTTATTTTGATTTTATTTTTGCTACGATAATTTCACTCATTTATTTGTTCAAATAATTTTTTACGGGGTATAAATTTATTTTTCTTTCAATTTTATTTTTGTTACAGTAAATCACTACAATATTTCACTCATTTATTTGTCCCAATAACTTCCAATGGGCTACAATTTTTTTCCGATTTTATTTTTGCTACAATAATTTCACTCATATATTTTTACTCCAATAAATTCCTATAGCCTATAATCTTTTTTATTTGGATTTTATTTTCGCTACAGTAATTTCACTTATTTATTTGTTCCAATAATTTTCTATGGGATATAGATTTAATTTTCTTTTGATTTTATTTTCGTTACAGTAATTTCACTCACTTAGTTGTTTCAATAACTTTTTACGGTGTATACATTTATTTTTCTTTCGATTTTGTTTTTACTACAATAAATTGCTACATTATTTTGTCTCATTTATTTGTTCTATTATGGGCTATAAATTTTTTTTATTTGGATTTTATTTTCGCTACACTAAATCGCCACTATATTTTACTCATTTGTTTGTTTCAATAACTTCCTACAAGCTATAATTTTTTCATTTTGATTTTATTTTGGCTATAGCAAATTTCTACATTAATTTCGTCCATTTATTTGTTTCAATAACTTTCTATGGCCTATAAATTTACTTTTCTTTCAATTTTATTTTCACTATAGCAAAATCACTACAATAATTTCACTCATTTAATTGTTCTTATGGGCTATAAATTTATTTTATATTTTATTTTTGTTGGAACCAAATTGGTTAAAAGTGTTTTTAATACAAAAACTCCCTAAGTGATTTTATGGTTTTGATGATAACAAAATGTATTAAGGTTTTTACAAAGGATAATCAATTTGTATTAAGCTGTACAATATATAAATGCTGCCTAACTAAGCTTATTGCAGTCTGCGTCCAATCAGTTCTTCATGACATTGGCTGGCATTCAAAGTGAGCCTTGCGTCCAATGTTGGCACTGGAATGGACACAAGAATTTTGCGTCCAATGTTGGCACTGGAATGGACACAAGAATTCTGCGTCCAATGGTTGAGCAGAAGGAAGAGTTCTGCGTCCAATGTTTCAGCACAAAGGCAAACAATGATTGTGCGTCCAATAAATCAGTATAAGGCACAAGGACAATTCCATACGTCCAATGATCAGAATGCTTATAAGTCCAATGATCAGAACATAAGTCATAAGTCCAATGTTCAGGATGTGCTCTTGACCAAGGTACAGAATGCTGATCGTCCAAAGATAAGTACAAGGCAAGACTGGCATAAGTCCAATGATAAGAACAAGGCAATACTGGCAGAGTCCAATGTTTTTATGAGAAGCAGAATTGCAGTAAGAGTCCAATGATTTTCAAAGGAACAGATTCAGTGAGCGTCCAATGCAGATGAAGGATAAAAGTCCAATGTTCAGTGTGAGCAAGAGTGCAACTCTGCGTCCAATGAAACTGAACAAACAAAAGAACTGCTCTGCGTCCAATGAAATCAGAGTGACAAAGGTACTGTTCTGCGTCCAATAAATAAGAAGGACAACAATATTGCTTTGTGTCCAATGGAACTATAGGGAAATGGTAAAAGTCCAATAACCAGAATGAGGTAATACGTCCAATGTTGCTTTGCAACTAATCATCAGAATGGTAAGCATAAGTATGCGTCCAATGTTTGCATGAGTTCTGTGCAAATTGGTAAGTGCAAAGGTATGCGTCCAATAGATTCTATATGCTGCGTCCAAAACGCAGATTCCATAAACTTGCTATTTACTGCTCATGCATTTAATATGGAACATATTTATTGAGCAAATGATTTGAAATAAATAGCTGTATGCAATGCTTTCTGTACATCTTTGTCAACGTTTGTGAATGTACTTTTGAAAAGCATAAAGTACTGTGGAAAGTGTACTAAGAGAGAGAATGTACTTTTAACTACTCTATATATCTCTGAACACATCTTTCTGCTTTACACAGTGTATTCTCTCTGTCTCAATAAGATATTATTATTAACCACTGTACAATTGAGACTTTGAGTACAGGTTATTTTTAATTTGGGAGAAAGAAACGCAGACATGCACAATGAAGTAGATCTCCTCAGAGCAACGGGAAAATAGCATTAAATGCTATTAGAGAACGGTAACTTTTATGAGAGCTGAAGTTGAGCAACTGAAGAACAAGTCTGAAGCTTCACTACTCTTATAAATACCGAGAAGCAAGAAGAAGAATACAAGATACTGAACAACGAAAAAGAAAGAGCAAAAACGCTGTGCAAACAATTTGTTATACTCTGTATTGAAAGTCTTGTATTTCTTTATCTTCTTGTAAAAGAGAGTTTGCTTAACTCTCAAAGTGCTTTAGTTTTCATATCCTCACTTGTGTGAGTTAGACAGCACTTGAATCAAAACTCTGCTGAGTTGTTTTAACCTGAAGAGGCTGTGTTCAAAGAATACTTGGGTTTTAGCCTGAAGAGGCTGCGTTCAAAGAATACTTGGGATTTAGCCTGGAGAGGCTGTGTGCAAAGAATACTTGGGTTTTAGCCTGAAGAGGCTGTGTGCAAAGAATACTTGTATTCTATCTGGTTTGATAGTGAAATCTCTCTAGTTTGAGGGGACTGGACGTAGCTCTTAGGAAAGGGTGAACCAGTATAAAAACTTGTGTTATTTCTTCTTTCCCTTAACTCCTTTTATATCTGTGTTTATTACTAACCAAGGGGATTGAATTGATTTTGTTTAAACAAGTTTTTCATACACCTCAAATCGCACAAAGAAAACAAGTTTTTAAACTAAGAGGGAAGCCTCTGCGTCCAATCTTTTGTGCGTCCAATATTTCACAGTTCTGTGCGTCCAGTGTTTTAGCACTCTGTGCGTCCAATTTTTCAGAAAACACTGTGCGTCCAATATTTGAACTAAGTTGTGCGTCCAACGTTTTTAACAGCCAGCTTCCAACATTTGCGAAAGGTTTTAAAAGCTTAGAAACACAATTCAACCCCCCTTCTTGTGTTTCATCTTGTTACCTACAATTTTCTATCACCAAAACGGTGTCCGCTTACAAGGTTCATTCATTTAGTTGTTCCAATAACTTTCTTCAGGCTATAGATTTATTTTGCTTTTGACTTATTTTCGATCATCAAAACAGTGTCTCCCTATGGGTTTTTCTCATTTATTTCTTCTAATAATTTTTTACGAGCTACAATTTTACTTTTTTTCTCTTTTATTTTTGCTAAAGCAATCGCTATAGTATTTTTACTCATTTATTTGTTCAAATAACTTCCTACGGGCTATAAATTTATTTTTTATTTTATTTTTATTTTTGTTCACCAAAATAGTGTTTGTTTACAGATTTTACTTACTTATTTGTTCAAATAACTTCCTACAGGGTATAAATTTAGATTTCACTCATTTATTTATTCAAATAATTTTCTACGGGGTATAAATTAATTTTTATTTTATTTTCTATCACAAAACAGTATTTGGTTACTGGTTTCACTCATTTGTTTGTTCCAATAACTTTTTATGAGCTATAAGTTTATTTTTCTTTCAATTTTATTTTCGATCAACAAAACGGTGTTTGCTTAGTTTCACTAATATCTTTGTTCTAATAACTTTATATGAGCTATAAATTTATTTTTTCAATTTTTTTTATTTTTGCTACAATGATCGTTAGTATAAATCGCTATAGTAATTTTACTTATTTATTTGTTCTAATAACTTTCTGCAGGCTATAAATTTATTTTTATTTTTATTTTTGCTAAAGTAAATCGCTAAAGTAAATTCATTCATTTATTTTATCTCTATAAATTTATTGGAACAAATTTTTTCAATACAGCAATCACTATAGTAAATCGTTAAAGTAATTTCACTCATTTTTTTGTTCTAATTACTTCCAACATGCTATAAAATTATTTTTATTTTGATTTTATTTTTGCTATAGTAATTTTACTCATTTATTTGTTATAATAACTTTCTACAGGCTATACATTTATTTTTATTTTTATTTTATTTTTTGACGACCAAAGCGATGTTTACGTACAAGTTTTTCTCATTTATTTGTTCAAATAACATTCTACGAGCTATAAATTTATTTTTTTAATTTTATTTTCGTTCAACAAAATGGTATTTGCTTACGTGTTTAACTCATTCATTTGTTTCAATAACTTTTACAGACTATAAATTTATTTATTTTTCTTCTACAACCATCACTATGTTTTTATAATTAATTTTCTTTGTTCTATTTTATTGTTTGATAAATTTTTTATTTATTTATAATCAATAAAATAATTTGTTTATGAGTTAATCTTTATTTATTTTTGAGAATTTTTTTGTTAAAAAATTGCGTGTCAACCAACAAACTTACTTGTCTTAAAGTCTTAAAGTAATCAAAAAGGGGGTTAAATAATCAATCGAGCCATCATCTATAACCAACTTGTCTTAAAGTAATCTGAAACACAAAATTATAAATGAAACCACTAACCAAAAAGGGGTATCATTGTTCATTCATTAAATAAAAAAAAAATAGCGGTGCTAATGTAGTACGACAAAATGATAAACAAAAACGTGATAACAGATTGAATCACCAATCACGGCAGAGAAAAAAGAAAAATATAATAATTAGGAAAGAAAAAAGTATAAATCAAATGGCTATAACTTGTCGCAAAACTTTTTTTTCGATTACTAACTTGTCGTAAAACTTTCTTGTCACAGCAACAAACATTCTTGAATAAAATATTGTAAAACGAGATGTTGCATGGCCAGTACGTGTCAGATTTTATTATTTAAAGGTAAATACGTGTCAATTGAGAGATAGTTGTGAAAAGCATTATTTTTTAATAGCAAACCAACTTATGAAAAGCACATAAAACATGAGTAAGATAGTATGGGTTTCTTTCTGTCTTAAATATCGTATGATAAACTTTTATTGCCTATAGGATTCTAGCTACTCGACTTAAAGAGATTACTCTTTGCATGCACATGGAGATACCTTGATTAAGACAATTTTTTGTAATTTTTTCTAGACTTGACACTTCTTATATTATTAATCTTGTTTAATGTAATTTGATTTATAAAAAAAGGACCTTGATTAGGACAAAAAAAACTATAATCAACTTATGAAATATCCTCCCACCTGAAAGGATTAATCCTCAGATGCACACGCAAATACCCTGGTTAAGTAAAAAGAACAACTTATGAAATATCAAATTGTAATAAAATATTGTAGAAACAATAGAAGAATCTCAATCTAGATGAAGAAATGTTTGACGAATTGTATATCAAGGAAAAATGATATTTTCAAATATAATTTTAACATTTAAATTTCTTATTATATATTTATCATTAATTGTTAGAATATAGATATGAGAAAAATACTAAATCTAAGATATGAGAAAAAATATAATAAAAAAATTGTATAAGTCAAAATAAAAAATAATTGAACAACAAAAAATAATTGTATTGCAAGTAACAAGTGTGCTTTTTTCATGATAAAAAGCGTATATTTAATATAATACTAACTTTAGAGTGAAAAAATCACCGTAAATTTAGTATATTTTATGAGAAAAAATTATGAGAGAAGAATAAGAGATTAGATAATAGAGAACTTAGTATAAGGGAGAGATATAGAGATAAAGGTCACCGTGACCTCACCCTAAAGGTAAAAAATCAATGTCCAAACAATTCATACTTATACCGCATGCATGCATCGCAACGGTTATATACTAGGAATCCAATACTATGATACAATATTATTATAATATAGTATAAATATATTAAAATCTATAACTAAATCTAACTCTAAATACTTATACATAGGACAATTCTACCATTTATAAAAAAAATCATTTAATATATATATATATATATTTATTAATAGAAGTCGTATGCACTATATCCACTTTAATCTATTATTTTCAATACATTTTTTGTAAACATTTTCAATACATTGTATCCTATTTGTTTAATTAAATTCATATAAATCTCACTATTTTGAGAATGATCAGATTCAGGGATGGATGCAAGGGGGTAAAAGGGGTGGCCTTGGCCCCACTCTCCATCACAACTTCTTTAGTTTAAGTATATATGTCTTTCAAAATAATGATATTTCTCTATTTCTATATAATGTGCAGACATGTTAGTATTGTTGATATTTGGTTAAAATTTTTATCGTTGATCATGTTCGATTAGTCTACTGTTCATATATTATTATAAAAACACACATATTTATATTATGATAATATCACACAAATTATATATATATATAAATTATATTTTAGTTAAATATTATTATATTAATTTATTCATCGTTGTACGTGATACTCAATTATATGGTAGATTTGTTTACTTTGGATTCAGTTTTAGATCCAAAAAATATTTAGAAATCACTCAATGTGGAGAAAATTTATAAATTGATAATACAATTTTGCTCCAAAAAATTTACCAAACAAGAGAAGTTGCATTAAAAAAATTGTGAAAAATATGCTCCGTAAACAATATAGAAGATAATTTTATAGCTAATTGTTTGATCAATTTCATTAATATTTTTAGCAATTTATTTATTAATATTTATTATTAAAACAATTTAGCTCCCGCTTTGATAGATCTCTAGATTTGTCCCTGTCCTAATCAGATTCACATAATTAAGTGAGAATCACATTAATTTCAATCAATAGAAAACGAGTATATTAAAAAGAAAGTATTAAAGAGGATATCACTAGTAACTCTATTGTTAGTAATTAATAATATTATTTTAACAAATTCTATATTAATTATTCGCAGCAGTATGTTATATATCTACTTTTTTTTCTATTCAAATAATATATAAAATTTGCTGATTTTATTCTATTCTGTTTTTCATTTTCTTATTTGATCTCCACAAATAATATTTTTTCTCACTGTTTTTTGTACAAACAAATTAAAAACAATATAATAATTTTACAATTAATTAAAATTAAAAAATAAAATATAAAAATAGGAAAATAATTTCTCAAAACAAACAAACGGCCCCAAAAATAACTATAAATTTATTCAGAACAAACATATTTTTTAACAGGAGCCCCAAATTAACATGTTTGTCAACTATAACGCCGTGTGAAAATTTTGTTATAGCATAAAGTCCTCGTCCTTTCACCATTAATCCTCCGACAAAACAAGCTAACCATCACATTCAACTGTACTAGAGAACAGAGGAGACTTTTACGGTGCCGTTTATAAAATAATAATTTTAAAATTATTATTTTATTAACTAATGATAAAATATTGTTTTGTCATGTTATATTTTTTTAAAAGGTTAATTTTTTTTATGATAATGTAGTCTTTAATCTCTTTTATTTTATGGTTATTTTTTTATTTTTGCATTACTTTATTTTATTTACCCAATACAGGTTACCAAAATATTCTACACTTTATATTAAAATTGAATTCTCTTCTTTATTTATAATTTTAAATTTTAAATAAAATAATAATAATTTTAAATAAAAAAATTTAGAAATTAAATTATAAAATATTTTTCATAAAACTTAATTACAAAACTAACTATACTAAAACCGTTACTTTAACAACGTAACCGTAAAAATTGCCGAAACAAAAATGTTACACATATACCTATCATATACTCACCACACACCTTTATTTCCTATTTCACTCATTAACATTAAATAGTGTATAGGTGTATGGTGGTCAATATATTGCCCTTGCCGAAACTGAGAACCACAAACCGTCATATCAAAATCATCATCCCTTTGTACCTTTAAAAAACTGATAATTACCCCCGTGACCAGACACCACAATTTCGCAAGCTAGGTATTACTACTACCTAGGCCCTGTTTGGATTGGCTTATGCAGAGCTTATGAACACAGCTTATGACTGATTCATAAGCTGTTTTGGGCTTATTTTTCATAAGCTACCCAGGATAGACCATATTCATATATCAGTACTCTCTGTTGAGTCCACCTGTTTCCATTTCCATGGAGATTCAGGTGATTCCAGCTGATCCACCCACTCCCACCGCCGCCACCACCAAAAGCAGCCACGTGGTGGTGGTGCCGTACCCATCTCGAGGCCACATCAACCCCATGATGAACCTCTCCAAGCTGCTGCTGTCCCATAATACCGACATCCTCGTCACCTTCGTTGTCACCCAAGAATGGCTATCCTTGATTGGCTCCGAACCCAAACCCGACAACATAAGATTCGGTTCTATCCCCAACGTTGTGCCCGAGCTGGGTCGTTCGGCTGACAACTTCCTCAACGTCGTTGAAGCGGTTATGACTGAGATGGAACCGCCGTTGGAGCAGCTCATCGATCGCCTCCGGCCGCCGCCGACAATCATCATCTACGACGCTTTTCTCTTCTGGGCGGTCGCCGTTGGAAACCGGAGGAATATTCCGGTGGCTGCGTTCTGGACAACGTCGACGTCGGAGTTATGGTTGCAATATTTCCATGTTTTCCTACAACACAAGCACTTAGGTGAGGAAGAATTCACTGTCATTAGTTTACAGGCTTAAAATGCAGATTCTATTAAACTTTCACTTTTTCCTCCCAGTTTAATTAATAATTTATGTAATCGAAAAAAATTTAATTAATGATTTAAGAAATTAAAAAGTACCTAACAAATATTAAAAATTATAAATATTTATTTATACTAATACATAAGTTTAAAGATTATAATTATTATTAAGCAAAAAAAGATTATAATTATTATCAATAATTTATTTTATATTCTTGATATAATTTTACTTAATCTATTTCCCATGGCCCAACATTCTGTAGTTTTAAAAAAAAAAAAAAAAAGGTTTGTTAAGATAATGCATGACCAGCACGTGTTGGATTTTATTTTATGAATGTAATTACGTGTCAACTGACAGTCAGTAGTTAAAAAGGGCTCTTTCTGAATAGCTTTATAAAAATGTCATAAAAGTTGCACTAAGATATTCTAGAACGGTACATAAAAGAATCTAGATCTACAAATGTTTGAAAAATGATTGATATATTTGTTACGAGGAGAGATCGTTTTACTCTAAAAATAATTTTAATTTTGTTTAATAATTTTTTATAGACATTAAATTATATCAATTTAACCGTTTAATATTGTCGTATTAACTTAACAATCATGTATATCAAATTTTAGATGAATTGGACATTCGTAGCTATACAATATAATCTAATAGTCAACATTGTACTTGTATTTTAACATGAACATCATACGTTAAATTGAAGTTAATGGATGAAGTATCAAACAATATTTAAATTTTATGAAAATTTGTTGACTTAATTTATTCAAAAAGAACTTTTAATTTGATGATTAGATCAATAGAATTTAATGTCTATAAAGAGTTATTAAGCGGAGTAACTCTTGTTAGAGTTATAAAACTTTATAAATATTAAGAGATATATTTAAGATTAAGGATAATAACCCTTTGTTGAATTATGTTTCACAGCATCAATATTTAGTCTGAGTGGATTTTAGTGGGTGGGTGTGCTGGTCTTGGCATAACCTGTTACTTTCGATTGGGTGGCTATTTTGTAAGGCTGGGGGACTCCGTGTACTGCTTTTTATTTGTTTTCTCTGATCTTGTGCACTTCTTGTGCTTTAAGTCAGTTTTTAATAAAGTTTGGCCTATAAAAAAAACATAAAATAAAAAAACCCTACTTTGATATTTTATATTGGGTTAATTATATTTTTAATCCTTTAAAAATTGTCAAATTTGAGTTTAGTCTTTTAAAAATAAGTCAAACTTTTTTAGTCTTTTAAATATTTTTTTTATTTAAGTCATTTAAGTGAGTTGACTTGCTAGGTGACACATTTTGACCCAGTCATCATTTTTACGTGGCACGAAACGCTGACATGGCCTCCTACACGAAATATTGAGTTTTAAATTTAGTCCCTCTAAAAATTGAGTTTTGAATTTAGTCCCTCTGGTTTTCCTCTTCCTCCTCCACCACCTTCCTCTTCCTCCTCTAATGGCTTCCCCCTCCTCTTCCACCCTCCTCCACTCTAGCCCCCACCCACCACCACCACCACACTCTCTCTCTCTCACCCCCACCCCCACCACCACCACCACCTTCCTCCACCCACACACACTCTCTCTCTCGTTTTCTCTCTCTCTCTCTCACCACAGCCCCCACCACCACACACACTCTCTCGTTCTCTCTCTCTCTCTCTCTCTCTCGCTCTCAAATAAGTTTCAAACAGCAAACCTGAGATTTCTGCAACCAATCTCCTTTTCCTCTTGACCCCTCTTCCTTGAAATGAGAACCCCCCCCCCAAATCAAATTCCCTAATAACCAATAATTGTCGTTAGATCTAATAGCTGAATATATTTTTTTGGAGATTTCGATTCCACAATTTGTCTCTTATTTCGTGTGTGTGTGTGTGTGCGTGCGTGTGTGCGTGTGTGTGTAGAAACCGAGGGGTGGTGGCGGAGGAGAGAGGAGGAGGGGAAAGGAGGTGGGTAGTGGTGGAGGAGAGAGGAGGAGGGAAAAGGAGGAGAGAGAGGGGGGTGGTGGTGGTGGTGGAGGGGGGAGAAGGAGGGGGAAGCCATTAGAGGAGGAAGAGGTAGGTGGTGGAGGAGGAAGAGGAAAACCAGAGGGACTAAAATCAAAACTCAATTTTTAGAGGGACTAAAATCAAAACTCAATTTTCAGATGGACTAAATTTAAAACTCAATATTTCGTGTAGGAGACCACGTCTGCGTTTCGTGCCACGTAGGAATTATGACTGGGTCAAAATGTAGCACCTAGCAAGTCAACTCATTTAAAAGACCTAAATAAAAAAAATATATAAAGGACTAAAAAAGTTTGACTTATGTTGTTGTTGATGAGCGTAGATATATATCATTCCTATAATAAGGGTATTCCTCATGCGTTGTACGGCATGTACATTAAAAAATATAAATATATAATAGCATCAGATGTGATTTAATATTTAATATTTTTTAATAATATAGATATGAGAGAAAACACATATGGATGTCAGGAACAGTGTCACTTGACACTTTTATTCTTGTGTGTGTGTAGCGTGTGTGCATGAATACTTGAATATATGGTGGAATAGGTGACTAAATAAGACATGAAATTGTAAATTTTATTTAAATTATAACTTTGAAATCAATTTGAAATTATAATTTTTACATTTGTTTAGAAAAGTTTAAAAAATATGAGTAAAAATAATTTCATCAATAAAAGTTTCTTCTTAATTAATCATCACAAACTTGTCTTATTATGCAGAAAATGGAGAAAAACTTGTAGATTATATTCCAGCAACTTCCTGGGTTCGTCTAGCAGATATTCCTCTTCTTGATAGGAACAATCGTCAAATGTTGCAATGGGCTCTGAAAAGTTGTCAATGGATTCACAAAGCACAGTACCTGTTATTGCCTTCAATTTATGAGCTCGAACCCAAGGTAATTGATGCCTTAAAGGCAAGGCTCACAATACCAATTTACACAATTGGCCCAAACATACCTTACTTCAATCTAGGACACAAGCCATGTTATAATCCAAGTGCTGCTAATAATGGTGCTGGCAAAAGTTACATGGATTGGCTAGATCACCAACCCTGTGGTTCTGTTCTGTACATCTCATATGGCAGTTTTCTCTCTGTTTCAAAAGCACAAATGGATGAAATTGCTGCTGCTTTGCACGATAGTGGCATTCGGTTCTTGTGGGTGACACGTGGGGAGACATGTAGACTGAAAGAAGAGGTGTGTGGTGGGAACAACAACATGGGATTGGTTGTGGCATGGTGTGACCAATTGAGGGTGTTGTTACATCCTGCTGTTGGGGGTTATTGGACACACTGTGGTTGGAATTCTGTCATAGAAGGTGTCTTTGCTGGGGTTCCTTTTTTGACCTTCCCACTTGCTATGGACCAACCACTGATTAGTAGGATCATAGTTGAGGATTGGAAGGTTGGGTGGAGGGTTAAGAAAGATGACAAGTTGGACACTTTGGTGACAAGAGAGGAGATTGTTGTGCTGCTTGGGAGGTTCATGCAGTTGGATGATTCTGACGTAGGAAGAGATGTGAGAAAAAGAGCCAAAGAGCTTCAGCATATAGCTCAGCTGGCAATTAAGAAAGGTGGGTCATCTGAAACTAGTATTAGAGCCTTTCTGAAGAATATAAAGCAGAGTGGCGTGCCAAAAGAAGGACCAAACAGACTACAAGCTCAAGCTCGTATTGAGAATCTAAATTAAATTGTTCTCCCTCAATAGAGTCTGGTTGAATTGTATTTGAAAAATAGTGCGCTTGAGATTTTCAATGTTTTTCTTCCAACTCAGACTAATAAAACTACCAGACTTCATAATCACAGACCAAAGCCTTTAGAAAACACCACTCTGGGATCTACACAACCCAAGAGGAGCAACCACTACCATAGCATGCTTCGTTGGCATAATTAGCAAATTTTCAACTGCACCTTTATAATAGAACCAGAAACTATGATATTTAGACACTCATATAATTTCAACACTCATCTAACATCTCTATCTCTTTTTATCTCTCTCTATTTATCACATCATTTATTTATCACATCTATCACTCATCTCTCTTTTATACTTATCTCTCTCTAGGTGTATAATAACATTTAGGTATCCAGACATCATTTTTCATAGAACTAACATATCAAAACAGAGGCAGGAAAAAAGAGAATTTTATTTTTTTATCACGCCCTTGTCAAGTCAGCTCGATCTCACAAAAGATATAAATCTAATTACGCTAATTCAATTAATTTCAGTTGAAAATGTTTTATTTTGACATGACCTCTTTACCTTAAATGATCTTGGATATATGTTTATTTTGATCAAATTAATCTTTTTATAACTAAATTAAATAGGTTCAAAATATAATATTTAATCCATTAAAAGAAAAATCTTAATATTCTCAATAAAATGAATAATCAACATAGTATTATATGTATTTTTTTGGAGACAAAATTAAACTTTTTTCTCAAATGGTTTGGAGCCTCGCCAATATTTTAATAAGCTCATTTTGTCATGAGAAAGGTGCTAACTGCTAACTGCTAACATGTTCTTTCATTTATTTATTTATTTTTTATTTTCTTGCTACCGATAGTTCTTACTTCTTACTCAACCTGACATCACCAACGATCGTAATGGACTTGGTAGTGAAGTAGTTAGCCGGTTTCTTTGGTTTTGAAGACAAACTCTAATCACGTCTTGGTAAGCTCCGCCATCACAAAAACAAGCTATATAGCCAAATGCAAGCTTTCATTCACCATTCCCTTTCTCTTGTTCTTCGCAATCCTTCTTCTTCTTCTTCTGCTGCTGCTTCTTCTCCTTCCTCTTCGCTTTCTGCAATGTCTTCCTCTCTCACTCTTCCCTCCTTTTCCCCCATCTTCGCCAATTCCCCACCTCGAAGACTCTCTCTCAGGAACCATCACCATCAACTTCCTCGATCTAGGGTTTTCGCGAGCCTCTCCACCGGATCTCAGGTCTCCCTCCACGATGCTTCCTTCGCCGATTACAAGGTCTCCAGTGCCTTTCTCTTCCCCGGCCAGGTACACTTTTCCACCCTGCATCTGTTCAAAACGGTGTCGTTGCGAATTTTAATCGAAAAGAGGGAAAACAAACAACAAAAGGTGTTAACAAACTTGAGTTGATGTGATTGCAGGGTGCACAGACAGTTGGAATGGGAAAAGAAGCTCAGAATGTGCCTGCTGCTTTAGTTTTGTACAAGGCGGCTAATGAGATATTGGGGTACTTACGACTTCAATTTCCAACCATTTTTTTCACTTAAGCTTTTTTTCTTAATATATTTTTGTCAAGATTTTATGACTGATATTACATGTTTTTCTGCATTCAGGTTTGATCTTCTCGATGTATGCATCAACGGGCCGAAGGAAAAGCTAGATTCAACCGTTATCAGCCAGGTATGCTTTAAAGGCTTTTGTTATGTCTAGCACAAGCTAAGAAACTAGGCTATCATTTGTCTTAGGCCTTGTTTTATTGATGGGGAAGGGATGGAATGGAGCGAGTGACACTAGGTGCCATTGATTAGGTTGTTTTAACATATATGACGTAAAGGAATAAAATTTGATGGAATCCATTTCACCTCATTTCATCCAATGTCTTTATTTTTCTTCCCCCCAATTTAGAGAGAATGAGATTGGACTATCTTATTATTTACTGTTTTCCTTGTTTTCCTTTCCATATTGTTCACTTCCCAAACAATGGAAATGAAGCTTTTTCTTTTTTTTCGTTCCACCATAAAATGTCCAAATAATTTATGGTAATTCTATTGCATTCCACCCATCATTAATATTCAAACATAGCCTTAGTATAAGAAGTGTTCAATAAAGAACATAAAAATGTAGTTCAATAATGTTATAATGATTATGTACTCCATGTAATAAAAAACATTCTAATATTGGCTGTTCTTTAATTCAGTGTAAGGTGTAATTTATATTTATGTGCGAAGTATTTTTTAAGATGGTCTATCTTCAGTTAGGAAATAATCCTTCAACTGCTGTTACATGAAAGTCAAAAGCAAGTATCTATTTTATGTGCATAAATGATAGATAAAATAGTGTACTGGAAATTTGCTCGCCATTTGTGAGTCATTGATTCATGGTTGTTGATCTAATATAGATTATTTAAAATGGAGTTGGTTTGTGGTCAGAATAACTGGTCAGGGCAATTTCAATTTAATGATTGGAAGTTGAATCAAGGGAAATCACTTCTGGTGGATTCAGATCAGAATCAAGTTCAAAGATTGATTCAAACCCGTGCCTTTAGCTATTAAATTCACATGTCAATCATTTACCTCTAAATCTCTCAATGATTTGACCTTTAGTCTTCCTTTGTCTCCGACTCTCCACCCATTTAAAAAATGTAGGTGTAAATTTTTTTTTGCTGTTAACATTAAAAAGGAAATGGGAGCCCAAGAGCTATAACCAGGTGGCACTAAGTCTCTAAGGGAACTACTTGATCCTCAGAGTCAAATCCTGCCTAGACTACGTCGCCTGCTCTTTAGCATTCCATTACCTCCTCACCAGGGCTTAGACTTCATCTGTAATCAAGATTAAAAAAAAAAATCGAAAGAGAATAAAGAGGTAAACAATTGGACTATGGATTGCCATAGATGTAATTTTACTATGGATTGCCATATATTATACCAGAATGCATACATCACTCTGTTCTCCATGAAATTTTTGTTGTTTATAAGGATTGCCATAGATGTAATTTTACCATTTGATTTTCTGTTTTGCCAGCCTGCCCTTTATGTCACTAGTCTTGCTGCTGTGGAGCTACTTCGTACACGTGAGGGAGGTCAGCAGATTATTGACTCTGTTGATGTTGCATGTGGTTTAAGCCTAGGAGAATATACTGCTCTGGCATTTGCTGGGGCTTTCAGGTGAGTTGATAATAGTAACTATTATTAATTACGATGTCTTTTCTATTGCTTTCCCTTTCATTCCCTTCATTTTTTCATATTCTTTTCCATGTTTCAAGAAATCTTTAGAAAAAAATAAGGGAGCAATAGATAATTAATTAATTATGGCTTATGTGCCCCTTCTTTGTGGCCACGACACTTGTGTCACCTTTTCTTTGAGGCTGACAGTGTCATTAGGTATTATAGTTTAAATTACATCAGTCATCACAACCTAGTATTTTTTTTTACTTGGTAGTGCCATGCCATCTATGAGAAGTTTAGGACCATTTGTTGTCAGCTTGCCAGCTTGTAGCGTATGGTGAATGAAGAAGTATCTTCCCTGTGTGATTTTGCACATATAAATTGTGTGACTGAAATGCCGTTTCAGTGGTCTTGCTTGAAGTTCAGCTTTTTCTTAATTTACATGCTATTGACCCATGTATTTAACTTGATTTGTAAGCTTTGAAGATGGACTCAAGTTGGTCAAACTGAGGGGTGAAGCCATGCAGGTAATCTGTGGTAGCTGGTGCAGTTTCTTGTCTGACTTACACCAACTCGTTTGGATAGTAATTTGTATTTCTCGTGAATAACTTTTGTTCTTAATCCAGGATGCTTCCGATGCTGCTAGAGGTGCCATGGTTAGTGTGATAGGAATAGACTCAGAGAAGGTCCAGCAATTGTGTGATGCAGCCAATCAGGAAGTGCCTGAAGCTGAGAAGGTTCAGATTGCCAATTACCTGTGTCCAGTAAGGTTCTTGTGGATCTGGCTTTTAACAAGCTTAGACAAAATTCTGTTTCTAGGTTTCATTATGAGTAACTTTTTTGGAATTGTTATATCTTTGGCAGGGAAACTATGCTGTCTCTGGAGGCATAAAAGGAATAGAAATGGTGGAAGCCAAGGCAAAGTCTTTCAAGGCTCGAATGACAGTATGAATTTTGCCCCTAAACTTCTCTTTCCGACACCACCTTTCCACAAAGAAATAATGCCTTTTCCTCACGGTGGCAGGTGCGCCTAGCTGTTGCAGGTGCTTTCCATACCAGTTTCATGGAACCTGCTGTGTCAAGATTGGAAGCAGCATTGGCAGCAACAGAAATCAGAACCCCAAGAATACCAGTCATCTCCAACGTGAATGCACAGCCGCATGCTGATCCCGACACGATAAAGAAGATATTGGCACGACAGGTACACTGGTGATACTTGTTTCCTCTCCATCGCGAAGACATAAATTGGAAATAATTTACACTTCTAATGCAATTGGCAGGTTACTTCCCCTGTTCAATGGGAAACAACAGTGAAGACTCTTCTAAACAAGGGACTGAAGAAAAGCTATGAACTGGGACCCGGAAAGGTAGAAAATTAAAAATTTACACAGCCCATACTAGTATTATACCATTATTGTGGAACTGGTTGTCGGCATTCTTAATCGAGTCCTCTAGTTTTATAAATCCACTAATTTTTGTTTATATGGAATCTTTTCAGGTTATTGCTGGAATTGTCAAGAGAATGGACAAAGGTGCTGATATTGAAAATGTAGGCGCTTAAGAAGGCCAAGGACCCTGCTCCTTCTGTGGGCATCCAATACAAACAACTAATTTTTTGTTTTTTTCATGAGAAATTGTGCGTGCGCTAAATCAAGAAAACGCAAGGAATTGAAGCTTCTGTAAGCAAAGAGCAGCATCAGTCATATTTGAGTGCCAGTTTTGAAGTTGTAATTTAATTCACCAATTGACACTATAATGAACAAGTTAGATCAGTGTTTGTTATCGGTGCTAGAATTTACAGTTTGTGTAATCTTAGATAATGTGATCCACCTGATCAACTCGACTGTGACACGGGGTTAATATCTATTCTAATTTTGTTCCAATAAAAATTAGAACAAACAATACCTCTAATGTAGTATGTGAATTGAAAATTTAAAATCTTATTCGAGAAGAATTATTTTACACACGATTTAGTTAAATTTAAACGTTATTACTTATCATGGGAAATTGGAAATAAATGTCAAACGGGTAAGTGTAATTAGTAATTACCAATGCATATGGTCTTCGGGCCTCCATTTGATAAAAACAAAAAAATGTAATTACCAATGCAGAAATCACGTTATGCATCTTCTACCCATAAAAAATAACACAAAATTATTGAAATGAGTAACCAGGAAAAGAAAAAAAGAAGACAAATTCAGAACTGAAATGAAGGGGAAAATAGCATGAATTTCCTTCAAGTGTTTGGTGATTGTCTCAGTCTGCGGAGTTGACCAATCCAGCGATCCTCAGGGACTTGTGAAGCCCATTGAGGAACCTCTCCGGCGAAAGACACGCCGCGCATTGCCTCCATCACCCTCGTCGTGTTCTCCGCCGTCAGCGGGGCGTTCCTCCGGTTCTCGTCTTCACTCAACGCTCTCCGAATCTCCCACTCCAATTCCTCTCTGCTCCTCTCCTCCTCCTCTTCCTCTTCCTCCTCGTCGCTGCTCTTCTGCTCTACGCCATCGTTAAGATCCAGTGACGAGATCCCGTTCTCCGCTCCACCGTACGCGCCGTACCCGTTTGGAAGCTGCCTGAACTCAACGCCGTTCTCGCCTCCCGAGCTCCCGTTGTCTTCGCCGTCGACGGCGGAGATCGGCTGGTAGTATTCCGGCGCGTCATCGGAATTCGCGTCTGAATCACTTCCGTGTCCGTTTTCTAAAACCAGAAAGAAAAGACGATCATCAATTCACCGAGACAGTTAATATTTTTTTTCTGATAAAATAAAAGAGAAAACAATAAATAGATTTATTTACCTTCGATAAAACCAGTGGCGGCACCGTTCATTGCTGGAACTTGAAAGTGAAGAATGAAATTGAAGATGGAGAACGAAGAACATAAAGAAAGAAATGCTGAAATTTGGATAGAAAAAAAATAATAATCATACTAATAAAATAAAATTGAAAAAGTTTGGAAAAACAAAATACAAGTGCACCAGCCGGAAATCGAACCCGGGTCTGTACCGTGGCAGGGTACTATTCTACCACTAGACCACTGGTGCTTCTTGTTTGTTGGATGAAATTTTAATATACTTATTCAAGAAATTATATTTGCGTTGCAAAATAAAAATCACGATAAACGTTGATTTTCATGGCAGTGTGTGAAGGATAATAGAGGGTGTTGAAGTTGAAGCGGGAAGGAATGGCAATTCCCATATTGAGGGCTGCAATGATTTCTCGTTCTCAATCTCAACTCCTCATTCATTCCATATCAGCTACTGATGAAACTGCCAAGAGGAGGAAAAGGGTGGTGCTCTCTTCTTCAGAACTTAACCCTGTAATTAGGTGAGCCACTCTTCAATTTATTGTCCTTAATGCTTTTTTGGGCCTTTAGTAAACATGGGTTTTGATTTGCTTTCCGTTGTTGCTGAGGTTGTAGGTCAGAGGTATCATTTTCTGTTGGGACTTGCCTTATTCCACATCCAAAAAAGGTAGTAGTAATTCCACTGAACTGCACACAAGCAAAGCAAGCCACTTTCACCCTTTGTTCCTTATGAATGAATAATACCATAATAAACACAAGTCACAAGTTTTCTAATTTTTTGAATTATTGGTGCATCTGCCACTTGCTCAAGTCCTGGTCTTTCTGAAGGTTGACAGAGGTGGGGAAGATGCTTTCTTTGTGAGCAACTATAATGGGGGAGTTATTGCTGTTGCTGATGGTGTCTCTGGGTATGCTACTTTCTCAGAGTCTGGTTCTTGCCCAGTCGAAGATTAGTTATTTTAAATGGTGCTGTTTTGCATCATATTAATGTCTTCAATGATATGGTCCAACCTCTGACCTATGATAAATTGTCTTAACATGTTTTTGTGTTATGTGTCATAGTTGGGCTGAAGAGGACGTGGACCCTTCATTGTTCCCACGTGAATTGCTGGCTAATGCTTCCAATTTTGTAGGAGATGAGGAGGTAGCATAACCTAGACAGACTTACAGTTACTGATGATGAATATTGCTAAATTAACCATTTTCTCTCTCCAAGTTCATTCAATTTTTGAAATTTAGATTTTTTTTAGCTTTTATTTTGAGCTGTAAATCAATAAGAGTGCTTCTATGCATGTACTGCTGTTTGCTAACAAACATGTTGAAATTGATGGATTTTGCAGGTGAACAATGATCCTCAGATTCTTATAAGGAAAGCACATGCTGCTACTTCCTCTACGGGCTCAGCTACTGTGTAAGTTTATCCTCTTTTATTTGGGTTGCCAATTTGGAGAAAAAAGATCAAACATTGATATGCATTTTAAACTGTTCTACCACAATTTGCCTCATTGGTGTCTTGCCTATGACTCTATGAAGCATCATTGCTATGCTGGAAAAGAATGGGAATCTGAAGGTTGCCAATGTTGGAGATTGTGGATTGAGAGTTATCCGTAATGGTAATATTTTGTGCTATATTTTGTCTAATTCTGACCTTTTTTATAAGGTCTAATACAATCTGCCTTTTTTTTGTTTCTCTGAATTTTTTATATTTTGTTGAGAACTTGAATTTCTTTTTGTTTTTTTTCCAGGTCGTGTAATGTTTTCCACTTCTCCACAAGAACATTACTTTGACTGTCCATTCCAACTGAGCTCTGAGAGGGTTGGCCAAACGTACCTTGATGCAGTGGTACCATTTAGCAATCATCACTACTATTATATTATGGACTTTCTATACTACACAAGAATTCTAAACTTCAAAATAAAAAGATTTTTTCTCATGTAAAAATTCTATTAGTCCACTTCCTTCCTGTGTTTCTTTCTGGTCCTGAACCTGCCTCAATATCAAACATGGAACAAAGAATGGAGAGAACAGAATACTCTCATTGATTGATTCAAGTTGATACATCTTCTATTTTATATATATAAGCTTCAGCAACTGATCTAACTAACCCATTAAAACAGAATAACAGAAATGTGTCCAATTAATTGATGCAAGTAACTCAAATACAAACTTGTATATATGTAATAATGAAGAGAGAGAAAGGGGAAAAGAAGCGGTGAAAGCAATCGCCTAATCTTTCTTCTTGCTCAAATGGAGACAAAGAACTAAATAACTAATATTCATACTTCCTAGAATAAACTGATAGTACAGAACTATATTTGTATACTGTGTTTTTCAAGCTCACGTGTCAGTCAAAATGTTGGCTTTTGGTGGTAGAGTACGTACCCCTCAATTATTTTCCATATTATATATTAATACTCTCTAAACTCTCTCCTGCCTTTATGTTAAAATATATTGGCTTCTATATCTAATATTGTTTGATATGACTTGATCCTAGACAAAAAATATGATATATTACCTTATTGTGTCGAACTAAATACACAACTTCCCAAAGGGGATAGTCTCATTTTATTCTGGAGATAAATATGGTTCTGTTGAGAATTCCAAAAAAAAAAGTGGTTCTGTTGTGTTATCTTTTACTAACCTTGGCAGGAAAACAGGTAAGCGATGTGGAGTTGATAGAAGGAGACACAATTGTCATGGGATCTGATGGCCTTTTTGATAATGTTTTTGACCATGAAATTGTTTCAACCATTGCTAGATACAAAAATGTTTCCGAGGCTGGTACTGTCTTCCTTCTTGATTGATCAGTTTGAGGAATTTAGATTGACCATATGAGTTTCACCAATTCAGAATTCATTTTGTTGCTAGCAAAGGCATTAGCTAACTTGGCAAGCAGTCATGCAATGGATTCAAATTTTGACTCTCCCTATTCGTTGGAGGCCAGGTCCAAGGTAAGCAAATAAGTCTATAACTAGACCTCATTTGCTTTACAAAAAAAATAATTTGATTATTGAAAAGGATTCATTTTGGGAAATAACTTCTTAGTAGGGAAGTCACATTCTTAGTTTTTTAAAGAGTTGCAACCATTGACCAGGTTGACAGTTACACTAATGACTAAACATGAAAAGATATTGTTTGCAAGAAACACCAAAAATGCAGAAAACACTTTCTAGAAAGTTACTTTGCATAAAATAGACAGAAAGATAAAAAGGCAAATTTTTTGCAATAACCACCCTTATTTTTATGTATTGTTAACAATTTTCCAGGGTTTTGAGGCACCCTTGTGGAAGAAAATTCTTGGTATGAAGCTTACAGGTGAGGCATAGTATATTCTAAAACAACTTTTATTCTTCTCCCTACAGGTGGCTGACCTTACTATTTCATTTGTAATAACAGGTGGAAAGCTTGATGATATTACTGTAATTGTTGGTCAGGTTGTAAGTTCATGAGATTTGCTAATCTCAATAAATTGATTTATATGCTTAAAGAAAACAAGGTCCTGATTGCTGAGATCACCAGAGTAGGAGTTACCTTACTGTGGCCACTAAACAAGCATTTATTCATGGAAGTACTCTTGCTTTGCCATGAAGCCTGTAGTTCTTCATGCATTGAGAAAAGAAGCTGTCTGTGATATTCATTGAAAGTTAGTTTTTTTTTTTTGGTTTATGAAATGCTGTGCATAAAAGTTGTCTTTAATACGGTGGAGAATTATGATGGTGAGTAGAAAAACAGAACCAGTAGAAACAAGCAAAAACTTGTAACGTTACAATGATACATTACCAGAGAACACTTGAGCTTGTACTCCAAACATAAGCTGAATGCTTTTCCCCTGCTGCAATACGTCATATATGAAATCTATTTTTGATCTCCAAGAAGACACAGAGAAATAGGATAATAAAATGATTTTGAGTAATTTAAAACTTAGTTCATTGTAAAATATAATTCTAGTGTCCATTCCTCTCATTTTGGAAATTCACCGAGTTGAAAGAGGGTCACTACTCATTAGTTAACCAAATTAAATAACATTTTAAATAATTGTGTCAGCACCAGTGGAGAAGAGATGGTCTTAGGGTCTGTTTGGATAAATAGTTTATTTAAGCACTATGACATAAGCATTTCACATATAAGCGCTTATTTATAAGTTACTTTTATAATCGAAGAAAGAATATGGTGAAACTGATTTTATATAAACTATTTTGATAAGCTATATTGGAATGCTTAAAAAAAGAAGCCTAAAATAATTTATGAATTAGTCATAAGTTGTTTTTATAAACTTTATCAAACATGCCGACAAGTGTTTATGTCAGTAAATAAATTCAAATAAGCTCTACATAAGCCAATTCGAGCAAGACTTTAGTTACTCTTAGTTTTGACCCTGTTTTTTTTACAACAATATATAAAATAAAAAGGCAAAGCCCAAATAGTTTTGGAGGTGAAATAGGGAATTGTGCCAAGCTAATTCTCCTTGCACATACATTAATTTCTCAGTACACACACCTTTTCATTTTTTTGGTGAACGAAAAGACAATAAAACCCTCCCCTTAAAAACTACCCCACCCCCAATTTTTTGTTTTGGAACTATCAGTAACACAAATTTGACTTAGGGAACTATTAATTCGGTATAAAAAAAGGGAAAAAAAACAGATATATATCTAGATCCCAACACATTATTCTTAATCGAATCCTCCCACCCACTCAAGGGAACACAAACATATTCAACCAACAAAACCACTATGTATCCCATCAAATTTGAGTCACCCAACCAATGATTGCGGGTCATTATACTTATCTCTACTCATCCCATGCACGACTTCATTAATTTTTATTTCCCAATTGAAATACTAGCAAACAACGAGCCAGTCACATTCATATGCGTAGCGTAATAGCCCATATGATATCTCTTCCAGAATACAAGTGGTTTGACAATAAGGTGTAGTCGTGTAGAACATGGTGCAAGGCATAGTACGTGAGATTTTGGACAACAAATGACACGCCCAATTTGCAAGGCCCACCTTCTTTGTCTCAAAATCAATTGTGTTGTCAATAATGCACTGCATATGCCATTCGAGCATACCATTTCAATCAATTTCGTGCTAGCTAGAGCATGCTATATAGCCAAGGCGACATGGTCTTTTATAGGACAAGAAGATGAGGAAGAAAGATTCGAACATATAACTCAAGATTCAGATGAAGAAAAAAGGGGGATTGAATCTGACAAAGGGAAAGGTAATAGTGCAATGAACTTAATTTGCCAAAGAAGAAGTAACACATGGAAGCGTGAAAGAGGGGATTGAAAGGGGGCTCGCTCAGAACTTCTGTTTTCCAAACATGGGTTGGCATTATCCAGTGGAAGTAACGTAATGAAATTAGCAAATATTCAGGGATGGATATAGAGGGGACAAGCAGACCATATATCACTTCCTCTTTCAAAACTTCACACACACATATATATTATATTAATATTATTATAATAATTTCTTTAAAAAAAATAATATTATTATATTATATATCATATTAGAAAATTATTATCATATTAATTTATTCATTATTACATTTGACACTTAATTATAGGAGCTTAATAATAAATTTTGTGATAATATATGGTAAAGTTGCTTCATTTGATAAATGTAAGAAAAAAAAAATAAACACAATAGTTAACTATTATGATTTAATGTAATTAATATTTATTGTTAAAAAATTTGAACCCCTCCGGTGACAGATTTCTGGATCCCTGCAAATATTATCGCTATAGTTAAATATTTACATAGATTAAGAAATACAATAAATAAATTAAGAAGATTAACAATTTTATCAAATTAATCTTATTATTTATATTACTCGAAAACCAATGCAACACTCTAAAAGTTATTATTTGGAACGAAATTGAGAAAAAAAATTAATATTTCAATAAAAGCCAAAATGACAATTATTTTGAGATTTTTTACGATGCTAAAAGGACAAATTGGTATGATATGGTATGGTATGATAAGTTTTGGTCCGTTTGATTCGAGAGAGCACTTCATGTTTCCCATTCTTTGTTTTTATTATTAATTTTTTTATAAATAAAAATAGCTTAAATAAGTTTTTGGTCCCTGTAAATATTCTATTTTTTATTTTAGTTCATTTAAAAAAAAGTCAAACTATTTCAGTCTTTTAATTTTTTTTTTGTTTTAGTCCTTTTAGTGAATTACCATTGTGTTGTGCTAATGTGGTATACGTATATCTCTGTCATCACTTGACACGTCATTTAAAATTTATAAGGACCTACTGACTAGGACTGTTTTCCTATCACGGGACTAAAATCAAAAATCATAATTTTTATAGGGTCTAACTAAATAACTTAAAACTTTTTATAAGGACTAAAGTACATCAATTGATTCCAAATTTATAAATGCAAATTGCTCCCCCTCCCTCTTTCCCCTTCGTCCCCCACCCCACCCCCTCCCCCTCCCCCTCCTTCCTTTGTCCTCCACCCCCACCCTCTCTCTCTCTCTCTCACCACCACCACCCAAACACTCTCTCTCGTTTTCTCTCTCAACTCAAGGAAAGGTATATTCATAGCATTAGAAATAGAACAACAATAAAAACACTAAGAATTCAAGAACTGCACATATCATAGCATAGCAACACAAACCAAAGTAAGAAAAAAAGAATTTCCAAGAACTCGAGAGAAAACGAGAGAGAGTGTTTGGGTGGTGGTGGTGGTGGTGGGGAGAGAGAGAGAAAACGAGAGAGAGAGAGAGAGAGTTTTGGTGGTGGTGGTGGGGAGAGAGAGAAAATGAGAGAGAGAGAGAGAGAGAGTGGGTGGGGGGTGGTGGTGGTGGTGGAGGAGAGAGGAGGAGGGAAAAGGATGAGAGAGAGAGGGGATGGTGGTGGTGGAGGAGGGGGAAGAAGGAAGGGGAGAAGGACGAAGGGAAGAGGAGGAGGTGGATGTGGAGGAGAAACGGGGATTAAAATCAAAATCTTAATTTTGAAAGGGACTAAATGCAAAATTTAAAATTTTTATAGGGACTAAATTCAAAACGTAGAAAGACCACATCAGTGTTTTCTGCCACGTAGGCATGCTGACTGGGTCATAATGTGCCACCTAGCACTAAAAGGACCAAAACCAAAAAAAAATTTTAAAGGACTAAAATAATTTGATTTTTTTTTAATAGACTAAAATTAAAAATCAAATATTTACAGGGACTAAAAACTTATTTAAGCCAATAAAAATTCATTGATGAAGGGCGAGGCTAGACCAGAACACAAGATAAAGCAAGCCCAAAAGAATACAAGTGTGCCAAAGGAAGACTAAACAAATTCAAGAACAAAGATATAAAGGCCCAAAATCACAAAAATAATCCAGCACCTGATCCGTACAAAGAAGCAAAAAAAAACCATTTGACTCCCATCCTGCAACAAAATCTGAGAAAATCGATAAATATAACAACCATCAAAATCACAGATTACACTTGATGCATTTTTCCATTTTATTCATCCACTTGCTTAGATCATATGGTTGATATCTCTTTCAGTTTATATGACTGACCCAACATACAATTAAAATGGTATTTATGTTATTGCATGTTCTCCAATTTGTGTCTATAAATTAGAATTTGTATATTTCTTGCTAAATTTGTATTTTTAATATTCCATTTGACTTCTATCCAGACAAAAACGGTGTTTTCAAATCTTATCTCTGCATTAATTAATAATAAAATATGAGAATTGCATCATGCATTGTTTTATTTGATACGAATTTCAAAATAGTTATAGAAAAAAATAAATGGTCTCTCTAAAAATTTGCGTTTTGAATTTAGTCTCTATTTTGAAAGTCAACGATTTTTAGTTTTCCAAATATCAAAGTTTTTGAATTTAGTCCCTATCTAGCGTTGACCCGTGACATGACATTTTGATATCACCCTAAAATGCCTATGTGGCATATTTCTATGGTCACGTCAGCTGACACGTTATTTATTCATTAATTCCCATTTTCTTACTTGGTAAAAGGGACTACATGACTTGCTTGTATATTTATTTACAATGACTAAAATCAAAATATATAATTTTTACAGGGACTAACTTAATACGATTAGAAGGACCATGTGACATCTCAGATCACAATTACCCCCACCCTCCTCCACCACCCCCTCCTTCTGCCCCCCTCCTCCACCACCACCACCACCACCACCTAGAGGTGTCAAAATGAGCCCTAACCCGCGAGTCCACCCGCGTAAACTCGGCTCGTCGGTGAGTCGGGTTGGGAAAAACTAGGCTCATATTTGTCCGGGTTATTTGAGTCCGTCTCACTTAACCCGCGGGTTCAGGTGGGCCAACCCGTTTTTTAAATTTTTTATTTTTAATGTTGTGTAATGTATGTTTTTGTAAATTCAATTATGTTAAATTTGATTTTTTCAAAGGACTTATGTTTGAAAAAATAGATTTTAATGTATTTAATTTTTTTGTATTATTTTTTAAATTTTTATCTTTTTAAAAATTAGTGGGCCAACTTGTGAGTCAACCCACCTAACCCACCAACTCGGGGGTGGATTAAGCCGGGTTGAGTATTTTCTAGCTCTCCAAAAAAGTGAGCCAACCCGGCTCGACCCACTTTTCTCCTAACCCGTGGTGAGCCAACCTCCAACACCACTTTGACACCTCTACATCACCCCCTCTCTCTCCTCCTCTCTCCTCCACCACCACCCACCTCCACCACCACCCCTTTCTCTCATAGCTTCTCTCTTCTCCACCACCACCCCCTTCCTTCTCCCCATCACCCAGGGGCGGAGGCAGTGGGGGGGGGGGGCCGGCCTATGCCATGGCACCCCCCACATTTTAGAAATCACTCAATTTTTTTATATATATACATCAATATGGTCCCTCCAAGTCCAATGTTTAAAATAAAATAAAAAACTCTTATTGTGTTGTTTGCTAAAACCTTATTGGTCACCCCAATTTTAAGAAAGGAGAATTGTCCTGATTATTACTATACTTATCTAATTTGTGGTGTTTGCTAATACTTGTCGATTTTTTTTCTAATGATCATTTTTATTTCATATTTTGTTTATTTATTCAAGTTTTCAATTACTTACTTATGGGTTGAAAAGAAAATTCTTGCCATGCTCTTTCATGATTTTATTTACGTCTCTTTTAGAATTTGTTAGTTGTTAACACTGAATAGTTGATGACTTCATATCCTGGACTTAGATCACCCCATTATTTGCGATAACATTTTTAGTATAAACTTATGGCAATTAGTATTATTCTGGTTATCGCAGTCTCTAATGTAAGCAAATCTGGACATGTTTGTAACAAGTCTTCATACAACATTGAAAGAACCTTGTGTGTTCTGATTTGCATTTTATGCCTTATCCCCCATAACACCAAAACGTGTAGATGCTGTTACAAATCTTAATTGGTGGGTGTGGGTGAGGGGGAGAAGGAGGGGGTGGTGGTGGAGGAAGGAGAAGCTACGAGAGAAAGGGGTTGTGGTGGAAGGGGGTGGCGGTGGAGGAGAGAGAAGCTAGGACGTGTCAGAAAACGTGACCATAGAAATGTGTCACATATGCATTTTAGGGTGATATCAGAATACCATGTCACGAGTCAACGCTAGATAGAGACTAAATTTAAAAACTTTGATATTTGAAAAACTAAAAATCGTTGATTTTTAAAATATGAACTAAATTTAAAAAGCAAATTTTTAGAGGAACTATTTACATGTTTAAGCCAAAAAAAAATACAAAACCGAAATTAAAATAAATATTACGTATAAAAACAAAAACATATTTAAATTTAAAAGATAATAAGATATAAAATAAAATAAATGTACAAATTTAAATGGAAATATCTGTTTTTATTTAAACTTTGGAATGAAAAGTGTGATGGGTCCCGATCATTCCGTGCCTCTCTTTTCTCGCTACTGAGTCAGAGAGACGCCTCGGCACTTGCACCTACACTCCCATCCCTACTCACCATTCACCTGCTGCTGACTGTGCCTTATTGTAACCCTGCCCTTGCAGAACCATATGCAAGTACGACAACTACAAATATTCAAAGAGTCTTCAAAAGTAAAATTTTACTATTTGTTTATATGTATAGATATTTTTATTTTTGCTAACTAATTTTTTATAATCATGAGACAAGTGATTAATGTGATCTATTTAATAAGATGGATTCGACTAGAATTAATATTTGATCTCTGTTAATGAAATAATTTGTGGTTAAATTTTATTTATCTCTCGATCAAATAAAAATTAATCTAGGGTCTCTCTCTGGAATACTATGGATATAAACAAAAAAATTCTTAATATGTTTTTTAATGATTATTCTAATTTCGTAAGTTAAAAATTATATGTACAGAGATAAATTAATTTTTAACTTATATTTTTATTGGTTATGTTAATCCTCGATATATATTTCTGTAAATCACGTTAGTTTTTCGCTGAAATAGCCAGTAAAAAATTTAATTGAGACATTCATTTTTTATTTTTTAATATAAAAATCTAAAATTGAAAGCGAAAATATAATTTACTGTATTATTATTATTATTATTATCACTACTAATTCCATCGTGCATATTTGCACATGCACACGGCAGCTGAAGGCTTGTGTTGGACTCAAATTTTCTATATTCCCGTCAACTCAAGAAATCTTCTTCTGCTATTTCATGCCTATAACTATAATAAAAAATGATAAAAAACACCCACACACACACACACTCACACACCTCAACTGTGTTGTATATTGTACACTCACTTTCTCAGTTTCTCTGTGGAGTCTGTGTAAAAGTCTAGCACCTTTTAGCAAAGTATTGGAAGCTGACCAGCTAGCCTGCCACTCTGAATTCCCTCTCACCCTCTCTGGCTTACATTACATTACACCACAGGTCAGCAGCAGCTTTCTTAATTAAGATGACATTATATTGCACTGATCAGAACCCTTCTTCGTTTCCCTTCTGAGTTCTGATCAATCACAATTTCAGAAGGAGATGGAAATTTAGCCAGTACAGTTTCTGAATCCACCACACAAATACTCCTCACCCCGGCCTGATCTGACACACTTTGACGCTTCCATCACAACTTCACAACTGCGATTGATCTATTTTATATACCAAAAATATACATAATTACAATTACACACATTTCATTTTATTTAGAGCAAATAATTATTACTCAAGTCCCTTGGAATTATATAACGCTAGAAAGTTAGTTTCCGGTATTAAAAAATTTATAAAAGTATTTTTAAAATTGAGAATCGTACATCAAACTATTTTTTTGTCATTTCAATTAATAAATAGTATTAAAAATGTTGACTTGACAAGTTAAATGTCTAAATGACACTTACGTGTACTGGCAAGTGGCAGTTTAGTCATTATGACTAAAATGACATTTGTTGAGTAAATAGTCAAATTGTTCTCTGAAAAATATATACAGTGACAAATAGGTCTCTGAAAGATAGAAACAAAAAAATTCGTCCCTAACAGATGTCTTCATTTGTCATCCCTGAATGTCATTGCTATCATTATTCGGGGTCATTTTCAAATTTTAAGAGTTTAGATGAGTTAAAAAAAAATAATCAATTCTTTCCTCACACAATCCCTCCTCCCCACCCCTCTCTCTCACTCCCCTTTCCATTGCCCTCTCACTCTTCTCTCTCACCCTCTTCCTCTTCACCAGCACCAACTCTCACAACTTCCTCTTCACCCTTCCCTCCCCCATCACACAATGTCATTGTAATCACTTCTCACAGCACTTGAAAGATTTCATCATCATCATCATCCGGTTGCTGTTGCTTTATTGTTGTTGGGCATGAAGTGAGGTTGGAGTAGGAGAGAGTCTGTGTGGATTGGTGTATGGGTGGTGATGGGTAGAGAGTAAAGTGGCAGAGAGAGAGTGGGATGGGAAAGATTGTTGAGTAGCAGCACATGACAATCCCTCTGCCACTGTCACCAGCGAACCGATGCATCTTAGAGGGAGCCAGCCGCACCAAACTAAATGATATAAATATATTAAATCAAGCTTTAGAAATAATTATTAGATTAGAAATCGGTGTTGCTGACATAAATTTGTTGTTGAGTTGAAATATTTGACTAGCTGGGACAAAAACTAACTTTTATCACATGATGAAGTAAGTAATTTACTAGCCGCAATGCAATGGTCGAAGAAAGAAGAAATGAGGACTTACAGCTAATACAATTCCATCGCCATTTGATTTTCCTTAATTAGCATCCTTTCCTATTAAGTTTTGTAATATTTTATTGTTATCCTTTCGTATATAAAAGGCATCTTTGTACGTTGTGTTATGGTTGATCAATGAGAGAATTCAAATCAAATAGTGTGAGTGAAACTCTTCCTCCCCTGTTCTATTTTCACTGCACATGTGTGTGTGAGTTAGAGAGAAAACTGAGTCCCACGGATTACTGATATCAAACTGAGGGGAGGGCGTGTCAAAGTGAGTGGGGACTGTGCGGGGGTGGTGGAGAAAATCGACGAGGTGGTGGTGGTGGTGCTGTGAGAAGTGATTACAATGACATTGTGTGATGGGGGAGGGAAGGGTGAAGAGGAAGAGGAAGAGGAAGAGGGTGAGAGAGAAGAGTGAGAGGGAGGTGGAAAGGAGAGAGAGAGAGAGAGAGAGAGAGAGAGAGAGAGAGAGAGGGGTGGGGAGAAGGGATTGTGTAAGGAAATAATTGATTATTTTTTTTCAACCCATCTAAACTCTTAAAATTTAAAAATAACCCCTAATAATGATAGAAATGACATTCGGGGACCAATATGACAAACGAAAACATCTTTCAGGGACCTACTTGTCACCGTATATATTTTTCAGGGACAATTTGACCATTTACTCGACATTTGTCTCTAATCTCTCACTCTCTTCAAAAATTACAAAATGATCCCCTCACTCTCATCTTCTTCCACCTTCACTATCACCCTCCCCGCACCTCCACTCCCTCTCCACTCCACTCCCCCTCCCCGCACCTCCACCCCCTAAACTTAGTTAAGCATCATAGAGCAAAATATCCCAGGCAAGGGTTGGGTCATCAAGTAGGATCTAGTTTGTGCTCGCTCCCAATTCCCATAAGTGAATTTACCTAACTCAAATTTAGATTAGTTATGGAGTTGGTTTGTCAATAGGCCAGGTAGAAATTATGGAGTTTTGTATTCGGATTGTAAATCTTTTGGATTGCTTGAGAATTAATGGTAGGCCATGATGGTTCTATTTTTAACGTAAGCGTTGGAATACCCTTTGTACTTTCTTTAATTCAATTTTATTAATAAAAAAATGAATTTCAGGATAACTTTTAGGTATTAAGAATCTTATATCAAAAGATGAATATATACTTTGCTAGTAGCTAGAAAAAAATAGAGAAAAAGAATGAAAAGTGAATGAATGGTTGGATTTATCATTTATGTATATTGTTTGGATCACTGAAAAATATATAGAAATAGATAAAAGTATGAGAATGTAGAAAACAAGGAAAATAATTAGTTTTTTTTAATTATTTTTTAATTGGAAATAAAAAAATAAGGTAATATTTTTATAATTAAAAGCAAAAATAAGAAATAAAAATATTACAAAGTAAACAAGTCTTAAAAATTTCTCTCCACTAATTTAGTCGGATGAAAAAGTGAGAAGAAAAAATAAATAATAATCGATGTAATGTCTCTTATATCCTTAATAAATTGAGAAGAAAGAAGTGGATCACAAACTAGATTTTTAAGCGATAAAAATAGATAAATAAAATAAAAGAGAGTGAAATTATCACATAAAACTTTATACATATATTTTTATGTGAACCCTATATTATTATTTTTCTCTAACAAATCAAACCAAAAAAAAATATGGTCTTAATTTTTCATCCCTGTCTTTGTGGGTTTTAAATTTTTTCAGTTCACACCCGTACGTCCCCCGTTTTCCGGTCCCCGTAAATTCCAAGTTTTGAGATGAAATACCGTAGTCGGCAGCGTACACGATTAATAATACGTAAAAGGGATTAAAAAAATACTGGTCCTATATATAAGAAACAATTCATATTTTTAGTTCATTGAATAACTTATGTATCTGGATTATTATAGTCCAGATACATGAGTTATTCAATGAATAATAGTCCAGATATATGAGTTATTCAATGAACCAAAAAAGTGAATTGTTTCTTATATATAGGACCAGAAAGAGTAGGTTTTTTTTAAGATCGAAAACGGAAAAGGCAGTGGCACTAATTTTCGCAGTCTAATTAAGCTGCTGCTTTCATGATGCAAAACGCAAAATTAAGCGCTTTTGGCCTTTTTTTCTTCAAAAAAATCTTCACATAATCTCGTCAATTGATCCCACTCCCACGTACCACCCGCTCTTTTAATTTCTCCTATAAAATTAGCTTCTCCACTCTCCTTCCTCAGTCACCTACCTAGTGAGTGAGTGAAACCAACACCCTCCTTCTATTGCTTGCTATATCTTTCTCTGCTGAAAAGAGTAGCAGAAGAGAGCATTATTATGATGTATGTATAGGAGACTCTGTAAAGCTCAGGAGGGATAGCGCCTTAATTAGACATGCTAGCTAGTTGGTGTAATTAAGTACTGAAGGCGCTATCTATCCTGAGTTTCACGGGTTCTTCTTACTGTTAATTTCTACCTTCAATTCATCACACTCACAGACAGGGGCAACGTTGCTGCTGCAAAGCAACACAATTTCGTTCCCAGGTCTCACCACCAAGGAAGGAAAGAACACCCTTCTGTCTTTCCCTACCAACTCACTCAAAATTAACCATATTAATTTCTAATCTCTCTCTCTGTCTCTCCTCTGTCTCAGATTATTACTTACTGTAATTTGCTAGCTGGCTTTGTGGTCATCACTGGTACAGAAATCAAGATCCCAGATGAGACTGCCCATCAACAGATGAGATCTTGAAAATACATGATGTCGATTTAGACAAGGATCTTGTACGGATTTGACCTTCATCAATCGGCTAGCTTTTTTTTTTTTTTTTTATATATGTTTTGACTAAACATTTCATTTCCTGATAATTATGGATTTTCTTAATTACCCCCTCCAGCTATATATCTATATATATGCATGCTAGAACAGTAGAACTATGATGTATGGAAATTCCATAAATCTCATTATTTTTCCGATATTTTTTTTTATTACATTATATTTTTTATTATATTTTTTTTTTCTCTAGATATATACATTTTTATGAGTGTACAAGTAACATTTTTCATGCATGCTATCTTCGTTAGATTTGTTTATTTTCAACATTTTGATTCTTGAAACGGGGCAATCACTATTGAATTTTTTATCATTTGGTAATTAATTAAGAGACAACAGTACGTATTCTATTAACACTCCCAAAAATTATATACGAAATATTTAATATTAATTATATATATTTCTTGTGTATATCTTTAGATCTCTTTTAGGTCTAAACATAAGAAATGGTGAATTAATTATATTTGCTTGGTGCTTAATTTTGCTATTTTTCGTGGCCTGATCTTTACAATTTATATAAAAATTTACCCGGCCGTTTCCTTTTGTCACAGACAGAGGCTTATTACTCACAGATAAAGTAGACTTCGCTTTACTAAATTATAGTACAATATGATACACATCTTAGAACTGGGAGGGAATGTTCTGGGGTTAATTCGTTCATATGAGTGTATATGTATATATGTACCCTTTTTTGTTCAATGCTTATCATTATAAAAAACAAATTCAAGGGCATAATTTTGCTGTGAAAATCGAAAAAATTTCATAGGGCCTTGAGATCTAACAATTCTAATTAATATTCCTTTTCTCTTTTTATATCATTTTATTTCATACATTATATAGCTTAACTCCTTGATTTCCATTGTTTCAGAGTCAGATTCACTGTTCTAGTATTTCTAGTCTTTTCTACAGAAGGAGTTCGCTGCTACAAAGTTTCACAACGGAAATTCTGAGATTAATAACCAGTTACTGTCCGATGCCTTGACCTGTTGACTACTGATGCATTATACTATTATTTTTTATAATATTAAAATTTAGAGCACACTCCCATACCAGTAAGAATTATCAATCTTAGCAAAGGTTTATGGTAAAATTTATATAGAAATTCAGAATTCAAATTTAAATTACAGTTAGTGTAAACGAAGAATTCGACCATCTATGTTAGCTTTATTGATACATTATTATTATTATACAAAAAATGATCTGACGAATTTACAGAGGAGGTCTCTAAATTATTGCTTTTGGAATATTAATTTTTGTTGTTGTAGTATCTGTTTTGTGAGAAAAGGATATATTGAAAGAGTAATGAGTTAGTTCGGTTATTAATGGCGAGTTCTGAGGGTAGCAGTCTTTCTCTTTCTGGCCAAAAGCGAAACCCTAATATATATATATATGATCTCTACCTTGGAACCAGAAAGCTGTGCAAGCTAGGGTTTCCCCATGATAATCGATAGAGCACTGCAACTTCAGTGGCTATAGCACTTTTTCATTCAATGATAAAGGTAGTAGGTTAGTTACTGTGGATGTTGACTTCTTTCCAACTTGGTTCAGGTCCCCCCTTTCGTCGCTTTCCTTACTCCTTACTACTATCATTAACATTTTTCATAATCTCCATCATTAAATTTCCTTTATAAGTAAAGTTAAAAGACCCCCACGCTCAACTGCCAGCGTGGATGGATATTATCGGTATATTTCTTTTTTAAAACCCAAAATGAATTAATATGAGACCGAAAGCATTTTTGTCAAAAAAAAAAAAATGACTAAAAGCACTATGTCTAATCCAAATGCCAAGCGTTAGCGTGCGTGTTCATATATATAAACAAACTCCAACACTAGGCTTTTTTATGACTATAGTATTTTTTTTTATTTCTCAAATTAGTATTTTTTTTTATTTTTCAAGTTAGTATTATTTTTAATTAAATATTTATTTTTATTAGTTATCAATTAATTAAATATTAAATATTGATTTAAAATTGTAATTAAATTATTAATTATTAATTGTTAATTAATTAAATATTTAATTGTTAAATATTTATTAACTTGATTTGTTAACTAATTAATAATATAATTATAAAAAGTAGCTCATATTGATTTAAAAATATAAATACAAAAGTGATACAAACAGAAATGATACAAAAGTAAACTAAATGCAAATGATAGAAATTTTTTAGTGTTGCGTATTAGCTCCAAAACGGTAAGGGCATCCTTTTCATTTGATCCATTTCAGTACGAATTCTTGTAGACTGTGGACGACCATTTAGATCTCTCTGCATTGTTGGATTGTGGCACAACTTAATTTCATTGTATTCTGGCCAATATGAACGGTGAGACATCAGTTTGAACTCTTCGCGATAACATTGTATACATTTTGCAATGTGTACTGGGGAGTAGGGGTGGCAATTTGGGGAGACACATATATCATATAGTCGTGGTAAATTTAGGAACAAACAACGATCACATGCGAACATGGATAGTGTAGTGCCTGAAATTCACCACAGTCACACCACTGTCTATGTATGTCTACTTTGAATGTCCTTGTAGGTCGACTCAATGGTGGGCAGATCAACTCCTCGAGCGGATTAAATTTTAAATCAATGTAAGCTATTTTCTATAATTACTAGTGGAACAGACAGACACGAATATACAAATCATATATTTTTTGTATAAATTTGATTAATTGTTATATACTCATTCATATCAATATATTAATGATAACCAAACAAAATAAATTAAATTTTACTCTAAATCTTCGTTTCAATCATTTACAATTCAAAAAATTCCTAAGATGAAATTAAAGGGCAATATTGGAACTAAAATTAGGACACCAAAACTGGAAGTTATAGTATAGATATAGATATAGATATAGATATAGATATAGGTATAGATATTATTAATTAGTTAACAAATCGGGTTAATAAATATTTAACAATTAAATATTTCATTAATTAAAAATTAATAATTTAATTACAATTTTAAAACAATATTTAATATTTAATTAATTGATAACTAATAAAAATGAATATTTAATTGAAAATGGTGCTAGTTTGAAAAATAAAAAAAGGGTGCCAGTTTTGGAAATTGGCGCCATCTATGGGAACTCGGTAAAACTTTTCCGACGACCACCACACACAAAGAATCCATAGTCTCTACCTAGTAGCGGAGACGTCGATGACGCTACATAACGAGACTTCCTCCAACGATAAGGTTTCACGATCCACCCCTCCGAGGCTATTGAATCATGAAAAACAAAAAGGATTCACTTCTGGAACCGTCACACGTCGGTCGAAGACGATCACAAAAATGGCCAATTTTCTATCCGGTATACTTGTCCAATCTTTCTTCGTTAAATATCTTTTTATTTTCGACCACGGCTCCCTGATCACGGTTCACACACTCGTATAGATACACACATGCATCCAGATCCACCGGTGCAAGTACTGTTCATAAAAAAAAAAGAGTACAAAAGATAAGACATTTAATTTCGTTTCACGATTTATTCTTTTTTCTAATTTTTGATGAGTGGAAGGTTGATCAAATAATATGGTTGTCTCGTACGATAGCGGTTATTAATTTCACATCAAGAATAACGCTTTGAACGTGATTGTATATGAGAGTACTCTTTTTATGTCTTTATTATTGGCAATAATTCTCTACCCCAGACAGACTTCACAAAAAAGAGAAGCTCGGGAATAATTAGAAAATTCATCAGTGAAAGGCGTTACAGTTTTGAATTTGGTGATGCCGTCCTGTTAATATGCCAGTGTTGGAAGTAGGAATGGCAATGGGTAGGGTATGGGTAGGGTACTATAGTACCCGTCTCTATACCCGCATTGTTAAAAAATACTTATATCTGATCTCATATTCGTGTGGGTAGCAACTTTGATCCCTGTATCTTTACCCGTTGGATACCTAAGTACCCGTACCCGTGTCCGTTACCCGTACTTTAACTATGAAAATTCAAAAATTAATTTTTTAAATGTAATACACAATATTATGTATCAAGAACGCATAAGGAATTTGTTGGTGAAAGACACGAGAACGAGACAAAATGGTGTCAATGAAGAATGATTGTCATCGCAGATGAAGGAAGTGAGACAGCGATAGCACAAGTGAATGAGGTACAATGAAGCAAGCTTATCGTCGTCTACAATAACGATGAAACACACGGTAAAGGAAAGCAAAGAATCAAAGAAATGTATCTCACGGGAAAGGAATGAAAATGTGTCTTATGACTATAGTGTCTTGTGCATGGGTTACTTTAGGAATAAGAATTAGTTTATAAATTTCTTTAAGAGTTATTAAATTTAACATATATATATACACACACACATATACATATATAAATATAACTATAAATAAATAAATATATATGTATATATGTGTGCGGGTATGGGGCGGGGTGGGTACTAAGGTACCCGTACCCGCACCCATCCCCATCAAATTTTGCGGATAATTATCCGTACCCGTACCCATTGAATGGATAATTATCCTCCCCATTATAGGTAATTTTTGCAAGTATCCAATGGGTATAGGTCCAATTGCCATCCCTAGTTGGAAGTAGTAGGTACTCTGGCGAGGCATTTTGATTATGCTATGCACAGTACAAATTTTTCTTGTATTTTAATTGGGGAGACAATAATTGAGGCATACAAAGAAACGTGAAACTTCGGAAGATTAAAGGCTCCAATTCTCTCAATTATCATGCGAAATTCTCATGTGGAGGCAGGCACCCATCATGTCGTGGGTATATAAAGGTATGATGTATAAGGCCATATTAGCCTTGTTTTTAAAGTTAAATTTCTCATATTAATATCATACCATTAATGCTAACTGAATTTATTATCATTATTATTGTGTCTTTTTATATTGTTAGTGTATTTTCTGATGCTATCATTTGTTTTTATGCATGATACACGAGCCGTTAGATTCTCAAACTACAAACTCAAATTGATGGGGAACCTTATAAAAGATTAAAGAAGGCGGTCGGCATAGGAAGATAGCACCATCATTGTGCACTAAAAAATGAATTGTGTTGATTGACGACCGTAGGCAAAGACCGATCGATTTATCCGGTGACCGAGGCATTGACTTCCCATGTCTCGGCCCAACACAATAAGACTGGTGCCAGAATGGTAAAATTTCGGCCAGCACATAAAGACTGGTGACCGAGGCATTGATTTCCCTTGTCTCGGCCCAGCACAATAAGACTGGTGCCAGAATGGTAAAATCCCGGCCAGCGCATTAAGACTGGTGATCGATGCATTGACTTCCCTTGTCTCAGCCCAGCACAATAAGACTGGTGTCAGAATGGTAAAATCCCAGCCAGCACATTAAGACTGGTGACTGAGGCATAGTCCCAGCCAGCACATTAAGACTGGTGCCAGAATGGTAAAATCATGACCAACAAATCATAAAGACTGTCGATCGAGACATAAACCCGGCCAGCATATTTCTAAGACTGGTGCCAGAATGGTGTAATCCTGGCCAGCAATTTAATTCACATACGTTCGGTCGCTTGATATAAAACACATGCGTGGTTCAAACATATTAAGGGAAATACTAGAATTCATTGTCCAAAACATGGCTAGTCGTACAAGTTACTTCACAAAACGACGGAAACAAAGACAAGAGAGAAAAAAAGAAGGACAAAAGACACATTAAAGTCAAAATAGGTCACAGGGCAACTGGGGCTAATCTTCCTCATCCACCACTTGGCCATTCATAATGTCTTTGAAGAACCCAGATCCCCAACAGATCAAGATCTATGACGGACCGAGAGGCCATCTTAACTCCGACGACTTATGACCGAGTGGCTCATGAATGTGAGTATCTTCGCTCTTTAGAGCTTGATACTCGTGGGGTTGTGTGTTGTTCGGCCGATCGACTTACCTCGCTTGACTGATCGCCTTCGCCTTTCAGGCTTGGCGCTCATGGGGCTGTGTGCTTCGGACGACCCTTCCCTCACTTCCCGCGATAACTACCCCACACCCCACTACATGATCTTATCCCCAACTCCTCCATTACTTGACCCCATCTCCACTAACTGGATATGGTCAGTTAGAGACTTAGTTAAATAGAGAAATTGTAGCCTTCAGGAGGCATGTTGCATTTATACCGCCGTAGACTTGAGACTTGGCTTTAGAGTCTCTCCCGGAGAACTAAGGTCAGTCTCCGGTCGAATTTTTGGCAAGAACAGAAATAAAAAAAAAGGTGCTATAGTCGTAAAAAAAACCCCAACACTACTCCACACAATGATCAGCCCCTAAAAGATTAATTAATAGTAGTTTAATAAAAAAAAACCTCAACAATCTACATGGTCTCAAATGGATATATGAACACGTGCCAAATAATTTCTTAGTAACCCATCAGTCGATACTTTTAAAGTATTTTTCCAGTAACTTATATTATCTATAGGATAAAACTTCACATAATAAAAGTTTTGGATTCAACATTTTTAATAAATTTTTATTAATAAGTTATTGAATTAATAACTATATATTGATGATGAAAATAGATTTTTATATTTTATAATTTGATCTCACTTAAATAGATTTTAAAAAATAATATTAAAATGTGATTAAATATTGACATATAGGTCTTGCACCCATATAGATATAGTTGAGAAAAAACAATTTCTCTTTTTATGAACTTATTACACCCAAAAGTAAAAAGTTGCCCTTCAATTCTTTGCCAAATCTTTTCTAATGGTCTTTTTACAGCTGATCATTTGGTTTATGCAATGATGATGGCGAGTTTGACCTTCAAAATTGGGCAAGCTCTCCCAAAAAATTTCCCATTTACCCCTCCATTTCTTTTCCCTTCTTATTAATACAGTTCCTGTTAATTAATGCATGCAATGGAAATAATCTGGTTGGCCATTATGCGAGATTGGATGCAATATAATATTCCAGCCTTGTTTCAAATATAAGAAGTTTGAATCCACTTTAGGGTACAGGAGGTGTCTTGTTATACGGGAACAAAGCAACCCACTTGCTCCTAGCTTCTACTGTTATTTGCATTTTTTTTAAAAATTTTATTGATTTAATTTGATCTTTTATGATGGTATTCCTTTCAGTTAACTTTTTATTTTTATTTTGTAACAAAAGTGAATATATATTTAACATGAACATGCATCAGCACAAGGTGTGCTAAAATGCAAATAAAACAGCAAATTTACTACTCCGTCCTTAATTATAAAAAAGTTTTACCTAATTCTCACTCACTAAAAAAATTAATTAATTTAGTTAAAAGTATTAAATTTATCAATAATTTACCTTATGTTCCCAAAATTGGCCTTATAGTATCTCTTTTTTTTTATTTTTTTTTCTCCCACTTAATTATTGTATTATCTCTTTTTTCTCCATTTATCATAGAAGAGAGAAAAAAATATTCATAATAAATAAAAATAATTTAAATAAAAAACAATTAATATAAGATTCATTTTTAAATAACTCTTATAAAAAAAGACAAGAAAATTGTCAGGACAAAGGTAGAATGACACTTGATTAAAAAAAAGTGAATTTAATATTACTACTTCTCCATAGAGATGTTTGTGCATGTATAGACAGGTGAGTGCATTTGTTCTCTAGGTTTTGATGATTAAATTGTTTGGGAAACTAGGGTATTATAGCTGTGATTTGAATGATGTTTCTGTCTTGTAAGAGAGCATTTAACAGAAATTAATTCGCGCATTGGATATATTGCAGTGGGAGTGGCAGACCAAAATGATTATGCTTGGTGAGAATGAATGATTTCTACCATCAATGTGGCTCAAACTTAACATGTCTTTTAGCTAATTTCTGAAAACTTTGTGAGGAATTAACTCGACATTTAAAATGGTACCACAAATTTGTACAGAAAAGTTATGTCACTGATGAATATAGAATTAATATCGTCCGTGTCCTTTGAGAGAGAGTGTGATCGTACGAAATAAAGCTTAAACTTAATTAGTCTCATCATATAAGTTTTATGCGATATAACATGCATTCTTGTTAGTCCTAAAGTTAATTAACTGTTTGTTATTAAAAAAAAGTTAATTAACTGTTAGTTATCATGGTGGAACTGGATTTTATGCGATATATGGTTTATGTTTGCAGCATGAATAAAAAGTTTATATTATTGCATTTCTAGTCCCTGAACTAAGGTTTATATTATACTTTTGTTAATTTGTTAATTATCAACCAATTAACTAATTCAATTACTTCATTCCAATATTTACCCTTTTATTTTGTTCTTTTTACCCTCAATTTCAATGGTTTCATAGAGCCCCATCTTTTTTTTTTTAATAAACAAAGGGATATACTATTAGAGAACGAAGAAGTAGTGCCTGTATCTAGGGTCTGTTTGGATTGACTTATGCAGAGCTTATGAACACACTAATTTATAAGCTGTTTTGGATTTATTTTTCATAAGCTACCCATGATAGCTTATCAAAACAGCTTATGGTTTATATAAAATAAATTTTACTATAATTTTTCTTCGATTATAAAAGTAGCTTATACAATTTATACCATAAACAGTAGATAAATTTATTATCCAAACAGCGCCCTAATCCGTTTACAAAATAGTATAAAAGAGTCCTGCCCTATACTAGATAAAAGACTTGATACATCCAATAGCACAACTACACCGATCCGAAAAGTTCAAGCTAAAAACACCACAGTTGGTAATTGACAAGACAAGTCCAAGACTGGACTTTAATCAAATCTAAGACATAAAATCAAAGGAACCATTGTCAAACACAATACTGATATGCATGAATCAAATACTCTAATTGCATGCCAAAGTAATATTAATGTCCAAATTTTATGTTGAATATATTGCTTGTTTAAAACTAGTACATACATACACTTGATTAATGATGAGTACACATAATTTTTTCATATCTGTATTTTTATTTATTACGGAAGGTGGGACCCACATCACTGAGTCTTTTAATTCTGTACCCTGACACTCGGCGGCTAAAGTTAAGCTGCAACGTATTGAATTCCTCTGAATCTTTGACTATCTGCTGAAAATTTATTCTTCTTTTTTGGTCAATCTGAAAATTCATTCTTGATTAGCCCTAGTGTTGATTACGATGAATGGGCCCTACGACGGTCACAGAATTTATATTATGGGCCCTCATGCTTGTAGGCTCTTCTCGGCCTTTTACACCTTCACACAATTTTCTGTTCATAAAATTAGTGAGGGCCCATTAAAAAAAATTACTGAGGGCCATATAACACAACCAATTTTTTTTTTGAATAATAACACAACCAAAATTTGTTACTCGATCGGGGTAACCATTAGGGTTGACCCAAAAAAAAATACCATTAGGGAAAATATGCTCTTGCGCATGACCCAAAAATTCAATTGGGTAGAATATATGCTGGTTAGGCCTCGACTTAGCACCAATATGTTACCAATTATCAATAAAACTTGCTCTTTATAAGATGTTTGAAATGTGAACTTCCTCCAAAAACCCTAGCCGCCGCCCCCTTCTTGAAGAACCGGTTGTGAGCCTTATTGGGGCAGCCGTGCCGGCAGGTTTTCACCGTGGTGGCGCTTGCGGCCCCCCTCCCCTGTTTTCTTTTTCTTCGTTTCTTGTATGTTTTCTTCGTTTTTCCCCCTTTCTCTCTGTTTTCTTCGGCCTCCACTGGTCGGCATGCCTCTTCCTCATCTCAGGCGATCGACGAAGCTACTCTGCGAGGGATCGGAGGGCGACGCCTCAGCGCTTGGGTTCGGCCGCGTGCCGGCCGCATTTGGGAGGTGATGACGACTCTTTCTGATGCTCGGGTTGGCTTCTCTGTGGGTCCTGGGTTGTGGTGGTGGTGTTGGCCTAGGCTGTCCGTTCTCGGTGGTCCGACCATTTTTTGGTTTGGTGGTCCCTGTTTGGGTGTTGTTTGTTCTGGTTAGTTTGTTGTTTTTGTTGTTGTTTAGGTTGGTTAGGTTGTTTAGGTGGTTTCATTTGTAGTTGTTGTCGTTGGTTCGTTCGTTTGTCGTTCTCTGTTCTGGGTTGTTTTTTGTGTTGTGCTCTGTTTGGGCCCCCTCCCTTTCCGTTCGTGGTCCAGGCTGAGCTGCTAAGGTCTACTCTGGAGCGTGGAGCAATCCTGGTGCACCTGATTCGCAACATGTGGGTTTACTTGTGGAGACATAAGGTTTCTGGGTGCCCCAGATGAGATTTTTCCAACCCACCTCAAAATTATCTTTTTTGCATGTCTGTATTGTATCCTTTGTGGTATCCTTTTTGGTGTGCTAGGTTTTGTTTACTGTGTTCTTTTGTGCTTTGGCTGCTTGGTTTTTATTTTTAGTTGTTTTCCTTGTCTTTTATAGGCTACAACTTGGTGTATGTTACAGCAGCGTGTCTTGGTCTGTAATGCTGTATTTGTTTGACTTTGCTTATGTTGTTTTCCTTACTGTAGATGCCGTATGACTAGAGGTTACCCCTTTATGAACTTGTTTCATCTTGACCAAAAAAAAGATGACTGAAATATATATAAAAAAATTTGTGAAATGTATAAAAATAACTAATAACATTTTGAGTTTTTTTTTATAAATTTCGGTGAAATACAGAAAATATAAAGTAAAAGAAAACATTTTATAAAAATAAAAATATTAATAATTAATTCAAGTAAAATTTAAAAACACAAATTAATAATTACTTGAAATTGTAAAGAAAATATACATAATTGATTTAACAAAGTTTTGAATGTAACATTAAAGAAAAAGTTAAAAATGATGTCATGTTTCAAATAAGAGTAGAGTGAAAAATTTAACAATTTTTAAGAGAGCGAATCCTAATTTAATATATAAAAGAAGAAGAAAACAAGAATATTATTGAGTGTAATAGTTACCTCACAAATAAAGAAAACATGGTTAACCACTAGAATGGAATGGAAAGACCAGTTCTCCCACTTTGACGTATATCCACAAGGTTCTGTTTCTCCCCTCTCTCCCTCTGTCTCAGACACACACACACATACACCCTTTTGCATGTGGATGGTTTTCAGAAGATTTCATGCATGACTAGGGTATTCCCAGCACACCGTTTGCTACAACAAACACCCAACAATGGATGGCAGCAACAGCAGCACTCTGTTATTCCTTCTCGTGTCCTACTGCAACAAAACATGGTGAATATTGGTAATGGGTCGGCCATAACACCGTTCCCCATTGTGTGTCAATCACCAAATGACCTTCACCCTTCTGGCATCTTCAATGGTGACAACCCTTTAGATCACTCCTTGCCACAACTATTGTTCCACCTCATTCTTGTCACCACCATCACACGCCTTGTTCGTTTTCTTCTTAAGCCTCTCAAACAACCCATAATCATTTCTCAGATAATAGTAAGCTTGCTTCTGATTATTGTTACATTATTTCAATTCTCATGTCAAATTGTACAATAATTAATTAATAACAATTTGTGTACATGGCGCATTAATTATCTTTTTCTAATGGGATATCATAATTCATATGATTAAATTTTTCATGGTTTTCCAATCCAAGGGTGGTGTCATTATTGGACCTTCGGTTCTCGGACACAGTAGATGGTATCTACGTCACGTTAAACCCGAGTCAGCACAATTCCTGATGAACAATTTTGGGGTAATGGGGTTCATGTTCTTTGTCTTCATTTATGGTGTGAAGATGGATCCAAGCCTTTTGAAAAAATCAGGAAGGTTGCATGTATGTACGGCATTGGTTGGTATAGTCGTTCCCACCGTATCAGTATTTGTTGTGGCACTATGCATGAGAAGGAACATGGACAAAGATTTGGCAACGATTTCTTCAATGGGAGCCTTTGCGGGGTACTTGGGGATCACGGCATTTCCTGTTCTCTACAGTGCCCTCAAAGAGCTCAACCTTCTAAACTCAGACGTGGGTCGAATTGCATTGGCCACGGCATTGATTGGTGATGCATTTGGGGTGATTAGTGTAATAGCATTTGAGGCAGGGAAACAAGGAGAGACAAGATACATGAATGCCCTATGGTTCATGATTACTCTTGTGATTTTGCTAGCTTTTATATTGTTTTGTGTTAGGCCTGCATTGGAATGGATTGATGACAACACCCCAGAAGGGCACCCAGTTGATCCCTGTTTTGTGGTTGCCATTCTTCTAGGGCTTTTTGTGATGGGCTTTATAACTGACATGTTTGGCATGGCAATTGCCAATGGGCCGCTTTGGTTGGGGCTGGTTGTTCCAGATGGGCCTCGTTTAGGAGCAACACTGGTACAGAAGACCAAGACCATTATGACGGATTTCCTTATGCCATTCTCATTCATTCTGGTGGGACAGTATACTGATTTCTTTGCCATGAGAGATACTGATTGGTCCAGCTTGTCACCCTTGTTTGTCATGGTCTTAACTGGCTACTTGACCAAATTCTTTGCCACTTGGATGGCGGCATTCTATTGGCAGATGCCGTTCAGAGATGGACTAACCCTCAGCCTCATTATGAGCTTAAGAGGCCAAATGGAACTTATATTGTTTGTGCATTTGATGGACAAAAAGGTAATTAAGGCTCCACCTTTCATAGAAATTTCCTATATAGAATTTTGGTTCAACGTTTCAAAAGACATAATCACCTGGATCTAGTGTAGGAACTAACCACCAAAGGGGGAAAGATTTTTATGTGAAGTACACTGGTATAAATTGGAAATGATGTGATAGGATAATCAATTTCCCATATCATTTCACTCTAACTCCCATTCTCATTAATTATATTGTATATTATAAAAGAATGAAAATTACAATATAATAATTAACATTTTGGTTATCCATTAGAAGCTTGAAAATTGCTTATGAACTATGAATCCCTTTCAAGTATTTTCCTTTTCTACACACTAAGTATGCATGCAAATACAGATCTTGAAGGTGCCAGGCTTCACATTGTTGGTGCTTATGACAACAGTATTGACTGCAACTTGCGTTCCTATAATCTCCATATTATACGATCCAACAAGGCCATACATTGTGAACCAAAGAAGGAACATCCAGCACAACCGTCCAGATGGAGAGCTCAGAGTAGTGCTATGTATTCTTGACACAGAGACCATAAATGGACTCATCCATCTACTTGATGTCTCCAACCCAATCTCAAGCAGCAGCCCCCTCTCCATTTCTGCTCTTAGGCTAATCGAGCTTGCAGGCCGTGCCACCCCTTTGTTCATAGACCATGCCAAACAAGAAGTGCCCCCCATTTATCAATGGCCAAGCACCATAAGCTCACTTGAACGATATCAACAGCTTAAAGGAGAGTTTGCAAAGCTCCATTTTTTCACTGCTGTGGCCCCAAAGCAAACGATGTTCCAAGATATCTGTGAGCTTGCCCTTGAATATGAATCTTCTCTAATCATCTTACCCTTCAGAAGGAGTGGCTTTCATATCAAAGGGGTCCTGAGAACAGTGAATTTACAAGTCTTAAACCACGCACCTTGCTCTGTTGCAATTCTTGTTGACAAAGGCTTTCTTGAAACCACCATCATAGGCAGTTCCTTTCGCCAACGTGGATACCGATTTGTTGTGCTGTTTCTAGGGGGTGCAGATGCCAGAGAGGCTCTTGTCTATGCAGATAGGATGGTTGCCAACCAAGATGTGTCCCTGACCGTGATACGTTTTCTCTCACACAACAACGTAGGGGACAATGAAATGGAGAAGAAGCTTGATGATGGAATTGTGACTTGGTTTTGGGTCAAGAATGAGATGAACTCAAGAATGGTGTACAGAGAGGTGGTGGTTAGGAATGGAGAAGAAACAATTGGAGCGATTCAGGCTATGAATGATGGTGCTTATGATCTTTTGATAGTGGGGAGGAAACAAGGGATAAACCCTGCTCTTCTTACTGGGTTATCAGAATGGAGTGAAAGTGAAGAGTTGGGACCCATTGGAGACTATGTTTCTTCTCAAGACTTTTCTGTCTCGACTTCTGTTTTAGTGGTACAACAACAAGTGCTGAGAGGATAAAATTGGGGGTTGTGATCTCAAAGGCTGTAATAGGAATTTGTTAACTTAGCATTAAGATTTAAGACAATTTTTAGTCACTTTCAGGTACCCAGTAGCTAGATATAGCTAATTAATTAACTTCGATAACGTGTGAATATTTAAGGCTTAGTATTTAGATGAAAGCATGTTCAATGTACTTTAGAAAAGAATAGATGTTGTGGTTTATCAGTAGAGTCAAGTCATCGATCTCTTCCTTCACAGGTGAATAGATAATGTTGTGGTTTATCAGACGCTGGTTTCCATTTGGCCCTTCAACGGAAGAGCTGCCTACATATTGCAAATGTGCAGGCAGATAATTTTGTACTAAGCTCTCTAAGTAACTTACATAAATTATATTTAGTTTTTAGCAGGCTACTAACCGATGCAACCGTACAAGATACACGTTTTTTCCTAATATAAATAGTAAAATAATCCAACAAACGAAATAATTTTGGCGGAAAATGAAAAGAACTGGAAGGTAACATATGTCCCAACTTGGAAGGTGATATGTGTCTCAAATCTATTTTTCTCATATAGTAATTGACTACGAACAAGCATGCGAAGCTGATCCTAATTATTCCTGGACATCTAAGTCTAACAAGCAAAGACATTATAACCACTTTAACAGGATTGTCTAAATCAGCAGTATGTGCCAACTGTAATGTTATGGTTTGTATATAATAGTAGGCAACTGAAACACTTATCCAGCAAGTGTAAGTTCAGCCAGTCTAATCAGAGACACGCATGCAAGCACATTGACAAAGGAGGCTATATATGGTGTCAGAAAAAAGGAAGCCATATAAGCAAAGTAGAAAAAAAGCCTTGTAGCATAATAAAAATGATATTCTAAGCAATAGCTTTATATATTGCAGCTTAGGACATCTTTAACAAGGTTATCTAGAACAGCAGGACATGTAAGGGTCAGGATATACAATTTTCATCTAGCACTCAGTAACCGAATAACTGAAACACTAATCTCAAAGGGAAAAGGAGGGAAGTTGAGTGACGAAACTGCTTTCTACATAGTGCTAGTGAATATCAATATATGACAAGTTACAATAGCATGCATGGTAGGCTACATGTATTAGGCTACAAATTTCAAGCATCGGGTATCATTGTGCACATTTTGACACCTATATGAACAGAAGCGCATACCACATCTAACACAGGTGTAATTGGCAGAAAAACCACACACGGTGCAGAAGTGGCGACGAGAGATTGAGCTTGGAGGTCCAACTGCTGCTTTCCAATAGGAGGGAACATGTGGAGGCAATGATTCTAAGTTTGCCTGCATTTGTAGGAAGTGGGTTAATTGGAAAAAAAAAAAAAAAAACCAAACCAAGGAAAGAGTTGAAGCATGAGTGTGATACGTGTATGATCTCTTCTGGGTTTAATCACTCACCTCATGTAAGAGCTCAAGAAATGTTCTTGGGGCCTTCCTAGCTTCAAGTGCTTTTGCCTGCCTGGTTTTCCGTTTGGTTCCTTTAGACTGCTTTCTCTGCATATACACTGCAAAATGAAGGAATTGAAGTGAATTTTCTTTTCTGTCCTTTTTTTTAAATAAAAATTGCTTTTTAATAAGAAAATGTTTTAAATTATTTATAATAATTGAAGAATTTTTAAAACAAAATAAAAAATATTTTGATGCTTTTATTTCCAAATAATAATTAAAAATTCTTAAAAAATTATACCATGAGAGCAATTTTTTTCACTTATCTGACTGCAACTTTTAAAATTAACACAATGAAAAAATGCAACTAGTAAATAAAATTGGAAAAAACAGAGGGAGGAAAAAAAGAAAAGAAAAGAAAAACTTGACCTTGATCATCGTCATCGAGAAAAGCTTCATCATCGTCATTATTGGGATCTGCAACTTCAAATCCCGCATTGTCATTCTCCAAAGCATCCAATCGAGCAAGAGCCGCCTAAATTAATTCGTAACAAAATGTGAACGCTACTGAGAAATAAACTATTCAGAGTGGTTGAGAAATTAAGAGAGTGATAGATACATAGATACGAGCATACAATACATACGTGGGCGCGGTTGTCAGAGCTGGCAAGTGCGGCGGCCATTTTGGACGCAACTTTGCGGGTTCGGCTTGACATGCGGCGGATTGAGTTGGAACCGTCGTCCTCCATTTCTAGGGTTTCACTAACACAAACACAGAGACAGCGTATTCCAGAAGCAGCGACGATGAATTGATGATGAAGATAACAACGGCCGCAACTTCAAGCACTGGTATTAGTGTTCGGACCAAACGGAAAACGAGATGGCACGGCAACACTGTGTTTGGAATTTCCCTTTCATAAAAATTAATTTTTAGAGAAATCGATTTATGTTTGAGAATGAAATTGTACATGGAAGTTTTTTTTTTAAATATTTGTTTGCATAGAATAAAGTAAATTATTTTGAGATAAAATTATTAAAAGAATATTATTAAAGAAAAGAGTTAAATATGTTAACTGATCAAATTTAATTTTTGTTCTCATAAAAATTTCATGTTTTAATTTTTTCAAATTACAAAAATTGTGTAATTTTAATCTTTGGTGAGGCCATGATGAAGGATTAAAAATACACTATTTTTGTTAAATATAATGTTAAAAAGGTATAAATCTTTTATAGAGGCTAAAAATGAAATTTACTTGGTTTTACAGGAATAAAATATATTTATTAAATAATACAACATCAAAATCAGAGATTAACACGGAATCATTTTTTTCATCTAATGAATGATTGATTAAAGGCAGGTTCCATTACTTAATCCAAGTAACATGCATGCGCTCTTTACCACGAAGCATCTAAAATAAGATTTTTTTTTTAAAATATTATATTTTTCTACAAATCCTCTTATTACTTTATAAAATAAAAAAAAATACAATTAATATCTTAAAAATATAAAAAACATTTAATACTTTCTCTATTTAGTAATTAAGAGAATTTATAGGAATAAAAGGTAAAATGATTTAGAATATTTTTTTTGGTCTTACTAAAATGGTACGGTTTATTCACCTATAGAACACTCTCCAAATATCTGATTAAATGCCCCTGCCCATCGCTTCCAAAACATAGAAACTTTTTTGGGTCGACATCGGTCAGTATAATACTACATAAACTCGATTAAGTGCAATTACGGAAAGAAAATGGTACTTGCACGGACAAATTCCTTACAAAACTGCCATGCAAGTCATTGGAGACCCCGAATCCGGAAGGGATTAGTGAAGAAAATTTGTTGAAAATACCATTACTCTTACCCCACATGTGCCCAACAAAAGATAAGAGTATTGGAATTGACCGAAATATCAGATCAGAATATTTTAAGAATATATTTTCATTCAAAACAATCAAACCAATAATACATAGCCAAAATTTTTGCTCGGACAAACAGCTGAAATTCTGAAAAGATCCGGCAGCAGTTCAAAAAGAAAGGGGGAAGATGTTCAATGTACACTCTTCAGAAAATTTTACAGGAATGACCAACAAAAACTAGAGCCAATAGTAAGCTAGCAACAAAACACGACGACTTCCACAGAAGCTTCTAACATGAATTCTGCAGATTAAACTAATGTAAATAACAGCAGAACTGAAGCACATTTGCTCAAACCCTGACATTGAAGTTTAATATCTGGACTGATTGAAGGGCCGTTTGTCAAGCAGAAATAAAACTCCAGCAGCAGTTACTGATGACATTGCTTCACAGTTGAGCTATCTGCTGTTTCACAGACTGCAATAACTTCAATTTTGACTCACAGATGGCAGAAAATTCCATTAATACTTTACGCTTCCCTGTCACCATTTTCCTGGCAACATCAGCAGAACTCCAAGACTTGAGTGATTGGTAGATACGATCACCAAGTTTCGCATCATTTATAGAGGAAGTAAATGTTTCCAAAATGTGAAAGACCCGGCCGGGCCCGTCATTATGCTCATCTTTCTGGAGAAGAAAAAGAACGTCATCCAAATTCTCATCTTCAGGTCTTCTGTTCCATTCACTTATCCATTTCATAACATCCTCCAACACAAGAGATAAGTGCTGGACAGAATCTGTGATTGCATGAGCCAAATTTGAGCTAGACTGACAAGCCGACCCACTTTTCTTTTTCTTTTTACTAGATGGTAGACAGGATCTTAGACAAGACTGAATCACAAGTCCATGCCATGCCAAAGGTTCTGTTACTAACTGCATCACAAGCTGAATGTCGCTCCAAGAAGAGAAGATCTGGGGCTCTGTGGACCTGACCTTTTCTAGAATATACTTCTCCAACAAAGAATCTAAGATATTCCAAACACGAGGAGTGTGTCCATTTCTATCTAGGTACACAAGTTCATGGGAGCTCAGGCTCCAGGCATTTAAGAATACAGTGAAATTCAACCAGTCAATCAAGTTGGAGTCGGAAACCTGCAACATTTTTTTGAAGATATGAATCAAATTCTTAGTTGCAACCATATATAAAATAAGATATTTTAATGTTTGAAAAAATAACTCAAACACGATGCTATCTAAAAGTTGTTAGAACACCAAATTATCAGATCCAGTTGTTCAAACAAATGCCCCCAAATTGCAAACCCTATCATAAACTGTAAATTCAATTCTAGTAGCACAATTTCTACAACACCACATCTAGTGTGCAACTGTGCATATATCATTTCTAGTATTAATGTTAAATAATGTCTTCTATTTCACCTCTAAGCTCCGAAATATCTAGATCATGACATAGTTATTTCAATTTAGTTCTGCATTGGAAAAATAATCACGTAAAATTTGCATTTGAGTGGGTATAACATGCTAAAACATTAAAGCGATCGTACTAAGTCTCAGTTTCAATGGTCTCCTCAAAATTTTTTACAATAGTAGCACAAAACTTAAGCAATCATACCACAGATCTGTCACCATTGGAGAAACCCATGACCACTTCTATTGCTTCACTAAGAGAAAAGCCCAAAAATTGCGCAAAGCGCTCCAGCAATAATTTCAGCTCCGAAGTGATGTCTGGTGCAACAGAACCATTGATCTCAACATGCTCCTTGATTGATGATGAGGCACTTTGAATTGATAGATAGATCATCCGTGGAAGTAGGGATTTCTTCTCAATGACTCTCTTTAAACTTGTCTCCCTCTCTTTGGTCTACGGTGTGGACAAACATTGCAGTTAAGGAAGGAAATATTAAAAAGCATATTGATAGTTTAGTTGAGTTTTTACTGCAACAAACATTATAAACCAGCAACAAATTGTTCGGGACAGAGTTGACTTACCAATATTTCTCTAGGACAATAAGAAATCCCTTCGAATGGCCCTGAAACAGAAGTCAATTATACAATAAGTTTAATATAGTAATATCAACAATCACAAAATACATTGGAATATGATATCATAGTATAACCCAAAGTCTGAACCACGAGATTTGGAACTGCACTTTGTTAGTTATATGCAAAAAGTACCTTTCTGATTCCCACAAGCTGTAAAGATGACAAGTCCAATTATTTTCAAATTTATTTTGATTTTTATAAATCCACCCATTCATCCATCAGAACAAAGCAATCAGTCCAATCCCATTCTCGTCCAGGCCAGTCTGTCCAATTACTCTAAATTGAAACAGTTCATCTGACACTTGCTCAAACTCCTTAATTGTATCTTTGAAATCTGGTTGTTTAAAGATATGGGCCATGGTTGCTGCATTGCTTAAAATATTGGATGCGCTCCTTTTCTGTATTTTTTTATTGTGATATTTAAGCCGGTGAAAGGTACAAGAACTTTGCTGCACAAGTAGTCCTAAATTGGATGATTTTTACCCCATTAGCAGAACGACAATCAATTAAAGCACAAGATTCTAATGGACCTGTGCTTTGACCTCCCTTCAAGCCCAAATGACATTTGCTTGATGTAATTGTTAAGGAGTAGCTTAATATTAGGTTAAATTATTTGTAATTATAAACAAAATACAATGCAGTATCACATATGCTCTCACTTGCTTTGCTTTAAGATAAAAAGCAAACTTGATATTCATTTTAACTTTGACACATACTTTGAGGATTCATATTCTTTTAACACATCGACGCTAAATAGTTGCAAGAATAGAATATGCACAGTTTCTAAGCTAGAAATATGATTGAAAATCTGACCTAAAAGGTAATTTTTCTCCAATGTTGGTGTCCACCAGGGCCGTGACTGCAAGTCTTCATTGAAGGTCAAAGACTTCGACCCAATCTCGTTAGACAGCTCACGGAAGTGAATCCCACATTTCAAGCTTTGAAGGATGCCCTAATAAAATATAAACTTGTTAAACCTACAATCATATTTATCAAGGTAACCTGTACTAAAGTTGGAAGATATGAATCACCTCTTCCTCTTCAATGTTATCTGCATTCTGCTTTAGCTGTAAAATGGGTGTTTCAACTCGTGCCACTAAATATTGACTAGAGTGTTGCAACCTATCTTTAAACTGGACAAATTCAATTACCTGGAGTATAACGTAAAGTATGCCTCAGTTCAATCAACTCAAACACGGACATGATGCTTTCAAGTTTCAACAGTACATTAGAACCAACATGGATAAAAGATTATCATTACATGCCCATGTGTATATATTTTTATGTCACGTGAGCAGAACCATCTCAACCAAACTATGCACCAAATGGACAGATCCACTATTCATGTTTTGAGTATGGCACTTCACTAAGAATAGAACAAAACATGGTCAAATCTCAACTTCATTTCTAACAACGTTCAGAAGAGAACAATACATTAATTGACAAAAAATTTCTTTAATGTTTTCTACAAAGTAACCACGTTCCACATTTATTAATTTGAATTCTAGACTTGCATCAATTATGCAAAGACTTTAACCTAGTCAAATGTTGTGGAGGTCTCTGACAAAATTATCAATATTGTGTTTGATAATTCTTTTGGGGAGAGGTGGGCAGCGCAGAGGGATTGATAAGCTCCTTAGATATGAATATTGTAAATAGGTATTGGTTATCTAGCAAGTTATGCATGAAGAAATCTTTGATGGAAAATAGGCTTACAATTGCAAATCTATGCATCCATATGCTCCATATATATAATCTAGTTCAAAAGGAAAGTTTCTAAAAACAATAAAAAAAACCAAGTATACATACTTTTGAGTAATTTCTATGGCGATATGCAAGAAATGTTAAATCTGCAGATTCTCTGAAGTGATCATCCATAAACTTCAGGTAATCCTTTAGCAGACTGTTTAACTCAGTCCAAAGTGGAGACACCAAAATCTGAGGCAAAATGTGGTGTAAAATACTTTCCATCAATATATTCTTGACATCCAGTGATTTATACCTGAAGAGAAGAAAAATCTGCCTTACATAGGATAGTGGCAATAAATTGTCTAAGGAGCACAAACACACAAATAATCAGCATGTGATGAAAACTACGGTGACTGTTTATGAAATAACGTAAAACTAATGAATTGAACTATCTTACCATTCATGTGCCACTGAAAGAGCACCAAAGTGGCAATACAAGTGCAACAGCAAGATCTTGTACTGTGATACATGTCTGCAAATGACAATGCATCAGTTATTTCAAAGAGAAAAAAAAAAGTTCCTATAAAAGAATCATAAGCATTTAGCTCAAGATCTGACGGTTTGAATCAAACCATCTAATGCTCCAAAGCCAGTAGTATAAACACACTAAAGAATCAACATTGAAAGTAATCAAAACAAGAACACACCCTTCCCTAGTAGCAAAAGATGTGCACTAAACTATGTCAAGAATAGAGACTTCATTGACAGTGTCTCACCCAAATAAATAACTAAAATTTAAAAATTCATTTAAGATTTAGAAAATATGCTTTTAGGTCATATGTGTAGTTGTGATAATAGTCGCATGAAGCACAAAATTTAGAATGGGAGATATGGAGTAATAACGTAAGAAATACAAAAGCTTTGCATTGTTCATCCTCCTCTATGGCTATGTAAATAAGGCCAAGAAAGTCAAACAATCCACTATACAACTGGAAATTGCATCATCCATAGGTTCGTAAGTCAAAAGCCATCATAGACATAAACCGATGACTAACCTTTATAGTGATAAACTCAAATCTTCAAAATACAAGAAATAAATTAAATAGGGCATTCCTAATTCACAAAAACTTCTAATTAAAAAAAAAACTCCAAACAGTAATATTAATTTGAGACAAATCCTAGAGATGTTATATTAATTTGTAAATTATAAAGCTGAGCTCTTTACAAGTTTTTACACTATTATCTTACAATAAAGTAAAGTTGCTGTTCAGACTAAGCAGATTCTTAAATGTGATAGTTAACAAATTCTTAGTATAATAGTATAATACTATTAGAGTACTATATTACATATACGATATGAAGACACAAAAAGTATTGACCAGATGTATCACATGATAGTCCAAGACCTACACAAGTCCAGTGAAATGCTACCTCAGCTTAATGCATTTTCATGGGAGACTCTGAGGTATAATGCAAAGTAATTTTCATGGGAGACTCTGAGGTATAATGCAAAGTAATTATCACTGACCTTCGTATTGCCAAGCCAAACTCCAAAACCATAATAGCCTCTACCAAATAGCCAACATTCTTGGTACGCCAGAATAACTACACCAATAATAGCACAAGTCATTGACAGTAGTCTGAGCATTGAATAAATATTTGCAATGTGAAAAATTAACTGTAATATATTTCTAAAACAACAATATTTTGCAATGTTACAGACATAGCACAAGAGAATCATACACAATTTCAAAGCAGAATGAAGAATTTAAATTTTGAAGTAACAAGAATTCTTTTTCAGTTTTAAAATTACTTGAGAAACAAACAAATTACCAGTTTTAAATTCTCTTACCCACTTAGTTATTTGCATTTTGGAGGAAAAAAAAAACTATAGGGGGGGGGGGGGGTAAAAGACTGAATTATTTTCTTTTCTTATTCAAATAACACATACAAAACAAGAAGCATTCAATCAACACATTATTTAGGGAACAGCATCAATGGATATAAAATATAAGCCTCGATCACTTCCAGCTAAAGCCATAATTATTTTTTATAGAAGAAAAACAGTGAAGTACAAGATCGGAGGATAAGATATCCATTTAGAAAGGAAAACAAAAACACATAACCCATAGCCAACATTAACACGTCAACTTTTTGTCAAAAAGAGTCTTTGACACACCAAATAATCAAAGATTGTCAATTTCTCTGCATACTTTCCATTGAAAAGTGAAAACCCTCTCAAGTAACCATCATATCTCTGTGGTCTCCTCCAACTCCCCAACCCCCCTCCAAAAAAAGATATGTATTATGTATATAACAGACTCCAGCATAACACTAATACCTAACAACAATGTGTAGATTCATACATAAACAGGAAAAAAAAATCAAAACCATAACAAGAGTAGAATATCTTAGATTTAATTTTTAAGTAACAATGTGTGATACAAAAAAGAAATACAGAAAACGTAATATGGCATACCTGAACCAAAATATTACATGTTAGTGAAAGCAGCTCCTCACCATGCATGCTCTCCTGTGGATCCAAATCTTTTGAAAGTGGAAGGTTTTTGCAATACATTTCAAACATTTGAACACAAGAGACCTCAAGATCTGGGACAAGTTAAGATGAGCTTGTATTAATTACATTAACACTCAATATGGAAGCTCAGGCTGTGACTGACCTACAAGCCACAAGTTCAGGCTGTGATTGGAATAAAACAATTGTGAATACTCCTAAAAAGAGAGATCATTTTGGTAGTAGAAACAAAAAAAATATTGTATCAGCAATCAAAGTGGAGATATCAATGGGTGGAGATATCAATGGCTATGAAATATTATAATTTAAACCACAATATGAACAAGCTTGGATGTGTATTAAACCAATAATAAATATAATAAATATTCTTTGTTTTATATCTTTAAAGATATGTTTGATCTGTTAAACTGACAATCAGGTTTGTCAAACACCAATTTCAATTGTTCATGAAAAAATTTCCTTTGGCTTATGGGTCAAGCACATGCCCACCCAGCCTTGTGATGGAATTATAATTCAATAATTAAAATTTGATTTGATTAAAGAATGGTGGCAGAAAAGATCAGATTACGAACACTGGGTTATAGAGAATCTAGCACCATGCAAAGACTTTCCTAAAAGTTTAACCCATAAGCTGAGGGCTCGGGCATGGCTTTATACTAATATCTCTAGCTAGGCAAAACATTGGAATTACTAGGAGAATAAATAATAAATAAATTGCACATTCATATGCAACAGTATGATACACACCACTTGCAGAAGACTCGAACATGTCCCCTAGCAATAATTGTTTAATTTTGAAAAGGCTTATAGACAGCCCAAGTGTCTTGGTTGCTGCAGTTGATAATGTGTCGTTTTTCATTAACTTCTCCAAGAGCTCTGCCTTCTTATCAGTAGTGAAGACTTCAACAAACATCTCAACATCGGAAGTAAAGCAAGCCAAGTGGCCAAACCTGTGAACATTAAACAGATTTCTTAATCAAACAAGTTGCACATTTACAAACACATTTTATATATGTAAGGATGCAATTTACTAACATAATATGATTATATAGCTAGCCAACCTAGAGTTATGAATATGTTAAAACCTACTAGAAAATTGGCACAGAATATTGGATCTCTGTAAACAGCATAAAATTAATATGGTTAAAGATACTAAAGATAGTGTTTTCACTCTCCACAATTATTAAACAAACTAAAGTAAGCTCTCAAATAAATAGTGCACAAGGACCCACAGACTGCAGCACTACATCTACATGATTTTTAAAATCCATCAGGATTTTTCCCCAATGGCATTAGTCAATATGAAATTTCACTCAAGCCACCCCACAAAGCACTACACCTACATGCATGACATTCAAGAAGAAAAATATGATATTAAAATAATGATAAGTTCTGTGCTACAAGGTACCTGCAAAAGTATTGCACAATGCCATCCATTAAGTTGTCATCATTTCCCTTTCCACGTAAATGCTTTCTTCTCTCAATTTCTATAGTTGCTAGGTATGGACACCTTATAAAGTTATCAACAGTATCTGCTTTTAACTTCTGTATAAAAGCTGACGCAATTGATAGTCGACTGTCAAACTGCACTCATATAGTAGTTTATAATTATACATGAATCAAGCTCCATGCAAATGGTATATGCCCCCTCTATGCATAAATTACTGTCATAAATAAACACCCTCGAAGACTAAATATCCACCTGTTCATCTGTCAAGTGTGATACTTTGCAATTGACAAATTTTGGGGGGTGAACTGGATCATTAACAGTCTCATCACACCAAATGCTGTCATCTTCCAGCAAACAGCCTAGGTAATGAAGGAAACACTCCCAGTCATCTGGACTGCCAAATGAAGAAACAACATCAATGGTAGAAAAAGCTGTGCAATGAGTTTAATTCATGAAAGCATGAATTAGTATAATAAAATAAACTATGAATGAGTTTAATTCAGGAAACACATCTTAAAAATCACATCATGACTCAAGTGAGAAATATACAGAGAGGGCACAATTTAGTATATAAGCTACAAGTTAAGAAGCTAGATCTCAGAGACAACATGATATATGAAGGCACAAATCAAGAATAGGTCATATCATTAAACAAAATTTAGATTTAAAAATTAAAAATGATTTACAATAGAACTATATGTATGTCATTGATGCAGATGACTCCATCTAGTTGAAAAGCCTACCAAGACCACTTCTATCCATCAATATTTAACAACTACCACTAGTTAACCATCTAAGCTTTTGAGATGTTATGTCTAAACAAGAAGTCAGCATCCAAGGCATACCATGACTCTAGAATTTTGTGAAAGATATCAGCAGCAGCAGTGTAGTCACCTGCCTGAGCCAGGAGTCTCCCCTGTCAACTTAAAGTCAAAGTATAGAGGTTAATGAGAAAAGTCAAACAAGAGAAATGAAAATAATGCTCCAGATTTCCTTTTTTATATTTTATAAAAGAATAACAATATTAGAAGGAAAGAAAAGATACAAGGCTGGAGGAGATGGAGGATAACATAGAACAATACACAATTACAAAATTAAAGCAAAAAAAAAAAAAGCTTCCCAGTTCCCAATCCCTCTGCAGGTCAAACAAGAAAAAACCTTGAAAAAAACCATGTGAATAGCACCAAAGGAAAGCCCGGAAAACAATCCGATCTCAAAGCAAGTTAAGTCCTCCTTTTGCTTGATTCCATTAATTCATCTTCTAAAACAGACATAAGGTTCTGAAATACTGATTCTTCTGGCGTGATTTTCTGTAAATCAGACTCCTATTTTCTGTCCATTTCTCCAAATAAAGAAACACGTTTGGAAATTCAAAGCTGTCCCTAAGGTCAAGTCTTCTATTGGACAACACTAATCCTAATAACAATCTTCAGTTGTATATATTTAACTAAGCATTGTCCCCTGATATGTGTGTGATGTGTCTCTTTAATTAAGAAATAGATGCACATTTACTTTAACACTCCTTGAAAAAGATGTACTTTCAATAGTGCACCATAGGTCAAAAATAAAAAAGGCACTTTTGTACAGTTCTTCTCAATAGGCATTTCAAAAATTGTTTGCCTAAAAGGAACTATTTTCAAATATTATATCTTTTTAATACTGCATGGAATGGAACATTTTCCATTAACTTTGGAACATGCAGATTTGTTTATTTATGACTTCCATAACATTAACCATGGAACAGCATCCTCCCAAATATCAATATGCCCATAACTTAATTGGATGGTCATTTATATTTATAACAAAAAGCTAGCATACAGACTCAAAGGTTAAACTGAAGTTACATCACAGGAAGAAAGCTATTGAGATTACCTGCATTCGTAGCTTATCAACTTCAATCATCAATAGTGATCCCAATTTCCCAGAAAGAATTTCCAAAGCATCCCCAAACTTAGCTTGTCGTTCCAATATGGAAATGTAGACCATAAGAGCTGCAGCCAATTTTGGAAATTTAGAACACATACACATATGGTTTATTTAATGGCACAGAGGAGTCTTATGGTTGTCACAAAATAGATAAGAAAGAATTGTTGGGTAGGAGGTTCCTCTTTTAATTTGGCATTCCCACTTCTTTTTCGTCTTTCCTCCTTACACAATTGTGTAACTTGAAGTGTTCAAGATTCCACTTTTCCTTGGAATTAAAAGAAGTTCCCTCATAAGGAGGAAAGATACGTACAGAGATGGGTACAGGGACAGGGTAGCTTTGCTTCATTGATTTTTTTTTTATATCTTTTGTTTGTATTTTCTTTTTCTTAGGAGGATCTTTTATCCTCCAATCTCTCTGTAATCTTCTCCTTTTGTCTTAATGAATTTCTTTTACATAAAAATAACAACAACAACAACAACAACAATAATAGATAAGAAATAAATTAGAAGATCACCTTCAGGCTCATGCAAGCTATGTGAAGCAACGTGTTTTTTAAGTAAGCCTTCAGCTAAAACTAAAAGCTTATCTCCTCCATTGCCACAAAGTACCTATCAGGAGTCCAGTTCACATAAAATAAGTCAATAGAAATGTTTTAGACAGAATTATATCAAGCCCACCACCGTGGATAGTTAAATATATTTGAAAGAAAAACAGAAATAATGTAACTATTGCTGAAAGGATCACAAAGGAATCTAGATTCATAAGGTCCAGCATGTTTTAAAAATTAAAACCGGGTTATGAATAAGTAGCACAATGCTACAGTAGCAAAGTAGCATTCCGGAGTTTGGTTCAGAAAAGATATTAATGTTAGCCATCAAATACTGATATCAACTACAACTTTCAAGTCACATTCATTCCCACTCAAGCTGACTCAACAAACACTTCCACACATGCCGCACAAGATAACTTGCTGATAAAGGGAGACAACAAGCCGGGTGGAAGAGGAACCTGTAATTGGATGCTACAAACTGCCCAAAGAAGAAACCTTTCTTCTCCAACAAGCTTGTACATTTTAATAGCTGTCTGCCGATCAGAAAACAGAAAAAGGATGAAGTTATAAAAACAACACACACACACACACACACACACGTGTACACACAAGCAAAGGGCAAACCTGTTGTTGCTTCACAAATGAGTACTCCCGAACATAGCAGTTAAACAACCCCATCATTAGTTCCAAGTTATTAGGGAATTTACCACAGGCATGTTCATAGCAATCGGTAGCCAAATCCACTGATAAAAAAAAAATCAAACTTCAGTTTAGTCAACAACCAATGCATACAACACACCACAACTCAAAGCTCTCGCTAGCTAGTTGAATCTCGAGTGTGGTTGCACATAACCATATCGCACGCAAAACAAATTAACAGAGAGAGAGAGAGAAAACGGCACTGACAGTGATCCAATCGCTGAAATACTATCTGCAATGTACTGAGAGTGAGATCATCCATCAACAGGGAATCATTGGAATAGAGAAGCTCCTTAGCATTGAGGGAAACGGATAACGCTTCGTCGGGCTTCCCCATTCTTTCCAGAACGAGAGCTTTGAGAGCCTAATTTGACAGCACCAATCAAAAAAGTTCAATCATGGCATTTTGATAGAGGAAAGGTAGTAGGAATATGGAGGAGAGGGGAATTAGGGATCTTACGAGAGCGTAGGGGGAATTAGGGTGCTTGGCGAGGAGCGTTGTGACGTGCTTGAGAGCGCTCTTGAACTGCCGAGAATCAATGGCGTCCCATATGGGCCGAACCTTCCGCTCTGGAATACCGCCAGCTAAACCGAACTTCGACGCCATTAATATTGGATGGAGATTCAGGTGAGTGTGAGTTGTGTTGTTGCTTCTTCTTCGGGAAGCACAGGGATGAAGTTGAAGTTGAAGGTTGAGGGAGAGGTTGAAGCGAAGGCTGGTGCCTGGTGGTGAGTGAAGATAGAGAGAGAGAGAGAGTACCCGAAGGAGAAAAGAAAACCTAGAAGAAATTAGAACTGAAAACTCAACTCAACTGGGCTTGGATTGGAATTTGGAGTGAGGAGTGCTCTACTGACCAAGGATCAAATCTAAACGGTGTGCAAAATGGACTTTCATTACTAGTTTTAGTTTTAGTTTTAGTTTTAGTTTTAGTTTGACTCCAATAATTAATATTTAGTTTTTTTATCAAATAATAAATATGAAAGATTCAAGCTCTCTCTCTCTTTTTATTTCCTACTGATCAAAAAAGATTCAAGCTCTTTAATTATGGTTTTATGAAATTCAAAGAATAAAAAACAAAAAAAGAGAGAAATAAATCAAAAGCTTGAAATACCGCTATAATAAAATCGAGGAATTAATTTCTCAGTTAATAAGTAGATTCTTTTCTTCAAAAAGTTAATGAGTAGATTCTAAGTGATTAAAAAATACTGGTATGGGATATTTAAATTTAAAATTAAAAAAAATACTTTGGAAAAATAGTATCTAATAAAATTAGTTTTGTGCTCAATGAGAATTAATTATAGTTGATTGAAAATTAATTTATGATGTAATTTTAAGTAAAATCAAATAATAAGATATATAGTTTTTCCCTTCAAAAAAATAATAAGATATATAGCATTGACACATGAATAACACATGATAACATAATCTATCTTGGATCATTCTATTTGGTTTAATATTTTTCAATGAAACCAAAATACATAATTTCTTTTGTAATCGAAAAAAAAATACATAATTTTCTTTAACCATGGTCTATTATGTTCTATTTTCGATATGCATCAAACATTAAGCAAATGTGCTATATTCTGTCACATATTAACTTATCTACTAAACACTACTTGAGATTGTAAATGAATCTATAAAATTCAGGTGGACATAAATTGTAATTGTAATTCTGGATTAACTTCACGTATGATGTGACGATTGATGTCATAAATTTGGTACAATTTTAAATTTGTTATAATATAGTTACTTTCTTTGATTATTCTCTTCATTCTTAATTATGCAACATCTTTATCATAATTTTTTTTTCTTGTCAATTACATACACACTTGGGGGATAGAGGTGGAGTGGGGATTGAACCCACTCCCTACAACATATCACCTCTAGCTTCTTACCACTTGAGCTATCATTGAGGGATATCTTTATCATAATTTGACTCATATATTATCTCACGACCAATAAAAGAACAAAATTTTTGGTCAAAATAAAAGAACAATTGAACAAATAATTTCTCAAGAAAGAAACAAAAAAAGATGTACACATAAAAAAACCTAGGGCCCAAGCATTTTATACTTGACAGCTATTGGGCCCAAAGGGACTCCAACAGAAGATATCAATGTGGACCCAGTTTCAACGACGGGGAAAAGCCCAAAAGCCCATGGCCATGGCTCTTGTTGGTCAAGCAACAGATCCTCCGGAATCCGAATCGCTCCGTGAGCACACACCATCACCACTCCCACCGTCACGACAGATAAGATCACCGACACCACGCCCGAAGATCACGAGCTTCTGCTCCGGCGGCCGGAGAACGTAAAGGAGGAGCCATGCGCCGGCGAGGGAAGCGACGAGGAGGAGCGAGAGAGAGCGCAAAAGGAGAGACGTGGCAAGCACTAGCACTAGAACGACGAGGTAGTTGACGCGGAAGTAGTAATCCTGTGTGTAAGTCCAGTCAAAGGACAGAAAACACGCAAAAGCAAACAACATGGAGCTACGAAGCTTCCATGAATTCATGAATTAAAGAAAATCCAATACAAATAACAATAAAAAAAATTGACAGTACTAATAAAGTAAAGATAGGATAGAGAAAGCTGCGAAACTAACGAAACAACCACTGAAAAGCGGTTTCCACGTTCCTGTCACGTCCCTTCCCCAACGCCCAACGAGGCACCCACTCTCTCTGTACTTTATCCTCTTTTGTCTTGTCCTCTTCTCTTTCCTCATCTTACCCCTTCCACACTTCACCTTTTCACCAGAAACCGCATCATTCCAAGGACACAACCGTCATTCCAACCTCTTCCCCTGCCCTCAAAGAAGCCTCCTCCCTCTTCAATTCAACCTTCTATTCTTCATCTTCTCTAATGAGTAAAATGTTCACTAAGCTAAACTCACTCTTCCCACCAAAAAAAAAAACTACACTCACTCAGGCCTTAGCAGCAGTGATCGAAATGGCTGATGAAAATGGAGAAGAGAAGTTACTAGCTGTGGCGCGTCACATAGCAAAGACGCTGGGCCACAACAACCACAACATGGCCGATGATATCCTCCAAATATTCTCAAATTTCGACGGTAGATTCTCCAAGGAGAAGCTATCCGACGATGGTGCAGGGAATGATCCCATGGGCTGCGCCGCACTCGAACAAACACTTAACTCTCTCAACTGTCGCATTTCCTGCCACGTGTCCTCCGATCACACCATCTGGTCAAACCTCGTCGATTCTGCCAACTTTCTCGCTGCCGTCGACGAGCTCGTCACCACCATCGACGACTGGAGCCCCCTCGCCGACGACAAGACAGTTGGCGCATGCCTCATACGTGCAGGCGACATGCTCCAGCAGACCATGTTTTGCGCGAAGAATGAGTTCCACTCTCTCATGGAACTCGGAGGAGAGTCGCTTGACCTTACTCGGAGTCAACACAGAATGACGACGACGACTTATCGTTCGACTCAGACGACGACAAAGAAGACATCGACGGCGAGGAGGACCTGATTCCGGTGGCAAAGCCGGTGTCCGATTACGATGTGGTGATCGACGCGCTGCCGCCGGCGACTGTGAACGGTCTCCGGGAGATCGCGAAGTGCATGGTGGCGGCGGGGTTCAAGAAGGAGTGCTCGCACGTGTACGGAGGTTGCCGGAGGGAGTTCTTGGAGGAGAGCTTGTCAAGGTTAGGGTTGCAGAAACTGGGCATTTCAGAGGTTCACAAGATGCCATGGCAGGAACTCGAAGACGAGATCGAGCGATGGATCAAGGCCTCCAAAGTCGCTCTCAGGATCCTATTCCCCAGCGAGAGGCGCCTCTGCGATCGCGTCTTCTCCGGCTTATCTTCCTCCGCTGCCGCCGCCGCCGCCGCCGACCTCTCCTTCATGGAGGTCTATCGCGGATCGGCAATTTAGCTGCTGAACTTTGTCGATGTCGTTGCCATCGGAAGCTGCTCTCCGGAGCATTTGTTTAGAGTCCTCAATGTGTTAAAGACTATGCGTGACCTAATTCGCGAGTTTGAATCGTTGTTCTCCGATCAGTACTGTGTGTTCCTCGTTAACGAAGCAGTCACCATTTGGAAGAGGTTAGGGGAAGCGATCAGGGGAGTTTTCATGGAATTGGAGAATCTGATTAGCCGCGACCCAGCGAAGGCGGCGGTTCCCGACAGAGGGTTACATCCGATCACTCGTTACGTGATAAACTACCTCCGTGACCGACGTCGGTCACGCCAAACTCTAGAACTAGTTTTCCAAGACAATGTGAAGGATTACCCTAAGCTTAATGATAGGTTGCAACCCAATTCTTCTTTTGCTGCTCAAATTTCTTGGATTATGGACTTGTTAGAATGCAATTTGGAAGCCAAGTCTAAAATTTACAAGGAGCCTGCTTTGTGCTTTGTTTTCATGATGAATAATGGGAGGTACATTGTTCAGAAGGCTAAAGATAGCGAATTGGGAACCCTCTTGGGTGATGATTGGATCATAAAACACACTGCCAAAGTCCGACAATGCCATGTGAGCTATCAAAGAAGCTCGTGAAACAAGTTGTTGGGGTTTCTCAAGGTGGAGAGTAATGGGTCGATGTCAATTGCGGCAAAGCTTATGAAGGAGAAGCTCAAGTCGTTCAACCTGCATTTTGAGGAGATTTGCAGGGTTCAGTCTCAGTGGTTTGTCTTTGATGAGCAGCTCAGGGAAAAAATTAGGATCTCCCTGGAGAAGATCTTGTTGCCTGCATATGGAAGCTTCATTGGAAGGTTCCACAATGTTCCGGAGCTTGGTAAGAATGCTGATAGGTATATCAAGTTTGGAATGGAGGACATTGAAGCTCGACTTAACGATTTGTTTCAGGGAAGCAGTGGATCAAATGGTGGCCGAAAGTGAAGGGAAGAAAGGTACTAAATCCTGTGTGTATCAGTGTATGTATGAATTTGTAGTGTAATTAGAATACGGAGTTTTGGATGTCAAGAGTGTTGTATATACATATACCCTTGTATGCTTTTCTGCGCAAAATCATTATATATTATTCTTCTGATGGAAATTATATTCTGAAATCTGAAGTTAATAGTACCATCTGAGTTAAAAAAAAAAGACATTTTTGTTGTAAACTCTAGGTTCCAATAGGGGATTTCCTTCAACTGTTCCATTGTAAGCTTCGTAGGAGTATAATTAACATTTGATTGCATAGAACAATATTAAGACTATGAGCATTCGTGATAACGAAATTTAGTGTATTTTATCAATATATATGCCCGCTTCCTGTTGTTATTTTTTTTTAGCTTTCTTGGTTCAAGTTGAAAGTCATGGCAGTGCCAGGGACTAGGATCTCTTTTTATATGGGGGAGAAAAGGATTATAATCTTTTGAATCCTTTCTAAGTTAATTTAGATGGTTTGCAGGAGATATAAGAGTGGGCTAATGATTAGGCCAGGAAACCTAACAGTGGCAATCATAGATTAAAACACTAAAAAGGAGGAAGATTCATCTAGCATGTATAAAGTATATTAAGGCTATGTTTGGATGGAGGTTTTTGGAGGGGAGGATTTATAATTCCCAATTATCTTGTTTGAGAGTTTTTAAAAATTTGAAAAAAGTTTTACATCTTGATATCTGCTATATTCTAAAATAATATTTTCTTTATCCTATTAAAGTCAAACAAGGTAATTGGAAATTATAAGCCCTCTCCTCCCTTTCCCTCCTCTCCCCTCCAAAAACCCTCATCCAAACATAGCCTAAGAGTCCTAGACTAGTTGAATCGATGGGTTGTTAATTCCATTAATTTGTTGCATTGTGAGATTCAAAAACAGTATTTTTTTTCTTTCTATATTAGCAGACCCCAATTAAAGAGGGAGGCAATCTCTATTAGTTAGTAGGAAAACTTGACTTAGATAGATAGAGAATGAGAGATGAGAGATGACGAGGTATAAATAATCGGAAGAATAGAGAGGGTTTTTGATTCTGGAGTAGAATTTGGGAGAAAGAGGCCAGGTCTCTCAATGCCTGGGGGAGTCCGTATTCATTCACATTTCATCATCTTTGCTCTTGTATTTCTTGTATACAGTTCAAGAGACAGGTTTCTGTAAATAAGATTTCCATATTATGATCCAATCCTATCTACTTGTTAATTTTACCCCGGATAATAGATGGTTTCTATCTTTATCAATTTATGCAAATCTTATGGAATTTGATTGGCACCAGAGAAGATTCTGCTCTTCTTTTCCTTTTGTTTGCTAGTAATTAAACAGACAGAGCAATAGCTACGATTGGTTGATCCACAAGAAATTGCTTATGCATTATCGTTCTAAGCCCTATATGGATTCTGCCCTTTTGTCTTCTTTCTTTATCCAAATATGATACTGAGAAGTAGAGCCTATAGCTATGCATGTACTATCTCATACCATGATTCAGCACTTTCCAGCTTTACCCCAACTCCGAATGAATTCGATAGTCACGCTGCATTGCTGTTCATGCAGCTAGCGCTAGATGTAAGATAGAATTCAACTGGTGATAAACAGTGTTCTGGAAACGACTCTCAAATCCCATTGACTCAAATAATAAAATTGCAAAATGGGGGTAATTGCAGCTATAAGTGTGAATTTCAAAATGATGTTCATTTTTATTATTTAATTAGTGTCTTCGAGACAATTGATAGTATTTTTTAAACTTTATACTATTTCCTTTTTTTCCCTTGCGGAAACTATTTGCGTAATTGCTGAATATAGCAAGACCAAGAAAATAAAGAAAATGAATTTGATAGAAACGGGTGCTTTGATTTTAATTATTTTTATTGTCGAAATTATTTTATTTTATTTTTGGTCAAGAGTCGAAAAAATTCTGAAAGAATCTAAGTAAAGACAATAGTTTTAGGTTAATGATTGTTAGGCTTGGCCCAGTAGCATCATTGGATTAATCTCATCATTGAGCTTCCAAGCCGAGGCCTCTGTAACCTTTGAGTATATCTGGGCCGGTGACACTTCGTAGATCAATTTGTGTTTTTTGACATAAAAAAAAAAGAACTAAGATTGAAAGACCTGGTACGCCTAGTAGGACAGATCCAACTTTTTTTTTAAGACAAATACAACCACTCGGTTAAACCACTTACCATATATTATGGGATATAGACTTAAACATAAACAGTCAGGATAGGATATTTCTTCTTATTTTTATTTCACAAGAAATAGTGTTTCCCTTAATAATTAATATGCCATGTTAGTGGCAGAATTTGAACCTATAATTTTTTTATCACTCCAACTCCATGTCCCTCTTCCCATGTCTTTTTCCTAAACCACATTATCACTCTGAGACGGATCCAACTTAAATATCAACCTTTTGCTTAAACTTTAGCCTCCCATAAAAGCAATCCTCAAAAATACTCCTAAGTGTTATGTAACATTAAGACATCCCATGAATATAAACCCATAAATGAGGAATCAACAAAAGGTCATCTTCACTCTAACTGAGAATTGAGAATTGAGACTGACTTGGGTCTGAATCCCTCCTCCTAAACTCGGTCTCTAGTAAATTGACGTGATTTATAAGTGTACCATTTGTCCAAAACATTAAAGGAGTGATCAAAGTGTACTATAAGTGTACCATTTCCACATGGATCAAATCATGTGGAAATGTTAGGTATGAAAATTTTTAAACTTTTCTTTTTGGGAAATCGACATTCCCCAGCACAATACCAATTACACTTAGGTCTGTCATTTTTATCAATTAAGTCGCGTTAACAATTCAAGAGGCTGGAATCAGAGTGTGTGTGTGATTGAAAATGAGAATATCATTCTCTTTCCCATCCTTTAGCTGATTGGCAGCTTGGCTATTTGGCTTAAGAAAGCCTCTCTTAATTAAGATGGGTATGGATACTTATATAGTTAACCCATGCTATAGGGATAACAGTTAAATAAAAAGTGCTGATGCGAGTTGAACTTAATATTCTTTCAAGATCCCTATTTTTACTTTGACCAATACTTTATAGACTTAAGCCATTTGGATTGGGTTAGTGGTGAGGGATTAAAGTAGAAAGATCATAGGTTTAAACTTGAATTGTGAGCTGTCAAAAAAAAAACTTGAATTATGAAATCTTGCACCACATCTTTTATGTCACATTTCTCACTATGCAAGATATTTTGAACATAATGAAGGGATCTAATCAATACCAATTTAATTTGATTCCATATGATCTCCATTCAATTTTGAGTATTTGACCGTAGCCAAATGTTGAACAGGTGCATGCACCATGAGAAATATATACGGATGCCTATGATCAGCCAATTTCTCTAGGACCAAGAGTTTTTTGTTTTTTATATTAGATTTGATTGGATACTAACCCACTCGTGGATATATATCATATACAGTTTATTGGTCTTGCCAGTTTGCACCAATGCTTAATATTGACGATCTCTCCATTCTCCAAGATCCCATTCAATGTTCCGAAACTCGAAGCAGTACTTTCAAAAATATATGTAGATTTGGTAGTTACAATAACAGTACTAGTTGAGGAACTTGAGGTAAAGCTTTAACTTGACGTATGCAAAGCCATTTTGTCACGTATATAATAATAATAATGATGTGGAAGAGAAGACAGAGTATAAGATCTCACCTACAACTCATGATTTTTCTCAAAATAAATAACGATGTCATAGTTGGAGAAGCATTTGTACTTTTGTGGTTGCAGTCTTGGAGACTGCAGAGAAGAGAAGAGTTTTGTTGCCTTTTCTGTTTATTTCAATACAATAAGTGTTCGCAGGGAATCTCTCTGCTTACTGAAATTGATTCTGTATATTCTGCTTCTTTGCATTTTTTGGTACTCTAACATATGAAATAAATTAGTATAAAGTTATTCATTATCAGTGAAACGTAATCAGTTCAGGATTGAAATTTCATAATCTCCTCTTCTTGTTCCCTTTCATAACTATTGAACTGAAATTTGTCACGTCAATTAAAAATCACTCTCTAACAATGTTTTTTCTTTGTCAAATTAACCTTGTTAACAAAGTTATTAGTGGCCTCTGCACTCACCACTCTGTTTTTCTCTCAACCTCTGTGTCCAATTCTCTTTTCATTTTAATCCTTTTCTATAATAAATAATTTGCATTTTATGTTTCAAGTGAGAGGACACGGAATATTGAGGAGATATATAGGAGATTTTGTTCCATCATTTTCTAGGCATGATTTTTTAATATATAATTAAAATTAAGGATTTTTTTTAAATCGACAAATGTTAATAAATTAGTATGTGATATTAGTAGGGGAAACTTGAACCATTGACCTGTTTATCACTTCAACTTCTATGTTCCTCCCCCAAACCACCTTATGACTTCTGCGTATACGTGAATGATGGCTCTTCTCCGTGAAAGGCCACTATGTTTGGACAATTAATGCGAGACACCAACATGATCATAGCAAAGTACCTCACTCTAACCACAAACGAAAAGCCAACTAAAAAGAAAAAAAAAATCTAATAGCCATTGATTGGGTCATATATGGTTTCATGAAGTGTCCATTCAATGATCTTCAATCTTGCCGCCTTACTTCAAGATTTCGATAGTGCCGGGAATCAAGCCTTGCTTCACATACCAAGAGATGACATTTTACCAAACCCTCCCAAATAATTTGGATAGGGTAAACTATATGTTATAAAATAAAAATACGTAATTATATGAAAATAAGAGTATACAGAAATGTCACGTATTATCTAAGATGAGAGTTTAAAATCCCCAGATAAATTTGTTATATAAGAGTGAAGAGGTATTAACAAAATCAATGAGAAAAAAAATTTGGGCGGAGAGGGGGGGGGGGGGGGTTGAGGATTTTGGAGATCTTCTAAAATATCAATATCAATATGAATAATATAATTAATCTAAAGTCCTACACATAGCAGAATTACGGGTAAGGATACTCTAGGACAAATCGCAAATTTGTCGTGCACTAAACTGGGGTGCTATCATTTGGGTTCGATCTGTTCATTTATCTCAATCAGCTTGTCGTATGTATCAAATTGAAAAAACGGGTTATCCACGTTTCCTTAGGAATATCGTCAAACATGTACAAGTGTTTTTTTTTTTGACGAATCATGTACAAGTGTCTTATTTGCATATTTTTTGAAAAATATTTAAAGTCATTTAATACTTATTCACTACTATTATCCTTTTTAACTAGCTTACACGCTTTGCTAGCTTAACAAGTACCAAGTGTTATACAATGAATCACATTTAATTAAGCACAATTATACTCCGATTTGTTTTGGCTTCTTATTAGCATGTGGAAAGTGAAAACCTAACCAACATTGCCAGCTATTGGAAAATTATACAAATCAAATATACAGGCAAATGCTATGGAGGGTTTAAAGGCACTCATTAATAATTTATTTACCAAAAATACAAACATTATTTTTTATTAAAAATACAGTATTTATAATATTAGTAATTAGTAATACATTACCAATTAGAATTTTTAAAATACATATTTTATTTTTTAATTTCCTAACTAATATCCTTAAGATACTCTTAACAAGAGCTTATCCAAAAAAAAAGATACCCTTAACAAGATTAAAAATATATTTGGATAAACAGTTTAATCAAATACTTATTCAATAAAAGCGTTTTTGTAAACTATTTTTATAATTAAAAAGTTTCTAAATAATCTTAAAAAACTTATGAAAACAAGCTAAAAATAATTTATAGACATATATATCATAAACAATTTTATTTCAAACACTTATATATATCATAATCCAAATAATATTGTTTTTAAACGTTTCCTAAATTAAATAGGGTTCACGGTGGAAACCAAGCTCGTGCATCTCAATCCTGTGTCTAGAGATTATAGTAGTTCCTTGGGATGTTAACAACTCAGGGAAAAGAACATGCACTTGACTGAGAACTAAGGTGGCTTTTAAGGTGGTGAAGCATATAAACTTCACCACCATCGTGAAGTGGGCCCAAAAACAATAGTAGCCCTAGATATAATAGTTTAATACTTAAATGGTTGGGATGGAAAATGGGGTAAGTGGAGAACAGGTAAATAAGAATGTTTAGGATATTTGCAAATGAGGGCTTACTGTTACAGTAATTTATGCAATTCATATATACTTTTTATATATAAAATAGATACCTGAATGTATTAAAAAAATTTGAAAATACACGATGTGGAACATTAATAAATATTTAGTTTTTTCTTATGCTCACAACTGTGGGTAATGAGCACCCAGTCAATTTAGAATGATTTGTCAAACTTGGTAATTGTTCTTTGTTCTTGGAAAAATTGCGATGACGTGAATTTTTTTTTTGCTGGAATAGCAATTTTAAACTTTTAATAAGGTAGTTGAATTGTGTGTTGTATTTCACTTCGTACTTCGATTGTTGGTGTGTTGTGCTACCATTATTTGGCTTTTTACGTGTCAACTGAGTACGAAGGGTGTTATTAAAAATGTTTTATTATTTTGTTTATTTGGTGGTACTGTGTTGATTAAAAAACAAAAGTGATAGAAATGTATTGCAATGGATTTTTCTTAGTGAATTTCAATAGTGATGCAAATTTCTTGTTAAAACATTATATATTTGTGTTGGATAATTATATTATTGTACATCTGCGTGACATGAAATGCATAAAGGATTAATGCCAACAGATTATAAGTTACTAATAATGTCAATATTTGTGAATAGTTGAATAACATATTGGTCGGAAGAAATAGAATAATTAGATTAAAAACCTTCACTGTAAACGTAATCTCATTGAAAATGAACCCACCCTTGCAATGTTCTTCCACCAAAAACAACACCCAGGTGGTAAAGCTCTTCGGTTCTTTGTGCAGGATTGGGCTCTTCGGTTCTTTGTTCAAATGAAAGACACAAACAAAAATGCAAAATATCAATTGCTGTTGGCTTAAAGGAAACAAGAACAAAACACTAAAATATCTATTTGGACCATAGTTAAATTTTCCTAAGTATAAGGACATTTTTGGTATTAAATTTTTATTTGGATCATATTTTGTATTGTCTACAATTTTTGAGAGAAATATTATAATTATCACTAAAATAGGCTCTACCTACTACTGCAGGTTATGAGCCCATTTCACCATGTGGTGAAGTCAATGTGGTTCACCACCTTAAAAGTCTCCGAAAACTAACAACAAAACAAGCCTCTAAAAGAGATATTAATGGTGTGCACTTTATGAGCATATGGTGGTACTATACGGTACCATTATTAATTCGGAGGATCTTACAACAATCAATTAAATGATGATTACCCATTATTTTTATGAATAATTCTAAATCCTCTTATCTTTTATTCCTATAAATTCTCTTAATTACTAAATATATAAAGTATTAAATATTTTTTTTTATTTTCAAGGTATTATTTGTATTCTTTTTCTTACTTTATAAAGTAATAAAAAGATATGTAGAAGAATTTATAGGAAGATATAACATTTCTCCATTTATATACATCAATGCCTATAAGTACATTTATTTACACTTTACGAAAGATAAAAATAGAAAGTGAGGTTGATTGATTATATTAATGCGCTTCCAGTCTTCCACCTTGGCTTTAGTGTAGTGACAGACTAAGTTCACGTTGTGCAATTGGTACCTCAAATTAGGACCCTCTTTCTGTTAGATTTAATGGTGCACTAGGAATATTCTTGTTAATGGCATACCTCGTGCGTTCCCTTAACCACCACTATTGTTTATGAGAAGCGTTTGATTGAGGTTTTCAGCTGTTGTACTGGTCGGTGCCTGAAACCTCAGAGCCACGAAGCTTCGTCCTATATTTTGCACCTAGCTAGCATTCCTACGCTAGCTGCCAAAATGTGCAGTTATGGTACAACGCTGCTTAAAGTAAATGTTCTCTTTAATTAACAAAGAAAATTAAAGAACAGGAAAGAAAAAGGTAGTACAATGCATTGGTTAATTAGACATGGCTTGAATGAAGAACAACGTCGTTGATGTCTCGTTGGATCAATATTATCATATCTACCAAGTTTTACACAATATAACTTTACTCTTCTTCTTTTCTCATTTATAGTAATATGTTTTTTGTTTGGTATAATCCAACACATGTTAGTCCAAACGGCAAGAGAATTTATTTATTTTTTTTAAAAATATAAAATTTAAATTTTCACGAACGCTGTGATAAGAAATTAATTAAAAAGACAAAAGGAGCCAGCCACATACATCAAGATAAATATATGTAGCTAGCATATAAATAATTGAAAAGGCCAGCCACATAACGGTTCAATATACGTTGAATTTTCAGTACAGCTACAAACATAAGGAAACAAATATTTTTAAAAGGAGATTAAAATGAAAGTTTGAAAAATAATTCAGAAAAATCTATTATTATAAATTCCGGGACGTTGAGATCTCCCATCTTTTCACAAAACTTTATTTTATAATAGTATGTATGAAAAATCGCCCATTAAAAACATGGGGTGATGCATATAGATCTGATCACCGAATTTGTATATATACTTGAAGGGGCTATCTAATTTTCACACACGCTTTCAGCCAAAATTTTCTGATCCATTAATTGATTGATATTTATTTATTTATTTTAATTTTTTGACAGCATCTATTTAATTATTTATTTATTTATTTTAAATGGACCTTATTAGTTTCATCAATGATGAGTTGTACATATCATCACCTAAATTATTTTATATGAAAAAACAGGTACATTAATTATTCAAATTCAAATACCTGTAATGAATTTTCTTTTTTGAAGTAATAGAAATATCACATCATGGTAGTCCCTGGGGATGGCAATTGGACCCGGACCCGATGGGTACCCGCAAAATTTACCCGCAACGGGGAGGGTAATTACTCGTTTAATGGGTATGTGTACGGGTATGGGTAATTACCCGCAAATTTTAATGGGGATGGGTGCGGGTACGGGTACCTTAGTACCCACCCCGCCCCATACCCGCACTATATATATATTATGTATAATTATTTATATATATGTATCAATTAATAAATATATATGTATCCTCTGTTGTTTTGTTTTTTCCTTTTTGCGTGTTTGTTCTTTACTGTTAGCATCCAAAAAAATTAAATATGCTATTCATTGTTCAAAGATTATCAAGCTAAGTCCAATAGGATACTTGATAATTTAGCTGAAAAACATAATGACAAGGAGTTGGATTCAAATATTAGTATGAACAATTTTCTTAGCGGTTATGACTCATTTGTCAATGATACAAATGAGACACAATCAAAGTCTGAATTGGATTTCTACTTGGAAGAGAAGGTATTGCCTAGGAGTGTCACATTTGATATTCTTGGATGGTGGAAAACAAATGAGATCAAGTATCCAACATTGAAAAAAAATTGCCAAGGATATTTTGGCCATCCCAATTTCAACCGTTGCTTCAGAATCTACTTTTAGCACAGGAGGTAGATTGTTGAGTCTTCATCATTCTAGGCTTTATGAAGATACTTTGGAGGTGCTTATGTGTGCACAAAGCTGGTTAAGCATGAAAAGGAAGGTAATATATGTTGCACTAATATATTTATTCAATAAATTTGTGTTTAGTTTATTAATTAATTTTATTTTAATGTTATAGTTTCTATTGGTATTACTGGACCCAAACAATATCTACATGTGAAAGATAAGCATTTGCAATCATTCCAAGACTCAGATTCTGAAGAGGAGGTAAAATATATAGTCTAATAATTTTTGTTATTAATGTTGATTTTATAACTCAAACTAATTAATGTAATACATTATTTTTAAATAGATTTTGGATAGTATTAGCTCAGCCTCAGCACCTGCAAGTTCATGAATTTATTATTTTCGAAGTTTATTGTATAATTTATTTAATGTCTGGTTTGATTTTATGTATTGTATTTCAGAACCTTATTATGCATTATAATATGTACTTAATTTTTGCCATATATAATATTATGTGTTACCTTTGAGAAATTAATTTTTTCATTTTTCATCGTGAAAGTGCGGGTAACGGATGCGGGTACGGGTACCGAGATACCCAGAGGGTAAGGGTACGGGGATCAAAGTTGCTACCCACGCGGGTATAAGGCCGGGTACAGATATTTTTTCAAACTGCGGGTATGGGAACGGGTACTATAGTACCCTACCCATACCCTACCCATTGCCATTCCTAGTAGTCCCCATTCCCTCCAATTATATATATGAAACAGGAAAGGTAGCCTGGGACATAAGAGATGAACTAATTAATGGTAGCTTGGTCCACATTTTAACTAAAAGGCAAAACTATATGTGAAGATAGCTATAGAGGATGACTACATATATAAATAATGGAGTTGAATAATTTCCCAGGCTAGCTGGTTGAGCAAGAAACCTTCAACCTAGACCATTAGTGTTTAGGCAGTTATATAATCGCCACTATTTATATATTAATTTATTCTCTAAAATAATTTTTTTATAAGCCAATTTGAATTAAAAACAGGACTAAAAGCACAAGGGTATGCCCAATTTTCTAAAATATTTTTAAACTATTGATAATACCTATGTACATATAATTAAGTATGTAAATACACTCAACGCGAATAAACTCACCAAGTATAAAACATGTAATGTAGTGATTAATGATTATAATTAATCTTATATATATATATATATATATATTGTCTTGCTTCGATAAATATGGTAATTAAATACATGGAAATTTGAAGTAATAATATAGTAATTTTTTCATATTAAATCAAATGTAGAACAAATCTTAGTCATAAATTTAGATAAAAAAGGGAATTATGCTTTGGTTTAGAATTGCAAATGCTTAGTTAATACTCTCTCCGGACTGAAATATAAACAAAAAACATCAGTCCAAAAGGAGTAGCTTTTCTAGACATACACCATCGTACACGTATTTGAAGACATGTACTCTCCGCCCAACATGAAACGTACTACTATTACTTAATTTATTTTAGTGATCAACTATTCGAACCCTGAAGATTCAGGTAGTAAACAATAAACATGGTTACCCTTAAACGCGGATTTCATAGTTTTCGAGTTTTCTAGTTTTGTCCTTATTGAAGCTGTATTTGATTGATTTTAATTTGCTTTTATTTTACCTTTCTTTCTTTGTCTCTTTTTATCGGTGAACGAGTTTCTGATCAGGTGCCATGCGAATATATATATATGCAATATTTATCTATTTCTTTTATAACCTTCACAGTTCACACTACTTCTCTCGATTATGGCAGCTTCTGGATCTAAATTACTTAATTTGATCAACCAAAAAGGCCACAGGTTATGGGAAATGATGTTTTGTTTCTTCTGTTGTTTTTTTTTTTAATTTGTGTATTTGTTTTGTTGCAACAGAAAAATAATAGTGTAAAAAGAAGTGGATAATTAAATATTGGCGCGAATTATTCCTTGTAAGACAAATTAACTGCATAGCCAGTAGATGCATTTTGTTATGTGATTCTTACCGAGTTCATGTTATTAATCATATTAAGGCGATAATTAATCCAAATTTAACAATTAACTTCGAAGTTCATGACAAGATCGAGTTATTAATATAACTCCTTACGGATATAAGCATTTGAGTCCCTTTAGGCCTTAAGATAAAGGATTTTTTAATTTCCAAGAGAAGAAAAGAAGAAGTATCCATAGCCAAACTTTGGAAAGTAATTTAGACAGCAGTCACAAGTTCTTAAAGCAACCCGCCAAGGCGCGCGGCTACAATTACCTGCAAGTCAATTACAAAATGAAGGAAGCCCACGCCACCTGAGACGAATCCAAACCCCAAAAATTGAAAAGACACTCTACTGTGAACTCTCGGATCCAAATAATTTGTTGCAAAAAAAAGAGACATGAATTTACTGAAGTAAATAAATTGTAGCTATTATCATATGTTGAACCCGATTTACTACCTCTATCTCATATCTTTAGTAGTTTTACTTTTTTTTTATTTTTGTCTCAAAATTTTGATTATTTTGAAATTTTAAGATATAATTTATTATTTTTTTCAACTATACCCTTAATATAATTAATAAGTTTTAAATGAAATAATAATTAAATTAATTAAAAATAATAAAGAATATAAAAATTTATAAAATAATAAATAGAAATAATTTAGTCTAAAATGTACTTAATTAATTATTTTTTAATTTATATGCCACTTTAAACCATAAAAAATATGAAAGAGTGGTAAATATCTAAGGTTCATCAATCTTGAAGGGCGTTGTCAAAAAAAAAATCAATTTTGAAGGGCAATTTCGTCAATTGGAGTCCACCTGACCTAGGTAGTTCCTTAATTATTAACAACGACATCACATCGCAATTAATATTAAATTATTAAATCCAATCCGCTCCGCAATTGCATTATACGAGTACGGTTGTTGCTATATATACCCAACTCATCTCACATTGTCACACCCTTCCCGGTTCAAAGAGTTCTCCCAAAGACTCAAAATAAAACAAAGCTTTGATCAGTTTTTCTACATCCTTTATTTATTTATTTTTTTGTGTTTAAAATGGGAAACAGTTTAAGGTGTTGTGTGGCGTGTATTCTTCCATGCGGGGCACTAGACTTGATCCGAATAGTGCATTTGAATGGGTACGTGGAAGAGATCACGCGTCCCATCACCGCCGGAGAGGTTCTCAAAGCCAACCCCAACCACGTCCTAAGCAAACCCACTTCTCAGGGCGCCGTCGTTCGCCGGATTCTTATCCTCTCGCCGGACACCGAGCTCAAGCGAGGCAGCATATACTTCTTGATCCCTTCATCGTCGTTGCCGCCGGAGAAGAATAAGAAGAAGCGAAACGCCATCGTCCACGCCGACACCCGCCACCTCAGCACCACCAAAACGACGCCGTCTTCTAAGAAAAGAAGCATTAACAACTCATGTAGTGATGACCATGACCATGATGATGGTGATAATGATGGTTACTCTTACTCAAAGCAACATCACGTTTATAATAAGGAGAAGAAATCGTCACGGCGGGATCGCCGGAAAGGCCGTGTCGGAATATGGCGGCCTCATTTAGAGAGCATCTCCGAGGATTAGTGTCGCCGGAATGGATCGGAGAGGGAGAAGAGAGCCATAAAAAAAATATAATACGTGGTTCAATTCTTGAAATATAGCATCAGGACCTTTTCTTTTCTTTTTTGCTTGTTTTATAAATGTATGTGGGTATTTGATTTTGTGGATAAAACAAGTTTACCTTGCTTCAATTTCATCCTATGTTTGTGTTTCTATTTTTTATTTTGTTGAATTGAATTTTATCAAATCTTATGATTTGTTTCCTCCATAAGGGAAAAATGAAAAAGGAAAAAAATAATAAATTAAAAAAACAAGGTGAAGAATTCATGTTTGTGATCACCAGCGATTCCCAACCTCAAGTTGCATATGCATATACATGAGAGTGAAGAAAATAATTACAGAGTGTTAATTTGGCTTTGATTTGTGCCCGGCCCGTACAATTTGAATTTCAAGCTGAATTATTTGTCCTAATTGGCCTTGTCAAAATGAACATTTGAGAGTAATTTTGATTTTAATTTTGTTTTTCTAGCTAGCTAGGTGAAATATTTTACATTGGATTGGAGCATGATCCAAAAAATTTGAATGTTAATTAGTCCATTTTTCAATGATTGAGTCGAGTTTAATTTTGGGTATTAAATTGGAACATGCATGTTAGGCACATATGTCTACTCAAGGAATCTATCTATTGCGGAAAACGAAAAAATAAATAAATTAAAACTTAAGCTGACATTTCAATTACTAACTTGTTGGCCTAGGAGTATTATATATTAGGGAAATGTTACACACACACCTCACCCACACCCACCACACACCCACATTTCCTATTTCACTCATTAGTATTGGGTGGAGTGTGGGTGTGTGGTGATCTATGTATCAAAGTCCTATATATTAATCCAACTTAATTAAGGTGATGAACAGTTGTCCGTGTTGCAACAATCTAAGTACCAATAATTAAAAAAGTGACAAATATTATTAGTTTTTGTCAATAAGTCAAAGTATAACTTGAGTATATATATAACACATTTTGGGCCTGTTTGGATTGACTTATACAGAGCTTATGAACACAACTTATGACTGATTCATAAGCTATTTTGGGCTTATTTTTCATAAACTATCCAGGATAGCTTATCAAAACAGCTTATGGCTTATATAAAATAAGTTTCACTATAATTTTTCTTCGATGATAAAAGTAGCTTATACAGCTTATGCCATAAGCAGTAGATAAGCTTGTTATCCAAACAGAGTCTTTATTAGGCAACAAACAGAGGGAATTTCGATGTGATGTTTAAGCAAATACCTAGCCGCCACTCTTAGACAGAGAAGCTCTGCATTTTCTTTAAAAACCATCTGCTCCTCTTTCTTTCTTTTCCACTTGAGGGGTGGTTTTGGACCATTTTTTGGTTTGAAACCACTCATCTACTTCGTTTTTAGTCTATTTCTACCTTAATAAGTGACTTTTTCACATAGATCTCGTTTTCATCTCCTGTTTTTTTAGTGTTTTTCGGCATCTGCGTGCGCTGGTGTTTGTTTCTCTCGTTTTGGTGCGGCGTTTTGTTCTCCCGTCTTGGTGCGATGTTCGTTTGGTTCAGATTGGCTGATTTACTTCGTTTCGCTATAGATTCTCTTATGACTGAGTCATCAACATTGCAGATCCAGAGGCGTGGGTACTCCGGTCAATATGAGTTTGTCATTTTTGTAAGCATTGTCACTTTTGATGGCATTTTGTTGTGTTATGCTATTAACTTGGGTGTTGTGAGCTTGTTCACAAATTCATCCCTTTCAGTTTTTAGCGATGTTGAATTTGTAATGTCTTTGATGTATTTCACCGATTTGAATGAATGAATACCTTTTGTTGTAAAAAAAACGGAGGGAATTTCGAGTAACAATCTAATTAAACTTTTATGCATAAGTTTATATTAGCTAGGTTCCAATTAAGGTTGTAGCATATAAATTAAAAATATTTAATTTTAGACTACCCTTATCTATTTCATCAAAAAAAGACTGCCCTTAACTATTCTGTTCTTATTAACTTGTTTTCTATTAATTACTCAATAATTCTTCACATGGATTCCCCTCTTCTCTCTCCCATGCCAACATTAGACAACTCTTTGCACATCCCTTGGTCTAGTCCAACTCATCCATATATTATTATACTAATCCATTAATTTGGACATTGTTTGGCTTCATTTCTCTAGATATATCGACATCTATTTTTGGTAAACATGTTGAAACCCATGTTATAACCGAGTGTTGTTTTAGGGCCCATCTGGTTTAAGAGACAATTTCATGTTTTAATTAGTGTATTGATTATGTATATCCCCAACACACCTATGCTTATTAAGGGAACATAACGTATACCACCTACTAGAGAGTATTGCAAACCCGGTAACTATATGTGAGAATGAAATTAAATTAAGACACTCATAGGCTTCAACATTTTAGTTTCCAACAAAGATCTTCTAGAGTCAAAAAGAAATGAATTGTTTTAATACAAACACATGCACATAATTTATCATGAGCTTTTATCTAATATACTGGAAGTGATAATTAAAGGGTGGTTGTTGCACCACCAAAACAGAAGATGTGAAATCTGATGTGGCTAAAAGGTTCCCAAGTGGCCCAAGCTCAGGTAGTTCACACCATTGTGTCAAGCCTAGTGTACATGGAGAATCTGCTATATGATATTCTACCCACTATGACCAAACTAAAATACCCTTCCATTGTTCTCATAACTTGTGCTGTTCCTGCCCCATCTTCCACAATCTTCTCCATAAAGATCACTTTGCCTTTATGGTTAGAACTATACCTTACATGCTCCACCAAGTCAATGTAAGGGTTCTTTACATTCCTCTGTTTGCTCTGCATTTTAACCCTTATCCAAAACACTGTAAGTCTTACATTTGGATGTTGAGCTATGCGCATACCACAAGCCAGTGCCTCTTGGTCATCAGCACCACCTAAGAAGATCACAGCAATTTCACAAAATGACTTCTCATAGATAACTAAAAGTTTTCCACACTTCTGGCTTCGATCAATTAAGACTCCAACTGAGCAAGGAGCTTTGTTTTAGGACTTTTTGGTTTAGTGCCCTGATTGAAGCATTGGAAACCCCAAACATTACCATTGATGGACCATTGCTTATGGAATGGCACAATCACAATGTTAGATTCCGTGTCCATTGCAATGTAGCATATGTCATCATGCATGCTCCTATATGGTGCAATTGCGGTAAAGCACTGCAATGTGACACACCCTTTGTTATGCAGCTTAAATTGGTTAAAAATGTTGCTTATGTGTTGAGAAAATGTCTCCCTATAGTGATTTGATGTGTTGGTGTCATCATTTTTGGTAAGGATGGATGTTGCCCTGCCTGAGAGCTCCATGAGTTGTATAACAAACACTGAGAGGGGTGTTTCCTTTGTAGGGTTGGATGCTTGTAGAAGGTTGATCATTGGATATACATTTTCTTCATTATGGATGCATACATACAAGTAAATACACGATGTAACCCAGCGAAGCTAGCCCAAGATATTACAAACAGTCCAATATGATCTGCGTAAGTACAAAGACGGGCAACACTAGGGCCCAAAGAAACAAAAAAAATATAGGGAAATGGTAAATACACCCCACACTTTTTAGACATACACCCCACTTAATGCTGAAATTTCAAAAATACCCTCAAAATTCGCGTGCATTCCGGAAACTGGAGTTTCCGGAATGCAATTTTACATTCCGGAAACTGGATCCAAAATTGCATTCCGGAAATACAAATTGTATGGAAACTGGAGTTTCCGGAATACAAATTTGACTGGAGTTTCCGGAATACAAATTTGTATGTTTCCGGAATACACCCCACAATTCAAAAAATTTACATTCCGGAAACTGGAGTTTGCCAGTTTCCGGAATACAAAATTGCATTTCGGAAACTCCAGTTTCTGGAATATACGTAAAAATGGAGGATATTTTAGAAATTTCCATAGTTAAGTGGGGTGTATGGCTAATTTTTTGTGGTGTATATACCAATTCCAACCTGATAAATGTTGTTTAAAATATTGGTCAAAGAAAGAAAAGTAGAAAAATATTAAATGATAAGCATTTATTTCATTGAAAATACAAAAAAAAACAAGACTTCCTTTTTTACTGCTTCTTTTTAAAGTATGAAGAGAACATTTGGAAGAGCTGATCTTATTATATATGTATTTGTGTGTTAATTTGAAAAAGTTTTTTTTTGACATAATTTTGAAAGAGTTATATGATATGCTTATAAATTATTTTTAACTCATTTTCTTAAGCTCTTTTTTTTATAACAATTTTCTTAAGCTCTTTATGATAACTTATAGAAACAACTTATATAAAACTTATGTGGAGTTTACATTTGTCCCCGTTATATAGAAATAGTTTATATATAAAGGGTCTGTTTGGATTGGCTTATGCAGAGCTTATGAACACAACTTATGACTGATTCATAAGTTGTTTTTGACTTATTTTTCATAAGCTACCCGGGCTAGCTTATTAAAACAGCTTATGGCTTATATAAAATAAGTTTTACTATAATTTTTCTTCGATTATAAAAGTAGCTTATACAGCTTATTCCATAAGCAATAGATAAACTTGTTATCCAAACAGGGCCAAACTTTCATATTAATAAGCGCTTATATTTGAACAACCACTTCATATTTAACTCATTATCCAAATGCCCCCTATATACTCTTTAACTAGGTGCTTAAAGATCGAGTACTCATTTATTGACCCATATATAAAATCATTCAATTCCTATAAAAATTAAGAATTAAATAAGTTTCATCTCATCGTGTACAAAATATAGTTTATACTTAATATTATATAAATTAATAAAACTTTTGATGCATCTCATACTAATATGGTTAATATAAATATATTCATCAATAAAATATACAATTATTAGATTATATTAATATTATTTGAATACTATTTTCATTGATTATAACTTACTATATAGAATGTGAAACCTACTTTTATTATTTATTTTTATATCGATTTCTCAATACGACGGTGCAGTATGAAATTATGAATGCAGGTAAATGGAGACAGACTTTCAAGTTTCAACAGCTATATATATTTTTGCTTCAAAAAAAAAGCTATATATATATATATATTTAAATTTCATAACAGCTAGAGTTAAAAAAAAACAAAGAAATTTTGTTATTTCGTGTGTTTTCACCTAATATACCGGAAGTCATAGTTAAGAGGTGGTTGTTGTTGCACCACCAAAACAGAAAATGTAAAATCTGATGTGGCTAAGAGGTTCCCAAGTGGCCCAAGCTCAGGCAATTCACACCATTCAGTGAGGCCTAATGTACATGGAGAACCTGCTATATGATGTCTACCCACTATGACCAAACCAAAATGTCCCTCCATTGTTCTAATAACTCGTGTTGTTCCTGTCCCATCTTCCACAATCTTCTCCTTAAATGTCACTTTGCCTTTAAGGTTACTACTATATCTTACATGCTCCATCAAATCAATGTAAGGGTTTTTCACATTCTTCTGCTTAATGTCTTGAATTTTGACCCTTATCCAAAACACTGTAAGTTTTACATTTGGATGTTGAGCTATGCGCATACCACAAGCCAATGCCTCTTGGTCATCAGCACCACCTAAGAAGATCACAGCAATTTCACAAAATGACTTCTCATGGATAACTAAAAGCTTGCCACTCACTTGGCTTCTATCAATCAAGACCCCAATTGAGCATGGAGCATTGTTTAGTATTTTCTGATTCAGTGTCCTAATTGAGGCATTGGAGACTTCAACATTCCCATCCATTGACCATTGCTTGTGGAATGGCATAAACACAATGTGAGACTTGGTGTCCATTGCCATGTAGCATATGTCATCATGCATGCTTGCAAAGGGTGCAATCACAGTGAAACAATGTAATGTGACACACCCTTTGTTATGGAGCTGAAATTGATCAAAGGCATTGCTTATGTGTTGAGATGGGGTCTCCTTATAAGAACTTGACTTGTTGGTGTACTCGTTTTTGGTAAGGATGGAAGCTGCCCTGCCTGAGAGCTCCATGAGATGTAGAACAAAGACTGAGAGAGGTGTTGTGTTTGTGGGGTTAGTGGCTTGAAGAAGGTTTATCATTGGATATACATTCTCTTCATTGTGGACACAAACAAGTACTTTGAGTTCAAGGTCCATCTCGGAGTCTGTGATTGATCTTTTCATATAGGTTCTGTACCTCCTTGAAGGATCATATATGTAATAAACACCTAGAGTTGCGAATCCGGTTACAACCACCATAGTATATAGCGCAAGGGTGAAGGACACTTCATCTATTGCCTGTTGATATATACATTAAACAGATGCAAATTAGCATTATACACACACGCACAAAATGACATGTATATAAAAATGGTAAACAACACAACACAGGAGAAAACTCTTTTAAATGACATTCTCTTTTCAAAAACTTGTTGGAACAATAGATTGAGATCATAAGCAAAAGTGCACTAATATATACACAACATATAAAATATGATATGGGTACACCAATACTAATTCATTCATCTACCTACAATCTTTTTTTCTTTTTACCTTTTTTTATTCTGTAAACAAAGAATGGGAGAAAGACTCTAAAGCAAGGGGGTGCACTTTGGAGGGTAAAGTACAGAGTTATATCTGTTAAATAGCTAGTTCAAGCCTAGAGGAGAAAATAAGAGGGTTGTGTTGGGAGGCCTTAATTGAAAAATCAATGATTGAAATTATAAAAACTTCAAAGTTTGTTATGCATGTGCATGTATATACTTTATCATAATCTCAAAATCAACAGTTATAACTCCCCTCTAAAGTTAGTCCCTTGCTTTAGAAGAGCTAAATTCGGTCACACTTAATTAAACGTACCTTGCTGTTCAGTAATACGTTGAGCACAGAGAGATCCATAAGGCCTTTGCAACACATGATTAGAGCCAACGCAAAAGAATCCCAAAACTCAATCTGAAAGTAAAGTGAGGGCAATATGGTGCCTACAAACTTGCCTACATACCCTGCAATTAATATAACCTCTATGCTTGCTGACCTTGATTCTCCTAAATGAGAAACACTTGTCCTTAGCCCACTAATAATACAGAAAGCTGGAACAATCAAAGTAGAGCCAACAGTGTCAAGCCTTTCTGCAAGAGTAGAACCTAAAGGGGGACCATCTGGCAAGACCCAGCCAAACAAAAAGGCAACAAGGAAAGAAGGTTGCCCAATAAATTGTGCAGATAACCCAACAAACAGAAGTATGCAAATGATTGAAATGAAATGGCTTTCTGTCATGGGCTTTCCCTGCGGATTGCGGTTGGAGATCCATATAACCAATGGCCTGAGTAGGAAGAATATGATGGCAAAATAGCAGAATGAAACAACCAATTGCAGGAAGGGTTTATATGTTGACCTGTGTCCCAAGGCTTTAACACCATTGACTGTCACAAAGAAAAACACAAACATGCATGCATCACTAACCGTGGAAGTGGATAAAGCCATGCGTCCGATCTCTGAATTGAGAATGTTCATCTCACTGAGTAAGCTACTTATAACAGAAAATGGGGTTACAGCACCCATAATTACCAAAGCACGACCACCAAACTTCTCAGGTGCCAAATTGGTGATTCTTCCAACAATACTTAAAACGGCAATGCCAAGTACCATAGAAGACATGTAGCCTACTATTCCAATCACTACGGCATGCTTTTCAATCTTCAAGAACTGTTTGGGATTCACCTGCACCCCCATCTTAAAGAAGTAAATTATTATGCCAAATTCTGCAAATGTTGTAAGTGTCATTCCGCTTGCTGTTGGAAATAACATAGCAAAACTTGGACTGTGTCCAAATAAAGGACCCACTATGATACCAGCCTGATATATAAGAGGAAAAAACAATGATAAAATAATATTAATATTTATAATAAAGAACAAAAAAAAGATTATATATGTCAAAGTCTCTGATTCTATGTAGAAATGATGCTATCCCAAATGCTTGAACTTAGATGCATGTGCATGTCCATGAATGTTATTATATCTTTTAGCAATCATGTTCTCCTTATCTAGTATAAAACCAAATATATAGAAAATAAAAAATGATATGAAAAGGTTGATCTTGTTCATAGATTAATTCCTTCAGTTCCCAATTGATAATAACACCTGAATTGTAATGGAAGAAATAATAAAATTACCACAATTTGTGCAGCGAGCAGAGTTTGATGAAAAGGCCTCAACAAGAAATGAGTAATTCTACTAACAATGAAAATAAGAACAATTTGAACTAGTAGGACAGATATGTTGTGATGGAGGGGATTATCTCCACGCCACACACCCTTGTTTTCATCGTTTTCAATGTATTGACATACTAGTTTCTCATCGCCAATCATTCCAGAGGAAGTCAGTGGATCTAGCGGCCTTTCATGTTCCATTTCCATTTCAACTGTGTTGTGTTTTGATGCTCCAAAGGATCCTAACCAACAAGTTGGCCAAAACCCAGATAGGAACAAAATATGCAAATAATTAAACTTTGGAGAATGTGTGTGTGAGAGTGAGAGAGATGGTGGATAATGGATGGACGAGGGGGTTAGAGGCTTAGTGGTTGAAAAGTGACAATTTAGTTTATCGTTATCCGATAAAATTGGTTATGCAAGAATAGGAATTTCATACAAAATAAAAATCCTTAATTGAATTTTGGTCGTTAAGTCAGAATGGGGATGTTAGTGAAGCATCAATCTAGGCAATTACCACGAGGTTGGGAGCAAGATATGGAAACACTAAGATATGTTGTCCATTGCCCCATTCCCATGGGATATTATAGGTGAAAACAAAACAAAAATCTAAGATCAAATAAGCTTGTTAATGCATCATTCTGAGCCTAAAACATCGCTAGGATGGACCAACACGAGCATGTCCTTTCATTTGATTTTTTAATTTTATTAAAGCTTGTTTTAGTAAAACAAGTTGTATTTACACGTATACAGAGACAGAAATTTATCTATAATAATAACTAGCAAGTGGCACCGGCTAGTTGTTTATTTTTATTATTTATATAATATAATATTTTGACTGCTGAAAGATCAAATTTATTTTGGTGCTAAGAGCCACAAATGCTCCATTATATAATTTAATTAAAGCTTAATTTAACCTATGAATCATGCAAATGCTCCTGCATGTTATGGTCTTCAAAGAATGGAGACACTAACATGCATTTGAAACAAATTATATATATAAAATATACTTGGAGTAACTACTTCCATGGCCTCAATTCATAAGGCAGGCAGGTTTGTAGCACTCATAATGATGCCTCATAGGTTAAATTAAGCTTAGAATCAGAATTCAGAGAAGAATGGGAAGCACCTGACATGTTCATTAATATGTCATTGTTCAAGATAAAGTTGTCATTTTCCCAAGGAAATTAAAGATTTAGATTAAAAAAAAAGGTGACCTTATTAGTTGTTTGCATTTTGATGTAGAAATCACAGAGAAAGCTAATTTTTACAACACTAAGGAACTGCAGAGATCTTGTGGCGGCACAAATCATTGCAGCAAGCAGAATTTCATGCTCCTTGTCATGGCCTAGATATTTGTGTGCTGAGAAGCTTCTTGCTTTTTCAAATGGTGTACTGACTATTGCATTAATTTAATTAATGAATCAATATTTAATTAAAAAAAAACTTTTAGAATAAGTAAGAACTGGGAAAATTGGACATAAATATCAGACATTTATATTCATCCTTTCTCTTGTTAGTAAATGGAGTCACTAAAGAATGAGCAAGAGCAATGCAAAGGAAAAAGAGAAAATGAAAACAAAGAAGGGATAAAAGTAAAATTGGAAGTTCATAAGAGTGGTACATGATCTATATCCAAAAGAAGAAGAAAATTACAAGGTCTATACATATGACTGTTGCTGTCAAATCCTAAATGTTGCTATATATTTACTCTTCTCAAGTGTGTGGACTCCTCTGGATCAAGTGATCCCCAAAATCTGGTTTGTTGTTGCACCACCAAAATGGCTGTTTTGGCTCCAATATTTAAAGAGGCTAGAATCTCTCCTACAATTCCCAGCTCTCCCTGCTTCCATTTTTGAAGTTCAGACATCAACTGTGAATCTGCATGCCTCCTCCCAACCATGACAAGGTCATAATAGCTCTCCATGTATTCAATAACTGAAAGCACATCCCTTCCATTCATTACCGACTCTTCCTTGTAAGAAACTCTATCATTCCTGAAGGCACTGAGCCTAAATTCACTCAATATCTGGGTATCAAGCATTTTGCTCCTCTCTGTGCCACCAGTAATATCCGATGAAGATGAAAAATGAAAGAGAGTAATATTCACATTAGGCTGATCAAGCATGCGTTTCGCATACGCAAGTGCTTCCCGGTCATCTGCACCCCCAAAGAAGAGCACAGCCACTTGATATGTTGATTCATTTATATAGCCACACCAAAATTTCTTCTGATTGCCCCGGTCAATGAGGACCCCAACCGAGCAAGGAGCTTTCTCTAGGACATTCTTGTTGAGTTGCTTGTATGCAAAAGATGACTCAGTCATCCCTCCAATTATCCACTGCTTATGAAAAGGTATGATTATGAAAGTTGTCCTCTTTTCAAGTGCCAAGTAGCACACATCATTGTGCATTGTAGCATATGGAGAGATGCCTTTGTAGCAATGCAGTGTGACCTTGCCCATGTGAGAGTTTTCAAATTTGCTGAATGAGTTGAAGATCTTTTCAGATTGAGTAGGATGACGACTAGGCTTTTCGCGTGGTATATGTGCAACAAGCAGAGAGGAAGCTCTCCCAGCAAGCTTAACAAGATGGAGCACAACTAAATCAATGCGGCTTGTTGCGGTGGGACTGGAAGCAGCAAGGAGGTTCAAAATTGCCAGCACATTGTCTTGCTTGTGGATGCAAGCTAGTATGCGCAGTTCTTCATCGCTGTGGTGATGCAAGATTGTCCTCCTCTTGTAAGCAAGAAACCTCCTAGAAGGATCATATAGAGCTTTCACAACAGGTGACACAATGCCGGTTACAAGCACTAAAGTGAGAACCAGAATTGCAAAGCATTCATCATTCAAAGCCTGCAAGTTCATGAAAGTGAGTGCCCCTTGTAACTAAGCTTACAAAATACCAACATTGCAGTTGCACTGCAATGTGCATATGAATGAAAAAACATGACTTACATTTTTTAGTTTCAAGTGAATCAACAATGCCAATTCGACAGTGCCTTTGCAGTTCATTATAAGACCAAGAGAAAGGGCATCTCGAAACGGCATCCTACAGAAAAGGAGAGGCAACAAAGCCCCTACAATTTTCCCAAAGAAAGCAATGCCAATAATCAACTGAATTATGCCCAAGTTCCTCATCTTCTCTATAGCAAAAACATCTGTCCTCAATCCAACTGCAGCATAAAGGATAGGCATGAGCACTACTGAAACAAAACAGTCAAGCTTTTCTACCAGTGCTGCTCCTAATGGGGGGCCATCTGGTATAGCCAACCCCACTATGAAGGATACAACAACTGCGTCTAGGCCAATGACTTCACCGACGAATCCACAGAATATCAGTGTTACAAGAACCCCACAGATATAAAATTCCTGAACAGGTTTCCCCTCTGGTGTGTGTTGGATTGCCCATAATGCAGCTGGATGAACAACAAACACAATGAACAAAATGAGGAGAGTGGTGGATAAGAAAGATCCAATAGTCACTCCTATTGACTTTGTGGAGGTTAATCTTGCAGCAAACTTCATTGTTGCAACTAAACTGAAGCAAACATCACACACTAGTGAAGAAGAGGAAGCCAACCTCCCAATCTCTGAATTGAGGATCTGAAGTTCAGCAAGAAAGCAAGAAATTACTGGAAAGGCTGTGATACATTGCATCTCTACCACAGTAGGAAGCAGCTTAGAGACATCATGATCCATTGATGCAAAGTGGCCGAGGATAAAGGCAACCGTTCCGGCAAGAGTGTAAGGAACAAAGAAGCATAAAATTCCAATGGCAAACGACTTTTTACCTGATCTAAAAATGATGGTTGGGTCTATCTTTACCCCAAGAAGGAACATGAATAACATGAAACCGAAAAATGCCATGGTATCAAGCACAGTTCTTCCTTTTGATGGGAAAAACTTGTTGGCGAATGCCGAGTTGTGCCCAAGAATAGAAGGACCTAGAGTCACACCACCCTGGTGAACACAAAACATTGAAGAAATAAATCAGATATATATCATTAGCCTCTCAGTCTCACAAAATCTCTTTAAGAAACGTAAACAAATACAATTATCCATACACATAATAACAGCCAACAGAGAATAGATCATCAATAATCAATAACCCAATACCAAATGGTATGACTATGTATGTTATGTCAACATGAAAACCAGCAAGGACAAGAAATAAAGCTTGCAAGCTTACAAGAATGTGAGAAACAAAAGAGGGTTGACCGAAGGGTTTGAGAATGAGGTAAATCAAGCGGGTGAAGATGTACATGAGGAAAAGCTGGACCAAGAAGAGAGGGACAGAATAGGCAAGTGTGTCATCCCCTAACCAGAATCCCCTGGAGTTGATCTGATTAACTGCATGGCATATGAAAGACCCTCCAAACGGTATCTCTGACCCGAATCCATCTTGCAAAGAATTGTGAATGATGAGCTTGTCTTTTCCTGCCTCCATGGATGGAGCAACATGAGAGTAGTTGTTGATGAGGGACGTTTTGAGGGGAGGAAAAAAGAATGAAAAGAAAACACAAACACAGGAATGATGTCAATGTGATGAGGAGAACCCATTTGGGAGAGAAATGTGATCATGGATGGACGAGATAGAGAGAGAGAAATCAAAAGTATCAGATTGGGAGCACCAATGGTTCCCTCTTATACGTTACTGTGCTTTGACCATAGATTTTCATTCAATTGGATGCTTATGCTACTTTAGTTGCTTCCACCTACGTGGGACATTTCTCTGTGGTCAATTTTAGTTTGAAAAAAAAATATTTCTGTTAATTAAATAAATTAATGAAATTACTTTTAAATTTAATCAATCGATATTTTTAAAGCCACATTCATTTTTATTTTTTTTTTGTGTTGGGGGGGGGGGGGGGGGGGGCGACTACACAAATATTGAAATTGGTGGCTATAAAATATATACCAAGTTTGTCAGTTATTCATTTCTTTCAGAGATTTCTTTGCACGTTGAATCTATCTTTCAAAAAAATTAAAAATACTTCCCCCATATCATAGCCATTTCATCAATTTGCAGAGACTCATGTATAAGTGTAAGAGAATAGTTTTTCCATCAATATAACGTATATTTAACAACTTTTCAAATTAGCGCACCTATTTTTGTCTGATCATCCACTTAATGTTAAATGAATGTTACTCCTTTTTTGTCTATTTGGTTAGAGTTCTATAAAAAGAGTGCAGACTGCAGAGACTTATTTTAGACGCACCAGAAATACATCAACCCCTGTGAAATAAGTAATATCTGTCAGGAATAAAGATATTCATCTTACAGAAAAGAAGAATTTGTTAACATTCTGTATTCATATATCAGATTTATATGGGTGGAATCCTATTTCACTTCAGCATGCTAAGCCACATGGTTAATGTCCTCAGAAAAGACAGCTCTACATTATAATAGAAGTAATCAGGTGAAGAAACCAATAGAATAAACAAAATCTTCCATTCATTCAACTCTTCACATTTTCATGGATGACAATGGAGGAAAGAAAAAAAATCTGAAAAAGAATCAATCAATTTAGTCGTATAAAATCCTATCCTATACTGTGGAGAACAATAAAAATAATATCTATATCAAAAATGTAAGGAAAGCAGAAAAGAGAAAAAGAAAAAAACTATCACCACCACTGATGTACAAGAACTCCAATATTTCTGAGTGAAGTAAACAAATCCAGGCAATCAGAATAGGTCTTATGATACTTTGGACTTCTCTGACCAGGGCAGCATCTCTGCCACCTATTGTAATGGCACTCAAGGAAGAGCTCATCAATCAAACAGATAGCCCCAGTCTGAATCAACCTTGGTATCAGGTGAAACTCAGTCCCTTCCACATCCATCTTCACAACCACAAAGTCCCTACTTGTAACAGCACTCTTCAGCCACTCTGCAAAATCAAAACCCTGAATCTTGTCCATGTCACCCATGTGGCTAGAGGATGTTTGCACAGGGTTGATCCTCCCCATCCCTCTACCTTTCATCATCACTTTCTTACTTGGGTCTCTGGTAATCTCAAAGAACAAGGTCTCGTTCCTAACCCAAGCTGCATAGGGCAACAAAGTCACCCCTTTCTTTGTCCTATACTCTTCATGAAAGTTCTTATCAGCCTCAATTGCATAAACCTCAAATGCTCTGTTCTGTTTTGGGTACTGTTTCCTGAACCAGCTCCCAATGCTGGAACCATAACTCCTGGCCCCAACATCAACATACACATACCTATTCTTAAAGCTTATGTCAACCAAGGAAGTTAGGTACTTTACGTTCTTCAAGTTCCTCTTCAGTGTAATCCAAGGTTTCAATGGCTCTTCCCCTATTAATCCCTCTGCATTTTTTACTATTTCACGTTTATAACCCGGAACAGAGCATTTATTCACTGAATTGCCATTTGGGGGTGAATCTAGGGTTTTAAATTCGGGCATTTTCTTCTTCATCAAAATCTGAAGAACCGGAGATGAATCAACACCGTTGATCTCTCGGGTCCTGATCAATTCACAGCAATTGAACAGTTCAAGGAAAGAATTGAAGCCGTAGGCGTCTCTCGCAGCCGCCGTGTGAACCGCCAGGAAACCGCCCGGTCGGAGAGTCCGGCCGATCTCGGCGGCGAATTCCGCCGGCCTAGGTGACCGTTCCAGACCGCCGCTACCGGAGAATTCGAAGTCGAAGGTGTCGCCGGGAAAAGGCTGCCGGTGGCTTTCTCCTAGGACGATCAACGGCGGCGACGGTTTCTTGAAGATTCCGACGGAATCGACGACGCCGACTTCTTTCAGCGCCAAGACGTCCTCGCCGGAGGGAGTGTCGATGCAGAGAGCTCTAGAATTTGGGGAGAGTGACCCCTCGGTGATCAGATCCTGGAAAATCGCGGCGTAGTACTCGACAGAATGGCGCCAATTCTTGCCGGAAAACGGGTCGCTAACGCCGGAAAGATGGGAGGTAGCGGTGAGATTGAGGTTTTCGGAGAAGAAACAGAAATCGGAGGAGTCGCAGGATCCCCCGCGGACGGTGACGATGATGGCGAATCGCGCGGCGAAGACGAGGACGGCGAAGGAAAACAAACGAACCAGAACGTTCCTCAGGAAGCCGTGTTTCACTGTGGGTGGCTCCATGTGTCGTTGCCAAGAAACCAGAGAGAAGAGAGAAGGAAATGCAGGAGTAGAGTTTGAAAATTGAGTCTGGTTTGGAGGGTAAAACGGGAAATTCACGTGCTTTGCGACGCGGTTGTTTGGATGAAACGACGCCGGAATGAGCTTGGAGAGGAAGAGTATGCACAACGAAGTGAGAGTTGTTCTGCCAAAGTGCCACTCAATTAACGTGGAATAACAACACTGCCATTATAATGCCGTTGGTGTTTTAGCGATGGTTGATCTTTCGGCCCGTAGTTTTTATCGTTTTATCCAAATCAAGGCACAAAGTCGAAGTTCCGTTCAACATTTTTTTGTTTTATGAGCAATGTACTCGCACATAAAAAAATTGTGTTATATTTATAATTTGTTTATTAAAAAATAAAAATACAGAAATAGTTTATGTTATTTGAGAAAATTATATTTTTCTCTCCTTACTTCTTAATTTATTTTAAAACCTACATTCTCTTGACAGATAAATATATATTATATTTTAGTTTACTTTAATATAGATAAGCTTTTTAATTGACATTTTATATTTGTGATTTTTAATATTATTAGTATATGATTTTAAAATCCTATTATATATCAACTATGAAACATTAAAAGATAAAACAAATATTTTAGATAAGTTTTAAAACCAATAAAATAGGTATTTAAACTTCATGTTGTTAAATTCCCAAACTCAATAACAAAGTGTTCAAAATTAGCTATTGATAACATTAATTGAAAGTTGTGGATAAAAAAAAATATTTGGGATTAGTTCATAGTTTTTTTTACTGTAGGGATTAGTTCATAGATGTTCACTGTTATTAAAAAAATCGTCTATATTGAATTCAACTAATTAAAGTTTGATAGATATTTATCTATTAAAGTAAAAAGGGTGTGAAGGTCAAGGAAAAGTGGAATTTACTCATGTTATTTTCTTCCAATTTCTTTGCCATCAATATTAATGTCAGTCCAAGGAGAGTATTGTGTATTAAACGACATGAAAGAGGACATAAAGCTCAACACAGAGCACGAGTAAATAGTTATTTTGTTCCTTGAGAGTGTCAGATGGTGTCACTTGATCCCTGACGAATTGGTCACTTTAGTCCTCAATTGTCAGTCGTTAGTCACTTTAGTCCCTAAAAATAATACTTACTATCATTTTGGTCCCTAAAAGTGACTACTTAACTGTCATTTTAGTCCCTCAAAATAGTCACTTTTCTGACAATAGGGACCAAAGTAACTAATTTATATCTGTTAAGAACTAAAGTGACACTACCTGACACTCTCAGAAATCAATGTGACTATTTACCCCTCAGAGCACGGCATGTTCCGGTTGCTGCCTTTTATTTTCCAATTGAGTGATAATTAAGACAATTTTTTATTGTAAAAAATAAAAAGCAATGAGGAAAAAACACTAGTGAAATAAAATATTTGTCACTACAGAATGAGAAAGCTTGCACGGCAAGTGCTAGGGCTCACAGAAACCTCCCCCAACAAACACTTTGCAATTTGCATTAACCGGGTACAAGGAATCTGGACATGGGGCAATCTTGTACGTCCATGTGATGAGATGGCATGACCCCACTTATGACTTAATTGAATAGATAACCAATTGATTAAAATAATCCCACAAAAGTTGACCTTCACCACCTTGCCCACCAAGTAATCCATCAGCAACTAAAGTTGACCCTAATCAAATCAAATAAAAAAAAAAACAAGTGACACCTGCAGCTCTGATCAGCAAAACTATGCTCCCTCAACACAAATTTTTCTATTAGATGAGTGAAGAGTCCTAAGAAGCACTGGGTCCTCCCTATTGCTAAGATTCTGAGATGGCCAGAGAGACAGAACTCAAAGGGAATTTGGAATTAGGGCCTGTTTGGATTGGCTTATGTAGAGCTTATGAACATAGTTTATTACTCATTTATAAGCTGTTTTGGACTTATTTTCCATAAGCTACCCACGATAGCTTATCAAAATAGCTTATAACTTATATAAAATAAATTTCACTATAATTTTTCTTCGATTATAAAAATAACTTATACAGCTTATACCATAAACAGTAGATAAACTTATTATCCAATCAAGGCCTTAGTGTGATTGTGTTACGCCATTCTTTAGTATAACGCATAGCAGAAATAGTTCGAAAAAACACACATATTGTGAAAAGAGAAAGGTATTATGCAAAGGGTATAAGACAAGATTTGTTTGAAATCACCACCAATTTCATTTTCGATTAAAAAGTGATACATTTTTTTTAAAAAAAATATGGCTTTTAAATACCAATATTTTTTTCTTGCTGATCAATTTTTTTTTTGCATTTTTAATTAAAAAGACGAAAATTGAGACATTAAAAATAGGCATGTAATTTGATCCCAAAATTCTGTAGCTCTCTAATGATGTCACCGGAAGCTAGCCTCAAAATAATAATACAAACATCATTGTAACGTGTAACAATTATTAAATATACAGTATACCAATCCTTTGGGGTGTGGAAATATACAAATAAAACAAACTAAAAAAAATGCAATAAATGGAATGAACTGGATCTTATTAGTCAAGTAATCAAATCCTAAACCAACCCCTTCCAACAAAAATTCCCAACCATCCAAAAACTATGCAAAAAAAGAAAGAAAGAATATTCCTTCAACGAAGCAAAGATTCAAGAAACGAGTCATGATCTGCAGGCTCCTCCTTGGCTCTGGAAGAAAAAACACTGTCATGTTGCTGATTCATGTTCATGTATGACGCCAGTTGGTTCTGCATCATCTCGGTGTTGAAGAGTGGTTGCTGCCCTTCTGGTCTAAGACCATGATGAGGAGGATTGTTGATGAAATTGTTAGTGTAATGAGTGACATCAGAGGACCTTATTGCAATATTGGTTGGCAGTGTTCTGTTGATAGAATTATGGCTGCTACTGCCACGTGGTGCAGGAACATCATGGTTGTGCTTTCCCTCATAGGTTGTGATCACTGCCCTTAAGTCTTGTGAGGCTCTCTCCACGTGCTTCCTCACTGGACATCCTGGGCTTGTGCACTTGTAGTAACTCCTATTTAGTCACATCACAAATTAGACACAGAGTTAGACCAAGACAACATGGGAATACAGTTTATTCTTAGACATCACATGGCACAGAAGACTTGTGTCCCCTTTACACATGGGAGAAGAAACGAGGGTTGCCAAATTTGACCAATAAGAAAAATTAAGACACAACAACACAAAGCAAATTAAAGCAGGAACAAAGTGCCATAAGAAAAATTACATACTAGTAGTACGCATCATGCATTTATGATGTGTACATAACACGGTTGAGCAGTCAAGAGTGTTATGATTTGTATACTGACTAATATTGGCATTAGAGTCAAGATCTCTATGATGGGATTCTCATATTACTGTTCTTTATTGAACTTTAAAGTATAACAACTTTTCAAAAAGTTAGGCAATGGATTATTTACAAATTAAGGGGAAGAAAAAGAGTGCTTTTTTATATACCTTGGATTTGGATTTCCTTTTACTACTTTCTGCCCGTATTTTCTCCATCTGTACCCATCATCTAGAATATCGATGTCACTAGTTGTCTGAACCACAACTCTCGGTTCTCTCACTGTTCTACTTCCAGCTGCTGATATGCCCTCATTTTCACCTTCCATTTTCCTGGAATATTGATGAAAAAATCAAGTAAGGAATGAAACACGCAAATGATTTGTGAAGGCCACACAGTTTAAAGGGAACTTAGTCTATGTATAAAGTAAGAGTGTTTTCCTACCATAAAGAGTAAAAAAATTCAAGAAATGAAATAATTTTGATAAGAAATTAAAAAAAAAAACTGGGAAGTGACAGTGTCACGATTAGAGACCTATTTTTCTCATATAGCTAGTAATTGATTGATTATGATATGATATGTCAAGGAAGTGATCGCATAAAAATGTAAAAGCTCACCATTTTTTGGCATCAGGTTCATCTTCATCATACTCCTCTCCTCCTCCTGATTTACTCTTATGGGAACTCTGTTCAAAATCATCATCTCCCATTGATATTGATGAGTTATCCGGGGTGGCAACAGAATCCATTTGCCCATCTGGTATTTCAGTGCTGACATGATTTGAAGGAGGAATTGCAAGTGATGATGAGTTCCTCTTGGTAACCTGAGGCTTGGGGTGGTTATGAGTACCTTTGTAAACTATCTCAGTAACTTGCCCATCTAAAGACTTCTCCACCTTTTTCTTTGTTGGGCAATTGGGGTATGTGCATTTGTAGTAGCTTCTTGGATTCTCACTTCCTTTCACTTGTTTTTGACCGTACTTCCTCCAATTGTACCCATCATCTGACCTTCTGTTTAGGGTCTGATGAGCTTGTGTGGGGTAATTGTTGTTATAATCAGATTGTAAACCACTCTTGTGGCTTTTCTCAGGGGTGAAACCCTGCATCGAAGAAGAGTTTTCAGTTTTCACCATACTCATACTCATTCCATCCTGAAAACTCCATCCCTGTTGGTTTACAAGAGAGTTTGAAACATGTCAGAGAATTGAACTTACTTTAGTACAAGAGATAAGAAAGAAAGAAAAAGCATATAGAGAATTGTCATAAATGAGGCATGTGCATTGAAATTGGTCACATACGGTTTGGACTGTGCCAGCTGTAGGTGGAAGAGGAGGGTGTGGTTTGGTTTGGAAGGAGAAACTAGAGAAGCTTTCATCTTCTGCCTTAATATTCTGCTGATTTTCCCCAGAATTGGTCTTCCAATTGAAGCCTTGACTGCTAGCAAATGCTCCAGTTGTTGGAGATGGCAAAATCTGAATTTGACAAAAAACCCAAAAAGGACACAAAGTGATCAGATGCAACCAACAACAATCGCAATTCACAAAACATATTACGAAAGAGGGTATGCTATAGTGCTAAAGCATGAACACATAATCATGTTCAAAATGGTTCATTTGTTTAACATCTTAACCAACCCAATAAAAAATTTCAAGTCAACTAAAAAATCTCGGGTCAATTTTGCCAGTCTGATTTCTTTTACAAAAGAAAAGTCTTCAGTTTCAATATTTTGTATCATTTCACTTTTCCTTTGCTGAAGGATGATCTTGTGAGGATCAAAAAAGAGTTCAACCAAAAAAAGTAAAGAAAGAAGAGAATGAATGGGAACAAGCTTAATTTGGAACTTTGTGAGACTTACGTTGGAAGAGTTAAGGAGAACCGGAGAGTCAAGTAGCTCAGCAAGGCTGAACCCAGGAGGGAGAGAGAAGTAAGAAGAAGGAGAAACGAGGGGAGAGAGGGGAAGAGATGGGGGAGGCGTGGACTTGAACTTGGGCACACCCGACCCGGTTCGATCCGACAACACGTGATGGGGCCTTTCGGAGCCTCCGAGGTTTTGGTGGTCGGTGGTGGTGGGGGAATTAAGGAGGTCAGAGAAGGAGGTGGTCGTCATGAACGGGAGAAGGTAGATGATGAAGTTGAGATGAAAGGATGCAGAGTGGGAGAGAGAGAGAAAAAAAATTGATAAATTGAAGGACTTGGTTTAATAGCGTGAGAAGAGGAAGAAGGAGAAGAAGATGGTTACGTAGTGAGAGGAGGATGAGAAGAGGTTCGGGGGAAGGTAGAAGGAAGAAATGGTGTATTTTTAATTGTAATAATAATAATTATTATTATTATCTTGTAAGAAATTAAATTAAAATAAAGTTTATTTGGGTCACAGCCTCACAGGCCGTGTGTTTTGACTGGATGGCGGCTGACACACACAGAGACTGAGATATCTTTCCTTTGTTCCTTCTCGTAGGATTTGTTTTGTGTGAAAACTGCACCTTTTTCAACTGGAGTGTCGTCATTTTTACAATTATTCTTTCATTATAATTGAAAAATTATTTATAGACACCTGACTAGCCAAAATACACCTAAAGTGATATAAATATAAAAGAGAAAAAATGATAAATATGATAGATATTAAAAAAATTAGATGAATGTTAAAAATGAGTAAGTGTTCACAAATCATGGTTGATTATAATTTTATCTAACTCTCTGTTCTCTTTCTATTGTGGATTTAATTCATCTGAATTAACAATTCACTTTAAAAATAAAATAATTCATTTTAGTTATCAATTAATAAATCAACCAGTAATATTACATTACATAAATATATATTTTTTTGACAAGATATACATATACGTATCTAACAAAACATAAATATATCATAATATTAATTGTAGCTAGTTTTTCTGATCAGTAGTTGAAATATTTTATTATCTGAAATAAAAATTTATTTTTAAAAAATAATTTTACCATCAAATCATTTATCATATTTTTGAATTGTTTTCTTCTATCTCTTGCCATTTGTTTTACACCTCTCTATAAAAATTTGAAAAATCTTTATTCTTTTATAGTACATGGGATACGGAGTATCTACTTTTAGGGTAAAAAAGTCACGGCGACTTAAAATTGAAATCTCTCTATATTGAGAGGAAAAGTTTAAGCATATGCTCCTCTTATGATTCTTGATTTGAACTTAGATTTATTTTATCAAAGAAACACTTCCTTTGTGGCAATCCTCTATGACTTATTCATAGGAATGACAACAAAGAAAAAGAAAAGAAAAATTACAGTTAAAATCTTTACCGGGGAGAGATTCCCACATTTAATATTTAACCATATCTCGAGTAAAAAACATTGGCCCTAATAGAGGAGACCTATTGAGGGAAAAAAAAAAAAGGAAAGCCAACAAAGAAGAAAAGGAAGTGGGGCAATTAATTAATTTGAAAGATCCAAATCGCTATGCAACCCAATCAATCTAGAAGATTGACACAGATGACATGATCGGCTTGTGACGTGAATGAGAAGGGTGCCGTTTCTAGAAAAGGGCAGCTAGCCAACCCCACAAGAGCACGTCCTTGGAAAAAGCTACTACATGCATATGGTTGGAAAAAGAGAGAAACAAACCGTGCCTCAATGCTTTTTGCTCCCAAAAAAATTCCTAGCTAAGTTATCTTAATTTGCTTATGAATCTTTGACATTTGACATTCCCCAAGTCCATATACAGTCATACACCCGCCCCTACATTTTCATAATCTATATCAGCACCATTCGATATGTAGATTGCCATATTTTCTGTAATATCAGATTAATAGTACAGGATACTCCCAGAGTAACAATTTTCATTTTCAACTAGAATGGTACCGTGCATGCACGGGTTGCATTAATTCTTATGCATCTTTTTAAACCACAATTTTTATAAAAATGTTTATCATATAATTTTTATAAATTCTTATGCATATATTAATTTATTCACGAAGGAGTAAATATTTTTACATGATATTTTAAAATTTAAAGAATATAAAAAATGTATAAATTATGAAAAAATAAATCAGAGAAAAAATATTTTTAAATTTTTTGTCTAAGAAAAAATTATTTTTAATATAAACAATAGAAAGAAATAATATACTTCATCTAGACTAAAATGTAAGCAAAAATATATATGTATCTGGAATATGATCTAGATATATATATTTTGTTACTTATATTTCAGTCTAGAGGGAGTAGTATAGAAAAAATATAGCCCTATTTTTTTTGTCATTAAATATAGCCCTGTTTGAAAAAAAAAAATAGCCCTGTTGTTGATGTCTTGATGATGTCCGTCCGCTATTGTTGAGTAGCATTTTTTTATAATAAAAAAAAAAAAGAGTTGAGTGGCTACTATACTCTGCTGCAACTAATGAGGTTTCAAGGAGTTATTGCCAAGTCGCACACAAATCTAAATGACAATCTATCTATCTACTGCTTCTAAAACAATTATGTGCGATGTGTTCTTAGAACCTCATGCTGACACGTGTCTCATAATTAGACGATTCTCTAAAATCATGACACGTGTCAAAGGGCATAATTTTTTTTAAATAGAAATAGATTGTTGTTTTTTTCATTTCCAATTGCTAATCAGAGTGGCATTGGGCATCATATATATATTGTACTATTCTAGTAGTTCCCAAAACAACTACACTGTTTTTTTTAAAAAAAAATGTCATATGCTTGTACAAAAACACACAAAAATATTCTGTTCCCTTGTTTATGAACTTTGATGTTTTTCTCTTATCAATTTCAGCTTTATCTGGAATGGGAAGAAAGCTGGCGACACATTATTTTACATATTTATTACAATTGGTTATTTTTAAAAAGTTATATGCTAATATACTTTTTTTTAAAAGTGATCAATTCATCAAACAAATGTGTTAAGACTTTCTTAAAAATAAGCCAACCATAAAAAAATGTTAAGGAGTGAATTTAAAAAGGTGTATTGCCAGCCTTCCTCCTTAAGATAATAGCTAGCAAATCACCGTTTATAAGATACATTTACTATTTTTTTTTTTTGGGTCAAAGATACATTTACTATTTTAAAAAACAAACTAATCTTTTTTTTGTCAAAAAAAACAATCTGTTCTTTTTTTGGTCACTAAACCAATCTGTTCAAAAGAGCAGATTGGGTTGACAAAAAAAAAAGAATATTGGGTGTGTGTGTGTAGGACCAAAAAAAGAGCATACTGGTATTATTCCTTTTGGGTTAAAGCTGTTATTGGGCTTCTCTTTTTTTTGGGCTTCTTATGTATCATTTCTTGTGCATTGTTTGGGCTTTTTGTTTAAAACTTTTCTCAGAGTATCCAATTTTTTTTTCTCTTTCCATGATGGGGTTAAAATTTGTAACAAACAATAATGGCAAGACAATTCAAGTAGTTTAGCTTTATCTCTTCCATCACATTTCTCCGTTCAAATGAGACTTGTTAGAGCCACTTCTTGCAAGCTATATCCTAACAACTAGTCTGTAGTTCAGCAGCTCTGCTCTGCTCAGATATGCTGCTTGAGAGGTCTATTACACAGTACTGCTCTACTCAGATTTGCAGTGGGTTGTTTTTGGATTGTGTTGCTACTGGACACGTGCAAATCCGGAAGGAACAAAAAAGAAAGGAGAACCAAAGACTCCAAAAAAAGAAAGAAAGCCATTGCTATATCAAGGTTCTTTTATAATAGAAAGATGTGATTATTTTGTTTTTTCTTTTGTTAGTTCAAGATTGCTAATTTGTTTATGTTGGAGTATGCATGCCTAGTTTGTTATTGTTTATATCTTGTGCATTGTTGTAATACTCTTCTTTTAGCATCCTGGTAATTTGTAAATGTCGTTGGACATTTTCTATCAATGCTACTTTGACAAAAAATAATATAACTTATAATATTAGACCAAATTTTTTTATAACTTATAGTTTATTTTTAGTCAAAAAAACTATAGTTTATTTGACTAGTTTATAATTTTGTCAAATTTCACAATAAATAAATTTCTTTTTTCAATAATTATACATATTACATAATTTCAATTTTCTATTCTTATCATCATTAAATTTTTAAGTTATTAGTATTATTTTATTTTGCTCTCAATAAAATTGAGTTAAACTTAATTAAAACAGTTGAACCAAAAATATATTAATAAAAAAATGTATTACATATGAAATAAATAAATACATAACTATATATATGTATAGTATATTGAAAACAGGTGCACATTTACAACAACAAATTATCATGACATGTATAGTTATTTAAACTTATCTATTTGTTTGCCTGCTAGCTAGAGCTATCAAAATGAGCTGTAGCTCGTGAGCCAGTTCGGTTTAGCCCGGCTCGTAGACTAAACAGGTTACTAAATAGCTGACTTATTTAACCTCAGGTCTTTTTGGCTTGACTCACTTAACCCACGAGCTGAAGCAGGCTAACCCGTCACTAGCCGACCCAACCCGCAAGCCATTTTAATAATTAAAAAAATAATAAAATTATAATAATTAATAATTAATCATTTTTTCTATTTTTTTGTTTTTTTTATTTTCTAGCATTTTAAATAATTTTTTTTAGATTTTTTAATTTTTTTAGTGAATCAGCTCGTGAGCCAACCCACGAGTCAGCTCGCATAACCCACTAACCCGTGGTGGGCTAAACCGAGCTGTGTATTTCCTAGCTCATGAAAAAAACGAACCAACTCGACTCAACCCATTTTCCTCTCAACCCGTTACGAACCAGTTCGTGTGGGCCGAGTGGCTCGTTTTGACAACTCTCCTGCTTGCACATGTGGTTCGTTTTAGCATGGTACAACTTGTTTTGGTACCACCAATAGGTAAAAGACCTTTTATCTCAGATAAAAGGTTCAACAGTCTTATGATATATTCTCTTTTAACCCCATCGAAGATCAAAATATCGCAAACCACCCATCACGAAAAACAATCTCAGTTTTTAGCCCAACCATTATTTTAAGTTGCTGATTAGTTTATTTAATCTATTAATTAATGATTTTATGTTTTTTTTTGTCTGTCTGTGGGGCACAAACAGAGACAAGAGTTTGACAGTGATAAACTCAGACCCATATGAGTAAATAGAGAAACCCTAACCCACATATCCACAAATTGGGCATCTTCCTCATTCGACAATCATATAGCCAGACCCACATCGAGAAACCGTAACCCACATCTCGGCGAATTGGGCATCTTCCTCGTTCGACAGCCGTTCGACATCTGGGCGAATGTGCAAACCCATTTCAGATGATAGGTAAAGCCACGCCATTCGTTCTTTCGTTCGCATAATGAGTTATTTCGTGTTTGAGTGTGGTGATATTTGTGATCAGGATTGTGATTTGCTTTTCTACTGAACATTGAAATCGGGTTTGGGACATTTGATTGTGGATTGTAATATTAATTAAATATACTATTTAAATAGGCACCATTACAAATACTTCATCACCGTTTCATCCTTCTAAAAAACCACCACAACACAATATTCGACACTGGGCTTTGAAATCCATCAACATTGCGTCCATTTATTCACCCTACATCGTCTCAGTCAAATATGGCCAGCAGCAAAAGTGGTGGTTGTTCCCTATCTTCATCGAGCTCCCGACTTTGTAAGTGTGGAGACAAAGTTTTGCAAATGATATCCAACATCTCAAAAAATCCAGGAAGAAAGTTTTGGAGTGGATATTGTATTTTCGTTTTTTCTCAGATTAAGGACGATTCTCGTAGTGGATATTGTATTTTCGTTTTCTGGTCGCTAATATATTTGGCTCTTTGTTCTTAATCAATGGAATGAATCTTCCTGCCTCTGTAGGTTGAACTTATTACAACCTTTTCCTTTCACAATTTCAATTTCACAATTTCAATTTACGGTATAATTGAAATTCAAATGTGCCATTTAAATATTCCATTTCAATATATATCTAAAACTAACATTTAAATAAAATTATCTTGGAATCTTTATACGTAATTACTTTCTTAAAAAATAACATTTAAGTAAAATATCATTTTTGATAAGCCATAACTGTTGGTTAATTGTTAATTATTAATTATTAATTATTAATTATTAATAAAAATTAAATAACTCAATATTTTACATTAGTATATTAATATATTAAATCCGTACTCCACCATCACCACTCAATAATAATAATTTACTTACATTCATAATCATAATTATAATTATAATTGACCATATTTTTTTTTTGGTCAAAATAATTGACCATATATGTTACCGTCAATTAAATATTTCTTCTACAACATAAGGGCCTCATACTTACAAATGATTTTTGGCCATATTTCTGCTCACAGTACTTTTTTATGCAATTGGGCTTGACCCATTTCTAAGTGGGCTTCGGCCTCTTTTATAAGTAATTAACCAACTAAATTAACTTTTATAATTAATAATTATGTGTGGCCTTTTCAACAATTCCACTTTCTTATGGGATTGTACTTCAAATCCTGACAACTTTGACAATTATTCAAGTAACAATTTGTGGGTAATCAATCTTGTCCGTCCAACAAATAGTCAAATAGATCAACGCTAAAATATCTTTTACCTATTGGTGGTACCAAAACAAGTTGTACCATGCTAAATCCAACCTGCACATGTGTGGGTATGAGTTTCAAGTACAGCTTTTGAGAATTTTGGCCAAATAGCTATACTTACTTTTGTCATTTTTTGGTGCTAGAATCACACCGTGCCGATCTTTGGTATATTCCTGAACTCATTACTACACACGCCTGCAATTGCATAACTTTATTAGTTTAATTTAATTTGTTATTTTATACACAGTGTCCCGATCGACTCCGAATCTTTATTGGAATGAAAATCTATAGACAGTTAATAGTGTACATACTATATTCAAACTTCAAATTAAACAAACCACAATCGTTGAAACGTCACCAGGTCACCTCTTCTTCACATATTATTATAGTTTATACAAATTCATTAATATTTAAGTATCCAGTGCACGACTGCACGAATATGTGTGAATAAACAGGTCTCCATATTTATATCAAGCTTAATGTTTCATGCCTGCGCAGGGCCCAGCTCTATCTCTTTCCAAATTCAAGACATCTCTTTCATTTTTCGCTCAAGCCATGGGATTGCGCACATATTTTAAAAATTGGTTTGGTTCACATATAAGCACATTAATTATTACCTCTGGTCTCATATATAAGAGAATTTAGAGTTATTTTCTTGGTCTAAATTATAAGAAACATAAACCCATTTTAAATATATCAATTGTATAAAATTTTTTTTATACTCATTGGAGAGAGAATAATATGCTTGGGAACTAGGAGTTATTTAATGTCATTAAATATATAAACTACCATTTTAATCATTTACTATAAGGATAATTTTGGAATAAAGTTTATATTAATTACAACTAACTCATTTAACTACCTTTTATTGGTCCTGGTGAATTAGGTATTTGTCTCTTATATATGGGACCAGAGATAATATTTTTTTTGTCTTTATTTGGGTATCTCTACCAGCAACAAGCATAATTGTGATATAATTAATGTTTGGTTTGGAGGTGATTAGACAATCATTCCCATGGTAATTAAACTCAAAACGTTATATTCTTACTTTCATGAAATCATGTGTTATTTTCCTTAAAAAAAAATGAATTCATGTGTTATACTCACACATATTTAGAATTAATTTTTATATCAAATAAAGTAAAGTCAATATTAATTTTTTAATTAATAAATACTTAATAAAAAAATAAATTCCTTTAAATTTCTTTAATTTAATCAATACTTAAAATTTTCATTAAACATTAAATATAATAGGATATTATATATAATCACTAAAATATTAAATGTTTTTAACATTTACATTTTCATATTTAATTAATTATTTTCATTATTATTAAATTTTGTATCAATTAAAAAAAATTTAGAAATATTTTTTAATTTAATATTTTATATTCTATAGAAATACTTATATACTAGTTACAAGTTCATTTTCACACCTATTTCATTGTTGCTATCAACTATTAAACAAAGACTTATTATTTATTTATTTATTTATTTATAAGCAATATACAAAACTTGATCGCTTATATAAATTCATCATAAGACACCCTGCTACCTCAATGATATATACAGGTACGAACCTGATCTTATATTGTGATCAAGCATATACAAGCTATATATAGCCTTTAATCAAATATATATATAAATATATATATAGCCCAGGCTAATGAAGATCAGTCCCGTGGAGATTATTGAGGCGGAGAAAGTCACCGAGGCAGTTGAAGATGAAAACCGCAACCAGAAAACGGTGAAGATGGTGTACAAGGCATTATTACGCGGCGAGGTGGAGAAGCTTGGGAAGGTGGTGGGGAAAGAGTTGGAGTGGTGGTACCATGGACCTCCTCATCACCAACACATGATGAAAATGCTAACGGGTGGTGGGAAAGGAGAGTCAACACAAAAAGAAAGTTTCAAGTTTAGGCCACGGAGGATGAAATGCGTTATGGGTGACCGGGTAATTGTGGAAGGGTGGGAAGAGGTGGGGGAGTATTGGGTCCATGTGTGGAGGGTCAAGGAGGGGATTATTACTCAGCTGCGCGAGTACTTCAACACCTTGCTCACCGTGGTTTCAGAGGATGGTAAAGAGGGTAGGCTTTGGAGGAGCACGCCTTGGGCTCGGGTTCAAGGGTCGTTGCCGGATCTTGTGCTTGCCATCTGATCAATCATCATCGGCCATTAATAAATTATTATAACCTTCAATTAAACTCTATATATGGGTTAGAATATACACCACCCCACTCCTTGTACTTGGTTGTTTTTTTTAATAAGATTTACCTTTGCCTCCAAAAAAATAAGTAAGAGTGAAGTTTATGTTAACTTGTTTAATTGTCAATTACCTGATCACTTATTTACACCAGCTTGGTGGTTTATGTGCATTGATGCGATTAGTGGGAGTTGATAATATATTATGATTTGCACATTCTTTGATGGCAACTCTCACTAATATTATTATAAATTTAATTATATAGTATTTTACTTTGTGCATAGGATGATATTTCTCTAGTTTTTGGTAGAAATGTTAATTTTGAGATGTTTGTCTCTTACTTCTTTGGTATGTAGCTAGAAATATTATTTTGAGATGATCATCTCTAGCTAGTTTCCTTTGTAGAAATTATGTTTCACATATTAATTATAATTTCTCTAGGGAGATTGATAGGAAAAATGTTGTGCTTCTTGAAAAAGATGTTGTATTTCTTTTACCAAAGAGGTGTTTATCATGTGGATTTTTCAAAGTTGGACCCATTTGGTAGCAATGGTTACAGATATGTTACTCTTTCTATTTTTTAATATAAGCAAAAAATATCAAAATATTTTGTTACTAAATATAAGCAAAAAATAACCACTTCTATCTCATTTAATAACATTATTCCTATAATACCCTTAAGTTAATTTAAATTTTGTTTTTCAATGCATAGTTTGTTTCCAAGTAACAACTTCCTATGCAATCATTAAGAGTAATTTAGAGACTACACTAATTTTTTATATGAGATAAAAAAACTTAATTGCAGTTAACTAATTTCCTTAATAAACGTGAGTTTAAGTATTTTTGCTTATATTCAAATACAGATGAAGTATGTACCGGTGTGGTGCGCTTCACATCTGTGTGTTACCTTTTTAGTCCAGGAGCATTGGCTATTAATCTAATATTCATGACAAAGGACTTCATAGCAGGGGTGGCACACTTTAATCACAAACAGAGGAGGATGACGGGGGAGGATTTTTTAGGGTTAAACTTGGAGGACTTAATTAAAGCAACTGGAGAAAACACTGAAAATAGGACTCAAGCGTGTGATTAATTGAGATAAAGGAAAAGCAAATTATGGATGAGATTGGTGCACTTCAGAAAAAGGTTGCCCTTCCCGAATTGAAATGGGAGGATAGAACAGTACTGAGGGATTCTAACTTCTTACTCGTTCACCGGGGGGGGGGGGGGGGGGGTTGGTTTCGTCCCACAGTTGTCAAATTGGGTGATTCTGATTAGGTATTCGCTGCAAGTATTCCAAACGTTGTTACAGCTGGGGTGTGGAATACTCTACAGGGGTATTTTTGCAGCTGTGCACACTGACGCTTTCACACTCATCCTGTGATTTTTTGAACAGGTGTGAAAAATGTTAATTTTCTGGTTCTGCGAGTTCACAGTTTGCATCAACAACTGGCGGGGTTTCGTTAGGCGATCTTTCTATTGAATAAAGTCAATAAACTACACATATCTTCTTCTCATGGTTTAGGGGCTTGGGGCTATTTGTATTCAAATTGGGAACTTATTCTTGGGCATGCATGCTTAAATTGTTTATTTGCTAGGTTTGTATTTTTTTGGTGGCAAAATGAGACATATCTTATGCTCTTATTTTGCTTGAATTTTTAATAAATTCTAGGCTTATTAAAAAAACATGTACATACAACAAGATCGTTACATATTAAATTTACAATATGGGATGAAAGATGATGAGGATATGTGGTTAATATTTATTCAACCAACTATTATTTCAACTACCCAAACCAAACATAACAGAAAAAAAAACTATTATACCCCACATAACACGTACGCAAGCACAAGCAAACACTCACACTCACTCTTAATTTTGACCCAAATTAAAACACAAATTACGTATGCCACGAAACACTCCAACCCAAATTAAACACAAGAAGCCACAAAAACCACACAAGCACACCCACTCTTTTGACCCCAAAAACACATAATAACTAAATTATGCATCCCATGAAACACCACTGACACTAAGAGTAAATGAACTTTCGAAACCCAAACAAAGGGTTCCCGCTTTCCAATTTCATCAATTAATCCTTTTGTATAATAGGCCATATATAAGCTAGATTGCGAGAATAAGTCCAGGGACGGACTCATCACAGAGCGTGCTCTGCCAAATGCTTTGGCAGTACTTGTTGTTGGAAGCATTAATTGGTGCTGGCATCCGAAGGCGAGTAACGGTGAGGGAAGTGTTAACATACTCTTTGACCTGAATGATGACCCCATCAGCATTGACGGTCCAAGCATGCACCCACCACACCAAGTTGTCCTCATCGTACCCTTCAGCAACCACCACTGATCCAAACCCAACTACATGGTCAGGAACCAAATAACCGCCCTTTGATTGATGGCCAGTGAGCCAAGGAACCAAATGGTGCCGATGGCATGATGGGCCGTGAAACCACCACTCCAAGTCTTGGGCCACCAGCCCATGAAGTAATACTGTTTCTTCTTTGGAGGTTAACAAGGCTTTGTATAACTCTCCCACCACTCTCTTGTTGCGCTCCTCTACGCATGCGGCCTGATGATCTGACTCTAAGTTTGCCAGCTCCGGAAAATAATAATTAAGCAAACAAACTTAATTACTTGCTTGTTTAATTGCTTCCAAAGGAAGAAAGCTCGATGTGGGAATGGAAGTATATGCAGCTTGGGGGATTCTTATATAGTAGACGTGGAGCCAAAATGAGTGAATTAAAGGGATAGCTCGATGATTCATCGAGGTATAATATAACTGACTGATGGCTAGAGAATTAATATAATTATAAAAACCATTCATGCATACCTGAAATTTCTTAGATACTTTTTTTTTTGACAATTTTTTTTTTTAGATACTTGATTCATGATATATATATATATATATATATATGTTATTAAAAGCATTGACAACCAAATGATTTAAAATTTGTTTTTCAGCGTACTCCATCTTACCATCTATAATAAAAAAAAGTTGAACACAAGATAAGTGACTTGTGCGCTGTACGTCTACTTTTGTTTTTGATAAGACAAAAAATATATTTTATGCGCTGTCTACTTGTGGAACTATCTATTTCTTAATATGTTAGTTTTTCGAATTATCAAATACATTAATAATTATTTTTTCAAATTAGTAAAAAGAGAATTATATAGTCCAACACATTTACGGATCTTACTAGCTAATTATATCTAAGTAAAATCAGCTGGTGATATTACTCATGATATGCATCAGATCAAGAAATTATTCTTCAAACAACTAGCTCCCTATGTTTCTAGTACTTTCATTCGATTTTTAATTGATTAGGAAAAAATTTATGTGACAAATGCACTATGAAGAAGTTTTGAGACTTGGGCTCTAGAACAGTACGTCTTATGGCTAACAAAAGTATTGAAGTAAAATTGTCTTATAATTCTACCCCATCACTTTTTATTCTCGCTCGATCATCATTAACTACTAAATGATAACCAAAACATTTAATTTTCAAGCGACCTTTGGTGCTCATCAAAAGACCCTTGAGCCTTTGAGTAGAATATAATGCAGACAAGGAAAAGGGTAACGAATGGACGCATTTTGAAAAATTATTCACGTTTCTGTTTTTTTTTTTGAAAAATAAAAAGTTTAAATAGCTCTTTAATAAGCAATTACTTGCCATATTCTACTGTGAATTATGGGTGGTTTATGGTGCATACACAACCACATTACTCATTTGATATATTATTGTTAGTTTATTAAATGATTAATTTATAGGATAATTTTTTCAAAGATCGCAACAAATTACTCCTCTCCTTGAAAGATTTTAGAAGCTTCAAGCTCCATTGTAACTCGGCTAGATCTTCCCTCCCCCATTCCCCACTGCCACGGCTTTTGCCACTGTCTATCATTGCTAATGTGGGTTTTGGTGAAATGGCATGACTGATGTGGGTTCAGGGTGGTAGTTTCAGATGAATCCGGTGGTGGGATAAGGTTGTTAATTTAAAAGATCAAAAGATTTCATATAATAATAATAGTAATAATAATAATACTAATAAAATTGCATAAATAACATAATTTTTGGTAAATCACCCATTGAGGATTTTTTTTTTGACTCAAGAAAACTTAATGCATTTCATTAGAGATAATAGCGGCAATACAATAAGGAACACCGTTAAAGAACAGGCTACAAGTAGGGATGGAAGTAGGCTGGGCTAGGCTGGGCTTTGCCTAAATAGGCTTGGCCTGTCTAAAAATTCTAAAGCCTAAGCCTGGCCTGTTACCTATCATAGGCTTTTTTTTAAGCCTGGTTTGACCTTTTTAAAAGCCTGATTTGGCCTTTTAGCCTATTTAAAGGCCCGATTCCTAATAAGGCATTCAAATAAGTTGTCCGACCTTCAACTGAAAAAAAAATAGTCTAACCTACTCCTAAATAGGCTAATGAAAAAAATCGCTATGTATACCAAATTATAAAATATGACAATTAAATTCAGTCTTATTTATAATAGAGACATAAGGGCGAGTAAGAATGAAATATTTTTGTGATAAAACCTCTAAATAAATCACAACTTTATCCTTCAATAAGCTTTATAAACTTGATTATTTATGTAGATCAACATGTGTTTAAATATTTAAAATATAAATAAGTATATAATTTTAATATATTATAAAAAATCTAATATAATGATAATATTATAAAAAATTATATCGATGTCTACTTAAATAGGCCGGCCTGTTAGACTTAAAAGGTTTTTTAGATGGCCTAGGCCTAGCCTTTTTAGCTAAATAGGCTTTGAAAAAAGCCTTGACCTGATACATTTCATGAAAAAGTCTGGCCTGGCCTGGGCCTGATGTAGGCTGGGCCATAGGCCCCTGTCGAGCGGCCTGGCCTATTTCCATCCCTAGCTACAAGCATTACTAATGGCCACCCTAGCTAGAGTGTGCATGAGTAGCCATATTGACTTGTCTCCTAATAAACTACATCTTACAATTGCTTAAATTAAAGAAGAAAAAACAGCATACAATGAGAGATAATCGAGCCATATTCTATGAAGTTGTAACTCTCGTACAATATGTTGTCAAATTCAAAAATGATCCCATCCAAGCCTTGATCCCGAGCCCAGGTAAGCGCGTGAAGAAGCTCATCTGCCTCTCCCTCAAGAACAAGTAAGAGGGCATGCGTCCACCCAAGAGGAATGGACAATGAATTGCGCTTAATTAGAAGCATTCCTCAAGCGAAAATTCTTAAAAATAATACGAAACACACTTAATTTGAATATATATAGTAATTATTTCATATAAATAATGAGATTTGAATCTATAATCTCATGTAAATCACCCTAGCCCTAATCCCATTGGCTTAATTCTACACACAACTAAAAGTTAGCTAACTAATTTAAGAATAATTAATTCTTTTCTAGGAGAGGGCCCACTCCTGTGAGTCCTGAGACTAATTTAATAAACCATAAAACTTCTACCCATTAATTTGAGAAATTTTATTGAATCCCTTTTTGATTTGAGTCTAATATGTCAACCCCAAATTCTAGCTCATGCTATCACTATGAATATTCTATTTTCGTTTTAAATAACATAGTACAAATTTAGTTTTTATAGAATTATATTTTAAGTTCCCGTAAAAAACTATATTGCATGCTCAAAGTTTTAAGTTTTTCTTATTGTGAAAGTTGCATTAGAGGGGGAAAAAAGTTAAGAGTAATTAAAGATCGTAGTTGTTTGTGGGGGCATCTAGCAAAATAGACACGCCGACCAAAACATGGATGGATTTATTTATAAAAACCTTAGTTCGACATAACTATGCATGCCATTTTGCCTTTAATTAATCTCCTCTTGTTCACAATTATTGTCATATTCAAGTACCCAAAATTTGTCATTTGGCAATTGTTTTGCCCAATCAAAACAAATATCAATGCAACATCAAATTCCACTACTCCTAACACGCGCACGGTGTCTTACACGTCACATCCCCATTTTGTGTGGCCATCTCTTTTCTATATTTACACTAAAATAACTAATTTCAACCGCGAAAATCAAGAATTGATATTGTAACAAATCTCTGATTTATTATATATGCATGTGCATGTGCATGTTTTATTAATTATTGATTTATTTATTGATGGTTAAATTATTTATTTTTCACTTTAAATTGTATTGTTCACTTTGAAAGAGTTAAATTCGGTTCATAGATATCTTAAAAGTCATACTTATAACTAGCTTAATAACCCGTGCCTTGCACGGGATGTTATACATATTTACATAATATTAGAAAAATCTATTTTATTAAATTAAAATGTTTTGATATGTAATTATTATTATTATTAGATGTAATTTGTATATGTCAAACTATATATTATTAAATTAAATTACTTAATTAGTAAATTAGAAGAAGAGACATTTAATTCTAAATTTTGAGACAATATTATAATGTAGTGTATGTTAAACTAAACTTTTTATGAATGAGATGATTTCATATCTAATGTTAGTTTATTAGATTAGATAAATTTTCTAAAATAGTTTTATTGGATTCACTATTTTTTTGTAATTAGTATATTTAAATTCAAATATTAAGTTTAGTGGGTAATATTAATAGTAGTATTTAATTCATATATTTTGTTTAATATTCTAGATTTAATTTCTTGTGTAATAAAATTCTAATTTGTATTATTGGTTGATTTCTTTATTTGTTAGTAATTCAAAGTAATTTTCAATTAATTTAGTAAATTGTTTTTGGAAGAGTTTTACTATTTAGCATATTAAAATTAATATTCAAAATTGGTCGTCTCAATTATGTTTCTAAATTTTTATCTATACTCTAACCTGAAAATATAGTCATCATATACAATGTCAAATGAATCTTATTAACAAACTTGTGACAGAGTAAGAGTCAACCGTCATGTAACCCCAACATAATACTACGTATACAACAATCACATTGCTAAACCACCCACTTTAATTGCAAATATTTCTTCATCCCATCAAACTCTATTCACCAAACTGGTTAGAAATATATTCAGCAAACCAATAAGAGAAAAAATCATTTAGATGAATATAACTTAGAATGGATCGAAAACAAAATTGAAAAATATATATAAAAAAACATTATCTTTCTATTCACACTCATAGAAGACACTACTACAAAAGATTCAACATCACAATTTATGTGGTAAGTAAATGATCGATAACTTAGATATATATATATATATATATATATATATATATATATATATATAAATGTTGGGAAATGAAAAAAAAAACCTCAAAGCAACTACCTATTGAGAGAAAAGAAATCTACACCACCTCAAACTGCAGAAATTAAATAGAGTTTAACAGTTAAAAAAGACCAAAACTCATAAAAAAACTGCAAGCTTTGTAAATCAAAATTCATGATAATGTGTGGAAAAATCAAAAGTGTGTAACATTTAGATACCAAACAAAAACTTTGTATCAATATATGAAATAACATAAAATAGAAAAATCTTACAATAAGGTTATTAACAAAAATGATTAAATTCACATTGAACATCAATGAAGAAAAATACAACCATTGATGTATTAGATAGAAACCACCAACCTTTGCAATCCTTCAAAGAATGAAAACAACAAAAAGAAATCCTTACACTCACACATGCAAAAAAATCAATTAAGAAAAATAGCAAAATTATCCTTCAAATTAAGTCGTGAGATTGTCTTCTTGATAGCACTGAAGATAACAACCCATTATGTAAAATTATAATGTCAGTGGAGGGTTAGAGAAAATAGCATTTCAATTATAAATGACAACTTTTAATTTTCAACTGAAAAATTAATTAAATAATTTTGCTTATATTTCGCAAGTTAATTGAGATGGTAGAGAAGAGAAAATAAATATACACCGTCCAATAAAGATTTTTTTTTGAATAAATATATTATACACATGACATTTATTATTGATTTATTGATTGACCAAACAAAAATTGTTGTGCATTAATATTGATTGACGATATTAATTAACTCATAAAATGAATTAATTTATATGTCCCCACTGTACAATATTTTTAATTTGATTACTTGAATCAATTGATATATCCAAATAAATGAAATATATGTATATGTATGATTTTAATTATTGTTATTAATTGTGATTATGTATTAATTACTGTTATAAATAATAAAATAGGAATTAAAAATAAAAAATAAAATAAAAATGTTAGGCGGGAAATTGAATGAATCTGATTGTGACACGTGGCATTGTCCTACGTGGCATAATCCTGCTATATAATATATAATAGATGTACTCCAAATTAGTACTCTCGTGACCAGCTTAGACCATTAGATAAAATCATAATAACACTTGACTAGTAAGAATTAAATTATTAAGGGTTAAATATGTTTTGGGTCCCTGTAATATAGAAATTTTTTGAGTTAGGTCTCTATAAAATAAGTTAAATTGTTTTCGTCTTCCTTTTATTTATTTTTTATTTTAGTCCCTAACAACGTTGACCGCTGATGTGGCACATTCCAGTCCTTGTCATCACTCCTACGTGGCAAAAATGCTGATGTGGCCTTTCTGATGTCAATTGACACATCAGCATCACTCCCCCTCTCTCTGGATCCAAAACGTAACATATTTGTAGGGACTGAATCCAAAACGTAATATATTTGTAGGGACTGGATCCAAAACATTCATATATTTATAGGGACTGGATCCAATTACGTTTTATCTTCTTCTTTTTCTTCTTCAACCACCCCCACCTCCACCACCACCCTCCTCCTTCCCTCTCCTTCTCCACCACCCCCACCTCCTTCTCTCCCCTTCTCCACCACCAACCCCACCCCCACCGAATCTGAATTTGAATTTGTGACTGAAAGGGCATGCATGGGCTCGGAGGGAACAATAGAGACAAAGTGAGCATGTAGTGTCTTTTGACACAAGGGCATATATTTCTAGGTGGGCAATGAGATCCTTGCCCCCCGTTAAAAGCTTCAATAAAAATGGGAACGAGGACGAAACTACTACTTCTGGTTATTGTGATTGTTCTATTTGTTTGGAAGAATTTAAGAATGGGGAGTTGATTCATCCTTTCGGATTGACGAAGGAAGGTGGTGGGGTTGGTGGTGGAGAAAGGGAGAGAAGGAGGTGGGGGTGGTGGAGAAGGAGAGGGAAGGAGGAGGGGTGGTGGTGGGGGGAGGTGAGGGTGGTGGTGGAGGTGGGGATGGGGGTCGTGGTTGGATCCCGTCCCTATAAATATATGAATATTTTGGATTCAGTCCCTATAAATATGTTACGTTTTGGATCCGATCCCTACAAATATGTTACGTTTTGGATACATTCCCTACAAATATGTTACGTTTTGGATCCAGAGAGAGAGGGGAGTGATGCTGACGTGTCAGCTGACATCAGAAAGGCCACATCAGCATTTTTGCCACGTAGGAGTGATGATAAGGACTGGAATGTGCCACATCAGCGGTCAACTCACTCCAGGGACTAAAATAAAAAAATAAATAAAAGGAAGACGAAAATAGTTTGACTTATTTTATAGGGACTTAACTCAAAAATCCCCTATATTACAGGGACCTAAAACATATTTAACCTAATTATTAATCACTTGATATTGGTTGACTCAAGATTCTTCCTGTGTATCATTGCTAGGTCCAATAGAATTCATTGGTATAAGAAGAAACCCTGTTAACATTAAAAAATTGAATATAAACACAAATAATTTTAGTATATTTTTTAAAATGTTTCTTAATTTACATGTATACACGTGCGGAACTAATAGTTCCGCAGTGTACTTGTTCCTCCGCAGTGTAACTCTGACAAGAAAATACACGTATGGAACTATTAGTTCCGCAGTGTACTTGTTCATGCGAAACTAATAGTTCCGCACATATTTTTTCTTTGCATTTTAAGGTTCGATATGTATGTGTCAATTTCATACATTGCAGAATTATTAGTTTCGCATTGTCAGGAAATCGCGAAAAAAATAACTCGTAATTATACTTGACTAGGGACAAAAAGGGGTAGTTTTGGAATTTTTTTTAAGTGTGTATTTGTGAATATAAACTTTTATTTTTGGTCAAGTGTGAATATAAACTTATGTATGTGTGAATATAAATCCCCTACAATTTTTGGTCCAAGAAGTAAGAGGTTGAATTCGACCAAAATTGGGCCCAAAAAATAATTCGACAAAACAAAAAGCAAGAGGTTGAAGAATGAAAATCCCAAAGTACCATAATACCCCCACCCCATTTCTCTTCTCAGCCCGCAGATTCTCAGTCGCCTTTCCTCTTCCATAGCACAAAAGCAAAAACCTCACTTCCCTCTCTCTGATTCATTCAGAGGAAGATAAAAGGTAAAGAAAATGTTGCGGTCCCTTGCGAGAGCCGCAGCAACCCATCACTCATGGCGCCACCACAAGCCCACAAGCACAATCTCATCTCTCTTTTACTCTTCTAAGGCTCCGAAGCCCACTCCCACTCCCACTTCCAAACCCGCCGCCGACACCATCTTCGACGAACAGGACCGTCTCCGCCGCCTCGCCGCCGACGAAAAGGACCCTTCTCTCGATGTGGGCCCCAACGGCCGACCCCTCTTCTCCTCCACCGCTTCCCTCTCCCGCCTCACCACCAACGACACCTGCTCCTACTTCAAGCTCACGTACGCACACTCTCTTCCCGCTTTTTGCTTTGTTTTTCGTTGTGGCATTTTGTCGACCACCTTGTGTGCTAGTTGATTTGTGACCCCTTTTCGGATTTTTTAGCTTCTGGGTGGCTTTGGTTTTCCAGGAAGGAGGCACTGAACGCGGTTTTGCCGGAGGGGTTGCCGATGGGTATGGTGAAGGAGTTCCAGGACTCCATGCGAACCGCTCTGCTTGTTCGCCAGAGCTTTTTAGAGCTTCGTGATAACTTCAGGCGTGTGGTTGATCCCCCAATGTGGTCTCCTCCTGGTAAAGTTGCGGTCTTTGCGTTTTTCCTCTATTGCCCCAGATGCTTGATCCTTTCGAAATTTTGCATTCTGGTGTTTGGTAATGCATTTGTGAGGCTCAATTTGGTTTTTTTTCTTTTTAGGCGTCAAAGTTAGGAAGCAAGTTGTTCTAGATGGTCCTGTTAGCTGTGGGAAGAGCATTGCGCTTGCAATGCTTGTTCAGTGGGCCAGAGAAGAAGGTTGGTTGGTTTTCTATGTTCCTAAAGGGAAGGAATGGACTCATGGAGGTTTTTTCTATAAGCATCCCCAAACAGGTCTATGGGACACACCTGTCCAGGCTGCGAATGTCCTCAAGGCAAGACTGGGAATTTCACTATTTTTATTGCTTTACTTGTTTTCTGTGTTTGCTTGTGTATGCTAAACACACTTTTCAGTGACCAGTCCGGTTTTTAGAATGTTTTGAAGAGGATAAAAGAATGAAAATATGTGTTCTCTTGTTGACTACTTTAGAAACAACTAATCAAATTTATAGACTTATATACAGTTGCCTAGGATGGTTGTCAACTGTCTGAGTTTGTATGGTTTAAGTGGTTGGCTAATTGACTTGGCAGTTTATCTAATAAGAATTAGGTTGTCAATTCTTAGAGATGTAATTATATTTAGCAGGTTTAGTGAATAGAGAAAGAATGAGTACACTTTCCTGTCATCTCTCTCTTTTCTCAGCTGCTTTCTCACTCTGTCTTTCTTTAGCTGAAGACTCTGAGAGAATATTTATTTTCACCTGTCCCATGATTTTGTATACATCCTTATATAATGTCATGAATATGCAGGCTAGAGGAGTGAATACACACATTATCCCATCATAATAATGTTGGGTATGGCAGCTAATACTTCTGCTATCTCAATACATGTCATGTAAATTTGTTAAGAACTAGCTTAGTATAGTGCTAAACCTCTATGCATATAGGTAGCTAGAGAGATAGATGTTTACTAAAGAAAAAAATTTGATATAGAAGAAGGAAAAAGTTGTTCTCCGACTTCGTTGTTTATTTTGATTTTGGTTTTTTTACTTATATTTTGCATGTTAATGATTATTACGATTAACACTTAGTTTGTTATCGGCTTCCTTGGCTCATTACCCAGAGTTATTTTGAATGTTATGGGGAATTTGTTTCCAGGATTTTTTGAAGTACAATGAGTCCTACCTAAAGCAACTGCCATGCCAAATATTTGATCCAATCCCATTAGGTGAGGGTGCTGGTGTTGGATGGTTGAAAGATGTTGATTCTTTGGCGATTCCTGAAGGTACAATGTTATATGAGCTGGTGAATACTGGCATTGAACAAACACACGCAGCTGTTGGAGTGGTAGTTCGTTTGAGGAAAGAGTTATCACTTGTTAAAGACGTGCCTGTTCTTATTGCAATCGATCAAGTGAGAAATGTATTCCTTGATGTTAAAATGATGTTCATTCTTTGAAATAACTTGTTCCCAAAATTTTGTTATCCTATATTTTATTTGTCTTACCTGTTTGCCGTGATTGCCTGTCTCCAGTATAATAACTGGTTTACATTCAGTGAGTACGAGGAACCTGTCACAATTCGTTCTTGTCGGCCAATACATGCTAGAGAACTTACAATGGTTGGTACATTGCTTCTTAATATTTTAGGACAATGTCAGCTATACATTCTTTTATGGATAAAATTTCTGCCTCTGGAAATATGCTACATTTTCATGCATTCTTTTCTTGTTGCTATAAACTTACTTCGTTGGGAATGTTGATAATTTTTTTATAATGGGGTGGGAAAGAGAGCTTTAATTTCTGGCTTTGATGTTTGGCTTTCTTAGGCCAACTGTTTACCTTTTGTGCAAGCGAATAGATGCTTCCTTCTTACTATTGCAGGTGAAGACTTTTAGGTCAATGATGCATGATGATATGATGGTAGGGGCTTTTTCTCATTCGACAGCAGTAGGAAAGCTTCGTAAAGACTTACCCGATGTTCCAGTAGATGCTCGTGTTATGTTTCCTCGATACAGTTTAGATGAAGCCGAGACTGTTTGTCATTATTATTTAAGGTATGCTTACACAGTCCCTATGGTTTCCAGGTTGATAACATTGCTTGTTGCACCATGGTAATAGTTTCTAGTGTATAGCAGATAGAAAAGCCACCGTTTGTTAATAAAAATAATCAGTCTAAAATAATTTGTCTATTTTTATATCTTTTTAATTCAGTTTTTCTATTTGAAATGTATCATGGTTTGACATTTCCCATATCCAGTCTACATCAATAATTTTGTCAATATAGAAAGATACATTCTAGATATTTAACTAGTTCATCAGCAAGTGATTAATGGATTAATAACCGTTTTATATTTATATCATTCATATCTTGATTACATGTCTTTTAATTCTTTTGTCTCTAGTATTAGTAATATCGACCTTCTATTTTTCATTACAGTAACAAGGAATATTGCTTTGCTTTTGAAAGAATCTATTGCTTTTTCCTTGTTTTGGTTGATACTGTGCGAACAAATTCCATAGCTTGACAATTGTTTCATATTTTTGAGGTTCTTGTGTTTTCATATTTGGCAGGCAAAGGCTTATTCGTCGTGAATCATTCTCAGAAGAAAATTGGAAGAAAATTTACTTCCTATGCAATGGGAATGGAACAGAGATGAGGGGGTTAGTTCCTTTCATGCGATGACAGACAACAGCTGCATCATTTTTTTTTTACCAATGAGGTGTTGTGACTGTTATCGATAATAATATTGATGCTTCCCATTTTCTTGAGCTATATTCATCATAGGACACAGTTGGATTGCTATTTGCACGATCCACTGCAATCTGTTCAATTAGCTTTAAGATTTGTTCTCAAAGGCATTGTACTGCTATACTAGCGTTTGACTTTTTTACAACGTAAAAGCTATTTTATAGTTAAAGCTAAAAATAAAAGCTTCTACAACGGAGATGGCCCAGATGGGGCAGGTCCTAGGTGAGAAATTATTTTGAAATAAGTTGAGTTGTATTCATGATTTTATTGTATTTTATGAATCATGCTAGTTATAAATGGTAAAAAGAGATCAAATGTCAATTTGACTTGGACTAAACCTTGAGATTGGTTATGTAAAAATTAATTTATCATTATATTAATCCTTTAAATACATATATATATATATATATACATATATATATATATATGTCTGTATTAATTTCTAATGGATACAAAACAATCAAGAAATTCATCCGTTTTTATCATTTAATCCTTTACAAGAACAAATATAATGATATTTTTATATTTTTAAGGAAATATTTAGTGAAAAATCTTTACCACACTGATACGGTGAGACTATAATTTTTAGAAGAGTAACTTAACAGTTTACTCTTTCACACCTTTGAATCAATCCATCTCTCGTGATGGATTTGCCCAAACATCTATTGAGCTATTTATAACAGAAATCTAAACAAATTTGACATTTTTTAATCTGACATTTTTATTATAGCTAGGTGCTATCCTCATCACCTCTCAATCCATGAGCTTGAGGGACTCCATCTCCTCCCTGAACTTGGGCATGGAAGCTTTGGGGAGGGATGCAAAGACCCTAACTCCTCCTTTCATTGAAGGATCCAAGTTACTAGAAGGCAAGAAAAGGCACAGATCCACGTACCCAAACATGTTCCATGGGATTGGTACTATATTCACTGAAGCCTTCCACCCAAAATCCACTTCTTGCAACAAACCCATTTGCCTCCAATCTGTCAATACCATGCATGCACCAGTCCCTCCAATCCTAATGTTCCCTATCCTCATTGTCTCCAGCATGTTGATCGAGTTTCTGATGTATTCAGTATCAAAAGGAAGCCTTTTGCTTTCTTTGATGAGCTTCACAACCTCTGAGAGTGGTCTCTCATTGAGTTCATTCACTGTTAGCACCACACTTGAAACCACAAAAGCATTCCCATAATACCCATCAGGCAAAGGTGGATCCAAAAGGTGTCTCACCCCAACTGTTAACCAGAACAAAGTTTTCCCATCAGTGCTCAATTCCAAAGCTCTAGCCCTTGACCTCCAAACATAGGCACCAAGTGTTTCAAGAGTAGTGAAACTTTCCTTCACATTATTGTTGTCACTTTCCCTCATCAGTTTCATTTTGAGTCTTTGAATGCTCTCACCACTCAAATTAAAGCATTCATGTGAAATCTCATTAGTTGGCCAAAATGGTGAAGCTGCCATTGAAGTCTCATCTATGGGGAATTGGAATGGCTTCTTAAGAATAGTCCCCATTAGTCTCTCTCTCTCCCACACAGGTTTCACAGAGGGCTCACTCTTTCCACTTGCAAGTTCAGCCAGGGCTCTGTGGAACTGAGATGCACCAAAACCATCACAAACAGCATGTGACAGGCCCACTCCAATTGTGAAACCTCCACAGAGGAACTTTGTCACTTTGAAAACCAAGGGATGGTATTGGTGACTAGTTTCCTCTTCAGAACTAGAAGGGTTATCATCAAAAACCAATTTTTTTGCAGTGGGAACATCAACCCCTTCAAGGTAGTGAAGAGAAGAGAGTTCACAGTTAGCAGTTGCCTCCAAAAATGGAACTCCATCAGCATTGCAGTTGATTCCAAGTTTCCCATCATCAACTGTGATTATCTTCCCTGCAAGAGGATAATAGTAAACCAAAGCCTTTGAGAGGGCTTCTTTGATCACATAAGCAGGGTCTAGTTGGTCATTTTGGGAATCTAGATTTGCTTGGTACACATAAATTGTTTGACAGAGAATGTTGAGATTGGAATCACTGTCAATGGTGGACAGAGAAAGGATTTCACAAGGCGTGGGCTTGGAGGGTTTGACAATCACAACATCCTTCACATCAAGAGAGAGGGATGTCTTCTGATTTTCCATGGGAAAAAATGGTGTAGTGAATAGAGATCTGAAGGATATGAAAATATTGAGTGAGATAACATGGGTCTGCTTCATATCTATATATGTAGAACTGATAGTGTAACTCTCATTTGTCCTTATTCATCCATTATGAAATCAGAATCATTAAAATCCCATCTTAGGAACAAAAGTGGAATAGGTTGTAGCAGTTGACAATATCAGAAATGGAACTGGGGTAGTGAAATCTTGATTTGGAGGGTAACGCATTTTGGAAGTTTAGCTTACAATCAATAAGCTACTAACTTTGGTGCTCTACTATTGAGTGACGTATAGAAATTTGCAAGAATTTATTGGCTGGATAAAGCTAATGAAAATTAATTATTTGGAACTTAGCAATAAAATTAAACCCGCAGGGTTGCCTGTGGCTTGCTTGCAAGTAACATTTTCATTCAAGTGAAACCTTACTGAAATTGTTCCATGTTCACACCATTGAACAGGACCTTGATAAAAAGCATTAATTTGATTTTATCATCATCATCTGTTGTTAACTAGTCACATACTCGTTAAGTTTCAGAAACGAGTCACTGCTGGGGATGCTTCAGCACAGCACTAGCAGATAATATATTTTTTGAGGTGGACAAGGTAGACCATTGTGAAAATGAGCAGATAATTCCTGGATCGCACTCAATAAAGCTACTGGTGTAGGTATCACACGCAAAAATCATAAGGAAAATTGGAAGGTGACACTTAATCTCAAAGGGTGTTGATGGACTATAAATATTGCTTTTAGAAAAACTTATCCATTAATTTTAAAAAGGCATGTTTTTTAATTGATTTTTTTTTTTGACAAAATTGATTTTTTCTTGTTAGAAACTTGTTCCCCTACGATGTCTACTGTGCATCTTGCATTTTTTATGAATTCGGGGTACTCCAACAACATGACTCCTAAATGCATTTTTTTCTCATATCATTGTTAACTATCGATGGCTTAACCAATGCAGTAACAAGCACAGCATTTGAACCTTAGACGTACAGATATCAAAGTAAGCCCTGAGAACAATTTCAAACAGTTTGTTTGTTAGTTGCACACATGGAAGACGGAGATGTCAATCGAAGTTCAAATGTCATTGCATAAGAGATGTGCATATTACACAGAAGAAAATATAAAGAGAACGTAACTATAAGTTACATTAATAACATCCATTAGTTGTCACCCCTCTTTTTAACCTGAATAAGGAAATGAAACTCGGAAAAGAATCATCCAACCATGGTCCTCTTTCGTCCTCTTTGTCGCACTACAAGTTGTGAAAATGTATGGAAGTGAGTACCATTTCTTGAAGAAAATGTCTTAATTTTTAAAACTATAAGAGGGAAGGTAAGTACCTTGCGCCAACTTGTTCAACGTAGATGACCACTGCTTTGATGATTTGCGGTATGCAGCAAGTATCCGATCCATCTGTGCAGACAAATTTAATTTCGATATTACAACATGTCAGTAATTGATTACTAGTTCATAAATTCTGTTTGTCCAAGCAGAAACTATATATCATAGCAGAACAAGCCTTCTGGTTTTGTTAAGTAAGTCTCAGCCTCATTGGAAAAAAAAGGCAAGTTCATTTGGTACAAAGGAAAGCATCACTGTTGGTCAATAATGATGAGTTGATAAGGAGCTTACCCTCCATATCCTTGAACCAGATTGAATAAACTTCTCAACTTTATATAAGTTAAAATTAACTTTTGCATCTCAATTTTTTCAGATGCTCTTTTATTCTCCTTAAATACCTATATAAGGACCTTTTCATAAGCGAAAAACGATAAACTCATTTTAATTGAGAAACTCCTATAAGCTAGATGGCAGAAGCCAATCCAAATTCCAAACAGGGCTATTCTTTATTGCTTTCAGCCCCATACATATCCCATGGTATGGCTTTTTACAAATCATAACGATTCAAATTTGACTTGGTGTAAAGGGATAATTATGCTCTATCTCCTAAGTTTCTTGCCCAAAATCAACCTGAGTGCACAAACTATAAAATCCTGACAGTGCAAAACAGGAAATTAGATAAAAGGCTTTATCCTTATTATCCTGTAGGTAATGTTTTGGCCAAAAGCAAATCACAAGCAGATGACCTCTCCATGAAAATTGAGGGAAGGAAAGCGTTAGACTTGGAGCTCTAAAATTAATTTGTACTCCAATTCAAATTCTCATAAAAAAATAAAATCCTGCATTCATCTCCTTAATATTTTACATTATAACAGTTAGGACTAAGAGGAAAATGAGAAGTTGGCTTACCACATTACCACATGAAGAATGCATCGAAAGAAGAGCTCTTTCCAGGACATACAAATCAACAGCTTTATCTTCTGGTAGGGTTGAAGTGAAGCTCAAACCAAAATCAATGAGAACCTAGACAAAATACATGTCACTACTGTAGCACAGAGTCAATGATATTTCTTATATTGCACAACCTTAGTAAGTGTAATGGATATTACTGGACTTGAGAAGACATGAATGAAAACTTTTCATATTGGATAACCTGAATAAAGTATAATGGATATTAATGGGCCTAAGAAGACATGAACGAACTCACCAACTGATTGGTATCATTCTTCAGTAACATGTTTGATGTTGTTAAATCACCATGAACAAGACCACCATCATGTAACTTTCCAATTGCATCACCAATTTGGGATGCAATCTTGTCCATCCGCTCTTCATTGACACCACAGGACCCGAATTCAAGAAATACATCTTTGACTGAGGGCCCCTCAACATATTCAAATGTTAACGTGTGCAACATAGGATCCACAGCATACAGCGCAGGGGTGCAAACCCCAAGTCGCCTTGCCTTGGTCATACACCTAGCCTCCTGCTCCAACAATTGATTGGTGGAACAAAGCATTCAAGACTTGCAACAAGACACAGCAATATATAACTTCATCAAAAATAAAAAATGCAACTTAATCTAAATCTGACCGCATTTAAGCGCTTCAGCGTCAATTTAGAATCCAAAGTCGGATGCCTGTACTTCTTTGAGAAGCGCTCCTTGACAACAGACCTCCTTCCCACAAAAGAAGACTCAAAAACCCTCTATAAAAAGGAACATTAGTATAAGCTATTGCAGGTTCAATTTCCTCAAATTTTGTAAAACTAGACAAACCAGACACCGTGGGTAGAACAAGTAAAGTAAACAATAAAAAATTGAAACTTTACACAAAGGTCAGAAATCATTTGCTTCAAAAAATACAGGGAGTGATTGCAATTACAAGGTGGGTGCACCAATAAAATGGAAAAGATTGAATTTTAAGTTTTTAACGTAAAGAGTAGGTGTTAACTGCTTCTACAAATCCAAGGAAGTGATTTACGGTTACACATACAGCTTCAGCTCCTTGCTTGATCAGGGTGAGAGAGCTATCTCTTGAGTCAGCTTCAGTCTCCATAATATATAAGGTTTTGGCAGTAACATTCCTTGTAATTAACTCTTCAGCTGCAATTACCCCGAAAAAAAAATGACAAAAAGATTATACAATGGAAAAAACCAGTTATTAATTTTAGTGGGAATTATAGTTGAGCAAGTTCTGGTCTTTTACTTTAAGCAAAACATGATTTGTCGAAAGAGCCAACATTAATTCACACCATTCACAGTATCAACTAGCACATAGCAAAAAGTGTGAAAAACATGTTACAGCTTTGGGTGTGAAAAACATAGACATTCATGTTCAAAATAATTTGTTTATCCAAGCAACATGAGTCATACAATACAAGAACCCTAAGCATTTAAAGATAATAAAATGGTGGAGACGCTTTTTCAAACAAACCTAAGTCAATTGCAGCCTCCACAACTCCTGGAACAACGTCAATACGCCATCCAAGTTCCAACTGCCTGAGTTAGGTTAACAGTACTACTGAACCAGCAAAACGCCGCGTTTTGTGACATTCTCTTTTTTTAATACTACATTCGTCCCTAAATATAAGAACCTTTAAAAAAAAATGAAAGTCCCTTTATATAAGAACCTTTCTAAAAAATAAATTGCATTAATTATTTTTTGACTAAAATGCTCTTATTTATTGTACAAATCACCCAACCATTTTACGTTTTCCAATGCATTAATTAAGTAATGAGAGAGAGAGAGGGGGAAGAGAGATAGTAATAAGTGTTAGGGCTAATTTTGGACAAATATAGTAAATTATTGGCAAATTTATTGCTATTAACTAACTTAACCAATTTTCTTAAAGGGTGTAAATTAGTTAAAATGTTCTTATACTAAGGGACGGAGGTAATATATAAAACCGGTCAGACCAAACCGGCTGAATCAACAAATTTGACCGGTTCGTTGAAAAATGCCCGGATGCTTCATTTTAGATCTTAGATCATGAGTTTTAAGATGAAAATTAAGAGAATTCTATAATAATATATATATATATATAAATAAATAAGAAATTAAAACATTAAAGTTCAAGAAATTGGATTGTTTTATTTTGGAAAAAATTTGAATTGAAAAATATTTTTTTTGAATAAAATATTTTTACTCCTTTAGCTTTCCACAAATTTGTAGCTTTATATAGTATGATAGATACTGCTATAATTTTGATGTTTTTACAACTCAGAAATACCTTTTATATAATTTTAGTTTTTATTGTTAATTTATGTAAAATTGAAACACATAAATTTAGTCCTTGAATAATATGATTTTAACATGATAATTATACATACTAAATTTTAGATAATTAGATATTTATAAGTATACAGTCTTATATTTAATATTTACTCATATATTTAAAAGTATATTATATGTTAAAATTAAGTTATTTGGTAAAGCATCAATTAATTTTTAAATTGTATGAAATGTTGTATTTTAATTAAAAAAATTCATTATTAGTCCTCTCATTTTTAAAATGTCTCCTTTCAATTTTCTATATTATGAAATAGACCACTTGTAATAATAACTTTGTTGGGGTGTAATCAAAGTGAATGGATAATTTTGACTAGATCAACTGCCATTTAGAATTAACGTGACCAAACCTAAGTTGCTACCCTATTTGAAGCCTCAATCACTTAACTGAACGAAATTACATGAGAGACTACAAGTAGTATATAAACGAAGAACTATTTTAAATGATGTTATTTTATCATATAATTTTAGTTGGATGGGACAATTTGCATTTGAACCTTCATTAAAGCGTGATTTTATCACAATATTGTGACATAGTTCAACAAATGTATAGCAGCACTCTTTCAATTTTCTGACTTCTGAGATCTGAACCTTGAATTAGGACCATTTTAGTTGCCTAACGAACTAACTAACTAATAGTTTTATGGTCAAGCAAATTCTTGATACAAGATCATGACTTCTCAGGTCTCCACACGCTTTATTTCTATGATTATATGTTCTCCCAAGTCACTATACTACGTTGGCTTCCCCCAATAGTACACTTGTGAATTTCTGTATTAACATTAGGTTGCACAGAGCAGACCATGCCTAATAGTGGGGCAACCCAAAAGAAAATTATTAATTTTGCTTTTACATCAGAGTTGGAACATGTTCTTCATCCAAGAGTACTGCTAGTGCCTAGGCTTCACATCTTTGACATTATGTAGTCCACCACATCTATAAGAAAATCTACAATTATGGAAAAAATAGCCTGAATTAGCAAAAACAAGAAACAAACAAAAACAAAAAGATTAGGTGATGATAATGATGACAATCCACCTGCATCTTCCTTAGTGAAGCAAAGTGGGGGTGTAATCCTTAAAACATTTCCATGAAAGCCACCTTTCCCAACTAGCACTCCCATATCTGAAAAATAATGGCAAGCTTAATATTAACAAAAATAAATAAATTGTCTGTGACAATGTTTGATTGCATGAACCAGATACACAAATCATATATATAATCATTTGTGTGCATCACAACATTTGAACAATATAGGAGCACAAGATAGGAGCAGGAGAAATAGACCTTTCATCTGTTCAAGGATCTGCAGCATTTCAACTTTTGCAGGAGTTTTCAATTGCCGATCTTTGACAAGTTCAACTGCAAGCAACATTCCCTTTCCCCTTACATCCCCAATTACTGACAAAAAAACTATGTTAGAAATCAAAATCCAACTAGATTCCCAAGCCACAAACCAAAAATGGAAAGAGAAAAGAAGCTCACTCTCATGCTTTTCCATTAGTGAATTAAGACGCTCCTTTAAATATGATCCAACAACAAATGCATTTTGCTGAAGCTGATCCTTCTCAATTACATTCAAAACAGCTAATCCAGCAGCAGTGGAAACAAGATTTCCCCCAAATGTGCTAAAGTAGTAGCCATAAGTCAAGACCTTTGCAATCTCAGGAGTTGTGACAACAGCACCAATCGGTGCACCATTACCAATTCCCTGAGATGACCATGGATACTATTGTTACACAAAATACCCAGAGATGTAATAAATTGAACAACCTTAGCAGGCCACGAGTTGTAACTGTTTCAAAACGATGTTTGACAATTGGCAAATTCTCCAAACAGTGTCAGTGGAATTTCAGATTACTATTCAAATTAGTTCAATGATTCACATATGCTAGCTAGCACTGCTTTCCACATTTTTGTAATTTAAGGGTGGCTTGATACATGTCTCATTCAGACACTCTGTTCACATAATCTAATAAATGGTATTATTCGTGATACACATGAATGCTGTGCCTGTGTGTGCACATGCCAAGTCATTGCTAGAAGTCCTACTTAGTTCCCTGAAAGATAGTGTCAAAAAATCACCAATGCTGCTTATAGTTAAAGAAGTGTTGTTACCTTTGCCATTGTTACAATATCAGGGACAATACCATGTGCCTCAAAGCCCCAAAAGTGACTACCAGTTCGACCAAACCCTGTCTGAACCTCATCAGCTATGAAGAGACCTCCTGCTTTTTTTATGATGCTATAAACTGCGGGCAAGTAACCTGGAGCTAATTCTATCACTCCACCCACTCCCTGTCAAGCATGAACCTTTCACACACTTAATAATATGCACCCCATTATGAGAGACAAGGCAAAGTACCATTATGTTTTTCCTATGTTTTACTGATAAATGACATATAGTACTATTACCTGAATGGCCTCAGCAATAAAGGCAGCTGCATGACCACAAGTTCCATAATCAATTATGCCTTGAACATCATTTGCATATTTTGCTCCATCAGAACCAAAAACTCCTCTGTAAGGGTCCGGGTTAAGGGCATGGTGACTTCCAGTCTACTGTCAGACGAATGACAAAGATGAGAGTTTGATTTTTTTCTTCTTTTTTTTTGAAGTTATCGCTTTTATTGATGCTATAACAGATTTAAATCAAGCACTGGTTCAAAAGAGAAGACCATTATTCAGTAGCAAAAGTGGCACCTGTACAACATTAAACTTGTGAAAAAACTGAGCAGTGGCACCCATTGTTGAGGTTGCATTGCCATGGTAGCCATTTCTGATGGAAATTATATCATGGTAACCAGTGTACAGCCGGGCCATCATCAGAGCCAGCTCATTGGCTTCTGTCCCAGAATTTGTAAAGAAAACAGCCTGAAAAATTTTAAAATTTCTTCATCAATCTGGAAAACTAAAATTTACTAAATCCTCCACCACCCCCCCAAAAAAAGAAAATAAAGAAAGAAAAATGAAAACCTTCAGTTCCCCTGGCATCTTAGCAGCAAGTGCCTCAGCAAAATCAACAATAGCATGGTTCAAATAGAGGACAGTGGTATGCTGCAGGAGCCTAGTCTGGTTAACAGTTGCTTCAACAACATCAGGGTGGCAATGTCCACATGAAACAGTGGCTATGCCACCAAAGGCATCAAGGTACCTACGACCCTTTTCATCATACAGGTATTGCATTTTACCCTCCACCAGATTTAACTGCCACCAATTAAAAATAAATAAATAAGAAACAAAAAGAAACTGTTTTTATGCAAAAGCATTTAATATCACACAGAGCACTCTTTATGGAGATGAAAACTACTTACTGGGTGGGTGTAATAGGGGCCAGCGCACGTGGGGAGATACTGCTTTCTCCTCTTCAAGAGATCAGATGCTGAAGGCCCTTTGTAAGGAGATGGAGTATGACTGAAGTGTGGCATTTTAGGAAGCAAATTAACACCATCTTCTTCATTGATTGGATCTATGGTGGAGGAGAACACACGGCGCTGCCACCCACAAATTTTGTCCCACACAGCTCGCTTACAGAGTTGTTGTTGTGGCTTCATGTTCATCCCTTTGCAATTCTATCTAGTTTTGTGATTCAGAGCAAAATGCCAGGCAAAAGTGACTTAACTATTTTCAGGTCAGGTGATTGCTGTGCTGTGGTAGGTGAAGTACCAGTTTTGACCTTTGCAGTCACATGTTCTTTTCCATAGTCTATTACACCAAATAGAATAAATAAAGATGCATGAACAGTTGAACACAACACCAAATCCAAATCTGTTCTAAAAAAAAAAAATCTGTTCTTAAGAATAAGTTAGTTAAGTATTGTGAAGATGGTACCTTCAAGAGTTGAAAGGACACCAAGCTACCACAATTATTGATTGCAAATACCGGTAATACGAAAGCTGAGAAATTTACCCCAAGCCTATACCAGTCCCTTGTTTTGTATCTATCTATTTTGATACACATGACACATATATTGCATGTGTACCATGTGTTCACACAATTATTTTTGCAGAAACCACTTGTGCGATGCATAGGACAGAACCAGTTCATAAACACCACGCGCCAAGTATGCTAGAAAAAAACTCTCTAATTATCATCTTAAACCCAACAAATCAAATGAAGGACAACATGCTTTAAGTATAAAAAATTTGTACGTGAATGAAACAAACACTAGACGTCTAGACCAGTCATTATCATACGAAGAAAAGAAGCAGTAGTGTGAGCTAAACCATTTTTCTTTTCTCTATGTTGTTGCTGGCGAATAAAACCAAACACTTTCTTCTAACAACAACAAGGGGACGGTTTCCAAACCCTCTTCAACCTTCAACGTCGTCTATACTTGCCTCTCTCCCACCACGCCCTTCACTGCCGCAAATCAAACAAACCCATGCACGCGTCGTCGTTTTGGGCCACGCACGGTTCACCGTCCACCTTCTCTCTCTACTTTCTCTCTCTTCATCACTCGCTCCGTTCCCGCTCCACTATTGCCTCTCCATTTTCGAATCAATCCAATTCCCAAACGTCTTCGCCGTAAACACCATGATTCGTTGCCACGCCAAGTCAAACTCCCCGCCTTCGGAGTCCCTCGCACTTTACTCCTCCATGCGACGTCGTTTCCTGAACCCCAACCAGCACACCTTCACCTTCCTCCTCCACGCCTGCACCAAAACCTCTCCGGGCCTGGGCTTGGGCCTGTGCCTGGGCCTGACCCCAGGGGTTCAGGTTCATGCTCACGTCATCAAGCTCGGTTTCGCGCGCCACGTGTTCGTTCGGAACGCGCTGATACACTTGTACTACGAGTGTTCTTCTGGGGTCGAGTCTTCTAAAAGGGTGTTTGAGGAAGAAGAAGACACCCTTTGCAGGGATGTGGTGACGTGGAACTCCATGCTGGCTGGTTTGGTCAGAAACGGAGAGGTTCGTGCTGCGGAGGAGATGTTCGATGAAATGCCACAGAGGGATGTTGTCTCTTGGAGCACCATGATAATGGGGTATGTCCAAAATGGACTCTTGGAAGATGGGTTGGAGTGTTTTAGATTGATGAGGGAAAAAGGGATGAGACCAAATGAGGCAATATTGGTTACTGCGCTTTCGGCTTCTGCTCAATTGGGTTTGTTGGGGTGTGGGAGGTTCATTCATTCTACCATTGAGTCTGTGAGGTTTCCAATAACTGTTCCCATTGGGACTGCTCTGGTTGACATGTATGCAAAGTGTGGTTGCATTGAAGAGTCGAGAGCCTTGTTTGATGGTATGTTGAAGAAGGATATTTGGACGTGGAATGTTATGATTTGTGGGTTGGCTTCACATGATCGTGCAAAGGACGCCCTTGCACTCTTTGATAGGTTCATACGTGAAGGTTATGTTCCTGTGAGTGTGACTTTTGTTGGACTCTTAAATGCTTGTAGTAGAGCTGGTTTGGTTAGTGAAGGAAGGCATTGCTTTGAGTTGATGGTGGATGGTTATGGAATTCAACCAGAGATGGAGCACTATGGTTGCATGGTTGATCTCCTGGCTCGTGCTCGTTTAATCGACGAAGCAGTTCGGTTGATTGAGACGATGACGGTTGCGCCAGACCCTGTACTGTGGGCAACACTACTTGATGCGTGTAAGATTCATGGGTTTGTGGAGATGGGAGAGAAGATTGGAAATAAGTTGATACAGTTGGATCCAACGCATGATGGGCATTATGTACAGTTAGCTGGAATCTATGCAAAGGCAAGGAAATGGGAAGATGTAGTTAGAGTTCGCAGGTTAATGGTTGAGAGAGTCACCAGTAAAGTTGCGGGTTGGAGCTTGATTGAATTGGAGGGTAATGTTCATCGCTTTGTTGCAGGGGACAGAGAGCATGACCGTTCTTCAGACATTTACAGAATGCTTGAAATAATAGGACTGAGGATAACTGAAGCTGGTGGTTACTCACCAAAACATCTTACCGGTGTTGCATGATATAGGAGAGAAGAACTTAGAATAAAAAAGGTAACCAACGTGCAATTACAGAGCACAGGGAAACATTAGCAATTACTACTTTTGGCGTTTTGGCAACTGCAGTTGGTGATTGCATCGGAATTGTGAAGATTCTGAAGAACTTGAGGGTTTGGGAGGACTGTCACGAGGTGTGCAAGTTTGTGTCCAAAGTGTTTGACAAAGAGATAGTAATAGTTTAGGGGTGGCAACAGATTTCACCATTTTAAGGAAGGTAAATGTTCCGATCTAGAACTTGATTATTGGTAAAATATTTACTAGGTCAATGATACAAGTTTATCATAAATTATTGATTATTTTAATTTTACTATATCAACTGCATGCAAGTTTATATAAGAATTTCATTTCCCACATGTTTACCCATTTTCTAAAGGCATATCATATCAAATCTACATCTCTCTTCTTCCCACATTTCTCCCCATCGTTTTCCATGGCATATCAGAAGGCACTCCTGAAGCTTGAAATGAAAGATGTTATGCTTGTCAAACCATCAAAATCCACTCCTTCCTGTATTCTTTCTTTGTCTACACTTGACAATATACCCGATCATGATAACCTATGCCAAACCGTTCATGTATACCAATCAGCAATTCATGATTCCCCTGATAGCCAACTTGACCCTGCTCATGTGATGAAAGAAGCACTCTCAAAGGCTTTGTTTTATTATTACCCTCTTGCAGGTAGGCTGGTAAAACACGCCGATGGAAAACTTAGAGTCCATTGCGGTGCAGAATATGGTGTTCCATTCGTGGAGGCAATTGCTAACCGCGACCTTTCTTCTCTTCATTACTTGGATGGTACTGACACTGAAATTGCAAAACACTTGGTGCTTGATCTTCCTTCTCAAGATAAAAGGTGCTATCAATATCCCTTGGTGTTCAAGGTGACCAAATTTCTAGGTGGGGGTTTCACAATCGGAATGGGGCTGTCACATGCTGTTTGTGATGGCATTGGAGCATCTCAATTCTTCCGAGCCATTGTTGAACTTGCAAGCGGAAGAAGTGAGCCCTCAGTGAAACCGGTGTGGGAGAGAGAGAGACTTGTGGGATCAATAACCAAACAACCATTGCAAAGCCACATGGATAAGGCATCTGCTGCAGTTTCACCGTTTCTTCTGCGTCAAACCACAGCTATTAAGCAAGTTTGTTTTAAGGTGGACAGCGAGATGATAAGAAGACTCAAGTTGAGTATGATGAAGGAAAGTGAGAGTGAAACTATGGAGGTAAGGTTCACAACTTTTGAATCACTTGCTGCTTATGTGTGGAGGGCAAGAGCCAGAGCCTTGAAACTGAGCTATGATGGGAAAACATTGCTGAATGTCATAGTGGGTGTGAGACGCAACTTGCTGGATGATCCTTTGCCTGATGGGTATTATGGGAATGCCATTGTGGATGCAGATGTTGTCCTAACAGTGAGGGAGCTCAATGAAAGGCCACTCTCAGAGATCGTTAAGCTCATCAAAGAGACTAAAAATGTTGCTTTTACCCCTGATATACATATCAGAAACTCAATCAACACTTGTGAGACAAAGCAGGGGGATTTGGGCATTGAAGATACCGGTGCAGCCACGGTTCTGACGGAGTGGAAGCACTTGGGTTTCTTGGAAAGTGTAGATTTTGGAGGGAAGGAAGCAGTAAGTATAGTACCAGCACCATGCAACATGTTTGGGTCCGTGGCTATCTGCATTTTTTCGCCTCCTAGTAAATTTAACCTTCCATCAATGAAGGGAGGAGTTAGGATTTTCACATCCCTCCCTATTGCTGCCATGCCCAAGTTCAGCGAGGAAATGGAAGCTCTTAGGCTTCTCTGTTGAACCCTTGCTAACCAGGTAATTTATATGGCAACAAACTTATCATGTCGTGATATTACACCACTTTTAGAGTGCTCAAAGAAATTTATCTATATTGTTCAATGATTTCAACGGTTAAGGTAAAATTATAAGTGCATAGGTGAATCACTCTAATGGTGGTGCAACATAAGTTTCCTGCAGTAGATCAGCATCATAAGTTTCATTTGTCACTTATCTTTATTGTTGCCGAGACAGATCCTCTCTGGAGTTTTTGACCAGCTGCACCATTTTTTAGTATTGTGTTATAAAAATGTTTTAAGGGATGAGATACTGATGGTGGCATTGTGCGCCCCGTTGGCTCTGATATACGTGTGTGTGATATCGTGCTTGGGTCGATTAATGTTACGTTTTAATCATGCATGGATAATCAAATGAAGGACAAATTAGGGCCATACAAGGGGATATTTGACTTCTTAAGGAGAGATTTACTTAATGTATTGAGAGCACTGCGTAAACAATTTTATAATCAAATGTGCCACTGAAATTATTTAAAGAATTAATCAATCTGGCTAGGGGTTCTTGTGTGCTTAGAAAACTGTTCTGCGATGTCCCATCTAGTAAAGCCATTTTTTTATTACTGATTTAGTGATTTGGACTCAAATACGTATCAAAGATATGATCAACAAATCTCCAAATTCACACAAACTGGCGAATACATGTGTAAGTATTCTGCAAGTCAGCACTTAAAAAGGGATTCTTGGTGCAACAGTTGGAGTTATTATCATGTGATCAAGATGTCACACATGTATAGGGAATCCATTTTTAAATGATATACCGTTGTACTATGTTGCAATAATTGATTGACTGGTATAAATTTTTTATACCAATATAACATATGTTAAATTGGTGCCTCATTTAAAAATGAGTGGACAGTAAATACTCCCTATATAGGAGTTTAAAACTATATGTTAATGCATATGACACTGAAAATAAAAAAAAAATACATGAAAAAATATGTATAAGAAGCTTGATTATATTAAAATGGACTTAAATATAACACATTTACTTTTATTTTTGTCGATAAGACATGTTTACATGTCAATCGATGAAAGCATAAATTTTTAACATATGAGTGGATGGATATTTAACTCAAGCTTAAATATGTTTTTAGTTCCTTTAAATATTTGAATTTTGATTTTATTTCATTAAAAAAAAGTCAAATTATTTTAGTCATTTAAATTTTATTTTTTTTGTTTAGGTCTTTTTAGTGAATTAACTTGCTAGGTGGCACATTATGACCCAGTCAGTATGCCTATGTGGCACGAAATACTGACGTGGCTTATCTACGTGGCTTACATAAATGATACATCACTGACACATCTCTATAAAAATATTAAGTTTTTAATTTAGTCCCTATCAAAACTGATATTTTGATTTTAATCCCTTTTTCTCCTCCACCACCTCCCCTTCCTTCCTCCTCCACCTCTTCCCATGGCTTCCCCCTTGCAAGCCACCATGGATTTTCTGAGTTCTGCTATTGCTCTTCTTTCTCTTTCTCCTCCTCCTCCCATGGCTCTCTCTCTCTCTCTCTCTCTCTCTCTCTCTACGCTCTACATCATCTCTTCTTCTTCTTCTTCCTCTTTCTCCTCCTCCTCCCTGGCTCTCTCTCTCTCTGCATCACCTCTTCTTCTTCTTCTTCTTCCTCTTTCTCACGCTTAGTTTTCAGAAGAACAAAGAACAAAGCCTAGTCTATGGTGTTGTGTGAATGAACAGAAAAGGAGAAGATTGAAGACAATGTCGTTGCTGCTGTTTTTGACGGAGACTAAAATCAAAAATCATAATTTTTATAGGGTCTAACTAAACAACTTGAAATTTTTATAGGGATTAATGTACATCAACTGAGTTCAAATTTTCATTAATACATTCACCAGAAAATATGAATAGCAGAAATCCAAAACTCTCAAATCACTTCCTTAGACAAGAAGAAGAAGAAAGCAAAGAAGAGGAAGCAGAAGAGGAAGACGAAGAACACAAAGAAGAAGAAGAAGAAGAAGAAGAACACAAAATCCAATTGCAAGTTCGGTTGTTATTGTTGTGTGTGGGGTACATTAACTTCTTGTTGTGTGTGAGAGCGGGAGTTAGGGAAAACGGAACCGGTGACGCAGAGCATAGAGAGAGAGAGACAGAGAGTCGTGGGAGGAGGAGGAGAAAGAGAAAGAAGAGGTGCAGCAGAATTCAAAAAATCCATGGTGGCTTGCAAGGGGGAAGCCATGGGAGGAGGTGGAGGAGGAAGGAAGGGGGAGGTGGTGGGTTTTGCACACCTACTTTTTTCCACTAGTTATTAAATAAAATTTGATTTAAATATGTTTTTAGTCCATTTAAATATTCAAATTTTGATTTTATTTCATTAAAAAAAAGTCAAACTATTTTAGTCTTTAATTTTTTTGTTTAGGTCTTTTTAGTGAATTAACTTGTTAGGTGGCACATTATGACCCAGTCAACATGTTTACGTGGCACGAAATGCTGATGTGGCTTACATAAATAATACATCACTTGACACATCCCTATAAAAATATTATGTTTTTAATTTAGTTCTTCTCAAAACTGAGATTTTAATTTTAATCCCCTTTTCTCCTGGGAAACAAAAATAAAAATCCAACCAACAAATTAAAAAGCACCTGCCAAACATAACCCCCACCCCAAAGCCAACACTAAATACAACAAGCATGTCATTTACAAGGATAAAGCCCATGGCAAACCCCAAGGGAACCCACACAACTAGAAATCCAACGAGTTGAACACTGTCGTTTTCACAGCCTGTATAAAAATTCCCACCCCAGTGTAATCTTCTGTCTTATGTATGACATACCAGTGCATGGGACTTCACGTTCGTTTTCACACCCTATTATAATTTTCACACCTCCACTGTGATTGTCTCTGGAAAGTTTGAAACAGAGAATCCCCTCCAACAACAGACCCGATCACCGCCTGTGACAATCTTTACACCCCTAGTGAGAACGCTGATTGTGGCCGACACCCAAAACAGCACCGATCACAATTGTGAATTTTTTCATACCCCTGGTGTGATTCTGTCAGTAACTTTCTGATGAAAGCAGGGCCACCTCCGAAATAAACCCATGTTCCTATTTAAGAGTCTGGAAACATCCCAAAGGGTACACATACCAATTTGAAAATGACAAACTTGGTAATTTGCCTTCCCTACAAATTATTGACCAAAAAAAACCCTTCCCGACAAATAAATCATCCCCAAGAATAATTAATTAATTACCTCTTCTAAATTAAAGAGAAAATTTTATTTGTCAATAGGGTCAATATACTGAGGATAACTTTTGTTTTCAAGTATTGCTATTGGTAAAAAAAAATTATTCAACTCACTTAGAGTATAAAATAAGTATTCTCAATCATTAAAAAAAATTAGTGATTGATATTGTAAACATATGTATAACACATCATAAATATGTTGGATTAGAAACTCTTATAACATTCACAATGAAGCATCTCATTTGGAGTTCTTAAGTGGACCACATTTGTACACATTACTTATTTTTATCTTTTTTAATTTAAGTATCTCATAAGCATTTTACTTCTCTAACCCAACACTTCTAAAAAAAAATTAAATGGATCCCACAAATAATTCCACTTCACTTATTTTTATTTTAAAAAAAGCAATATGGCCCACAAAATAATTTTAAGAACCGGTGCTTAACTAAGCACCTAGTCACATTAAGCAACTCTTTAAGATTTGCTTCAATGCAATGCACCGGATAAACATTGGTGTTTACTGACACGTGCTTGTTAAGACCCACGCGTTGCGGATGGTCTAAATTTTCTCATTAATAATTGATCTTTTTTAATTATTTTATTTTCTTCTCACTCTACGGAGTCTAAATCCTGAAAATTTTCAATCCAAACATCCACAAAATTGTCAATAACCAAGGATTTGAATTGTTTGCAGTTGAAAATTTTTATCATGAAAATTTTTCAATCCAAAAATTATTTATTTTTATCTTTTTTAATTTAAGTATCTCATAAATATTTCATTTCTCCAACTCAACACTTCTAAAAAAATTTAAATAGACCCCATAAATAATTCCACTTCACTTATTTTTATTTTAAAAAAAGCAATATGGCCCACAAAATAATTTTAAGAACCGGTGCTTAACTAAGCACCTGGTCACATGAAGCAACTCTTTAAGATTTGCTTCCATGCAATGCACCGGATAAACATTGGTGTTTACTGACACGTGCTTGTTAAGACCCACGCGTTGCGGATGGTCTAAATTTTCTCATTAATAATTGATCTTTTTAATTATTTTATTTTCTTCTCACTCTACGGAGTCTAAATCCTGAAAATTTTCAATCCAAACATCCACAAAATTGTCAATAACCAAGGATCTGATTGTTTGCAGTTGAAAATTTTCTGTAGTCATATAGTTAGTGTATGGATAATTGTTGGAATAAGATTGATCGGTTTATAATTTATTTTTAATTTTATTTAAATTTTAAATTTGATTTATTCTCGTATATCAATTAAAATTGATGGTCAAAATTGTAACTGCATGACTATATGTACTACACCAAATTCAATTCCCAATAACCAATCAGGGAGAATGGTTGAAAAATACTTTATACCAATCTAAACAAACCATGTCAGTACACCAATGTGATTGTTTTCACCCAAAAGAAAACACCAATGGGATTGTTCTATGTGATGCAAACCTCACCGACAGCCACAACTTTTGGCGTTAGCAATTATTACTTTTGGCGTTTTGAGAGCACAGAGAAACGTTAGCAATTATTACTTTTGGCGTTTTGGCTGGCAACTGCAGTTAGTGATTGCATCGAATTGTGAACATTTTGAAAAGGTAATTTATATCAGCACATGTATACTTTGCTATTTGACATATATATATATATATATATATATATATGTAGAAATATTTATTTTATGGGTATATTTTTTTTCAACACATATATGTTGTGGAACTATTAATTTTATGGGTTATAACTCAATGCAGAACTATTAGTTTCATATATATATATGTGTTGAATTACAAAGTACAAAATTAATAGTTCTGCATTGAGTTACAACTCGTGGAACTGATAGTTTCGCAAAATATATGTGTTAAAAAAAAAACACCTACAAAACTAATAATTTCGCAAACATATATGTACAAATAGCAAAATATGTATGAATGGATATAAATTGCCTTTTGAGGAACTCGAGACCGGTTTGGATAAAATATGTTAAGTTATCATATGATATCTTAATTACATTAGTCTCTGTCAAATAATGTCAATAACTGATCTAAAATGATTAATATAATCAATAGGCAAAATTATTATTTTAATCTTACAATTTATTTATTTATTTTAATTTGGTTTTATAATTTTTTTTGGTTAAGTTTGTCCCTTAATTAATTTTATAAGTGTTTGATGATGATTTTTAGTGTACACATCTCTCTATGTGTTTATTGAAATGTTGTGTTCTTGGTTTCATAAGTAGACAAAAAGTATTTCAATTTAGGATTTAGAATGACCTAATTTGGACATATATTGAATTAGAAATTGTTCTCTCAAATTAGATATATACACTTTTTCAGAGACTGTTAGTCTTAGAAAAATAGGGACTTCATACCAGAAATTTATTCTTCATCTGAAACTTAAGAAAACAATTTCTAATCCAATACATGTTCAAATTAGGCATTCGAAAGCCTAAATTGGAGTACTTTTTGTCTACTTTTATATGAAATAAAGAACACAACATTTTAATAAGCACACAGAGAAATATATATACTAAAAATCATCATCAAACACTCACAAAATTAAGGGACCAATTTGATAAAAAAAAGTTATAGGACCAAATTAAAACAAATAAATAAGTTGTAGCCTGTAGGACCAAAAGAGTAATTTTGCATAATCAATAATTTTTAATTTTAGAAACTATTTATAATATTAATAATTTTAAGAATTAAATACAAATTTATAGACAAATTCGATTATTCGTACTCGTTTTTTTTAATATTTACAAATTTCTTCCATGTTTATATTTTAAAAATAATGATATAATTCATTGATTATTTTAATATATCATCTGCACTATATAAAGAATTTATTCTCCCACATGATTACATACCAAATCTAAATCCCTCTCTCTTCCCACATTTCTTCCCATTGTTTTCCATGGCATATCAGAAGTCACTTCTGAAGCTTGAAATGAAAGATGTTGTGCTTATCAAACCATTCAAATCCACTCCTTCCACTGTTCTCTCTCTGTCCACACTTGACAATTCACCCGACCTTGATAACCTATGCCAAACCATTCATGTATACCGTTCAGCAATTCATGATTCTGTTTCTGACCCTGCTCATGTGATGAAAGAAGCACTCTCAAAGGCATTGTTTTATTATTACCCTCTTGCAGGCAGGCTGGTAAAACATTCTGATGGAAAACTCAGAGTCCACTGCAGTACTGCAGAATATGGTGTTCCATTCATGGAGGCAATTGCTAACTGCAACCTTTCCTCTCTTCATTACTTGGATGGTACTGACACCGAAATTGCAAAACACTTGGTGCTTGATCTTCCTTCTCAAGATAAAAGTTGCTATCAATATCCCTTGGTGTTCAAGGTGACCAAATTTCTATGTGGGGGTTTCACAATTGGAATGGGGCTGTCACATGCTGTTTGTGATGGCTTTGGAGGGTCTCAATTCTTCAGAGCCATTGTTGAACTTTCAAGTGGGAGAAGTGAGCCCTCAGTGAAACCAGTGTGGGGGAGAGAGAGACTAGTGGGGTCAATAACTAAACAACCATTGCAAAGGCTCATGGATAAGGCATCTGCTGCATCTACACCTTTTCTGCGGCCAACAACAGTTACTACCTTGTACTTATATATAAGAAGAAGAAAAAACATGTTAATTAAGAAAATCAATTGATTTTATTGATCTTATCAAAGAAATGAATTTTATTCTCTTAATTACCCTTAATAATAGAAGTCATTAAAACTAAAATCTACGTTAAATGAAATGTATTTGGATCTCCACATTTGATTTTATTTTTTTTTGCTTATATTTCAGTCCGACTGGAGTATTAAGCAAGATTGTTTTAAGGTGGACGGCGAGATGATAAGAAGACTCAAGTTGAGTTTGGTGAAGGAAAGTGAGAGCGAGACTATGAAGGAAAAGTTCACAATTTTTGAATCACTCGCTGCTTATGTGTGGAGGGCAAGAGCCAGAGCATTGGAACTGAGCTACGATGGGAAAACAATGCTGAATTTCTTAGTTGGTGTGAGACTGATAGAGACCTGAGTAGGGATTATTAAGGAAAAGGGGGATATAATGTACTAAAGAGTGCGGTAAGGATATATGGTAAATAATGAGTGGGGTAGGCTGCTTAGTTGGCAAGTTGTTATGCCTTAGCAGTATAAATAGCGAGGTAAGGGAATTGTGAGGGGATGGAAAAGAATATTAGAGTGACCATTGTGGTTAGGCGGAGAGAGAGTTTTCTCCTTCTCTGAGGAGCTTTGCTTGGGGTAGATTGGGATTGTTCCCCTTCTACAGTTTTATCTTCTTCATTAATCCAATATATTCAGTTTTCCTTTGTTGATCTATTTTTGTTACTTAATTTCGGCTACTAAACTTCGGGTTCCCATCATTGGTCCGACCTGCCGGATACAATTAAGAGGGGTTCAGTTTTTTTCTGCACCCCAAGGACCAGCGCTTGAAGGAGACGGATGCAACCACAAACAATGGAGGCCAGAGTCGCAGCCTTGGAAAGTAAAGTAGCCAGCGTCCATTCAGATATCCAGGCGTTGCAGCTGAAGATGAAGGAGAATCATGAGAAGTTGATGGCGATGTTGTCTAAGCGTTGTGGGAACGTTTATGGCGAGACGTCAACAACGAAGGTGACGCAGATCGAGAACGTCGACATTTCAACGTCGTCGGCAAAGGTGACGCAGACAACAGAGTCCAGCAAATTGAAGGGGATGGGTTCCGACGTGAATTCATTGTTTGATGCGAGTTCGACATGGAAGCAGCATGAGGATCGGAATATAGAAGCGGCCATTATCCATATGAGTATTGCAAGCGTAGAAGGGAGAAGACGGACGGGAGAGAAAGCCTTCGACGATTGGGGTTCACTTAACCAAGTCGACCAACTACATGTAGCACCGTGGAGCACCAATCTTCTTGTGGCGATCAAAGAGGTCCAAATAATACAGAGCTTGGTTGCTCGTAAACCACCTCCAAAACCGCCAGACAGCAGTTCACCAACGACGGATCCTCTACGGTCCAAATCGACAGTCGAAGCTCCATTGGCAACACCCAACAAGTCGCTTTTGACTTCATCTCCACCGGTGGCTATAATCGAAAACCCAGTTCTTCCAAAAGAGGAAGAAAGAGGCGCACAATTGGTATTCCAGAAGTTGAGTCCCATTGTTGACATATGGGACCTAGCGATCGGAAAGGTCCACCTAGCACAGAATCCGGTTGCTCCTAATCCGCCGCCGGAACCGCCAGACGCTGGTTTATTTACGGCGACCGCTCCACTACCGAAGTTGCCATGCGCCAAGCAACTTGCAACTATCACTAGCTTGCTGTCATCGTGGATGTGTGTCGAAGAACTGATCCTAGCGAAGGAGAAGGATACAGGGACAAAATGGGTATTATGTAAGTCATGCCCAATTCTAGACCTAATGGGCCCGCCCCAAGTTGAGGATAGCCTCTTCGTTAATGAAGAGATGGTTCCAGGTAAGTTCATTCCAGGCCAAATTGTATTGGGCTTCATCCAGGACACCTCTAGCCCACATCAGAATTTAAGAGCTCAAGCTCTTGGATTGCCTTTTTTTAGTCCATATCTGCAATCAATCGAATCTGTTTATAAACATGGGGCCAACTATGCAATACTGACATCCACTTTGCTTTTGCCTAATATGTCTTTGTTTGTTACCGGGATCAGCACTTTCTCCCTTGCTATCCAGCTCAATCTAAAAAAGCAATTTGCAACCAAAGTTAGCCAAGTTGGTCAACAAGATGATACCAAACTTCCTTCGCCTGATATATTTGGAAAATCATTTTGTACATTCTGTATTGGCCAAAATGATTTAACTTCCAACTTAGCAACCGTTGGCATAGGTGGAGGGCAGCAGCACCTCCCTCAAGTTGTTTCACAAATGGCTACTACCATTAAGGAGCTATATAAATATAGTCTTGGTGGGCGAACATTTGTGGTGCTTAATCTTGCACCAGTGGGATGCTACCCTTCATTCTGGGTGGAACTTCCTCATGATGGTTCCAACCTTGATGAATTTGGGTGCAGGGTTTCTTACAACAATGTGGTAGTAGACTACAAAACCATGTTGAAAGAGACACTGAAACAAACCAGAGAAAGCCTCTCGGATGCTTCTATCATTTATGTGGACACCCGTTCTGTTCTGTTGGAGCTCTTCCAGCACCCTACTTCTCATGGTCTTAAGTATGGTACAAAAACATGTTGCGGATCTGGAGGGGGTGACTACAACTTCGATCCTAAAGTTTACTACGGCAATACCAAGGATGTAGATGGCAAAACAGTGACAGCAACAGCCTGCGGTGACACCTACAACTATGTGAGTTGGGATGGGATCCATGCCGCTGAAGCTAGCTCATCAAGCTTCCAACAGTTGAATCCTGGAAAAGGGGACTTGGTTTTCGATGATTATTGCACAAGGAGAATTTTTGGTGGATGCTGTTATGGGGTGCTAGAGAATTTTTCTGTTGTTGCCAAAGTTTCTGTTTTGATGCTCATGTCTGGGTTTTCTAGTCACTTGGAAGTTCTTCATACCACCATCACTTCAGGAAATAGAATGCATGGCCTTTTCACTTCCAACTTTGAAGCTTCACTACTGTTCTGTTTGTGGAAAGAACAAATTTTTGGAAATGGATATGGCATGGTTCCGCTTGCACCCTATATTTCCTATGCACTTGGTCTTTGGTATGCTTGTTGGCGTGTGAAGCATGGTACGCTCCATCTCGTATTTGACAGAGGCAAGTTCGGGTGCAGTGGACAGATTTAGCAGCAGAGGATGCAACTTGGCTCAGCCTTGAGGACAAGGCTGTGTTTGAAGGGGTGGGTAGTGATAGAGACCTGAGTAGGGATTATTAAGGAAAAGGGGGATATAATGTACTAAAGAGTGCGGTAAGGATATATGGTAAATAATGAGTGGGGTAGGCTGCTTAGTTGGCAAGTTGTTATGCCTTAGCAGTATAAATAGCGAGGTAAGGGAATTGTGAGGGGATGGAAAAGAATATTAGAGTGACCATTATGGTTAGGCGGAGAGAGAGTTTTCTCCTTCTCTGAGGAGCTTTGCTTGGGGTAGATTGGGATTGTTCCCCTTCTACAGTTTTATCTTCTTCATTAATCCAATATATTCAGTTTTCCTTTGTTGATCTATTTTTGTTACTTAATTTCGGCTACTAAACTTCGGGTTCCCATCAGAGACGCAACTTGGTGGATGATCCTTTGCCTGATGGGTATTATGGGAATGCCATTGTGGATGCAGATGTAGTGCTAACAGTGAGGGAGCTGAATGAAATGCCACTCTCAGAGATTGTTAAGCTCATCAAAGAGATTAAAAATGTTGCTTTCACCACTGATTATATCAGAGACTCAATCAACACTTTGGAGACAAAGCAGAAGGATTTGGACATCGAGGATACGGGTGCAGCCACGGTTCTGACAGAGTGGAAGCACTTGGGTTTCTTGGAAAGTGTGGATTTTGGAGGGAATGAAGCAGTGAATGTAGTGCCAGCACCATGCAACATGTTTGGGTGTGTGGCTATGTGCATTTTCTCACCTCCTAGTAAGCTTGACCTTCCATCAATGAAGGGAGGAGTTAGGGTTTTCACATCGCTACCTGTTGCTGCCATGCCCAAGTTCAGGGAGGAAATGGAAGCTCTCAGGCTTCTCTGTTGAACCCTTGCTAACCAGGTAATTTATATGGCAACAAATTTATCATGTCGTGATATTGCAACATAAGTTTCCTGCAGTATGAGATCAGCATCATAAGTTTCATTTGTCACTTATCTTTATTGTTGCTGAGACAGATCCTCTCTGGAGTTTTTGAACAGCTGCACCATTTTTTAGTATTGTGTTGTAAGGGATGAGATACTGATGGTGGCATGGTGCGCTCTGTCGGCTCTGATACACGTGTGTGCGATATCGTGCTTGGATTGATTAATGTTACGTTTTAATCATGCATGGATAATAATTTTTGTAATCATTTTTTTTTTAAGTATGAAAGATGGGTTATTCAGCTTTCCAAATTCCCAGAAAGGCCTAATGTTAATTTTCCCGTTGAGTAAATAAAAGTGTGATTTTGTGCTCCTGGATTTTGTGCTTTCTTTTAGATGGGATCTATATATATATATATATATATATATATATAATTTATTCAGAAAAGAATTAAATCAAATTCAGGAGGAATTAACTTCTTATATTAATTTGATTAAACAAAAACAAATAGTTATGATTAATAAAGAAATTCATTATAAAATAATAGATGAACAATTAAAGTCTTTTCATATTCAAGAGAAAATTAAGATATTACAGGAACAATTTTCTAAAGAATTATGTGCAGAATATGCAAATGCATTTTAGAAAAGGAAAACTCATGTCATTTCATTACCTTATGAATCAGACTTTAATGAAAAAAATATACCAACTAAAGCTAGACCAATTAAGATGAACCAACAATTTATTAAATATTGTAAAAAAGAAATTAAAGAATATCTTGATAAAGGATTAATTAGGCCGAGCAAGTCCCCTTGAAGTTGTTCAGCTTTTTATGTTGTTAATGCTTCTGAGTTAGAACGAGGAGCACCAAGATTAGTTATTAATTACAAGCCATTAAAAAGCTTTAAAGTGGATTAGGTATCCAATACCTAATAAAAAAGATTTAATTGGAAGATTACATAATGCTGCTATATTCTCTAAATTTGATTTAAAGTCTGGATATTACCAAATACAATTAGTTGAAAAAGATAAATATAAAACTCCTTTTGTAGTACCTTTTAGACATTACGAATAGAATATTATGCCTCTAGGATTAAAGAATGCACCTAGTGAATTTCAGAATATTATGAATGAAATATTTAACAATTACTCTGAATTCACTTTAGTTTATTTAGATGATGTATTAGTATTCTCTAATTCTATTACTCAACATTTTGAACATTTAAATAAGTTCTTTAATATTATTAAAGATAATGGATTAGTATTATCCGAAAGAAAAATGAAATTATTCCAAAATAAAATAAGATCTTTAGGATTTGAAGTATTTGAAGGAACTATTACTCCAATCAGTAGAGCTATCGAATTTGCTGATAAATTTTCTGATGAATTAAAAGATAAAACTCAATTACAAATATTTCTAAGATGTATTAATTATGTTGTAGACTTTATTCCCAACCTTAGAATTATTTGTGCCCCTTTATTTAAGCGTCTTAGAAAAATCCTCCTAAATGGGACGAGTCTATGACAGAGAGTGTTAAACAGTTAAAAACCATTGTTAAGAAATTACCATGTTTAGGTCTCCCAGACCCTTTAGCCTTCCTCATAGTAGAAACAGATTCCTCTGATTTAGGCTATGGTGGAATATTAAAGCAGGTGTTACCCAATTCCGAGAAAGAACAAATAGTGAGATATTACTCTGGAGTTTGGAACCCAGCACAGCAGACGTACATTACTATTAAAAAAGAAATTTTATCAATTGTTTTATATATTACTAAATTTCAAGATGATTTATTTTTGAAAAGGTTTTTACTAAAAACTGATTGTAAAGCTGCAAAAGATGTTTTACAAAAGGATGTGGCAAAATTTAGTTTCTAAACATATTTTTGCCAGATGGCAATCATTACTTTCTTGTTTGGATTTTGATAATGAGCATATTAAAGGAGAAAAGAATTATTTACATGATTTTCTTACCAGATAATTTTTACAGGGACAACACAATGAGTGGGAAAAAAGATCCGAGAGATGATTACGGACCTCCTCTTGAGGACCAAAAATTACAGAAAACTATTACTTCTAAACAGGTATTACTTCAAGGATCTTCTCAGAAAGATTCTTCATTACAGAATCGTTATGTCCTCTTATCTCCTTATCAGATTGTTACACCTAGACCTCTAGCTTTACCAGCCTCTTCCTCAACTTCTCAATTAGTCCAAACCGCAAATACTCCATTACATTCGGTACAAATCGCCCATACACCATTACTTTCCCAGAACTCTAGAACATAATAGAAAATTTTATGAATTTATCCTTGTTGATACTGGATCTGTTGAATTAACTCATAACCGAGAAGATTCTAATGATCCTCAGAGAATTACATATTCAAAATTTAAAATTTTAAAGGTCATTACTCCTCAAGGTTGGGGATCTCATCCCTCTGTTCATAAATCATTATCTCGAAGGTTTACTCCTCAAACGTACAATTACATTGATGTCTACATGGAAGCTTGGTATAATATGCTTTACCTTGAACCGTATAATCATTCCTGGTTTATATGGTTTAAGAAGGATATATCATTAAATTTTCCTCAGTGGTTTATTTGGTGGTTTATTGATGTTGGCGCCACTACATCAATATTTCCAGATTTTGCTCTCTCAGCTTTTAACAGATTCATTACAGAGACTATTTTCTCGAAGCATAAAGAATTAATTGCTTTTTGTGCAAGCTTTGGAATTACTTGGATTACTTCATGGACTTATGGAATGCAGTTAATTTGGGAAGATTGCCAAATTTCCCAAGTTGTTAGAGAAATCAGAATTAAATGGTGGAACAAGTTTAATCCTAATTTGTTATGTCCTGCTGCATTAGACAAGTGGTTTAGAGAACATCCGAATTATTTGAAGCAGACAAAGCAAGATGATATTGAAGCCTTATTTTTGTCTGAAAAATAAAAAATTATGGTTGAATTATCCTCCTCCTCCAATAAAGAAGAATTTTTAAAGAAATTACAGATGACTATGTCTGGTGATAAAGATGACAAGGACTCAATTCGGTCTAGTCAAAATTATACCCCGATGAACGAAGATGACTGTTATGGTATTGAAGGGATACCCGAATTACAATAAAGAGATTCGATCTGATCTCTTTCGTTGTTACTTTCAGGAAATGGCAGACAGGATGTTGTTCACCCATGATTACTATTCATGTTTTTTTTATTGTTCATGTTACTGTAGTGTCGGCATAACTGTTCACTACTGTAGCGTCAGTAGAATTTTAAATTATTAAATTACTATTATAAATAGTGCTTTCCTTGAATTATAAAAAGAGCACTTCGCATTATAAGTTTTAGGCATCGGTTTTCTTTGGCTTAGTTCTATGTACGTTCAAGTCAAGAATTCTAGACCCTTGTAAGTTTTTACAATACATTATCTTTGTAAATTATATTGTATAAAAAGATTTTTATAGATTTTGAACTCTATCATACTTTCATCATTTTCTCTATCACTTCTGCTTATTTCCACATTATTTCTGGTTCATCCCCTATTTTGTAGTTTTTACAATATATTATCTTTGTAAATTATGTTGTATAAAAAGATTTTTATAGATTTTGAACTCTATCATACTTTCATCATTATCTCTATCACTTCCGCTTATTTCTACATTATTTCTGGTTCCCCCTATTTTGGTATCAGTACAAATTTGTATTCATGTTTCTACAATATTTCTAGTTCATCCCCTATTTTGGTATCAGAGCCTTCTCAGAAGGTTTTGGTAGTTGAGTTATAATTATTTGAGTTTTGTTGTTAGTTTTTGAAAACTCTGCTGCTCTTAACGTTGGTCAGCCGTGGGTATGTAGCGTTGGTAAGCCCAAGAAGCGTTGGGAAGCCCGGAGAAGGGTGTTCCCGTTGCTTAGCGGTGGTCCCGGTGAGTAAATAGTAGCATTTTTAGAAACAAAACCTCAAAATCCAAGTAAGTATGTCTCAGCTTATCAGATCCTGAGTAGTCTAGGATCCAGAAGGAGTAATAGAACCAGTATGTCATCATTAAATTTAGCCTCCACCTCTGAAGTAAGAATAGATCAAGATAATTATCAGAATCAAGAATTACAAATAGCAGAAATAGAAAACAGATTACAAAATTGGTCATTACCTGAAATTAAATCTAAAGAAATACGTACTGTATTTTTATCTGTGCAATGCATGGGCTAGATAACTGTATTTATAAGTAAATGCTCAAGTTGTGTAATTACATTAATTAATGAGTATAAATTGTTGCATATAAATATAAATTGATAACATAACAGACATATAAGTTAAATCCAGAGACATGCACAATGGTGAAAAAAATCACACCCACAGTGTGGAAGAGTCTTGGTTATCAACAAAAATGCAGTGTTCTAATTCCAGAATCATTCACAACAGTGGAAAGTTTCACACCATCAGTGTGAAAACATCAACTTAACCACGAAATGTCCTTATAAGATTCAAGAACTATTCACAGCTGTGAAATAAGCGTCTGACCTATCCAGCATAATGCAGTTTTGTAATTCCAACAACAGTAGAAAGATTCACACCACCGGTGTGAAAGCGTCAACTAATCCACGAAATGTAGTTATAAGATCCCAGAACTATTCACAACTGTGAAAAATTTCAGACCGGTGGTGTGAAAGTGTCAGGCCTATCCAGAGGTAGTACTACAGTGAGGTCGGCCTACAAAACCTTGAGACTTTTTATTACAAATGGGACGGATGCTTTCTTTTTGATAAGTTATGGATTGGGAGGGTTCCTCTTAAAGTTTTCGTTTGGAAATTAGTCCAATGTCGGATCCCTACCATGAGCAATTTGTCTAGGCGCAACGCGTTCAATTACAATCTCTTGCAAGGGGTGTGAGAGAGTGGTTGAGAGTGCAGGCCATCTGTTTTTTGAATGCGAAGTCTTCTCCAACTTTGGCAAGAATGTTTGAAATGGTGAGGATTGATGGCTCCTGTGCATAAGGACATGTATATCGCATTCACTTCTCGAGTTTGCTGGCAGGTTCAAAACAGCAAGTTGAGACTTAGGAAATAATATGGTTTACCGCACTGTGACATCTTGGGGCTTCCCTTGTTCACAATTATCATGTTCTAAGCATTTCTTGACCAGCAATGGAAAAATAAATTTATATAGGATAATCTCACTTCCTTTTTGAGGGAAGGATAATCTCACTTCCTGAAACTTCTTTGGCATGCCGTTGTGTATATGTGTGTGTGTGTTTAATCCTCAAAGCAAGGAACTTCGTTAAAAAATGTTTGGGAGGCGGAGTTTAGTGTGAATTAATGAAAGACAAATTAGGGCCATAAATGGGGATAGTTGACTTCTTAAGGAAGATTTACTAAATGCGTTGAGAGCACTGCGTAAACAATTTTATAATCAAATGTGCCACTGAAATTGATTTAAAGAATTACTCAAACTGGTTAGGGGTTCATGTGTGCTTAGAAAACTGTTCTGCGTTGTCCCATCTGGTAAAGCGATTTTTTTATTACTGATTTAGTGATTTATTGGACTCAAATACGTATCAAAGATGCGCTCAACAAATGTCCAAATTCACACTAACTGGCTAATGCATGTGCAAGTCTTCTGCAAGTCAGCACTTTTTTTTTTTTTGACAAAAACAAGTCAGCACTTAAAAAGGGATTATTGGTGCAACAGTTAGAGTTATTATCATGTGACCAAGATGTCACACATGTATAGTGAATCCATTTTTAAATGGTCTACCGTTGTACTATGTTACAATAATTGGATTAGTATAAATTTTTATACCAATTTTTTATACCAATATAACACGTTACATTGTCAACAGAGTAATAGAAAAATTGAAGTCCTTCAAAAATCAAATCAAATGTAATTGTCAAGGGATGGTAGCTCAATTGGAACTGAGTCTAGCATCAAATACCTGAGTTTGAATTCCATCTTCTCCTTTAAAATAAAACAATAAATTAAACTTTTGCTAATATGGGTCTAAAGTAAGGGTATAGATTATGGAAATACCAGTAACACACTCTTTTCATCACACTCTCTATGATTAATTGAAATCTATGTAGATCTCACCACTGATGGAAGAGTGTGTTAATAGTACTCCTTATAGATATATTCAGGGATGGCCCTGAGGGTAGGCAAAAGGGGCAACCGCCCAGGACCCCGTTTTTTAGAGGGGCACCAAAATTTTTTTTAGTACTTATATATATTTGGAGTAGTATAACACATATATATGAGGAGACTTTTGGAATTTTGTTTAGTATTGAAAGATTTAAATCATTCTCTAATTAGGACATGAAATTATGGTCCTGTTTGGATGCAAAAGCTTCAACTTTAATTTTAACTTATGGAGAAGTTAGTCTTACTTTGCACTCTTATTCTTCTCATTTATGCTAAAGATGAAAAGTTGTTAAATAGTCATTAATAGATAAATAGGTGATCATAGAGAATTTAAAAAAAATAGCTTTTGAGAAATGTGAAGAACAAAAGTTAATTTCAACTTTTATGAGAAGTTATTAGTTAAAAAACACGTGTTAGAAATGCTTATAGAGAAGTTTATCCAAATAGGGCCTATGTTGCAAATATCTTGAAACTTATCTAAAGCATGATAATTGTTACGATCTTAATTGTGCAATTCTATTTGAATAGTTAAAAGTCATTAGAGATATTTTAATACTTGAATCAAAATCAATCTTTATGATATTGAGTTCTTTGAAGACATTTAATTGTTTACCTAATGTATGTACAACTTATAGAATAATATTAACTATCACTATTATTGTTGTATCTGCTAAAAAAGTTTTTCTAAATTGAAATTGTTAAAATTTTATTTGCGACAACTATGTTACAAAGTAGATTATATAGTTTAATTGTTTTGGTTTTTTTTAAAATAATTTTTTAAAGAACCCTAATTATGAATATATTATTAATGATTTCACAAAAAATTACAAAAAGTTGATAGGGTATCATTTTATTGATTTCTCCAAACACCTAAAATCTCAGGACCGACCCTGGATATATTGTATCCTTGGCCAGCCCCGGAGCTAACCACCAACTTCTCCATACACACTTGAACTCGATCACCGCCACACTGCACGCACGCCATAAATTCATCTACTCACCACTTGCACACACTTACGTAACCAGACTTGTGTACAATTTTCTCAAAGTAGTGGAGGAATGGGAAACACTATTATCACAGGAAAAAATTGGACAAAATCATGTATGAAGAATAAGGGTCGTCTGATTCCTCTTAAAAACTGGTATGAAGAATCAAATTTAGTGTGAATGGAAAACAAATTAGGGCCATAAAAGGGGGATAGTTGACTTCTTAAGGAGCAACTTACTTAAAGTATTGAGAGCACCGCACAAACAATTTCATAATCAAATGTGCCACTGAAATTGATTTAATGAATTAATGAATCTGGTTCGTGGGGTTCATGACTTATTCAATAAGCAAGGGTTATGCTTAGTTAGAAAACTGTTCTGGGATGTCCCATCTAGTAAAGTCATTTTTTATTACTGAATTTAGTGATTTGGACTCGAATAAGTATCGAGATATGATCAACAAATCTCCATGTTAGCACTTAAAATGGGATTCTTAGTGCAGCAGTTGGAGTTATTCTCATGTGACCAAGAGGTCACACATGTAAAGTGCATCCGATTTTAAATGGTATACCAGTATACCATGTGTTACAATCTTTGGATTGGTATAAATTATGTATACCAATCTATAAAGGTCATAACTTATGTTACATTGTGCTGCATCATTAATTTAAACACGATCGTGGACAGTAAATAATCCAGTGTTAAATTTTTAAAAAATCGATAATAGGTCCGTGTGTGAGTGTTACATTAGATACTAAGGAGGTCCGAAGGCCATATACTACATACATTACATAAACCATCACTCAGAACTGTGATGTAAACAAGATATCACTCTGTCCCTATGCTGTACAGATGTTGAGTATATTGACCATCTCAGGATCTTGAAATATGATCCAAGTTCATTACAAGGTCACATACCATGAAAGCATGTTGCATTAAGGGTGTCCTAAAAAGCATATGACCAAAGATGGTTACTAATAGCATGGAAGTCAAAACTGGACCGGACTGGCCGGTCGGACCGGGAACCAGACCCCAGTCCGATCCAGTATGCCCTGAAAACAGGACTGCGCAAGAACCAATCAAAAACTGGGTAAAAACCAGTTGGACCGGTTCGTACTTTTTTAAATTTTTTTTAAAAAAATAAAAAATACAAATCAAATTTTTATTTTATTTTTTTAAAAGAAATAGATATCACTTTCTTCAATTATTTATAATTTTGAATATTTTATATTATGAATTATGACATTTAGTAGTAAAGTTTAAGTTTTCTTTATAAAGTTATGACTTTTATGTTAATTTTTACTCAATATTGTATAGAGTTTAGGGTTTAAAATAATATTATTTGATTATATCCTGGTTCAACCGGTTGAACCCCGGTCGAACCTCTGAACCTTGAACCCCGCCCTCACTGGTTCAATGACCTGTCTGATTCTGACTACCTTGACTAATAGTGAAACTGAATAATTCTGTATGAGATTGTTCCCGGTTCACAATGTTCTCTAATTAATATTTGCCAATTAGTTTTTGGGGGAGAAATCTATTATAATATATTAAAGTAAATCGTCAAATTCTAGCATTAACACGACGTATAATTGAGTTTGTGTCACATCAGCAAAATGTTGATGTGTCATCCTCGTAATTCTACCATCTCTCTCTCTCTCTCTCCACCTTTTTACATATACCTTCATTATAAATAGGTACATTTAAATGAAAATTAATGATCATATTGAATATTCAAACTAATAATATTTTTATCTATCATTCACATATATTTATTTTAATATTTTAATTCATTTTATATAAATTTAAAACCAAAAATTATTATAATATTTTAATTCACTTACATTCAAATTACAAATAATAACAATGCATACAAAGCAAAATATGCAAAAAGACATGAGCACAATATTTGCATTGAAATGAACAACATGCAAAAAGCTTGAACACAATAATTGCATTGAAATCAACAACTTATATTGACATTGGCAAAAAAATTACTCATTTAGCTGTCTACTACATTTCAATATTTCAAACAAATATTTCATTTTATTGTAACTAAAACCTCTTTGTGTTTTACAATAATATCACTATCAACTTAATTATGTTTCTATATTTTAAATATAAATATTAAATATATTTTAAAAAATGAAAAAAAAACTTTTTTCACATAAAAATAAAAAAATAATCTACACAACACGCAGGTCAAAATTTAGTTTTAACAGTTAAATACAAAGTGATTAACTAAAAAGCTTTTGAGAGAAAATTAAGGTACGCGTCCTTTTGTTCCTTGGTCTTTGCATCGATGAGCTCAATCACGACAGGTCTTCCATCTTCCAGGAACAGAAAACATGTGACAATTCAATGTTGTGGCCCAACTAAAATTTAGTGAAGAAGTTACCAGCTGTAGTTACCTTGGATGTAAAAACGCCAGTATGATAGTGAATATTTTGGAGATTTATAAGAACCCTCTAAGCTAACATGCTAATTTTAGGATCAAATCCAGGCATGAATTGATCTAAAGATTTATTTATTTATTTTTATCTAAAGCTTCAACAAAAGTAACCTTCAAAATACCTTTATCACTAACTATATCCTTCTGCGCCAATTAGGGCATTTAAATTTTACAGATAACGAAATAATATTAAATTTTTTATTTCTTCTTTTAATAAAAAAACCGAAGTATAAAAGAAGTGTGTGAGTTTACAATATACGCATAATAGTCTTCAGGCATCATAAAAGTTTGAAACAACAATCTATTAACAAATCTTCTCATGAACGAGATATAATAAAGCAAGAGAAATGTATCAGAAAAGAGCTACCTCACTTCCAAGTGCCCATCACTGAATTCAAGGCCAATATAACCACTTTCAACAATTGCTATCCAATCAGGAACGGTCTCTAGTTTGAGTGCATTGTCGCTGGTGATCACAGTCTTCCTTGAAAGTAATTACTTGATGAAGTTTCATTGCAGTAATGATACCAAATAAATCTTACCAGAGGAATTCTGAAAATGGAAAACAAAAGAGAAAGTATTAATAGAATACTGAATGAGACAATAATCTTATTTTAATAGACAAATAAATAGAGAATACATAGTGCAGATATAAAATAATCTTAATTATCCAATTTTGAATACAATTTTACATCTTTTATTAATTTATGTCATGACAAAATTGTGAAAAAAATTATCTTTTGGAATGAATAGTACAAATGAAAATTTGTCAAATAATAAAAACACATGTATCTAAGATATTTAATAGAGGTCATCGATTTTAGATGTGTTGTTTTTTTATATGAAAAAAAGGAAAAAAATGTGTTAAGTGAGTGAGAATTTCATTTTAAGTTCTAAATTCGTGTAACTCCAGTAATAGCACGACCATGATAGCAGTTGAAAACAAGAAGAGCGCCCATCTGCAGAACATAGTAGTGAATCTAAAATGTTAATAGACTTGTCCCGTGCTAACCTTGCTGTTTTCATAAAATGAAATAAAACTCAATGCCGTTAGACTTGAATCTTACCCGGGCCAAGTTGGACCAAGCCATTAAATCTTAATGGGCTAAGCTACTTGCGGGTAAGCACATGGAGAAACTGAGGAGATACATTGTTGTTAAATGGACGATTTTTTTGACCCAAATAAAATGGACGAGTTTCTGGACCAACAAAATGATGAATTGGGCCTTTTATTGATGTTATGTGTCCCACAGTGTGTCGTGTTCTTGACACGAGTCTTGCATGCTAGGCCTTTTCTTTAAAAAAATGTAATATATAATATTTTTATATGAAAAATATATAATATTTTTTATATATATATTATATAGAATATTGCACATATTATATATATATATATTATTAAGTATATTATATATTATGGCCCTGTTTGGATAACAAGCTTATCTACTGCTTATGGCATAAGCTGTATAAGCTACTTTTATAATCGAAGAAAAATTATAGTGAAACTTATTTTATATAAACCATAAGCTGTTTTGATAAGCTATCCTGGGTAGCTTATGAAAAATAAGTCCAAAACAACTTATGAATCAATCATAAACTGTGTTCATAAGCTCTACATAAATCAATCCAAATAGACCCTATATATATAATACAAAAAAATTGAGCGGACGGGGGTTACTTCCCAAATACAACAAAAAGCTAATATAAAAATATTATATATATAATATTTTTTATATGAAAAATATATATTATATTTGCTATATATATATATTATTTAATATTGATTATTACACTATATAATATAATTAAATATAATTTTACATTATTATATATTATTATATAAATAATAATTTATATTAAATATAAAATATATTTAATGTTGATATTTTGTATTATATTATGTATTTTATGTAATAATATAATAACTTATATTATTTTATAAGATATAAAATAATATTAATATTAACATAATACGATGTTCAATATGAAATAAATATTGCATGATACAATGGTTATTGCGGTAAATATCTCATTATTTTGAATCTTTGATTGTGCAGTTCATTTACCTCATTGTCCATCAAACAATGTCCAAAACAAGAATTTGTGTTGTAACTCAAATATTTATTTTGTTCTTTTTTTTTTGTCTTGTACCTCAATGTGATGCACCGTTAATTTTATTACCTCTTATAAATTAGAGAACTTTTAATCCTTCAATGAAGTCAACTATAAGGCGGATCATATTTGCTTATTACTATTTGGGTACAAAAAATATAATCAAGTGAGTTATTCATTTTAGAGTATCAAACAAATAATATAAATCATTGATGAATAAAGATATTATTAGCATTTGCATAACATATATCATGAACGCATACATTTTTAAAGACAAATGTTAGTGATTTTATGTTAATGAGAGAATTTAAATTTATAACCTCATTATCACTACAACTCCTATACAATATTGAATTATAAACTCTTTATTTCCTCATTAATGGATGAAATTCGTTACTTTATTCTCTTCTTGCTTTTGAAAAGTCCAATGAAACACCCACAAAATTGTGAATAACCAATCAGGGAGAATGGTTGAACAATAGTTGGCTTAAATCTGTTTTTAATCTCTCATTTTTATTAAGTTTCGCTTTTAGTTCCTCAAAAATAAAACACATTTTTTTAGTCTCTTATTTTTAAAAAATTGTCACTTTTAGTCTCTGGGACCATATTTTAAATATAAAAAGTATTTTTTAAATTTATACTTTGACCCCTCCCAAGCCTGATTTTCACCTTAATCCGTTTTCGGTTCTCCTCCCCCTCCACTGATGCACCGCGACCCCACATCCCTGCTAGGAGTAGTTCCAACGTTCTCCAACTTCGAAGCTGCCATGAGATGCGGTCTCTCTCTCGTTCTCCTCCCTGTACAATTGCGGTGGCCACCTCCATTTTTGCCATTGTGCGCAATCTCCCTTGGTAGCGCGGAGCTCCTCCCTTGGCCGCACGGGGATGGGGGGCCGCGGTGCATCAGTAGAGGGGGAGGAGAAGGGAAAAACGGGTTAAGGTGAACATTAGGCTTTAGGAGGGGTCAAAGTATAAATTTAGAAAATACTTTTCAAATTTAAAATATGGCCCCAGGGACTAAAAGTGACAATTTTTAAAAAATAAGGGATTAAAAAGACGCGTTTTATTTTTTAGGGACTAAAAATAGAACTCAGTGAAAAATGAGGGACTAAAAACATATTTAAGCCAAAATAGTTTATACCAATCCAAATAAACCGTGTCATCCTTCTTCCCTTTCTTACAAACGATCGATTAATGATCGAAACATGTGGTATATATATCATTTTCCGTTTGTCGTTAAGTCATGTAATTTTGCCGCAGAACATGATTCGTCTCCCTTCCTTCAATATAAGATGGTTATTCTAGCAACTTCAAGAAATTAATGTCACTTTGAATCTCCAAGTTTCTAGTCACTATTGATTGGAAATCAAATGAGGGAACAACCTTAAAATTCTGCTATACAGGTGCTTATAATGTAGAAAAATACGTATGTAGCGACTCATCAGTGTTGACGACGATCGAAAAATAACAAAAGTTCACAACTTGTCGTATTGTATTTTCGTTAATTATGTCAAGTCATATGTATAAGGAATCTGTAGCTTGGAGAGTATAGACTACTGAGTCTGAGATATTGGAGCATAACTCCTTCACTTGCGTTGATGGATTGAGTCCATGATTAAATCAATGCGATAATACAATATTTGAGTTAGCTCAGATACACGGCACAACATGATTCTAAATTTCAAAGTAGGTCCATGCTGTGTGAATTGTTCGAAAACGATCTTAGATTCTTAGTGGCCCCACATTAATCCCTTGCATAAGCATAACGTCATAGTGACGAAACAACATATATATACTATCTCACACTCACAAACACCCCACCTTGGTGTCCATCTAAAACACACACACCTGGTACGTAGTGTAGTATAGGATACCCGTATGTAACAAGGGATTGTCCTGTTCTGGGGCCAGAAAATTAAACTCAATGGGATTGACAGCCACAAGTTTTTGTTTTGAATTTTGAAAGGTTTCTCTACTGAATATGTACACATGGCTTAACTTCTCATCCGTCTCCTTAAGGCCCAATGAATAATATATATGTTTTGTTTTCAGATTTAATTTACCTGCAAAAATATTTAACCACACCCATAAATGCTTTTCATTATAGCATAGATGTTACTGTTCTGTTCCTCTCCCACACATGATATTTTCAAACATGGGCGATTATATAGCCCATGATACAGAACCATATTTTACATGGACAGCCACATTGTTCCATTTAAGTGGGCACCATATTTTCTTTCCTTTTTGTCCACACCCCATAGGCATCTAAGCCCATTCTTCCACTCCCCTTCTTCTCAACACAACATAATATCCTTTTGTGAGCTTAGAAGTTTTAGTTTCTGATCAAGCTTCTTCAGTTCACCATGCCATCTAGTTCTACAGCTTTTCAATGGCTAAGCCTTGTGGGCATCATTTGGCTCCAAGCCATAAATGGGACAAACACAAATTTCCCAGCTTACTCTTCCCAGCTGAAGCAGCTTCTCTCTATTTCACAAGTGCAACTCAATAACCTTGCTTTTGCCTCTGATGCAGGGAAACTCTTTGGCTGGTTCTCTGGTCTTGCCTCTTTATATCTCCCACTCTGGCTTGTCCTCATCATTGGTTCAACTCTTGGACTAATTGGTTATGGTGTGCAATATCTCTTCATAACCAACCAGATCTCTTCTCTATCTTATTGGCATGTCTTCTTTCTAACTTTCCTTGCTGGGAATAGCATTTGTTGGATTAACACAGTCTGCTATGTTGTTGCCATAAGGAACTTCCTATCTGATCCCCAAGTTGCAGTGGGAATAACAGCCAGTTACCAAGGATTGAGTGCAAAGATTTATACCGACATTGTTGATGTTGTTTCTCCACACAACAAAGCCAAAGCCTTTCTCTTTCTAAACTCTCTTGTTCCTGTGATAGTTGGTGTAATAGTAGCTCCTCTGCTCGGAGAAATTGAAGTCACAACAAGTAGTCCTAAGCACCTACGTGTTGGGTTTGGTGTGATGTTTGTTATTACAATTGCCACTGGAATATATGCTGTTATGAGCAGCTTGCAAATTTTCTCAAACAAAACATCTTCATTGGGTGTTTTGATTGGTATTCTAGTATCCCTTTTCCTTCCTTTATCAGTCCCGGTTTTAGTGAAGACCAAGGAACTAGCGGATTCATGGCACAAAAATAGAGAAAGAAAACTGAGAGTCTACCATTTTACTACAGAGGAGAACACTAATGAAGAGAGGGCAGAGAATGGGGTGAAATTAGAGGGTGAAGAAGGTAGCAGAGAGATTCAAGAGGTTAGAGTTATGGAAGAAATTGGAGTGAAGTTCATGCTTAGAAGAATAAATTTCTGGTTATATTTCTTTGTCTACTTCTTTGGTGCAACAATTGGTTTAGTATTTCTTAACAATTTGGGACAAATAGCTGAATCCCGGGGTTGCTCTGGCACTTCATCGTTGGTGTCCTTGTCTTCATCTTTTGGGTTCTTTGGGCGTCTCATTCCATCTCTTATGGACTATTTCTACAGGTAATAGTGTGGAACAATATCTATGGCTATGTATGCCATTCCTAGCTAGCTAGCTAGCCCCTATACGTAACACCACCAACCAGAACTACATGCATTTATGCTTTCATTTAATGCAAATAATGATTTATGGATGTGTTAGTTGGTCTACTCTTCATTGTAATAATGAGGAAGACAAACAAACTATAAAATTAAAAGCCGCTCCTCTTAATATTGACATGGCCCTATAGCTAATAACTACTAGTATTATTGTTTTGATCTAATTCAGGGGAAAACGTACAATTTCAAGACCGGGCTCTATGGTGGCATTGATGGCTCCAACAGCAGGTGCATTCATCTTACTTCTCAACAAGAATGACCATGCCCTTTACATCAGCACTGCGGTGATTGGAGTGTGTAGTGGAGCAATCACTTCCATTGCTGTCTCCACAACCACTGAGCTATTTGGGACAAAGCATTTCTCTGTGAACCATAATGTGGTCGTGGCCAACATTCCAATGGGGTCTTTTCTCTTTGGTCACTCTGCTGCACTTCTTTACCGTGAGGAAGGGCGTGATGGGCATGGGAAATGCATGGGCATGGATTGCTACCATAACACTTTCATCATCTGGGGCTCCTTTTGTTGCCTTGGAACTTTCTTGGCTTTGATTCTACATGCTAGGACTCGCAAGTTTTACTCACATAAACAATAGGGGTACACTTTTTTTTCTTTACTTATTATTATATCTTTTCAATATACACAGTGGAGATAGTAAACTTGTATCTCCAATCTCACCAAACATTTTACACCACCGATGTAATATAGATAATTAAGTAGATACCCTGTTTCAAAATATCATAATATAATAACTCTTATTAAAGGCGAAAATTAAAGAGATACATATATTACAAGTGTAACTTATATACTCTCTTTGACTAGTAAATCATGTACTATAATTTTAATTTAATTTATAGCATAGTTTCTTGGTTGTTAGATGTGCTGTCATGGGTCTATGGTGTGGCAAATGACGCGACAATGTGCAACAGTTTAATTGCTGTCTTTTAAATGAATGAACCGTTTTCATAGTCCATTAATGGCTATGAAAGTGAAACGCTTTCAGCCTCACTGCTTTTTTTTTCTTAGTTAAGGAAAAAAAACTAGTATTAAATTGAAATAACTATCCACCTAAAAGAAACGCTACTTTATATGCATATCTAACGGATGGAAAACTGCGTAGGAGCTTCTTCACATATATTTTTTTTTTGAGTTGTCTTCACATATAATTAGTTAGGCTAGATTTTGTCTAAACTGGGTTTATTCTATAAAATGTCAACTAAGTTTACTTAATTATTTGTTTATTAGTACTTGGCTTGAAAAAAAAATACTAAAATTAAAATTTTATAATATATGAAAATCTTTAAATAAATTAAGATGTTCAAACTTTTTTTAAAAAATTGACATATTTATATTAATCTATAATTAATAAATTATGTACCTAATATAAATAAATATAAATAATAATAATAAAATTTGATGAAATAACTCAATTTCAAGATCGTTTTCTATGTATTTTTGAATATAAATGAAAGAAAAAAAAAAACTTAATTCACGTGCAAAAGATCATATATCCATAATCAAGAAAATGTATGTACGGCGCGTAACAATTTATTATGGATTTCGGTGTACTACTGCGGTACATGCATGTACAATACAATTTTTCAAAGGAAAATGCTGCTGAGTACCAAATCAATTTCGTCACCAATATTGCACGACACCGTGAATTTCTGTTACAAGCTATCTCATATTTTTCTATTTTTTAAAATAAGTATTTATTTAAAAATACATGATTGGGTTACGTTACTATTAGTGAGTTTCGTGTTGTTCGGCCTTCGTGTCAAATAGCAGGGCTGAAATATATAGTATAAGGAGTATTATATCATATATATTGTATAAAAATGTCATGGTACCAAAAAAAATATATATAAAAATAACAAATAGAATACAAGATCTCTGAGATCCCAGTTTGATGTTATATGACAACTTTTCTCAACATAGTTCTAATGTGAAATTAAACATGATACCATTATAGTAAAAGACATACTATGCGATGACTAAAACCATAAAAGACAATTAAATAAAGTATTGAAGCAAACTTTACGTAATTCACATCCCCAGTGTGAAACCGTCCGATCCAATCCACTAATAAGCTAACTTCTCAATACAAAACTGTTCACAAATGTGAAAAAAATCACACCTATAGTGTGAAATCGTCAGGCCCAATCCTCTAAAATATAGACTTTGCATCCCAGAGGCGTTCACTCCTGTGAAATAACTCACACCCCTGGTGTGGAAGCATCCGATCAAGCCACGAAAATGCAAACTTTCCATTCCAGATTCTTTCACACCTGTGTAAAATTTCACATCCTGCACAGAAATAATCCCGATTTTTCTTTTCTTTTTATTTTTTTTTCTTTTTTCTAAAACAAAAAGAATGTGCAAAAGCATGATAATATGGAAAGAGATCTTAATTATGTTGACATCTCAAACTCTATCTATTATCTACAACATGTCAAGACTAACACGATATGACCCGATCAGTTACACCATTCCAAGAGACCCTTATATCTTTTGGACCACGTCCACCCAAATTTAGATTAGCCATACTCGCTTATCCATTCAATAAATGCACGATGAGATAAATTAGTCCACACTTGCTGATACATCCTTCAATATATCATGCAAATAGAAAATAATTAAGAAAAGAAAAGTATACAATTTGTTTTCATATGTTTATTCAATAAAATAATTAGTCAAAATGAGAAGAACTAACTTTTTTTTCTTATATATTTAGATTTTTTGTTTATCAAGGGATCGGGATCATAAATTGTGAGATTTTATTGCAGAGGAATAGATTTAGCTCACGGTCAGTCTAATGTTGGAGAAGGGCTGAACTGCTGAATGGTGCCATAAAATTCCACTTAAAACACTTTACCTAACTTGCTCGCTTGGCTAGATCCGTGGCTTTATCATTCATGAGTCTCGTTTCTTGTTGGCTACGAATATGTGATTAATTACTACGAATGTTCTCTTCCCTTGAAATTCCACGTGATGTGACACACAAGGCCCCCACCCACACCCACGTTAATGGGGCGGCTTTAAAGTATTTAACATCCTTCACTTACCACCAAATAATGAGAAATATTATATTTTTTTACATATTTTTTTATTATTTTATAAAATAAGTATTTAATAAAAAAGTAAAAACATTTAAGCCCGAGAGTTAGGATCTTTTTTTTTTTTTTATATTTCTTTTATTATTATGTTTTTGGAAAAAATAAATGACATAAATGTGATACATGGGTGTTATTTATTCCATTTATTCTACCAAAAGCATGTTAATAGAAGAAATGGAGAGAAAAATAAATGGAAAGGATCCTAACTCTAACCGCGATGTTAATGAAGGTGATGAATGGATTATGGGATAACCATCATTTCCATTTGTTACTTGAAATTAACAATTCAATACTACAAAATTTTAAGAATAAAATTGACAACGTTAATTTTATGGATCAATTTGGGAATGTAGATTTAATCGAATCTTCTAATTAAAGGAGTCTAAATTAAATTTGATATATTCGTAGTGTTTTTAGTACAAGAAGATAAGAACATCAAGATTAAATTGCAAGAGATAAATAATCTCTCAAAGAAAAGAGAAGAAGATCATCCCCAATTTTTCTCTAGTCTTGCAGCTCTCTTCGCCCCCAAATTTTAATCGTTGGATTAATTTAGTGTGTGTTTAGATTGTCATTGGAATTTTATTAACACTCTTCCAAACGTTAGTGAAGGGAGAAATAACAAAGGGATTGCTTCTCCAAACTGAATTTGGAATGCATTGGAAAGAGTGTGAATGAATTTACAAACATGCACTTAATGGTGACTTAATGGTGAATCACTGAATCTGACATGGCATAAACTAATCTCTTCTCCCCCTCCCTCTTTCTCTCTCTGTACACATGTATTTTTTTTTGGTCCAAATAAAACTGATTGCATTAGAAAGGGGGTCTTGGTAAATATATCCCCATTATTTGTCATACACCCCACTTTATCCAATTTTTGGTAAGTAAAATACCCTTTTACCCTCCAGCCTTCCCCACCCTTTTTCATTTTCAAAAACTCATTCTCACTAGGGGTGGCAATGTGGGTTGGGCCTGGCAGGCCAGCCCGCCAAAAAAGAGGCGGGCCGGGTTGGGGTTTTCCACCCACAACCCATTTTGGCCCGCCCAAAGGTGGGTTCAAAATGGGCTAGCCCGGCAGCCTTTTTTTTTTTAATTTTTTGCTTTTTTTGTGTTTTTTTTTTTGGATTTTTGGGCGGGTTAGGTGGACCAACCCGCCGCTTTTACACACATTTTATTTTTTTCTTTGTTTTTAGGCGGGTTGACCCGCCAATCCGCCAACCCACCAGCGGGCCGGACCGGGGCTGGGGTACCCCATCCCACTTTTTTTGGCGGGCCAGCCCGCTTTGCCAACCATAATTCTCACATACACCTCACTTCATGCAGAACCAGCAGAGGGAGGAAGAAAAGCTTCAGCGTCACGCACAGAAGCAGAGGAAAGGGAAGAACAGTGCCCCACCGTCGTGTCCTGCCGTCACCGCCCACCCCCGTCGCCCGCCCAACATTGCCTTCATGTTCTCCGTCGAGGTAGGTTCCATCTTTTTCTGTTTGGTCCTTCCTGGAAACTCACGTTTCCATTATATATAAAAACTGGGTTTTTATATTTTTCGGAAACACGAGTTTCCAGAATATATAAAAATCCTATATTCCAGAAACACGAGTTTTCGGTATATATAAAAAGTTTTCGATATATATAAAAAACCAGTTTTTATATATACCGGAAACTCATGTTTCCAGAGTATATAAAAACTAGGTTTTTATATATTCCGGATGTAACATCCCGGTTGTTTTTCGGATCGACGACTGTCCCCACACACCAACACGGGTCTTTTCAGCATGCTTTGTCCTCACTCACATGCTTCCTAGGAAACTTCCCAGGAGGTCACCCATCCCAAAATCGCTCCAAGTCAAGTACGCTTAACTATGGAGTTCTTAAGTGATAGGCTACCGAAAAGAAAATGCATCTTGTTGGTATGAGTAGTACCAATCAATTCTATTAAGCTTTCATCACTGTACAGTCCCATAGCTGCACAGTCTCAGAATTCCTCTCATTTGGGTATGATTTCGGTTCATTCATGTACCCCTTCGCCTAGAAGCCTGCCAGGAGCCGCTCCTTGTCCGTGCCTCTCTGCACCGGCGATCACTCCTCGCCCTCGTCGGCCTCAGGGTGTCACATGCCCACCAACTTCCACTTGGTTCGTCCCCGAACCATACCGTACTGGGAGAGGACCGGCTCTGATACCATTTGTAACATCCCGGTTGCTTTTCGGATCGACGACTGTCCCCACACACCAACACGGATCTTTTCAGCATGTTTTGTCCTCACTCACATGCTTCCTAGGAAACTTCCCAGAAGGTCACCCATCCCGAAATCGCTCCAAGTCAAGCACGCTTAACTATGGAGTTTCAAGTGATAGGCTACCGAAAAGAAAATGCATCTTGTTGGTATGAGTAGTACCAATCAATTCTATTAAGCTTTCCACACTATACAGTCCCATACCTGCACAGTCTCAGAATTCCTCTCATTCGGGTATGATTTCGGTTCATTCATGTACCCCTTCGCCTAGAAGCCTGCCAGGAGCCGCTCCTTGTCCGTGCCTCTCTGCACCGGCGATCACTCGTCGCCCTCGTCGGCCTCAGGGTGTCACACCGGAAACTCGAGTCTTCGGTATATATAAAAACCCAGTTTTTATATATTCCGAAAACACGAGTTTCCGATCACGACCAAGCAACACCCCAACAAATGAATAGCTTACCTGGACAGAGAATACGAGTGCGGCGGGGATGGACGGTCAGACGGTGGAGCTTGTAACGTCTTAAAATTTCACTCTATAAGACAGAGTATTAATTTTAGAGGATTAGAATTAATCTTAGGATTTTCATATTAAGTATAGATAGTTAGAGTTGACGTAAACGTCAAACAATAAAATATGGACATTCTGAACAGTCAGAATAAGCGGAAAGTGAATATGGAAATTCATGTTAGGTTCCAAAGAGTATTAGAAAATAGATTATGAGTTATTTGGATGTTCAAAAAGGTTTTAAAGACTAAGTTTGAATTTTAGCAGAAGAGATAAAAGGGAATTACGGTTTTGGTCCCTTTAGGAGAAACTCCGTATTCAGTAAATAAGAAATGAGTTAGATACTGAAGAAAGAAAGGTAGTTAAGATATAGACTTTAGGATAGAGTATATTCTATATAATATAGAGATAATAAGATTTGCTTGATATTATAGTTCTAAACAGTAAGATAGTTAAAGTCTTATATAGACTTTTGTATGCTATTTTCTGTCAATTAATTGTTTTTAATGTATTTGTGTGAATTAAGTGCTAAGTAATTTATGGTAGCCTTAGAATCATGATATTAGAATACTCATCGAATTACTTTGTTGAAACAGACGCTTTTTCTTCATCGTTTGAATTTTTACAGAAAACCGTATTCTACCGTTATTAAAGGATAAAGATTTTAAATAGAGAAAGTATGTCAAACAAACCCAGAATTTAATCTTCCTTCACAAAAGTTGTTTCTTTTAATATTTTTTATTTTCTGAAATTTTTGGAAAACTTTCAAAAAATACCAAAAAAATACAGTAAACAGGTACGTATTATGTATAGAACTTGCTATACAGTATATGAAAAATTTTGAAAAAGGTCCCAAACAATTTTTATTTTATTTTTTATTTTTTATTTCATTTTTTTAAAAATATTTCTAGACAAGATTATTTTTCTACTGTTTTGACTCTTTTATGCGGTATTTCTGCCGTATAAAAGCGTATAGGAAGCAAACGGGGTTGAAATAAGAACGGGGGATTTTCAAAGGACCTTAGAATAATTTTATGAAGTTGGAAATAGTGTCTTTGACTCAGCCACAAGCCTTAGTCAAGAAGGATTGGAATAAAGGCTATGTAATCATTTATTTTACATCATAATTACAAAAACATAAAGCTTTTGTTCAAGCAATCCAATGGCCTTTCTTCCTCCTTGCTTTGGTCAACAATAAGAGGTATTTAGGGGCCTTGGATCAGATTTCTTCATGAGTCAATAATCCTTGTGAAAGCCTTAGGACCAATTAGAAAAAGGGTGGATTAAACCTAATTAACAAATAGGTATTTTGATGGTCATGGCTTACATCACTTGAACAATCCTCTCCCTCCTTTGCCTTCCTCTTTGGCTGCCTCATCTTCCTCATCTAGAGCCCTTGGATGATGATTTTCACTTGGATTCAATCCTTGTGAAAGTCTTTAAGCCAATTAGGAAAAAGTTTGATTAAAACTAATTTGATAAATGGTTAATTTGTGAGTCATGGCATGCATCACCAACATTTTTAAACCCTCCCTTGCCCTTGCATGTTGGCTGCCCCTCTTGCTTATTTTGGACCCTTGGATGATGATTTTTCACTTGGATTCAATCCTTGTGAAGTGGTTTAGGCCAATTAGGAATTAGTTAAATGTTTTGGTTTATTTTTAAAAACCTAACCAAGGTTATTTTTAAGCCAACCATGATCCCATTTAACCCAACCCCTTGGCTGCCCCCTCCACTATAAATACCCCTCATGCTTCATATAATTCTTACACCAAAGTCTTTGTGTTAACAAAGCAAAATCCTTTCTTTCTCCCTTTGAATTTCTAGCCTTTCTCCTCTTTGTTCTTGAGATAAAGCCTTGATCTTCCAAGCTTTGTTCTTCCCACTTTTGGCTTCAAGAAACCTGCCCCCTTCTTCTTGTTTATATCCCTCTTTGATTCATAAAAATTTCCCACATCAAAGAGCCTTGTGTTTTTAAGCAAAAATCCTTATTTCCTCTTCGAAACTCTTGATAGTTTTGCTTGGTGTTCTTGTTTTTCAAAGCTTGTTCTTCATTCAAAATTTTGGAAAAGGTAGGGGGAACCTTTTGCAAAATAATTTGAGAAGTTTGTGTTTGATCTTGAGTGTTGTGTGCTTGAGTGCTTTTTGGTGTTTATATGGCGTGAAAAGTGTTTGTCTTTGCTTCTCATTTATTGTGGGGTTATTATGGCCAAATTTTCTTGAGATTTTCGTGGGAGTAAGGTTGGAATGGAAAAATGAATTTTGAGTTTAGTAAACATACCGTTATAATGACGAATTTTAGTTCACTGCAAATATGATTTTACCGTAAAGAAAATACGTTTTATTCTTTGTGAAAAACCCTGATATTATCTAACATGTATATGGTCAAAGGTGATGGTTAAGATTTGATTGGTTTATTAGTATGGATCTGTCTAGAAAGGAAAGAGACCTTTGAAGGGGCTATTATAAAGTCTGTCTCTTTCTAGCCTGGGATCTGTATTAATACGCTATTTAAAAATCTTAGCACTAGGGACCAGGGATATACGTGCCTAAGATAATCTGGGAAAGAAGTGATTTATTAATACCGTATATATAAATAGATTGGGTTGGATAAAAGAGTGTAACAGTAATGGATTCTCGGTGAATTCTACTGTTATAACATTTGTCGGATAAAAGAGTGTAACGGTAATGAATTCTCGGTGAACCTACTGTTATAGCATCTTTCGGAAATCAATGTAACAGTAATGGATTCTCGGTGAATTCTACTGTTATGTTATTTATGAGAAATATCGAGTGGGTATCCAATCTGTTTATATATGCAATAAACTCGGTTTAATTTCCAATGTTTAAAACAGTGGAAATTAGTGAGATAGGCTTCCAACGGGTCTTTTTCCGGGAAGATAATCAGTGCTTAAGTATTTCCAAAAAAATAAATTGGATTACGTTCACTTTAGCATAGTAGATCGATTTTAAACAGGTACCGATCACCAAAGATGGCTCTGCTGTCGTGTGATCTTTTCATCTTCAAAATTAAGTAAGCCGGTAAAACAGTTAGCTTTATTTCGTTCATCAAGCTTATATCAAGTTTTTAAGAAAATTGGACACTGATTACCGCAGTCGGATCAGTCGCCGTGTAATTATTCCATTACCAAAGATTTACTTAAAAACAGAGAACAGACGTTATTGGGTTCAAAAGCGGACGTAAGTTTATTTACTGTTACTCTTTCTCCCTTGATCAAATTCAGAGAGGCTCTGCCCCGCTTTGATCTTCTTAAATAAAGTAATAAAACTTAGTTATATTGATATTGAATCACTCTGTGGGCTTTTCACCTCAGTTCGGCTCTGCCGCGGTGTGATTAGTCATAAATTGAATTAATATAGCCGGAAGAATAACTTAATAAGAGCAAGACTTTTCTTCAAAATGAGTGAGTGATTCCAGAAAGAGTTTTCAGAGTGTGGGAGCTACAGTAAGACGGAAGAGGATTTTTAAGAGATGATGAAGAGAAGTGTTATATCATTTGCATAAAGAGTTTTTGAGCTTTACAACCCGAAGTAGTGTGGTTGAGAATAGGGTTTGGCTGGGCTACAATTGCCTACTGGGATTATCCAGGTTTCGAAAGTCTCAATGGTCGTGAAGGATTGATCCCCTCGAGCCGAGACGAATCGTATACCCGGCTTGGATAAATCTGACTGGCTGACCTATTCATAAATTGGTATTAAAGTAATAAATGTTAGTATTACCGAAGGTTTCCAGAAGCCTTGAAGAGGCTATCTGGTTATTCTGTTAAGTTTACTACAGCCAGTTGCTCGATGGTGTTAAGGTTGGTAAAGTCTCCTTGGAGCATTACACCGGTGTGACTTTTGAGATATTGAAGTGACATGCATAAAAATACTTGGATTTGGTGATATATTATTGTGAATATACTGTTTTGTAGGGTTTCAGCACAAAGGTAAGATTTATCTGAAACAATGTTTGTTTATAAGTCTTGATTGTTCTGTATTTTGAATGTGTGTGTCTCGCTGTGCAAAGTAATTGATATAGGTATAATTGTGTTTTGATTGTGTACCTACTTGTCTTATTATTTTGTTTAGAGTTTCACCCTTGCCTGCTTTGTTGTGTTGATGCATGACCGAGTAGATAATTTATCCAAGACATGGGCTAGCTCTTAGAAGAAGGATTCGAAGAGGATGCTGTGTAGATTGATAAGGATTCTAAGAAGAATTGGTATTTATATTTTTTAGATTGGGTAGAGGTCTAAAGACTTGACTGGCTCAAGAGTCCACTGTACAAACTCTATTGTAAACTCTGATAATTTTTATATGAGATGATCAAATTTTGAGTACGAAGTTATATTATACTCTTTACACCTAAAGTATTTTCAAAGAGAAAGTCTTACAGGGATTAATTCCCCATCCTTCTCATCTTCTTTAAAGGAAAAAGAAAAAATTTTAACCACATTTTTAGAGAAGGATTATTAACTTTTATCTAAATATTTTCTAAAGCTTTCTTAAACTTTTGGTTACTATGGTGTAATATCCTTTTTGGAGAAAGGGTGTTACAGAGCTCGACGGTGGTGGGCGTGTCGATGGCGTGGCTGTTCTCCCCTTGGGTGTGTCCACAACTCTTCCCTTCCGTTTGCTCTAGCTTCTTCCCTTCGTCTCCTCTTCTTCCCTTCGTCTGCTGTTCTGGAAACTCTTCTTCTCCTTCCTTTTTCTGCATCTGGCTGCATGAGTGGAGGGGGTGTATGTTAGAGTAGGTTTTTTTGAAAATGAAAAGGGTGGGGAAGGCTGGAGGGTAAAAGGGCATTTTACTTACCAAAAATTGGATAAAGTGGGGTGTATGGCAAATAATGGGGGTGTATTTACCAAGACCCTTAGAAAGGGCCTGAAGCCTAAACGAGTCCAATACAAAGCAACGGTCACCACAACTGAAAGGCCACAATACACATGTATTCCTGTTTTTTGGTCAATAATACACATGTATATATGTATGCAATTCACTTCAACAAAAAATTTTGCCTAGACTTTAACGAAGTTTTTTTTTTGGTCAAAGACTTTAACGAAGTTTTGTTTTTGACTTTTTGGTCAAAAGACTTTAACGAAGTTAAACAATACTGGTGGACTCTTACTGGACAGTCCGGACCCAAGTCCACTTAATTACCTCACTGGTCCGTACAGGAATTTGAGTATGCAACAAAGGTCCAACCCAAAAAACGCAATTCTCTATATATTTTTGTATTTTAAAAAACGCAAAAGGGGTTTGAAAGGCCGCCACTTTGGGCGTTGTTGGGTCCCTAGCTCTGCTAGGGTGTTGTTGTGGTTGCCGCCGGCGCGGCGGACTTCTCGGTGGGGTCTCCACCGCGATTTTCTTCGCTTGGGTTGTGGTTTGTGTGTTTGTCCTCCTCCATCGTTACCCCCACCTTCGATCTTCGACCTTTGACCTCCCTCCATCTCGTCTGTCCTCTCCGTCGTTGGCCATCCCTATCCTCGCCATCCCCCCTCTTTCTTTTCGCCGTTTTGTTCTCTTGCTCTGATTGCTGGCTTCGGTTGGTCTGTTCTCCTTCGTCCTGAGCTCCGCCGCCACCACCGCCCTCGACCTCATCTCACCCCACCCTTCCATCCTCTGGTTGCAGCCACTGCATCGCCTTGGTGAAAGTGGGAGCTCATCTCGAAGTGGTTAGCATGTCGGACCGTCGTCTTTCGCTGTCAGAGCTGCCGTTTCGTGGTCTGTTCCATGCTGCTAAGTTCTAAGAAGTTAATTGTTTTTGGCGAGTCCCTGTTTCTGCAGATTGTGAGTGATATACTGGTCCTACTGTTTATAAATTCCTTATGCAATCTGAGATTGTGTTGGAGGACTAGTTGGTTGGCCTTGGTTTGTTTTGCTTTATGTTCTTCTGCAAATCCATGCCCCAGCTTGTCTGCCTGGGCCTTTGCCCTCCAAAGAAGAATCTGAGAGGCTTCGTGGAGAAGATGAAGTAGATGAATTAGGCCCATTTTTATGGTTTCTCTTTCGGTTTGCAGTTTAGATCTGAATTGGCTTTCTTCCTTGCGGTTGAATCTTTATTGCTTTGTTCTCATTTGTTCTGGGTGGTGTTAGCTTTTAGTGCTTTGTCTGTTGGTCTTTATTGCCTTTTCGGCATGTGATGTTCTTTTATTGCTTTGTGTATTACTTGTTGGCATGTAGCTTCTCGGTAGTGTTGTTTGGCTTTAGTTTTTGTTTTTAGATTTGCTTTGGCTTGTTCTTCCAGTGGCCTACCCGTGAGAAAATTTCTGATGTTTGGGGTATTGCATACACTGTGACTTGTGGTTGGGCTTTGCCCATGTTCTGTACTGGCGTTTGCCTGGGCCGTTGCCCTTGTTGGGTTAATATACTTTGATCCATTGACCAAAAAAAAACACAAATCCTTTATAAGTAAATTGCAGATTATTCTCTTATATTTTTACAATTTTTTCAATTATCCTCTCAAATAACTTTTTTTAAACACCTAACCTTCTTCTAACTACTCTGGTTTAACTTAAAATGATATATTTTCAATAAACATTACAGCAGTTATAATTTATATTAGGTTAACCTATATACTTTGAGAAAACGTTTTTCTTATTATTTTTTTTTTTTACTTTTAACTACAAAACTGTCATATTATTTTTAATTTTTTTTGTTTTTTAAATATTTATATAAGAAACAATGAAAATAAAGCAGTTATTTTCAATATATATTTGTCTCCTATAATTTACCACATCAATGCATTTTTTAGATATATGTGACATTTTCTTAGTCTCATTTGCATTTTTCAAATTTGATTATGATTTATTTGTGCTTGCTTGAATTATCACACATTAATTGAGACCAAAATCTTAATACAATTTTTGGTATATGTAACTTTACTCATCCATTTGTAAAATAACAAAAAAAAAACTTTATTCATCCAGTTAAAAAACAAATTATTAATTTCAACAACGAAAACTCCCTACCCTTGCTGTCCGGAGCTGGCACCATGTTTAGCAAGACTGCCCACCAATATGCCTCACGATTTAATTTATGTGACAAAAAGGTGACTGGTCAATCATATCAAGACTATATATTATTTTTAATATCTTTAATCTCATTTCAAAGAGGATGAAGATATTAGCTTCAAAGTCCAGCAAATAGAGATCTTTTAATTAAGAATCTCTGATTATTTAATATCTTGTATCCAACATTCATAGAAAGAATTACACGACCTAATGGTCTTAGTCTCATTGCATCCTATATATAGCTTAAGACAGAAGCCTTAGACTAGTATATATTATTATTATTATTATTATTATTATTATTATTATTATTATTATTTCCACTTTCTTATTAATTATAAGTTAATTATGCTCACTGTGTGGGACTCATTTCATTTGGCTAGGTGTACCATTAGTTAGTGAATCAGTGATCTTTTGTCTACTTGCAACGAGTAAAATCCAATTGTATGAGCCATATATGCACGTGAACTAACAGCAACCATATATATATATATATGCGTGACAATAATGCTTTATTTTATTCATTTTCTTTGCAACGTCTATAGCAATTACGGGAAGCGATTATAGTACTTTTTGGTCACCTGTAAGCTTTAATTTTTTGGTTGCATCCTTGATTTGCATGCGTGCTGTTTTATTTTCCCTGTCCTTAATTTCTTATTTTTCTAGATTTTTCTGAGCAGAGCATGAAGTAGTAACATCACATATATGCATGCTCTTCCATTAAAGTTTGAAGAGTTTAATTTCAAACTGCAGGTTGTGCTCATAAAGGAAAACAAGAAACGAAACAAGAAGAAAAAGAACGAAGTTTGCCACGATTGGCCAAACTCGATCATAAAAGAAAGACCATATGCGTATATAGTGTTTGAAAACCTATAATGTAACGAGTTTAATTATTATGCATTGATAGTGTAAAATTATTTTACACTGACTTCCAATCATATCTTATCATAGTGTCACATCGTAATATTACTTCCTAAAATATTTGTACAAATATCTACATGGTGAAATATGATTAGATATCTGTGTAATTTTTTTTACACCGTTAGTGCATACTAATTAAATCATAATGTAATAGCTATAGCTATCCATATATAAAGTAATTTGCCGATGTAACGGAATTTCCATATATGTTAATTTGTTTGAATTCAATGTTAAACACCGGGGGTTTGTAGAATTTTATTGGACCATCTTTTTTTTTTTACTGATTTATTGGTCCATTTTTTTAAATTTGACTGATTTACTGGTCCATCCGTGGCTTAATATTTTCTATACAATGGCGATCGACAATAAGATTTAAACATATGAACTAATGCAAAGTGCAAACTACAAATATATACTCAAGTCGATCCATCGATCGCCACTAGTTTAATCCCAGTGGTTTGTTAAACTTTTTTATTAAACTTTTTTCTATTCCTTGATACTCTCAACGAGGGTGTTGGTTTGTGTTTTGCAATCAGGTCGTGGTGTGGGGTTTTTATTTTGTAGCAATCTTTTGTAATGATTGAGTTTTGGTGTGCTAGCTTTGTAGCTGAGAGAGGGTGTGTGGTAGTAAACCAGTTTGACTGATTGTATTGCTTATAGCCTGGGCATATCTTGTGCTCATGTCTCGTATTAATTCAAATTTACTTATAAAAAAAATCCCAATGGTTTGTTTATCTATAGTTAAAAATTATATAACATGTGGCAAAACTTATAATAATTAAATATATTTTTTTATAAATAAAATATATTTTTAATATCATATCATATAATATAAACATATAATATAATAAGTAATCGAAAATATCATATAATATAATAAGTAATAAACATATATAAATTTATAAGAAATCAAGTTATCACTAGACTGCAGTCAAAAAAAGTTATCACTAGGCTCTTATATAATTTAATAAATTCATTTGCTTACCAGAAAAAAAAAATAAGTTATCATTAAATTAACATAAGAACGTTATATGTGTAATGCAAAATAAAAAGTCATTAATATAGAGCTAATTAAATAGTAGTAATTATATAGGTATATGGGTTAGACTTAATTTATCGTCTCAAATATTTTTTTTTCAACAAAAAATTCAAAAACTTAATAAAAGTAAAATAAAAATATAAATTCAAACCAGTTTTTGAAACTTTCAACCATATTCTCTCTCTCTCTCTCTCTCTCTCTCTGCTGTGAGTCCGATCATTGCTGTAGATCACTTGCATAGTTGAAAAATCATTGTGTCAATAGGTGGATTTTACAATGCACAAGTACATAGATTTGTGTATGTGCACAAATGGACTTCATAGCCGTTGATTTTTGTCTTTTTAAAATTGAGGGCCAAGATCAGAGAAGGATAACCTGTTGAAAAGGTAACAAAGAAGTTTGATAAAAATTGCTGATTGGTGTATGGAGGATATATTAATTATTGAAAAGCACACATTTATTAAAAATTACAAATTTTGCCAAGGAGTCTCCATTTTTTGCTGATTGGCCCAGATATTATTTAAATAATTGATCAGTGGTTATTTTTTAATATTTGAAAGTGAGTGGACCATGATATTTCTTGGCACGTCTATTTCACGCCAATTTGTTCGTATGAATATTATTTGAAAAATTTATATAATGCGCTATAATTTATGATTAATGGAAATGTATACACCTTGATATTTCTTCACTTGCATCACCACAATATTAAGTAAATCATAGTATAATTTGTTATAATTTTGCAGTCACTTTTTTTTAAAAGCACAATAATAATATTGACTTAAATATGTTTTAGGTCTCTATAATATAGGGTTATTGGGTTAGGTCTCTACAAAAAAAGTCAAATTATTTTATCCTCTATATATTTTATTTTTTTATTTTAGTCCACGTGTTGAGTTGATCGCTTATGCGGCATACTTGAAAATGACACGTAGAATTAGTGAATTTAGGTGGCATGTGTTGACTATGCACCTTTGCTGACTCAGCATTAATTATTAATATTAATATTAATTAAATTTTTTTAAAACATATTATTTAAAGACAATTTAATTAAAAACAAATTAATCAACTAAAATTAGGGTTAAACATTGGTGACAAAATGTCTTTTGAAGCGTTAAATAAAGTATTATTTAAATGAAATTGTTGTTTTAATTAATTAATCAATTAATGAAAATAAAATACTCTTTGGTTAATTGTCCATTAAATAATACAGTAATTAAGTTAAAACTTGAGTAGGGATTTGTTAAGTGGCGGCTTTTAGGATTAGAGACCTTGTTACGTCTCCCAGTCTCACCGTGAGAGAGCCATTTTTTGTAAAATGAAATTATTTTTTAGTCCCTTGAATATATCAAATTTTAAAACATTGACACTAAAAAACAGAACAGTGGAAACCCTTCCCTTCCCACATCACGGCGTTCTCCACTTCTCTTAATCTTTTTCTCTCTCACCCCACCCACCGTCACCCATCAAAATGACATCGGCACAAAACGATTGGGTATGCAAAAATATTCAATTTTAGCATCATTGAATCACCCAAAAATCTATTTTTTTTTATTCCATCTTCTGGAAACCAAACCAGTGAGTGGAAAAAGGGATAATTTTTCTATCTTGTTGCTTCTCTTGCTCTGAGGAAAAAAATTCCCAGCCACAAACCACCCACCAAATGGAAATTTAGATGGGAAAAAAATAGGATGAATCTGGAAATTCATGATTTTGCAAGCAAAGAAGACATCGCGTGTGTTGATGGAGGCACGAAACGAAACGTCCCTTCTTCTCCCTCTCCAGTTAGAGTCCTCATTCGCCCTCAACACCTCCATTTTCACCTTCTTCTTCCTCCACAGATCATCCCTTATCGGCCCCCTCGCTCCTCCGATGGCGTGGTGGTTGTCGGTTTTCGTCGCGCGACAGTACGACAATTCGACCCACCTCCTTAACCGAGTCATCGAATCAAATGTCTTCGTCCTCCGAACCCACCTCGTCAAACCCATAAAATTTTACGGTTCCGTTAACGTCAGCTGAGGTCACTTTCGTTCACCTCCGTGTCTCTGTAACATCCTCTGACGGCAATGTGGGTGCGGGGCATTGCGACGAGCTTCGTGGAGATGGTGGATGGGGTCATGGTGGAGGGGAAGAGTACGAAGGTCACTGTTCTTCGATGTTTTGAACCAGAGCTGGTCGGAGGAGGAGCGAGCTCTGGGACAGTGGACACGGAGGAGTGGTGGGTAGATTTTTAATTTTAACGAAATTCAGGGGTTTAAGTTTTTGAAATTTAATAAAGTTGAGGGATTTATAAATAATAATATTTTTACAATATTACCCTAGATAAAGCCTTGTTAAGTAATAAAGCCTTGTCAAGTAATTAATTTGTTTTTTGTGTGGGGAACAGGGGCAGATTTCAATTTCAATTTTGGGGTCAAATATTAAAAATTAAACCTTGGGCCATACAAATAGGATTAGTGATTGTTTTGTGGGTGAATACTCAAATAAATGAAAAACTGCCAAAACTGGCTATAACCAGTTTTTTATGTGTTTGTACATGTGCACAAATCTATGTGCTTGTGCATTGTAAAACCCACCTGTGTGAATATAGTGTAAAAGAAGAGTTTGAAACACGTTAATGTACCTAATTAAAATTTAATCACAGACTTGTTAGAGCAATTAAAGCGATTTGATAAAAAGGCAACGTAAAAGGGATTTGAAAGGGAATTAAAGCTGTAGAACTAGTGAGGAACTAGGACTATTAATTGGTCGTAATCAATAACAGGGGACTCGTGTGACAATTGATGGTTACTACTTCGTACTCTCTCTGTTCTTTTTTATCTATCGTTTAAGGTTGTTTTACTACAACCAAAGAATCAATTAATTGATAAATAGTTTTCTATTATACCCTTATTTATTCACTACTCTATTTGTTGGAAATAGTAATTAGTCTTTGAACTCTCAACTATGCATTAATCAATTTTATAAAAAATATAAAGAACATTAATAGAGTTAAGGGTATAATTATCAAAATATAACCTTAAACTATCAAAACGACAGATAAAAAGGAATAAATTTTTTCTCGAAATCCGACAGATAAAAAAGAATCGAGGGAGTAGTATATTTTGTTTTTCTTGTCAAAGACCGGTAAATGCTTGATTTAAGTACTACTATATCCTAACTGATGAGTGAAGAAATATAGATCGGGAGACAAATCCAAAGCTAATTTGACACATGCATGACCCACCAATCCAATCATTCCAAGAAATAATTCTCCAAAAGTTGGAGATATTATTGGGAATGTTTATGGTACATTCTGTCATTCTCTGCAATAAAGCCGTTTGGTGAAAGCGTTCGTCGCTTGATTGAACTGATTTAGCCGGTGTAAGAAATTAGAATTAGCAGGGGGTTTCACTTTTACTTACACTTGGACAGGGTTGGTTTAGGAAAAAAGTGGAAATAAAAAAAAATGATATAAGGTGATTTTTTAGTAATCTACATATGACTTGGTATACAAATAAAATAGAAAATCTCACGGATGTGATTTAGTTGACAACACCAAGGTAGAAGGAGGATCAATGTTTGATTCTAAAACACACTTTTGAGTAAGCTTTGCAATGGGCTTAAACCCATGGATACCCACCAAACCCGTCTCAACTTTGATGGAAAAAATCGTTTTGATTGAATTTGAGTTTGGGTACCGATATTTTTTAACCCCAGTGAATATTGAGGGCGGGGACGAGGGTATAATTTGGGGTTGGGGCGAGGGCAAGGAATGTAACCCGCACCTGCCTCATCCCATTGTTATCCCTACTTTTTTTTTGGTCTGAATTGTCATCCGTACTTTTGGGATGGGCAAGGAGCAGGGCATTAGCCCATAACTAATTCAATGGGCCCATAACTAATTCAATGGGTCAAAGCCGAAGATACCAAAGCCCCTATATATTTATAAAAAATAAAATAGAAATAAAATAAGGATGTATTTTCATCTGAATCGCTCAATTAGTAATAACTAAAGCAACCAAACCGTGATTTATATAGAATTATCTCTTGTAAATTCGATTGTAATTCACGAGGGTAAACTAAAACATGTTTATTATGTGATCAGGATCTATATAATTGAGACGATGAATGAATATTTACAAGGTTGACAATTCCATGATCGTCTTCTTCACGCACGCTACGAGCCAAAATGGCCAACAAATTTTCAAGTACAATAATGTAAGATCCTAACACTTGAGGTCACTAGACTCAATCATATCCGTAATAGTTAATCTCAGCTGCAATATATATTCCCAACCTGTGGACTACATTTGATCCTAATTATTCGCCTTGGTTTTGATCTGATTGAGTGGGTCATGGGTTCTATATATACAAGCTTCAATTCTTATTAATAGCAGCACGGGAAAATTCTTGTGCACCCCTCGACCCCCGTCGTCTTTATCGCTACCCCAACCTAGCTGTATCATAAAGGCACTATGATGAAGTGTTATATCTTTTTTTTTTTTATCAATAGGAAATAAGATGAAGTGTTATATCTATTAATTCTTATGAATACGTGTACGTGCATTAAATTTAATTTAATTGTATTTTGAACTTAAAATAATAATATTACTGAAAAATTAAACTTAAAATAATAAGGTTATTTTAATTGTATTTAGTTGTAATTAATTGTTTTCATTTCTCACAATAAACTTTCACATTATATGTCTAAGGTTAAATATATTTTTAGTCCCCGTAAATATAAAAATATTTGTTTTTACTAGTCTCTCAATTTTAAAATTTTTTATTTTAGTATATCATTTTTTTGAAATAGGCCAAATGTAGTCCGTAATCCAATTAATTATAGAATTTTTGAAGTGACAAGTAACAAGGATTTCCATAATTTGAGTTAACTGATTCTACTTATTTAATTCAGAGGGTTCAGAGCAACTGTGACTGTGTGATTAGTTTTAATTAGTCGACAAAATGAGTTTTTTGTTGTCATCTTAACGTAATCACGGGACGGGTTTAATTAAAATTCTTTGGAAAAAAATAATATTTCACAAATCACAAAATGCCATTACCAAAATCTAGATTTGTTGCCACCATCATTTTAATTAATCGTTTCACATAACAGGCAGATTCAAAAGACAGATCCTGAAGCCGCCTTGTTGCTGTTTGTTTTGGTGGAAGTGGAACTGGAAAATATATATAACAAATTGCATCGTTATTTTTCTCTGTACTTATATATAATAAAACCAAAATTTCTTTTACACGCGTGTCTGGGGTAGATATATAGGGGAAGCCAAATACCAATAGGATGAGAGGAAGAAGAGAGAGAGATACCCGTCCCCGTGAGGAAAACTTGGAGGCATCCAAAGAAGACACCTAAAGCTGTAACATGTTTTTGACACTTTTTGGTAGGCGCTATTTGCTACTTTGAATGGTGTGTGTAGCAGCCAGTGAGATTCCTTGCCAGCTTCTTATAACTTAACCCCACACTTGACACTACTGCTGCCAAATGCATACACCACCATCTCTTTCATCAGTTTTTCACGTTCCCATGCAGAAGAATGTTTGTTTTCCAAAACAATGTACACTGTTTCCCTCTTACCTCTATGACCCCACACGCACCCTCTTCTTTCATATATATGTATAATTATGCATCCGTGGCTTAAGTTGTGCAGAGGACAAACTTATACCAGCTTGCAGATATTGTCCTTTTCTCTGTTATCCACTTTGACTGCTATAGAATGTGGCAAATCAAACCCTATTCCCCCCTAAATGATTAACTTCCTGTTTTCATCCCCACTTTTCACATTCAGTTAAGAAGTGACTTGTAACAATATATTTTTTATCCAGGTTTGTGTCGTCTGTGCTTCCTCCTGGTCGTGAGGAACTTAAAGGTGATGAGGCTGATAGGATCATCAGCTTCAAAAATTCTTTAGGAATTGATGACCCAGATGCAGCTAATATGCATATGGAGGTATTTGTGCTGTGTGTTAATTGTGTGCAGGTCTGTAGAGATTATGTTTATTATCATTAACTGAAGCAGTTACTTGTCCTACTGGTTTGGTGCTTGTTGACCCCCAGATTGGGAGGAAAATTTTCAGGCAAAGACTTGAAGTTGGGGATCGTGAAGGGGATATTGAGCATCGTCTGGTAAGTCAATTTTACTATTATTTCAACCAATATATGTACATAGCTTTGGGGATTTGAATAAGTACTTGGAGCTTGACCATTGTTAGTGAGTAACTAAATGAGATAAAAAATATGAAATAATATTTAACACACACACAAAGACCGCTATGAATTAATATTTAACACACGTAATACTTGCAAAAGCAAATTCGTACACAAATAATTAATTAATAGCATATGTTGGACAACAATTTACAATTAAAAATACTTTCAAACAAGTTTAAAAGGAATAACATTATAAATTGCGGTTCGGTTCGGTTTTAGTAAAGAGATCTGAAATCCGAGCGGTTCGGTTCAGTTTTGCAAAAAACTCATCCGAAAGACATCCAAAAAAGCGGTTTTTGTCGGTTTTCGGTTTTTTTGGATCGGTTTGCGGTTAGCTTTTTGGATTGGTTCGGTTTTGAACCCCCCTAGTTATTAATAAACTATGGAAAAAATCATACTTATCAAGTATCAGCATCCAATAATAATTTGTAATGAACATTGCAATTTGAGGAAATTCTAAACCAAGGTGTGGTAAAAGTTTAATTTAGACCATATTTAAATATCTACTTAAAAAACGTGAGTTTCTTACTGAAATGAGATTAGGGGTCAATTTTGTTTAGTTATTATTTGTTATCTTCCCCCAATTTTAACTTTAAAATTTTTTTCCCAATAGTTTATTGGTAAAAATATATATGCCGCGTCAAACTAGGTCCTAATTAGCTTGAAAAGAACAAAGTTGGGCTCAGTGACAATGAATATTACCACACAAGGGAAAAAAACAAGAGTCTTGAAGTTAAAACATTTCATTTCACACATGGTAATTCCAAAACTGCATCACATGTGATAAAACAAGATTCTGTGTCCTCATCCTCTTTATAAACCATCAAATATTGTTTCAATACCTCTTTGTGTAAAGTTCTCTTGTGAGAGAGAGAGAGAGAGAGAGAGAGAATGGTTTCCAGGGTTCACAAGAGAACAGCTACTATGTACAGGAACCTACAACTGCTTCGTTCAATCACATGCTCCCACTCGGTGATCATTACTCTGAACCATCTCTTTCTTCTCATCATTCCATTTTAATTTCCCTCAATATTCAATTTCTGGATAAACTTTTACATGCAAAATCAATCCACTTTAAAAGGGGGAATAACACACAGCTAAATTCCATATTTCATTTGTATCATCATATATAGTACTGAACGTCTTCTCTTTCTCTTATCAAATATATTTCATCCCATCAATCAAAGCTTGTTAACTAGACTACTTCTCCACTTAATGTTAAGTGTTAACATATGAATGGAATCCCCCACTTTGATCAACCCTTTTCTGCTTGTATATATTCCTTGATAGTGAGATAAATTCTGCTAACTCATCTCTTGCTTAGCTTTATATGTCTCTAAATATATATTAATATTCTACAAGAATATTTGAAGACCATATTCAGATATATAAGATGGACTTTTTTTCATAGATAAATGTTAATAAATTAATATGTCATGTTAGTGGGAGAGGTTTGAAGCCATATATATGACTCCAACCCCTGTGATATATGTGATGGATTAATATGTTTTCCGCGCGTGTTATTGCAGCGCCGTAAAACCTCTGTGTTACTGGATGCGACAGAGTACATACAAGGTTTAAAGCAAAAGCTGGAAGAATTGAACCGGTTACAAGTTGCAACAGAACAAAAAATAGTTGACTATGATCCAATGCCTAAGGTACACACACACACACATATATATATAAACTAATTCATATATATGTATAATCCATATATAGCAGAAAGGATATCCCCTGCATGCCTTAAAACAAAACAAGTTAATTAATTATTAAATTGGTTTTGCAGCTTAAGGTAGAAGCAGAGGAAGAGGGGTTAGTGATAAAGGTGAAGAGTGAAAGGAGTTGCCAGGGGTTGTTGGTGTTCATATTGGAAGCCTTTGAAGAGCTGGGTCTTGATGTGCTCCAGGCTAGGGTTTCTTGTGCGGACAACTTCTCTTTAGAAGCTGCTGTTAATGGAAACAAAGTAATTATTAATTAACGATCAATAATCACTCACATAATTTATATATCTATTTCCGGAAATCCTTTCCCTTTATATATATGATCTGTACTTGTGTACATATTGTGACCATTTTGGTGGAGCCAGCCACACTAACTGATTCAATTAATTATTAATTGTTTATGGATGTAACCAGGAGGAGAACATTAATCAAGATACTGATCGCCCTTTGGATGCACAGTTAGTTGAACAAGTAGTGTCTCAAGCTATTCAAAACTGGAAGGAGGCTACACGGCAATAGTTAATTAATGATCCAACAATAACTATTGTGTCCTTCTAATTGTTAGTTGGGTGGGGGGAGAAGTTAGCATTTCTGATGAGTATGATCTTCTTGAATATCAAACACCTGATATATACAGTTTTATTTTTCTCTCCTCAAGTTTTCAGTGAGAATTAGAGTTTTATTTCCTGAACATATATATTATTCAGTACCATATATATGTACAACTAGGTTGGTGAGTTGTTGTCCTTGTCCATCCCCTGTATGCGAAGAATTGTTCTAGTCTAGTGTAATGGATGAAAGAATCAACGAACTTTTATTTATCTTAAAGCTAGCTGGGGGAGGGGGTGTTAATTAATTAACCCCAAAGCGGCACTGGCAAAAAGTATGGTCTTGCGAGATTAATTGCAATTTCTTTAATAAAATAATATTATCTCTACACTTGAAATAAAAAAAAAATGCTATGTTTTCCATATGTTTGACAGAATCATATCATTTCATGGTATGATAAGAGAGCGTTTTAGCTATAGGAATCTGACTAATCTTGAAAGAAAACTTCAGAGTATTCATTAACAAGTTTTTTGAAAAGCAAACTGAACTATTCAATATATTTATTTGCTACAAATGAACAGAACCTTAATCGAATCTTTATATGTTCTTTAATGAAAATAAGAGTACTGAAAATTGTCGCCGTTAAAGAACAAAAATATATCACAAGTATATATGCCAACTTAGATCCTCTTTTGTCCTACCAACAAGTGGTTGGTTTGAGTGGCAATGATTTCGGGTCCCTTAAGCAAGCATCCCACCTTGAGTGTCTTGATTCAAATCCCCTGAAAGAAATTAGTCTCAATGACTGGAAATATTCTTTGCAATCATATGCGTATAAAAAAAAAATCCTCTTTAGTTCTAGTCTTAAGTATACTGGCTGCTTTGGTTTTAGTTAATCATTTTTAATTTGAATCATACATTAAAAATAATTAAAAAATTTAAGACTGCTTAAATTATCTTATGCATTTTTTTGGCATAATTATCTTATACATTAGCGAACGTTTTTTTTTGGTCAAAATACATTAACGTACGTTTTTTTTTTGTCAATGAATTAACGTACGTTTGTTAACGTGCCTTTTTTTTTTTTATCTTGCACCTCAATTGTTCTGTTGGTTGGGCTTTTACATGTCCGATCCAAAAGCAGCAAACCCAATAAGCAGCTCATCATTTCACTTCTACGGGCTTAATTTTTGTTAAGTGTGTTGGTAAATACACTCCCATAATTGTCTATTTATCTCACTTTAAAAATAAAATTTTAAAATTATTCTTTTTTAATATCACATTTTGTTTCTCAAAATTTTAAAATTGTGTATTTTTTGAAAACTCGAGTTTCTGAAATACAAATTTGTATTCTGAAAACTCACAAATTTTGCATTCAGGAAACTCGAGTTTTTAGAATACAAATTTTGTGTTCCAGAAACTTGAGTTTCGGGAAAGCAATTGAGACCTATTGTGGCAAGAGCATCCGCCACAACGTTTCCTTCACGATACACATGATACCAGTAGTAGCATCCAGAAGACTAGCCACACGACGAACTCTGCAACCAACCACTGACAGGATGATGACTCGGGGAGCCATGGGAGACAAAGCAAATAGCTACCTTTGAATCCAATACCACCACGACCTTATGGTATTCCCAGTCTTGAGCAATGTGGAGCCCATGAAGAATGCCCCCATATATAGCTCTGCTAACATGATAGACTCCTCTTATCACATCACTTGTCTGCCATGTCTATCTCCTTATTTTTATATCTCTCGAGGTGTAAGAGAACATGTAATAGTCTAAAAATCATTTTTATAAAAGCCCATATAATCGAAAGGCCCATATAAGGTCCTCGCGGTCGCTGTCTTCTTCTCCAACGTATTCGTTAAACCCTATAGTAACTGCATGTAATGTAACCAAACCAACCGTCTCTTATTCTGCAACAACCACACTCCAACACCTTCGACGTCGTTTTTCTGAGGGAGCCATGAACCCTTCATCCACTCTCATTCCTTCTTCTCAGCACCAGTACCCTTCCCTCCCTCCCTTACCCTCCCCCCTCTACTCAACCTCCAGACGACACCGTTTCAAGGTCTCCTTCCCTCGTTGTTCTTCTTCCTCCCTTCCGCCACCATCGGCGCATCCTGTCCACAAGGAACTCAACGGAATCGAGCTCCTCGTCGACAAGCTATCGCCGCCACTTCGCCTGGCTACCTCCGCCGTTGTAGTCGCTGGCGCGGTCGCCGTCGGGTACGGCCTCGGCTCCAAGTTCGGTGGAAGTCGAAATGCTGCTGTCGGTGGAGCCGTTGCTTTGGGCGTGGCCGGAGGAGCCGCCGCGTACGCTCTGAATGCGGCTGCTCCGCAAGTTGCAGCCGTGAATTTGCATAACTATGTGGCTGGGCTTGATCACCCTTCCATGTTGAAGAAGGAAGACATTGATGGAATCGCCAACAGGTTCATCAGAATTGCTGTTGTTATATAATATTTTTTGCATTGAATTTGTTATATCTTAGTTGGCAATTATGGATTCAGAGGTAGTTTGTGGTCCAGAGTTGGTCAATTATCAAATGATGGCGATGATTTATTTAATTAGTTGATGATCGCTTAAATGATTTTTTTATTTAGTTAAATATCTAATTCTTTTGCAATGGTTAAATTTTTAGGTATGGTGTGGACAAGCAGGATGAGGCATTCAAAGCAGAGATTTGTGATATATATATCCAGTGAGTGACAAAATCAAGTTTATATTCAGTTGCCCGTTTGCTTTTACATGTCTATGATTACATACTATGATGTTTTGTTAGAAATGTGTCATGATTTTCTATGACTTCCTGTATGGCTGTTGAATTTTGGCTGCGAATGATTAATTTGCATTTCAACATTTTTATCCAGGTTTGTGTCGTCTGTGCTTCCTCCTGGTCGTGAGGAACTTAAAGGTGATGAGGCTGATAGGATCATCAGCTTCAAAAATTCTTTAGGAATTGATGACCCAGATGCAGCTAATATGCATATGGAGGTATTTGTGCTGTGTGTTATTTGTGTGCAGGTCTGTAGAGATTATGTTTATTATCATTAACTGAAGCAGTTACTTGTCCTACTGGTTTGGTGCTTGTTGACCCCCAGATTGGGAGGAAAATTTTCAGGCAAAGACTTGAAGTTGGGGATCGTGAAGGGGATATTGAGCATCGTCGGGTAAGTCAATTTTACTATTATTTCAACCAATATATGTACATAGCTTTGGGGATTTGAATAAGTACTTGGAGCTTGACCATTGTTAGTGAGTATCCAGAGCAGGCATTTCAGAAGTTGATATTTGTGTCAAATCTAGTTTTTGGAGAAGCATCATCTTTCCTTCTACCTTGGAAGCGTGTTTTCAAGGTCACTGATTCACAGGTATTTTATTACTTATTTGTCAGTTGGTACTTGTTTAATGTGTAATGTGATTTGTATTTGTATCGTGCAATTAGACTATTAGAGTGGGAGTAAGGGCATAACTGCATTATCATATATAGGTGTTTTCCCAAAAATGAAGAACTAACATTTTGCAGCATGAATTGCGTTTTTCCATGTGTGCCAACACTGACATGGATATGGTCTCATTACTTATAATTTTAAATTTTTAATATGTCCTCATTATCGTTTTGTTATTTTAGTGTTTTTACTGTTTTTATCTGACTAGTTGGCAATTGGCAATAATATATATTTTTCAGGTTAAAGTAGCTATACGTGACAATGCCCAGCGATTGTATGCATCCAAGCTGAAATCAGTTGGCAGAGGTAATTATGGAATGCATCTAGACCTTTGGTTGGTTTTATTGTATTGAAGTGGTCAATACACTAATTACTCAATCAATTCTCAAGTTAAGTTGTCATGATTTTTATAATTTGTTATTTTATTTTTATATTTTAAATTAATCACGACGCTTTTACTTAGATTATAAGAAGCTTGTTCGGTACACTTAATTGGCATCAGCTGGTGCCTTTTAATGTCAAGAAACAATTTCTTATGTGTGTTTATTTTATAAATAAAGCCCTAGTGTTCCGGTTTTATTCATTTGGTATGTTAAAGTTTATTCCAAATTATGTAATTCTCTAAAATAATTGTTTTGAAAAAACGTTCGATAGAAATTTTTAGAAGTAGTGATCCACCTTTGCTTTTTTAGTGCTAACTAAATACTTCTCACCAGATATTGATTCAGATCAACTTGTTATACTTAGAGAAGCTCAATGCTTGTATCGGCTTTCTGACCAGGTGCGTTTCTTCTTTCATAAACAGAACTTTCAACTGCTTCTCTTTGGTAAACCTTTCTTTGACTATCAAAGAGTTCCTTGGAGTTTAATACTACTAAACTATTTATTGACTAAAAATGAAATTTTCCTTTGAAGCTTGCTGAAAACTTGTTTAAGGAGCATACAAGGAAATTGATTGAGGAAAATATTTCAGTAGCACTTGGTATACTTAAATCCCGCACAAGAGCAGTGTAAGTTTTCTAGTTCTGAAAAAAATGTATCCTATAGTCATGTTTTTTAGCACCCAATGTTGGTGGGTTTTTTTGGATTCAACTATTCTTTTCTTTGAGGGATTTTCTCATTACAGATGTTAGTTAAATAATTGAGCTTGTATATATTGATGTCCCAAAAATGTTTCCATAAGAAATATTGATTTCTGTATATGCTATTATTTGCATGTTACCTAGGTTTTCTTGATTTCTTAATTTCTCATAGATGTAAGCAATTTGCAAGTGTAGAATTTTCTGTTTCTAATCAATTTAAAATTTTCAGTCCTGGAGTTAGCCAAGCAGTAGAGGAGCTTGATAAGATATTGGCATTTAATAATTTACTCATCTCATTAAAGAACCATGCGGATGTGGGTTCCTTTGCTCGAGGTGTTGGCCCAGTTTCTTTAATGGGTAAGCTTCCTGACTGATTCTATTTTATGTTTACCTTACCTTCCACTTCAAGTATTGAATATAAATTCTTTTAAGTTGACTGTAGTTCATCTTTGGTTGGCATAGGTGGTGAGTATCACAGTGGCAGGAAGATAGAGGACTTGAAACTCCTTTACAGATCATATGTCAGAAATGCTTTGGCTGGTGGTAGCATGGAAAATAGAAAGGTAAATGGCCACTGCATTCAAATATAAACTATGTAATTTCTAACAATTGTTTTGGTCCAACCATTTAAAAAAACATTTTTTCCTGAGTTTGGATAAATGTTTTCTTGAGGAAGAACATTCCAAGTTTTTATTGGATATAAAAAAATTGTATGGAAAGTGGAAACATTTAGAAAATTGCTAGATATTTGGAAAAGATAGATGGAAAAAGCTAGCTATAAATTAGTGCTCTATGCTTTCTTATTTACTAATTTGGCTTCGGCTTTCCGGATTTTATTTTAACCATTAATATATAGATTGTATCTATGCCTATAGTGAGCCTTCCTAGTCCTACTTTATTCTTTGCCTTCTATATTTCTCTTTGATATGGTGCTAAAGCTTGATTGAACGGGTTGTTCAGGGTTAAATCCTTGTTGCCGTCAATCTCATTATAAGAATTTCAATTAAATGTAGAATCCTGTTGTCAGCACAACTGTTTACGTCAGTTGTTTGTTGTGTTTCACTGCTAGTGAGCGTTTTCACTTGTGGGAGAATTGTGATATTGTAAAATAATCTTTAGTCATTGCTAAACAGCTTTAGCTTTAAACTTTAAAATCTGATGATTTTTTAACATTTAACAAGTACAATCATGAGAATCCCCCTTCAATGTAGTTTTGTTCATTCCCTAATTTTGTTGCCGTGAGTCAGCATTCAGGTATGCAAATACAACTTTTTGCTCTAAAACCGTCATAAGCTTAACTAGAAAAAGTTGTTATCAATAGTTGTTCTGAAACTTGACTTATATATTGAATTTGTTGTTCTTATGTTAAAAACTCATTAATTGAAGACAGATTATTTTCTAATATATTTATCATATATTTCAGCTTGCTGCACTAAATCAGTTGAGGAATATATTTGGGTTGGGTAAACGTCAAGCAGAAGCCATTACACTTGATGTTACATCCAACGTATATCACAAACAACTTGCACAGGCTGTTTCAGGTGGTGAATTAGAAATGGCAGATAGTAAAGCAGCATTCCTTCAAAAGTTGTGTGATGAATTGCACTTTGATCCACATAAGGCCTGTGAAATTCATGAAGGTAACTTGTTCTATGACCTTTTTGTGTTTACAGTTAGCTGGAATATCATCACATGCAATGTCAGAATTTTGAACAGTATTCTAAGGTTATTTATATATGTGATTCTTAATCTTAAGGTTGTAGCAGTAGTATTTCAATTTTGTATCTGCTTTCACAGATGTTGTGAAGACTGATGGTTAACTACTTGCATAATAAGGCTGTTATCTTTCTTCTATGTTATATACTTATATTATATTTACTTTATCACATCAAAATCTAACTCTTGTTTCTAATGTTAAGAAATTTACTGCCAAAAGCTTCAGCACTTGGTGGCTGATGGGGAGCTCAGTGAGGAGGATGTTGCTGCTTTGTTGAGGTTGCGTGTAATGCTCTGTATCCCTCAACAGACTGTTGAAGCAGCTCACGTATATATCTGTGGCAGTTTGTTTGAAAAGGTACTATGTTTCATTCTTTCTCTTTAGTTCATTGGTTATATCTACCAAAATCTATGCCCCCACTGCTTGGCAAACTGAAAATGTGTCTTCATGTCTTTTATTGTTGGAGACACCATTCTTGTGCATCCTCTATGACTGATGAATTAAGGTTTGTCCACGTTTGTTGGCAACATTTATAACTAGAAATTAATTAGAATGATTTGTGGCTTCTAGGAGGAAGCGGCACAGAGGATGTTTCCTCCAGGGGGTTGCTGTTTTCTGCCATTTCTTTCCCTTTTGAGGACAGGCTTGATTGTGTTTTTTTTTTTCTTTTGCAAAGTTTGTTCTACTATCTATTTGGGTTGCCGGAATGGGAAATTACATTTTCATGTGGTAATAATGTACTTATTTAGTAGCAGTGTAGCATGGAGAGTTGGAGATAGACCCCTGTATATTTTCTCTTAAACTTAGGATACTTTTTCTGTCATAGGATTTGCACATTATAGGGACTGTCAATCTTCTCTTGAAATATGGAATTCTTATAATTTTTTAGGACCTGTGTTTTCACTTTGTAGACATGTATACTATCTTCTTGCTATTGAATCTGTGTTAGTTTTGATTCTCCTACATCCAAGCTGAGAAGAAACACAGATTTATAGTTAGTTGATAGTATTGATATATGAAGATATTAAGGTATTATGTTTTTGCTGTGTTGTAAGGGTATGTTTCCATTTGTGCTAAATATATTGATAAATTTGAGTTACTAAATTGTGTTTTTCTTTAATAGGTTGTCAAGGATGCAATTGCTTCAGGGGTTGATGGATATGATGCTGATATTAAGAAATCAGTAAGAAAAGCAGCACATGGCTTGCGACTAACCAGGGAAACTGCTATGTCTATTGCAAGCAAGGCCGTGAGAATTCATTCGTCAAGAAATTTCATGGTAATTTATGAGGATTTGAAATGGGTTTTAATTTTGCTATGCTGTTTTTATCACACTGCAGGTAAGGAAGATGTTTATCACTTACATAAAACGTGCGCGAGCTGCTGGAAATCGTGATGAGTCTGCAAAAGAACTCAAGAAAATGATAGCTTTCAACACCTTGGTTGTGACTGAGTTGGTGAAGGACATTAAAGGGGAGTCAGCTGATGTATCAACTGAAGAGCCTGTAGAGGAGAATGTGACACAAACTGAAGATGAGGAATGGGATTCTCTTCAGACACTCAAGAAAATAAGCCCAAACAAGGAACTTGTAGCAAAGTTGGGGAAGCCTGGTCAGACGGAAATTACTCTTAAAGATGACTTTCCAGAAAGAGATAGGACTGATCTTTACAAGACGTACTTGCTCTTTTGTCTAACTGGTGATGCGACAACGATTCCATTTGGTGCCCAGATAACTAAAAAGAAGGATGATTCAGAATATGCTGTTCTAAATCAGCTTGGTGGGATCCTCGGTTTGAGTGGTAAAGAAATAGTGGAAGTGCATAGAAGTCTAGCAGAACAAGCTTTTAGGCAACAAGCTCAGGTAATTTTAGCTGATGGAGAGTTGACGAAGCCCGGGGTGGAGCAACTTAATAATCTGCAGAAGCAAGTAGGGTTACCTCAGGAATATGCTCAGAAGATAATCAAGAGTGTAACCACTACCAAAATGGCAGGCGCCATTGAAACTGCAGTAACTCAAGGGAGGCTGAATATTAAGCAGATAAGAGAACTTAAGGTAGCCGGGGTTGATTTAGAAAGCATGGTATCAAAGAACATGAGAGAAATCCTCTTCAAAAAAGCTGTTGATGATATTTTCTCATCAGGCACCGGAGAGTTTGAGGAGGAGGAAGTATATGAAAATATCCCATCGGATCTCAACATTAATAAAGAGAAATCAAAACACATTGTTCGGGAGCTTGTACAAACTAGGCTATCAAATTCACTCATTCAAGCTGTGGCACTATTAAGACAGAGAAATCGTAGAGGAGTGGTAAGTGGTTTTCTGAAGGTTCATGTTCAGAAATTCTAATTCTAATATATTTCTAAATTTGGTTATGAATAGTCAAGTGTGATTACTTCTCGCCTTTTGTGCAGGTTTCTTCACTCAATGACATGCTGGCTTGTGACAAAGCAATCCCCTCACGGCCACTATCGTGGGAAGTGCCGGAGGAGCTTGTTGATCTTTACACTATATACATGGAGAGCAATCCAGCTCCTGAAAAATTGTCTCGTTTGCAGTATCTGTTGGGCATAAATGATTCCACAGCAGCTGCTCTTCGGGAGACGGGAGATAGATTGCCCAGTTATACCGTGGAGGAAGAAGAGTTTGTATTCTGAGTGTTAAAACAAAATTGTTGACAATAATAGGCATATTAAAGAGGTACCAATAAACCAATTTATAGTTGTCATTTTGTTTAAAGGTGAGAGAGAGAAGAAAGAATAATAATTTAGATTCATGAACAAGAGATGAGAGCAGATTTAGACAATAGACATGGGAATTTCAGATAGCCAATATATTGTGATCGTTCAATTTATTAAGTTGATGTTCTGAATCAATGAAAATCATTGGGTGTGTATATGCGCTTAATAGCAAGGCAGGCTGCACTGAGGAGTTAATATATTATGACTACTGTCATGATCGATGCTAGGAAGGTAGCAGCATAACATTTGAAATAAGAAGTGATGGTAATTTGGTGGCGTTTAGCAATGGTCAAACGGTGATCGTTGTAACTTAAAATAATTATAGAATTTCTTTGATGTAAACATATTTGGATCAACGCGTATGTTTACAATCACAAACCAAATGTGTCAAAATTAATTTGATTGAAGAAACGCATGCATATTCAGAGATTTTAGACACAAGACTAATGTGATGGATAGTATATTTTTCCAAGAAATAGTTTAAATATTTGCTGCTTTTGTATACTTGCATAGATACTTTTTAAAAAAGAGCCAAATTAATAGAAAGGTATCAACTGAGTTTAGTGGGGAGTTGGGCAAGGGTAAGTAGGCTGTCGTTGTCTTGCATTTTATTTTCCATTTCGACAGCTTGTTTGCAAATTCAAATGAAGGTGGAAAGTTGAAATCAATATTATTCCATCTTAATCAAAATGAGACACACAAATGATAAATGGTGGACCTCACATGAGACGTTGAATATGCTGGCGACGCAAGAAAAAGTCCCTATATATATATAAATAAATATGGTGCTGACTTTTAATTTGTTAGAGAATGCCATCTTATGATGTAAACATTCTGCATATCAGCTCATTCCTCTGACAAACCCAGATTCAGTATGAACCTTTTGGACGCTTTATTGTATTATATAACGTTTACTTTTAATTTGTTATTATAATTAATATTATCTTACACTTGGAATGTTCTGAAGTTTGGCAGAATGGCAGAGCTTGGTAAGTTTCGGAAATAATTTTGTTGACTAATTTGATCCCTCTGATCCCATGTTCACATTCCAAACTACAATAGTTTATGTATGAATTAAAGCACCACGGCTCTTGTATTTATTTTTCCCTTAATCATGAGAATACAGATACACATATCATGACTACTGTTAATATTCAATTGGTAGAAACATTTAGTTTGCTATAGTAGAAATGTTATATGCCTAATTAGCTAGCATTTATGACCACTATTCATTATTATTGAAGATTAGGTAATCTTCCAAGCATGCGGGTGATATATTAGTTATTGGAGGTTGGCGTTCTAAAAGCAAAACCATACATATATTTCTGTTCTCTTATTAGGTCTTTGCTTATAGTTTCCTCACCCAAAAAGTGAGACTAATTCTATGAGATACGGAGAATTTATACTTTTTATTATAATACGTGGGTTTTGAATGATAAAGAGTTCATAAGTTCGAGTCTCCAACTAATATAACATATTAATTGTTAATATTTGTCTATTCAAAATAAAAAGTATAAACTCAAGATAAATTAAAATCAAAATCTAATCAAATGCTGAACGTGATTTATAACTTTTCTGTCAAAATCATTTTTTTACTAAATATCATTTTCCTTTATAAAATACAAATAAATATAATTAGCCAACTATATGTAAATAGGTGTACGTGGTTATTTTTGAAATGATTTTTACATTTCACCATGTACTATTATGTATTTTTTCCTTTTTGTACTCACTTTCATAATAATTTTTTCATACCAAATAACATTGTTGTTTCTTTTCGGAATAATTTTTTGTACCAAATAGTTAATCTCTTTAAATATATACAAACTTTGATTTAATTCATTTTAACCATATTAACTATATTGTTAATGATATCGTACTTTTTAATTTCATAATAATATATTATAAATTTATTTATCAGCCTGCCCAGTGGACAGGTGTTAACATAGTTAATGATAAAAATTAAAGACACGAAGACAGAATGTGATAACCCCAAAGGGGATAAAGAAGTATGCATTTTTTCTTGATTATTCAAAGTTCAAATTTTTTGCCACTAACAAGAATTCGAGAGCTTTTTACTTGTACTACACAGATGGATCGATGCACCAAATTAAAATTATCACTTTAAAATATAAAGTATTTATGTGATATTCAAGATTATATAATTATTTGATATCAAAGGGCTTAGTGCATATATCAAACAATTTCTTATAGGGATAATAATACGTGGAACTCTCCATTTACCCTCTCGATCAAAACTCCAATATTTTTTTTTCATCACAACAAGCAACTTTTCCAAACCCACTAATAAGTAAGCAATTCATTTTAATTTTCCTATATCTTTAATATTAAGGTACACAAAATAATAAGCAACTGTCCACTATCAATAATTAACAAAACGAGAAATTAAAATTTGGTTGAAACCCAATAATGCAGGTAAGTTGTAGCAGTTTTCTTTTCTGATTTCTTGACCAATACTTAAAGTTGATCATAACCAGAGACAAACGCCACACATGGTCCAAAATGGAGTACGCGCATGCCTCACTATAAATTAAGCTTGAGGAGGAGCAGTGCTAATTACTTACTCACACACAGATCAACCACAAGTGCAAAACTTGTTGACATAACTTATCACTAGTGGTGATTGATTCATTAATTGGTCAATATTATGGCTTTCCACTCACAAATAAATAACAGATTCTTCTTCTCTGTTTTGTTTTCCCTGTTGGCCATGTCCTCTGCTCAGCTATCTTCAGATTTCTATGGAACAACATGCCCCAAAGCCCTCTCTACCATAAAATCTGCAGTGGCCACTGCAGTTACCAAAGAGCACCGCATGGGCGCCTCCTTGCTCCGTCTTCATTTCCATGATTGCTTTGTCAATGCACGTTTTCTATTTCTTTCTTTCTTTCTCTCTGACTCCTCCATCTCTTTCACTACTCCATGACTCATGCATATAGGTGCATGCATTCATCTCCACTCCCCTTGCATGAACGTATGCATGTATGACTTACAAATTATCAATTACAACATAAGAAAAGTACGTACTAGATGTGGCACGTGTCAACTCTTAGACTAAGACATGTATCACCTTTCAAACTGGAACACATGTCATCTTGGATTTTTTTACTGTTTATGTTAGAAAAAAAAACCCATATTTTGCACGTATCATTAGCTAGTTTACATAAAATTACTATTTTATCAGCAAGGAGGAACTCTTGAAATAGTTGTGCCATAACTATAATCAGACACATATTTGGGTCAAACTCTTCTAATTGCATTTCATAATATTTTTTTTAACTTGCGTAATTGTGACTATTGTATTGTCCTTTGTATATGGGTTTGAATATCCCTTATATTCAGGTTGAATAAATTTGTCTTTTCATTTCTTTTTTGAACGTATGTGTCAATTAAGATGGAAATATTGTAATAACTAGAAAAATAATTAATAGTGTTTTTATATTATGCTGGCAATGACCCATTTTAACTTTTAGAGTTCTTCACATCTTGGACTTTGTAATGGAATAGATCATGTAGCTAGCTAGTATTTGTTTCTATTTCTGTATGCATTATGACACAGTACATTTACTAGCTAGTAGTATCGTGGAGAAAATTAATTGTATCTTGAATGATTTGTTATAAAACTTGTAGGGATGTGATGCATCAGTTCTATTAGATGACACTTCGAGCTTCAATGGAGAGAAGTCAGCTGGTGCAAATGTGAACTCCCTGAGAGGTTTCGAAGTGATTGACGACATTAAAACTCAGTTGGAGACTGCTTGTCCTGGAATTGTTTCTTGTGCAGATATTCTTGCTGTTGTTGCCCGTGATGCTGTTGTAGCTGTAAGTTTAATAATAATCAATACGAACAGATAGAGAGCATCATGAATAAACAAATAAAACCATAATTCTATATATTTATTAATTTTAAAAATGTATTGTAACAATATGTAGAATAGAAACAATTTTAAGTTATTATAGGCTTCTAAAAGATTGGATTGATACCTGTAGCACTCATACGTTGACAATTGGAGTTTTTGATCAGAAAATAAATATCCTAAAATTTCTAAAATGATGATTACTTTAAAGCTTTAACTGATTGACATTTTTGTGTCATCTTCATTATCTCAGTTGGGTGGTCAATCATGGACTGTTGGGTTAGGCAGAAGAGATTCGACCACTGCAAGCAAAGATGATGCCACTAAGGATATCCCTTCCCCTCTAATGGATCTTAGTGACCTCATATCTGCTTTTTCAAATAAGGGATTTACCACCCAAGAGATGGTAGTCCTCTCAGGTAAATTACTAAATTCAAAGCACAATAAAAAAAAATCCATTTCTCAAGTACTTCCACTGATATCTGATTAATTATCAAATTACCCTCATAACATTCACATTTGGTTTTCAGTTGTAAATGTAAGTTTGAGCATAAAAGACCCAAGAATGTTTGTCCAAAAGAAATTCTATAACTTACTTTGAGTTTAAACGTACTTTTACAATTTTTCAACTGAAAACTAAACATGCATATTGTATAACAGAGTTCCCTATTATTTATTTTTTTGTTCTTTATCCTGAAATCTGTATGTATATAGGAGCTCATACAACAGGGCAAGCGAGGTGCCAGTTTTTCAGAGGCAGGATTTATAATGAGACCAACATAGATTCAGATTTTGCAACATCAGTGAAGTCAAGCTGTCCAAGCACTGGTGATGATGGCAACCTTTCCTCACTTGATGTCACCACCAAGGTGCTATTTGACAATGCCTATTTCAAGAACCTGGTGAACAAGAAAGGGCTTCTACATTCTGATCAGCAGCTATTCAGTGGTGGCTCTACAGACTCTCAGGTCACTACCTATAGCACCAGCTCTTCAACTTTCTATAAAGACTTTGCTAGTGCCATGGTCAAAATGGGAAACCTCAGCCCTTTAACAGGCAATAGTGGCCAGATCCGGACCAACTGCCGCAACGTTAACTAAGAACATGTTTGGTTTTCAGTTGTAAACATATGTTTGGATCTAAAAGTACATTTGCCCAAAATGAACTCTATAGTTACTTTGGGTTCAAATGTTCTTTTCCAAATTTTCAACTGAAAACCAAACATGTACTAAAACATGCATGGAAAATATGATGAGCAAAACATATGCTTGTCCAGTCACAATCTTTCATGTAATATGATTTTATTCCCTAGTATGTATGTCTCTAGTCTAATATGATCTAAGGGTCTGAATTGTAAGGTGTGGTAGTAAGTCAGATGTTCTTGTAGTTTTCAATAAATTTATCAACTGCATAATAGAGAGTGATATTGTTCTTCCACAAAAGAAGTGTGGTTATTCTCATACCACAAAGTGTGGTGTAAAAGTTACTTTACTTCCTATGCAAGGAAAGTGGTGTATAATAAGATGGTGTCAGAAGGAAACTGCTCACTAGTATTAAGCGGGTGGTGAAGAGTTTGAGTAACATCCATGAGTTTATAAGTTCAAAGGTTCAAATGTCATCACTATTATTGTATCAAAAAAGGAATTAAGTGTGAAAGAATTATTTATCTTCAATGAATTATTTAAATCGAAAGATGAAGTACTATATTGCAGTTTTCAATTTCTAGCATCAGATGTATGTTGAAATACATAATTCTGCAACTCAAATTTAACTATAGTGGCTTCTAAGATGGACAAACCAAACAAGTGGTTTATGCCTTATGGTGTGAACCAGGACTGAATTGCAATTTTATTATTATTTGACAATCCTCCAATTTTTTAAAATCTCAATAATTTACCCAAAGCGAAAATTCCCAATCCCCAGCAAACCCTAGCACAGATCCACGGAGGTTCGGCAACAGTTCCACTTCCACAACGACGAGTAAGGCTGGCTCTGGTGGTCCGTTTGTGTTGATTTTCTTTTGTTCCTTTTGTTCTTATTTTAGTGGAGGAAGAGGAGTTGATTGATTTGGAGGTTTGGTAACATTTTGAAATGCCTCAACTAGGTACTCTTTGTTGCGGTGGCTGAGTGAGCCGCCTCATGCGGAAGAAGGTGATAAGGAATTGAGCCTAACTCCACCTCAAAACCATGGTCGTAAGGGAAGGTTTACCCAAGCCTTATAAGCCCTCACACCAGGCTCATGACACCCGATGTGGGACTCCAAGTTAGGTTCATGAAGCCCTCCTTGCAATTGAATACCGCTAACAGAAGGAGAGACCAACACGATTTACCGCGACTCACAGCGAGAGGGTATGCATCTCCTCTCTCTTTTTGAACTTGAGTGTCATTCACGCACAACAGTGAAGACTAATCTCACGAGATACTGAAATTCACTAAAAGGGTTTATCTCTTCTAATAAATACTCTTCCATCTTCCATATACATGGCCTGAGGATTAAACCCCCGACGTCATGCGTAAGAGACCCAAGTATCTATTGCTCATACCACACCATGTTGGTTGCATCTCCTTATTATGGCGTAAAAAGAAAGAATTGAAATGTACAATGATGGGTGTGTAATATAAAATTGGCAATAAAAAAAAAAGTGTACCCCTATTGTTTATGTGAGTAAAACTTGCGAGTCCTAGCATGTAGAATCAAAGCCAAGAACGTTCCAAGGCAACAAAAGGAGCCCCAGATGATGAAAGTGTTATGGTAGCATTCCATGCCCATGCATTTCCCATGCCCATCACGCCCTTCCTCACGGTAAAGAAGTGCAGCAGAGTAACCAAAGAGAAAAGACCCCATTGGAACGACCACATTATGGTTTACAGAGAAATGCTTTGTCCCAAATAGCTCAGTGGTTGTGGAGACAGCAATGGAAGTGATTGCTCCACTACACACTCCAATCACCGCAGTGCTGATATAAAGGGCATGGTCATTCTTGTTGAGTAGTAAGAAGAATGCACCTGCTGTTGGAGCCATCAATGCCACCATAGAGCCCGGTCTTGAAATTGTACGTTTTCCCCTTAATATCAAAATAGTTATTAGTATAGCCATGTCAATATTCAAATTTATGTTCGGACACACAACTTGATTAGGAGCTTATTCGACAAAACACTTATCGTATAAGAGTTTATGCATAAGCTGATTCTGCATTATAATAGTTTATGAAACTCTATATAAACTCTGTATAGGCTATTTTTATAAGTTGTTTTGGGGAGCTCATGTAAATTAGCTGAAAATAACTTATGAACTTAAACTATTTTTATAAGCTCTTCCAAACACTCACATAAGCACATATGCCATAAGATTAGCACAAATGAGCTCCCTAAATGCCTATGCATTGTTTATGGTTAGTTATAGGAAGTAGAAAATGTCCTACATTACCTGTAAAAGTAGTCCAAAAGAGATGGAACGAGACGGCCAAAGAACCCAAAAGATGAAGACAAAGACACCAAAGATGAAGTACTAGATAAACCCCGGGATTCAGCTATCTGTCCCAAGTTATTAAGAAACACCAAACCAATTGTTGCTCCGAGAAAGTAGACAAAGAAATATAACCAGAAATCTATTCTTCTCAGCATCAACTTCACTCCAAATTTCTTCTCTAACACCAACCCCTTCAATTTCTCTGCTATCTTCAACACCCTCTTTGTCCTCAATATTCTCTGTCTTCTCTCCATTATTAGTTTTCTCCTCCACAGTAGAATGGTAGACTCTCAACCTTTCTCTATTAGCATTCCATGACTCCACTAATTCCTTGATCTTCTCAGAAACTGGGAGTAATAGAGGGAAGATAAGGGAAACTAGAATACCAATCAAGATACCCAATGAGGATATTTTGTTTGTGAAAATTTGCAAGCTGCTTATCACAGCATATATTCCAGTGGCAATTGTAATTGTAATAACAAACATCACAGCAAACCCAACCCCCCTGTACTTAGGACTAGTGACTTCAATTTCTTTGGCTATAGGAGCTACCATTAGGCCAACTATCACAGGTAAGAGTTAAGGAAGAGAAAGGTTTTGGCTTGCTCATTTGGAGAAACAGTTACAGCACCAACAATATTGGTATAAATCTTTGCACTTAATCCTTGGTAACTGGCTGTTATTCCCACAGCAATTTGGCGATCATATGGGAAGTTCCTTATGGCAACATTACAACATAACAGACTGTGTTAATCCAACAAATGCTATTCCCAGCAAGAAAAGTTAGAAAGAAGACATGCCAATAAGATAGAGAATAGATTTGGTTGGTTATGAAGAGATATTGAACACCATAAACCAAGAGTTGAACTGATGATGAGGACAAGCCAGAGTGGGAGGTATAGAGAGGCAACGCCAGAGAACCAGCCAAAGACTTTGCCTGCATCAGAGGCAAAGGCAAGGTTATTGAGCTGCACTTGGGAAATGGAGAGAAGCTGTTTCAGCTGGGAAGAGAAAGCTGGGAAATTTGTGTTTGTCCCATTTATGGATTGGATCCAAATGATGCCCACAAGGCTTAGCCACTGAAGAGTAGTAGAACTAGAAGGCATAATGGTAAGGACTGAAGAAAATTGAAGGCAGGGGTGTGTGTGAGGGTAAAAGGAGGAATTGCTAGAGGCCTAAGGTGAGAAACCAAATTTAGAAATATACTGCCACTTAAATGTAAAAATAAAGTAGCTGTAAATGTGTGGGTTTCTATCATCATCCACTACAATTTTATTGACATAATAGTGTCTTAATTGTAATTATTACATTGCCTTCCGTTAAGGCTTTTCTATCTCCTCAAATGTTGCTTATGCTTAACTACTTTTTTTTTTTTATTACAAGAAGGAAACTCCCTTAATTTTCACTGCACCGAATCCGCGCACTGTACAGATCAAACAATGTTGCCATAGTTAAATTTTTTTTAAAAGACAAATAAGTCAAATAAGTGTTATTAATATAAAAGACTATACTATAGTACAAGGTGTACCATAGATAGCCCGAATGTACAATGAGATATTGAGATTCCTATTTGGCCAAAATGTCCTACTGCATAATTGGCCTAAAGCTGATTGGAACATAATTTAGCAAACACAAGCTGATTGAACCACAGAAAGTGCACCTTATCCCAAATCTTTTTTGTTGTTGTTGCAATTTTATGTATTTATATTGTGAAAGTTGATAATAATCAAGTCTTTACTAATTCAAAACATCTTAAAATTGTTTATAAAGAACACAAATTTCCTCGTGAAGCTTCACCAACCAACATTAAAGATGATCAATGATTTTAATATGTTCCATACCAACATCAAATCGCCTTGAATCAGTTAAGAGAAACAACCTTTTGAATTAAGCCAATTCGACCATCACAACTAATCAAAAGAAAGGAGCCAACGAGTCACCTTGTTTTATACCCTTTGAGAATTGATATTCATTAGTATGTAGGACTCCTTTGACTAGGACAGAAACTAAACCACAAAATGTACAAGTTGTCACCCCAACCTCTCCATTTATCATAGAATCCAAGTCAAGCTAGCAACTAATCTAGAAAACACCAAGCCACGAGTCATAGGCTTTTCCTAAATTGACTTTAAAAATGATGTGATATAACATTACTCTTAACATAATAACTCTTTAAAAACAATTAATTTCATTAATTAATGATGTGATATAACATAACTCATAACATAATCAAAATAAAAAGGTTTGTAATAAAGCAACATTTTTAACCACAAGTAAATTAAGAAATTAAAACAATATTGTGAACCAGAACACATCATTACAGAAACCTTGACCACTTTAAATTAATTAACCACATGCAATTTTAGTTAGTTGACTTTCCTACAGTTGATTCTGATCTCTCCCTCATCATTTCCAGTTCCAAGATCAGGCTTAATGTTACCCATCTTGATCATGGAAGCTTTAAAGTCTCTAGCAAAAGCAAAGGGATTTTTGCTGTAGAGCTGAACCAATGTGTCACCTTCACAACCATCTTCCTTGAAGAGCTCTTGATCAGAATGTAGGAGACCCTTTTTACTCAGCAAAGCCGTGTAATATGCTGTGTCAACTCTTGAAGGAGTGGCATCCAATGCTGCTAATAAGTTGCTGTTATCTCCACCAGTTGCAGTTGCAGGGCACCTCCTCTGCAGAGTGGAAGCAAAGTTGGGGTCTATGTTGGTGTCATTGTAGATCCTGTTCCTAAAGGTAGAACAGTGAGCCAATCCAATGGTGTGAGCACCAGAGAGAGCTACGAGATCTTTAAGGTTCAGCCCATGAGACTGAAAATTAGAAAGAAGCTGAGAGAAGTTGAAAGATGGGGCAGGAAGATTGGAGATTACAGCATCCTTGCTTGCATTTGTAGCATCTCTTCTGCCTAGTAACACTTTGTACCAATACTGTGGACCTCCCAACTGTGAAACAAACAAATAAAAACACACAGACTCAATTTTCAGAGTTTAGCATATATGTCCTATTTGGGTCCTGAAGCTCATCTCTTAGTTCATAGAAAAAGTTATCTTTACTTGTCATTCTTAATTTTCTCATACGTAGAAAAGAGGAAAGACCGTTGTCAAATAGATAAATGTTTATGGAGAAATTATAAAAAAGAGAGCTTTTGAAAAATAAAAATGTAAAAACTGATTTCAACTCATATTATAAATGTCAATAGAAAAAAATGATCGAAACTGAGTCATAACTATAACCAAGATTGAGAGAATGAGATATTTGTAAGACACTACTCACAATGGATACAGAGTCACGAGCGGCTATGGCTAAGATATCTGCACATGATACCACAGGGCGTTTGCAAGCTTTGTCAACAGCTTCTTTAATTTCATCAATCACCTCAAAACCTCGAATTGAGCCAATATTTGGGACGGCGGTCTTCTCACCTATGAAGTTTGGGGTATCATCCAGGAGAACCGATCCATCACAGCCCTATATTTTTTGTAGCCATAGACATTAATTTAAGGGAATAAGATTAATACTATTATAATAGATGAAGTGACACAACATGACCACAATATATGCAATGCTAGCTGTTTGAAATTTCCGCTATTGGTTCTTAATGAATTAATTAATTAATGGTATTTGGAATGTTGGAGATATATAGGTTTTGACTTGGATCGACGGCTATGTTTCCTTATATATAATTATCATTTTAATTTGCAGCGTAAAGAAATGGTATTTGCAATGAAATTATGTCACTTAACTAGTGATATATAATGATATTTGTAGACACTTGAGAGACCAAAACAAAAAATAATAAATGGGGCGAAAAAAAGGCCAGCTGTTTAAACACTGTAAGATAATTAAGCAGCATATATATATATAGAAAATAAAGTGTGGTTATAAGGAACTATTGCATGTATGTATCTTGCACATATGTAAATGATGACACTTATGCATCATATCATATATATATACATGTATGAACTATAATATATGATGGAATGTTTTTGTGAAGTTACTCTAATTAAGAAGCTAATAAACAATAATGATGAATCGAGATGATGACTATGACTACATACGTTGACAAAACAGTCATGGAAATGCAAACGCAGCAAGGATGCTCCCATGCGTGGTTCATGGGTAATTGCACGCTGAACAATTGACTTAATGATTGGCAATGCCTGAGGGCAAACTTGGTTGTAAAAATAAGAAGTGAGAGTAGTAGTTGCATGGGAAGGGATTGTGCAGAGAAATGTGGCCATGAAAAGCACATGGAAATAATATTGGAGATGAGATTGAGAAGCCATTTTGGTTTGTACGAGGCTTGATATTCTCAGGTGGGGTGGTATATATTGATGTGCGTGTGAGAGTTACATGCTAGTTAGGGGAGGATTTATATAGAGCTGGGAAGGGGGAAACTAGCTAGCTAGCTCCCATTTCTAGTTTACTTGCTCGAGTTACTAACATTAAAAAAAAAAATTTAATTCGGCCTGTTAATCCAACTGGATTTTGCTCATTACCATTAATTTTCCAATATAAAGGTACCAAATGGAGTTTAGTTTTTGTCATGTAAGGACTATTTCACCCAAAAAAAATGTAATTAAGGACTGCGTAAACGGGAGACATTTTACTTAGAGCATTGCTAGTGTGTAAACCCCTCCCTATATATATTGAGAAATATATATACATTTTTTTGTCAACGAAATATATATACACATTAAAAATCTATGTATTCCAATGAACTGTAGTGTGTTTTTACTGGAGCGCGCATTGGTTTGTGCATGCAGTGCGTTCGCTGGAATCATCAATAATTCTTCTTAAGGAATTTCATTTTATTTAACACAACACAAGTTATATATCTTATAAATGACACATGGACTTTTTTTTTAAATTATATGCATGTATAAAATAATTATATTCAGACCACGAAACCAAGGATATGGAACTAATCCCTAGCTCCTTTTTTTTTTTTGATAAATAATCCCTAGCTCCTATATATGGACATTTATAATTAGCAAGACATTACGAGGTAAATTATATTTTTTTTCGTCCATTAGAATCAAACTTTAGAACTTTATTCAAAACTCTATCCAGATGGGGCAAAGGTTTATGAAAATTTGCTTATATATATAATTAAATTTCATTTCCAAATTTATAAATTTATGTGAATAAAATAATATATGACATGTATACGGAGGATATCCACGTAAAAGAGAAAAAGAAATTAACATCAATTTAAAATTGCTTACGCGGTTCTGCAAGATGGCAATGGATTTAGATTAATCCAATATCGGTACAAAAACGTGTAAAATATATATATAGCAGCTAGCCTAGCTCTTTCCATATCATCCTTTCTTTCCTATTCAATTTTAATATCGATAAAGACAGAATTAGCTCTTTTAAGCCTTTCTGCTCATCGCAAGAGATGGAATATTTGTAAGTACGACCAAACGTTCAAATTCATTTTACTCAAAGAGCAACTATATGCTACGATTTTGCTCAAATGCGTGTTGAAAATAATGACGATGATGTTTGATTTTGAACAAGTTTTAGTATGCGCACAACTAGAACGAGAAGATTTAAAAAATTAAATCATTATAATCTTTTTTTAAAATTACATTTAATTGTTTTTGTTTTTAAATATTTGTGCAGGGAAACATCAAAAACTCTGATTATTTGGTAGCGGTTAATTTGATTGGGAAAGGAGTTTCTTCCCAACACCCTTCCTTTAACCTGCTACATGATATCAGAGAGTTTCTCAATTTGGAGAGCAATTTCTCTCTCATCCACACTTTGCAAGAGGGAAACCAAGTAGTTGATTACTTTGCTAAGTTTGGTTTAAGTCTTAATTTTAGTAGTAGTTTCTTCGTTAAGGTTCTTGGTTTTGCTTCCGTATCCCTTAGGCTATATTTGAATGGGGGGTTTTGGAGGGGAAAAAAAGAGAAGAAAAAATTTATAATCTCTAATTATTTTATTTGGGAGGTTTTAAAATTAAAAAAAAGTTTTACATTTTGGTGTCTGCTACTTTCTAAAATAATATTTATTTTGTCATATTAAAGCTAAACAAGGTAATTAGGAATTATAAGCCCTTTCCTCCACTCCACTCCACTCCCCTCTCTTTTCTTTCCCTCCAAAAATCCCCATCCAAATATAGCCTTAGAGCTTATATGACTGGGACTATGTTCTCAAGGGATTTTTAGTTTTTTCTTCTTGTGTTTGCTGGGGTTTCCCCTTGCTTTCATAAAAAAAAAAATCAAAAACTAATCTTTATTTTTTTATAAAAATATTTGAAAGCAGAGAAAGTAGTTCAAAAAACAAATCTTTTAGTACGGAGACAGGCATGTAGGCTGTAGCTCTGGTCTACTCTGCAGGCATCGATTTAATTGAAGATGTTATAATTAACCTAATAAATGATTTTTTAATAAATTAGTGTAGGAGCAGACCAATTCCATTTGTTACTGTCGGAGCTGACCGATTTCATTACTGCAGGAGTGGTGAAGATTTAATTTTGTATTTTTTTTCGATCACTTTAATACTTGCTTCAATAGATGCTCCATAATAGTCCATATAAGTTACGTGCTCAGCATATATCACACGTTTTCACCAACAACAAAAAAAGCATATATCACACCTGATTTTTCTTATATACATATGCTGCAGGCCAAGTTGGCCTGCAAAAATGGTCGAGTAAAGATTTTTCAACTTTCCGTTTATGCCTCTAATTTAAAGGCCACGAATAAATCAAAACCCTTTGCAAAATAAAAACGCGGTCAAATTATCATTAAGCAAAACATGATTCAACATCCCTTGGCAACTTATTTAGCTGCATTATGTATTAATCCTTGCAGTAAGTGAGTAATTAACAGAAATATTAAAAATACATTCTTTAATTTATCCCTTTTCAGTAGACTCTGATGCTAGCAATATTCCTTTAGACTTCTTCTAATATCTCCAACCCACTGGGGGCCGAAATATATATCAAACAGCACATTCACTGATAGATAAAAAAAATTGACACGAGACTTAGTAACTTGGCAGAGAATTATAACACGTTTTCCTGATCTTCCAATATAATATATGATCATCCCTTTATTAATGTGTTCCAGAGACTAGTATAAGATGCATTATATTTAATTATTAATTAATTAATTAACTTTTCTGCAATTGCGTCTGATCTCTCCCCTGTTCCCAGTAAGAGGTTTAATGTTACCCATCTTGATCACAGAAACTTTAAAGTCTTTAGCAAAAGCAAATGGGTTCATGCTGTATAGCTCTACCAATCTGTCACTTTCACTTCCATTCCCCTTGAAGAGCTCTTGATCAGAATGCAGGAGACCCTTTTTGCACATCAATTCCCTGTAATACACAGTGTCAAACACTGCAGGAGATGAATCCAATGGCGCCAAGTTGCTATCTTTTCCTCCACTAATTGGAGGGCATGTTTTCTTCAAAGAGGCTGCAAAATTGTGATCTATGTTGGTGTCATTGTAGATTCGGTCCCTGAAGTTAGTACACCTAGCAAAGCCAAGGGTGTGGCCACCAGAGAGTGCCACTAGGTCTCTGAGGCCCAATCCGTGAGCTTTGAAGTTTGAGAGAAGCTGTGAGAAGCTCAGAAATGCTGCGGGAAGGTTGGTGTTTGCAGCATCCTTGCTTGCAGTTCTTGCATCTCTTCTTCCTAGTAACACTTTGTACCAAAGGTGTGGACCCCCCAACTGTTAACAGGAACACAAGAGGATAGCACTTTTCATAGCTTTGGCTTAAAGAATATTTATCACAACTAGCTAGCTGATAAATCATATAAAATATGAGTTTTTTTTTAATATAAACAGTAAAATTGTTTCAACAATTAAATAAAACAACTATAGCAAGAAATTAAATGAACAAGAAGGTGACACCTGTCCCACATAACTAATTTAAAATTAAAACAGCTCAAACTCTTGTTTTAGACCTATTAACAAAAAAAATTGTTAATACTTAATAATATGTTACTATTTATAAAACTAAAAAGTTTCATTATTGACTTGGCTTAGTACATTGGTAACTAATATGTGACTTTATCTTGGGGAAGAAGGTTATTATATAATAATTGATAATTGATGCGCGAATGAAAGATTTGTGTATAATATAGTACTTACTATGGCTACAGAATCACGAGCAGCTATGGCTAAGATATCTGCACATGACGCTACATGTCCTTTGCAAGCTGTGTCAACAGCTGCTTTAATCTCATCAACCACATTGAAACCTCTTAATGAATGAAAATTTGGAAGGGCAGTCTTCTCGCCAGTGAAGTTCCTGGTGTCATCTAGTAGAACCGACCCATCACAGCCCTGTGCTTAATTGCAAGGATTAAACATAAATTAAACCAGTAAATTATTACACTAATAAATAGAAATAATAAGTGACATGTATGTTCATGCCTGTTTGAATGTTTCCCTTGGTTTTTTTTTTTTTTTGATAAACAAATTGAAATTAATGAGGTACAATGGGTACTCTAAGTCTCTAACCCTTACATCAAGGTATGTACCACCACCATATGGAAATATATATGAAAAAAAGGAACAATAGTTATTTTACAAGTAAGTAGCTCACATTAACAAAGCAATCATGGAAATGCAAACGCAACAAGGATGCTCCCATGCGCCGTTCACGAATAATTGCTTGCTGAACGACTGATCTTATGACTGGAAGTGCCTGGGGACAAACTTTCTTATAGAAATGAGGAGTGAGCTTTGCGTGGGAAGGGATCATTGATGTGGCCAAAATGACCATAACAAGCACAAGCCATAAAGATTGAAGGTGAGAAACCATTGTGTTAATTAAGTGTGCTCTTATGAAGCTTTGAGCTAAGTAATTAATATTGCTTTAATTTGGCTACGGATACGATTTATATAGAAGGAAAGTAGCAAGTAGCAACAAGCCATCACATAAACATAATATCTTAGTCATCATATACAACATGGACTGGGGTCCATAACATCGTCCCACATCGTCTAGAAGCTGAAATCAAGTGATTTTATATATTTATATCAAAAACATTCCATATAAAAGAAGAATGCTTATACTTTATTAAGATTAAGATCAGATGAGATATAGATAGGATATCACTATAATTATATTATAATTATAATAAAGATTAAAAAGTGCAATTAAACATAAAACATATAAATATATATTTAAAAACATTCTAATTTCTAATTAATGTTTTTTTTTTTGATAAATTAATTTCTAATTTCTAATTAATGTGACTGCCAAACCTCGATGTTAAAGTCAGCAACAGTGATAAGCACGCATCACCTTGTATGAATACAATTTTACTATTTGATTATAGCATGTTTAATTTATTCCCTGCACACCATGCAAATTAATGTAAGATATGTGAGTGTTTTTGTAATTAGCAATTTTTCTAATTAAAGTCAGGTATGAAAAGAATTTTGGAAGTATCATAAGCAACTTTATAATTGGGTCAATGGCATGCTAGGCGCGCGATGCGCCTGAGAGAGTTCTCGGGATTACAATATTAACTTAAGAGTGATGATACATATACACTCATTCACCCATTCCACACCTTATCCCAATGAGGTGATAGGTGTGGGATGAAGGTTCATCTCTCATTTTCCTTAACTTAATTGCAGGTTTGAATATTGAAATCATATAAAACTCAAATAATCTAATCTATGTTAGCAAAAGATCGATCGATCAGAAAGTTATTCTTTCTTTTTTTTTTGGTCAATGAGAAAGTTATTATTCTTTAAAAGCAAGCTTATAGCTAGTCCGTGCAACATTTGTCTAAGAACAGCATTACTCTCGATGCTTTTAATATAATAATGTGAAATAAGATCTTCAGCTGCATATATAATTTAGGCTTAAATATATTTTTATTTCTTATAATATAGAAGTGGTTTTATTTTAGTCCCTAAAAAGTTAAATATTTTTTGTCCTTGTAATATTTTTTTTAATTTTAGTCCATGGGGTAAGTTGACATCTATTAAATGATGAGATAGCTAACAAAAGATTCACCTAACATGGAAAAAATGTATGATGTATCAATTGAGGTGTTTACAATGAGATAAACTTTTGTTAATCACTTCATCATTTAAGAGAAGTCAACTCAACCAGAGATTAAAATAAAAAAAATTATATGGACTAAAAATGTTTGACTTTTTAGGAACTAAAATAAAAACACCCTGAATTATTATAGAGGTTAAAATCATATTTAAATCTATAATTTATTTATTTTGTTCAACCCCATGAAAACAAAAAATTATTAGTTGCCCAATTAATTCTTTGTTCTTCTAGCATATTGACCACCTGAACCATGGCGGTAACACTTCACCATATATTATTTGAGTTGACAAAGTATGAAAGACACAGCTAATCTTACCAAAATTTTGAATGTAACATGCTTACTAGCTATCATACTTCGATAAATAATTTTGCAGTTCTCTGTTTCGGTCAATAAATTTTTCAATGTAACATGCTTACAGTTATAGCCTTAACGTTGCTTATTGCTTCTATTTTACTGACTTCTTCTCTTTTTGCTAATTTCTAGTTGGAATTACTTGATTATAAAATTTTGATAAATGATTTTTGCAGTTGAAATAATAACACATAAAATTCAATAATTCACTTTATATCATATTTCTCTAAAACTTTTTGTCAAAACCCTCAAAATTTCTAGACACAGCCTTGGCTTTATTATGTTCAAGCCTTGTATAAGATGCAAATTCTAATTATTAACTCTTCTACAATTAAGTCTGATCTCTCCATCATTCCCAGTAAGAGGATTCATGTTTCCCATCTTGATCATGGAAGCAGCGAAATCTTTAGCAAAAGCAAGTGGGTTGGTGCTGTATAGTTGTACCAACTTGTCACTCTCACAACCCGATCCCTTGAAGAGCTCTTGATCAGAATGCAGGAGTCCCTTCCTCTGCAGCAACCCATAGTAATATGCGGTGTCCACTGTTCTTGATGTGGAATCAAATGGTGCCAAATTGTCATTGGAACCACTTTGGGGGCATATTTTCTGCATTGAGGCTGCAAAGTTTGGGTCTATGTTGGTGTCATTGTAGATCCTGTCCCTGAAGCTAGAACACCTTGCAAACCCAATGGTGTGGCCACCAGAGAGTGCCACCAAGTCCTTGAGATCCAACCCGTGAGATTGGAAATTTGAAAGAAGCTCCGAGAAGCTGGCACTTGCCAGTGGAAGATTGGTGTTTGCAGCTTCCTGGCTCGTAGTTGTAGCGTCTCTTCTGCCCAGTAACACCTCGTACTCAAGAGATGGACCCCCCAACTGTGTAAACAACAACACAATATGTTAGATTCGCATGTATACTAGCTCAAATGGGACCCACTACATTCAATTAGAGGTGTCAAGATGGGCCGGCCGGGCCGGGCCAGTCTGTATTTCTTGTGGGTCACATATTTAGTGATTTAAGTCCGGACTAAAACACATCGGGCTAAGCCTAGCCCGAATTATTTGCAAAAAAAAGGCTCAAAATATTAAAAAAATACATAAAATGCGGGCACAACCCAATCTGATGGCCCCATCGGGCCAAACCAAAATAGTCCGGTCTCTTTTGAATCTATGATTAACGAGTCCAACCTGGAAGATGAGCCGTTGGATCTTCATTCAACTATTTTGATTTATTGATTATATTGACCATATATGTGATATTTTAATAGCATAGTAGAATCAATTTATGTTAAATGACCTAAGAGTCCTGGTTAATCAATTAATGAAAAATAGAAAATGCTTATTCAAAAGTATTAAATTATCAATATATTAAATAATGACGAACCTTTTTTACTTTTTAATAAATACCTTTTTTTTTTATTTTGATATGGTTTCAACTAATGCCTTGATTAATTTGAGGTAATCGTAATTGAACAAGATAATATGTGTTTGGCACTTACAATGGCTACAGAATCACGAGCAGCGATGGCTAGGATATCAGCACATGACACCACATGGCTTGGACAAGCTTTTTCTACCGCTGCTTTGATCTCATCGACCACTTCAAAACCTCTCAGCGAATCCTTATTTGGGGTTGCATTCTTCTCGCCAGTGAAGTTACTGGTGTCGTCAAGCAAAACCGATCCATCACACCCCTGTCGTTGAAACGATTCAACAAATCAGAAAATTATCATGCTATAGTATAGTTTGTGATCAAATTAATTATGGGATAATATTTTCATGTGATTCTGTTTGGATGTTTCCTTTCCTCTTGGTATTGGGCCTTTTTATGATAACATGGACCAGGCTCTTACTTCTTTGTTCATAGATCTCACGGACCGATCCAACCCACAACCATAGATATTGTTTTAGGCCCAAACAAGTACTCGTTGTATGTACTAGTTAATATTATTTCTACAAAAAGCCATAATACTTAGTTGGGTCATTTTTTTTTTGGTCAAAATACTTAGTTGGGTCTTAATTCATGTGTCTGCGTTGATTTAATGCGAGCGGAAGATCCAATCATATATGTCAACCCTCGTAGGCAAAGAGAAAAATTGTTACAAGGAATTATAATATTTTGTTGCATATGCGTAAAATTGTAGCGGGTAGTATTAGTTAGTTTGTATGCATTAGTAACTTGACTTACATTAACAAAGCAATCATGGAAATGCAAACGCAGCAAAGATGCTCCCATGCGTGGTTCACGATCGATTGCCTGTCCAACAGCTGACCTAACGAGGGGCAACAAATGGGGGCAAACCTTCTGATAGTAACGACTAGTAAGCTGAGCATTGATTGGGATAATCGATGTGGCAGCTATAGCAGTTAACACAGCAAGCACAAGCAAAATTTGGGGATGAGATTGAGAAGCCATCTTCTTGTGTTGTGCTCTTACGATTATTTTTTTCATCTACACATGTATGTATATATAGTATAGGAAGAAGCTCTCGATACCTAAACAATATAATTAAATGATTTATTTATTAAATTATAATATAATAATAAATATTATAGTAAACCACCATTACAATTTATCCAATTATGTGTACATAATTAATGCCATTGAATGTTATATTATTAAATTAAATTATAATGTAATAAATGTTATAGGATTTTCCAATCGCATATTTGTCCAATATACTCATTCCGGTCTAAAATATAAGCAATATAGTACAAAAATACACAAACCAAGAAATGCTTTGAAATGTGATAATCTTAATTAATACTCACTAGTTTCAATTTTTTTTCCAAAAATACCCCCTTTGGTGTGTCTTGTAAATATGAATATTGCATTAAATGAATGGTATAGTTGGAAAACTAACATTTAATTTATTTGAAAAGTGATGAATGTTGCTTATATTTTGGACCAAGAAAAATGTATCTTTGTTGTTTATATTTTGAACCGGAGGGAGTACGTAGTTAATAATTAATACAATTAAATGTCATGCATTGAATATTGATGATGAATACTTATTACAATATCTAAATTTTAAATGTCAAATATTCCCAGTTAAACACATTAGTGTAAGGTTAAAAAAAACATTCAGTGTTATAATTTTACGATCCATTTTTCTAGATTTTACAGTTCACACTTATTTATTTATTTATTTTTTGACAAAAGTTCACACTTATTTATGAATGTATTGTATATTTTAAAATGTAAAATGATCTTTAAAATTTCCAATATAAAAATATTTAAACAATGTTTCACAATTATCCTTTAAAAATAAAACAAGTCAATATTATATTATTTAAAGACTAAAAAGATTACCGATAAAAAAGAGAGTAAAAAGGTTAATTTAAATTATTAAATTATAGTGAGTAAGTGAATTTGGAGAAAGATTGAATATAAATAAATAATATCCAAGATATACTATAAAAATAAAATAATAGTTTGCCTTATTCTTTACATCAAAATAATTTTTCAAGATTGTTGATAATATCAAAAAGAGTAAATTATGATTTTCCTTTCTAAGAAATTAAATTTATATTATTTAGTTTGAAAAAGATATATTTCTCAAAAATATTTTTATAATTTTAAAATATAACAATTCTCACATATTGCTTTGAAAGCTTTTCTAAAAATATAGTAAATGTAAATAAAATTGTGCAATGCATACACATTAATTATGAGCCAATTTGGATAAATCTCTTCATAAATACTAATTAAAAGAATAAAAGTTAAAAAATCTTACAATGACTATGAGCCTTTTAAATGATAGTTTTTTGTAAAACTTTAAATTAGCTTATATATCTCACATTTTTTATATACTCACATATTTAACTCCTCTATAAACAACTTATTGGAGTTTTTCTGTAGTGTCAAATGCATATTTCAATCGAGAAGTTTGCATTTTTAAACAATTGAGAAATAATTATAAATGACACTATAAAATATTATATATTACTATTAAATATTAAATATATATTTATTATAAAAAACATTTAATGTTATATTTTTACTATCAATTTTTTTGGATTTTACAGTTCAAACTTAATTATGAATGCATTCTAATTCTTAAAATGTAAAATGATCTTTGAAGTTTGCAATATAAAAATATTTATGTAATGTTTTATAATTAAGCCATAAAAATAAAACAAGTCAATATTATATTATTTAAAGACTAAAAATATTAATTTAAATGATAAGTGAATTTGGAGTAAAATTTAAAAATAAATAATTAATATCCAAAATATAATATAAAAATAAAATAAATATTTTATCTTAATATTTCCAACAAAATAATTTTGTGAGTATACATGTTGATAATATCAAAAAGAGTAAATTATGATTTTCCTTTCTTAGAAATTAAATTAATATTAATTAGTTTGAAAATTTAAATTTCTCAAAAATGTTTTTATAATTTTATAATATAATCATTTTCACATATTGATTTAAAAAATATTTTCTTAAAAAATATAGTAAATGTAAATAAAATTGTGCAATGCATAAGCATCAATTATGAGCCAACTCAGATAATAAATCTCTCCATAAACACTCATGAATATATTTAATGGAATTTCATATCATTAATTATATTAATAATTGAATATGAATTATTTATACATATGTATTAAATAGTAAAATAAGTTTTATTAATATTAATCATTAAATGAAATTTTTTAAAATAATTACTTTTATTAATTTTAATCATCAATTTCAATTCTTTGTCAAAAAAATCATTCATTTCTATTTTAAAAGATTGTTGAAAAGTAATTAAAAATGACACTGTAAATTATTATATATAAATTATTATATATACTATTAAATATATATTTTATATAGAAAAGAAAAAACATTTAACAGTAAATACTTAATAATATATATTGATCAGTAGTACTTAATAATTTATAGTATAATTTAATTAATTTTCAAAAAAAAATCTGAAGTTGAAATGAACAATTAATATTACCAAAAAGTAATTTTAATATTTAATACTTAATATTTTAATTATATGTATAAAAAATTTATATTCAGTAATTAATACAATTAGTGATATAAAATATCATTAAATACACTAAAATTGTTTATTTTTTTTATGAATACTAAAATTGTTAATTGAAAACTCAAATGAATTTTACTTTTTCTGTTTTTCACCCAAAAAAAAAGAATTTTACTATTTTATATATATATATATATTATAACTTTTTGGGAAGATATTTTAAATATACTTAACGATACTCCATATTCCTAAATATTAACTATTAATTATAATTTATTCTACCATAATTAAATAATGTCAAGAAACAATTTGTTAGCGCTCTACAATTTATGGAGTAAAATAATGATCCACTCGTATTATTATATGTTTTCATTTCAAAATATATAAAAACATTAACACCCTGTTTGATTAGTAAATGAAAGTAGAAGGAAAAAAGTAAACTGAAAGAAAGAAAGAAAGTAGAAAATAATATAAATTTTTAGGTGTTTGGTAGAAGAGAAAGTGAAAGGAAAGAAAGATAAAAAATTTCTCTTCCCTTGTTTCAATGGATAGAAAATGAGAGGAAAAAAATGTGTATTTGTAGAATGACAAAAATAAACTTAAATAAAAATGGATATGATAAAGAAAATAAAAATATAAAAAACACTCTTTAACAATTTTTCTTATTTTTAAATGAACAAAATTATTAATTATAAACTTAATTACCCAAATGTTTTTTCATTTTAAAACTTTAAATTATATATTTAACATATTTTCATCAATACCTGAGAGCAGCCGCCTCTGATAGGAGCATTCCTAAGAGTACCTCCATTGGTCCAGTACCGACGACATGTCTATAGAAGTAGCGAGGCTGAGTGAGGTTTCATCGCAGGCACCTCAAGTTTTGATTAGTTGAATTTGAAGAGGTGGCAACGGCGCCGGTGGTGGTGGTGGTGGAAGTCCCGATGAGTGTGATAGTTGGTGGTGCAATGGGGAAGAAAGAAGAGAAGCAGGAGATGCTGCAGGAGAGAGCCATACTACGGTGTGAGCTGTTGGAGACTGGAGAGAGAGAGATTTTTTTTTAATTTGTCAACTGTTGGATTAATCCAACGACTGACAGTTCTGCTGGAGAGAGCTGCAGAGACCTTCTGGTTGCAGAGGATCCAGGTTCTCTTTTTGACCAAAACGTTAGCCTTTCTTCTACTTTCCGTGCACTGCAAAGCGAAAACCATTTTGATGTGAGTTGTGAACACTTGGTGAATTAAGAGTTAGTCAAAATTGAATGAGAAACATAGTTTACTTTCTTAATGAGCTAACCCGAACTAATCATTAAGCTTATTGTTATCAAATGGATTTTAAATAATCACTTCAACTTAAAAGTCACTTCCAACCCCAAAATATTTGTTTTTTTCCCTCTCTCTTTGACCTTTTCAAGAAATATTATAAAAAATAAAAATCAAATCAAATGAAAGTGATTCTCATTTAACATCACTCAATAATTTTTCATATTCTTGTTTGATATGATTAGCATAAACAGAGAATAAGACACTTTCAACTGCAGTCCATGAAAACGAGGTGATAGCAACCACATGGTTCGTTGTTTAAGTGCACTACACCTTAAGTTGTCTTTCTCATTAGCTAGCTAGCATGCAGTAGAGGTGCAGTAGATCGCATTACTTTACTTTTTATAAATCAAAACATTATATCGAAACAAACTATGTTGATCTTATAATACATGCTAGTCTTTAAGAGTATTAGGCGATATCATTTTAGTTTCCAGTAGATGCGAATTAGTTACTTTGATCTTTGTCATTAAGAAAGTAATTATTTTTAGGGACTAAAATAACATTTAAGTAATTATTTTTAGATACCAAAATAACAGTAAATAATCACTTTTAGGGGTCAAAGTGAGTAACGGCAGACAATTGATGACCAAAATGACTAATTTGTATCTGTCAGAGACTAAAGTGACATTGCCTGATATTTTCATGGATTAAATTGACTGTCTACTCTTAAATAATAATTTAGTCATATATAGGTATAAATCTAGCCTGCCAGATTAGACTACGTTGCTAAAACTACTGCTAGCAATACAGAGTCATTAATTAATGTACATGAAATTTCTAATTGAGTAATCTAATGTGCTGTCGGTGATCATTAGAAAGAACATATCATCATACATTTTTCTTAGAGTTGGAGTAATTTCATAGTAATGACTGCCTATATAGAATTTGACTTAAAACTTACGAATCCGCTACCAAATAATAGTATAATAGGATATAAAAATATAAAATGACAAAACTTCATACAACTTTTTAAAATAAAATTTAATTTTTTATATTTGTATTAATTTACATTAATTTGTATATTTTCTTAAATATTTAAATATTCATTTTTCGTTAATTTTCTAAAATTAACTTTTAATATTTTTAGATTTTTTAATTTAAATTATTTTTTATATTTTTTAATTTTAAATATTATTTTTTTAATATTAAATTTTTATTTTAGATAATTTTATATTTTACTATATTTTAAATTATTCATTATAACTTTTAAAAAATTATTAAATTTTTATTTTAGATGATAATTATAAGGATGAATGAGGAAAAAACGATAATTCTAATTTGTTATTTTTTAACCAAGCTCCTACCACATAATAAAATTATAACTAGAGAAAAAGATATGATAAAGTGCCATGATTGACTTATCGTATCTTGTTGACTCACTAAATAATAATTTAAAACATAATATAATAATTTATCATATCTTATCTATTTTATTCTATACACCAAATAGGTCCTTAATGTTTCGATCGAGTCAAATCTTTTGCGTCATTGCCAAAGGAGTAGGAAACCAATAAAACCAAAGCACATGGAAATAGTAGACAGTAGTAGACACATCTAAAAGTCTAAATCCAATTAATTGGTAGGACTCAACCATATATTCTATATTCTATTAATTACATTGGACCCCTGGTGACTAGCTTATCACTGTTTTATAAAGCTGTCATGTAATAACTTCAATCAAATGTCATGTGTGTCTCATGTGTGTATAAATAAACGAAGGTTCCAACTTTTTAACTAACTCATAATTATTGACACGAGATTTAAGCTTCACCACAAATAGCGTTTGAAATATTTTTTTTCTAACCTTTCGTCTATTTTACATGTGTGTGTATATATATGGACACACACATACTAAACGTACAGTTTTTATTCAAAATTGTTTTACACTTCTTTAACATATTCATGTCGATATTATGAATAGGGGTCAATGAAGGAGAATAATAAATAAGTCATTATATAAGTAATTGTTAAAGTAAATATAACCCCCGAATACAAAATTCACTACTTAAGTCGGGCAGAATTAACTTATATGATTGCCTACTTAAATAAAATATTTAACCAGAACACGAGTACTGTAAATTAGGAGAAAGTCAATATATACTCTACCTCAATGATAATATAGAATGATAATCAAAAAGTTATCTTAAATATCAGCAGGAGAGGTAACTTTCGGTTCAACTGCACACAGTGGCATTCACAACGAGGCATCAAAAACTTCACAATTGGGAATGATTTTGGTCCAAAAGCTGCATAATTATGCGGTAGCCACTAACTATATGGTTGCTTAACAATTTTAATTTAATGCATTGTGCTGGGAAAAACAGTGTGCCCTACACCGGAGATGTGAATTTTCCTCCGGGTGTGGCAGTTTCTGGTTAAGGGAAGTATTTCTGATATGAAAGTTCGCACCTGGGGCTGAAGAATTCACACCAGGGTGTTATGCACAACTGTGTACGACACTGGATTAAAAATATGCATTTTCCTACTTGGGTTTGACGGTTTCACACCTGTGATGTGAAATTTTTCACTACTGTGGTCAGCTCTGGTTTGGAAGTATGCACTTTTGTGGGTTGATCTGATTATTTCACACCCTTGGTGTGAATTTTTTTCACAACCGTGAATCGTTCTAGATTGGAATTCAGCGGTTGCGTTCTTCCATCTGATAGTTTCACATTAGGGACGTGATTTTTTCACAACTGTGATCAGCTCTAGATTGGAAGTCTATATTTTCATGGGTGGGTCAACCGGTTCCACACCTGCGGTGTGAATTTTTTTTTTGTTTTCAATTTGTACACCCAACAAATTTGGATAATCTTGTATTTATATTTCGTACTTAAATTTGGTCATATCTTGTGTTCTGATTTAGTATTATCTTTTCAGTAATCTTTTTTGCTTATAGAAAAAGTTATGGAACTCAAATTTTGATCTTACAAGAGCGACGTTGATGATCTATTTCATTGGCTAGAAATTGTTATATAAACAACGATACACACGATTATTGAGGATTCTGCGTTTAATTGCTGTCCTACAATTTTCCCAAATTAATTGCCTTTGTTTGAATTGTATTGCAAGCACATGCTTCATGTAAATATGATAGGGATAGCCAACTAATTAATATGTTGACGTGTTGAGAAGAATACCTACATATAGTAGGTTCGATGTCCCTTAACTTTTTCATCATTTATTACGGCTTCATCTAAATATTACTCCTACTAGTTTGATACTCCTATAATTTTATAATTTTAAGGGTTCATTTAATTTTGGAAAACTTGAAACTTTTCCAGCAATGGGAAAGTGTCTTTTTACTTACTATTGTAAGTTTTCCTGTTAATTAGTATTTGCAGTTACCTCCCCATCAGACTTAGAAATTAGGTGAGGTAGTAGTATATATACACACAGTACAAATACACATAGTATAAATACACAATTTAATCGAAATACACATTTTAATCCGTAAAAATGTTTATTTACGTTATCCCTCCTCTACCCTTTCCTCCTTCGTCCCTTTCCTTGTGTTTTGGAATGCTCTGTAACATACCTTTTCGAAATACAAATTATGTCCTTCTCTAACCATGTACTGAGGACTCCCCACCATCTGTGATAGGCGAAATAGATTAGATCTGGGGAGAAAGTTATGGACTTGTCCACACTGGATGGTATGTTCATATCAATTTATTTCCCATCTTAGAAGTTCTCTTTATCTCAACAACTAGAACAGGGGGTGTTTTAATCAAGCAAAATTTAGTGAACAACGATGAGAAGCAAGAAGATTTGGAAGTTGGTTTCTTGGAAAAGATATTCACTGTATCGGTGGTCTTCGTCAAAGCCAATTTTCCAAAATTGCTTTACAGGCATAATCATCATATAACCCCAATCAAAACACCAGAAGTTGAGACATCAAATCCAGGAATGATAGTCATTACCTAGAGTTGAAGCACCTGTGATACAAATCTAGAAATGTTAAAGGGGCCAGAATATAATTAGAAATTCATTCAAATTACACAGTTAGGGTTTACCGAACAAAACCTTTGTATTAAGATGAAGAGCACAAAATGTGAACAATCAATTGGAGAAGTATCTTTCTATCTACAATGAAGATTGCAAGCTCTTTGAATAATCTCTCCATTTGCCCTCTCTGTTGATTTGAAAACCCAAACGAAGAAAACTAAAAACAACGAAGGAGCGAAAGAATATATATCTTTTCTAGCAAACACACAATGGCGGCGACGGTAGTGAACGGAAGCAGCGGCAGCGAACGGAGCCAGTGACGGCGAACGGCGGCGATGATACGGCGATGACAATGAACAATGTCGGCAACTGTGGCAGAACGGAAGAAGAAATTGATGGAACTGTAGCGGCTCTGGAAACGAATGTTGAAGACTCCACAAGGGAGAATCGGAGATAGGGTTCTTCAATAATGTTTCGAAAATACCAGAAGAGTACCTACATAAAGTATATATGTATGCAGTACTGTTTTTGAAAAATGCAAATAACAAAACTATTTCAGACCCCTTTTTGAAAATAATGGTAACTTTACTTAGAATTGGCTATTCAGGTAACCTGTATTCGATCACATCCGTCCCTTTAAAAGTAATCCCAATCAACGGTACAAACCTCACTTTCCCATTGCTGGGAAAGTTTTTTCCTTTCTCAAATTAAATGGACCCTAATTTTAAATATATTTTTTGAAATGATACTACTACAAAAGCAACAGGGTTCGTAGAAAATCGCGAACATATTGATCATGATTTGGCAATAATTACAGTCTTGATTTGTGGAAAAGCATTTTTTTCGGTTGGACGTGGAAAAGCTAGGAGCTTCTAGTTTCTCCTTTTTTTTTTTATAAATGTTGTCATCTCCTAAAATGTAGTGTTCACCAAAAAAATCTCCTAAAATGTAGTATTAGACCCTTTTGCTAATAAGATGTTTAAAGGGATTAATTAGTTCCGATTACGCATAAGGATTGGAGTATCACTTATACTCCTTTAATTTCCAATATATTTTTTCTTATAAAAAAACTAAATCAGTGAAAGCGTCAATTCATGCGCGTGATTTATTAGTTCAAGCCGTTATTTATATTTTTTTTTGGTTACAAGCCGTTATTTATATTTTAAATATTACATAATACTTCAAGTGTAATAAGCTAACATAAAATAATAAGAAATCAAAGTATATATGTCAAAATTATAAAAATAACATTTAAAAACTTTTTATATGTTTTATAAGATAAAAAATTGATAATTATAGGCTAAATAATAATAATATTATGTCCGTACTCATATATGTGTGCGTCTTAAAAATATTTTAAATAAAATAAAATATTATGTAGCATCACTGTTTTATTAAAAAACAGTTCAAACCAATTTTATGACACCAACGTTACTTTAGTCAGAGTTATTAAAAAAAACCAATTTTATGACACCAATTTTGTACCAGGTTGGCTAGTAGTATTTTTTGATTGTTCGTACCAAACTACCAATGTCTAATCGACGGATTTGGATCCTCTACAACACTATTTCTCTAGGTTCTGTCTAGCATGGATGAACGCTTAAATGGTCCACCGGTGTACCTAGGGATGGAAATAGGCCAGACCGCTCGACAGGGACCTATGGCTCAGCCTACATCAGGCCCAGGCCAGGCCAGACTTTTTCATGAAATATATCAGGTCAAGGCTTTTTTCAAGCCTATTTAGCTAAAAAGGTCAGGCCTAGGCCATCTAAAAAGCCTTTTAAGTCTAACAGGCCGGCCTATTTAAGTAGACATCGATATAATTTTTTATAATATTATCATTATATTAGATTTTTTTATAATATATTAAAATTATATACTTATTTACATTTTAAATATTTAAACACATGTTGATCTACACAAATAATCAAGTTTATAAAGCTTATTGAAGGATAAAGTTGTGATTTATTTAGAGGTTTTATCACAAAAATATTTCATTCTTATTCGCCCTTATGTCTCTATCATAAATAAGACTGAATTTAATTGTCATATTTTATAATTTGTTATACATAGCGATTTTCTTCATTAGCCTATTTAGGAGTAGGTTAGACTACTTTTTTTTCAGTTGAAGGTCGGACAACTTATTTGAATGCCTTATTAGGAATCGGGCCTTTAAATAGGCTAAAAGGCCAAATCAGGCTTTTAAAAAAGTTAGGCCAGGCTTAAAAAAAAGCCTTTGACAGGTAACAGGTCAGACTTAGGCTTTGGAATTTTTAGACAGGCCAAGCCTATTTAGGCAAAGCCCAACCCAGCCCAGCCTACTTCCATCCCTAGGTGTACCAATAAAATATACCGTTGGATAAAAATCAATGGTTCAGATTTGATAGAAACAAAAGTGAGAACACATATATTTTCTCTCATACAATTCTGCCCCAAACCCGACGCACCTCTGCAAACTTCCACATTAGCTTCCCCCAAATGGTTGCACCCCAAACCGCAGCCATCGAGCCTGGACATGGTGAGCAAGGAGTCCATGGCGGGGCCGCGTGAGATACGACAAGTCCACGACGACACGAGGAAAGGTTACAGGCGCTGCGGCGGGATGCAGCAGCTTCCACTGCCACTGTGGTCACCCCGAGGCACCGTGGCGATCCGTCGTGGGCAGCACAACACTATAGAATCACCACCACCACCATCTTCTAGAGGCATCCGCCGGCGACGAGCATGTGGCCGGAGGAGGGGATTGCGGCAAAGGCGAAGGGGACATCATAGGGGCGCGGTGATCCTAGGAGAAGTCAAGGAAATTGAATCGGAAGGTGGAGGAAGAGGGAGAGGGAGAGGATCGATCCATGGTCCTACGAACCAACCGCTCCACGTGGCAGTGGCACTGCTTCCCCTTAAGGGAGTTCAAACGGTTCAGCTTCTTCTCGTGGGGTTTCTCAAAGTTGGTTGCGTTTGTGGTCAAAGATGGTTTTGCGTTTGCGCGGTGGTCGTTGGGGGCTCGGGGGGTTTGTTGTCGAGGTCCTCTGCTCTCCACTCTCCCCATGGTGCCATGACAGTGTAGATCTGGCGGTGGGTGGGTGCTCTGCGAGGAAGTCGTCCATGGTGGTGTTGTCGACGGTGAACTGGAATGGACGAAAGAGTAAACCGGCGAGAGGTTGAGGTTGGGGATGGGTTGGGAATCGATCCTATATAGACATGTGTAGTGTTCTCATTTTATTTCTGACTAATCTGGTCTCTTAATTTTTTCCTAACAGATCTAATGGTTAATATTTAATGGTCCAGCGGTGGACTATATGTTATACATCCCCACGCTAGCCGCCACCATTTCTCTATATCTCTCTCCATCCTCTCTTCTTTATTTTCTCATTTGTCTTTTCTCTTCTCTCTCCTATCAGTGTCACTCTCATATTTCCTGCTGCAGCCTGCAGGGACAAGCATTGCTGTAGTGTAGACAATCCATTTGCCTAATCGATTCACCGATTTTTTGGTTACCAGCAGTGAAGTCATCCAATTTTTTCAACTGTGCTAAAAAATACTTGTAAAGGAATCAGAAAACAAAAAAAAAATATTTAATAAAAAACATACATATTTAATATATTTAAAATTTTAATTTTTTATTTAGAATTATTATTTTTAAATATTAAAAAATGACTTAAACATATTTGTCTTTATGAATCAAATGATCTATCATATATAGAAAGCCATTTCATTTCAGAATCTTTTCCTGTTAACCAAATTTATAAATTATTTGATATATATATATATATATATATATATATATATTATAATATCAGTAAAGGATTACAGGTCACATTTCTCTTGTTATGAATAAAACAAATAATATTTAAGATCAAAAAAATAAAAACAAATAATATGGTTTTTTTTTTTGCAACTTTTGAATAGTCAACGTTAGTATGTTCTTTCCTAGCAGCGAGCTAGTCAGCCACACGACCCAAATGCGGACCCCTACAATTTTGAGAGGCCAAAAGAAAATGAAACCATGGACCTTACGGATTCAACAAATTAAACCAAGATATATTATGTTTCCCAATTTAAAAAGAAAAAAAAGAGGAAACATGTCTTTAGATAGAAGTTGTAAGGTGTTTGATGTCGTCCTTCTTTTGTTTTTATTATGAAATTATTGACCTATGCTTCTTTTGCTTGTTTCTAGCAATGATTTTTTTTCACCATGTTATTTGTGCGATATATCCATCAATTTTGTTGATCACTAATTTTCGTCAAAGAATTTAGCTGATCAGTTTTAATGAAGTCTCTCCTCTCAATCACGTTTTTCTATCTACAAGGTCCGAATTCGAGACTTTGTTTAAGGGACCTGAGCCCAATTCCACTCGAACCAACGTAATATTGGTTTCTGGCAAAGACTTAATTTAGTTTGTTGTTTTTAAAATGGTTAAATATTTCTTTAGTCATTCTATATAAGATAAAATCCACTTTTAGAATTTTAATTTAAATATTTTATTTTAGTTTCTCATTTTTTAAAATAGGTCACATATAGTCATTGTTGAGGATATTTGACCCATTCATGGACTATAAATGGCATATTTCAGAAAATAAGACATCTTAAAATTGGATGAGCGAAAACAAATTTTGTCCTATTTAAAGGGATTAAAAACCTGTCTGGGTCCTCTGCAGCCGAGGTAGTAAGAAAGTGGAAAAAAAATATCACATGCGATAAAAAAATAAGAGAGAGATAGATACAAAAATTCCTTTGCAGCGGCTGTAGAGGATTCAGACCCATTAAAAACATATCTAACCCTTTTTAAAATATCTGTCCACAAAAAGAACTTTAAAAAAAGAATGAAAAAAACCTTTCACGGTTATCAACATGGGTCAATTGAATTCACAATATTTTCAACACGTGAAACTGTTATTACTAAATACTATGCACTAGTTAGTCTTACTCAATTAATATTGTTGATTAGGTGAGGGCGTGGTACCTGCAGCCTCATGCTCTGCTCTCTCTATATATTGAAGACTCTCATCTGCACACTTTCTCATAGCTATACTCATCAACATCATCTTCTATTGCTTCACTAGAAAAAAATGGCACACCAATATCCTTCTCGTACTTACCATTCTTTCTCTTCTTCATCATCATCATCATCAACCAATGTTGTTATATTGGGTTTGTTCCTGCTTCTAATTACAGGGACCACTTCGGCTCACCAACTCTATGAGAACTTCTATTCTGAGAAATGTCCAAAGGTTTTTAACACCGTGAAATCTGTTGTTAAATCTGCTGTGGCCAAAGAGCGTCGCATAGGAGCATCTATCCTTCGCCTCTTCTTCCATGACTGCTTTGTTGATGTAATTAATATTTAATTCATTCCTAAAACTAAAGAATATAATAAGGAATTATTTTTTTTTTATTATTGAAGTGTTTTTTTAAAAACTAATGAGTTAAAATCAATGTATTTCCATCTTAGTCAAACATGTGTTTGTTTCAAAACTTGCTTTCGAAAACCAAAAAATTGAAAACTTGCAATGCTTCTCTCTATATATAATTCACTTTGTTGCATGCATGATGCTGCTTAATTGGAAACAGGGGTGTGATGGGTCATTACTACTTGATGACACTTCATCCTTCAGGGGAGAGAAAACTGCAGCTGCCAACAACAATTCCGTGAGAGGTTTTGAAGTAATTGATGCCATCAAGTCTAAGGTGGAAGCAATATGCCCCGGTGTTGTGTCCTGTGCTGATATCTTGGCCATTGCTTCTCGTGACTCTGTTGTCATTGTGAGTTCAAAACCAACCTCCTGCTAATTAATTAACACTTCATTTCAGCAACATCTTTTCCAACACTAATAATTAGTCTGTGTATCCGTACAAAATGCCGAATTTTGTACTAATCTTTTTCTAATATTAACATTAAATAAAAATTTATGAATAAAACAATTTGTGAAAAATAAAAAGACATGAAAAGTGATAACATGTGTCGCAGTTAGGACCTACTTTCTTATATAATTGATCTTCTAAACATAAATTGGCAATTATTTTGTTTCCTGACATAAGGGTCCTTTATTCTATTGGTTAATTTATTTTGTTGTGTTTTGCAGCTTGGAGGGCCATTTTGGAAGGTAAAACTTGGAAGGAGGGATTCGAGAACAGCCAACTTCACTGCAGCAAACACAGGTGTGATTCCACCTCCCACTTCTAACCTCACCAACCTTATCTCCACGTTTCGAGCTCAGGGGCTTTCTGTCAAGGACATGGTTGCCTTATCTGGTATTTCCCTGATCTTTTTCTGATTCCACAGTACATCTCTCTTCTATTATTTGAAGCAATCATTAACCCTTTTGTCTGTGTTCGGGTGACACGTTTTAATTATGGTATATTGCATATATAAGAACGGTTTTTTCCCTAATAAAGTTCATAGGGACATAAGGTGGTCCAGGATGTGACACTATACCTAAACATTGCAATATTGCATGGAGTGCTTTTTTTTAAGCCTAGCTAAAGTCGTGTCATACCATAACAAAGCGTAAAGTCATGCAATTAAGCAAAGGGAAAGTCATGATTAACCAATTGGGAAAATGTGTCTACGATCAGTAATGTTTCAATGTCTGGGAAAATAAATTAAACCACCAATTCATATTTCATGTAGAAATACTCCGTTGAGAGAGGAGAGTATCTTGTGTACATTTAATTTGTATATTAGATAAAAGTAAATACATAATTATATAACATTGTTGACCATTCCATTATGAGATTGAATCCTATCAACAGCAAATCAATCACCAATTTTACTGTGCCCAAATTATATATATTATTACCATGTGTAACAAAAAAAATTGCACAAATCAAGTAATAATGACACACGTTGACTGCAGAGACAACTCCCCTACTAAACTCTATGGATATCACACACGTGGACAGAAATCATCTGTGATTCTAGTCCCTTCCCTGCAGTCCAATATAATAGAGGTAGTTCATAAACACAGAGAGAGAAAGTTAATTTAAAAGAAAGAGAAAAATTCAAAAGTATTTCTATATATGTTTTTATATATTGAAAAGATAGAGAACAAAAGTATAAAGAAAAGGGTAATAATAATATTGAATGATTTTCTATTCATGATGGTGATGGTGATGGTGATGGTGTTTTTGTGTGTGGTTTCAGGAGCTCACACAATTGGGAAAGCAAGGTGCACTAGTTTCAGAAGTCGCATATACAATGAAAGCAACATTGACAGTACATTTGCCAAGGCAAGGCAGAGGAACTGTCCAAGGACAAGTGGCTCAGGAGACAACAATCTAGCAAACCTAGACTTCAGAACCCCTACTCATTTTGACAACAACTACTACAAGAACCTCATCATCAAAAGGGGCCTCCTCCATTCTGATCAGGTTCTCCTCAACGGTGGTGGATCTACTGATTCACTTGTTAGAACTTACAGCAAGAATGATGAGGCCTTCAATTCTGACTTTGTTACTGCAATGATTAGGATGGGAAATAACAAGCCCTTAACTGGGAAACATGGGGAGATTAGGAAGAACTGCAGGAGAGTGAATTAGAAAAAGAGACACATAATTCTATCATGTTGTAAATTAAGTTGTACGTAGTATCTTCCAAAAGTGGGGGAAGTAATTAATGTTTGGTGGAACGCTCTAGCTGTTCCACGTGGCTTGGAAATTAATTCTGAATTGTTTGTTCAGTTCAAGTTAATTTGTACTGATGTAATTGTGTCACTGTATGAAATAAATTATGAGGTGTGTTGCTTTATGTAATGTACCAAGTGGAACGCACCTTTGGTTTGCATTTGCAGAATTGCAGTCTGTCAGATGGGTACAAACAATTAACACAGTTCAGTTAGAAGTTTGGTGAGTGTAACTAAAGACCTTTCATTTTGCGTCCATGAACGAATTATTTCTCTTTGTCGATAAATTATCTAGCTTATATACTTTGAAAAACACGACAATGTATGTATGTATATCTTCAATTTTTAACCATAAACTAAAAATGTGTTCTTATTGTAAATATTGGATCAGATTCGGCCTAGGAACAAGAATATTTTAAAATCTAAAACAGAATTAAAAGTCTTTATTTTATTTATTTGAAGCCATTTATTTACTCTTCTTAATTTAATTTGGAATCTCAAATATAATTTGGTGAAAAACACTGGATGCTAAATTAAATCAAAATTGATTTTCTGACCAAATAAGTATAACCATGTTTTGGAACTAACTGAAGGAACTAATTATAGCTTGATTTTTTTTTATGCATAATTATAGCTTGATTTTCTAGTTTTCCACTCGCTGAATGTCAACAAATTTTGCCTGTGTGGCTGTGTCGGCTTTGAATGAGATAATTATACCAACACTAGAGTTTGTCATCCAATTACAATCACATCCCTCACAAGTCGTAATCACAGATGTACGGAATCCACTAGCCCAATGATAAATGAATCTTGATATGTCGTTTGATTCTCACAACTCATTTTACAAGCTTTTTTTCACGACATTTTGATATCGTCGTAATCTTTGTTAATACCATCACCAGTTATTGTGAGTGTTGAAAAAATTGAACCGAACCAAGGGAACCAATTATTTGATTCCATTCCTAACTGATCTGACTAGACTTACAAAAACAAGTTTATAAACTTTTTTTTAAATCAACAAAAGTGATTATTTCTTTAAAAAATGATTTTTTACATAAAATATGAAACAAATACACTCTTAATCTTCTAGGCTGAACCAAATCATGAAACAAACACAAGGGGCTAGTTAATATGACTTACTTATAACTATAGGTAAGATTTTATGACGTGTATTGTTTGTTTATGATACATTGATGGGAATTAAAATGCAACAAATCAGGATTTAATGAAACTAATGGGCTACTGATTTGGTTTGTCAGTTCCAAAAGTTTACATTGTACAACAAAATTTATTAAACCTACGGATCAATCGAACTACAAATACCCTAGGGAAAAGGGGTGGAAGAGTTAAAATCATTGGGCAAACTTGTATCTTCTATACATTCTGTTTCTGTTTCATCGCAACAAAATACATTGTAACATCAACAGCAATACTATAATGCAATTGAATTATCATGGGGAAATGAATAATAGAACAGCAAGAACCGCATCTACATGCGTGATCAATCACCAGTTGGACATTTGATGCCATGTTTTCTTCAAAATCATCCACGCACGAACACAAGACCCAGATCCCTATCTCATTGAAAGGGGCAAATTTTATTTGTCCACAACCATCATACCCTAGCACCGCAACAAAAACTAGAACTTTTTTTTTTGGTTAAAACAAAAGCTAGACTTACATGTATAACTTTCTTACATCATCGAAAGGTTTTTCACAAGAGGACACAATCAATCCTCCATAAATATTTTTCCCCTTTACAAGCAAGTGAAAACAATACAAATCACCTTTACACACATTATTTGCAGTTTTGCACCATGTAATGTATAAATTAGAGACGTTCTATAGGAGTTAATACAAAACCTTTGGGTAGCACCAACGGCTGGGAATTCAAAATCAGCCCCTCCCAGCATTCCCATGTCTTTGACTTCTAAATTGATTAAGGAGAGCTTGGGCCTAAACAGAGAACAAAATCCATCACGACTTTTTTGTAAGAATAGAAAAAGAATAAAAAGCAACTGAAATATGAAATTGCAAAGAAAGAACCGTACCTTTTCTTTGGCCCTTGGGGTGCCTGACTGTGATAAAGCTACTAATGGTGGGACAGCTCCTTGTTGGAGCACCATGCTTAAGAATCTGTTACTTTGTAAGCACAGATGTAGAAGAGCTGCTGCTGCATTCTCCTTTCCTCTAGCAGAACCCAACTCAACAACCTCAACTAGAACAGGAATCCCACCTTCCTGACCAATTGCATTTCTTCCTTCTTGAATCGTGGCAAGGTTTGCTAAGACAGCCACTGCCTTGTCAACCATTCCAGCTGCTGGGTCCATTAACTCCACAAGGTGCTTCACAGCACCAGCTTGCACAATCCGATTCTTGTTTTCATGAAATATTGACAAATTAAACAAAGCAGTGGCAGCATCTTTTTTACCCCTTGGAGTTCCATTCCCTAACAAATCTACAAGTGGTCTAATTGCCCCAGACCTCCCTATGTTAATCTTGTTTTCCTCAATCACCGATAAGCTGAAAAGAGTGGCAGCTGAATTCTCCTTGGCTTCTGGGCTCCCAGTCTCAAGCACGTGAATCAGAGGCTCAATTGCACCAGCATTTGCAATTGCAGTCTTGTTGTTATCATTGATTGACAAATTGAGAAGTGCTGTAACAGCATTTTCCTGGATCTTTGTATCAGCTGACCGAAGTAAGTCAACTAATATGCTAATGGCTCCACAATTTGCAATTGCAATTCGATTATCCATATTGTGCTTAGCAAGAAGGCGGAGTTCTGCAGTTGCCTCTCTCTGAGTATCAAGATCAGAGCTCCTCAAGCCCTCAACTAAACTCCGAACCTTGGCTTCAATACCAGACAGATCAGCTCTTGTTTCAATAGCAGAAGAAGATACTATCCTAGGAACAAGCCTTTCTGACGGCCTCCTCCATATAGCTTGGCTTCGAGACCTTGTCTCCATCAATCGGGGTGGGAACTCAGGTTCTCTATGCGTTGATGGCATGGCAGCAGTACCAGCAGCATCTGGCTCTGGATTTAATTCACCAGAAGTGTCTCTACTGTAGCCTGGACTTGCTGACAGCTGAGAAGCATTGGTGTCATCACCTTGTGTTTCTTGAAAATTTGCACCAGAAAATGCACCGGAATCAGATACAGCTCTAACGTGAGTTTGAGATTGTTCAGAGCTGAAGGCACTGGAAGATTCCCTTCTAGATGGTGACATTGATGGTTGGCCAACTGAATCGATACTGCTTTCATCTGAGCTACCAGACCTGTCATCTAAAACTGTGGGTGACGTTCTTGCAAGATCCATATATTGCCCATTAACAATGCCACTCAAGGAACCTTCTGATGTCGAACGGGGATGCACAGGTGATGTTCCTTCTCGCTGGATTCCACCAGAAGAAGTTATGTTATTAGCTGGTGAACTAAAAGAACGAGAACGTGCCGACTCAGGTGAGGATGGCAGGTTGCTCCTGGAATGTGGAAAAACAGGAGACTCCCTGGTTGTACCAGACTCCCTGGAATGAAGGACAGGTGCTTGATTTAAACTTGTTGACTTCGTGGGATCAACCAGTTTCACATTGTTTGATTCACACCAGTTTGCAATCAGTGCCTTTACAGTGTAGTTAGGGATGAGGTTGGTGTGACCCAGAGTCTGGTGTGTCTTTGGACAAACAGTAAGCCCGAGATCAATCCAGTTCTTGATAAAAGCCCGCTCATAGGTTTGCCCTGAGGCCACGATCACTGGATCAGTCATCAACTCCAAAGAAAGAGGACAGCAAAAATCAGCAGGTACTGGAACTGGGCTGCAACTCTGGGCTTGCTTAAGCATAACAAGACGCTCATGCATGCGTGTTACAACAGATATCATTTGATCAATGTATTCAGCTTCTGCAGTCTTTTCGGATTGTTCAGCATTCTCCTTCAACTTTTCTAGGGCCACAGCCTCAATCAGAACCTCCTGATTAGATCTTAGGTCCAGGCTATCAGCAATTTTTGCCAGGATCTCTGAACTGGGTCCTACACCATCCAGTAGTTCTGTAATAGCTTCCTTTATGACTGATGAGGTTTCTTCATGTCCCAAAAGCTTAAGTTTCAGAACACAGTGCTGCAATTTTTACATAGATATTATACATCCATAGCTTATTTCCATATAAATCCAATTGAATGGGGAATCTTACATTAACTATTAGATTAATAGAATATTTTACCTCTAAATGTTCAGAACTCAATTCATCATGGGAACATTGCTGAGAAGACTTCAGCTGCTGCAAAACCTTGAGACCTGAAGTCTGAATCGTAGATATCAAGGGTTCAACTTGCATAACCTAGTGATCAAGAAAGAGAAAGTAATGAGCAGAAACATCCATGAGCAATTTGTCTTCTCATACAGGTTAAAGGAATTTAGAAGAAACACAGACATTCTAAATTAACCAAAACAATGACACATGAAATCTTCTTTCGATAATAAGAGAGTTCATAGTTCACACAAATATTTGACAGGTGAAAACTAAGCAACATAGGATAATAAGAACTGTATGCATCCAAAAGGCCATATGCAATAGATAAGGATTTTTTTTTGTGTGGATAAAAGTAATAGAAAAGGAATTAGACAAGGCAGACAATTAAGTATGATCATGTGGAAAACTAAACCAAGATATGAAGTTTATGTAAGTTGCAATCTTAAATGTTGCTCTTCTGGATATGCTAACTACAATGCTAGAGGTACACATTTTCAAAGATAACAATTATTTATTTTTTCAAACATATGATAGAAATGATGATGCAAGACCATGACCAAAACTGAAGAAAGATGATGAAATAATAAGAATACAAATTCTTATAAAAAATAAAAATAATATCGCTGCAGTTTGAATGCAACAAGCAAGCTACCATGTGATCACATCCATCATCACCACATGGTCCACATCTTCTCCATTTATCACAAATAATATTAGCACCATGTGTCTTTCGAATTATTAGGATCCTGAACCTTTAATTCTCCAAAAGTAAAACTTCTAATTATAAAAAGTAAACTAACTTGAAAAAGGAATTATAATATAGGTGCATAGCAAGCACAAAAAAGCATTGATTAAGTAGAAAGTGAAACACTATGAGGTACTGCTGACAGGAGAGTTGTGAGAGCACCAGGGAGATAGAAGATGACAAAATACACCAATGCTATCATAAGTTCATAATTGTGTTCCTCTATAGCATGATTTCCTCGCAAACCACAAAAGATATTATTGAAGACATATTTATCCTAAAACTTCATATGCATATAGACAAGGACAACAACCCCATAATTTTTTGCTCAGATCATTTTAGTTTAAATTAACAACTAAGATAAATATGTCTTGTAAGAGTGAAGAGATTATGAGACTTACAAAGTAAACTTTGCTGGACAATAGGTGCCAATTCTCAACATGCTCCTTTAATTCATCAACAGCATGACCAAGTTCTTCGAATATCTTACTGAGCACTTCATCAGAGGCTAACTCAGAATTAACAATCACATCAATGATCGGCTTCAACAACTTAAGAATCTCCTCTGCCTTCTGGTAATACTTTGAGACTGGTTCTGAGTTCATGTTTCCAGAAAATGATAAATGCAAAAATGAGGATATGCTGTCAACAAGCATTTTCAACAATGATATCTCCATAACACCTGCATCAAAAAAATACTGATAATAACCTGCATATAGATCCAATAAAGACGGAATAAATATCTCCCAATCTGTAATTCAATGGTTACATCGTTCTTAATTAATTTCTAGAAGGCAAATTGAGTATGACATCATGGAATCTGGCTCCTCTAAAGTGAATTAATCACTTCAGAGGAAAAAAGTGAAAAAGTTATTATAACCATTAAACAAAAAATCAATGATTATTATTGCGATTATATGTAAGTGTTCACATCTATAACAGCCCCGGCTAGTACTTCAAAGCCAGATTGCCAGCTGAGTCAAGTGAAAGCAGTCTAGGTTCAACTGAACACCCCCAAAATCAGTTTAAGAAAGACAAACGGCTCAAGTCAAATCAAGTCAAGTTTATCAAATCAAACACAACTACAGTTAAGTTTGTTCCACAGGACCTGCAATCAGTTTCCTTGAAACAACTGAAACTCCTTGATCCAAAAGGAGCCACTTGGAGCTGATCCAGCTCAAAAAAAAACCTGAACTCAGTTCAGACCACAAACAAATCACAGCTTCTTTAACGCTTAACCGCTAACTAATTCTCAAACACTCGTGCTGTTTTTTTTTCCTCTTCCTGCTCTTACAACAATGCAAAAACGAATAATTGCAGTTTCAAAATCACACGAGCAAATTAAGGTCAATAAACCAACACAAAAAACCAAAAAGGAAAAAGGGAAAAGAGACAAAGGAAAAATCCACGTTCGGTCAAAGTTGGAATTTCGATAAAATTTTAATCAAACATGGAGTTTACCAATGGAGTAAAAGCTGATGCTGCTATCTGCAGGACTCTGTTCGATTCGCCAAAGTGAGTGAAACGACGAACTGCAAATGAATGGTTTCTTCTTTCTTCTTCTTCTTAGTTCGTCTTCTTTGGCTGCCGGCGAAGAGGGTGGTGCCGCCGGCTAAGGAGTATTGAGGCTTGGTTTTCAGGCCGGCGACGGTGGCGATCCACCGGAGGAGGGGGAATAGGTGTTTAGGGCAAGCTTCTCAGAGAATTTGGAAATTTCGAGACTGTGTTACTTCTCGGGTTTTTTATTTCTTAAAACCCAATTTCTCTCTAGTTTCTCTCTAGATGGTTTTTTCGTTTAGAACTCCAAATTCGATATTAGTTTTTTAATTGATTGTTTAATTGTGATTAGATTAACTTGATGACATGATTATATGACTAACGAATAAACGATAAATACTATATGCGCGGTAAATTCCAGCGCAAATTCCTTGGACAAGAATCAAATTTTTTTGGGTTAAATCTGTTAATGGTATCTCATTTTTTTAGTAATTTTAATTTTTAGTCCCTAAAAAATAAAACATATTTTTTAGTTTATCGTTTTTGAAAATGTATCACTTTTAGTCTCTAAGGGTATATTTTAAATTTGAAAAATATTTTTTAAATTTATACTTTAATCCCTTCTAAAGCCCGATTCTCACATTACTCCATTTTTCCTTCCGGTCCCCCTCCCCCTTCAGCACCACTACATCTCCAACCACCGTGACCCCCCGTCCCTGCTAGGACCAGTTCTAGCATCCTCCCTCAAAGTCGCCACGAGATGCGGCCTCTCTATCGTTCTCCTCGTGCAGTCACAGTAACCGCCTCCTTCCCGTCGTTGTGTGTGGTTCGTCCCTTTTGGCCGTGTGAAGCTTCCCTTCTTGGCCGCCCGGAGCTCCTCTCATTGCTGCCTCTCCTTTATGGCCTCTGTTCATCGAAGGAGGGAAAGGAGAAGAAAAAAGTGGTTAAGATTTGAGAGGACTCAAAATATAAATTTATAAAATACTTTTTAAATTTGAAATAATGTCTCAGTGATTAAACGTGATATATTTTTAAAAAACAATGGATCTAGTGATATACACTGTTATGAGGTTGCTAGATGAATAAGATTTTCTAAGTATTTGAATTTACATAATCATAGTTTGAAGATTGTAACATCTTTAGCATTATTTGGTTAATATTCTAATCATATAATGCAAAATATAAGGAATAATTTCACTATAATATCAAAATTATCTCCAACAAAATTAGTATACCAAAAGACTATTTTAGTATATGTTTGGGTTTTGCTTGATTTGACACAAGGATTGAATAACCGTGGATCTATACGGAATCACACTTTTGGGAATGAGATTGAGGAGTTTTAAGTTTTTCTAAACCTCGAGTATTAGTCTTGAAATCATCTCATATGGTTGAAGTCGTGAAAATAATAAGGGTATTATTGGGACCAAATGTCATAATTACGACGGTTTACCAAAACAAAAGATAAAAGACTAATTTATTTATCTTAAAAGGATCCCATTGAGGTTTACTCTCATAACTGATCCAAAGGTTTGAAGTCATTTAGATATTTGTGGGGCAAAAAAAACCTAATTACGGTGGTTAAAATAAAATAAAATATTGATTTATTTATCTATAGATCTTATATATATATATATATAGTTTGAGAATGTTGTGACACTATTTTTTAATCCGTGTTTTGGTGCCGTCCCCTCCGAGACTAGTTCAGAGCTGTTTTTCAAGCTTTGGCAACAAAGGTTGAAATTTCAACGCTCTGGTTTTTGAGTTCATACTGCTGTATACCAAAGGGGGTCTTGAAAATTGGTTGCGCACCCAATTTTTTTTGGTCAACCACCATTTAGGAAAATTGAAAATTAGTTCAAGAATTGGATTATCTTTGTCACGGTTAATAAAGAACTGTTTTCATGTTATTATTAAGCCTAAGAAGGTTCTAGTTGGAACGAACGGAGGTGGTTGCCCACTTGGTGGGTGACTTTTGGGCTGGCTAGGCTTCCATTGATTGGCACACAGATTAAACAGGTTGCTCAATACTAGTACTAGTAATTTGACCAAAAAAATAAAAAAATAGTAGTACTAGTAATAATTAAGCATATAATTTTTTTATACGAGTAACAGTGACATTTAAATTTATAATAATTAAGCATGAAAATTTTGGTGTCCCTCTTAAAATGACCTCCCTTTCCCACCCCTGAATAAACCAATCCATTAAACAAAGATTGCTCCAAAAACTTACCGATACTTATTATTTTTTTACTCTTACATTACCATTCTTTATTTTTTTTGATACAATACTCTCACATTACCATTAAATAACCAAATCAATATAAAAATTGATTTAATAATCTAGTAGAAAACTAAGTCATTGTTTTGTTGAATAGATTTTTGTTGTGCTGTAAATGATAAATAAGATTTAAGGTACCAATATAGTAATGTCTCTACATGCCAATTTGTACATTGAAAAATTAATGTTTTGATTTTTTTTTAAAAAATCCAAAATACGGGTTACTCCATTTGACATTCACATAAGATTAAGAAATATTCTGTTTGGGTTTTATATATATAAAAAAAAAGAAATATTCTGATTGGCCTATCAAAAAAAAAATCTCTTTGGGAAAAAAATTAGTAAATAGTCACTTTAGTCCTTAAGAGTGTTATGTGGTGTCACTTTGATCTCTAATAGATATAAATTTGTCACTTTGGTCCTGTCATTAAGAAAATAATTATTTTTAAAGACCAAAAAACCATTTAAGTAATTATTTTTAGAGACTAAAATAACAATAATTAAAATTTTTAAAAACTAAAATAACTGATAATTAAAAATCAAAATAACTAATTCATATTTATCAATAAACAAAATAACACCACCTAATATTCTAAAAAATCAAAGTGGTTGTTTACTAGAAAAAAACTATGTGAACTTATATTAGTTTTTTTTTCTTTTCTTTCTTTTTGTAAATTGCAGAGTGCAAACCAAAACAAAATGAACTCGAACTCTCACTTCACACAGCTGACATCCCAAACCCCCATATCATAACCATGGCCACCAATTTTGCTTCAAGGGCCATTTTCTTATCCCATTCCACCAAGCTCTTCATCTTTCCCTTGAAACCCCCTTCTCCCCATGTTCCCTTCTCTCTCCCTCACCGTTTCACAAGAACCACCTGCACCCTACAACAACAACACCAACACCAACACCAACAACGAGGTCGCAGTGTCGTCGGAATCCTCGAAGAAAGGGGGTTACTCGAGTCCATTACCAGCGATGCTCTCAGAAGCGCTTCTTCAAACGCCATCGATGCACCACCCCTCAAGGTCTACTGCGGATTTGACCCCACTGCCGAGAGCCTCCACTTGGGCAACCTCCTGGGCCTCATTGTTCTCTCCTGGTTCCGCCGTTCCGGCCACAAAGTCGTCGCCTTGATCGGTGGCGCCACCGCACGCGTCGGCGACCCATCTGGCAAGAGCCTCGAAAGGCCCGAGCTTGATGTCGAAGCATTGGAGAGGAACACTGTAAGTATTGAAAAGACCATCAGAACAATCCTGGGTCGTGCGCAAAATCACAATTTGGGTGGTGGTGGTGATGACCCGCTTGATGATGATCCTTCTGTTGTGGTTTTGAACAATTATGATTGGTGGAAGGAGTTTAGTTTGTTGGATTTTCTGAAACGGGTGGGTAGGTATGCCAGGGTGGGTTCAATGATGGCTAAGGAGAGTGTGAGGAAGAGGTTGGAGTCTGAACAAGGGATGAGTTATACTGAGTTCACTTACCAGTTATTGCAGGGCTATGATTTCTTGCACTTGTATAAGAATGAGGGTGTTAGTGTTCAAATTGGAGGCAGTGATCAGTGGGGTAATATAACTGCTGGAACTGAGTTGATTAGGAAGATATTGCAGGTAGAGGGTGCTGCACATGGCTTGACATTTCCACTTTTGTTGAAAAGTGATGGTACAAAATTTGGTAAATCTGAGGATGGTGCAATTTGGTTATCTCCATCCTTGTTATCTCCATACAAGTTTTATCAGTATTTTTTCTCTGTTCCGGATGCCGATGTGATTAGGTTCTTGAAGATTCTTACCTTTTTGGATATTGATGAGATAGTTAAGTTGGAGGAAGAGATGAAGAAACCTGGGTACGTGCCTAATACTGCTCAGCGGAGGCTTGCCGAAGAAGTTACCCGATTTGTTCATGGGGAAGATGGTTTGAGTGAAGCTCTCAGGGCAACTGAAGCATTGAGGCCAGGATCCGAGACAAAATTGGACTGGAAAACTATCGAGGGGATTGCTGAGGATGTCCCGTCTTGTTCTTTAGCTTATGATGAGGTTCTGAATCAGTCATTGGTTGATCTTTCAGTTTCTTCTGGTTTGTTTGACAGCAAATCTGCCGCTCGCCGGTTGTTGAAACAAGGAGGTCTTTACTTGAATAATAGCAGGGTAAATGATGAAAACAAGAGGATTGAGGCTGCAGATATAGTGGATGGCAAAGTTCTCCTTTTATCTGCTGGGAAAAAGAATAAGGTGCTGGTGCGAATAACATGATAGGATTTATTAGATGAGTATTCTTTGGATACTGTTTTGTTTAATTTTGTTGTATGCTTAGTAAACATTTGATTTTGGTGCTACACAGGAGCTTTAAAGTTACCCCATGAAACAAGTACGTTTATTGGGGTAATCCTATTTGTCATCTGCTAGATGTTCCAACATCTAACTGGTGTCATTGTATGCCACTCCCATTTGTTACTTGCTTCCATTTTTAATAAACCTTGCAGGTTGCAGCTGTCTACTGATTTTTTGAATGTCTGTCATTGTAGCACAACAATTGATTTGTAAGACAAAAATTTCTTGATTATGGAATATAGAAGTAGATAATTTGATTAACCAGAGTTGAATTGAGTTATAAATGGCAATAATATTGAGCATAAGTTAGTGAATTCACAATGGTAATCTTAGGTTGGGAATGAGTGGTTGGCTGCAGTGGCCACTTACCAGCAATCTTCACCTTGGATCTAGATCATATTTGATGTTTTGCTACATAATTGATCTTGTTACTTAGACTGTGTTGAAGGCTGGTTAATAAGTCGAAGTTTTGTTGGCTTTGAATGTTGTGACATATCGATTTCAACTTATATGCTTATATGAAAGCAAGAACTATGGCTGGAAGCTTGCATTACGAGGTACTTATTGGTGTAGATTTTTGTTCCCGAACTTGCACCTACTGAAGGACACAGGCCTAATAAAATATATGGCTTTTCTTTTCACTAATCCATTGTACTGTACTTCATTGACATAATGACATTTATTTGTTCTTTCTCTTTCTTTGTACTATTCTTTTTTCTTATTCTTTTAACTTCCTTGCCTGGAATACTACCCAATGCTAGCTTCATCCTTTGTATTGAAAACCCGTCAAACTGTAGTATAGTGAAAACCATTAGATTGATCGTACAAGTGTTCCTTCATTCTCTCTGCTTGTTCTCTCTTTGGATATTCCTTCCTCTACAACGTCTTACTTACATATTGGAATTGCACTCACTGAAGTCAATTCTCACCTTTTTCCACTGCTGAAGTCTCTCTGTACAGATTAGGTCCAGTGTTCTCTTCTAGTTGGCTTCTCTTTGTAGCATTGATATACTGATCTTCTTACTGGAACCATGCCTGAAATCAATAGCTTCTGTCTTCTGGATTAAGCCATGGTTCAAGGTAGTTTCCTTGCATGACATTTATTGGGTTTGCTTGGTTCTGAAATAGATCCTGGTGGCGTACTGATTGTGGAAGTCACAAAGTGGTGGAAGAACGAAATAGATAATGATCTGGTAATTGTTTGGTGACGTTTATTTTTTTACTTGGTTAATGTATAGTCTTCAATCATCCTAGGATTGTGTTGCATCTATTATTTTGCATTTGATTTGTATCATCTGTGGTCTGGAACAACTGATTTGCCTAATTTGCCATAACATCTAGGCATTTTGCTACATATTCGATGTTGAATGTTGAATTTTCAATGCAGAGGATGTCAAAGCTTTTGTGCATTTTGGTTACTTTTCATTCACTCCCATCATTGATTTATGTCAGTTGCTCTAAAATGGATAAGTGGATCACAGATTTTGATGTTTTGGACTTTTGAAAAAAGCGAGGCATTTTGTGTTGTAGCAACGAATACAATACTAATTGAAATTTGAAAATCTTTGCAGCATATTTTTGTGTGTTAAAAACTGGTATAAATCTGTTGACTAAAAAAAAAACTGGTATAAATCTTATAAATTTATTTGCAGATGGTCACAAATTCGGTTGAGCAATGCCAAATTGAATCCTGCTTATTTTAATGAGTTTGTGTATTCCTATGGCGTGGGTATTTGTGTGAACCTTAGCTCCTGAGTAAATACCCCTTTTTTAAAAAAAATACTAAAAATTGCTTACCCAAGGACACGTTTATATATTCCACAATAATAATATTTCTGTTACATTTTACAAATATAATAAGTTACTTTATATAAATGAATCTTTGAAAGTGATAATGTTAAATTTGTAAAATGTAACAGAAATATTATTATTGTGGAATATTCAGTATGCACGTGTATTTCTTAATTAAATAACTAATTAAATAATTTACATACGGAATTCCACACAAATTAAGGATAATACTACTATCATTTCCAGATTCCATTTGCTATCACTAATGCCAATTTTGAATTTTGACAATATTACAAAATATGAAAACTTGAAAATAATAAATAGGAGTATTTTAGTCTAGATTTTATTTAATTATTTCGTAATCTGTGTATCAACACCTTAAACCATCAAAGAAAAAGGATGGAGGAAGTGTCAATAGGTAATGCAAGATTTACCAACTCCTTAACCTACCCCATTATCCGTTTAAGCCTAATTTTATTTTTGTTCATGGCTTGTTTAAGCCTACTTATAGACCTACTTTTCAATAACTTTGTAACTATCTTATGAATAAGTCATACTCTTTCAATTGTAAGTAATCTTGTATGCATGTTATCATACAAAATACCCGTAGGCATATACTCATAACTAAATTAACAAATATGTATCTTTTTTATATTTTTATATTTTTTTATATTTTACTCTTATTCTATATTTTCTTAATATTTTTAATAATATTTTATACATATATATAAACACTTTAACGATGATGTTGGGTATACTATAAGTGATTAATGTGCTACATCTAATGGGGCAAACACCACTAGTACTCGCGTTCAATCCCCAATCATGCAACAATCCGTGGCCAGCCTATATTTACCTCTCACCCGAACTCATATTAGTAGTCCCGGGTCAACTTTCCTCATACGATACCATGGCTATAAACAAAATAATATATAAACACATTAACTTCGTACCAACATACACTCTTCTATACACCTAATCGTACAATAATAAACCAAATATATCTCAACATTTTTACTCACCTATTTCAAGCCCTTTCAGTTACAACATTTATTTTAATTTCGTATATATTAACTTTAAATTTTCTACCTGGTAGTTCACTCACTCCGTACAATCAACGGACATAAGGTGGCATAAAGTTGGACATCTGGGCTCAAACCCCTACTCCCTACTGTCTAACAATTAACGCATTAATTACTAACCAGTTAGTCTATACAAAAATTATTATATTTTACTTTTTAAAATTTATTTTTAATTTCTAAATAACCTTTTTTAAATATTTTAATTCCTACGTTAAATGATTGTTCAAAACAATAATAATTGACTGCTCAAATCACATTTGACTCAACGAAATTAACTTCTTATACGTTAAATGAGTGTTCAAAACAATAATAATTGAATTCTATGCTAAAAGACAAATTTGGGCCACTAAATTAATTTTTAAAAATTTTGGGCCGCAGAATTAATTAACAAAACATTATAGAATTTTACGAATTACTACATACCGTAAACCTACCTGTGCAAATTACTATAACTTGGGTCTAAACCTTCTTAGAAGGTGACCGGTCTCAAATCCTAGCCATTGAATATTTTATTATTTTATCAATGACTGTGGTTAGTAGGTGGCCCACTTCACCATGATGGTGAAGTTTTAGTCCTTGACCACCGTAAATGGCACCGCATTCTACATTCTATTGAATTGAATCAGCACAAATTGCGAACTGTACTATAAATAATAACTCATTCATCGCTCCCTCTCGTATTTTTCACTGCTACTTCCGCGACCGTAATCGTCCAAACACAACGCTCAAAATTCTATTCTCTGAACTCGGTGTGATGGCTCACCTTGGACTCACCAACTCGCTCCCTCTCCACCGCAAGCTCATTCCCCAATCCCATTGCCGCACCTTCTCTTCCCAGTCCCAAATTCTCCTCCTCCTTCACCACCACCACCCTCTCCCCCCGCCTTCATTCTCCAAACCCAAACCCCTTCTCCGGTTCACCCGCCGAACCGCCGCACCGGCTCTCCCCCGGGTCATCGTCGCCGCCTTTGATCAGGCCGAACCGGAACGGCTTCCTCCACCCAATGTCCAAAAGGTACTTGCTCGTGAGAGACGGGGGGGCCATTCAATTCAATGCTTAAATTGAAACAAAACATTTCATTCAAATGGGGATTCGTTTCATTTGGTCGTGTATGATTAGGAGTTAATTTTGAGAATTAAATTTGGGGGTCAGAGTTAATTTGTACAGACAGAAACACTCAGGGGACCAAAGCAACACAAATAACATTTTCGGGTTTGAATTGTAAATATTCCATTTAGTTATGTGTAATTAGTTAATAACTACTAGCGGTGTAAGTAGAGATGTCCAATCATATTTCACCATCTCGTCATATCATAATATTGCTTTCGAAAACCTATTTATATTGTGGCAAGATGAACGGTGATAAGATGATGAAATATGATTAGATATATGTGTAAAACATGTTTATAATGTCTTTCAGTGTGTAGTTATTAAACTGTCAATATTTCTTTTAATTGGAAAAGACAAAATGCCATATACTACATTCGTGTGGCAAGTTTCAATTTTGTGTGCAAGGTGTGTCTGGGTTTTGTTCCCTTTATGGTGAGAAAATGATGAATTTTTTAAGTTGATTGGATTTTAATTTAATGGTGAAAAATTGAGGAAGCTTTTTTTCTTACCTAGAAAGTTTAAAGAACCATTGAGAGATTATATTAGGTGATGCACTTGCATATTTTACTGAGCATGCATGTGTAACAGAAGATAGTCTCTGAAGTGGGTGCTACTAAAGAGTTAATGGAAGCCGTGGTTTGCCCTTGTAGGAGGATTTGCTTGCGAAATCCCAACAGCAAGTTAGTCAGTTAAGGAACAGAATTGTTTTTGGACTTGGCATTGGGATTAGTGTGGGTGGTATTGTATTGGCTGGAGGATGGGTTTTCACGGCTGCCTTGGCTGCAGCTGTCTTTGCCGGCGCACGTGAATATTTTGAATTGGTTCGGAGTCGAGGAATTACAGAAGGAATGACACCACCTCCACGTTATGTGTCACGAGTTTGCTCTGTCATTTGTGCCTTATTGCCATTATATGTCATGTAAGATTGGTTAGTGCGCCTTAATTTTCCATGAGCGTTTACATCTGACAATCTTTAGTATATGTTGCATTTTCCAATTGCTGGCATCATGGCATTTAACAATGAAATTTTAGCATTGTTTGTGTTGCATGTTGAATGCAATTTATTGTTTGGATTTCATGTTACCATCCCAATATATACTCTGTGATGTATATCATAAACTATAAACTATAATGGAAATAAACTCAAAAATGGTAGAGGGATGGATAATTGAACTTGCCTTCTGCACATTTAAAGTCAACAGCAAGCATTTGGGATCCATAACAAAAAAAGTATATACCCCACACAAAGAAAGAAAAACCTTAAATTTATATCTGCATATTCCCTTGAAACTTGTTATCATTTTTTATGCAAAATAATACAACCTAAGACCCAAGATAATTTAACATCGTCTTTTTAAGCCTGTTTTTCTTTCTTGTTTCACCAGAGGAAAAACTTAAGGATGATGAAGTAGTAAGGAATTGTTCTATATGGTAACTTAATTTTTAACTGCAAATTTAGATCAGTTACTTTTCACATCAGGCATTTCTATTGATAATAATAAACTGAAATTATCTCACTTATACATCCATAAACCAGGCATGGAAGATCGATGGATGTTGCTTGCTGATTGATTAGTATTTCTGATTCATGCCAGGTATCGTGGTCACATTGATGTTTCTGTTACTTCTGCTGCTTTTATTTTGGCCATGGCATTACTCTTACAAAGAGGAAGTCCCCGTTTTGCACAGCTAAGCAGTGCCATCTTTGGGCTATTTTATTGTGGATATCTCCCATGCTTTTGGGTTAAGCTTCGATGTGGTCTAGCAGCTCCAGCCTTAAATACAAGTAAGTAATTGACCTTTATAGTTCTGTTTCAATTTTAGCTCTGCCCATTGCGAGGCTGGGGAGGGTCAGATGTATTTCTCTATAATCAATAAAAAGTTACCAAAGCCACCAGTTCTACATGTCATTGCTAGTATATATCTCCGTAATAGTAGTTTTAGATGATGACCTTAGTTTCAGTATATATTTTTCACAAAACTGTTATTAATCAATATGCTATCTGTAACATCTTTAAATACTTTTTTACTAAACAATATTCTGATTGTTATATATCTCTACTGCTTCAATTTTTTCCCCAATATTGTTATGCCACCGTATTTGCTAACTTCATTGATGTATAGAAATTGGAGTATTTCTAATCTAATATTTGCTAACTTCTTCATTTATTATTGAGATCTTTTTATGCTCCCTTTTTCTATGTGGCTTGAATGAGTGTTTGTCCTTAATAGATTATTATTTTGTAGAAATAGGAGCAACATGGCCTGTGCTTCTTGGTGGTCAAGCTCATTGGACAGTTGGTCTTGTGGCAACTTTGATTTCCATAAGCAGCATAATTGCAGCTGACACATTTGCATTCCTTGGTGGCAAGGTATACAGGCTAATTAGTGTGCAGCTTATTTGTTTTCTCCTCAAGTTTCTCTTCAAAAGAGTATAGGCTAAACATAAGCGATAAATCTTTAGACAAAACAATATGAAGCTTTGGCTTGCAAATGATTAGCATATCTCCTTTCTAAGAAGCATTAGTGTGTTGACAGTGAACAAAGTCCAGAATTGACAGAACTAATACGTGCATTTACGGGGGGAAAATTAAGAAGTGTGATGGGTTCCTGAACTCTATTAGTAATAGGAAGGGGTCAGATAATACTCTAATATTCTGGTTATGTGGGCTAATACCCACTTTAGGAGAGGAATTATCATGTGCACAACAAATTGGAGGGAAAGTTAGTTAGAGGTGAGAGAAAACAGATCTTAGACCTGTTCATAATAGAGAAGTTCAGAGGAATAAGGGGATATGTTTGTTTCCGTTTCAGTTTCGGCTTATTGATTGGGACCACAGGAATTTACCCGTGGCTGGGAGCATTTGCTATTACTTTCTGTATTTTCTTCTACTTTATTATCAATAAGACAATCTCCCTTTGTAAGATAGAATTTGTTCCTGTCAAAGTGCTAAGTCAGAGGATAGGGATTACTTTTCATAGAAACAAAAATGAGCGCAAAAGTCAGTTGTCTAACTGGTTCTTATGAATTTGTCATGACATTAATTATTAGTTTTCCTTGATTTCACATTTGGATGGCTTGTTTCTTATTTCTCTTAAACAATACACGCTTAATCTGGCATTTAATTACGAATTTTCATTTTGTACCTTCATGCAGGCATTTGGTAGAACACCACTTACTAGTATAAGTCCAAAGAAGACATGGGAGGGTACTATTATTGGCTTTTGTGGGTGTATAGTTACTTCTGTTGTCCTGTCAAAAGTTTTCAGTTGGCCAATATCATTACCAAGGTACACTACCTGTCCTCGAAGTTAATGTCAGTGTGTTATGATGTGTCTATTGTAATTGTTTGCTTGATAAATTGCAATTTGCATAGTATTTAATAATTAAGTTATTCTGGTGAGATTAAATGATTAGTACTGGAGAAATCACATAATAGCCAACTTATGCAATTGTCACCTTATGGGAAAAACTTTCCCTCCTAGAGAATATGAAGTTTCTTAATGTTTCTAGACGTGCTGGCAGTCAGTATTAGTGCCATGATGAAGATTAGCGGCATTAGCATATTGTCAATCATATTGTTATTGTTGATCACCCTGATTTCTCAAGAATTAGGTGACCTTCCTACGGTGACCTGGTTCTTCAACTTAATTATATAGTGTATACACCAGATATAAGTTTGCCCATGAGTAGCATATCTTCTTTACTCATTACAATGTTACTTTTCTTCTGTTAATCAGTAAATAGACTATATTCTATTTTTTTGATAAATTGTTTTTTGATAAAAGTAAATAGACTATATTCTAGTTTAAGATGAACATTCATATATTTTCCATGTAAATTTATATATCCTGTGCACATTTATCGACACTTGTAGTAATTCGTGGTTTTTTCACGGACTTTGGCAGTGCAATAGGTCTTGGCGTTCTGACTTTCTTTGGGTCTGTTTTTGGTGATCTCACTGAATCAATGATTAAACGTGATGCGGGGGTGAAAGACTCTGGCTCTCTAATACCTGGTCATGGTGATTACTCTTTACTTATTAATATTTCTGTAAGAGATACATTATTTATTTAGCTTTTGATAGAGGAAGAAATCTTACCAGTGTAAAGAAAAAGCAATATATAAAATGATCCTGCTACTTTGATCAATGAATAATTACAGATCACGTGGTTGAAAATTTCGTTTAAGGATTTCATCTTGCCTCTAAAGATGATCAGCTCATGTTCAAATTGCCCGTTATTTTGTTCTCCATTAGAAAGTATTTGAAGGGTAAATACATTTTATTGATTCCATTTAATACAGGTGGAGTATTAGACAGGGCTGACAGTTATGTGTTCACGGGGGCACTTGCATACTCCTTTGTCAAAACCTTTCTGCCGCTTTATGGAGTATGACATGGGATAGTGGTCAGTGTTTCTTCAAGCTAGTTTAGATTTCATCCCTTTATAGTTTGAAACTATATATTAACAGTAAATAAGAAGTATCACAACCTTCACTAGAGTAATTAAGGTATTCTGTTGTTGGTAGTAAATTTTTAACAGCTAGGTGGGATCTCAATGGCATGTTCACTGACAATGAGATATGTTATTATTGGCAGCAAGTTGAATTTAAATATTCATGGAAACTCCTGGATATTTTTCTTGGGATCAGAAGACAGAGATCGTTTACATAAAATTTGGCTAGTCTTGTTGAGTGGAACAGGTAGATTTTTCTGATGATCATCAGAAAAAGGAGCAGCAGGAATTTCCTTATCATCCCCAAGCCAAGTTGTTCATAGTTTATAGCTGCTTCTTTTTCAAATTTACGTGAGGTCACGGGTATAAGGACCAATCAAGGGTAGGCATGACTTGTAAATAGCCATAATTGGCTTTGAAAGAGAAAGAACGGTTGCAGTGGCTCTTAACTATTTTGATGTCTGAGCTAACCATCGACCTTAATACCAGGCAATAGTTAAGAGTCATTTGGTGCTAGTATTTTTTTTGTTTTGTTGATATATTTATTGATTGATTGATAGCAGCCTCGTTGTATTTTAGTGACAAAATTACCAAACACTTAATAATTGTATCGTCTTTTCAGTAAGTGTTAAATACCGAATACTTGCTCCATTTTCAAATAATCATAATATAGTGTTTTGCATAAACATTATTTAGTGAAGATATTAAATTAAATTAAATGAAAGATACATTTGAAAAGAAATGATTAATCTCTTGGTTTTTATAAACAATTCAAAACAAATTAAAACCTCCAAAGTTACAAATAGAGTCCATGCAATTGCAAATCACGTTTTTTTGATTTAGGACCATTGTTGGTCATCCACGGAGTGTTTCAACGCTTTTAACAAAAGACTAATCTCTGCTCGCCTGGGAACCAAGTAAAGGCTGGTCAATGCATTTTTTAACTCCGTGGGAATCGAATCTAGGAGCACCAGATTGACCCATCGAGTCCCAGGGTAGGTTACTCCATTGGGCCAATTGCAAATCACGTTTTAAACTAATATATCAATTTATAATTAGTTATCATATATTCGAATTTAAGGAAAACATAACAGATAAGTTCCATCGACTTTTGCTTTGTACTAACTAGTTTTTTTGAGGGAGCTTTGTACTAACTAGTTAATTAATGGAGCTCTTGTAACTTGTAAGTGAGTGATTAGCTTGTATGAGAGTCTATCTCTTCGTGAAACCTCAGTTTTCAGTGTTGCTAACATGCCATAATCATTCCTTATCACTATCAGAGCGGAGAGAATTTCTGTAGTGTTAATCAGTGTAGTTAAAACCGGACCGGGCGGTCGAACTGGAAACCGGACCCCTATCCAGTCTGGAAGACCCCAAGAACCAGTCTGCGCTAGAACCGGTCAACAACCAGAAAAATCGGTTAAAAACCGGACAAAATTCGAAAAACCAGCTTGACCGGTTCAAGTTTTTTTTTTACTTTTTTTAAAAAAATCAAAATTTTCAATTGTTTTATATTTTTTAAAGAAATAGATACTACTTTTTTCGATTATTTGTAATTTTGAATATTTTATGTTATGAATTATGACATTTAGTAGTAAAGTTAAAATTTTCTTTATAAAGTTATCACTTTTGTGTTAATTTTTGCTCAATATTGTATAGGGTTTAGGGTTTAAAATAATATTATTTAATTATATCTCTGTTCAACCAGTTGAACCCCGGTCGAACCTTCTGACTACTTTAGTGTTAATGCAAAAAAAAAAAATTCCGCTAACTAGTGCCCTAATGTTAAGAAACCAAGAAATGAAAAGTCTATTGAAAAAGTATAGCAGCATTTATGTTCTATATATTGAATGATGCATTTTTCATCCATGCTATTAAGACACTTGTCAGTAAGATCCATTTTACGTACTCATTTTTAAGAGACACTTTTGAAAAAATATATATTTTGGGATATACTGTTAGAGTAATACTTCCAATTATTCCTTTTTTTTTTACAAATACTTTCAATTATTCTTCACATTCATAAAGTATTGTAAAATTAATTACTTCCTTGGGTCTAAAATATAAGCAATATAGTACAAAAATATATAGACCAAAAAATGTTTTGAAAATGTGATATTCTTAATTAATACTCACTAGTTTCAATTTTTTTTTTAAAAATACTTCATTTGGTGTCTATCGTAAATATAAATATTACATTAAATGAATGGTATATCATTTAATTTATTTAAATTTGATAAATATTACTTATATTTTGAATAAAAAAAATATCTTTATTACTTATATTTTAGATCAGAGAGAGTAAATTGGTATATTGTTTTCAGAAGTAAAGAAGATGTCCGATTCACCGGGGACAAGGGCAAAGGCCCAGGCATTGATGAATGAGTGAAGACGAAAGGTGGTGGCTGAGGCCGAGGGATGCGCTGAGCTGTTCAGTGATTTTTTTTATGGGCTTCTGTTGAATGAGTTTGACACTTATGCTACATGATCTTTTTATGGATTCCATAGTCTGTTTTTTTTTTTACGTGAAATTTAATACAAAAACATATTTTATAGCGTTAACAGCTTGAAACTTCCCTAAAAAAACAACTTGAAACTTTTTTCGCTGGAAAATTAGATAGAATAGACGAGAAAAATCAAAAGATAAAATGTCACTTCTGTTATCAAAAAGCTATAGAGGTGAATGATTTCTTCTTTTCTTTTTTCTTTTTTTTTTACAAAATTCTTTTTCCTTTTTTGTTTTTTTTTTTTTGGTGAAAGGTGAGATATATTAGATCAGACCAAAGCCTAAACATTACACAGAAAGAAACTTGAATACATAGGCCCAGAAACAGATATGCTATAGCTAACCCATACACAATAAACTCAAGCTATGCTCTGATTGAGCCTAATCAGTTCCCAACTGCCCAGCTAAAAGCAAAAGAAAAACACAGAGAAAAAAACAAATAAAAAAACAAAACAAAAACCAAAGACACGACCAACCATACACCACAGACAACTAAAAGGATATTCTTGAGCGGGATAAGTTTGACCCATTTGGGGCACCCATAGCCTTCTACCTCAACCAAGTTGCTCACATGTCATAGAACCCAAACAACCAACCAGGCCCCAGTCCACCAGGACACAGTCAAGGCCGGAACGGGAGATGCTAGAAGCAGAGCATGGTGGTGGCCACAGCAGATGCACGACGGTGCAGAACGCCGGGCGTAGATGGCGGTCACGAACAGCAAAAAATGCATAACGGGATCGGGGATCCCACCCCGCACGCCACGCATGCATTAGATCACACGTCTTGGGCCGGGCCCACACGCACTTCCAAAAAATGCATTTTTTTATGAGGACCAAAAACTACATGCCACGATCAAATAAACATATTTGTCCAAAAAATACAGATCAAATAAAGATATATAATTTAATTTAATTGCCACAATACAAATATATCTTAACAAGATGAAATCTGTATAAAAATTTACACCATGAGTTTATAATTACTATTACACTCAATAACATTTGTAATAGTTCTGCTAGCTTTTTTTATTAATTATAATAATAATAATAATTAATCAATCAATCAATTTGTTTTGGTTTCCTAATCCTGGATCAAAATCTTCATTCCAAGTATATATTTCTCTGGGTTTGTGCCGCGCCTGCATTTCATCGTGTACCTACCGGTGCCCCTCACTCTCTTTAAGGTTAGTCCATTATTTTTCTATTTTTTATTTTTATTTTTTCTGCTGTTAAATTTTCTGCTTCAATTTATGGGTTCAACTGGAGCATGTTCCTGATTCTTCCTGATGATATCACCTCCCTCTCTAGCTGGTGTACAGTGAACTGTGGTTCTACCATTGGTATTCTTTTATTTTTGTTGTTTTAGTAATATGAATTTTTCAAACTTCATTGGGTAGAGCAGAATTGTTGATTTGATTCACTTCTCATACAGACTTTCTTATAAAGATCATATTTTTAGAAGATCAGTCGGCTTACTCTCTGAAGTTTCAATATTTTTTTTATATTTATCTTCCAAACAGATATTTTTTTTCCCTTGTTTGTTTTGAAATCAGCAGCTGATTTGTGTTCATCAACAATTCTGAAGTGGGGATTGTTCTTTCTTTATATTTGTTTTTCAGATTTTTCTCTGGCAAATTTCATCTGCTAAAATTCAAGTATACTTCTGAAGTTCATCAACTTGCACTTGCAAGCACATACTCTCAGTTTATGGTTGACAGAGAGACACAGCTGGGAATGCCTAAAAGATGTGCCTTTTTGACTGCAGCTCTGTGACTGTCTATGAGATCCATAAGGTGCTATCCTTTCTATTACTGCCCCTGTTAATGCTTGATAAGAGTGGACCACAATTATATAGCTCATGCATTAGCTCTTCCTTGATGCACAATTGGCACACAAGTTTTTTTAGAGTGCCCCTTGTTCTGCTAATACGCGATCTGTGCGAAGACGGTTGAAACTCCTCTCTCTTACATGTATATGGATATAAACACTTTAGTAAATGATATAGAATTTAAGTAGGCTTAGGAAGTTGTGTGAAGTTTGATGCCACTTTAAGGTCACAAATGGAGAGTAAACCAAATATCTTAATGGAAAAATATGAGTTAGGAAGATTACTTGGCCAGGGAACCTTTGGAAAGGTTTACTATGCAAGGAGTGCAATAACTAACCAGAGTGTGGCCATTAAGGCCATTGACAAAGATAGGGTTATGAGAAGTGGGCAAGCTGATCAAATCAAGCGTGAAATATCAGTTATGAAACTGGCTAGACATCCCAATATTATACAACTTTTTGAGGTTATGGCCACCAAGAGTAAGATTTACTTTGTTATGGAATATGCTAAAGGCGGCGAGCTCTTCAACAAGGTGTCCAAAGGAAAGCTCAAAGAAGATGTCGCGCACAATTATTTCAAGCAGCTAGTCAATGCAGTAGATTATTGTCACAGTAAAGGTGTGTACCACCGAGACATAAAGCCTGAGAACATTCTGTTGGATGAAAATGGGAACCTGAAGGTTTCTGATTTTGGTTTGAGTGCTCTTGTGGAATCCAAGCGTCAGGATGGCTTACTCCATACACCTTGTGGCACCCCGGCTTATGTTGCTCCTGAGGTCATCAAAAGGAAGGGATATGATGGTGCCAAAGCTGATATTTGGTCTTGTGGAATAGTTCTATTTGTCTTATTGGCAGGTTATCTCCCTTTTTATGACTCAAATTTGATAGAGATGTATAGGAAGATAAGCAAAGCAGAATTAAAATGCCCGAGTTGGTTCCGACCAGAAGTATGCAGGCTATTGGGCGATATATTTGATCCAAATCCTGACACTAGGATTTCCATAGCTAAGATTAGGGAATATAGTTGGTTTAAAAATGGACCAAATCCTAGAAATAAAAAACCTGTAGTGGAAAACAACACTGCCTCTTCTTCAGGTACAAATCTTTCTTATCAGAGTGATGAAAGTGATATTCTAGAAGCTGAAGCAAAGGAAGAGTCAGTTGTGCCCATCAGTATAAATGCCTTTGATATCATCTCCCTTTCTGCTGGTTTTGATCTTTCTAATTTCTTCGAAGACAGTGTTCGGAAAAGAGAAGCAAGATTTAGTTCAAGACTACCTGCATCAGTGATAATCTCCAAGCTGGAAGACATTGCTAAGCAACTGAGGCTGAAAATAAAGAAAAAAGCTGCTGGTTTGTTGAAATTAGAGGGACTCAGTGAAGGCAGGAAGGGGGTTTTATCAATTGATGCAGAGATCTTTGAGGTTACTCCTTTGTTCCATTTAGTGGAGGTAAAAAAATCAAATGGAGATACATTGGAATATCAGAAAGTATTGAAAGAGGATATAAGGCCTGCTCTTCAGGATATTGTTTGGGTATGGCAAAGTGACCAACAACTGCAATCACAACGGTCCGATCAACAACAGCAACAGATACATGACCAACAGCAACAACAACCACAGTCATAACACATTCTCAATTTTGAGATATCATGCTTATTGTCTGTCTTGCATTTCACGGCAATGCCCATTTTTCGTTACTTTACTATATATGAAAAGTAGGTCATTTTCTCCCAAACTGTGACGTGTCATTTTTTAACTTTTTTTATTTTCAACTAAAATTGTTTTGTTTGTTGAGTTTTTCTAGTTTTTTTTGTTAGGAAATGAGGATTCAGGTCCATAGAATAGTTTTATTAATAAAGATATCTCGTTTGAGCATATATTGCGTTTCATGATGTCATGATCTCATGATCTCATTGCAATATTTAGTTTAATTATTTTAACCTTCTCACATTGACCTTGCTGTGATTGTAAAATAAAAAAAAATTGACCTTGCTGTAGCATAGCTTTGTTCTCACATTCTGTTTGCAAAGTTGAAGTCCATTTCTCAATTTTGTTGTATAATATGAGTCTTGTTGAACTTTTGTCCAATTTGAATTAGATGATCATAGAATCTATATGTATATACCAACTTTCTATTTACTCCAACAGTCAATAGAGATGAATGCTCAAATGTGTAGAAGGATTGCCAAATTAAGATGCACACCTTTGTCAGAAATACATTGGCTCCTCCCTCAGGTTTCAGAGAAATAAAAACATGTGAGAGTCATGCTGGCCTCAAACTATAAAGAAAGTATTGGTTGTTGATAAACTCTGGTAGATACTTCCTCCTTTTATGCTGAGTTGTAAGACCCGTGGTCCATTTATTATTGTTCTCACACATCTGATAACTGGTGAGACTCTTATCTTAATTTTCAAGATTTAAGGCAAATACAAAACAGTAATCAGATTATGCATGCTATCTGACCAGTATTGAAGCGCCTTGTATCTCAAAATTTCCCATACTCGTTCCTTCTCAAAAGCACTTTGATCAAAGTGCAGTCTCCATAAGTCAAAAGCAAAAGCACAACAAAGGAAAAGAAAAGTAAGGGGGAAGAAAAGATAAAGGAAGAGTCAAAAGCTTGATTTTCACAGTCGCGAGGTTTTCTTCGGATCTCTACGGTATATCTTTAGCATTTGTTTTTTCCACGGAAGCACATGTCATTAATCAATGAGATGCATAGGATCAAACTATACTGAACACAAGTTTAACATGGTAGATACATAATATAGCATGTTTCATCACGCATTAATAGAAGATTTTAAATAAAGTTATTAAATGGATTAGTCTTTAATCTTTATATAAGTTCACATAAAATCAATCGATTAATTTTACATCACTAATCGATTAACTTTATATTTCGTAGTCCTTGTATAATATTACATAATTTAATGATTGAATCGATTAATTTTACATCCTACCTACAATTCATTAAGTGGCAACAAAACAAGGGAAACAAGTTTTGGTTTTCAGATGTGATGGATTTTTTACTGTGGCAACAGTGGATTAGACTATGGGCAACAACCTTCTCAGGCAAATTTATCATGGTACCTCACTCCTGCCTTCATGACTAGAGGTGGTAAACACGAGTTTCATAGCACAATTCCATGTTTTATTTGTTCCCTTATTTACTCTTCTCAATTCTGTCTAGTTACTCGTACAAAACTCATTTGACAAGAACATACATATGGTATTAAAATAATTGGCAGTAAAACTCTTGGACATGTTTGGTAAGAATGCAAATTTAAATTGAAAATAGCAAAACCAAACCTTGTGGAAAGAAAGAAGAATACACTTATTTGTTCAGATTCTAGTATCCAATCTTACAACATTCAATGGTGTGGCCTGTCAGTAGCTGCATTATATGATCTATGCCGTCAGAGAATGACAAGGATGTGTCACAGGCCAAAATTATTTAACAACTAATGATTTCTCACGTTACAGTTGGACAAAATTGGGGGACTTTGTTAAGTCAATAAAATCAGCACGAACAGATGAGGAAACTATTCTCTTCTTCCTATCTATAACGCTTCTACAGCTAGGAGAAGGTGTAGACAAATCAATTAACTCAGCTTCATGGGGCACGATGAATGCACCACTGACACCAATAGCACCTGACTGTTCACAATCTTGCTGACTTAATTCGTCGTTACCCTTATTCATCAAACTTGTAAAATCCATGTCTTCAATTACCCCTACTCTTTCTACTGAAGTTGCTGGTGATGATGATCTCACAATCGGCGATGTGATTGAACCAAATGGTTCACTCTGCTTTTGTGGAGGGAATGAATGACTTGGTGGTTCTCTTGCTTTGGATTCTTTGTTCCAAGCAAATGGTTCAGTAATATTGTCCGTGTGATTCGGATTTTTCGGTGAATCAGGAGTTATAGAATCATCACTTGCATCTGGAACAGAACCACTGGTACTAGTATTGTTACCAAATTCCACTTCATCAATACTATCATCTTCATTCTCTGACCAACCAGCAATTCTTTCGGTATAACATGGAAGTTCATCCATTGAACCAATCTCGACCTTCATGTGATCTGGCAAGTTTGGGCAGCCAGCACAATGTTTCGTGTATTTCGTTGAGAAGAAGTTCACCGTGATATTCATGCTGTGACCATTTATATCACATGTCAGTATCAAAAATTAAATCACACCATTCCAGGTACAAAGAACGTACATTCCTTACTCAATAGAGATAGAGACCATCCATACCTCTGCCAGGATGGAAGGGTGAGCATTGTGTATGCAAGTTTAATTTTGTTGGCAATTCCTGAGAGGGATTTAAAACCAACAGCTGCTTTCCTTACAGCCAATGATTCAACAGGGTGTTGCCAAGCCCATTCAAACTGCAACTCCCAATCAAATTAACCCCATAAAAACAATATCTCAAGTTTACAAAGAATAAAAAAGGCAAAACTGAAGAAACAAAAAATCAATAGTTTTTTAGTATGAGCCCAATATCCACATTTTCCACAGCTGATATTTTCAAATGAAATCTCCAAAGAAGCACATACTCATATAAGTGATTGTATTTGTTAATAACAAAGAATTTAACAAGTTTATTTTTTAGTAGAAAGGAATAATTACTTTTAGAAAACATGTCAGTTGCCAAGTTCTACACATCTCGAAGCATATTAGTCCTATTGGCAATTGGTACAGCCACCAAAACAAAAAAAGAGTTGATCCTTGCATCCAATTAAATAGAAGGGGTTGATTTGCACTATTAGTAAAATAGATTCATAATAATCAAGCTTATTGATTAGTAAGTCAACAAACTCACAAACTTTCAGTATTCATATACCCTCGTGCTTAATACTTAGAAAAATGAAGAAATTTTTTTTATAGCAAACTACAGTTTTATGCTGACACTCGCAATATAATGAATTTAACTTGCTCAAGCAACCAATCATTAAACTTGAAGCATTTTTTTGGTGAGCAAACTCGTGATATATAGAAAGCAGCATCAGATTCAAACCTGAAGAGCAGAGATGTTTGTTGGGAAGCCATAGATACACATAACCATTTCCCATGGTCGTTTCTTCTTCGTTCTCCAAGCTCCACACCCAATTTCCCCATTGTGTTGCCTGATCCGGCGACGCGGGTTCACTGTAAATCTGCAAAACATAATCACAAAATAAGCAAGTTGACGCAGAAACTTATAAAAATAAATAAATTAATTAGATATTCTAACAAAAAAATATGAAAATGCTTCTGAGTCACATAAAGGTACCCAGTAGAAATGAAACAGAAACAGAGAAAAATGGTACAAGCCCAGGTTTTGTATGAAGAAAAAAAAAGGGGTGTGCGTGATTTTTGGATTGAATCAAAGGGGGTAATCAAAATCTGATTTTGATAAGCGAGAATAGGTAAGATGAGAGAGTAACCCGATATAGGTGTGGCCTTTGTAACGAGGGCTGAGAGAAGCCAAGAGGTAACAAGCGAAGAAGCCATCTCCTTCACAACCTTCGTTTTCGTTTTGGTGCTGCACTTGCACTTGCACAGCTGCTGCTGCTTCTTCTTCTACCCCAGATCTCGCACCCTTTCTCTTCTTCATCTCTCTCTCTCTCTCTCTGTGTCTCTCTCTAATGAAATTCGACCGTTGTGAAAGATGATAAAATGTTGGGATTACACTAGGTCAATAGGTCACCCCCCTTTGTGATATATATTGCATTAAATTATAAGATAGGTACTGACACTATAGTTTATTCCCCAAACGAAGAATTATGCTGATTTATTAAAGGAAAAATTAACATTTTTTATTTTTTTTTTCAATTTTGATTTTAAAAAGTGTTTTATTATGTTCGGTTGTAATTGTTGACTTCAAATATGTAATTCTGGTGGTTTTTTTACCAAAATAGTGTCATTTCATGTAAAAATTATTGGTTTGGTGTAGTTTTAAAATTATCAAAATAGAATAAGTCGTATATTTAATTAATGACTTTTATTTTTTTTTCTCAAAGTCGTTGATGGCAGATACGACTTCATGTTTTTATTTTATACATTTCATGCAAGTCGTATATATGAATTAGGGTCTGTCTCCGGTGCGCAAGCATTTAGGACATGCATGGTGCGCAAGTACTTTTCTGGAGAGGCGCACCGTAGACCTGCATCACAAACACCGTCGATATTACGTAATGTAAATGGGCGGTTCAGATTGCATAAGGGTTACCGAGTGAGAAATGAAGTGTAAAATTAAGTTGATGTCCCCGAATGAAATTCGAACTATTTCTTATGCCTAAACATTATCAAGAAATGCAGATCTACTACATTGCTACCGAACTTAGACAGAGTCAAATCAATATATAACAATGCAATACATCCAACAACTCACCTTATACAACTCAGCCTTATCAGATTGAGTTTTCCTTCACCGTGTTGCTCTGTTTTTTCAATAAATACCTTTCCTATGCAACTTAATCGCCTTCTTCGTCTCTTCCTCCGCGATACACAGTGTTTGTGCCTTTCAATGAAAAATACCTACGGTTCCTTTGCGGTTATAGTTGACATATAATCTTCATGGCAACAACAATTTTCTTCACCTTGCTGCTCTGTTTTTTCAAAAAATACTTTCCTCTGCAACTTTTTCGCCTTCTTCGTCTCTTCCTCCATGATGCACAATGTTTGTGCCTTTCAAAGAAAAATAGTTAGGTTCCTTTGCTTCAATCGATTACCCTCCTTTTAATTTAAATGATGTCACTGTGGAGTCAACTATGAAATTGTATACCAGTTCAGGGACCTATTCGTTAAATTTACAAAACTTTGTTATCAAGTAAACCGGTACTTTTTTTGAAAGTCCACGGTGCGCCTCTCCAGAATAGTCCTCGCGCACCATGCGAGTCCTAGAACAGTTGCGCATGGTAGACATCACCATATGAATTAATGACATATGACTTTGCATATATGAATTAATTATATATGACATATACGACTTGTATGAAACGTAAAAAATAAAAACATATGATATATGACATATGACTTTGTATATATGAATTAATTATATATGGCATATACAACTTGTATGAAATGTAAAAAATAAAAAATAAAAACATGAAGTCGTATCTGTCATCAACGACTTTAGAAAAAAAAATTAAAAGTTGCCAATGGGATATACGACTTACTCCATTTTGGTAAATAATTTTAAAACTACACCAAATCGGTAATTTCTACATGAAATTACACTAGTTTGGTGAAAAAGCCTAATTCTGGTATATAAAAAAAAACAAATATGTAATTTTAGAAAAGTATAATTTAGTTTTAATATACTATCTTGTGAAATTATTATTACTATTTTTTAATTGTTATCCACTTCTCGTTGTTAAACTATTTATATAATTTAACCATTATAAGAATTATTAATCAGATAATGATTAAAATAAACATTTCCTTGGCCGTTTATTATAAGATAATGCTTTTTAACAAACGAAAAATTCCAAACTTGCATTTTTTTGTCATCAAAAACTAGTTTAATAAAATGTTGTAGAAGTTTCACTTCAGTACTTTGAATATCCTATTCCCAGCATTGACAAATCCAAATTCAATAAGTGCCCCCCGAGCTATGCTAAAATGTATGTTTGACCTTATTAATTCATACTATTGAAACTGTTGAGATATGAGCGACACTATTAGTTTATTACATGTTAAATAAAAACTTTTAAAAAAAAGGTTTAATTATACTTTTTTTGACAGGTTAAATTATACTTTTGATCTCTCTAATTTAGTGCTTCATGATTTTAGTCCCGTGTTCAAATAATTTTTTTAATAAAACATATAAGATAGGTCTTGTGCAAATTCATTAATCTCTTTTGAAGTATCACCTAGTTTAATGCTTGTGTGATTTTGGATTAAGGAGACTACGGATTGCATTTGCCGGTTTATGGACAAAAAGAGAACCCCAAATACAATTGTGGATCGAATAATAACCCAATGATAACACGTGCCACATAAATGGAACCTTGAAATGGGAATGCAATAAGGATATAATCTACTCGATAAGGTGAGCATGAAAGTTAACATGGTTGGGCTTCAGACACTTTGATACAAAATTAGAGTAAGCTCTCTTCATGTAATTCCATGTGTTCACCTGAGACGCAAATGCTTTTATGGTTTCTATTTGTCACTACTCAACCCATTATCAATCTACAGACCCAAAAAAACCCATTATCAATCAATGTGAAATTTCATCACTCAACACTTGTATTAACAAAGAGAAATGAATTGATGTTATCAAAAAAAAGAAAGAGAAATCAATTGAGGGACTCAGAATAGAATAAATATGATGATCCGATTTTTCTACCCCACAAATGCTGCACAAAATTCTGAGAACAAAACAGTGTTGAATGAGGAGGGCACCATTTGATAGATGTTGCATTGCTTCAAAGGAGATAGATGAGTTTACCCATAACCTATCTCATTTTTTAATTTTTTTTTATATAAGCTAGGGAGACCACAATCACATCGGTCACTAAATTTTTCTCATTTGACACACATACCAATGTTTCATGTGTGTGTGTGTGTGTCAAGTGAGAAGATGAGAGGAATAAATTTGGATCATACAATACATGAATGGTTAAGATTAAAAGTTATTTAATGATCACATGACACCAATTCTCTACATAGAAAAAATAATTCGTAGAAATTTCAAGCACATACTTTAGTGTAGTATTTGTAGAAAGTTTAGAATCTCAAGGAACAAAGAATCCATTCCAAATTCTTGTAGAATAAGTTCTGGAAGTGTACTTTACTAATCTAATGGCATTTTTGAAGCAGCTGTCAGCTTCATGAATAATTCAAGAAGCTATCCTATTCCTATAATCCTATGATTCTAAGCTTGTCTTTTTTTGTGCTTGTTTTCTCTTCTATTTAGGCATCTTCAGTTTTACTCTGAGCAGTTTCCTTTCCCAAACATCATCAGCAATTCTTTTTTTCAGAAACCAAGTTGTTCTTCCTTATCTATCTTAGAACCCATTAGCATTCAAAAATACTTCTTTCTGAGGTGATGTTTAGAGTACTCAACAGCCAACAGCTTGGTTCCCTATCACTGTCCAATTATTATGAATGAACCGCACATACTATAAAGTATAAACATACATAAGTACATTCAGTAACCTTTTAATCCACCAATTTTCCATCATTATTCTAAACTACAATCCCAATCCTATCCTGCCAAAATTGTATGCAGCCACCATGCCTAAACTAAATTCTCTGCTACAGATGCAAAAATTTTCCTTGGCCTGAACATAAAAGCAAGTATCCTATAAAAAAAACCCCACATTGAAATTTACAAGAAGCAACTCAACAATCCAAAACAGAAACAGTAAAAGGGCATACTCTATATGGTAACAGGTAAAGAAAACGGGTATCATCATCATCATTTTTTTTATTTCAGTTATGACTTTCACAATTCAAAACCAACAACAAAAACAATACTATATGAACAACAGATATGATACAGAATTACAGAGTGTCCAAATTAACCCTAAAATTGAGGCAATGATATTGATCAATCACCCAGTTGGGCCTGCAAACACCATGAAGCTGAATACGGGTAACATACAATCAATGAGAACACATCATCAGCTGGATCGCTTCGAAGATGATGAAACCATATGCCTCCAAAGATAACGGCCACTGGCCATGTCCACAAAGGTCCAGAATCCAGATTCTATAGCAGCCCGAACCTGAATTCACGAATCTAGAGTTAAGCTAAAACAGGGGAAAAAAAAGCATTTTTATGAAAATTGAAGCAAAAGGGGGAAAAGGGTCAACCTTGGAATTTCCATTTGAGGAAGGGTCTGAAGAATCTGAGATTTTGGGGTTCGAGGGAAGGGTTGGAGCAGCATCTTCATCGTTGACCTGAGGCTGAGATCTGAGGTTTCTGAGGACGAAGAAACCGGCGAGGGTTGCAGACAAAAATATGAGAATGAGCCTCAGAGGACACATTATTGTTTGTTTGTTTTTTTCTCTCTCAATCCCCTCTCTGAAGAATGTGATTGAGAAAAAAACGTGTGTGTATGTATGTGCAGGCACAGTCAGACCCAGGAAACAAAGGGGATTTAACCTCAATGATAATGTGCTTGAAGTGCTGCTGTATTAAAAATAATGGTGGACAGTGGATGATCCCCACGAGAAAAAGCCACAGGGCTGGTGGCTTGCTTCCAATCAAATTAAGTCAAATTCTTTGGATAAATGTTTATTGAATTGATGAATATTGAATATGATAACGATAGTTGACATTAGTTAACTTGAGAAAATCCTGTGGTGTAAATTGCTTATTTCTTTAATTTTATTTTAATAAAAATAATTATAAATCTTTCTGCTACTTATTTACTTTTATATACTGTTAAAATATCAAATGCATTCACATTTTTATTTAATATTTTTATAAAATAATAAAAAGATTATTAACACTTAAGAGGATATTTAGGAAGATATAACTTTTTCTCTCATTGATATTGGTTTGATAAATCTTTTGATCTATTTGGATGGGCAAATTCGGAGGCGCCTCGTTCTGAAATCAATATTAATATTACATATATATTATAAGTACCTAAATAATATATGTATTTATATTTGAAAAAAATATTTTTGAAAATTATTAGCCATTGATTACCAAACCAATTTTTTTGGGTCAAATATTATTAAACCAGTTTAATCTGCTTTTAACAAGGCAGAGATGGACTCAGTCTACTGGCCCAATATTTTGAATATGGGGCAAATATTATTTTATTTTTCAAATTGCAACATGGTCCCATTCAGAATTAAATCCCAATGAAATATTTCAGCTCAACTGCTTCACAAGATAGATGATATGAGAAATGCTCAATTGCACAAAATATAGTTTTACGAAAATTGCTGGAATGCAATAGGCACAACATGATTAGTTACTTTATGTACTCCACCCATGTATTGTGACAAAAATCAAACTTCACTGATTAGAGGATTTTCATTGCATTTTTTTTATTTTATTTCGATCAGATAAGCACTGACGATAGCCATTGCTTATCTCCAAACCCAATATCAGGAAAAACAATAAATAGAAACCTTTAAATTGGTTGGGGCTGTGGGGTTAGGTATATATGCTATGCTGTGTAAAGTATTTTTTTTATTTTTTATTTTTTATTTTTTTGGTCAACGCTGTGTAAAGTATTTAAGAAAGGAGTGGTAAGCATGCATGCACCCTTTTTTTTTTTGGGTCAACTGCGCCCATTCTTTTTGACTGAGGGAAAAAAAATGCTGAAGTTATTATTAACAAAAAGGAATGCCCAAAAAAGTGATAAAAATGTCAGTTTACAGATATCAGGGATTTGGTCTTACAAACCCGAACCAAAAATTACTGCAATGCCACTTAAAATTAGGTACCAACACAAAACATGCCAATATGCCTATGTGCCGTCTCAGTTATAAAATATCTGCATCAGCAGAAAAAAACTTGGCCTGCAAAGCATAAATAACAGCAAAATTGGAGTTATTGAAAGCAATTAAACATGCTATTTTTTTACTAGTGAAAGCAAAATACATATAAAAATTATGATTGATGAAGATACAAACATTGCACCGAACAACCAACGTTGTTGGCCCAGTGGCTTTGGCTACCACTGGGACGCACGGGGTCGACTTGGAGCTCCCAAGTTCGATTCCCGCAGCGTTAAAACCCAACGTTGGCCAGTGCAATACTTGTCGCAACGCACGAGCGCAGATTAGTCCTTCATTGAAAGTGTTGGGACACTGCGTGGGGTAGGAGTGATCCCCCCGAACCAAAAAAACATTGCACCGAACTGACCGAAGTACTCTCTAAAGGGAGTTCCTAATCACTTGAGGACATAATTTTGTTCTTCCATGAATTAAAATAATGAGGAACAGAATGGTTGCACCGCCCAAAAACCCTGTTAGTCCTTTACTTGGCTTTAACATTCGCCTTATGTTATAAGCACTTACATAGATCATGCTTAGAACTGGTGGCCTAAATCTGGTTCAGGTGATTTTACTGTTAAATCTAGCCATCACCTTATTCAAAAAGAGGAATCCCCCCCTGAATTAGGACCTTCTTCCTCAACATCAACTCCAGATGGAGTGTGGAAAGTGATTTGGAATGCTAAACTTCCGCAGAAAATTAAGATTTTTCTATGGAAAGCTTGTAACAATATGCTTCCAGTTCGGGAAAATCTGAACAAAAAGAAGATTTGCAATTCAAGTTCGTGTCCCATATGCCTGCAACATGGGGAAACAGTAGAGCATGCTCTCTTAGCTTGTAGCTGGATCCGCCCTGTCTGGTTTGGGCTGCAGATGCAGATTATTCCTAATCTTGACCACATCTCTACTTTTGGAAATTGGTTTAATGAAATCATTGTCAATGTCCAGCGATTCCCAGAGTATAAAGACTTTGCAATTAGCTCTATAGGATTTGCACTATGGGCTATTTGGAAAATGAGGAATGTGGTTTTGTTTGAAGGGCAAGATCCTAATCCTATGGCTACTCTTGCACAAGCCAATGTACTCCTCACAGAGTTCATTAACTTCACACAAAGAGAAAATCAAATTACAAGTGCTACAGTATCTAATCCACAGTACTCAACACACTGGAGAAGGCCTAGATCAGGTGTTTTAAAGATTAACTCAGATGCTGCCTTTGACAATAAGAGGAATATTTCATGTTCAGGATTAGCTATAAGAGATGATATGGGAAACTTACTTAGTGGATCATTCAGAAAGCATGCCGTTTCTACTTGTTTGTCCTCTGAAGCTCTCGCCTTAAGAGATGCTGTGACCCTTGCAAAGAACTTGAACTTGGATAAATTTGTCTTTGAATCAGACTGCTTGGATCTAATTAAAATGTGCAGGGGCGAAATTATTGAAGGGGTAATAGCGACTGTTATCAGAGATATTCAGACACTTAAACAAGGATTCTCTTTTTGTGGTTTTAGCTGGGTTTCAAGAAAAGGCAATGAACTTGCGCATAACATTGCTCACCTGGCTAGCAAAAATGCTCTCCCTCCAAGCTGGGTTTTTAATTGGCCTTTTGTAATCAAGGAAATCATTCTTCGTGATAAAGATAGGAGTAGATTTGATCCATACGCGGCTGCAACCCCCTGGACCTCTCCTTAGTGTGTTGTACTGACTGGGAGGTATGGTCTTCATTGTTGGTTTTTTGGATCATGACTGGTAAGGTCCTTGGTAGCTGAGATCGGATTTACGCCCTTTGAGTGTCTTGGCTACCCTTGTGCTTATCGTGTCTCTTTCCTGGTTTGGTTGTAGCAGTATAGTTTTTCAGAGCAATGCTTTAATTGTTGTTTATTGCTCTGGTTTTCTCTGTATTGGTAGTTGAAAAGGTAGCAGCATGTCTTTAATTATATCATGTTTATCTATGGTGGACATTGCGTATGCTATTCTGGGTTGGCTGCTGGGCCAGTTCCAACTTGTTTTCTCTGGGCTTAGGCCTGTTATATGAATGCACTGTTTTGTTTGACCAAAAAAAAAGATCATGCTTAGAACCAATCAACATGTACCTGGGCTTAGTTCAAATGGTTAACTAAGGATTTGGGTGAAGGTCTTTGCTTTAACCTCCAACTCAAAGTTAGCTACTCCAATATACTAGCCTAACCTCCCACTCCACCCTAAAAAAACAAAATAGCACACTTCATGATAGGCCCATTGGAAATGTAGAATCGGGTAGGCCCAAGGTGTGGAGAGTGTGTGTGAGGAAAAAGGGGAAATCTGTTAGGGGTGCTGAGTTGGCAGAGAGAGGCAAGGAAAATGGGTGAGGTTTGCATTTTCGGTTATAAGGAATGTGTAGGAGAGAGAATAATCATTGTGGAGAATCATCTTTGTTGTGAGCAGAGAATCTTCATTTCTCTGTAGGAGCATTGCTCTTGGATAGTAGAGCTCATTGCCTACTGCATTTCTATTTTCATTATCAATACAACAGTCCTTCATACTCTGTGTTAATTTACTTGTTTGTGTGTGAGGTGCATTGTGGTTTGCATCATTGGTCTGACCTGCCGGATAATCTGCCCATCGGAGAGGAGTTAAGAGAGTCAGCAAATGCCACCAAAGAAAATGGAGACGAAGGTGTTAGCCCTAGAAAACAGAATGGACAAGTTCGAAGCTATTTTGGCAGAAATGCGAGCACAAGCTACTGCTGATCAGGAGAAGTTGGTCTCGTTATTGACTCAGAGCAGGGGTACTGAAAGCCCAGAAAAAAACAAGGAGAAGCTCAACGAGGAAGACGGTGCTAGCTCCTTTGATTCACCTGAGATGAAGAAGCTTTTGCAGAAATTACAAGGGACAAACCTGAATGAGTTTAAGCAATCTGCGAAGAAGGTGAAATTGTCCATGTTCAACGGCGATGACCCTGCCGGTTGGATCGCTCGTGCTGAAATCTATTTCAAGGTACAAGATACAAAAGATGAACTCAAAGTGAGTTTAGCTCAGCTATGTATGGATGGCCACACTATCCATTTTTTCAAAGCATTAATGGATGATGATGAGCATATGACGTGGTTGAAGTTGAAAGAGGCTCTGTTGGAGTGGTATGGCCGTTTGGGTGAGGGTAGTGTTTTCGAACAACTCTCTGCCTTGCAACAAGAGAATGGCGTTGAGGAGTATATTCAAGCGTTTGAGAGCTTAGTAGCAAGCTTCCTGATGAGCAATATATGGGGTATTTCATCCATGGCTTGAAGGAGGGGACTCGGAGTCGAGTTCGAAGCTTGAAAACGTTGGGTCGAATTTCACGACCACAATTGATGAATCTGGCTCGAGCTGTTGAATTGGAATTGCAAGAGAAGAAACCGACATGGGGTAATTCATGATCCTTTGGCTCACGAGGGTCCGCTGGTTGGAACTCTTATTCTCGGCCCAATTCGTTTTCGGGTTCGGGGTCACATGGGTCGAGTTGAAATCAAACAAGTGATTGGGTGGTTGTCAAAGGCACCAGGGAGAATCTGGACAAGAGTGGGCCTACATCAGGCACAAGAACAGATTCCAAGGGAGAGAGGCGCTCTGCTGGGCCCAGCGACAGAGGCATTCGGCACCTCTCCTACCAGCAATTTTTGGACCGACAGGATAAGGGTTTGTGCTACAAATGCGGAGGGGCTTTCCACCCTCGATATCAATGCCCGGACCGTCAATTGAGAATCATGATGATTGACGACGATGATCTCGATTTGGATGAGGGAGAGGCCAGCGTGATGCTTCAAGAGGAGGAAGAGGAAGTAGATGAGGGTGAGCTCAGTGCTATGAGTTTGATGGGTTTCTCTGTACCTTGCGGTCAGGAAGCAAGAACCATCAAATTGAGAGGAAAAATTCAAGGAGTCCCCATACTGTTACACGTAGATAGCGGCGCGACCCATAATTTCATTTCCCAAAAACTGGTGAGGGTGATGGGTTGGCAGGTTGATGACACTACTTCTCTACACATCAAATTGGGGGATGGCTTTAAGGCAAGAACCCAAGGAGAGTGTAAAGGAGTCATTGTTGAGTTGGACAAAATTCAGATTGAAATTAATGCATTCTGTTTGATCTGGACGGCATTGATATTGTTTTGGGGATGGCGTGGTTGCACACTATTGGAGAAATGTGGGTGGACTGGCCAAGGCAATTGATGCGTTTCCGTTATAATAGTCAGTGGGTTGAACTCAAGGGAGCCAATTCGATGGAAACCTCCAATTCTGCATTGCAAAGTCTGCTGAGCAAAACAAGGATTTGCGTTGAGGGTCTTTACATGACAGCTGAGGGACAAGTACTAGGAGTACCTTCTCAACAGAGGGCTGCAGCGGGTGCGCTCACCAAGAACCAAGAGCTGGAAGTTCAGAGGCTGTTGACTGATTTCCAGGATGTGTTCCAAGAACCCAAGGGGTTGCCTCCAAAGCGCTCTCATGAGCATGTCATACATTTATTGGAAGGGCAAGGGCAAGTGAATGTTAGACCTTATAGGTACTCACACCATCACAAAGCTGAGATTGAAAAACAAGTACAAGAGATGTTGCAATTGGGGATCATCCGTCCTAGTCAACGCGCATTTTCGAGTCCGGTGATTTTAGTGAAGAAGAAGGATGGGTCATGGCATATGTGTGTAGACCAACAAGGTCACGGTTCCGGACAAGTTTCCCATACCGGTGATCGAAGAGCTTTTGGATGAGTTATATGGTGCTAAATTTTTCTCTAAAATTGACTTGAAATCGGGTTACCATCAAGCGAGGATGCGCACTGAGGACATCCATAAAACTACTTTTCGGACACATGAGGGACACTACGAGTATTTGGTCATGCCATTTGGGATGATGAACGCGCCCTCCACATTTCAAGCCCTCATGAATGCAGTTTTCAAGCCTATATTGCGTAGGTATGTGTTGGTTTTCTTCGACGATATTCTTGTCTATAGTCCTACTTGGGAACAGCATTTGCTGCATTTGAAATCTGTCCTACAAGTGCTGGCTGATCAGCAATTGGTTGCAAATAAAAAAAAATGACATTTTGCTCAATTTTCGGTTGAATATTTGGGCCATATAATTTCGTTTGAAGGGGTGGCTATGGATCCTTCCAAGATCAGTTGTTTTTGCAGTGGCCAAGTCCAAAGAATGTAAAAGGGGTCCGAGGTTTCCTTTGTTTAACCGGGTACTACAGGAAGTTTATTAGGGACTATGGTAAACTAGCCAAACCTTTGACTGAATTGACCAAAAAGGATGGTTTCAAGTGGGGATTAAAGGAGCAACAAGCCTTTGATATTTTGAAGCACAAGGTTACAACAACTCCTGTTTTGGCACTACCAGATTTCAATCAAGAGTTTTTCATAGAGAGTGATGCTTTTGGGAATGGTTTGGGAGCTATTTTGCTTCAAAAAGGACGCCCCATAGCTTATTTCAGCAAAGCATTGGGAGACCGGAACCTTGCCAAATCTGCCTACGAGAAGGAGCTGATGGCAGTAGCGCTGGCCATACAACATTGGCATCCTTATCTTTTGGGCAGAAAGTTCAGTGTGTTCTAACCAAAAGAGCTTGAAGCAGTTACTTTTGCAACGAGTAACTACCATGGACCAACAGAACTGGGCAGCAAAGTTACTTGGCTACCGTTTTGACATAGTTTACAAGCCGGGTTTGGAGAATAAAGGCCCAGATGCCCTGTCCAGGATGCATGATTCAGCCACGTTGAATACCATGGTGCATTGTCCTGAATGGGTGGGCTGCCAAGAGGTTATTGTAGAAGTTCATCAGGACCCCAAGTTGCAAAAGATTATTGATGACTTGAAGCAAGGTAATCCTACTAAAACTGGGTTTGCTTATAAAAATGGAGTTTTATTTTATGAGGACAGATTGGTTCTTGCTGAGAAATCTTGTTGGATTCCCACTATTTTAAAGGAATTTCATTCCACACCCCAAGGGGGTCACTCGGGATTTTATAGGACTTATCGCAGACTTGCTGCCAATTGTATTGGATGGGAATGAAAAAACAAGTCCAGAAATTTGTTCAAGCCTGTGACATTTGTCAAAGGCAGAAATATGTAGCAAGCTCACCAGGGGGTCTTTTGCAACCTTTGCCTATTCCTTCTTTGGTGTGGGAGGATATATCTACGGATTTCATCACCGGTCTACCAAAATCCAAAGGCTATGAGGCTATTTTTGTCGTGGTGGATCGCCTTTCTAAATATGCTCATTTTGTTCCTTTGAAGCATCCCTATTCAGCTAAGAGCTTGGCAGAAATTTTCATTAAGGAAATTGTGCGCTTCCACGGAATTCCCCAATCCATTGTGAGTGACCGGGATCCTATATTTGTCAGTAATTTTTGGCAAGAATTATTTAAATTACAAGGCACTCAGTTGAAGTTGAGCACAGCGTACCATCCTCAAACGGATGGTCAAACGGAGGTCGTGAACCGTTGCCTTGAGACGTTCCTCCGATGTTTCATAGCTGATCAGCCCAAAGGTTGGGTAGTATGGATACCATGGGCAAAATTATGGTACAATACTACTTTTCATGCTTCAACTGATACCACCCCATTTGAGGTAGTGTATGGCCGTCCTCCACCTAATATAATACGTTTTCTGCTTGGAGAAGTGAAGGTGGAAGCGGTTCAAAGGGAACTAATGGACAGAGACGAGTGCTTAAAACAGTTGAAGTACCATTTGTCTAGAGCACAGAACCGGATGAAGAATGTGGCTGATTCCCACAGGAAGGATCAGCAATTTGAGGTTGGACAGTGGGTGTTCTTAAAGCTTAGGCCTCATGTGCAACAATCTGTCAGGACCCGAATTAATCCTAAGCTGTCCCCAAGGTATTATGGCCCATTCCAGGTGCTTACAAGAATAGGGTCAGTTGCTTACAAATTGCAGCTCCCCATTTCATCTCGGATACATCCGGTTTTCCATGTGTCTTTGCTTAAAAAAGTTGTGTGAGAGTATCAAGTAGAGGAGTTGCCCAAGGAATTGGAAATTGAGACGGAAGGGGGCTGGGAACCTTTGGAGGTGTTAGCTACCCGCACTATTACAATAGCAAATGAGGCTGTGAAGCAAGTTTTAGTGCAGTGGAAAGGCAAGGATATAGCTGAAGCAACCTGGGAAGATGAATTTACTATGAGAAATCAATTCCTACTCTCAGACTTGAGGACAAGTCTCTTTCTCAAGAGAGGAGTATTGATAGGCCCATTGGAAATGTAGAATCGGGTAGGCCCAAGGTGTGGAGAGTGTATGTGAGGAAAAAGGGGAAATCTGTTAGGGGTGCTGAGTTGGCAGAGAGAGGCAAGGAAAATGGGTGAGGTTTGCATTTTCGGTTATAAGGAATGTGTAGGAGGAGAGAGAATAATCATTGTGGAGAATCATCTTTGTTGTGAGCAGAGAATCTTCATTTCTCTGTAGGAGCATTGCTCTTGGGTAGTAGAGCTCATTGCCTACTGCATTTCTATTTTCATTATCAATACAACAGTCCTTTCTTTCCTTCATACTCTGTGTTAATTTACTTGTTTGTGTGTGAGGTGCATTGTGGTTTGCATCACTTCAAGAAAATAGGATCAAGTTAAGTGTAGCTCAGGTGAAAGTAGCTGATCAACAGTGCCCTCTTTGTTTTGTTTTACAATGTTTAATTCATTATATTATATATGTGTTGCTATGAGCATAAAAACTTCAGTAAAACAGAAGGAAAAAAAAGCACCTTATTATAACCTTTATATTTTGGCAAATCGAGCTATGTTGGCAAGAACCGTTCTCAAGCTTCGGATGCCTGCTCCAGATTTGGAGCTTACCATCATCTGCAATAGGCACATCACAAAAAACAAAGATTACTCCCAACAATAATGTCAGAAAAAGTGGGGAAAAAAGGTGTGAACAAATATGCCAAAAGAATCAGTTTACCAGAGGCTGAATTACAGACTTGTTCGGCAGGAGGCTCTGTGATCAGGCATGCAGAAACTTGTTAATATCCAAAAAAGAACATTAACTTTCAGGAAAAAAGAAGTTATGAATGGTTTATATTCACCTCTTCAATTTGCATGGCGCGTCGTGCCACATCAATTGGGAAAACCACATCTGTCTTGGTCAATACTATCTGATATTTAGTTTTTGATCTGCAAATTGATATCACCCATCAAATAAATTTGGGTGTATAACATATCCCATTTTGAGTTTATGTGATCACAATGTAAGCCACATTTATTTATATCTGTAACTTGCCCAAGGAAAAAAGAAAAGGTGAATGGCACGAACAGCCCATGTACCTTTCCATTAATTCAATCAGTTCATGATCTCTTGGTTTCATGCCCCATTTTGTATCAATCAGAAGGCATACTCGTTTGAGACCAACTCTTGTGGAAACATACTCCTTCACCTATAATTAGAGGTTTTCCAGAAACACAACTGATCAGCGCTTATAACACGGCACCTATGATATAATGATACTTTGGCTAAACCAAACTTTTAAGGAACAACCTGACCACTGAGAGATAAAATATAATTTGCATACTTACAAGATCCTCCCAAGCTTCTTTCACTTCTTCTTTTGCATATGCAAATCCATATCCTGGCAAATCAACTAAGCAAAGCTTTGTTCCCAACTTGAAGAAGTTAATTGACTGCAAAGAATGCATCAATTGTTGGAAAATAAATTTATCTATCAACACGTCATCTTTTGAATTTCCACACGTGCCAACCTTTAAGAACCTAGTATACCTGTGTGTGGCCAGGCTTGTCTGATGTCCGCACAACCCCCCATTGTCTAGTGAGAGCATTAAGAAGAGACGATTTCCCCACATTTGACCTTCCTGATAGCCAGAACACAATCAGAAAAACATCTTTTAACTTGTTTCTCTAAGCAAATGCAATATAATCTACCCCGGATTCTACGTTCTACCCAGATTTACTAACTAGATCAGTTTGCTTTAAGATGATAAATTACAAATATTAACTTTTGGATTTCAGTTTAGAATAGCTAAAGATAATGAAACTGGCAATAACTCAAACAAGTACCAAACCTCAATCAAATAAATACAACAATTGCTGAATTGATATAATGTAATTAAAGTAAACCAAGAAAACCAAGGAACAGAGAAATAAAGATGAAATGACGGTGGTTTAAAACCCTACCAGCAAATGCAATCTCTGGAAGATAAGGAGGTGGAAATGATGATGAGACCTTTGCAGCAGCAAAAAAATCCATTTTGTTCCTAAAAATCTGTCTCAGTTTATCAGAACAAAACATCACAACATTAACAGAGAAGAAGCAACAATATTCAAAATGAATAGCATCGTTTATTCTAAAAGTATAAATACTTGTTTTCGAATGTATTAAACAGCCACATACATTTTCTTCAATCCTCTCTCTTTCTGAACTGGTAGAGAAGGGAATATTATCTAATGGTGCAGAAAGTTCTATATTGTAGCCTGCCCTTCTTATATCAATCATGCGTCTCCTGCCCAACAGCTGTGAATAATAATTATAGTGCTAGAAATCAAAACATCTTCAAGGAAATAATGAAACAACATAATCAAAACATGACAACCAAAAGTCCATGCTTTTACAAATTACATTATTCTCCACAAAGGAAAGTATTGAAGGGCTAGGCTGTATTGCACGGAACTGAGCATTCTTGGACATTTTGGGCTCTTCTTCAGAATCCTTATTCTTCTCGTCTGTACTTCCTGAAATTAACTTATGGAATCAAAGGGGAGTCCTCAAGGTACTCATGTAAGCCGTAAAAACCAACACATTCAAGATAAAAAACAACCTTGCTGGCGATCACAGACAAACAGTACAGAAAAATAGTCAGCATTTGAACTTTAAACAGAAAACATAAATGTTCAGGGAAGGACAATTATCTGTTGTTTCTATCTTATACGTAATGGATAAGGGTGTACAAGTACTAATACCATTAAATTATTTGGAATTAAAACATACATCAATAACCATTTACAAAAATGTACAATCATTAGCAAAGTTTTCCCAATCCCAAGCATAATTATAATTACAGAATACATTTTTGAGTTCCTAAGGATAATATTAGCAAAAAAAAACAAATGAAGTAGAATTGTCAAACAGCACCTATGGTTATACAAAGAGAAGAAGATAAATATATTTACCATTAATACCAATGGCATCATCCAGTCTCTTGTTTGAGATATCATGTGGATCAATCTTTATTACCCTTTTCTTCTTCTTCTTCGGGCGATCATCTAGTGTCTCGGCATCATCATCCAACCCTGCTTTATCTCTGGCCTTTTTCTTGTCAGAACTTGAAGGGGACACAACTTCTTGGCTCTTCCCCTTGATAAACTCAGATTTCTTTTCTCTATTCTTCTTCTTCTTCACTGAACCACTTCCATGATCATCTTCTGTCTCAATAAACCCTATTCCACCCACCTCCTTTGCCTTGGTTTTTTGCTTAACACTAGCAAACACATCATTTTCCTTCTTTCCCTTCACACTCTGAGTAGAAAGCTTGGTTTTGGAGCTGTCATTTTTCCTTGATTTACTAGGAACCCACATTGTACGGTTGCTGGTTTTCCCTTCCACATGTTCATCTTTCACCCGCCTCTCCCCTTTCTTAAACAAGGTTTTCTTCTTGTGTGTTGCTACACCATCCCATAACTTGCCACTTTCATCCACTCCTCCCTTAGCATAAACTCTCTTCTTCCTCCCACTAGAATCCAAACTTCTCAACTTGCCTCTCTCATAAAACTCCTCTCCCCTCCTTTCTTCACCTGATTGCATTCCTTTAAATTTTGCATTTTTCTTCAACTTCCCCTTATACCCATTTTCTCTTCCACAAATCCCATCCTTTCCAGAAAAATTCTCATCCTTTCTGGTTCTCAAAGAGTTCCTAGAAGTGCTTAATGCAAGTTTAGGCTTCCTTTTGAGCCTCTGCCTTAAAATTGCCTCAGTGGACATTCTGCCCCCAATATTGCACTCTCTTATTAACGGTTTCCCAACAATCTCAAAAGGACACAGAAGCAAAAACACCCCACGTGTGTTGTGTGCGCAACAAAGCAAGTAACAGGGTCAGGGATACCTTAGAGTGTTTGAGTTCCCTGAAAAGAAGGGTTTAGAAGAGGTAAAAGCAGCCGAGTGATGAAGTGAAAGCTAGGAACTCTCATTACTTCAATGAATTTTTGAGAGGAGCACCTTCCTGGCTGTGGTTGTGGAGGCAGTGATCCTGCGACATTGGAGGAAACACTCAAGTTGGAATTTAATGTTGCGTTGGGTTGCAATGTTGCGTAGGTTGTTTTTTTTTGGTCAATTAATGTTGCGTAGGTTTTGTTTTTGGTCATGAAATGTTGCGTAGGTTGAAAATGTTGAGTGTCATAGGCTCAAGTAGCAACACCAATATGGGCTTGGCCTTATTATTTGGGCCGTCTTCATCAAAGGGGAAAAGGGATAGGTGGGGTGGCGTGGGGTGCGCAGGGTCTCATATTACTACCTCTGGTCTTATATATAAGAGAATTTAAGATTGTTTTTTTGGTCCATATTATAAGAAATATAAACTCATTTTAAATGCATCAATTGTATAAAATTCTTTTTATATCCATTGGAGAGAGAATAATATGCTTGAGAATTAGGTGTGATTTAATGTCATTAAATGTATAAGCCACTATTTTAATCATTTACTATGAGGGGTAATCTTAGAATAAAGTTTATATTAATTACAACTAACTCATTTAACTATCTTTTATTGGTCTTTATGAATTAGGTATTTGTCTCTTATATATGGGATCGGGGGTAGTATAATTTTTTTCAAAATCGTTCCTACAGAATGGGTTTGACAAGTGTGAGTTTATGCGGTTGTTGTTCACGTCAAAATATGAGAATCTAAACTCAGTTCATTAATGAACATTCATATGTACAAATGTTTGCTATGTTGTTCAATGATCTTCTTATGGCCCTATATTGGCCTTATGGCCTATTTATAGCGTATCGCCATGTGGCATCTTCAAGGGGATTATGGTTTGCTTTTTTTATTTTAGGTCTTAGAGGTCATGGTTTGCTTGGACACCAACACTGGGCCTAATCTTATGCATCCATAGATGGGTTGTTTGCGACATAAGGCTAATGAGCCTAAGTGTGAACCCTAGTAGTCGCTGCTGCTTGCTGAACCTTCTTTGAGCGGCATGGGGCCACCGGGCCGGTGGTTCCTTGCCGTTTGCTGCGCGCCCGGCCTCCTTGTTCCGTCTTCTTTTCAGTTTTTTCTGGTTTTTTCTTCGTTTCTGTTTTCGTTACGTCTTCGTTTCCCTTCGCCACCCACAATGCCGCCGCTCATTCTCCTGTTCCACTGATTGGCCGCTGGGTTTGTTGGGATGGTGTTCCGAGCTCTGTGTTGTTTGGACGCTCACCCTGACAGCAGCTATTGTTTTCGCTCTTCCTCTTTCTCCGCTTAGCCTTTGCTCCGCATGGGTGCTCTGAGGTTGTTTCCGGGGTGACGGTTGCCATTTGGTGTTGTCTGTAGGTGCTGTTTTTGTGAGCCGCTGCCCCCCACTTCCACTGCGTGTTGGTGCCCTTGGCGCTTCCCCTTCTCTGGCTTTGGTGTCGGCTCGCGATCTGTGGGTGTTGGCTCGTGGTCTGTGGATTCACTGCCGTCTCTGCTTGGGTTGGTATGGCTGTCTCTGCCGGTGCTTTGTCTCCTCTAGAGCGCTGCGAGTGAGGCTGTCTTCGGACGGGTTCGGCCGCTGCATCGTCTCCTTCCTCCATTGGGAGGTGCCTCTCTACGGGTTCTAGAGTGTGTTGGCTCACTTTCTGTGGGTCCACTGTTGCCACTGCTCGGTTTGGAGGGGTTGTCTCTGCTGCTGTTCTTTCTCTAGTGCGCCGCGAGTTTGGCTATCTTCGGACGGGTGGCGATGTCGCCTCCTTCCTCCGCTGGGAAGTGTCTCTTTGTGGGTACTAGTTTGTGCTTGGTGGTGGTTTGGTTGTTGTCTTGGGTTTGTTCGCAGTGGTTTGTGGGTTGGGTGTTTAGGTTCTGTATTTTTGTTGTTTGTTGTTGATGCTTGTTTTGTTTGTTGTGGTTTTGCTAACATGCATTTTGAGGGATCACCTCCTTCTTTGCTGCATCTCGCCCCTGCTGGAGCTGTTTGGGCTAGGCCCTGTTTGGTTGGTGTGTGCTTGGGTTGGATCCGTGACATGTGAACTTATTTGTTATTACAGAAGGTTCTGGGTGCCCCAAATGGGCCAAGCCCAACCCACAAAAGGATATCTCAATGATATCATTCATGTCTGTATCCTTTTTGGTGCACTAGATGTAGTTTTTTGTGTTCCTTTTGTTGTTTTCCTTGTCTATGTACGCTACAGCTTGGTATAGGTTTCAGCAGTGTGTCTAGGTTTTGATTGGTTTATTTCTTGTGACTCTACATATGTTATTTTCTTTGTTGTAGATGCCGTATGGCTAGAGTTTTCTCCGTTTATGAACTTTTCTCATCTTGACCAAAAAAAAAGAGGCTAATGAGCCTAAAAGACCACACCGAACAGTTATCATGTGTGCATTTAGACTAATTTGACAAGTGATTTAGAATTTCAAGGGTTTGTTTTCAATTCCATTAATTCTAGGGATTATTCTTCTAGGGCATTACAATTATAGGAATCAAATCAGTGGTTTAATCATATGAAAAATCTAAATATGTGATATGACATAAAGATGATAAGTGATATTTTTTTTATTTTCCATTGTATCCTCCACGTGTAGTTTTTTTTTCTAGCACTATTAATTTTTTTATTTACGAAACTAACACTTTTTTTTATGTACCAAAGTAATACTCTTTTGAATAAAATATTCATTTAATTATTTTTTAATGAATTAAATATTAATAATTGGTTTAAGATTGTGATTAAGTTGTTAATTAAATTAATATTTAATTGTTAAATATTTATTAACCCAATTTGTGAACTAATTGAATATTTAATTGTTAAATATTTATTAACCCGATTTGTCAACTAATTAAAATTTAAAAATATAAATACAATATTAATAGTTAGTTTAAAAGACAAAGACATTAATGTCTCTGTCTCTGCACACTGATCGAAGCACCCCATCCACTCATTTTTTGTCACAAAAGACAAAGACACCAATGTCTCTGTCTCCGCACACTGATCGAAACAACCCCCCTCCAGATTTACACAGATGTTCTCACTGAAAAACTTGAGATACAACGAGCAATATCTAACTCTCATCGTGTTCATATCTTCAACCGAGAACAAAGTATTTTCACAGTTGAGGAGTTGATTTGCCCACCATCGGGCCGACCTGCTAGGACATTCGAAGTAGACCTGTATAGGCAGTGGTGTGGCTGTGGTGAATTTCAGGCATTACACTATCCTTGTTCGCATATCGTCGCTGCTTGTTCCCATATTCACCACGATTACATGACATACGTGTCTCCCCAGTATACATTGCAAAATGTATACAATGTTTACTGCAAAGAGTTCAAACCGGTGCCTAACCGTTCATATTGGCCATAATACAATGTAATTAAATTGTGCCACAATCCAGCAATGCGGAGAGATCCAAATGGTCATCTACAATCCACAAGAATTCGTACCAAAATGGATAAAATAGAAAAGAGTCGTCGTCCCAAGAGATGTGGACTGTGCCGAAGTAAAGGGCATAACAAGAAAAACTGTTCTCACCGTTCTGGAGCTGATACACAGCAGTAAAAAAAATTTCTATCATTTGCATTTAGTTCACTTTTGTATCATTTCTATTTGTATCACTTATGTATTTGTATTTTTAAATTTTGAATCAATTTGAGCTATTTTCTATAATTATATTATCAATTAGTTGTCAAATTGGGTTAATAAATATTTAACAATTAAATATTAATTTAATTAGTAACTTAATCACAATCTTAAACCAACTATTAATATTTAATTCATTAAAAAAGTATTAAATGAATATTTTATTCAAAAGAGTGCTACTTTGGTACATAAAAAAAAAGAGTGCTAGTTTGGTAAATAAAAAATTTAATAGTGCTAGAGAAAAAAAAAGCCCCACGCGCAACTGCAAAGACTAATTTCTTCGAAGATTTAGAGTACATTTAAGCTATGTTTAGATGAGGGGTTTTTGGAGGGGAGGGGAGTGGAGTGGAGGAAATGGCTTATAATTCCTAATTACCTTGTTTAGCTTTAATAGGACAAAGGAAATATTATTTTAGAAGGTAGTAGACACCAAGATGTAAAACTTTTTTTTAATTTTAAAAACTCTCAAACAAGATAATTGGAGATTATAAATTTTCCCCTCCCCTCCCTTCCCCTCCAAAAACCCCAATCCAAACATAGCCTCAAGGACTGTCTCTCCCAATGATGCATTTCCATACACATGAACATCGACCATATGCATAAAGGACTTGGGCTATTTATCACTCAAACCACACCAGTTTAGTAGATTATAAGTGATTTTAAAAGAATTAGAAATGAAGAAGTGATTTCTCAGGGTTCAAGAGTGAAGACTCAAAATTTGGACCCATTTGTTTAAAATTTAAAAAGTGTTACTTACAATCAATAAATAAATTCCCATCACCGCAGAATAGATTCTAACCTTCCCGGTCTCACTCATGGTTTCCTTAAGAACACATCCGGATCCTATCAATAACTGAAAAGGAAAATAAAAAAGCAAAAAATACAAACACACTGATATATACAAAGCAAAATTCAGAGGGCTACTGAGGAAAACACTCCTCACCCCGGTGAAAATACAAAGTTGAATCGTACACCTTTGTTGCTTGAGGTTCAATGAATTCAATAAGGAGCAAATTTGATTCCCAGCACAATTTCCCCCTTTCCCTATCATTGTCCCGTCCCCTCATGTATTGATTAAAGAAAACACTCCTTAAATATTTATTTAATAATGTACAAAGCATAAAAACAAAAACATACATCAGATAATACATATAATAACCACTAACTTCCAATTTGATCTTCGCCCAGTTCGATCCATGTGTGTCGTCAGACAAAGGTCCAAATCCAATCTTCATTTTTGACAGCGACAGCAGCAGCAGCAGCAGCAAACATCTAATGTTTTATCCTTCTGTATTATTAAAAAGGGTTTTTTTTTTTCCTCTTTGCTTTGTACAGTTTTGGATTTTGAATTTCATTTTTTGGACTTACCCCATTTTTTAATTTTTAATGAAAAAAAAAAAGAAACTGGGAGGGAATCCCGTTTGAGTTCAGTCACCGGCAACCTGCGAGTCCGGTTCCTGTTCCTGCTGATGCGACGTCGACGCACCGCCTAGCAGCAGAGGCTTGAGCTTACTATCCCACATATTCCCAAAGGCCACGGCGTCGCCGCCACTCCTATTTACCTCAACCACCGACATCTCCGCCGTCAACCGGTAAACTTCAATCCCAATCGCGAAATTACCATTCAGCCCTTCCAACTCCACCCCGCATTCCTTCTTCCACCTCACCGCCATCCCCTCCGCCGCTCCCACCTCCTCCGCCACCTCCAGAATCCTCTCCGGCGACTCACTCAGCACCAACCGCTCCGACCCGCCCGATTCTCCGAACAACCCGGACAGGTCCAAACCCGAAGAAAACGATATGATATCGAACGCGTTCAAATCCAACACCTCCTCCCCGTCACCCTTCGACCCGAACCCTAACCCAGACACAGACCCATATTCCTCGTGAAACTTTATCTCCTTGTAGCCCTTCCTGAACCACGGGTCCCGGGTCATCCCGTCGACGGTGATCCGGGTTTCCGGGTTGGTGTCGAGTAACCGGGACAGGAACCGCCGGAGATCCGGCGACATCCACCGGGGACACCGGAATTCGCCCTTGTAGATTTTCCGATACATGACCATCAGATTCGGGTCGTTGAAGGGAAGGTACCCAGCAGCGAGAACGAACAAAACGACGCCGCAAGACCAAACGTCAACCTTAGCACCATCGTACCCTTTCTTCGCGAGGATCTCCGGCGCCACGTAAGCAGGGGTGCCGCAAAGTGTGTGGAGAAGCCCGTCGGGTCGGATCTGATCCCTGACGGCGCTCAACCCGAAATCAGAGACCTTCAAATTCCCGTTGTCGTCTAGGAGGAGATTCTCCGGCTTGAGATCGCGGTGGAAAACACCGTGAGAGTGGCAGTACCCGACGGCGGAGATCAACTGGTGGAAGTATCGACGGCTGAGATCCTCGTCGAATCTACCCTTTGCGATCTTCGCGAAAAGCTCGCCGCCGCGAACGAAGTCCATGATGAAGAAGATCTTCGTCTTCGTTGCGAGGACCTCGTGGAGACCCACGATGTGGGGGTGGTGGAGACGGCTCATTATGCTTATCTCACGCTTCACGTTGCCGGCGAGTCCTGTTCCGGCGAGCTTCTTCTTGTTGATGATCTTCACTGCCACGCTCTGCCCCGTTTGAATGTTGCGCGCGTAGTGCACCTTCGCGAACGCGCCGCAACCCAGGACCCTGCCCAACTCGTATTTCCCAAACAAGGCGGTTACCTCCGCCGTCTGTTCGATCTCCGGCATTGTTGCGCCGCCGCAGCTACCAGAGACCGAACCAGAATTTCAACACCGAAACGAACAAGGTCGGAATTGAAAACAGAAGCTGGGTTTGATGAATTGCAGGGTCCAGCTAAAATGGGTCGGTCGAAAAATTCTGTTTTTCTTTTCAAAGAAAAAAATGGGATTTCTAGTTGCTACCTTTCTTATGACGTTGTTTTTGGGAGGAAAAAAAAAAGGATTTTTCAGTTTTTTTTTCCTTGGTAAGGTTACGGCAGGTTCGGGGGGTTAGACATAGAGAGAGAAGAAACAGAGAAAACGTGAGGTGTTGTGGGACACACGTGCACGCTGGTGCAATCCACTGATGGAATAAGATTTCGCCACGTGTCCCAGTGTGGGCCCTTGGTGGGGATGAGGTGTGTGTGAAATGTGGAAATCAGGAATTGTCTCGCTTCTGCTTCGCTGATTTATCCTTGTCGAGGTTCCTTCGAGAAAAAGTAACGCATTATATAATTTTGACTTATTAGAATTGACAATGACCTTAATGTGACCTTTCATTTCATCCATGTGTTTTCGCTTGCATATTGCACTCTTGCTGATCTGGTGCGAGATGAGGAGCTCTCGTCAAACTTTATGTTGACACTCAAATTAAATAAATGTTTGAGAGAGTTGGAGGAGATTAATATTTTTAAATGTCATCCTTTAGGTTCCTTGACCGTAGTTATATAAGAAAGTGTGCGTATTTTATGATCTGATAATAAGGTCATAAGAGTTTGAATTTCTCTCAAACATAAACTCCTTATAATATTGGTTAGCACTTAGGGGCGCATATGTGATTTTCCTACTAGAAGTCACTCCTTATTATATTGATTAGGACCCAGAGCAACTCCAGTGAAGTTGCTTAAGTCGTGTCTTAAATCTTAAGATGCGTTGTTTAACCAAAAACACCATTGGAGCAAATGACGTGTCGTTGCTTATTTTTCAGATTTAAGATGCGTTGCCTGTATAAGCAACTCTGCCATTTCCTAAGCAACGTTGCTTAACCATTAAAAAAACAATTTTCAGCAACCAACAGCAACAGAAAGATGGAAAAATGGAGAGAGAATAACAGAATGTTTCTCATACCAGAACGATCGAGCTTCACCAGATTAAAAAAAATTAAAAAATTAAAAAAAGATGATCGAGCTACACCAGATGAAAAGACCCTCTTTGATGAAGAGCACCACCACGGGAAGGGCGCCGCTGCTCGTCACCTACCACCGTCGCCATGGGAAGGCCGCCACTGTTCCTCACCACGGGAAGACCAGATCTTGTTGAAAAGGTCACAACTTTGTGCAAAAGAGCAGACCACAACCAACTAGACTCCATGCAAAGAAAAAGCTCACAACTTGATGAAGGAAGACAAGGGGACAAGAGTGGGGATAGGTTGATGGAGGGGGAGAAGGGGTCTGAGAGAGAGGGGAGAAGGTGAAGAGGAGAGAGTTTGAGACAGAGGAGGCGACGTTTCAGGGGGTGGGGAGGGGCGGTGGTTAAGGTGAGGGGGTGGGGGCGGCGGGATGGGGATGGGGATGGGGAGGGGGCGGTGGTTTGGGGTTTGGGGGATGGGGATGGGGCGGTGGCAGTTTGGGTTTTGGGGGATGAGGATGGGGTTTGTGAGTTGTGAGAGAGAAGAAGTGGCTTGACCTCGCTGAGAGAAGAAAAAGTGGGTGAATGACCAAAAGATGTTTTGATACTGTGTGCCCCTGATGTAAACGTGAAATGGTAAATGAAATGAACTGTGAACGTGCCCAATGTAGCAATTAACTCCATTTCATTGTTAATTTTGAGATCTTTTTTTTTTAAATGTTACAGTTTTTGCACAAAAATGTTCAATGCAAAACGTGAAATGAATGAACCGTGTCAAACTGTCAATTTTGTGCTCAATACAAAAATTAGCTCCATTTTATTGTTAATTTTGAGATCTATTTGTTTTAAAAATGTTACCATTTTTTGAATTTTTATTTTTTAAAATCAGAATATATATATATATATATGAATTAATATTTTAATTTGAATTAAAAATATTTTTAAAATTAAAATATAAATATGTGGAGTCATTGTGGGACCCACTTAAGCAACCTATTTTAAGCAACACTCGTTGGAGTGAAAATAAGTAAATGTTACTTAAAGTCTATGTGGCATTGTGAAACCCACTTAAACATCCAAAGTTTAGCAACTCCATTCTGCGTGCTCTTAGTAAGCATATGTGATTTTCCTACCAAAAGTCTCTCTATACATTGCGACAACGTTTTGAGTGGTTAAATATAATTTTAATCTCTATAAAATTAGTTCAGTTTGATTTTAGTATTTATAAAAAATTTATACATTTTTAGTCACTAAAAATACATAAACTGTGTGTTTTTAGTTTCTCACTAGGGATTAAGAGTCTAAAATACATTATTTTTATTAAATATAGAAACTAAAGATGCATAAAATTTGTATAGGAACCAAGACAAAATTTAATCAATTTTTTAGGGACTTAAAATATATTTAATTATTTTTTCTTTTATACAAATACTTGTAGAAAAATTTGATCAAATTATCTCTATATGAACGTCACTAACATTCTTTTAGTATAAGACTTACCATACCTAGCTCAAAATAAACTCTCAGCCTTCATCTACATTTCTGTTGCATCAAATAATGCCCAAAAAAAAAATGAAAACTATATAGGTAACCTGCATGCATTCCCAACTAAATAAAGTTTGTAATATAGTAAGACAATTATTGAAAATTTCAGACATTCCATGACATATGCCATATATTCCCTTCCCGGTGGCGTTTAGAATGGACCATTTATTAAATATTTAAATTGGTCCATATGGACTAGTTAGGGTGTGAACCATTGATAAAGTGAATATTATATTCAACGGTGTGAATGATGGATGGGCAACCTGCTGGTCCGGTGACTTAAATAATGAAAAGTTATTTGCTGTGAAGGGCGCACAGTAATAGTAATATAAACATATAGAATTCAATATTTACCCCAAAAGTCATATAATATTAAAAAGTTTACTTTTTTTACCATTTCAATATTTACTTTTTACTGTTTTAATATTTACCCCAAGTTATTTTTCTTATTATTGATTAGTACATATCCGTTTTAATGTAGTGTTCACAGGATAATATGGACAACACAGAGTTTTGACACTTGATTTGGTGTTTGTAGTGTGAATATTCGTGATTTAAAAAAATAGTGAGATTAAAACGTTAATGATATTGAGAGCATAGTCATTAATGACACATGAAAAGTGGAAGGAATCATGATACACCATTAACGACGGTGCGATTGGTGTACATAAAGTATCTTTTTTGTTGTGTAGTCACTACTTAGATAAGACGACAAATAAGATGCGATCATGCGAGCTTTATGTGCATTCGACCACAGGGTGCGATCCTTCACCACGAATAGATCTCACCCACGACAAATAGATCTACGAATGACTTACAACTGTGCCTGGGATTCCCTTCCATGGCCGGGCAAGCATTCGTCAAAGATGGAGTGGCTTCGCTAGTCTTCAGAAATGGAGTGGCTCCGTTCTTCGACAAAGGGCCACGGCTTCAACAGTAAAAATGGGTGTTCTTAGTCAAGAAAAGGGACTACAAAATAATAGTTTCAACTTTATTTATTCAAACTGCTTAAAAAAACTTTATTTATTAAAAAAAATTACAATTGGGACACATTGACAATTCATGAAACATTTGGGATATCTACTATTACTTAAAAGTATTGGGGTTTTCTATAATTACAAGAAACCGGATGTGGGGTCCACATAACCTGCTCAGGGGGTATTTTGGGAACTGGCCATATGGACCAATTTAATATATGGTCCATACTAAAAGCCACCTTCCCAGCTGGTTTTAGTTCCTTTCTTTTGCAACGACTTTCCCCCCTTTCATTTTTTTGGTAATAAACGACAACAATGCACAATCATGCACTCATATATTTTTCGTGAAAGAATTAATCATTTCTTATAAACTTTATCATGTAAATTAAAAAATTAAAACTGGCATATAGTTTTTATAAATTCTAGAAAGACGATACATATTTAATTTAATAATTTATATTTGTCTCTCTTTTATATTTTTTTTAATATTTGTCCCTCTCTCTTTACATGATCTATTTTGCAAAATATATTCGCATAAAAATAAAAAAGGATACATTCTTTGCATCTCATACCCATTTTATTTCAAAATTAGCACAATATCATAGAAACCTACTCATTAATGCAGACAATCTAATCAATTATGCTTTAAACGCGCAGCGAGATCAATAATGCAAACTGTACCCTACAAATTATACAAACCACAGCCTAGAGCAACAATGAATCTTCGATATATTGTCGGGAAATTGATAAACCTGTTGCTTCTAAGCTAATTATAAGTACTAATGTTTTTAAAGATATACTCCCCCCACCAAAACAAATGTAGTTTTAGTTTTTTTTTTCTGTTCTAAATCTTTGATTGTTTTAGATTTTTAAGGTATAATTTATCTTTTTTTTTTCAACTATAGCCCTAGAATTAATTACAAAGATAAATTAATGAAATTATCTTTTTGATAAAAAATTTATGATGGACAATTAATTGTTATTGGTATTGTGATCAATGAAATACACCAATTACCAACAAGTAACTCTTATCTTTTTCTTTTTCGATACAAGAGTGCACATTTCCATATCACCTTTTAATGAATTTAATAAGGAGCAATTAAAGTAATAATTGAATACTACAAAAAAAAATCTATAAAAAATGAAATAAGGATAATATAGTCTAAAATTTACACACTTAATTATTTTTTAATTTGTATACCAAAACCTTAAACTATTTTTGTTTTGTACAGAAGGGAGTACATAACCTATTGGTTTCTTCTAAGCTGATTATAATCTATTTTTGTTTTCAGTAAATCATTGCATACTCGTCATATCAATTATTTCCGTTGACAACTGAACAGCATACCAAATAATGGACATCACTAAATCAAATAAAAAACTTAAAATTTGTGAATGGATTAAAATCGCACTTAGACTAAATTAAATAATGAAAAAACAACGAAAAAATTACCATTTTTTTTTGGTCAAACGAAAAAATTACCATTAAATATTTGTCCGGCGACTGGCCATACATAGGGCCGTGTATAGCACATCTGGGCTGGGCTATCCTTTGACTGGCTCGGTGAGCCCAACTCTCACACCTCTGTCTGGTCAAGTGAGTCCATTCAAACTCGTTCTCTGACTCAGTATCACCCGGCCCTCCCCACTCTGTTCCTGAACACGCCAGCCATACACACCATGCGAACAAGGGGTTCCATCTCCTGTTTCCTACGTGTTCAACACTGGATCACCCTCTCCTCTAACTTCCGTTTCTCTTCGACACACTCTAATAATAACGCCGTCATTAACGACCCTAGAAGCAGAACCCAGCTCTTGAATTCCATAAGGAGCCTCTCAGACGTCGACGGCGCCGTCACTCTCTTTCACGAAATGGCCGCGATGAAGCCTTTCCCGTGCGTGAAGGACTTCAACTTCCTGTTCACCTTCGTCGCGAAGACGAAACGCTACACACGCGCCATTTCCCTCATCAAGCACGCGCACTCGCTGGGCGTCGGGGCCGACACCTACACCCTCAACATCGTCATCAACTGTCTCTGCCACTTGGGCCACACCGCCTTCGGGTTCTCCGTCCTGGGCCTCATGTTCAAATTGGGCCTGGAGCCCACGCTGGTGAGTCTCAACACCATCGTTAACGGCCTCTGCGTAGAAGGCAACGTGGACCAAGCCATGAGACTAGCCCGACACATGGAAAACGTGGGCTATAAGCCCAACAGTTACACGCTCGGAGCGTTGGTTAACGGTTTGTGCAAGATCGGAGACACCGCCGGTGCCGTCCGGTGTCTTAGGAACATGGCTGAAAAAAACTGCGAACCGAACGTCGTCGTTTACAATGCAATCATGGATGGTCTCTGCAAGGATGGGTTGGTATCAGAGGCTCTGAATCTGTTCACTGAAATGAGCGATGATAAAGGCATTCACCCTACCGTGAGCACTTACAATTGCTTAATCCAAGGGCTATGTAACATTGGTAGTCGGAAAAGTGCAGCGTCTATGCTGAATGAGATGATGCAGAAGGGGATTATGCCGGATGTGCAAACGTTTTCGATTCTGGTGGATGGTTTTTGCAAGGAAGGGTTGGTCTTGGGGGCTAGAAGCGTCATTTCCTTCATGGTTCACATGGGGGAGGAGCCTAATGTTGTCACCTATAACTCCTTGATTGGTGGGTACTGTTTGGTGAACCAAATGGAGGAGGCTATGAAAGTGTTTGATTTGATGGTTCGTAGTAGGAACTGCTTGCCACCGAGTGTTGTGACTTATAACTCACTGATTCATGGGTGGTGTAAGGTTAAAGATGTTGATAAGGCTATCTGTTTGGTTGGTGAGATGGTGAATGAAGAAGGGTTGCAGCCTGATGTTGTGACTTGGACCACACTTGTGGGTGGGTTTTGTGAGGTGGGTAAACCCTTGGCTGCAAAGGAATTGTTCTTTACAATGAAAGAATGTGGTCATGTTCCCAATCTGTTGACATGTGCTGTTATGTTGGATGGCCTATTCAGATGCGGTTTTCGTTCTGAGGCGATGTCGTTGTTTAGGGCAATGGAGGAGAGTGATCTGGATCTCGATATCGTGGTTTACAATGTTATGCTTGATGGGATGTGCAAGGCTGGGAAACTTGGTGATGCAAGGGAGCTTCTTGCTCGCGTGCCGGCGAAAGGGTTGAAACCCGATGCGTATACTTATAACATAATGATTGGGGGTTTGTGTAGAGAAGGACTGCTGGATGATGCTGAAAACTTGCTTGTGAAAATGGAAGAGGATGGCTGTCCACCTAATAGATGCTCTTACAATGTCTTTGTCCAGGGATTGCTGCGAAAACAGGATGTTTCAAGGTCGAGAAAATACCTTCAAATAATGAAAGGGAAAGGCTTTCCGGTCGATGCCACTACCACAGAGTTGCTTATAGGCTTCTACCTTGGTAATAAAGAAAGTAATGCATTTCAAGAGTTGCTGCAGGACTGAAGTTTGTTTGAATTTAATATCTCTATTCATTATTTGATGTGAATTCATATCATGTTTTAAGAACCAATTTGATCAGACGGTTGGACTGTCAACCAGGCCCCTCAATTGTTCATGTCCATCCGTGAGAACGCTTGTGGGTTCAAACTGCCCAAAACCATTCAAGACAGGATTGTAGAAAGTACAAGGGTACAAGGGCGAGCGCATAATGATGTTCATCTATGAAATTCCAATCTGGATTATGACAATGATGGTGTTCTAAATGGTATATCATCCTACAGTTGAGAGAAGCCAGCATGTTTTGCCAAGACATTAACCCAATTCAATGCAAACAAGATGAAGGCCTTGTTTTTCTAGCTTGCAATTGCAAGATAATGGTTGAGGCATAATTGTATGTCTGGTGTCCATACAAATGAAGGTATGTTTTGCAGCACCTAAAAGAATTCTCACTTTTCCCAAACAATATTTACTGTTTTCAATAATACCTGCCGCACTCCCTAGTATGTTGCACATAATTCTGAAATTGTTGATTCGTTTTGAAGCTCTATGGTAAAATCTTTTCTTAAAAGCCTAATACCTTCTCCCCTGTTTGTGTTGCTGGAAGAGGTTAGAGAAAGACAGAGGGTGGAAAAGCGCAGTGTTTCTTAATCCTTATTGGTTTGCTATCACTTTAGAATAGCTTTTATTTTAGGCTTTTAGCTTTCATTTTTGCAACTTTTGTTTTGTAGTGGACCGCCAATTTTACTATTTCCTATTTTAAATGAAGTTTTCTGGCTTTCCACATCTTCCATTTCAGCTCTCACGAAATTCAACAATTCTGAGGTATCACAATAAAGAAACACGGAATCACTGAGAGAGAGCAAGGCTGTGCTTGAAGTATATCTTTGATGGACCCAAGCAGGGCAAACTGAACCTCATGTTCATATCCGTATGCTTCACCAGAAATGTGATTTCGAGAATAATGATGACATTGATGATGAAGTAGGATGGGAACTTTTCTTTGTTTTTAATGATTTGGTTGTTTTATGCACCTAATTCTTTCTAATATTGATATTTTGATGATATTTGTGGATGATGCAGGAGTTGAAACAAAAGCTAGAGGTGCATAAAGAGAGGAAAGACAGGAGCCTTGAAAAAATGACTCGAGAGGCAGATTAATACAGAAAATTAGTCTTTTGACACTTTTTAAGTGGCATTGGAATAGATAGGAAGAGTCACCGAAAGAAAATATCAATAAAATATTGATAATAAAGGAACAAAGCTTGATGATTCTGTTTTCATAAATCATATCATTGGTAAATTTCTATAAAAATACTGTCCCGATTTGAAGCTTCCCTGTCTTTTTTCAATATATTTGGACAGTTTCATGTACTGTCTTGTAAATCAAACAAGAATTTTATCTCTTGTTTTGAAACTGAGTTGTACACTTGTACTGAACCTTACGCAGGTTGTTTGAAAAATTGATTCAAGTCATTTGGAAACTTGTATTTGTATATTTACATTTTTCCTGTTGCATGGAAATCTCAAGCTAAAGGCACTGGAATTTCTATGTTTCTTATGTTAGCTTTGGCATTTCCCTACTGGAGTGGAATGAAAGGAATATAGAAAAACCTATATACTATATTAATCTTAATTTTCATCAATTGATTTGAACTAATGGTAATACATTAGGTTCCATCCGAGCAACGCGGTCATTTTCTAGTTATTAAGAAACTTCATGTACTCAAACATGAGGACATCAGGAAATACATGTAACTGGAAGACCACAGAAATACTAAGACAAAAATGCATAATGGATCTTCATACCGGTAGCCCTGCTGCACCTCTTATCCTTGGGTTTTGGTAAATACATCCCAACTTTTTAGCCATACACCCCACATTAATGTGGAAATTTCAAAAATACCTTTCAATTTTGTGTATATTCCAGAAACTCCAGTTTCTGGAATGCAATTTTTTGAATTGTGGGGTGTATTCCGGAAACTAGTTTCCGGTAGGGGTGTACAAGACCCGGCCTGGCCGGTCAACCCGTCCTAACCCAAGTGTTTTGGGTCGGGTCTAACCCGGTTCTATAAGTAAAATGGGGACAAAAGGGACAGTCCCACTTGAAACCCAGCTTCGGGTTTATCCTCGGGTCACCCGGCCCGTCCCAATACAATGCTTATAAATTATTTTTTGGTATTACAGTGCTTATAGTTTTAATGTACATAAACAAAACTCACATGTCATACAAATAAATTTTGCATGTTTGAGAGGTTTATGCCTAGCATCACAAATAGTCATGGTTGGAAATTCAATAACACTAGAACAAATGTTTTAGAGTTGATCAAAGGTGCACCGTTTAGTATTTGCAGTATTATATCATAACAATTTTTTGAAATATTTGCGACATACTTTAGAATTTAATTCATTATAGCAGAACTGAGGAAAGAATTGATATTCAATAAGACTAAACCAAAGGCATGAAAAGATTTGAAGTTAAAATGACTACTAAATAAAGAGTTTTAAATATGAATTTTAGATTTTTTACTCTCAAGATGGTGCATATAACATCACCATGTTTGAATGATCGCTTCATAATTTTTTAGTCCACCTTTCGGGTCAACCCGATCTTGTCTTATTTGGACCCGGTCTTCGTTGAACCCGCACATCATCGGGTTCTGTTGGGTTTAGGACCGGGTTCGGGTCCAAAAATTGGCTCGGTGAAAATTTAGGGCCAGGTTAGGGTCGGACGTAACCCGTCTCAACCCGTCCTACGAACACCCCTAGTTTCCGGAATGCAAATTTGTATTCCGGAAACTCCAGTCAAATTTGTATTCCGAAAACTCCAGTCTCCATACAATTTGTATTCCAGAATGCACACGAAAATTGAGGGTATTTTTGAAATTTCAGCATTAATGTAGGGTGTATGGCAAATTTGGGTGGAGTGGATTTACCAATTCCCTTATCCTTTCATCCTTTAATTGGAGAAATAGTGGTGCATGCTGGTCCATCTCACTTGAGAAGACTTGATTCATCTCAACAAAAGCATTTATTTTTGTTCAGAAAACTCTATGTACATCTATTTACACTCATTTGAACCTAACACCTTAATAACACAAGCTATTTAGGCATCTTAGTGGCCAACAAATGAAATTTCCCTTCAAATCGTGCTAATTATTCCTTGAAAGTTGATAGTCTGATAGTTCCATAGAACATCAATCTTATCATTTTCAGAGCCCATAACACAGAAGGCTATTTATGCATTTTTTTCTTTTTAATTCCAATGCTCAAGAGATGGGCTTTTTTTTAGAATTTTTTATTTAGTTCTTAAGTTTTCTCCCTTGCCACTCCTTGAAGAATGGCTGTGATTTTTTGCTGGTAATCTCACATGGTGTTTGAAATCCAATATTTTCCACAGCTCCAACTGTCTTGAATAACCACCTTTTGTTTACCTCCTCAACCAGTGATCGGTGTAGCAATTGGCTCCTCATATCAATCAGTGACTTGTTCCTTGATAGTCTACGACTGTCTATCATCCTCTTACTGGTAGAAGGTGCTTGTGGTTCAGCTAAAACTGTGCACTGGTTCAAGGTGATTGTGTCTTCACCATGTGAAAACCTTGTAGTACACTTGTGATTCTTTATGATGGGGTGTTTATCTTTTCTTGTAGAGGCCACATTGTGCTCCTGGTCTTCCATAGAACAAAAGTTCAAGTTGGAATATGTCCCATGTGAAGAGCATCGAGAACTGGCGTCATCATGCATCTCATCTGCAACATTTTGTCAGGTTACTGTATAGAAACTTAAAAGTGAGTTAAAACAACATTTCTCCTCTCCACTAGATGGTTATTGTAAACTATAGTGTACAGTTCAATCATTTAAGCACATTGATGAAATAGGACATCCACAATAGCTAATGCAGTATGGGGGATGAGAAAATTAAGACATACCATGGAACCAACAATATCCATTTGATGTGTCATTAGCTCTATCGACCGTACCTGATATCGATTCTTGGGATGAAGAACAAGAAGAGACAGAGGGGAAATGACGACGACAAACTCCATCACCATCATCATCTTGATAACTGAGTGTATGGCAGGTGTATGAACAGTTGCTATTCCTCCTATTAGGCAGCAGCACAGATATCTCCCCTTCAATCATATTAGCAATTTCAGAAGGCTCCCAATCTGTGATCTCCAACTCTTTCACCATCTCCATTGCAACCTCAATGGGGGTGTCAGAGAAAATGTCAAAGGGAAAATATACATTCCTAGCAGAACCTGCAGGAAAAGGCAGAAGAAAGTTTTACTTTTACTTTTACTTCAATCTGTGGGCTTGAACTATGAGTAAACCACCATGATAAAGTTCACTGCTGGTCTACAAGTTTTAGCCAATTAAAGACTTAAGTTCATCTACTGAACAAAAGTAAATGCTGTCATAGTGAAATTGAAAGAAACATGTATTTAGACAGATTCAAAACAAAACTTTCCCTATAATGAACCAAATAGGACATTGAGCGTCAAGAAAATATCAGATACCATCTTTGTCAGCAATTTGCACTTTGAGAAAGATAGTATCATCTTCGGGATTCAGCTTCCCAGTTATTGCCATTGAAGTCCTTGGTGAATCATCCCTCAATTGAAGTTTATCCATCTCACTGTAGTTTAAGAATGGATTCTGCGTCCCAATCTTTGTCATTGATGAAGCATCATCAGACACAAGAAATGGATCATGCAACAATTCCTTTGCTGACGGTCTCTTTGCTGCAGTTACTAGGCATTTGCCAATAAACTTTTGTGCTTCTGGGTCTTCAATCCGGAAAAGTGCTGCTGGTAGCTTCCCCTAAACATTGAAGGACAGAAAAGTTTCTTTTACTTAAAATCCCAGCTTCAGTGATATCTTTAAACCTCAAACCGGGATCTGAATTTACCGATGTCACTTTCTTGTATATCTGTGCCGGGTTAGCACACTCACTATATGGATAGTCAGATGTAATCATTTCCAAAACGCACATGCCAAATGAGTACACGTCAACAAGTTCATTGTATTCTTCTTCATACAGTTCTGGTGCCATGAACTCTGGGGTGCCTGGCACAAAAGAGAAAATTTTCACATGGAACAATTAGAGTGGCTCACTACCTGCAAGGCTGCAACATTCATTGGCAGAAAATTAAGTACCTATAACACTGTGGGCTGACTGGGAACCACGGAGAATTGCTGCTAGACCCAGGTCACCAATTTTCACTTGTCCAAGATGGCCATTGACAAATATGTTGTCACATTTGAGGTCCCTATGAATTACTGGAGGATCATGTTCATGTAGATAAACAAGACCCTGTAAGATTTGGCGAGCCCAACTCTTTATTGCTTGTATGCCTACATGCTTATATTTCCTCCTGTATCTGCAAAAGCCACAAACTTATCAATTATTCATTAAACATAAAACCAGTCAAAAAAGTGAGATATACATTTCATATACTCAAGGGCTGCCACCAAAGCCAACTCATCCTAGAAGCTCATGATTATGTTTTCATTGTTTAGCCAATTTCTGCTGAGTGTCCATTAAGTAAGAATTGTTAAAAGTTCTAATAGTTTCACTTATATCAAACAAAATCCATTTCATGACCTTTCATCCTAGTTTGTGTTGGAATAATCCCCATGTGAAAGAAATGTTTTAATAGTCTTTAAAGATTAATTATGTTAATTGTGCATGCATATCATATAATGATAAAATAAATCCAGTAATTTAGCATCGCCATATGTGCATGCCATGAAACTACATATTCCTATCTTGAAGAGTTTTAAGTATGATATCCTATCTACACATTAATATAGAATGAATCACAATACTGGAATACTAAAATGTCAGGATTATATGTAAAGAGGCATGTGATTTAGTCTGACCAATAAAGATGGCATATGCCCATTTCTGAGGAACTACAAAATGGAACTAAAGCATTGCCTAGTTAGTAGTTGAAAAGGAAGTTACTCTCTGAGTGTCCCAGAAGTGAACATTTCTGTAATGAAGTTGAAGGTCTTGTTGTCAACATCGATCCACGAGGTATAGAATTGCATGATGGATTGGTGCTTGAGGTTGCTGAGGAGATGAACCTCTAAATAAAGCCGCTCCAAGTCCTCTGGTGTACGAAGTGCCTCATTGAGTTTGACTTGGTTCCATGCTACCTCTATTCCAAGGACCTCATCAATTGCTTTATACACTGTTTTCATTGCCCCTTTTCCAAGAATATCTCCAACCTAATCACATAGAACAGATAACTTTTGTCACATTAAGTCAACTGTGCGGTGGCATCTTAAATACCTATATACTCAAATTAAGGAATTAACAGAAATGCATATAGTTACAGTTAGCCCCTTGAAAAGTTCTGAGACGGAATATTAGAAACAGTTTGCACTAGGCACAAACCAAGCAAGGTTTAAAAAGCAACTATTGTCAATATAATTGCCACAAGTCACAACAAACATCATATAGTCTCAGAGCATTTCAGCCATGACGCCCACTGTATCCAAATCTTGCAAATATGGAAAAAAATTGAAACTTTTACTAATCATAATCTGATTTATCCATGCTTTTTGGTAATTCAATATCTTATGTGGTACTACATATGCATGAGTTCTTCTCAATTCTGATTGATTTACATGATGTTAAGCCACGGCGAGGGAAGCGTGCGATGATCAACAAACATTTTTAAACTAACACAGTAACATCTTTAGAACAAGATATAGCATGCCACCAGACTATGAGAAGCATAAATTATTAATGGCTCTCCTGGACAAGCCATCTCATTTGTCAGAAATCTGCAAACCCATGGTCTAAATCTATTTTCATGTATAATTTGTTTGCCCCTAGAAAAGGATCAGTGCAAAACAAGCCAGGTAATTTAAGCACTGAAAATCTGCTGGAGATAGAAATCAAGTCTATCACCGGCACACATTCAAACGCTATGCTTTTACAATCTCAGTTCTTTCTTCCAACAAGCTTGGATTTCTAATTTCACCAAATCTAATAACACAGTATCACATGGCTCAGCCTGCTCAGAAGTCACAACACTCACAAAAATGTTAAAAATTGTTTCCCATTCTAACACAACATTCCCCCCCCCCCCCCCACAAAAAAAAATGAGCCTCTTTCCCCTTCAAGTAACACAAAAATAATCAAAATTCAAACTAAAAAAAATTGCCACAACAAATTAAAAAAAAACCATAAGACTATAATTAGAACTCACCCGGGCATAGCGACCAGTTGGGTCAGTTTCCATGTAACGATGCTCAGTTCTACCATCCTCGTTGCCCTTTTTACTATTATTGGAATACATGTTGGATTCTTAACTATATATATGTTCCAACCAACAACCACCTAAACTTCAAACACTATAATTTGTTGTGCAGAAAGAGTACAAAAGGAAAGAACAAATTAAAATAAACTTGAAAACAGTTTAATTGTGCTATTTTTTATCCAAGGAAGAAGGATTGTAGAATCCTAAATCCGAGGCTTTCCCTCGTGGTGAACGTGGGAGAAGACCCCAAAAAATAGCCAGAAAAGCCTTGAGTAATCAATACTCTGCATTATCCTACCCATCTTTACAACAACAACCGCGCATGTCAAGTGATCATAATCCTTAGCAACCATTTGATTATTTTTTATTTTTGTTCTATTTGGAAACGAAAAGTACAGAGAGAGAGAGGGAGTGGAGGATGCAAGATTTGACAAGGGAAAAGACAAGATGAGAAGAATTTTACTATGAAAGTGACATGTTCCTGTCAATGCCCTTTATGTGCCAATAATTTTGCAGGCAAATATGGATTCTGGGGAGGGTCAGTTTGGGCATTCACTTTGTGAGAGTGATTGTTGCTGCTGTGAGAGAGAAGTAGTGCACGGAACTTGAAGAATCTGTGGGTCACGGTTTTGATACAAGCATTTGTGGATAACAGTGTAAGAAGAAGTCCAAAACAAAAAACTGAACTTGACAAACTCGGCTCAGCTGGAGAACAAAACCCAGAAAGAGAAGTAGCAGAAGATTGGAATATGATTGTAAAAAAAAGGCTTAAATAAGTTTTCAGTCCCTGTAAATATTCGATTTTTGATTTTAGTCTATTAAAAAAAAGTCAAACAATTTTAGTCCTTTAAAATTTTTTTTTTGGTTTTGGTCCTTTTAGTGCTAGGTGGCACATTATGACCCAGTTAGCATGTCTACGTGGCAAAAAACGTTGACGTGGCCCATCTATGTTTTGAATTTAGTCCCTATAAAACTTTTAAGTTTTGAATTTAGTCTTTCTCAAAATTGAGATTTTGATTTTAATCTTCCTTTCTCTTCCACCACCACGTCCTCCTCCTTTCTTTATCCTCTCTCTCTCCCCCCACCACCACCACCACTCTCTCTCTCCCCACCACCACCACCACCCAAACACACACACACACACTCTCTCTCGTTTTCTCTCTCTCTCTCTCTCCCCCCACCACCACCACCACCACCTCTCTCGTTTTCACTCTCTCCTCACCACCACCACCACCCAAACACACACACACACACATACTCTCTCTCTCCCCCCCACCACCACCACCACCACCACCTCTCTCGTTTTCTCTCTCTCCCCACCACCACCACCAAAACACACACACACACTCTCTCTCGTTTTTTCTCTCTCTCTCCCCACCACCCCCACCCAAACACTCTCTCGTTTTCTCTCGAGTTCTTGGAAGTTCTGTCTTTCTTACTTTGGTTTGTGTTGCTATGCTATGAGAGAGAGAGTGTTTGGGTGGTGGTGGTGGGGGGGAGAGAGAGAGAGAGAAAATGAGAGAGAGAGTGTGTGTGTGTGTGTGTTTGGGTGGTGGTGGTGGGGAGAGAGAGAGAGTGGGTGGTGGTGGAGGAGAGAGGATGAGGGAAAAGGAGGAGAGAGAGGGGGTGGTGGTGGTGGAGGAGGAGAGGGTTGAAGGAGGGGACGAAGGGGAAAGAGGGAGGGGGTTGATGTGCTTTAGTCCCTATAAAAATTTTAAGTTGTGTAATTAGATTTTATAAAAATTTTAAGTTGTGTAGTTAGACCCTATAAAAATTATGATTTTTGATTTTAGTCCCGTGATAGGAAGAAAGTCCTAGTCAGCAGGTCCTTATAAATTTTAAATAACGTGTCAAGTCATGACAGGGACATACATATGCCACATCAGTGCCACATCAGCACAATACAGTGGTAATTCATTAAAAGGACTAAAACAAAAAAAAAATTTAAGAGACTGAAATAGTTTAACATTTTTTTAATGGACTAAAATCAAAAATTGAATATTTACAGGGACTAAAAACTTATTTAAACCTAAAAAAAATGAACTTTTGGAAGGTAGCTAGCTGTGGAGGAGGTGGGTCGGTGAGGAATTGTGCAAGGTTCAAGCTTTGTATAATAATAATAATAATAATAATAATAATAATAATAATAACAGTTAAAAGTTAATAGTTAATTAATAGTAATATTTATATCTCTGTTGTTGTTGGGGGCCCCACTGGGACTGAGGTGGCAACGTTACAGGGCTTCTTGTGATTGTGGCATGTGTAATTTGGGGATTTCAAGGATGACAAGTTTGACTTTGGGGCTAGAACACAATCCTCAGTGCCAACCTAATTCTGATACCATGGCCTTCAGATCCTAATTCGGGTTGTAATTGTATTGCTGTTATTAATTTATTATATTCATTTTGTCACGTTTTATTGTCGCATATAGCATGGATAAATGGATAATCTTCTAAATGTGAAAATATATTTCATATTTTTCGAATGTTTATCCAAATCTCAGACTCCTATTCCTCCACTCCACTCTACCACCTCCGCCTCCACCTCCATGTGTTATTGACTTTTGAACTTTAGATTTGAGATGGATACTATCGGTTGCAACTGAGTACTGAGAGTATTTTCATTGGAGGTACTTAAATAGTACTTAATGATATTTATTAAGTATTTCTATTGGAGCACACCTTTTTTCTCTTATTGTAGGTTCCACATATTTTTTATGGGTTATAATTAAATATAAAATTATTGGTAGAATCTATTTAGTAATTTTTTTTAAAATTACTGGGTTGAAAATGTTGAATATCTATTAAGTATTTAAATTAAAAAAAATAAAAATAAAAAATATATATAAATAGAGTCCATATAAATACCAAAAAATAGATACTCCAATATAAATGCTCCGAGTCCCTTGAGTTTTGTGATCTTATATTCGTGTAGGCTATGTAGTGTCTATCTGGTACACTTTCCAAAGTAGAAGTGGCAACGTTAGCTACCTGAAATTATAGGTTCTCTTTAATTAATTAGTTCTTAGAATAAGAAAAACTTACAACAAATTTGATAAAAGGCTTAGTTGCACTTTAAAAATCCTTGTATTATATTAGTGTGTGTGCAATTTTTAAATAGATCATGCCTATTTAAGCAAAATCTTATTCGCCCCAATCTATTCTCATTTCTATTAGACAAAGGATGAATCCCGTAGACATAATTTGTATCATATATTTTAATATATTTCTATTATTAGTTAAAATTCATATTGAATAGGTGGCTTCTAGGGTGAACCATTGTATTAAATAATTTATTATGGACAAGTAATATTACTAGGAATATATATCGTTAGATTTAATAAAAGAAAAATAATGGTTTAGATGAGTTAAAAACTAAAATGAGAACAACTTCACTTTTGTTGAGTAAAATCCCTCAGTTGATTAGTTTTATCAATTTAACTAGAAGAAATATAGAAAGAAAAGAATTAGTGTTAATTTAATAATAATCAATAAAGTAATATTATTTGTACAATATTAATATTAATACTCAACTCACATATCTCACATTTCAATCAATTAAACCGATTTAATCACATAAACACTCATTATTTGTGATTTAAGTAAATAACTAAATATTTAATTCAAACAACACTTTTCTTGTCAACGTTAAATATCAATTGATGAAAGGTACCACAATACACAAAATAACATAAAACTCTCCACGTATATATATTATATATGGGAAGTGACCAGCGGGTGTGTGTTATAGAACCACCTCAGCTACTATGCAGACCAATAACAATAAAACACTGGTCTTTCAGAATCACCGATACAATTTGCAATTCAAGAATCAATACCTATTATGACAGTTTTTGGGGTCTGCCATGCCAATGGATGAACGAACTTAAATAAGTACACAAACTTTTTTTACTAAACTACCCCACATTTTGCAAAGTCTAATTAAAATTGACCACCTTGGAAGGTCTGACCAAACTGCCAATTGGGTGGTGCCACATTGTTGCTTGTCACAGTTGTACCATCACTAGTGGTGACTTGAAATGAGAGGCTTTGTCCATTGAGGTAAGAGTTGCTCTGCCAGTTTTGGCCCCAATTCCTTGACATGGATTGCCACCCAGTTCTAGACCCTTTGATGGACACTGCATGGACATCCCCAGCACCACCCACATTGGTGACCAAAACTAGGTTGAAGTAAGAGTGGCCATTAATTGTGAACCTTATTCCTCCCTTTTTGACACAAGGCACCCTGCCATCATCACCAAATAAGAGTTAACATCAACAGTTACCAAAAGTAGTTAGACATATGAATGGTGAATAAAATAGCATTTATAAATATAATTATGCTATTCTAAGCTTTTAGTTAAGGTTTGGTAGAAGCTACACCAATTTTCCTATGGTCATGAATAGTCCATGTTCTTCAAAGAGAATCAATTAAATGTTTGATCTTTATGACGTTTCCAATGAGGGAGAAATTGGTTTTCAACATTTAATCCCTTCACTTTATGAATTTGATAAACATAATTGTAGCGTGTGTTTGGTTCTACGGTGGCGAAAGTTGATTTTGAATGAATTGATTTTTTAAAATTAATTTTGGTTAAAAGTAAGTTGAATATGAAGTGATTTTTGTAGGCAAAAATTCCAAATTCCAGCTTCAAGTTAGAATCCATTATAGAGGTAAAATCAATTCTACTCTATTACACCCAAACATATCAAAATCAATTTTGCATCTCTGGAATCACTTTTGTCTCTTAACAAAAGTGAAACCCAACATGCACGTATGTATGTAAGGTAAGGCAATTAATTGGACTTTTAAGCTTGAGAGCATTGCCAAATTTATGGCTTCAAACTAACCTTCTGAAGGCCACAGGCACAATTCCAGCCCTATATTGAGCAATTTGCAGGAAGGCTGGTTCAGCCATATCAAAGTGTTGCAAAGGAGGGTTGCACCAACCACCATTGTTGTTGGCCAAAGATGGGTTTGGTGGACAGAAGTTTGTGGCAGTAACAATGATGGAACCAGGCTTGCACCATCTTGGGTCATCGTTGCATCTCATTTCATAGCAAGACCCGCAGCTTAAGCCATTGTTGAACAAAGCAGTGCTTAATGCTGCTGTGTTAGTTCCATAACCCTGGCTATACAAATTCCCATACCCACATGCCCCACCTGCATATATAAAAACAAAAGAATAAACCTCACCATCTCAACTCTCAATAATCACACTTTCTAACAAACAAACAATAGATTTTCTAAACAAAGATAATAGGAGTATTGTTGACTTGGTTCATAGTGAATTCCCTATGAAGATGAAGACAGGATTTTGATTTGAAGCCCTTAAGACAGCAAATGACATTGCTAATATGGCAATATATTTATCATTTACAGCACAATTCAAAATTATAAATATGTGTATATTACGAATATAATTGAGTCTGCTGCCAATATAAAAATGGTACCAACATAACACATAAAAAAGTGCTAAACAAGCTACTTGCATAACCATCACGAATTTTTCTTTTCTTTTCTTTTCATTTTTGGTTGCCTAGAGTATCCTCCACGTGCAACTGCGGAAACTAATTCATCGACATATGGAGGGGCTAACCTCTCCCAACATATGCAATGAAAATTCTTCTCTTAGTTATTAATTTTTTATATTAAGTTGTCACTAATTGCAGAAATATAGAATGAGACACAAAACTGTGTCAAAAACAAAGAAATGAAAAGGCTAAAACGCTCACCCATTGTGCCAGAAGCATCACCCCCGCCATAGAAAGTTGCATGAGCACTCTGCCAACCACCATAGTCAGCAGTGGCACCTTGCAAATTCATGTTAATAAAGACAACAATTAGAACCATTAGAGGAATAGAAAACTCCTGGTGTGCCATTCTAAGCTTCTGAGCCATTGTAATAAAAGAGGAAACAGGGGAGAAAACAGGGGAAGGTGCACTTTGTTTGCTATGTTGTGAGGTCTTAAGCTTCAGGGGGACCTCTATTTATAAGTAACATTTGATGATTAACAACATGCACATAGGCATGCTTTTTTTCTCTCCCTAAAGACACATAACAAGTGACAAATCAAGTGCACATGTGCTGGTTCTAGTTTGGGTTCCCAACCTCTAATCTGGTGGGCCATGCCCAGCACATGCACTCCCAACTTTATAGACCAGTATCAATATCAATTTATAGCCATTAGTTTAATAACTTTTTTTTTCTTTCTCAAAAATTTCCCCTTTCTTTATAATGGATAAATGGATAAGAGCTTAGGTGTTAAGAGTTCCAATGATAAAAGAGAGTCAAAAGCTAAATTGCACTTTAAATTGAAATGGGTAGGGTCTTAAGGAGATGGTAAACAGTATCTTAGCACATGGAGGAGTATCTGTTCATCTAATTGGGCAAAATCAAAAGCACAAGCTACTAAGGACATTTTCATGATGCAGCTCCCCTTTTCCAATACTCAAGGGTCAAGAGAGAGAGGGGGGAGGGGGGATAGGATCTTCTCTGTGCTTGACAATGCGCCACGTAGGTAGGAGTATATGGGCATGCTCATTAATTTTGTCAGTTCTTGAATATAATCTAAAGTGTTTGGTTGGCAATTTAATAAAATAAAAAGAAACAGCCTTGCTTCTAGTTGGACAAACTGTGAGATTATCAATGCTAATAACTTGACCCTGCTGCCAACTCAGAAACTTTTATTACATAAATGTTGTGGTGAGTATTTTTTGGTGGAAGATCACATCGAAATCAGCTGCATATATATATATATATATTACACTCACCAATTGATTATGTGTTTGACACACACAAATCATGTGGACAAACTAATGCATAGTTTAACAGTTTATTTCTTGAAATCCTTTTTTTCAATAATCAGACATTGTTGTTGGTAGAAATCTTCACTTTTGACATTGGGATAATTTTTCATAAAATTAGTTTCTCATAAATACTGAAAAACAAATGATTAAAATACCAAGTATGAAGGTTGTCAAAAAAAAAATACCAAGTATGAATGAATCGAATTTAAAGAAAATAAAAAATATATAGAAGGGTTAAAATTGATGAGTGAACAAATATTATAACTATTTTAACAAGTAAAGCATATTTGAAGTCAAATTTTGCTATTTCCTTTTCTCCATATCTTTTGGGACAAGTCCTTGTTCCTTAGTTTCTAACTTCCACTGAAGTTTTACTTACCAAAACGACGTTGAAATATGCTTGTAGATGGCAAAATTAAATTTAGTCTCTTCAATTTCATAATATATGGAGACCAGATATTCATGATATCTCTGTCTGATTAGATTGTAGACATGCATGATACTATCGTATCATGTGTCAGCAGTTTGTTCATGAAAGAAAATTAAACTAAAATAGGAATATGGAAAGGGAGGTATCATGTAAGGATCCCCATTCTTTCTTCTTCAAATATGTTCATTGTTTATTTACTTGTGTGCATTTATTTATTGATTTCTCAAAGAATTTTTTTTTTCATACTGAAATGATGAATCAAATTTGTGTTACACATGGAAAGAGGCAGACATTGTGGATATTTTGCCGTGGCTTTGTTGGATGTTAGGTCACGTGCAATGCCATGGCCAGAAACTAGTAGCATTGAATACGGTTCATAATTCCTACTTGAAAGCCTACATTGCCGATGTTAAACCAACCGGTGAAAATGACTATATAACATGGCATTTTAAAATGTCACCCTCGTCTTTTTCTTTCTTCAATTTTTCTTTCTTTCTGGTAACTATGTTATTAGTGCAAAGTATTCACTCTCAACTATATTTTTTCCATATACAAGGTTCGAACCCGAGACCTTGTTTAAGGGATTCGAGCCCAGTACCACTCGGAACAACGCAAATTTTTTTTTTTTTCAATTTTTTTAAGAAAACATAACAATTTTCGTTTTCATATATGGTTGGGGGAGAGTAACATTGCAGTGTTTGGTTTTCAGTTATAAATATATATTTTGTTCAGAAGAAATTTTATAGTTATTTTGAGTTCAAATATATTTTTGTAGTCTTTTAATTGAAAACCAAACATGCAGTGTCTACAGAGGTGAGGAGTTTGGATCTAAAAAAGAGTCAAAAGAGTGCTGCGTTTAGTGAAGTTTTAATCAAATTGTCCACTTTTTTTTTGGTTTAATTAAAAGAGGATGTCATTTTCTCGGTTCGTCTTGGCACCTAAAATCTTCAGGACCTGCAGTGACTATAGCTTGCAAATATATTTCAAAAGGTAACTAATAGTTTTTTTTTCATGACCTTTTATCCATTTTATTCGTTTATTTTATTAAGCAGTGCTAGACTTAAAGTAGTTTCACCTCATAATGTAACCAATTTGTAAACTTTGTTGATTAATCAATAGTTAATTTTTAATTCAACTACAAATAACAGAAGCATAGCAGCATGAAAGCGTGCTAATGAAATTTGAAATTGAACTCTAATGCACTACTTTTTCTTACTCTAAATGACATTGACTAAGACAGTACAATGGAATTATTGCAAAACAATTCTTTTGGAAAGTGTCATATTTCCATTCAAAACAAATAAAAGAGAAAATAACTTCTGACCCACTTATGTGGGAACTCCCTCACCTATTTGTCAATTCTTTTTCATATATTTTTAATGGTAACAACTTCCCATTATATATAAGGATGAAAGAGAAGTGAATTAACCTCATATGCATACTAATTAATTAACACTCATGAACAAGCAGCAGAAGTCTGTTCATGGCCTGTGCTTTTTTTTATTATTGCAATAAGCTAGCTCCTGGGGGAAAAAAAACTAAACAAAATGTAATGCGAAATCAAACTCCATTCATGTGAACCTCCATGACCAAATTCTGGAGAAATTAGTACATGCATCTCCAATAATGTTCCTCTCGTTATGTGATCATCAATGTCATAAGAATTAGGCGTAATAATTTGTTACTGTTGCAATACTATTCCTTTTGAATACTTAATTAATGAACCAAATGAAAAAATTCTTAATATTTTCAACCTCCTCTTAACACTTAAATTTAAGTGATCACTTAAAAGGCTTCAGTTCTTTTAATTTTTATTGTTCTATTTTTTCTCTTTTCGAAATTCCTTTTGGACATCAATTCAATTTGTATATTATTGTTAATTGGTAATTGTTAATCCACATAAAACAGCCTTCAAATTTCAAAATTATTTTATGGAACATAATAGATAGAGAAAAATAACAAAGAGATATAGTATGGTCATTTTTTATCTTATGTCATATTAATTAAAGTGCATGACATCTTTTTTACCTTTAATTTATTTGTCTTTTTTTTTATATTATATCACTAGTTGCCAACGGGGGTTGACACAACTGGCTAAGGATCCGGATTTGAGTCTCTCACCCCCCATGTGAGGGGTTCGAATCCCCCTGACGCTAGTAAAGTCTCCATTGGTGGATATACCTCCTCAGAGGAGATCCCTCTGGCGCCATGAGCTAGGCTTTGGTGGACCTCTGCTGGCCCGCAGTTCGGTTAGTAACCTGGGTCAAACTGGGCACTACGGTTGGCCTTCGGGGGTGCTTTCTCCCCCTCTCCAGCATTTTATAGTCACATTTCTTATTTTCTTTCTCTCTCCTTTTTTTTTACTCTTTCTAGTTAATTTCTATGTTTTCTACACCTTTCTCAAATCTCATGGATATTGATTGGGAGGCAAGTCAACCTAACGTAATTGTCATATCTATCTCATTCCCAACTTGAAAAAGGAGAGAAAGCCCACCGTATAGTTGATGAAATTATATTGGACCCTACCATGTTAGGGGCACATGCAAGTTTCAGTTTGGCTTTCTCTCAAATCTTAATCCGTGTCGTTTTTCTTCTCCCCCTTTTATCTTCTTTGATGTTATGAACCAATCAATCATATTAACTACAATTAAATTGCTTTTATTTTTATAACAAAATCAATCATATGTGACCCTCTTATATTCTATACACCGTTAACTATAGTATATACATGAACTAATTGAAAGAGAATCATCCTTTGCATGCATCTCTAGTAATATTTTCTTCCCTCTCGAAAAAATCCAATTTTTGTCACTTCCTAGAAGGAATATGCTTTCTTTGGCTGGTTGGGATCTTCTCTGGCACCTTCCAAAGGGTTACGAAGGCCTAACCATATCCAATTTATAAAGGCATATATGCAGATAGCTCAAAAAAACATATATTAAAATTTTCATTCCTTAATTAACAACATATGAAATGAACATTCCATGACCACTCTTAGTCTTTGTATAAGGTAGATATGGACAACTTTGGGACATGAGCAGCAAAGGGTTTTTCCATTTTTCATTTTTTTTGGTCCAAAGGGGTTTTTCCATTTGAAAGCGATGTTTCCCTCTCCCTCTTTTCTCCTTTAAAAATTAGAGCAAAAAACAAAATAAAAGATATAAATTGGAGTAGGCTATAGGATATGTAGGAACACAACAAGGGATGAAAACAGCAAAGTCTCTTATGTGTTTAATTAAAACATAAACTCAATAAGACATACCGGATTTGTTTGGTTTCTGTTGTTGGTTTAGGGATCATGAAAAGTTCCCTTCACAAGGGATTGTCCCAAAATTGGGTCCCATTGTTTATGGCAAAGGACACTGTACGGATGAGTTTGGATGGTAGAGTTTTGGTCCAGGGCAGATGAATTATAGGACACACACACATGGAACCAACTTAGAGAGCCTCTTAAGGTTAGGGCTCCTCTCTGTCTCTGACACTAGCAAACTCCAAATAATATACATTTGTCCCTTTTAACCTCTTGTGGATATAATGAAGTGGAAAAATGTATCAATACGAGTAATTCTTGTATATGAGTATAGTATTCATATATAGACACAACTAATCAAATGTTCAAGATAATATTAAAACAATTTTAGCACGATGTTTTTTCATTATTATTTTAATAATGCATCATAAGCTTTTAATTGATTATATCCATAGATACTATACTCAGGTAATAATTCTTCCAATAATATTGTGGGTCATAGACTCATATCATAGTCATAGTCATAGTCATAGTCATAGTCATAGTCATAGTCGTAGTCGTAGTCGTAGTCATACAATACAACCGAGTTTGATAAAATACAACAAAATGTAGAATTTTTTAAAGTTTGTGTCAATGCAGAGGAAATAAAAGTCATTCTCTGCATCAACCTAGCCATTCGCAAATAGAAATGAATTTTCCCCGTTGAGGGGAAGGAAAATGTTACTCTTGCCAAGCATCTGAGCATTGAGGAGTTATAAAGTGGCTTGGTAGTAGTTTGGATATAAGTTTTATTGATCTGAAATAGTCATTGTAATTTTTAAAAAGTGTAAAAATATTTTATTAATTCATTAATGAATTCTTACCACGTGACAAAAATATTTTTATTAATTCATGGAATATATGAAATTTTTGTATTTTACATAGCACATGCATTAGACAACGGTCACAGGCAATGGACTACTATAACTTATTGATAAAATGAATGACTAATTCCCAAATAAATGTAATTTACATCAATCAATGACTCTAGGAAAAACATTCCGTATAAGAATATGGATTGTATAAAAAATGAAGGCTCTTTCCGGTTCTACAAGCCTTACTAACATCAACAATTCAACAAACAACATATTTAAATTTAACACAAAGTTGGATAAAACTTGGATTGCATCTTAAAAGCTGCTACATCTGTTATGGCATGCACAGATTTGGGAGGTGCTTCTTCAGCATCTTTCAAGTCAGTGTTGCAACCCCATACCCGAACAAGCAGCCTCCTACACTTGGGAGATGACTCTTTAAAATACGTCTTGTACCACTCAATTACATCATGCTTGCTTATGTTCCTCAGTTCTTCAGCTTCCTTCTTTGACATATCAAAGATGTACCTGAAAAATTATAACATTTTATCATCGTATAAACCATTATTGCATCAACAAAACACAACCAATACTTCACATTTCTTTTAAGGCTTCTTTAGCCCTTCCTACACTTCTAAGTTCTAACATGACTTAACAGAAATTGATCCAAGGATTTTCAGCATTCACAATAAATAACAAAATTTCTACATATAGAAGATACCAACCAGCTGGGCCATGTAGGAATAATCACTACTGGTTATACAATGCTTCATCAACGATAACTGATAACTTTAACTGAAGTTTACACTAGAATATAAAACATGTAAAGCACCTTTTATCAACAATCTGATTCCACAATCTATTGCTTTCATATGTGAGTGATGGATCTTTCTCCAACAGCTTTGCCATTAAGCCACTTTTATAATTCTCAAAAGACTCATCATCAAGGCCATCCTGCAATCCCAATACAGCAGTCACATTAGCAAGATGAGCCATCATTACTTAGACCCAAGTCACGTCAACTTTATTGCAGTTCATACAGAAGCAATTGGGCTGGAGGTTGAAGGAATGAGGAACACTCACCAATAATTCTTCCAGGCCATTTAGGAAGCTATCAATTCTACCTTGCAAGTAAACCGGGTTGTACTCGGATGACTGAATGCAGAAACAAAACCCAAAAACACGGTATGTTATTCGTGGGCTACATTCAACGATATAACCAAGTTGCTCCTTTGTCCTGTGTCCAGATACATATCAAGAATTTCAGCCCCAAACAAACAAACAAGAAGGCAGAAGAGAAAAAAGAAAGATGAAGAAACAGCAATCTCAACTTAATCCAAAGAAATGCTGCAAGTAAATGGTTTGATTGAATTTGAAACACTGCTTTCAGTGAAATTAAGGTTCTAAAACAGAATAGAAAATTCCATACCTCACCAATACTACTTCACAATCAAGTCATAAATAACCTAAGCTCTGAACTATTTTACGATGAAATGAGTTGAAGAGACAGCAACCAATAAGTTTAAGTGTAGAACTGATGACCCAGTCACATAATAAATGCAAGCATGAGAAAACAGGTGAAGAGAGAGCCTATCTTCATTAACAAATATCTGATGTTAAATATAAGATAAGATATTTCCAGCATAAGATTGTCACCTCAGCTGATTAAAAAATGGCTCCTCCACAATTTCATCAAAAAGATCAGTCAAAGCTTTCAACTTCACTGATTCCATACCAAAATCTTGTTCAATTTGAAAATAAAGCTGCATAAATAGCAAATGAAAACAAGAAGCGGGAGAAATTTGTCAGAGATTATTGAAAACAAATTATCTATGGAACATAATGATGAAATACAAATAAAAACAAATCCAACTGAAATTACCTCAACCACAGAGTTTTTTTCCAACTTGTTTTTCACACTGACATCTCTAACTAAATTGGCATTGGAAGGGAGGCAAATTACACGCTCAGCATGCCTCAACTCAATAGGAAGTGGATTCACTGGAAAATTCATCTTAAATATATTGGATATGCTAATTGCTTCTTCTTCAGACAAATTCCCATGGCATAGACCCTCAATGTATAACTGTACAAAGTTAAGATATAAAGAATAAATCTCCAACAATGGCATAACATAATAATAAATTAAAAACAAAACTAACCAAATAAAAAGTTATTAATAAACTTTTGTTGACTTATCCATGCTCACCATGAAACTCGTGTTTACAAATCAACTAACTGAAAACCAATAATTATGGCACAAGTTATCAAGGAGTAATTATTTTCTTCCGGTTGTTAGCATTTTTAAGGCTAGTGTTGACTTCCATATGCACAACAATAGTGTCGAAATAAGGAACTATTTGGACGGCGGCAAGGAACAGAGTCACAAGCTTTAAGCACAATAACAAATGCACGTGTCCATGTGTGCACCTTGGGAACTGGCACAATACACTTTCAGGTGCCTACTGATCACCAACAGTATTTACAACGACATCTATGTTAACAATAAAGACTGAAAATAACACAACAGTAAAATACCAATATTAAATATTTCATTTAAACCTGTGAGCGAAGCTCGGGGATAAATGCCTTCAGATCATCAATAATCAAATCATTTAGATAATGCAGCTTCTCATCAACATCATAAAAACTCTCGCACAAAACTTGCAATCTCAGATATGATGAATGGCTTAGAGGCTTCATGTTGGCATTCTTTAAAGCTCTCTTCATGTCTTCTTTTATCACCTGTTCAAATAAGCAATGGTCCATGACAACAAAGAAAGAAAACAGAAAAAATTGAACAGGGAAGAAAGGAAAACAGGGTTAACATTAACATTAAAAACAACCATACAAACATTCCAATCACCTTATATCGATCATCAGTTGGCATAAAAGTTCTAGCTGCTGACAAAACCTTAGATAAGAGAACAGGAAGCTTCTGATTGAAACCATAGACCTTCAGTTCAAGCTTATCACCAACATAAGAGACAGAAGTTTCTAGCTTGGCAACACTGGCCTGCACACACAGACACAGACTCATACAAAGATATCTAAATATAGGTTGGACCACTAGCACTCCCATATGCCATTTCACGCCCTCCACTAGCTACTTTTAATTGCAATTTCTTAATTGTGCTTAAATAAATTTTTTTATTTAAGTCAAATCTTAAAATATAGCAAAAAGTATTAGTATTCTAGAGTCAAATATTTTTCCAGATACCAGTTTCCCATGGCAATATGGTAAAAGGCAGAAAAGCATTTTATGTTCAAATATAAGAGAAAAATAGTGAACTCAAGAAAACTATGCATTAAGAAGGTGAATGAACAATTACCTGATATACGATTTCATTCAACTCATCTTTAAGAAGGTGAATGAACAATTCAGACAATACACAACTCTTCGCGTCATCATATCCACCCTTCAAGTTAATTCGGAAATATGTATTGGCACGGGGAACTTTGAAGGTACTATCCAGCTTGTACCAGAATTTTATCAATGCTTCATCAACTATACATCTAGGAGAAGTCGAATTTGCAAAATCATCATCGCACGTGTCACCAGCACGTATAGAAAAGTCACTTGGAATAAACTCATTCTTGGACGGAAGATGCAGTGAAGCATCAATTTCTGGAGGATCTGTCCATAATTCCATCAAATTTTGAGCAATATCTTCCTCGACATAACGTGAACCAAACCAAGGTTCATATTGGAAATCTGAAAAGAGCAACAAGTAGTTCAATCATCTATACGAAAATATAACTTCCGGCAATAAGTTGATGGCAAAGTGAGGCACAAAATAGGGGTTGTGAAAACCGCGGCCAAGGAGAGGTGAAGATAGAGGGGGAAATTGTCCATATGGGTTGAAAGGTGGACAAACAGACATGGAAGAAGAGTTGAGAATTCGGGTTTCAACTCATTTTCTGGGTCACAAAGGAGAAGCGAAAATGGAACAAAGACAAACGAACCAGCGATAGTCGTGGAAGGATGGGTTTAGAGCAGGCCGGTCAACCCACACCTCCAGGTGGATGGGACAACAACAGCGACAACATCGTGAGGGTTAATGGTGCTGGTGAAGTTTTCTCTGCTGGAAACAATAAGTAGTGATACGCTTGCAGTGACTGACGCTACCCTAGGAGCTGAAATGAAAGCATAACAAGTTGCTGTTTCACAGCCTCAGGCCAAAGCATAACCTTTAAGGAGAAGGGAGGTATGGGAAGATTGAAAGTTGAAACCACATGGGACAGGTCAGTTTTTTACCCCAATGGGCTTGGCCCAATTTTATATGGTTCTAAAACTTTTGATCCATGAGCATGCAGATGTCTGTCAAAAATTATTAAAAGCCCATATTATAAGTATCTTGAGGTGCTCAAGCAGAATTATTGACCAGAAATAGATCTATGGAGTGTGGGAGTAATTCTCTACATTATTGGGCCTGGTATTTCCGAAGAATTAAAAGCTGGATATCTTCCAAGGTGCTGAGTTCAACGTTCTGAGGGGGAAGCATGAGAAGCTACTTTCAGCTATAACGGAAATTGGGTCTTGGAGGAACAGATCTGGACTAAGGTTGTTATGAGGATAATTTGTAAGTGTTTCTTATTTGACCCTGGTGGGACCTACATGATGCCAAAGAATTTTTCTTTGAGAATAGAAGTTTGGATTCAATTGTTATGCGGCTGTTTGAAACTTTGAATTGCTACCAACCATGGAATGTAATGCAAAGCTATGAAATGGGGCAGTGGTTTGAAGCGTATGGGTCCTAACTTATTTCTAGTTGCAGGAATAGCAGACCATGAACAATGGGACCCTTTTAGCCAATGCAAGAGAATTCCGGCAGGAGCAAGAGTTCAGGGGTACTCAAGCCCCTTGTTCACACTCTGGTTGACTTGCACATATCAGGGGACCAGAGCTCGTGCTATCTATCCTGATTCTCAAAGAACTGCATTCTATTCTTAAATCAGGGGAATTCTGCCCGAGATTTTCTAATAAAATACCAAGTTTCTGTCACAATGATAAATGCAATTGCCAATTAGATAAGGGAGAAAAAAGAACGCACCTTCTGACTTAAGGAATAACTTTGAAACAACATCTACCCGCATGTTTTCGGGAATGAAGAAACCAAGAACTTGTTTTATCAGCTGCACATCCCATGTCTTGTACACATAGTCACCATAAATGACATGCTCTGACGGATAGAAGTGCAAATTTTCTGCACAATAAGATAATTAGAATAAGACAATAAGGACAATGAATCTGTATAAAATTACATAAGATTCTCCGAATAGAAATATTTCCCACAGAGGAAACAACCTCAAATAGGGCTAGCATACTCTTCTTTATATACTACCATATAATTGGGCTGCTCATACTATTGATTAACAATAACAAATATTATAGACTAGTTGAACACTGATTCTACATAAATAACATCATAATCCTTGCAAATATGCATGGTGATTTGGACTTATTCTAGTGCCAAAACTGCATCACTTAAAACAGAGATTTTCACATGATGCTAACTTCAGAGGTCCTCTCCTCTTCATGTTTTAAGCAACTTCAACTCAAAAATTAAAAGATTCGACTCTATATTGCCAGGAAAACAAATTCAAGGGAATAAATTAGAAACCTGCAAGCTCAGCAGCATAATCATCTTGAGGCTGCTCTTCTGCAAATCTGAATTCCATGTTTCCAATATTCTGAAGTTCCTTAAATATCCATTCTTGTGGAGAAACTTGACGCAACAACTTAAGGTATTGATAGACAAAACCAATAATCTCGAAGATCTGGCAGGAAAAAAAAAGGTATATTGAAGAAAGGAAATAATGTTGAAACTTGAAAGCACATATAGATCAAAAATTTATTTTAGCCACCAAATAGTCAATATGCTGCCACCAGCCACACATTTATAATTATTAATGAAAATTTTTAAATCGTTAAAATTCATAAATACTAATGAAACTGAAATTGATCTCATAAGATGAAAAGGAATATGCATTGTTGCATTGAGTTTGACAGGTGAGAGCACATTAAAAACACAGTATTTACTATTTTATCTTAAGGGCCTGTGTAAGTTAAGAAAATTGAGATAACCTTTTCTACACCAGAGTCAGTGAGGTGTATGGACATGACAAAGATATAAGCTATCGATGAACGATAAAGTCCTTCATCCCCAACACCAGCAGATAGAGATGTAGCCCACCCTCTAGCCTTGAGAAAGGAAAGCAAACTCCCCCTGCCCTCTGAAAGGTTAATTAAATTATTGTTAATGAAAGCCACACCACAAAACATTCAATCTTAGACTTCTAGATTTAAATAGACAGAAGACTAGCACTTTGAGTGAAGTTACACACACATACACACAATAGAAAGGTCATTATCATTGAAATTTAGAAGATAATACTAATTATAATTATAAATCAATAACATATATGAAACATAATAACTAGGAAAAATATGAAAAAAAAATTCAATGCAGAAAACAATACTTCAGATGCTTATCAAGCCTTCTAAGTTGGGAATAAATTATTAAAATGAATTTGAGAATGTGTGTGTGTGCGTGTGTACAAAAGACTAGTCTCTACTTATTATTATTAACCATATGGAATTATGGATGACAAATTGCACTTGCTTTGCAGGAAACTTGTTGAGCAACTTTGATTTAACACGCGAAGAAAAGAGAGGAAAGAAATTGTGAAAGAAGTACGAGAAGCTCTCATATGTCAAATGTCATACAATTCTATTAGTTTAATCTGACTACAGAGATATGCAATAAGATGCAAAAAAATACATGATGATAGTTACATGAAAATATACACTCTTAACCTTCTAAAATTCACTGATAATGGGATATCTTACCATGCCCGAGGAGATGAGCTAAATAATCCTCTGGTTTCTTTTGATACTCTTGGTGTAGACAGGGCAGGGTCCAAGATAAATCAAGGATATGAACATCTTTGACAGCTTCTAGCCGATAAATTTTGCCAGATTTCCAGATTGGACCTTCCACTGCGAACTTTGGGTTTACCTGAGGACCCTTTTTGACAGAACCAAACAATTCCACAACCCAACTCTCAAGCACATCCAGAGACTCTGTATTATTTATAAGCATGTCGTTAAATTCACACCACCATATGTTAGTTTTAATCCTACTCCTGACTAGAGCCATTAGGACAAACCATTTGTTTCAAAGTAGTAAACTGGCCAAATTATTTGCATACCATCATCCAAATGTTCATATGATGCTAACCATTTTATAAGTGCAATTATTCAATTAAAAAAAACACTTCTCACTTATCAACATCAAGAAGATTCAATCTTAGCCCTTTTTTCTTTCTTTTAATTAGAACGATAATTAACTGTGCCTCAATCTTATTAGACTGGAAACTCAATTCCTTATTCATTAGTCATTACCAAGCTCTTCACTTTCAGCAACAATTTTGCATCAAGTCTCATTCCAGAAAAAATTAATTATACAAATACCACAACTAATCGACAAGAAACTATACACGCTAAAAAAATTGGGCTTAACAAAAATTGGGATTGCTCGCATGAACACCGAGCACCTGATTTCTTGGAACAAAATATAGCTAAAGCAAACTCGATAAACTTCCTTCTGAATTGAATAAGCATATAAAAGATTATGAAATAGAACTTCACCTCCACCAATAACAACAAGCTTCATTAATCCACCATGGTAATATTCCTTGTATAATTTCAATATTTGCTCCCGCAGATTAATACCCTTCTCCATTGCATCAACCAGGCTCTTTTTGTTCCCTTCATGCCGATGAAAAATAAATAAAATAGCATTTTAATTATACAGAATAATCTAAATAACTAATTGACCAACGAATGGATGAATAACATAATACAACATACCCCAAAAAAATTTATTTAAAGGATGATTGAGTGCAGAAGTATGGCACTGAAGTTGTTGAAGACGGCAAGCATCACTTTGTAAAACCTGGTTAAATTCTATGTTCAGTTTTGTACACCATTATGGTATACAATTGTAAAATAAAACATAGTTCATCAGCAAACTGGCAGATAAGCAAGTTGGAGCTCTTCCTAATTTTTACTTAAAAAAAAAAAAGTAAAACTGGAAATCTGTAGCATAGGATTAGAATGAAACACACCTGAATCTACTGCCTGTACTTCTCGCTCCATCGCCTCCATTTTTACAAGAGGTGAAATAAAGAACTGAGAAAATCTGATAAGGAAAGATATCAATAAAAAAGTTAAGCATAAATCTAGCACATCAAGGTGGATAGCAATGCCCGATGTTATTAAGTCTCAGCTACACATTATAAAACTGAATCATAACATTAACATGCATTATAGCTAGATTCAGTGCAAAATGTAACCAACAAAAAATTCATGTAATAGACGGGAAATGTCATGCTAGACCATGCATGGCAGAGTTTACCTTCTCAAGGCACCCTTCAAAAACTCTCGTTTAACTTCAAAATGGTAGCATGTATATTCAGTTTCTGTATATGCATTTGATGAGCCACCATGCTTGGACAAATAGCTATCATACTAACAACAGAAAGAGACAGTCAGACTGCTAGGCCAATTTACTGTATATTATGCTTCTTTCACATATATTAGGAGCACAATTAACCACATGAAAAGTGAGAATTCATGTCATACAAACAAAGAAATCAATCAAATCAATCCCAATTAACTTTTACTTTCTATAAAGAAGGAAGGGAGAATCAGCTGGGGTTAAGAGTTAGCTGAGTTGGCCAGACCACAAAAAGTGACGTCTGATAGATAGAAGCAATAGAAGGATCACTTAGATTACAATAACTATCATAATAGTAATACCACAAGAACATTACATGAACTTTTCATTTATTTTATCAGTAACTGTCGGAAGTTGAAACTTCAAAAAGACCCTCCAGTGCAATGTGGCAAAGGGAAGGGCAATAAGAGGTTTACTCATGCAAAAGTAGCATCGACTGTATCTCATCTGAAATAATTATTATGTCATATAACAGCAGATCTTCAGGTTCAGATATTATCTCTTACAGATCATTCCACTAAACCCAAATAAATATATTTTAGGTAAATTATTTCCTCTCTAATACATAAAGAATTTGATCTTTTTCACAGGGACATAAACAAATATGCAATACATGACATAGCCAAACAGACCTCATTTTCATCTGGAAATTCATCACTCCCCATGAAGAGCATGTGTTCTGCAAACCAATTACATGAAATTCGTAATTCAGGCTATCCAGATATAATCATCCCGGGGTCAATTTTTAAAAAAAATAATATTGCTTTTTGCTTGACTGAGATAATAATCCAAACCTAAAAAATGTGCTAGTCCTTGTGCTTCATACGGGTCAGAGAAGCTGCCAAATCCTACACACATGGCTGCTGCAGCCTGCAAACAACAAAAAACACATGAATGTATTCGCATTTCACAATCAAAAAAAAAAATCAACAACCAAATCACACATATCATAACTGTTCTCCCATCTCCACTCACAGAATCCAGACCCCATCCCACTAACACTAATCCTACTATTTCCCATCAACAACAAAACGAACGACCCATGTAGCCACCAGAGCAGGGCTTTAAAAAACAAAGCTAAAATCAAAATGGGTACTCGTCAAAGATGCAGAACACAACAGAAAACATCATAAAAAAATAACCTTTTTGCTCTGAGCAGCAGCACCCTTGGCCCCTTCTTTGCCTTCTACTTCTACTTGAGCCCCATCCCCTTCTTCGCTTCCCTCTTCTTCATCTTCATATTCATCTTCCTCCCCATCATCATCACCATCGTCTTCGTCTTCGTCTTCGTCTTCTTCTTCATCTTCTTCTTCATCGTCGGTTGGAACAGCTTTTGGAGGGCCTTCAGGGTAAATCTCGGGATCGTGAACTAGCAAAGCTCGAAGGCCGTTTTGGAGGTGGATGAGACGGTATAGACGACGGTCGTTTGGGGACTTGAGAACGACGTCGTCGGAGGATAAAGTGATTGCGGCGGCGGCGGAGGGAGCATCCTTCTTCATTCCCATGGGATGTTTGGTAGTAGAAGAGTGTTGGGAAATGGAAGGTGAGTGTGGTGAAGTGGCAGCAGCAAAAGAGAATTTATCTTCCTTCGTTGATAGGACTCTGAACAAGTGTTGTTTTCGTTGTTGTGCGGCTTTTGATGATTCTCGTCTGAAACAAGGGAGACGAGTGGAGGGGCCAATAATACGGGCACGCCTTTCCTTTGCTAAGGACCAAGGAAAGGCCACCCCAACTCCAAGTCCAAAGTCTACTACACTCATTTCCGCCCTATGTGGCTTATGACTCAAAGCACCTTTGAAATTTTAGTTTTTTTTTCCTCCTATGGATATCTTGTCACCGTCGGAAATAATCTTGTTCGAGGCATAAATTTTGGCCCTATTTTCAATAAAAATTTGAATCGTGATTGCTCGCTTTATAGAAGACTAGCCTCTTCTGTTAAACCTAATCCTAGTCGGTGAAAATTAGTTTTGAAAATTAGTCGATATTCTAGGGTTAGATATTGAGATACACTTTCGGTTGTCGATACGCCTTTCGCACTTTGTGTTTATCTATATGAGAACTTATGTCATAACTCATGTGTCTAAGTATAAATTAATTAATTTTGATAAGTTATTGAAATAAACTCAATAGAGTTTGTAAAATATACATTATTTATGTCATTCTCTGGACTAGTATTGTCTATCCTTTTCTATTGAACCCGATAACACATTGCGATCAATTGGACCCAATAGAACCCACACTCAATCGAACCCCAAAATGCCACCACAACAGAGAGAAACTTTGCCAACACCACCGCATTGGAAATGACTACCTTGTCGCAGACATCCTCCACATCTTATTCCACTGATCACAAGTGCCTCCAAACCCCAACTCTAGCTTTATTTCCACCACCACCATCAGGTCTCATCATAACCCGGGGTGTTTAGATCCAAACCGATTCAAAATAACCGAAAACTGATCAAAATTATTTTTTGGATTTGTTTGGATCTTTTTCTAAATAAATTGACCAATCCGGTTCGGTTTTCGAATCACTTCGTTGGAAAACAAAACGAGTCACATGTTGTTTTAATCTTTGGATCAGATAACTTTTAGCCTTAAAATCGATCCAAACTGGTCTATGAACTCCTAATCATAGCCATGTAGATTTCAAGGTAGTAGCAACTTTTTTCACAATATTTGATCTTCTGAATTAAGAAATGGGGGATAGAGGGAGGAAGAGAAAGAGAAACCCTACAAAAAAAGGGGCAAAAAGGAGAGATTCAAAAAATTAAAGGGTTAAAATGCAATTTCCAACAAGTGGTACATGGTGAACCACGTATCAAGATGGTCCACCCTAAAATTTGCCTATTTTTATAAGTATAACCAATGACCTCGTAGAAATTCCTTTAAATGTTCTATGGTAATATTTAAAAATTTATAGAGCTTTTAGAATTGTATTTAAATTATTATTATTATTATTATTCTATTTATTTATAACACTCCTTAATTCCATATTTATATATAGAAATTTATGATTAAAACATACGAACTAATTAATTTTATATGTTTTATCTAAATATCAAGCTAGCATCATCCTTACCCTTTTTTTGGGTCCAAAGCATCATCCTTACCTGATTATTAATAAGTCGTGATTAAATTATGGGCAAATATGAAAAAAATGACTTAACTAGAATATTAGATGGGTGTTGGTAAATACACCCCAAAATTGGTCATCCACCCCACTTTAAACTTGAAATTCTAAAATTACCCTTTCTTAATATCACATTTTGTTTCTTGGAATCACAAAACCGCATATTTTCTGGAAATTTGAGTTTCCGGAATGTAATTTTTTTTAATTCCGGAAACTTGAATTTTCGAAATGTATAAAAAGTCAATTTTTCGAATACTCCTGGAAACTTGAGTTTCCAGAATACAAATTTTGCATTCCGGAAACTCAAGTTTCTGGAAAATATGCAATTTTGTGATTCCAAGAAACAAAACGTGATATTAAAAAGAGATAATTTTGAAATTTCAAGTTTAAAGTAGGGTGGATGACCAATTTTGAGGGTGTACTTACCAACACCCATATTAGATTGAGATTGGGCGATACAAATATGGCCCAATTTAATCCATGGACAACTTCGTAACTCTTTGAACAAACTCACTCCATATTGACCCAAAAAAAAGAACAAACTCACTCCATGACCCAAAAAAAAAACTCACTCTATTTTCACATTTTGCGTGCCTTTGTTTCCCTGTTGATATACACACCATGCTTCTTCTCATGAACAAATTGATTGATATATGCATGCATATTTTTCCTCTTCCTTGAATCCAACCATCACAATCTTCCTACGTTATAATGTGCCACTTACACAAAAACTTTATAATTAGAACAGGTATAAGATAGTATTTAACAGATGAGTTTAAACAGAATAAAATAAAACAGGACAAAAGAATAAAATGAAAGAGGTTGTTTTGTTTGTTCTGTTTGTGTGCCAAATCTAAAACTATCACATGACCACCAAATGTTCCTTCCAGGCGGATGATTAATTACTGATTAGCCAACGGTAATAATTGTGCGCACAACTCATATTTCTTTACAATTTTCATTCCTCGATATAAATCATGCAAGCACAATCTTTTCCTTATTCATAATTCATAATTGACTACAAATCACAGATTATTGTAACCCACAACAAAGATCGAGTACATTTATTCAACTAGCCAGCAATTTTGAAAAGCAAAATATTCTTAAATTTAAACCATGACGCTTTATTACTACGTCTAGAGACAATTTTAAAAACAGTGACAAAAAACCAACCAAACACAAAATAATGAAAAAACAATTTTTAAGGCAATTGACATCTCCCATCTGCCTCCACCACTTGAGCTTGGCTTTGAGTTGTTGTTGAAGCCACTCTTTCTAGTTCCTCCATCTTGCATCTAATTTCCTCCATCTTCTCATTAATTACCCATGCCACATCATTCAAAACCACCATGCTCATCATATTGTCCATGAAGTTTTCCTTAGAGAGACTGAAACAAGAGCAAGGACATCTCCATCTCCCTATTGTTCTTATTCACTTTTGCCAATTGCTCCTTGGCCTTCACAATCCTCTGCTTTAAGAAGCTCTCCTGATCCAACATCTTCCTACCCTGCTCAAATTCAGAGTAAGTCTTAAACTTGGTGATTATCCTTTGGACCTCCCACGGGGAAGGCCAAACCTCTGGCTGAGGATCAAAGTCACTATAAACTATAGCACATGCATCAATCCCACAAAGGGTCGTGAGTTCATCAATTTTCTTCATTAGACTCTTTTTTCTTTTATTGTATGATATCTTCCTCGCAGAATCATTGACAATGAATGCAAGTTTCACCTTCTTTCTCATGGAGGTGAAAAAGAACAAAAAATAATAAAAAGAATAAGGAAGAATTTGGGAAAACGTTTGTGTGTGTGCGTGTGTGGGGGGGGGGGGGGGGTTCTTGCTCTAAACATTGAGTTATTTTATAGCCTAATTTGAGGTATAAAAATGCTATTAAATTCACACACTTACATGCACACATTATCCCACATTTTCACATAATTCAACATTTAATTACATTTGAACCTTATAATTAACCTCCTCTTAAAAAAAACTTTTAACCTCATTATCTGCATCCTTACATTATGAACCTACCTTATAAGTAAGATTTGAGAAAATGAGTGATATGTGGAAAAATATTTTCCTACGAGGTAATAGAGTGGTAGGAATTCAATACCATATTATCAATACCATTTGCAAAATGTTTAGATGTTCTTCCATTTGTAGGGGGAGGACACAGGAAATAATTTGACACGTTATATATTGTGTATATCTATCCAATTCCAAGCTGTGAAGGTTTTGCCCTTCAAAAAAAAAATGCTGTGAAGGTTTTGTGATGAATGAGAGTGAGCAATAATAGTTGCTCGATCGGGAAGGTTTTCAATTATGAAAAATAATTACTTGCTTTTTATTAAGGCTTTCTCAGGAATATGCAAAAGAAGTAATTAGTTTTTTTAATAAATTACTCAAAACACACAATTCATTGAGTCGGTTGTCAAAAAAAAAATACCAAGTATGAATGAATCGAATTTAAAGAAAATAAAAAATATATAGAAGGGTTAAAATTGACGAGTGAACAAATATTATAACTATTTTAACAAGTAAAGCATATTTGAAGTCAAATTTTGCTATTTCCTTTTCTCCATATCTTTTGGGACAAGTCCTTGTTCCTTAGTTTCTAACTTCCACTGAAGTTTTACTTACCAAAACGACATTGAAATATGCTTGTAGATGGCAAAATTAAATTTAGTCTCTTCAATTTCATAATATATGGAGACCAGATATTCATGATATCTCTGTCTGATTAGATTGTAGACATGATGATACTATCGTATCATGTGTCAGCAGTTTGTTCATGAAAGAAAATTAAACTAAAATAGGAATATGGAAAGGGAGGTATCATGTAAGGATCCCCATTCTTTCTTCTTCAAATATGTTCATTGTTTATTTACTTGTGTGCATTTATTTATTGATTTCTCAAAGAATTTTTTTTTTCATACTGAAATGATGAATCAAATTTGTGTTACACATGGGAAGAGGCAGACATTGTGGATATTTTGCCGTGGCTTTGTTGGATGTTAGGTCACTTGCAATGCCATGGCCAGAAACTAGTAGCATTGAATACGGTTCATAATTCCTACTTGAAAGCCTACATTGCCGATGTTAAACCAACCGGTGAAAATGACTATATAACATGGCATTTTAAAATGTCACCCTCGTCTTTTTCTTTCTTCAATTTTTCGTTCTTTCTGGTAACTATGTTATTAGTGCAAAGTATTCACTCTCAACTACATTTTTTCCATATACAAGGTTCGAACCCGAGACCTTGTTTAAGGGATCCGAGCCCAGTGCCACTCAGAACAACACAAATTTTTTTTTTCAATTTTTTTAAGAAAACATAACAATTTTTGTTTTCATATATGGTTGGGGGAGAGTAACATTGCAGTGTTTGGTTTTCAGTTATAAATATATATTTTGTTCAGAAGAAATTTTATAGTTATTTTGGGTTCAAATATATTTTTGTAGTCTTTTAATTGAAAACCAAACATGCAGTGTCTACGAAGGTGAGGAGTTTGGATCTAAAAAAGACTCAAGAGAATAATGCGTTTGGTGAAGTTTTAATCAAATTGTCCACTTTTTTTTGGTTTAATTAAAAGAGGATGTCATTTTCTCGGTTCGTCCTGACACCTAAAATCTTCAGGACTTGCCGTGACTATAGCTTGCAAATATATTTCAAAAGGTAACTAATAGTTTTTTTTCATGACCTTTTATCCATTTTATTCGTTTATTTTATTAAGCAGTGCTAGACTTAAAGTAGTTTCACCTCATAATGTAACCAATTTGTAAACTTTGTTGATTAATCAATAGTTAATTTTTAATTCAACTACAAATAACAGAAGCATAGCAGCATGAAAGCGTGCTAATGAAATTTGAAATTGAAATCTAATGCACTACTTTTTCTTACTCTAAATGACATTGACTAAGACAGTACAATGGAATTATTGCAAAACAATTCTTTTGGAAAGTGTCATATTTCCATTCAAAACAAATAAAAGAGAAAATAACTTCTGACCCACTTATGTGGGAACTCCCTCACCTATTTGTCAATTCTTTTTCATATATTTTTAATGGTAACAACTTCCCATTATATATAAGGATGAAAGAGAAGTGAATTAACCTCATATGCATACTAATTAATTAACACTCATGAACAAGCAGCAGAAGTCTGTTCATGGCCTGTGCTTTTTTTTATTATTGCAATAAGCTAGCTCCTGGGGGAAAAAAAAACTAAACAAAATGTAATGCGAAATCAAACTCCATTCATGTGAACCTCCATGACCAAATTCTGGAGAAATTAGTACATGCATCTCCAATAATGTTCCTCTCGTTATGTGATCATCAATGTCATAAGAATTAGGCGTAATAATTTGTTACTGTTGCAATACTATTCCTTTTGAATACTTAATTAATGAACCAAATGAAAAAATTCTTAATATTTTCAACCTCCTCTTAACACTTAAATTTAAGTGATCACTTAAAAGGCTTCAGTTCTTTTAATTTTTATTGTTCTATTTTTTCTCTTTTCGAAATTCCTTTTGGACATCAATTCAATTTGTATATTATTGTTAATTGGTAATTGTTAATCCACATAAAACAGCCTTCAAATTTCAAAATTATTTTATGGAACATAATAGATAGAGAAAAATAACAAAGAGATATAGTATGGTCATTTTTTATCTTATGTCATATTAATTAAAGTGCATGACATCTTTTTTACCTTTAATTTATTTGTCTTTTTTTTTATATTATATCACTAGTTGCCAACGGGGGTTGACACAACTGGCTAAGGATCCGGATTTGAGTCTCTCACCCCCCATGTGAGGGGTTCGAATCCCCCTGACGCTAGTAAAGTCTCCATTGGTGGATATACCTCCTCAGAGGAGATCCCTCTGGCGCCATGAGCTAGGCTTTGGTGGACCTCTGCTGGCCCGCAGTTCGGTTAGTAACCTGGGTCAAACTGGGCACTACGGTTGGCCTTCGGGGGTGCTTTCTCCCCCTCTCCAGCATTTTATAGTCACATTTCTTATTTTCTTTCTCTCTCCTTTTTTTTTACTCTTTCTAGTTAATTTCTATGTTTTCTACACCTTTCTCAAATCTCATGGATATTGATTGGGAGGCAAGTCAACCTAACGTAATTGTCATATCTATCTCATTCCCAACTTGAAAAAGGAGAGAAAGCCCACCGTATAGTTGATGAAATTATATTGGACCCTACCATGTTAGGGGCACATGCAAGTTTCAGTTTGGCTTTCTCTCAAATCTTAATCCGTGTCGTTTTTCTTCTCCCCCTTTTATCTTCTTTGATGTTATGAACCAATCAATCATATTAACTACAATTAAATTGCTTTTATTTTTATAACAAAATCAATCATATGTGACCCTCTTATATTCTATACACCGTTAACTATAGTATATACATGAACTAATTGAAAGAGAATCATCCTTTGCATGCATCTCTAGTAATATTTTCTTCCCTCTCGAAAAAATCCAATTTTTGTCACTTCCTAGAAGGAATATGCTTTCTTTGGCTGGTTGGGATCTTCTCTGGCACCTTCCAAAGGGTTACGAAGGCCTAACCATATCCAATTTATAAAGGCATATATGCAGATAGCTCAAAAAAACATATATTAAAATTTTCATTCCTTAATTAACAACATATGAAATGAACCTTCCATGACCACTCTTAGTCTTTGTATAAGGTAGATATGGACAACTTTGGGACATGAGCAGCAAAGGGTTTTTCCATTTTTCATTTTTTTTGGTCCAAAGGGGTTTTTCCATTTGAAAGCGATGTTTCCCTCTCCCTCTTTTCTCCTTTAAAAATTAGAGCAAAAAACAAAATAAAAGATATAAATTGGAGTAGGCTATAGGATATGTAGGAACACAACAAGGGATGAAAACAGCAAAGTCTCTTATGTGTTTAATTAAAACATAAACTCAATAAGACATACCGGATTTGTTTGGTTTCTGTTGTTGGTTTAGGGATCATGAAAAGTTCCCTTCACAAGGGATTGTCCCAAAATTGGGTCCCATTGTTTATGGCAAAGGACACTGTACGGATGAGTTTGGATGGTAGAGTTTTGGTCCAGGGCAGATGAATTATAGGACACACACACATGGAACCAACTTAGAGAGCCTCTTAAGGTTAGGGCTCCTCTCTGTCTCTGACACTAGCAAACTCCAAATAATATACATTTGTCCCTTTTAACCTCTTGTGGATATAATGAAGTGGAAAAATGTATCAATACGAGTAATTCTTGTATATGAGTATAGTATTCATATATAGACACAACTAATCAAATGTTCAAGATAATATTAAAACAATTTTAGCACGATGTTTTTTCATTATTATTTTAATAATGCATCATAAGCTTTTAATTGATTATATCCATAGATACTATACTCAGGTAATAATTCTTCCAATAATATTGTGGGTCATAGACTCATATCATAGTCATAGTCATAGTCATAGTCATACAATACAACCGAGTTTGATAAAATACAACAAAATGTAGAATTTTTTAAAGTTTGTGTCAATGCAGAGGAAATAAAAGTCATTCTCTGCATCAACCTAGCCATTCGCAAATAGAAATGAATTTTCCCCGTTGAGGGGAAGGAAAATGTTACTCTTGCCAAGCATCTGAGCATTGAGGAGTTATAAAGTGGCTTGGTAGTAGTTTGGATATAAGTTTTATTGATCTGAAATAGTCATTGTAATTTTTAAAAAGTGTAAAAATATTTTATTAATTCATTAATGAATTCTTACCACGTGACAAAAATATTTTTATTAATTCATGGAATATATGAAATTTTTGTATTTTACATAGCACATGCATTAGACAACGGTCACAGGCAATGGACTACTATAACTTATTGATAAAATGAATGACTAATTCCCAAATAAATGTAATTTACATCAATCAATGACTCTAGGAAAAACATTCCGTATAAGAATATGGATTGTATAAAAAATGAAGGCTCTTTCCGGTTCTACAAGCCTTACTAACATCAACAATTCAACAAACAACATATTTAAATTTAACACAAAGTTGGATAAAACTTGGATTGCATCTTAAAAGCTGCTACATCTGTTATGGCATGCACAGATTTGGGAGGTGCTTCTTCAGCATCTTTCAAGTCAGTGTTGCAACCCCATACCCGAACAAGCAGCCTCCTACACTTGGGAGATGACTCTTTAAAATACGTCTTGTACCACTCAATTACATCATGCTTGCTTATGTTCCTCAGTTCTTCAGCTTCCTTCTTTGACATATCAAAGATGTACCTGAAAAATTATAACATTTTATCATCGTATAAACCATTATTGCATCAACAAAACACAACCAATACTTCACATTTCTTTTAAGGCTTCTTTAGCCCTTCCTACACTTCTAAGTTCTAACATGACTTAACAGAAATTGATCCAAGGATTTTCAGCATTCACAATAAATAACAAAATTTCTACATATAGAAGATACCAACCAGCTGGGCCATGTAGGAATAATCACTACTGGTTATACAATGCTTCATCAACGATAACTGATAACTTTAACTGAAGTTTACACTAGAATATAAAACATGTAAAGCACCTTTTATCAACAATCTGATTCCACAATCTATTGCTTTCATATGTGAGTGATGGATCTTTCTCCAACAGCTTTGCCATTAAGCCACTTTTATAATTCTCAAAAGACTCATCATCAAGGCCATCCTGCAATCCCAATACAGCAGTCACATTAGCAAGATGAGCCATCATTACTTAGACCCAAGTCACGTCAACTTTATTGCAGTTCATACAGAAGCAATTGGGCTGGAGGTTGAAGGAATGAGGAACACTCACCAATAATTCTTCCAGGCCATTTAGGAAGCTATCAATTCTACCTTGCAAGTAAACCGGGTTGTACTCGGATGACTGAATGCAGAAACAAAACCCAAAAACACGGTATGTTATTCGTGGGCTACATTCAACGATATAACCAAGTTGCTCCTTTGTCCTGTGTCCAGATACATATCAAGAATTTCAGCCCCAAACAAACAAACAAGAAGGCAGAAGAGAAAAAAGAAAGATGAAGAAACAGCAATCTCAACTTAATCCAAAGAAATGCTGCAAGTAAATGGTTTGATTGAATTTGAAACACTGCTTTCAGTGAAATTAAGGTTCTAAAACAGAATAGAAAATTCCATACCTCACCAATACTACTTCACAATCAAGTCATAAATAACCTAAGCTCTGAACTATTTTACGATGAAATGAGTTGAAGAGACAGCAACCAATAAGTTTAAGTGTAGAACTGATGACCCAGTCACATAATAAATGCAAGCATGAGAAAACAGGTGAAGAGAGAGCCTATCTTCATTAACAAATATCTGATGTTAAATATAAGATAAGATATTTCCAGCATAAGATTGTCACCTCAGCTGATTAAAAAATGGCTCCTCCACAATTTCATCAAAAAGATCAGTCAAAGCTTTCAACTTCACTGATTCCATACCAAAATCTTGTTCAATTTGAAAATAAAGCTGCATAAATAGCAAATGAAAACAAGAAGCGGGAGAAATTTGTCAGAGATTATTGAAAACAAATTATCTATGGAACATAATGATGAAATACAAATAAAAACAAATCCAACTGAAATTACCTCAACCACAGAGTTTTTTTCCAACTTGTTTTTCACACTGACATCTCTAACTAAATTGGCATTGGAAGGGAGGCAAATTACACGCTCAGCATGCCTCAACTCAATAGGAAGTGGATTCACTGGAAAATTCATCTTAAATATATTGGATATGCTAATTGCTTCTTCTTCAGACAAATTCCCATGGCATAGACCCTCAATGTATAACTGTACAAAGTTAAGATATAAAGAATAAATCTCCAACAATGGCATAACATAATAATAAATTAAAAACAAAACTAACCAAATAAAAAGTTATTAATAAACTTTTGTTGACTTATCCATGCTCACCATGAAACTCGTGTTTACAAATCAACTAACTGAAAACCAATAATTATGGCACAAGTTATCAAGGAGTAATTATTTTCTTCCGGTTGTTAGCATTTTTAAGGCTAGTGTTGACTTCCATATGCACAACAATAGTGTCGAAATAAGGAACTATTTGGACGGCGGCAAGGAACAGAGTCACAAGCTTTAAGCACAATAACAAATGCACGTGTCCATGTGTGCACCTTGGGAACTGGCACAATACACTTTCAGGTGCCTACTGATCACCAACAGTATTTACAACGACATCTATGTTAACAATAAAGACTGAAAATAACACAACAGTAAAATACCAATATTAAATATTTCATTTAAACCTGTGAGCGAAGCTCGGGGATAAATGCCTTCAGATCATCAATAATCAAATCATTTAGATAATGCAGCTTCTCATCAACATCATAAAAACTCTCGCACAAAACTTGCAATCTCAGATATGATGAATGGCTTAGAGGCTTCATGTTGGCATTCTTTAAAGCTCTCTTCATGTCTTCTTTTATCACCTGTTCAAATAAGCAATGGTCCATGACAACAAAGAAAGAAAACAGAAAAAATTGAACAGGGAAGAAAGGAAAACAGGGTTAACATTAACATTAAAAACAACCATACAAACATTCCAATCACCTTATATCGATCATCAGTTGGCATAAAAGTTCTAGCTGCTGACAAAACCTTAGATAAGAGAACAGGAAGCTTCTGATTGAAACCATAGACCTTCAGTTCAAGCTTATCACCAACATAAGAGACAGAAGTTTCTAGCTTGGCAACACTGGCCTGCACACACAGACACAGACTCATACAAAGATATCTAAATATAGGTTGGACCACTAGCACTCCCATATGCCATTTCACGCCCTCCACTAGCTACTTTTAATTGCAATTTCTTAATTGTGCTTAAATAAATTTTTTTATTTAAGTCAAATCTTAAAATATAGCAAAAAGTATTAGTATTCTAGAGTCAAATATTTTTCCAGATACCAGTTTCCCATGGCAATATGGTAAAAGGCAGAAAAGCATTTTATGTTCAAATATAAGAGAAAAATAGTGAACTCAAGAAAACTATGCATTAAGAAGGTGAATGAACAATTACCTGATATACGATTTCATTCAACTCATCTTTAAGAAGGTGAATGAACAATTCAGACAATACACAACTCTTCGCGTCATCATATCCACCCTTCAAGTTAATTCGGAAATATGTATTGGCACGGGGAACTTTGAAGGTACTATCCAGCTTGTACCAGAATTTTATCAATGCTTCATCAACTATACATCTAGGAGAAGTCGAATTTGCAAAATCATCATCGCACGTGTCACCAGCACGTATAGAAAAGTCACTTGGAATAAACTCATTCTTGGACGGAAGATGCAGTGAAGCATCAATTTCTGGAGGATCTGTCCATAATTCCATCAAATTTTGAGCAATATCTTCCTCGACATAACGTGAACCAAACCAAGGTTCATATTGGAAATCTGAAAAGAGCAACAAGTAGTTCAATCATCTATACGAAAATATAACTTCCGGCAATAAGTTGATGGCAAAGTGAGGCACAAAATAGGGGTTGTGAAAACCGCGGCCAAGGAGAGGTGAAGATAGAGGGGGAAATTGTCCATATGGGTTGAAAGGTGGACAAACAGACATGGAAGAAGAGTTGAGAATTCGGGTTTCAACTCATTTTCTGGGTCACAAAGGAGAAGCGAAAATGGAACAAAGACAAACGAACCAGCGATAGTCGTGGAAGGATGGGTTTAGAGCAGGCCGGTCAACCCACACCTCCAGGTGGATGGGACAACAACAGCGACAACATCGTGAGGGTTAATGGTGCTGGTGAAGTTTTCTCTGCTGGAAACAATAAGTAGTGATACGCTTGCAGTGACTGACGCTACCCTAGGAGCTGAAATGAAAGCATAACAAGTTGCTGTTTCACAGCCTCAGGCCAAAGCATAACCTTTAAGGAGAAGGGAGGTATGGGAAGATTGAAAGTTGAAACCACATGGGACAGGTCAGTTTTTTACCCCAATGGGCTTGGCCCAATTTTATATGGTTCTAAAACTTTTGATCCATGAGCATGCAGATGTCTGTCAAAAATTATTAAAAGCCCATATTATAAGTATCTTGAGGTGCTCAAGCAGAATTATTGACCAGAAATAGATCTATGGAGTGTGGGAGTAATTCTCTACATTATTGGGCCTGGTATTTCCGAAGAATTAAAAGCTGGATATCTTCCAAGGTGCTGAGTTCAACGTTCTGAGGGGGAAGCATGAGAAGCTACTTTCAGCTATAACGGAAATTGGGTCTTGGAGGAACAGATCTGGACTAAGGTTGTTATGAGGATAATTTGTAAGTGTTTCTTATTTGACCCTGGTGGGACCTACATGATGCCAAAGAATTTTTCTTTGAGAATAGAAGTTTGGATTCAATTGTTATGCGGCTGTTTGAAACTTTGAATTGCTACCAACCATGGAATGTAATGCAAAGCTATGAAATGGGGCAGTGGTTTGAAGCGTATGGGTCCTAACTTATTTCTAGTTGCAGGAATAGCAGACCATGAACAATGGGACCCTTTTAGCCAATGCAAGAGAATTCCGGCAGGAGCAAGAGTTCAGGGGTACTCAAGCCCCTTGTTCACACTCTGGTTGACTTGCACATATCAGGGGACCAGAGCTCGTGCTATCTATCCTGATTCTCAAAGAACTGCATTCTATTCTTAAATCAGGGGAATTCTGCCCGAGATTTTCTAATAAAATACCAAGTTTCTGTCACAATGATAAATGCAATTGCCAATTAGATAAGGGAGAAAAAAGAACGCACCTTCTGACTTAAGGAATAACTTTGAAACAACATCTACCCGCATGTTTTCGGGAATGAAGAAACCAAGAACTTGTTTTATCAGCTGCACATCCCATGTCTTGTACACATAGTCACCATAAATGACATGCTCTGACGGATAGAAGTGCAAATTTTCTGCACAATAAGATAATTAGAATAAGACAATAAGGACAATGAATCTGTATAAAATTACATAAGATTCTCCGAATAGAAATATTTCCCACAGAGGAAACAACCTCAAATAGGGCTAGCATACTCTTCTTTATATACTACCATATAATTGGGCTGCTCATACTATTGATTAACAATAACAAATATTATAGACTAGTTGAACACTGATTCTACATAAATAACATCATAATCCTTGCAAATATGCATGGTGATTTGGACTTATTCTAGTGCCAAAACTGCATCACTTAAAACAGAGATTTTCACATGATGCTAACTTCAGAGGTCCTCTCCTCTTCATGTTTTAAGCAACTTCAACTCAAAAATTAAAAGATTCGACTCTATATTGCCAGGAAAACAAATTCAAGGGAATAAATTAGAAACCTGCAAGCTCAGCAGCATAATCATCTTGAGGCTGCTCTTCTGCAAATCTGAATTCCATGTTTCCAATATTCTGAAGTTCCTTAAATATCCATTCTTGTGGAGAAACTTGACGCAACAACTTAAGGTATTGATAGACAAAACCAATAATCTCGAAGATCTGGCAGGAAAAAAAAAGGTATATTGAAGAAAGGAAATAATGTTGAAACTTGAAAGCACATATAGATCAAAAATTTATTTTAGCCACCAAATAGTCAATATGCTGCCACCAGCCACACATTTATAATTATTAATGAAAATTTTTAAATCGTTAAAATTCATAAATACTAATGAAACTGAAATTGATCTCATAAGATGAAAAGGAATATGCATTGTTGCATTGAGTTTGACAGGTGAGAGCACATTAAAAACACAGTATTTACTATTTTATCTTAAGGGCCTGTGTAAGTTAAGAAAATTGAGATAACCTTTTCTACACCAGAGTCAGTGAGGTGTATGGACATGACAAAGATATAAGCTATCGATGAACGATAAAGTCCTTCATCCCCAACACCAGCAGATAGAGATGTAGCCCACCCTCTAGCCTTGAGAAAGGAAAGCAAACTCCCCCTGCCCTCTGAAAGGTTAATTAAATTATTGTTAATGAAAGCCACACCACAAAACATTCAATCTTAGACTTCTAGATTTAAATAGACAGAAGACTAGCACTTTGAGTGAAGTTACACACACATACACACAATAGAAAGGTCATTATCATTGAAATTTAGAAGATAATACTAATTATAATTATAAATCAATAACATATATGAAACATAATAACTAGGAAAAATATGAAAAAAAAATTCAATGCAGAAAACAATACTTCAGATGCTTATCAAGCCTTCTAAGTTGGGAATAAATTATTAAAATGAATTTGAGAATGTGTGTGTGTGCGTGTGTACAAAAGACTAGTCTCTACTTATTATTATTAACCATATGGAATTATGGATGACAAATTGCACTTGCTTTGCAGGAAACTTGTTGAGCAACTTTGATTTAACACGCGAAGAAAAGAGAGGAAAGAAATTGTGAAAGAAGTACGAGAAGCTCTCATATGTCAAATGTCATACAATTCTATTAGTTTAATCTGACTACAGAGATATGCAATAAGATGCAAAAAAATACATGATGATAGTTACATGAAAATATACACTCTTAACCTTCTAAAATTCACTGATAATGGGATATCTTACCATGCCCGAGGAGATGAGCTAAATAATCCTCTGGTTTCTTTTGATACTCTTGGTGTAGACAGGGCAGGGTCCAAGATAAATCAAGGATATGAACATCTTTGACAGCTTCTAGCCGATAAATTTTGCCAGATTTCCAGATTGGACCTTCCACTGCGAACTTTGGGTTTACCTGAGGACCCTTTTTGACAGAACCAAACAATTCCACAACCCAACTCTCAAGCACATCCAGAGACTCTGTATTATTTATAAGCATGTCGTTAAATTCACACCACCATATGTTAGTTTTAATCCTACTCCTGACTAGAGCCATTAGGACAAACCATTTGTTTCAAAGTAGTAAACTGGCCAAATTATTTGCATACCATCATCCAAATGTTCATATGATGCTAACCATTTTATAAGTGCAATTATTCAATTAAAAAAAACACTTCTCACTTATCAACATCAAGAAGATTCAATCTTAGCCCTTTTTTCTTTCTTTTAATTAGAACGATAATTAACTGTGCCTCAATCTTATTAGACTGGAAACTCAATTCCTTATTCATTAGTCATTACCAAGCTCTTCACTTTCAGCAACAATTTTGCATCAAGTCTCATTCCAGAAAAAATTAATTATACAAATACCACAACTAATCGACAAGAAACTATACACGCTAAAAAAATTGGGCTTAACAAAAATTGGGATTGCTCGCATGAACACCGAGCACCTGATTTCTTGGAACAAAATATAGCTAAAGCAAACTCGATAAACTTCCTTCTGAATTGAATAAGCATATAAAAGATTATGAAATAGAACTTCACCTCCACCAATAACAACAAGCTTCATTAATCCACCATGGTAATATTCCTTGTATAATTTCAATATTTGCTCCCGCAGATTAATACCCTTCTCCATTGCATCAACCAGGCTCTTTTTGTTCCCTTCATGCCGATGAAAAATAAATAAAATAGCATTTTAATTATACAGAATAATCTAAATAACTAATTGACCAACGAATGGATGAATAACATAATACAACATACCCCAAAAAAATTTATTTAAAGGATGATTGAGTGCAGAAGTATGGCACTGAAGTTGTTGAAGACGGCAAGCATCACTTTGTAAAACCTGGTTAAATTCTATGTTCAGTTTTGTACACCATTATGGTATACAATTGTAAAATAAAACATAGTTCATCAGCAAACTGGCAGATAAGCAAGTTGGAGCTCTTCCTAATTTTTACTTAAAAAAAAAAAAGTAAAACTGGAAATCTGTAGCATAGGATTAGAATGAAACACACCTGAATCTACTGCCTGTACTTCTCGCTCCATCGCCTCCATTTTTACAAGAGGTGAAATAAAGAACTGAGAAAATCTGATAAGGAAAGATATCAATAAAAAAGTTAAGCATAAATCTAGCACATCAAGGTGGATAGCAATGCCCGATGTTATTAAGTCTCAGCTACACATTATAAAACTGAATCATAACATTAACATGCATTATAGCTAGATTCAGTGCAAAATGTAACCAACAAAAAATTCATGTAATAGACGGGAAATGTCATGCTAGACCATGCATGGCAGAGTTTACCTTCTCAAGGCACCCTTCAAAAACTCTCGTTTAACTTCAAAATGGTAGCATGTATATTCAGTTTCTGTATATGCATTTGATGAGCCACCATGCTTGGACAAATAGCTATCATACTAACAACAGAAAGAGACAGTCAGACTGCTAGGCCAATTTACTGTATATTATGCTTCTTTCACATATATTAGGAGCACAATTAACCACATGAAAAGTGAGAATTCATGTCATACAAACAAAGAAATCAATCAAATCAATCCCAATTAACTTTTACTTTCTATAAAGAAGGAAGGGAGAATCAGCTGGGGTTAAGAGTTAGCTGAGTTGGCCAGACCACAAAAAGTGACGTCTGATAGATAGAAGCAATAGAAGGATCACTTAGATTACAATAACTATCATAATAGTAATACCACAAGAACATTACATGAACTTTTCATTTATTTTATCAGTAACTGTCGGAAGTTGAAACTTCAAAAAGACCCTCCAGTGCAATGTGGCAAAGGGAAGGGCAATAAGAGGTTTACTCATGCAAAAGTAGCATCGACTGTATCTCATCTGAAATAATTATTATGTCATATAACAGCAGATCTTCAGGTTCAGATATTATCTCTTACAGATCATTCCACTAAACCCAAATAAATATATTTTAGGTAAATTATTTCCTCTCTAATACATAAAGAATTTGATCTTTTTCACAGGGACATAAACAAATATGCAATACATGACATAGCCAAACAGACCTCATTTTCATCTGGAAATTCATCACTCCCCATGAAGAGCATGTGTTCTGCAAACCAATTACATGAAATTCGTAATTCAGGCTATCCAGATATAATCATCCCGGGGTCAATTTTTAAAAAAAATAATATTGCTTTTTGCTTGACTGAGATAATAATCCAAACCTAAAAAATGTGCTAGTCCTTGTGCTTCATACGGGTCAGAGAAGCTGCCAAATCCTACACACATGGCTGCTGCAGCCTGCAAACAACAAAAAACACATGAATGTATTCGCATTTCACAATCAAAAAAAAAAAATCAACAACCAAATCACACATATCATAACTGTTCTCCCATCTCCACTCACAGAATCCAGACCCCATCCCACTAACACTAATCCTACTATTTCCCATCAACAACAAAACGAACGACCCATGTAGCCACCAGAGCAGGGCTTTAAAAAACAAAGCTAAAATCAAAATGGGTACTCGTCAAAGATGCAGAACACAACAGAAAACATCATAAAAAAATAACCTTTTTGCTCTGAGCAGCAGCACCCTTGGCCCCTTCTTTGCCTTCTACTTCTACTTGAGCCCCATCCCCTTCTTCGCTTCCCTCTTCTTCATCTTCATATTCATCTTCCTCCCCATCATCATCACCATCGTCTTCGTCTTCGTCTTCTTCTTCATCTTCTTCTTCATCGTCGGTTGGAACAGCTTTTGGAGGGCCTTCAGGGTAAATCTCGGGATCGTGAACTAGCAAAGCTCGAAGGCCGTTTTGGAGGTGGATGAGACGGTATAGACGACGGTCGTTTGGGGACTTGAGAACGACGTCGTCGGAGGATAAAGTGATTGCGGCGGCGGCGGAGGGAGCATCCTTCTTCATTCCCATGGGATGTTTGGTAGTAGAAGAGTGTTGGGAAATGGAAGGTGAGTGTGGTGAAGTGGCAGCAGCAAAAGAGAATTTATCTTCCTTCGTTGATAGGACTCTGAACAAGTGTTGTTTTCGTTGTTGTGCGGCTTTTGATGATTCTCGTCTGAAACAAGGGAGACGAGTGGAGGGGCCAATAATACGGGCACGCCTTTCCTTTGCTAAGGACCAAGGAAAGGCCACCCCAACTCCAAGTCCAAAGTCTACTACACTCATTTCCGCCCTATGTGGCTTATGACTCAAAGCACCTTCGAAATTTTAGTTTTTTTTTTTCTCCTATGGATATCTTGTCATCGTGGGAGACAATCTTGTTCGAGGCATAAATTTTGGCACTATTTTCAATAGAAATTTGAATCGTGATTGCTCGCTTTATAGAGGACTAGCCTCTTCTGTTAAATCTAATCCTAGTCGGTGAAAATTAGTTTTGAAAATTAACCGATATTCTAGGGTTAGATATTGAGATACACTTTCGGTTGTCGATACGCCTTTCGCACTTTGTGTTTATCTATATGAGAACTTATGTCATAACTCATGTGTCTAAGTATAAATTAATTAATTTTGATAAGTTATTGAAATAAACTCAATAGAGTTTGTAAAATATACATTATTTATGTCATTCTCTGGACTAGTATTGTCTATCCTTTTCTATTGAACCCGATAACACATTGCGATCAATTGGACCCAATAGAACCCACACTCAATCGAACCCCAAAATGCCACCACAACAGAGAGAAACTTTGCCAACACCACCGCATTGGAAATGACTACCTTGTCGCAGACATCCTCCACATCTTATTCCACTGATCACAAGTGCCTCCAAACCCCAACTCTAGCTTTATTTCCACCACCACCATCAGGTCTCATCATAACCCGGGGTGTTTAGATCCAAACCGATTCAAAATAACCGAAAACTGATCAAAATTATTTTTTGGATTTGTTTGGATCTTTTTCTAAATAAATTGACCAATCCGGTTCGGTTTTCGAATCACTTCGTTGGAAAACAAAACGAGTCACATGTTGTTTTAATCTTTAGATCAGATAACTTTTAGCCTTAAAATCGATCCAAACAGGTCTATGAACTCCCAATCATAGCCATGTAGATTTCAAGGTAGTAGCAACTATTTTCACAATATTTGATCTTCTGAATTAAGAAATGGGGGATAGAGGGAGGAAGAGAAAGAGAAACCCTACAAAAAAAGGGGCAAAAAGGAGAGATTCAAAAAATTAAAGGGTTAAAATGCAATTTCCAACAAGTGGTACATGGTGAACCACGTATCAAGATGGTCCACCCTAAAATTTGCCTATTTTTATAAGTATAACCAATGACCTCGTAGAAATTCCTTTAAATGTTCTATGGTAATATTTAAAAATTTATAGAGTTTTTAGAATTGTATTTAAATTATTATTATTATTATTATTCTATTTATTTATAACACTCCTTAATTCCATATTTATATATAGAAATTTATGATTAAAACATACGAACTAATTAATTTTATATGTTTTATCTAAATATCAAGCTAGCATCATCCTTACCCTTTTTTTGGGTCCAAAGCATCATCCTTACCTGATTATTAATAAGTCGTGATTAAATTATGGGCAAATGTGAAAAAAATGACTTAACTAGAATATTAGATGGGTGTTGGTAAATACACCCCAAAATTGGCCATCCACCCCACTTTAAATTTGAAATTCTAAAATTACCCCTTCTTAATATCACATTTTGTTTCTTGGAATCACAAAATCGCATATTTTCTGGAAATTTGAGTTTCCGGAATGTAATTTTTTTTAATTCCGGAAACTTGAATTTTTGGAATGTATAAAAAGTCAATTTTTTGAATACTCCGGGAAACTCGAGTTTCCAGAATACAAATTTTGCATTTCGGAAACTCAAGTTTTTGAGAAATATGCGATTTTGCGATTCCAAGAAACAAAACATGATATTAAAAAGAGGTAATTTTGAAATTTCAAATTTAAAGTGGAGTGGATGACCAATTTTGAGGGTTTACTTACCAACACCCATATTAGATTGAGATTGTGCCATACAAATATGGCCCAATTTAATCCATTGACAACTTCGTAACTCTTTGAACAAACTCACTCCATATTGACCCAAAAAAAAAGAACAAACTCACTCCATGACCCAAAAAAAAAAACTCACTCTATTTTCACATTTTGCGTGCCTTTGTTTCCCTGTTGATATACACACCATGCTTCTTCTCATGAACAAATTGATTGATATATGCATGCATATTTTTCCTCTTCCTTGAATCCAACCATCACAATCTTCCTACGTTATAATGTGCCACTTACACAAAAACTTTATAATTAGAACAGGTATAAGATAGTATTTAACAGATGAGTTTAAACAGAATAAAATAAAACAGGACAAAAGAATATAATGAAAGAGGTTGTTTTGTTTGTTCTGTTTGTGTGCCAAATCTAAAACTATCACATGACCACCAAATGTTCCTTCCAGGCGGATGATTAATTACTGATTAGCCAACGGTAATAATTGTGCGCACAACTCATATTTCTTTACAATTTTCATTCCTTGATATAAATCATGCAAGCACAATCTTTTCCTTATTCATAATTCATAATTGACTACAAATCACAGATTATTGTAACCCACAACAAAGATCGAGTACATTTATTCAACTAGCCAGCAATTTTGAAAAGCAAAATATTCTTAAATTTAAACCATGACGCTTTATTACTACGTCTAGAGACAATTTTAAAAACAGTGACAAAAAACCAACCAAACACAAAATAATGAAAAAACAATTTTTAAGGCAATTGACATCTCCCATCTGCCTCCACCACTTGAGCTTGGCTTTGAGTTGTTGTTGAAGCCACTCTTTCTAGTTCCTCCATCTTGCATCTAATTTCCTCCATCTTCTCATTAATTACCCATGCCACATCATTCAAAACCACCATGCTCATCATATTGTCCATGAAGTTTTCCTTAGAGAGACACTGAAACAAGAGCAAGGACATCTCCATCTCCCTATTGTTCTTATTCACTTTTGCCAATTGCTCCTTGGCCTTCACAATCCTCTGCTTTAAGAAGCTCTCCTGATCCAACATCTTCCTACCCTGCTCAAATTCAGAGTAAGTCTTAAACTTGGTGATTATCCTTTGGACCTCCCACGGGGAAGGCCAAACCTCTGGCTGAGGATCAAAGTCACTATAAACTATAGCACATGCATCAATCCCACAAAGGGTCGTGAGTTCATCAATTTTCTTCATTAGACTCTTTTTTCTTTTATTGTATGATATCTTCCTCGCAGAATCATTGACAATGAATGCAAGTTTCACCTTCTTTCTCATGGAGGTGAAAAAGAACAAAAAATAATAAAAAGAATAAGGAAGAATTTGGGAAAACGTTTGTGTGTGTGCGTGTGTGTGTGGGGGGGGGGGGGGTTCTTGCTCTAAACATTGAGTTATTTATATAGCCTAATTTGAGGTATAAAAATGCTATTAAATTCACACACTTACATGCACACATTATCCCACATTTTCACATAATTCAACATTTAATTACATTTGAACCTTATAATTAACCTCCTCTTAAAAAAAAACTTTTAACCTCATTATCTGCATCCTTACATTATGAACCTACCTTATAAGTAAGATTTGAGAAAATGAGTGATATGTGGAAAAATATTTTCCTACGAGGTAATAGAGTGGTAGGAATTCAATACCATATTATCAATACCATTTGCAAAATGTTTAGATGTTCTTCCATTTGTAGGGGGAGGACACAGGAAATAATTTGACACGTTATATATTGTGTATATCTATCCAATTCCAAGCTGTGAAGGTTTTGCCCTTCAAAAAAAATGCTGTGAAGGTTTTGTGATGAATGAGAGTGAGCAATAATAGTTGCTCGATCGGGAAGGTTTTCAATTATGAAAAATAATTACTTGCTTTTTATTAAGGCTTTCTCAGGAATATGCAAAAGAAGTAATTAGTTTTTTTAATAAATTACTCAAAACACACAATTCATTGAGTCGGTGCGCATGGAGTTGGCGTTAGAATTAAGAAAAAAATCTTGACGGATTGATGCAGAGATAGATTTTAATAGTATTGTAATCAATGTTATTTAGAGCTAGTGCAAGGTTCGTAGTGTTGTATATTTAGGACTTGTTTGGATAATTTTTTGTATAAGCGCATTTCTAATGAGTTTTTGAACTATTAACTTCTCATATAAGTTAAAATCAATTTTAACACTTCAATTTTTTCAAAAACTTTTAACTTCTTTATAAACACTTATTGACTATTTATATAAGAGTTTTTGCTCTCTTATATATAAGAAAAATAAGAATGCAATGCACAATTATCTTCTCTATAAGTTAAGAATTGGGTTTCTACATCCAAACACAACCTTACAACAAATCTACTCAAAAATGTAAATTTTATTAATTATATTTAACACATTTTACCACAAATTAATAAATTAATGTAACCAATTACCGCTCAAATGCATTAACAAATTTCCGTACACAAGATTAATGAGACACTATATACTGGGTTAGGATCATTTCTATTTGTTTTTCTCTTCATTTTTTCCATTACTATGCTTTTGAGGAAATAAATGCAATAAGTGACACTCTCCACTATTTATGTATCACATTTATTTATTTCCCCCAAAAGCATAGTAATGAAAAAAATAGACAGAAAAACAAATGGAGAAGATCTCAGCTCCTATATACTTGCTTAAAACTAAAAAATTGTAAATAGCCAGAAAAAATTAATATTTATTATTTTATAAAACAAGTTTTTTTTCTATAGAATAAATGTCATGTGTGTTTTTGTTATATTTATTTTTCTTTAAAATATTTTTTATTTTAAAATCTTTTTAGCAATTAATAAAATACTTTTGGGCTATATCAAAATACTTTATCACCGAAAAAAAAAAATACTTTATCACCGATCTCGAAAGGAAAGGATATAAGACTCATCAGAACAGTCATGCCAGGTTTTAGGTGTCACAATATAATTAATGGAGCTAGCTATATCTTGGCCATTTGTGAGTTTAATGCACAATGACTTTCCCAAAGTCCAAATACCTTAGACCTCCACGGTTCATTTCTCGCATGCACACATGGGTGTGACTTCCTCTCTAGCTAGCTAGTACTACGAGAAAACCATATGCAATGGCAATGCACCTACAACTATTTTTGTCATAATATAAAAATTATCATTTAGTTTTATATATTTATCATTCAAACATACAAACGGGCTTGATTTCTTTCAAAGAATGACAATTTATAAAATTTTACCAGGTTTTCGAACCTTACTGTTAATTAATATATCTAAAGCTCCTAATCATTGGAGACAATCCTCTCCTTTTTCTGAATTTTCTTAATCTTAATAAACAACAATACCAAAATAGCTTCCTATTTGTTTATCAGGGGTCAGGTCTATGCGCTCCATGCCTTTTGTTTTCCTTTCTTTTTTATTATTTATTCAATAAATTTAAAATATGCTGCAAATGATAGATAAGATCTGCGATATTGTACTAGTTATGATCTCTTTCTCTATTATGATGTTTTTGCATACTATTTTTGCTTAGAAAAAAACAATATCAAACCATTGTAAGCCACACAAATAAAGTCTAAATTTATTCTACTATTCATCAATTTAAAAGTACATATTTTTAAAGACAACAAACATGATCGTTATGCCTTTTGTAAACAGGGAATAAACTTGCATGAAAACTAGACTATGATGGATTATTATGTTGTGTCTAACATAGACACACTGAAAGATAAAAGTGATAAAAAAAAAACTCAAACATTAGACAATTGAAATAAGAGAGACTTCAGAAATACTATGAAGAGAGCATAATTTTTCAAAGGATTTATGGATTAGGCCAAACGCCATTTGGGACATTAACATCTCCAAATGGTATCACATCATCAATATTATTGGTGAAGTCCATAGACCAATGTTGCTCATGCATGGCCTCCATGTTGGTCTCCCATCCTTGGGCATGACCAGTATTTGGTTGCTCTACTCCACTAGTAGTGTTTGCTCCATTTTCAACCATCTCTTGAGCTTGGATTCGATTGAGATTTCGTTCGATCTCCTTCAGGTTTTGGTCAATCAACTGTGAGAGACCATTAAGATCAATCATGCTAACATTGTCAAAAATTTGGCCAGTACTCATGCACTGAAACATAAGATGGTTCATCTCATTTTTCCTATTGTCATTCCTTTGTTTCTTTAGTTGCTCTTGGGCTTTTAAAATCCTTTGCTTCAAGAAGCTCTCCTGATTCAACATCTTTTTGCTTTGTTCCAGTTCAGGCATTCTCCTAAACCTGGACAACACCCTTTGGACTCCCCATGCAGACGGCCAAACCTCTGGTTGAAGATCATTTGGATTAAAGATTATTGCACATGCTTCAATCCCACAAAGGGTGCTGATTTCATCAATCTTTTTTATCAAACCTGTTGAGAAACATAATAAGAGTAATATTAAAGAGAATTGAGAGAAAGTATGAAATGAGAAAGGGAAAAGTTTACTAAATGAAAATGTGGATTGCTATATACAAATAGTTAAAATACGAACTAGTATAAATACAAGATAGGTAATGATTTTGCCTTTCCAAGATAAATAAAATCAAAACAAAACAACATTGAAAATGTGGTCCTACAGTTATTATAAATTCACAGTTTTTAAACTAATAAATAATTTTTGTACTGTTTATCATTGTCTAATAGCAAGGCTAATGTATGATTTATATAGATTACAAAGAGACTAATCTCTAACCGTTTTTTCTTTTCTTGAATGTTTTCTTCCTCTTTGAGTCATTGGTTATGTATGCAACATCCACCTTCTTTCTAGCCATGATCGTGATCATAAAGAAGAAAGAAAGATTCAATAACAAAATTCTAAAAGTGATATTTGGTATTGTTTTTTTCTTGTTAATTAGGATATATTTATATAGATAATTTTGAGATATAACAAGATTGAACTTAGAGCAAGTTTTGCTGGTGGCGACATGTATTAATTGGAGATACACACTACCAATTTTGGTACCATGTGTTCATTGTCTTTGGACAAAGAATTATAAATAAATCTGTGTACTATAATTAATAATTAATTAGATGGATTTTACAATATAAAACAATGTTTCAATGACCTTCCATTTGTGGTGTGAGGGAAATCCTGAAAATTTAATGTGTACATATATCCAAGTAAGGTTGGTGTGTTGAAAAATAAGAAAACCGGTCACATGTTTAATTTTGTTTATTCTTTTTCAAAAAAAAAAACATGCTCTCTCCGTTTCATAATAATAGTCATTTAAGGGTTTTTTACACAAATTAAAAAACACAATAAATTAATGAGTGAGAATAATAATTTTACTAAATTAACCTTATTACTTATATTGTTAAAAAATCAATGCACTACTCTAAAAAACGTTATTGGAAATAAAGTTGGAAAAAAATAATTAATCCTTCGTTGAAAAAATAAAATAACAATTATTTTAGGACAATTTTATTTTTCTAAAAAAACTATTATTATAAAATAGAAAGAGCAGTAATGTGCGTAAATCTGTCAAGAGATTTTTAATTTTTTAGTATTTCAACTATTAACTTTCTTCGACACAAAATAAACTACAACAATGATACATGTATACCCACTTTTTCTTTACACCCATCCGTACCTATTTTTGTTTCTATCTCTCTCTTCCTATCACATCATTTATCTATCACATCTATCACTTATCTCTCTTTTATTTCTTTCTCTCTCTGGGTGTTAAATGGATATTGGGTGTCTATGAATCATTTTTCAATAAACTAATACAAGCACTCCCTTGATAGATGTGCCACATAAAAAGATTCAAATGACATTGTTGCAGCTGGTTTATTAATGTACAAAATTCTTAATAAAATATTTTTGTTGTAAAGTACTCGAAAAAATGTGATAATTAGTTACAACAAATTTATAGAACCATGGCTTAGTCACAATCTACTAGCGATTTTCTCATATATGACTAATTGATATTATGTGTAACTTTTATTATATACGATTTAATAAATTTACGTGTTTAAACCATGCAGTTTTTTGTTATTAAATTAATTATATACTAATTATAAATTAATTGAAATAAATTAAAATTAAATGCAATAATTAATTTTTATTCTCTTTAATAATTAAAATCAAACTATAAAAACTATATAATAAAGGAGAATGTGAGACATAGAAGCAAATTTTATACTAATTCAAGATTAATGTACTTATAAATATATTAAAATAAAATAATGAGATGCAATTTAGATAACAAAGTCATAATGAATATATAGATATATACTTGTACAATTATAAGTGACATATATAATTACGTTATAAATAAAATAATATGTATGCATATAAGTTTGATTGGAATTGGATAGAATCAATTTTTAATATTGGATCAATCCGATAATAACAATTTTTGGTTGTTTTATTTTTTGATTTTCAATTCACTTTTTGTTATTTGAATTGGATTGAAGGCCCTTAATTACTTGAATTGTGCGATTATTTGACGAAGGTCTGTTATAGCAAACATAATACGTGATTAGTTGCTAATTAGTGACGCGTACACATACACACACAAGATATATTAAGTGAGAGAGCTTTCTTTCATTAGATTATATTTTAAAAATTATCTTATTCACCAAGTTGGAGTTTCAAACAACTTTTAAGTTTACTAGCTACTACTACTTAATAAAACTTTTAATATAACAGTTTTTTTTTGAACCATTTAATATAACAGTTCGATGGACGAATTTTGATATCTGAATTATTGAATAGAATAACTCCGATAACTCGCGCAGCAGGTAAATCCTATCCAATAAGTTGAGTGTTGAGAACTTATGAACTATATACATAAGTCAAACACACCACATTGAAATAAATAATTTATTTTTCTTTACACGAGACGACGCACAACACGTACGAGGACCATTCTTGACGAATGCTTAATTAATGCAAAAACACTTTAAGCCAAACCACTAGATTAGGGGTGTTTAAAACTGAACCGATCCAAAAAATAACTACAATTTGATCTAAAAAAAATAGAAAACCGATCAAAAACCGATCTTTTTGGATGATGTTTTTTAAAAACCGAATCAAACCGCTCGGATTTCGGATCTCTTCGCTAAAATCGAGCCGAACTGAACCGCAACTTATAATATTATTCCTTTTAGACTTACATATATAGACTACTAATCAATTGTTACATTGTGGTTTTTTTTAGAATTGACTTTTGCAAGTAATCTTTATGTTAAATATTAAATCACAATAACCTTTGTGTGTGCTAAATATCATTTAATATTTTTTATTTTATTTGTTTAGAATATGATTTTGCAAGTACTATTTTTCTATAACGCATTGTTTTTGGAAATAACCTTTTTATGTTTAGAAATAGACTTTATAATTGATAATCCATTGAAAATTGTTAAAACATATGTCATTGAGTTGTACTCGGTAATATATTAGAAATAAAACAGAAGTGGTATCACTTTGGTTGATATTTAATTTTTTTTTAAAATTAAAACCGCAAAAACCAAAAATCGATCCAATTTAAACTACATTATTTTGGATCGGATTGGATCGGATATTTTCAAGAAAACAAGCCGAGCCGAGCCGCATGCTATTTTAAACTTTGGATCGGATGATTTTTTACCTCAAAATTGAGCCGAGCTGCTACACTATATTAGACTTTATGTATTCAATCAAACCAGTAACATTTTGAAAAGCAAGACTTTCTTAAACAATTGTAAATTGGAAATAGGAAATAAACATGTGAAGCCTAAGCCGCATGGCCATGACTTATTCACGCGTAGAAAACAATAATAAAGATGTGAATATTAGACCGTAATGACTTACGGATTGTGTCTTCACATTTACACACAATGACACAAAGAAAGACAACATTAAAAACCAAATCATAGAACTGAATTTGGATCCAAAAAACCCCAAAGGAACACTGCTCATGCAAACAAACAAGCACATGATTTTGTTCAAGGTAGAAGGTTAGGCCAAAAGCCATTTTGGAGATTGGCTTCTCCAAATGGCATATTTGTGACCACCCCATGATCCCCATTACCATTCATCATGTCCATAAACCACTGCCTTGGCACATTGTGATCAACATTATTCATAGCCAATCCACCATGGCCATGATGAGCATAACCCATCAGTGTCATTTCCTCACTCTTAGCCACTACCAGTGCTGGTGGTGGTGGTGCCATTTGGACTTGGCTCATTGGAGTCATATCGACCTGAACCTGAGGAGCAACAACACTAGCATCATTCTTGTTCAGTGTTTCCAACCTTTTATCAACATCCTTCAGGTTCTGGTCAATCAACCAAGCAAGGTCATTCAAATCAACCATGGCCATGTTGTTGTGCAAGATCTTCCCTGCATTGAGGCATTGAAACATAAGCAGGGTCATCTCCTTCTCTCTGTTATCCTTCTTCTGCTTCTTCACTTGCTCCTTGGCCTTCATGACCCTCTGTTTCATAAAAGTCTCTTGGTTCATCATCTTCTTGCTCTGCTCCATTTCTGGCATTGTCCTGAACTTTGAGAGCACCCTTTGGACTCCCCATGGTGATGGCCAAACCTCGGGTTGAGGGTCGTAAGGGCTATACACTATGGCACATGCCTCAATTCCACAAAGGGTGCTCAATTCATCAACCTTCTTCAATAGACCCTTCTTCCTTTTCTTGTATGTTGCCTTCCTTGCTGAGTCATTCACTATGAATGCCAGCTTCACCTTTTTTCTGGTCATGGTGTTGAGACCAGAATAGAGGAGAAAACGAGAATTGGGAAAGGAAAAAAAAAGTTGTCTTTGTTTTTGTTTTGTGTGTTTTTTTCTCTTCATGAACAATCTCTTGTTATATATAGAGAGACCAATATGTTTGATTTGATTTTATATACTATACCCGGTTTTGATTTGTCGATGGTATTTTGTGTTGTGTGGCTAATTGCCAACTGGAATTGTGCAGTAAAATGACACTTTAATGGCATTCCATCCATGCATGATATGGAGAATCAAATGCTTTTATGACATTGAAGCTGTAAAAATTACAGTATTTAAGTAATTTAATTGCATTTAGTTGGTGTGAGTGGGATGGAATGTAACAATAATCTTATCCTTAACATATTCATTGACAGATTACAGATAGATTCTAATAGGATTATAACGGTTATTAGTATCACATATACTAAAACAAATTATTGATTGTGTGATCACTAGACATAGCAAATCTTTATAAGTTATCTTCTCTCTCTCTCTTTTTTAATATAATGAAGGCATAAATGCTTGAATTTATGACCTTTTATAAATTATTTAAATATCTCATTCTTACTCAAATACTAATCTTAACTTGTACCAAAAAAATATTCTATTTTGTACCCAAAAAAAATACTAATCTTAACAAAATTTTGGAAACAGAACATCAAAGAAAAATGGTTTAAAAGCCATGTTGAATAATTTTTTCAGAATAATGTTGAAAAATATAAGAACAGATTATAATTTGTAAAATTAACTTATGTAAATAACTTTTTTAGATTCAAGTGTTAAGAAATGTAAGATCAAATGAACAAGTGTGTTGCGCACTGACATGTTTATCAATATTGCTTATTTTAAAAGAATAAACAAATTAAATACAATGAATTTTTTCAACTTTTCAATAAAAAACACGACAAAGTATAGAGAATCCGAGTAAATGCTATACAATCTTCGGGATTATATCATTTCCATTTGAGAGTCCTGGGATTTCATATTTCAATGTTATTATGCAGAAGTAAATACAATAAATATATTTTAAAACTAGTATTGATTAAAAATACAAATAAGATTAACAAGATAAAGGAAAGCAGTGAATCTGAATAAATGCTATTATCAATTCCAATTTTGAGTTCTAAAATATCCATATTATTAGCCTATATCTATATTAAGTTATTTAAAATATATTTAACAAAATTAATTAATCTATTATTTATAATACACTACGAAATAATTAATGTAAAGAGAAAGAAAGGAGAAAAGATTAATATATATATATGTGTGTGTGTGTATAATATAATTAAGCATTAACCATATATATAATTAAAATTATGTTTCCCCTAAAAAAATTTAAAATTCCGTTAGAATATTATTAATAAAATAATTTAACACGTTAGAATAATTTTTTTTTTGATACAACACGTGAGAATAAATTGAAATGTCTTTTAGGTGCTGTAAGTAGTACGGTGTATAATAAAAGTTTACCACTGAATTATCTCAAACAATTAAATATATTTGTATATTAAATTAAATTTAAATCATAAATATTGAATTTTAATAGACGGAAGAATAATTTAATTGGTATAATGTACATTAAAATTAAATTAACTTGAATATAAGAAATATCACGAATAAGATTTTAATTAGTTCCACTAAATCACCAACAAAGTTTTGAAAACCCCACAAAATTTTAAGATAGATTTAAAGATTACACTAGCAAATATAATTTAGATTGAAAAACCCGTCTAGCTACCCGTCTCGTGTCTATTATGGGTTTTATCTACTGGCTTGTGAGTATGAGTTTTTTTGCCATTTCTATCACGATTATTTTATCACTCAAATCCCTATATTTCTCTCTTAAATTACCAAAAGATTTCATCACTCTAGATTGATAATTTTATGTTTTGCCAAAAAAAATAAACAAATCAATAATTTTATGTCTAACCTTAAAAAAGCGAACAAATTGATAATTTTACATCTCACCCAAAAAATAAAAATAAAAGCAGATGGTTTGATAGTTTTTTGTCTGTCTGCTTTTTATATAATCAGCATAAAAAATGTACATAAAATTAAATTAAAATTATAGACAGAAAGGCACAATAATAAGATATAAAATTATGTCTTAAGGTAAAATAAAAAAATGAACAAATTGATAATTTTATATCTTATCCAAAATGAAACTAACACAAAACTAAAATAGCATGTTACAAAAATAATTTATTTTATTTTTTATAAAATATAACAAATTAATATAGACTGAAAAAATATTTAAATTTAGAGTATTTGAGTTTAGGTTTTAACATGTTTTTAGTCCCTTTAAATATCGGTATTTTAAATTTAGTCCCTCTAAAAAAAGTCAAAGTTTTTTGATCCCTTAAGAAATTAATTTTTTGATTTAGGTCCCTCCAGGGACGTAAATGGGGCGGGGCGGGTACGGGTAGTAGCTACCCGCTACCCGCCCCCGTTGGGTACCCCAGCTCTCCGCTACCCGTCCCATACCCGCGCGGGTACCCGCGATATCCGCGGGTATCCACGGATATTTTTTTAAAAAAATCTGATTTTTTTTAAAAAAAAACTAAAAAAAGGTTGTTAGTGGCTAACATGACCATATTAAGATCCACAATTACATTTATGTATCTGTTGAAAATATGTATAATTGTCATTAAATTCGTCCCTACAAAAGACTAAAGTGGTCATGCGAACAAAAGAACAAATTTAGTAAAGTGGTCATGCGAACCACTGGACGACGTCGAGGCGACGACGAGGCTGCGAAGGGGGGAAGAGTGGAAGAGTGAAGGCTTGTTTCGAAGGAGAGGGAAAAGTGGAAGAGTGATTAGTGAAGGGCTGAAGGCAGAATAAGCAGATTTAGAAGGAGAGGAAGTTTGGAACTGAGGAAGTGAGCCAGTGAGGACTTCTGATTTGAGATCTGAGAGGAGGAACCGAGGAAAACGGCGCAACACTCAAAAGGAAAGGCATTAGGGTTTTTCACTTTTAATAATATATATATATATATATTAGTGCTACAGTAGCCGGTATGAGTACCTTACTACCTGTCCCCGTCCCTATTTATTGACGGGTATTTTAAATACCAATTTATTTTACCCGCGGGTACCCGTTAAGGTACCCGCCCCGTACCCGTAGCAGATTTTATCCACGGGTACCCGCGGGTACGAGTTTTTTTTGCCATCCCTAGGTCCCTCTTTTGTGGGGATGGCAATTGGACCCATACCCATTGGACACCCACAAAAATTATCCATAATGGAGAGGGTAATTACCCGCTCAATGGGTACGGGGACAGGTATGGGTAATTACCCGCAAAATTTGATGGGGACGGGTGCGGGTACGGGTACCTTAGTACCCACCCCGCCCCAGACCCGCACACATATATACATATTTATTTATTTATATTTATATATGTATATGTGTGTGTGTGTGTGTGTGTATTTATAAACTAATTCTAAATCTTAAAGTAACCCACAAGACACTATAGTCACATTTCTTTTCCTTTCCCATGAGATACATTTCTTTGACTTTTTGCTTTCCTTTACCGTGTATTTCATCGTTATTGTGGATGACGACAAGCTTGCTTCATTGTACCTCATTCATTTGCGCTATTATTGTCCCGCTTCCTTGATCTGCGATGACAAGCCTTCTTCATTGACACCATTCTGTCTTGTTCCCGTGTCCTTCACCTGCAAATTCCTTACGCGTCCTTGAGACGTAATATTGTGTATTGCATTTGAAAAATTAATTTTTGAATTTTCATAGTTAAAGTGCAGGCAACGGGCACGGGTACGAGTAGTTACGTACCCAACGGGTAAGGGTACGGGGATCAAAGTTGCTACCCACGTGGGTATGGGGCCGAGTACGGGTATTTTTTAAAATTGCGGGTATGGGGACGGGTACTATAGTACCCTACCCATTGCCATTCCTATTCTTTTGCGTTGACCGCTGACATTGCACACTGAGGTCCCTGTAAAAAGCTGACGTGGCTAGTATGCAGTGCCATGTCAGCTGACACGTCATCTGTACAGACTACATTACCTATGCAATAGGGACTAAAATCAAAACTTAATATATTTAGAAGGACTAAATCAAAACTTAATATATTTAAAAAGACCATGTGACATCAATCAGACCACCACCCCCACCCCCACCCACACACACACACACTCTCTCTCTCTCATTCTCTTTCTCTCCCCACCACCACCACCACCACCACTCCCTCTCCCTCTCTCTCTCTCTTCCTATTATTGCCTTTCACTTTATTTTATGTTATTGCCTTTCACTATAAAAGGCACATCCAGTACGTTATGTTATTGTTGAATCAATTAGAGAATTCAAATAGTGAGTGAAACTCTCCTCCCTTGTTCTATTTCTGCTGTGCAACTGTGAGTTTGAGAGAAATAATGTCCCACTAATATCATACTGCAGTTGAGTCAACTAACCTGAAAAAGCTACTGCTTCCAATCAAACCTCTTATGTCATTAACTTTCCAAGGAACTCGAAGAATACACTCAAAGTGAAAATGTTAGGATCCCATATGAGAGTGTGGGCCCAAGTGGGCTTAGCATATCAGATGTCCAATATCAATTTGACGTGGCACAGAGAGATGGGTCATGTGTGTGATGTGTGTGAGAGTTTTCTGTTATATAGGGATTGAGTAGAGAGAGAATGGGTATCGAAAGAAAATCCTTGGGTTGTTATGGGCAGAGAGCATTTTGTTCTCTGAAGGAGCATAGCTCTGGGGTAGTAAGGCTTGTTGTCTACTACATTTTATCCTTTCTGTTATCAATACAATACACTGTTTCATTCCTTATTCTGTTTTCATCCACTTTTGTGTGTGTGGTGCATTTGGTTTGCATCAATTGGTCCGACCTGCCGGATCTTCGTGAGGGTGTTTTCATTGCACCCATTGGGACAGCTACCTAGGCCACGAATGCCATCCAAGACAATGGAGGCCAGAGTCACAGCCTTGGAAAGTAAAGTAGCCAACGTCCATTCAGATATCCAGGCGTTGCAGCTGAAGTTGAAGGAGAATCATGAGAAGTTGATGGTGATGTTGTCTAAGCGTTTTGGGAGCGTCTATGGCGAGACGTCGATAGCGAAGGTAATGCAGAACACAGAGACGATTAATTCGGAGACGTACGGAGTGAAGAAGTTGCCGATTTCAGATCAAGAAGAAGAGCCAGAACTAAAGTCAGCGCCGCTGACAGCTTGGGGTTCGTTCGATTTCCAGCAACAAGGAACTAACAAAGGAAATCAAATTTCAATTGAGAACACAGACTCCATGAAGAAAGAAGGGGCAGACAGCGCAACAGAAAAATGGGTTTCATCAGAAGGGAGTATTCGCAGGGACACGACAGGTCGGGGGAGCGTCGTCGAGACAGAGATGTTGTCATAGAGAAAGGGAGGAACGTTACTTAGGTTAGGCACCGTGCCACCAAAACCACCGGAGCCATCGGAACCGCCAGATTCCGATCCACTTTCGACAACAATTATTAGCGTTGACGGCGTCAAAGCAGAGGCGTTGGACAACAGGCCGCCTCCACCGCCACCGGAACCACCGGACAACGGGTCACTTGCGACGGCTCCTCCGCAGCCCGAGTCGACGGTCGTCGGTCCACTTGCAACACCCAATAGGTCACTGTTGACGGCATTACTGTCAACGCTTAAAACTGAAGACCCAATTCGTTGGAAGGAGGAAGCAAGAGGCGCAGGACTGGTTTTCGGTAAGTGGGTTCTCGTTGACAAATTGGGCCTGGCCCAATTTGATAATACCACATGGGTCCAGGACAAAAGGAGTCAGCACCCAAGAAATGGGTCACCAACAGATATGAAATGGGTCACCAAATTCTCTCTGCCGACTGAGTTTCCATCGCCGAAGCCGCCAAGTCGACATGCTTCCTCTTTTGCTCTATCATCAGTAGGGAGCCATGGGTATGACAAGATAGGGAGCGGTAGGGATGGCAAAAAAACCCGTACCCGCGGATAAAATCCGCTACGGATATGGGACGGGTACCTTAACGGGTACCCGCAGGTAAAGTAAATGGGTATTTGAAGTACCTGTTAATAAACGGGGACGGAGACGGGTAGTGAGGTACCCGTACCCGCGGGTACCCATACCCGCTAAGACAATTAACTACCTTTATTTTATATATATATTCCTAAAGTGGTCAATACAAGTGTTGTAGAGTGATGTAATTTTTAGTTGTTGTCTTTCTTTGTTTAGTATTAAACAAGCAGCTACTAAATATGTATTATTGATGTATTTATATTAATTCTCATGCTATACTTGTAATGACTTTTATTATATGATTTTTATTATGGACAATGGTGTATGGAGAAAAAAAATTTGTTTAGTTTTTCTAAATTTGTTTATATTTTTTTAAAATACCCGTGAATATTCGTAAATATATATTATTGATGTATTTGTATTAATTCTCATGCTATACTTGTAATGACTTTTATTATGGACAATGTTGTATGAAAAAAAACTTTTTTTTTTAGTTTTTTCTAATTTTTTTAAGACTTTTTTAAAATACCCATGGATATCCGTGGATACCTGCGGATATCGTGGGTACCCGCTAAAACCTGGATAGCGGGTACCCGCACGGGTATGGGGCGGGGGTACCCAACGGGGCGGGTAGCGGGTAGCTACTACCCGTGCCCGCCCCGCCCCATTTACATCCCTAGGGAGCGGTGGTCGCAGTGGAGACGTGGAGCATCCTACATACAAGGAGCTCATGAACCGCAAGACCAAGGGTCAGTTTTCTCAATGTGGGGAGAGGTTTCATCCCTACATCAATGCTCCGAAAAGCAATGGCAGCTTCTAGTTATTGGGGATGATGAGGTTATCAACATAAGTGGGGCGGTGGTGACGTCTAAGCTGGATGACAACGGTGAGAACGGATTTTTGGAATGTAAGGTTTGGAATGTAAGGTGATGGGGCTTTGTGAAACCAATAATCCAGAAGGAATTGAAGGGAGGATTATGCAATGGGAGAGGAAACCAAATGGGGGGTCTGTGTTGGTTTTGGTGGATAGCAGAGCCCCCGACAATTTTATTTTCCCCCACATGGTTGCTGTTGTAGCCTTATTTGTGTCTCTTACTCATGCGAGGGGCATTAGGCTTGGCGATGGTCCTAAAATGACAACTGATGGTAAATACGCAAATATTGGCATCTATTTTGGTGATATGGAAATTAGGATTAATGCCTATGCGTTGGATTTAAGTGGTGCATTCATATCAGGATTTATGATATTCATGTCAATTGGAGGCTTTCCCTCATTCATTGAAGAAATGAAGGTTTTTTATCAAGAAAGGCTTAACGGGTATTATGGAGTAGCAGTATATATTTTAGCCAACTTCCTTTATTTTCCCCCATTCTTGGTTGTTGTTGCTCTTGTTACTAGCACCATCACTTACAACATGGTGAAATTCATACTCGAATTCTCTCACTATGTGTTTTTCACTCTCAACATCTATAGCTGTATCTCTGTGATCGAGAGCCTCATATTGGTGGTGGCTTCACTTGTTCCAAATTTCCTCATGGGAATAGTCACAGGGGCTGGACTAATTGGAATCATGATGAGGACATCTGGATTCTTCAGGTTGCTATCTAATCTTCCAAAGCCGGTTTGGCACTGCCCAACATCAAATATCAATTATTGTGCATGGGCAATACAGGGTGCCTACAAGAATGACTTGCTTGGGCTTGAGTTCGATCCTCTGATACCTGGTGGCCAGAAATGGAAAGGAGATTATGTCCTAACACACATGTTGGGCATTGAATTAAACTATTCCAAGTGGTGGGACCTAACAGCTCTAGTCACCAACTTCATATTCCACAAGGTCCTGTTCTTCACCAATTCTCAGACAAGGAGAGTGTCATGGAAGGATTCAATGGTTGTGGAAGAAGCTACATGGGAGGAAGTGTTCAATAATAAGAGCCAATTTCGCAAGCTCAGACTTGAGGACAAGTCTGTTTTTCAAGAGGGTGGCAATGTTAGGATCCCATATGAGAGTGTGGGCCCAAGTGGGCTTAGCATATCAGATGTCCAATATCAATTTGACGTGGCACAGAGAGATGGGTCATGTGTGTGATGTGTGTGAGAGTTTTCTGTTATATAGGGATTGAGTAGAGAGAGAATGGGTATCGAAAGAAAATCCTTAGGTTGTTATGGGCAGAGAGCATTTTGTTCTCTGAAGGAGCATAGCTCTGGGGTAGTAAGGCTTGTTGCCTACTACATTTTATCCTTTCTGTTATCAATACAATACACTGTTTCATTCCTTATTCTGTTTTCATCCACTTTTGTGTGTGTGGTGCATTTGGTTTGCATCAGAAAACGAGAGAGAGAGAGAGTGGGCGATGGTGGTGGGGGTGTGGGGGTGGTGGTGGTGGTGGTGGTGGTGGTGGGCGGGTGGGGAGAGAGAGAGAAAAATGAGAGAGAGAGTGTGTGGGTGGCAGTGGTGGTCTGATTGATGTCACATGGTCCTAGGGATGTTCGCGGCTAGGTTCGGTTTGGTTTTGAGACAAAAAACCATCCGATCCAAAGTTTAAAAGAGCATGCGGTTCAGTTCGGTTTGATTTAGTCCTTCTAAATATTTCAAGTTTTGATTTTAGTCCCTATTGCGTAGGTCATGTAGTCCGTACAGATGACGTATCAGCTGACATGATACTGCATACTGGCCACTTTAGCTTTTTATAAAGACCTCAGTATGTCATGTCAGCGGTCAACACAAAAGAAAAACTTAAATAAAAAAATTAATTTCTTGAAAAACTAAAAAAATTTAACTTTTTTTAAAGAGACTAAATTTAAAATATCAATATTTAAAAAGACCAAGAACATGTTAAATTCTTGAGTTTATTACTATAGAAACAAGTAACGGACAATATTCGTGGCAATCGTTCGCATGTCTTGCTCAACCAAGCCCATCGAGTTTTGTTTCCCTCCCACCCAACTGAACTGAAGTTGAATTTTTTATGAGAGAAACAGAATCCCGAAATCTGAAATGGAAAAAAAAATGATGGACAATGACATATCCGGGTGGGTCCTGGAGTTCCTCGTTCGGAGCTCCGTACCCGATTCCCTCATCCAGAGCACCCTCCCTCCCCTCCCTCTCTCCGCCGCCGACTCCCGCCTCCACAAGACCCTCCTCCTCCGCACCCTCCATTCCCACCTCCTCAAAGCCTCCCTCTCCGAAACTTCCCTCCATATCCTCGAACTCCTCGACCAGCTCAACCGCAACGACGCCGTTCCACCCTCCGACTCCATGCGCCACGCCTACTGCTCCCTCGCCGTCGAGTGCTCCGTCAAGTACCTCGCGGCCTCCCCCGACGACCCCTCCGGCGAGTACTTCTCCGCCGTCCGCCGGATCTGGCGCGGCCGCGTCGCCCATTTGTCCGACCGGAGCGGGCTTCTCTCCGATGAGTTGTCGCGGTGGGGCGACGACGTCGAGGCCGCGCTTTGGGACCCTAGGGTTTCCGAGAGGCTCGCGGGTTTGAACACTCGGAGGGACGCGATGAATGATGTGAAGCGGTATCTGAAGGAAGCGTGGGAAACCATGGGGCCCATGTTTCTCGACTCGGTGGCCACATTGCCTGAGCCGAAAGGATTGTGCGCCGAAGGTGTTTGTGAATATGCTTTGGGTGGTGAACCGGTGAGGAAGCTTGATGGTGGGTTAGAGGGTTCGGGGAATGAGAAAAGGGACCCTGTTGATGATGGTGATGGTGCATGCCGCATGGAGGATGTGGCAGCGACGGTTGAAAATCGGTGCAAGGAGCAATTGGAAGAGAGAGTTGGTGCTTCTGTTGATGCAAATCATGAACCGGGTGGTAGTGACTCTGCAAACGGAGACAAAGGTGTGTTTTTTTTATTTTTGGTGTTTCATTCCCTTCAAAACAACACTTTTGAGAGTGGAAAAATTTAGACTTTCTGTTGTAAACTGAGTGTTGCTTTGTAAATTTTGATGTCAAGGTTCTTTTACTTTGAATTATATGTATTGCTAGCAAATTCTCTGTTTGTTTTTAGGTACTGCACACAATGTATGTGTTTGAAGTTCTAAAGGTCTAACAGCAGTATTGCTTAATCATTAAACTAGCTATGGATTTTTGTGCTGCATATTTTGAGTCTCTCCCCTGTGTTCTATCACTTATCAAGGTTTCTTTGTTTTTGCTTGCAAGCTATTTATTCATTATTCATTATTCATTATCTAAGTAAGGATATGGATATTTTAGTACTCGAGAAACTATACTTTAGTCAAAACCTCCTCCTCTGTCAAAGAAAATAAATTTGTAATTTGATTCTTTGGCTTATTAACTATTAACCGTGAATGGGCATGCAATGTGTCTCCGTAATTTGTTTATTATATGTTACCTTTGCCAGTGCTATTACTACGAATTAGAACTAAGAAGTTTTTTTTCTTCTTATTCCCCACCCATTACAGGACTGTTGTCGCCTATAATATAATCAGTTTATAGTTTAGACAGACTCGTGTTTCTATGTTTGCGGAAAAGAATAGTTCATTCTTTATTCAAAGCAAGTTTCAATGATACAAGTTACAACACTGTTCTAGAATTGCTATGCCTTATACCTATTTGATCGTTATTCATGTTCTTTTTACCATATCTGTCCCCCAATAGAAATTCAGAAAGGCAATCTTCAGCTCAAACGCAAGCACTCTGCACTTCTAACACGCCATAGGGGAGTTAAAATATCTGGTGCTGAGGAAGTGGAGCCAGCAAAATCGCAGAGCAAATATGATCCCTTGCCTAGTGCTGAAGTTAATAAAGTTCGGGAATCCCTTAAATCAAGTTCTATGGAATTACGAGCATTGGTCAAGGATCCTCTTCCCGATGCACTGCATAAATCTGAAGTTGTAAGATCCAATCTGGCAACAAAAGATATGAATCTTGTGCCACAAGTTGAAAACCAGAGTGGAGATGTAGACATACCAGGTTCAGGTGTTTGCATGAGTATTGTACCTTATCGGCCTAATGATGCAAATCTTGGGAAGAAGGTTTCTGTTCATTGTAGTAATGTTCGTCGCCCTAACTTAATGGAACGGAGAAGTTCTGCTTGTACTTACGAGGTAATCATGTTTGTAATTATCTGTTTTAACTGGGGGGAGATTCTTTTTAATATTTATCTGTTAGCAAGGGGTCTAAAGGATGACATCTTGTTCACGATGTTTTTCATGGAAAACGCTTGCTGTTTCCATGAGGAAGTTCTTCTTTCAAAACGATTACCACCACCCATGGCTTTACATTGTGTTGTGCTTTACTAAAATTACAAACAATTGTGGATTCTGCAGATCTACAATTGTGGTTGTGCTGCTGATCCCAATTTAAAATCATGCCACCACCAGATGCAGTGGCTTGTGGATTCTGCAGATGTTCACCACAAAGACACTGTTGTTTTTTACTTTTTTATCAATCAGATGTTTAAGAGTCTCTTGTTTTGATGGTTTTGGTTTGCTGTTGTGTTACTCAAGTTTGTATTTGTATATACCTTGCATTGGCGCATTAGTTATTTCCTTCTTTTGCAGTGGGATGATTCAATAGATAACTCGCCACATGGAAGACAGCCAAGGAGGAAGAAAAGGAAATGGACTTCGTTGGAAGAGGAGACACTTAGGGCTGGTGTAAAAATGTATGTGTTTTTTCAAACCTAATCAAACTATAAATTTCCTAGTGAACTATCATGGATTCCAGTTATACTTGAAATGGAAAGTTGATCAATTTTGTTAACAGTTACATACATTATGATTTGACGTTCTCTTTCACTATATTTCTTATACAGGTTTGGAGAAGGAAACTGGGCAACAATCCGAAGTTTTTACAGTAACATATTTGAAAATAGAAGTGGAGTAAGCAATCTATGCACCAAAGTGCTTTGTGTTGTTTCTTTCTGGACTTATGCCTTTAATATCACTCCAATATTTTGTTTTTGTTTTGTTTTTCTAAAGGTTGATCTGAAGGACAAGTGGAGAAATATGATACGGTGACACAAGATTTATTTAAACATTCACATGTATATATCTTAGGGAGGTATGTTTTCTTGCATTTGTCCTTTGAAATTGTAGTTCTATGGATTAATAGGGCTGATATTTTAATGAACATTTGCTGTTCCATTCTTGCTTGATTCTTTGTGTTTTAAGATTAATATGGCATGACATTTGGGTATTGGTGGAGAGGAAGTACTATAATATTATCTTACCTGAACAGGTTTATTGACTTGCGGTCTAAATTTCAGGTTTATCCTTTTACGATTCCGGGAAGCTCGAGACAGAAGGAAATCCATGCCAACTTTTGAGAACTGAATTGTACACTAACTAATATATACAAATGGAGTTATTTGATGCTGCTTTTCGTTTCATCTGTATATTCAATTCAATGATTCCTTGATAAGCTGCGAGTAGGGTAGCCATGTAAATGTTTAATCTAATATTTTCTTGTATTATTTTAGCCATAGCTAGGATGTCACTAATCTACAGCATCAACTTGAATTTTCAGTGGTTCAATCGAGGTTTTTTTTATTACAATCGAGGTTTTTTTTTTATTTGTATATATTTGTGCAACTTTGTATATTTGAACCCCTTGATTTTGGTCAAACGGTATTGTCGATCTCTTCAATCTGACTTCTTGTACGTATCACAAGTTGTGCAATTGGGCCCATGTAAATGCCTGCATTAAAAAATTATCCAGATTTAAATCTGTGATTGGACAAAAAAAAGATTTAAAATGTAATAATTAATTTTGGACCAAAAAAAAGCAATAATTAATTTAATTAAAAAATCTTTCAAAACTTAATCATAAAATATAAATAATTTGCACATGTAGGTAGAATTATCAATTATGTCCTTTAATATCTATATTCATATTTACATCCAAAATTTTTTATAGGTAGCTATTCAAGTTTGAATATAGTATATTCATATTTACATCCAAAAATTTTTATAAGCAACTGTTTAAGTTCGAATTTCGACCTATTTGATGGATACTTGAATCTGATCAGGCTAATTATGATGCTCAAGTACTCATTTAAAAAAATAGTTTACATTAGCTATAATTTTTGTATAAGGCACAAGCGGATTAGTTCAGTGGATGAAGCAATGAACAGGTGTGAATGTGTAGTTGAACATATATATCAGATTTTTTTTTTTCATTTACATATATTTTTTGAATATTGGTTCTCAGTTTAATCCGAATCGAGCCATTTACGTAATTCGAACTCGAGACCTTATTTAATAGAAAATAAGCTTATTGCCACTTGGATCAATACACGTTGTTCTCCATTTGCAAATATTTAAAATTTATAGTTTTTTTTCTCTCTCCATATATATCTCCATCATTGATCATAATTAAGAAATTATCCAAGAAATGTATATATTGACTTTTCAAATTAATGTCATGTTGTTTTCCGTTTGATCAAAAAAATAATAATTTAATGTCAAAAAATAATAATAATTTGTTCAGTCAAAAAAAAATTTATAATTTAATGTCATGTCTTAGATTCTTTTCTCTTGAACCGAGACCATTCGTGGAAAAAAAACTCACGTTTCTAGCTTATTTCCACAACTATTAAGGCGGCTCCGCAATTAGATGAGGTAGACACATAAATAACAACAAGAACAACCTACCCATAATGTAATTTGGCAGTTGTGCATATATCCTAGTCATGATTTAATTTCAAAATCAGTACTATAACATAATACGCAACTTCTAAATCTTTGAAGTTTCCACGATAAAGCTCTTTGAATTTTATCCCAGATGAATTTATCACACGTGCCCAAACGATAAAAAATCTATGGCCCTCTGTCAATAAAATTCTCGCAGCCCCTTAGACCCGTGTAGTTACTAACCAACACTCACTCACTCACTCTTCCCCGCTCTATATAAACCCCATTAACTCCAACGACACTACTCACCAGAATTAATTAATATTATTCTCTTTGTAGTATTATTATTGAAAATTAATTAGATCAATTATGGCTTATAATAAGGTTGCATTGGTAGCTATAGTGATGGCATGCATGATAATAGGAGGGTGTCACGCGGAAGCAACCGTGACATGTGAACAAGTTACAATATGGTTGACACCATGCATAGCTTATGCGGTGATGGGAGGGAGTGTGTCACCCTTGTGCTGCCAAGGTGTTTACTCCCTCAATAAAGCCTACAAGAATGGGGATGATCGAAGAGGTGCATGCCAGTGCATTAAGGATACTGCTGCATACATCCCTGGGATTGACTATAACCGTGTCAATGCAATTCCTGGCAAATGTGGCACCAAATGTCCCTACAAAGTTTACCCCTCCACTGATTGCTCTAAGTAAGTACTAAGTAGTTAACCAAATCCCCCCTCTTCTCTGTACTCTACCCTTCTCTTTATTTTTAGTGGGTTTGAGGTTTCAGCACCAAACATTAATACTCAGTGATAAACTATTATTTGTCTAACCACGAGGTTGGGTGCAACCGGTAATGCGCTTCATCTAAAAGTATAGACTTAATTATACTTAAATTCCATCCCTGGCGGTGGAATATACTTACCTCTCAACTGTACACATTAGTTAGGGTTCTTTTTTTCTCTTCCTGAAATACTGTGGGTGAAAAAAAACTATTATTTGTTTAACATTCACACTGATTTTAATTATGGATTTTGATGTGATTGTGCAGGGTGAAGTAGGCAGCAAAGGGTGCGTGTGCAACATATGCCTCTCTCATGATCAAGGACTGTTGGTCAGTAGAGTCTGGAAAGATTATTCCTATGATTAATAAAGAAATATATAGTAGCCTTATAGAAAATAAAGTGTACTGAATTACTGATCGTGTGTAACGATCCAATGAATTTCTTGAACAATGCTAGCATCGTTCATCAATAAAAATATCGCGCACTTTAACTATTTTATTATTTTCTCTCTTGGGGTTAGATATATCATATATGGTTAAAAAACAAAGTGTTGAAAGATTGTTGCACAAGACAACCAATTATTATTAGCATCATCAAATTTTTTTTTTAAAAGCAAACAATTTATTGATAAAAATACTAGCAAAGCAAAGTACAAAAAGTACTCAGTTAAAGCCAATCTTAAGAATGTACAAACAAACTCCAACATATTGTATTTACGTCAGACAAACCAAAGCCTAACCCGCCAGACCATGTACCAGTGAGTTCCTATAAAGTCTCCTGAGTTTTGAAAATTTCACATCTAAGTTAATTTACACACCCCGGGTGTGAAACTTTCGGGAATTTTTAAGCTCCTCGTGAAGTATGCAACAGAGCCGTTCACAACTGTGAAAATAGTATTCCCTAGGTGTGAAACTGTAATGGATTTTTGAACTCCTTCCTGGTTTATGCAGCATTAGCATCATCTATGATATTTAGTGTGCGTTGGGAACAACTTAATCAAAAGTTTATTTAATAAATGTTTACCATATAAGAGCTTATATAAGTTAATTATATAATTAAAAAATTTATGAGCTTAAACTATGTATAATTTATTTCTATAAACTATAATGAGGAGCTTATAAAAATCCAAAGTACATGTGGTATTTTTTTTATTGGGGAAGACTAAAATTGTATCTTGTAAGCCCCATATCAGTTACGATGAATTTTGCTTCTATTGGATCAAGATATCAATATCTCAAAATAACTACTGATATAGTTACATCTGCATTCATACGAGAGTTTTTGTTAAATTCATTTGCAATTACATCCCATATTTAGCTGGAAATGATTATGTAATTAGAGGTGTCACTGCTCAAACTTCAGATGTAACATTGGAATAAGATGATTGGTCTTTTGTTTCCAACAGAAATAACTTCCGTAGTTGGAAGCAAATATCAAAGTGATGGCCAGTTCAAATATCATTACTAGACACAATTTTATCATACAGTTGTTTTATAATTTTATTTTACTTGTATTTTGAATCAACCCAATTTTATCTTACTAGACACAATCTTATTAGATTCATATATCATTTTAAAAAAAATTAGAGTCCAGTTCAAATTTAAAAATTAGACTCTAATCAAAATTTAGAATTGGGTGACAGACAAATATAACTATCACAACCCATCCCATGAACACTCCTCGCATCCGGTACCCTCCTATGTGCTCAGTTTTTTTTTTTTTTTGGGTTCAACCTGCTTCCCCTGCTTGATAATGAATTTTATTGAAATTTGGCCTACAAGAACAAACGGCAACACCTTAGATAAGACAACTGCTGAAGACACAATTCTGCCTTTATATCTTTTTTGAGGATTGGGACCATCCAGCAAGATTCTTAATATTAATAATGTATTGCAAGACAAAAAAGACAGGAGTTAACACTTGAAAAGGTACGGCAGAGAGTAAACGAAGAGAGAAGGATGTTGTCATTCTTATCTCCAAAACTTCAGAGACAAAGAACAGCTGCTGCTGTTAATAGAGCAAAAAATCTAAATACATGGACGAGGTCTTTCGCCTTTCAGAACCTTATCTCTGAATTGATGATTGATGCACTCCTTTATCAATCAATTTCTATATAGAAAAAAGAGATCTCCACTTGGATACATGTATTTTTTTAGTTTCCACTAAAATTGTTTTGTTTATTGAAGTTTTTTTAAAAATTCATATTTTGTACAGATACATCAATTAGTATAAAAATAAGACGCAATAAACCAAGACATCGTAGATATTCATAAATATCTGATCTGAGATGCATAATACAAGGAGCCTCCAAGACTCTTGTTGGCAACTACTACGAATAAATCTAAAACTATAATAATAAGACATTACAAAAATAACTACAACTCCATCTTACACATACTTTTCTTTTTTGGATAATTCTTCATCTTACATATCCTTGAAATGGAAAACAACAACAAATCACAGTTTACATATTATCATGTAAATGATGATACACATGACCGGAGGGGGATCAATAAACATCCCAACATACAAAGAGACCATGAGAATGACCTTTCATTCCCAATATTCTAAAAACTCACAAACACCAAAAAGCCATGCTTCAACATGATTGCGTAAAACCACAAGGGTGCTTCCCCTTTTTTGGGGGCATCCCTAAGAAGTAAGAATAAACAATTAAGAATTGATTCTTAATCTAAATGGAATAATTAATGAAACATTGTACCTTCATTAGATGACTACATGTCAACACTATAGACAATCGGAGAGAAGGGAATGCCATAGATAAGTCAGCAGGTCAAGCGGTTTGGGTCAAATTCAAAATGTAGTGCTACTCTCACTTGCAGATATTGAGGGGCCTTCAGACTTCACAAGGGTTGATCCTTTGCCACTAATGTCAAGTCCCTGCATACGACCAAGCTGGTCGTTATGCAATATGTCTGAGATTTGGTGAGAATTGGTTTGTTGCAGCTGAAGAGTTGGCATGTTAGATGGGGGTTGACCAAATGGAGGCAATTGTATGTTATGGTGACCGGAAGGACCTGATTGTGGTGGGAATGAAAAGAAATTTGACCCAGCAAATGGCATCTGGTGCATTCCCAGATTAAAAGATTCAGAGGGGTTCATTACCTCCCCAGTAGCAATCTTAAGCCTCTCAACTTCCTTCATCAACGCATCATTAAGAGCTACATCAGATCAGAAACAAATTCCAATATAATTAATAAACTTCAACATAATCATTTTAAAAATGTAAAGCATGTATGTTATTGTATCATAAGAAAGTGATTGACTTAATAGTAGTTACCATCACGAAGCTGTGCCTGTTGCTCCATGGCTTGCAGACGGAGCTTAAGCTCGGTGTTTTCAGAACTCAGACCAGTTGTGTCCCTCTAAAAAAAATCAATAAGTGGTCCTATCAGCCACAAGTTTGTGCATAAAAACTGAAGTCAACAAATGGAGAAGTTCAATTAAAAACCAGCATCTGTACCAGGAATTACTGAAATAATTTGTTAAACTAAATTACTATGCTGTAATATGATCAAGAAATATATAGATTTCAATTAAAAAGAAATGATTTTGTGAAGAGAAATGCAAGAGTGTCTCTAATTACCTAAATGTGATATTATCATCATTAAAAACAAAAGCAACAAAGATATATCTCCGGTTATAATTTAAGTATATTGTTTGAGCCAGCTGGTGAGAAATGCCGAAGAAGAAACATTTGCAGGCAATAACGTTATATTATAAGAAGTGTCAGGCAATAGTCAAAGCAGCAAAAAAGAAACTGCAGTAGCATATCAAAATCTAGTTCAACTAACTTCTTTAGACATTTCTGGCATAAAACGCAGCTCCAATAAACAAAACAGGCTAATGCACAATGGAATTTCTGGTTTGTTGTGTCAAAGACACAAACCTGGTATAGTGTCAATTGGGCAGAGAGAGTTGTGGCTTCAGTTTGAAGGGTCTGGACTTTGCGCTCAAGCTCTTGTATGTAGCGGGCCTTTCTCTCTTTTGAACGTGCAGCAGATTGCCGATTCGCAAGTATTCTATACATAACAACAATCAATATATGTGAGGATATTAATTGAAAAAAGTCCACAGCAATTACAGTTACTGAAAATAAAATGAAAGTAAAGAGCAGTGTCTTTGGCATGAGCCTCGCTCTCCCTCTCTATTGTTGCCTCCCATCCCCATTTTAAACACTCAACATTCAAGAAGCATGTGTAGCTGTTAGAAATTACAAAATCCACAGTAGTTGTAAATTCATTCTTCATTAGAAAATAGTACCCCACACAACTAGATTTAAAATAATTCACACCAAAAAGGAAGATTCTAAATTGCATCTGTTTTTTTCAGAAATTATGACTTTAAGTCATCACTTTAAATAACCATTATAATATCATTAGATTTAACATAATTTTTACACAAGACAGAAAAATTAACAGGGTGTTTACTCAACCGCAACTAAACCACAATCATCAATCATCAATGCCAAATTGCCAATGCTAAGATCCCCATATCAAAGCACAGAAACAAACGTATAAGGTCAACTGAATCAATCTTACAATCAACTAATTAACATTTGCAAATCAACTCTCGATTTTCATAGTTGATAAGTAACTAAGAAAATCAAAGAATATGTAAAATAAAAGAGTTAATGACATTTATCATCATCATCATCATCGTCATAAACCCAGTGTTGCAGAATTTACGTAACGTCAACGTTAATCCATTACGTTCTGTTATCGAAAGCAAAATGGAAGTGGAAAAAAAAAACTCGATGCATTTTCAACGAAGACAAATCGAGATATAAATTGAAGCGAGGATCGAAGACCTCTTAGCACGCTTTGGGTCAATCGTCCAAAGCTCGGCGAGCTTATCAGGAGGCATGGCTTTCTTAGCATCCATGATCTCCCCAAACATGCTCGTCGACGTGGAACCGTCGACGGAGCTACTATGCCTGTGCCTCGTCCTCGGCGTGATGGCGCCCGGACTCTTTTCCCCGTCGTTGTGGCCGCTCGTGCCGGCACCGTTTCCGTAACCACCCTGATCCGATCCGTTTCCTCCGCGACTCGACCCGTTCGTCACTCCTCCGAGCTTCTCAACGTCAATGTAGGTGGAGAACAGGTCGTCCTCGGATCCAATCTCCTCCAGGCTCGCCGTGGAGGAGCCTCCGTTCAGCGGATCCGACGGCGACAGGTCCATCATATCGTCCGGAAGACGGTAACTGACCTCCGAGTGGGCTCTCCGGTGGTGGGAGTGGGATTCTCCGGCGAAGGGAGCGGCGGAGGCGCCGTTACCGCCGCCGCGGATGAACAAGTTGGAAGAGGGCGTGGACGCATTGGCATTGGGATTAGTGTTTGGGTTCGTAGGTGGATCTTGCATCTGTGTGGCCATTCTCTTCTCTGTGTTTCTCCGATCGATTCTCACAAAAACACGAAGCACAATCTCTCTCTCTCTCTCTGTCTTCCCGTTCTTCTTCCTCACGTTGCAACAAAATATTAACAATTCTTATTCTTATTTTTATTATTGTTTTTATTATTCAATATTTTTTAATAGTTTTTTTTTTCCTATTTTGTTTTTTTGACTTTTATATATACTTTGCGGTCTTTGAGATTTATGGTAGGTCGTTCTTAGACATTCATTAATCATTTCACCAAAAAAAAGACATTCATTAATCATTGTTAGTCAAAGAATTAAAAAATAATTATAAAAAATATTTAATACATTAAAAACTTAACAAATATTTATGGTTTTCTTTTTCAAATTTAAATATGTTTTTTAGTTTGGAAACTTATTTTATAAAATTAATCTCTTTTAATTTTTTTCTTTCATTTTAGTGTAGTGTGTTTCTATTTTAATCTTTTATGAGGGTATTTTGAAAGACTAAAAATACATTTCTTTATATATCTTTAAGTACCGAAAATGATTAGAAATTAATTTTAGGATAAGAATGATATTTTTAAAAACAAAAGCATATTTAAGTATCTTTTTAAATTATAATTAATAGTGTTTAATGAAAATTATTGAATTTTTAATAAGTATACTTTTTTCTTAATTTGGTGGAATTTTTTTAATAAGTATAATTTTAACCATTAAATTTTAAAATTATAATAAGCCATAAATTAGAACTATATATCCTCTCATCTAAGTTTTTTTTTTTGACGGATATCCTCTCATCTAAGTTAGTCAAACAATTCACCACTAAGTTTTAGAAAAGAAAATTTTCGTGAAGGACTTTTAATGATATTTCCTTAGAAAATCAAATGCTAGCAGCGTGCTGCGAGCGTTCAAAAAGGAATTTAAAAAATTGCCTCAAAATAAACTTCTCCATATTTTTTCTGCGCTTCATATGAATGAATGGAAATCGCTATGGTGCATCTTCACGCGACCAGAATATTATTTAATTCGTTTTTTTGTAAATATTTATCTTTATATTGAGTACACCATTTTCAAAAGGCATGTAGCGTCACATGCACAACAATGTGACTCAATTGACAAAAAATATTGATATGTCACTATACAACATACAATCGATAATGTTACAGATACACACACATTTACATTTAAATAGTTTCTAATATTTAATTATAACTGATTTTATTTTATTTTTTTTCACACAATCACACATACACACCCTTACCGTGAGACCAAGAGATGCGTTCTGAAGTGACGTGCTATACCTATACCTATACCTACAATCATCAATATTAATCTTATGTCCAATTGGCATTTTGACTTTAGAAAATTTTCTTTCACGTCATATATATGGATGTATAGATGCGAACGATTATGGATATGAACGATTGAATTTGAAATGGCGGAAAGAGGTCACAGGATTCCACAAAGGACCTGTTGCATGTATTATTTATTGAAGATTAATTAAAGATATATATGTTATAAATTTTGAAGATGAAGTGATGAAGGATTTAAGGTAATGAAGGTATAAAAAAATAAAAGCAAAGTAAGAATTTTAGTAACAAGCGAAAAAGAAGAGACTGAGACCCTGTTTGGATAACAAGTTTATCTAGTGCTTATGGTATAAGCTGTATAAGCTACTTTTATAATCGAAAAAAAATTATAGTGAAACTTATTTTATATAAGTCATAAGCTGTTTTAATAAGCTATCATGGGTAGCTTATGAAAAATAAGTCCAAAACAGTTTATAAATCAGTCATAAGCTGTTTTCATAAGCTCTGCATAAGTCAATCCAAACATGCTCTGAGAGTTCAGAATTAAAACTTAAAAGGGTTTAATTTTATTAACACGTACAGTTGAGGGATCTCTTCTTGATCTAGCTAGCTAGTTTCTCTTTACTGATATTTTAGCTTTTACATTCTCCATTATTTTAGTTTTTTAGCATCTCATAGATGAGATTTACCATAAAAAACATTCTCTTTATTCAACAACCATTTCATACTTATTTAATAATTTTTCAAAATTAACTCTTTAATTATATTTGATTTTAAAGGTTAAATTTGGATGAAATTTGATTTGACGAATTATTAAGCGCGATGTTTGATTAAAAAATTTACAGAGATAACAGTTGGAAAGTTGTTCAGACAAGTGGAGGGCCATTCATTAATTTATTAAAGCATGCCTCTCGAAAATTACTTTAAAATTAATGGAAGCTATATCAATTCCGTTAATGATGATCGATGTTACACCTTTAAAATTAATGGAAGGTCTCAGTTCGGATAATGATGACGATGTTGCCCTTTTACAAGTTGAGTTAAGCATCCCAAAGCTACTTTGCACGCTACGCGAAAGGGTGAAAATGATCCCCTCCTTTTAGTAGCACTTGGCTTGATCACATCTATAATACGTAGAGTCGTAGACCCTCAATCCCAATCCCAATCCCAATCCCAATCCCATATAGATGCGAACGATTTGATTCCATTATTAATATACCCTCCTGTCCTGGCTCTAAGCAATGCCCAAGACACACTTTCTGTCTTGGCCAATTCCGTTGAATCGCAATGGATCTGGTTAATTGACTGGCTCGTTTATATCTTTGAACATCATGTATCAAAATAGATATTTTATTACTGACTCCCTTTAAACAAAGACGCTTTCAAGAGATCCATTTCCCGGCAAATCAGGCCAGTTATCGTGACCCCTAAAGGCAACAAGTCATGAGTTTAAGACTTTTAATGCTTTACAAGAAAAAAATTATTCAAAAACTCATAATTATTTAAGAACTTTATATTTTGTGCTCCTTTTTTCTGTTTTCCAGCTATATATTTCCACGACGGGAAGATGCATTTTTTAATGGTTACGTGAAAGAAGGTGGCACTTAGCATATATAAATTATTAAATTTGTGTATGTATATAAATTGAATCTGACTTGCAATAGCAGGTGATCATTAATTTTATATTAATTATGAAAATACCTCACTAAATATCAAAAATTTTATTTTAAAAATTGATATTAAAAATTGATATTAAGATTATACCTCTCTCTCTCTCGGTCTCTCCCCTCTCTCTTGCTCTCTCTCTCTCCCCACCTCTCTTGCTCCCTCCCTCACTATCCCCTCTCTCCCTCGCTCTCTCTCACACACTTTCTCTCTCCCCCTCTCCTACCTTCTCTTTCACTCTCTCTCCCTCCATCTCTCACTCTCTATCTCTCTCCCAACCTCTCTCCATGATCTCGCTCTCTCTCCCCTCCCTATTTCTCTCTCCCTCTCTCTCGCTCTCGATCCCCCGCTCCTGCTCTCTCCCCCACTCTCTCATTCTCTCCCTCTCTCTCGCTCCTCTCGCTTTCTCCCACCCCTCGCTTTCTCCGACCCTTTCCCCCTCTCTTGCTCTCGCTCACTCTCTATCTATCTCCCCTCTCTCTCATTCTCTCTCTCTCTCGTTAGCTTTTAAAATATTTATTCTACCCCAAAGAATTTTTTTTTATTTACAAAAAAACAAAAAAGGTAAAAAAAATTATGAAATTACGACCTTTTACAATTTTTTTATAAATATTGATATTTCTTGAGACCAAAATGTAATTATGTTAAACTATTGAGGTTTTATTGCAATTAATAAGTAAAACCTAAGCAACAGGTAACCTTGAATGAATCCAGACCCTTACTATTTAATAGTAATTTATCGATGGTCTAGATTCGATTTGTGTACATACACAAATTTATCAATTTGTGTAGGCTAAGTGTCACCCGTGAAAGAAACATGATCATAAATTCATATAATGTTTAATCTATATTTTTTAAGCTATGATATGATTTGAGTCATCATAATTTTTTTTTTCCTTTCTACCCAAATTATAACTCCAGATCTAAAGACTAAAATCATATTAAAAAATAATATAATCATGACTTTCGAACATGTCATTTATGTAAAATATTCTAAACAAAAAATACTCATTGAGTATAAAAAAATCATATGTTCAGAGAAAAATATTTAGGTTTAAAATGTTTTTGTAAATCATGAACCGAAAACCAATATTTTAAAATATAAAGCAACTTTTTTAATTATAGTAGAACTTTCACACCCCGGGGTGTAAAAGTATTAAGTTCAATTCAAAGTTTCAACAATTGAATTTGGAAAGTTTCACACCTTTGGAGTGTGAATGCATATAACTCGTTTACTCTTAGAATTTTGTGAGCCTAACTCATCCCTACGCCCAACACTATTGGGTTTGGTGCGTGAATAATATGGTAGGAGGCCAAATATCATAAAATAGACTCTGATACTATCTTAAAATTTGTGGGTTTAACTTATCCCTACAAAATCGGTTTGTAAGGTGAGGGCTGCCCTTATATTATATACTCTTGTATGACTTTATCTCTAGTCAATGTGGAACTTGAGTTTTTTTTTCCAATATTTACAATTTGTAATGTGCTATGACATTTGCAGTTTCAATAGAGAAAATTACAGTTGTGGAAATATTCATATCTGAGGTGTGAAAGCTTCAGGCTCAGCAACCGAGAAAATCATAAGTGGACATGTCTGAATTGTTTACAACTTCTATGAAAATTTTCACACCCACAATGTGAAGCATTATATGGATCATCTATTACATATAATTAAAGTGCAGGTAACAATACAGTTACTTGGTATCCAACGGGTATGGGTGTTGGTACCCGATCCATACCTTACTACGGGGGAATTTATATTCGCACATACATATTTTGCTATCTGTACATACATGTCCGTGGAACTATTAGTTCCGTGGGTGTATTTTTTTTCCAACACACACATGTCCGCAGAACTATTAGTTCCGCACGTTGTAATTCAACACATATATGCCTGCGGAACTAATAGTTCCGCGAAGAATTACAACCGGCAGGACTATTAGTTCTGCGGACATGTGTGTGTTAGAAAAAAATACACTCGCAGAACTAATAATTCTCTAGACATATATGTACAGATAGCAAAGTATGTATGTGCGAATATAAATTGCCTACTGCGGTGAGGCCATAGGCCCGCTATCTTTTTAGGTGCATAGGCCCGTTTTGTTAATTTGGCCTATTCCCACCTGGTGTATAAGAATAAAAAAATTTATTGACGAAAAAAATAAAAAATTTCAAATTGCCGAGGGGTGTCCCTCTCAATCAATTAGATTATTCAATTGATTATCCGTACCAAATATAAAGATTCTGTATCATCCAATGTCTCTTAATCACAGAAAGTCATAATGATTTTCTCATTCTGTTAATTACCTGAGTGAGCCTACTACTACTCTGAATGATCCGAAGTCTCTCATGTCATTTAATTTGCCAAAGCAAATGGTTATGGGAATACCTTTCACTGTCTTGTGTGTTATCACTTTGAGTTTAGCTTTTCTCCTCTCAAGATTTCTCTCAAAAAAAAGTCAAACCAAGAATGTTCCAAAAGGGTCTTTGGGGTATCCTATCATCGGAGAGACACTCAGTTTTCTCAAAGCACAGAGACAAGACAAGGGCTCTGAGTGGTTGGAAGAACGTGTATCAAAGCATGGCTCTGTCTTCAAAACATCCTTAATGGGTTCCCCTACAGTGTTCATCATTGGACAACCAGGAAACAAGTTTGTCCTTGGTACCCCAGATGATGTGCTTTCTGCTAAGAAACCCATCACCCTGCAAAAGATACTTGGAAAGCAATGCTTAGTTGAACTTACAGGACCAAGGTACATTAATCTTCAGCTCTATCTCACTGGTGCAGCATTTAAATTGTTGGTTTAAATGTTTCGGATGAATTTTCAAATCAAAATAATCCTTATATTTGATCTTGATTGATTAATAAGGTCTTTTGGGTATGTTTGGATTGATGAGATGAGATGGAATGATGTTATATTGTTTGGATTATAAAAAATGGGATGGAATGAAATGGAATGGAATCCAGTGATATATCCATTCTATCTTATTCCATTCCCTTCCAATTTGGGCGGTATGGAAACCTTGTTCTGTTCCGTCATAAAATACTCCAACAATGGAATGGAAACTTTGTTCAGCTCCATTCCATTTCGTTCCATTCCGCTCTGTTTGGTCCATTTTTAAAATATCTCATGTTTGGGTTAGACAATTGGAGAAGTTATTTTGAAATGGTGCTTGTGTTTGGATATGCATAACTCATCATGACTGTATATAACTAAACCATCTGGTTTGATTCCTGTATTCATTTTTGCAGACACAGATTAGTCAAAGGGGAAATGATAAAATTCTTGAAACCTGAATGCCTTCAGAACTATGTCAAACAGATGGATGAATTGGTGAACACGGCATTGCTGAGAGAACTCCAAGAGAGTAAAACTATTGGGGTTGTGGTGTTCATGAAGAAGCTGTCCTATGACATGGCATGCAATGTATTGTTTGACATTAAGGATGAGCACACTAAAGAGGTTTTGTTTGAAGATTTCAGCATAGCATTTAAAGCAATTCACTCTCTTCCCATCAGTTTCCCTGGCACCTCATTTTGGAAAGGCCAAAAAGCCAGGGAGAGAATTGTTGACAGGATACTTCCCATCATGAACAAAAGAAGGGAGGAACTGTCAAAAGGAGTTCTAAGCCCTACTAATGATATGCTCACCTGCCTGCTTGCATTAAGGGATGAAAATGATCAACCTCTAACTGATGACATAATTACTGACAATTTTATTTTTCTGTTTGTTGCGAGTCATGACACTTCTGCTACTCTTATGAGCTTGATGATATGGAAGTTATCTAAAGATCCAGAGGTTTACAATAAAGTTTTAGAAGGTATCACTAACTTAGTGTTTAGATTATGCTATTGTGTGCCATTCCCTCGTCAGAAAATTAAGTCCTAGCTTCCCACGCTTTGACATGTGTCAGCTTTTAAACTCCTTTTATTTCAAACTAAAATTATTTTGTTTGTTGCTCTTTTTTTTATTACTATTTTTGTTAAAAAAGACTTATACTTTGTACGGATGGGTCCATAGATTAGTTCAGAATAAAAATGGGATTTAGTCCTTCTTTGACAGTACTTTTGCTAAATTCCTTTGTGCAGAACAAATGGAAATTATAAAGCAAAGGGAAGGAAAAGAAGACAGGCTAACATGGGCAGAGATACAAAAGATGAAATACACATGGAGAGTTGCTCAGGAATTGATGAGGGTGATCCCTCCTTTGTTTGGAGGCTTTAGGAAAGCACTTAAAGATACTAGCTACCAAGGATATGACATACCAAAAGGGTGGCAGGTCACAATTTTCCATCCCCCAAAGTTTCTCTAATTATTAGTGACATCATTTTTTTTGGCCTAAATTTAATGTTAAAATTGGTTTCTTGTTCAGGTATATTGGGCAGCATATGGAACGCATATGGATAATGATATATTTGAGAATCCACACAAGTTTGATCCATCTCGTTTTGAAAATCCAACCAAGCCAATCCCACCATTCTCTTACCTTCCATTTGGTGCAGGGCTTCATTATTGCATAGGAAACGAGTTTTCTAGGGTTGAGACCTTGGCTACCATTCACAACTTTGTGAAGATGTACGAATGGTCTCTACTAAACTCAGAAGAAACAATTACTCGTCAACCATTTCCATATCCATCCATGGGTCTCCCAATTAAGATCAAGCCCAGATGTATTATGTCTTAAAACTTTCTTGGTACTGTTGTTATCATGATTAATATCATCATCATGTTTCTTGTAATATTGTTGATATGTAACTCTTTCTAGTATTTTTCCTTGTAAGTCTAAGATTATATATGAACCAATATAGTTTTTGGATCTATAGTGATAACATTAAGCATGAAAATATTACATTACAACACAATGTCTTTTATATTTTGATTAAGTGGTGGGAAAAGACAAAAATGTTTGTAGTAGTTGAAGTTATGATCTCCAACCCCAGATTCTGTACAGTAACAAATTCACGCATTCACTGCAGTTGTCAAATTGGATTCGTTAGATGAAGATTGAACGACTTACATTCTGACATCAGCAAATTAGATTCAAAATAGGAAGTCAAAATGTGATGAACAATCATCTTTATCTAATGGTTCTGATTTATTGACCATAGTGAATTTGTGAATTTTTTTTTTTTGACGGAAGAATTTGTGAATTGTTGATTGCAGGAAAAGATGACATTTTGAAATTCTGTGTATCTCTCTAAATTGTGTTTGACAATTTGTCGTTTGTTAGAGAACGTATACTGGCTGAAGGCATTAGCCGGCAGGCTTAGCAAGCCTTCAATATTTAACACACACTTATTTTAACAACTTGATGTATACAATTTGGTCAAGCTTGTATTTGTCGTTTCTAAAAAGAAAATTATCAGAGATGCATATAAACAAGACACTTGGTGATTATTCTGATGCGAGTCTTGGTAGTTGCCTAGTTGGTACCATTAACTAGGTACACAAGACAAGACACAGTAAAAAAAGAAGAAAAAAAAGTAACAGATACAAAGAAAGAAATGATAGAACTTTTAATATATATTAAATCAACAAATTGAATGAAGCAACATAAAATCAAATCAAATAAAACAAACTCTGAAAGAATATTTTATAAGGCACTCTCTAGTTTGAGATACATCAGCATATATTAGTATTTCATGTTATATTAATATTATTGTTGTTTTCAAAGAGGGAGGTGGTGATGATGAGGAGAGAAAGGAGAATAGGTTGCAGACATGACAAAGGAGGCTTCATTGCTAGCAATAGAAAGCGGACTCCTTGGGGTTACAGGGGTTCTTGATCTTGAGGAGGCCATTCCTTGGTGACCGTAGCCTCTGTCACCACTCCTCCTTGGTCCTTTCTCAGCCCACTTGAGCTCAACTTGCTTCAGTGTACTTGGATACCTCCAACTGCAACACCCTACCATCCCTGTTCTTTCTATGTACCTGTGCCAATAATCAAATTCCACAAACCAAGTTAATTTGCAGCTAACTCCTCTTTAGAAGAAGAGCCTAGAACAAAAACTAGTCGGTGGACCAGACTCATACATTTTATAGGTTTTTTTCCTAACAAAAATAGTAAAAAAATTAACAAACAACACAATTTTAATTGGAAATAAAAAAAGTTGAGAATGTGACGTGTTACAGACTCATAGCATGGGAAGTGACATGTGTCACAGCTAAAAAGACCATGACTTAATTTTCTTATAGAGTAATAGATAGATAGATAGATTAACACCATCCTAGTTTTCGATGAACATGTTGCATAAAATAATGCCAGCTACAGAGTAACTTTTACGTTTGATTTGGAAAATGTAAGTGGCAATCCTAATTAAACTCAGATATAATCAAATTTTCAGGGCATGCACAATTTTGTTATGAGAAAAGGCCCATAATTAATTAATATATTACATTATTCTTCTTGTTCTGGATATGTTTGACCAAGACCAATTTCGGTATGGATGTGTGATTTCTTTGTTATCTGCTATAGAATTGTTGTTTTCTTATATGAGACGGCAAAAGAAAAGACAAACCAAATGCCGTCTCATGATGTAGAAAACATATCTAATAACCAAATCTGCTGTTGGTTTATAACCATATGCCAACATGATGAGACAAATGCTACGTAACCCCAACTAGCAGTCTATAGTACTAATCTGTCATGGTCATGACTCATGAATGCTTGGGAATTTCCCTAAAAAATTTGAACTGTGATGAGTTAATTAACTTGAACAAGAATGTAGCTAAGAACTTTTATTGTTTCTTTTTTCTTTCTCACATTATGAAATCACATGTATTTTATACACCAATTATGTCATGTACAATGTACAAATGAGATTTCATAAAGTAGCCCATCTTATATTTCAAAAAACCAGTATTTGTTATAAGTTACTTAACACAAAACAATCAAACAATAAATTTTGTTTTTTCAAAACAAATATTAGATCTAATTCAGGAACAAAACGTTAGAGACCAGTTTCTTGAGGTGAAACACATGACTAGGAAATCGTTACCTTTGGCTGAATCTCAATCCAAGGCACTCAATACACTTCCTTCCTTCTGTCATGTCTCCCATGCCTAGTTCCACACACTGCCTGCAATAAACCCTGCCACATACCTGCATGATACATAAACAACATTAATAACCAAAATATAAAGAATTGTAAAACTATAGCTAAGCTAAATTTTGCTTAATTCATAACCCCTTCTTATATACATCACATAGAAAGATTAAAATAATGTAAGAGCACATATATCTGTTTTTTGTAATGTACTAACAGCATTCAGCATTGCCCATCTCGTTAAGAATGAAAAAAGAATTTAAAAATCTTTTCTTTTTCTCATTTTTAGTGAATAAACTTAATTATAGTGTTGTTCTAAGACATACCAGGCATCTAGTCCTGAAAAAGTAAACATAGTTATTGCAAATGGTGCAAATCTTGGAGTGAGGAATCCCAGGTCTCCTTCGTCGACCAGCACCACCTTTTCCCGAAGCCAAACTCTCCCCACTCATGGCATGATTATCATAGCCCATTCTATACTCACTGGCCCTGCTTTGAGGACTCTGTGCACCACCTCTTCGATGATGATGATGATTATAGTTGTTGTCATGGTGATGATGGCTGTGATTGGAATATGGCTGCAAGCCTTTTCTGAAGTCATGGCTAGGTGTTAAGGACAGAGGAGAAAGAGAAGGTGATGATGGAACCTTCGTGGGATTGCTACTAACCATACTGGAATCAGAAATGGGGTCATTAATAGTGGACATTGTGGTGGTGTTTTTCTTGTGTTGTGGTGGTGGTGAAGAATTCAAATTTGCAAGGTCTTGAAAGGTAAGGTTAACCGACTCATCTGGGATTCCTTGGTACAGTTCTTCAAGCTCTAGTCTTGGATTTGCCTGCAAAGTTTTCTTCTTATTGTGATCACCCATTTGTTTCTGAGGTGAAATTAATGAGGTGATGCCTTAATTAGCTAGCTTATGAGCCCATGTTGATAGAAATATTTAAGGAGAGGTGAAATGGAGGTAAGAAGGGGTGGCAGGCTTGTTTGGTCCAATGGAAATAAAGACGACCATATATGGCCAAAGTTTTTACAAGGCCGGTTGGAAATTAATTAGAAGGAAATTGCTATGAATGAATATTATTAACATTGGTATAACTTGATAGAGATTTGGTCACAACAGATTTTTGATATAGGGTCTCTTTAGTCTTTGAAAGATTGGCGATGTGAAATTGGTGGGTTTATTTAGTATAATAATTTTGGCCATCGAATGTCATTAAATAGTAACCTTTAATGGAGTGTTTTGGTGACCAAGTTGAAGAAATAATAATGTTTTAAACACGAAATTGATACCTTAAAAATGTTTCAACTACAGAAATTAGTGAAAACATACATTAAATTTCATATTTTTTTTTGGCTTATTTAATTTACACATTATTTTTATCAATTTGGAAAAGTCTTATATGATAGAGGACGTCCCAAAAGGTATTGTTCAACAATTTAAAACATGCATGTATACTAAGAGCATCACTGCAGGTGTGATCGAACGCAAGATAAGGCCAAAAAAAAAATGAAATTTCATATAACTATAGATTTTGCAAAAGTGGGTACCGTTATATTGTAGTGTTTTTTGTTGGGATTTTTTGGTCATAGGTTGTTTTTTTGTCAAAAAGGAAGTCTTTTTGGTTGTTTGGTCTTTTTTTGGTCAATGCTGGTTAGTCCTTGTAGATGTCTTTAATTGCAGGCCTTTTTTAGTGGTTGGGCCTTGGGTTTGTATCTAAATATTTTCTTGTGTTTCACTTAAGCATAACTTGTGCTTGCTTTTTGACCCCAAAAAAAAAAAACTTGTGCTTGCTTATCAAAAATATTATTACAGATTTGTGACCTTAAATCAAATAATGTAAAATTTGGAGTCTCTGAACGACAATTTATTCTAGACTTTTAAATAGGCAAATATATATTGGACCAAAAAAAAAAAGGCTAATATATATATATATATCCATTTCAGGTTTTTAAATAACTTGATGATCTATTTTCAATTTATTCCTATTGTTGGAATTTTCTTTTTAAATCTCAATTTCATGTCGAACTATTAACATTTGGGCGTAAATCTCAGTCAAAAAAAAACATTTGGGAGTAATTTTAAATCAAATAATTGTTTGTCGTGGTTCTAAAAAAAACATTTAAGCTCATTTACTTGTGCATTCTCCATTTCAAATCCATTTATGAATTATGTAAGTTTCCTGTCTACTTTCCTATTATATTTTTTTCATATTTATATTATAATAATCAAAATATAATAAAAGTATTACAATTTTTTTTTGAAAAGTCAAAAATATTATTAAATAGAAAGTAACTAAATTAAAGCACAAATTATGTTCAAATTTAGTTATTTGAAAAAGAACAAGAATTGTGTCTTGTACAAAAATCGATCAAACTCTTACCCTTATAGAAATAGAGATAACGTTCAAAGGCATCTCAACTAAATTGGCATTGCAGACCCTATCTATCATTTGCAGCACGCCCACAAAAACCTAAATCAAGAGAAGTTTCCTCCAATCTACCAAAAACACAATAAGCAAAGACAGAACCATTCACAATTATGAAATAAAACCCACCCATGGTGTGAGGACGATATACCCAGTTGAGAAAAACGCAGAGTACAAACCAGAATAGATCACAACTGTGGATAAAATCCCACCCCCAGTGTGAAGTCGTCAGACCCAAATGCGAGAGTGCCGCGTACGATCTAGCTCGGTTCACAATTGTGGTGAAAGTCCCAGCCCTGGTGTAAAGTCGTCTGTGCAAAGATGCAGAGTACAATCCAGAACAGTTCATACTTGTGGAAAAATTCCCATCCCCGGTGTAAAGGCGTTAGACCCAAGTGCGAAATTGATGAGTACAATCCAGAGAAATTCAAAGCTGTGTAAAACTTGACACCCCCAATGTGAAGGCGGCAAAGACAAGTACGAAATGAAATGCAGTATGGTCATGCAAACACAACTCATTTCCCCCGGAAGGAGAACCAAGCTGGAAACAGACCCAAAAGAAGCCAAAAAAATCTATCCACTTAACCTTAAACAGGGAAAACAGAACCTCCGCAAATAAACACTTCCAGCCCTGCCCTACACTGATAAATGAAAATTCACTCAATCCCCAAACAAGGTAAAGGGCTCTGTAGCTAGTTTAAAAGAGGGTAGATGAATCCCTTTGCTTTCCCTCTCAACCAAGACCAAACCCACACTTTCGCTTGTTCAACAACTCGTACAACTGTGACTTGTTTGTTGCTAAAGATGGCCTTGTTTCTACTTAGCCAAATAGCCCAAAGAGTTGAGAACCAAATAGCTTGCCACTGCTGTACACTTTCCATATTGCAAGAGAACAACCCTTGCCAAAAAGTATTACAATTAGATTTAAAAAAACTTATTATTTCCCTAATAAGCAACCTGTACAAATACAAATATTACAACTAATTAATCTTATATATGAAACAACAATTGATATTCAGTTAAACAAGGCGAACAATGAATTACCAAATAAAAATGTATTATGTAAAAATCACCATCATATCTATTGTTAAGATTGGTAAAAAATGTTGTATAATGTTTTTTGCGCTGCTGGAGAGGGCCGGGACTTGTGGTAGTAGCTGGTAATTAAGGCCAACATTAGCTGCAGAGCTGTGTCAATAAATTAAGTGGTTTGCATTCTACTCCTTACTCGATCCATGCTGTTATTGCTGGAATGAGGTGTGAGGGTAGTGTTGGTGGGAGGGTACAATTAAGATAGTATCATTACAAATTATGATATTGCTGGAATGGTGTGCACTGGAATACTATGAATGTTGCTCATTGCTAGTAACATATGTGACTAGTATCTCCTAGTGGGTTCTTAAATTTAAGGAACCGTTCCTTGCTTAGCTCATCGTTGGAGTTCAATGACATGTCATTCAAATCTAAACTCGATTGCTTATACAAGCTCTAGTCTTTAAACAATAAAAAAGTATTTTTTATGTTGTCAACCATTAAAACTGAAAGTGAAAGTAAAGATATGCAAGAGGTGACGGTGTGTTCAACAATTTGGGGTGGAAGAGTTTTGGTGTGGTGGAAGAAGAGTTGAGTAGGTGAAGATGATGTTGCATGCATGCATTGGTGTAGATGGTGGAGAGAAATTATAGATCATCGGGCTCTTCCAGCTTCTTGCTACATTTTGAAGTTGTATATCTGATGACAAAACTTTGAATCTGGGTTGAATCTTGACGTAGGGAGATGGTACTTGGGGGACGCATAGAAGTGATAGCTGCTACTTGCTTGCACCAGAGCTCGCAAAAAGGGGCTGGCCTGGCGGGCTAGGCCAAAAAACCTCCAATAATAGAGGATTTGGATATATAAATTTGAGTCTGTTTTTAATTTGATTTTTTTTGACTCGACCCGATAAATCTCGAACCTAGTAAAGCCCAAGCACAAAGCCCCGAAAATGTAAGATAAAGTCTTAGTCCAACCCAAAAAAATCCAAAAATAAAAGACTCAGACACACAAATTTAAACTCATTTTCAATTTAATTTTTTGACTCAACCCAATAAAGCTCGGCCCGAAAAGCCCGTTTTACTAATTCCAACTTGCACGCACGAAAGATCAAAGATGGAAAGCACCAGAAGAGAAGAAAAGGAAATTCATGACTTTGACCCACTGAATGTTGCAGTGTTACTAGTTGCTCTGTGTCTGTGCTAGCCAGTCGTAGCAAAATTGAAAAGCATTACGGCGAAAGTTATTTGACTAGACATCACATCACAACTACGGGGGAGTAGTTTTGGTGATTTGGGGGAAAATATTGGGGTTGAAATAATAAGAATGATGTTATCTTATATTTATTAGGCTTAAATATATTTTTAATTTTTTATATTTGATTTAAGTTTGTTTTTAATTTTTTAAATATTAAAAATATTATTTTATTCTTTAATGTTTTAAAAATGTGTCACTTTTAGTTTCTCACATTGATATTTTAGTTTTTAATATTTTAAAAATGTGTCACAATTAGTTCTTCATATTTCAAAAAAAAAGACTAATTGTGGCATATTTTTAAAACATTAAGGACTAAAATAATATTTTTAATATTTGAGGGATTAAAACGAACTTTGGCCAAACACGAGGGACCAAAAATATATTTAAGCCTATTGATTATATTTTAATTTCAAAGATTTATACAAAAAAACTGTAAAAGAGAGAAAATTTTTACACATTTTTAAATATGATTCTCACTTTAAAAGAGTTAAATTCAAGATAACTATGTTCCTAGCACATAGCCCAATTGAAAATACATGCAATACTAGGAAAATTGAAATTAGATAGGGACCATATCTTTTGGTGGTATCTAGGGTGGACAAGCTCTTAAATGGTCCATGGTGAACCATTTTTATTAACGGTTGGATCAATCTATTTATCATGGTCTTACCATACACCTACAGTACTGTATTTTTCCCATCAATCAATCACTCTATTCCTCCACCTATTGAACCCAACAACCCCAATGCCAAGAGCAATGGCTACGGCGGCCTGAACGAGGAGGAATGAGAACGACGGCCGCGGCGAGCACTGGGAGCGTGGCGGAGGCCAACACGGAGGGGGAAAAGCCGACGACCTCTCCTTGCCATGAAGATGACATTCTCCACCTCCACAACAGTCACGGACGGCGGCACCATTACTTCTCCCTGTGATGATTATTATTTTGTTTTATATAATATAAATATGGGTTGAACTGAAACTAATTTCAAGAGAATATAACTACTAAAATTAACTAGGTGTCGTGTGGTGTTTGCTGCATAGTGAGGGCTATAGATACGCATGAATTGTATGGGTGGGTGGGTGAAGGAATTGGTAATGGCAGGTACGCTTGTGCCCATGGCTAGCCTATGACCCAATAGTCAACGGATCCAACCAATCAAATTGCCAACTACCATGTCACGCCCACTTTCTCTGGTTCTAGAAGAGATGTTGGACTGTGTGAAAGAGCTGGAGGTGGTGGCTTGAGGGAAGTGTGGCGGTGGCGGTGATTGGTAGTAGTACACAGGTTGACGGTGGCGGTGTTTGAGGTGGCCGTGGCACTTTCGCCGGAGAAATCTCTTGCCATGATGCACTGTGAACAAGGGTTGGGGAGAGGTGAGGGAAGGGTGGGGTAGGGATTGTGTAGGGCAAACTGTAGGTGTTATTATTTTAGTTTCCAACCATATGAATCCTTGAATGTTTTTTATTAAATCCAATGGTGTATGTTATTAGTGATTTTACTGGTTCATGATGAACCATTTGAATCAATGGTTCACCCAAGAAGCCACCATATCTTTTAGGTGAAAGTGTGGTGCTCTTTTAAGGAATCATGTAGACATGCACCACAAGAAAATATTAAAATAACGGCACTTGGTTTGCGACGGTTGTTTTTGAACCGTCTTCGGTCATATTTAACGGCAGTTCATACGGCGGTTCATGGCAACAGCCGCAGAACTCCAGTAATGCACTACGGTGATCTTCTTCCTTCCATAAGATGTGCGAATTGATTTGCCGCGAAAAGCTTTCTTTCTTCCATTTGCGTGTTTCCTTCCTATCTTACATCTCTGTGAACCTCTAAACCCTGAAACACCAAAGCCCCAAACGAAAAAGGATTGTAGAGCCTGCTTTGTTTGCAGTCATGGTGATCTTTGTGTACTCACCTCAAGATCTACCGTATGAAGCTCTAGGCAACCAACGAGGTTCGCGCCAAGTCCAATTTCTGGTAAAAAAAAAAAAAAACTAATCCGTTTCTCACCTCATCTTCGATTCATCTGTAAGCTACGATTCATCTTCGATTTTCTGCTCCTTTTTCGTTTTCCGTGTTTGTCTTTCTGAGATCCTTCACATGCAGTTCAATTGATGCCTCTTTTTCCCAATTCCTGAAATCGAAGTTGAATGTGTATTTTTGAATTTTGGATTTATTGTTGCTTTCAATCGCTCATTTAGTTGAGGAAACCATAATCTGAGGAAACCGAAGAAGGTTAAGAAGAACAATGACCAAGTCCTAGCTATCAACGAGGTAAAATCTCACTAGCCTTCAATTTTATTTGTATTTTTTTTGTAATATATGGATTTGATTTTTGTTAAAGATTGGAATATGGCTGGAGAAGTTAAAAACATTTAAATTTTTGTTGGCCTGAGTTACCTTGCTTTGTTAATGATCCAATGGCATCAACATGAACGGTTGTGATGGAATAGGTGAAGGAATCTATGATTGAGGAAAAAGGTAAATATTACTCCAAAGATTTAGTGTTCATTCTTAATAATAGAACTTGTGGTATGACTCTTTATGTCGTGTTAGTTGGTGCATACCCATTTGAAGATCCTACAAATCTCAGAAAGACTACAGGGGTGAGCTCTTTATATTGGCAAAGTACAATATGAATTTAAATGCCTATTTGTTGGACGTCTAATTATTCCTAATTTCCTCCTCTATCAGGAGTTTATAGAACCATATCTGGGTTGTCAACCCAGATATGGTTCAGCCCCGTACATGCAGGTCACCCCCTTCTTTTTATATATTTATATATAGTCATCTCTCCTTTCATACGTGCAGATCATAAACAGGCACTTACTTATTTGATTGTTGCAGAGAACCGAGGAATAACAATATGTCTGGTTCAATTCCACTTAATTATAATTTTGTAATTAAATATTTAGAAGTTAATTCAGTTACATGATATCCTGACTTTTATGATTAAGAAGAAGTTATTACAAACTCCTGCTCTCAATTAGTGCTTCAACTCCATGACTTTTATGATTCGGAAGGTTGGAATATAACTCTATAATAACTTCCACATATAATATGTTGATTTTCTCTTTTGCTTTGTGCCTACTATTCAACTTTTCTAACCTGTCAGATATTTGCACAGATAAAAATCAGAGTAAAGATTCTTTTTGGTTCTTTATGTGGTGCGGTGGCTGCTGAAGCCAAGAGAGTCCACCAAATATGGTTTGTACTTTCTTTCCACATGTTATAGACAGGATTTATCATGGTTTTTAGCAAAAGTGCATTCAAGCTGTTTATGAATGAGAAAGCAACAAACTACAAGTTTGATTAGTATATAGTCTGTATTATGAATTGCAGTGCATTAGCTTATAAGAAAGGAGGATTGGCACTATTACTATGCATTTCAGTTAACTTCAATACTTGGTGAGATTGGACTGAATATTCAAGAAGCTCATGCATTTTTTACCTCTGATGGGTTTTCTGTGGATGTCTTCGTTGTGAAGTTGCTTGTCATAATGATGTAGGAGGTGGGGAACTATATTTTGACAATCGTAGCTTGGTAAGCTAGCTCTTCCCTTATTTGTTTTTTTTTTTAATATTTGGTTCTGTTTGTAATAGATTATGATGATTATGATAATATGATGCTCATTTAAGTGCTTCCTCTTTCCTGTTCATGTAATTCATGCATTTTGTCACAATGGAGTAGCTTACTGATTCTATGAAGCAAAGTTCAGCCGAATTATATATGGAATCAAGTTCTGCTATTTTTCAAAATTTAAAGAAGGATTTTAGCAACCGCCGCTGCTATTTTTAAAAAAATTCCTGCTCATTTTAGCGGCGTTTTTGAACCGCCGCAATGTATAAGCCCAATTAGCAACTGTTTGTGTGGCGGTTATGATGACCGCCGCTATTTATACCTCTCGACGCCAAACACTGCGGCATGCGGTGAACCGCCGCCGCTGCCAAAAACCAACCGCCACAAAAAATCATTTTTTTTTGTTGTGATGTAATGTTTTTTTCGTGGTGCTCTTTGAAGGAATCGTTTAATATTTTTCTTCCATATATGTCAACAATGAGTTTTGTAATCCTCACGTGACGAAAGAAGAAGAACAAGGTTTTTTTTGAGTTTTGTAATCCTCACATGACGAAAGAAGAAGAGAGTTATTTGACTAGCATCACATCACAACCACGGGGGAGTAGTTTTGGTGGTTTGGGGGAAAAATACAGGGGTTGAAATAATAAGGACCGATGTTATCTTATATTTATTATATTTTTATTTCAAAGATTAATACAAAAAACTGTAAAAGAAAGAAAATTTTTACACATTTTTAAATATGATTCTCACTTTAAAAGAGTTAAATTCGAGATAAATATGTTCCTAGCACATAGCCCAATTGAAAATACGTGCAATACTAGGAAAATTGAAATTAGATAGGGACCATATCTTAGGTGAAAGTGTGGTGCTCTTTTAAGGAATCATGTAGACATGTAATGTTTTTTTCGTAGTGTTCTTTGAAGGAATCGTTTAATATTTTTCTTCCATATATGTCAACAATGAGTTTTGTAATCCTCACATGACGAAAGAAGAAGAGAGTTATTTGACTAGACATCACATCACAACTATGGGGGAGTAGTTTTGGTGGTTTGGCAGAAAAACACAGGCGTTGAAATAATAAGGACTGATGCTATCTTATATTTATTATATTTTCATTTCAAAGATTTATACAAAAAACTGTAAAAGAAAGAAATTTTTTACACATTTTTAAATATGACTCTTACTTTAAAAGAGTTAAATTCAAGATAAATATGTTCCTAGCACATAGCCCAATTGAAAATACGTGCAATACTAGGAAAATTGAAATTAGATAGGGACCATATCTTTTAGGTGAAAGTGTGGTGCTCTTTTAAGGAATCATGTAGACATGTAATGTTTTTTTCGTGGTGCTCTTTGAAGGAATCGTTTAATATTTTTCTTCCATATATGTCAACAATGAGTTTTGTAATTCTCACGTGACGAAAGAAGAAGAACAATGTTTTTTTTTTTAGTTTTGTAATCCTCACATGACGAAAGAAGAAGAGCAATGTTTTTTTTTTATTTGGGGTTCAACAAGAAGAACAATGTATGGCGGACTCCTTAAACCATCTGTGTCTCCATCCCAATCTTTGTCGAAAAATAGGTATCCATCCCCATTCTTGTCGGGGTCGGGTTTTCGACATGCCGCTGAACATTTGTTTTTTAAGGAAGACCCCAAAAAACGTTTTTTAAAATCTAGTAATAGATAGATAGATAGATTCTAACATGAAATAACGAGATGGTACCCCAGAGTGCGAAAGAAATCAGGTAATAATCTGCAACAGATGTGACTGAATTTGTTTGCAAATATGGGCAAAACCGATAATCGATCTGGCTCCAGATTAGGTTCCTATAATCATTAATTGTGGTCACTACTAAAAGCCTGTGTGGATGTAAAAGTTCTAGCTTTTGACTTATAGAGAAGTTAGTTTTATTTTACATCTTATTTTTCTCATATATACATAAGAGAAAAAGTTGTTAAATAATCATTTATAAATAGATAGGTGTTTTTGGAGAAGTTAAAAAAGATAACTTTTAAAAAATATAAAAATTAAAAATTAAATTTTTTTTTTGAGTTGCAATAAAAGTTAATTTTAACTTATATGAAAAATTATTAGTTAAAAAATATATACTAAAAATATTTATAGAGAAATTTATCGAATATGAGCCTAAGACGTTCGACGCTGAGCATTTAGAAATATATCTGGGTTAGGATTGGTCCTCAAAGGCCAAGTTTCAATTTTTAAAATCATGAAGTTGACTGATTAACGACAAAACAAAAAAAAAGTTGACTGATTGTATAGGGCTACTTTATTTCTATTTTTCTTTCCTTTTTTCTTTCCTATTTTTTCTTTATTACAAATGAAATATATGCGGTTTATGATCTTTGTTGCGAAAGTGTGATGCTTATTCAATGAATCATATAATTTTTTCTTCCACATAAAACAATAATAAGTTTGGTACGTGAGACAAGATAAGAACATAACATGTAAGCTTTTTTTTCTTTCTTATATCCATAATAAGTAAAATTACAAAAACATGTAACACGTTTAGATTTACTGGTCTGGCATGATTCTTTTTCCGATTGGTACCACAGCCTTGTTGATGTTATGCAGGTGGGTTTAAACAGAGTTTTTAGACACTGAATTTAGTTTGTTTTCATAAAAATGAGTTTCTAATTAAATTAGCTATATTTAGGGAAAATTTTGATTTTGATTGAAGAGATATTTTGTTAAAAAAATAGTTAAGTAATTTTCAATTTTCTACACATAAGTTATTTTAGTTGAAAGAACATAATTTTTAGTTTGGTCAACAGTTTAACATATAAATGAAAGAACTAAAAAACATAAATGAACGAAACCGAAATACAAGAACATATAGGGGCTTTTCTATCTACACATACATAGTTTTTTATTCACATATACATAATGTAGAACTATTAATTTCGCATATATATATTTTTTTGAACACACATGTGATGTGGAACTAATAATTTCACACGTTATAATTCAATGCAGAACTAATAGTTCCGCAGACATTTTTTTTTAAAACATACATAATGCAAAACTATTAGTTCCGCAAGCATGCGTAACGAATCAAAAATGCTGGCGGAACTATTATTTCAGCATTAAATTACAACGTGTAAGACTAATAGTTCCGCATTATGTATGTTTAAAAAAAAATACTTAGTTCTACATTAAATTACAATGTACAAAACTATTAGTTCCGCATTACGTACGTGTTCAAAAAAATATATATATGAAATTAATAGTTTCATATTATATATGCGTAAATAAAAAACTATGCATGTGTAGATAAAAATTGTCACGTATAGTAAAACAGAATCATTAAAAAAATGTGGGCTAAGCCCAATTGTTTAAAGTTCAAACAAACAAACAAAAAAACTCAGTCTCAGGGGCTCGAATGCCATAGCCTCCAAATTTCAAAAGCAAAAGAAACATTTGACAAAAAAAACAAAAGATTTTTTTTCCTGGTCAATAAATCCCAATATAATGCAGAGCTTCCATTTTTATTGAATGAGTTTTTTTTTTTCAGACCATTTTTTAGCGCATGTTTAAGACGACGTGTGTGGTCTACAAAGAAATAAATGGATATTCTAATACAAGATATGCACGTGTTGTTCGTGGGCCGGTAGAGTTCGCTAGCTCCTTAATTCGATTGTTTACCGATGGGATCTAATAATTTGGGAGAATCTATATATATAATAAAGTAAAATATTTTTAAAAAGAAAATTTTATATGTGTCAATACCACATTTAATTTAAGAAAATTTTACTTAGTGTTTATTCTAAAGGCTAACAGAAATGGAAATCAGATGATTCTCTTTTAATTCAAAATACAAATCAAGATTAATCAAATATTATTGTGCCTGAATCAGCATTAAATATTAATTTGAAAACAAAATTAGAAGATTATTGTGTTTTGTTTTTTCTCACATATCTATTTATTTAATTTTCTTTCCCATCATTCTATCCTTTATTTTCAAAAAATACATCCAATCGGTGTCTCTGCCGACCCGTCCTCTCACTCTGCCATCATTAGTGGTCGATCCTCTCATTTGGTTGAAGTTACTCATCTAAACTCAGATATTAGGATTAATTTTAGTGATTTTGTTTTTAAATGTTATTGTCTTATTTCACCTCCTCCTAAAATATTTATGATCATCGATTTTATTTAACAAAATTTATATGAACATTATGCAGCATTTGATTAGCATCCATGACATGTACAATAGCCTCGAAGTCATAGCGAAGCCCTTCCAGCCTTTCAGCCTTTCATGTCTGTCTAAACTTGCACGTCTCTTCAACTATTCATTATCTGGTATGATATTGTTTGTTTTGTTTTTTTCTCTCTCTTTTTTCTTCTCTCTTTTCATATATATTTTCTTCTTCGTTTTACTTTTACATTGTGATGACTATCACTCAAGACTTTTGATTGAAGATTAGTTTTTATTTTCTTTTTAGTCTTTTCTCTCTCGATTACATGTTAGTTTTTGTATTTTTAATCTTAAATCTTAATAATTTCATGTATTGATATATTTTATTTGTTTATTTTATTCTATTATTTGTATGATTGTTATTCTTTTAATCATCAACATTGATTTCTCATCTAAGGTAAGTTTTTTTATTTTATTATTAATCATTTTTAGTTGTTATTTCTTCAATGTTTGAGATCTCTATATTTTGATCATTTTCTCATAGTCTCCAAATTATTGATATTGTTTGATTTTTATTTTGATTTTTTTATCGAATATCATTACTGCTTTTCTATTCATCAACATAAACTTCTTCTCTAAGGAGAGTTTTTTTTTATTAATCACTTTTAGTTATTTAAGATTAATGTTTCTATACTTTGTGTTTGTATGTTTTTCGTTCTTTATTTCTAATTTGTGATTATTTTTTTAATTCTAAACAGATACATCGTTTTGGCCTTACAAACAATAAGCATCATGAAAAAAAATATTTAGTAGCTTATTTTTTTCAATATTTCTAATTTGTGATTTTTTATTTATTTTATGCAAATACATTATTTTTTTCCTTTCAAACAAGAAGTATCGTGAATGACACGAAATGTAGTAGCGTATTTTTCTCAATATTTTTCAAGAAATTATGTATGGAACAATAGAAAAAATATTATTTTCTTTGTGAATTTGAATTTATGTGGCATTTTTTTTTATGAGTTTGAATTTGATCTTTTTAATGCTTTGGGAAAAATGTTAAAATTTTAAAATATTTTATTGTAATGGTTCATCTTTTTTTGAAAAGAATATCTCTTCGATCTTGATCTATTCTATCTTTATTTGAATTTTATGTTCAAATTTAGGAAATAATTTTATTTAATCTTAATTTGAAATTGATTTTTCTCAAGATTACATAATAAACAAAAGAGTTTATTTTTAGGTTAGTTCAAATTTGATATCTTCGATGTTAGTATGGATTTCAATTTTTTTATATTTAGGAATATTTAATAATAAAACAAAAAATATTTATTTTATATTAATCAATATTGTTATTGTAACATCCTCCTAAATTGAAGACATTACTTACTTTTATTTCCTAAACAGTGACTACAAATTAGAAATAGACGATGCTAAAAAAATTTTATTTCAATATCGGCATGTTCATACTTATAGTTGCCATGTTTTAAATATCGGCATGTTCATACTTATAGTTGCCATGTTTTAAAGTTTGAATATATTATATGCTAATAAATGAAATTTAAGTCAAATTTAGTAGATGTAACTTTAGCATCACCTTGCTAATAGCTTTTGCATTTTTTTTTCCTATCTCTGTTCTCCACAAAAGTTTCTTGTTTTGAAAATTTTACCTTTCATTTCATATTGAATTGAAATCTTTACCATTACTAGCCCTGTAGCCTCTTCTAATGACTTATACTAAGGAAGAATGTTAGCCAAGGGACATTGAGTCATTGATTCACAATAGTAAACTTATTCTCCTTAGTACCAATATCATTGGTGAATGTTTACTCTTTGCATAAGAATTCACAAAGTTTTTATAATTTTTCACTGGTAGTTTTATAGCTACTTGGAATAAATCTTTTCCATAAGTTCTATAAGTTTTAGGGAATTACATTTCTCCTATCTCTTTACTCTTGCTAAAAGGAACATCATTATCATCAGTAAACCTTGAAGCGAGTTACAAGAAGACAAGTTTGTTCCTTTTGGTTTTAACTAAGCTTAACAATTGGAATTTAGAGAAATATTGCTTTTAACCATCTTAAAAAGATTGTTTATTTTCTTTTTAATCAATTCAACTTTTACGGGAAACCGAAAGTAGATGCGTTATATAGTTGCTTACCTGGAAACATCTTCCTCTGTTTTAACTTTCATCTTTTCAAGTGCATTTTGTTAATTGTTTGCATATTCTGAACCAGCCTGGTCCTCATATCCTCACAGAGCGAGCTTCTTACACCTGTGATGTAACTCAATTCACAACTGTGAAAACGATGTAGTTCATCCAGTGGGACAGTCTTCACACTGACGCTTTCACTGCCACCCTGTGAATTTTCTATCTGGTGTGAGAACGTGCCTATCTGGGTTTGCGAATTCTCATCGCTGGGATTCCAGAAAAGGTTACAACTAGGGTGTGGATTTAATTACAGGCGTGAATTATGAAAATCTTCACACTGACGCTTTCACACCGGCTTGTGAATGTGTTCACGGCTGTGAAAACGTCAGCTCTCTGGTTTTACGAATTCTCCGCTTTTGTGCCTCTCTGATATGGGTTTCAGTATTTCTTAAGCTAAATTTCTATTGCGTATATCTTTTTCTCATAGTTTAGGAGTTCAGGAATTCATTTTGGGGATTTACACTCAGGGTAAACTGATATGCTAAATTTGTATTGTACTCTTAATTTGGTGGCAAAATGAGGTGTGTTTGTGTATTTGTTTTGTCCATTTTTTTTTAAGACAAATAAGTATTTTTATTAGAACCACTAGTAATACTACTTATCACAGAATACAAGATAGGCTCCTAGAAAAGAGCCATTGCATTGCAGAAAATAAACATGAACTATACAGGGTAAGAAAACTGTCATGATCACACAAACAATTATATTTGCGGTTACTCAAGTAAAGCAGTGCAGCACTATGTCAATATCCAAGTAGCATCTTTTTTTTTTTTTTAAGCTATACATTCCAAGTGCACCGAAGCAATTCGCAGTATACCAATAGTATAAAACCCATGTAAAAGATGCTTACTGCTACCAAACTAAAATCTATAAATGACCAATTATGCAGAAAATCTGATATCCACATGCCAATTATGCAGTATGCTTAAATGACCCCAACCAGGGTAATGGTTTGTCTAACCAGTGATCTTATTATACCTTGGACATTATTCTTTCTCATATCATAATCAAATCTACAATAGTTAAAAAAAATAATAGTTTACTCTTTTGAATAATTTGTTCAATTTCACTTAATTCAGTTTATAAATCACTTGAAACTATACAATCTTTTCTTTTAAGCCAAACTGTAAACGGAACTTGAGATCAAGACGTGCCTAATATCAAGGTAACAAGATACACAGAGATTAAAAATACAACCAACACTTAACATATAACACCGGAGCAAATCTCACTAGAAGTAATACCTCTACCACTCACAAAAAAACCAGCCCTGCACAAAACATACCCAGACCTAGCTTTACATATAAAACAAACAAAACCAAAGCAGTAAAAGCACCAAATAAGAAAAATAAAATAGATTGGTCTGATCAAAACCAGAACAACCAGCACAAAAAACAGAAAAGAACACTAGCACACCCGCAGCCTATTGCCTTCAGTATCCAATCAAGGTAAAATCCTCCTTATACCCCCGACAAAACAACAGTAACCAAGTCCAAATTCAGCACAAGTCAGACCCTCCAACTTGTACCAAAGAAGATTTAAGTTTATTTCCAATGTCTCTACACTCCATATCATGATCCAATCTTACTATGACTATGAACTCAACTACTCAAGTACAATATCAATATCTATATATCTATTTATAATCGATCTATAGTTTATTCCTTATATTAAGTTAATATAAGGTATTTTACATCAAGATCATTATAAAAACTATTAAAATTCATGCTAATATCACTCATTAAGGAAAACTGTAGTCAAACATTTTTATGGCATAATTATATATATCTACCATGGTCACTATGTATAAAGACCTTAATCTTCAAATCACATTATACATCTTCAAAATAGTCACACTAAAAGGAAATCTTAAGTACAACATAACAAGTTTGCAACATTCAATACAAGTCTTTACTAACACTACAAGCTCATTCTTCACATACACTTCATGTGAAAACAAAATCCATAGCACAACATCATTTAAATTACTAACATTAAAAATCAATGTCGATTAGTAAAATGACTTTTAAATGATAATTAAAATTATGAAAAGTGTTGTCTATTAATAACAAGCCTATTTCTGCCGTTGTTATCCTCCCTCCTTCCTTAGGCAAACAATTGGGGTGGCCAATCCCAAGAATTTGTACCTAAGGAACTTAGAAGTATAACAGATTTACAAAATGACTCAAAACTAATAACCTAAGCCGGATCATACTAGACACTTTTACTTTTATGAACTCACAATCCGGTTTAGATCGAACTGCTCTGATACCATAATGTAACGTCCTCCCAAATTGAAGACATTACTTACTTTTATTTCCTAAACAGTGACTACAAATTAGAAATAGACGAGGTTAAAAATATTTATTTCAAACTCCATTGCATTAAAATTCTTGTTTTTATATTATAAACAAAATATACATCACAATCTAGCATGATTACAACTTAGATATGTAAGTGGACCCACTTTGAGACATGATCCGGCTTGACCCGACTGTAAAACTTTTATCATTGGGACTTACTATCAAGCATCCTGAAAATGCTATCTAGCTCCCAATGCCACATTGATACCTGAAAATGTCAGAAACTCCAAAGATGAGTAAAACTCAGTGACAATAGGAAATTACAAAAACATTTTGAACAATGACAAATCCAACCATACCTGGCATGGTAGGTATGGAAAAAAAATCCTCCCTTTAAATAATCATATACAAGAATAAAATAAAATACCTTATGATACTACATCGATTTAGAAAATCAATATAATATTAATAGCATTTACATATAACCATTTAACGAAAGAAGACAATAATAAAACACAATTCACAAGAAGCACTAAAAATACAAGCCATAAGTATAATACCACTGACACATGGTATGCAATGCATGGGGCCCATTCCTCTACTCCATGGAGCAAAACAAATAGTCGGAGTGAGTGATGGGGAGAATATGTCCGTATCCACAGCCATATCAGTGCAATATCTCATATCTCAAAGGCATGCCATTAGGCTCTACCGGAACATTTCTACCACCGATCTTGAATACGATAGTGTTCTCGTCGGGCACTGGCTATTGCGTTGCATCAAATACCACGGCATAGGGATGCTACCTCCTAGCCACCTATGGGTTCCCGCACAATAGATCGGCCCCAAGGTCTTACCATGACCTTCACTATGGTATTTGCACCCTCACTACATCCCAATTCTTCTTCACTAAAATGGTCTCAAACACATGTCCAGTTCTTAAGTCTCTTTTTGAGCTAAACTCATCTAAAACCACATTTGTCAAAATAAATAGCATTACAATATCAGGTACAAGCATCCCAAGTTATTCTCTTTCCGAGTGTACTGATTTGCATCAGTCCAAAAATAGAACAATCAACTTTAAAAATTCACCAAAATAATAAAGTAAAATAATATTGTTAAACTTTTCAATTTAATATTACAACTAATTATCTTTCTAACAAAGCTACTTTCACTCAAAAAGAACTCTTATAGTTCAAGTTTTAGTTATTTTCGTTCATGTATAAAATATATTCAGTAAACAAAAATATTCTAACTATGCTACTTCAAAAACTATCGGTTCTCATTTAATCTTAGTTCCAACAAAGGAGTTTTACCTCTATAAACAATTCAAACAATATAAAGGTAGATATTTATCAACTATACTTAACAAGCTAATTAAAGAAAGCATATAATAAATTCACACCAATAGGGAGGTTTTTAGGGGCATTTATTGTCACCTGATAGCCTGTAGAGATATTCCAAACTCTAAGCACTAGTGAGGCTGAGGGCCTTTTATTCTATTGAGAGTTCTAACGATTCCTCCTCTTCCTATCCTTTTCTTCTATGAGTCTCAAATGCTTTCTTTTTACTATTTTCTAAAATCTTTCTCACATCAATCAGCTATATTTTATATTTTCACTATTTTTTTTCTCACACAGTCACTCCAAAGAGATTTTTAGACTTTTAGAGTCAGCAAGAAATAACCTCAGCTCACTCGGTTTTCTCTCTCTCTCTCTCTCGTTTTTGCTTCCCATCAACTCCCACTTAAAATTTTACCTCACTCTATTTTTCCCTTCCCATTGTGTGGTTTACGGTGTGTGCTTCTGCTTTATATAGGGGTGTTGGCTTATTGTGTAAGCCAAGAACAGTAACTTTCGTGCAGCACAAGTATATATATATTAGATGTTATAACCTCTGCCCCGACCCCAAATTATCTTTGGGCTATCATTTTATGGCTTATTGTCCAAGCCAAATGTCGACTTGCTGAGCAAGTCTTTCCTTTCCATTTTTTTTCCTTCATTTATTTTAGTTGTAGTTGTGTCTAGTAGCTTTTTGGCAAAGCTTATATCTATTATAATATCTATCTATTATATAATCATTTTTTTATAAGCATTTGAATTATAACTTACATGACTTATATATATTTTTGCTTAATATTATAATATTAAATTCAGACCTTTAAAAACTAATTGAATTATTTAGTTAGTTATTTATTTTTAAATATTTTAATACATAATGATTGTTATGGAAAATCTAGTTAATTTCTGAATTATCTTGTTTCCTTAATTATTGGAATAAAATTATATTTATTATTATAAGGTTAAATTGAACTTTACTATAACTTTATTTGTTTCTATATTAAATACTAAGAAATTATATAAAAGTTTTATAATAACCAATAAATAATTGAACTAATTGTTTTAAGTTAAAAACCTTCTTTTCAAATTTTTAGGATGTTACGGTTATCATTATTTATTTCTCATTTAGTGTTTGTACCTAACTAATTTATTCATTAAATCTTTTCTTTTATCCTAGAAAATTTGATTGTTTTCTTTTTAATACCTATAAATAAATTGATTATTATAAAAATATGAATAAAACACAATAAATGAGAATACATAGTTTTTAATCAATATTTTTACAATCATATACAACTCACACATACCAACAAACTCAATCAATATCAGATTCTCAGAACATTAATGATTGGTATACCACATTTTAAATTGATTACGTTGCACAATATGGTTTCCCTAGTGGTAGTAATAATCAATTAATATTGGTTTTCTTTCCCCAATTTATCAATTATCAAAATCGGTTTAAATTGAATTTGCGGGTTAATATTGGTTTTCAACTATGGTAATAATAATCAATTGTTTAAATTTAAATTTATTACATTGTACGATGTGGTTTTTTGCTATGGAAATAATAATAACAAATTAATATTGTTTATCTTTTCCACAATTTGTTAATTAACCACAAATGATTTAAATTGGATTCGCGGGTTAATATTGGTTTCTCACTATGGTAATAATAATAATAATAAATTGATATCACAAGCCCCTTATGAAATACATTTTTCAAGTATAGATCTTTAGTTTGATGGTAACCATATCACTGAATAAAAGCAGAATAACATTCAACCTATTTCTATCATAACATGACACCAATAAGGCAATAACTATAAAAGAATGATAACCAAGTATTTAACTATTTGACAAAAATAAATCAAGTATCTAACTAAATTATCTATTCAGCAATAAAAGGGAAAAAAGTAAATATTTAAAAAAGACACAAGCTTCAGCACCACTAAAAGTAGTTTATGTAAAATTATTATTATGTTAGATTAGTTTAAAAAACTAGTGGTTCATTATTACGGCTAGCAAATTGAAATTTGTTTTAAATGTCAATCTATATAGGTACAAGGACTAATAAAAATAACCTTTGGAAAAATATAGATTTAATTCATATCTTATTTACTATCAACAAACTTAATAAAAACATATGTAAGCAAATTAGATTTCTCTTTTGAATGTTAATATCATATGTAAAGTGTTTAGTAAAGAAATTATATAAAAATATAATACATAGATAAAATTTAGATTTAATTTCTATCTTATTTATTATTTTTTTCACTTAATTTATTATGGATTTTTTTATATAAACAAATTAGAATTTTTTTAAACACTAATATCTATACGTATAGTCACTAATATCAAAATACTAAATATTTATACTGGTGAGTATTATCTCATGGGAATTAAAACTACAAATATAAGACAAAAATTTGATACAGATATAAGAAAACATTTATATATGAGTACAAATATAGATTAAAGATGAAAAAGCTTTTTTATATGAAAATAAATTACTTATGTGTAAATCTTTTAATATAAAATACACATTAATGTGAATATTTTAATATATAATTTATTTTGTTTGGTTGAATGAATATTTTAATATATAATTTATATGTTTTTAACATATATCATGTATAACACGGGTCGATGTACTATAAAGTATTTTTTTCTTATTTTTATACCAATCCTTAGAAGAGTATAATATTTAGGTAACATGAAAATATATTCTAAATAAAAACTTTTGTTAATATACGTGGAGAGATGAAAAATTTGTATGGATATGTATTAAAATTAGAGTAAGAAATAAAAAATAATTAAGATATACAAGTAATTAAAGATAAAAATATGACAAATTAAGTTAAAATATAACACACTAAGATGAATATTTTACACGAAAGATTATCTATATCTACATTAAAATAATTGTTGTACTTGCTCTTGCTTCCCATGGGTATGCTACGTCTTATGATTAGACTATGTTTGAGGATATTCCTCCTTTTCTCAGGTTATATGTAGCCGAGGATACTATGAAATGTAGTACATTCCATTTAGTTAGGTAGTGTTCTGTTTAGTGTTTTTGTTTCCGTTTACATCAAAAAATAATACACACTAACAAAAACAACACGGGAACCGAACATAAGCTACATCATCTATAAGCATCAAACTCAAGGAAGAATAAACCCTTTCTAAAATTGTTAAATAAAAAAAACTTGACTCGTGAGAATCCAATTAGAAACAATTTAAAAATCAAACTCAACAATAATTTCATAAAAGTGCAAACTTCTATAACAAATCTAAGACCATAAATCAAGTCCCACCATTCCATTATTTTTTACATTAATATTTTAAATATCAGGGTGGGTTCGAGGGCAATTCAACATTCCACCAATGTCTGTCTTTGAAAAACAGTAAAAACTCAAACTCGACCACTAAACCCGTCAAAACAGGTTGTCCCAGTCAAAGTTTGGGTCAGTTCAGGTGAGTTCATGCTCATTTGTGTTTTTGACATGTCTACTACAACAACTATTTAAATTATTTTACTATTTTAACCATAATTAATATATTTTTTATTGTAATCTACATTAAAGTTGATAACTAATCAAATAATTAATACACATTATATGTCCCGTGTATAACACGGGTGAATACACTAGTTGGTATATATATCTAGAAAATTATCTATACATCCCACATTAACAACTCACCCAAGAAAAACCCCACATTAACCCTTTTTCGGACTTACATTTACTACACTACTCTCATCTCTTCTTCATTCCTCTTCCCTCTCAAAACCCATACACCTCACTCTCTAACAGTCTAACTTACACAACATAGCACACTCGAAGAACCACCTTGAGAGAAGGAAGGACGGAAGGAAGGGAGAGAAGGAAGGAAGAGAAGGAAGGAAGCTTGCCCAAAGATGGAAGAAGGTGAAGAAGGAAGTCCACCACCGTGAGAGAAGGAGAAGAAGGTAGGTAACCACCATCTTCTCTATTTTTTCCAAAACGTAGATGCTCCCAGAAACTCCAGTTTCTGGAATATATAAAAATTGAATTTTTATATATTCCGGAAACTCCAGTTTTCGGAATATATAAAAACTGATTTTTTTTTGTATTAGCAGGAAAGAAAGCATAAACAATATTTATATATTTTTTAATTAAAATTATGGTACAAATAATTGTGTTTTTCAGTACATGCAAATGGATTAAGGTATGTGTGAGGGAGATGAAATATCAAGCGATGGGGAAGTACCCACAGAAGGTGTGATGTATTTCCCTTTACCGATAAAAAAATTTGATTGTACTGATGAGTTCACGACAATTTTTAGATTTATGCTATTGCAAAATAATTAAATAAGTTAAACCAATCTTATTGACTTACCACTCCTCTCCATATATATATATATTACACACAACGTGACTACCATAAGACCTCAAAAGTGAGCTATCCACGGACCCACCAGGAAATGGCGGAAGCGGGGCTCCAACAGGTACGGATGCATCCCGAGGTACCTCCTCATGTGCTTCCTCGTGTGCTTCTAGACGAGCATGTTCTCTACGTACTGAAGTTGTTGGTCGTCTGCGACCATCTCGGGGAGCAAGAGGTGAACCTCTAGTCCTAGCCATATATATATCTACATATTTAAACAATTACAATTTATTTAAGACATTTGAAAATAATTTTTATTTTTCAATAGTAAATTAAATTAAAGAAACATAGGCAAAATTAGTAAACTGATCCCTTATCTTTATTTATTTTTTTCAAATTGGTCCCTTATTAAATTTTTTCAACAACAAGGTCTTTTATATTTATTTACCTTTTCAATTTAGTCATTTTGATGACGTGTCAATTATTGATTGGTCTCAGGTGATGGTATACAGTAAATCGAGACCAATAAAAAATGGACACAAAATCAACAAATGAAGAAAAGGACCAAATTGAAAAAATAAATAAACATAAGGAACCTTATTGTTGAAAAAATTTAATAAGGGACTAAATTGAAAAAAAATAAAGATAAGGGATCAGTTTACTAATTTTACCAAGAACATATAAAAATTGTTTTTATATAAATATTAGGGAATATATAAAAATTACGGGATATAACAAAAGTTAAGAAATATATAAAAACATGGTTTTTATATATATCTATATATTTAAACAATTACAATTTATGTTAGACATTTGAAAATAATTTTAATTTTTCAACAAAAAGTTAAATTAAAGAACATATAAAAATTGTTTTTATATAAATATTAGGGAATATATAAAAATTACAGGACATAACAAAAGTAAAAAAAATATAAAAACATGGTTTTTATATATATCTACATACATAAACAATTACAATTTATTTATTTTAATTTAGATATTTGAAAATAATTTTAATTTTTTAACAGCAAATTAAATTATAGAACATATAAAAATTACGGGATATAACAAAAGTAAAAAAAATATATAAAAATATGTTTTTTTATATATTCCGAAAACTGGAGTTTCCGGTATATATAAAAACCTGATTTTTATATAAACCAGAAACCCGAGTTTCCAAGAACCAAAATAAAAGAACCACGTGACTAACCTCGACAGAGAAGACGATCAAGGCGGCGAGGGGGGGACTGGTGTTCTTCTTCCTCCTGCTTCCTTCTTCTTCGTCTATTCTTCTTCCTCTTGCTTCCTTCTTCTTCCTCTGTTCTTCTTCCTCCTTGCTTCTTGCTCTGTCTCTTCCTCTTTCCTTGCCTTGTGTTCTCTTTCGGAAACTTAAGGGGGTGTATGGCAGTTTTTTGTTTTGTTTTTTAAAACGCAAGAGGGAAGGGAAAGGGATGAGAGTAGAATAGTAAATGTCTATGCAAAAAAAGGTTAATGTGGGATGTATGGATAATTTGTGGGGTGTGTATACCAATTCCTTAATTTGGACCCATTAATTAAAAAATGGTCCAATGATAAATATTAGTGCCCAGCAATACAAACTCTTGCATACTCTTTTTTTTTTTGGTGTTTCTATCTTCGATTCTTGAATATGTGATGTTTTTCCTAATACAATTGTCTAATTTAATTTTGTCTGCAACCTTTTTTTTTTTCTTGACACGTTCAGAGTCTATATTTCAAAATACCTAAAAGGCTGTAATACTTTAACTTTGATAGAAATTTTGAAATACTGCACAAAGGGTTTGGGCCACTAGGCAGTCCATATTAGGTGAACAATATGATTTTAAATCGTTGCTCAAACTATAACGATTACATTATATTAAGATTTTAATTTGATCGGGTTTTTTTCAATGCAATTTGGTTTTACAAAAAAAAAAAAAATCCGATTGTTACTGGTAAGTTATCTGTAAAATAATTTTTATAAGTGGATATGGATAGTGGTATAGATACTATAATACCCATCTCTATACATGTATTTTATAGAAATATCATTATCCAGTTAGTATTTATATTCTTATCTGCTGAGTAACTAAGCATCTATACTCATACTCTATCTAACTATATATGGGGGGAAAAAGAATATTGAAAAAAAAATAACCGTATTTCAATTGAAAAAAAATCCATTCAATTAATTATTTTATTTTTCCTATAACATTATATATATTAACATATTTTGAAAGGGTGGGGGTTCGATCCCCACCCACCCCTTTCCCCCTTCCCAAATGCCCCCCCCTCCCCAAAAAAAATTAACATATTTTTTCAATGAAAAATAATTGTCATGAAATTAATTGTATATTTTATATTTTATTAAGGGTAATTTAGAGAATATAGTTCATTTTTTGATAAGATAAATAAAATTAAATGACTTTAACTAATTAATTTTTTTAATCAACGTGAATTAATTTTTGTTTATTTATAATTGAGAGAGTAGATTCTACCATGAAATACCAGATGAAATGGTACACCAGAGTGCGAGAGAAATCAGGTAATAATTTGCAACAGAGACAAGTGGCAAAAGCATACTGCGAATGAATTTGTTTGCAAATATGGGGAAATCCCATAATCGACCTGGCTCAATATTATATACGTCACCCATGTACCATTTGATACAGTACTCACGTTAGAACACACCATTTTTATTCTATTTTATATTTTCAAATGCTTATAAAAAACAATTAAATTAATGGTGAAAATATTTAGGTTTAATTGCACTTTTAGTCTTCCTATTTTAGTGCTCGAACAATTTTAGTCCTGTGTTTTTTTTCGCTTAATTTTGGTCCTCACATTTTTCAAACGGACAATTTTGGTCAAATTATTAAGTTGCCATCTGATTTTTAATGGAGTTGCTGACTTGGCTATTGGAGACTGACATGGCATGCTCACTTGGGGACACACATGGCTACTGGCGTGGATTAATGAAACTGATTCTGAAAAAAAAAGAAGCTAAAATCATTAACAAAAAAATAGAAAGTTAAACTCCGAGAGTTAAAAACGAGATCAATGTGTACCATAGGGTAAAATCACATAGCACTTGCAGGTGAGAGACCAAAAAGAGACTATCGCATGACATTCGCACCACAAAAAACGGAACTGTACAGTGACCAAAGTCCACCAAGCTGTGAGCACAAGTGCTGGTTGCGTTTCATGTGAAGCCATCCAAGTGCCCATGAATATTGAACACGTTGATCTTTTATATCTCCCTCTCAAGTTCATATTTAATATCCCTATATGTAGTTTGTAAAAACATCATATTCAAAGAATTTATAGTCATGATTATGATGACAGGGGGTGTTAATTAATTCTGACCCAGACCATGTGTTATGTTGGTTATTGATGCAGGCTTGGAGTTTCCATTGTCATAGTATTCTTCAAGCATTGTCAATTTATTATCTAATATTGGGAGGTGCCATTATATATTGGGGTGGGGGAGGTTTTAATGTGATTGCTGCTCTGGATGTGGTGAATTATGCAGGAAAAAAAAACTTGAGTTAGTGTTGTTGAGTTCAATTATGCAGAAAAATAAAACTTGAAACAGTGCTACGGTTAGATATTGAGTTCAATTAACAGGATTCCAGTGAAGATATGTGAACTAGGCTTGTTCTCCCTCTTGTGCGCATTCTAGTGGTCCCCCAATGTTTGGGAATTGGCAAATTGGAGACGACAATAACAACACTCATAAATCCACTAACGGGATGTCGTCCTCACTGGCGGCGGCCTTCAAGTGGAAACCATAAAGCTTCATCTCAAGTTCTCAACCACCATGGAGACGACAATACTAGATTAATGTTTTTTTCCCTTTTTTGATTCAGTTTTATTAATCCACGTCAGCAGCCATGTGTGTCCCCAAGTGAGCACGCCATGTCAGTCTCCGATAGCCAAGTCAGCAGCAGCTCCGTTAAAAATTAGATGGCAACTTAATAGCTTGACCAAAATTGCCCGTTTGAAAAATGCGAGGACCAAAATTAAGCGAAAAAAACACAGGAACCAAAATTGCCTGAGCACTAAAATAGGGAGACCAAAAGTGCAATTAAGTCAAAAATTTATGTACTTTAAAGTGAAAGCTGTCCAACTCCTCCAATATGCACACATAATTCACCCATGGCCCGATTGAAATAGAGTAATGATACATGGACACCTCACTACTCCTCTCATACCTTATCTCAATGAGATAAGAGGTGTATCATAGGTATGGGAAGGGGGTCATTGATCATTTTGAAATATATGTGGTTTATAATCTTTGTTGCGAAATGTGGTGCTCATTCAATGAATCATATAATTTTTTCCTACCACATAAGACAATAATAAGTTTGGTACGTGCCAAGATTATAACATAACATGTAAGTTTTTTCTTTGTTTCTTATATCCATAATAAGTAAAACTACAAAAACATGTAACACGTTTAGATTTAACTATCAAGTATATATTATACACAGTTATCATTTGAAATATAAAAGATCAAATACAAATATCTTTAAAATAAAAATTTAAATTATAATTTTTTTTCACAATAATAAAAAATAAATTAAAATATATAAAAGTTACACATGTTTGAAAATTTTAATTTCAGAAAATCTCAAAATTCAGTATAATTTGTAGAAAATTATTTTAATCATTTTTCTTAAATATCTTGTTACGAAGAAATTATATAAGTATTGATTAACTAAATTTAAAAAATAAGAATAAATCTTGATTGAATAACTAATTGAAGAAGAAAGTAATATTGATTTAATATAATATGATTTAATAAGATAGAAATTCAGAATGCAAGTCACAATATGTAATATAGATAGAAAATGTTATTTTATAAAAAAAAAAAGGGGAGAAATCGTGCTGAGGTTAACCCACTATATATCTAAACTAACTTTATTGATCTAAAGTTAAGTTATTAAAAGAATTTTACTACTATCACAGCCGTTATACATAAAGTTGCGCTAGTTTAATAATATGTACTAAAACATTGTTATGTACTTATGTATAATAGTTTAAACACTAAAATAACCTACGATCAGGGCCGTATTTAGACAAAATATTAAATATTTTTTTTTGATAAACAAAACTATTAAAGAATTTAAATAGTATAAATTATTAATCCATATATTTAATTTTCTTTTTGAACTGCATGTGATATCATTTATCAAACTTTTATAATTAAGTGGTTCTAACATTTCACTCTCAATATAAAAAAGAAGAAGAAAAATGTCTATTATTTTTATATTTTGAAAACTTTAAATTGTTACATATCTAATTGGATCATATTTACCATTGAATCTCTAATTGGTTTCATCAATCTTCTTTCATTTCCCCAGATCATAAATATTTTCATTAACTCTACTTGATGCATGTATTATGCTCAACATCTTCTAAAAATTATCTTCACTTAAATTCTTACCATCTTGTTATTGAAATTAGAATTAAGGACTACCAGTGTTTTCAACATCACCCATTTCTACATGCGATTGGATCTATCACATTTTCATGAACACGTCTTTCTTTTATAAATAATTAATAACATATTTTTCCATGTAATTAAGTTTGAATATTGTTAGATCGAATTGATATTAGATATTGTTCATGAATCTTGTATATACTTTTCTCTACATTAAATTACCCCAGTCAATAGGTACAATTAGGAGCTGGGGCCTAAGGCATTAATAGCCTTAGTTGCCTTGCTAGCCTCACAGTCATGGATTACGATCCACAGAACCGGAGTTGAATATTCGATTGGGAGGCAAGTCTTAGCCCTTTGGTTTATCAACTATAAATAGACTATCAAGTCTCAACTTCTAAGCCATGACCATACATACATACATACTCTACCACTTCATAAATTTTGAAGTTATGGACTATCATATTGTCCTTCGTTTTCTCTATTCATATTTTCAATATTCCTCCTTTAATATTTCCTTATTTATTGCGACTTTTGGCTTTATGATTATCAAAGCCTTGAGATATCACTCAAGTGTGAAGTCCAAAAACCCCAAACTGCCCCCAGGTCCCAAACCATGGCCAATAGTTGGTAATCTTCCTGAAATGCTTGCAAACAAGCCTGCATTTCGGTGGATACACAAAATGATGGAAGAAATGAACACAGAAATAGCATGCATCCGCCTAGGAAATGTCCATGTAATCCCTGTGACTTGCCCCACCATTGCCCGTGAATTCTTGAGAAAACATGATGCTGCTTTTGCATCAAGACCCATAACCATGGCTACTGATATTATCAGCAATGGTTATTTGACAACGGCTCTTACACCCTTTGGGGAGCAATGGAAGAAAATGAAGAAAATCTTTGTCAACGAATTGCTCGCCCCACTAAGGCATCAATGGCTTCAAGACAAAAGGAATGAAGAAGCTAATAACCTTTTGTTTTATGTCTACAACAAATGTAACAATAATGTGAATGATGGTGGTGGCCTTGTGAATGTTAGGATTGCTGCACAACATTATTGTGGTAATGTGTTTAGGAAATTGGTTTTTAATACGAGGTACTTTGGAGAGGGTAGGAAGGATGGCGGGCCTGGTTTTGAGGAAACAGAACATGTAGATGCTGCTTTTGTGTTGCTTAAGTACATTTATGCCTTCTCTGTTTCTGATTATATCCCTTGCTTGAGGGGTACTTTTGACTTTGATGGACACAAGAGCAAGGTGAAAAATGCAATGAGGATAGTGGACAAGTATCATGATCCCATCATTGAAGAGAAAATCAAACAGTGGAGTGATGGGTCGAAAGAGGACTTGCTGGATGTTCTGATCTCATTGAAAGATCCCAATAATAACCCATTATTGGCATTGAAGGAAATCAAGGCACAAATAACAGTAATACAATTCACTTCTCTCCTTTTTATTTCTCTCCCACATGCATGAGCACTTGCAAATTAAACTTTTTGAAAGATACTCATCATCGAAATGTCAAACATACAAATATATTAGTAACATATATTCTTTGTAACATACTCTTTCTAATAAATGCCCAAAAAATATATCCACCCATTCAAAATTAATGATTTCAAAATTTAAAGAAATGAAAATCAAAGAAAAAATCTTGTAGGAACTAAAAACTTATTTAATCCTTTTTTATTTCATGAGTTGTCCATAACAAAGAAAACATTATGTTTTATTTTTTAAATTTACACATTTATTTAATTTTAAAATTTTATTTTGTCTTCATAATCTTTATTAAATATTTATTATTTTATTTTAACAATCTTTATTGAGATCTTTATCTTTATTATGAATAGCCGTTAAATGAAAAGTGGCACATTAAAGGAAATAAAATGAAATTAAAGTTGATAAATCTCTCTCTCTCTCTCTCTCTGTATATTTGTGTAGAGGATCAAGTTACTCCTTTTAATATCTCTAAATATACATTAAATTTCATCTATCCAACCGTTGAATTAAAAGATGATTTTATTGAGTGGAGGAGATCAAGTTACTAAATTCTTGGTTGAGTTAATTACTTCATTCATTAGCATTAACTAAATTTCATCAATTTAACCGTTAAATTAAAAGATTTTATTGAGTAGTAATCAATTCTACAAATTTTAAAAAAATTGATGAAATTTTATGTATATTTAGATATATTAGACGGAAGAGTTACTATATATATGTGTGTGTGCGCGCGCGTGCGTGTGTGCGTGCATGCACACATTGTGTGAGTGGTGAGTATATGTACTTTTTTTTTACTGTAGAATATATAATTTTTATACTGATCAAAATAAAACTTCTTTGTAGGAAATAATGATTGAAGTGGTAGACAATCCATCAAATGCTGTTGAATGGGCACTAGCAGAAATGATAAATCAGCCTGAGTTGCTTCAAAAAGCCACAGAAGAACTAGACAACATAGTTGGAAAAAACAGGCTGGTCCAAGAATCAGATATTCCTAAGCTCAACTTTGTGAAGGCATGTGCGAGAGAAGCTTTTCGCCTCCATCCCATGGTGGCTTTCAATGTTCCCCATGTCTCCACGAGTGACACAATGGTTGGAAATTACACGATACCAAAGGGTAGTCACGTATTGCTAAGCAGAATTGGTCTCGGGAGAAACCCAAAAGTTTGGAGTGAACCCCACAAGTTCAAACCAGAACGCCATCTCAAGAATATTGATGATGGGTCATATGATAATGTAGTTTTGACAGAGCCAGAACTGAGGTTCATATCATTTAGCACAGGAAGGCGTAGTTGTCCTGGTGTGATGCTTGGCACCACAATGACTGTAATGTTGTTGGCTAGATTGCTCCATGGCTTCACTTGGACTTCACCTCCCAATGTATCAAGCATCGATCTTGCTGAGTCCAAAGGGGATATGCTCCTTGCTGAGCCACTTGTGGCAGTAGCAAAGCCAAGATTAGCAGCAGAATTGTACAAGGCAGGCAATTAATCTTGTATTATATATGAAGCAATGATATTCAGTAGGCGAATAATGGATCACCAAATAAAAGAGTGATGTCTAATTAATTAAAAATAAAAATCGGAACCATCTATTGTGAAGAAGGGGATCAAATTGTATTTTAGTTGACTTCTAGTGATAATATGCTCAATATATATTAGAAATGTATTTGAATTTTTCTTTTGATTATTAAAAGCATCAAAGCTAATGTATATGTTGCATATGCATATAGAAATAAAAAAAATTAAATAGCTTTTTTTTACAACTATATTAATTTAACTTACGTTCTGTGCATCATACGGTTAATGAAATTGATAGTAATTAGTTTTTTTTTTGTTACCATGGCATTGGCGGGAGTATCCTCCGGCTACTAGTTGCCAGTCAGACCAACGGACGTTGGTTGATAGTAATTAGTTTAACTTCTCTAATAACTTCACTATTTACTTATTGTTATTAATATTTATTTATTTAATATTTATTTGTTAAGTAATTAGAATAAATAAAGGATTTATTGTTACTTTTATATTTATTTAGTTTTAATTATTAAAATTGAAATATATATGGTATATATATAGGGAGTGTATGAATGGTTAGAATTAAAAGTTATTTAATGATCACATAACCACTTAATGGTTAGAATTAAAAGTTATTTAATGGTTAGAATTTGAACTCATAACCTCCTACTAAGAGCCCTAGCTATCATACATGCATGAACTCATATATTTGACTTTTTACTTGTAGAATACATGTAGAATCTGTTTGGTTTCTATTTTTATTTTTTACTCAAAGTACTAACTTGTTTTTAATTACTCTATTTCTTGTATTAAAAATTTGTCAAAAATAGTGAAAAGAATAAAAAATGTTGTCCATTAATATGCATATATTTTGTGGGTATAATCCAATTGAAATATATGAAAGTGTGGTCCTTGTTTAAGGATTCGTTTATATTTTTCTAATTTGATGCAAAACAATGAGTTTCACGTGATCGAAATACATCTTTCTTTTTGGTCGTTGGCAATACATTTTTTTTGTCAATGATGAGATATATTGAAAAAGGCCGAAGCCTAAACATTACACAGAAGGGACACTGAATACATAGACCCAGAACAGATATGTTATAGCTAACCCATACACATTAAACCCAAACTATGTTCTGGATGAGCCTATACAGTTCCCAACTGCCCAACTAACAGCGAAGGAAAACAACGAACAAAAACAACCAAACAAACAGAAAAGAAAAAGGAAAACACAGAGACACAGCCTAACAAATTAGCCTAGCACACCACCGACATAAAAAGGATATTCTTGAGAGGGGTGGGTTTGACCCATTTGGGGCACCCAGAACCTTCAGTCTCATCAAAGTTGCTCATATGTCAGAGGGTGGGGGTGCTGCGACGAGATGCACGACGGCGCAAAAAAGCATTGAGGAGAAAACCTGAAAAACAGAAAAACCCAAACAACAAACAACACCACAAACCAACCCAAACACCACCTCCAGCAGATATAGACCCACGAACGCCGATAGCTCTGTCAACAAACCCAACAACACATCCTACTCGTCGGTGCTTGCAGACACAGCCGGATCCTCTAAGCTGGAAGGAGACGTTAGCTCACTCCAAACGAGGGAGGGACACGTCCAAACCCAAGCTAAGTGAGGCGCCTCCAACCGTAGCAACAGAGACACCCGAACAGCAACAACACCACCAAAACAAGCAGCGGCGGCGGTGACGGAGGCAACACGCGATGGCGGCTCAAGTGGAAGGGGAAGGAGGATCACACCCAGAAACAACAAAAAGAGAAAGGAAAGCGAAAGGAAAAAGAAAAACGAAAACGGGGACGAGGTCGGGGCCCGCGTGCATGGTGCCAAAAGGCCACCGGCGCTGCAGCCCCATCACTGCTCGGCGCGGCACAAAGGTGAAAGGGAGTAAAGGAAGAGGCGTGCGGCGCTAGGGTTTTTTTATCCCATTCCTGAGAGAGTACTCCTCTCATTGGCAATACATCTTATTGGACTTCTTTGCTTGCTATAATTTTAGGCTTTACGATTTTAAAGCCTTATATATATCATTGAATTGTTCAAAAGCCCAGGAAACCCAAACTGCCCTAATTCGTTCCTGAAACCATGGCCCTATAATTGATAAACAAGCCCACATCTTGGTGGATAAACAAGCTGATGGATGAAATATGGCTGATGCTCCTTGCACCCACATTACTTGATCCTTGCACCAACACTGGAATTTTTTTTAAAAATAAAATGACAGAAATATCCCTTCATGCAAATCTCCTTCCCCCACCCCCTTCTCCCCCCTATTCCTCCTCTGCACATAGAATGTACAGAACCACTCCCTCCCCATTGAGGGAAATAGGAATCAGATGTGTGTGCCTTGCCTTTTCCAAAAACTCTTGAGACACTTTTTGGTTGTGATCTCCACTTATTTGCACTTGTTTTAGAAAGACAAATAAATGACAATTATGTGTTGTGGATCTTCTCATAATTTGTGGCATTCTTCCCCTTTGGATGAAAAAAAGAATGAGAAAGGCTTCGTTGATGGAAAATTGTCAGAACCAGCTATTCCTAGAGCGCACTTTGTTCTCAAAGAAAGCAACAGTGATACTACATCCACCTAGTTACCACGTCACTTCCACAAGTCGATATTTTCAATGGTTGATACAAAAGGGATTCTATCCTCAATTTTGGATTGGGTGAATAACTTTTCTGAATTGGGATACAATGGTTGATACAAAGGAATCCTATCCTCAATTTTGGAGCCTTCTAAAGTTCCCCTATTTGATATGTTTTGCTGATAAATATCTGCAATTTGTTTTTTGACTTATGCATTGCAGAAGGTATGCAGAAGGTAATGTGTTGTGATGAGAAGCTGCAAAAGGTTGTGAAGGTTACTGTTATGGACACCGTAATTCCGGAACACATTTTTTGGTTGAATAACGAGTTACGGAAATTCAACTTCCGGTATTCATATTTTGAGTTCCGGAACTTGCATTTCCAGAAGGTCAAAAAATCACCAAAAAAAAAAGCTAGCGATTTAATTGACAACGGTGATCTTTGCGATGGCTCTCTTCCCTGTTTTAGACCTTGGAGATGGCGGTGGGATGGTTGGATTATTAAGGTATTGAGGGACAAGAGGGAAGAGAGTTGGGAGAATAAAAAAGGGGGGGGGGGGGGGGGGGAGTACTTCTCACTTCTGTGCGCAGAGGAGGAATAGGGGGAAGAAGGGGTGGGGGGAAGGAGATTTGGAGGGAGGGATATTTCTGCCATTTCACTTTAAAAAAGTCCTAGTGTGGGTGCAAGGAGCATCAGCCATGAAATGTTGAACATTGAAATAGCATGTATTTGCCTAAGGAAACATGATACTACTACTTTTGCATCGATCGATCAAGACCAAAAAAGAATGTCCACGGATATCACCGCAGCTGCTGCCCAGAAAGATCATATATATCCGCGAAAGAGACGACTCAGATACCAATGGAGCATCAAGAGATCGATGATGCAATTCATTTGGAGAAAGAGGGAGGACTAAACAAGAAGCAAGCAATCCTGCAAGGGAACATATATATATGAATCAAAATGGTGGTATAAGAGGCCTTAATACTGAGTCTAAACTATACAATCTGGTCAGCATTCTTCTTTGCTCACTCAATCTAATGGACAAGATCAGAGATACTTCTCTGATGAAAGATGCTTTACATCCATTGTGTGGAATAAAGATAGAAGAGATGAGGTATACAGTCATACCGACCAAAGTCAAGACAATCTATCTTAACAATTTATTTATTAATTTTCTTCTTGTTTGAACTGGAATTCTCATATTTCTCCTTACTTGCACTCACACAGTATATGTTTTGCTTTCTTTTTTCAAAGGGGTGGTCAAAGATAGAATTCCTTTTGTATTTTTTTTTATCAAAAGAATGTTACTTTTGTTCTTGATGTATTTTATGTCATGGAAATGGTTCTTTCTTGCACATTTCTTTCGTTGACATTGTATTAGTATTAGTTTGTGGTTTATCAGAATAAAACATAGGAAATAGTACGTGTACCTAATCATTCATTAATCTATTTTTCTCTCTGCCAATCCCTCATGTGTTTATTTTGCTTGGTGAAAAGCCGAGGGAAGATTCTGCGGTACGGTCAGCAACATTTACATTTACATTTGTGTTATAATTACTCTATGATTGCATAGTGATCGGTAACTACCTGGAACAAAATAGATACTATATATATGTGTATAGTTCCTTTGATATGCTTCTTGTTGAGCCGCTTTTGACTTGTAACGATAAATTAAGTGAAGATTTACAAGTAAAATATTAATTTTATTACTTGTATATACAAAGTAAGAAATAGAGAAATGTATTTGGATTTTAATATTTATTATAGCAACTGAGATTGTGATGGGATGATGAGCAAAATGTTGAAATTGAAAGTAAAAAAAAGAAGAAGACGGGATAGTCGTTATAAGTTTTTTTATGAAAGGCAAAAATAAGTTTATTCATAGAAGGTACCAAAACCCGAAAATACCCAAAAAAAAACCAAAAGTTTCGAAAGAAAAAAACCCAAAAGCAACACTTAGTACCAATTTTGACCAAACAAAAAAAACACTTAGTACCAATAACAAACCAAAGGCGACAATAGTACAAGATGAATAACCAATGCAGTAACATATGGTTTGTTGATTGCACGGTGTGCACCAAAGTGACAATCACACCCTGCTAGCTGTCACCTCCTCCTTCACCCCAACAACAAATAGACCATTGAAAAGCCAATTTATTAAATTAACATAATAATGTAAGCAAGCCAATTAAACTCGATCTTCAAAATCAGATAAACCCAAAACTTTGGGCTCCTCAGCTTTTGCTCTATTACAGAACAGGATCTCTCAGCAACAGCAAGGTCGACAATCACGCACCAATTCTCGACACAATTGCAGCTTAATATTCCATAATTAATTCATCTTTAACTAGCAGCAAACCTGTGAACACTATGTAGTGAATAATTAATTAATATATAATGAAAGTATTAAAACTAGATTTAAAAAACTTATTTTTTTCTCCTAATAATTAGTAACCTGTATAAAAACATATTTTTTTTTTGAAAAAAGCCAAATTGAATTAACAGGACAAAAAACACAAGAAGTACCCGGATCACGAACAATACAAAAATGTACGTGAATGAACCCCCAACACATTACAAAACAGAACATCTCCCCCCTCCACAACAACAAAAGCTCCCAAGCCATTACGGACCTAACACTGTAAGAAAGAGAATAAATTAAGTATTTCTCCAGTAATTTATATGGTCTCAAAAGGGTCCTTCATGCTAGAAAATCCCCAGTAATCCATCAGTCTCAAGGGAGCTTCAAAAAGCCTTTCCCCAGTAACCTACATGGTCTCAAAGGGATTCTAATATTTGTATAAAAACAAATATTACAACTAGTTAATTAATCTTATATACATATATATGAAACAACAATTAATTAATATTCAGTTAAACAAGGCGAACAATGAACCACCCACCAAATAAACGTGCTGTTATTGCTGGAATGGTACAAGATAGTGAGTGTCATGACTCGCAGTGATATTGCAGGAATGGTACTGCACCTGGAATACAGTGGCATGTGACTTATGCGCAGAGTAGCGGGGCCAGTACCCACATTATTTTTAGGGAATTGGTAAATACACCCCAGTTTTTTGCTATACACTCCACATTTATTCAGGAAATTACTATTATACCCTCATTGTTTGGGTTTTTTTTTCTTCTGATTTTGCTTCTTTTCCGAAACTGGCCATACACCCCCAGTTTCCGGAATACAGATTTGCATTCCGGAAACTGGAGTTTCCGGAATGTAAATTTTTCCTGGAGTTTCCGGAATACAAATTTGCATTCCGGAAACTCCAGTTTCCGGAATATAAATTTTTCCTGGAGTTTCCGGAATGCAAAAATACATTCCGGAAACTAGATTTTCCTGGAGTTTCCGGAATGTAAATTTTTCTGGAGTTTCCGGAATGCAAATTTTTCCTGGAGTTTCCGGAATGCAAAAATGCATTCCGGAAACTAAGTTTCCGGTAACAACACGAAATTGAAAAAAAAAAAAACAAATCAACGAGGATATAATGGTATTTTCCTTTTTAAATATGGAGTATATGTCCAAAAAAATTGGTGTATTTACCAATTCCCTTATTTTTATCAATTTGGAAAAAGTCTTATATGATAGAAGACCTTTATTAGGATGTCTTTTTTTTTTGGTCAAACTTTATTAGGATGTCTTTAATTGCAGGCCTTTTCTGGTCGTTGGGCCTTGGGTTTGTATTGAAGTAATAAGAATGTTGTGATGAGTTCAATAAACTCCCACTAACCTCACGTACTAATTTACTTTCGTTAGAAAAACCCCAAATGCCTATAACAAAAGTCACCCCGGGTGTGAAAATCTCAGTATTAGACTGAAACATATTGATGACACGGCAGAACCGTTCACACCATGTGGAAAAAAACCACACACGCCAGGAGTGAAACTCTCAGTATTAGACTGAAAATCATTCACACGCATGCACCTGTATTATCTACGACTACGTGATTTGGCACTCTCATTAACCACAGAGCAAATATCACACCACCACTAACCATATAATATGTCTCACCTTACAGAAACCATGTACTAAATGATTACGCACCCTCCTGACCAAAAAAAAATGATTAAGCACCCTCAAAATGTAAAACAACCGAGACACCTAACCAAGAATAGACCGTTGCCCTTGATAAGAGAAATGGCAAAGTGACATGATGAGTTTCAATATTCTTAGGTGACAAAAACCCTAAAAAAAAAAAGAAGAAGAAGAAGAAGAAGAAATAAGACATATGTAAAGGTCTCTATCTAGTTTTTTTTTTTGTTTTTTAATTAAAAAATATCATCTTATATTTACTATATTTTCATTTCAAAGATTTATATAAAAAACTGTAAAATAATTGTTTTTTACACATTTTAAAACATAATTCTCACTTTAAAAGAGTTAAATTCAAGATAAATATGTTCCTAGCACATATATAGCCCAATTGAAAATACGCGCAATACTAGGGAAATTGAAATTAGATAGGGACCATATCTTTCAGGCGAAACTGTCGTGCTCTTTTAAGGAATCACGTAATGTTTTTTTCGTGGTGCTCTTTTAAGGAATCGTCTAATATTTTTCTTCCACGCCAACAATGAGTTTTGTAATCCTCACGTGACGAAAGAAGAAGAACAATGTTTGTAAGTTGCATTTGCAGACTCCTTAAACCATCTTTGTCGAAAAATAGGTATCCATCCCCATTCTTGTCGGGGTCGGGTTTTCGACATGCCGCTGAACATTTTATTTTTAAGAAAGACTCAAAAAATGTTTTTTTAAATCTAGTACTCCGAAGTGTGAGAGAAATCAGGTAATAATCTGCAACAGATGTGAATGGATTTGTTTCAAATATGGGCAAATCCCATAATCAATCTGGCTCAAGATTAGGTTCTTGTAATATTCATTGTAGTTGTTTATCAAAAAAAAAAAATTCATTGTAGTCACCACTAAGATCGACATGCCGCTGAGCATTTAGAAATATATCTGGACTAGGAATAGTGCTCAAAGGCCCAAGTTTCCAATTCTTAAAATCATGAAGTTGACTAATTAACGGCAAAACAAAAAAAAGTTTCCTGATTATATAGGGCTACTTTGTTTCTGTTTTTCTTTCCTTTTTTATTTCCTATTTTTACTTTTAAATATTACAAATGAAATATATGTGGTTTATAATCTTTGTTGCGAAAGTGTGATGCTCTCATTCAATGAATCATATACTTAATTTTTTCTTCCACATAAAACAATAATAAGTTTGGTACGTGTGACAAGGTAAGAACATAACACGTAAACCTTTTCTTCTTTTCTTCTTCTTATATCCATAATAAGTAAAATTACAAAAACATATAACACGTTTAGATTTAACTAGTAAGTGTATATAATATTATCTTTTGAAATATAAAAGATCAAATTAAAACATATTTAAAATATAAATTTAAATGATAAAAATTGTTTTGACAATAACAAAAAATAAATTAAAATATAAAATTTACACATGTTTGAAATTTTTAATTTCAGGAAATCTCAAAATTTAGTATAATTTGTAGAAAATTATTTTAATGATGTATTTTTAAATATCTTGTTACGAAGAAATATAAGGATTGATCAACTAAATTAAAAAAATAAGGATAAATTTTGATTGAATAACTAATTCAATAAGACAGTAATATTGATTTAATATAATATGATTTAATAAGATAGAAATTCAGAATACAAGTCACAATATGTAGTACGGATAGAAGTTGTTATTTTATATAAAAGGGGAGAAATCGTGCTGAGGTTATCCCACTATATATATATCTAAACTAACTTTATTATCTAGATGGTTATATATTATTGCCTTCAAATTTTTTCATTATTATATAATTACCTAAAGTTAAGTTATTAAAAGAATTTTACCATCACAGTCGTTATACAAAAATTTCTCATCCAAAAAAAAAAAGTCGTTATACAAAAAGTTGCGCTAGCTTTTTTTTTTTTAAAAAAAAGTTGCACTAGTTTAATAATATGCAACTAACACATTGTTATGTATAATATTTGAACACATTTTTATATGCCGCTAACAATCATGGATTACGATCCACACTCACAGAACCGGAGTTGAACATTCGATTGGGATGCAAGTCTTGCCCTTTGGTTTATCAACTATAAATAGACTATCAGGTCTCAACTTCTAAGCCATGACCATACATACATATCATACATACATACTCTACCACTTCATAAATTTTGAAGTTATGGACTATCATATTGTCCTTCGTTTTCTCTATTCATATTTTCCATATTCCTCCTTTAATATTTCCTTATTTATTGCGACTTTTGGCTTTATGATTATCAAAGCCTTGAGATATCACTCAAGTGTGAAGTCCAAAAACCCCAAACTGCCCCCGGGTCCCAAACCATGGCCAATAGTTGGTAATCTTCCTGAAATGCTTGCAAACAAGCCTGTATTTCAGTGGATACACAAAATTATGAAAGAAATGAACACAGAAATAGCATGCATCCGCCTAGGAAATGTCCATGTAATCCCTGTGACTTGCCCCACCATTGCTCTTGAATTCTTGAGAAAACATGATGCTGTTTTTGCATCAAGACCCATAACCATGGCCTCCCATATTATCAGCGACGGTTATTTGACCGCAGCTGTTACACCCTTTGGGGAGCAATGGAAGAAAATGAAGAAAATCTTTGTCAACGATTTGCTCTCTCCCCACAAGCATCAATGGCTTCAAGACAAAAGGAATGAAGAAGCCAATAACCTTTTGTTTTATGTCTACAACAAATGTAACAACAATGTGAATGATGGTGGCCTTGTGAATGTTAGGATTGCCGCACACCATTATTGTGGTAATGTGTTTAGAAAACTGATGTTCAATACAAGGTACAATTTTTTGTTCTTTTCATTGTAGCTAAATCTAAGTATAACTTGTGCACTGATTTAGTTTCTTTCTTTTAATAATATTTTTTGTTTAACCAAAAAAAAACACAAGGTACTTCGGACAAGGTCGAAAGGATGGAGGGCCTGGTTTTGAGGAAGCAGAACATGTAGATGCAGCTTTCATGTTGCTTAGGCACATTTTTGCCTTCTCTCTATCTGATTACATACCATGGTTGAGGGGGCTTGACTTGGATGGCCACGAGAGCAAGGTGAAAAATGCAATGAGAACAATGGAGAAGTATCATGATCCCATCATTGAAGAGAGAATCAAGCAGTGGAGTGATGGATCACAGACCATTGAAGAGGACTTGTTGGATGTGATGATCACACTGAAAGGTGTCAATAATAACCCATTATTGACATTGAAGGAAATCAAGGCGCAAGTTATTGTAATACTTCACTTCTATCCTTTTATTTATCTCTGGCATACATGATCATAATCATAGTAAAACTTTTGTTTTGTTTGTGTGTGTGTAGAATTTCATGCCTGCAATCGTGGACAATCCATCAAATGCTGTTGAATGGACACTGGCAGAAATGATAAATCAACCCGAGTTGCTTCAACAAGCCACAGAAGAGTTGGACAATGTAGTTGGAAAAAATAGGCTGGTCCAAGAATCAGATATTCCTAAGCTCAACTTTGTGAAGGCTTGTGTAAGAGAAGCTTTTCGCCTCCATCCTGTAGCAGCTTTCAATATACCCCATGTCTCCATGAGTGACACTATGGTTGGAAATTACACGATACCAAAGGGTAGTCACGTATTGCTAAGCAGAATTGGTCTCGGGAGGAACCCAAAAGTTTGGAGTGAACCCCATAAGTTCAAACCAGAACGCCATCTCAAGAATATTGATGATGGGTCATATGATAATGTAGTTTTGACAGAGCCAGAATTGAGGTTCATATCATTTAGCACAGGAAGGCGTAGTTGTCCTGGTGTGATGCTTGGCACCACAATGACTGTAATGTTGTTGGCTAGATTGCTCCATGGCTTCACTTGGACTTCACCTCCCAATGTATCAAGCATCGATCTTGCTGAGTCCAAAGGGGATATGCTCCTTGCTGAACCACTTGTGGCAGTAGCAAAGCCAAGATTAGCAGCAGAACTGTACAACTTATAAATAAAGTGAGAACTTTGGAGGACAATTAATCTTGTATTATATATGACGCACTAATATTCAGTTAAATAAGGTGAATAATGAATCACCAAAGAAAAGAGTGATGTGTGAATCGGGTTGGCATTTGCCTTGAGTTTTAGGATGCTGTGTTAGCTCTTTCTGCGGACAAGACAAGGCATCTTTCAGCTCTATCCATCTTTCTTTTTTTACATTCATAACAATAGGATGAGTAGGAACAACTTTGTCACTTTTAGCATTTTTGGTGCTGTTCGGTTTGTACAAGGGGGAGGGTGTATTATATATATAGCTGTTTTGTTTCATTTATCAGTTATATATGGTTCTGCAATTTCTTCTAGGCTGTATTTCTTCCTAAACTTGACACTTCTTGTGCTCTAGTTTAGTCATCAATGATACCTTTGATTTATATCTTACTTAAAATATGAAGTTATCAGCATCTTCTACGTTCCTTGAAACAATTGATGCCTAAGGGGGGAGAATTCGCAAAAGTTAGGATCATGTTTCCTCAAGAATTGGCAAAGCAATGGTGGGGCAAGTCACGGGGACTACATAGACACAATTCCTAGGCAAATACATGCTACTGTTATGAATGTTGCTACATAGGCACCATCTTGTGTATCCACCAAGATGTGGGCTTGTTTTTCCATGGCTTTGGGAACGAATTAGGGCAGGGGATTTGGTAAATACACCCCGAAAAATTAGCCATACACCCCACATTAATGTTAAAATTTCAAAAATACCCTCAAATTTCGCGTATATTCCGGAAACTCCAGTTTCCGGAATGCAATCTTGTATTCCGGAAACTGGAGTTTCCGAAATATAAAATTGCATTCCGGAAACTCCAGTTTCCGGAATACAAATATGGAGTTTCCGGAATACAAATTGTATGCAGACTGGAGTTTCCGGAATGCAATTTTGTATTCCGTAAAGTTTTCGGAATATAAATTTTACTGGAGTTTCCGGAATGTAAATTTACATTCCGGAAACTGATTTTTTCTGGAGTTTCCGGAACAAACACACTTTTTGGTATTGGAAACTTGTGTTTCCGGGAAGTTTGAAGAGTGCTTGCGTACGGACGGGTGGGGGTGTGTCGGTTGACAGAGGAAAGGGAGAAAGGGTAAGGTAGTAATTTAACATTTAAAGTGGGGTGGATGGATAAAAATGAAAGGTGTATTTATCAATTCCCTTAGGCAGTTTGGGTTTCCTGGGCTTTTGAACAATTCAATGATCTATGTAAGGCTCTAAAATCCTAAAGCCCAAAATAATAGCAAGCAAAGAAGTCCAAAAAGATGTTACCAACGACCAAAACAAAATTTTGACAAAAAAAAACGACAAAAAAGAAGATGTATTGCCTTTCTTGTCACGCGAAACTCATTGTCTTGCCTCACATTTGAAAAATAGAAACGATTTCTTCAACAAGGACCACGTTTTCAGATAAAAGATATACCATTGACAAAAAAAAAAAAAGATATACCACATATTTCAATTGGATTATACACACAAAATATATGCATATTGGACAACATTTTTTATTCTTTTCACTATTTTTAATACAAAAAATAGAGTACAAATAAGTTAGTATTTTAAGTAAAAAATAAAAATAGAAACTAAACAGATTCTACATGTATTCTACAATTAAAAAGTCGAATATATGAGTTCATGTGATAGGGCTCTTATTAGGAGATTATGGGTTCAAACTCCCCTACTAACATATCATATTAATTATTAACATTTGCATATTTAAAAAAAATAAATGGCTAAGATTAAATCATAAAATCATGTGACATTTTTACGTAGTCACATGATCATTAAATAACTTTTAATTCTAACCATCCATACACCCACTATATATATATACCATTTTTTTTGAATTACATATACCATATATATTTCAATTTTAATAATGCGATGTATCTTCCAAAATCTCTATCTTTGCTTGGAGATTATTGCAAAACCGGCTACCAACTAAAGATTTACTTCTGCAAAGATCAGGTGTCTTTAGCAATCAAATTGATGGTACATGCGTTCTTTGTTCTACGGATGCTGAATGTAGTGATCACTTGTTCTTTAACTGTAATATTTCTTACCAAGTGTGGTCGGTGGTCAATTCTTGGACAGGGGCGGTTGGTCCTATGCATAATTGTGGGATCAATCATTTTTTGCATTTTGCAGGTTGGCAGAACGGAAAAAGAAACCGCAAAAGAAGGCACGTCATTTGGATGGCTGTTGTGTGGGTCTTATGGAAGACTCAAAATAACACTATTTTCAAAGATGGAATTGTTGACTTAGTTGATATGGTGGCTAACATTAAAAATCTGTCTTGGAACTGGTTTGTTAATAGGAGGGGAAAAATAGGGGAATCTTATATATATTCTGATCGGTGTACTAATCCGATGGGATGTATATGATGGGGCATGTTGTTTTTCATAATGTTTCTTTTATAAAAAAAAATATCCTTTTGAGACTGATGGGTTACTGGGAAAATGCTCTCCATTTGATCAAGTCCCTTTGAGACCATGTAGGCTACTGGGGAAATACTATTTTTGGTATTCATTTGAGACTGATGGGTTACTGGAAAAATCTTGGCAGGGTTGGTACCCCTTTGAGATCATATAGGTTACTGGGGTATTTCCTTTTTAAAAAAATTGACACTATGGTCACTTTCTGGGCTGTAGGTTTGGTTGGGTTATATTTTTGTAATATGTATGGTTGGAAGTTGGATTGGACACACCTTATGCTTCCAGTCCCATTTTAATACAATTTGATTTATAAAAAAAAATTCAATTTTAATAATTAAAACTAAATAAATATAAAAGTAACAATAAATCCTTTATTTATTCCAATTACTTAAAATGCATATTGGATTTAATTTCTTAAAGTGATCAATTTACTTTAAAATGCGTGAGTTTTAGTAACGTATTTCATTTTTTATGCAAATCTTTGAAAATATTAAATACGGTAAAAAGACGGTGCCATTTTTATGATTGACAGTTTAAACAGAAAATGAAAATGGTAAATTATACTCTTCTTCTTTAAAAGCTAGCTTGAATTACAATATGTTAAAATATACTCCTCTTTTTAGAAGCACGTACGTGTATACTTACATTTTAATAAGAGTGAATCTTTTAATTATGGTGGCGAATGACTTTAAACGATCATTACAGGAATTTTTTTCTTTCTTTACAACTTTCTTTTTTTTTTGATAAACTTCTTTACAACTTTCAATATCACGGATAACTAATTCTTAATTAACACTTTACTATTGATTTTATGACTTTAGAAGATAAAATAAAGTTTTAAGTACATTTTTTATATATCCACTTTAGATCTTTAGCTAAAATCTTTATTTTTACTTTTATTATTTCATAGTTAATAGTAAAGGTTCAAAACTATATGTTAATAATAGTGAGAATAAAAAATATAGAAAAAATTTGCATGCAAAAAAAAACTTGATTATATTAAAATAGACTAAAGTGTCCCACATTTACTTTTCAAGAAAAGAGAAGGTAAATTTTAACATAACATCGAGAAAAATAAAGTATAATTCAAGCTTCCATCTCAATATATAGACAAGAGTATAATTTACCATAAAAAACCAAATGAACCCTTACATGTATTGTTGTTTTTGTTCTGTCACGTGAACATTACAAAACTCATTGTTTATATATATGTGGATGAGAAAAATATCTACTAGATGATATCATATATGAGCGCCATACTTTCACATAAATGATATACCACATATTTCAAATGGACTATATGCAAACAACGTATGCATATTTATTTTAACTACTTTTTTTTTGTCCAAATTTAATTTAACTACTTAAAAAGAGCGATTAACTAAAATACAACGATTTCATGTTAGGAAGTGATTTGGGGGTTTTTCGTGTATTGGGTTCTCTATAGTGTTCTAGCTAGCTACTGTTTTTTTTCTTCCTTTTTCCCTCTGTTTAGCGTTTTTCTATCAAAAAAAGATACAACAATTTCATTTGTTCCAAATTTCGGTCTCTTGGCAACACAAAGGGTTAGTCCCTTACATGACTCCACGTTAGCAAGTTATACCAACAAGTCATGTCAACAACACAACCACATTTGTGACTATGTCAACAAATTCACTAATTATTATATGTTAACGAATGGATCAAAATTATACATTTTGCCCATTTTGAAAAAAATGCATAAATCAGAATCGAACAATTAATAATATGTTGAATAAAATCCCCCAATCACCATACTATGAACAAAAAATGCAATTTAAGCCTATAATAAATTAAAGAATTAATGCACTCAACTCATGATCATATATATCATTCCTCAATACTTGCTTCTTTAATTAATCCCATTGCCAATACCAAGTCATGGAACTTGCTCTTATCTCTCTACCCATCAACCGACTATTAGCGAGATTTTGGTGTCTCATGCTCATACTACGTACTTGGCTTTACACCCTTCACCAAATTAACTCCTCGAACACTTGCAACCCAAGAAACGACCCACTATACTACTCCCTCCAGGCCCCAAACCATGGCCTATAGTTGGCAACCTCCCTGAAATGCTTGCAAACAAGCCTAATACATTCAGATGGATACAAAATCTAATGAACAATCTCGACACAGAAATTGCATGCATCCGTTTGGGTAACAACATTCATGTCATCCCAGTGACAAGCCCTGAAATTGCACGTGAATTCTTGATAAAACATGACACAGTTTTTGCATCAAGGCCCATGAATTGGTCCAGTGAGCACGTATCCGGTGGATATTTGACCACAGCTCTCGTGCCCTTTGGAGAACAATGGAAGAAAATGAAGAAAGTCATCAGCAACGACTTGCTCTCACCCCTCAAGCATCAATGGCTTCATGACAAGAGGGTGGAAGAAGCTGATAACCTTGTACGTTATGTTTATAACCAATGCAAAATTGGTGGTGGCCTTGTGAATGTGAAGGTTGCTGCGCAACACTATTTGTGGGAACGTGATTAGGAGGTTGGTTTTCAATAAAAAGTACTTCGGAAAGGGTAGTGAAGATGGAGGACCTGGCTTAGAGGAAGTGGAGCATGTACATGCACTTTTCACTGTGTTGAAGTACCTCTTTGCCTTTTCGATTTCTGATTACGTGTCATGCTTGAGGGGTCTTGACTTGGATGGTCACAAAAGGAACGTGAAGGAGGCTTGTAAAGTGGTGAGGAAATATCATGATCCCATCATTGAGGATAGAATTCAACAATGGAATAATGGAGATAAAACACGTGAACAACAAGATTTGCTTGATGTTCTCATCTCACTCAAGGATGCTCATAACAATGCACTGTTGACCGTAGACGAAACTAAGTCTCAAATCATGGTACGCTTTACTCTTTTTCCTATTTTTGGCATATTATTATATCACATATCACATTTATTATTTTTTTCTCTCGACGTAGACACCCACGTAGAAGTGTCTACCGGGAACAGAAGGTAGGACCAGGATTGTCTGCTGTAGCTATTTGCTGCTGTTCCTGCTGTTAGTGTAATGTTAGCCATTTGATTTGTTGAATCTACAATCACAGCTGTTGATTTACTTTATAAAAAAAAATAAAACAAAAAATGCAAATAGAGAGAGAATGAAAGAAGCTACAGCAGCAAATCCAAATCCCATAAGGTAGAGGGCAATTGCAGGGGCTTGGGCCCCAAGCCCCTCCCTCCCCTCAACTTTATTATTTTATATATAATATATACATATATATTAATATTATATTTTTATATTTTTATATTATAAACACACACATATTATATCATCTTATAATTAAATGTTATTGTCATTTAATTTGTTCATTGCTACACTCGATACTCAGATAAATAAGCTTAATTAGTAGTAGATTTTGTGAAAAATAGTAAAATTACTTACTTTTGATACAATTTTAGATCTAATTTTTTTTTACAAATCATTCAATTAGAAAAAAAATTATGAATCGACAATAAAACTTTATCTTAATAATATATTTAACCTCTCCCTTAACGAGTTTCTGGATAGTCCTCGGTGTCAACCAAACATTTCCCAAAGGAAAAACAGTAACACGTACGGTTGCACACTACTCATGAATGGAGAATGTCACAAAGTTGGTGGCGTTGTCCCATCATCATCAAAACACAAACCGACGCATATGATTTCATCTATATGTTGTCTTGATGTTGTTCAGTTCTTTTGAGAAAATTTGCTGAAAATACCTTCTGTGTCCTTAAGCATGCTATATATGTCCTTTGCTACACTACATATCGCTATACCCTACAGTTTTTTATATTGAAATTTCGTCTTGGCATGATATTTAAACAGCCTTTCTTTCTTGCGAAAATTTTTTTGAAATATAAACTTGTTCTATAATGCTATAAGATATGTATTTATTTTTCATTTAATATAAAATATAGTGATTTTAATAAATTAAAATTTAAAAAAATTCCTCATCAAGTAATCTTTTACCTATTTAATGGACACCCAACAGAGAAAATTCACGTTTAATTTCTATATAAGACAATTATATTATAACTGTGATGTTTTATCTAATAATTAAAGAGATGCATTTGATAATTATTTTTATTAAATTATCATTATTATTACATATTAGAACAATTGATTAAGTTATGTTTTTTGGTGAATTTATATTTTGCTAAATACTTTATAAGAAAATATTGTCACTATTTCAAATAAATCATTCTACAAACCTAGTCTGTAGAATTTTTTTTATTTGGTTACGTAAGGAAAACTATAGAATATGATTGAGTAGCTAAGCTATTAAAAAAATTGATAATTCTGGAAATAAATTTCCCAGGAAATGATGATTGCATCCATTGACAATCCATCGAATGCAGTGGAATGGGGACTCGCAGAGATGATAAATCAACCAGAGCTACTTGAAAAAGCCACTGAAGAATTGGACAGTGTGGATGGCAAGGGGAGGTTAGTGCAAGAACATGATTTTCCGAAGCTCAACTGTAGAATCGGTTGGCTCATCACTTGGTTGTTAGGATATGTCTTATGTTAGTTAGCTATGTGATATGTAATCTTATCCTATTTTCTGTTATTAGTTAGTTGGGGGAATCAATGTAACTGAATTGTAACAGATTGGGGGATTAGGTTCTCATATATAAGTTGTCATAGCTAGATAAAATCAGAACAGAGAGAGAGAACAGAATCGAGTTATTCGCTTGTATAGATTGCTAAGTGAGTGCAAGTGAGGTGTGTGACTTACCTGGAAAACTTCTTGTACTGGTTGTGATCTTAAGATAGTGGATGTGTGCTCGTCTCAGTGTGGACGTAGGAGAAAAGCTCCGAACCACGATAATTCTCTGTGTTCATCTTTCTTGATCCCTTATCTCTTAGTTTCATTCTTTTCGCTGTCATTCTTGATCAACTTGTGCGTCCAATATCTGCGTCCAATATCTGCGTCCAATACTTGCATTGGTCGCGTGCGTCCAATAACTTGTGTCTGACGCGTGCGTCCGATGTTTGAGAGTCTAGTGCGTGACTGATACTCTGCGTCCAGGGGTCGAATCATAACAAGTGGCATCTAGAGCCTGGTTCTGATCAACGTTTCCGCGATGGCCACCACGAAATTTGACATTGACAAATTCACTGGTGAGAACGATTTCAGCCTCTAGAGGATCAAGATGAATGCCCTTCTTGTTCATCAAGGTCTTGATGAAGCACTACAAGGAGCTGCGAAACTGCCAGCAACTTTGTCCGAAAAAGAAAAGAAAGATTTACTCAGCAAAGCCCATAGCACAATAATTCTATCACTTGGTGATGAGGTTCTCAGAGAAGTGGCTCAAGAAACGACTGCAGCTGCGGTTTGGTTGAAATTGGAGAGTCTTTACATGACCAAGTCATTAACCAACAAGCTGTATCTGAAGAAGAAGCTGCATCAGTTGAAGATGGAGGAAGGTGCTTCAATCAAAGAACATGTCTCTCAATTCACAAAGACAATTTTGGACTTGAAGAGCATTGATGTCAAGATTGATGTAGAAGACCAAGCTGTGATGCTGCTGTGCTCCCTTCCCCCATCTTATGAGAATCTGGTTGACACCATGTTGTTTGGAAGGGATACCCTCACTCTGGAAGAAGTCAAGGCAACTTTGAATTCTCGAGAGATGAAGAAAAAGATTACTGAGAATAAGAGTGATGGTGGAGATGCTGAAGGTCTGTTTGCTAGAGGGAGATCAGAGAAAAGGGAAGGAAGAGGAAAAGAGAAGCATAGATCAAAGTCAAAGAACAAGTTCAAGAAAACATGCTACCACTGTCACAAAGAGGGACATTTCAGAAAGAATTGTCCAGAAAGAAAGAAAAACAATGGCAAGCATTCCGATTCAGATGATATAGCAGTTGTAGTTGATGGCTATGAAAGTTCTGATGTTCTTTCAGTCACTGATGAAGCCTGCAGTGAGGAATGGATTCTAGATTCGGGTTGCTCATTTCACATGACCCCAAATCAAGAATGGTTTGATTCCTACTCGAAGATAGCTGCTGGAAAGGTCCTAATGGGAAACAATATTGCTTGTAAGGTGATTGGGACTGGAAATGTGAAGATCAAGTTAGCTGATGGATCAACAAAAACCCTGACAGAAGTAAGGCATGTTCCTGATTTGAAGAGAAATCTTATTTCTCTAGGCATGCTGGATCAAGCTGGTTGCTCTTTCAAAGGAGAAGGTGGAGTTTTGAAGATTACCAAAGGCTCACTGCAGATCATGAAAGGAGTAAGGAAGAACGGCCTGTATAGGCTGCAAGGTATGACTGTTTTAAACCCTGCTAGCCTAGTTTCAGTCTCTAAAACCTGCTCAACAAAATTATGGCATCATAGGCTAGCTCATATCAGTGAAAGGGGTTTAGAAGAACTGTATAAGCAAGGGTTGATAGGAAATAATGATTTTGAAAAATTAGATTTTTGTGAACACTGCATTTTTGGAAAACAGAAAAGGGTTAAGTTCAACACTGCCACACACACCACAAAGGGTATTGTTGATTATGTTCATTCTGACATTTGGGGACCATCAAGGGTTCCATCTCTTGGAGGAGCCAGATATTTCATAACTTTTATAGATGATTAGTCTAGAAAGGTATGAGTTTATTTGCTGAAACATAAGAATCAGGCATTCAAGTGTTTTAAGCAATGGAAGGCACTGGTGGAGAACCAAACTGGCAGGCAGGTGAAGGTCTTAAGAACAGATAATGGGCTCGAGTACCTGAGTGAAGAGTTCACTGATTTTTGCAAGGATCATGGCATTGCAAGACATAGAACTGTAAGGCTAACTCCTCAACAAAATGGTCTAGCAGAAAGGATGAATAGAACCATCTTGGAGAGGGTTAGATGTATGTTATCTAATGCAAACCTTGGCAGAAATTTCTGGGGGGAAGCAGTCCATACAGCATGTTACTTGATCAATAGATCACCATCTGCTGCAATCAGTTTTAAGACTCCTGAAGAACTATGGAATGGTAAGGCTCCAAGTTATGAAAATCTCAGAGTGTTTGGTTGCACTGCTTACATTCATGTCAATGAAGGTAAGCTTGAGCCAAGATCAAAGAAGGCCATTTTTCTGGGATACCCTGAAGGTGTGAAAGGTTACAAAGTTTGGCTAATTAGTCCAAATGGAGGAAAGGCAGTCATAAGCAGGGATGTTGTGTTTCAGGAAGATAAAATGCTTGGAAACAGTGAACGACAACCTGACCAAACTCAAACTTCCATTGAATCTGATCAGAGAGTTCAATTGGAGGTGGAGGGTTCTATTCTAGAAAATTCTGAAAGTGTATCACAGTCTGATACAGAAACCTGTCAACCTGAAGCATCCAGCTCACACTACAACCTTGTAAGAGATAGGGAAAGAAGACAGATCAGGGCACCTCAAAGGTTTGGTTATGCAGACTTAATTGCTTATGCTTTGAGTGTGGAGATTGATGATCAAAGTTCAGACCCGGGTAGTTACAAGGAAGCTATAACTGGAAATGACAAAGAAAAATGGGAAGCTGCCATGAAGGATGAAATTGATTCTTTGATGAAGAACAACACATGGGAACTAGTGGAAAGGCCTGCAAAGCAAAGGATTGTTGGCTGCAAATGGATTTTCAAGAGAAAACCAGAAGTTCCTGGAGTCGAGAAAGCCAGATACAAGGCAAGGCTTGTAGCTAGAGGTTTCACCCAAAGAGAAGGAGTGGACTTCAATGAAATCTTTTCTCCAGTGGTGAAACATACTAGCATAAGAGTAATACTATCTCTTGTTGCTGCGAAGGACTTAGAGCTTGAACAAATGGATGTTAAAACAGCATTTTTGCATGGTCAGCTGGATGAGAAGATTTATATGAATCAGCCAGAAGGATTTGAAGCAAGTGGTAAGGAACAAATGGTGTGTCTGCTGAAGAGATCTCTATATGGCCTCAAGCAATCACCAAGACAATGGTATCTCAGGTTTGATTCCTTTATTGTTTCAAATGGTTATAAAAGAAGTTCATATGATAGTTGTGTCTATTATAATAGAATTGAATCTGGTCAATTCATTTATCTTTTATTATATGTTGATGATATGTTAATTGCAAGTGCTGACTTAAGTGAGATTAACAAGCTTAAAAGTCTGTTAAGTTCAGAGTTCGAAATGAAAGACTTAGGTGCTGCAAAAAAGATCTTGGGCATGGAAATTGAAAGGAAGAGATCCCAGAGGTTACTCTTTCTGCATCAGACCAGCTACATTGAAAAGGTCCTGAAAAGGTTTAACATGCAAGATGCTAAGATTGTGACCACACCTATAGCTGGTCACTTCAAGCTATCTGTCAGCCAGTCACCTAACACTGATGAGGAACTTGAACACATGAGAAGCATTCCCTATTCCAATGCAACAGGAAGCCTTATGTATGCTATGGTGTGCTCAAGACCAGATTTAGCCTATGCTGCAAGCATGGTGAGTAGGTTCATGGGCAATCCAGGAAAGGAGCATTGGTTGGCAGTCAAGTGGATATTCAGGTATCTAAAAGGGACCAAATCTATAGGCTTAATTTTTGGCAAGACAAGGTCAGAAAATGGAAAGCTTGAAGGATTTGTGGATGCAGACTTTGCTGGTGATGTGGATAAAAGAAGGTCCTTGACAGGTTACTTGTTCACTTTGTATGGAAATGTGGTGAGTTGGAAAACAAATCTGCAATCGATTGTAGCTTTGTCAACTACTGAAGCTGAGTATATTGCTCTCACTGAAGCTATAAAGGAAGCAATATGGCTGAAGGGTTTCGTAAGTGAACTTGAAGGAGAGGAGGTTCCTGGCACTGTGTGGTGTGACAGCCAAAGTGCAGTGTGTCTTTCTAAGAACCAAGTGTTCCATGAAAGAACCAAACACATTGATGTAAGGCTACACTTTATAAGGGACATCATAGCTCAAGGATTGGTAGCAGTGAAGAAGGTTGCAGGAGAGGATAACCCTGCAGACATGCTTACAAAAGTAGTTCCTGGATCCAAGTTTGCTCACTGTCTGGACTTGGTGAACATTGGAGCTGCAAGGAAGTGAAGTCTCAGCTCGAGACTGAAGACATATCCAAGCTGCTGTGTTCTGAAGCAAGTGAAGATCCAAGGTGGAGATTTGTAGAATCGGTTGGCTCATCACTTGGTTGTTAGGATATGTCTTATGTTAGTTAGCTATGTGATATGTAATCTTATCCTATTTTCTGTTATTAGTTAGTTGAGGGAATCAATGTAACTGAATTGTAACAGATTGGGGGATTAGGTTCTCATATATAAGTTGTCATAGCTAGATAAAATCAGAACAGAGAGAGAGAACAGAATCGAGTTATTCGCTTGTATAGATTGCTAAGTGAGTGCAAGTGAGGTGTGTGACTTACCTGGAAAACTTCTTGTACTGGTTGTGATCTTAAGATAGTGGATGTGTGCTCGCCTCAGTGTGGACGTAGGAGAAAAGCTCCGAACCACGATAATTCTCTGTGTTCATCTTTCTTGATCCCTTATCTCTTAGTTTCATTCTTTTCGCTGTCATTCTTGATCAACTCGTGCGTCCAATATCTGCGTCCGATATCTGCGTCCAATACTTGCATTGGTCGCGTGCGTCCAATAACTTGTGTCTGACGCGTGCGTCCGATGTTTGAGAGTCTAGTGCGTGACTGATACTCTGCGTCCAGGGGTCGAATCAACATCAACTATGTGAAGGCTTGTGCTAGAGAAGCATTTCGCCTTCACCCCATTGTGGATTTTAACATTCCCCATGTCTCATTGGGAAACACATATGTTAATTGCCAATTACTTCATCCCAAAGGGTAGCCATGTTTTGTTAAGGAGACAAGGAATTGGCCAAAACCCAAGAGTTTGGAAAGAACCCCTCAAGTTCAAACCAGAACGACACCTTGTTAAGAGTAATGGGTCTGATTTGGTGTTGACAGATCCACGCTTAAGGACTTGATAACATTCAGCACTGGAAGGCGTGGGTGCCCAGGGCTCATGCTTGGAACAGCAATGACTGTTATGCTGTTTGCAAGGTTGTTGCATGGCTTCACTTGGAGTGTGCCACCCAACCAGAGTAGCATTGACCTCTCTGAATCTCAGAATGGTACCACCAAAGCTAAGCCACTTGTGGCATTCGCAAAGCCAAGGTTACCCCCAGAGGCTTATAAGTTCTAATTAAAAGGTTTTTATGTTATAGCATAAGAAGCCGCGACAATACAGTTTTTCAAAATATATCTTTTAGGGTGTGATAAAATCTAATTTTATTGTCGAATAAGAAATTGTAAACACCAAGTGAAGAAATTATTATAGATATACAAAGAATCATAAGAACTCTATTTTGTTCCAGGAAGTTGCCTATCACTATGCAATCGTGGTGTAATTATAGCACAAATGTAAATGTCGCTGACCGTATCATAGAATCTTCCCTCAGCTCTTCACCAATCAAAATAAACAGAGAGACTGGCAGAGAGAAAAATAGAAGAATGACCAAGTATACTTTTTCCTATGATTTATTATTATTCTTATAAACCACAAACTAATACAATGTAAAAGAAAGAAATGTGCAAGAAAGAACCATTTCCATGACATAAAATACTTCAAAGGTAAAACAAGAACAAAATTACATTATTTTGATTAAAAAAAAAAGGAACTATCTTTGACCACCCCTTTGAAAAAAGAAAGCAAAATATATACTGTGTGAGTGCAAGTAAGGAGAAATATGAAAATTCCAGTTCAAACAAGAAGAAAATTAAATAAATTGTTAAGATAGATTGTCTTGACTTTGATCGGTATGACTGTATACCTCATCTCTTCTATCTTTATTCCACGCAATGGATGTAAAGCATCTTTCATCAGAGAAGTATCTCTGACCTTCTCCATTAGATTGAGTGAGCAAAGAAGAATGCTGACCAGATTGTAGTTCAGTATTAAAGCTTCTTAGACCACCATTTTGATTCACATGTTCCCTTGCAGGATTGCTTCTTGTTTCAAGATTATGATGATTTGACATGCTAAGTCCTGTGATATCCACTTGCATGTCTTCACGGTTGGGATGACAATTCAGATCTATCTGTCCAGAACTTGACTCGCCCACCTCGGCTTGACCTTTGTTTAGTCCTCCCTCTTTCTCCAAATGACTTGCATCATCTCTTGATGCTCCATTGGTATCTGACTCGTCTCTTTCGCGAATATGATCTTTCTGGGTAGCGGCGGCAGCATCTGATTGGCGCTTCTTCTTCCGTAGCATAAGGGTTTTGAACCGGCGCTTCACGGTCATGCACACGTTGCAGGTGCATGTCGGCTTGTGTCTCCCCTTCCCACTTGGGGGCTGAATGCACACAATACAAGAGCAGCCGGGACGGTGTCTGGGATGTTTGGTGGTGGCTCCAGCTGATGACTCGGCATGGTCAACGAGATTTTCTCCTAAAACTGCTGCACTGGCAAGAGCATCTAGGCCAGAAGGCTCATGTTCTTGGATCAACTTGCTGTTTTCTACAATTCGTCGCTTCTTAAAATCTGGGAAACACCAAGAGCAGCCACACGGATTCAGGAATTATCATAATAACCATCAAGGACAAATAGAATACACAACAGTTGAATTCAATTAACTAAGATCAAAGGGAAGGCACAAATAAACAGCAAAGGAGGACTCATTTTGGTTTTGGAAGTGGAATTGGCAATTTGCACCACCAAAAGTAGCCACTATAGAAGTGGTGTGTAAAATGAAAGACTGCAACTTGCGTGTTAAATTACACATAAGGTAACGTGCTTTTGGGATCTAAGCACAGAATTTGACACATCAAGATAATGTTATGCATGCAAAACTTGAATGGATGTACCATGCATTACAAACATTCAATCAATTGTACAGCAAAAGTAACATCAACCACAACCAAATCTCAGCTTATCTAAAACACAGATACCAGGAAGGATCATACCTTTGTTGGTTTTAAGAAGATTTTCTAATTCCCTCGAACTCAGCTCCTCTGGTGCAGAACACGAAGACCTGTAGAAATCGTAAATCATTCGATCACTATCTGAATAAAGAGGTGGTCTAAATTCTAAAAAGTAGTACGAATAATAATGCAGCACCTGCTTGTATCCCAAACATTTTCAGAACAAGTCCACTTGGGAGGAAGAAGAGCATCAACTGGCAACTTCCGCCATTTAGTGCAGTCATCGCATTGAGCCCATTGTTCCTTCCCCCTGGATGAAATAGTTAACATATGCACAGCATAAGTTGAAAATTTAATCATCACATCAATATGACAAGTCCAAATGCTTTCATGAAGCATAAATAAGATTTAATGCCTAATTATGATATTAGTATCATTCTTATGACAACGGACATTGATCCAGGAAAATACTGAACTGTTGTCAGCTGTTTGAACAAATTTACAGGTAAGACCAGGTCATAAACAAGAAGTACCCAGTCCAGACTTTCTATTTGAACCAAATATAATGCCAAATATGCAAAAAGTTTGGACTCTTACCCAGATGAACAGGTGCTGAATATTGTTCTCTTTCCAAAAACTGGGGGTTCCTAAATGAAATGAAGCACAGACGTCGCATAGATTAGCCAGGTAACAGAAATTTGAACATTACGCCCCAAACCAAATCAGTCCATATTTAAACCTCTCAATAGCTAATGTACAAAATTACAATATGGATTGATTTGATATTGTCACACTTACATCATATTCTTCAATTACTTGGTCCTCAATTGTGAAAATGCTTGGTTTGACACTAGGCGGTGGACGAAGCAAGTCCTGCGCTTCTTCCCATGTAAGTCTCAACTCCATAGCATCTTCATTATCAATGAGCAACCTCTTACTTTTTGGCCCAATATTGCGAGTCCTCTTCTTCTCTAAAACTGAAATTTGTTGCTGCAGTGAATGATTGTTTGTCATCTCACCATTTTCAGTTTTAAGCAATCCAGCAACTCCAGTACCCAAATGCAGATGTTCTGGATGTCCATTTAAGTGAAGTTCGTCATTCCCTTTTGTCGAATGGAGAAGATCGGCATAATTACTTCCAGATGCCATATTCTCCGTTCCACCAGAAAAAGTGGTTCCCTTTGCCGAAACACCATTAGAATGTGTAGATGTAGAAGCATCCTGTTTAAACAAAAACTGTTTATCATTATCACCAGCAGAAGCAAAAATAAAGAGTCAAAGAAGAGGCCACGGATACTTAGATGGAAAAATCTGTGACAGAACCTGTGTATCTATAGAATTTGATGCCTTTCTGAAACCCATAACAAGTTTGCCCCCAGGATCTATCCGACTAAATGTTACTGCAAAAGAAATATCATATAAAACTTCAGATTTGCAAGACAATTTAGCCTCTCAACTAAGAATATCTGAAGTTTGACTCTACATAGTAATCAATAAATAATATACAACAGATTATTTCTATAAAGGCATGCACTCTTTCATTTGTCTTAAAATCGTGAGATAATAACTGTAACACAACCAGGTCCAGCACATCCAAGGGTTATATGTAATTATGGTTACGAATACAGAAACTATGTAAGGATGGGGGGGGTAAATGAAATTATACAAGGATTTATTACTGCAAAACACATGTATTTTTCATAAAGTTTGACATGGATAAGAATACAAGTGCAAAATTGTAATGGGATAAGTGTTGTAAGACTTGTTCTCTAGATCGATGCATACCAGTATCACCAGCACGTAATTGCATGGACTGTATGCAAGGGGTCACACCCTCCAATACATACATCCTACTGTTGTTATTAGGCCAAAATCTGAACTGAAACGTCCATTCATTCCCCTTCACATCTTGAATCCGCAAAGGAAGACCTTCAGATTGTGAAATAGCAGGAAAATAAGCCTGCAATTCATATGCCAGTTTGTAAGATGTCCAACAATTATAGGGTCAAGAGATTTCTCTTTAATATTGAAGAAAAGAAGAAAAAACTGCAGAAACAGTTCCAGACTCATGCAGAAAGAGATAACAAAGCAAACACTGAAAACAAGGAATCAGAGAAAATAAAACTCTAAGCATACCTCAGCACATGCTTTTGGGAGAACAAGACGACCAATCCGACCTGCATCACTGGCACTCAACACCTTCTCAAATAATGGCACTACAGTGGACTTCAAACTGTTATCATAACATTAAGGGAAACTGCTGATAAATCAACTTTATATTTTTACTATAGATGTTCAAGAAATCAAAACAAAAAATAAAATAAAATTATAAAAATATAAAGGATACTCCCCAGACAATCGCTCCAGCTCTTGATCAGTAATCCTGGGCCAGTATCTAGGAAGTAACTGATTCTTGCCCCTCCCTTCAGCAGGTGGCCGGGCGATACGTGATTGAGAAACTGTGCTTTTATCAATTTCCACATTCATGGTAAGCCCAGTCTTCAACGGTTTGGGCAATATAGGGCGAGATCTCGGCCCTTGATGAAAGGGAGGAGATGCTTTGCCCTCAAGTCTTCCTTCTACATTCTCTCCAACAGAAGCTGGGACAGAGTTGTTCCCTGATGGCTTTCCCAAATACATACTCAAAGATGGCTTTGCAGTTGATTCATGTATGTTTTTGATCTCCCATGTTGATCTATTATTTTCTAATCTAGCAAATGTTAATGACTGAACAGAAGGTTTCATCGTAGTTGAAAATCCAGTGTCCACTTCCCTGAATGAAGACTTGACTTCTTTGTTGTTTTTTCCATTACATGTAATCATACTACCATCTCTTTGAGCATGATTCAAACGGCTGGATTCAGTAGCTTCAACAACTCTGCACAACTGCATGAGTTTTCCTTCATCAACACTGCCCACAAACAGTCTGCCATCAAAATGAGCAGAATGTCGATCACTTGCACTATTTTGGGTCAATGAAACAGATCCATTAGGATTTTCAGTATTCCTTATCTGCAGAAAAACATCAAACAATAGGAACCTATGAGATTGTATCAGATAATCAAATAACATATTACACACCAAAATAAACTCTATAGCGAAAGCTTCAGGTCCCTCAAATGATCATTTTTGTATAGAAGTCTTTCAAATGATCATAAAAAGAAAACATTAAAAAAAATTAATGCAATGAAAATGATCATTTTTTATGCATGCCAGTCACTACTTAAGTATTGATATCCAGCCCATACATTCAAAATCCAAGTAAAACATTAAAAAATGCAGGGAACCATTTTAAAAACAAAAAATTCTTAGAAACAATAATATATCACTAAAATAGTCACGACAGGCTAAATCCTAGTGACCAATATTGCATTCAATAACGTGATGAAAATTTAGTCATTTAGATATTGACGAGCAAAAATGACACTCCAAAACTAGATTTAGCTACAAACAAGACAAAATAAACCCTATTGTATGAAACAGAAATTAACCATAAATTACTAATGTGAAACCAAAATTTATAATGGAAAATATCCAGATTAAACTTACCGTATTAAGTTGGGAAGTATTTACACAGCTAACACAACCTATGCCACCAAAGTCAAGATACTCGAACAAAGATCTAGAGACTATGCATCCACAGTGGATAGGCTGCCAAACCAAGTCAAATAGACGTCAGTGACTGAGGAGAGAAAGAGAAGGCCTAAGTAGAATTCAAATAAAATAGAATATCACTTTACCTTGTCGCAAAAGTTACATTCCCGCCAACCAGTTTGTTGACGGTGGAGTTTATTACAGAAAACTGAACTCTCATAAGCAGATCTAAAGCACAGGGAGTGAATATAAAGAATCAATCAATGAAATATTACTAATCAAAACACATGGAAAGATTACCAAAAGTATAACAGGCGGAAGATATGAGCACAGGGAGAAAATATTGCATTACCTACAGAAAACTTCACAAAGAAAACTAAACCTAAGTTCCATTTGAATTAGAGAAAAACTTTATAGGAAAAATATCCTCGCAAATGCAAGGTGCACTTTATCGAGTATAGTGTGGAGTTGATCAACAATTCAATCACAGGAAAATCAGTGTTAGTTTTTAACAAAAAATATACAAGCATTAGATTTATAATTTTTTTTAATGTTATGGACATGTGGACTAATTCCTTTGATTCTCTTATTAGCGACTACTCCTTGCATTGAACTCTTTAATGTGAACCTTAACACTTCAGAGGAACATGATGTATCTTTATAGAAAGAAAAGCCACTTCACATGTGACATTAGAACCAACAGCACCTAGGTAGCATTTAATGGAACTTTACAACAAACAACTAAAGTCTTTTCCATACTAAATGGGATCCACTACAGGGATCAAATAACACCATAATGTCCTATCATAAATTAAGAATTCGATGAAAGTATCTAGAAGAAAAAATCCAAGTGTAAGGAACATTTACAAATACACACACACCCCTGAATTAAGTCAATTGGATATATATACATAGTATCAGCGCATCACATAAGTTCCTTATCAGAACCTGGGATCTAATGCGTTTGCTGTATACACCTAAACAGTTATACTAGAATAGTAGAACTATTGAAACTGAATCAACTAAGCATTTATTACAATTAATATTAAGGGAAAATGCAATATATTTGCCACATTGGCATCTAAGATTACCATATTTTTACACTTACAATGGGTCAAGGATATCACGCTTCCCTTCCTCCATAAATCTAGCATGACAGAAAGATGCCAAAAAATTAATCAACAAAATGAGTTATATTATATGAAATAAAAATTAAAATATATAAATTAAATTTTACTACTAGCAATTAAAAATACTTTACTTCAAAAAGTCCTATCCCTGGGACATCGGTCTTTAGAAATATTTCCCAAATTAGCTACATTGATCCTCATCATCAAACTGACAACAATGTCGTAGTTTCCATTCCTACCCCGGCTTCCACAATACCCGATCACAAGCATATTGTTGTCGAATTAGTAATACATACTATAAATATCGTTTTTTGAATTATGCCCTTAATGTTATTGACGGCAATGCCACCTGTTCCTTTATAATAGGCACACACACGCGCGCGCACACACAAACAAAACCAGAAAATCCCGGGAAGGTAAACGAGGAAAAAATTGAACTTTACAAATCCAATTGGAACCCCCCGACTTAGATTACATCATAATCAAAAACCAAAAATATCTGAGAGATTCAAAAACACAACATCAGTGGACACAAAAGCATAATCCCCAAAACTACCCTCGCATCGCAGCATCTAATCATCCCAAAATTGGTGAATAGGTGGAATTCAAAGCAAAAGGACTCAAATTTACCCGCACTTGCAGCATAGCTGAGCAAATCCACCAGATCGCAGAGGCCACCCCTTCTTCCATTCGTGGACGCACGAAGCTTTGACAACGTCAATGTCCGAACCCATCAATCCAAATTCCAAAATTCAACTGCCAAATACACAGAAATCAAAATCAAAACCAAAATCAAATACCCGTTGACCCAGAACTCACAAAATCACTAAGATTTCACATCCATGCACAAAGTTTCAGGATTTACAGAGGGAACAATAAAGGGGCAAAAAACACAAACAACAAAAAACACAAAAAAAAAAAACCAAATCCAATGAAAAAACAACCTCAACAATGACAACGGCGCCACCTTTGTGTCACCCCAAAAGAAAACCTAGTGATGGGTCATTCACATGAACAAAAAAAAAACGCAACTTTGCTGAGCTTGATGTTCTATCTGCTCAAATCTCTGCACCCACACGCATCATCTGTTAAATGAGCACTGAACTAGCTGAAGAAGAAACAGAGCCAAAGCAATGAAGAAGAGCAGAGAGGAATCACCGAAGGGTAACGGGAAATTGACCTGGATTTCTAGAGAGAGAAAACGTGGGCGGGTATGGGATTGAGGGGTCTCTGTAGAGAGAGAATGAGAGAGGAGAGAGAGAATGTCTGTATGCATGCAAAGCAACAGATGCATAAAATGCATGCACGACACTTGAAGACACACACACACCCCACCGCTAACCTTAACATTCACACACAAACACAAACACAACTAATAAGTCTTCCAATTTTCTTTTCATTTTTATTAATTTTATTATTACTAACCCGGTTGAGGAAGGACACTGATACTGTCACCCGCGGGTATTTTGGGGGCGTCTCTTTGTGACTGTGACTTGGACAACCTTGTCTCACCCTTAGTTGCATTGGGATTAGGTGAAACATGTGTCCGAGCTTGCATTGCACATGTAGATGTAGTGGCATTTTAAAAGCCTAAAAAATTTAAAAAGGATTTGTTAATTATTGTTGGTATCGTATTATTGTTTTGGGTTGTTTGGTCAAGGGGCCAAAATATATCTATTTATAAATAAAAAATATTAAAAGGGGGATTATTAATGATGGGCAATGGAGGTTAAAAGGTTTTAGTTGTGAAATGCACATGAAAGTTAATGCCATTCCTCTCGTCCTCTGTCGTATTTGGTTATTGTTTTAGGAAGTTTAGTTTTATTATTACTGCAGTGGTTTGTGGAGAAAATTTAGGGAAGAAATTAAAATGGAGTAAGAGAAAATAAATAAAAAATAGGAGTTTTCTTTGTTTGGCACATAATGAAAAATATAAGTAGAAAACAAAAAAATTTGACATGTGGTTCAAAAAAATTCTCTCTCATATAAAAAAGAGTGAAGGGTCATTTTAGTCCCTGAGAGATTTGGGCGGTGTCACATTAGTCCCTGAGAGATAGAAAATTAAAATTTAGTCCCTAAGAGAGACAAACGTTTTTCACTTTGGTCCCTACCGTCATATCTCCGTTTTGTAGTGCTTAGTTGGCACATTAAATGCCACATATACATCCACGTGTGGCTCCACCTGTACACCACGTGGACAGGGACTAAAATGAAAACTCTTCTCTCTTCAACTCCTCTCTCCCACCACCACTGCACACCCCACCCATCGCCATTGCCACCCTCAGCCTCACCCCACCCCATATCTTCTCTCTCCCACCACCACCACCACCACCACCCAAGCCATGGCCACCACAACCCCCACCCCACCGCCACCACTGCCCCTTTTTTTCTAACCTCCCAATTCCTCTGCACTCCCGCACCCCCTATCTTTTCTCTCCCACCACCACCACCCAAGCCATGGCCACCACAACCCCCCCTCCCCACCCCACCGCCACCACTGCCCCTTTTTTTTTTCTAACCTCCCTATTCCCTGCACTCCCGCACCCCCTATCTTCTCTCTCCCACCACCACCACCCAAGCCATGGCCACCACAACCCCCACCCCATCGCCACCACTGTCCTCTTCCCTTCCCTGCCACCACTGTGGACACATGGTAGACACATGGTTGGGTCCCACCTTTTGTAACACTCTTCCTCTCACATTTCCAACCCACAACAGGATCCTCTCTTCAGCATCATCTTCTTCAATGGCGTCGTTCCCATCTCCTCAGCGTCGCCACCATCGTTGCTGTTACTCAAACCCTAACCCTACTCACCCCGAGCCTACTTTGCTCATCTTTTCTAGTCGAACTGCCTTCAACGGCGTCGTCGAAGAGCTTAAGAACTTCACCATCCGCGTCACTCACGTTCTCCCCCGTTTCCGACGACGGTGGAAGCACCGAGATCGTTTGCATCCTTAGTATTGCTCAATATTAATCAATTGTGTTTCTACATTTGGGGATTTTGTTTGGAAAATTATGTTTTTTAAGGGATTTGATGATTGATTGGTTGGGTGCTTGTGTGTCTTCGGTTGTCTGATCAAAGTACTGTGGCTCGAAATTTGCTTGGTCATCGCCTACCACTTGACCCTTTGCAAGCTAAATCAGAATTGTAACCATAGCCTCACTCATTACTGCCTAATGCGTTTTACTTCTGTTTCAATTGAGGATAATTTACTTGCTTTTTGAAAGGTTGTTGTGATGGACAGTGGTGGCGGTGGGGTGGGGGTGGGGGTGGCCATGGCTTGGGTGGTGGTGGTGGGAGAGAGAAGATAGGGGGTGGGGTGAGGGTGGTAATGGCGGTGGGGTGTGCGGTGGTGGTGGGAGAGAGGAGTTGAAGATAGAAGAGTTTTCATTTTAGTCCCTGTCGACGTGGTGTACAAGTGGAGCCACACGTGGATGTATACGTGGCATTTAACGTGCCAACTAAGCACTGCAAAACGGAGATATGACGGTAGGGACCAAAGTGAAAAACGTTTGTCTCTCTCAGGGACTAAATTTTAATTTTCTATCTCTCAGGAACTAATGTGACACCGCCCAAATCTCTCAGGGACTAAAATGACCCTTCACTCTATAAAAAAAGTCAAAAAGAGGATTTGCTTTAAAGGTAAATTATCGTACCCTCCCTTTAGAGAAATTTAAATTACACTCCCATTTTTTTTATATTAAAATATATATTTTTCTCTTTTGAAAAATAAATAACTACTACATCTTAGTTTATTTTAATAGAATCAAGCTTCTTTTGCAGATATTTTGCTCTATTTTTTATTCATAATTAAGATCATTAACATATAATTTTAAATTCCTACTGTCAACTATAAAAAATAAGAAAAATAAAGATTTTGGTCAAAGTTCTAAATCCAGTAAAAAATATTTAAAATTTTATAAAGTGATAAAATCAATAATTAAGTGTGATCAATAATAGTTTTTGGGATATTAAAAATTGTAAAGAAAGAATATTTTTCAATAAGAAATAACATTTTCTCAGACAATAGGTGAATATATTGCATTCCTTTTTCTAACTTTCTAGGTATAAATTTTAAAGTCAACTAAAAAAAGGTATAATCTTTAAATTCACAGCTTCTAATGGCTCAATTGAGATAAAACACCATCAATAAAAAAATTACTTAGGTGCAAGCATGTCCAGCTCAACTTAAATTGATTAGGGTTTAAAATGTTTTTCATGCATCAAGAGTCTCACATAAAAACCTTAATTTATTTTCCTATAAATATCCACCGTTGGAGGTAATTCTATTCGAGGCACAGTTGGACACTAAATATAAACACATCTCCCATACTTCTCACACCCCTTAACATAATGGAACCAAATTAAATTCTCTCAAAATGACAAAGAAAAAAGAAAAAACATAATGAATTGTAACATCCCAGCTGCTTTTCGGATAAACGACTGTCCCCACACACCAACACGGGTCTTTTCAGCATGTTTTGTCCTCACTCACATGTTTTCTAGGAAACTTCCCAGGAGGTCACCCATCACAAAATTACTCCAAGTCAGGCACGCTTAACTGTGGAGTTCTTAAGTGATAGGCTACCGAAAAGAAGATGCATCTTGTTGGTATAGGTAGTACCAATCAATTCTATTAAGTTTTCCTCAACTGTACAGTCCCATACCCGCACAGTCTTGGAATTCCTCTCATTTGGGCATGATTTCGGTTCATTCATGTACCCCTTTCGCCTAGAAGCCAGCCAGGAGCCGCTCCTTGTCCGTGCCTCTCTGCACCGGCGATCACTCCCCGTCCTCGTCGGCCTCAGGGTGTTACATGCCCACCAACTTCCGTCTGGTTCGTCCCCGAACCATACCGTACTGGGAGAGGACCAACTCTGATACCATTTGTAACATCTCAGCTGCTTTTCGGATAGACGACTGTCCCCACACACCAACACGGGTCTTTTCAGCATGTTTTGTCCTCACTCATATGTTTTCTAGGAAACTTCCCAGGAGGTCACCTATCACGAAATTGCTCCAAGTCAAACATGCTTAACTGTGGAGTTCTTAAGTGATAAGCTACCGAAAAGAAGATGCATCTTGTTGGTATAGGTAGTACCAATCAATTCTGTTAAGTTTTCCTCAACTGTACAATCTCATACCTGCACAGTCTTGGAATTCCTCTCATTCGGGCATGATTTCGATTCATTCATGTACCCTTTCGCCTCGAAGCCTGCCAGGAGCCGCTCTTTGTTCGTGCCTCTCTGCACCAGCGATCACTCCCTGCCCTCGTCAGCCTCATGGTGTTACATGAACCAAATAGAGAACTTTTGACTTGGCAAATTGGTAATATAAATTTTATGTTGACTTTGGCATATGATATAATTAATTCAATCGCATCATCATATGTATGCAATTATGTATTTTTAATTTTGTGCATGAGATGCGGCCCGGGGTTTTTATTTGAGTTTAATTCCACCGATTTTTTTTTTTGGGGTATGGTTGTATATATGGTTAGGTTCTTAATTAGGTATATTATACATTTATTGAATTGGATGAGACTTCAGCAAATATTGAAATTAATTGGCTTGCTCATGGTTGAATACTTGAATGAGATCATATAAAAGCAAAATTCTATATACAAAAATTGTTTGGTGCATGCAAGATTGAATATTAAAGAGAACTCCTTACATTGACAAAGTGAATATACGTGTTCATGTTCAAGTTATAAAATCATATTTTCATGAATGATGTATTGGGAATACTATTACTGGTTATGTTATTTTTTAGCATTATTCATAATGTGTTTGCTAAGTATTAAAATATTCTTAAGAATGTTTTTACAATTTATTTAATCTAAAAATAGAAAATGCAAAAAACATGGCAGGAGTGAAAATTTATAATTGGAAAGGTTTTAAAATCATTTCAATTCTCATTGGAATATAATATTATTATCATTTAACATAAAAGTAAAAACTAATTAAGAAAATATGAGTGAATAGAATTCTTAAAAATAATTGATTTGCAGGAATATCTTTTTAAAATTTGAAACAAACAGACTCAAACCCACTTTCCCAAAAATAATTCTACATCTTGAAACAAATGCATAATTATTATATCTGTAACATGGAAGTAATATATATCTTCGATGAGTTATTTGAATAATTTTAAAAAGAGTTTGCAAGAATTTTTTAAAACGATTTACACCACTCATAAAAATTCGACCATTACAGGCTTATATATCAGAAATGGTACATCATCCATCCATAAGTAATTACATAATAGAGGTAAAAATCTTTGCTAAAATGCCAAAAGATTAAATTGGTTAATGGGGTAAAGCATTGGTTCCAACTATGAACTACCCACAACAATCATCAACACATATTTTAAAGCCAACCGCGTGGAGCGCGACAATTCAATTAGGTCATCAATTTTTTTATGAATGACCAAAATTTATAGGAAAGTCTTTATCAGGGAATTATACGTAATCGATTTCAATTGGAGGATGTGACTAATTTTGCCAATAGAAAGAATGAGACTTTATTAGTTAATTTATTAGACTCCAGGCTCAATGATTTTCTTTCTCCCTCCTTTCTACTTTTTATGGCCATAGGAAGAAGGTGTGACACTTTTTCTACCTTACTTGAATAATTAACTGGTAAAAAATTTCATGCATTATATTAAATTTTAAAATAGCTACACATATATACAAATCATGTAGGCTTAAATATGTTTTTAGTTGTTTAAATTTGGATAATTGTTGTTTTTAGTCTCTCAAATTTAAAACGTTTATTTTTTGTCCCTCATTTTTAAAAATGTGTCATTTTTAGTCTATGAGACTATTTTTCAATTTGAAAAATATTTTTTAAATTTATATTTTGACCCCTCTTAAATTCTGATCCTCACTTTATTCATTTTTCTCTAACTTCTAAGGATTTTTTAAATTTATATTTTGACCCCTTTCAAATTTGAAAAATACTTTTTAAATTTAAAATATGACCCCAAAAACTAAAAGTGACACATTTTTAAAAATAAGGGACCAAAAATAGACTTTTTAAATTTGAGGGACTAAAAGCAATAATTTTCCAAACTTAAGAGACTAAAAACATATTTAAGTCAATCATGTATAATCAATCATTTATTTTTTTTCCATCACCATTTTTTTTATGCTAAGGGGGATCCATCAGCATTTTTATTCTAAACTCACTTGTATAATTAAATACAAGCATTTTATTTTTATTTACGTCTCCAATCTTAAATTTTATTTGCAAAAATTCTTATAACTTATTGCTTTGCCCTGGTGTTTTTTTTTGGTCATAATTGCTTTGCCCTTGTCAAAGGGGATGGCTTAGGCTTACTGGGCCAATCCAATCATATTAATTTTCCTAGCTAAACAAATACGTACGTTACACATGTACCAGGGTGGACCACAGTACAGTATATAATATATGCTATTTTATTTATTTACACCGGCCTGCATGCAATGAACGAGATAACTCCATCTCAAAAGGAACGTCTATATATCTATATATAATATAGGTCCTGTTTATAAAAGTGGCCATGGTGGTTCCATAAGGTGTAGCAGTGTTCCTGCCATGTGCATTTCACGTGCGTAGGATTCTCCAGGTTAACTTGGAATTGCATTTTTTCCACACAATGTTGTGTTTTTATATTTTCCACCCCTTCTAACGTAATATACTAATATCGCTGATTTTTAAAAATCCATAGGAAAAGGTAGCTTGAACCGAAAAGGTACCCAAAGTCTGAAATTGATATCCAAGTCGGATTGGTCACCTTGTTCATCTCAAGTATTGAGAATCCAGAATCAAGAATGCTCTTGTTGCGAACCTGATACTCGCGTGAATAGAGCTCGTCGCCGATCTACTGTGGATCTCGCTATTTTTGCAACGTTCAGAGGTGAGCTCGTCGCTGATCTGCTGTGAATCTCGCTATCTCGCTATTTTGTTGTCTGTTGTAGTTTTGTTTTCCTGAACACAGTAAATGTCATTTTTTTGGGTATTCATCAAAAAGATTTCAGAACTGTTATTTTATTTTTTATTTGCAGTCCCTTCACCAAACACCTAGCATTTTGGACGGTAAAAATGGATGCCAGTGAAGTAGATATCGAATGGACTGAGCCGACCACAAACAATTTGCAGATGGAAATGATATACCGTCCACCCTGATAACAATACCATATGCATATATTTCACGCCTAATGATACACCATTACTTTTTATTAACTTCTAATAATAACAATGACTATTTTGATTTCATTAAAAAAAATACTTATTATTATTTTTATTTTTATTTTTATCACAAACAAACAAAAGACACAAAAATCACAGATGTTCTAAACTTTTTTTTGATAAAAAGAAAGGCGGCTTCTAGGGTGCACAAGGGCTTGTGGTTTGTGCACCATGCACAAGCTTATTAATAACCATTAGATCTTATTAAAAAAATTGAACGATAGGATGAGAACAAGGGGGTACATTCCAAAAAAAAAATACAAGAGTGCACATAATTGTCACTCACTGGATCCCTCCCCCACTCCTGCTTCCACCACCAATCCCTCCCCGAACCACCACCACCACCCCCTCACTAGACTCGTTACCGGAGGTGCCATCGCCGGAAAATTTGGCCGTGGCGGCGCCGACGAAGAGGTTGGTTGACATAAGCTTTAAGAATAGGTATGTGTATGTTGATGTTGGAGCCAGGAGTTATGGGTAAAGCTAATAGCTTCAAAGGCGACATTGTCGATGTTCCCCCCTTGATCTTCTCTCTCGTCGCCGTCTAGGGTTTCGTTGAACTCGGCAACGAATCTCAAATTGGTTAAAGGTCGAGTCTTTGAGGGTTTACCTGAGGCGTTGTTGGAGTCCTTGGCCTTGCGGGGGTGGTGATCGAAGGCGAGCTTCCAACCCTTGCTGTTGCAGCGGTCGTGGGAATCGTACGGTGGATCACCACCGATGTCGCTTCCAACCCTTGCTGTTGCAGCGGTCGTGGGAATCATGCGGTGGGTCGCCACCGATGTCGCCTAACCGGACGTTTGGCCTCCTTCGCGCGCTTTGTTCCGATGGCTTTGCATGAGTTCAGAATTAGGGTTCCGTCTTCATCTGGCCCTCCGCCATCCTTGGCCTTGATGGTGGTGCTGGTTGTGGTGGTTCGGGGAGGGATAGGTAGTGGAAGCAGAAGAGTGGGGGGAGGGATCCAATGAGGGCCAATTGCGTGCACTCTATATTTTTTTTTTGGAAATATACACCCTTATTCTCATCTCACCATTCAATTTTTTCTATACAATCTAATGGTTATTAGTCAGTTTGTGCATGGTGCACAAACCACAAGCACTTGTGCACTCTAGAAGAAGCCAAAAAGAAAAGATGTTCTGAACTTTTGAAACAAGCCATCCACGTATTCCTCAAACAGGTTAACCTAGTGGGGTCCATCTACAGCTTTTTTGTTTTATATGACAGTGTACACATGTTTGCAATTAACTAAACTTCCTAGGCATTATGACTTCCAGGTTTCCGGTACTTCCTCCTGGCCGCTCAGTTCCTACAAAAAACTATCAATGGTCACAGTTCTACACACGTAAAATGCACATGGCAGGAACACTCCTATACCTTAGGGAATCACTATGGTCACTTTTATAAACAGGACCAGGTTAAACGCCACCTATAATATAATAAAAATATCCATGCATGTCTCCATATATAGTTTTCAATTCATGGTGTGAACGGTTATCATAAAAAGGAAGCCATCCTGAAGAGATATATATTTGATATAGGAATGATGATTGGGCGGTTCAAGGCGGGCAGAGCGGGGGCGGGCGATTTCCTGTCCCTTTCCGATCATTTGTGTATATTCATTCGTGATTGTAATAGGTAGATGGATATATTTATGAATATATTTATTAGATATTAAATATTTAAAATATATAAAAAAAGATGAAAATTTAAATAAACGTAAGATTTTTGTTATCATTTCAGCCAATGCACTGAATCAACACAAGTACTATAATAAGTGAAAATTTTTTTTGACAACATAAGTGAAATTTTGAGTATAGTCTCTCGATTATATTTTAATTACAGATCGATTCGTAAAATCACTACTATTTGGATTTAGGTTTTAGTGAAAAGAATTTCGACAAATAAAAATAGTATTTAACCTCTCATTTTCTCGATTTCCTTTACCTCTTTCTTCCCTTCCCCGTAACCAAGAAGTGGAAGAAAAGAAAAAAGAAAGAGATACACTTGAAACTTTATGTATGTTACCGTCCGACACGCTACGCTAAAGCAGATTAGGCCATTCCCATAATCAATCAGCAAACTTGTACAGATAGAATGGCAAAACATATCCGAGAAAATTATTCTCTCTCGATTATATTTTAATTACAGATCGATTCGTAAAATCACTACTATTTGGATTTAGGTTTTAGTAAAAAGAATTTCGACAAATAAAAATAGTATTTAACCTCTCATTTACTTGATTTCCTTTACCTCTTTCTTCCCTTCCCCGTAACCAAGAAGTGGAAGAAAAGAAAAAAGAAAGAGATACACTTGAAACTTTATGTATGTTACCGTCCGACACGCTACGCTGAAGCAGATTAGGCTATTCCCATAATCAATCAGCAAACTTGTACAGATAGAATGGCAAAACATATCCAAGAAAACTATTCTCTCTCGATTATATTTTAATTACAGATCGATTCATAAAATCACTACTATTTGGATTTAGGTTTTAGTGAAAAGAATTTCGACAAATAAAAATAGTATTTAACCTCTCATTTTCTTGATTTCCTTTACCTCTTTCTTCCCTTCCCCTCAACCAAGAAGTGGAAGAAAAGAAAAAAGAAAGAGATACACTTGAAACTTTATGTATGTTACCGTCCGACACGCTACGCTAAAGCAGATTAGGCCATTCCCATAATCAATCAGCAAACTTGTACAGATAGAATGGCAAAACATATCCGAGAAAATTATCTGTTTTAACAATGCATCGCGGAAAAAAATGTTTATTGTTCCTTTGTTCTCTAGTTCTGATGAGAAGAAATTTTATTGCTACCAGGTCCGAGGAAGGTGTTATTCCTTCCCGGCGTTGTACATGCTCCCTTCAGTACCTTCTGCACACGCAGAAGCTGAAAGACGTAGCTTTCAAATATCACCTGACCTGACATGCAAATTTGATCATTATTATGTTTTCCACTCACCCTGTTACTTCCTTCTGGCTGACAATTTTTCATTTCTGTATAAAGAAAGAAGAGTAGCATGTACATCCCAGGGTAAGGAAACCTGAACTGGTTTGCATTTTCAAAACAATCAAAGAGCAAAAAATAAGATAAATTAGCAACATAAAGCCAATGAATGACATACCTTCTTTTGTAATTTTACATTTAAGAGGAGTTTCCGCATCACAATTGTTCCTGGTGAATTTTTCAGTTTCCTTAGCATATATGTCATATGATAAGTACGACCCCAGCCACTATGCCAAGAGAAAAAAATATAGGAATTAAGAATAGACATACTTTGTGTTATCTACTTGGCTTTCATTTTTGTCAAGTGTCTTCAGTGATGAGGATATCTCCTCCACATTAACAGGAGAATCAGCTGTTTCAAGACACAGTGTTGTCTTTGGATTTGTGTCCTCTGTGCCTTCACATTCCAGTGCATGATTACTGGAAGTTGGAGCATCTCCTGCCATTTTCTTTTCAGAGGATAATTCATTATCTCCCATGAAAATATCTTCTTCTTGCTCAAAACCTTTGTATCTGTCTTCTTGCAACTTCATTTTTCTCTCCTCTTTGCTAACACTTCCCTTTACTGACGTATTAGTAGATGAAGTCTCACAACGAAAACCACCAGTGTCTTGAGGACCTTCTTTAAACTGAAAATCTGGAGATGAACTTGGGCTGGTTGGCCATGTTTGAAAATTTGGGAATGCCGTTAAACAATCAAATGCAAACTTTTCAGAGTTAAAACTGCAAGGAGGTGAATCTGCAAGAGTTGCAGCATTTTTAAATCCACCAAAGGAAGGGCTGGCCTTGTTATGTAATTCCGGGGTAGTAAAGACGCTAAAAGGATCTTCAGCTCTATTTTTGCCGCCGAAGACTGAAAAATTTGCCTCTAAATCTCGACAGAATGAAGTAGTAACAGAACTTCTATCAACTGAAGCATATCTTTCCTCAAACTGCCAACTGTTATGTGCAACCATCTCTTCTTCCTGGAGAATAGAGTTTGAGAAATGAGATGATTTTCGCTTTGATGGATTTGACAGTCTTCTACTCTTCTCTTCATTAGTACTGCACTTATTTCTAGGGCCTGCAAAAGCATTTCTATGTGTTCCTCTTTTCTCTCCTGTCACTATTCTTGATGGTGAACGCACGACAGACTCACCCCTCACTGACATAAAACGTAGACATTCCAACTATTAATCATATATATAACCCTTATGATATGAGCGTATGTTTGTGTATGTATGCGTGAGAGAGAGAGAGAGATGACGATATAATACCGGCAGTGGATGAGCTTGACTCTTCGCTGAAAGTACATAAATAATAGTCAAACGCAAGTGACAATAAAAAGAAACAAATAAATCACCTAGAAACCCAGGATTATTCTGATTTTACCTCAACAAGCTCGAATTATCTCTTACATCTTCTGGAATTAAATTTTGAGCATTGAGGTTCCCATCTAGTCTGAAACATTTACGACCACACGAAAACATAAGCAAATGCTTATCCCACTATAGAGCATCTAAGAAGAATGTTCATACCTAAGCCTTGCCCTACTAGCACCATCGAAGTCAAAATCATCCTCCAATTTGTCTGTGGAAAATGAAGCCAACGGCTCTGAAGATAAAGAAAAAGAGCATAACAGTAAACACCAGCATAGAATGATATATAAATCATTACTATGTCAACATGTCATGGGCTAACAAATCAATAAAGTCATACATGTTACTCGTTCATTACATGACATCAGATCTAGGAATGAGTGAATCACATTGAATATCAATCTAATAAACGAAACTTTGGCCTCCTAATATTAGTTAAAAATTGCAAGCTTGGTATAGGTAAGAAGTAAAAATCACTAAAATTAATGTACAAAATAACCATAGATACTAGCCATAAATGTGAATAATTGTAGCACTATATAAGCATTACCAACAATTGTGTAGGTAATATCATTCTTCAGAAAATAAAACACGAGGTTCACAACATGTTAATGAAGTGTCAAATGACCAGGCAATTCCTTGCAAATATTTTAGGTGTATGACAAAACAGCAGAACAGAAACTCACTGTTGGGAACTAACGGGTAGAAATTAAATTAAGATGTTGTCAGTGTCACTGGTGTTCCAAGAATACTTTTGAAAACAATGAATTAAGATTCTATATATACGATGGTATGTAAGCTGTACCACCCATGTTGATCTCTTTCATTGCTGTAGCTGAAGACCTACACAGACATACATAACAACCATCTTTTAGACAAAAGTTGTCATTATAAGAGACAGGGTAAGGTATGCTTAAATACAGCAAATAGCCAAATACCAATTCATTGGAAGGAGGTCTTCAAAAGCATAACTTTCCATTTTGTAGGCCCCACTTTTCAATGATTCAGGAGATTTATGACCCATTTGAAAGGTCTTCTTACACGAGGTATCATATCCCATCTCTTTGTCAAATTCCTCATCAAGGAAGGTAGAGCATGCTATATTACACGAAAGGCTGACGGATTAAATATTTTTCAAATATCCACAAAGACTGTCATGTCATTTACTAGAAAGACTAAATATGTGACCAATTGACCATGAAACGAGGTCAAATATGGTCTTTTTACAGATTAAGTATGGTCAAAAGCTAGATATGTGGATGACTTGGGCAGGTTTTAACTGAATCATTAACCCAGGAAATTAAATTAATACAGATTATATAAGAATGTCGCATTTCAGTAAGATCCAATCTCTCAAATAAGGTCATTGCTGAAAACCTGGAACAATGTCTAACAATTATGCATTTCACATCTTTTTTCTTCTTTCTTCGTTTTATGTTCTTCATCTGTAACTGCTACTTTTCTTTTTGTCTTTTTTAGTTTTTTTACTGAGGGGGGAGGCATTATTACATTTCACATGACCTTGATGGAAGTTATAGAACAAAATAGTTACCGTATTCCCAATAAGTTAGTTAAAGTCAAATATGCAAAGCAGCAAATGCATAAAGGTTTTTGCAACATGTTAAAAAATAAGGTGTTAAACAAAATGCAATAAAAATGGAAAGAGTAAGCTATAGATTACCATTCCATATGTCTTCATTATTTTCAGTCTTGCAGAAGAATTCTTCACTAATGGAAGAGCCATTTTTGTCAGTATGGTCATAAAAATGCTTGCAGTCTCCAACAAATGCTGAACTTTGCTTTACTTTGCTAGATGGGAAGTTTGAAGAACTGATCTTAGGCGAAACCCTGATATCTTGCATCATTGTATCCTATAAGTGGTGCGTCACATTACATAACTTCAATATCCTAGTGCAAGATTTAAATATCTTTAATCATATTACCACTACCAGTAATTACTAAGTTAGCATCCCTGCTTAAAAGAGACAGGTAATTTGCCTTAAAAATCATGATTATTCCTTCCGATTAACACACCATAACCAAGTGATAGAGGGCTTTGGAGGGAATAAGAAGGGAAGATAAATATTTCAATTCAAGCAAATATTCTTTAATTTAAGAATTTCTTAGAATAAAAGAAATAAAATTATAGATTATCACAATAGTTAAATGTCCCAATCCCTTGTTCATTTTTATAAATACTATATAACTCTCTTAATTCAAAAATGAAAATTTTACCTTTTCCCTTCCTTATCTTTCAAAACCCTCCATCCAAACATACACCAAGTCAATCCACCTCTGCAGCTCTGCTTGTATATACAAATCTGGTTTTTCAAAAACAGATTCTCCCTATATACTTCACCATATTGTGTATACATTTTGTATTATAACCTATGATTATGGACTAACTTCTAGCTCAACCTGTATAAGTGCTTAACAACTTTTCAAGCAAAATGATATATATTACTGTATCCTGACGGTCAATAGTCATTAATTGCATAGTTAAATTTTATACCATTGAACAGGGAATAAATTACTTCAGGTATAAAAATTATGAAAGCACGTTAATAAAAGAAATTTGTAAATTCTTCAGGCACAAAGCTACCCATGGAAGATTAATATCAGTTCAGGCATGGCATACCGACTAACATATAGCTTCAGAAGATGCAGATAAGATCATCCAAGAAAAATAAAATATAAAAAGATGATTTTGATATTTGCTTCACCACTTCAAGTTCAATGTCATCCAGCACATGGTTAAGGTTCTTTAATTTTGTTTTCCTTCCAGCCTTCAGCGATGGAGAGTTGCTGTATGGAATTCTGCAAACCACAAATTCCAAAACAGGTATGCCTATTTATCAACCAAAACTTTCATCAGTGTGAAAGAGATGATTCGGTGATACTGTGATTTGAAGCAAATTTCCACATTGGTGCATTAAAAGTCATGCGATTAAAAATAGTTGTTGCACTAATTCATCACACACTGGGAATATTAAAAATATTCAAGATCATCAGAAAAAATATTCCAACTATGATCTGTCTCTGTCCTAAAAATTATCAATTTAGTTACCTAGCCTGTTGTGGTGAATGAACTGGTGTCTCTGTTCCAACTTTACCCAAACCTAAAAGGATTAATGTTATATGAAAAAATATGTCAGAGTAACAAACAATTGGATAAACATTGATATGAATAAAGTTCCACTTTATCTGAATGTTAAAGTACATCATGCAATCATCTAAGAAACAACACCTGTAAGAACAGATAAATATTGAAGACATAATTGTGAAACGCACAATTAATTTGAGCGACAAAGGCAAACATAGAATGTTTAAGATATGGAGTTCCAGAAGAAGGAACTTATACTAAGACTTATGGTTACATACTTACATTGATACATTTGAAGATAAAAAATTTAATCATCATTATCAATTCTTTACTTTCCATTATAATAAATTATGTTCACAACCAAAGAGACAAATTGCAACCAGCATCACTTTCCGTCCGCCAAATTTAAAAGGGAAATGTCCATATATGTTGTTGATGAGTATATAACAAATTAATAACAATCATAGTGATCCTACGAATAATACAATGTGAAACGGGAGGGGACACAATATGAGTAAAATGCACGATATACCTTCAAGTGAAAAAGAAACATGATCTTCACAGGTTGGAGACTTTTTCGGAGTGGGATTAGGCTCATCATCACAAAGCAAATCAATGACAGATAATTCCGAGTCTAAGAACAAAGACAAATCAACAGGTGAGAAGAAGAAACTTCATAGGATGAAGAGTAGTGTGATGAAAAAAAAGTTAGATGTTAAATAAATTCTGGTATTATGGTCTCAAAACCAAAAATGCTATGACATAAATCTAAATTTTATTGTGGCAAGAAAAACCAGTGCCAACATACATTTGTTAACTATCTGTAATATGCTACTTACATTGATCAGTTGCTGTCTTCCAGTGGCTTGGTGGCCCATCAAAAGCAGTATTCTGGTGATCAGGAGCACTTATTGAAACCCTGCAAAGTGATAAACATATCAATACTTTGAATGGTGAGAAATAAGTGCATGTTACTTAACTGAAACAAATATGTGGTGGTTGAAGGTTAGACTAAAAATAACCAAGCCAATTCATTTAGAAAGAATCCCCTAGTAAATTTTGTCAATTCGCCCAACTCCCAGTAAGAGAGGAAAAAAGAGAGAGAATTGTGAAAACTGTGAGAGGAAATAAGGGGGTCCAAGAACCAAAGTAGACCAATTAAAGGTTTAGTTCGGTTTCGAACATGTGGTTTATTTTTAAATTGTTTTCATTAGTTTGGTCAGACTCCAAGGTTCTGCAAATTTCTAAGCCACAAACTGAACCAACTCAATTAATGGAATCATAAAAATTTCGAACCACAACCAATCCAACTCCCACACACCCATAAAAGGAAAGAAAAATTCATAGTGGAGTCATCAGAAGCATTCAAGCAACCGGTGAATACAGGTTATTTTGATATGCGCTTCTAGATTCATTGAGAACACCTTTTATCTGTTTGCTTGCCATGGATGCCTTACTAAGTAGAGCAATAAGTTAGAAGAAACAAGTGAATAATTGCATACAAGTAAGCAATGTAGTCATTTTCCAACTTCATAAATAGCCCCTTCTATCCATTCAATTGCTTTAAGATATAAATTAGAAGGCTCGATAACAATAAAATGTAAAAGTATTTACTCACTTCTTTGGTGATGTTTCAATCTGGCAGCAGAAAGGTGCTCCTGCTTCTGTACACATTCATCATATATTACATATCTCAGTTCCAAGTTGCGTTTAAACGGAACCAGTCAGACTTGACAGTTTACATGGTTGGGCAAATGTAATAGAGCGCATACTTTCTTCTTCAAATCCGCAAGAATTTACAGTAGTCTCCACTTTGGTAAACATTCTTGGCTGATTTGTTGAGACACTGCCTGGCATGGTAGAATTGACTTCTCCATCATCCCTCCCTTTCATTGTCGTACAAGTAATATATGGAAAATGAATAAATTTGGTAAACTGGATATAAACAAGAAAGAACCAGACAAGAAACACAAAGCCATCAAAATTTAGGAAACAAGCAGAGCCACAAAATTTGGCAAGGAATCCTAAATCCTAATAAATCCTTTCCCCACCATATCACAGATTCACATGGCTATCCTTCGGGAAGTCTACCAGAACCTAAAGTTTTTGAGCCTAATGACTTGTTTACCAAAATTAGCATCTATTTTTTAATGTAGTGGAATCATTTCCATTCTAGTTAATCGTAAAACATTAAAATGGGAAGAAATAAAGTAAGAGAATAATACTAGGCAGACATATGCTAGTTGCTCGAAAATCTCATGATCATGAAGAAACCTTTTAATCTTTTGTAAGCAAAGAGAGCAGATCCTGTATAGGTTTGGCTGATATTTAATGCAACAGTCAACTATAAATAACCCTCCACTAGCTAGTGACAGTCCACATGCTTCACGTATAATCCAAACATAACAAGATTGGGAAACTACTTAACTGGTCAACTCAAGCTAAAAAATTAAAATAAAAAAACACTCGTATGTTTAAACTGGCAGGAAAATCTCCCTTTTCAAGATTGTAACAGCAGTGATAAAACTGCTATGCAGAAACAATATTAGACGCTTACCCTTCGGGCCGAAAGAATTGCATTTCTGGGCATTTTTTGACAAGTTTAGCAAATTAAGAATGTCCAGAGACCGATGTTCTTTGAGGCTTTGTCCACTTATGTCTGGGCTTTCTGCACGATAATCTGACCCCATCATCGGAAGATTTTGTTGTCGACGCTTCCTTTGTTCGAAGTATTGCTTTTGCCTGGCGGAAATAAGGATTTCATTACAATGCCGACACGTAACTGCCAAACCTCAGCCGAACCACTCCTCCCACTCTCTCAATCAACCAATCTCCACTGGGATAAGTATTATTAGCATCTATGTTTTACCTCTTCTGAGTAGACTTCCTTGACTGAAAATTCCCATCTCAGCACAAGTGGCACCATGCACCAAATAGATAAAGTGATTGGATATCAGAAGAAAAATAAAACAAACATCATTTCTGTTTCTCGGTTCAAACCAGTCAAGCCAAATATGTCTGCTAGCAAACCATGAAAATCACGTTTCAAATTTGTGCCAAAGGCAATAGCTAGTGTTTTTTCTTCTTCAGAAAACCTCATGATTTCAATGATCGCATAATCAATCTCCATAGTATGTTATCTTCTGAATGAATGCAAGCATGTACACTGCCTTACATGCCATCATTTCAATGCAAAAAATTTGGCCTGTCCTATAGAACACTGTTAATCCTATTCTTTCAAATAATATTCAGGTTTTGGTTTTTCTCCAATTATGCAGAGGATATCTCATATGGATTGAAAGCATGTTGCAGTATGCACCAAAGATTATTCTAATTTCTGCAAAAAAAAAACTCACAGTAGCGACTTTCCGCCTGGATCCTCCCATCCATTGCAACATCGTGCAGAATGCGATCTAAATTTGACATGCAACAAATCAAAATCGCAATGTTCAAACAAACGCATTCCAAAATTCGATTTGAAAAAGCATTGTTCGAGAAACAACCAGAAATCATCAAGCGATGACAGAGAGAGATTTTGCAATCACGGAGGAACTGAAGAAGAAGAAGACGAAGACCTGGAGTGGCGAATCGAGATTTGAATAGCTGTATCGGAGCGTACGTAATGAAGAGAAGATGATCGTTGAAAGGCGGAGTTGGTTAGCTGAAGAACCTGCTGCTTCGGCGAAAACCGAAATTTTCAACACAAGTGGAACCGCGGGAAGGGTTTATATATTTTGGTAACGGGGAAGGGTAAAATGAAATAAAAATTTAAATGATGCATAAATTATAAATATGGTTTTTTTATGAAGTTTTTGTATTTTTTAATTAAGAGGGGACAGAGGAGGAATTTACTAAAACAATAATGGTAAAAATAAGTAAAAAAAAAATGTAAGTTATAAACTCACGTGCTATTAGCATCTAAAAAAACATTATAAACTGATGAAATAAGTTTGTTTATCAAATATTTTCATTTTAGACAAACAAACTTATAAACTAGTTAATTAAGTTATAAGTTAGCTAAAATGACTAGATAAACACACTCATAATCTAAACGTTTTATAATCACTTAATAAATGAATAAATAAACAGGCCTAATGAGTCAAGGAGGTGACAATCGAAATCTTATATGCAACTGATATTTATTTCAAGAGGAATATTGCTCATTAATTAATTGCCAAGCCCAGGTAAAATATTACAGAGTCTAATGGCTAATTTCATGGATGGCTCCGCTAAATTTCCAAGAGCTGTGAATTTGATAAAATAATAAAATATTCAATAACTAGGATTTGTGACCGGTCACCATCTAAGGAGGTTTAGACCCAAGTTTTAGTAATTTGCACAGGTAGGTTTATAGTATGCAGTAATTCATAAAATTCCATAATGTTTTGTTAATTAATTCCACGGGCCAAAACTTTTAAAAATTATTTTAGTAGTCCAAATTTGTCTTGTGGCATAGAATTCATTTATTATTATTTTGAATAGTCATTTAACATAACCTCGGTAATAATAAATTAATTAAGTATTTAAAATATTTATTTTTAAATTAAATTGAATTATGTTTTATAATATATTAAATTAAATGAAATACCATTAAAAATAAAATATAATATTGTTTTATAAACCAATTGATTAGTAATTAGTGTGTTATTTGTTAGACAGTAGGGAGTAGGGGTCTTACCCTGGACCTCCAATTTTACGCCACCTTATGTTCGATGACAGTACCAAGTGAGTCAA